>JAWZYU010000003.1:24748233-27248233 GCA_038380435.1 Ryuthela nishihirai
TTGGCCGGTACAGTGGGTGCCAAGAACACCTGTCAAAAGTCCCTTTTGTTTACATCTGTCGAAAGTTCCCGTTTTTTGTTCATAGTGCCACGCCCCTCTCTAAAGACCTCCTGGTTGACCCACCAAAACCCATCATGAAGTAAACAACTCTAAAGGTTCCAAACAATTCTAAGCACAAGATCTTGGAATCTGACGTCATCACCCTCGAAAACAACCTTCGAAATATTCTCACGATTGCAACATTACCCATTGGCAACTAATTCTGAAATTTCCAAGTCCAACTAAACTTTCACTGACAACATTCACGGCATCCCCTCTCAAACCTATTGCCACAAACCCATGAAAGATGACGTCATAGACTATGACGCAATCATCTTGTCCAGACCCGTCCACCTCTTATCACAAAGTACTGTAGTGCAGCCCTCTCTTTAAAAAACCAACTGCGTTCGAGGCTAGGCTCGATCCCCAACCTCACATTTATCAGCGCATGACGCTGGCTCAAGGTGTAAATTTTGGTGAAATCGCTACACCAGTATACGCATGATAAGCTCTTATCAACTACGCCACAGCCACGGGTATTTAATTGACTAACATCCTTTAGAGTGGTTGATCTCGAAAAAAGGAATAAACGATTATTTTCATTCCTGAAAAATCACGTTTACCTTACGAATAAATAATTTAACTAATTTTTATTCCTTGTAAATCGCATTTAAAAGTAAATTTACAGCCCCTTTGCACATTTTTATTCACATAGGGAACTACATTTCTGGCTCGGTTAATTCTTTTTATTCCTTGTAAATTAACTTAGGAATAAACAATTTTAACGAATTTTTAGTCCTTGTAAATCGCATATAGAAATTTATATCCTCTTTGCACATTTTCATCCTTCACATTTTATTGAAGAACATCGCAAAACTAAAAGTTTTGAAACATCACATGGAAATCAAACAATGGGATCAATTTGTCAAGAAAAGCTTATGCAGATGGTTGCACTCTCTTTGGATTCCAGCTGACCCCTGGACAGCGAGAATGCAACCAAGTACGGTATTTTCATTAATAAAGACCAGCAGCTTACGATTAGAGTTAAAATTTGCCAAACCTTTGCCAACTTCAGTCACGGTAATCCTGTATGCCGAGTATCAAAATTTGCTTGAAATTCCTTTGGATCGCAAAGTGCTGTTTTATTATTCGTCATGAATACTTTCCAACTAGAAACTTTACTTCACCAATTCCCAATTAGTCTGGGTGTATTTGCACGGGACCAACTTCCACAAACTATCCCCTAATATCAAGCTTTGTTCATTTTCAACACCGATTGTTCCTCCAGCCCTGGAAGACATTGGATTGCTGTTTACAAGAAAGGAAATGTAATCGACCACTTTGACCCTCTAGGTATAAGGCCTACTCATAATCTACAATTGTACTACAGAAAATCTGGGTGTGCAACACATATTTCGGACTTTCAATTTCAATTTTTAGGAACTATTACTTTTGTTCACCGTTTTACTACCATTTGAGCAGTCTCCGTATTTACTTTTATTAGAAATCATTCTTGCTGAAGAGTGCACTCTATGACTTTCTTCTTCCGTTCTCGTTATTAAAATTCTCTCTGAAGGGAATTTGCTCTCCCCCACCATTATCGTCGGCAGTGCAGGGAGGGGGCGGTGCACGAGCACAGTTGCAGCCCTCGAAAAATTTATCAAAAAATTAATTTCTGTTGAATAATATCAGGATATAGTAAAAATTTATGTTTTTTTTTCTTTCATTTTCGGAAGCATATCATTTATTTTTATTCATTTTTTGAAAAATCTTTTCTTACGTGTATTTTAAATAATAGGTTTCCCTTCTTTCGTTTTGTTTTCCAGCACTTTAGTTGTATGATATATGCATGATTTCTGCATTTCTAAATCCTAAATATTTCTATCATAAAATATTAATTTGTTTTTGTCCCCTTTCCTCCCTTGAAAATTTCCTGACGATGTCCATGTCCCCCACTCACCCGCCTTAGCTTTGTCCCTGAGAAAGCATCACTAAATATAAAGTTGCCGCTAAATGGCGAAATAAGTGAAGGTTATGCTGAAGACATATGTAGAGAAAGGCTATCGCAAAGTCTTTGTGCGTGATAAGCTGTGATGGACCCAACGTATTTCAGAAGTAATAAACAAGACTCAAAGTATGAGATATTACCTTACCTGGTAAGAAGTCTAGGCACTTTTTTGAAAATAAAATGCTTCCCCGTCCCACTTCATGAAATCGAAAAATGGAACATGTCTCGTGTTCCTAGACAGACCCAGTTCTGGATATGCCTCCAATCTAAGTTAAAAGAAGTCTCCCCCCCCCCCCCCAAAAAAAAATATATATATATATGCATTTTTTTTTCTTCTAACCAGTGGTTGTAGGCTGTAATTTTAAGCACTCTAACCCTTTGCGGAAATTTATTTTTAATAAATCCTCATTTACCAATTTGCATTGACAAAAACAATTTACAACATTTTTCAGACACCCCCCTCGCCTGCACCATTTCAAAAATCTTTGCTGCGTCACTGTTTCAAAAGTACATTTTACCTAACATACAGAAATGAAATAATAAAAAATGAAATTCAACTTAAAACAATAACACATTCATGTAGACATAATTTCTAATGATATACTGTATATATTATATGCAAATTGATGATCAGAAAAGCGGTCCTTAATATGCTATCGACCCCTTTTTCTCAGCGACCATCCATCAGTCTATTTTCTATGGCTGATAAAATTGCCCACTTGTGCCGAACTGATAAAAGTAATTGATGAAACAAAAAAATCAGACAAATCGATGGCGATTATATGAACATTAACTTCTCCGTAATCTATGATGAACTTCTCTGTAATCTATGATGAACTTCTCTGATCCAGTCTTTCCATACTGGGCCACTGTGTTTCTTGTGCAATATGAAAACAAGGAAGAATATGTAAGTGGCGTGTTCTTTTGGCACAAAGAACGAAGGAAAATAATATTTCTTTAAAGCATTTAAGTTTTGCTTTTCTTCTTAGCACAGAGGTTACCTTATACATATGATCATATTATATATGACACCATATACATGTATGACGTCTAAAGGATACTGAAGTAAATAGGACAAGCTATTGCTTGAGACATGCTTTTAATATTCGCATTTATTCGTGACTAAAGTACCAATGTTCACGCAGGATTTAATGGGTGATGTGACGGCTTTCTGTATATAAGATTAGAGATGAATTAGGGTTCAAATTTTCAACTCCGAGTCTACCTTAGACCTGGCCTGAATCATTTCTCTAAGTACCGAGCCAGGTTATATGAAAAAATTATCTAATACGTTGTAAAACCCCTATATAAAAATACGTGCCACCAAATACTTTTTTTATTCCTCGCATTATTAGAGGTCACAAATTTTGAACAATTATTTTAAAACAAAATTAAAAATTTAATGCTTTTTTGTACCAAAAATATTAGAAATAAGGCTTATGATTGAAAACACTTGAGTAACATCATTATAATCGCTAGGAGCAATTAATTAATAAAAGAGAAAAAATATCTGGAAAAAAAAACAAGTCTTGATGATGTTTACTTTAAATTATTAAAGTCTGATTAAAAAGAAGAAATTATAATCAAAAAATGACATTTATTTCATTTTGATTTTTTTTAACAATTACAAGAAAAATTCGAAATTTAAATTATGATTGAGCTGGAACCAGAACTCATTTGAGTACCCAGAAATACTCCAGGCGATTAGAATCTGGAACAAATACTTTCACTAAAAAGTATATACACTGCCCGACATTGAAATTTCCGGATCCAGAATGAGTGAGGGGATAGGGGTGATATGTAGTACACACATAGCAATGCATATTGGCATACCATGATTTAATTTGCACCCACTTGCAGTGGTTAGATAATGCAGCACAATGTGACTCCCTCAGTAGGTGGTTAATTCAAAGCTACGTAGTAAGGTCCAAAAGTTTTCGGCCCAAGGATATTAAAGAGGTAATAGAATCAAACAATAATTTTTACTTTTTAATATAATTACCCTTTATTTCAATACATTTTTTAAAACGGCTAATTAACTTTTCTATACTACTGAAAAAATAATCTGAATTTTTGTCCTTAAAATGGTCAAAAACTGTAGAAATTGCTTTTTTTGGCCGTGGGTATCAGGATGCCGCCACTCCATAAATTCCCGTTTAGACAGAGGATCATGCTACAGAACCATAGTTTCATCTCCCGTGACAATTGAATCAATCACTTCTTTTTCTTGCCCTACGTTTTTAAAATCCAGTAAGCATTCCACGAGTCGTTGTTTTTGGACAACACTCAAAAGTTTTGGGGCCCATCTTGCACTCGCTTTCTTCATACCAAGATTTTCGTGTAAAATTCGAAGCACCGTGATTTTTGAAAGTCCACACCTGTCACATTGATAATTCTTTAGTTTTCAGTTGTCTATCCTTTAGCACTTCTTCTTGCACCAGCGCAATTGTTTTCGGAGTGAGTGTTTCTGCATGTCTGCCTTGACGAGGTTGATCTGCAATCGAATCTCTTCCTAAGTGGAATTGCTTAGCCCATTCTTTAACTGTAGAATATGACGGAAAGATTTGCCTTACACAGCATCTAAACGACGTTTAATTTCTGCCGGGCTTTCGCCTTCTTTCGTCAAAAATTTAATGACCGCATGATACTCAAGTTTAAACGTTTTCAAATATTGGGCAACTGCACTTCTATCTTCGACGCTGGCTGGAGTGCTACTGATGCTACAGCTGCAAAATTTTAACTGCAGTGCAACAAAACATAGGGGGGGGGGGGGAGTTGAAGGAGTTAGACCTGTCAATTCTTGTTCTAACATGTTCAGGCCGGAAACTTTTGGACCTTACTACGTATTATCTGAATGAAATTTTTGACTAAAGCAAATTGCTGCACTTCGAGTTACGGGCAAAATACGTGATATGATATATAAAACACAGGGTTCACAATAATAGTTTACAACTTTGAGAGGATGTATACATTTATTAAGAAATGGTAGATACAAATCGAATACATAACTCGAAGAACGAATATCGCCTTTGGCGCATATGGGAGTACTGTAGTCCCATTATACCGTCCCCCCACGCACAGTGCTTTCCCCCTATGACGTCACAACCACGCCCACTTCCAGCCACGCCCCTATGATGTCACCGACCACGCTCCTATGACGTCGCAGACCACGCCCGTATGACGTTCCACGACGTAACGTGGCGTAATCATTACATAATCATTACGTAACAGGCCACGCCCCATTATTAATAATTAATAATTCCTCCCCTTTATTAAAAGCCTACTTTCACCCCCCCTTTACCCCGCAGTGGCGCCATCTGTTGACAGTGAGAAGTACTATTTTCCCAAAAACCCTTTATTTTTAATCTAATTTCTCGTTTTCGGACCCCCCGGTCGCCCCCCCCCCCTTATTAAAAAAACCCCTGGCGCTATCTGTTGACAGTGAGAAGTACTATTTTCGGAAAACTTCCTTATTTTAAGTCCAATTTCCGATTTTTCTTTATTTCAGACTCCCTAATGTTTGTATTGTTTTTCTGCTGAGGTCCTGCCATCCTCTGACCTTCTACTCTGGCATATAAACTGACAGGCTCCTGTCAGACCTCTGTGGCAAGCAGCTGCTTGAGGGGGTATTTATTTTTTTATAATGTTTGACCTATATTTTAAGCCCTCCCTCCTCTTGCAGACCCCCTGGTTGACCTATATTTTAAACCCTACCTATATTTTAAATCCCCTTCTCCAATATTTTAAGCCCTCCCCTCTTTAAACCATATCAGTTTTTGCGCATTTAATCGGTGTCATCCAACGTCCATACTATTTTTAGTACGTCTCCTGTATTTAAAAAAAAACTTTGCTTTCGTCGCCGTATTTGAACTCGCTACTTCAGTGTCGATAGCTGGAGCGTTATCGCGCCGGACTATGCCTTGTTGCTTGATAATGTGGTTTAGATGTGTCTCAAACGGGTATAGCCATATAAATTACGTATCTCTTTATTACAGTTTAAAGATTTATTTCAGATATTAAACTAGGTTTTTTATTACCCTACGTTTTTTCACAACCTTCGTATTCTTTATAACTAACATTTTTCAGCGTATTTCTTTTAACTCCATTACTGTTGGTTATCGCATTTTTACTAGAAGTACTATTCTACAGTTTTAAAAGACTGTCCCACAGAAAATACTAATGGGTAAAAAATTAATAAAAGGAAAAAAAAATCTTAAAAACTTATTCGTCATTATGTAAAAAGGGCCTATAACTTTAGTACGTCTCGTGTAGTTAAAAAAAATTTGCTTCCAACGCCGTATTTGAACTCACTATACCGCTGTGCCGATAGCGGGAGCGTAATTGCGTCCAGCTATGCCTTGTACCTGATGATGTGGCTTAGATGTGTCTCAAACGGGGTATAACCGTATAAATTAGGTATCTCTTTATTACAGCTTGAGTTTTATATTTCAGATATTAAACTAGGTTTTTTTATTTTCCTACGTTTTTTTTTTCACAACCTTCGTATTCTTTATAACTCGCTTTTCCTACGTATATCTTATAATGAACCCCTATAGTCCTTTCATATTAATATACGTATTTTTTTAACCTTCGTATTTTAAGTCCGTTTCAGTAACACTTATTTCTTTTAACTCCGTTACTGTGGGTTGTCCAATTTTTACTAGAAGGACTATTCTACAGTAAGACTGTACCTCAGAAAATGTCATTGGGTAAAAAATTTAATAAAAAGGAAAAACTTATTCCTCATTATGTGTGATATGGTGACCTGTTTGGGTGTCATAAAAGTTCCGCTTTAGAACAAGCGTTTGGTACCGGACCACGTTTTAATGACAACGAGGGTGTTGCAATTCTTTTACCCGTATTTTGCGAGTTCGACCTTTCATCATACATTTCGCAACAAGCAGGATGTGACAAGGTCACAGTTCTTAACGGTGATTGCAGACAGATCTGTTGCTATCCGCTCGACAATATTTGCTACTGATAAAACGATTTCCTTCATTAAAAATAGAAACTAATTAAATAATGGGGTATCACTGGGAAAACACTGGGCACTGGGAAAAACACAAACTGATTTCGTGCTAAAACATCTCCAGATTTCAGCTTACTTGAAAAACTCAACTTCCATAAGAATACACAATTATGGTACAGTGTCGGGAAGAAATATGTTTCAACGAAATTCAATTGCATGTATTACGATCAGAAAAATAATTTAGTGGACAAAGTTTAAAATAGTTATTAAATGGTAAATTACAGTGCAAGTGCGCTTCAGGCAAAAAGCCTCCCCTTCGAACACTGCACCCCGGTTTTCCGAAGTAACTGTGTCACAAGTCTTCCTACATCATCCCTAAACAGAGAATCGGATTCAACGTGCAAGAAGATCAAGATCTCATTTGAAGGAGCACATAGTGGATACTGTACTCCATAGTGAAATGAGCATTGACAAATATATCCCTCTTGCGGGACCTAGTTATATCCCTACTCAAAGAGAATTACTAATGTAAACGTGCTATTGTTAATGTATGTAATTCCGACAAAAAATGTTTTGTCTGTTTTAGTCACTTTGTATCCTGCAATAGGAAACACTGAACACCTTAATAACTATATACATTTAGAAGAAAACACATCAGGCCTAATTTTCCCTTTAATAATAAATCAAATATCTAAATTCGAAAAAATTAACATTTCTGTCTGGAGAAAGAGATGCTCCCACTCTACATCACACCATTCAGATTTAAAGCGCACGCAAATCTCCTACTGTTATCAGACGATGAAAAGCAGCATTATTGTTCCATTAAGAATTTGTTTCTATGAAATTCAAAGGGAGAATGCTGTTTTCCATATTATAGGGAATGCAATTAATACCGATTCCTTGCAGATGGCGGCTGTCCTTTAGATTATGAAATAATCTTATTAGAACACTTAAAATTGAGATGACACACGTTAGCTCCTCGGAGAAGCGCTAGGGGGGTAGAAGACTATACCCGTGTAATGAAAATATTCATTCGACATAAAAAAAAACCTACGCCAGTATAACGTACACTGACGTGCTCCTCTTAGCTGATGTGTTTGGTAGCAGATACTGACCCTATTATGTTTACATAGCTCCTGCCTTCATACCTGAAGATGACAAATACTAGAGTTGATAACCTACAATGTACCTTTTTGGAAGGCATACGAGGAGGAATTTCGGTGATATGCAGACAACAAGCATTTAGAATGAAAAACTGATTGCAAGTTTGCTTCACCGTCATACAAACCTGAAAAGAGATGAAATGGGTAGTACTTTACCCATGATACACCATGTGACTAGGTCGTGAAATCAAATTACATGCATGAACGAAAATTAGAAAAACAACGAAATGGATGGTAAATTCAATAAGAATCACTAAAATGTAAAGAGTGTTGGAATATCTGTAAATGCACACACATTTCAGTGGATAGGTGAATATTTTCACAATTCTTTGGAAGTGGAAGGCACAATAACTGTAAAACATAGTGTGACGAGAGAGAAAGTATAAAAAATGTAGTGGGATGGTTGTAAAAAATCGCTTCAAAACAGAAAATTACAACGCAAATACTGTAAGATAGAAAAAAACGACTATTCGACGGTTATTCCAAGACGCTATCTCACGCTCTTTTCAGATTTCCTGGTTCTATAGTTCCCTGGTACGTAGCGCAAAAGTGTGGGTGTAGTTGGCTATTTTTCGTTGCAAACACAAGTTGTTTTCACTATTAGTTATTTTTTCCTGCATGAGAATACACCATGTCTATACTACTTCTATACTACATTGCGTACACACGGATGGACAAATATTCAAAATACTTTGCATATAGAAAACATCAGCAAAGAACCACAGAAGTTTGGGAATTTAAAATCTGAAAACTCAGTGTTTGTAAGAAAACAACAAAATTTTCAGTATTTCCATGAAAAGTTGGGTCCCAGAATCGATCCGCTAGACCTAACTTTGCATTCTCTGACTTCAACCACCGATAAAACGTAATGTAAGCTCTCTCGTCGGTTATCCCAAGCCGCTATCTCTTTTCAGAGTTTCTGGTCCCCTCGGTACGATTGAATAAGCACATAAGTGTGAGTGAAGATGGCTATTTTTCGCTGCAAACACAAGTTTTTCGACAAAGATAGGGCGTTTCATTACAATCTAACACGGGATTTCATGTTTGTTTAGTTATTTTTCCAGCATTAGAATATTTCTAATCCTATCTCATAGACAGCAGGTTAGTTACTTCTGATCTAACAAAGCCAAGGTATGAGATCCATAGTAAGACATGAACGTTTGTGTTGTTTTCCTACCATGATCCCGACATCCTTTCACCCCCTTCTACGGGATCGTATGAAAAAATCCTGTAACTGTTACGACAATTAGCTGCGTGAAGACGTATTTATTTTTAAAGCAAAGACACACTAATTTCGGACTCGGTAGCTAGAGAACGATATATTAACTTGCTAAAGTTTGATTTTAACGATTAGAGAGTGTATACATCACCACTTTTTTAGTTCATACTAATAACTTCTAACTTTTAAAGCAAATATTGTCTCATTATAAGCGATTTCATACAAAGAGATACGCACTCTATGCTTCACATTTAAATCTATAGAGATAACGATCACTACCCATGGAACACATCTATGAAAAAACACGCTATGATAGGGTTTGAGAAAGATTTTTAGCCCATAGGGGTGCTGCACTGCAAGAAAGCACATTATCTTTGATATCAGAACCAACATGAAAGTTATACTGTTTGGGTTTGAGAAAGAGTCTTTAGTTCACGGGGCACCGCATGAATAAGTGTATAAGTGTGGGTGAATATGGCTATTTTTCGCTGCAAACACAAGTTTTTCGACAAAGATAGAGTGTTCCACTACAATCTAACACCGGATTTCATGTGTGTTTAGTTATTTTTCCTGCATGAGCATATTTCTAATCTATCTCATAGACAGCAGGTTAGTTAATTCTGATCTAACAAGGCCAAGGTCTGAGATCCATAGTAAGACATATGAACGTTTGTGTTGTTTTCCTACCAAGATTCCGACAACCTCTCACATGAAATATTACTGTACTAGGATCTAGAAAAATCACCATCCATTACATTAATTTTTTTTTTATTATATTCATGTATTTCACCACATTTTCTTGTCAAGAGCTAAAATTATTTGATGAATGAACGACAAAATATATTCGAATGCAGTGGACGCATGACAGAATAACTTCAAAATAAGTTCCAATAGCTGAAAAAACAACTGTAAAAAATTAGATAAATACACACCGGGAAAGACAGAATTGCTTTCAAAACATTAAAATACCCTAAATGTGTGGCTGAATCCCTCCAAATATCTCCAGCACACTTTTAAAGGAAATATTGTCTCATTATAAGCGATTTCATACAAAGAGATACGCACTCTATGCTTCACATTTAAATCTATAGAGATAACGATCACTACCAATGGAACACATCTGTGAAAAAACACGCTACGATTGGGTTTGAGAAATATTTTTAGCCCATGGGGGTGCTGCACTGCAGGAAAACACATTATCTTTGATATCAGAACCTACGTGAAAGCTATACTGTTTGGGTTTGAGAAAGATTCTTTAGTTCACAGGGCACCGCATTACACTAAAGCACACTGTCTTGTACGTATGTCTGTCTGTATGTTTGTTTCTCTCTCTCTGTGTGTATGTGTGTTTGTGTCTATGTGTAAATATGTATGTTACTACGAAATGTGTGTACGTGTAGATGTGTGCATATATGTCAAGATGTAACTGTGTCTGCATGTTTGTTTCTCTCTAGGTGTGTGTGTGTGTTTCAGTGAATCGTGTATGTGTGCGTATGTGAGTGTGTGTATGTTCATGTATGTTAATACGTTTCTTTATATGTATGTGTTTTCGTGCGTATGTGTTAAGATGTCTGTGTGCACATAGTCGTTTCTCTTTATGTGTATACGTCTTCATGTTTCTCTCTCTCTGTGTGTGTGTGTTAAAGTGTCTGTATGTGTTTCATCTTTACGTGTATAATAATAAATATGTTATCGTATGTGTGTGTGTTTGTTCACATGCAAGAATAAACATATTGTCTTACGGACACTTGCTTGCTACAGAAGAAGCTAATAATTTAAAACGAGACTAGTGGTTATGCAAAACTAACGTAATACTACTGAAAAATCCTTGTTTCAAAAAAGAGCTTTTTTCAAAAAAGAG
Organism: Ryuthela nishihirai; assembly: GCA_038380435.1. Lineage (NCBI taxonomy): Eukaryota > Metazoa > Arthropoda > Arachnida > Araneae > Heptathelidae > Ryuthela > Ryuthela nishihirai. The sequence goes on from JAWZYU010000003.1 coordinate 24,759,493, forward strand.
CTTTTTTGAAACAAGGATTTTTCAGTAGTATTACGTTAGTTTTGCATAACCACTAGTCTCGTTTTTAATTATTAGCTTCTTCTGTAGCAAGCAAGTGTCCGTAAGACAATATGTTTATTCTTGCATGTGAACAAACACACACACATACGATAACATATACACGTAAAGATGAAACACATACAGACACTTTAACACACACACACAGAGAGAGAGAAACATGAAGACGTATACACATAAAGAGAAACGACTATGTGCACACAGACATCTTAACACATACGCACGAAAACACATACATATAAAGAAACATATTAACATAGATGAACATACACACACTCACATACGCACACATACACGATTCACTGAAACACACACACACACCTAGAGAGAAACAAACATGCAGACACAGTTACATCTTGACATATATGCACACATCTACACGTACACACATTTCGTAGTAACATACATATTTACACATAAACACAAACACACATACACACAGAGAGAGAGAAACAAACATACAGACAGACATACGTACAAGACAGTGTGCTTTAGTGTAATGCGGTGCCCTGTGAACTAAAGAATCTTTCTCAAACCCAAACAGTATAGCTTTCACGTAGGTTCTGATATCAAAGATAATGTGTTTTCCTGCAGTGCAGCACCCCCATGGGCTAAAAATATTTCTCAAACCCAATCGTAGCGTGTTTTTTCACAGATGTGTTCCATTGGTAGTGATCGTTATCTCTATAGATTTAAATGTGAAGCATAGAGTGCGTATCTCTTTGTATGAAATCGCTTATAATGAGACAATATTTCCTTTAAAAGTGTGCTGGAGATATTTGGAGGGATTCAGCCACACATTTAGGATATTTTAATGTTTTGAAAGCAATTCTGTCTTTCCCGGTGTGTATTTATCTAATTTTTTACAGTTGTTTTTTCAGCTATTGGAACTTATTTTGAAGTTATTCTGTCATGCGTCCACTGCATTTGAAGATATTTTGTCGTTCATTCATCAAATAATTTTAGCTCTTGACAAGAAAATGTGGTGAAATACATGAATATAATAAAAAAAAAATTAATGTAATGGATGGTGATTTTTCTAGATCCTAGTACAGTAATATTTCATGTGAGAGGTTGTCGGAATCTTGGTAGGAAAACAACACAAACGTTCATATGTCTTACTATGGATCTCAGACCTTGGCCTTGTTAGATCAGAAGTAACTAACCTGCTGTCTATGAGATAGATTAGAAATATTCTCATGCAGGAAAAATAACTAAACACACATGAAATCCGGTGTTAGATTGTAGTGGAACACTCTATCTTTGTCGAAAAACTTGTGTTTGCAGCAAAAAATAGCCATATTCACCCACACTTATACACTTATTCATGCGGTGCCCCGTGAACTAAAGACTCTTTCTCCAACCCAAACAGTATAACTTTCATGTTGGTTCTGATATCAAAGATAATGTGCTTTCTTGCAGTGCAGCACCCCTAGGGGCTAAAAATCTTTCTCAAACCCTATCATAGCGTGTTTTTTCATAGATGTGTTCCATGGGTAGTGATCGTTATCTCTATAGATTTAAATGTGAAGCATAGAGTGCGTATCTCTTTGTATGAAATCGCTTATAATGAGACAATATTTGCTTTAAAAGTTAGAAGTTATTAGTATGAACTAAAAAAGTGGTGATGTATACACTCTCTAATCGTTAAAATCAAACTTTAGCAAGTTAATATATCGTTCTCTAGCTACCGAGTCCGAAATTAGTGTGTCTTTGCTTTAAAAATAAATACGTCTTCACGCAGCTAATTGTCGTAACAGTTACAGGATTTTTTCATACGATCCCGTAGAAGGGGGTGAGAGGATGTCGGGATCATGGTAGGAAAACAACACAAACGTTCATGTCTTACTATGGATCTCATACCTTGGCTTTGTTAGATCAGAAGTAACTAACCTGCTGTCTATGAGATAGGATTAGAAATATTCTAATGCTGGAAAAATAACTAAACAAACATGAAATCCCGTGTTAGATTGTAATGAAACGCCCTATCTTTGTCGAAAAACTTGTGTTTGCAGCGAAAAATAGCCATCTTCACTCACACTTATGTGCTTATTCAATCGTACCGAGGGGACCAGAAACTCTGAAAAGAGATAGCGGCTTGGGATAACCGACGAGAGAGCTTACATTACGTTTTATCGGTGGTTGAAGTCAGAGAATGCAAAGTTAGGTCTAGCGGATCGATTCTGGGACCCAACTTTTCATGGAAATACTGAAAATTTTGTTGTTTTCTTACAAACACTGAGTTTTCAGATTTTAAATTCCCAAACTTCTGTGGTTCTTTGCTGATGTTTTCTATATGCAAAGTATTTTGAATATTTGTCCATCCGTGTGTACGCAATGTAGTATAGAAATGTGTATTCTCATGCAGGAAAAAATAACTAATAGTGAAAACAACTTGTGTTTGCAACGAAAAATAGCCAACTACACCCACACTTATGCGCTACGTACCAGGGAACTATAGAACCAGGAAATCTGAAAAGAGCGTGAGATAGCGTCTTGGAATAACGGTCGAATAGTCGTTTTTTTCTATCTTACAGTATTTGCGTTGTAATTTTCTGTTTTGAAGCGATTTTTTACAACCATCCCACTACATTTTTTATACTTTCTCTCTCGTCACACTATGTTTTACAGTTATTGTGCCTTCCACTTCCAAAGAATTGTGAAAATATTCACCTATCCACTGAAATGTGTGTGCATTTACAGATATTCCAACACTCTTTACATTTTAGTGATTCTTATTGAATTTACCATCCATTTCGTTGTTTTTCTAATTTTCGTTCATGCATGTAATTTGATTTCACGACCTAGTCACATGGTGTATCATGGGTAAAGTACTACCCATTTCATCTCTTTTCAGGTTTGTATGACGGTGAAGCAAACTTGCAATCAGTTTTTCATTCTAAATGCTTGTTGTCTGCATATCACCGAAATTCCTCCTCGTATGCCTTCCAAAAAGGTACATTGTAGGTTATCAACTCTAGTATTTGTCATCTTCAGGTATGAAGGCAGGAGCTATGTAAACATAATAGGGTCAGTATCTGCCACCAAACACATCAGCTAAGAGGAGCACGTCAGTGTACGTTATACTGGCGTAGGTTTTTTTTATGTCGAATGAATATTTTCATTACACGGGTATAGTCTTCTACCCCCCTAGCGCTTCTCCGAGGAGCTAACGTGTGTCATCTCAATTTTAAGTGTTCTAATAAGATTATTTCATAATCTAAAGGACAGCCGCCATCTGCAAGGAATCGGTATTAATTGCATTCCCTATAATATGGAAAACAGCATTCTCCCTTTGAATTTCATAGAAACAAATTCTTAATGGAACAATAATGCTGCTTTTCATCGTCTGATAACAGTAGGAGATTTGCGTGCGCTTTAAATCTGAATGGTGTGATGTAGAGTGGGAGCATCTCTTTCTCCAGACAGAAATGTTAATTTTTTCGAATTTAGATATTTGATTTATTATTAAAGGGAAAATTAGGCCTGATGTGTTTTCTTCTAAATGTATATAGTTGTTAATCTGTTCAGTGTTTCCTATTGTAGGATACAAAGTGACTAAAACAGACAAAACATTTTTTGTCGCAATTACATACATTAACAATAGCACGTTTTCATTAGTAATTCTCTTTGAGTAGGGATATAACTAGGTCCCGCAAGAGGGATATATTTGCCAATGCTCATTTCACTATGGAGTACAGTATCCACTATGTGCTCCTTCAAATGAGATCTTGATCTTCTTGCACATTGAATCCGATTCTCTGTTTAGGGATGATGTAGGAAGACTTGTGACACAGTTACTTCGGAAAACCGGGGTGCAGTGTTCGAAGGGGAGGCTTTTTGCCTGAAGCGCACTTGCACTGTAATTTACCATTTAATAACTATTTTAAACTTTGTCCACTAAATTATTTTTCTGATCGTAATACATGCAATTGAATTTCGTTGAAACATATTTCTTCCCGACACTGTACCATAATTGTGTATTCTTATGGAAGTTGAGTTTTTCAAGTAAGCTGAAATCTGGAGATGTTTTAGCACGAAATCAGTTTGTGTTCTTCCCAGTGCCCAGTGTTTTCCCAGTGATACCCCATTATTTAATTAGTTTCTATTTTTAATGAAGGAAATCGTTTTATCAGTAGCAAATATTGTCGAGCGGATAGCAACAGATCTGTCTGCAATCACCGTTAAGAACTGTGACCTTGTCACATCCTGCTTGTTGCGAAATGTATGATGAAAGGTCGAACTCGCAAAATACGGGTAAAAGAATTGCAACACCCTCGTTGTCATTAAAACGTGGTCCGGTACCAAACGCTTGTTCTAAAGCGGAACTTTTATGACACCCAAACAGGTCACCATATCACACATAATGAGGAATAAGTTTTTCCTTTTTATTAAATTTTTTACCCAATGACATTTTCTGAGGTACAGTCTTACTGTAGAATAGTCCTTCTAGTAAAAATTGGACAACCCACAGTAACGGAGTTAAAAGAAATAAGTGTTACTGAAACGGACTTAAAATACGAAGGTTAAAAAAATACGTATATTAATATGAAAGGACTATAGGGGTTCATTATAAGATATACGTAGGAAAAGCGAGTTATAAAGAATACGAAGGTTGTGAAAAAAAAAACGTAGGAAAATAAAAAAACCTAGTTTAATATCTGAAATATAAAACTCAAGCTGTAATAAAGAGATACCTAATTTATACGGTTATACCCCGTTTGAGACACATCTAAGCCACATCATCAGGTACAAGCCATAGCTGGACGCAATTATGCTATCGGCACAGCGGTAGTGAGTTCAAATACGGCGTTGGAAGCAAATTTTTTTTAACTACACGAGACGTACTAAAGTTATAGGCCCTTTTTACATAATGACGAATAAGTTTTTAAGATTTTTTTTTCCTTTTATTAATTTTTTACCCATTAGTATTTTCTGTGGGACAGTCTTTTAAAACTGTAGAATAGTACTTCTAGTAAAAATGCGATAACCAACAGTAATGGAGTTAAAAGAAATACGCTGAAAAATGTTAGTTATAAAGAATACGAAGGTTGTGAAAAAACGTAGGGTAATAAAAAACCTAGTTTAATATCTGAAATAAATCTTTAAACTGTAATAAAGAGATACGTAATTTATATGGCTATACCCGTTTGAGACACATCTAAACCACATTATCAAGCAACAAGGCATAGTCCGGCGCGATAACGCTCCAGCTATCGACACTGAAGTAGCGAGTTCAAATACGGCGACGAAAGCAAAGTTTTTTTTTAAATACAGGAGACGTACTAAAAATAGTATGGACGTTGGATGACACCGATTAAATGCGCAAAAACTGATATGGTTTAAAGAGGGGAGGGCTTAAAATATTGGAGAAGGGGATTTAAAATATTGGAGAAGGGGATTTAAAATATAGGTAGGGTTTAAAATATAGGTCAACCAGGGGGTCTGCAAGAGGAGGGAGGGCTTAAAATATAGGTCAAACATTATAAAAAAATAAATACCCCCTCAAGCAGCTGCTTGCCACAGAGGTCTGACAGGAACCTGTCAGTTTATATGCCAGAGTAGAAGGTCTGAGAGGATGGCAGGACCTCAGCAGAAAAACAATACAAACATTAGGGAGTCTGAAATAAAGAAAAATCGGAAATTGGACTTAAAATAAGGGAGTTTTCCGAAAATAGTACTTCTCACTGTCAACAGATAGCGCCAGGGGTTTTTTTAATAAGGGGGAGGGCTTAAAATATAGGTGGGGCGACCGGGGGGTCCGAAAACGAGAAATTAGATTAAAAATAAAGGGTTTTTTGGGAAAATAGTACTTCTCACTGTCAACAGATGGCGCCACTGCGGGTAAAGGGGGTGAAAGTAGGCTTTTAATAAAGGGGAGGAATTATTAATTATTAATAAGGGGGCGTGTCCTGTTACGTAATGATTATGTAATGATTACGCCACGTTACGTCATGGAACGTCATACGGGCGTACATGCGACGGCATAGGAGCGTGATCGGTGACATCATAGGGGCGTGGCCGGAAGTGGGCGTGGTTGTGACGTCATAGGGCCGTGACCGGAAGTGGGTGTGGCTTGTGACGTCGTAGGGCGTGGTCGGAAGTGGGCGTGGCTTGTGACGTCGTAGGGGGGAAAGCACTGTGCGTGGGGGGAACGGTATAATGGGACTACACTACTTATGGGCATCTCGTTTTAAAAGGAAATGAAGTTTTCCGTTTACCTACTTTTTCCCCCCTTTAAAAGTTTTAATTCAAATTAAAGGATGATGGGGAAATGTAAATAGTAGTATTTTGTTTTTGTAATTATAAAACATGAAAATTTCTCTAACTATTAAATTAAAACACTCTAAGCATTTGAAAAATGAGAATTCTGATATTTCATTAGTACCAATCCAAGTAAAAAATAATTTTCCAATTATCTCTTAAAATAAATCAATTGCATTTCCCACCCACCTCTGAGCGATACGTTTTTAGCCCATAAGGATTAAATGACCTGGTCTCCAAAGGCTAAGAGAAGGTTGGGGCAAGGAGATCCACTGTACAGCTGTTGGGAGACAGATGGTAGCCTCCCATCAAGGACATCCAGTGTGTTCTTTAACGTGAACAATATATGGCTCTCCCGCACATGAGGCCACGGCTAACGTCCTATCCGACCGAGGTGGCCTTATCCAAACCCATCCCCATCGGTGTCCCCTACTGACAGAGGGCAGGAAGGGTTGGGTTGTTTTACCTCTGAGCAGCACTTTTTTGCACACCATGGGCTAAATGGCCAGGCCACAAGGACCCCGAAGGCTCAGAGAAGGTTGGGGGAGGGGACCTACTGGAACAGCTGTTGGGAGACAGATGGTAGCCTCCCATCAAGGCCATCCAGTGTGTTCTTTAACGTGCACAGAGTATGGCTCTCCCGCACACGGGGCCACGGCTTAACGTTCCATCCGACGGACGGCGGCCTTTCCAAGCCCATCGGTGTCCCCTACTGACAGTGGGCAGGGCGGGGAATTTTGCGGAGATAAATCTCAATGCCTACCCAGCTGGGACTCGAACCTGGGAACTACAGATTACGAGCCTGGCGCGCTACCGACTGAGCCACCCCCGCCCCAATGAGGGCAGGAAGCTTTACGAAGATAAATCTCAATGCTGGCTCATCTGGCAGCTGCAGATTAGGAGCCTGGCTCGCTACCGATTGTGCCACCCCGCCCTTAAAGAAAGAAGGTACTTCCCTATATAAAGGACGGAGATAACCTAGAAGCTATATTTGGCATGAGTAGTCCAACCGAAGAGGTGAAAGTTTCGTTCCCCCCCCCCCCCCCAACGACCCCGCCAACAGCTGATGTTGAAGTCGAACGGGTTGACATTTATGAACACTTAATATTATTTATTAGCCCTCTCACTGGTGTGGGAATTTTTTTTTAACCCTATTCATTACAATGCGTGTCAGCAGATCCGATTGAAAGAGCCACCAGCTGGCATTTAAGCCCTCGTGAGAAAAATTTTAAGCCCCATCTGACTGGACAAAGACGTTCATCAGAATGTCTGACAACTAAAACGGTATTTTGTTATCGCAAGAGTGAAAAGTTAGGTCCCCCACCCACCCTCCGCCAATAGCTGACATTGAAGTCGAATGGGTTGACATTCATGACCGCTTTAAAAATTATTTATTTTAAGCCCTCTCACTCGTGAGAATTTTTTAACCCTACTTCGGCATTCATTAGAATGTCCAACAACAGAATAAAGGATTGGAAATATAGCCACCGATTGAAAGAGTCAGCAGCTGATGTTGACATTTATGAACACTTAAAATTATTTATTTTTAGACTTAAGTCCCCTCTCACTGGTGAGAAAGTTTTTTTTAACCGTACTCTAACATTCATTAGAATGTATGCCAATAGAATATAGCTTCCGATTGGATCAAAGACGCCGTTTGTTAAAGCCTCCCAGTATCAAATCCTTTCAGGTATGGGTGTTCAGTTCTGGAAAATAGACGACGTTAAAAAATTTTACTCTTAGAGACGAAAAGGAATTCTATGCCCGGATCAGTGAAGATGATACAAAACCTGGACGCTTCAAAAGGAATGATGATGCATTCTTTCATTTAGTGAGGTATTTGTAATGGGTTGAAAGGTCTCCTAATAATGTGGGTGAGCTCTGATGTTAATATTTGGAACTCCTCAAATCCTTTCAAATGTACGTCTGTCAATAACAGGGTGAAAGAAATCGAGATTAAAGCACCAAGAAGCGGAGGATGAAACCTAGAGGTTCTGTGTTTTACAAACTCGTGAAATAAAGTGGTGTACGAATGATTGATATGTTAAATTCTATTTTGAAAATAATCGCAGGAAGGAAGTGGTGGTTAATTTTTGGAATTTCGCCCCAAAAATCCGCATGTGTATAGTTTTTAAACACTGTTTTGCACTGAAAATAAAGATATGAAGCTGAAATGCTTCAAACAGTTGTTCGACTTCAAACTGAAATTACAAACAGATTATTATGTCATAAATGTATTTCATTACACTCGCAAATATCAGATTAATGAATCTACATGTTTTGCAAGTTATTGTAAGATTATGTTTAAATTAGCCTCCAATGTGTGGAACCATCGTGTTAAATTGTGTTCCCTACGTCCCACAAATCGTATTAAAGAGAAATGTCGACACCACAACTCGTTTCTTAGAGCTAAATTTGTAATGTGTTACACAGAACTGACTGATAGTTTTAGCATTTGGCCAATTATGAAAGTTTTTTTTCCCATCTCGAGTAGTTGGGAAGACAGGTTAAGTTTCTTTCTGTAAGAAAGCTTTTTTATGTGTAATTTATTAATCTTCGAATAGTTACTTAACAACTGTTATTTCTAAAAGTAAACTATCACAAATTATGTAAACGACATCAAAAAGATAATATTTATTTACTTTATTGCACGAAGCAAAATGGAAATATTTACAGCACGTCATCCAAAAAGAACACGTTCTTTTTTTTTACGTGGGACATTGAAGGCAGAGAGCCATTTAAGCAGATACGTTTAGAACATCGTCAATGATTGAATTTTGGTCCCACGAAAGGTACCAAATCCGTTAGTCAATGATTAAACGCTGTTCTGATGTATGAGCAAGCATTAAAGAATATTTCACACCTTGAACAGAACACTGCTTTGCAGTCGTGGTTCCTTTTTCGGAAATATAACTGGTTGAAGAAAACACTATTACATTAAAAATAAAGTTTGACTACGTATAAATTTCTTTTAAACGATTGTTTAGAAATTTTCCTAACATTGTCATTCGTGTTAATAAGTATATTTTACAACATACCACTGGGAGAAATTCTCTTTGTATACAGGATGGGTCAAAAGTCCCTAAAATCAACAACTTACTGATCAGGTATGCTACATTTGATAGATGTCAAATAACATTGTTCTCCTTGAATTTCAGGGTCTGGCATCACGTCTGTTGGTTTTGTATGTTAATGATAAGTTCTTCAGACATTTACATCTTTAATAATGCATTATAAGTCTGTTCCCTCGAAGAATCCTTGAAATAAGCGTGAATTTACTGAATTGAAACTTTGTTTTTTCTTGTAGTCACATGTGTACAGAACAAGTTCCATGAACATAAATTCTCTACAGTAAGCTATAAAATACGCAAAAGGAAATGATGTAAAATAATAATAATAAATACCCCCTCAAGCAGCTGCTTGCCAGAGGGGTCTGACAGGAGGCTGTCAGTTTATATGCCAAAGTAGAAGGTCTGAGAGGATGGCAGGACCTCAGCAGAAAAATGACACAAACAGCCATGCCTTACCCGGGACTCGAACCCAGGTCCCTTAGATCAGTAGTCAAGCGTGCTAACCACTCGGCCATGGGACGGCTAAATGTAAAACACATCTGATATAAAAAAGAGAAGATCTTTTTTTAAGAAAAGGTGACTTAGGTAAGATATGTTGATCAATCATGTAACTTCCAGAAATTAAATCTGCAAATATAAGATTTTCTCTTTACCATACCAGTTACTAAGTCCCAAAATGAACCTAAATACAGACGTGATTTTCCGATAATAGACATTTTGAAAGAATGCGTTGTCGATTGTACTCACTATTTGAAGAAAACTTTTTTTGTATTTCACATAAATTTAAGATCATTTATGGTTACGGGGACCATAGGTCCTTTATTTAAGAAGACAGTCTTTTATTTCACTGCTCTGTTCTTTGGATTTATTTTTTCTACAATGGTCATTTTGTCCTTTATTTTGTGAATTAAAATAGTAAATTGAATATTGGCGCGCAGCACACGGCCCATAGAAACATGAAACTCATTTCACCGGCACTCGCTAGCGGCGCGGCATCTATGGCTACGTCGTTGATGTGCGTGTGTACATATTGTACTTGACTGTGTGTGTAGTGTAGAAGCTGTGGTAGGAGTGAGTGGACATTTGAAGTTCCGTTGTCACTGGTGTACTTTGGCTCAACATTAATTCTTTACGTAGGGAGTTCGTTCAAAACGTATTGTATGTTAGAGCATGTAAAGCTTAATATTGTTTTTGCTATTACATATTAATTTTTATTTTGTAGACCCATTGTCATGGCACCTAAAAGAAAATATGTTTTCAACAAAACATTAGAGAAAGAATTTCCTTTCATTAAAAGAGGAATAACGGATAGTGACGTCAAATGTAATAAATGTTCGGCAAATTTTACTATCGCGAATTGTATCAGATTTACACAGCATTTGCAGACACCAAAACACAAAGATAGTTGCGTGTCACGTGACACGAAGGTTGCCAGATCACTAATTTCTAAAAAAATTATTCCCAGATATTTTTTCTGTTCAACCATAGTGTTTGGATATTTTTTTGAGCGACTGTACAAAGTCAATTTGTTGTCCAGCTCTTTGAATGCACATTAACCAGTCGAAAGGTGAAAAGGACACAGAAACGTCTCCAGATTACTGATGTGGATTGCCCAGAATTTATAAAGTGTTATAATTTAAATATGACGAATGATGATCTTTCTAATGCACTGATTGCAATTTACATTTATGTGCCATAAAATTAAAAAAAACGAACAGTGAGAATGATGTAGAGGTGACATGGCCTTTTCAGCAATTATACGTATTTAAAAAAATTGAATTGTTTTAACCAAAACAAAATTTGGTAACAATATTTTAATTTATGATCTGTGTTTGATTTTGTTTTTCTATTGTAGTTATGCTCCTATGAGTAAAGTTTTGAAAGTACAAATATTAGGATAATAAATATACAACTATACAATAAATGCGAGTTTTCATTTCGTTGTGAAGTGATCAACTCAATTTAGTTTTACGAGTAACATGAAAGTAACGAATTAAAACGCAAAGAAATACATATTGGAAACCAACTGCTCTCGAAAAAAACAAAAATTATCCTCATTGAGAAAAATATTGCATCAAAATAGTACACGTCTCGAAAAGGTAACGATAGTTTATTTACACCGCTGGTTTCCTATTCATACAATATTAAATTGATACAAGCTCTAAAGGAAAAAAAAAGGATATGTAAAAACACACGTCATCGATCTCGGAACAGATTGAGCCGTAGTTGTTAAAAGTACTCAACCGTGGAATGAAGCAGAGAAGGCTGCATTCCTGGCACGATTGACCTCTTTGTAAAGCTCTGAGTTCAAGACAATGATGTCAACGTTCATAATGGCAACAGGCAACAAGAACTGTGAAGGACGACAAACAACAACTAAAATCTTTGAGGAAGGAAGAAATTCTGAGAATGACACTGCAGACAAATGCTTGCATTTTCCACGTGGTCTTTGTTTGTAAATAAAGCGAAGATTTCTCTAAAGGTCGCCTCAATTAATCGAATTTTAACACTCGACAAGAAGCAAATGTTTGACGGGACAAACGACAGTGGCAGGAATGGGCCGAGTCAGTCGGGGCAGTGTCTCAGGGCCCGGTGAGAGACTTATTCTGTGGTGAGAGGACCCGGAATGGGTTTCAAATTAACGTAAATTGTTAGGTGAATATAAATCAAACTGGACGGTAAACTGTTAAAGACAAGATAGGTATATTCTTAGTACTTGCTAACCGGGTACCCTTTGTTATGATTGCTATAGTCACCACCTCTATTCTCTGTATGCTTCCTTTTTTATCCTAATTCTTTCTTTTATACATTTTAATTGGGGACAACGTCATTGCACATGTGTTTTCCATTGTATGAAAGTATTTCCGATTTTTTGGGTCATAAAAATAAAGTTGGCAGAAAAAAGACGAGAGTGTTAGTGAAGACTTCTGACATTCAGTTAAACCCTATAAAAAGTAATATATTTTCCACTGTTAAATCATACATGCCTGAAGCTAGGTATTCACTGGAAGGAGAGCTTCATATCAATCCCCTGTGATGATGCACAGAACCGGCCATGCCTAACACCACTGGGCCAGCGTTGAGATTTATCATCGCAAAGCTTCCTGCCCTCTGTTCTCTTGGTGCAGACCGTTAATGTCTTTCAAAAGAGATAATCTCTTGTGGAAGAGAACGGAAGCGGACGGCTGCCAGACCAGTTTGGCCTATTGATCTGAACTACTTTTGCTACTTTTCTTTCTACCATGCTGAGGAGTGGTCAACCATACAGGGTCCTTGTGCTGACCATATACACCCTATAAACATATGGAATAATGGCTCTGAGTTTGATTACGGATCCTGAATTTGCTGCACTGGTGGACTTCTGTTGAAGAAAAATCTTCCGCTGCGTTTCCTGTTTTTTGTGGGTTGACAGCCCCAAATGAATAGATTCACAGGATACGTTTCATCAGCTAGTGGATAATACCGATCAGAGGCCATCGCAGGCACCTGAATTCTTGTTTCTAGGGCATCGTCAAGTCCTACATTGAAGGAAGTCTTCCAGTGTAGATGGCTTCAGCCTTTAGTAGTGGGGAAACGGGTCTTTGCCCCATGTCTGCGATTATAAGGAGCTGTTTGATATTTTCGGCACTTCCTCTTACAATAGACATAGTTTCTTTAAACTTCTGACCAACCTTTTTCTCTCCACATGCTCTTGAAATGTGGGACTCTGTCAGTGGTGAGAGTAGATTTATTTCTTATCGGTACGCTTCAAAGCATATCTATATGTGGAAAATCGCGCACACGAGGTCACTACACTGAAGTAACCTTAAAGGGAAATAAGGAGAATTCTGTGGTAAAGAAAGTACAGTGCGAAATATGTGAAATAAATGTTAATATACCTGAAGACTTGCTGATTTCGTGATATTCGCGGATTGTTCCTTATTGAAAATATAATAATAATAAGACATAGGTTTGTTATCTAGTGTAATGTTTGTAAGTTGATTTTATTTCTTAAAATTAAAGGCTAATTTTTTAGACACAAAAATATACTTTTCGCCAATATTTTAAATTTTATCACTTAGCTTGCATATTCTAAACCCAGATGACAAATTTAAGCATTTTTTTTTCGAACAATGTACATATATCTGAGATTCAGAGTAACATTTTTAATATTCACCAAGTGTAGATGCGGAAATTTCACCTCTGCGATATCCGCGATGACCTTGTGCAATTCCCGAACCCGGGATTGAAAAACTACCCCGAGAAAATGACCCTCTGGGCACATCAAGGAAGTATCCATAAATTCTTTGAGTGAAGGGGATTTTCCTAGTGGTCGAATGTTTTATGAAAGAGGTCCATCCCATTTGTCGAGTTGGGTTGGGTTGTTTTACCTCTAAGCGGCACTTTTTTGCACACCATGGGCTAAATGGCCAGGCCACAAGGAGCCCGAAGGCTCAGAGAAGGTTGGGGGAGGGGACCCACTGGAACAGCTGTTGGGAGACAGATGGTAGCCTCCCGTCAAGGCCATCCAGCGTGTTCTTTAACGTGCACAGGGTATGTCTCTCCCGCACACGGGGCCACGGCTTAACGTTCCATCCGACGGACGGCGGCCTTTCCAAGCCCATCGGTGTCCCCTACTGACCGTGGGTAGGGCGGGGAAATTTTGCGGACATAAATCTCAACGCTGACCCAGCTGGGACTCGAACCTGGGAACTACAGATTACGCCATTTGTCGAGTGTTTTAAAGAGCTGGTATGTGGTAGTTATCACTATTCCATCTTTGGTCAAAGCATAAGTTTAATCTTATCCAACTTTACTACATACAAGGTCTCTTACATGTCAGAAATTAAAATATTCAATACGTTCCGAAAAGCTCGCTAAATGCAAAAGTCAGTTTTGAAGGAAAACATCTTAATATCAAAACACTGTTTAACAACACCTGGCGAAACAAAGAAAATGCAAATGAACCCCAAATTGCAAACGCAATGCATATTTTGAAAGAAGTTCTCAAACTGAATTGATTCCCCCCCGCCCTCCGTAAGAAATATTGATCAATCCACCAATGATTCTAATAAAGATTTGCGAATACAGGCAGATAAGGATAGAACTTTTGCTATCCGCGCATGGTTCTAGTTATAAGCATCACCACAAACCCACACATTTGTTTACGCCAAAGCAAGGGAAGGTACAACAAAATACAATGCATTTGATTTTCAGTGTTGCTAAGCATCAGTTATCGATTGAGCAAGTACGTAGATGGTTGAGGCTAAGAGACATCAGAAATATAATATATATATAATCAATATGGTTAACAATGAGTGTACCATCTCTTCGGCAGTCTTATACCAACATCGTAACTAGATTAAGAAACCTGCCTCAGATGCAAAACTGGAAGAGGAGCAACACATGATATAATTTTGTTTACGGAAAATTTGATTACTTAAAAACTATATCTCTTAAATTCAAGATATCTCTAAATGTTACAAGTATTATAAATTTATACGTAATTAAATATATATATATAGAAGCTATAGAAAATTCATGTTATATTTAATAATTATTATAATTTGTGATTTTCATTTTGTAGCTAATTTTTTTTGTGTATTATGCTTCGAAATTACGTTTTCATGGTAAGTAAACATACAATTATATAGTTTTATTAGTCCACAAATCCATTAAGACTGACTGTGTCTGTAGAGAAAGCCTAAGTTAGAAAAAAATTCAGAATTTTTGCCCCGAGCAAGAAAATACCTAATTTCGATACTAGGACAGATAAATGAAACACAAAGTAAAAATAATAGCTCTTTTTTTTTTTAATTTTTGTGCTTTTTTTAAGTTGTTTCCTTTTTTATTTTCGAAAACGAGCTAAAAATGGTATATATACAGTATATAATATATAGCTATAAATTTTATATCTTGAAATCAGTATCACACCCGAAAATTTAGGAAGCCCTCCCCCCGCCCAGCAAAAAAATGTTTCGGGGGGGGGGGGGGGACTTTTGTGAAAATTCGTTAACTTTCGATTGCTGAAATTTTATAAGAAGTTTTTATAATAATACATTTTATTTTAAGATTTTCTGGAGTTTTTAAGAATTTACCTTTTTAGAAACCACAGAAATTTTACGTAAAACCAAAATTGTTACACTTTGTCGAATAAAGTACAAATGGTGTGCGTTTTAATTAAAACACTTAGTTTTAAATTTTTGTAGTAAATACTTACAAAGCACTTATACAAAAGTTAGTAATATTTTTATTTGTTTATTATAAACACTAAAACAGTGATTCCCAACCTTTTCTGGACCATCGCCCCCTTTAGAAGAGAACAAAAATTTCAACTCCCCCCTAGTCCATCATCATCATCATCATCATCATCATCATCATCATCATCATCATCATCATCATCATCATCATCACCACCACCACCACCACCACCACCACCACCACCATCATCATCATCATCATCATCATCAAGCAGCCATGGGCTACAGAGGTCCAACCAGACCGCGCAGTTTAATTTTACAAGCATATCTGTCCTGAGCTACATCTGCTGCATCTGGCCACTGTACACCAATTCTAACAAGGTCCTGTTTGACATTGTCTGCCCACCGCATCCTAGGTCTTCCCCTCCTTCTGAGGCCTCTAGGCACACTGTTCATAACCCTATTCGCCAATCTATAATTATCCATACGGGCAACATGGCCAAACCAGCGGAGTCTCTCTCTGCACAATATGCTGCTTAAAGGAGGTTGCAGACTCCTTTGCCTAACCTCATCATTAGTTACAAAGTTAAACCACCTAATACCCAAGATACTGCGTAAGCATCTAGAATCAAAAGCATCTAGTTTCCTGTTATCTTGCTTACACAGCGTCCAAGTTTCACTACCATAACTAACCCTAGAAAGAACCAAACTATTATACAGTCTAATTTTAGTCTTTAGGTGTATACGCCTATTTCTCCACAATCTCCATAGATTCTTAAAAGTCCCGGCAGCAATACCTATTCGTCTGTTAATCTCATGCCGCACATCACCAGTATCAGTTACGCAGCTCCCAAGGTAATTAAACTGTGACACCTGCTCAAGACTGCAACCATTCAGATTAACTGAATCACAACCTGCCTGACCAATTTTCATCACTTTAGTTTTCTCTCTGTTTACAACCAAACCTACTGTATACTACCAGTCTCATCAACAGTTCGAATGAAAGAGTTCATCTCATCAACATCATTTGCCAAAAGGGCTAAATCATCAGCATAATCTAAATCAGAAATTTTCGTATCTCCAGCCCATTTAAGGCCAAAAGCTTTCCCTTGAAGTGAATTTCGCATAACATAATCAACAACCAAACTAAAGAGAAAAGGAGACAAAATGCACCCTTGTCGAACACCAGAAGTAATGCTAAACCAATTGCTACAAGACTTACCAACTCTCACACATGACTCAGTGTTATTACAGAGAGCTTTCATTATGTTAACTAACTTGTCTGGTATACCATATGATCTCACAATCAACCACAAATTATGACGATTAACAGAGTCGAAAGCCTTTTTGAAATCAACAAAGCTAGCAACCAAAGGTTTCTGAAACTCTAAACATTTCTCAAGAATCTGCCTAAGTGAAAATATCTGATCCACACATCCCCTACCACTTCTGAATCCACATTGCTCATCACGCAATTGACTGTCAACCAGATTCTTAATTCTATTAAGCACAATCATGGAAAGAACTTTACCTGGAACGGAGAGTAGGCTGATACCCCTATAGTTATCACAAGAACTGCGATCACCTTTTTTGAAAATAGGGATAATAATAGCTCTGGTAAAATCTTTAGGAACCATGCCTTTATCATAAAAGTTATTCAAAATTTCAGTCATCCAAATGGTAACTGAAACATTCCCAGCTCTAAGCATTTCCGTAGTAATTTCATCCACCCCTGGGGATTTATGAAGTTTAAGTTTAGAAATAGCCAAACTAACTTCAGATTGTGTTATAGGGCCAACATTAAAGCCAACAATGCATCTATCATCATTGCAAACAATGGGAGTAGAACTAACCACATTGTTTAGAACATCACTGAAATGCTCAGCCCACCTAGCCATGACAGAATCCTTACCTTCTATAACCTTGCCTTGTTTATCCTTCAATCCCTGTATACCTGTTCGTTTTCTACCACACAAAACATTAACTATCTAGTACAGCTCTCTGCTGTTGTGCTGTCTAACTGCTTCCTCAGCTTTGTCAGCAAGGCCATCAAGCCAAAGATTCTTATCAGTAGCTAACTGATC
Source organism: Ryuthela nishihirai (assembly GCA_038380435.1). Taxonomy (NCBI): domain Eukaryota; kingdom Metazoa; phylum Arthropoda; class Arachnida; order Araneae; family Heptathelidae; genus Ryuthela; species Ryuthela nishihirai. Next base: position 24,777,148 of record JAWZYU010000003.1, read on the forward strand.
CTTTACACGTTTATTAAGTTCTTTGTAATGCTTTCTATTAGGACTAGTAGGGTACTGATTAAGGACATTCCTGCAGTTCCTTCTTTCTGAAATAACCTCAAGTGCCTTATCACTTAAATAATTCTGCCTCCTCTGCTCCTTTTTCCCTAAAAGAGTACTGTTAGTTTCCAAAAAAGCCTGTTTAAAATGGCCCCATTCTTCCTCAACTTCAGTATTAAACAAACCATGACTGTCATAATGACTAAGTAACCTATCATGGTAAGCTTTAGCTATAACTGGGTCTTTCAGAGCTTCAGTATTAAAGGTAAATTTTTTAACCCTAGCACAACACTTTTTAAGTTTAAGTTGCAAGATACTTTTAACAAGGTAATGGTCAGATCCAATTTCAGCTCCCCTATATGCCCTGGTATTCTAATAGAACTAGCCCATTTGCTGTTAATTAATATATAATCAATCATATTCTTAGGCAGCCCATCAGGTGAAACCCATGTGTATTTATGTATGTCGCGGTGTTTGTAATATACTAGTCCATAATAGTTAATTTTATATGAAATATTAAAATATTGTTGCATATTATCTGTACCTAATCTATCTGTTTATTTATCTATTAAAAATCATAAAGCAGAAATTAATAAAACGACAACCAAATGTACAATAAAATTGTTTATTAAAATTTTAAAAATAAACACAGAATCAATAAGAAATAAGAAATAATGAGATAAACACAAAATGAATAATAAATAAAAAAAATTAATGAGATGGTTGAGGCTGGTGGAGTGTTAACAATTTGTTAATGTCGGGTTCCAATTTCGTTAACATCAATCGCAGATCGCCACGTTCAGTGATGTGTAGTCTGTTCCTCTTCTTTGACAGTAAATTAGCTACTGCACTGAATCCACGCTCAGCCATAATGAAGGAAATGCGATTAAAAAATTCTGTACTACTGCCCACATTCCAAGGTAGAGAAATGGTATTGCTTTTTGAAGCCAGAACTCTTGGTATCCATGTTTGAATTTTACTTTGAGTCTTTCGTTAGTCGTGAGTTCTAAGAGTTCCTCTTCCAAATTTGATGATTCTTCAGTATCTGTGTTTGCGAAAGGATCTAAAACCCAACTCGGTATATTCATGTTTAAAATATCTTGGAAACGCTCCGTAAAATCAACATAAAGAACTTCCAAGTGTTGGCAGTAAGTAAGTAAATCTTCCGGTTTTGCAGAGACTGCTGATAATGTGGGAAAGTGGTTGTATTCACCTCTACCTAGATTTCGTTTGAATAGAAGTTTTCCCGCAAAAGCAGCTATGACGTTTTTTGTTTTAATTAAATTCAACTCATCACCTTGCAATTGTAAATTAACTTGATTAAATATTTTAAACAGGTCTATCAAATAGGCGAGGTCATTTTTTGACGTAATCAGGTTTTCGCGCAATTTTTCGTCTCTGTCTTCAAGAAAGTCCAGTACTGAGTCAAATAGATTGAAAAAACGATTCAGACAAACAACTTTAGAGAGCCAACGTACTTGTGTGTGCAGCAGCAAGCGATTGTAATCTTCATCATTTTCATTACAAAGCTTACCAAATAATCGGTCATTCAATGAATTGCTTCTAATCTTATTGATTGCTTTAATAACGTAATGGAGCGACGTATGCAGACGTTCATTCAAATTTTTTGCAACCAAATGCTGACGATGAATAATACAATGTACAGCGAGTACATTTGGTACTGCTTGTTTCAAATGCGCTATGAAACCCTTATGACGCCCTGTCATTGCTGGAGCACCATCAGTAGCAGGAGGCAAAATATTGCAAATAGGAATTTCTTTCTCTTGAAAAAACTTTTGCATGGTATTAAATATAGATTCTCCCTTTGTATCAGATTCCAAATTTTTAGCAAATAATAACTCTTCATGAATTTTTTCTTCTTTTATAAATCGTACGTAAGAGTAGAGCTTCGTTATTTGTTAGAGTTGATTCATCGAGTTGAATGGAAAATTTGCAAATCATTAAGTAATCACATAATGATATTTCAACGTCTTTTGCCATTTCATCTATTCTTCTTTGCACTGAATTATTACTGAGAGGAATTTTTTTGATGATATCTGACGGTGTCTTATGACGAAGAACAGTTTTTAATATCTCTTTGACTGCCGGCAAAATTAATTCCTCGCCAATTGAGTGTGGTTTTCCTGCTTTTGCGATTAACAATGAAACGTCATATGAGGCTCGTAGTCCATCATCGTCTTGTTTAGAAGACGACGCAAAAAGATTTGACATAGTTGGATGTTTTAAATATTGCTTTTCCAGTTTTTGAAAATAGGATAAATCTTTGTTCTTCTTATCAGCATGCATTTTATTTAAATGTTCTTGTAGCCTAGAAGGTTTCATAGCTTCATTTGAAAAATCTTTTCGGCAAATTAAACACATAGGTAATGATTGGTTTGTAGGAGAGTACGTAAATCCATATTTCAAATACTCAATACTGTACTGCCCGCATTTCTTTCTAGATGTAGATTCAGACATTTTCAAATACAAATAAACTTCTCAACAGATTTATATATAGTTATAAAATAATGTTTATAATGACTTCTAACACTTATCACTCACGACTATTTATCACGGCGAAGCACATAAAAATAATAAAACATTCCTAGAGCTATCGCTTTTATAGATTTGATTTTGTGCACGCATTAACTTGTATATTTGCGATGCCGGCGCACTTGCTCCGTAAACAAGTCATTTCAAGCTCCCATATTCTTGTCGAAACATGTTAAATTTCATGAACCGCGTGTTTGCCTACCAACTTGCAAGGACTTGTCACCGTCAATCTATTCTAAACTAAAACAAATTAGGTATAGGTATTTAATTTTTAAATTAAATTAAATACCCCCTCAAGCAGCTGCTTGCCACAGAGGTCTGACAGGAGCCTGTCAGTTTATATGCCATAGTAGAAGGTCTGAGAGGATGGCAGGACCTCAGCAGAAAAACGACATATACATCCATGCCTTACCGGGGCTCGAACCCAAGTCCCGTAGATCAGTAGCCAAGCGCGCTAACCACTCGGCCACGGGACTGCCAGGTATAGGTATACCTATGCTAATTTAAAAATGCTTATTAACACGATAACAATAAGATAATTTACATAGCTAGATAAAATATTTATTCATGAAAACAGGTATTTTCAAAGTATTTTATTATATTAAAAAAATAATTATAAAAAAATATTAAATATAATAAATTTATTATTATTATATTATTATTGCATCAAGGTTGATTTGCCTATCAGGACGGACACACATGTCCAACATAATAAGTCTGATATAGTAGTGCATGTTAAGGTATTGAATGAGATTACAGTTATTGAAGTAGGAATAACATCTCAGGATAACCTGCAGACAGTAGAGGTTGAAAAGAAGAGGAAGTATGATCTGCTGGCTAATGAGTTGAGCCTAATTCACAAGTGTAATGTTAATATTATACCTTATGTTCTGACGTGGGATGGTATTGTAACTACGTACCATAAAGCATACTCAAAGCAACTTGGAGTGGGAAAACATATTGAAGCTTATATCCAATCTGTGATCTTGAAGAGAAGTTTTGAGAGCATCTCAGTCGACTTCAGACGTACCAGTATACTAGTAGGCGGTAGCAGGGAACTTATTGTCCAAGCTGCAGTTCAAAAGCTGCACATGACGGATGAGGTAGTGGATGACCAGAATCACCAGGAAGACGCCACAGAATAGAAGAGATAAAAAGGTTGTCACAGAAAATTCCATTAAATTTATTTATTTATTTGACCGCCCCTCTTGACTGCCTCAACGCCCCCCATTTGCCTCTGGATCCGCTACCGCCCCCATGGAAGGCTCCAGCGCCCACTGGGGGCGGTATCGCCCCCGTTGGGAATCTATGCACTAAAACAATAAATTTTACTCGTCATTTTTTTCAGCAAACGAAATTACGGTTCCATAATATTTTCGGCCTTAAACTGTTGCCTGATTATCCTAGGCGTTAATCCAGCTCTGCATGCATGATGGCAAGAACAATGTTTATAACCTTAATCTTAACCCTTTTTTCTGTTTCATAAACTAATCGCTGTACAAGGAAAAAAAAAAAGGCAAAAAAAGAAATAATATTCAACATTCCTTACCGTGGTAAACAGAACAAGTGCTGGTAATAGTAGCAACATTATTATTATTCCCGATGGAAGGAAGCTAAAAAAGAAAGGAACAAAAATCACATTTCAAACAAGATTTCAACATGAAATGCTCAAAAATATCAGTTAATAGTCATAATTTGGACAACAGGGGAATTCCACTTTTTAAGATATTTTGAAAATAAGATACATCTATGATTTCAAAATGAGGCCAATGTGCTGCCCTTTCAGTGCATTTATTAAACATTTTTCTCTATATGCTACCGTTATGCACTATTTAGGTGTTCAGCACCACTGAAGAAGGTAGAAAGTCCAGAGTCACCTAGAAAACATTGGGTCTAGACCAGGCTTGGGCAAATGTTTTGGCTGAAGACTGGCCCCCAAAGAAATATTTAATCAATAACTTATGTATAAACAATGCAAAATAAAATATCTGAAATGAAACATAAACAATAAAATTTTAATAAAATCTTGATCAGAATTAGATCCGCCGAAGTTGAAAATCTTATTTTCTATAAGTTCTTTTTCTCTTTTACAAATTTTATTTAATTGTCATAAGTATCTGGCGGGTCGCACAAAAAAAAAGAGATGGCGGATGCAGTCTGCCAAGTCCTGGCCTAGGGAGCTTGTGATTGAAAGGAAGGAAATTAAGTAAAAAGCGCAGTTTTGAGGTAGGTGAAGCCTAAAATTTTGAAACTTAACTATGGGCTGTTAATTTCAAAAAGCATCAACTTAAATGATTTTATTTCCTAAATTCAAATGTTATTAAAAATTCTAAAATTAACTAATAGTTTTCAATATAAATTACCATAAGTTAAATTTTAAAGTTTTAGACTAAAATCATCTCTAAACTTTGTACATTAAGTTACTATTTGGTTCGAGAGCTGTCCAGGTCCAGTCCTATCTAAGTGAGTTGGGCTGTTTTACCTCTGAGTGGCACTATTTTTCCACACAATAGGCTAAATGGCCAGGTCACAAGAGCCCCGATGGCTCAGAGGAGGTTAGGTGAAGGGGACCCACTGGACAGCTGTTGAGAGACAGATGGCAACGTCCCGTGAATGCCATCCAGCATGTTCTTTAACTTGCACATGGTATGACTCTCCCGCATATGTGGCTACGGTTTAACGTTCCATCAGACGAACGACAGCCTTTCTAAGCCCATCGGTGTCCCCTACTGACCGAGAGACGGGCGGCGAGTTTTGCGGAGATAAATCTCAACCTTGTCCCAGTTGGGACTCCAACCTGGGAACTGTATAACCCTACTCAAGTTTTATTCTCAGACATCCCACCATTTCTTTAGTGCAAAAATTCCGACCGGTCGGATTCGGATTAATTTCGATGTATGAAAGTACATCGAAAAATAAGTATAAATTTGCGTCTTTCTTTATCGCGAAAATTTGTAAAGCGAATGTTTGTAAATCGAGGGATGGATATATTTGTTTAATTATTAATCATTTAGTTTAAAGACTAAATATATTTTATTTTTAAACTTTTGTTTAACAGCAATTTGGGTTAAATGGCAGGTGATTATTTTTAACAAACGGTTGGACGAACCCGAGTCAACCTGCTGAATGGGTCATTAGTTTTATCCTCTCCTCTTGAAGGCTTAAATCACATATTTGTGGCAAACTCCGAAAATCAAAGAGCCAATAATGACAACTGTCATCGCTTTCCCCTCATTAGTCATTAGAACGTTCTGGACATGTTATTGGTGCAAACGAAACAATAGTCATATCCTCCAAAAGATACAAAATACCTTTATTTTGCTCAGTTTTATCATCAACATTTATAATCAATTAGCTTGCATTTGGTTTCCTTAATGCATATTCTATCTAAAGCTAGATTATTGTTAATAGTTTTAAAATGACACTAAAAGCTTTTATTTTTAAATACTCTATACTCTATCTTCTGTTATTCATTCGAAATAAAAATAAGCAGTTGGGAAATTTTTACGGAACTAGTAAAAAATGTATCAAATAAAATTAATCTTACTCACCTTGCTTACTCGCGAGTTATTGTGTTTTGAAACTCAGTCACTTCTGATGTTCTCTGTCTCTATGGCATTTCCTCTTCGGGAGTTCATCAGCTAGTCAACGGATCGAAAGGGATGCTGATGGATGCAGCCACAGGGCACAGGAAGATTTCTCTTTCCGCATGCTTCAATGCTTGAAATGTGTCAAGGGCAGAAAAATTTATACTCTGCACATCAGCAGCTTTAGCAGCAGAACCAGCAAGAAAACAAACTCATCGACCATCTTTTTTTTTCTTCCTAAACTTGGCTTATTTTTGTTAAATGTGTGTAGCAATATTTATAATATTCGTTACGTAAATTATACACAATATACACGATTCGGATTAATTTCCTATAGCCTATTATCAGAACACTAATAGATACACTAGAAAGAACCTAACTCTCAGAAGTTATGAATTATTAAGCAGTTGTTTGGTCAAGTGATTAGAATGCATAGCTGCGCGCAAAAGGTCATGGATTTGATTTTCGATTCGAGATCTAGGGTCATAATCCGATGTTCGCAGGTTCGTCCCAAATGTGCTCACTTTGATATTTTCTCCACTTAATCCCTACTATGCCGTTGGTTACAAAGGGGCCACCAATGGTAATGGAAAGGCCACCGTCCGTCGAATGGGATGTTAAGCGGTGGATCAGTAATAGGAGCGTTAATTTAAACGCCCATTAAAGAACATGCTTCGATGGAAGACCTCCATCTGTCTCTTAATAGCTGCCTCCATTTACCATTTGATCTCTTTCAAATTAAATTATTCTCTAATATAAAACCTCTCAACCAGATGCTTGCCACAGAAATCTGACACTTTATACGCCATAGTAGAAGGTCTGTGAGGAATGCGAGACCTCAGAAGAAAAACAACACAAATATCCATACCTTACCCGGGGATCGAACCCAGGTCCCTTTAATTAGCCAAGCGCGCTAACAACTCGGCCATGGAATGGCTTTGTTACGTGACACGGCCATGGAATGGCTTTGTTACGTGACAGGGCCGTGGAATGGCTTTGTTACGTGTAATTAAAAGTTATTAAAAAAATAAATTTTCTACCATCGAGAATATTATGATATTTTGATAGAAAAAAAAAATTAGCAAGGCAAATTATTTTCTAAAGCAGCCCCCTTGTCACGGTAGCCACGAAAGAGCATAAATACCTCAGCATAAAAGCATCCATATATACGGATGGGTTGCTTTACCTGTGAGCGACACTTTTTATGCACATAGTGGCCAGGTTGCAAGGACTGAGAATTGGATGGGAGAAAGAGATCAATTGGTAAATGGAGGCAGCTATTAAGAGACAGATTGAGGTCTTCCATCGAAGAATGTTCTTTAATGGGCGTTTAAATTAACGATCCTATTACTGATCCACCGCTTAACATCCCATTCGACGGACGGTGACCTTTCCATTACCATTGGTGGCCCCTTTGTAACCAACGGCATAGTAGGGATTAAGTGGAGAAAATATCAAAGTGAGCACGTTTGGGACGAACCTGCGAACATCAGATTATGAGCCTAGATCTCGAATCGAATCCATGACCTTTTGCGCGCAGCTATGCATTCTAATCACTTGACCAAACAACTGCTTAATAATTAATAACTTCTGAGAGTTAGGTTCTTTCTAGTGTATCTATTAATGTTCTGATAACAGGCTATAGGAAATTAATCCGAAATTAATCCGTATACCATGGGTACGAATGATTTGTGTTGTGTAAGGCAAAAATTAGCGTTTCATAAAATCTGTCGGGTTTTTAGTTCCTTTAAAAAACGAAACATATTTTCACTTTGTCGTGGTCTGTCCGTCTGTAAATGTTCAATTTTTTTTATTTTAGAGATAACTGAAAAATTCTTGGGTTGAATAGATATAAATTTGCTTTTTTGGAATATTCCTTTAATTGAAATTTCCGCAGATAGAGAGCATTGAATTTGGAAAACAGTGAAACTTGAAATTAATATTGAACACAAGTTATTTAAGCTAGGAAGTTGATATTTAGGTGGTGGAATGTGGTGGACGGGAGGTTTACATTCGCATCAGCGATTTGCTATTGACCGGGGGAGGGGGGAACTCAGCTTATTATAAGAGGGGGGCAAAATTTGGAAAAAGACAAAACTTTAAATTAATATAATAAACAATGCATTTATGCTAAAAAAATGCGAATCTGGTGAAAGAGAGTAAATAATCGGCAGGGGAGACAAATGGCCAAGAGGTTTAACTCTGGTGGTTGCGACTAGTCCATTTTGACTGCTAATATTTTTGCTGCAAGAGGAAAACGAAAGTTTATTTTTGGGCTGGATAAACATTAACAAACTTTATTATTCTCATTTTCCAAAACTTCCATTCATTTGAATTTTCACCATTAGAAGGCGCGAAAGAAGGGGTCTTTCTGACACTCAGTCGCCTGGGTGCAAAATAGTTTTGACGCTTGTACGAAAACTTAACCTAATCGAAGTAAAGGATATAAAAATAAAACTAAAGTAATTGTATGAACAGACTTCATCGTATGCAAATTTCATTTGATTAAAGAGATTCCGCGCTTGAAGGAGAAGTGATCATTCACTGTTGTACAACACAGAGGCATAGCCAGAAATTTGAAATAGAGGGAAGGGGCATGTTCTGATGTCATTTAACTTATTTGGCTCTCTATTTTTTGAGGACTGCTTTAGAAAATATATGTTATTGAATTATTGAAGTCCTTAATGTTGGGGGGGGGGGGAGATTACAACTCGAACCCTGAGCGGATATCCGCATATGTAAGCTCTCGGCGGATAGAAGATTAATGTTAATGCGGATAGAGATAAAACCGCCGGTAACAAAATCGATGTTAACCCGGATTTGATAAGATAAACGAAAAATTGGGATAAAATAATAAATTTTAGAAACTTATTCTATGTCAAAGAAGCGATCTTTTTGCTGGCAATGAAAATTGAATTTCAAACTGGAAGAATAACATATCGCCTTTGGCGAATATAGGATACTCGACTTAAAATGAAATTTTTCATTTTACGAATTTTTGCACCCTTTAATTCACATTAATGGCTGATTAAAAAATGTAAATAATAATATTTTATTTTACCATATACAACGCGAAAAGAATTTCTCATTTATCCCTTCAAACGAAAAAGTTGTGTTTTCTCATCCTTTAGGGTTAAGGGGAAAAATCGGTGAATGAAATAAAACAATTATTTAATATACTATATTAAAACATTATCGAACATTTTAAAATTAAGTATTAGCTACATAAAAATAAAGCTCAATGGGTCGAATTTTAACCAAGTGTAATTTAATTAAAATACGTATGAATCTAATGTGCCGTCCCGTTGGTGAGTGGTAAGCGCGCTAGGGTAGTGATCTAAAGGACCTGGGTTAGGCATGGACATGCATGTTTTTCTGCTGAGGTCCCGCCATCCTCTCAGATCTTCTACTATAGCATATAAACTGACATGCTCCTGTAGACCTCTGTGGCAAGCAGCTGCTTGAGGGGGTATTTATTTATTTATTTTCATCATGAACTATACTTTAGAGAGTTTCAGATCTCACATAAAAGAGAGGAGAAAAATTCTTACAAGGGGGTCAGCGAGAGGGGAGCTACGAAACAAACGTAATGAGTTTTATGCCACATGAAAACTTTCACTGGGGGTGAGCCATCTACTCTATATTTCAGGGAGTTTCAGAACTCCCCTAGAAGAGGGGGATAAGATGTTTACCATAGGGCGCCGTGCGGAACGCCATCTACTACATACTTTATAAAGTTTCAGACCTCCCTAAAAGAGGGGGATAAAATGTTTACAAAGGGGAAGAGCGGGAAAAGAGGACGAAAAGGTCGTAATGAATTTTATTCAATGAAAGCTCTCGAAGTGGGGAATGCCATCTATTATATACTTTAGGGAGTTTCAGACCTCCCTTGGAGAAGGGGAAATAATTTACCAGGGGACGAAACGATCATAATGAGTTTTATGTCAAATGAAAACTTGCGACGTGGGGAATGACATCTGCTAACCATTCATCTGCTATACTTTAAAGAGAGACGGACGCGAGCAACGCCGGGGAAATCTGCTAGTGATATATTTACAGACGATTGTGAGAACTGACACTGACTGACTGACAGGGGATCACGCTAATTCTATGATGTAGAAATGGTAGAACTCTAAAGAGTTCTACCATTTCTACCATTCTATTCATTAACCTAGGGATAATCCGGGTCATAGATCTGAAGAAAAATGCGAAATTTGACCTCAGACATATACTTCAAGGTAAAATAAAGGCCACATAGAGGTCAAATCTTGATATATGACAGCTAGAAACGTGAAAATTGATATCTATGGGTGCTTCGACCTATAGAACTTGAAAACGTTAAAATTTCGGCTCTTCGAGGTCAAAAATATATATGTGTGTGTGTGTATATATATATATCTTTGACCTCGAAGTATATATATATACACCAAAGAGTCAAAACTTTATGGCCAGCGGATCTTTATGCAAATTGAAGCAACTGCAGGAAAAAGACGGCGCGTATGAAGGTCATGAAATGGTATAAATAACAAATGATACTGAGCTCTGTTAATCAGTGTTATTCTTGTTCTTCAAATGGGAAAGGCAGCGCACTTGACAAAGACCAAATTGTAATGGCCAGATGACATTTCAGAGACTGCAGGGCTTGTAGGTTGCTCACAGTCAGCAGTGGTTAGTATTGGCAAAATTCGGAATTACTTGGTAAAATCTTGGGGAGTTGGCAAAATTCTGAGTGACTTGGCAAAATCTTAGGGAGTTGACAAAATTCGGAATGATTTGGCAAAATCGTGGGGAGTTGGCAAAATCTAGGGACAGTTTGCAAAATTTGGAGTGACTTGGAAAAATCGTGGACAGTTGTCAAAATTCAGGTGAGATGTAAAAATTACAATCTTTTTTTCTGTAAAACTATGCCGTGTTGGCAAAACCGAGGCAACTTCGCAATATCTAAGAGAGTTGGCAAATCTTGGGGGAGTTGGCAAAATTCAGAGTGGCTCTGCAAAAATCAGGTGAGATGTAAAAATTGGGATTTCGAGTTGAATGAAAAGTTGGCAAAATCGAGGAAACTTGGCAAAATCTAGGGCAGTTGGCAAAATTCGAATCCACTTGGTAAAATACGGGCGTGTTGTGAAAATTGGGATTGTTTTTGTGAAATTAAGGAGAGTTGACAAAATCGAGAACACTTGACAAAATTTTCGGTAGTTTGAAAATTTTTAAGTGACTTGGCAAAATCAGGAGAGATGTAAAAATTGGGATTGTTTTGCTAAATTAAGGAGAGGTGGTAAAATCGAGGCAACTTGGCAAAACTGGAAACCACATGGGAAAGTACAGGTGAGTTGTAAAAATTGGGATTGGTTTTGTGAAATTAAGGAGAGTTGGAAAAATCCGGAACTCTTGGCAAAATCTAGGGGAGTTGGCAAAATTCGAAGCCATTTGGTAAAATACAGGAGAATTGTGAAAATTGTGCCTTTCTTCTGCAATTAAGGAGAGTTCATAAAATTCGAAGTGACTTGGCAAATTCAGGAAAGATGAAAATATCGCGATTTTTTTCTGTAAAATTACGGCGAATTGGCAAAATCTGGAATAGTTGGCAAAATTCGAATCCACATAGTAAAACTGATATTTGTTTTGTGAAATTAAGGAGTGTTGGACAAATTGAGGAAACTTAACAAAATGTAGGGCAGTTGGCAAAATTCGAATCCACTTGGAAAATACAGGCGAGTTGTGATAATTGGGATTGGGTTTTTTGAAATTAAGGAGAGTTGACAAAATCGTTGTAACTTGGCAAAATCTTGGGGAGTTTGAAAAATTTGAAGTGACTTGGCAAATTTAGGAGAGATGTAAATATTGGGATTTGTTTTGTAAAATTAAGGAGAGTTGGTCAAATCAAGGGGAGTTTGGAAAATTCACACTGACTTGCTACAATTCAGACGAGATGTAAATATTGGGATTATTTATGTGAAACTATGGCTAGTTGACAAAATTGGAAGTCAAATGGCAAAATGCAGGAGAGTTGTGAAAATTGCTTCACCCCCCACCACCACCGTCACCACCACACACACACACACACACGAGCGTGCGGAGTGAAAATCTAGGTGCGAATCTGGTAGAGACAATATTTTCTCAGTTGGCTAAATTTGATTTTCGAGTTGGAAAATTTTCGATTTCTCCCCCCCCCCCCAACCATAGTCCTTCGCTACGCCTTTGGTTCAACCACATAACTTACAAGAGTTAAAGGATCTACTAATAACGTGTTGGTACCAGATACTACAAGACACCTTTAGAAATCTTGTAGTATCCATGCCTCGCTGGGTAAGAGTTGTTTTGGCGGCACGTGGAGCCCCAATATCATATTCGGCGGCTGGTCATAATGTTTTGACTCTTTGGTATATATCTACCAGGGATAGAGAGCAAAAATTGATGCCTTGATATATTTCGGGTAGTAGATCACAGAACTGTTGGGAAATTTTGTATTCAATAAGTCCTTCAATGTCAAAGGCAAAGAAGTTTGGTATACCAGTGCTAGAGAGCTAAAAATTGATGCCTGCCGATATTTCTGATCGCAGGGCTCAGAAACATGAATTGTTGGATGCAATGGGTCCTTCGAGGTCAAAGGTCAAATTTCGATATAACTTTGCATGAGAGCCCAGAAATATTAAGAATGCTCCGATCTGGTGTTGGTTTCCAGTCAAATAAGGGTCGGAGTGATGATTTAGAAATCAATAGATACCGAAGGCATTTGCTGATTTCTAGTAAATTATACTTCTGTTAGTAAGCTGCCTGGTTATCTGTTCTTGATCAACACATTCTGCAACCAGAATTTCTAATTTCTAGTATAAATATATCGTTTGTTATATCGTTTGATTCAAGTTTCACATTTTCTACATTTAGTGCCCTCTAACAATGTAAATTAGAGCCTTTTGGTAGATTTGAAAATCATAAATCATCATATTTTGCACTACCTATTCGACTTAAAAGGAATTTTTTGTTAATCTCAGTGATGGCTTGTGAATAAACGTTTTTGGTGGGGCACTTTGACTAGCACAGATATGGCTCCGATGTAAGCAAAATGTTTGCGGAGATTTCTGATATTCGAATTGAACTGAATCTGACTGAACAGATGTTCCATACTGCATATATTCTTTTTTTTCCTAGCTATTCTGTAAACGCATTTAACAAAACATTTCAGAGAAAAAAACTTTCAAAGGCGTTCTGGTCCTTTCTTGTTCAATTCAGGATTTTGCTCCTCCCTTACAGTAATTTCCCATATACACACACACACACACATATATATATACATATATATACATAATATATATGTATGTATATATATATATGTATGTATGTATATATATATATGTATGTATACATACATATATATTACATAAAATACCAGTGAAACAGAGAGGATATATATCCTCTCTGTTTCACTGGTATTTTGGAAAAACTATTCGTGAAAATGTGTCTAATAAATTCGTATATGTTCACTTTTATTTTCCTTCGTTCCGATTATAAATTTACATTTTTTATTTCAAACTGAATTACTCGTAGTAAATTTTCATACAATGAATTATAAAAAATGATTGAAAAAAAAACTTTATCAAGAGCCAAGCATCGATAACAAATCGTTTGTTAAAATGTGCTATTACTATCCCATTATATACCAAATATTCAACACATTTATATTTTCGTATCTAATGTGCTTAAACTGATCATACATAAATTTCCTTCAAGTTCAAATTAACGTAAGATAGTGGTGAAATTAGCCTCAAATAGCAATACACCAGCTAGAGCAGGAGTTGGAGATAGTAGAGGCAGTAGCAGTTACTTCTCTGCTATTCCATAAGGCCTGTAAATAAAAAAAAAGATAGTTAAACTAGAAGAAAAGGAAAAAAAAACACATAAGATTTTGCAGAAAGTAGTCGGTAAGTAGGACTCTTATTCTGATGAGTACCTAAAACAGAAGTAGTGGAGTGATCTGAGATTCCTATGGCATTAAGTTTCTGAAAGAAAATTGCACGATCAGGTGTGTAGCGGTGACAGTTAATAAAAATGTGGGAAACAGTCTCAGATGTGGTGCAAATAGTAGAGTTGGGGCTGTTGATTCTACCAAGGTTGTGAAGTATACAACTGTTGTAGATGGTTCCAACTCAGAGATGATGGAGAAGGGCCTCCTCAGCTCTGGTGAGGTGTCCGAAGTTTACAGGAGTGAGGAAATGATCTGCAAGGTACCTAAAGAAGGAGAGACTGGAGCCTGCCACTGGGCTAGCGACACTGCTTCACAAGGTGTGAAATAAAAATCCTGCAATCACTGAAAGAAAGACAAAAATTAGATACGCACCTCTGAGTCTGGAATACATCTTTGGGAGTCCATTCGACACTATTTAAGACCTGAGTCTGGAATACATCTTTGGGAGTCCGTTCGGCACTATTTAAGACCGCTGCTCGTCAGTAATCATCAGTAGTATTGATCACAATGGGAAAAACAAAGACTTTTAGGGGTTCGATATAGGGCTATTGTGGGTGCCCGTCTGGCTGCAGCAACGATTTTAAAAACAGCAGAGGTGACTGGTTTCTCAAAAGGTGATATCTCGGGTCTTTTATCAGTGGAAAAATAACCCACATTGCTTGTCTAAGAGGCGTAAGTGTGGCGCGACGACAATCTGTCAGGAACGAGATCGCCGTCATCTGAGCAGGCTTTTATGGAGAAACAGGACTTCCTGTGTGCAGCAATTGACCGAAGTATTCAATGCAGGCTATTCTCGACCCATATCTCAGCGAACTATGCTCAAGGAATTGAAGAGGATCGATAGATCGGTAGTAGCAGTTGCATGCCTATAAGGAAACCACTGATTTTTGCGACGAACCGGAAAGTTCGTCTACAGTGGCGTCAGGCACACTTTGAGTGGACACTGGAAGACTGGAAAAACGTCATGTGGTCCAACGAGTCGCAGTACACCTTATTCTGTACCGACGGTGGGCAGAGATTTTGGCGGGAGCCCAACGAAGCAATGGACTCAACTGGCCATGTAAACACAACTCAAGGTTCTGGAGGCAGTGTTATGGTGTGGGGCACGTTCTGTGGCACGGAACGGGTCCTCTGATGTTGCTGGAAGGGCGGGTGTCCTCAAAGGATTATTTGAACATTATTGCCGACGAAGTCCATCCTGCAGCAATGTTGTTTTTTTTATCCAGCAGGTGACAGGTGTTTCATGGACGACAATGCTACTATCCATCGTGCAGGATGTATTCAGCAGTGGTTCAGAGAGCATGACAGCGACTTCCACCATCTTCCACAAAGCCCGGATCTGAACCCCATTGATAATGTATGGGACATGTTAGAAAAACAAATCCGGGAGCAAAGTCCTCTTCAGTCAAATCTGAACCAGTTAAAGGACTGTCTGGTGAACTTCAGGTATGCTAGATGCAAAGGCACTCCAACACCTTATAGAGTCTATGCCAAACCTCATACGTGCTGTAATTCGGGCTAAAGGAGTTCATCTCTGTATTGAATAAAGATTTCTAATTCAGTGGCCCCTGCGTATATAAAGGATTATAACTTCCTTTGTAGTCTTGAATAACATATATTTACTAAATAAATCCTCGTTTGACGTGCTTAAACAGAGATTCAAACACGTTAAACCCTCCGCCGCATTAGAAATTTTTGAATACTACACGCCTAAGAGTTTCAACATCCCTTAAATCTTAGGAAAATACATTGAAGTACAGGTACTGCAGTAAGTGGTGGATTCCCTGGACTGTGCCACTGACCACAGTTTAAGTGTCCTGTGCAGACGATTAAGTTATTAGTTTCATCGATTTTAAGCTGTCAATTGGTATAAATTACAAATCTGGCATCTTTGGTGCTAACTGCGTGTTGTGATTGAGTCACTGATGGAAAATTTATATGTGAAGTGATGTCGACCTCTTAGCATTTTGATGAGATTTAGCAAACTTTGTGTTAAGCAGCAATTGTTTCGTCGAGAAAAATATTACTAGGTTAACATGATTTTCAGTTCAAGTGATATTCTCACCCCAGCTCAACTCAAACGCCTAAGTGAACATAAATACAGCTCATCTGGATCCACTTTGTTGGATCCGTTTATGCAACCTTTTTGGAACTGGTTGGTGACAAAGCTTCCCTTATGGCTGGCACCTAATTTAATGACTGTTGCTGGCCTTATAATAAATATTTTAACATCTTTATTGCTAGTTTATTATAGCCCTGATGCTGCACAAGAGGTATTTTATACTGTTTTTGTTTTATTGGTATTTGCCTATGTTTGTGTTATTTCTAAAGACATCAGTGTATGTAATTTGATTTTTTATTTAGTAGTTAAGGTATTTAAAAGGTTTATAGTACATTTGGTGGAAAACGTTTTTATCTAAGCACTCTGGAACTTGTAAATTTCTTAATGTTCATTCATTCTTGTCGTAATGTTCATTCAAAATTTCTTAATGTTCATTCATTCTTGTCTTCATTCATTCTTGTCTTATGGTAAAGGTCGAGGTTGGTTTTAACAGTAAAATAAAAAATAAATACCCCCCTCAAGCAGCTGCTTGCCACAGAGGTCTGACAGGAGCCTGCTAGTTTATACGCCACAGTAGAAGGTCAGAGGATGACGGAACCTCAGCAGAAAAACGTTACTACTTCCATGCCTTACCCAGGGCTCGAACCTAGGTCCCTTAGATCAGTAGCCCAGTGTGCTAACCACTCAGTCATTAGGAGGTATGCCAAAAATTGTTGAGGAGCAGATAAGTAGTACAGCTTCCATACATCAGAAATAATAAAACGATAAAAACAATAGATTAAATATGTGGGGAAAGCTATCTCCCCCATTTGAACTCATCCTAATTTATATATAAATGGCATCCCTAAAATTCTCCAGAGGGTGAGTTTTAACATGTTTGAATCTAATCAGTGGAGAAGGTTTAAGTCCACTCCAATACATGATTGCACACAAGTTGCTCTACCGTTTAAAATGAAGGCAGTGGTCTTTTCTACTTGTTTAGGTAAAGTATGAGGTGTTGGGATATTTCCATCCACCTTTGAACTACAAGGAAGTGACATCCCAACTCCCACTAACTGCATAACCTTAGTATGTCTTCTAGTTTTCTTGAACATCAAAACTTGTTAAAATAGTGATGACTCTTGAAATCTTGGTTAGCATATTAATGCATGTTTTTAAAGCCAGAGCCATATAAAGGGTGAGTGGTGAGATCGCCCTAGGACCTCTTTGAACCCTTCATATTGATATCTGAAGTACAGAGTAGGAATTTTAAGAAATATAAGTGCCCTAGATACAGTTAATTTGGCTGGTATTATTTTATATGCTAAGGAAAAATTTTATTTAAAGAAATAAGCATCTATCATTAAATTTTATTTGGCATTCCTATGGATTTTTTCCTAAATTTCCTATTATATAATTTGCCTACATTCCTCATGTAGGAACAAATTGTAATTAATCATTTAGTAATTGAGAGGTTAAGTAATATCTGTGAGCTCATAAAATATGCTGCCAGTTTATAGCAGAAAGCGTGAGCTGAATCACTGGAATAATGTTCGGAATAGACGTTGCTTTCTGATATCTGAGGTGTCACCATTGGTTACCATTATTAATAATAAGTAGTAGTATATCTTTATTTTAATACAGTGACTTTGTGTCAATTGAATTTTATTTAAGTCTAAATTTCACTGTGCTATATTTTATGGTGGTGATTTAATTTCTAATGGTATGAATTATCATAGGGTAAAAAGTTAATTGAAAATTTTAATCTAAAAAATTAAGTAATTTAACCAAGATTTCATATAGTGTCATCATTTTTATCTTGATGGAGTGATGGAGGCTAATGGTAATTCCTTGCTGCTATTTCCTTAATTTTTTTTTATCTTTTTTTATTGGTTTTGTAAAATATCCAGAGTAAAAACAAATTTCTAATAATTAAAATATTTTCACCAAACAGTAATCTGCCATGAAACCTCCAAATCACCAAATATGAAAATGCATTATTTTAAGTAGCAATTGGTGTTTCAAAATTTTTTGGCAATTTTAAATACCTGAAACTAAAAAAAACAAAGTTGGGAATAGCTCCCCCACTCCTTTTCCCGATCTCCAACTTTGTAATTTTTCTTAAAGTACTTGAGTAAAAGGCAGTAGTACAAATCACAGGCCTCAGCCGCCATTTTGTTTTTGACGCAATGTAACAAAACAGCCCTTTTAGTTGATTCCCACAACTCCCGAGACCCTAACCCGAACAGGGGTTTCTAGAAAAAAGATTGTTTTTTTTTTGTTACCATAGTAACGAAAAACCCGAGTTTACATCAAACGCAATGCACCGTAACCACAGTAACATAAAATTGCGTTTTAAACAAACGTAAGAAAAATTTAATTACCGCATAAAAAACTCGTAACTGTAAATTACAGAATGAAAGCTCATAAAAGTGCCAAATCCAACAAAAATAAAACAATTGCCTTCCCACATACAGTAAACCACTTCGACCATTCCCCCTCCCCTCTTTTCAAAATACAATATACCGCCGACCGAATTATAAAAAAGCCCCAACACTAAATAATGTCCTCCAAGGCAATACACAACGGAAAACCATGAAAATCGGAAACAGTGCACCGCCGACCGAATTATAAAAAAGCCCCAAAACTAAATAATGTCCTCCAAGACAACAAAAAACATGAAAATTGGAAACAACGCACCGCCGACCGAATTATAGAAAAGCCTCAAAACTAAATAATGTCCTCCAAGACAACACAAACCAAAAAACATGAAAATCGGAAGCAGTGCACTGCCGACCGAATTATAAAAAAGCCCCAAAACTAAATAATGTCCTCCCAGGCAACACAAACCAAAAAACGTGAAAATCGGAAACAGTACACCGCCGACTGAATTATAAAAAAAGCCCCAAAACAAAAATCTGACAAAAAAAACATCTTATAGCTCAAATAACCCTCCCCTAAATTACATTGTCATTTTACCTCTGAGCTCCCACTTTTTTCCCACACCATGGGCTAAATGGCGAGATTACATGAACCCCGAAGGCTCACAGAAGGTAAGGGACCCTCTAGAACAGCTGTTGGGAGACAGTAACTTCCTGTCAAGGCCATCCAGCGTGTTCTTTAACGTATGCAGAGTAACTCTCCCACACACAGGGCCACGGCTTAACATCCTAACCGACGGATGGCGGCCTTTCCAAGCCCATCAGTTTCCCCTACTATGAGCCGAGTTTGAAAATTTGCCGAGATAAATCTAAATGCTGACATAGCTTGGACTCGAACCTTGGAACTACAGATTAAAAGCCTGGCGCGCTACCGACTCCGCCACTCTCACCCCACTTCTAAATTTTTCATTCTTTCCTGACTCCATCAAAAACTGCCATTTTTTCACACACTGACAATTCTACAATACCCAGAATTACTACATCAAAAAGTTGCCAAACGCTTCCACATGTTAACAATAAATCATATAACTAAATTTAAAAGACTTAAATATACAACAAAATTAATAAATCACTATAATACATTAATAATTACCATACTATATGCGTAGCTACTAAAAAACATTCAATTCACCCCAAACTATTCTAACGAAATACATGTGTTCTTTACTATCGCCATTTTTCAATCCTATGCAAAAACTTGCATTCTTCCCCCCAAGCATACTCCCCCACTATACGGGCCCCAAAATATCTTTAATAACTAATTATAAACTATATCTTAACCAATTTTCAAAAAAAAAAGCTAGAACATATTAATTATTCGTATCCTACCTATCACTGAACACCCCCCCCCCCCATATTAAATATATAATACACACAAACTTACCTCTAACCATATAGGTATGTTATCCAAAGAAGTCATCAAGCAAAAATGGCGAAAAAAAACAAACGTAACTTCACACTCTCGTCAAATCACACACATAACACGTGACTCCACATTACCCACCCAAAAGAAACAAATCAAAGAACCATAGGCCACCAACAACCAACAGTTACATTTCTACGTCATACTTTTACACTTCGACGTCACACGCCACTTGAGCAATGCCATCTATCGGCTGAGGACCATAACCACTACACGGGCCGAGTAAAATTTCCTGGTTAATCAAATGATTCACTAAATTGCAGCGATGTTCTAGTTCATATTACCATAAGTAGCTACATCTGATTTAGAGTACAGGCCTTCACTCATGCCATATAAAAAGATATATATCTAGTCTTTGTCTTATTGATTGTAATTAGCAAGGATGTAAATTTTTGAGCAGTAAATGTGTATTCTAGTAGCCATGTTTCATAGAAATTACCATATATAGAGAATGTCTTAGTCTAATAGTATTTGTCACAATGTGAGTTTTTGAAAAATAGTATGATTATTTAAAAAATACCAGTTACAGTTATATTTATTCTTTGAGGTGTTTAATATTCATCATTTTTTTTCACTGGAAAACTAATTTCAGTTTTATTTAACAAATAAGAATATGGTTGTGTTGAATGATTGTTCATTATTTGATAGATTCCATTTTTTTTGGCTCTATCAAAATTTTGATGACCCACGAGGCAGGGGTGTCTCAGTCTGTAGCTTGCCAGGCTCATAATGCGCACTTCCCATAATCAGAGTCCCACCTGGGCCCACTTTGAGAATTATCTATGCAAAACTTCCTGCCCTAGGTCAATAGGGGACATCAGTGGGCTTTGAAAGGCTGTCATTCATCAAATGGGATGTTAAATTGTGTCCCCAGTGCAGGAGTGCCCACACCCTGTGCACATTAAAGAACATACTGTGTATGGCCTTGACAAGAGTCTACCATCTGTCTTCTAATAGATGTCCAGTGGGTCCCCTTCCCCCAAACTTCTCTTAGCCTTGGGGTCCTTGTGATCTGACCATTTAACCTAGTGTATGCAAAAAAGTCCACTCAGAAGTAAAACAACTCAATCTTGATGGTCCACAGTGTCAGAACTAGGATGGAGTGAGTGGGGCCCCAGCCCTATGTGCAGAATTCTAAGGGATTCATAAGTGTATTTTAGAATGAGTTTTTTAATTTAATAACTTATTGTTAATTCTTTAATTATTACATATCATATATTAGATTCTGTGTTTAATTCATAAACATAGCGAATTAGATTAAAATTATAGGTGCTATATTAGTCACATCACATGGTATCGGAAAAAGCAATAAGCTCATTTACAACTAATGGAGTTATTGAAGGTTTTATTTCCAAGATCTTTATCATACTGTGGAATTATTAATAGGCAATCTGCTGCACCAGTAGTAAAAATGTGGTTGATCTTTATAAATCAAATTAAACTTTCTGAAGGTAAGTGTTTTCAGTGACCAAGAATAACATACAAATAAGTTAACAAAAATAATATTTTGAGAAAAATAAATAAATTTTTAGGGTCCATATAGGAAGATGAGTAGTATAAAAAAAATACTCATCTTCCTATATGCACCCTAAAAAGTAGAAGGGAAAAAAAACTAATATATCAATGGTGAAATCAATCACTGAATTTATATTCACTTCAAAGGAAGGTACAGTGCTTATTTACCTGCTCAAAAATTTCAATTTAAAATAATAAATTATTTAGAAAAAGTTTATTTTGTTTAGTTAAGGCTTGCCTTAATATTTGCAAAATAATAGTCTTTGAAAAATTCATTGCCCTCCTAGAACTCAAGGCTTATCCATGTAGCACACCCTCTCCTATGTGTTAGCATTGAGCTTTTATCTCCGCAAAATTCTCCTCCCTGCCCACGGTCAGTAGGGGACACTGAAGGGCTTGGTAAAGGCCGCCATCCGTCGGATGGGATGTTAAGCTGTTCCCCCGGGTGTGGGAGACCCATACCCTGTTCATGTTAAAGAACACACTGGATGGCCTTGACGGGAGGCTACCATCTGTCTCCCAACAGCTGTTCCAGTGGGTCCCCTCCCCCAACTTTCTCTGAGCTTTCGGGGTCCATGTGACCTGGCCATTTAGCACATGGTGTGCAAAAAAGTGCCACTCAGAGGTAAAACAACCCAACCCTCTCCTATGTCTTGATTATGGATAAGCAAAAAAAAGGTTACAGATCTGATTGGAATAATGCTATTAGAGTATAAAGTTCAGTTGTTAGGAAGTATATAAAATGTATCAATGACAATACAATTTGGAACATTAACAATCATGATGCAGATAAAAAAAATCTAAATAATCTACATATATGAATTAATAATTAGGCATTAGTGTGGTAAATACAAAAAAGAAATAATTTATAATCTTAATAAAAGGTTAAGATTTCCATTATATCCATTGGTTAGGAATAATTATGGCAGAAAAATAAAAAGATACGAAATGTTAAATATCTTCAATCAAAATACAAAGGAATGTATTGGTTTGAGAAGACTCTATTCTTTAAAAATCAAAATGAAATCCTCTCTGTTTGAATCTGATATCTAAATATTGAAGACATATTGTGAATACGTAAATTACATGAAATGCATAAATACAATGTTATTCCTATTGTCTAAATATGTTATATACTGTATTTCCCCAATTCTAAGATACACCATTTTTTAATGTCTCTGAGATCAGTTTGTCTTATGATTGATGACAAGTTAGAATCAAGGACATAAGTTAAAAAATAATTTTTCCCCCCTTCCCAAAAAGCTATTACTAAACAGCGCACTTTAGAATTGAAGAAATGTAGCATATACTCGGGTTCTTATTATTAAACATCACTAAATACCTGTTTCCATCTGATTGAAATTGATTTTATTATTTGTATCTTTATTATTCAGCATCTACTGCATTTTATTTATTACCTTTTGCAGACATGCAATTCTTAATTTCAGGAATTTATTATCTTGTCATCAAAATTGTTAATTATTAATGTAAAAGTTATAGACAAAATTTAAAAATAAGAATTACACATATCCCTTGATTTACAGTACTCAGGTTACATTGTTTCAGTTTTACAGGGTCAAAATGCAACCAGTTTCATTTTGCATGGTACAGATTGCGTAATACATTTAATGAAATAATGATATAGCATCAAGGGAAATTATTACACTGTCATCCCAAAGTAAAAATCAACTAACTGGTTTTAATTAATATCATTTATTTTCAAGAATAAATAGATAATAATGAATTCCTACATTAATCATCATTTGCAGCAAGTTATATTCTTTCACTAAAATTTTCACCATTGTAATGCATTCTGTCTCATGACATCTTAATGAAGTCTGTTTTGAATCGGCATTGAGCTGACTTTTCTAGACTGAATTTTTCAGACTAGTAACGTCATGTTTTATCTTATTTTTAGCAACAAGTTTAACTTTGTGGACTAAATAAACTAAATGGCTAAATAAAAGCTGATTCGTAAGTACACTGTTTCATAAAATGTCATATAAATGCTAATTTTACAAAATAAAACACTAAGTGTTGGTATAAATGCTTTATATTCAGTTCATAAATATCCTTTCAAATTTTGTCATCACATTAATAATGAGCATTTTTTCATGACCAAAAGGAAATATTTGCAAATTAATCTAAGCTTAGCTGATAAAGTACAAGATACTGTTACATTAATGTTTATTATTACTGTTGAGCTGATATTTGAGATAAATATGATAAATAAAACTTTCAATATACATTTTATCCATAACAAGGATATATTTTTTTTTGGAACCCATCTTCCTTTTTCCCATAAGTTGTTGGTTTTGATATACACAGTGAAACTTATCTATCATGTAAATGTAGGGATGGGTGTATATTCAAAATTAAAATTGTTTTTAAACTCATCTACTGTCAGAGAAAGAAACTTGATATAATGCAACACAGGCAAAACCTGTAAGAAAATTATTAGTAGTTATGGGTAGATTGAAAAGTGTTTAAAAATTATCTCAATCAATAAACTAAAAATGGAAGGTTGGGGGGAGGCAGGATTCAAAGTTTGAAATCTTGTTTCTTTTCAGTAGGAACAATTTTTGATGTAACATGAGTGTCATAGGGGAAAGCAAAAACCATGTACAAAATATGGGGAATTGCAGGGTATCAAAATCTGTTAAAATGGATTAAAACTCTTCAACAATTTTGCTCTTCAACAACTTATAATTATGTTGCAAAGCAAGATATTTCTGTTGCTGATATGTCAGATTACCAGGTGGGTTCCTGCCTGGACACAGCTATTATATAAATAAATTATTTTGTTATTTTAGTGTAATCTTATTTTAAAAAAACATTGCTCTCTTTTGAGAATTGTATGGACATCAAAGCATTCTGTTGATGATAGTTCTCTGTATAATAATACTTTCTAAACTCAAACATCAGGTTTCTGTGATCTTTGAATATTTTTAGTAGTTATGGGTGGGTTGAAAAATGTTTTTTTTTTTAAATAAATCTCAACCAATGAACTATGAAAATGTGGGGGAAGTGATTTGAGTTTTGAAATTTTGTTCCATTTAAGTAGGGGCTTTTTATGGGTGGGTATATATTATCAGTAAATATCAAAATTAAAAGTATAGACTTTTAGAAATAGAAATTATGACCAACATTTAAAAAATTCTAAGCATTGTTTAAAATTTGAAAGCTATGGGATTGCTAATTGTAATTACTTAAGTAAAGCTTTTGAATTATTGATTGACATAATCTGTATGAGGTTTATACTAATTAGTAATTAGAATAAACAATTTGCACATTTTTCTCAGGAATATGTGTTTTTCCAATTTAGGCTCCACGTTGGACTTTTGTATTATGTGCTTTTGGACTTTTCATTTACCAAACACTTGATGCATGTGATGGGAAACAGGCTAGGAGAACAGGAACTAGTTCACCTTTAGGAGAGCTTTTTGATCATGGCTGTGATTCCCTTTCAACAGGTATATGTAATTATTTCTTCCAATAAGATAGTGTTATTGATGTTGGGGGAGGTAATACTAAGTAGTTATAAATATGACTGTAATCCCTACTATATAACTAAGTAGTATTAAATGTACCTTCTAATAAGTGTAAAATATTCTAATTGAATAATTATAAATTATTAAAAATTATCAAGAAAAAAACAAATTACATTTGGAATATATGCTGGAAATATCTGTAAAATTTCCTTTTTTTTTTCTCTTCATCATTTAGAAATTGCTTAGTAGAATTTTTTTTTTTTGTTATTATTTTAGTTAGCTTAATTAGCATCTGTCAAAAATGGCAGTGTTGCTCTTCTAGGATAAGAATGTATTATTGAAAGATGTCATGTAGCTAAATTTGAAACAGAGATTCAAGACTTGAATGTTCCTCATCCGAGTCCTCTGGGGCATTGAATGAGAATGACAAAGACAGGTTTTGTGAACAGCTGCATCATATTTTTAATTCTATCAAAAAAGAGATAGTATGCTTGTGCTGGGTGGTTTCAATGCCAAAGTTAGTACTCATTGGGACCTTTGTACAGGCTTGATGGGTCCTTATGGCATTGATAATTGCAATAGCATTGTCTCCTACAGATAAGTAAACTTAATAGTTTGTTCCATTTTATCCAAAACAGTACTATTGGTTTAAAGAATAGCCTGTTTAAAATGGTCCCATTTATCCTCAACCTCAGAAGTAAATAAATGATGATTGTTATAATGACTGAGTAACCTATTGTGGCAAGTTTTAATTATCTGAGAGTCTTTCTGATCTCTTTCAGCATTAAAAGTAAATCTTTTGACCTTAGCACAATTTTTTAAGAAAGACTCTCAGACAGCCAAAGCTTGCCATAATAGGTTACTCAATCATTAATAACAATCATCATTTATTTACTACTGAAGTTGATAATAAATGGGACCATTTAAAACAGGCTATTCTTTAAACCAGTAGTACTGTTTTGGGTAAAATGGAGTGTAGGTGGCAGAACTATTTGAATGATATGCAACTTATTTCTGAAAGGAAGGACTGCAGATCTGAGTTGAATCAATACCCAACTGATACTAACAGATGACATTATAGAGTGTTAAATAAGTGTGTAAATGATCAGTTGAAGGCTGATAAGAATCTTTGGCTTGATAGCCTGGCCTGATGTAGAATTAATATTTTATATAGGAGAAAACAGAAAGGTTTTAAGGAATAAGGATGAAAAGGTTATTGAAGGTGAGTTTTTTGTCATAGTGAGATGGCTGAGCATTCCGGAGATGTCCTGAACAATGGGATTAGTTCTCCTCCCATCGTTTGTAATGAAGAAGGCTCTTTGCTGGCTGTATAATAATGGCCCTATTTCATGATCTGAAGTTACTTTGGCTATCTCAAAATTGGAACTACATGAGTCTCCAGGGACAGAGTGAAATGACAGCTGAAATGCTTAGATCTGGTAATGATTCTGTTGTCTAATGACTGTGAGCAGTATTGAATATTTTCATTGATAAAGGGGTTGTTCATAATGATTTTACTAGAGGTATTATTATATCTATTTTCAAGAAAGGGGATCACAGTTCTTATGATAATTATAGGGGCAGCAGTCTATTTACTATTCCAAGCAAAGTTCTGTTCATTGTTTTTAAGAGTTAAAAATTTGGTTGAAAAATTACTTCAGGATGAATACTGTGGGTTTTGAGGTGGTAGGGCCTGTATAGATCAAATCTTTACACATACAGATACTTGGGATATGTTCAGTTTCAAAACCTTTGGTTATTTGCCTTGCAGATTTCAAAAAGCTTTTGATTCTGTTAACTACCATAGTATCTGGTTGATTGTGACACCATGAGGCATTCCCAATAAGTTAATTAACTTAATAAAATCTGTAACAACATTGTCATTGATAGTGCCTTTAGCAACCGTTTTAACATTGCTTTGCATTGATATAATAAATAGATTTACTGAATTTTTGTCTCCTTTTCTCTTTGGTTATTGATTATGTTATGAGGAATTCACTGCAAGGAAAAGATTTTGGCCTTTAAATGGTCTAGAGATTTTAAAATTTCTGATTTAGATTATGCTAGTGACTTGACCTTTTTGGCAATGATGTTGATGAGATTAATTCTTTCATTAGACCTGTTGATGAAACTCATAATAGAGTAGGCTTGGTGATTAACAGAGAGAAAACTAAAGTGATGAAAATTGGTAATGTGGATGATGTTTTAAGATTTCTGAATGACTGTGCTTGGAGTAGATTTCTCATTTTAATCAAGTGTTGTAACAGATACTGGTAATGTCCGGCATGAGATTAAAAGGAGAATAGGCATTGCTGCTAGGTTCTTTAACCCTTCCAGTATCCATGCCAGTATGTGTATGTTCGCAGAATTCGCAAATATAGGCCAAGAACTTATATTTTTAGTACTACAAAAAAAAAATAGATTTTTTAAAAATAAAAATTGTCATTTAAAAATTTTTTTATATATATATCTTATAAAAATATATAATTCAGGCTTAAGAAAAATATGTTTTTTCATTTGATGCATATTTTGGTAAACTACAATATAAATAACTTGTTAAAGCCATCTGATTGCCATTTCTTAGAAGTGCTATACAGTATTTTGATTTATTTGTCAACGTTACAGTTTTGCTGAAGCAAACCACTTATTTAAACTCGCAAGTTTAATTTCAACTATTATTAGCAAATTTTTCCTTAAATTTTCAAAAATCTCCTAAGATTAAAGTATGTAGCACCATTTTTTCCCCCATTTTACACACTTTTCTGCCATAAAGCTATTTCAGTATTCCCAGAATTATTTTTATCGTTTATCCCAGCATTCTATGCATCTGTCATGCTCTTAAAATCAAAACTGTAAGTAACATGAGCCTTCTTAGAAAGAGGAACCTATTATTGCTTACACATGCAGTAAAGTGGCTCTATAGTATCTACTATAGAGCCACTTTACTTCTTTACAGAAAGAGTTGTTCTTGGATATAAGATAATGGGACCATGGATCTAGTCAGCATTAACCTTTGTTTTCATTTCTGTAGATTTGTTTTATTTCCATAAATTGTCGATTTTTCAATCAGCTGATCTATCGATCTTTTGGAGTTATGCTACATCAGATAGCCGGCTTTATAAGTTGTTTCAGATATTATTTAACATTGCATTAAGTTATGTGTTAATATTTCTATTCTTGTATAAAAATTTGATCTTGTATCATTTCTTGATAATGAATGAGGTATTGGACTTCCTTGACACAGCAAGCTGTTTTTACATGGATGATTTAAATAAAATGTTCCTACCAACAAATTGGATTATAAACTCCCTACCTAAAGCTAATATTTTATTTCCTTTTCTTTTAAATTAAACCTTAACTTTCATTCCTGTAGAGCTACTTTATTTCCGTAAATTATCAATCTTTCCACCAATTGATAATTATCAATTTTTCAGAGTTATGCTATATCAGATGGATGGCTTAAAACTTGTTGCTGCGGATAATTTAACATTGCATTAAGTTATATGTTGTTTTTCTTCTATTATTTCTTCGTTTCCCAATAAAAAAACTTTGATTTCTGTCGTTTTCTGAAAATGAACAATGTCTTGGATATGAAAGCAAAAAAGTACTTCCTTGGCACAGATATCAGTCCTCGTGTGGGAGGACAATTTCTGAAAGGATTTTTACTCCTCTAAACTCATTGAGACATTTTACTCCCCCCTCTCTTTAGCAAAATTTAATTTTTTTTAATTACGAGTTTTTATGTTTATATTGAATGATTTTCAAAGCATCTCCTTGCCTCAGTATATTTGGCTGGGCTACTCTGAAGATACGGACAATTTTTTTTTGGCTTTGGTGGACTGACTTTTTGGCGCTTAGCAATGATCAAAATTTAACAACCAAAAAAATAAATTCGTGATTTTTAGTAAAAGTAAAAGCAGCCAAGAAAAACTGTTCTGAAATTTACTTTTGATGAATATATAATTTAATTATTTTTATTCATAAGGTTTTTAAAAATTAAGCTTTAATTGCATAGTCGGATCTATTTTTTTACTTTATCACTGTAAAAAAGCCGTATTAAAATTATTATGCTTTAAAATTTGCTTAATTTTTTTATTTTTCTAAAATTTGTAATTCTGTTTAATTTGGTATATAACATATACTTTAGTTGATTAGTTATATTTTTAAACAATTCCAAAGTTAACCTGTTGATATGACTCAGCACAGTTGGCAAAAAGCCTGGACTTTTCTAAAAATATGGTACTGAAAAAAAAATGACAAAACAGCAGTAATTTTCTTTGTTCAAATAAATATTATTTTTTTATTCAGAAATAGTATTTCTAGTCATGTACATTATAATCATTTCTGTCTATTAGTTTTTTTAAATAAATTTTTATTTGCATTGCCAGATTCAATTTTTTATTACATGATTCTAAAAAAGTCCTATTAAAATCAAACTAGCAATCTTTTTTGTTAAATATTGTAGTTTCAGAAAATCAGCATTTAATTCTTGATTTCATCAGGAGTATTAATATGTCAATTATTTAATTAATTGCATTAAATGCCAATTTAAATCAGCATTTAATTCTTGATTTCATCAAGAATTAAATGCTGATTTAAATTGGCATATAAAATGCTATAATTCCTTTCATTAGTTATTTGGCAAAAAGTTCTGAAGTTAAAATTTTTTATGGCTGAGCATAGAGTGAAAATAACTTGGCATCTGTTGTAAATCAGTATTTCAGGCTGGACACTGGAAGGATTAAAGATCTGTGGAGATAATGGAAAAATAGCTGTGTACTCTGAAGACAAAAATTAGGCTGTATAATAGTTTAGTACTTTCTCAGTTTGCTACAGTAAACTTGTGGCCTCTCTAACAAAATACAGGAAACTTGACGCCTTTGATTCTATATGCTTGTGCAGTATCAGGCATTAGGGGATTTCACTATCTAAGTAATGATAAAGTTAGACAAAGGAGTAATTAGCTACCTTTGAGTAACAATAGGATGCTACTCAAAAGTGGTCATTGGTTTGGCCATGTTGCCCATATATAGAACTACAGATTAGTGAATATAATAGAGTTATGAACAGTGTGCTTAAAGGCCTCAGAAAAAGAGGAAGACCTTGGAATATGATGTATGGACAATGTCAAACAGGACCTTGTTCGAATTGACCTGCAGTGGCCAAGTGCAACAGCTGTAGCTCAAGATAGATGCTTATGGAGAATTATATTGCATAGTCTGATTGGATCTTCATAGTCCATGGCTGCTTGAGGCTTATCTATGTATGTAATTAGTTTAATTTCGACTTCTATGAATCAAATTTTGTAACAGTATAATTATTTAGCTAGATAAAATAAAATTGTTAATGAGTCACTTATATCTGCTAATTATAAATTTAGTAATGCTGTGTGCTCAGTTGCACCAGACCTGGCAATAAGTAATCACAGATATATAATTCAGACAGTTTTTTAATTCTTTTATGTATAAATACTTTTTATTGATTACTATAATTTTTTTTGTATGCATTTCAGTATTTGTGTCTCTTGGAGTGTGTATTGCTGTGCAACTTGGAGCCTTTCCATCCTGGATGTTTTTCCAGTGTTTTGCAGCAATGACTCTGTTTTATTGTGCACATTGGCAAACATATGTGTCAGGAACATTAAGATTTGGAAAGTAAGTATCTGCCTTTGAACTAACCAAACCTGATACCCAGGGATCGTCTAATAAATATGATGGCTTTAGACAAAGTTGTTTTGGCAGCCCTAGGAAACATTTACTCTGATGCCCATAGGGAAAGTTTAAGTGGCCCTTCTAAAAAGTTTTTTTTATTTTACATAACAATTATAAAAGTAAATGAAATATATTACTTTCCTATTTGAAAACAAACAAACTTGTATTTGAAATTTTCTTCTATACAGTGTCTGTAAATGATAACTAGGCAAAAACTAGGAACAAGAGCTGTGTACCAATCCCCAGTGATGATGCATAGAACTGGCCAGGTCTAGCACCTAATGTATGACTTCATCTTCTTATGGTACAGGTCATTAGTACCTTTCAAAAGAGATATTCTCTTTTGGACTTCAGGCACCACCTGAAGAATGGAAAGGGAGGGTGGCCAGCTCAGTGTGGCCTACTGATTTGGTCATCTATGGGCACTTTTTTCTTTTTCTTTTTTTTTTCAACCTTGCTGAGGAGTGTCAACTTCACAGGGTCCTGATGCTGAACCATTTATACCCACTAGACTGGACTGGTTTATGGATTTGTGCTTCATTATGGATTCTGGACTTGCTGCACTAGTAGGCCTTTGTTGAAAGAGAATCTGCCACTGTGTTTTCTGTTTGCTTGTGGGTTGCCAGTCCTAAGTGAACAGAGGCATAGGATACCTTATATCAGCTGGTGGATAATCGTGATCAGAGGCCACTGCAGGTACCTGAACCTTCTCTTAGCTAGTTAGGCATTGTCAATCCTAAACTGGAGATAATGTGTCTCAGTCAGATCATATGGCTCTTGAAAAGGTGGTGCCTGAAGTTCCTATCAGCATCGGTGACTTTAACCTTTAGCAGATGAGGAGCAGGTTTTTGTCCATGCCTGCAATCAGCAGGCTGTTTGATATTGTTTTCCCTATCTCTCTCAATAAACCTAGTTTCTTTAAAAATCCTACTAATCATTTTCTCTGTGCAGGTACTTGAAACATGAGGATGTTAAATAGAGATTATTCTTTTGATGTCTTCACGCAGGAATTCCAGCATTATAACCTAGATATTCTAGGCTTGCAATAGACCAGATGGACAGGTAAAAGTGAGATACTTAAAAATAACTTTGAATTTCTCTTTTCAGGTAGGGAGGATGGAAAGCATCTTCAAGGTATAGGTTTGCTTCTCAGTAGACACGCCAGTGATGCTCTTCTAGGATATGACTGTATTAATGAAAGATTTTTTACACCAAAATTTAAAACAAAAATTAAAGACTTGAATGTCATCTGTTGTTATGCCCCCCACAGAGGACTCTGGTGAGAATGAGAAGGATACATTTTACAGCCAGCTGCAGGATATTTTGAATTCTGCAAAGAAAAGAGATATTGCTCTTTTGCTAGGTGACTTCAATGCTAAAGTTGGTACTAACTCTAACCTTTGGGCAGGAGTTTTAGGTCCTTTTGGCATTGGTAGTTCCAATAGCAATGGGGGATGTCTCCTATAGGTAAATAAACTTATGGTTTGCGAATAAGTAACATATACTACAAACAACAGGATATTTATAAATATACATAGGTTTCGCCTGATGGTTTGCGCAGGAATATGATAGATTATATTTTAGTTAACAACAAATGGGCTAGTTTGGTTAGGAATACCGCCAGATCATACAGGGGAGCCAAAATTAGATCTGATCATTACCTAGTAAAGTGTCTTACAGTTGAAGCTTAAGAAATATTGTGCTAAGATTAAGAAAATTGGCTTTAACACTGAATGTCTGAAAGAACAAGATATAGCCAAAACATACCATGATAGGCTACTTAGTCATTAAGACAATCGTGCTTTGGTTACTGTTGAAGTTGAGAGAAAATGGGATCGTTTAAACAGGCTTTTCTTGAAACCAACAGTACTCTTTTGGGTAAAAGGAAACAGAGGAAATAAAATTTTTTGAGTGATAAGGCTATGGAACTTATTTCTGAAAGAAGGATGTGCAGGATTAATATGAAACAACAGCCTGCTAGTCCCAACAGAAGGCATTACAATGAGCTTAATAAAGTGTAACGCTCCAGTTAACAGCTGATAAAAATCTTTGGCTTGATAGTTTGGCTATCAAAGAAGAGGAAAAAGTTAGACAGCAGGGGGTTGTACCAGATTGTTAATGTTTTATGTGGGAAGAAACAGACAGGTACGTAGGGATTGAAGGATAAACATGGCAAAGTGGTTGAAGGTGAGGATTCTGTGATGGCTAGGTAGGCTGATCATTTAAGAGACGTTCTAAATAATGTGATTATTTCTACTCTCATTGTAATGAGGATAGATGCATTACTGGCTTTTATGATGACCCTATATCACATTCCGAAGTCGCATTGGCTATCTCTAAATTAAAACTGCATAAATTCCCAAGGGTGGACGAAATCACCTCTGAAATGCTTAGAGCTGGGAACATTTGTGTTGTCACATGGCTGACCGAAATTTTGAATATTTTTTATGATAAAGGTGTTCCTAAGGATTTTACTAGAGCTATTAATGTCCCGATTTTTAAAAAAGGTGATGGCAGTTTTTGTGATAATTATATGGGAATTAGTTTACTTTCTGTTCCAGGTAAAGCTCTTTGCATGATTATATTTAACAGAATTAAGAATATGTTGATGGACAGTTACATGATGAACAGTGTGGATTCATAATTCAGAAGTGGTAGGGGATGTATTGATCAAATATTTTCACTTAGGCAGCTTTTTAAGAAATGTTTAGAGTTTCAGAAACCTGTGGTTGCTAACTTTATAGATTTCAAAAAGGCTTTTGACTCTGTTGATCGACATAATTTGTGATTGATTGTTAGGTCATATGGAATACCTGATAAGTTAGTGTAATGAAAGCTCTCTATAATAACACAGTCATATGTGAGAGTTGGTACCTCTTGCAGATATTGGTTAACATTGCTAGTGGAGTTAGACAAGGGTGCATTTTGTCTCCTTTTCTCTTTGGTTATTGATTATGTTATATGAAATGCTTTGCAAGGGAAAGATTTTGGTATTAAATGGTGTAGAGATTTCAAAATCTGATTTAGATTATGCAGATGATTTGGCCCTGTTGGCTAATGATGTTGATGAGATGAATTATTTCATTTGAGCTGTTGATGAGACTAGTAATAGAGTAGGTTTGGTGATAAACAGAGAAAAAACTAAAATGCTGAAAATTGGTCAGGTTAATGGTGCTTCAGTTGCTTTGAATGGCTGCACTCTTGAGCAAGAAGTGTCTCAGTTTAATTACCTTGAGAGCTATGTAGCATACTGGTGATTTGCGGCATGAGATAAATAGAAGAATAGGGATTGCCATTGGGACTTTTAACAATCTATGGAGAGTTGGAAAAATAGACATGTACACCTATAGACTAAAATTAGGTGTATAATAGTTTGGTTCTTTCTAAGGTTATTTATGGTAGTGAAATATGGACCCTTTGTAAGCAGGATAGCAAGAAACTTGATGCCTTTGATTTTAGATGTTTACACAGTACCTTGGGCATTAGGTGGTTCGACTTTATATGTAATGATGAGGTTAGAAGGAGTCATCAAACTCCTTTGAGCAGCATATTGTGCAGAGAGAGACTGTTGTTTTGGCCATGTTGTTTGCATGCATAGCTGTAGATTGGCAAATAAGATTATGAACAGTGCGCCTAAAGGTTTCAGAGAAAGGGGGAGATTTAGGATGCGATGGGCAGACAGTGTCAAACAGGACCTCATTAGAATTGGCCTAGAGTGGCCAGATGCAGCAGCTGTAGCTCAGAACAGACACATCTGGAATTTACACAGTCTAATTGGACCTCCATAGCCCATGGCTGCATGAGGATTTTGTTTGTGTGTGTGGAATTTTAGTTTTGTGATGATAAAGAGTGGGTATGTGGCACATTTCCAATATAATACTGCTTGGGATGGCTTAGGTGTGTCAAATTGGTTCACTGCAACTGCTGGGGTTCAGGTTCGAGTCCTGGTTTGGCATGGTTATTTGTGTGCTATTAAGTCTGATTGAGTGTAATCAGCAGTGACTTCAGCATGATGGGGGGTTTGTCTTTGAGAAGGCCTGTAAAGTTAGGAGTAGTTTTCAGGACCCTTCACCATCCTATATATTGCAAGTCAAAAAAAAAATGTGGTTCATGACATATTTTCTGCATAAATACATACAGAACAAGATTGGTCACCCCTGATGTAGGATATACTGGATACAAGGAACTGTAATTTTGGAACTAAATTTCTTATAGTAATTTTTTCTTATTAATAAATTTTAGTATTTATTTGTTCACGTCTATTAACTGTTCTATATTATATTTGATTGTGGTAATAAAATTACACATTTCATGAAAATAATTTTTGGAAGTGGTTTTTATTTGTTTGGTTGAAATGTAATGAAGGCAATTAGACACAAAGGGTGCAGTAACAAATAAAACTATTTGAGGAAGCGGGGGCTTGGGAACCTTCCTTTAATGAATCAAATTTATGTTTTAACATTATAGTTGAGCTTCCATATTATTAGTTGTAGCCACATTTTTGGGGGGAAGGGAGACCTACTCCTGTTTCCTCAAAATTAGATCCTAGTAATGACAGTGAAAGGCTTTTAAGACTGATAGGTTAGTAGTCAGATGTAAACAATTATAAGTTCTAAAATGTTTAATGATTTCTTTAAAAAAAACATTTGTTAGTGTTCTTTTAGATGTATTAATCATTTCAGTGTTATGGCAATTTTCATTATTCTTCGATGTGTTACGGCTTTATACGTGCAACTTCATTAATTTAAATAAATTAGTGGCAGCACACAAGTACTTTATGCGAACCACAGAGAACAAGCTACATGTAATGTACTTTACAAAGTAATAAAAGTCACCATATGTATAATGTCAGTACACTGAAAGTGTTAATTTGAAATTTAGATTCTATAATTCTATATTCTAGTTCATTTGTTATGATTCATCACAATTTTATCAAAGCAGTAAAAGATTATAATCTATTGAGTATTGGCATTTTGTTACATAAGAGGCTATTTACATTATATTGTAATAGTTTGAAGAATGCCATAGTATTAATATTTGAAACTGTGAAATTCAGAAGTTTTAGTTTTCCACAAATAGTGTAAATATCTTTCCCTTTGTTTTGTATCAGATGTTTCTAATAGAAATTTAATATTATCTGTTTTCTCCCTTAGGTTTGATGTTACAGAAGCTCAGTTTACAGTGATATTAATACATCTAGTATCTGCAATATTTGGACCCTCAGTATGGTCAATACGAGTAAGTGATTAATTGCTTTGTACATAGTAAGGTCCAAAAGTTTCTGGCCAGAACACGTTAGAACAAGAACTGACAGGTCTAACCCTGTGTTTTGTTGCACTGCAATTAAAATTTTGCAGCTGTAGTATCAGGAGCAATCCGCAACTAGTGTTGCAGATAAAAGTGCTGTTGCCCAATATTTTAAAATGTTTAAACTTGAGTATCATGTGGTCATTAAATTTTTGGCGAAAGAAGGCGAAAGCCCAGCAGAAATTAAACAACGTTTAGATGCTGTGTACAGCAAATCTTCCCTGTCATATTTGACAAGAAAAATTTTGTTTTAAAATTTTTTAATTTTTTTAAAGGGAAATTTTTTTAAATTTTAAAAAATTTAAAAAAGATTAAAATATTTTTATAAAAATTTTATTATTCATTAATGTACAAGTTGAAGGATACCATCAAAGAGAAACACCAAGGAAAGCTGTCCCAGGGAGTGAGGTTTTTGCATGACAATATGCCAGTGCACACTTCAGTTCTGCAAAGGCTGCTAGTCAGCAATGTGGTTTCTAAGAATTAAATCGCTCACCCTACAGCACCGCCCTAGCCCCTAGCGATTATTTTCTGTTTTCAAAATTAAAGTCGGATCTGCATGGGAAAAAATTTACAAGTGAGGAAGAAGTCATTTCTGCAGTTTTAGGCCATTTTAAGGACAAAAATTCAGATTATTTTTTCAGTGGTATAGAAAAGTTAATAGCCATTCTAAAAATTGTATTGAAATAAAGCGTGATTATATTGAAAAATAAAAATTATTTTTTGATTCTATTACCTCTTTAATATCTTTGGGCGAGAAACTTTTTGACCTTACTATGTACAATCAATTGTGTGATCAAATTGTTATTTGCCAATCAGAAAACCTTTTGCTTTATAATTTAGAAAAGTACACTTCAGCAAATAGACAATTTTGTGTTGCCTCTACTTTTAATTTTTTAAATTTTTATTACATTATTTTTATACACATATACACACTGGCAGAAATTGAAAAAAGAACACCCAGAAGGAATTTCTTTAGGAATGTCATATTGTAATATGTTAATAGTTAAGGGCAACAGAAACCGTGATCCAAGATTGAAAGTGATTGGGTGAAATAACAACATCACTGGGGATGAAAGCTGAAAATGTACACATCACTTATTTAAGGACTAGGGCATGAAGAAAGAAGTTACTAGTCTTGTACCATGTTATTCAGTGCTCTTTGAAGAAGTTACCATGCATGGACAATGCAGGAATGCAACATTTGTTCAGTTAGCAGAGTTTGAGCAAGGTTGTATAGTGGGTCTTCGGGAAGCAGGTTGGTCTTTTCGTCAAATTGCATACTATTACACATTTATTTGGACATATTATTAATTGGACTAGAGGTATCGGCAGTGGTACGATGGTCAGAAGAGCATTTGCACTCTCGTAGACGAATCCAGACAACACAAAGTTGCAGATGCTCATGAGGATTTGCATATCAGGAGGACAACAGTGGCAGAGCAGACGGCTATGACGTGTGTGTCTGGTGTTTGTACAGGATACACTGAATAGCAATACATACATCAGCGATATCGTACAGCCAGTCATTCTGCCATATTTGAGTGTAATCTCAAATGCGATATTCCAGCAGGATAACGCCCACCCACACTTCGCCCGGTCAACTCAACATGCTTTTCAGGATGTACACCAACTCCCTTGGCCAACATGCACTCCAGACTTGTCTCCAGTCAAGTTTGTCTGGAACTGGATTGGACAAAGACTCTTCCATGGACCTCGGCAGCAATGACCATCACTGAATTACATGTCCAAGTTGAAAGCACATGAAATGGTAACCCCCAGTGTGATATCCAGCATTTGTATGACCAATTGCATGCCAGATTGGAAGCTTGTATTGTTGCTCGAGTCTGTAAATAGTAGGTAGTCACTGGAAGGAGAGTTATGCACCAATTCCCTGTGATGATGCATAGAACTGGCCAGGCCTAGCACCTAATGTCTGACCCCACCTTCTCGTGGTGCAGACCGTTAGTACCTTTCAAAAGAGATACTCTCTTGTGGAAGTGAACGGAAGGGGAGGGCTGCCAGATTAGTGTGGCCTACTGATCTGGACAACTCTGGCTACTTTTCTTTTTTTTTCCTACCTGCTAAGGAGTGGTCAACCACACAGGGTCCTGGTGCTGACCATATAACTTACTGGACTGGGTTAAGGCTCTGAGCATGATTATGGATCCTGAATTTACTGCACTGGTGGGCTTCTGTGGAGGAAAAATCTTCCACTGTGTTTTCTGTTTGTTTGTGGGTTGACAGCCCCAAGTTAATAGATTCACAGGATATGTTTATCAGCTGGTGGATAATCCTGAGCAGAGGTCATCGCAGGCACCTGAACTCTTTGCTTCTATTGGCATCGTCAAATTCTACATTGGGGGAAGTCTTCCAGTGTAGATGGCTTCAGCCTTTAGTGGTGGGGGAATGGGTCTTTGCCCCATGTCTGCGATTAGGGGGCTGTTTGATATTGTTGGCATTCCCTCTCTCAATAAACATAGTTTCTTTAAACATCCCACTAACCATTTTCTCTCCATAGGTAGTTGGAATGTGAGGACTCTGCACAGAGCTTTTTCTCTTGATGTCCTCATACAACAATTCCACCATTATAATTTAGATATTCTCGGCTTGCAAGAGACCAGATGGACAGATAAAGGTCAGATTCTTAAAAATAATCTTAAATTTCTCTTTTCAGGGAGGGACGACAATAAGCATCACCAAGGCGTGGGTCTGCTTCTCAGTAGACACACTAGTGATGCTCTTCTAGGATACGAGTGCATTAATGAAAGGTTTCATACAGCAAAATTTCAGACAAGTGTTAAAGACTTGAATGTTATCTGCTGTTATGCCCACACTGAGGATGCTGATGAAAAGGATAGGTTTTACAGACAACTTCAGGATATTTTGAATTCTGTCAAGAAAGAAGATATTACCCTTGTTCTAGGTGACTTTAATGCAAAAGTTGGTACTGACTCTGACCTTTTGGGGAGGAGCGATAGGCCCTTTTGGTATTGATAGCTGCAATGGAAATGGGCAACATCTCCTACAGGTAAGTAAACTCAATGGTTTCAGAATAACTAACACTTATTACAAACATCGCAACACACATAAGTACACATTAGTTTCACCTTATGAGCTCCATAAGAATATGATTGATTATATATTAATTAACAGCAAATGGGCTAGTTCTGTTAGGAATACCAGGGCATATAGGGGAGTTGAAATTGGATCTGACCATTACCTTGTTAAAAGTGTCTTGCAACTTAAACTTAAAAAGTGTTGTGCTAGGGTTAAAAAATTTACCTTTAATGCTGAAGCTCTGAAAGACCCAGTTATAGCCAAAGCTTACCATGATAGGTTACTTAGTCATTGTGATAGTTATGGTTTGCTTACTACTGAAGTTGAAGAACGGGACCATTTTAAACAGACTTTTTTGAAAACTAACAGTACTCTTTTAGGGAAAAAGGAGCAGAGGAGGCAGAATTATTTGAGTGATAAGGCACTTGAGTTTATTTCAGAAAGAAAGAACTGCAGGAATGTCCTTAATCAATACCCTACTAGTCCTAATAGAAAGCATTACAGAGAGCTTAATAAATGTGTAAAGGATCAGTTAGCTGCTGATAAGAATCTTTAGCTTGATGGCTTGGATGACAAAGCCATGGAAGCAGTTAGACAGCACAACAGCAGAGAGCTGTACCAGATAGTTAATGTTTTGTGTGGTAGAAAACAGACAGGTATACAGGGATTGATGGATAAACAAGGTAAGATTATAGAAAGTGAGGATTCTGTCATGGCTAAGTGGGCTGAGAATTTCAGTGATGTTCTAAACAATGTGGTTAGTTCTACTCCCATTGTTTGTAATAATGATAGATGAATTATTGGCTTTAATGTTGGCCCTATAATACAATCTGAAGTTATTTTGGCCATTTTTAAACTTAAACTTTATAAATCCCCAGGTGTAGATGAAATTACTACGGAAATGCTTAGAGCTAGGAATGTTTCTGTTACCACTTGGATGACTGAAATTTTTAATATCTTTTATGATAAAGGCATGGTTCCTAAGGATTTTACCAGAGCTATTATTATCCCTATTTTTAAAAATGATAATTGCAGTTCTTGTGATAACTATAGGGGTATCAGCCTACTCTCTGTTCCAGGGAAAGTTCTTTGCATGATTGTGCATAATAGAATTAAGAATCTGGTTAACAGGCAACTGTGTGATGAGCAATGTGGATTCAGAAGTGGGAGGGAATGTGTAGATCAGATATTTTCACTTAGGCAGGTTCTTGAGAAATTTTTAGAGTTTCAGAAACCTTTGGTTGCTAGCTTTGTTGATTTCAAAAAGGCTTTCGACTCTGTTGATTATCATAATTTGTGGCTGATTGTGAGATCATATGGTATACCAGACAAGTTAGTTAACATAATGAAAGCTCTCTATAATAACAATGAGTCGTGTGTGAGAGTTGGTAAGTCTTGTAGCAATTGGTTTAGCATTACTTCTGATGTTCGACAAGGGTGCATTTTGTTTCCTTTTCTCTTTAGTTTGGTTATTGATTATGTTATGCGAAATTCACTTCGAGGGAAAGATTTTAGCCTTAAATGGGCTGGAGATACGAAAATTTCTGATTTAGATTTTGGTGATGATTTAGCCCTTTCGGCAAATGATGTTGATGAGATGAACTCTTTCATTCGAGCTGTTGATGAAACTGGTACTAGAGCAGGTTTGGTTATAAACAGAGAGAAAACTAAAGTGGTGAAAATTGGTCAGGCAGGCTGTGATTCAGTTAATCTGAATGGTTGCAATCTTGAACAGGTGTCACAGTTTAATTATCTTGGGAACTATGTAACAGATGCTGGTGATGTGCAGCATGAGATTAACAGACGGATAGGTATTGCTGCTGGGACTTTTAAGAATCTATGGAGAGTGTGGAGAAATAGGCGTATACACCTAAAGAGTAAAATTAGACTGTATAATAGTTTGTTTTTTTCTAGGGTTAGTTATGGTAGTGAAACTTGGACACTTTGTAAACAAGATAACAGGAAACTAGATGCTTACGCAGTATCTTGAAGATTAGGTGGTTCAACTTTGTAATTCTCTCAACTTTGATGAGATTAGGCAAAGAAGTCGGCAACTTCCTTTGAGCAGCATATTGTGCAGAGAGAGACTCCGTTGGTTTGGCCATGTTGCCCATATGGATAATTATAGATTGGCAAATAGGGTTATGAACAGTGTACCTAAAGGCTTCAGAAACGGGGAGACCTAGGATGTGGTGGGCAGACAATGTCAAACAGGACCTTATTAGAATTGGTGTGCAGTGGCCAAATGCATCAGATGTAGCTCAGGACAGACTTGCTTGGAGAACTAAATTGCACAGTCTGGTTGGACCTCCATAGCCCATGGCTGCTTGAGGATGATGATGATGATTGCTGCTCGAGGAGATTCAACACCTTATTAAAAATGTGCCTTTTGTAAAATGTAATACTCATTAAAATGTAAAATAAGCATTGAATCACTTCACATGTGTGATCACTGTTCTTTCTCAACAAGTTGTTGTTACTAAATGAATCTTATAGATTACACTACAATTGTTAATGGTGTTCTTTTTTCAATTTCACCAATATATTTTGAATTCCCAAAATGATATTCCTTCAATTGTAATGTCTGCAGAAATTTTGATTTGGGGACATGTGTAACCTAGAAGAGGCAGTATGACTAATTAGAAAAAGGCATGCATTAAATACGGGGCTCTTAGTAGACAATATCATGTGCAGTAGTTTCAGTGTGAAAAAACTTCCAGTTTCTTTGTGTGTCATAAGCATATCTTTGCTTAATATGGCTATTCTCTTTATTGATCTTTTGTGTCATTTTTAGAGTTATAGCTATATCTTTGAAGTCCTGCAACTTATTGCTTGTGAAGATCATATTTTTTTAATTATGTTGTAATGCCAAGAGTTGAAAAATTTCAAGCATCATCAGGGGCATTGTGCTGTTTTCGTAAATGCTTATAGCATTTTTTTTTTGGGGGGGGGGGGAGGAATTGTGCCATCTTCCCTTCTAAAATTACCTCTCACATACATATGATTTTAAAAATTAGGCAAAAATCCTCCTATCGAGGCTATCAAGCATGTTTTTTTTTAACATGCACAGGTATTGCTCTCCTGCACTTATGGCCATGGCTTAATGTCCCAACTGACTGATGGCAGCCTTTCCAAGCCCAATGATGTTCCCTTTTTCACTGAAAGTAGGGTGAGGATTAGTAGAGATAAATCTCAACAATGGCATAGTTGGGAATTGAACCTAGGAACTACTCATTATGTGCCTTGCCTGCTACTGTTTTGCCAATTTTCAAAGTAGCAGCACTAAATAATAAACCACAGAGTGTTAATTTTTTAAGATTCTGCATTTGAATTCATTTACTAAACAAAACTAGAAATGTAACTATTTTAGGAAAACATTATTATTGCATAACAGGAGTCAAGGATAAAACTCTGTTACCATGGCCTGATATTCTGGTATCAGTTGATAAAGAAAAATAGTTTCCCAGTTATTGGGTTCATAGAATAGGTTTGCATGTCATGTTTGGCTTGTGGGCCACACTTTAGAAACCCCTAATCTAGATTTTGTATATGACAAGTTTCTTTCATTTAAACATGTAGTGCACTTATGACAGTCAAAGCAATACTACTCTCATAGTTTCATATATTTCTAAGGCAATATGTTTACATCAAAAGGCATCAATTCTCTATGTTCTTTAAGTCAGGCAACAATTTATATATAGTTTTAATGTGAAATAGAATTTTAGCTATCATTTGTGTAAACTTCTACCTTTTTCTCAAATGATTTATAAAGCAAATGCCTGTAAAAAATTTTGAAAAATAATTTTTACAACTTTCAGAAGTAAATCATTATATTTATTTGAAAAAAAGTATGGTTTTCTGGTCTGAATATTTTACAATTGTTAGATTGGTCTGTGCTTTTAGAATTCGTTATAAATATCTACCTGATTTCCATAAGAAACAATT
Organism: Ryuthela nishihirai; assembly: GCA_038380435.1. Lineage (NCBI taxonomy): Eukaryota > Metazoa > Arthropoda > Arachnida > Araneae > Heptathelidae > Ryuthela > Ryuthela nishihirai. The sequence goes on from JAWZYU010000003.1 coordinate 24,820,224, forward strand.
CTATGTTATAGTGGGAAACTAACACTCTATACCTTCTAAATTTTTCTTTGTCTTGAAAAATGTGATAGCAGATAAAGATCTCAATCAAATATATCAATATCTCAACTTTCAACAATATTCATTCAGTATTTAATGAATTATGGAAGTTTGAATTTTAACAAAAGTATGCTAGTCTTAAGTAACTTATACAAAACTTATGAATAGCAAAAGAATTCTTTACACGAACTTCTAAAATATACACTTATTAAACACTTTGATACAATACATGGTAATAAGTTTTAATAAACTTCTGAAGCAATTTTTTATGATGCATTGTTATTGTTAAATATTGAAATTTTTATAATTCAATAAATATTGAATGTATAGTGTTGAAAATCAATATATCGATATATTTGAGATCTTTATCTGCTCTCATGTTTAAAAAAACATATTTTAGGAGTTGGAGTTTTGATTTTAGCTTCCCATTTGCATAACATAGGGTTGTTCCCTAATTTTTGGAAACTAGTGTAGTTGTAACTAGTGGGTTTCAAATGAGTAATTCAGCCAATATGCCAGTGAAATAAATTTCTTATAAATATATATAGCATTAAAAGCATTTACATTTGTAAACTCTTTTTAATTTTTATTTTCTATTTTTTTGTTTTCAGTTTTGTTGTGTATGAAGAGTATTCTTCAAAAATCAGAAGTTTATATAGATTTCATCAACATAAACGCAGATATGATTTCTTTATGTTTTTTAAGTTATATTTATATTTACCTTTAGATCTCAGCAATATATTTGGAGTTAAAGTTGGTCCCAGTTTTTATTGGACTAGCAGCCGCATCATTTACTTTCTACTGCTATTTTACTACCATTTTCACTGGAGGTGTAGGAAAGAATGGATCAACTGTAGCAGTAAGTGAAGTTTAATTTCACATATAGGATATGATTTGTCAGCAAACTTTGCATTCTGAATTATTGAGAATCATTCCTGAAACTGCACAGTTGATAATTGCCTAACTAAATGCACATAGTAATATACACAGTTGATGAGTCAGTAACTAAATGCACAGCAATGATATTTAATGTTCTTTATAGCACAGATATCTGCACTATTTTTGCATCAAAGGTATATAACATCTGCCTTTTAGAAATTGTTTATCGCTGCTTCATTTCATTCCGTTCATTTGGCTTTGCCTAACAATGAAAATGTACAGTAATATTTACACTGTTTTAATGTGTAATTCAAAGTATTCTCCACATAGAGAAGTAGTGTGCATATTAAAGAAATCGTACATTTAAAAGTCACAGGGTTTCCACTCTATTATAAGCTTCAATGAAAATGTTTTAAGTCAAGAGTGTTAGTAATCTGAGTATAACCTTGAAACATAAAAAAACAGCATTATTGTGGTAACCTTAGTGTTTAGAGAAATTGTAAAGAGCTGCTAATCTATTCTTGACTCTTTGTCCTTATGCATACATTATAGATGGTTTTATTGGCTATAATCATATTATTTAGCTGTTGCAATGATGACTTACATGTTTCTTCACCTTATACTATTGGGGGAAAAGTGCCTCATCTTCAATTCAGCCCAAATAAAATAGGTAAAGTTAGTCTGTCAGTGTAAATAACAGAGTTAAGACTTTAGGGAAGAAATTAACTCTTATGGCTATCTGAGATTTGAAGTCTGATCTCCATGCTCTACTGCCAAATGCAATAACTGCTAAGTTACCATATCAAGAAATGATTAGATGAAATCGTTGAAGATAGTATTCAAATTTTGCAGCTCTGTACTAATTCACATGTTGTTTCAGCTGTAATTTTGAAAACTAAATCAAGCAATTATTTTCATCTAATCCTACCATATAACAGTTTTTTTAATACTGTTTAGGGCTTATATTAATCTGTTATTTCACACGTTACTTCTCTCTGTGGATTAATATGCCATGTAAAATTATAACTGATGAGAATTTATTTTCATTGTGGAACATTTAATAGTTTCATAACTGAAAAAGTAAATTGCATCTCTGTTTTCTGCTACATTTGCTAGACATTAAAGAGAAATAAATTTTCTATTATAACTTTTCTAATTTTTTCCAATTCCATATTTATAATTCTTTAAGGAATGAAATGTAATTCTGTACTAACAATTTCCACCCTTATGATAACCTCCTGCTGTATTAAATTTTTAACTGCATTCTCCTGCTCTAATAATATTACTTGCACTTTTCCTTCCTGCTTTCCTGGCAGTTGCCTGCATTGCATGCCGAACTGAGGCTTGTCCCTATGGTTGTGGCTTTAACAGTTACTTTGGTATTGTGCTACAGCTACTCAACCATCATTCTTTCTGGAGGTGCAGGCAAGAATGGTTCAACTGTGGCAGTAAGTGTATAGCTTTTTTTTTGTAATTAGATTTAAATTGAAGTAGAAATTATATAAAGTCATTAATATAATTTATAATATGTAATTATATTTCTTTATGGATAGTACATTACTTATGATGTTTAAATTTAAAATTAGGTGTCTAAAAAATAATAGTTCTGTTTTGAGAACCAATATGTTGGAAAATAAAGAAGCATATTCAAGAAAGTAATGTTTTAAATGAAACTGTACCTCAAATAGGTTTGAACATATTTCCATGTCAATGTTCATGACCTTGCTTATGTCCAATAAGTATTCCACTTCTTGTCATACACACCACAGTAAATCTCTTGTTACTTGCTCAGTTGCTTATCTTATTCTGTCTTTCAAATGATTAAGGTCTCAAATTTTGTCCATACAAAAATAATTCTTTACAAAGCTCCTTTCACTTTATAGTCTGATGTCAACAAATGCGATACACTGCATCATTAATCCTGGAAAGTACAATATATGAACCATCCCAATGCTTCTGAAGTTTTTGTGAAAGTCTCTTCATTCTGTGTGGATTGTATATAGCCAGACAGCATCTCCTTTATTGAAGACTTCCATTTGCTTTACTGTCAAACCTCCTTTTTGCTCTTTTGCTTGCTAGGCTGATGTTATATGTCTGACTGAATTGTGGATTTCTTCTAATTGTTGTTGCAGATCTTATATATATATATATTTCACTGTGGATTTGGGGATTTCTTCTAATTGTTGTTGCAGATCTTATATATATTTCATTGTGGATTTGGGGATATCTTCAGGCCAACCATATAAGAGGTCACAGGGAAGACCCAATTCTCTTCCAAAGAGCATTATAGAAAGTGTTTGCCAGTTGTTTGGTGCACTGCTGTCAAAGTCAGTTTTTGTGCACTGCTGTCCAGTTGTTTGTATGCCAACAAAAGGAGTGATATATGGTGATCCCAGTCACATTGATTGTCATTGACAATACTAGATCTTGAGCAATCATTATGTTGAATTTCTCAATCATGCCATCTGACTCAGGGTTTAGGGGAGTTGTTCAGATTTTCTGAATGCCTAGTAACTAGCATCATCCTCCTCAAGTAGCGAAGGGCTGCGGAGGTCCAACCAGACCATGAAATTTAATTCTCCAAACATATCTATCCTGAGCTACTCTGCTGCATCTGGCCATTGCACACCAATCCTAACAAGGTCCTGTTTGACATTGTCTGCCCACTGCATCCTTGGTCTCCCCCTGTTTCTGAGGCCTTTAGGCATACTGTTCATAACCCTATTTGCTAAACTTTAATTATCCATACAGGCAACATGGCCAAACCAACAGAGTCTCTCTCTGCACAATATGATGCTTAAAGGAGGTTGACAACTCCTTTGCCTAACCTCATCATTAGTTACAAAGTTGAACCACCTAATCTTCAAGATACTGCGTAAGCATCTAGTTTCCTGTTATCTTGTTTACAAAGTGTCCAAGTTTCATTACCATAACTAATCCTAGAAACCAAAATATTATGCAGTCTAATTTTAGTCTTTAGGTGTATATGCCTATTTCTCCACTCACTCCATAGATTCCTAAAAGTTCCGGCAGCAATCCCTATTCATCTGTTAATCTCATGCCGCACATCACCAGTATCTGTTACATAGCTACTAAGATAATTAAACTGTGACACATGCTCAAGACTGCAACCATTCAGATTAACTGAATCACAGCTTGCTTGATCAATTTTCATCACTTTAGTTTTTTCTCTGTTTATAACCAACCCTACTCTAGTACCAGTCTCATCAACAGCTCGAATGAAAGAGTTCATCTCATCAACATCATTTACCAAAAGGGCTAAATCATCAGCATAATTAATCTAAATCAAAAATTTTTGAATCTCCAGATTATTTAAGGCCAAAATCCTTCCTTTGCAGTGAATTTCACATAACAATCAATAAACTAAAGAGAAAAGGAGACAAAATGCACCCTTGTCAGACACCTGTTAAACCAATTGCTACAAGCCTTACTAACTCTCACACATGACTCAGTACTATTATTTATAGAGAATTTTCATTATGTTAACTGACTTGTCTGGTATGCCATACGATCTCACAATCAACCACAAATTATGACGATCAACAGAATCGAAAACTTTTTTAAAATCAACAAAGCTTGTAACTGCAGGTTTCTGAAACTCTAAACATTTCTCAAGAATCTGCCTGAGTGAAAATATCTGATCGACACATCCCCTACCACTTCTGAATCCACATTGCTCATCACGCAATTGCCTGTCAATCAGATTCTTAATTCCATTAAGCATAATCATGCAAAGAATTTTACATAGAGCAGAAAATAAGCTGATACCCCTATAGTTATCACAAGAACTGCAATCACCTTTTTTGAAAATAGGGATAAAATAGTTTTGGTAAACGTCTTAGGAACCATGCCTTTATCATAACAAATATTCAAAATTTCAGTCATCCATGTGATAACCAAAACTTCCCAGCTCTAAGCATTTCCATAGTAATTTCATCTACACCTGGGTATTTATGAAGTTTAAGTTTAGACACAGCCAAAATAACTTCAGATTGTGTTATAGGGCCAACATTAAAGCCAATAATTCATATATCATTATTACAAACAATAGGAGTAGAACTAACCACATTGTTTAGAACATCATTGAAGTGCTCAGCCCACCTAGCCATGACAGAATCCTCACCTTTTATAATCTTACCTTGTTTATCCTTCAATCCATATATACCTGTCTGTTTTCTACCGCACAAAACATTAACTATCTGATATAGCTCTCTACTGTTTTGCTGTCTAATTGCTTCCTCTGCTTTGTCAGCCAAGCCATAAAGCCAAAGATTCTTATCAGCAACTAACTGATCCTTTACACATTTATTAAGCTCTCTGTAATGCTTTCTATTAGGACTAGTAGGGTACTGATTAAGGACATTCCTGCAGTTCCTTCTTTCTGAAATAAGCTCAAGTGCCTTATCATTTAAATAATTCTGCCTCCTCTGCTCCTTTTTTCCTAAAAGAGTACTGTTGGTTTCCAAAAAAAAGCCTGTTTAAAATGGTCCCATTCTTCTTCAACTTCAGTAGTAAGCAAACCATGACTGTCATAATGACTAAGTAACCTATCATAGTAAGCTTTAGCTATTACTGGATCTTTCAGAGCTTCAGAATTAAAGGTAATTTTTTAACCTTAGCACAGCATTTCTTAAGTTTAAGTTGCAAGACACTTTTAACAAGGTAATGATCAGATCCAATTTCAGCACCCCTATATGACCTGGTATTTCTAACAGAACAAGCTCATTTGCTGTTAATTAATATATAATCAATCATATTTTTATGCAGCCCATCATGTGAAACCAATGTGTACTTATGTGTGTTGCGATGTTTGTAATAAGTGTTAGTTATTCTGAAACCATTAAGTTTGCATACCTGTAGGAGACATTGTCCATTGCCATTGCAGCTCCCAATACCAAAATGACCTATCACCCCTCCCCAAAGGTCAGAGTCAGTACCAACTTTGGCATTGAAGTCACCTATAACAAGGGTAATATCTTCTTTCTTGACAGAATTCAAAATATCCTGAAGTATCTTGGCACATGCCTTGAAATACATTGTATTTAAAATTATGTCTTTCTTTCAAGGCACTCTTCTGTATTTGATGTTTGAACTGCATTACATAGTATTGTTTCAAATAACTGTCATCAAATCTTAATTCTAAAGCAGATGCTAAACTGTGATAATCAAGTCATTTCTCTTCTGGGATAGTCAGTAAAACTTCTCTAGCAGCATTTTGTAGAGAAGCTTCAAAGAAACTGGCCTTGTCAAGTTCATTCCACCCATTGGCTCTAGTGATAACTTCAAACTGGGTTTGAAACATTGCCAAGGTGATTGACTGTCATGAGTGGAAGGGTGGGTTGTACTTCATGTAACAGGGTTGGATTGGGCTATTTTACCTCTGAGTGGCACTTTTTTGCACACAGTGGGCTAAATGGCCAGGTCACAAGGATCTCGAAGCTCAGTTGAAAGAATGTTGGGGGAAGATACCCACTATAACAGCTTTTGGAGACAAATGATAGCCTCCTGTCAAGACCATCCAGCGTGTTCTTTAATGTGCAAAGAGTATGACTCTCCTGCACATGGGACCATGGCTTAACGTCCCATCCAATGGGCAGCAGCCTTTCCAAGCCCATCAGTGTCCCCTACTGACTGTGGGCAGGATGGGGAGTTTTGTGGTGATAAGCTGGGACTTGAGCCAGTGAACTACAGATTACAAGCCTGGCGTGCTACCAACTGAGCCACCCCTGCCCCTTTCATGTAACAGGTGTATGCACAATATTGTCACTAACATTACTATTATAACTAAAAAAAAGACAACAATTCAGTTCTTAGAACTTTAAACTGATGTTTACAATCTGTTTTAACACTCAATTCGATGTTCGTAATCTAACAACACTATCAAATCTAATATTAAAGTCACAAGTGATTTCATTAATGTTACTCTTTATACCATGAATTTCATCTTTTAAACAATCATGCTGTCTGCTGAGCTCATTCTTATCTCTTTAGATTGATCAGTTATTTACTGATCTTATTATGCAGACCACTTTGTTGAGCAGCCATTTCAGCTCTCATATCTATCGTAATCTTACCAATTCTTCCATACTTCTAGTGATATGCATTAAAATTGATCGTGATTTCTGACAACAATTGTTACAGATTTTTAATTGTATTTGACAACTGAGCCTGAATTTATAGTGAATAGACCGTAAATGAACTGATACTGGCAATAAGTTTACATAAATTATAAACAAATTTTAGTACCAGTCATTCTAAACACCAATATGCTAGAATAATATAGAGGAAAAATTGTCATTAGCTGGGTGGAATCTGAACCCGTAACCTCCTAATAACATGTCGGGTGCTCTGACCACTGAGCTACCAGCTGATGAAAAATCATCCTCTGTTAGTGGCTTTAAGCATTATACCATAGAATAGTCATTGGAAATGTAGTTGACTGTAAAGACTGGTCCAGATAACACCTTCCAGTTTAGTGCACAGGTGTATAGCTGAGAAATTCTATTATTGTAACAACAGTGATTATGCTTGATTCTCGGTGTGTTGGCTTAAAAAATAAAAATACCATGCCTTTTGGCGCTTGATGTGGGCTGGCTGTGTGCACTAAACTTGAAGGTGCCGTCTGGACCAGTCTTTAATTACAATCAGCTACATTTCCAATGACTATTCTATGGTGTAATGCTTAAAGCCACTAATAGATGATTGTTCGGCGGCGAGTAGCTCAGTGGTCAGAGCACCTGACATGCTATCAGGAGGTCATGGGGTTCAGATCCCACCCAGCTAATCACAATTTTTCCTCTGTATTATTCTAACAAACTACTACTACCAGGTGTATATCTGAGAAAATCTATTATATTAACACCAATATGATTCTGTCAGTCATAATTACTAAACTAACTGATAAATCAATAACATTGGAAAACAGATTTGCAAATCAAGGAGAAACATTTAACAGATACCTTACAACATACATCAGAAATGAAATAATGGATGCTCTCTATACTGATATAGATGCTCAGTTATTTTTGCTACCAAATAAAACTTCTTACCACCATAAATTGACAATTCTTTTATCTCTTCCATGCACACACCGAGGGAAAATTTTTCCTTTACACACTAATTTCCATCCTTCAACTGTATTCTTCTGCTTTTAAATCAATCATGTTCCAATCCATATATGACATAATTTTTCACCATGTACCATACCTTGTGTGTCTTGTAATAAGCAATCATATTTCATTGTTGCATGTTCATAGTCTGCTTCAATATATATGTAACCAATAAACATATATTTTTAATTTATGATAAATATTCCAACTTAGAAAATTTTTCTGTGAAAAAACGATTGTTTTAAGGCAGGGTTCTCAACCTATGAGGTCACAGAGTGCCCGCACTCTTTGTGACCTCATAGGTAAGGGTTGCATAATTTTCATCGGGAGAGAACTGTAAAATTTATTTAGGTATATTTTTTACATTTTAGCTCTAAAATTATATGGAATTTCAAAAAAATGCTAAATTAAAAAGACATCACTTTTTATACATTTGAGAAAAACTAGATATATATCAAACCAAAATGTCTTTCCATAACTTTTGTTTTTTGCCTATAAATACAAGTGGCAGATAGTTTTGTATTTTTTTTTGTTTTCAATGGTAATTGTTCTCTATTTTAGATAGTCCTACCAAATCAGAAAGTTTCATAAGATATCAATGGAAAGTAAAATTAGAAACTCAATTTCTTGTTAAGAGTAAGCATTTTTTCCCCTTTCATTTTGGTCATGGTTTATTATTAAATCATAAGTATAGTCATGACATATTATTAAATCATGAGTGTGAGTTGTGGCATAGTAGCCACAATGCAATGATCAAAAATAGTGTTTCAAAGTGCAAAATTATCACTTATCACTGATCCAAAATTATGTTTTTCTACTTTTTCATGTTTCTACATTTAGCCTCCATAGATGCAAAGGCACATACATAGACTACTTTAAGAAACATTTCAAGTCTCTAAACCTCTTCATAGGTATATCAATCAATAAAATTTACATATCATTTCATATAAGCATATTGATACCAATGTTATTTCATCAGTTATACTTTTAAAGTTATGTGTTTTTAGCAATGAATGTATTTGAGACTGGTTACAGTAAGAAAAAAAAATCAAAATCTACAATGCAAAGGTAATCTAATATACTAAGTATTACTGTATAAAAAATTTAATGCATTATCAAAAAAACTAATAGGAATCTTTGAGTCAAACTACTATCTGCACATGGAGAACTTATATACCAATTCAGAACAAAAATATTTTATCCAGTAACAAAAATTATTAGATGGATCTACGGGATCCATCTAATAATTTGCATGTAGATAAGGATAAGTCTTGATGATGAGATAAAAGCTACTACTACGAAGTTGTAACCAGACATATGCACTTTCATTCCAATGGGAAATGTATATAATATAATTTGACCCACTCACCCCAAATTCCTCTTCCTTTATTCCATCGTTCTGTATTTCAACTAAAATTCTCCTTAATTACTTCAAAATTCTACCTTATACTTCTATAATCTTCAACATCCTCTTACAAATCTATGGGACAAACACCAAATTTTGTAGAATCTCAATCTGAGATGCTTCATCATCTCATGGGCGAGGACACATGATGCATGCAATAATGAAGTGAACAATCAGAAGACCGTAACCATACTATATTTCATTCAGGTCACATGCTTGTGACTACCAACCTCCTTAATCCTAAAGGTGAGATACTTTTTCTTCTGCTGCCATCTATTGGCCATTTTAACAATCTTCATTTATTTATAACCTTGATTCATGCTGACATCTAGGCACAGAGCAGGGAACCAACATCTGAATTCAACTCATTAATTTTTAATTAATATTGGATATATGAGAAATCCATCCAAAACATCACTTATCAGCCAAATTAGACTTGGGAAGATCTGTTCAGAGAGCCAAACTCATCATTCTTCCCCAAGCTGGGATTGAACTGAGGACCCTGAGAGAAGTCAGCAAGTGCTGCTGAGAGACAGTGATTTAATCCACAACCCCAAGAGGCCAGCTCCAAAGGTCATCATTGTGGTTAAGTACATATGCATTCCCTATCATAACAGGGCACCTTTACAATAAGATTCAGCTATAATTGCACTCAGAATCAGTGCTGAAAATTTATAGTACAGAGTTCAAAGTAGAAGTTGAAGTTGACAGTATAGCAGATGTTTTACATATTGTTGTAAAATACTTGCTTAATTATCCCATGGCTGAGTGGTTAGCGCGCTTGGCTACTGATCTAAGGGACCTGGGTTCGAGTCCCGGGTAAGGCATGGACATTTGTGTCGTTTTTTCTGCTGAGGTCCTGCCATCCTCTCAGACCTTCTACTATGGCATATAAACTGACAGGTTCCTGTCAGACCTCTGTGGCAAGCAGCTGCTTGAGGGGGTATTTATTTTATTTAAGTAATTATTACTTCTATGTGCAAATTGCATAGATTCAGACAATAAAATTAAAACTTCAGCTTTTTAATGCCCATGATTTTTCAGAAAAGGTTAAATGATAGTAAAGACACAGGAATATCACTATTTAGACTAGTCCATTTAAAATTTTGGCCTTTACTGGTGTTAAAGAGTTAAAAGGGAGGGGATGGTGCTGCATGCGATGTGTTTTGAAGCACCATCCCTAATTTTAAAGTTTTAATTCAAAATTAAAAGTAAAATAAGCCTTTAAATTGATCTTAATGTAGGACTTTTTGTGATTTATTATTGTTTTCATCATTATTTAATTCATGTTTTCATCTTATTTGTTGTAGAATAAAGTAAGGAGAAAAAATTTTGTGGATCTGTGTGAAAATATATTTGTTTGGTTACTGAATATTATTTCGAATCACTTCTGTTACGTCTAATATATAAAGAAGATAGTTTGTTTTTCTGTCTGCTTATGCACTCAGCCCCCAGAAGAGCTACAGACACTAAACTCTGCATGAATGTTCCCTTCACCAAGGGAAGAATATAGGCTACGTGTGAATTTGCTGGGGTCAACCAAAATTGGGGTGGACAGGTTTGAATTTCTCCAAATCCCCATAGACTTAACATTAACAGTTTGAAGTTATTCAGAATATCTTGCCACTAATAAATTTGAAAAAAAAAAAGGAATACATCAAGCTAATATCTGATTCCCCATGATTAAACATTAACAGTTGCAGGTTATTCAAAATAACTTTCCACCATTAAATTTGAAATAATAAATGCATCAAACTAATTCTGATTTCACGTGATAAACTCATTGTGCAGTTTGTTGGGTCAAGAGCATGAGCATCTGTGAATATTGAAGTCATTCTAATTAAGCATGAGCAGAACACGAGATTCTTTGTTGAAATGAAAGCTTCAAAACCTAAATTTGTATCAGAAGTTAAAATCAATAACTTAATTTGAAAAATATGCAAAAGCTAATAAACATATATATGAACAATTAATAATGTTTTAAATATTATGTTGAGTAATAAATAATTTTGTTTAATAATAATAATTTTTTTGTACCTTTATATTTTTCTATGCACTTTGGAACATAGTTAATTTTTTTTTCTATAAAGTTGCCAAATTGCTGGCAAATTGTATCTGAGGAACTCTGGTGGGTACAAAGTAATTTGAAAAGTTCGATTATCTGAGCGATGAAATTCAGATTTTTGGTTGGAAACTTCGGATGTAGGGAGAATAATGGGTACCTTGAACTATGTCCATTTTTTCCTTCCCTAAAAGAGAGGGAGAAAATTTTAACCTGAGGGGGAGGTTGGATTGTTTTACCTCTGAGCGATACTTTTTTTGCACACAGTGGGCTAAATGGCCAGATCTCAAGGACCCTGAAGGCTCAGAGAAGGTTGGGGGAGGGGACCCATTGGAACAGCTGTTGGGAGACAGATGGTAGTGTCCCGTCAAGGCCATCCAGCGTGTTCTTTAACGTGCACAGGGTATGGCTCTCCCGCACACGGGGCCATGGCTTAACGTCCCATCCGATGGACGGCGGCCCTTCCAAGCCCATCGGTGTCCCCTACTGACCGTGGGCAGAGCGGGGAATTTTGCGGAGATAAATCTCAACGCTGACCCAGCTGGAACTCGAACCTGGGAACTACAGATTACAAGCCTGGCGCGCTACCGACTGAGCCACCCCCGCCCCTGCTGTTAGAAGATGAGATAATGCAGCACAATGTGATTGCCTCAGTAGGTGGTTGCACAGCCGTGAACAACAATACAGGCAGCAATACGGCATGGAGTCATACAGTCAACAGATATAGTCCTGAGGAATTGCACACCAAGCAGCGTTGATTTGCTCCCATAATTCATCAAGATTCCGCGCCAGCCAATGAGAAGATTGCACACGTCATCCAATGTGGTCCCACAGATTTTCCATTGGGGATAAATCTGGAGATTGTGCTGGCCATGGAAATGCTTGAACATGTTGCAAACATTGTCTGGAGACCCTAGCATTGTGTACCCAGGTATTGTCATGCTGGAAAATGGGCTGCTGCATGCCTCCCAGGAACGGTTAAAAACGGGTTTAGAACTGCACTAACATATCGTGCAGCTATCAGTGTTCCTGTGATGCAGACAAGAGGTGACCTGCTGTCATATCCAATAGCATTTCATACCATTATGCCTGGCTGACTATTATGTGTGCTACCGACTGAGCTACCTTTGCCCCCTGGAGGGGGAGGAGATCGAGTCTAATGATATTTATGCCAAATGAAAGCTTGCGACATGGGGTGTGCCATCTACTCTACATTTTAGAAAGTTTCAGACCTGAGCAACGCCGGGTAAATCTACTAGTAATATAATATTTTGCAGTAGTTTATTTTTGTTTCATATGTATTTTGTTAATGAAGGAAGCTATCTGTCAAATGACAAAACAGTATGTCTTTGGAAATCTCTACACTAATTATGAATTAAAGTTTTTAAATTGAGTTATGTAGAAATTGATCAAATCAGAACTGTGTTGCACAGGTATGCTGATATGAAATTATTGCATTGCTTCTCTTATTAAACATGTTTTCACTAATAAGATTTAATTTTTTAGGGTACCAGTATTCTCTCTCCATTCATCCCAATGGGATTGGTTATAATTCCATCTTTTATTATATATCAAAAGTCTACCATGAATATTTATGAGAATCATCCTTGTTTGTATATTTTGGCATTTGGAATGGTTGCATCAAAAGTTACAAACAGGCTTGTGGTAAATATAGAATTTCATTCTTTGTTTTGTAAAATAAATTTAGCAATTATTATGTAAGGTTTTATTAGTTAAATCAACAACAGAAATGCATAAAATTATTAATATTTTTTTTCAAAGGATTTTAACATAAAATTTGATGGCCATATTGTAGCTAATCCAGTCTGCAATCTTTTGTTTTCATAGCATGTAAATTTTTATTTAAATTGTAATAATCTTTTGTGCTAATTTGTAATTAAGCTATGTAGAAAAAAATATTTAATAAAGCTATTGTTTCATTTATAGAAATAGTTCATGTACTAACTTGTTTCTCTCCGCAAAACTCCCCGCCCTGCTCATGGTCAGTAGGGGACACCGATGGGCTTGAAAAGACTGCTGTCCGTCGGATGGGACATTAAACTGTGGCCCCATGTGCAGGAGAGCCAAACCCTGTGCACATTAAATAACATGCTGGATGATCTTGATGGGAGGCTACCATCTATCTCCAACAGCTGTTCCAGTGGGTTCCCTCCCCCAACCTTCTCTGAGCCTTTGGGGTCCATGTGACCTGGCCATTTAGCCCATGGTGTGCAAAAAAGTGCCCCTCAGAGGTAAAACAACCCAACCCTGATAAGAGGGGGGATTTCAAAATCTTCCATTTTTAAAAATAGCAGTTTTATGTTAATTTTCATGAGATTTTCAAAACTTTAAGGAAAAATTTGTTGATAATAATTCAAATCAAACTTGTGAGCTTAAATAAGGTGGTTGCTTCAGCATAGAGTAAAACATTAAAAAACAAGTCAGCAGTGCCGTATAGTGCTTCTAAAATATGGCAGTTAGATGGCTTTATCAAATTATATATATTGTAGTTTTATAAAATATGCATCAAATGAAAAAAAAAATATTTTTCAAGCTTTAATAGAAAATATAATTTTTCAAGATTCTCATACGTATTTTTAAAAGATATATATAAGAAAATTTTCAAAGGCAATTTCTGGTTTTGAAAAATTGATTTTTCTTTTGTTGTTGTTGTACTAAAAATGAACATAGATGTTTTGGTCTGTGCAAAATTGATGTCACCAAATTTCTGTCAACGTTCATGTTTGATTCGGATCTTGAAAGGGTTAATAGTGTAAATGGTTAAAATCAAAATAACATTCAAAAATTGGTGCATTATAGCATAGTTGCTAATGCACTATAAGTCCCAAACCAAGGCATTCGAAAATCGTTAATTTTTCATTAAAAAAAACTAGATGTGTGTGCAGAAGATGGCCGATCTTTATATGAAACTATGTGTAATGAGTATTAAATTTTTTACTAGAGTGATGATATTCATTTTTTTCCAAAATTATATAGAAGTTTGTTTATTAATGAAACTGTGTTTAAATTATAGACTAATGTTCATGAAAATCAGAACACCAAGAAGAACCAATCACAACATCCTCATATTTTGGAGTTCAATGTAGCATTATTGTAGTAGTAAATGATAACAATATGGAATCAAATGGAGAGTTACATACCGAGTTGTTTAAAGTTTGTTTACATTTGCCAGGATCTGCTGGTATTGGTGCAACCTCCATTTGACCATATTCCATACATTTTCAATGGGTGACAAATCAGAGGATCTAGTGAGCCACAGAAAGATATGCTCATTGTTTTGCCTCAGATATTTAACAGTGGCAGTTGCTGCATGGGAGTCTGTATTGTCCTGTTGAAATATTGCATGTGGGACAGACTGTGAGTACAGAAGAGCTATTGGCTGTAAAATGTCCTGGATATAATGAGCACTTGTAATGGTAGTGTGGATCTATACCAGGGTGGATTTGCTTTCATAACTGATCATAACCCACACCATAATCCCATATGTTGGTGCTGTATGCCTCGTCTGAATACGCTCTTCTCAGTGCCTATCACTAACTCATTGGTAGACAAGAATTCTGCCATCAGATTCGAACAGACAGAAGCAAAATTCATCAGTAAAGACATTGTACCATTCATGGTGCCACTGCCTCAGTACATCACTTTAGTTGTTTTGTGTGTGATGTCAGAGGCACTCTTAACATAGCCAGTGGTGTGCATAAACAGCATCAAACTGTTACTGCTGACATTGGAAGATGTGTTACTGACATCCATTGTTGGGCCAAGGCAGTAGATGTGGCAGAGTGATGTGTTATAGCCAACCTCTGAAGATTGCAATCTTCCCATGGGGTAGTTTGTGGATGAGGTCCAGAACCTTACTCACATGTTCATGCCCATCTTTGAACCATTCTCTGCATATTCAATTCACAACAGGTACACCATGTCACACACACTGCATTTTCTCAATACAAAAGATTGCCTTTTCTTGTGCCAACAATACACCCTCTGTCAAACTTGCTCACCTGGAGATATGGAGCTTGCACCTGTCTATGATATGTCTTAACAATACCTGCACAAGGACATAAGCTAAACACAGCTATTGCCCCTTTAAATACCTGCGGGGAAAGGTCCAGTCACACTCTTTACAGAACGTTCTTGTTGGCCTGTTGCCAACACAACTTCACCGATGACCTTGAAACTCTAATCACTTCTTTAGTAGTCAGTGCTAAATGTGCCCCATATAAGTACTGACCTTACTCTATTCTTGTTCTGATTTTTGTGAACAGCAAATAAAAAATTATCATTATAAATCTCAAACTTTCTGTTTGCATATTAATTAATAAAAAAACTATCTATTTAGATTGCTCATATGACAAAAAGTGAGATGGATTACCTTGACTCTGTCCTGATTGGACCTGGAATGTTATTTCTTAATCAGTACTTCAGTACATTTATCAATGAATATATTGTACTGTGGTTATGTTTGGTAGGTAATTTTTCTGTCATATATTTATTATATAGGCAATGTTTTAACGTACACAGTTTATCTATTTGTTGTAAGCTACATTTTGTGGAATAGAATTATTTACTTTGAATATTAATTTTGTGGACTTTTAAATGTAATAATTATCAGCAAAAAATATGGATCTTTAACAAATATCGGATAAACCTCAAGGAATTATTTGTGATTATTTAATATATTTAATCTTGCATACATGCATATAAACAAATAAAAAGCCATACAGGAAACTAGAACAATCCATCCAGAAAGAAAGAAAAATTTTTGAAAACAAAGGATATCTTTATATAACAGAAAAGTGGACACTGCTTGTGAATGTTCCAAACCATTAGATACTTGTTAACATTTAAACATCAGCATATTTTAATGTTTTCAACAGAAGTTAGATATATGGAAGTTTGTAACTATGATCGTAATATAAATTTAACCAGCCTTTATTAGCAGGTAGAAATCTGTAATAATGAAATATCACATCTTTTGTGCAATTTATATCAAATCTCCATAAAGATACTAATTTAATATTGAAGTATGCTCATGGCTTTTAGCTTTGAATGCTAGTTAATGCTAAATAACGTGATATGATAGCTGTGAAATTTGGTGGAGGAGGCATCATGCTCTGGGGCTGCTTTTCATGGTTTGGCCTGGGCCCCCTAATTCCAGTGAAAATGAATAGGACTCTGAACACCACAGCCTATAATGACAATTCTATGCTCCTAACTTCAAGGCAATAGTTTGGTGAAGACCCTTTCCTTATACCATGCAGGAATGGTTTGATGAGATTGGTGTAGAAGAACTTGACAGGCTGCACAGAGCCCTGATCTCTATCCCATGGAACACCTTTGCGATGAATTGGGATGCCGACTGTGAGTCAAGCCAAACCATCTGATATCAGTGACCGGCCTTCGCTAATGGTCTTGTGGCAGAATGGCAGGCAATTCCTGGAGCAACATACCAAAATCTAGTGGAAAGCCTTCCCCACAAAGTGGAAGCTGTGATAGCAGCAAAGGGTGGACCAATGTGATATTAATTCCTTTCCTATTACCAGAAATTGTGGATGAGCAAGTGTCTGGATACTTTTGATCGTTTAGTGTATAAGGTAAGGCAGGTAGATTTCAATAGAAATGAACCCAGGAATATAGGATGGGCATATTGAAAATATAATGTGGATGGTGGAAGAGAGTAATAAAGTTTTGTAGAGTAATTTTTTAAGTTAGTTTTGCACACTGTGTTTTGAAAAGCCAGGAATAGTTGGGTGTTTTATAATATGTGAGTAATAAAAAGTCTGGTAATGTCTTTACAAACAAGCTGCTTTTTTATTTAAAAGTTCTGTGAGCAGTAAAGCATCTGTTTTAATACCCAAAACTCTATATTCTATATATTTGAAAAATCTTTTTACAGATTTCCAATATCATGAATAGATTTTAAGTTATATAAAAAGTAATGAAATTCTTTTTTCTTTTACATCTGGTTGCTTTAGACTTCATTATATCCAATTATACGTCTTTCTACCTAATCATACAATTTGCAAGTTCTTTTTCAGTTTGTGGAACTCCTTATAAAATTTCTGTCCAGTTTTTTTCTTCATCATCATTCTACAATGAATGGTTTGTTTTTAATAACTCGTAACACTGCAGTGGATGCTAATATTTTGGACTCCTTTGAAAAGTTATTATCCTGCTTTGAATTATTTATGATTTAAACAATAATTGACAATCTCGGAGTTACTTTTTACAGACATTTTAACATCTATAAATCAATAAATATTTTTGTGAAAACAATTTCATGGACATACAAGACTACCAGCATTTCTCCAGAAACTTGCCAGAGTATTCTACCATTGAACTAATGCCAGGTCTATCTTTTTTCCACTAAGTATGACTTTTCACTCTTCCTACAATTTTTGGCACCGTCTTTGATCTTGGGAGACAACTATTTCTTTTTAATGCGCTAAGATGGAAATAATGAAATCACATCACACTATTTAGCGTTATTAATGATTTGAACAGTAATTGACAATCTAAGAGTTCCTGTAGACTTTTTAATGTCTGTAAATCAAATGTTTTTGTGTAAAGAATTTTTGCCAACATACGGGACTCGAACCCGCATATAGATGTTAAGAAGTCTACAGGTAACTCTGAGATTGTCAATTATTGTTTAAATAATTAATAATGCTAAAAAGCATGATATGACTTCTTATTTATTTCCATCTTACTCAGCACAATAAAAAGAAATAGTTGCCACTCAAGATCATAGATGGTGCCAAATGTAGGTGCTGAAAATTGCTGGAAGAGTGAAAAGTCATAGTGGAAAAAAGACATGTTTCTAGAGAAATGCAGGTTCAAGTCCCGTATGTCAGTGAAATTTTTTCCATGAAAACATTTATTATTTATGAGTTTAATTAGCCACTAATAAATCAGCACTTTGATGTCGATTCTAATTTTAGAGGAAAAATTGTCTTGAGCCGGGTGGGATACGAACCCACAACCTCCTGATAACATGTCAGGTGCTCTGGACCACTGAGCTACCGGCCTCCGATCAAGATCTCCTCTAATTAACGCTATGAACATTCCTTTTATTATTCATTACTACCATAATTTTTGGCAAATAATTTGCAGCAGGGTATAATCTTAAGGAATAAGTGAGAATAAAAATTATTGTCTAGTCACAATGGCACATAATATGCAGTTGAAATACTGATCATTTCCCTTTTTTGTAAAAATTACTTCTTTAGCTAAAAAAAAATACTTTAGCCTTTCATTGGGATTTAACCAGAAATTAGTTGATCTCAGCTTTATTGAAAGGGGAAAAAAATTATGCAGAACCATAAAAAATATATACCAGAAATCTTCAGATCTATACTTTTATTCAAAACTATCAAACTCGGAACCATTAGATATTTCATGATCCATTGTTGTAATAGAAATAGTGCTATTTCCTAGCATGCTTTTATTTTTTTCTCCAAAGATGATCTTCATCCACTTCAAATAACTTTCCTGCTTCATAATTCCCTACATTTTTCATGACTAAGTTTAATATCAATAGTATAATTTGCACATTTCATTCCTCAACTTTCCTGATGGTGATGGGGATCAGAAATAATATATTCTAATGAGAATAGAGATGTTCAACAGAAATGAGAACACTGGGCTCTACAATCAAGAATATGGTATGATTATTGGCAAAAAGCTATAAAATGCACCTGGCCATCAGCATTTCCATCCATTACAGCAGGGCCCAAGTGGAACTGGGAAGGGGATGAACTTTTTGGATTGTTGGAGGTGAGGAAAACTTTGCACATAGTATGTATAATTGCTCGATTTTCTCACTTTTAACATTATAATCTGTGGATTATTTGCCAGAAATTATGGTATGCATAATTTTATAAAATTTGCAAGAGCACAAAATACTCTATCAAATGATTTGTAAAATTATGTATAGTAATGAATATTATAAATAACAATATACACTGAAGTGCCATTGAATTAGAGATAGGAGACATTATCCAAATTCAGTAATGCAAGTACTGCATTTGCGCACGTGCGTGGCTGAAACTCTGGTCATATATAGCTGTTAGCTTTGGCTCCCCCAAGCATTTGTGAGAAGCATAATGGGAAAGGTGCAGGATTTAGATGCATTTGACAGAGGGCAGATCATAGGTGCCCAACTAATGAGACACTCTATCTCCAAAATTGTCAATGAACTTGGATTTTCTCATACAACAGTTTCAAGAGTGTTCCGGGAATATGAAAATTCCTGCAAAAAAAAACAAGCACCTGGACAAACTGCAAAGGACAACCAACCTTGAATGATCGTGGGCTTCACTGTCTGACCTGCATTGTATGGACCAATAGAGGCCAGACATTATCTGAAATCACCTCCCATCTGAACGCGGGTTCCAGCCGGGAATTCAGTGCATGGATTGTGCAATACTCACTTCATTGTCTCAGCTTCGGGAGCCGCCGACCTATGAGAGTCCCACTTCCAACCACACAACACCAGGCTTAACACTTTGCCTGGGCTAAAGAACATCGAAAATTGGAAACAGATAACCTGGAATGATGAATCCCAATTTAAACTTCATCACACCGATGGGAGACTCGGTGTATGGTGCCAACCCCATGAAGCCATGGATCCTGCATGTCAGGTCAAAACAGTACAAGCTGGTGGTGGCTCAGTGATGGCCCAGGGTGTCTTCAGTTGGATGCCTGTGGGACTTTTGGTATGTGTACTGATGACTCACAATGCATCCCGGTAGGTAGAACTCATGGCTGACCATTTACACCCATTTATGGCCATTATGCATCCCAATGGAGATGGCGTCTATCAGCAAGACAACTGTTCATCTCACAGGTCCAGGTTGGGTACTTCATGGTTGCAGGAGTATTTTGCTGACTTTAAATAATGAATTGGCCACTTAGAAGGCCAGATTTAAATCCCATCGAAAATCTTTGGGATACTGTCAAGCAGAGTGTTCGGGCCCGTGTCCCATCAGCGACGACCTTGAGAGAATTGTGGACAGCTCTGGAGTCTGGAGAATGCATGTGTCGCCATACCTGTGGAACATTTATGCAAGCTTCTGGAGTCCTTGCCTCATCGTTTGGCATATGTTTTCAGTGCCAGAGGGAATCCAACACATTACTAGGTTGCTATCTCTAATTCAATGGCACTTCATTGTAAACAGTGATATATATATATAGATTAATTTTAAATTAAATAGAGGCAGGGGTTGGTTCAGTTGGTAGTGCACCCATGCTAATAATCTGATGTTTCTAGGTTTGAGTCCCAACTGTGATAGCATTGAGATTTATTTCTGCTGTATCCTGTGGTGAAAAAGGGCACACTGTGATGAGCTTGAAAAAGCCACTGTTCATCGAATGGAATACTAATCTGTGGCCCCCTCATGTGAGAGAATCATACCATGTCACATTAAAGAACATATTGGATGAGCTGTTGAAGGCTTCCATGTGTCTCCTAAAAGCTGTTCATAGCAGGTTCTCTTCCCCTATCCAGTTCTGAGCCATTGGGGTCTTTGTGATCTTGCCATTTAGCCCATTAGGGCAACTCAAGATATGAAGCAAATGAAATATTTTTGCTGCATCTTTTTAATTGATTAAAATCATATGGTGGGTCCATAATTTGGCCATCCCTAACTCGGAAAGTATCTCTGTGACTGTTGACAAACCACTGCAATGGCAAAAGTGTTAAAACATGAGTTTGGCAGAAGTCCCAATATGAAAATTTTCAGTTATTTTGTACCCCTTGTACTAGAATTGGAAATACAAGCCAGACACCTTGCCTTGTTTAATGATACAAATTAACTCTAATTATGTTAAGAATTTCATTGAAGTTAACAAAAAACTCTCAAAAACATGCTTTAGGCAAACAGAGCAAAATAGTGTAATGTGTAATGGTAGCTAGGCGTAAACTGGAAGGAGAGCTGTGTACCAATCCCCAGTGATGATGCACAGAACCGGCCAGGTCTAGTACCTAATGTCCGACCCCACCTTCTCGTGGTGCAGGCCGTTAGTACCTTTCAAAAGAGATATTCTCTTTTGGAAGGGAACGGAAGGGGAGGGCTGCCAGTTCAGTATGGCCTACTGATCTGGTCATCTATGGCCACTTTTTTCTTTTTTTTCAACCCTGCTGAGGAGTGGTCAACTTCACAGGGTCCTGGTGCTGACCATTTATACCTACTAGACTGGACTTGTTTATGGATTTGAGCTTGATTATGGATCCTGGACTTGCTGCACTGGTGGGCCTCTGTTGAGGGAGAGTCTGCCGCTGTGTTTTCTGTTTGCTTCTGGGTTGCCAGCTCTAAGTGAACAGAGGCATGGGATACCTTATATCAGCTGGTGGATAATCCTGATCAGAGGCCATCGCAGGTACCTGAACCTTACTTAGCTAGTTGGGCATCGTCAAGCCTAAACTGGAGTAATGTGTCTCAGGCAGGCCATATGGTTCTTGAAAAAGTCCACTTGAAAAGGTGGTGCCTGAAGTTCCTACCAGCATCGGTGACTTCAGCCTTTAGCGGAGGAGGAACAGGTCTTTGCCCCATGCCTGCGATCAGGGAGCTGTTTGATATTGTTGGCCCTACCAATCTCAATAAACCTAATTTCTTTAAAAATCCTACTAATCATTTTCTCTCTGCAGGAACGTGGAACGTGAGGACATTACATAGAGATTATTCTCTTGATGTCCTCATGCAGGAATTCCAGAGCTATAACCTAGATATTCTAGGCTTGCAAGAGACCAGATGGACTGGTAAAGGTGAGATACTTAAAAATAACTTTAAATTTCTCTTTACAGGGAGGGAGGATGGAAAGCATCACCAAGGCGTGGGTCTGCTGCTCAGCAGACATGCTAGTGATGCTCTTCTAGGATATGAGTGCATTAATGAAAGGTTTCTTACAGCAAAATTTCAGACAAGCATTAAAGACTTGAATGTTATCTGCTGTTATGCCCCCACTGAGGATTCTGATGAGGATGAGAAGGATAGGTTTTACAGACAACTTCAGGATATTTTGAATTCTGTCAAGAAAGGAGATATTACCCTTGTTCTAGGTGACTTCAATGCCAAAGTTGGTACCGACTCTGACCTTTGGGGAGGAGTAATAGGCCCTTTTGGTATTGGTAGCTGCAATGGCAATGGGCAACGTCTCCTACAGATAAGTAAACTCAATGGTTTCAGAATAACTAACACATATTACAAACACCGCGACATACATAAATACACATGGATTTCACCTGATGGGCTGCATAAGAATATGATTGATTATATATTAATTAACAGTGAATGGGCTAGTTCTGTTAGAAATACCAGGGCATATAGGGGAGCTGAAATTGGATCTGACCATTACCTTGTTAAAAGTGTCTTGCAACTTAAACTTAAAAAGTGTTGTGCTAGGGTTAAAAAATTTACCTTTAATACTGAAGCTCTGAGAGACCCAGTTATAGCTAAAGCTTACCATGATAGGTTACTTAGTCATTATGACAGTCATGGTTTGCTTAATACTGAAGTTGAGGAAGAATGGGGCCATTTTAAACAGGCTTTTTTGGAAACTAACAGTACTCTTTTAGGGAAAAAGGAGCAGAGGAGGCAGAATTATTTAAGTGATAAGGCACTTGAGCTTATTTCAGAAAGAAGGAACTGCAGGAATGTCCTTAATCAGTACCCTACTAGTCCTAATAGAAAGGATTACAGAGAGCTTAATAAATGTGTAAAGGATCAGTTAGCTACTGATAAGAATCTTTGGCTTGATGGCCTTGCTGACAAAGCTGAGGAAGCAGTTAGACAGCACAACAGCAGAGAGCTGTACCAGATAGTTAATGTTTTGTGTGGTAGAAAACGAACAGGTATACAGGGATTGAAGGATAAACAAGGCAAGGTTATAGAAGGTGAGGATTCTGTCATGGCTAGGTGGGCTGAGCATTTCAGTGATGTTCTAAACAATGTGGTTAGTTCTACTCCCATTGTTTGCAATGATGATAGATGCATTGGTGGCTTTAATGTTGGCCCTATAACACAATCTGAAGTTAGTTTGGCTATTTCTAAACTTAAACTTCATAAATCCCCAGGGGTGGATGAAATTATTACGGAAATGCTTAGAGCTGGGAATGTTTCAGTTACCATTTGGATGACTGAAATTTTGAATAACTTTTATGATAAAGGCATGGTTCCTAAAGATTTTACCAGAGCTATTATTATCCCTATTTTCAAAAAAGGTGATCGCAGTTCTTGTGATAACTATAGGGGTATCAGCCTACTCTCCGTTCCAGGTAAAGTTCTTTCCATGATTGTGCTTAATAGAATTAAGAATCTGGTTGACAGGCAATTGCGTGATGAGCAATGTGGATTCAGAAGTGGTAGGGGATGTGTAGATCAGATATTTTCACTTAGGCAGATTCTTGAGAAATGTTTCGAGTTTCAGAAACCTTTTGTTGCTAGCTTTGTTGATTTCAAAAAGGCTTTCGACTCTGTTGATCGTCATAATTTGTGGTTGATTGTGAGATCATATGGTATACCAGACAAGTTAGTTAACATTATGAAAGCTCTCTATAATAACACTGAGTCATGTGTGAGGGTTGGTAAGTCTTGTAGCAATTGGTTTAGCATTACTTCTGGTGTTCGACAAGGGTGCATTTTGTCTCCTTTTCTCTTTAGTTTGGTTGTTGATTATGTTATGCGAAATTCACTTCAAGGGAAAGCTTTTGGCCTTAAATGGGCTGGAGATACGAAAATTTCTGATTTAGATTATGCGGATGATTTAGTCCTTTTGGCAAATGATGTTGATGAGATGAACTCTTTCATTCGAACTGTTGATGAGACTGGTAGTACAGTAGGTTTGGTTATAAACAGAGAGAAAACTAAAGTGATGAAAATTGGTCAGGCAGGTTGTGATTCAGTTAATCTTAATGGTTGCAGTCTTGAGCAGGTGTCACAGTTTAATTACCTTGGGAGCTGCGTAACTGATACTGGTGATGTGCGGCATGAGATTAACAGATGAATAGGTATTGCTGCCGGGACTTTTAAGAATCTATGGAGATTGTGGAGAAATAGGCGTATACACCTAAAGACTAAAATTAGACTGTATAATAGTTTGGTTCTTTCTAGGGTTAGTTATGGTAGTGAAACTTGGACGCTGGTTAAGCAAGATAACAGGAAACTAGTTGCTTTTGATTCTAGATGCTTACGCAGTATCTTGGGTATTAGGTGGTTTAACTTTGTAACTAATGATGAGGTTAGGCAAAGGAGTCTGCAACCTCCTTTAAGCAGCATATTGTGCAGAGAGAGACTCCGCTGGTTTGGCCATGTTGCCCGTATGGATAATTATAGATTGGCGAATAGGGTTATGAACAGTGTGCCTAGAGGCCTCAGAAGGAGGGGGAGACCTAGGATGCGGTGGGCAGACAATGTCAAACAGGACCTTGTTAGAATTGGTGTACAGTGGCCGGATGCAGCAGATGTAGCTCAGGACAGATATGCTTGGAGAATTAAACTGCGCGGTCTGGTTGGACCTCCGTAGCCCATGGCTGCTTGAGGATGATGATGATAATGATGTTAATTTTAGAATATGTTCAATTGAAAATGTGTGATTATTAAACGATGGTACAGGAGAAAAACTCAAGGTGATCCATAATCTGCAGAAGTGCTGTCATAATTACAATGAGAACTTGTGTTTGAGAACTATGAGTTGTGTATATTAATATGAATAATGAATAGCATTGATAGAAAACAGGATCTACTTCCAACAGCTGTTGGGTGAGTCTCCCTTATCCTAGCATCATATGCAGCTTATAAATGTTTTTGGAGGCAAAGGAACATAACCAAAGTTTTTAGGTGCTTAAAAATTGATGTATCATGTTACTGTGACCTAGTTATTAAAATAAAAGACTAATAAACGCTGAAGCCTTATTAAAATTCTTAATCTTTATATTTTAAAAGACATGTAAATGTTAAAACAAATTGCTGTCATTCACAATATCATACTCATAGTTCATATTGTAGAAATCATATTTTTTTACTAGAATTTTTTATCTGCTTAAAGTTTTGAATGTGGAGATACATATTGTTTAACTGTTTCAGGTATATTCAACAGCAGACCTTCTTCATCATTGTACAATAGTCTGTAATCAGATATGTGCCCATCTTCATATTCACTTATTCTCCATCATACCTCAAAATACGTCCAACGCTGACAGTGACAATAACTACCATCATCTTCCAGTTGATAGTCCATTTCTCCAAAGTGTATCCAATGGTATGGAATGGGTTAATTCAACTTTTCACAAACGTTGGTAAAATAATTTATCTTGCCGATAGCAGAGTGGATGTTGTAAATTTTGTCTGCTAAATGAGATTGTAATGATTTTTATTTAAAAAAAATATTTCTTTTCATTCAAAAATACTTCATAGAATTATTCTTTGTATTATCTTTTTTTATATTTTAATTTTTTTTTAATCGGATAAATCATTTGTTTTTATCTTTAACTAAGAATTCACCACGCATAATATGTTCCATTATGGTAGTCAAAGTTCTTCTAATTAAATTGTATTAATTTAATATATAGTACTGTTTAAGTTTTGATTATTTCATTGAGATTTTTAATATCCTTTCACTGTGTCATAAGCATGAGATTATAATTAAGCATTATTGGTGATATTTTCATAAACTACATAAGATAAGCCGTCCCATGGCCGAGTGGTTAGCACGTTTGGCTACTGATCAAAGGGACCTGGGTTCGAGCCCCGGGTAAAGCATGGTTATTTGTGTTGTCTTTCTGCTGAGGTCCCGCCATCCTCACAGACCCATTATGGTGCATAAACTGACAGGCTCCTGTCAGACCTCTGTGGCTAGCAGCTGCTTGAGGGGGGGTATTTATTATTACATGAGATAAAAGGTTAAAATCCTTACAGTGAATGATAAAATTTGCTTTGATGTTAGTTTAAAACAAGAGACTTGATTGTTTCACTAATTATGTCTGATATTCTGATTGGTATATTGCTGCTGCAAAACTATCCATATAAACTAAGATAATTCAGTATAACCTTTGTATCTTTAAGGGCAGAACTAACTTAAGTGCATGTCTGAGCTACTATATGAGATTTAGAGAAAGTAAAATAGTAATTTTGTATAAGTCACCAAAATATTTACAAAATATAATATTGTAAATTTAATATGAAATGATATACACTGTCATATCAGAATAATATGACCGTGTATATGCAAAAACTCTTTTGTATGTAAATACAAAAAAGTTTGATTTTTTTTTCTTCTTCTTCTGGTCATATTATTTCTATTTTGTATCAGTTGCATCATTCCATTGGTTACCTTGGTTAATTGTTACTGAGTTAATCTTGGTTTTGTACTTAAAACTAGGTCTGTTGGCAAAATATGTAGTCAAACACAAAAATTTCCCAACATCTTTTTTACCAAAGAAAAAGCTCTGCTCCTTATTGTGTTAATAATCATTAAAGATGATACTGTTAAATAGTATACTGATTTATACAATTTTTAATCATCATTAAGGTGCTACTAAGTAATAGTAGCACCTTCAGTGATTATTAACATGATTCAAGGAAAGAGTTTGTTCTTTGCAGAAAGAACTGAGGTCAATATGGTTATGTTTATCATAATAGTATTGACTTCTAGTATATAAAATCTGTTTACATAAATTCTTGCCATTGATTAGTGTGCAGTCGCTGAATGGGTTGAATAGTCACATGTTTCAGCTTTATGCCATCAATAAGTTGCTAACACTGGTCTTTTAGAAGGAAGAATTCTTCACATTAATGCCATATTTCCAAGCCCCTTGGTGCCCCCTTCTGACCAAGAACAGTGTGGAGGTTTTGCAGAGAACTGCATATTATGAGCCTGGTATGCTAGTGACTTAGCCAGCCCCACCCAGATAAAAGTAAATTCCTGTATTAAAAAATAGTCATCTGTACCAGATATATTCTTTTACAAAAATTGTATTCTTGCCATTATAATGCAATCTGTCTTGAGACATCTTAATATACCTGTTTTGGATCAGCAGCAAGCTTTTCTAGACTGAATTCTTTCAGATTGGTACACAAGTGTTTTATCTCATTTTTAGCAGCAAGTTTAATTTTGTAAACTAAAATCGGCTATATTTAGATATATATTATATAGGCTAAATATAGCTGATTTTAGGTACACTGTTCATAAAAATATTACATAATGCTTCATTTCTAATTTATATTCAATTCATAAGTATCCTTTTTCCAAATTTTACCTTCAAATTCACTAGTGTATGTCTACATTAAGAATAAGTAATTTTCATGATCAAAAAGTAATAGATGAAAAATGAATGTAAGTTATAAGAATTAATACAAAATAGGGTTACATTATTTTTCATTATTACTGTTGAACAGAAATTTGATTCAAATATGCATAAACAAAAATTTCAATGGGAGTTTTATTAACAAGAATTTCTTTTGACATACCCCTTTTTCCCTGTAAAAGTTATTTGTCTGTACTTGCATGGCTTCAACTTACTCGGTAGTTTTCTGGAACCTATATACTATACAAATCATGGGAGGGTGTATTAACTTACACAACACAGTACAAATCTGGAATTTTCCATCATGTATGTCATTGTATATTATTTACTTGGAAAAGTTAATTGAATGATGTCTATGAGATATTTAGTACAAGTGTTGGCACTCAGCACGTCTGAAGCAATGCTATTATGTATTTTAGTTTTGTGGGTGTTTTAAACATGAAGTCAGATTTTTATCCTCAATTGCATTGTTCAAAAATTTTGCTTTTTATAGATCTATTTAATTTTGGGATTTAGAGTGAAGAATCAAGATTCTACATTTACTGAAATGCATTGTCTGAGAGTGTATAATGGTGGAAATAGAATAAAATAATTTTACATGTTAATTGAGGAAGAGAGAAACAAAAAAAAAGAAGCCAGTAATGCTTCTAGAGAATTAATGGACATTATTATTTGAAAGTTTTAGAAGTGTGGAATGCAAATTCTATTTTTGACAACGTTTAAATTATTATAAAATGTCTGTTAGGACTATACTGTCTCTGTAATTTTTGGATGTCTGATGTAGAAAACAAGATGGTGTTTCACAACTATGCACTGCATGTCTGTTCTTTTTAGCCAAAGTTTCTGAATTAAATATTACTTTTTTTTTACCTTGAGCAGTCAACTGATTGCAATATTATATTTGTAAATAAATATTATAGTTTAAACTT
Organism: Ryuthela nishihirai; assembly: GCA_038380435.1. Taxonomy (NCBI): domain Eukaryota; kingdom Metazoa; phylum Arthropoda; class Arachnida; order Araneae; family Heptathelidae; genus Ryuthela; species Ryuthela nishihirai. The sequence continues at coordinate 24,848,986 of JAWZYU010000003.1, forward strand.
TTGCTTCATAGTTCATTGGTACTTTCTTGGAAACAACTGAAAAATATTTATTATTGAACAGAATAAAAGAGAAAAATTTTGTTCAGAAAGAAATATACTTCTGAGAGTAATTGATCGATTTTGAGATTTAAAAAAAAAAGAATATTTGAAAAATTCCTGGGTTTTGGAAAATTTTAGTTTTCCAAATTTAGAATTTTGTATTGTGTTACATCAGTTGATAATTATATATGCAGGCTGACATATACAAGTCAGTATTAGCTTACGTGGCCCATTAGAAGTCAAACATAGGCCTACAACTGATAAGAAAGTTAATAATTAAATTATAGCAAGTGTTTATCAGGCATAATCATGTGAAATACCAGCTGTAATTTCTATGATCAATATGAAGTATCAGTTCTAATACTTCATTTTCATATGCTATTTTTACGATGTTTTAAGCTGTAAGGTATCAACTTTTTGTTGTAAATAAATAATGTACTGTTTACATATGTAATATATAATATAAAATAATAAATACCTTCTCAAGCAGCTGCTTGTCATAAAAGTGTGACAGAAGCCTGTCAGTTAATATGCCATAGAGAAGATCAGGGAGGAAGGCTGTTATCCAAAGACCAGAAAAATCCAGAAGCCAGCAATCCCAAATTCCAAAGATGCTGGATTTGGGACTTTATACTGCTTATTAATTTACATTAGTAAATAGCTAGGTTATTACTGTTTTATAATATTAATCATAATTAAATCTAAAGCAGTTATGTGTTTAAGCTATATTGCTATATGCCATAATATCCACTCTTAAAATTTTGCTATGATATCATTGGTATTCTACATTGTCTACATTCTATATATGCCTAAATGTACATTAAACTATTGCTAAACTCAAGCTACATGTTTGCCACAAAATTATCTGGATCATAAAGACTGCTATTGAATATAAACACATTAATTTGTCTTCTTTACATGAGATTTTAAAATCGCACAGTTCCCTGTAGTCATTTAGTTAAGTACTCTTGTAGTACTTCTGGAAGTCATGCAGTGACAATACAATCCATTTTTAGGATTGCTAATAAAATGAAAATTTCCTTGTAAACTAAGATTTAGTTTATTTTCTTTCGCTTTCTCTTCCTATTACATTCCCTTTCATGAAACAGTATTCAAAAATTATGCATTACAGTGTCACACCTAAGGGGAAGAGCAGTATGGGGATATACTCCATCCCAAGAGGGCTTTAATAACATATTTCTAAGGCAGTTCCCAAAAATCAGAAACTAGCATGTATTTATACTCCATTTGAACTTTCTGAATATGCCACTGATGCCTTAACCTTTACAAATATTGAGGTTTCTTGTTTTTTAATTCTGTGATATAAAAGTCAAAAACAAATGATTTATCTGATAATGCTTAAATTATTTAAATGATATTTAAAGTAATGAAACAATTTAAAAAAAAGATATTTTTAACCCATTGGTTAGGTATAAATGTTGTTACTCTCATACCAGAAATAAGCAGTGAATATAGGAAATGCTGTAGTATGTATGTCTAAAGTGTGTACTGCAAAATATTTTGGCAATCTACTCTAGTATGTAAAAGTTAACTTCTAAAATCTATGCTTTATTGTATAATACAGACTAAAATACCATCTCTTACTTCCAGGCTGCTGGGTAAAAGAGATTAATTCACAAGTTCAATTGTTCTATGAATGTTTTTGAAGTGTCGATACTAATGTGATTATAATACTTAAGAATTTGGTTACTTGAATATTATTTAACAGTGTATATTTGTAAGTTATTTTAATATTCATATGGATACTTAAACTGTACACATTTAATTTATAATTGTATAATTTATTGATATTTCCTAATTTAAATAGAGCAAACTTTAGCAATGTGTGCATGTTTATATAGTTTGTGTATGAAGGATACTTAAATTTTAAATTATTGCTGAAAACTTAATGTGGTTGTGACTTCCATTTAACTTAGGCTATTGTGATCAATGTCACCTCATTAATAAATCACCTTTGTTATTATTTGTATTATTTTAATGAAGTATCAGATGTGGATTGTTTAGTATAACATTTAAGATGCATATTTTACTGATAATAAAAAATATTACATCTGAGCTTATGGTGTGCAGATACAGACATATTTATGATAGTTTTACAAATTCTTTATAAGATACCAAAAAATAAAACATTCTGCATTTATACCTTCAATTATTTTCTTTGTAATGGATTTTTGAATGTTATTAGATGTTTGTAATATTTTTACTTGTGGCACATTTTTATCCAGAAAATGAGCATTATACCTTGATATCTTTATAGTTTCAATTTATAGTAATTTTTGTTAGATCAAGTAATTTTCAATGCTCAAGAGATGAATCATTAGCTGAACCAAATTAGTTAACAACTGAGGGACAATGTCTTCAAGTTTTGAAAAATAAACATTGAAAAAAAATTCTATATATAATTATAATGTAAGAAGATAATTATTTGTTAAATCATGTTAAATGTTAATTTTTAATATACAGGCTACTTCAATCATTTCATATTATAAATAAAAATAAAATAGCAGCAAAATTTAATTAAAATCAAATAAAAACACAGTTTTCATTGAATTTTTATTCCTTTAGAACAGGGATGGGCAAACTCTGACCCGCAAGATGATTTTTTTGTGGCCCACCAGCAAATGAAGAATATTATTATTGACCACAACTGAAAACATTAAAATATGAGTTTATGTATATTCTTTAAACATAATTTTTTTACCATTGTTTAATAAATAGTATTATCTCATGACCCATATAATAACTTCTTTATTATTTCCTGTAGTTATGTATATATAGTTTCATAGGATTTTCAATACCACCCTCTTAATGTCTAACTTTCTTTAGTGCTCTGATGAGAAAAAGTTTCCCCATCCCTGCTTTAGAACAAAGCAAGCTTTTCTGTGTGGAGGAGAAGTGCATAAGGTTGAGTAATTATTTAGTTAGAGATCACTAACTATATAATTTTGTCCCCAGACCAAATTATCTGAAGAAAAAAAAAATCTCTGATATATGCATAATTTGATTATTTCTAATCTAATAACCTGACACTTTGTTTGATTTAAATTGTACCCAAAGCTAGTAACTGTTTTTCAAATAGTATCACATGTTTATGGCTCATCTGACCCCAGAAAGATGCCAAATTAAATGGTATCTTCTTAGATTTTCTGGCTATCTTATTTAAGCTTTTTCAATCCTTGTCCCATTGAGTAAGGAAAAACAGGCCATGGATCTCACCAGATGCTATAGTTTCAATGAAATACACAACACCCAACATCTCCAGTCTCCTTAGAACTGAATAACTTTATATAGTCATTTTGAAGCAAAAAATTGTTTTGGCACTCATTAGCATGGTTGTTTTATGCTTGAGCTGCACTTCTTCACATCACAAGTCACAAGACTCAGCACAGGGTTGAGAAAAGGAATCCATTGAGCAGTTAAAGACAGATAACCAAGGTCACCAAGTATTTTTTTTACCTATTGCTTTTTTGCTCATCATTTGTCAGTTTGTCAAAACAGTTGTTCCACCATATCTTTCTTATGTGATGGAAAGCTTAATGATTTATGTGTCAAATGAAAGCTTGTGACATGGGGAGTGTCATAGGCTGTAAAACTTGAACCCCAGTGCTTTCATCACCCCTAAAAAAGGGAAAATATGAAAATAATTGTTCCACTATATCTTTGGAACCTTTTATTATTTTATGTTTGAATTGAAAGTAATGGGCTTTGCAATAATAATGCTAAATGAAAACTTGTGACATGGGGAATATTATTATAAAACTTCCCCCCCCCCCCCCCCCAAAGAAAAAAAACGGGTATGTGAAGGATTGGTCTATATCTTTCGAATGCAAAGGCCAAACATTTGTTGTATATCAAATGAAAGCATGTCACATAGGGAGTTTTGTGGGAAATAAAATTATACCTCCCCCTTGCTTTCTTCTCCCCTAAAAAATGGGGAAAAGTGAAAGTACTCCTTCTACTATATCTTCCAAACATGAGGCCTACAATTACTAGTTAGGTAATTTCAAATTAAGACCCCATCACACTACCCCCCCCCCCCCCCCCAAAGGGGTGGGTAGAAATTTCTCAGGAGTTGACCTTAATGAATTATATCTCAAATTAATGCTTGTGATGTCTTCAATGTCATGGACTATCTGAACCCCTCAAAAAAATTTTTTGTGGTCGGTGTGGTGTTTATGAATCATATGTCAAATGGAAGTTTCTGAAAATGGGTACTTTTAGTGACAAAGGAAAAAGAAACTTAAAATTTTGAAAAATACCCATCTTCCTGTATTTCCCTTAAAAAGTAGAAAATAAACCTAAAGCATCGATGGTGCAATTAGTCACTAAATTCATATTCAAAGGAAGATAGAGCACTGATTTACTAACTCAACATGATTGGCAGTGCTCCCTCTTCCTTTGAAAGGAATATGAATTCAGTGACAGATTGTGCCATCGATAGGCTTCAGGTTTATTTTCTACTTTTTAAGGTGCATATAGGAATATAGATATTTGTTTTATTTATTTTATAACCTTTTAGGGTATAACTCTTCTCCACCTGGATGCATAGTTTAACATCCCATTCAGTGAGCAGCAGATCATTAGTATTTCTTTATCATTAAGACCAGAACATGGAGAGAAAAGAAATTTTGAACTTTGTTGAGACTCAATGTACAAACCTTGGGTTACAAGCCTGATACCTTACTGACTGCCTCGTGCCCACCCATTATTGAAAGCAGTAAATGTATTTCAGACAGCAAACTTTAACTTTGGCTACTCTGCCAACTGCTTCAATTTTTTCAGATTCTAAATCTGAATTAGTCATTAAAAATTCGAATATTTGACTTTTAAATTTTACCCTTTAAAAGAAATCTGCTCTCAAATTTTACAGTATTTTCTCATTTTTAAAAAAGGAAATGGAGTGAAAAGAAAGGATTTTTTTTTTTCCGTTGTAGCTCTTGAACCTGTACTAAAGATACATTCTGTCCCCAATTCCTTTTCTGTGCTTGACTGTGTGCTCATCTATGAACCAATACCCTAAAGGTCAAATGGTATTTCAGCTGACCGTTTCCAGAATGGTTTTACCTCATTTCTTTTGCAGACTTGAGAGTAGCAAATTTTTATCTAAATGGGTTTATACAACTTGAACTTATCCCCCATTCTTGCTCTCTAAATAACTAATCACAAATCAGATTGCTTAGAACCCCATCCCATGCCTTGAAGCTTCAGGGTAAGGAAGGTCCTACAGATTAGAAAGCTTCCCTAAGGTCATGATTGGCATTACAATGAGTTTCTAGTTTATCTGTTACATAGATTAGCTCATCTGCAGTTCATGCAGTTTTTGTTCAGTTTTAAGACTTGAAATTTTAAGTTCAGTTTATTTGTGAACATGCTTATATATATATATGCACTGAGTTTGCTTTGCATTAGCAACACATACCTAATACCTCGTGGTGCCACCTTTTGCCCTAAATGTGGTCCATACACATCAGGGCATGGACTCCACAAGGTGTTGCAGGGTTTCCTGTGGTGGTGCTACCCATGCATTCCACAATGTGTCTTATAATACCGGCACATTGCCAGGTAGAGGGTCAGAGCATCGAATTGTCACTTCCAGTAAGTCCAAAACATGCTCAATTGGATTGAGATCCAGTGAGTTGAGCAGCCATGGAAGAACAGATAATTTCTTGTCACATTCCTGAAATCAATTTGCAACCTGCCATAGCATGTGACATGGCACATTATTTTGCTGCTAGATGATGGAGTTGTCTGGATACACTGTCATCATAAGGGGGTGTACAGTTGTGACAATAGAAAGGTTGGTGGTCCCATCAAGCCATTGTGAATAGGGAACCCAGGACATGCCACAAAAATTGTCCTTAATCCATTACATCACTGCAGTTTCCTGAACACCATTGGTGCATCTGGTGTCATGATCTCATGTTGCTTTCTCCAAATTTCGTTTCTTCTGTTTAATACAATCAAAATAAGTGGAAATATTCTACTTGCAGTAATTTCAAAAATAATTCATGAAATGACATTTAATAAAGCTGCTATGAAACAAGTTTAAAATGATACTCAAGTATGTATTATTATCTGACAGTATTTATGTTATGTATTTTTAAAGACAGATGAAAAGATGTTGCACTATAAACATAGCAAGGTTGAAAGTTAGTACTCATATTATTCTTATATAAACTGACAGGCTCCTGTCAGACCTCTGTGGCAAGCAGCTGCTTGAGGGGGTATTTATTATTATTTATTTTAAGTGTTGCTGGTAGCACAAAGTATGAAGTCCTAGTTATATATCATAAAATAAGCATTATACCTTTATTAGGTGTAATGTTTGCAGTAACATTGTACCACAGTAGTCCATGGTAATATAAGCTTATGCCTAAGCATAAAACAGTATACACACACAAATGATAAAGTATAGCAAAACAACCAGGGAATAAAGTTTGTGTGGAGAGAACTACAAAGGTAACATAGCTCTTACAGCCAACATAAGGTAGGATGCTGTATTTTCTGTTAGTGAAACCCTGAAGATCATAGATGCAAGAAAATAACTCAACTATTTAGACTACTTGCATCTATTACTCTACTACTAGTAGCTCATGTAATGAAAACCTACAATGTATTTCACACTATTATTCATGTAGCTCTTTGTCAAGCATCAGGAAAATGTGAGCATATGCTTGACAAAGGCCTGAATGGATTACAGGTCATCTTTTCATTGTATGAGATGCTTGCAGTAGTTTAATTGTTGCTGAGATGTATACATAGTTGAGTTAAAATATTCTGCATGTATAATCTTCAAGGTTTTATTCTTAATAATAGAGATTGCAGCATCCTACCTCTGGTTGTCTGTGAAAACTAGGTTAGCATTGCAGTTCTCTCATGTGAACTCATCTCCTTGTTCTTCTGCTACACTTTTCTACTTTTGAGTTAACTTATGTTATCCTGTATGCCTGTGGTGCATTGGGTTGAGTTGTTTTATCTTTGAGTGGCATTGGCTATGGCTTAACATCCCATACAACAGACAGCAGCCTTTCCAAACCCAATGGTATCCCCTACTGACCATGGGCAAGGGAGTCTAGTAGAGATAAATCTCAAAGCTGACCCAGCTGAGACTCAAACCTGGGAACTGCAGATTACGAACCTGATGTGCTACCAACTGAACCACCCCTGCCCTGCCTATGGTACAACTCTGCTGCAAATATTACACCTAATAATAGTATAGTGCTTATTTTATGACTTACTCATATAACTAGGACTTCATGCTACCAGCATGACTTTATGTAAGAATATCCTTTTTTAATGAACTTACTCATCACCTCTTGACCTTCCTACTTTTGTAGTACAGCATCTTTATGTCTTTCTTTATTGTCATAAATTACTGTTAGTTAACATGATCATATTAGAGTGCCATTTTAACCTTTCAATGTCCAAGAAATCTAAAGGGTAGAGGGTAGCCCATATCAAATTTTGGTTGTTTTGGGCATTAAAGGGCTAAATAGTATTTTATAGTAGTTTTATTTAATGTTATACACTTGAATTCATAAAATATTTATGTACACATTTGACTGAGCAGTAATTTTTAGTGCTGTATTGTCTCATATTTTTCCCTTGCTTTCAAACCAAAGGTGCACATGTGAAAGATTTAAAAAGGGAAAAATAATCAGTTATTTTTGTTTAACAAAATGGTAATATTAAAGAAAAGAAATTCTGCTGTATAATCTTATATTTCTTCCTCATTGTGTGTTATTCACAGGCAATGATATTCAAAAATAATACAGCAAGACTTCCTTGTTTCAAAACCACATAACAAAGGAAGATATGATTCATGTATTATGTCCTTTACACATGTTTGACCAAATGCATATAAAATTGACAGTAGGTTCAATCTGCTAACTTTAATTTATGGCAGCTAATTCATTTACTCATCCAGTGAAATCCCTTCCCCTATCCAGCTCTTATCTTTTAGTTCTTCTGTCCTTATGGCTTGGCCATTATAATATGGCCATATAGATGTCCTTATGGCTTGGCCATTAGGACATTAAGGACTGAAGTACTAGTAGTCCTAATGTCCTTGTGGCTTGGCCATTTAGCTTATTGTGTAAAAAAAAAAAGTGTGCAATTAAAAAGACCTTCTTGCTCAAAAATTAATTTAAAATAATTTAAAATTCTCTGTCATTGAGCAATAAAATTTTAGAGTTTATCCTTCAAACTATTTGCATGTTGAAAGTTCTTAGGAGAAAACTCTCAGAAGCTTTTCAGAGCAAAGACAGCGCTCCATCTTCAGTGAAGTGATGCTATGTACTGACGTTAGGTCTGTTTAGACAAAGAGCTTCTTTCCACATGTCGTGAAGGGTGATTCCAGTGTCTCGGTTGCAAGTGGGGACGGATGAGGTCATTATTTCAATAGCCTGGCGGACTATGGTTCCGTAGAAAGTGGATGCACGCACAAGAAGTGTGGCGTGCTCCCAGTCTATTGTTGCCGTGTGTTGCACTGCTAGTTCAGAGGCGGCCGTCGTTAGCTTCTTTTGGCTGACATCAGTTTGGTGCTCCGCGAACCTTTCTTGTAAAGAGCGAATGGTTTTACTGATGTAGTACACAACAGAATTATCTGTCAACTCTATGGGAGATCAGTATACGCCCGATTTTTGAAGTAGGCTATATTTGTCCCTGTGCCTTTTGACTAATTTCTTCAAATCTGGAGCTGGGCTGAAAACAATTTTAATATTATGGGCTCTGAGTAATTTGTGGACCGATTCACGTAGGACAGGAACGTAAGAAATAGGTCCGGCAAAAGTAGTACATTCGGGAACTTCTGTTTTTGTTTCTATATTTGCTGTTAACTTTGTCTATTGCTGTTGAGTTGTAGCCATGGGAAGCAGTGATGGAATGGATGTTTAAAATTTCTTCTTCAAGCAGTTTCTCATTTGAAGACACGTCGAAAGCCCTATGTGTGAGGGAACGGAAGGCTGCAATTTTGTATACCCATGGGGCGCATGATTCTGCACGTATGACAGAAGGGATGTAGGTAGGCTTCCGGTATACCGACGTCGTCAAGGCTCCTGTGTCATCTTTTTGGATGAAAATATCTAAATAGGGGATGGCACTTCTATTCTCCTCCTCCTTCGTAAAGTGTATCGTGGGATATATATTGTTGGCAGAGTCAATGAGGCTGTTTAATTGCTGCCATTCCAAATTAAATATATCTCTGCCAACAATATATATCCCACGATACGCTTTGCGAAGGAGGAGGAGAATAGAAGTGCCATCCCCTATTTAGATATTTCATCCAAAAAGATGACACAGGAGCCTTGACGACGTCGGTATACTGGACGCCTACCTACATCCCTTCTGTCATACATGCAGACTCATGTGCCCCATGGGCGTACAAAATTGCAGCCTTCCGTTCCCTCACACATAGGGCTTTCGCCGTGTCTTCAAATGAGCAACTGCTTGAAGAAGAAATTTTAAACATCCATTCCATCGCTGCTTCCCATGGCTACAACTTAACAGCAATAGACAAAGTTATCAGCAAATATAGAAACAAAAACAGAAGAGATTCGGCTCTCCTCCCAATCACCGACCCCGAACGTACTACTTTTGCCGGACCTATTTCTTACGTTCCTGTCCTATGTGAATCGGTCCACAAATTACTCAGAGCCCATAATATCAAAATTGTTTTCATCCCCAGCTCCAGATTTGAAGAAATTAGTCAAAAGGGACAAGTACAAATATAGCCTACTTCAAAAATCGGGCGTATACCGATCTCCCATAGAGTTGACGGATAATTCTGTTGTGTACTACATCGGGAAAACCATTTGCTCTTTACAAGAAAGGTTCGTGGAGCACCAAACTGATGTCAGCCAAAAGAAGCTAACGACGGCCGCCTCTGAACTAGCAGTGCAACACATGGCAACAATAGACTGGGAGCACGCCACACTTCTTGCGCGTGCATCCACTTTCTACGGAATCATAGTCCGCCAGGCTATTGAAATAATGACCTCGTCCGTCCCCACTTGCAACCGAGACACTGGAATCACCCTTCACGACATGTGGAAAGAAGCTCTTTGTCTAAATAGACCTAACGTCAGTACATAGCATCACTTCACTGAAGACTGAGTGCTGTCTTTGCTCCGAAAAGCTTCTGAGAGTTTTCTCCTAAGAACTTTCAACATGCAAATAGTTTGAAGGATAAACTCTAAAATTTTATTGCTCAATGACAGAGAATTTTAAATTATTTTAAAATAAAAAAAAGTGTGTTTCAGATGAAAAGCAATTAAACTTTTTCTCTCCTCTTTTTTCCCACATTCCCCCATATATATAAGCATTGTGTCTGTTGAGCCTGTCAAAGAATTCAAATTAGTATTAAAGGTGATGACAAAAGTTATATGTAGTGTGACCCAGTGCATTGCTACATGAAGAAGTAGGGTCTTAAGATTTTAGGGACAAATGTATTAAAATTAACATGAGAAATTTGTGTTTTTTTGCCCAATTATTTTTGACAGAGGCTTAAAAATAAATGAGAAAAAAATTACTTTTTCTGGATATTCTTTTAAAAAAGGAAAGCATATCTGCTTGTTATGTTTCCAAACATGTTTTGTGCATATAAGAGATTAATTTGGGTCATTTCAGTCATTATCAATTTTACTTATCATTGTGAAAAAGTAGATAAAAAATAATTTTTATTATGGTTTTGACCTCTTAATCAGCATTAAGTATTTAAGATTTATAAGCGTTCAACTTTTAATTATTTTTTTCATTGGTTCTCTCAGTCTTATTAGTGACCCACTCAGCATTTATGATAATTTTTCCCAAGAATTTTCAGTTCCTGTGAATTATATCCAGATTTTCAGTTTTAGAGATTTTGAGATATTAAGTTTGTTTTTAAATCATTATTGTTTTAAAGTAGGTGAAAGGCTATAAGAAAAGAAAATTAAAAATATTTAGTGGAATTCATTTTTATTAAAATGTGTTTTAATGATTGAGTCAGAATTTTTTTCTTCAACTGGGCTCAGTAATTATCAAAATAGTTCAGGCCTGAGTGGTCTAGAGTTTGAAAATTTCAACTTGAACTTATCTCTAATGTGTGTCATGGCTGAGGTAGCTTGTCTTTCAAAATATTTTTTTAAATAATATTTATTTGTATGTTTGTTATCTTTACACATTAAATGACTAATACTTTATATGAAATTTTTATCCATCTTTCTATTATTATTTTACTTCTTTGTTAAAACATTACAAACTAGAGAAAAAAATTAATAATGAATATCTAGGTATTGTGTGTTACTAGACAAAATATTCCAGTTTATTAAAAAAATAGCAAAGCTTTTTTTACCTAGTATTCTAAGACAAATAATGAATAATTAACTGCCAAAATTTCAAGACAAATTAACCTGTATAGTTCAATTCAATATGATTCATTTTTACTATATATGAAAGGCTCTTTTGATATAGTCTTGAAACCCAAAAATGCCAGAAGCATCTTTAAATGTTTTCGCAATTAGGTTTATATAGTCTTTTTTTTTTTCTTTAATCCTTTGGAGTCTTATGTTGGACCCATTCCAATTTTGCTATTTATCTTGTTCAGATGTAAATGCATTTTTTTTTTAGTTTATAACATGGTCAATTTTTGTTTATTTCTTCAGGCTATTGTTTTAAATGATTGAAATATTGGATCCCACAATGTCTGGCTCGTATGATTTTAAAAACTTTTTCCTATCTCTGCATAGTAAAATTTTATTTCTCTCAATGCAACTCTAACATTTGCACAATTCAATTTCAAATGGAAAACATTTAATATTAAAATGTTCAAAGATGTATTTTATAATTAATTCATCTGCAGGTACTGATAGAAACCGCAGGTACTGATAGAAAGGAAGAGGTATGACAAAAGGAATGATCACTATTAGCATCAATATCTAGCAGTACAGCAGAAGATTCACTTGCAAAGGGCACTTACATTTCAAAAATGACAGAATCTCCAGCAGGTGGAGAACAGGTTCAGATAGATGGAGAATGGTGTGTTGCAGAAGTCATAGCATACTGATGAGTGCATTGTTTATATCCAGTTCCTAGTTATAGCAAAACTAATCAGTTCATTATGTGGAAACCTCAGGTACAAATGTAGTCACACCACCCCTAACCAAAGACTCTCAGTCTTTGGTTAATATCTGCCTGGCTTTCTTTTGCATCATCATGAGACTTTGATTCTAATTATCCTCAAGACCTTTTCTTGAATGCTTACCTCTTTTTCATATCCTTCCAAGACACTTTTTGGAATGCCAACTCTGATGACTTGTGTTGTGAATTTTCTCCCCACTGCTGATTGGTCACCCAAAGGCAAATCAATTGCATTGATCTGAACTTGACATTCATTGTGAATGTCCAGTTTATTTGCATACTGCCCATGTGATGTCCATATCCCAGGGCTCATTTCCCAGTGGAGGACTAAATCCTGGTCCCCACACATTCTCAGAACCATTACCATCACATAAATTTAAAGTAGAATCCATTTCCTTTCTCCTGCCATCAAATCCAAGTCACGTTTCTGATGCTGTTTGCTGAATATCATAGACCATGCATTTTATTTATTTATTTTTTTAGGTTTCAGATTGATATATATTAAAACTCTGGGTGGGTATGACTTGCCAACATCGTTCTTTGGGTGTGGACACTCACACTGTCTATAGCAGTAAATTCTTGAACTGGTGATTGGTTGTCATGTGAGTGGATCAAAGTTTGCTTCACCTCATGTTCACCCGTGGTGCAAACGAACATTACTTAGGTACTTTTGAGAGTTCCCAAGAAACAGAATTTCCAGGCCACCAAGAAGGTGTCTTTCACTAATTAGGATATAAAATAATACTGATTAAAGTAATAATAGTTATTTGCTGATAGAAATAACAGTCAATAGCAGGATGATACACCATGGCCCTGTTAAAGAACAGAGTATATGGCCCTGATGGGAGACTTCCAGCTATCTAGTAGGTTCCCTTCCTTGACCTTCTCTGAGCAATTGGGTCCTTGTGACCTGTCCATTTAGCCCATCATGTGTACAGAAATGCTACTCAAAGGTAAAACAACCCAATAACAACCCTCCTCCCCCCCCCCCACCTTTATTTTTAATCTCCCTTTTTACCAATGTTCTAATTCATATTAATGTATTTCCTAAAAATATCCTTTATCAATTTTGTTGATTGCTAAAGGGTATTTTTAGGAAATACATTAATATGAATTTCATTATTAAATATCATTTGCTGTTTAATAATGAAAGCTACAGTTCACTGTGTTGCAAAATGTGTAATTAATTTTACAAGCCAATCTCTACTGCTATAAACTAAGTCCATGAACATGTACTGATCCCCAGCTTGAAGTGAAGAATTAAGAAATTGCTTCTAGAAGATGTAAAATTTGTTCAATCATGACTTGTTACAATGTGGGATTGTGAGTCACATTTGATACTCACCCTTACAATTACAGAGTGAAACATGCTTTATAATATTTTGATTTGCAGTTGCAATCTTTATCTAGTCAAAATATAAAAAAAAAGTCTGAAAGCATAAACTCAAAATTTGAAATTTATTGTGCAAATATGTTTTATAGTTAGTCTTTAATATGAAGTTTTTATGTTAATTTTAATGGGAAGTTTTTGTTAAGTTTTAATTAGTTTTTAAATTGAAATCCTAATGTGCTTCGAGTTAAAGAGTTGACTAAGAAAAATTTCACTTTTTTTAATATTGAAAAGAGTAGGTTATAATAAATTGTCCATTTAAAACAGGTAATTAGCAACAATGTTATCTGCATTATTTCTATAGCCCATTGTACGTTTTTCATCCTTAGTTTTAGTCATGCATTGATATATGGTAACAACACCAGAATATTTTCTTTTTAAACCTAAGAAAATTTACAGAAGGAATAAAACCAGTACTATAAGGGCCTATTGGTTAGCACACTTGGCTACTGATCAAAGGCACCTGGGTTTGAGCCCCAGTTAAGGTAACGCATGGATGTTTGTTGTTGTCTTTCCACTGAAGTTTCACCTTCCTCACAGATTCTTCTCTGTGGTGTATTAAACTAACAGGCTTCTGTCAGACACAGAGGTCTGACATGCAAGAAAGTGTAAACATTCAGCTCATGTAACTTGTTGCATAGCAACTTGCAAAACGTTCATAGGCATTATAAGATACTCTACATTAAGATCACCATATTAACTTACTCTCTAATGTTAATCATAAAGATAGTAATAGAATAATTTGTTTTATCCAAGTTGCAAATCAAGTAAAATTTAGCTACAAAACTTAACATCTTTTGAATACTGCATAGTGTATGAATAAGGGCAAAGGAATGTTCAATATTGTCAACTTTTTGTAACTGTCAAAATGCAGTTGATTTATGTCTAACAAGTGTAGTTTTAATAACCAATGTTTAGTATCTTATTTATAGACATATTGATGCTGAAAATATGTGTATAGGCAGAGGCTTTTTAGTATAGGGGGGAAATTTCTGCTATTATATTAATGTGGACATTTATATAAATTATAACTGCACATCTGTAAGATTTTAACTTACTCTTCAAAATAAATGGTTTGTTACATTGTTATTGTATTTGTTTTATCAAAACTAAGTTTTAATTTTTGAGTACTTTCCTCTGGTCACAACAAAATATACTTACTAGCCTATTACACTAAAAAAATTTGAACTTATTGCAGGATAAAAGCATTTATAACTGCAAAATGTATTAACATTTGGTGATCTGTCAGACAAGTTAATGATTGCTCAGATGTAATTTATAAAATAGGAAGCTTAGAATCAAATTAATCTATTATGTATAAATTAATGATATATAGATTTTCAGCACAATATCTGGGCAGTAGATACTTAGTATTTTTATATTTGCCAATAATGCTAGGATTTTATTTTTAGATCTAAAAATGAAATTTAAACTAATTAGGTGTTATACAGGATAGAAGTAATAAAATGACTTTTGTTACTTCTTTACTTGACTTTTATTATTTAACTGAATTGATAAAAATGTGATTACTTAACTGAATTGATGAAATTGACTAAATGACTTTTATTACTTCTATCAGTAGTCACCAAACTTTTTCTGAAAAGTGCTACATGCAGCATCTCAAATCACTGAATGGGCAGAATGAAAATTGATTTGTTCATTTCATGTTGGTTTAGTCTTAAGACTAGTGTTGCATGGAGCTCTGTAAACATTTGGTGGACTATATTAATCTTTTGTGACAAAGTAAGGATCTTTGCCAGCAATTTTCAAACATTTTGCATTTGTTACTACCTTTTAATTTTTTTTCTTATGTCCTAAGTGCATAAAATTTATTATTTTTCTTTTTTTATTTTATTCTAAAATATTGTCCTTGCTCTACTGTATTTGAAGATTTTTTTCCTGTAATAATAATGCAGTGAGAATAATGAGGTGAGAATTTTATAATGAAAGTCATTAATTACGATCTGTCAAACTATGATGACCAGATGTCCCCGGAAAACAGGAACATCTGGTCATCCTGGTTGACAGCTCACAATTGAATTTTCAAAAGTCCCTGGATCTTCTGTTCACCCTAGATCAACTGCTAAATATTTGATAGGGCTCTGTAATTCTGATATATATTAATTTTTGTATACAAAACTTGTAATATTTATATCACTTTAATATATTTTTCCATCTGAGCAATAATAAATTCAATCTATAGAATAACAATTTTATCTCATAAATTAAGTTGCTTTTATACAAAAGAGATTAAAAAAAACTAAGAAGTAACTGGATATTATGTTTTTGTTTAACATCAAGAAAAATGGTACTGCTGCATTTATTATTTTCAGATTTTTCTGCTTGTTCATATCATTCCCTTAGTGAGAAAAATGCAGAGAGGTTAGAAAAATGCCACCATCCATTTAAATGGGGTGTTATCCCATTGTTCTGTGTGCAGAAAATTATAACATCCATAGATATCTAAATGTAATTATTAACATTAACTTAATCCTTAAAGAACTTATGGGAATGATTTGGTGGTGGTGATCAGAGGGGGAGTGTGCGTGTGATTCAAAACTTTTTTTGTAGGGGGAGAAATTTAACAACTGCTGTAATTCCAGTTTGGTTCATTTTTCTGCAATTATAACACCTTATTCACCCAACATGATATCAAGTATAGAAGCATTCCTGTGATGCCTATTTAAGTTTACTTAATACAATATTTGTCTGTAATACCTAGTTATTTTAGCAAAAAAAGATGTCGGCCACCAGTACAGTTATTACTGTTTATTGATGAATGTTCGATTTGCAAAGAATTCCATGTATCAGTTATGCAATCTGCATAACCTCTAGATTAAATATTGTTTATGCAATATACATGGCAAAAATAAATTACGTAAGTATTGCAAATAATTGAAACATTTACTAATTCAACTTGTGCTTGCTTGAAACCCAGTAAATCCAAATGCATTAGAATTTTACCTTTAAATACTGATTGTTTGCTGCATGGCATTCCTTCAATACATATTTTACACTTAAAAACAAAGAAGAAATTATTGATATTTAATTTTTTGCAAATATACTTAATTGAAAATCATAAAAGTAAGTTATAATGCATTTCTCAGCTTATGTCTCTGTAATGAACTGAAATCAAGGATAGTTAATGCTGACTATCAAGTCAATGAGTCAATATGTTTTTGTCTTAGGCTGTTGTCAAAAAATAGATATTACGGAGAATTCAAAAAAATAAATTCCTATGTAGTTAAATGATAGTTGAAACTGCATAAAAAGCTTTCAAAACTTGTTTTGTCTTTTTGTGTGTACTTTTGCTTGCACTGTAATAAGCTCATAAACCTAAAAACTACTGCTAACATGTCATATATAATTCCTTTTCCTGTTTATTTCTTATTTTTTTCCATAAAAGTTAACGAAAGCTTTCTGTAAGCCCTCCTGGCAGTTTATTTAATTCTTTAGTGGTATAATGGATGTTGATAGGGTGTGTTTACGTTCATCATAAAATTAATATTTTCCTTTTGTGGTTATAGATGATGAAACATCTGAAACAGCAGACCTAATTTCAAATGAACAGCCACCACCCTATCAGCATCCATTCCTGGAAGCATCTGAGGAAGTAGAAGAACTTGCATCTGTGGAAGAAGAAATACCAAAGTAAATTGAAAATTTAGATGACACTTCTGTTTCAGTTGCTGCTTTCAGATTGCCATTCTAAATAACATTCGCATCTAAAGTATAGGAAACAGAGCAATAATTGCTTTTGAAAGTGGGCTATGGTTAGAATTAATAATATTCAGTTTAAATATAAAATGTTTAGATTTCAGCCACTAAAAAAAAATAGTAAAGTTTGTTATGCTAAGAATTTTTTTTTTCACAAACTCGAAGACTACTAATTAGGAAGAATATGTTAATTCATCATAATAATGTATAAACACTAATATTTCTCTGAGTTGCTAGTTTTGTCCATTTTTTTTTTTAGTATTTGCAAACTTTTGTTTATGTTTAAGTTTAATTCACTATAATAACTATTGTTTATTTAATCCATGTTTGAAAGTTCTGAATATTTATACTTAGGCCCATTTTCTAAACTACCTGTGATCTGATATTTATGTAAAATAAAAAAAAAACATCATTTTGATGTAAAATAGTTGTAAATTGTAATATGGATTATTCATATATAATAATATTTGCTAAACATGTACTTAGCTTACTAAAGCCTGATTTTTATCACAAGGTCAGCAAACAGTTATGTAATTGAAGCAATTTACAAGAGTAGTAAGGCAGGCAAAATTGTGACACAACATGACCAAAGCATGTAGAATTTCATACTTAATCTT
Organism: Ryuthela nishihirai; assembly: GCA_038380435.1. Classification (NCBI taxonomy): domain Eukaryota; kingdom Metazoa; phylum Arthropoda; class Arachnida; order Araneae; family Heptathelidae; genus Ryuthela; species Ryuthela nishihirai. The sequence continues at coordinate 24,866,884 of JAWZYU010000003.1, forward strand.
TCAAAGCTAGTTATTAGTAATTTCATTAATACTTTTGGATAACTGAAATTTTGTAAACAAATTTGTGAAAAATTTTTTTTCTTCAAACTATTACATTATGAAAAGCATGAAAAATATACATTTGACAGATAACATTCATTGCCCTGTATAAAGATCTGTAAGAGTCTCTAGTTCCATTTTGTCTAAGAACTCTTATTTTGCGCAATATTTTTCAGTTCAACTGATTGACTTCTACAAGCATAGGTCTTTTTTTTCAGTTATTGTGTAAAGATGGAAGTTGTTCCCATTAACTAATGTTGTATTTTGCAAATTAAAATCATTATATTCGAGAATTTTTTTTTTAAATCTTTATATGTGACCTCATAGTGTTGACAGGTTTTTGTTGATAATTTTTTTGTGATTTAATAAAATATGCTAAATACAGTTAAAAATATTTTTCCATGAAATCTTGGCATTATCTTGGCCACTAATGCCTTCTGCATTATATAAAACGTACTTGAATTATCTTAATTTCAACAAATAGCATGTAATTGGCATCATTGTACAGTGTCAGATTAAAGAAACAAGTACAATACTCTCATGGTTTGTAATAGTTGAATACTGAATAACATTGCATTGTAAATATGGAAGAATACATGTTTTTGCATCTCCTTTGATAGCACTATGTTTGATGAGCACAGAAACATCTGTGGAGATAATAATTCGAAAACAGGGAATACCATGCTTCAGATATCACTTATTAGTAGTGTTATGTTTCATTTTTTATAAGGTATATTATGCTTTGTATGCAGCACATAAAAAATTATAGCCTAAACCAATTGCAGCTTGTTTAAGAAATATAATGATGAACTAATAATATATGGAAATAATTTAAAAAGTTATGTGCGATTGCATTTTTTGAAGTACATATATAAATATTGCCTTTGAAATTAGTTCATTTTTCTTTTTAAAAAATGGTTTGTGATAGTAATTGGGAATTAAAAGTAGAAAATGAAATGCACTGAATTCTTGTGAAATGCAGTTGACTCTCAGTGACTCACTGCGATTTAATTATCCATTTTTTTTATCCAAACACACAGTTTTATTTCAGCATCATGGGTTGGGTTGTTTTATCTCTGAGTAGCACTTTTTCGCACACAACAGACTAAATGGCACAAGGTCTTAGAGAAGGTTGGGGAAGGGAACCCACTGGACAGCTATTAGGAGATAGATTGAAGCCTCCCATCAAGGCTATCCAACATGTTCTTTAATGTGTACAGAGTATTCTTATATCATATACTTCAATGTGCAGGAGAGTATGGCTCTCCTGCACATGGGGCCACTGCATTATATCCCATCTTAACAGACGGCAGCCTTTCCAAGTCCATTGGTGTTCCATTTCTGACTGAACCTGGAGATAAATCTCAATGCTGGCCCAGGTGGGACTCAAACCTGGGTACTACAGTATCATATCTCAGACTTTTAAGGTGATTTACGGGACCATGGCCCTCATTAATGAACATGATACAGACCTTATAAGAAGTTTGACAGGAGATTGAAAAAGCTTTGAAATGGCAAGGATGTCTCTAATCAGAACTTGAAGACTGCAACTTGGGTATTACAGTCTTCAGCTTCTGGTGGGTTCTAAATGACAGTATGATATTGTCATTTTGCTTGGTAGCTTATATTAATAGTAAAATGTTTTTTATATTTATCATTGAATAAAATTTTATCATGAGTAGTATTGGATTAAGTTTTACATTATACACTCACTGCCCTACTAAAATGTTAAATTCCCATAGACTTAATATGGAAATTCTCTAACTTTGAAGCTCTATAACATAAAATATGCATTTAATGGAAAATGTGACTGATGATAAAGATCATAATCAAATTAGTTAGATCAAAAAGATCATAATCAAATTAAATTTCTACTCAGTATTTAAAGAGTTAAGGAAACTGGAATGTTTAACAATAAATTATCTTGTTTTATAAAAGCCATTCATAATTGACTAATATTCAAATATTAATTACACAAACTTCTAAAATGATATTTTATAAGAATGGTTTGAAGTAATACTTATTATTTAAGTTTTAATTAATTTTTGAGATAAATTCTTATGATGCAATGCTGATGCAAAATATTCTAGCTATCATAATTCTTTACTGAAGTAATATTGAAAATGGAGATTAAAATAGATATGATTATGATCTTTAATACTAAGTTCAATAGTAGTATATGTACTATCTCACTCTTCAAAACTGGGATAGAAGCGCATAAATCCATCCAGACACAAAGTGTTAATTTACCTTCAGTCACATATTTCCATTAAATACCTATTTTATCAATTATGGAACTTTGAAATGAGGTTCCCATTAATATAACATGAAAATTCTCAATATTTTGGTAGGGCAGTGTACTAAACTTGCAATGTCTTTCATGTATCTAACATACTGTGAAATGCAGATGGTTAACATACTGTATTTTGTTTTAATCAGTATTCTCAATGCACATTATGTAATCATAATTACCATCAGTTATGTTCTGCTCCTTCCTGATGCCTTTAATATTTAATTCTTACTAAATGTTTGCATGTGTAGAAACATTCTATTGGTATTTATGTGTCACTTCAGTTTGTAATTTGTATATATAATATGAATACAATATAAAAGAATATATGTACCGATATTAACTTAAAATTCACAAGAAAATGTATCAGTATTATTTATACATGTAATTTTGTACTTTTTAAAGAACTTACTATCAAAATTTTTTATTACTAGTTTGTGTTAGATCCCCTATACCTAGAGTAAATAAAGAGTTGCTAATAAAATTGCTGAGAGTGGCTGGAAATACTTAATTCCTGACAAAACAAAATTTTTCTAGCTAATTCTTTATTTAAGTTTTTTGGGTTTTTTTACATTTTTTACAAGTTGTTATTGAATTATCTTTATATATTTCATTTCAATGCACTTGGTCATTTAATCTGTTTGTTGTGCACTCATTGCCAAGCACAATGATATATACAGTAATCCTGGTATTTAGCATTTAAGTGCAGGGTCAGATCTATGAAAAAATATAGAGAACAAATCATTGAGGTGATTAATGATTGATATGATAGCGTAAGAGTGACCAACCTGTGGTGCACACAGCTCTTGTCAGTAGCAAGCCTTCTTTTTTTTTGCTCTTCCAAATTCAATTTGCCCTGGGTGGCATGCAACACATTTCCAACCTGATATGTGGCACATTGCAAAAAATATATAAATGAATTAAAAATTAAAAAAAACCTATCTTAATATATGTGCCATAAAAAGTAGAAAATAAACTCAAAATATATTGATGGTGCAGTCAGTGTGGTAGAAGATATGGCAGAAGTAGGGTGCTGATTAACCTATTCAACAAGATTGCCAGCACCCTATCTTCCTTAGAAGTGAATACGAATTCAATGACTGATTGCACATCGATATGTTTCTCAAGTTAGTTATGTTTATATTTGAGAGATATGTTAGTCATTATGTTTTAGATTTATTTTCTACCTTGTAAGGTGCATATAGGATGATGGGTATTTTTTAATTTATTTATATATTTTAAGTTGTTACTAAAAATACCTACCTTCAAAAACTCATTTGATGCATGACTCATAAGCATCGACCACATTTTTCCTTCTTTTTGTTGGAGTCATGTTTGAGGGAGGTAGCCCATGACATTGGAGACATCATGAGCTTTAATTTAAGATATAAATCATTAAAGTTGACCCCTGAAAAATTTCAGTTCCCTTTTTAGGAGAGAATTCTAAAGCATTCATTTTAGGAGCATAATTCTAAATTGTTAGTGACAGTCCTCATATGAACTTGTTTATAACACCTTACTCGTAACTGTAGGCCCTTATGTTTGGAAGATATAGTAGAAGAATGGCTTTTATATTTCCTCTTTTTTAGAGGGGAAGAAGAGTAAACTGTAATAACCCATGTAACTCTCCATGTCACAAGCTTTCATTTGACATACAACTTGTTATGTTTGGCCTTTGTGTTCAAAAGATATGTTAGAACAATCCCACACATATTTTTCACAATTTGGGGGGCATGGGGGTCGAATTTTTATAACCTGTGACACTCCCCATGTCACAAGCTTTCGTTTGACACATAGCCTATTTCTTTCAGCCCTCGCATTCCAAAGACATAGCAGAACAATCGTTTTCATATATCCCCCATTTTTAGGGGGAAGAAAGTGTGTTAAATTTTTATAGCATACAAAGCTTTGCACATCACAAGCTTTCGTTTGACACATATCATTAAATTTATCCATCGCATTCAAAAGATATGGTGAAATGAATGTTTTGAAAGACCACAAACTGACAATTTATGAGCAAAAAGTAATAGGAAGATAGGTAAAAAAGGTTGGCCATTCCTGTGATATAGAGGCTCTATACTCTTTTTTTTTTAAGCCAAAATGAGTATTAAAATGAGGTGAAGACAAAATATGCACACTTATTATTTTTATGTGCTAATATTTTTCTCTCAAAAACATATGGTAGTTTTCAATAATTAAAACAAGGCTCAAACGTTTGTAGAGTTCTTAAAAGTATTTTGTTGTGATATATTTATGAAGTTATGCGTGTATTAATTACCTTTTTAGTTATAATGTTTCGAAATTAGTCAATATCCATTGTCATATTGTTTAATAATTTAATATTGTTTAAATTTTACATTTCAAAATTTTTATTTTATGCTGATCACAGAATATATCCAACATTCTAGATTAATGCTCACACCATTCTAATATGAATGCACTCATTATTAAGTATTATACTATTAAAAGAATAAGCATACTCAGAGTACCATGTAATGCACAACTGTGGTCACAGTATTATGCTTGGAATGACATTTAAAGGGTAAATCTCAATAATTTTGCAAAATGCACAAGGAAAACAATTATTTAAAAAACAGTAACTTGAATAACACTGTTCTTTGGAAATACTCAAATGTAAGTTTTAGACAGAGGTGGCTCATCCATTAGGATCTCACTGCCCACAAAAAAGAAGCAAAGAAATATTAAATGAATTTGAAATTTATTATTTGTCTTGTCTGAAAAACAATAGAAATTTGTTATGTAATCATTATTTTTCCTGAAAATAGCAATTCAGCCAATATCAGAATTTGTTATTTTGTGAAAATCTGTTAAAAAAAAAAACAATAAAATAATTTATTTCTGCCTGAATCATAGGTACAATTTTGGTCAAAACTAATTCTAGTACATTACTACAATAGGCAATTTATAAATCATTCAACAAATCGTTTTTTTCATGAGCAAAAATAAAAATATTTTTCGTAGTGTATATCAATGTCAATCCAAAGTACATTTAAGATATAATTCATTCTGCAAAAATTCTTGCAACCTATGAATGGAAAAAATATATACCGCAGGTTAAATTGAATTGCATAAATAGAAAATTTAGTATTATAATTAATAATCTATTTGTAGTATATTTTATAAAAATCGTATTTAATATTAAACGAGATTTGGTTAAAAAAAAGATGTGTCCGTAAGTAGTAGATTATATTGATTGTGAATATTTTGCTAAATAAAATGTTGAAAAGAAATTCGAATGTGATTGTTTAGATGCTCCAATAAATGTTGAGGTTCCAGATGTGCATCTGTGCTGTAATCTGCCACTGCAATTGTTCATTGCTCATTATAAAAAAAATATATTACCTATCTACTTTTTGACATCTTCAGTAAAAGCTCAGGAGTAAACTATACAAGCACAGCTTCTAAATAGTTATGCTTATCTGTTGACATGCATGTTGCAGCATAGAGAGTAGTAGCCATTAGTGTGTGGCTGCGTTGCTTAAAGATGTGTCCGTAAGTAGTAGATTATATTGATTGTGAATATTTTGCTAAATAAAATGTTGAAAAGAAATTCGAATGTGATTGTTTAGATGCTCCAATAAATGTTGAGGTTCCAGATGTGCATCTGTGCTGTAATCTGCCACTGCAATTGTTCATTGCTCATTATAAAAAAAATATATTACCTATCTACTTTTTGACATCTTCAGTAAAAGCTCAGGAGTAAACTATACAAGCACAGCTTCTAAATAGTTATGCTTATCTGTTGACATGCATGTTGCAGCATAGAGAGTAGTAGCCATTAGTGTGTGGCTGCGTTGCTTAGCAAGTGCTACTGGTAGCACACATTCAGCTCACCTGGCAGATAAATAATGAATAACAAGTCGTCAGTAAACACGGATGGCAGTTAACTGAACGACTACTGTTTATGTTAATAATACTACCCTGCACGAGAAGCATTTGTATGACCAAGCAAACATATACAAAACATATTGATGCAAACGAAGAAAATTTCTAATTTAAAATGGCATTTTTATATCCTATTGCAAAACATGCAATAATAAATGTAAAATAATTGTGTTACATTTATTATTCATTATTTTTTTTAAATGTCTGCAGGCCGTAATTTGGGGACCTCTGTTAGTACATACTAAAATTATATAAATAATAATGGTAGGACATTGTTTAAAGCCTATGCCTTCCTCATTTGCATGGCAAGGCATGTGACTTGGTATTTTCCAACATATCTGTTTGTTCAGTATTAGAAATTTCTATCTATTTTTTTTAACAGATTGGACTCATAGTTTCCCAAATGCTTGACTACCCTATCCCAAATTTGGCATGTTGCATACCACCTCATACGTTAAAAAATTCACTATCTCTGATAGTTCTAGTTTAAAACCACTTTTTATGTAGGATAGATACTATTAGAATATTACTATTCACATTTTCTGAATAATACATTAGTTCAAATTTCCACCAGTTGAGGGCACTAAAGTTGAAACATGGCAAACTTCATTCTTTTTTAAAGCAAGCATTTTATAGTCCTTAGAGATGATTTGTTTTTCAAATTTACGTTTTTTGCAATTATAAGTACGTAAATAGAAGTTTATGACAGTCCAAATGCACCTGAGCCTAACTCTATAGTCCTTATATATTACAAATAGTATTTCTGCAGTTAATCTCAGCAGTGCATATTAGTCTCAAATTTGTTTTAGTATTATAAAGAAAGGTAATGTAACACAGTTTACAGTATTTAACAAGTGTTTTATGGGTGATTGAACATTAATTAATACTTTTAAGTTATAAAGTTAGGGAATTGTTTTCTTAGAACAAGAGCCCTTACATCATTAGCTATTTCTAGTAAAAATACCTCAGGGTATTTCTAATATTGTTTTAAAAAGTAGTATTTTTATAACACGCAAATTTTGAAATAACAGAAATATTGTAATATTTCCAAGGAATATCATTCCATATCCTTTGAAATATTTCTATGCCACACTAGGTATGTAATATTTAACATAACCACCAGAATTCCAATTTTTGTCGCCGTATAATTTTTTTTGACTTTCTCTCAATTACTTAATTTTGGTTTGCTTACAAAATTTATAATTTGCATTGTTTTTACGAAAATTTCCATTAAATTTGATTAATTTCACTTTTAGTGCTTCAAAAGTTTAAAAGATGTTAAACTAAATTCCAATTATAAGATATTGAAAGAAATCATATAAATATTAGTATAGATGGGTAGAACAGTAGTTCCCCACTGTGGGGGAGAAAGGTTGAACCACAAAGACTGCCCTTGTCCCCGGAGGGTCGGTAGATATCCAGACAGACTGTTGCAGAAGTTTCCCGTGACCGAGTGGTTAGCGTGCTTGGCTACTGAACAGAGGAACCTGGATTCAAGCCCTAGGTAATGCATGGATGTTTGGGTTGTCTTTCTGCTGAGATCACGCCATTCTCACAGTCGACTATGGCGTATAAACTGACAAGTTCTTGTCAGACCTCTGTGGCAAGAAGCTGCTTGAGGGAATATTTATTTTTATAGATAGGTGCAGCAACGGATTAAGCATTTGGAGGCCTTAAGTGCAACCTGATTTTGAGACCTAAAATTTTTAAATGTTTGTTTTTAAGAATGTTAAACTAAAATGCATGAATTGAAAAAAAAAAACCTTTATTATCGTTATTATTATTTTATATTTTTAATCGATTAACAAAACATTAAAATAAAAAAAATTTTCTTTTGGGTTTTTTTTTTTTGAGGCCTATTTGATACTGAGGCCCTAATGCCCACTTCTTGCACCCGTTCGGTGATCTGTTACTGGATACGTGGATTACATGTTTTACACATTGGCACCAGTTGAGAATGCATATGTTCTACAGCATTGTGACATCAGCTCATCTCTAACATGCACATTGATGGTGATGGCTTAAGTACTATGCACACTGTTGAGTTTTATTTTAAAAGATTTTGGACTCCGATTCTCCGATACTTGACTGAGAGGTTCCAAATTTTGTATTTTCCCCTGTGCCATCCTTCGTTGAAATAAAAATCAAGTCCTTACAGTTGGTTGCTAGTCTTTTTGAGCCCAGTGCCCCCTGTTACCAAGTATTTACTAACTTTATGGAAATCAAAATATTTTTCCTGTGTAGAACTAGTTTAAAATTAGATAGCAGTAGCAACTCATTTGACAATCCAAATGCCTCCATTGAGAATATATTCTGGTAGAGCTTTTTTTTAGAACCATGAATTAGTTTGGGGGATCTGTCATTAATCGTGCACACCGACGGCAATGGTAAGTTCCATTGGTCAGGAATGGCTCCCAGAAATGGTCGTCATTTCACTGCTTGCTAATGACGCCAACCCCAAATTCCTTCAATGTCACAGCCTACACCACCCATTAAGAGAGTGGTGATTGCCATCTACCACCGCTTTTGATGCAGGCACAGCTGTTGAAATTGAAGAATCCAATGTGAAATCCTTACATATGCGTAGTACAACAGAAAGAACAGCAATTAGCAAAACTGTAGATAATGTACTAGTTGTGGTGGAACATCAGGTGAACTACAATGTGAAGAATGTTCGACTTCAGTTGATGGCGCGTCGGTTTACGACAGCTATTTCTGGTTCTTACATCTTTAATAATGTATATAGCAGGAATTATATAGGTCGATATAATGACTTAATTTCTTGATAAAATCAGGTGTGAGATTGACAATCGGAGATTATATTTGAGATAAATATTATAAATAAAACTTTCAATGCATGTTTTATTCATAGCAAAGATTTTTTTTGGACCCAATTCCCATTTTTTCAATAAGTTGGTCTCGATTTTTAAGAATTTCGATTTATGCCGTGATATCCCAGAACCTATCTACCACATAAATCGAGGGATGTGTGTGTAATCTTATTAAATTGCTTTTGTGTCCAAAAGAATTTAGAAAAGGAATAGGATGTTTTTCAACCAAAAGGCCTAGTAAAGCCGCAAAATCAATTTCTTTGGTAGCTGACCTCTTTATTAAAAAAGAAGCCCTACCCTCAAAAACATTTTCTGGATCCGCCACTGATCCAGACCACCACTGGTTTTGTATAAACTGGTTAATATCGGTTAAACTGCATTTAAGATGTTGCATATGCTTCATAATATTTATAAATAAATATTTTAAAAGTATTAAATGGAGGTCATTTGTTCATAAATAGTAACATTAAATAAGACAATTTGATACACAGGAAATAAAAATGCATTTGATTCCATGAGGCCAAGTTTTAAATTTTCCATTCTTCACAGATGACAATTACAGTCTAGGATCAGTTTTTCCTATGCTAGGCTGCTGTTACCTAGAAATACATTTCATTCTAACTTGATAAGTCGTCCTTTCCCTTATAGACAACATTTCCCACAAACAAATTATGTTAAATTGTTCTATGCCCATTTTTGGAAATGTATGTACATTTAAGAGAAATTTTAGTTATTGATCATTGGACTTGGAAGTATATATACAATTTTTTTTATATATAAATGTTTACTTTCTGTTGTACAAGTGAACGAATTGTTAATTGACTTTATTTGCAATTCATAAATAGCGGTGTAATCATAAAAATATTATAAATTTATTTTTTTTAACAATTTAAGCTTTAGATTGTATACTGAATGGTGTAACTTTAGCATGAAATGTATGGCAATTACCTATTGTAAAATATTAAATAATACAAGTGTTAATAATTAAATTATACATATTGATAACAATGTGTACATTATTTAGTATTAAAGATGTACAATTATTATATATAAAAATAACGAAAATGAATTCAGCTAAATATTTGTTTTATGTATTTGGTTAAGCACATAATATACACCAAAGAGCCAAAATATTATGGCCACCTGCCTAATATAATTTGGTTCTCCTCATCCTGCCAAAACAGCTCTTACCCGGCGAGGCATGGCCACACAAGATTTCTAAAGGTGTTTTGTGGTATTTGGTACCAGCATATTACCAGCAGATCTTTTAATTCTTGTAAGTTATGCAGTTGAGCCACTGCAGATCAAATATGCTGTTCCAACACAAACCACAAATGCTCGATTAGATTGATGTCTGGGAAATTTGAAGACCGGAGCAATACGTAGAGGTCTTCCTCATGTTCTGCGAACCATTATCGAATGGTGCCTACGTAATGGTAATGCCTGCCAGTTTCCCCGATTCTCCGTGTTAGCAAGCGCACACATGAGGGCAGCACCGTTCCGCGGTAAGGTAACCTACGCTAATGGTAAGTATATAGCGATCTGGTCGAAGTCATATGGTAAAGAATCAGACAGATGGCTAATCAAGCAATAAACTAGATCTTTCTCAGAGATACAAACGGGAATAATGAATCCTTAAATGCTAGACGAATGCTGTTGAAAATCGAGATTTAAATAGATAAAATTATAATCTTGAATTTATAGTAAGATTCTCATTCACATAACATAGAAATTCTCTAATATTTTGTTAGGGCAGTGTAACTCAGTTCCATATATTGTAAAGGTTTTTGCGATTCCAAAATATTATTTATTCAAAAGTGATCTCAGAAATTTTTTCCAATACTCATGTCATCGTTACGTTGCCGACATTAATGCAGTCACCTGTCTTTTGCAGATCCTGTTTGGAATAGATTCGATAGAAATTGAGTTTCACTTCTGCAAAATTTCACACAATACTGCATCATCGTTCAGACTTCTAGTTAAAAACAGCAGAAAGTAATAGATATAGACAGAATAGTAAATAATTACTTACGAACAAATTCCTATCATAATCCAATTTTGAAGCAAGCGGTAAACAGCGTAATAACCTATACTGCTACAAAGCAAGTAACAAGCAAAACAGCGGATCACCAGAGCCATGCGGACAAAAATGCAACTAGTGCTGCTGTCGCTTCATGTCTGGAAATCGGCAGGCATTCCCATTACGTAGGCACCGATCGAACAATTCAGGCAGTATGGCATGGCGCATTATCTTGCTGAAAGAAGGCACTACTAAAGGGGTATACCATTGCCATGAAAGGATATACCTAGTCTGCAATGATGGGTTAGGTAGATGGTAGACGTCATAGTTTCATGCACATGAATGACTGGTCCCAGAGTTTCCCAGCAGAAAATGGCCAGTGGAGGAAATGCAATGCTTTGGGCAATTTTCATCCCACAGTGCATCCTGGTGCAACACTTCCCCAGGTAAATGACGCACACATACCCAGCCGTTCACATGGTGCAACAGGAAATGAGATTCATCAGACTAGATGACCATCCAATCATTCAAGGTCCAGTTTTGATTCTCGCGTGCCCATTGTAGGCGCTTTTGATGGTTAACCGAGGTTAGCATGGGTACTTGGAGCAGCCCCATTTTCAGCAGTGTTTGATGTACTGTGTGTTGTGACACATTACTCCCATCACCAGCATTCAAATTACATGCAAGTTGCGCCACAGTACCCCTTCTGTTGGCTGTACCCTTTCTGTCTTCTCACCTCTAGCGTCAATGAGACATGGTCAGTTCACACCTTGCCGGCAGTTTGTGGTTTTTCCCTCCGACCACTTTTTGATGGTACTAACCACGGCCCCACAAGCCTTGCCATCTCAGAAATGTTCTGACCCAGTTGTCTGGCCATTACAATTTTCTCTTTGTCAAACTCACTTAAGTCCGCTGCCTTTCTCATCTGAAGAACAAGAATAACGCTGATTAACAAAGCTCAGTATCGGGTGTTATTTATTCATTTCATGATCTTCACACATGCCATCAATTACCTGCAGTTGCTTCTATTTGCATAAAGATGCACTGGTTATAATGTTTCGGCTCTTTGGTGTAAATGGTTACAGTGTGATCTAGAAAAAAAAAACTATAGAGAATGGCCTAAATTTTTTTTTTAGCGTTTTTTTTTACATGCAACAGTAAAAATGCATGTAGGGAATTACTGTTTTAAGAATCAGTAAAAGGAGGAGTAATCACAATGTTGTGCTCTTTATGAATGAATTATATGATTCAAACATGGGGGCAACTGCAGTCAGAACATACATTGATAGACTTACATGGAATGATGTAGGAAATAGAAACGTAACTGGTTTACTAAGGGCCACAGTGAATATTAAAATAATTAGAAAGCAAAATATTTAATATGAGCAACTGTGAGTTCATACCACATTTGCATGCACCATTACAATGCTCTATTTACTGCTATCAATATTTCTTTGCTAATCATGACTATATCAGTTATTATGGCATTCTTCTGCTCCTGAAACGTGTGAAGAGAATCTTGATATATCCTGGCTTTGAGGTGTTCCCAATTGAAGTCCAAAGGTCTCAGGTGAGCAAGCAGACATTCAATGGAACCTCTCCAGTCTATTTAGGTTTGAGGTAACCACTGCCATAAAGTGCACCATCCTATTCGAAAAAGGTGTTTGGTAACCCAGATAAGGAGTCAATACATTTTCTCGTACATCAAGATAGATCCGATCATCATATTTTTCTGAAATAGAAATGGATCAATGATTTGATCATAATGAATATCATACCAATCTCCAGGGGCTCCTACATCCAGTATAGTTTCTCATCAGACCGGTACCTGTAAGATGTGATGATTGACATGGCCAACCATCTTTAATATTTATTTAAATTTGACCAGTATAAACTGAAGATTTGCAAATTGAGATTTATTTCTTCTGTAATTCTTAGAGAGAGGTCCAAAAAGGTGATTCATTTTTCCTTTTCAATTTCTGTTGTGAATTTTAGATCCTTTTTCTAATGAATTTATGGATGATTTCTTCTGGGAGGTTTTGTTGGTTGTGTTGAAAATATTGAAGATGCCATTAATATATCTTTTGCGGAATCTTATTTTTTGATGGTTTAAAAAATTTCCCTATGAAAAGGGTGTGATCCCACGGCTAGTACATGATTTTGTTTTAAAAATTAGAAAAAAATTCAGTTGTAAAAGTTAATAATTTTAAAATTGCTTATGCTTCTAAAATCAATACTTTCACACTTTTTTTTCCCATTTTTTCTTGTGAATAGTAATTAGAATTTTGGTATTAATCATCCAGAAATGAAATTTCACAAAAGTTAATGGACAGCATCCTCTCTATTTTCAACACAACTAATAAAAACTTCCACGAAGAAATACTGCAAAAAATTAACCCATTAGAATAGGACCTAAGATTCACGATAGAAACTGGAATGGAAAATTCAGTTCTTTAGATATCTTCCTAAGAATTACATAAGAAGAAAACAACTCGATTATTAACTATAAAGGTCATTTTAAAAGAAAAGTGGACAATCCCTATATTATAGGTAATTGAGTGATCTTTGTGCCTTCACAAAGTGAAACAGGTATAGATTAGTTCACCAGAATCTGGTAGGTATCAGTTGTGATAGACTGTAAGGATTAGACAAATCCACATTGAAGCATCCAAAGTTGAACAATGTGCAGTAAGTATGCTGATGATTTAATTTCACCATCAGGTGCCACTAGTTCCTGGATAGTATAATCACCATCCAGGAACTGAACTTGAAATAATATTTTGAAGCTTTGGTCATTTGAAGGCAGCCAATAAAGTCGAAGTTCCCATGACGTTTTAGTAAGAAAACATTCGTTGCAGGACTATGTCCACTCCCTTACTAATCAAGTAACAGTAACGACATTGAAAAAGTGTTTGGTAATGCAAGGAACATCCTCTCCTCCTGTAGTCCTGACATCCCCTTTCTCACATTTCTGGTACTCTAAGAAACGCCATGAAAAGAGGGAAGATGGAGTGCATTATCACATACTTCCTCATTCAGCTGCCAAAGTCGCTCTAGCAAAGAGGGTTCTCATGCTGCTAATGTCATGTCCGGATGAATGTCTCGATAACCATGGTGAATTTCAACAGATCAGTGAATGATTTGTACTCCATTTCCGACTTGTCCACTTTTCCTCTGAACAACCCTTATTTAAAAAAACTAACAAATACAGGAAAAATGCTAGATTAACTATCCACCTAGTTACATAAAGGAAATTCTAATTGGCCAAGCAATAAAGAAAATTCATTACAAAACACAGATGCACAAAAATGCAAATTTAAGAATATAAAAAATGTCGAGTTTAACTTTATCCAAAAAAGAAACAGTACAATAAAAATAAAGTCCTGCTTCACTAAAAAAATCTATACCACAAAACGTCTTTTTAAAAACTTCAAAGAGTTAGCAATAAAATGCAACATAAAAAAAAATACCAGATATAAATAACAAAATAAGAAATCGCACCACAAATATAAAACAAAAACGTAGGGGGAAAAGTAAGTATTTTATAAAATAATATGTGAAAAGCAAAACTACATTAGAGAAACAGGAAGAGAACTCTAGAATCATAAAACAAATTACTAGACCGACATATAAAAAAGATACACTGGAAAGGAGAGAAAATAAAAGACAAAGTATGGTCATATTAAAACAGAACGATTGCTAATACAGTCAAAAGAACCATGTATTCCACTCGTACAAAAGATCAATGTTCCAAGAGGATTGCATTCTCAAAAAAAAAATATCCCAGGGAGAGAGAAATATTAAGAGTTTCTAATCACAAGTGACTCATCTTTGTTTTAGAGCGAAATTTAAATAAAACTGTCTCGTCAGAAAAGATCTGGTGCCAATGTTCAGCTGAGCTAGTGTCCATTCACAGAACTCCATTCTGTGGCTGTAATCATCTGGATGAAATTCCTGAGCAAATCCGATTTCTGTTCTGGATGAAATTCCTGAACAAATCTCGTGTTCTGTTGGTGCTTAATTAGAACGACTTCAATATCCACGCGCTCACTCTCTTGACCCAGCAAACTGAACAATGAGTTTATCACGCGATATCAGAAAGCAATTAGTTATTATGCATTCATTATTTCAAATTTAATTGTGGCAACAATTATTTGAATAACCTTCAACTGTTAAATGTTTAATCACGCAAAATCAGATATTAGTTTGATGTATTCCTATTTCCAAATTTATTAGTGGCAACAGTTATTTTGAACAATTTTCAACCTTTAATAACGGGATTTTTGAGAAATTCAAACCCGCCCACACCAATTTGGTTGATTCCAACGAGTTCCCACACAGCTTATATTCCCCTGGGTGAAGAGAACGTTCATGCAAAGTTTGGTGTCTCTAGTTCTTCTGGGGGTTGAGTGCATACAAACTTTCTACTTTATAGAGGGTGATTCAGTTAAACGTGTACAAACTTCTGGGGTGGGGTAGGTTGCACAAAGACGAATCAGAATCATATAGTAATGCAGGGTCGGTAACGGCATCTTCACGCGGTAGATGGCTTATTTCCGCGGGACTGCACAACGTCCTCGCAGGTAACCGTCATTCGCGAACCGCCTGCAGAGGTAGTTGGATGGCCGATTACACAAATACGGAGTTGGGCGATATGCATCTCGCATACGGGGCTGCGGACTGCAACAGGCGAGCCGCTGTGTACGTGTACCAAGAACGGTACCCGATGAGGTGTACTCCCAACCACCAGAAGTTTGCATGGCTGCATCAGAGGTTATTTGACACTGGTTCCTTCCAGAGACCTGCCAGGAGTCGGGAACGATAGGCACGGACCCCTGACATGGAGGAAAATGTGCTACATCATAAAGAAGACACTCCAAGTGTCAGTACTAGAGCAATCGCCCACCAGGTCAGTCTTTCCCAATCCACCGTATGAAGGATTATGCATCATAACCAATTGCATCCATACCATGTGCAGTGCATCCAGACACTGAAGCCCGAGGATTACGTACAGCGCATTGCATTTGCGCAATGGTACCTGCAGAAGAGTGTGGCAGAACCCCAATTTACTGCTTCTGTGCTGTTCGCAGACAGGCATGCTTTACACGGGAAGGTTGCTTCAATGCACATAACACTCATGCATGGGCAGTGGAGAATCCTCATGCTACACGAACACGTGCAGCACAAAACCGTTTTACTGTAAATGTTTGGTCGGGGACCATTTAATAGACCCATACCTGATGCCTGTTCGTTTAGATGGAAGGAGTTACCAGATATTTCTGGAGGACGTCTTGCCAGAACTTTTGAATGAACAACAGGTCCCTCAGTCGCTTCACTCTGCAATGTGGTTCCAGCACAATGGGCCCCCGCCCATTTCAGCCATGAAGTTCGTCAACACTTTAATGTGACATTTGGACAAAAGTGGATCAGGTGTGGTGATCCCTTTAATTAGCCTACAAGATAGCTGGACCTATCATACCATGATTACTTCTGGGGTTACATCAAAGGACAAGTGTTCGACACCCCCGTCGAAAGTGCTGAGGATCTTGTCGCAAGCATCTCCATAGCTGCCTCGGGAGTCCGAGACACGCTAGGATTCTTCCAGAATGTATGTGATTCCATGCGCTGACGATGTCAGGCCTGTGTTACAGCTTGTGGTCGCAACTTCGAACACCTGTGACCTCTATGCATTTCGCAAATATACCTATTGTGATTAATAAAAAGCATTTTGTTCACTCACGTGCTGTTCTTTCTTTCACGTCCTCTCTGTACACTTAGCACATGTTGATGCCGTTGCCGACCCTGCATTGCTATATGATTCCGATTGGTCTTTGTGCAACCTACCCCTCCCAGAAGTTTGTACACGCTTAACTCAATCACCCTGATACTACACCAAAATTTAAAACAAAAATTAAAGACTTGAATGTCATCTGTTGTTATGCCCCCACAGAGGACACTGGTGAGAACGATAAGGATACATTTTACAGCCAGCTGCAGGATATTTTGAATTCTGTGAAGAAAAGAGATATTGCTCTTATGCTAGGTGACTTCAATGCTAAAGTTGGTACTAACTCTAACTTTGGGCAGGAGTTTTAGGTCCTTTTGGCATTGGTAGTTTCAATAGCAATGGGGGATGTCTCCTATAGGTAAGTAAACTTATGGTTTGTGAATAAGTAACATATACTACAAACAACAGGATATTTATAAATATACATGGGTTTCGCCTGATGGTTTGCACAGGAATATGATAGATTATATTTTAATTAACAACAAATGGGCTAGTTTGGTTAGGAATACCAGATCATACAAGGGAGCCAAAATTAGATCTGATCATTGCCTAGTAAAGTGTCTTACAGTTGAAGCTTAAGAAATATTGTGCTAAGATTAAGAAAATTGGCTTTAACACTGAATGTCTGAAAGATCAAGATATAGCCAAAACATACCATGATAGGCTACTTAGTCATTAAGACAATCGTGCTTTGGTTACTGTTGAAGTTGAGAAAAAATGGGATCGTTTAAACAGGCTTTTCTTGAAACCAACAGTACTCTTTTGGGTAAAAGGAAACAGAGGAAATAAAATTTTTTGAGTGATAAGGCTATGGAACTTATTTCTGAAAGAAGGATGTGCAGGATTAATATGAAACAACAGCCTGCTAGTCCCAACAGAAGGCATTACAATGAGCTTAATAAACGTATAACGGACCAGTTAACAGCTGATAAAAATCTTTGGCTTGATAGTTTTGCTATCAAAGAAGAGGAAAAAGTTAGACAGCAGGGGGTTGTACCAGATTGTTAATGTTTTATGTGATGAGAAACAGACAGGTACATAGGGATTGATGGATAAACATGGCAAGGTGGTTGAAGGTGAGGATTCTGTGATGGCTAGGTAGGCTGATCATTTCAGAGATGTTCCAAATAATGTGATTATTTCTACTCTCATTGTTTGTAATGAGGATAGATGCATTACTGGCTTTTATGATGACCCTATATCACATTCCGAAGTCGCATTGGCTATCTCTAAATTAAAACTGCATAAATTCCCAAGGGTGCACGAAATCACCACTGAAATGCTTCGAGCTGGGAACATTTGTGTTGTCACATGGCTGACTGAAATTTTGAATATTTTTTATGATAAAGTTGTTGTTCCTAAGAATTTTACTAGAGCTATCATTGTCCCAATTTTTAAAAATGGGCTTATATGATGAACCTATATCACATTCCGAAGTCGCATTGGCTATCTCTAAATTAAAACTGCATAAATTCCCAAGGGTGCACGAAATCACCACTGAAATGCTTCGAGCTGGGAACATTTGTGTTGTCACATGGCTGACTGAAATTTTGAATATTTTTTATGATAAAGTTGTTGTTCCTAAGAATTTTACTAGAGCTATCATTGTCCCAATTTTTAAAAATGGGCTTATATGATGAACCTATATCACATTCCGAAGTCGCATTGGCTATCTCTAAATTAAAACTGCATATATTCCCAAGGGTGCACGAAATCACAACTGAAATGCTTAGAGCCTGGAACTTTTGTGTTGTCACATGGCTGACTGAAATTTCGAATATTTTTTATGATAAAGTTATTGTTCCTAAGGATTTTACTAGAACTATCATTGTCCCAATTTTTAAAAAAGCTGATCGCAGTTCTTTGATAATATAGTGTAATTAGTTTACTTTCTGTTCCAGGTAAAGTTCTTTGCATGATCATACTTAATAGAATTAAGAATTTGGTTGATGGACAACTGCATGAAGTATGAATTCAGAAGTGATAGGGGATGTTTTGATCAAATATTTTCACTTAGGCAAATTCTTAAGAAATGTTTAGTTTTCAGAAACCTGTGGTTGCTAGCATTGTTGATTTCAAAAAAGCTTTCGACTCTGTTGATCGACAAAATTTGTGGTTGATTGTTTGATCATATGGAATACCTGATAAGTTAGTTAGTGTAATGAGAGCTCTCTATAATAACACTGAGTCGTGTGTGAGAATTGGTAGGTCTTTCAGTGATTGGTTTAGCATTGCTAGTGGAGTTAGACAAGGGTGCATTTTGTCTCCTTTTTTCTTTAGTTTGGTTATTGATTATGTAATTATTATACATTATACAGTTAAAGGGAATTCTCAGTTGGACCACAACATATGGCTGCACACCAACTATGGGGAGAATGCCATAATCTCTACTAACTACGCCGATGCAAGACAGTGTCACAAGGACACAGCTCATCCCCGGCTATCTATGGCGCACAATCCTATAGAAGGAAGATTCATCCATCGGTCAAAACCTAAATTTAATCTGTTCCCTGTTAGCCACAAAAATGGTATGTAGAACCAAGTTGACTCTGTTCTCAAGGTGGAGACTCTTCATTTGGCTTTTCATTCGATAAGCTGTCAACCGAGGATCTTTTCCAGTTGCAAGCCTTCAACTTCGTCCTCACCATCAGTGCCACACACTCGCTGCTCCCCAGAAGCCATCTGTACCCCAACTTCACTGAAGCTGCACCGATGAGCCCACTGGACCGGTGTCCCCCCCAACACCAGTCCGCAGTACTCTCAGCCACAGCCCCTCCATTGGGGCTGTGAACCTAAAGCTTCCCTGAGCAAGTGAATAAGCCCAGTAGACGCCCTGCTCAAACCAGTCTGCAGACCCTCAGAAGCCCTGCCACCAAAGGCCACATCCAATCGTGCAAATGAGGAAACAATGGACTGTGACCCTACTTCACAGAGGTACCATTAAGCCCCACCACGTCAAGCCCACCACCACGTCAAGGTGGTCCCCTATCGGGGGGGGGGGGGATGCGGCTAGGGGACTACCTTGACATGGTGGGGTTTCTGTTAATGTGTGATTCTGTTAATCTGAATGGTTGCAGTCTTCAGCAGGTGTCACAGTTTAATTATCTTGTGAGCTATGTAATAGATACTGGTGATATGCAGTATGAGATAAATAGAAAAATAGGGATTGCTGCTGGGTCTTTTAAGAATTTATGGAGAGTGTGGAGTAATAGGTGTATACATCTAAAGACTAATATTAGGCTGTATAATGGCTTGGCTCTTTCTAAGGTTAGTTATGGTAGCAAAACATGGACCCTTTGTAAGCAGGATAACAAGAAACTTGATCCCTTTGATTCTAGATGCTTATGCAGTATCTTGGGCATTAGGTGGTTTGACTTTGTAAGTAATGATCAGGTTAGAAGAAGGAGTCATCAACCTATTTTGAGCAGCATGTTGTGCGGAGACACTGCTTTGGTTTGGCCATGTTGCCCATATGCATAGCTGCAGATTGGCAAATAGGATTATGAACAGTGTGTCTAAAGGTATCAGAAAAAGGGGGAGACCTAGAATGCAATTGGCAGACAATGTCAAACAGGACCTTTCTAGAATTGGTCTAGAGTGGCCAAATGCAGCAGCTGTAGCTCAAAAGAGACTTTTTTTTTGGGGGGGGGGGAAATACATACATGTATGTATGTATTTTTCCACCCTAAAAAAAGCTCCCTGGAAGTTCTCAAATTTTCTTTAGAAAAAAAGGTGGGGGTATTTCTCCTAAACGATAAGGGCTTTGATTATTGATTTCGGTATACATACTTCCCCTAATAGTAGATTAAAGAAACGTAGGCATTTGACCTCCATCTCTCTTTCCTCTGCACAAACGCGAACTTGCGCAAATACCGAGGAATTTCTCTTAAATGATTAAAGGTAGGATCGCCGAATTTCCTACACAGCTTCCTCTCCTCCTCGCTCTAAGCAATATGAAGTTTTCACCCTTCCCCAACATTCCCCTCTACATAAAATAGGAAAAATATTTTTCCTAAACTGTAAGAACTATGATCACTGAATTTGATACAGCTTCCTCTAATCACGGCTCTAAGCAATGTAATTGTTGCCATACATACATTGGCGGAAACTGAAAAAAGGACACTATTAACAATTGAAGTGTAATCTAAGATTTATTTAGAAGAAACAACTTGTTGCGAAAGGACAGTGATCACACGTGTGAAGTGATTCAATGTTTATTTTACCATTTAATGAGTATTACATTTTACAGAAGGCATATTTTAATAAGGTGTTGAATCTCCTCGAGCAGCAATACAAACTTTGTTGTTACAGGAATTTTTATGTTGGAGTTGTGGATATCCGAAAGGAGACATAATTAGTTTCAGTATGTACACGATGGGTGTATAAAGTGAAGATGCATTTTATATGGTGAGTGCGCGGGAGTTGATAGTTTATTGGTGTGGATCGTGTTGGTAGGCTGGTAAAGGAAAAGAAGAATTTGTCATCTTGTGAGTGATGATCAACGTCTGAAAAGAATTAGTTCTGAGAAACCAGTATACTTAGCTGCAGTTTTGGAGCACTTGAGGACTAAAACCTAAGAACGAATGCGAAAGATATTCAAAATTTCAGTCATCCAAGTAGTAACCAAAACATTCCCAGCTCTAAGCATTTCCGTAGTAATTTCATCTGCACCTGGGGATTTATGAAGTTTAAGTTTAGAAATAGCCAAAATAACTTCAGATTGTGTTATAGGGCCTACCAATTATGTTATAAAGCCACCAATGCATCTATCATCATTGCAAACAATGGGAGTAGAACTAACCCCATTGTTTATAGAACATCACTGAAATGCTTCTCCCATCTACCCATGACAGAATCCTCACCTTCTATAACCTTACCTTGTTTATCCTTCAATCCCTCTATACCAGTCCGTTTTCTACCACACAAAACATTAACTATCTGATATAGCTCTCTACTGTTTTGCTGTCTAATTGCTTCCTCTGCTTTGTCAGCCAAGCCATAAAGCCAAAGATTCTTATCAGCAGCTAACTGATCCTTTACACGTTTATTAAGCTCTCTGTAATGCTTTCTATTAGGACTAGTAGGGTACTGATTAAGGACATTCCTGCAGTTCCTTCTTTCTGAAATAAGCTCAAGTGCCTTATCACTCAGATAATTCTGTCTCCTCTGCTCCTTTTTCCTAAAAGAGTACTGTTGGTTTCCAAAAAAAAAGCCTGTTTAAAATGGTCCCATTCTTCTTCAACTTCAGTAGTAAGCAAACCATGACTGTCATAATGACTAAGTAACCTATCATGGTAAGCTTTGGCTATAACTGGGTCTTTCACAGCTTCAGTATTAAAGGTAATATTTTTAACCCTAGCACAGCACTTTTTAAGTTTAAATTGCAAGACACTTTTAACAAGGTAATGATCAGATCCAATTTCAGCACCCCTATGTGACCTGGTATTCCTAACAGAACTAGCCCATTTGCTATTAATTAATATATAATCAATCATATTCTTATACAGGCCTCAGGTGAAACCCATGTGTACTTATGTATGTCGCAGTGTTTATAATAAGTGTTAGTTATTCTGAAACCATTGAGTTTACTTACCTGTAGGAGAATTTGCCCATTGCCATTGCAGCTACTAATACCAAAAGGGCCTATCACCCCTTCCCAAATGTCAGAGTCAACTTTGGCATTGAAGTCACCTAGAACAAGGGTAATATCTTCTTTCTTGACAGAATTCAAAATATCCTGAAGTTGTCCGTAAAACCTATCCTCATCCTCATCGGCATCCTCAGTGGGGGCATAACAGCAGATAACATTCAAGTCTTTAACACTTGTCTGAAATTTTGCTGTATGAAACCTTTCATTAATGCACTCGTATCCTAGAAGAGCATCACTAGTGTGTCTACTGAGAAGCAGACCCACGCCTTGGTGATGCTTATTGTCGTCCCTCCCTGAAAAGAGAAATTTAAGATTATTTTTAAGAATCTGTCCATCTGTTCTCTTGCAAGCCGAGAATATCTAAATAATAATGATGGAATTCCTGTGTGAAGAACATCAAGAAAATAATCTGTGTGCAGAATCCTCACATTCCAATTGCCTATGGAGAGAAAATGGTTAGTGGGATGTTTAAAGAAACTGTGTTTATTGAAAGAGGGAATGTCGACAATATTAAACAGTCCCCTAATCGCAGGCATTGGACAAAGACGTGTTCCCCGACTTCTAAAGGCTGAAGTTATCTACACTGAAAGGCTTCATCCAATGTAGAATATGACGATGACCGTAGAAGCAACGTACCTGTGATGACCTGTGCTCAGGATTAACCATCTGCTGATAAAACATATCCTGTGAATCTATTTACTTGGGGGGTGTCAATCCAGAAACAAAAAGAAAAACAAAAAAAAAAATAATTCCTTCTATAGAAACCTACTAGTGCAGCAAAATCAGGATCCATAATCAAGCTCAGAGCCTTACTTTAGTCCAGGTTTATATATATGGTCAGCACCAGGACCCTTTATGGTTGACCACTCCTCGGCAGGTTGAAAAAAAAAAGGAAAAGTAGTCATAGTTGTCCAGATCAATAGGCCACACTGATCTGGAAGCCGCCACTTCCGTTCCCTTTCACAAGAGAGTATCTATTTTGAAAGGTACTAACGGCCTGGCCAGCACCACGGGCAGGCGAGGTCGGAATAGGAGCTAAGCCTGGCCGGTTCCATGCATCATCATAGAGGACTGGGGCATAGATCTCCTTCCAGTAACTACCTAGATCCGTGTTTCCGAACGTGGGACCCACGCCCCACAGGGGGGCAATTTGATTGTCAAGGGGGGCAATTCGAAAATGGACTCGTTCAGAGTTTAACCGTATGGCGGTTAAATTTTACATAGGTGGGGGGGACATAAGAATTTTAGAAAGGCTTAAGTGGGACATGGCACAAAAAAGGTTGGGAAACACTGACCTAGATACAATTTAGAGTTTAAAAAAAATGATATGAATTAGAATAATTTATTTATCATGATTACATAAAAAATAAAATCGAATAATATGAAAGTATTTGCTTGTTTGTACAAAAACAATAACTACTAGTAGGGTTTCAAATTCTCTAAATAGTTTTAATTATTTGCACAATATTTTTTGGTATGCCAAATAAAAAGAATTCCACCAATTTATTTCACTGAAACTTAGTTTACAAGCCACCACTGGAGCGCTGCTCTCTTAAGAGAGCAAACATTGCGGAAATGTTACCATTTTTGTATAGGGTTGTTATAAGGAGTGAAATCTTTGTACTCTTTACTTTGTGGTTCGACCTTTTTAAACTGTACCGTGCTCTTTAGAGCTGTTCCCGCCAACGAGCCCGCGGTGATCCACAGAGATTACATCATCGATACGCATCGAGTAGCTAATGTATAGCGTACCATGCTCTATGGTGACATGTATTCAGAGACATTAACAGCTTAACAGGTATTTTGCGAAATATTTAATAGGATGAGTACTCTGTATTTGATTCTTGGGCATTCACTTGTTACATGTTATATACTGCCAAAGAAAAGTACGAAGTAAAAATATTAATCGGGAGGGTAACAAAACTAATATTTTCATATATCTTTTTAAAGGCTAGGGTTATATACTTCAGCCACTTGTATAATCCTAACCTAAAAAGGAATATACTTAATTATCTAAATCTATTTTATTTGTCTGAAATTTGTGTATTTAAGTCTAAATCCCTTAGAAATATCATTGGAATCTACTCCATGGAAGATTTGAGGAATGGGAGACCACAACAGAATGAAACGCAAGGAACATCCGGGAATAGGCCCCTTTGATCCAGAGCCATGCATGTTAACCACTCAAAATTTCAAGTCGAATACAAACCCGTGACAGGTGTTTCTGTATGCATATCTAGGTGGTTACGAATGATTATGATTATATCGATTCGGTTTAAATTCATTAGTAATGAAAGTTGGAAAATGATATGTATATGAAACTTAGACACAGTCAACGTTCGGAGTCTTCTAGTGAAACGACTACGGGTAATATCCCAAGTTCACCTTGGTTAAAAATAAGTTTCTTTTGCTTACAACTTGTAAATTCAGAAGCAAAAATTTCTAACAGATACCTTTTACTGCAGATAGAAATAAGTGTGGGAGAGACCACACTTTGCTAAAGATTATAATCTAAAAGTATCCAAGAATGTAAGATATCAGAAAAATCATATGAAAACTACCAAGAAATGGTATTACAACCATTTTTAAACTACTCCAAATGGGATTTTATTGTTATCTATTATTATTTGGCAACGAAGAAAAAACGTATAACCTCTGGCAAATATCAGATTCTCATTTTCAAAGAGAATGAAGTTTTTTAATCTCTGCCTTTAGCACCCTCTCAGTGGAAATTTGAACTAATAGATGATTTGGAAAATGCAATAGATTTTAACAATACTTTTTGAACCATTTAAAAAGACTATATAAATAAATTCTAATAATGACTAACCAGCTTTGTGACTTGTTTGCCTCCTAAGACTTCTGCATTGAACTTTTCCATTAAATAGCCAACTTGCTTACAAAAGATTGAAATGGACATTCTTTACCTTTGAGCACAAATATTTTTAAGATTTAGGCCTATTTGTTATGGTTCATGAACCTGTCTACTTTGTAGTACCACACTTTAATGTCTTAAACAATTATGATGAGCTAAGCCCTGTTTCCTTATAATTTTCACCGAGTGAGTTTGCACACTTTGAGAGCAGTTTGCACACCAAATAATTCATTCTATAATTCATAGATCATAGTAATGCAATGTACTGCAAGTTAGCATGATCAAGTAAAAGTTGAATTTGTAACATGCTTAAAAAGAATTAGGTTAAAAGGTTAATATATATCACAAAAAGCTGGAGTGAGCTAATAAAACTTTTAGGTTTCTCTATCCTTTTGTGTTGAAAAACTTATTTCTTGACAAATATTTGCAAAAGTAATGCAGTGTTTGTCATAAATTGTATAAAATGTAAATTGCTGAAAAAAACTACATGATTAAATACATGTTTTAATTTTTGCAGGAAAAAAAATGGGTCCAAAGCGAAAACAAAGAAATTCAAGTGTAGAAGAAATAAATGTGGTTTCAAAAAAAATAAGGAAAAAGAAAGAAGTTCAGAAGAAAATTAATATTAAGAAACCTGTTGAAAAATCTTCATTGAAAAATGTAAAATGCATAAAGAGGAAGCCAACAGAAACTGAACACATAATTTTGGAAATTACTGAAGAGCAAAATCCAAACAGTAATGTTGCAAAAATCAGAAAAGTATCCAAAGTAAAGTCTAAGACTACTACTACTGAAACAGATATATCAATGAATAAAAAAATGCCAGAGCTTCATATAATAACTGAGGCTAGTACAAAAAGCTCCTTATATGAGGATAATATGTTGAACACAGCAGATGGTACAAAATATATGACTGAAGAATTATCTTTTCTCAAAACCGAAAATTATGAAAAAGTTGATAGTGGATTAGAAGCTGGTTATATTCAACGCTGTGAAAACAGAATAACTTTCAAAACTGAAAATTCTACTTCTAGTAGTGAATCTGAATGGGAAGAAGTTGAAACTGTAGAGTCTCAACAAAACATTGAAGATTATCAACCTGAAATCCCCAAAGAAGGTGTTGAAATCATACTTGAAGGTTCTAATTTTCACAAAAAGCATCGAAAAAGGAAAGAATTTGATATGGTAGCATTTGTGCGCTGTCAAATTAATCGTTTCAAAAAAGATGTGCAAATGGCCATGCATAAAGTTCATTTGTTATGTCTTGTTGCCCATGGAATTTATATAAACGGCATTTTAAATGAACCTGATATCAAAGGACTTGCACTTTCTCTTGTTCCTATAGAGCTTATACATTTAACAGAAAAAGAAACCAAAGTAGATACTGATATTATTAGAAAAATAATTGAGTGGTTTAGAAATACATTTGTTTGTGAAGCAAGTGTTAACTCTTCTAACAGCAATATTAAACAACAGCTGGCACTGAATTTTGAGGTACAAAAGGCATCAAGTGACTCAGAGTATGCTATGATGTTTGTGATAATTTCTCGGCTATTAGGTCTGGATGTTCGACTCTGTTTATCTTTTTATCCACTGTCATTTAAGCCATCCAATCTTTTGAGAAAAAATGGAAATATGTGCTCAACTAATAGACCTAAAAAAAATAAAAATTTGCATAGAGCAGAAGAAACTATTTTAATTCCTCAAAACAGTTTAAATAAAGAAACTAAAAAAAGCAAACAAGGCAGCAATTCTAAATCTGTGAGACAAAAAAAACAGGCTAAGATAAATATGGTAGCTAAAAATATAAAAGATAAAACTGTTACTGAAATGAATAATTTACATAAAGTAAACACTGAAAAAGCAGAAACATCTGCAAAAGGACATAATAAAAATATAGAAGGAATTTTTCAAGATGAGGAAGATAAATATTCTGGAAGATGTGTCCAAAATGTTCAAAGAAGCAGACCTAAACGATCTCTTGAAATAAAGACTTACAAGCTCAGCAGTGATGACAATGCAGATGAAGACAGTGATGAAGATTTTATTATCAAAAAGGAGAATAAATCTGGTGAAAAAGATTTTGTTGATACAAAAGAAAGTATCTATAGTAGAAAAAATAAAAAAAAGCTAGTGCATGAGTCAGTTATTAAAGTTAAACAGAATTTTAAGAAAGAGTCAAAGAAAAACCGAAAAATATTATCATCAGATTCAGATAATAGCGTTATTGAACTAGAACCAGAGTTACAGAAAGTTAAAGGCATTGAATATTGGACTGAGATATATTCCAAATCTGAAGGAAAATGGATATCACTTGATTGCTCTAGTAATACTTTAAATAAGCCATATGAGATAGAAGCTTTAGCAACTCAACCTGTAACATATGTAATAGCTTTCAACAATAAGTCGTATGTGAAGGATGTAACTAAACGTTATTCCTGTCAGTGGTTTACTCATACCAGGAAACTGAGAGTTGATTCTGACTGGTGGGAAGAAAGTTTAGAACCATTTAAACCTCCAAGAACTAAGCGAGATAAAGAAGAAGAAAAGCAGTTGGAAGCCATGCTTATTAATAAGCCGATGCCCTCAACAATTTCTCAGTAAGTTACTGGATCTGTGTAAAATAAACTGAAATATCTGATGTTTTTAACAACTTAAGAATTTAAAAGTCCACTTTGTTGCTTTGCAATAACTTCTAAACACTTCTTGCATAGCTTTTCCAGGCAAAAAATATAGATTTGAATAAGTAAATAAAAAATGCATTATTTCTCAGTGCCATGCTAACATTTTTGCTTTGTTACAATTTTTTAAAAATAGCTGACAATAACATTAATTTGTAACTGGGACATTATTCTTGTAGCTCATAAAATTGTCATTTTCACAGAATAAGAAAAAATATAAATTAAAATTTTTTAAAAATACATATCTTCCTATATAAAAAAAAATACCCCCTCAAGCAGCTGCTTGCCACAGAGGTCTGACAGGAGCCTGTCAGTTTATATGCCACAGTAGATGGTCTGAGAGGATGGCAGGACCTCAGCAGAAAAACAACACATACATCCATGCCTTACCCGGGACTCGAACCCAGGTCCCTTAGATCAGTAGCCAAGCGCGCTAACCACTTGGCCATCGGATAGAGCCCTAAAAAATAAACCTAAAACATATTGATGGTGCAATCAGTCACTTAGTTCATATTCACTTCAAAGGAAGATAGGGTGCCAGCAATCCTGTTGAGTAGGTAAATTAGTGCCCTATCTTCCTACTAATAAATCAGCACTTTAATGTCGATTCAAATTTTTGAGGAAAAATTGTCTTGAGCCGGGTGGGATACAAACCCATTACCTCCTGATAACATGTCAGGTGCTCTGAACCACTGAGATAATAGAAATTATCTCGGTATCCACCACATAATAGAAATGTTCATAACGTTAATTAGAGGAGATCTTGATCGGTGGCCATTAGCTCAGTGGTTCAGAGCACCTGACGTTATTAGGAGGTAATGGGTTTGTATCCCACCTGGCTCAAGACAAATTTTTCCTCCAAAATTTGAATCGACATTAAAGTGCTGATTTAGTAGTAGATATTGAATATGTAGAGTTTATTTCATTATTTATTTTGCCCTATCTTCCTTTGAAGCTGATATGAACTCGGTGATTTATTGCACCATAGATATGCTTTAGGTTTAGTTTCTACGTTTTAGGGCCCTATAGGATGATAGGTATTTTAAATTTTTTATAATTTATATATTTCTTTGTTGTCACTAAAAACACCTCCCTTCAAAAACTTTAATATACGATCATAAACATCAAACACATTTACCCCCCTTTTGAAGTTACATTGAGATAGACTGCGACATTGGAGACATCACAAGCTTTAATTTGAGATACGAGTCGTTAATGTTGACCCCCAAGAACTCCCCACCCAACTTTTATCAGGGGAATAGTGGGGGCAAAATTCGAAATATTTCATGACCGTCATTATACAAACTTTTATTCAATAACCTAACTCATAACTGTAGGCAGGGCTGGTGCGAGGCGGGTTCAGTGCGTTCCCTGAACACAGCCCTGCAGTCCACAAAAAGCTTATCGTAAAAAAGATGCCATTTTCCTATCTTTAACACAGCAGCCGACACAATGCATCCTTGTTCCTCTAGCTCCATGTCCCACCACCAGACTACATGTCAGTTATTTTCCTAGCCCAATAGTAAATCTTATCACAGAATCCACTAATCGATGACTAACTATTCTTTCAATAGAAAGTGAAATAGCAAAATCAGTCATTTTGATGGTACAATTAAAGATTTGCAGCGCAAAAGGCGAGAAAAATTATGTAATATTTATAATATACTCGTGTTCCTATAAGTTGTATGTAGATATGTACTGCACCTTGTATTATAATAAATAATTTATTGTTATAAAATTTATAAGTACATATAAAGGCATTTTTTTTTTGGCCCCACACAATTTTGAAACCCAGCCCCTTAAAAGTTCACACCGGCCCTGACTGTATATGTTGCTTTTGGAAGATATAGTACAATGTTCACATTTCCGGTTTTTAGGGGGGGAGAAACATGGGGGGGATTTTTTATAGCCTTCGCCATTCCCCCACATCAGAAGCTTTCATTTGATGTATAGCTTGTTTCATTTGCATTCTGGAGATATAGCAGAACAATAGTTTTCACATTTTCCCTTTTTTTAGGGGATAGAAAGTATGGGGGATCAATTTTTTATAGCTTATGACATCCTGCATCACAAGCTTATATTTGACACATAGCTTGTTACTTTCCGCACTCACATTCAGGAGATATAGGTAAACAATCATCTTCCCCCCTCCCTCCCCCATTTTTTTTTAGGGAGAAGAAAGCACGGATGGTCAATTTTTCTTAGCCTTATTCCTTATTCTTAGCCATTCCCCACATCAAAAGCTTTCATTTAACATATAGCTTATTACTTTCGGCATTCGTGTTCAGGAGATATAGAGGAACAATCATTTTCACATTTCTCCTTTTGTAGGGTGTAGAAAGCATGAGGGGTCAATTTTTTATGACCTATGACACTCCTGCATCACAAGCTTTCATTTGGCACGTAAATCATTAAGTTTCTTCTTCTCATTCAAAAGATGTGGTGGAACAACGTTTTGCCAAATCCGCAAACTGATTAACTGACAAATGTCAAAAGCAATAGGAGGATAGGTAAAAAAAATGCTTTATAAAGTATTATCAGTTTTCCATTACATTGCACTACAATTTTTTAAATCCATTAATTCTGTTGTAAAATTTAAAATGCAATTTAGCACTAAAAATTTTTTTGTACAATATTAATCTTATTAGTTGATCATCATCATCATCATCATCCTCAAGCAGCCATGGGCTACGGAGGTCCAACCAGACCGCGCAGTTTAATTCTCCAAGCATATCTGTCCTGAGCTACATCTGCTGCATCCGGCCACTGTACACCAATTCTAACAAGGTCCTGTTTGACATTGTCTGCCCACCGCATCCTAGGTCTCCCCCTCCTTCTGAGGCCTCTAGGCACACTGTTCATAACCTTATTCGCCAATCTATAACTATCCATACGGGCAACATGGCCAAACCAGCGGAGTCTCTCTCTGCACAATATGCTGCTTAAAGGAGGTTGCAGACTCCTTTGCCTAACCTCATCATTAGTTACAAAGCTAAACCACCTAATACCCAAGATACTGCGTAAGCATCTAGAATCAAAAGCATCTAGTTTCCTGTTATCTTGCTTACACAGCGTCCAAGTTTCACTATATCAGAAGATTATTAAATAGTGCTATACTTACATGTAACATAATGAACAGTAAATTAGTTACATGTAATTTGTTTTTGTTTCAATAATTAGTCCTTCCCGGATCAAGGACATCTATAGTCATTTTTTGTACAATACATGGAACTTCAATGCCATTTGAAAATTTTCTTACAAATATCTTTTAAAAATACATAATTCAAGCTTGAAAAATATTTCCTTTTTTTTCATTTGATGCATATTTTATTAAACTACAATATAAATAATTCAATAAAGCCATCTGATTGCTATATTTTAGAAGTGCTATACAGTATTGCCAATTTGTTAAAATTACTCTAATGAAGCAATCACCTGATTTAAGCTCAGAAGTTTGAACTATTATCAACATATTTTTCCTTAAATTTTCGAAAATCTAAAAATTAAAAGTAAAACTGCTATTTTTAAAAACAAGTTTTTTGAAGTAGTTATGAAATATGTACCTATTTTTTTGGTACACCACTGTAAAAAGTGTTATTAAAATTAATATGTTGTTACAATGTTCATATATTTTATATCAATAAAATTTAGTATTAAATTCTCCTTGATTTGATATATAATATGACTTATTTCTGTTGATAGGTTATTTGTTAAAAATATTCTAAATTTGATTTGTTTATTGGACTCTGTAATAAGCCTGGACTTTTCTCAAAGTATGGTATGGAGAAAAAAATTACAAAATGGAAGAAATGTTTACTTTAACAGTAATTTTTTTTTTTTCTTTTTTTTTTCTTTTCAGAAATAGTCTTTTTATTCATGTGCATTTTTGGGTTGGCTTGTTTTACCTCTGAATGGCACTTTTTGCACACCATGGGCTAAATGACCTGTCACATGGACCCTAAAGGCTCAGAGAAGAAGGTTGGGAGAAGGGACCCACTGGAACAGCTGTTGGGAGACAGATGGCAGCCTCCCGTCAATCCCATCCAGTGTGTTCTTTCATGTGCACAGGGTATGGTTCTCCCGTACACGATGCCACAGCTTAATGTCCCATCCGACGGACAGCGACCTTTTCGAGCCCATCAGTGTCCCCTACTGAGAGTGGGCAGGGCATTCTACTGACAGTGGGCAGGAGATTCACGTGCATTATAATCATTTCTGTTTATTAGTGTTTTTTAAATACATTTTTATTTGTGTTGCCAGATGCTTATTTTTACTACATGACTCAAAAAAAGTCCCATTAAAATAAAATTAAATACCTTTTTTGTTAAATATTTTAAAATCCAGAAATGCTGATTAATTTGGCATATAACATGCCATAATTCCTTTTATTACTTATTTCGCAAAAAAAAGTTCTAAAGCTAATTTTTTTTGTCTGATCAGAATAAAAAAGTAGTTGGACCTGGGAAGGGTTAATAACCTTTGTTTCCCAAAACCAGTTCTGATATGTCAAAAAGTTTCTGCAGTTCCTCAACAGTTGCATCAAAATGCCATAAATTACACCTGGTTTACAAGGTTTTTATAACATGAACAATTGTAGCTGCCTTTAACTATTTTTCAGGTGCTGATTTCAGATCTGGCCTTAAAAAATGGCTAGCACATCACATTTTTATATTATTGGTCTTTTTTACTCCTATTAAGATCTTCCTATACCACATCTCCAGACAATGGGAGGATATTAGATATTTTACTTTTTGTGGCTGGCTGCAATGATTGCCAAGTGGGAGAAAACGTAACAGTAGCGTATCCTCAGACTGCCATTCTTGTTTTCATTGTAGGAGGAACATATTCTGTACATTGAAGAGTTAATTTTGGCATTTAAATGGCACAAAGGCAGCATCGCAGATGTGTTAATGTGCCAGATAATTTTTGTTATGTGGGTGGAAATTATATTTTAAAATTCTATTGAGAATTTCTTTTTCAAACTAACTACAATCCAGTGGCATACCTGGGTGGTAACCCCCTGAGGGATTCAATATAGTATGTTTTCTAAGAAAGTTCCTGAAATCAGAATCAAGTATGAATAATTAGCTAAAAAATATTTAATTTCAGCTAACTATTCATAAGTCCCATGTTTACAAGATATCTCCTGTGTTACTCTACTAAAGACTCAAGTATATCAAAATACTCTGTTAGAGTCAACCCCTCTCCCCCACATTGGAAGTTTTTGGGTATGCCACTGCTGCAATAAAACAGTAAATTGTGTTGTAACCTTTACATAATGCTCTGTGCTTTAGTATATCGTACTGCATGGTGAATAGCATTTAGGAATAAGAATGTTTCGTCATATGATCCATTATATTGCAGCACACTTTAAATGGCATGTGCTTTCAGGTTCAAAAATCATCCCTTATATGCTTTAAAGAGGCATCTTCTAAAATTTGAAGGTATTTATCCTCCAGATGCACCTCCAGTTGGCTTTATTAGAGGGGAACCAGTTTATTCCAGAGAGTGCATTTGTACCTTACATTCCAGAGAAACTTGGATGAAAGAAGCTCGTGTGGTTCGAATTGGAGAACAGCCCTATAAAGTGGTGAAAGCAAGGCCAAAATGGGATAAAGTAAGTGGATTATCATGGTAGAATTCTATTTTTAACTTTAATGAACAAGAATTAATTACAAATATATGACTGTAAATACTGTATTATAAAAAAAATTAACAAAAAGATTAATGTTTATCAAAAATTAATGTAAATAATTATATTTCTTTCTGTATATTCAATAGTGTTAAGAGAAATTAAGACTTTGTCATATTTTAAGAACTTCTGTTGACAGATTGCAGGAGAATTTAAAACTGATTTGCCATTAGGATTGTTTGGCCACTGGCAAACAGAGGAATATATACCACCAATTGCTCAGAATGGAAAAGTTCCAAGGAATGAATATGGAAATGTCGAGCTATTTCAGCCATCTATGCTACCGAAAGGAACAGTGCATTTGCAAAGTAAATACTTGCATCATGTTTATGTATTTTAATTTCACTCTAGTTCTAAATAATTTTGAGTCATTAATGTGCATGCAAAACATTAAATCTCAGCAAAGGGATTTTGCATTGTTTAAATACTAATACACAGAAAATACTAATGTAAATAAATGTTAAATCGTTACATTAGTTCTAACAGGAACACCAGAATACAGGAGAGCTAAAATTGGTTCTGATCATTAAGCTGTTAAAATTGTCTTGCTGCTGAAACAAAAAAAATGTACTAAACACAAAAGAATTATTTTTAACACCAAGGCTTTGAAGGATCCAGAAATAGTCAGAATTTATTGGGATATAAGTTATTTAGTCATTATGGCAGTTTGCTCACAACTCGGGTTGAGAAAGAATAGGATCATTTTACACAGTAGTTGCTCCAAACCAACAGTGCTGTTCTGGATATAAATAAATAAGCAGGGAAGACAGTCACCTGTCTGATAAGGCAGTGCTTATTACTGTTAGATCAGGGTGCAGCAGAGATTGGACCTTGGGAATTCTATTTTTGACAAAAAGATATACTTATAATATAAATAACAAAAAAAAATATTGACTTGCAATATAACCTACTAATTTTAATATTATTGTACAGAGTTTAACAAGCATATAAAGGTGCAGTTAAAATCTGATAGAATTTTGCAACTTCCCTTAATATTGCAAAAAAAAAAAAATCCCAATTTTTCACAATTCAGCTGGATTTTACCAAGTTGCTTCAAATTTTGTCAACTCTGATATACTTTGGGAGAGCCCCCTGGTTTTGTGACACCATTTTATTGATCAAAAGAGTCATCTTTTGATTTGTAAATAAACAAATATTTTAATTGCTCGTCCAGCTTTTATGGGGCGGGGGTGACTCAGTCGGTAGCGTGCCAGGCTCGTAATCTGTAGTTCCCAGGTTCGAATCCCAGCTGGGTCAGCGTTGAGATTTATCTCCGCAAAATTCCCCGCGCTGCCCACGGTCAGTAGGGGACACCGATGGGCTTGAAAAGGCTGCTGTCCGTCGGATGGGACGTTAAGCCGTGGCCCCGTGTGCGGGAGAGCCATACCCTGTGCACGTTAAAGAACACACTGGACGGCCTTGACGGGAGGCTGCCATCTGTTTCCCAACAGCTGTTCCAGTGGGTTCCCTCCCCCAACCTTCTCTGAGCCTTCGGGGTCCAGGTGACTTGGCCATTTAGCCCATGGTGTGCAAAAAAGTGCCGCTCAGAGGTAAAACAACCCAACCTGCAGAGCGGAGAGCTTAAAGCATTAGTGGTCATTTGCAGAAGGGGGTGGAATTCAACCAGATTTCTGCCATTTACTTAGAGAATTTTGAGTTTTGTTGAGCCGTAACATAAAGGTTAATACTTGTTTTTGCCTTTTTAAGATTTTCTGATTATTCTGCTAAACTTTAATTTTACATCACTGTTGTTTTTTATTCTATATCTTTAACCTGGGTTGCTTTTATTTTTCTATATATCTTGTGTTGTTTTACATATCATTTATGCATTTGTTTGTTGCTTAATACTCTCCCCCCCCCCCCCCTTTATGATTTTAGTGTTTATGCCTTTTGGTATTAGTATTTTAAATTTTGGTTGAGGGTTTCATTGTTTTGGACCTTAAGAATTTTTTTAATTATTAAATATGCATGTATTATTTTAATGAATATTTCAAAATCCCCCCCCCCCCCCCACAGCCATGGGCTACAATAGTCCAACCAGAGTATGCCATTTAGTTCTCCAAATACATCTCTCCTAAGCTACATCTGCTACATTTCTCCACTATAGACCAATTCTAACAAGGTCCTGTTTAGCATTATCTGCCCACCATTCTAGGTCTCCCTCTTTCTGAGACCTTGAAGCACACTGTTCATAATCCTATTCGCTAATCTATAGTTATGCATATGGGCAACATAGCCAAGCTAATGCAGTCATTTTGCTTCACATTTTTGCTGCTGAAATGAGGTTGCCAACAGCTTTTAACTTTATTACTTGCAAAGACATTACTTTGCAGAGTAGAGATTTTTCATCTATGTTTAAATCTTTAATAACACTAAATAGTGTGATGAGACATTTATTTCCATCTCACTCTGTGCAATACTAAGGTAATAATTGCCACTGGAGATCATAGATGGCGCCAATGGTTGGCCTGAAAAAACTCCGTGATAGAGTTAAGTCTTAAAATTAGCAGAAAAAAGACGAGCTGGCATTAGTTCAACTGGAAGAATACTCTGGCATGTTTCTGGAGAGATGCGGGTTCAAATCCCATATGTCGGCGAAAATTTTTTCCGCTCAATATTTATTGATTTATCAGCGCTAAATGAGCAACAGGTTACACTGATTTTTCATCTATGTTTAAATCTTTAATAACGCTAAATAGCGAGATGAGACTTATTTATTTCCATCTCACTCTGTGCAATACTAAGGCAATAATTGCCACCAGAGATCATAGATGGCGCCAATGATTGGCCCGAAAAAACTCCGCGATAGAGTTAAGTCTTAAAATTAGCGAAAAAAGATGAGCTGGCATTAGTTCAACTGGAAGAATACTCTGGCATTGTTCTGGAGAGATGTGGGTTCAAATCCTGTATGTCAGCGAAAATTTTTTCCGCTGAATATGTATTGATTTATCAATGCCAAATGAGCAACAGGTAACACAGTTATTTTTCATCTATGACTTAGTATTCACTTCAAAGGAAGATGGGGTGCCAGCAATCGTGTTGAGTAGGTAAATTGGCACCCTATCTTCTTTCAAAGCGAATATAGAGTCGGTGATCAATTGTACCATCAATATGCTTTGGGTTTATTTTCTACTTTTTAGAGCCCTACAGGAAGATAGATTGTTTTGATAGATAGATTTTTGTTGTCACTAAAAACACCTACCTTCAAAAACTTTGATATACAATCAGAAACATCAAGTACATTTACCCCCCTTTTGAAGTCACTTTTGAGGTAGACTGTGACATTGGAGATATCACAAACTTTAATTTGAGATACGAGTCATTAAAGGTGACCCCCCCCCCCCACACACACATACACACATGCAACTTTTATTAGGGGGAAATGGGGAAATAGTGGGGGCAAAATTCAAAATAGTTTACAACCATCATTATATGAGCTCATTTGACACCTAACTCGCAACTGTAGGCCCTTGCATTCTAATGATATAGTAGAATGACTTTCAGATTTCCTGTTTTTTAGGGGGAAGAAAACATGAGGGATCAATTTTTTTTATAGCCTATGACACTCGCTGCATCACAAGCTTTCATTCGACACATAGCTCATTACTTTTCACTTTCAGGAGATATAGTGGAACAGTCATTTTCACATTGTCCCCCTTTTTTTTAGGGAAGACAAAAGCACAAGGAGTGAATTTTTCATAGTCTACGACAGCGCTGTCCAACTAGCTGGCTGCAGTTAGATTTTTGTGGCCCTCAAACAAATCAAGTTTTTACTTGAAATTTTAAATAAATATCTGTAATCCACCTTATAATTTTTTGTCAACTTATATTACTTTACTTGATATACAATCTTCAACTTACTCATTCTATTAAGTTTACAAAACATTCTTAAGCCAATCAGCGAACTTCTGAAACCTTTTAAGAGAGGTGCTGCATCATCAAACAAATGTTTTTATGAAGCTGCAGTAATAAGAAGCATCTAACGACAGCATGAATCGTTTTCACTGCACATGCATATGGTGAGGAATTTTGCCACACAAAACTAATCTCTAAAGAAAAGATCATTTTGATCTCCGCTGTGCTAGCAACAACATGAGCTTTCAAGTTTAATGAAAATTCAGCTAAATAATTGTCTTTGATGAGATACGTGTATGCTCTAACAGTTGTAAGCAGATGGTTGTGCACAATATATTGTTGGTTATTTGCTATTCTGTGAAGTGAATTATTTTTAGATGTTTCTGTTGTTTGTTCATGCGATAATTAAATGAATTTCATATTTATTCATAAATTAAATTAATAGTTAAATATGAGTGCAACTAATAAAAGAAAGATTGATAATGAAAATTTTGAATTTTGAGAACGGTGCGAGATTGAATATTTTTTATTCTTAACCAGGGAAAGCCACAGTGTTTGGAATGTTTACAGACTATAGCTGTGTGTAAAGAATACAACTTAAAGTGCCATTACCATTCAATAGCATGAAAAGAAGTATTCTTCGTCCACAGGAGACATGAGAATAGCACTCGTAAAAAATTAAAAAAACAACAGAATTATCAAACTATTTTTTTAATAATATATCAAAATCTCAAGAAGCATCAATAGCTACATCATTTGAGGTTTGTTTAGAAGTAGGGTAAAAGCAAAAAAGCTATTTTTGGATGGAGAATTAATTAAAAAATGTGCCATAAAAATGGCTCAAGCTTTTGGTGATGAAGAAATAGTAAAAAAATTTTAAACTGTTTCACTTTCTCATCAGACCATAAGTTGATGTATGGAAGAGATAAGTATGCATGTCACTAAAAAATTAGAAAAAATAATCAATTATTACTGCTATTTTTCTGTGGCTTTGGACGAAAGTACAGACATCTCTGATACAAGCCAAATGCTTATTTTTATAAATACTGAAAATGAAAACTATAGTTATTCAGAAGAATTTTTAAAATTAGGATCATTACATGTAACAACAAAAGGTGAAGACGTAGAATTAAAATGTGCAGTAGTGGAATATGGCGGATTTGATAAGTGCACCGCTATTGTAACTGACAGTGCCAAAGCTATGACTGGCAAAAATATTGGGTTCCCAGGACTGTTACAAAAAGAAGGAATTAATTGTTTAATGTTGCATTGTATTGTGCACCAGTAGATATTGTGTGGCATTTCGCTGAGACTAAACCACGTAATGGAAAAGGTTGTCAAAATTACCAATTTAATTCGTGGTGGAAATCATTCTCTTACACTCAGAAAATTTAAAGCTTTTTTGGACAAACTATTTGCTGAGTATGACAATCTGCTTTTACATAGTAATATTCGCTGGTTTAGTGCCGGAAAATGCCTCGAGATTTTTTACACTTCGAAAAGAAATTCATCTTTTTCTCACAGAAGTGGGCATTGATGAAGATTTAATAGCAAGTTTTGTTGATGAAAATTTTCTATGTTCACTTGCTTTCCTAACAGACATTACAGATTATTTAAATGTCTAGAATAAATCCTTACAAGGAAAAGATCGAAAACATGCTGTCTTTATAATCACGTTACTGGGTTTAGAGACAAACTGCAATTGTTGAAGTCAAATTTGAAGGAAAACAATTTGATTCATTTTGAAACTTGTGAAGAGTTCTACAACGAAATGAAGCAACTTAGTAAAACAGTTAATTTTTAAAAATTTGTTCCTAAATTAGATATCTTAATTGAAGATTTTAATAGAAGATTTTCTCAATTTGATGACCTTAAGCAAAAGTTTAAATTTATTCAGTAATCCGTTAAGTATTGATATTAGGACTGTAGAACCTAAATATCAAATGGAATTATGTGACCTTTAGGCCAACCCAATTATTGCATCTAATAGAGAAACTGGAATAGAATTTTTCAAACTTTTGTGTAAAGAAAAATATTCAAAAATGAAAGATTTTGGACTTTAAATAATTTCTATGTTCAGAAGTACATATATCTGCCAGCATACATTTTCTGATATGAAATATATAATATCAAAATACAGAAATTGCTTCAAAGACTCTACACTTGAACATATACTTCATCTCGCAACAACAAATATGATATGAACGTAAAAGAAATTATTGCCCAACAACTATGGCCACAATGCTCCCCTTAAATTTATTAAATATTTGATAAGGTTTAGAAAATTTATATTGGTTTATTATTACTTATTGTTTTTTGTATAAAGTAATTTTTTGA
The DNA here is from genome assembly GCA_038380435.1 of Ryuthela nishihirai. Taxonomy (NCBI): domain Eukaryota; kingdom Metazoa; phylum Arthropoda; class Arachnida; order Araneae; family Heptathelidae; genus Ryuthela; species Ryuthela nishihirai. The sequence goes on from JAWZYU010000003.1 coordinate 24,906,848, forward strand.
GGTTTATTACTTATTATTTTACTACTTATTTTTACTTATTATTATTATCCTATTCTTTTTTTGGCCCACAAAATATTGGCAAAAGAAAAAAATGGCCTGCGGTCTTAAAGAAGTTGGACACCACTGGTCTATGACATTCTTGGCATCAGAAGCCTTCATTCGACGTATAGTTTGTTACTTTTGGCATTTGTGGAACAAATGTTTCACATTTCCCCTTTTTTAGGAAGGAAGAAAACATGGGGTGCCAATTTTTTATAGCCTACAACGTCACAAGCTTTCATTCAACACGTAGGTGGTTACTTTCTGCACTCACATTCAGGAGATATATGGGAACTCATTTTCATCCCCCCCCCCTTTTTTTTAGGGGGGAAGAAAGCTTGGAGGGTCAATTTTGCATAGCCTAGGACATTCCCCACATCAGAAGCTTTCCTTTGAGGTATAGCTTGTTACTTTCAGCCATCACTTTCTAGAGATATAGCTTAAGAATAGTTTTCACATTTTCCCTTTTTTAGGCGGGAAGAAAGCATGGAGGGGGCCAATTTTTTTATAGCTTATGACACTCCCCATGTCACAAGCTTTCGTTTGGCACATAAATCATTAAGTTTTTCTGTCGCGGTTGAAAGATATGGTGGAAAAACTTTTGTCAAATCCACAAACAACCAATTAACAAAGCCAAAAGTAAAAGGAAGATAGGTAAAAATAGGGAACCTTGTTATTGAAAATATGTGTAAAAAATGTTTGTTCATATTAATAAATAAAAATGGTATGCTTACAAAAAGAAAACATTAAATTTAAGATTTCATTTTGTTAAGGAGAAAATGGCATAATTTTTCGTTCACCTATATTGTTAACATAAATAGATTTTTCAATCAATTTTTCTTTTGTGGGGGGGACCCTGCACCTCCTCTGGTGATGCCCATGGTACTTGACACCACAAAACTGATTAGGTGTTATATGACGGTAAAGATTATGAAGTATATAACCTAAAATATTTCAGAGACATTGATGACTTTAAGCATACATAAGTAAATGATATGTGGTGGGGAACTACCCTTTATATAGCTGCTCTTTTTATTTCATGATGAATAATATCACTGCTATTAATTATAGAATTTGTTACTTTTTCTAACTCATTGTATATTGTAAAGATTTATTGATGACATTATTTACATGAAATGTACCGTTTTCAGTGTCTGGTCTGAATCGCATTGCTCGTAAGCTAGAAATTGACTGCTCACCAGCACTTGTAGGTTTTGATGGTCATTGTGGTGCTGTTCATCCAGTGTAAGTTATAATTTCCAAATTTTAAAATTTAAACATCATCATTATGTGATATATGGTGTGTATGAATATAAATTTGATTGTTGTACAGATGTGTTTTCAGGCACAATGTAAAGTTAAAGATAAATATAAATGCATATTATCTTTAATTCTTGTATAGTTTTTTGTTGTTACTGCATTATTCTAAAAAAAAATTCATTCATCATAATATATTTATGTAGTTATCAACCAATATTTCCCAAGCTTCTGGGTCTGAAAAACCCTCACCATGCCCTCAGTCAGTAGAGGACACCAATGGACTTGGAAAGGCCTTCATCTGTCGGATGGGATGTTAAGCTGTGTTGACCCCATGTGTGAGAGAGAGCCATACCCTGTATACATTAATGAACATACTGGATGGCCTTGATATCCCATCTCCTAACAGCTGTCCAGTGGAGTTCCTCCCCCAACCATCTCTGAGCTCTTGGAATCCTTGTGACCTGACCATTTAGCCAATTGTGTGCAAAAAAAGTGCCACTCAGAGTTCAAACAACCCAACCAAACTTCTGGGATATTTTTTACATCAACTGTTATTTTAATTGTTTTATCCATCGTAACAACCGTCCCGTGGCTGAGTGGTTAGCATGCTTGGCTACTGATCTAAGGGACCTGGGTTCGAGCCCCGGATTTAGGCATGGATGTGTGTGTCGTTTTTCTGCTGAGGTCCTGCCATCCTCTCAGATCTCCTACTATGACATATAAACTGACAGGCTCCTGTCAGACCTCTGTGGCAAGCAGCTGCTTGAGGGGGTATTTATTTTTTTATCCATCATAACTGTGATAGTTTTTTTAGAAAAATGCTTTGATTCAGCAAATGAATATTTGAAAAGTAATTTTTTCTCTGGCATTTGCTTTGCCACAAGTGTGACCCATGATTTTTAGAGCAAGTGTAAACCTATTTTGAGACATGAATTCTCAATAGTTATTCATGCCTTCTTGGATTTGAATAGGGGTCTTTTTGCTCCACCCCCAAGTATACTTCTGTTAATTTTGAATGTGGTCCATATAACTTCTCACATTTTCCAAAAACATGTATATGCATAGTGCAATGTTGAATGAATTACCATTTGAAGTTAAGCCTGTAGAATCCATTCATTGATCAGTATAAATCCACTAAAGATTAAAAAAATGTAATAAATAGCAGAAATTCTAACTTTTTTTTAATTTTAGTATCCGAGAAAAAAAAAAGGGATATCTCTAAAAGAAACTCACATTTCCTTGTATAAAACTAGTTGCTGTATATACAGGTTAAAATAACCATTTTTGAACCTGCCAATATTCCTAAATGTTAGTTAACAGATTTATCAGAGGTTAATTGTAAATTATATTTTGTCACTTGTATTCACTATATAGTATGTGAATTCATGAGCTTTAGGTTTTCCTGTCACAATATCAGGGTCAATTATTAAGTACTCTTTCATCATCAGCTTTGAAACTTGTTTCACTCTTCCAGTGTCCCACCCAGCTATTTTTTTATGAGCAAAAAAAATCGACTTTAGACCTTTTTAGCCAAATAACTAATGAAAGGAATTAAGGCATGTTATATGCCAAATTTTATTTATATTAAATGCTAATAAAAAATTAATCAGCATTTAATACTGAATTTTCTGAAAATATTTTGCAAAAAACAAGACTAGTTTTAATAGGGCATTTTTAAAGTCAAGTAGTAAAAAAATTCATTTGGCAATGCAAATAAAAATTTATATAAAAAATAATAGAACTAATTATAATGCACATGAATAGAAAGGCTATTTCTGAACAAAAAAAAAAGCATTTACTTGAAGCAAGAAAAAATTGCTCCCTTTTAGTAGTTTTTTTCCCTCAGTACCATACTTTGAGAAAAGTCCAAGCTTTCTGCCAACTGTGCTGAGTCATATAAATAAAACTTTAGATTAAAAAAACTAATGAAATAGGTCATGTTATATACCAAATCAAATATAGCTTAATTCTAAATTTTATAAATAAAAAAAATAATATTTATAAAAATATTGATTTTAATAAGACAATGAGTAATAATAAGAGATGTGATATAGCAAAAATAATAATAAATTGGGCCATGCAATTAAGGCTTAATTTAATATGAAAAATAGCTAATTTTGAATGTGGTCCATATAAGGAACTTGGAAGTTAAACACCAGCATAGCCTTTATATTTTTTGCATATTACTAAAAAACTATTATTTAAATAAATGTTTTAAACTTTTAATGTGTTTGTATTGAAGGATAGTTCTGATAATATAAATTTAATATTGACTTTAACAAGATGTGCAAAGAAAGAATGTGCAGTTATAAAAAAATATTTTTGATGAAAAGCATTTTATTCACAAACTAATATTCAAATTGATGTAAAAATAGATTTGATGGATGGATAGTATGTGAAGAATTTAAGGAAACCCTCATAGCAGCTTGGGAAGAAGAGCAAGTGAACATAAGGAAAAGAGAGCAAGAGGTAATTTAATAAGTATCTTATATAATAGTTTTTCCCTGTTTGAAGTTTATTTTAATTGCTAAAATTAACCACCTACTGTATGCTTATTTGTAAATATAATATTTTTCTGTAGAAAAGCATAGTTATGCTGTTAGTGTATTATGTAGCTTGCAGTAAAGAACTTTCATTGAATTAATGTAAGCAACTACATAAAAAAAAATATAATACTCAGATATTTGAAATGAAAAAAAAAATTTTTTTTTTTACCACTAAAAGTGGCACTTGTTATTTGTTCCTAAATATGTGAATAATTTTAGAATTTTCTTTAGTGTCAATGTAAATATGATCATGTCACACTTGAATATGGTTGCACAAATTATGTGAGACTAGTAAAATCTGCTCCTTATAAGTGAGATTCATGGTAAAACAACCAAGCTCTCAAATGCATTCTTTTCAAGAAAAATTGTCCCACATAGAAAAAATGGGTGGGTTGGACTGTTTTACCTCTGAGCATCATTTTTTGCACACAATAGACTAAATGGGCAGGTCACAAGGCCCAGAGAAGATTGGAGCAGGGAACTCACTGAACAGCTATTAGAAGACAGATGGAAGCCTCCTGTCAAGGCCATCCAATGGGTTCTTTAACTTGCACAGGATAGTTAATTTTGAATTTTGAATTTCTCCTGCACATGGGCCATGGCTTTAGATCTCATCTGACAGACAGTGGCTTTTCCAAGTCTGTCAGTGCCCCCATTTCCAACTGAGGAAGGAGGGTAGCAAAGATAAATATTGATGCTGACCCAGATGGGACTCGAATCTGGAAACTACAGATTTCAAAACGGGCAAGCTTTACTGATTAAGCAATCCCCTAACCCAGGAATGGACGGATACATTTAGTATGTGACACACATGAAGGTGTTCAGTAGGACCTAAAATGATTCAAGTTTCAGAATCATTATAGGAATCAATATAGGAATGGTATTTAATGTTAAAAAAACATACAAATATAGTACAATATTGGACCCCTTTTGATATTGATACAGGCAGTGACATTATTGCATTAACTCTAAGAGGTGCTCAATGTCATTCTGTGGCATAGCCTGCTATGCTTCTAAAATTTGGCCCCACAATGATGGCACAGTTTGGGCAGTTCACAGATATATGGCCAACTGTCATCCATCATTGCCCAGATGTGCTCAATAGAGGATAAATCTGGGGACCTTGCAGATCAGAAAAGAATGTCCATACTATGGAAATAGTTCCTCAAGGTGTTTGGGGTAGGAGAATGAGAATTATCCTGTTGAAAAGGGCACCTTGTACACCATTGAGGAAAGGCAGTGCAATGGTATCTACTTATTGTTAGGCATTCAGACTGCTCTTAGTGACTATCAAAGATGAACAGGCATAGTAATGGATAGTACTGCACACCATAATATCCAGTGTTTTGGCTGTGTGTGATGTTCACAAATACAAGATGTTGAAGCTCAGTCACCATGACATCTTGAAATATGCATCTGTCCATCATTGGCCTTCAAACAGAAGTGAGACCTGTCACTGAAAACCACAGCATGTCAATCATCCCTCCAGTTGTCTCTATCCCAGCACCACTGCAATCATTGTTTCCAATGGATAGATGTGAGGTGCACCAATGCACTGGTCTGCAATCATAGCCAGCTTTTGTGAGTTGATTTGCAGCAGTATTCTGTGATATGGAGTAGCATATTGATGGTAGTATGACACTCCTAATCTGTAAATGGATCTGCTACCACCCTTTGGTAGATCTACTGGTTTTCATTTCCATCATTCATCTATGGGCTCCAGAACCTTGGTGATGGTTATGGGTGCCTTCTTGTACCCACAGCTGCCAACTATACAGTAGCCAATCAACTATACAACAAACAGACTGAAAGGCATTTATTCTGTGTAACATAGGAGGTAATATGAGCTGACATGCCAGAGTTTGACTACGCGACCTCTCTCAAAGGTACTTAGCTGAGTATACTATTGTTGTACGTGTTGTCACACCATTCTATAAGCTTTACTACTACTATGCTAGCTTTGGACCAACTGTAATGCTTAGTACTGATAAATTACAGCCAAGGAATACCTACTAAATGGACACACATCACAAAACTTTTCAGCAAATAAACAAATCATTACTAATAGGTGTAATACTGCACCTTTTATTTTTTTATCTATTTTCCAAGAATGTCAAAAATGTGATTTCATTGAATCTTGTCTTTTATAATAATTAAGAAGTGAACTGTCAGGTTAAGTGATTATAAGTAATTACTTATGACGATTGATGACAAATGCCAAGAAACAAGCACATATATCCAGCTAGCTTATGATCATTATAAGTTAGGTGTTCATTTTAACTGAAGAAAAGTACATTAAAAATATATAGTATAATCCAAGACCAAGCATTTAAGTGTTCTATAGCAAGAGATTCGCAATATATCAGACTCATTACAACTGAATTTGACTGTAATTTCACTTTGCGGGTACACTTAATCAACTAAATAGCTAAACTAATTAGGATACTGGTAAAGCATATTTAGTAGCTGTAATGTATTTATGGAACATTTTGTGTAAATCATATTAAACCATTTCAGTATATTTAATATGATTTTCTCTACACTATATGACAATATCAACAGCTAAAATGCGAAACTTTTACTAAAGTTAAAACATTGACATTGGATGCTAAATCTTAGTCAGATATGAATTTAAAAAAAAGTAATATATGGAGAAGAAAGTTTAGAATTATTTTAAGAATTTTTGTTTAAAAAATATTAACTTTTGTACAGTGTAGAGAAAATTATTAGCATTTTTCATACTTCTTGATAAATAACACCATATTATACATTCGACAAACAGGAATGAAATCATATTGAACTTCCTCAACATTTTTTACATAATGTTTTGTTGGGAAAAAATGTACCTTGGTCTAAAATATGAAGAAAATATGAAAAAAATTATGAACAGAAAACTTAATTAACAAAATAGCAAATGTAAAAATGTCTTCAAATTGAAAAAAAAATTACCTAAAGCAGTTGCTTGCCACAAAAGTCAAAGAGCCTTTCAGTATAATACCCCATACAGATCTATGAGGAAGTTGAGACCTCAACAGAAAGACTACACAGAAAAGAAACATCCATTCATTATCCATGATTCAAACCTATGTCACTTTGATCAATAGCCAAGCACACTAATCAAATATTTAAAATTATATAAAATTGATATTAAATACCAAATTAATTCTCATTACCCTGAAATGCAGGAATCTAAATCAGTACACTTCTTTATGGAATCACTCAAAAATTCACAAAAAATGTTTTGAAACATGAAGTTTAATATTTCAAAACAATTAGAAAATTATTAAAGTTAAATTTAGAGAAGTCTAGCATTGCAATAAATTATATAATATCTTGTATACCCTGATTAATAATAATAATTTAATGTAATCTTTTATTGTGTGGTCTATTCATAAAGAGTTACTAAGAAAACTGAATGTTATGGTGGTTGAGGGCTCCAGAGACCCAGCTGATAGGCTCATGGGCTTATCAATAGTGAATGCTAAAAATGCTATTTAGTAAGCAAGAAATCCACAAGATGATAAATCATGGCAGACAAAGCTAAGCTGCAAATTTCCCAACATTGCACACTGATATATCACTTGAATATGCCAATGAAATATGCCAAATAAGTCAATGAAAATAAAGTTCAAAAATATAAGATTCCATCACTATTAATTAGCAAATTTGGAACCAATTAACGCTGTTAATTGGTTCCAGAAAAACACAAGTGTTAAGTAAATCATTGCTAAGTGAGTGCCGTATTTCCATAAGAATGCATGTTAATTTGGTAAGTTCCAGTCATTGTGAGTTATGGTAGCTGTTTTGGTAGTTATTAGTAGGGGTTTAGCAAATCAACTAATTGAAAAGTTAAAATGCATAAAAGTCATTCAAAAATAATTATTAATGTTTAAAGGTTATACAGTATTCTACACACATTAGGTACTATATTAAAGTTTAACTTTCAGTATCAATTTAAACAATGGATGGGCTCACAGGATGGCCCTGGGCTGTCAAGTTTTTGTATCTTCAGCCTGAAAAACTAGTGGATTTAAGCATTGTACTTTAGCCTTCTTCCTCTCATTGTGCAAAATCATGTAGCAATTTAAGTCTTTTTCTAAATTCCTTATCACTTTTGAACTGTGTTTCACATTAGGGTCATTCACTGGGAAATAAGCAAATATTTTTTTGAAACTTTCAAAAGTCTCACTGAGTTCCTTTACAGTTAGTGACTTTATCTGTTCTACATCTGAAGCATTGTGATCATCATCTTCCTTAATTGCACCTCTTATTCTTTCACCCATCTATGAGTTCATTAGAAAGGCCATCCCTGTCATTGTCGATCAGCTCTTGGACACTGTCGTGGTCAATTTCTTACAGTCCCACTTTTCTTGCTGAGCTCAACAATCTGCTCTCAGATTTTCTCAATGGGTTCAGATCCTTGGAAATCTTTCATACAATCCTCCCAAACTTTCCTCCACACTCACTTCATAGTTTTACTGAGTCACTTCTTCCCAGACCATTGAAATGTAGGATTTCCGATTGGTTCAGTGCACTAAAAAAAAAAGTTTGATAAACAATGCTTGCTAGATCCGATTTTATGAAACTATAAGGCTTCAGTTTGGTTGCCAGATCCACATCTGTTGTTATTTTATTAATATCTCAGAAAGTTGTAACAGTGCTATAGTGAGTTTAGACAGCTCTATCGTGAGGTATAGTTATAATACAATGACGACATTGTAGCAAATCAGTGCTCAGTTAACCACATTATAATGAGGGCTTACTATATATATGGTTCCTTTTTGTTATTTCAATATAGAGCAGTATAAGGTAAAATGTAGTGTTTAGTTGATATAAATATAAATAAATACCCCCTCAAGCAGCTGCTTGCCACAGAGGTCTGACAGGAGCCTGTCAGTTTATATGCCACAGTAGGAGATCTGAGAGGATATATATATAGATAGATGAAATATAATATAGATGGATGAATAAGTTCAAAATGTAAATCACAATGATTTCCCTTGTGAATTGAAGAACTTTTGCACAAGATGGATAACACAAGTACATTTCGATGATAAACAAATACTAAATTACATGTTGAAATCCCAGGTATACAGTTCTGTCTGGAATTTAGTGCATGCTCTCAACCTTGTCTTGAACCATATAGTGGCTAAGCATCATTTATCAGTGTGGGCTTTACCCACACTGATATTGATAAACTGTGTGATATACACAGTTTGCAATCACTACATGCTTTGATCTCACTGATGCCTCAACCTCTTCTGTTCAAGATCCTCAAAAAACTCCATTGCCTGGGAGCCACATCGACCATCCTCTTCTGTTGGCTGCCCAGTCACATTGGTATCAGGGCCAGTGACTTGGCAGAGATGCTGCTGCTAGGTTGACCATGCCCCTGCCCAGCTCTTCATTGTCAGTTCCATACTTGTATTTTCAGCAGTGTTTTACCATCGAGCTCTGAGCACAGTGGCAAAGATCTTGGTCAGAACAGATAGAGAATTTGATTACTATTTTATTTTTAGCACTTTGAGATTAAGCTAGTTGTCAAACAGTGGCAGTCATCTCTTCACATGAATCATAAGTTGCATTTTCTTTGCTCTGAATAGGTCATTCCTTTATTACACATTCTTTTCACTTATGGGTACATGTTGAACCTGTGTGTGTTTTGTGACACCATTTTAACTATCAAACATATTTAAGTCAAATGGCAAAAGTATTTTAACTCTCATCTGTGCCATCTGAGCTCCTTACACTTGAATTTTATCCAATCGTTCCTTTTTAATCTCTGTGTTTGATTTTTGATGCTTTATTGGTTATTTTAATAGTATTTAATATTTTAACTTATTTTTCAATTTACACATTGCTTTTATATCATCATCCTATACAACCTTTGTTTATTTTTGCATTTTACATTTGTTTCTCTTTTTACATGGTTTTTTTTTATGACCATTGTTGTTATTATATTCTTTTACTCATATTATTTATAGCCTTTTTCCTTTGATTTTAACTTTGGTTGTAGGTTCCTATGATTTTAATATCTTTACTCTTGTACTTTACACCTTATTTGGTGCAACATGGCCTTAGTTACCTTTGTGCCATAAAACTTCAAACAACCACCCAACCAACATTTCACAATATTCTGTAATCACAAAACAAGTATAGTAAACCCTCCATTTGTGCATATCCAAATGTACACGAACTACCTTTAATGTCCTCTTTTTTTTTTGTACTTAAACTGAAATTCAAATAGACACACATCACAAATACATGAGTTAAGCCCAATGTTTAGCTACCATTGTTATTATAGTAAAGTTCAGCTACACTTGTCATTATAACAATGAAAATCAGTTAGTAATCATTTTCATTATAATAGTAAAAATTTAGTTAGTTATTGCTATCATTATTAACAGTAGAATAGAAAAGATGGTCAAGACAGCCATTGGCATTCTATGAAGTTTTTTTGCCCACAAATGCTACATTTTTATCCACACTTGCGTTACAATCTATGTTAAATTATTTGCATCTTGTGAACTTTAAAAAAGTGCAATTGTGCCTGGAGCCATGAAGGAGAAGAGGAAGAGCTTAGAGGAGAAGCTTGAGATTATCTCAAGGATTGAAGCTGGTGAAGGTATATCAGCCATAGGGCATGCATTTGGAATTAACAAATCCATAGTGCGCATCATTCATCCAAAGTAGGAGGCCATAAAGGCATCTGTGCAGCAGATTAAGTCTATGTGATTGTTTTGGAAATTTTTAAAAAAATTTTAATTTATATGGTATGTACCTTTTCAGAGAGTTTAGGAGAAATAAGTTGTAAACTTATTTCTCCTAAACCTTTGTTTCTTATCACTTCTTATTTATATTACTTTACAAAATTTACATAAAAAAATTAGTTTACTAAAAAGTATGTACAGGATGTTTTAAAACTCTCTGTACAAATTTCAACAAGGAGATAGGGAACACCAAGACAAACCTTCATCTCTGAATGTATGTCCACTGATGTAACCCTTCGGTGCTAGAGGGTGCTATTTGATGGTGCTGCAAATGGCTAGAGGGGCAAAGTGGGAATGGAGAACGGACTTATATTTGCCATCAGCATTTGTAAATTGGACACATTATGTGTAACACGGAATGTTTCATGACTGCTGAGATGGCTGACATGCATTTGGCATATGGGGCTGCCAATGGAAACAGAAGAGCTGCATTTGGGGGCCAGTGGATAGGCTGGGTGGACCCTTCACCTGACCACCAAGATTGCCTAATTTAACATGTACCGACAGCGCTTCCCAAACAGATGTATGCCAAACCACCAAACATTTGCACATTTGCACCAGCAACTGTGAGAAACTGGAACATTCCATGCAAACAAGCATGACACTGGTTAGGAGAGAACCATGCGCACTCCTGATATGGAAGAAGAGATCCTACTGCGGATTGAGGACAATCCAGGCACAAGCACATGAGCTGTTGCATGTAGCCTCAGTGTGAACCACCCCCTCGTGGAGAGAGTTGCATGAGCAGCAGTTACATTACATCATCAGAGTCCAGACATTGCAACCTCAGGATTAACCTCCATGTGGAATTCATGCACTGGTTTCTGCAGCAGACCACGGGGCAGCCTGATTTTCAGACTCGTGCTCTTTTCAGCTGAGTCCTCTTTCACACACGAGGGTGTGTTTAATGTGCACAATTCTCATGTTTGTGCACACGAAAAAACACGTCACAACGGTTCACCGTCAATGTTTGGGCAGGTATTGTCCGTGACATTTAGAATGAGCCATACCTGCTGCCTCCTTGACTCAACGGGCAGATTTATTGGGTATTTCTTGAAGAAATGTTGCTGGGATTGCTGGAAGATGTTCCCGTGGCTATTCGCAGACAAATGTGGTTTCAATACAACGGGGCACCAGCACACTTCAGCAGTGATGTGCGGGATTATCTGAATGCTGCTTTTGGGGGCCAATGGATAGGCTGGGGTGGACCCTTCAAGTGGCCACCAAGATTGCCTGATTTAACATGTATCGATTTCTTCCTCTGGGGACACATGACAACCTCATCGCAGAATCACTGTGGCAGTTGCAGCTGTTCGCAAAATTCCAGGAATCTTTCAACATGTATGGCAATCAATGCTTCGACACTGTCATGCATGCAATGCTGTTGCCAGTCGCAACTTTAAGCCCTTCTTTAAATAAACATGTTGTTCACACTTGTTTCTATTCATTTATGTATCAGCTCCACCAATATTTCTGTCAATGCCCTCTAGCATCGAAGGGTTACGTCAGCGGACATACATTCATAGACGAAAAAGGTTTGTCTTGGTGTTCTCTATCACCCATTGAAATTTGTACAGAGAGTTTTGAAGCACCCTGTAGATGTAATTGCGAGCGATCCCAGAACCTAAATCCTTATTCCCTCTTGTTTCTTAAGCTCCATTTGCGTGAATTTAATGTGCATATGTTTTGTAGAGAGCAGAACTCTCTCGTACATGGAGGATCGAGTGTATGTTTTGTAGTCACAGAATATACATTAAGGGCTTTCAAGTTATCTATTAAATCTTAATGGGAATTTTCCTAGTAAATACTATAAGACAAAAATCATTTCTCAAAAGTAATATTACAGATGTTACTGTGCATAAGAAAGTTTCCTTATTTGTTATTAACCTGTTTAAAGTAACTGTAACTTAGAAGTATAGTTGAAACAATTTAAATTGAAATAATTTTGTTTCGATATATGTTGGGAATTTTGCAGAAAAGAGAGAAACGAGTGTATGGAAACTGGAAAAAACTTATAAAAGGGCTATTGATAAAGGAAAGAATCAAAACCAAATATCCACTCCAGTAACTGAAATCTGTCATCACTTAGTTGAATCTGTCATACATGCATAGTTGCTCAAGTATCCTTTGCTGCAAAGTTGGAACAGTGAGATTGCTCTTCAGTTCATCTTAAAGCAAGTGTAATATGTGTTTAGGAATTGTAAATGAATATGTGAATACAAGTTTAGATTAAATTGTACTGCTTTACATAGGTCATTCCTTTATTCAGACTCTGAAATTTGTCATAAATAATTTTTGAACATCAATATATTTTCAATCATATTCACTCATTCACCTTGAGTAATGAAAGAGAAATTATTATTGAGTAATGGAAGTCACTTAACAGAAGTGATAAATTGAAATGCTTTTCTTTTTAACCAGACTAAAATTTTTCATTTCTAATTATCTAGAGTTGGATATTTTGATTTAGCAAATGCAGCCATGTGTGCAAAAATCAATATAGTAACATATTTGAATGAACACTCACTACATATTTTACATTTGCTTTCGTAGTCAGAAATATTTAGCAAAACTGAGATGCCAGTTTTCTATTAACTGTCGTTTAATGGAAGCAAATTGTAGAATTTATTAGATAATATACATTGTTGCTTTATATATCATTTTATGCGTCATTATTTTTTGTCTTTCTCCTATATGGCATAGTTAATATTAAATATTCTGAAGTTACCTATATTTTAAAAATGTTCATATTCAGAGTGAAGTATAAAATTATCCCACAACAGTACTAATATATTTAAAATATTTAAAACATAAAAATATATTTTTTGTTTTTGAAAAATGAATTTTTCTCTATAAGTTAAATATTCTATTTCTCTAGCTAAGATTTAAAACACATCTTTAATAACTTTTAAGTTTTGTAAAAAAAAAAATTAAACAGAGATCAAATAAAAATGATATTTGATCTTTGTTGTCATATATTATTTAACCTTTTTACCAGTCTCTTGAGTGGAGCTAATCATTAGAAAAATGTTCCCATTTTCCCCAACAATGAGCTCAGATTGTCCTAAATGCATTGAGTGCTGCTGTAGTGGGAGAATCACAGTGCAGGGAAATACTGGTAAAGGTATTAGGTATTAGGTACTCAAGAGAAAATACCACAATTTAACATATTGCTCATGAACCTCAGCACTTAGACATATTTTTATGTGAATTATAATGTCATATTTACCCAAATATCTGAGGGTTACCTTATGTTTTTCAGTGATTTCATTAAGCATATTCGTTTGATCTGTTATTTATTCCTCATATATAAATTCAAAATGATCCTGCAGTTTTTAAATGGTAAATTGAGGGGGAGGAGGGGGTGGTGGATAAATACAATATATAAAAATATGTTTATGAGCATACTTCAGTAATAAATAGAACTGAAGCTACAATATAATTGCAAAAATGTAGCATTTGCCATTCAGATGAGCATTATTCTGTGTATTGTAATTTGTATATACTGCACATTTAAATTTATCTTTTGATTGTTAAGTAATATTTTCATAAAAAAGTTGATCCCTATTTTACTTGTGATCTTTAGTCAGAATAAGGTATGCTATTCTCTTATGTATTGTTTTTATACAAATGTTCAAGAGTTCAAATTCTCATTGCAAAAGACCCATCAAGAATTCTGAAAAAATGTTTTCATTTTATTAAATTTACATCTGTAGTAGTAAATGAATTTGTAATTGATGAGTGAGTAACGATATTCTTAATACCTCTACCCATCATACTGACTGCATGCATATTTACCTGAATAACTAAATTATAAAACCTTAGTTACCTAAAATGTATGTGCTGCATAAATATCTAATTATTTGCTGTATCCTATAAAAATTTTCGCACATTGCCATGTTAGTTTTCCATATTGTGGAAAGCTAAGTTTGAAGTTCTGTAATCGAGATATTTTGAAGATCTAAATATTAACTTTTCAGCATCATTAAGTATTTAAATAGTTTTGAAAGCTGGAATATTTACCAGCACTATCATTTGTTTTTAACAATGTTCTTCAAAATTGGCAAAACTAAAAGAACCATTATCAAAACTTCTAGAAATGCACTCATTTTAATAAATGGTTATATTTTAATTAACTTTCAAGATAAATTCTTATGACTGATTTATTTGCTAAATAGAGAAGTCATCTTTTAGGAATTATTGGGTGCAACTTTCCTCTAATTTTTATAGACTGCACCACAAAATATTATTCTTGCTGGAAGAAGAAATTTCTTTTGTGCAAAATCATCATTTGCAAAATGGTGAAAGGAACTTTTATGCATGGAGAATGGTGAATCTGTATGGATGTAATAACAGCTGCATGCTCACAGCACAGTTTAGAGGTAACATTGTAAGTAACTTTCACAAGGTAGTGTAAGCAGGTTAAATGCAATAAAGAAAACTTGGTTAAACAATCTGAGAGTCAAAACCTAGAAAGTAATTTTGCCACCTTTATTATTAAAATTAAAGCTGAATTCTTGCAAGTTTGTCTGTGTTCAGTTGAGACATATTGTGGTTTTGACTTGGATCAAGCTATTAAACCTATAAGATTGAACCACAGTTTTTTGACTGGGGGTAAATCTTTAGCTCAGTATAGTTAAGAGCAAAGATAAGAGTTGAATGTAAGTTATATATGTTTTATGGAACATCATTTCACTTAGCCACATAAGGGTACAAGTGTAATAGAATTTTAAAATTGGTGATGGTTCTTGTGACATGGCCAATCAGCCCATTGTGTGCAAAAATGTGCCACTCAGCGGTAAAATGAACCAACTCTTGGCCACAGAATATACCAATCTTTGCAACAGATAATTTTTATGGAGATTTATTCCTCAGGATATACAGTAATACAGATGTTAGGCTCCCTCTGATTTAAGGAGAAGTGGAGATGAACTCGTTGCTTTAATGCAAAGTTTCTCAAACGGTTTTAGGCATGACCCAAAATTCAAATACCTATTCACCTCATGACTGAAATAATAGGAATACCTTGCAAGCTAACTGGGTGGGCCAAAAGCCCTTTGCAACCCAGGTTCAGGTCACAACCCCAGGTTAGGGAACCCTTGGCTTAACGTGACTACAGACAACTTTGTTCTCTTAACATTAAAAAGTTGCTGCTTGTACCACCTAACGTTGAACCAATTTACAGTGTGATTTATCATCTTGTTTTAAAATTAAATTGTGCTTAATTTGTAGAATTTACTAAGGCTATAAAGTATGTATTGCTTTTATCTTTAACAGTAATATAATAAAAAGAAATCCTACAATGGAAATTCTCAGTCCTTACTAAGAAACCAGTGTAGTAGTAACTGGAAATGTTCCTGTTTTTTCTTATACACAAAAACTCATGTTTTGTGAAAGAAAAGATTTCAATAGAAATTTTATCTGCAGAGATTGTTGTTTATCAAGAGTTTGTGATAATTGACATAAACGAAGTTCTTTAGATAGGTCCGAAGCTAGATGATAGGTGATGTCTGGTGGCTTTATATTCTCTGAAAATAAATGCCCAGGGTACAGTCACTAACTCTGTTGTTGAAACCTGAGATGAATGAACCATGGCATCTTACTGAAACCCAGTTATTAGCAGGGAACAACAAACTCTTGTATTAATGTTTAAGTTCACAGTCTGACTTAAAAAAATACTGTTTTTCAATAACAATCAGCATATTAATATGTGGAGCATTGTGTTAAGGTTTCTGTTATCTAAAGAAAATCTGTTCAAAGACATGTTCGTCAGTGACAATACCAGTAGACTTAAATTTGTCTTAATAATGTTTGATTGTTGATTTGTTTGATATTCATGTTCATTTATGTATTTATTATGTATATTATGTTCATTTTATGGATGCAGCATGAATTATGATTTTTCATGTAATATTCCAGAATTAAAATTCATTCCCACTCTACTTACTGTATTGCTACTCCTCACCAGAGCTTTTTTTGTTTTCTATTTCATAAAATATGTAATTTTAAAACTATTATTGTAATCAAATGAATCCGTGGCCTATTTTGCTGATATTATAATAGTACACTGAAGTACCATTGAATTAGGAATAGGAGACGTTATCCAAATTCAGTACCGCAAATCCCGCATTTGCGTGCATGCGTGGCTGAAACTCTGGTCGTACGTAGCTGTCAGCTTTAACGTCCCCGAGCATTCGCTGTGAGAACCGTAATGGTAAAGGCACAGGATTTAGATGCATTTGATAGAGGGCAGATCATAGGTGCCCAATGGGTGGGACATTTGATCTCCGAAATTGTCAATTAACTTGGATTTTCTCGTAACAGTTTCAAGAGTGTTCAGGAAATATGAAAATTTCGACAAAAAAAGAGCACCCGGACAAACTGCAAAGGACACCAGCCTTGAATGATCGTGGGCTTCGCTGTTTGACCCGCATTGTACAGACCGATAGGGACCAGATGTTATCTGAAATCACCCATCTGAACGTGGGTTCCAGCTGGGAAGTCAGCCACGGACCATCCGATGCTCACTTCATCATCTGGGCTTCAGGAACCGCCGACCTACGAGAGCCCCATTTCTAACTGCACAAAACCAGGCTCAACGTCTTGCTTGGGCTAAAGAACATCGAAAGTGGACCATCGAAAATTGCCAACAGATAGCCTGGAGTGATAAATCCCGATTTAAACTTCACGCCGATGGGAGACTAAAGGTATGGCGCCAACCCATGAAGCCATGGATCCTGCATGTCAGGTCAGAACAGTACAAGCTGGTGATGACCTGGGGTGTCTTCAGTTAGACGTCTGTGGGACCTTTGGTACCTGTACCAATGACACAATGCATCCCGGGAACATAGAACTCGTGGCTGACCATTTATGGCCATCATGCATCCCAATGGAGGTGGCATCTATCAGCAAGACAACTGTTCATCTCACAGGTCCAGGTTGGTTACTGCATGGTTACAGTAGCATTCTGCTGATTTTGAAATAATGAATTGGCCATCTAGAGGCCCAGATTTAAATTCCATCGAAAATCTTTGAGATACTGTCGAGCAGAGTGTTCGGGCCATGTCCCATCAGCGACGACCTTGAGAGAATTGTGGACAGCTCTGGAGAATGCATGGGTTGCCATACCTGTGGAACATTTATGCAAGCTTGTGGAGTCCTTGCCTCGTGTGGTGGCCATTATCAGGGCCACAGGGGTGTCCAACACGTTATTAGGTTGCTATCCTTAATTCAATGGCACTTCAGTGTATAATATTTCAAATTATAATTTTGTACAGATTAATAAAACAATTTGTTATTGCCTGATTTCTGTAATTTTTTCTGTAAGAATATTAATGAACAACTATTTGGTATCTTAGCAAATAGAATTAAAATATATGGAAAGTTTTTAAAACATAGGTAAAAAATAATCGAATAACATTTTATAGCATGGGCCGTTTTATTAAAAAAAATTCTTCTAGCTGCCCAGTACCTAGAATCTGCTTCTGCTCCTCACCTACAAAAAAAAATTTAATTATAAGTAGCCACCTACCCCATTATCAGCAGAACGTTTTAATCATTATATATAAAAAAAGCTTTATAATACAGCTTGTATGTAGAAAATATATTTTTATGATAAATTTTAATAATATAAGGATAATTTCTGTGTTAAAATTATGGCATTCATTTTTAAACACTATGTGCTCATTCTGTATATCACATGTATATAATTGTTCAATAAAAAACCGAAACATCTCATTGTTTTTTATTACAAAACATTTAGGTTATGTAAAAATAGTTGCACCCTGTATTTTTTACTTTTTGTCCAGTATTACATTAGCGTTATGGAATAATTATGTATTGGTATCAAATAACTTTATCCAATTGAAATTAGTATGGGAATCTAGTTGAATCTTTTCACTTGCAACACATGTTAAACTTTCTTGTAAATAAATGTTGCCCAATAAACCTTTATAATCTTGTTTCAAAAAATGTCAGTATAATAATATACTCAATACACTGGTTATAGTGCCTATAAGTATAGTGTGGTATTTGCCTATTAAAATCTAGCAGAAAAAGTGTCCCATACCAGTAGAGAGCGCTGGGAACGATATTCTTGCCTTATTAACATTACCCTCTATGGACGTTTCGCTTTTCAATGACTTTTAAACGTAGAAGCATTTATGCAATGATTTTACCATTCAAATGCACATTATTCCTAAGTATTTTAACTGAACTAGTAAAACTTAGAGAACGTTTGAGCATTTATATTTTTTTAAAACCGAAGAAAGTTGATGGCAGTTCGAATAAAACAAACCGCATTCCTCTTGATGTATCAGAGCGCTGAAGTGATCGTTTTGATTGGCTCTTTGGTAAACTCTCCGAATGACACGTGACGTAACTTATGTTTTAACATGCGACGTTTGGACTCGCCAATTGTAATAAGTCTTACGGCGTAGATATCCTTGTAAATTGCAAAAGCAATTAGCATTTAGTACGTATGTTAACAAATAACATACGTACTAATTGCAAAAGCAGTAGTATCTTCAAATTATAAAATATACTTCAAGTAATAAAAATTTGAATTAACCGATAGGTTAGAGACTGGTAGTAAAGTAAGATTGGTTATAAACAGAGAAAACTAAAGGGATGAAAATTAATCAGGCAGGCTGTGATTCAATAAATCTGAATGGTTGTACTTTTGAGCAGGTGTCACAGTTTAATTATCTAGGCAGCTATGTAACAGATACTGGTGATGTGCGGCATGAGATTAGCAGAATAGTGATTGCTTTTAGTACATACGTACTAATTACGGTACGTATGTACTTTTAGTACATACGTACTTTTGCAATTAGTACATACGTACTAATTGCAAAAGAGTTACATCTTCAAATTATAAAATATACTTCAAGTAATAAAAATTTGAATTAACCGATAGGTTAGAGACTGGTAGTAAAGTAAGATTGGTTATAAACAGAGAAAACTAAAGGGATGAAAATTAATCAGGCAGGCTGTGATTCAATAAATCTGAATGGTTGTACTTTTGAGCAGGTGTCACAGTTTAATTATCTAGGCAGCTATGTAACAGATACTGGTGATGTGCGGCATGAGATTAGCAGAATAGTGATTGCTTTTAGTACATACGTACTAATTACGGTACGTATGTACTTTTAGTACATACGTACTTTTGCAATTAGTACATACGTACTAATTGCAAAAGAGTTACATCTTCAAATTATAAAATATACTTCAAGTAATAAAAATTTGAATTAACCGATAGGTTAGATCATTTTAATACTGCAAATTATTAGTATGATTATTCTGTATGAAAATGCTCTAACCTATCGATTAATTCAAATTTTTATTACCCCCTCTCAACACACAACCCCCCACTTCACCACTCTGAATACACCAATTGTCATAAACAGACCCCCCATAACCCCTTTACCCCTCAATATAAGGGGGGGGGGGAATTTACGGTATCAAATATCCTTTAATTCACAAGGAATACAGTTTGCACTGGACCCCTTCGAGTCTACTT
This sequence comes from Ryuthela nishihirai, assembly GCA_038380435.1. Taxonomy (NCBI): domain Eukaryota; kingdom Metazoa; phylum Arthropoda; class Arachnida; order Araneae; family Heptathelidae; genus Ryuthela; species Ryuthela nishihirai. The sequence goes on from JAWZYU010000003.1 coordinate 24,926,983, forward strand.
CACTGCATTCCACTTCATTAATTATTGCTAATCTAACTGGCTAACAACCATCTCCTTACCCCCATATACCTCAATTCACATCCCCATTAAATTAATGGCACATTTTAAAATTTTTAAGTGCAGTTAAAAGGCCCCTCTCACCCCTAAAAATTCCATTTCTACAGTTAACCCTCCAATGCAAGAGGATTTAAAGAATATAAAAGTTCTATCTTAGTCCCCCAGGGCACAAATTTACACCCCTATTCGACCCCTCCTCCCCCACACCATTAAAAATTAATAACTATCTCAATCCCGTACCTTTATGGTCCATCCCATTTCCTAGGTAGTTACGCTACGTTGTGTAACGCAAGTGCTAAAATCTACCTTATTGACACCAACTCGCAGCATGTCCCACAAAAAGCGTACATTTCACCCTCCATCATGGAAGATATTTTAACTACTCCCCACCACTCTAACACTTTTTACGACGTAGCAGCTTCCCTTTGCTTTATTTCATTTTCCAACGAATCTAGGCAGCCTGCGAGCCATTAAGCTTTTACACTGCTTTTAATATCTACGATGCCTATTTCTACTCTGATGCCCACATTAAGTCACAAACACTTATCAAAGATTTCACATATTTTTTCTCCCCTGGTCCTAGCATCCTATTAGGAGACTTCAATTCACACAATGAATGCTGGAGCAGCACACACACACCGACAACAGGGGTACTGTCATTGAAGCACTCATTCACCTTGGCCATACATAATGATGGTACACCCACCTTCACAAGACCCCCATATGAGTGTTCTTGATTTAACTCCACTCCTGACATAGCCCCAGCAATCACATGGCAGGCTAACCATGACAGTGACCATTACCACCTCCTAATCATTCAAGGCACAAAACCCACTGCTTACACTAACAAGACGCACATAAACTGGCACAATTTCTCAACAGACTGTGAAGCCCACACAATAAAGCAAACTCGATCTCTCCTCATTTTATGACACTATCAATCAAAACGAACAAAATTTATAACCAAATGCATCACTGGCTTCACCAAAAATCACCCCTCCATCACTAAACAACTGGCCATAGGAAAATAAACGGGACACTGCCAGAAGACACCCAACCCAGCCTGCCATAAACACATTCAATCAAGCAAATGCAAAACTTAGACGACTCAGATTAACCATCAAAAGAAAGGAGTGGAGAACATATTGCAATCAATTTAACCCCAGAACAGACTCTACACTTATTTGGTCCACTATCAGATCACTGAAAGCCCAAACCCAACCACTAGCCCCTTGGTATTCATTCATATATAAAATAAATACCCCCTCAAGCAGCTGCTTGCCACAGAGGTCTCGGATGGGACGTTAAGCCGTGGCCCCGTGTGCGGGAGAGCCATACCCTGTGCACGTTAAAGAACACGCTGGATGGCCTTAACGGGAGACTACCATCTGTCTCCCAACAGCTGTTCCAGTGGGTCCCTACCCCCAACCTTCTCTGAGCCTTCGGGGGCCATGTGACCTGGCCATTTAGCCCATGGTGTGCAAAAAAGTGCCGCTCAGAGGCAAAACAACCCAACCCTCACTACTACCCCCCCCCCCCTCAAGCCAATACACCCACTACAAACTCGTAACTGATTCCATTTTACACCCACCTCGCAAACTACCCGCCATCAATCTACCCTCACACAAAAGGAACTGCACATTGCAATACAACAAGCTAATAAAAACAGCACCTCTAGTCCTGATCACATATCTTACAATGTGCTGAAACACTTGGGCCCAAATACACTTAGCAACCTGCTTCACATTTACAACACATGCTGGACAACATCACTTTCCCACTAAATGGAGAGAGATTCATATTCTTCCCATTCTTAAGCCATCAAAACCAGCATGTGAAATATCTTCCTACATACCAAATGTACTCACCTCCTGTGTCTTGAAGATATTTGAAAGAATGGTGCTCTCAAGATTAAATTATTTTGCTCACACAAACAAAACCTTTTCCATTTGTCAAACTGGCTTCAGAGAGCACAGTCAACAACAGATAATTTCTTTGACTTCATCACCTCAGTTGAAATAGCCATTCATAAAGAAATTTTATGTTGTATTTTTCTTGACCTTGCACCAGCATTTGATACTGCCTCACACACCAGCATACTTTATAAACTACAAAATATTGGTATTACAGGACATACCCTACACTTCATACAAAACTTACTCACACTAAGAAACATAAGGGTCCAGCTGGGGACCACTCTCTCTGACTCATATAAATTAAATAGAGGTGTACCACAAGGCAGTGTAGTCTCTCCATGGTTATTTAATCTCCTATATGATGTCCTCAAACTACTTCCAAGAAACATTTCCTGTTCAATTTTTGCTGATGACATAGCACTCTGGACCACTGGTCATAACATTAGTATCATTCAGTACAACCTACAAAATGCAATCAACTTGGTCCTTGACTTTACCACAAAATGGGGACTAGCAATCTCTGCATCTAAATCTGCAGTCTTACCCATTACTCGCAAACACATTCCCAACAATTCCCCCTTATCACAATTAACACATACAATTCCCACTGTCAACTACTATAAATATTTAGGGCTAACAATTGACCGCAAGCTTACCTGGAAGGGGGTGGCTCAGTCGGTAGCGCGCCAGGCTCGTAATCTGTAGTTCCCAGGTTCGAGTCCCAGCTGGATCAGCGTTGCGATTTATCTCCGCAAAATTCCCCGCCCTGCCCACGGTCAGTAGGGGACACCGATGGGCTTGGTAAAGGCCGCCGTCCGTCGGATGGGACGTTAAGCCGTGGCCCCGTGTGCGGGAGAGCCATACCCTGTGCACGTTAAAGAACACGCTGGATGGCCTTGACGGGAGGCTACCATCTGTCTCCCAACAGCTGTTCCAGTGGGTCTCCTCCCCCAACCTTCTCTGAGCCTTCGTGGTCCTTGTGGCCTGGCCATTTAGCCCATGGTGTGCAAAAAAGTGCCGCTCATAGGTAAAACAATCCAATCTTACCTGGAAACACCACATTCAAAAAACAGCTCAACTGCACAAACACACTCAACATCCTCTCAGCCATTGGGGCGGCGGTGGCTCAGTCGGTAGCGCGCTAGGCTCGTAATCTGTAGTTCCCAGGTTCGAGTGTAACGTAAAATCAATCAATCAATCAATATAAGAAGTACATCTTCACATTTATCACTGAGTACAATCCGAAGAAAATAAAAAAAAATCTGGTGAAGAATCGAGGTTTGTAACTCGAAATAAAACCGATTCATAGCGGCGTAATTTCAACACGTTGTTGCTTGTATCATTATATAATTATTTAAACTTTTACAAAAATGACAAACTTACCGATGAAAGGTAATTCCTGGTATCTTTTTCGAAGGGCGATTCGTGCAGCCGTAAGCTGAACAGGCTGCCGTATTACAAATGTCGAAAAAAATTAAATTTTTATAGCGCAACACTTTGTTACTCACCTATACTACTGATCAATGTTTTGAATAGCACAACATGGCTGCCGCGCAGTCGCCGTAGCATCATTTTCAAGTGCCTAAGGCTCCTCCTCTTATCTTCCTATCTCCATGGATTTGATGCTATTCTGCTTTTCCATGCTGCATTTTGGCGCCCTTTTTGTGAGGTTGTGATTTTGTCGCCGCGCAATAACAGGTAAATATTTTTTATTAAAAGCCAAATGTTATATGATTGTTTTCTGGTATAGGGAGCCCCTTATTGGAGGCTAATTTTATTATGATTTTACAACATGAACTTTGATATAATTGTTTTGCTTGTATATATTTCTTAAAAAATATTTACGTAGATGTGTTAATATTTCAAAGCGGTCGAATTATATTTGTTCGGAAGTAATCGTGTTTTAAATTTTTATACCGATACAGGGGTAATTTGATTTAATAATTTTTGTAAATAATAATAATTTTTGTAAACATAACTGCCGTAGAAGAGTTGTATTGATCAATCTAAGCTAACCAGGCTTGTTTTGGAAAAAACGCTTTCAGAAAACTAGACGTGTTATAAGAATACAGATTTAGTTTTCCATACAGCCTATATGATTCAACAAAATATTTAATATTTCTCATTTTATAGGCATAAACACCATAAATACAATTGTTGCCACCTGTATTAATCTACCTATTCTAAGACTGCCATAAATACAATCGTTACTAAACTTTCAAGTCATGATGCCAGATATGCCACTCAGAGGTAAAATAACCCTGATGCAAAATACCATAAACAAATAGTGATAAGCTAAGTTCAAAGGTACATTACCAGTTTTGACTTATCAGTATTAGCAGTAGGCAGGGGTAGGAAAGAAAAAAAGTAATAAGGTTTTCAAAGTACATATTTGAAGATTACAGTTCGTGCATTTAGTGAATAATTTCGCATTACAGGGGAAGAGGAGACTCCCATAGTAATAATGAAATAGCAAATTTATATATAATGAATAATTCTTGCACACAATATAAGATTTAAATACTTTCCATAGCAAAATAAGAACGATTGATCCAGTTTAAGCTTATATGCCAGTGCATTACCAAATATATGAAGGAATTTGACTAATACCTTTTAAATAAAAAAAAATTCAGTTTGTTATAAATAAAACATTTGCAATACTGATGAAATTCATACACACATTTGATACTGATATCAGATCCATTTTATTACACCTATATTTATAAATATAAAAATGCCATTACAGACAATAAACATAAATTTACAGAATATCATTAGCAAAATTATAACTCAAAATTATATTACTGAAAACATCAAAATACTTTTGCATATTGTGTATAGTCACTGGGGTCGCTCAGTCAGTAGCGTGCCAGGCTCATATTCTGCAGTTCTCAGGTTTGAGTCCTTGCTGGGTCAGCATTGAGATTTATCTCTGTGAAACACCACCATGCCCATGGTCAGTAAGAGACACTGATATAGTCACTGGGGTGACTATATCAGTGTCCCCTACTGACTGAGCGACCCCAGTGACTATACACAGTGACTATATCAGCTTAGGCCACCATCCGTCAGATGGGACATTAAGCTGTGTGTGGGTTTGACAGAAGGCTACCATGTTTCCCAACAGCTGTTCCAGTGGGTCCCCTCCCCCAACCTTCTCTGAGTCTGTGGGGTCCTGTGACCTGGGCATTTAACCCATGGTGTGCAAAAAAGTGCCACTCAGAGGTAAAATAACCCAACCAAAAACAAGAAGAGAGATATGTAGAAATGTGTTCATATGAGAAGAGATATTTAGTAACATTTTTGGTTGGTCGGGGGAGGCAGAGATATACCCAGGTTGGAGAGGGTCACAAGTGGATAATTACTGTTACCTTGGGTAAGTAATTTTTATGCACTTAATTTAGAGAGTCAGGTTTGTTTAGGTAATATCTATTATATATTTTGGTGAACATGTTACATTAGCAAACAAATTACTCTGCAGTAAGAAACTTAAAGTTTATTTATATTAACAACAATGCAGTATGAAGGCAGCCACCACAAATATGAATTTCCAACAAGAGCTGTCTAAAGCTATATGTACAATATTGATGAAGCTTATTTTCTACAGAATTATTCTACAGCATTGTGTATAGTTTAAGCAAATATCATTAGCAAAATTATGCATAATATTTGGAAAATTATGTAAACATTTCAGGTAACAATACAAATTGTTGGCTGCTTATTTATTCATGAAAGAAAAAAATGATGCTACAATCAGTGTCATTTTGACTATGAGAATTTGATGTACAGCAAATTGTAATGTCTATAAGTGTGACAGATATTTTAAGGTGATTTCATATTCAGGAAATAAATGTTTCATTCACATAGTAGCATCATAATAAATAATAAGCATACTCTAAAGAGCGACTGGACACTGATAGATGTGTGTTCAGGCCTGGATTTACACCTCATGGACCCTAGTGATGTGAATTATCTGAGTTTTTTTTACCATCGATAGTCATCAGTGTTTTTGAAAAAATAATCGATAGTTTTTTAGTTTGCCAACTTATAAAAGTAAGCTTTTTTATGTTTGATTTAAAAAAAATTGATTTTTGGTACATCCTATTCAGGTGGTAAAGTATGGTGGTTAAGAAGTTTACATTGACAGCTGCCACTTGCTTCTTCACATGTTGGGAGAGTATAGTAAACTTTATAAAGGTGCTACAATAAGGAAAATAAAATACATTATTTTTTTTCCTTCTACTAATGATGGATAAGTTGGCCACACCAAGCAGCCAACAAATTCACAAGTGTTTCGAGCTTGATAATTATCAAAATAGCACGGCTGAATATGAGCCCAAATTATCTCTGTTATCAACAAAATCTTGTACTTTTTTGGGATAACAGAGCAATAATTGTATTTTAAACTTAAAGGTTTTTGAAAATTTTCTTGAATATGTGGTCAACTGAAATTTAGTTGCAAAAATTTCTCTGCTCACAATTATTCTTGTTTAATTATCAGTTTTGCCAAAAAATGGGGCAACCTATTTCAATCCACCTATTGTATTTCACTAGTTCAGTTTTCACAATATCTAACAATTTATTGCCTGTTAAATCATCTTTTTCAATTTGTTACATTAATATTAAGTAGGGTTTAGCTCATTACAACCTTAAAAGAAAGCTTGATTGTGGATAAATATTCATTAAATCTTGGAGTATTTTTTAAGTGCGAAATGGGAATGTCTTGTTCAAGAATTTGTGTTACTTGAACTAGTTATCTCTAATTGCATTATTCTGATATGATGTTGCAAGATAGGTCCATTCTGCACTTAAACATGCTAAAACTGAGTAATTCCTTAGGCATTCTTTAGCTTTGAGTTCCCAATTTTCCCTTCTTAGTGCTAACAATCAGAAACCTAATGAATTCAAGATTGAATATTAATTTGTTTTCCATTTCCTGATAAGAAAGTTTGTTGTTTATATTGATTTAATTGGTGATTCCACTAAAATATTCCAATTAAGAAAGGTTTTGAATCTCATACAGATTACACCCAGCCACATAGTTAGGAGAGAAGGAAAACAAGTTTAAGATGTAAGAAATAAACTTTTGTATGTGTTAATTTGTTTTTAAAATATTTATAATTCTATTACATGTATCAAATTTTGTGAAAATAAAAAAATAAAACTATTATACTTATATTAAATGTAGTTTCAAATCTCATATATTTCTTCCCCCTCCCCACTTCAACTTAAATTTTAATTCATCCCATATTTTCTAGATGTGAGTTCATTGCTGTATACATAGATGGTTCAAGGTTAACCTGGACTTTTTTTTTGTATAAAAGAAATGAATACAAATACACTTAGTTAAGGGAAAGTACCTAGAGAAGGTACTTTCCCTTAACATTAACACATTTATCCCATCTCTGTGAAAGACTGTATTCCAGCCATATAGAAGGATTTGGGTTGCTATCGTAGCCACAGTAGGATACATTCCTGGAGTTGTTCATCTGTAGTGAATTCTGAACAGGTGAAAATCACTTGGAGCCAAGTCAGGACTGTAGGGGGGGGGGGGGGTTATTTCCCAGCCCATTGATGCCACAGCTGTGTGATCTAGTGTTGTCATGCAACAGGATAACTTGTTTTGACAATTTTCGTGGTCTTTCCTTGCAGATTTTGGGTCCAAGCTTCTCTTTTACAATGATAGCATAATTCTCTGCATTCATTGTTGCTCCCTGTGCAAGAAAATCCACCAAGTGTATCCCATTTGCATCCTAGAATACAGTACTCATTAGCTTTCCTGCAGAGTGTACTGCCTTGAATTTCTTCGGCCTTGGAAAACCCTTGTGCCATTCACAGCTGGCTCACTTGGTTTCTAGAATAAAAAAATGAACTGAAGTCTCATCACTGGTCATGATCTGTTGCAGAAATGCATCTCCTTCTTACTTAAAGTGTTGCAAAAGCTCTGTGCAAATGGCAACACAAAGTGACTTCTGATCAAATGTCAATGCCTTTGGTACCCAACGAGCACACACTTTTCTGAATAGCAGGTGCTCATGGATGATTTTTTTCCACACTGCCAACACTGATGTTGATATTTGCAACTATATCATGTACTCTTACCCTCCTGTTTTCCAAAATAAACTGTTGCACACAATGTTCACTTCAGTCACAACAGTAGCTGACACATGTCCATGCAGTTCATTTGCTACTCCTTGTCCCTCAGAAAACTTGTCGCACCACTTTGACAGTGTTTTATCCCCATATTGTGCCTGCAGTCTTCGCAAAATTTCACCAGGTGTCACCTTCTTCACAAAATTTTTTATAATACTCTGTTCCACACTCCCTGACACCTCTGCAGACTCCATGCTTTCCACAATGCACCTCACATGCACTACATGGATGAAATTGCTGCTGGCATGAAAGGTTCACACATGTTTACTGTACAGATTCTGTCGCAATTGGTACAGAACATGGAGAGTTGCAATAAAAAGTCCAGGTCAACCTTGAACTACTCTTGTATATTTACTGGTCCCACTAGTTCAGAAGCTCATGAACTGCCACTGCCTGATTCTCAATCAGAGCAGTCTCTTATCTAATTTATTATCAGAATCAACAAAATATTTCTAGAAAAAAATTGAAATTTTCTGGATCAGTTTTATCCAAAACATCCATTGAAGGATTGCATGAACACATTTTACTTACAGTTTTTAAAAGATAAATAAGAAATTAATAAAAAAAATGCTAAAAAAAAAAACACTACTTGTCCAACACTGTTTAACAGTCTTAGTATCCACCAGACTACACATATATTAAGTTTCAAATCAAAGCCAAACCTTTGTTGCTATTATGTGGTGATCACATGTTTAAAAAAAATTATTTTTCTCTTTGTAAATTATATCACAATAAAAATAATTTGAAAAAAAAATTAAAATATTTTTAAACCACAGAATATATTATAAAAAGCATGCTGCACATTTGTACTAGGGGTCAGAAAACCTCCAGTGTAATGAAAATATTCTTTTGGTATTGGACTGAATACTTTCATGAACAAATCTGATATAAACAATTGACACTTTGTAAACTAACAATGATTAAAAATAGTGCAAGCCACAACAAATGGCATACTTTGTACTGTGCTAATGGCAGTTTGAAAGATCGCAAACATTTACTACTTTCCAATGCATTAAGTTGAGAAAAAATGAAAAGAATAGTGTGCTGTTTAGGAGCTCTGAAAAATAACATTTTTTAAATTTAAATTTCTGTTGTACTAATTGCCCCATTACATTTTTAGCCAAATACATGGGTTTGATGAACCATCTATTTGTCTAAAACAAAAAAAAAAATTGCATATGCTTCAGCAGCATATGTTTTAAAACTGTTGTCCCTGTTACCACTGACAGTTCATGAGACAGTTGAAAAATGTCATTTTCCCCTGTTATCTTTGCTAATGTACTTTGTAATGTAATGTAAGATGGATAGTGGTCATCCTGAGTAATTGTAACCTTGTCGTGGTCTCTAGCTAACTTTTCCTATTTCTTGAAATTATTTCGAAAGTCTTGAGAGGCTATTCTGTAGTACTTTTAAGCCCCTTGATGCCTTAGTCTAAGATTGACTTACTTCCATCCTACCTCACTGACATCTTTGTAACATGGCAGAATCAAATTACTACCTAAGTGATGGACTGGAACATGAATATGTGGGACTACAGCCACATATTCTTTTATATCAACCATAATTCACATGCTTGTGAGTTAAATATGCACATATTTCAATAAATATTTTGTGGAAAAAATTCCTCAAAATATGTATTGATTTATAGATGTCAAAAAGTCGACAGGTAGCTATGATTGTCATTTATTCTTTAAATGCACATATTTCTTCAGCATTGCAAAATTTATATGTACACCACTTCATGTCATTTTCTTATATACTTTTCGAGATGTTATTTTTTAATTTTGAACATCAATGTACTTAGCTATTATGATATGCTTATTACAACTTAGATGAACTAAATTTTTAATTAATCACTTTGGAAATTGCTAAATAACAAGTAATACCATATTTCTGATAGTAATTTCTGTTAAGAAATCCTTAAATAGCTGCTCCTCTTTTTATAGTATGTTCACATCACTTTCAGTGCCTTGGATAAGTTGTGCACTGAGTGCCATACCATTTGATATGCATTTTATTGCACTTTATGCTTTATTCCATGTTGAAACATAATTTGATAGTTAATGCACTTAGTATCCATTTATGTGTAGTAAATAATAACAGTAAGGGATTTATTTTTAAATCTTTACAGAAAATAATGGGAGCAAAACAAAAAAGAAAAAATGACACCACAGAAGAAAAACATGTAATTGAGAAAAAGGCAAAAAAAGTAATTGAAATAACTAATATAACAAATACAGCTAGTAAAAGGAATAAGATAACAGGTTTAAAAGCTAATGGAAATAGCATTGTGCCAAGTAACTCGAGAAGAATCTTAAGAAGTAGTGAAAAAATAAAACTCGTGAAAGAAACAGTGAGAAACCAACAAACAGTTAAAATTTTCCATGAGACAAATTCTGACAAACCTCCCCGATTGACTCCTATGAGAACTGACAAAACTAAAGTGTATAGAGTAAATAGTGATGCAGGAAAAAATAGAAAAGATAACATTTCTAAATCTAAAAGGAAGGAGGGAAAAATGTATCCAGTAATGGATAAAAATAATAGGAAAAAAAATACACTTCCTGATCTGAAAGAATGCTGGGTAGCATTAACAAAAGATGAGATATACAGTGGCAGTTTTATTAACTCTGACTCTGAAGAAGTTATAAACAATGGTTCTTTCAAAAGAAGTAAAAATAGGATTAAACTAAATATGAGAAAAAAACAGAATAAAGTTGAAATTGAAACAGATGGAGAGAGCTCTACTCAGACATGTACTAAACAAGTAAAGGAAGCATCAGCAAATGAAGCTGTAACAAATTATATTGATATTGTGAACAAGAGTTTTGAAACTGTGAATAAGGAAGTAAATATTTTTAGAACTAAGCAAAAGAAAACGCTAGTTTTATCAAAAATAGATTCTAACCCAGAAAAGAATATATCGTCTATTAAAAAAATCACGAAACATTGCGAGTCTGATTCAGAAAATATCTCAACTGCAATTAATTTAGGTTGTTTAATTGATACTGTTGAGTGTAATAAAATTGATCCATTATCTCCTCAAAAGTGTAATATATCTTCTAAAGCTTCTCTAGATAAAAGACATGAAAAAGGCTATGTTGTAGATGACAGAATAAATATTCAGAAATGCCATAATAATATAGAAAACAGTAGCAATGATGTTACTCAAAATAAAGAAAACTGCTCATCCAGTAGTGAATCTGAATGGGAAGAAGTTGCTGATACAGAACCTGCACTTGATATTGAGGATTATAAGCCAGAAATTCCTCGAGATGGTGTTGAAATTGTATTAAATTCTCCTCGTATTCTTGAATATTATCGTAAAAAGAAAAAGGAATATGAGATGTTTGAATACATACGTCTAATGATTAATCGGTTTAGAAAGCATAGGCAACTAACAATGCATAAAGTTCACTTATTATGTTATGTAGCACATGGATTGTACATAAATGATATATTAAATGAACCTATACTTAGAGGGATTGCACTGTCACTTATACCTAATGAACTCTTAAAATTAACACAAAAAGAAAAGAAAATAGATGTTGATGTAATTAAAAAAGTGGTTAAGTGGTTCCAGGAATCATTTTCTAAAAAGGAAAATTTTGATTATTCTGTTGTTGGTATTAGGCAAACACTAGAACGTAATTTCAAAGAGCAAAAAGCTTCAAACATAGGTGAATATGTTATGATGTTTGTAATAATTGCACGAGTTTTACAAATGAAAACTCGGCTTTGTTTTTCTTTATATCCTGTACCCATTAAAGCTACTGATCTTTTAAAAAAATGCATGAGTAAATTATATAAGAAATTTGCAAATAATGAAAGTGTTTCACGCATAGAATGCAAGGAAGAAGGAGGCGAAAACTCAAAAAATATATGTAATGATATTAAATTGAGTAGGTCCAAAAATGCTAGAAAGAAAAAACACATTGTTAATGAGAAAAAATTCAATAATTTGGCTATAAACAGTACTTTAGATGAAACTGTTTCCACTGACAAAAATAAATCTTTTTTGAAAAAAGCAGGTGAAAGGAAAACAAAGTGTAAAAATCTAAAGTTAGAAACTAATGAGTCTGAAAACAAAAAAAAGGCTAGAAAAGTTAGTAACCAAAGAAAACAACCACGACGCTCTGTCTCAAAAAAGTCATATAAGTTAAGTAGTGATGAAGATATAGAAAGTGATGATGAGTATGTACCAAAGTATGGGGAAGTTTCTGAGAGTAGTGATGAAGACTTTGTTCCTGAGAAGGAAATTCTTGATGAAAATATGAAAAAGAAATTATTGAAAGAGATAACTGTAAATATTAGATGTAAAAGAAAATCACAAATAAAAAACAGTAGCAGAAAAATTTTGTCTTCAGATTCTGAAGATGTGATTGAGAAGGGTATAGAGCTTTGGGCTGAAATATATTCTAAACCTCAGAAAAAATGGATACCAATTGATTGTTTTTATGGAATTTTAGGTAAACCATATGGAATAGAAGATTTAGCAACTCAACCAGTATCATATGTCATAGCATTTGATAACCAATCATATGTTAAAGATGTATCAAAGCGCTATTGTTTAAAATGGATGACACATACAAGGAAGTTGAGAACTGATCCTCAATGGTGGATGGAAAGCCTAAAACCATTTATGCATCTGAATGCCAAAGAACAAAAAGAAGAGGATAAGCAACTAGAAGCCGCCCTCATTAATATGCCAATGCCTTCAACTATTTCAGCGTAAGTTGCTACTGTTTCTGTTATTCATTTTCTGTATGATATTGGATTTTATTTCTGATATTTAAAAGTTTACTGTCTTATTGTCTTATTTATCCTAAAGATGTGCTATAAGGAAAAATACATTACTTTCTGTGGTTAGAAATTTCAGAAGAATAATAAGCTTTCTTTTGATCAAAGAAATTGCTTTTGTTCAAAAGTAAAGATCATTCTAAAAAGAGATGAAAAGCTTTTAAAATAATTCTAATCCAACATGTAGTCACTTTCTACAGAAGAATCAGTACCAATTTCCTCTTGCCCCTAAAGATGCTTCATAACTATAAAATATGTTTTTTTTGCAATATATATGGTAAAAGGGACTAGCCAAGAACAAAACCAAACCTCTTCTATGAACAATAAAGTGAACTAATGTGTCATACTCTATTTGCAAAACCTTAGTATGGTTATGCTCAAATATATTTTGTTTCTCATGTTATTTATGGAATAATAAGTGATATTTGTCTCCAGTTTTGAGTTGCCTAAAATTAGATAATGACCATTTTTATATAAAAAGAAAAGTAGTTACAAAAATTATGCATTTTCTATAAGCTGTGGTAGGCTTATTGGTTTTTCTGTTATGAATCAATTTATAAATAAAAGTTTTCTCATGTGTTTCTGGAGAGATGTGGGTTTGAGTCCCATAAAAAAATAAATAAATAAATACCTCCTCAAGCAGCTGCTTGCCACAGAGGTCTGACAGGAGCCTGTCAGTTTAATACGCCATAGTAGAGGGAACTGTGAGGATGGCGGGTCCTCAGCAGATTTTTTGCCAACTGCACACGGTGTTCCCAGGGGCTGACCACACCCAAAGCTGCTTAACTTCGGTGATCAGACGAGAACCGGTGTTTTCAGCTATGTCAGCAAAATTTTTCCACAAAAACATATATTGATTTATAGACATTAAAAAATTAACAGGTAACTATGATTGTCATTTATTGTTAAAATCATTAATAGCGTGAAGTGACTTGATTATTTATTTCCATCTTAGCGCAATAAAAAATAGATGGCATCAAGTGTAGGTGTCGAAAATCACGGTAAAAGAGTGATAAGTCATACTAAGTGGAAAAAGACAATACCTGTATGTTTCTGGAAAGATGTGGGTTCAAGTCCAGTAAGTTGGCAAAATTTTTTATACAAAAACATTTATTGTGATTGTCATTTATTGTTAAAACATTTCTTTTTTTTTAATTCAAATAATACCCCCTCAAGCAGCTGCTTGCCACAGAGGTCTGACAGGAGTCTGTCAGTTTATATGCCATAGCAGAAGGTCCTAAGAGGATGGCGGGACCTCGGCAGAAAAACAATGCGAACATCCATGCCTTATCTGGAGCTCAAACCCAAGTCCCTTAGATCAGTAGCCAAGTGTGCTAACCACTTGACCACAAGACCATACTTAAAAAGTTTTTATTCATTAGCAGTATTAATGTTGATATATAAAATGATGAACTTTCATAAGTGTTGCTTTTACATTTAAAATATATTCAGTATATTGTAACCCGAGTGGTATTTTTAGGTTTAAAGATCATCCTTTATATGCTCTGAGACGTCATCTTTTAAAGTTTGAAGCTATCTATCCTCCTGATGCACCACCCCTTGGATATATAAGAAAAGAACCAATTTATGCTAGAGAATGTGTTTTCATATTGCGTGGAGAAAAAGAGTGGCTAAAGGATGCTCGTGTGATTCGTAAAGGTGAACAACCATATAAAATAGTGAAAGCACAGCCTACATGGGATAGGGTTAGTAAAATGAATAATATATATATTAGAAATACCAATAGTTCTTGTACTGAAAATTTTACGTTTAGTCTTATGTATTCCTGAAGTGTTTTTTTTATGCTGTCAGTTTTCAGTGTCTCGTAAGTTGTAGCAGCAACCATTTCTTAACATTACTCAGCTTTTCAAAAATTTTCCCCTCTTCTTTGTGTATTTTAATAGTTTTTAAACAGTGTATTTTCTTTTCTCCCTGTAACTTCCTCTAATTATTTATCCTCACAATTAGATGTTCAGTATAATGGGATTTCTCTAATCTGGCAAAATTGCATTTTTTTTTTGCTTTAGTAATGGTTGAATTATCTTTCATTTATACTGTAGGTTTATTATACTGATTTATTCTTCCTTCCCCAATGGTTTGCCCTGTTGCATTATTTACATTTTATTGTGATATTTTAAACAGGTTCAGTTTCATAAGAAAATAAAAAAAATTTTTTTGAGCCAAAAAAGTGGAGGATGGGGGGAGAGGGAGGGGAATAGCAAGTTTGCACCCAGCCCTTCCAGATTTATGAAGAGATATAATTTGAGAACTAATGGTTATGTGCATGAAAATGATGATATGCAGAAAATGCCAGAAAAATATCAGGAAAATATTCATTTTTCACAAATTTCTTATAAATTCAAGAAATGGCCATTTTTTTTTATTCAAGAGTGTCCATATATAGAGATCTGGGTGGTTTCCATCAGACACAACAATGGAAAGAAAGATGCCAAGACATATGATAAAAATGTGGCCATGCAAAAACCCATTGTACAGTTGTCTAGCCTGTTTGCAGATGGCACTAAACTTTCTCCATTGATGAGTTTTAAAAAGAAAACTTTCCTAAGGAGAAGCTTTTGAGAGGAGTTTACATTCATGTTCACACTAAAGAATGGATTAAGAAGTATGAAATTGTCCTGGGGAACTTCTGTTTTTTTTTTTTGGTAAAAAAAAAAAGTCATTATTAATCTGGGATCAGTGCTAGAGACATTATTGAGGCTGTGAAAAAGCAGTGAAGGAATTGGAATCTGAACTAACTGTAATTCCAGGTGATTTCACATGCTCTTTGCAACCGTTTCACATGCCCTTTGCAACCACTGGACATTATATTAACTCATTGTTTGATATCTGGGAAGTAGAATAAGCAGATGGATACCCTGCAACATGACTACTCTAATAGGATGAATGAAGAGGTCTATTAGAGAGATTTGTAAATAGGTAAATGTGTCACAAAACAGAAGACAGTTATTTTTTCATTTGTGGCATTAGTAATGCATTAGATTGGAGTGAAGATAATATTTTGTTAAGAAAGTACCAATGTAAACATTTATAGTGAAAATGACAGTGATGGCCATTTTCACTATAAATGTGATGAATGACAGTGATGAAGGGGG
This sequence comes from Ryuthela nishihirai, assembly GCA_038380435.1. Taxonomy (NCBI): domain Eukaryota; kingdom Metazoa; phylum Arthropoda; class Arachnida; order Araneae; family Heptathelidae; genus Ryuthela; species Ryuthela nishihirai. Next base: position 24,943,022 of record JAWZYU010000003.1, read on the forward strand.
AGGGGGGGAATGAAGGTTTCTTAATGTATAAAAATAAAAAAAATTAATACCCCCTCAAGCAGCCGCTTGCCACAGAGGTCTGAGAGGAGCCTGTCAGTTTATAAGCCATAGTAGAAGGAAGCATTTTCTTTTTTATATTTGCATTGTTCCTTTGTACAGTGCTGTAAAACATACTTACCCAGGCCCAATAAGAGGTGGGGAGGGTATCTGGCTTGCAATTCTTCAAGGGGCCCAGCTGAATATACCAGTATGTTGTATACTTGCACTGTTCACAAAGTGGATGTGTGAGGAAAGATGTTAACAAAATTTTGAATGGCCATATATAGAGATCTGGGTAGTTTCTCAGTATTCCAAGTGTTAACATCCATTTATCAAAGTATGAATATGTATTCAATATTTTAGTTCAGCCAGCGTCTTTGGCAAGAAGGTTAGATTTTGATATCATTACTGGATTATTTGCAAACCAAAGATCTCAAAAAAGTACCCTTGTAAAAAAAATTGTAAAATTTTGAATTCGTTTTGTTTGTATAGTTGTGTTAAAAGCAAACTTAATTTTCACAATAATTTGAGCAATATTAGTCTAATTTTTTGTACCAACCATAAAAAAGTTATGCTTCATTTTTATGTTATATTCATTGGCTATTAAAGATTAACACATTATTTTTACCTATCTTCCTATTGCTTTTTGCTTTGACATTTATCGATTTATGGATTTGACAAACATTGTTCCACCATATCTTTCGAACGCAATTGAGAAACAGTGATTTATATGTCAAATTAAAGCTGGTGATGCGGAGAGTGTCATAGGCTATAAAAAATTGATCCCCTGTTCACCCCACCCACCCAAAAAAAAGGGGAAATAGGAAACCTATTCCTCCACTATATCTCCAGAATGTGAATGCTAAAAGTAACCAGCTATACATCAAATGATAGCTTCTGGCACATGAAATGACATAGACTATGAAAAATTGATCCCCCATGCTTTCCCCCTAAAAAGGGGGAAAATATGGAAATGATTGTTCCCCTATATTTCCTGAATGCGAGTGCAGAAAGTAACTAGCTATGTGTGAAATAAAACTGTGACTTTTGGAATATCATAGGCTATAAAAAATTGACCCCACCATGTTTTCTTCTCCCCTGAAAAATGGAAAATATGAGAACTATTCCTCTGCTATAGCTCCAGAATGGGAATTCCAAAAGTAACAAGTTATATGTCAAATGAATGCTCAGGAAATGTCATAGGCTACGAAAAATTTATCCCTGATGCTTTCTTCCCCCTAGAGGGGGGGGGGGGGGGGGGGGCTATGAAAATTATTCTCCTATATCTCTTGAATGTGAAGTGGAAAGTAACAAGCTATGTGTCAAATGAAAACTTGTGACTCAGAGAGTGTTATAGGCTATAAAAAATTTGAAAGTCGTTCTACTATATCTTCCAAACACGAGGACTACAGTTATGAGTTAGGTGTCAATTGTAAGCTATTTCGAATTTTGCCCCCACTATTCTCCCTTTGATAAAGGGGGGAATTTTTCACTGGTTTGACTTTGAGCCATATCTCAAATTAAAGCTTGTAATGTCTCCAATGTCATGGGCTACCTCAAATATGACTCCAAAAGGGAAGGAAAATGTGATCAATGTTTATGAGTCATATATCGAATAAAGGTTTTTGAAGGTAGGTTTTTTTAGTAACAAAATTTTTTTTAAAAATACATATCTTCCTATATCGCCCTAAAAAGTAGAAAATAAACCTGAAGCATATTGATGGTGCAATCAGTCACTGAGTTTGTATTCACTTCAAAGGAAGATAGGGTGTCAATTTACCTGAATAACAAGATTGTTGGTGCTACAAACTCAGTGACTGATTCCATATTTTCCCTCTTTTTAGGAGGAAAGCTTGGGGGATCAATTTTTCATAGTCTATGTCATTTTGTGTTCAATAAATAGTAAATTTTTTTCAGAAATGACTCATTGCTTTTTAACCCTTATATCTCTACATGTGGACACATATGCATACACAAACACATAAGCACACAAGGGGGGGGGGGTTCATCATATATACTTCACACTGGGGTGCATTAGTTCTCTCTGCCTCTATACCTATCTATATTTCATTTCATTTTGTTAATTTGTGCAAAGAAGAATTGTTTACTTTCATTAATAAATAATTTAGTTTTAATTAATAATAAATTCATGCAAAAATGGTTTAAGAAAGATATTTCTTAATTTTTCTTTTAAACCATTATAACGCGGAGAAATATTCAATATATTTTTATGGTGAATATAGAATTTTTTTGTGTGGAAATATATAGTTTGTATTAGGTAACCAAATAAGTTTGGCAGTTTTTTTTTATGTTATCATTTCAGTGAAAAATAAGTAAGCACAATTGCAAGTGGTTTGCATGCATTGATACACAGCCGAAAGCACGTGGCAAGCTGAGTCAGTTGATGTGAAACATGAAAAGCTGTTCAGTGAAATTGGGATGAAAACATGACAAAAACATGTCTGCATTAAATACAGTTATTCAGGCATGCTTACTTTATAAGTTTAAACTAGGAACTAAAGCAGCGCAAGCAGCCTGCTAGATATGAATGGCATTTGGAAAAAAACACATGAGCAGACAGTCCAAAAGTGGTTCAGAAAATTTGTGTCAGGCAGTGAGACACTTGAAAATGCACCTTGTGAGGGAAGACTGACTGCCATTGATCACAATGAACTGAAGGCCAGCATTGAGATGGATTCATAACAAATATGCCAAGAGCTTTCAGAACGGTTCCATGTAAGTGACAAAACCATTCGTTTGCATTTACACTGCTTAGGAAAAGTCTGGAAGCTGAGCAAATGGGTTCCACATGAATTGACTGCTGACAACAAACTCCAGTGCTTACGATCTGCTCATTGCTGCTTTCATACCACAAGAATGAGCCATATTTGGACAGGTTGTTGATGCGCAATGAAATATGGATGGTCTATAGAACACCAAATGTTCACATTGTTGGTTGTCATCCAGTCAACCTGTACTGCACACACTAAAAGCCCAGGATCCATTAACAGAAAATTTTGTTGTGTGTCTGGTGGACTACAGCTGGTATCATCCGTTATGAACTTCTGGCCACTAGTCAGTCAGATTGGTAGTTAGTCAGAGTAGATGTCTACTCGGCACAGCTACAATGGGTTGCAGATGCACTGCTCCAAAAACAGCTTGCACTTGTTCATCGCAAAGGTGTTGTGGTCATTCAGGACAATGCTCGCCCTCACACAGCATGAGTGATCCAAGACAGGCTCCACAGCCTTTTTTGGGAAATTATACCCCATGCTCTGATATTTGAAATATATTTTTATAATTTGATTGCTAATATAAATAATTTTTCTGTTAATGGAGGTTTTTATTTTGTTAGCAGAGAATACTGATTTTAAATTAGTTACTAGGAAATCATTAGTTTATATCTCTCCAAATACTGTTTTACCAAAATCAGTTTGCTGAAAGTATATATATATATTGTTTTAAATTATATGTAGTAATACAAATACTTTACTATGATAGATTGCAAAAAGGATAGTAACAGATCTGCCATTAGATTTATATGGACATTGGCAGACAGAAGATTATGTGCCACCAACAGCTAAGAATGGAAAAGTTCCTAGAAATGGTTATGGAAATGTTGAATTATTTCAACCATCAATGCTACCTAAAGGAACACTACATTTGCAAAGTAAGTCTTAATCCTTCTAGTGTCCAGCTGGAAAAACTGGTTTACACTTGATTTTTCTGAAAATAAAATATTTTACAAAAAAGACAACTAGTTTTATTTTAGAGTCATGTAGTAAAGAAAATGCATCTGGCAATGCAACTGAAAATTTGTTTAAAAAAAAAACTAACAGAAATTATTATAATTCACATGAATAGAAAGACTATTTATTTGTGAATAATAAAAAAAATGTATAAGTAAGAAAATTACTCCTTTTTTTTCTCAGTACCATACTTTGAGAAAAGTCCAGGCTTTTTGCCAACTGTGCTGAGGCATATAAACAAGTCAACTTTAGAATTAAAAGAAAAATTACCAATCATCTGAAATAGGTTATATTATATACCAAATTAAACAGAATTTAATTCTGAATTTTATGAAAATAAAATTTTTAAACAAGTTTATAAACATTGATTTTAATAAGACTTTTTTTTACAAGATATTGCAAAAAAAATAGATTGGACTATGCAGTAAGAGTACATTTAATAAGTTTATATTGAATGATTTTTAAAAGCATTGAATCTCCCACCCACCCTCAGTATCTTAGATGTGCCACTTTGATGATATAGAGTGTAGAGGGGGGGGGGGGGTGCATCAATTTTTGTGGCATTTAGCCAAGATCCCCAAAATTCAACACCCAAAGAAAAAAATTTCTATGTATAGTAAAAAAGAGCCAAGAAAGAGTTCCACTGATTCATAAACAGAATGCAAAATTCCATTATTGTGAGCAATCCAAGTCACCTTGTATAATGCTGGCCCATGTTTTAAAATATAAAAAAATAAAAATAAATACCCCCTCAAGTAGCTGCTTGCCACAGAGGTCTGACAGGAGCCTGTCAGTTTATATGCCGCAGTAGGAGATCTGAGAGGATGGCAAGACCTCAGCAGAAAAACGACACACACATCCATGCCTAATTCCGGGGCTTGAACCCAGGTCCCTTAGATCAGTAGCCAAGCGTGCTAACCACTCGGCACCACACTGAAATATAACCATTAAAAAAAATCATTAAAAGAAATTGAAAAACATGTTTCTGATAAATATTATATTATTTGGGAAGAAATTTGCTTCTGATTAATATATAATTTAACTGTTTTCATCACTTTTTCTAACATTAAACCTTAATTGCATAATCTGATCTATTTTTTTTCACTATATCACTGTAAAAATGTCATTAAAATTAATATGCTTGTAAATTTGTTAAAATTTTTATTTTCATAAAATTGGAGTTAAATTCTGCTTAATTTGGTATATACATGACCTATTTCTTTTGAATTTATTTTTTTTACTTCTAAAGTTGACTTGTTTATTTGATTCAGCATAATTAGCAAAAAGCATGGACTTTTCTCAAAGTATAATACTGAGAAAAAATTTGTAAAAAGAAAATAATTTTCTTCTTTGAAGTAAAAATTTATATTTTGTTATTCAGAAAGTCTTTCTATTCATATGCATTATAGTTATTTCTGTCTATTAATTTTTTAAAAATAAATTCTTATTTGCATTGCCAGATGAATTTACTAATAATTTTAATTTTTAAAATTTAAATAATTTTACTACATGACTCAAAAAAAGTTCTATTAAAATAGTCTTTTTTTGTTAAATATTTTCAAAAAAAATCTGGAATTAAATGCTGAATTCCTTTTATTAGTTATTTGGCAAAAAAGTTCTAAAGCTAAATTTTTTTTTTGTTGTTGAGCATAAGGAGAAAATAGCTTGGCCTCCAGATGTAAACCAGTTTTTCAGGCTGCAACAAGTGTTATTTTAAATGTTTAATAAAATAAATATATAGTTTAGGAGTTTGTAAATAATTCAATATTCATCCTTTCAGTTTAATAAATTTTTAGGACAGGCTGGTAAATTACAACTTCCATAAATCTCTATATTGGCCAAATATATTCTTTAGTTTATATTTATGCTTGATGTAAGGCCCTCAAACTATGGCTGATTCACCTGAAACTCATTGCAAAAGAACTTGAGGTTCATAAAACAAATAATCAATATGCTGAATCTGACTCATTTCTACAATTTTTTTTGACCAAATATTGTTAGGTGCATAACTGAATGATTTTGCCAATTCATTATACTCATTAAAAATGTATATTTTTTGGTTTCCTTCAAAATATTTTTCCCCCAATTCATTGCTGATTAGAAATGTATATTTTTGCTTTTAAATAGAGAATTTTGTATTCTGTTCTCTAGGAATATAGTTTTATTCTGTGCTTTAATTTATTTTGAGTCACATTTCCTCATAAAATCTTATATTGCAAGTTATAGCTATTCAAAGTTCCCACTGTATGATACGGAAATTAGTAAAACTTGTATAAACATGGAAATAAATCATTTCCCTCTGTTTTCCCCTGACATTCAGTATAGTTAGATAATATTATATTTAGTGTTTTTTTTATATTTATTATATTTAGTATTAGTTGGATAATATTTATTTAGTATTTAAATAAAGGCCAGTTCTTAAGTAAAAAATTTATAAAATTCAATAATTCTTTATTACTGAAGTAAGTAGTTGGTAATTTTTCATTCACACAAGTCTACAATTATGATTTCGCAGAATATGCACTCTTTAAACTGGAGTTTGGTATAAAGTTCTTAAATGTGTTTATGGAGAAAATATTGGGTGTACTAAAATTGGGGTATGACTGAATACAATTTGCCTGAGATCCTGGAGGGAATATCCTATATTAGGGGTTCTCAACATGGGGTATGCGTACCCCTTGGGGGTACATGGTAAAATTTTTGGGGTATGCCATGAGAGTTCAAAAGTTGCTAGATCTAGTAACAAAGTTGCCATCTCACTGATTACCCAGTAAAATGTTTATGATTTTATAAGATTTGTTAAATTGTTTGTCATTTTTTGTGTTTATCGATATATGTAATTTATGAATACAAAATTTAATGTGTATATATATGTGTGTGTGTTTTATTTTATCCCCATTGTTATACTATAACTATAGTTTTATCTATCTATACAAGGGGTACACCAGTTACATAAACATTTCCAGGGGGTATGTGAAGCATAAAAGATTGAGAATCACTGCCCTATATAACTGATGCAAGAAACCACCTGAATATTATATACATTATACTATTTAGAAGGGCTTGAGATTAATTCTTTCTGAAAAAAACATATATAATAAGTATAGGAATTTTAATTTGTCATAATATGCTTGCTGTGAAAGTTAATAATTAAGATAATATAAAATACATAATGTTATAAAAATGGCTGGTTATTCTGAACAGTATGGAATAGGAATTGTTACATACAGGGTGTCTGAAAAATAATGGAGTTTTAAGAACTAATGTGGGAAAATAATTACATATTCAGCAAAGTAATATTTTAATTAAAAACATACTACAAATAGTTCTGAACATAATGTTGCACCGTTCATGACCCTGCATGTAGCCAATTGGTATTACACTTCTTGTTATACATGCTACATCATATCTCTTGTTACTTGCTCAGTTGCTTCTCTTATTCTGGTTTTCAAATAATTCTGGTCTTGAATTTTGACCATAGAAACATAATTCTTTTGGGGCGGGGGTGGCTCAGTCGGTAGCGCGCCAGGCTCGTAATCTGTAGTTCCCAGGTTCGAGTCCCAGCTGGGTCAGCGTTGAGATTTATCTCCGCAAAATTCCCCTGCCCTGCCCACGGTCAGTAAGGGACACCGATGGGCTTGGAAAGGCCGCCGTCCGTCGGATGGGACGTTAAGCCGTGGCTCCGTGTGCGGGAGAGCCATACCCTGTGCACGTTAAAGAACACGCTGGATGGCCTTGACGGGAGGCTACCATCTGTCTCCCAACAGCTGTTCCAGTGGGTCCCCTCCCCCAACCTTCTCTGAGCCTTCGGGGTCCATGTGACCTGGCCATTTAGCCCATGGTGTGCAAAAAAGTGCCGCTCAGAGGTAAAACAACCCAACATAATTCTTTACAAAGCCGTATAAGAAAAAAAAATCAAGGGTTGTCAGATCAGGGCTCCTTCATGACTATAGTATTAGACCATCCCTATCAATTCATTTATCAGGGAATATTGCACTAAGAACACAGGAAATTGTGAGAATGTAATGGTAATATATTGTGTCCTCAATGTTTAAAGTGATACTTTTTATGTATTTTTATATTTAGGGATAGAGCTTCCTGAAACCTCACCATTATTTGTTGGACACACTGTATTTACAGTTTAGTCTTACTGATAAAATAAATTTGTATTGATTAAAACTGCAGAAATTGTAATTAATATTTTTTCTGTATCTCACTATAATATTGTACTTTCATTTAGTTCCTGGCTTGAATCGTGTTGCACATAAATTGGAAATCGATTGTGCTGCTGCAGTTGTTGGTCATGAGGATGGTGGCTGTGGTAAACAACCTGTGTAAGTTAGTGATAAATGTTCATAGTGTTAATTAGAGGAGATCTTGATCGGCAGCCGATAGCTCAGTGGCCCAGAGTACCTGACATGTTATCAGGAGGTCATGGGTTAGTATCCCACCCGGCTCAAGACAATTTTTCCTCTAAAATGTGATTCGACATTAAAGTTCTGATTTATTAGTAGGTATTTTTTTAAATTTTACTAAAGTTAAAATGGGAAAAAAAAATACAGTAACATTTTTCAATATTTAAAAAATGTTTTCTATATTGAAATTGCACTAATTAATCACTGATAGAACTCACTCTATTTTTTAACCCCTTGTGCTATTTTTGGCTAACTAGTTAATTGGCATTATTCTGTAAAACATGATGAAATATAATAATTCTTTAAGAATATCATTGGCATATCATGAGTAACAATTGTTAGACTTTATAAGGTTACAAAACTTACTTTTACATTTTTATGGCTCTCATGATTAATTTTACCTGTCAATCAACAATTGATTGATGTCAATAATAGAAGCATCAACCAATGATTGATGAGAATGACAGAAGCATCAACCAATAATCTATGAATATGTTTGAAGAGTTGAGTACACTGTTTCATGCTCTGACAGTTTCCACTCACAATGCACTACTTGACCCTTTCAATGTTGGAGCAATATTAATCAGTATTATCTTTTGAATTCTAGTGACCTGAGAAGTAAATTTAGGTGTCACAGTACAAGGTTGCCAAAAAAAAATTTTTTTTTTCTGAATAGAAATCAGCAGTGTTTTTAACTGTTTCTAATCAAATATCGAAAATAACATTTAAATATATGGTCTATTATATATTTACCTGTTGATTCAGCTTGAAAAAATTTATGATAAAGTTTTAAAATAAATCTATTTGAGTCTGCAGTGATTATATGTGCATATGTTCAGTCTCCGTAAACAGTATCAAGTAGCGACATTTTAGTTTAAGCTTTCAGTCTGATGTCTTGTACACAGATTATCAATCGGTTGTGATTTCTGGTCTTTTGGCTTAGTTCATGCTCTAACAGAGCTGTAATGCTCTCTAAACTTTTAATATAATGATATTGATTTTATTACTACCAGAAATTGCATCATCTGGGAACAATGCACATTGGCTTTCAGTCAATATTTTTGCAGACTTTCAATTTTAAAGACATTTATTTTATTCTAATGCCTCAGAATTTTTTTAATTGCTTCTCAAATGTATATTGCAATTATAAACAATAATTAATTTGAAGCAAATGAAACTGCTAGTGATTTCTAATGGCTGAATCAGGAATCATAGGATTAAACAATTAGCCTCAAAACATGATTTTTAAAAGATAGGACTCACTTTAGCAATACTTTTAATTACATTTCAATCAATTTCATCAAATAAACTAATTAAAAATTGTGATTTTTAACCAAAATTTCTACCAGAATTTTAAAATTAAGAATTTTTGTAGCAGTTATGTGGCTTTATACTAAAAATATTCATTCTCAATTTCAGTGCTTCAGTTAAACTTGAAATGCTTTGCAACATTTTTAATGATTTTTTTTTTCATAATTTTTTATCACATTTCAGATGTATTTTTCAAGTTTTATTAAAATTATCTTAATTTTAGAGCAAAATGATTTTTTTTATGATACTGCTTTTCTTAGGTTTAGAGTTTACCAATTGTCAGAAGTTTAAGCATATGCATAAATAAAGAGTACCTTCTTCCATTTTTTTCAAAATAGACTAAAAAATTTAGAAGCTAAATAAATGAAGGATTTAAGCATTAACAAAAATATTATCAACTGTCTATATTAGAATAATAAAATACTTTAACAAAAATGTATTTTTTAAATTTTACTGAAGTTAAAACAGAAAAAATGCAGTAACATTTTGCAATATTTAAATAAATATTTTGTGGAAAAATTTCTCTGACATACAGTACTTGAACCCGTATCTCTCTGAAACATGACAGAGTATTCTTACCAATTGAACTAATGCCGGCTCATCTTTTTTCCACTTATTTAAATCTTTAACTTTTCACCAGTGATTTTCAGCACCAACCGTTGGCCAGGTAACGCTGAAATTGTCGCCTATGTGTAAATCATTAATAACACTAAATAGCGTGAGGATACTTTATTATTTCCATCTTACTTCAATATAAAAAGAAAATATAAAATAATGAGCTTCAGTATATAAAGATAGTTCAGTAAATTCAGTAATAATGAGCTTCAGTATATAAAAGAAATAGTTGCCACCCATTGATCATAGATGATGCCAATGGTTGGTGCCACAAATCCACCATTGGCATCATCTATGATCCATGTATTACACGGTGCCTATGTAATGGAATGCCTGCTGATTTCATGATGTGAAGCGACAGCAGTGCTAGTTACATTTTCGTCCATTGTGGCGCTGGCGATCCGCTGTTTTGCTTTCTGCTGCTCCTTTGTAGCATACGTTATTACATTGTTTAGCGCTAGTTTTAAAAATTGATTCTGATAAGGATTTATTCATATGCGAGTTATTTATTGTTCCGTCTATTTTCTGTAGTTTCTAAAGAGCATTTTTAACAATGGTATATTGCTGTGTGCCGTTTTGCAGAAGTGAAACTTGTAAAACGAAAATAAGTTTTCATCAAATCCCATCCAAGCTTGATTCGTGAGAAAAATGGCTGAAAGCAATGTTGGCAAGGTAAGATCTTTGTCTTTATAATTACCTTAATAAGTTTGTTGACATGAATAATTTGAAAAATGTTTAATAGATTACTTTTGAATAAATAACATTTCTGATATTTTAAATTCATCGGTATTGTAAGCAAATGAAAGTAATTTCTGTTACCTTAAATTATAAATATCTTTACACATACTGAATTGAATTATGCTGCACAAACAAAATAATAATTTCCATGTTATGTGAATTGTAATCTGACTTCGAAGTTCTATGATACGATAAAACAAGATAATTTTTTGTGAAATACTCTGGCTTCCATAACTAAATGCAGAACAAATATTTTTGAAAAATTGCGATTTATCTTTTCCGTTTTTGCATTTTTCTGGAAATACGTAGTATGTATCAAATAAACTATAAAATATAGGGCAAAATTTTATTTTTGTTTTTTTTAACTTCTTTGTTTAACAGACTTAAGTGAACTGTACATTTTGAGTGTAAGGAATGATTAAATAATATTTCACAAACACATCAAATGGAAATGCCTAAATTTAGATTGAAAAAGTTGGAAAATTGTGCTTGTATACATAAAAAAAAAAGCCTCTTTATGACTGCTTGCCATATAGAGGTATGACGGGAACCTGTCAATTTAAACGCCATAATAGAAAGTATGTGAGGATGGTGGGACCTCAGCAGAAAACAATAAACATCCATGCCTTACCTGAGGCTCAAACCCAGGTCCCTTTGATCAGTAACCAAGCACACTAACTACTTGGCCTAATATTCCAGTGATTTTTATCCCGATAATAGAATGCATCCTTTCTTCAGTAATTGTTAATTTGGCCAGATGCTGAAATAATTTAAAATGATTGTAAGTTTCACTAGGTACTGGTGTAGGATATTTAAAGTATATGACAGTACTTTAGGTAGAATGTCGCAGAGCAATGATCATAATAAATATGCCCAAGAATAGTATTTTGATTCCTGGTGATATGACATACATTCAAAACATTAACCTTTTGATAATGCTGATTACATTCCTGTTTAATTTTCAACTAATGAAGTAAAAAATTAAAACATAGTAGTATTTATTCTTCTAATTATTGTTTTTATTTAGTTGGCTATTAATGTTTGATTTATACACATACTTTCTCTTAACAGGAATGAAAAAGGGAAGTAAATGGTGCCCTAGCCAATATTCTGCAATTTGTGGGAAGCATTTTCAAGAAGAGGATTTTAAAACTGTAGGGAAAAGAAATATCTTGAAACCATCTGCAGTGCCTTCCGTGTTTCCCAGTTACCCTAAACACTTGCGTAAAAAAGTAGTAGTGAAAAGAAAAACAAATGGAATTACAGGGAATACTGTTCTAACGACTCTTAGTGCAAATATTTGCAGCTCCCTTTTTCCTTTTGGAAATTTAGATGTGTTAGCTGAGGCAGCTTCCTTTAGCAACAAAATGAAAATAAGCTGCAAATCATGTGACAAATGCATTCAAACTGAACAACATGATACAAAAAGCATTTTGTTTTTGAGAAATAAAAATAGAAATGAAAGCCAAGTATAAGTCTTCTAAAACACTACCAGAAATTAGAATCTGACTTTGAATATGTGAAAAAATTACAAGAAAATGCTGCAGAGATGGAAATCATAGTGCTGTTTTTTTGCTAGATCAGCTAAAAGCTTATGAGCAAAACAAGTCCAAGTGGCATGAACTTACAGTAATATTTTGCATTATGTGGCAGAGCCGTTCACCGTGTGGCTATCATTATCATTATATCATTATCAAACTCTTAAAATTACCATCTAGATCAACATTACAAAAGTATCTGTCTAATAGTCCTACGGAAACTGGCTTCAGTAGCCTTGTTCAGCAAAGACTATATGCTGAGAAAAAAAAGATTGACAGAAAAAGAGTTCCTTGGTAGCCTAATAATTGACGAAATGAGCATTAAACCAATGTTGTTGTACAGTAAGTTGCAGGACCGTTACTTTGGTAATGTTGTCATGGATGGCATCGAAAATGAATTCAAAACAAATTAGCCAATCGTTTACTGTGCTTCCTGTTTTCTGGTTTATCAACACATTTTCACCTTCCAGTTGCTTATTATTTTACCCATCAGTTACAAGGAAATCAGTTGTATCTACTGACACTGAATGTCTTGAAACAGCTGGAAAATATTGGATTTCAAGTTGTAAGAATTGTAACTGATAATTACAAGGTAAACACCTTCATGTACCAAAAGTTATGTCATGGCTCAATTAAACCTGAAATTGAGCATCCTTGTGATCCAGAAAAGAAGTTGTTCCTCAATTATGATTACTGTCACATAATCAAAAATATCAGATCCCAATTTTTATCTAATAAAAAAAAATTGTGTGTTGGGACTGAAAAAATTACACCGAAATATTTGTACCATATATATGATTTGCAAAGTAAAGAAATATGTAAACCTATAAGAAATCTTACAAAGAAGCATTTTTTGTAAGACTTATTTCCTTCAACTTTTGAAAAAATGAATGTAAAGAGAGCAATAACAATTTTTACTCCTGAGATAACATCTGTCTTAAAATTTCTATCTGATATGTAGGCAATGTTCTGTAAAAGGTTTCGAAGATGCACAGAAGACCATTGAATTTATGGAAATAATGCGTAAATGGTTCACATTGCATAACATTCAAAATACCAGGTATATATATATAGCAATAATCCTATGTGTATGCAGTTCTTTTCTGTTACTGATGAAAGATTGCATTAGTTAGAGAATGAGTTCTTAGATTATTTACTTAAGTGGAAAAATTCTTGTTCTCAACCAAAATTACAATTTTTAAGTGTAGAAACATATGAAGCAATAGTTGTGACAACATTATCTACTATAAAATGTGTGAAATATCTACTGAATGAAGGATTTCATTTTGTGTTAACCAGGAAATTTTCCAGTGATGACGTGGAATCGTTTTTTGGCTGTATTAGGCAACTGGGAGGCAAAAATGACCAAACAAATGCTTGTAGTGCCACTGCAGCAATTACAAAAATTCTTAAAACGGGCATAATTTCTGCATCACTTTCAAGCAATGTGAGCAACAAATCTTCCCTAGATGTAATGGGTTCTGTTTCTACAATCCCCCAACCCTTCACAATTAGTAATAAAGCTTCAGAAATATCTTTTGAAATACTGTTAGCAGAACTTTCTGAGATAGAAAATATAAATTCCTTTTATAGAGTGTCACTTTTGACAGCAACATTAGTGGTGATCGCTGGTTACCTAGTTAGAGCAGTACAAGATAACATAGAATACCACAGCTGCTCTGAGCTATTAAATACTCCTCAGTCACCATCAGCATCAAATGCCATTATTCAAAATCTCGATCGTGGGGGCTTGAAATATCCAAAGCTTGAATTTGTCAGTGTTTTAGCTGTTATGGAAAAAGCTGTAAAAAAATTGCGCCCACTATGAGTTCAAAGAGAAAAGTGTTAACCCTGTTAATGTTAACATTTCTACCAAGGTTATGCAAAAATAAATTATTTCATTGTTCTTTTAATGATGACAGCCACATAAAAAACCTTTGTAAATTAATAATACAGAAATTTTTAAAACCATATTTAACGAATTATGGTAGTAAGTGTACTGAAGAAGTTGCACAACTCAAGCTGAATTCTAAACCCCTCTCAAGAAAAATGCTTAAATTATAAATATCTCAGTTGTCAATTCCTGTTATACTTCTGATAGAACGTTTAAGTATTCAACAGAATCCTTGAATTGCACAAATACATGTATAAATATTCTTTAATGTGAGATTTTAAGATCAGAAGTAATTAAGAACTGAAATTTAGCAACACTGAAATAAAAGAGTTATGATAAAGAGTAAATTCTCTGCTGCAGCATGAACTTCATTTGTGTCTATTGGTAAAGTTCCATGCCTATGGAAACAGCATTATGTAGTCAAATTATTCTGTTAAGAATTCTGCATATATATCATAAAAATAAGTCATGCAAACTTTAACTAAAGGTAAAGTGATTTTAAAAAATTTTATATTTTAATTTTTTAGAGTATTTTCCTCAAATAATTAGCATTAAATAAATATTGGTCGACCAGATCACTATATACTTATCGTTAGCGTAGGTTAGCTTACCATGGAATGGTGCTGCCCTCATATGGCAAGTTTTGAAGCTTCCCATGCACACTTGCTAACACAGAGGTTAGCAGAAATTGGCAGGCATTCCATTACATAGGCACTGATTCAAGTCAAATTAGTGAGAAAAAGATGAGCTAGCATTAGTTCAGTCAGTAAGAATACTCTGGCATATTTCTGGAGAGATGCAGGTTCAAGTCCTGTATGTTGGCGAAATTTTTTCCACAAAATATTTATTGATATATTGATGTTAAAATATCAACTACGCTTGCAATATTTAAAAAAGAAAAGCTCAAAAAAATTTTTAATTTGCCATTTTTTTTATCACAAATGTTTTTCCTTTTAGTATGTAGTATGGCATATTTCTGTTCATTAGCTACTTCAGGATGAGGTTCTAAAGCTCATTATATTTTGGAAACACTTTAAAATGGAAAGAGACTGATGTCTCATTGTACCTGCCAGTATGGATATATCTCTAAGAATGTACATGTACTGTATTTTGTGTTGTTGATTACTGTTGTTGTTAAAGTTTTTGTATGTTCAACTGTTCAATAAAGTTGATTTTGGAAGGGGTGGGTGCAGAGAGAGGAAATGGAATACCACAGCCATGGAACTTTAGTTCCTCGACACACCATGCCGTTCACACTGATCATTTCATAAATCCAGCCTCCACATTGAGTTCAGTTTCAGAAACTTGACAATCTAAGGGTTAAGAATATCCAAGCAATCATAGTTGGAACATTAGATTTTTAACTTGCTAAGTTCTGTATTAGATAGCCTAATACTGTTATGTGAATAAAATAATTGTAAAAAAAATTAATTATGTGAACCTCATTTATGCTTGGTCAAAAACAAAAGTGACTTGTCAGTTTTATAAAGTAAGAGTTAATGTAATGGCGAGACATGGGTTAAAATATTGTTTTTTTTTTGGCTTATGTATTTTAAAATTGTTTTGACAATTGAAACTCTCTTTTCAGATTTGATGGCTGGGTAATATGTGAAGAGTTCAGAGAAAAACTTTTAGAAGCATGGGGAGAAGAGCAAGAAATCAGGAAAAAGAAAAAACAAGAGGTATTTAATGGTCATTCACAAAAAAAAAATTGCAGGATGTTTTTTTGTTTTTATAATTTTTTAATGAGAAATGGCAAGCTGAAGAAATCAGGAAAGTGGCAATTTTCTGTAAACAGTCTGTTATCGGAAAAATAATAGCTTCTAATTTTGATAAAATTGGTTTCATTTGAAGTTATTTTTGTCTTTTTAAAGTGATATATCTGAAAAAGTCATTTGCCATAAAAAAATATATATATATAAAATTAAAAATAAATAATTTATTTTAATATATAAAATTAAAAGTCATTTGCCATAAATATCTCAAAGCAATCCTCTTTAAAAATTATTGTGTTGAGGTATTTATTGGCACATCGAATAAAATTTTTATCTTTTGACAGTTTTTTTTCTTGAGCTTGTTTCCTTAATATGGAAGTCTGTTTATGGTGAGGAACCACCCTATGAAAGTTCTTCTTGTTCAGTGATCTTCATGTGGTCCTAAATGCATGTCATCCATGCCTTGCAGCCCATGTCCCTAGAAAGGATCTTGGTAGCTATGTAGAAAAATCACCTTCTACTTCCCTTGAAGTTAGAGCCTTTTAATTTCAGGGCTGGGCAGCTGCTTTGGCCTCTTCTTCAGGTAGACAGGAAGTCCTGAAGGATATCTAGGACTCCCCAAGTTCGATTGATTGATTGGTTTTACTGCTAGAGTTAACCATTCAGTGCAGTGGGTTCATTGCATAGGTACAGGTTCACAAGCTTTCTCACCCTACTCATAGTGTAGGACTCTCACTCTTTGGCTGTATGGTGCTTATGCAGCACCATTGTCTAATTGGGCATCCTCTTGTTGTGCTCTATGGTGAGTTGGGACCATAGACAATCTCATGGTTGAAAATGGAAGCATTTTCAGCTATGAGTTCTCAAATTTCTTTTCAGCAAAATGGTCCAGGTCTGAAGTCTTTGCATCTTCTATACCAGGGGTTCTCAATGTGGGGTATGCAATAGAATTTTTGGGGTATACTCTTGAGAGTTCAAAAGTCGCTAGATCTAGTAACAAAGTTGCTAAGTTGGGATTATTATACTATAACTATAGTTTCATCTATTTATATAAGTGGTACGCCAGTTACATACACATTTTCAGGGGGTAAGTAAAGCATAAAAGGTGTTCTGTTCTATACCATTTCTGTTTATCATATTCCTTAATCCTGGTTATCCATTCAACAAGTGACCAGTTAATTTGTAACGTGGCTATTTTTTACCAAAAAAACTGGAAGGTGTCGGAAGACCACCAAAATCCATCAAGCACCTATGATTAAGTGACTTGCCTATAGTGACTTTTCCAAACATTCGGAACAGTTCAAGTTAATACTAATTGGAGGGTGACTATCACAATGTCATCCCATAATTAAATTCTATGGTGTGAATTCTCAGTAAGATCTCTGTAGTCTATCTGAGGAGCTCTGCTCAGACTTTTCCTCCCAAGGAGTCACCAGAGTTCATAAGATTTCAGCATGCCATGATAGAAAATTAGTAACTTTCAACACTGCATTGACAGCTCACTGCCATCAAGGTAGGATAAATTGCTAGGTACGACTATACATTCCAAACCCTTTGTACTGTTTTCAGTGCCAGATATATGTCATGCCCAGCCATTTTAAACCAACTAGTGTTTGCTGTAGAAGTCTAGATCACACTGATCATGCCCAGCTGAGACAGCAGCTGCATAAATTATAGTAGCACCCATCTGGCACTCTCTCGCGATTGTTTTAATTGAAGAATTACAAGAGGTATAAGGCATCGAAATGTTAAGTAACATCTTAATGTTGAGGTGAGAAAGCTTGCTGCACTGCCCACCACCTCTTATACCAATGTGGTTATTGAAAACCCGTTGTTCCTGTGATTTCAGTGGTGGTGCAAACTGTCATAAGTGTACTGTTGTGTGAATCTTGCCAGCAGCCAAGTACCTCTTGGAACAGGTGAAAATGGAGTTTGTGTTGTTATCAATGCCAGTTTCCATTCCTGCTATAGAGCTTTCCATTTAAACCTTGCTCCCATCCTCAGACTGCTAGACATACCAAACTGAAGGGACTCACTCCAGGACAGAAGAAACAAACTGTCCCTCCTCAAATGACAGTGTCTGATCCCATATTCCTTGGATGGATCCAAGGACATTACACAGATTACCCTCAAAGACCTGAGATAGCCACACTCCTAAAATGGAATTATTGTGAATTTTGATGAAATTTGATTGACTTCAAGGTCCTACAGGCACTTGAGCCACATTTTTATAATTTTGATTTGTATTTAATCTCTTTCCAAATGATTTTCTTCACATGTTATATGATCTCTCCCTTTGGTATCAGTTTCCTGACAGTATAAATAAATAAAAGATTTCCCTCCTAACTACACTCATCAACACAAAAATTACATCACCCATAAAGGATGAATGCTATGACACAAAATCATTACCACATGTTGTACAAGAGGTCCTTTTCAAATGATTCCAGTGGGGACAACATAACCTCACATGGAACTGGAAATAGAGATAGAGCTGTTGGTCCCAAGACTCCAATAAAAGCCATTGTAGCAGACGATGGGTAAGTCAGTGGAAGTGAAATAGCACAAAAGTGTTTCAGTTATGCAAGGCAAAAAAACATTGCATTATCAGCAGCTAGGCCCTTTCAAACAGGGCCGTATCGTGATGATATATGAGCCAGGTTTGTCTGCCCTTTGTATTACTGATCATCTCAGTTGCACATTGAGCACTGAAACATGCTGTTTGGAGCAGTGGATGAGGATGGGTACTGCACTTCACTGTGGCTCAGGCAAAGAATGTATAATTGACAAGAAGGGGCTATCTTGGGGTCAATTACTTCACTTGATGATTCAAACAGTAATGCAGAAAAGCTTACTTTTAGGGGTTTTTTTTACAGTATTATAGCAATTAAAAGTTCAAAAGAATTCATCAAATAGTTTATTAAATTTTTCTATTAACTGTATGTTAGTGGTTGTAAAATGTAAAAATATTATTGTGAAGTAATAAGAAGGAAGATCAACTATATGCTTTAAAAGTGTAATATATGCATTATCTTAAAACTACTGCTATTGATATTATTTTCTTAAATATAAAATATTTAAAATGCATTGCTTTGCATAAATAATCAATACCAATATTTTCTGATGTCAACTTTATTGTGTACCTGAAGAATGTACAATTCTTTCCCACTTAAATAATAGGAAAGAAGCTATAGAAATTGTGAAAGTGCCCTCTATTGGCCAATTTCACTTTAGGGCTTAAAGAACAATGTAAAGAAGTGAACTTCCAGGGGCACTATCTTAATTAGCTCTATGTAGATGCTCCCTCTTAATAATTTATATACTTTTTGGCTCGGTCCCATAAGAACATATAATTGATAAGAAGAGACAATCTTGGGGTCAATTACTTCACTTGATTTAAACAGTAATGAAGAAAAGATTAAGGGGCTTAAATGCAACATTTAAAGCAGTTAAAAGTTCAAAAGAAGTCACTAAATATTATATCGAATTTTTCTTCTATTAACTGTATGCTAGTGGTTGTAAAATTACTGTGAAGTAATAAGAAGGAAGATCAACTATATGTTTTAAAAATGCAATATATGCATTATCTTAAAACTACTGCTATTGATATTGCTATATATATATACTACTACTATCCTAAATATAAAATATTTAAAATACATTGCTTTGCTTGAATAATCAATATCAATATTTTCTGATGTCAGCTTTATTGTGTACCTGAAGAATATTCAATTCTTTTCCACTTAAATGATAGGAAAGAAGCTATAGAAATTGTGAAAGTGCCCTTTTTTGGCCAATTTCACTTGAGAGCTCAAACAACGATGTAAAGAAGCAAACGTCCAGGGGCCATGCTCTTAATTAGTTCTATGGAGATGTCCCCTCTTGATGATTTATATACTCTTTGGCTCAGGTTCTCACAGATGTACCATATCATGGTCCCATGGCTGAGTGGTTAGCACGCTTGGCTACTGATCTAAGGGACCTAGTTCGAGTCTTAGGTAAGGCATGGATGTATGTATCGTTTTTCTGCTGAGGTCCTGCCTCCTCTCAGACCTACTGTGGCATATAAACTGACAGGCTCCTGTGAGACCTCTGTGGCAAGCAGCTGCTTGATGGGGTGTTTATTTTATTATTATTTTTTTTTGTACATTATAATTATATCTATTAGTATTTTTTAAATAAATTTTCATTTGTGTTGCCAAATGCTTTTTTTACTACATGACTCTAAAAATGTCCTATTAAAATAAAATTTGTCTTCTTTTTCGTTAAACAGTTTATTTTCAGAAAATCCAGAATTAATTTCTGATTAATTTGCATATAACATGCTATAATTCCTTTCATTAGTTATCTGACAAAAAAGTTATAAAGTTAAATTTGGCCTCTGGATATAAACCAGTTTTTCAGGCTGGACACTGGAAAGGTTAATGGTTATAATGTATTGTAATTTGTAAAAAAAAATAGTATAAGTTTTTATGTGTAATATAGAAAGTAGATAGGTTTACAACTGATACATTTTCTGCTTTAAATAGGAAAGAGAAAAACGTGCTTATGAAAACTGGAGGAAGCTCATAAAGAATCTGCTGATAAGAGAGAGAATTAAGGTCAAATATCCTAGTTATTGATTCAACAATACATCTTTTCAAGTGTTGAGAGGTACTTTGAAGGCAAGCAATTGAGAAATGCCTTGGGACTGATGCTGCAGACTGTTATTTGAAACAGTTCAAACTGAATCTATGCTGGTTGTTCCTGATATATAAAGACTTGTGGCAAAGAATTGTTGAAATTCACAGTAAATTTAAATATAGTTAGAGTGCAAAACACTATTTCAACTGATTGGATCAAAGTTATTATACTAAGTATGGAATTTGGAATTGCCAAAGCAGTCTAAAAAACATGCACAGGACAAAGTTAATTTTATGCACAGAGTCATATGGAAAAGGATTTTGGGAAATTTGTAATGTAAAATAAAGTGGATTAGATATTATGTTTGGCTTGTAGCACCTTATGAGATGAAGACAATAATTGCTAGTGCTTTCAGAAAATAAACGTTTTGCATAAATTATTTCAGGTGAACTCATTTATGCACTGCAAGTGTTTGGTATTTGTTAAATCATGGTTTATGTTTAGTGAATTTAAGATGTTTCATATGAAAATATAGTGCTTCAACCCAAACACCATCTCCAATACAGGATTATTTTATATTACCTCTAAGAACTTTATTTCAGTATTATAAAGCATATGGCTCTATGCTGAGATGCCAGTTTATTAAGTACACCACCCCTCGTCACATAATTGGTTCATTACAACATATAATACGTCACACTGCAATGTGCTGTATAAATCAGGCAGACCAGCTTTTCGAGCATCAATTAGAGTTGGATTGAGCATCAGAATGGGTAAAATGAGCAGCTTTGAATGTGGCATAATGATGCTAGGAGTGCTGGTTCTAGCATGTCCCAATTGACCATCCTCATAGGCTTTTCATGCACAACATTTTGAGGGTTTATCAAGAATGATGCAAAAAAAATACCGTGATTGGCAGTCCTTGGGCAAAAACAGCTTGTGGATCAGAGGGATCAAAGGAGACTGGCAAGAATCGTGCAAGTGAACAGACAGGCCACAACCAGGCATCACAGCACAATTAAACATTGGTGTGCAGAAGGTCATCTCTGAACACACCGCATATCAGACATCACAAATGAGCTACAACAGCCACCAACCATGTCGAGTGCCAATGTTGTCAGCGAAGAACACCATTGCATCTCCAGTGGGTGCAGAAGCATCACCACTGGACTGTGAATCTTGGTTGGACGAATCGAGGTTCCTTTTGCATCATGCTGATGGAAGGATCAGAATTTAGCATAAGCAACATAAGCCCATGGAGGTCTGGTGTCAATTGTACAGGCCAGTGCAGCAGTGTGATGGTGTGGAAATGTTTTCTTGGCACACATAGGCCCCCTAATGCCTATCAAAGGACATCTGAATGCCACAGTGTATTTGAACATCATTGCTGATCAAGTTCATGACTGCAGTTTATCCTCACTCAGGTGGACACATTCAGCGTGATAATGCACCTGCTCATAAGACATGTATCATCACTGAATGGTTCCAGGAACATGCCGATGAATTTTCCTTTCTTCTTTGGACTCTACAGTCCTCAGATCTAAACCCTATCAAGCATCTTTGGGATGAGGTGGTAAGGGTTGTTTGCAGCAAGACTGCCGTCGTCCAATAACCATTAACTACATGCAGTTACTGCAAATTGGACGAAGGCACAGTTTTGCTGCAAACAACCCTTACCACCTCATCCCAAAGATGCGTGATAGGGTTTAGATACGAGGACTGTAGAGGCCAAAGAAGAAAGAAAAATTGATCAGCATGTTCCTGGAACCATTCAGTGATGATACATGTCTTATGAGCAGGTGCATTATCATGATGAATGTGTCCACCTGAGCGAGGATAAACTGCAATCATGAAGGGATGACATGACATAATCATATCTGCATAGTACAACATTCCTGCACAACACATCCAGCATCTTGTAAGTTTCATGCCCTGACAAATTCAGGCTGTTATGAAGGTCAAGGGAAGCAAAACATGCTATTAGGTAGGTGTACCTAATAAACTGGCATCTCAGTGTATGTATGCATGCTCTGTGTGAATTGAAAGTCTGTTCTGCATACACTTAGATATTTTCTAAAGAAATCTGTTGCTGTTTCTCTTTGGAACTCCACACAAAATGTTGTGGAAAATTATAAAAATTAGTGACAATAGTGTTTTGCATACCAACTATAGCTTATGTTTAAAAGCTTAAAAAGTTTAAATGTTAGTTATGCTTAAAAAGTTTTAAAAAAAAGTTAGTTATGCTTAAAAAGTTTAAAAGCATAACTTCTATATGAGTGTATAGTAGTTAATAGAAATATGTGTGAGTATATTTTTATAGCAGAGTAGCATACTTTTATGTATGTAGCATTTATTTTACAGTTGCATATGCAAACTTCTTAACATTAATTTCCTATGCTCTTTTAGTGGGTCCATTCAGAATGTTGGAGAAAATTATTATTATAATGTCATGAGAAATGTTACACTAGAAACTTCCATTTCATCTCTTCAGAAGCATGGTGTGCTGTCTTGTCTGTTGGCTGCCTGTGAAACTGTTTGAGTTGGGAGAATGTTCAAGTACAAATTCAATGCCTTTTATGTATTTGGGGACAGTGCTTCCCAAAACTCCAAGAATATTTGTTGGACACTGTCAAGGGCATTTAAACCATCCTCTCACTGCTACAGCAAAGGGGTTTAATCCCCACTGTGGAAAAATGTTTTAAAGAAATTAATTCATGAGTTTCCAATGAATATTAAAAAAAAAACATTACCCCCTCCCCAATTCACGCACATTAAAGTCTAGTGTTTGCCACCCTGAAAATGTTGAAATATCTGTTATTTGCATATACAGAGTAAATCTCTGCATTTGCAATTTTAATAATTTTTCAAATTTGGGAGTTTTAAACAATTTATTAAAATATTTCCATCAAGCTGATACTTCTCTCTGATCTTCCAATTCTGTGGATGAATGAATTATTTGTACTACCGGTGAGTGTTATGTAAAAAAAAAAGTCACTTTGTAAAAAGTAAAAAGTTACTTTGTAAAATTCATTGTTATTTTTTTTTTGTAGATGCTTGTATGATTTAGAAAAATATTAACATCAAAATCAAGTGTTTGGGTATATTGTTTCGAACCATATGTTCCTGTCAAAGTTGCTTTTGTGTATATTATATTGTCCTGTTGTAAATACTGTGTGTCGTGTATATATGGGTTACCATTTTTGCAGAGATCAGTTCTCGGGGAAATTCTTATCTACAAAATATATTGTTACCTATTACTTCCAAAGCTGGGTTGGGTTGTTTTACTTCTGAGACGCACTTTTTTTGCACACCATAGGTTAAATGGCCGTGTCACAAGGACCCCACTTGTGACCCCGTGTCACAAGGACCCCCAAAGGTCCATGTCACAAGGACCTTTGGGGTCCTTGTGACACGGCCATTTAACCTATTCCTTTCTCCTACCTTTCAGAGAAAGTTAGGAGAGGTGACCCACTATACAGTTGTTTGGAGATGTGGTAGCCTCTCATCAATTCCATCCAGTATGTTTTTAATGTGCACAGGATATGGCTCCTGCACATAGGGCCATAGCTTAATGTCCCATCCGATGAACAGTTGCCTTTCCAAACCCATCAGTGTCCCCCTGCTGACTGTGGACAGGATGGGGAGTTTTGTGCAGATAAATCTCATTGCTGGCCCAGCTGGGTAAAGCATGACAACTGCATAGTAAAATTCCACGTTAGTGACTGACAGCTGCACCACCAGCCACAGTGGTACTTACATAGAAATTTTTCCTGACTGACTCCTGTGCTTAAAAATATTTCAAATGCACTGCATTTAATAAAATTATGTAACCTACTCTTTTTCATCCCTCAGAAATCTATATATCCCTTTATTTGTAATAGCAAAAGTCATCTCACAACCAACAAATCTACATTTCTTCAAATAGTACTTTGCAGTATTTCTAACACAACGAACAAGTTGCATATTTTATATGTAAAAACGTTTAACTGTTGGTGCTGTTTCAACAAACTGCAGATAGCTTTGAAATTATTATGCACAGCCAATGCTGCCCTGAAAATATATTACTGCTAAAAATCTAGGAATATATATTAGTGTTAAACGTCTAGTACTGTTAGGGTGATGATTCATATTAATCCTGCACTTCCTTCTTTCAGAAATGTTTCATAGCCTTATCACAAAAATAATTTGTTTCTTTTGTACCCTTTTACCCAAAAGAGTACGTTGGTTTCAAGAAAAGCCTGTTTAAACTGATCCCATTCTTTTTCAACTTTAGCAGTAAGCAAACCACGATTGTCATAATGACTACTTAGCTTATCATGATATGCTTTGGCTACATCTGAATCTTTCAAAGTTTTAGTGTTAAAAGTAATTCTCATAACCTTGGCACAACATTTCTTAATCTTCAGTTGCAAGACACTTTTGACCAGATAAGGGTTAGACCCAGTTTCAGCCCCCTGTATCGCCTGGTATTCCTAACGAACTTATGCTATTAATTAAAATATAATCTATCGTATGCATGTGCAACCCATCAGGTAAAACTCTTGTATTTATAAATGCCCTGGTGTTTGTAATAAGTGTTAGTTATTTGCAAACCGTTAGGTTTACTTACCTCAGGAGACATTCCCTCATTGCCACTAAAGGCTACCAATGCCAAAGGGACCTAAAACTCCTGCCCAAAGGTCAGTCAGTACCAACTTTAGCATTGACCTAGCACAGGAGAAATATCTCCTTGACAGAATTCAAAATATCCTGAAGCTGTCTGTAAAACTTATCCTTCTCGTTCCCAGAGTCCTCTGTGGGAGCTTAACAACAGATGACATTGAAGTCAACAAGTTGGCTATTTCCTTTATTTTGCCACAAATATATAAAAATTGAACTACTAATCATTGAAGTTGCCCCATTTTATAGTTTTTATATTCACATCAAATTTCGCATACAAATATTCGTTAAGGAAGAAATAATTACATTTAGAAATTAAAATAAATTTTCATATAAGCAACACCAACCTGGTTGAATGGCCTCCATGTGCAGTGATATATATTCTACTTTGTGGTAGTGAGTTGAAAAGGCGAATGTTGCTCTGTGGAAGAAATTCTTCGTGCATGCTCTTCCTGTTATCCAACTGAGCAGCAGTTAGAACTGGCTTAATCAGGGTTATAAATGTAGGCCCCATTATGTTTTAGATGTTCCCAGTGGAAACATTGGCTTTCTTTGCAAACCAGGGATGTTTTGTGTGTGAGCAGTATACACATGGTAATTTTCTTGCTGAGAAATGGTGTTTGGAATGGAGCATATTAATCTATAATTTACCCCCAAAGTGTGGTGGCTGCTACCATAGGCGATAACTTTTAAACTGGCACTATACGGAGATCCTTAATGCAAGTTAGACGATGGCTGTGGAGTCCCCCCTCCCATGCACACACCAACCAAAGGTTTTAAATAATCCACCCATTGAAAGCTTCAGAGTATGCTACTGCTCAAACAAGATGCCCCGGTAAGTCTAACATTTGATTTTGTTTCGAATTTTTATATGTGTAATAAAGATAATGATCCTACGAGGCTATAAATTTTACAGTTAAGCGTTTATTAAGAAAACATTTCATAAAAGAGTTGAAGCACAAACTTAAAATATTCACTCGTAAAATTATTTTGTTTCACCACGCTCTCTACGAGTTTGTTTACTGATGTACTTGTTTGAGCAAAAGTGAATTGTTTTAATTTCTTTACTTTTAAAATTTCAAGTATTAGCAAAAAAGTGGCGCTCAGAGGTAATACAACTGTTTTGTAATAAGCATATGAAAGCAATTCGGTATTCTGTTGGATGAATTTTTTTTACGTTGGCTGTTTTATGAAAACAGTCTAGCCTGCAGTTACTGTGGTCACGATTTTGGCCAGCACAGTTTTGGGAGTTTGCTGGGTTGGACAGTCTGTTTCCATATATAAATGGCTCGTTGCTGCTTCCAAAAAGAAATGATATTTGTCACTGAAGATTACATGATGTGATCGCTTATTCCGATCCTGTTAACCACCCAGCTTCAGACAACCCAATAATTATTCTGCGCTCAGGTGTACATGACATCTAATACTATCGGAGGTATTGCACTTAACGAAACATGCTTATTTTTATTTTGCATAGATATGTATTCAAAAACTTACATGCAGAATAAACCGTTTTATGGTACTTGTTATTTGGCGATTATCATGAAAAGCTATTTGATAACTTATTTATACCTGAAAACATTCAGGTAAATTTTTAAATGAATCTATTTCAGTGATTAGCAGTGTATATACTATACAAGTATATAATTTCTGACTTGTGTACTGATCTATAATAAGAAATGTAATATATGTGCAAATATATAATTTCTGACTGTTCTGTATTGTTGAATTGGAATTTAACTTACTAAGCATATTACGTGTGCTAAAAAAGGTTTACGATGAGACGCTAGTAATAATATCAGTTCGTTTTATAGCTTCATTCACACATTTCAAGTTTGCTTTTCAAATATTAATCTCAGTGAGATGTGTATTGATACTAACTTTTTATGTCGTAAAAAATAGTGTTGGTAAAATTCGTATGATTATATTTTTAATATTTTCTCAGTCCCCAAAAATTGACTTCGAACACAAAACTTCCATGAAGTTTCTGGGTACGCCACTGTTACTGGTAGCGAAGTGTTAAGTGATTAAGTTTTCTGATTTGACTGAAGTACATTGAGTGACTTTGGCAGCTTAAATGTAGTTTTTAATCTACGCAATGCAGATTGCGGGCCAGATACCTGTTTTATATGTTTATGTAAATAATTATGTGCCTTTTTTCATGATTGTAAGGCGTGACTAACATGCAAAAATTCATTCATCCATCTTCGAAAACTTCTGTCCTGCTCTCAATTATTTAAAAGTTATACAAGCCTATTGTAGAGTGGTTCGTCAGAAAGTACTTTATTAATACAGGGTATCAGAGAAATAATGGTGGTGTTTCGAGGGTCAATATGTAGCAAAAGAATTATTGAATACCCTCATATTCACCGTTCGTGACCCTACATATGTCCAATGGTATTCTTGTCATACACGCTGCAGCGTATTTTATATTACTTGCTCAGTTTGTTCTCTTAGTTTAGCTTTCAAATGATTCAGGTAACAAGAAGCCCTACAAGAAAGAAAAAAAATCAATGTGTATCAAATCAGGGCTCCTTTGTGGCCATAAAATTGGATCACCCTTGCCAATCCATTTGTCAGGAAATGTTGCACCAAGAACTTTCGTAACATCTTTTGAGAAATGGGGCGGTGTGCTTCCTTATCTGTTGGCCGCTTGTGAAATTGAACGGACGTACCAGAGTTTGAGTAATGTAGAGGTACATTCAGTGTGATGCTTTTTATGTATTTGTGGATAGTGGTTCTCAAAACTCCATAATTTTTTGTGGGACACCTTGATTAATATATGGAGCTTTTTGCACATTGCAATCTTGTAACTTCCCTACCTCAAATCATCCGTGAATATTGTATATTACATTTCTCGCCATCTATATAAATAAACATTCCCTCAAGTAATTGCTTGCTATCTACCTACAGTAAAAACTTCTGTTTGGAAAAGCATCACGTAATAGTCATTAAACCATCTTATTAGCATTCAATTCACCAAAAAAAAAGTGCAGCTCAGGTTAAGACAACTAGCTCGTCTCGTAAATATTATTGAATATATATAATATACTCGTGGTTTATAAAGCTGTTAAATTTTCAATGTTGAATTTGAAGATTTTTTTATTGTTTCAATTTTGTAAGGGAAATTTTGCAATATTGTTAACTTGAAATTGTTTATTCAGATTAGTTTTATATTGTAAACGTTACCCAATAATAAAGTAATATTTTAATGCTTGTTGTAGTGAATTTGGAGCCCTATGTGGTACTGTGGTTATCTACGGTGACAGACTTCCGAATTTCAAAGGACAGTGTCCCACAGTTTCAGCATTATCTCGTCTAATTAAGTGTCCTGACGTCGCACTTTTTAGTTCATTTTCAAAAAGTTATTGTTTTCACCTTGCACGTGGCATTAAGAGTATCTGTAGTCGTTCTGTCCTACAATAGGATAGACTGCATGGCAACATTCTGCCGAAGCTTACATATTAACTGCTGGCACGTGGCAAGAAGAGAGCTTAACGCAGGTCTAAACTACAGTGATATTGTGTTCAACTTAACAAATGGATTTGCATATTTATTCTTAGAGAAATTTTTTAATCGTTATGGCATGTGCCATTAACTGCACAAGTAGATTTCAGAAAAATGTGAATTAAAAAATTTCAAAACTACCCATCTTTCTATAGGGCCCTAAAAATTAGAAAATAAAACTAAAGAATATCGATGGTGCAATCAGTCACCGAGTTCGTATATTCGCTTCAAAAGAAGGTGGGGTGCCTCCAATCGTGTCAAGTATAAATCGCTGCCATATTTTTCTTTGAAGCGAATACGAACTCGGTGATTGATTGCACCATCGATATGCTTTAGGTTTATTTTCTACTTTTTTAGGGCCCTATAGGAAGATATATATATAAATTAGAAAAACTGCAGATTTTGTTTTTTTTATTGTCGCTTTGCTACCTTCAAAGGCTTTGATATATGACTCATAAAGCATTGAGCGCATTTGCCCCTTTTTTGGAGTCATGTTTGAGGTCTAGGACAGAGACAACACAAGCTTTAAGATACGACTCGTTCAAGTCCTCGCAACGCGCTTCATTTAACACAACTCGTTATTTTCCACACTCACGTTCGAGAGATATAGGGGAACGATCATTTTCCCCCTTTTATAAGGGGAAGAAAGTGGGGAGGGTCGATTTTTCAGTCTACGACATTCCCCGCATTCAAAGCTTTCATTTGTCGTATAGCTTGTTTACTTTCGGCCTTCGCTGTAGCTTAAGAATAGTTTTCACATTTCCCCCTTTTTTTTAGAGGGGAAGAAAGCACGGGGGTCGATTGTTTTACAGCCTGTGACGCTCCTTGCATCACAAACTTTCATTTAGCACTGAATCATTAAATTTCTCCATCGCGTTCGAAAGATATTGTGAAAACATTTTGTCAAAGGCAAAAGATGAGAAAAAAACAACTCTTATATAGCATTTAGAAATTACTCGGTGCATTGTTAACATTTTGATCTTTATTTCACTCTAGATCCTTGAACGATCGTACTTGTTCCATTAACAATTTAAGTTACATTAAATGTTTAATGATGTTCGACTTACGGCCGAATCGAGGGAGCTCCCCTTTCAGAATTCTAGTAAGGCAGTTGCTTGCCACAGAGGTGTGACAGGAATCTTGATTTATACGCCAAAGTAGGTCTGTGAGAATGGTGGGAACTCTGCAGAAAGAAACGCAAATATCCATGCCTTCACCGAGGCTTGAACCCAGGTTCCTTTGATTAGCAGCTAAGCACATTATCCCACACGGCAAATAGAAGCAAAAATCATCAAACGTTCATGTTTCATACCTTTTTCAAGAAAATTTTTAAATACCTGTAGCATGGAGGGGGGGGGGGGAGATTTATGCATTGAAAATCCACTCTCTTGTACCCTCATTTTTTTTTACAGATCCGGACTTGGTGTTTCTAAATTCAAATTTAGCTAGATGTTATGTTAGTTAAAATTTAGCATGCCACTCCCGGTAAAGTACTGATCCCAGCTGTCACTAGAGATACACGCCGCTGTTTTACGCTCTTTAACAAGCCTAAGCGAGACTTTGGCGCCTGAGGTCAGGTAAACAAATGGCACCCGATAATTACATATTCATTTTGCCCTAAAATACAGGTAAACATTTTTTTATGTAAAAAAATTCTTTAAAGTGTTACATTTTATTAAAGACCTAAGTAACAAAGGTAATTTTGTGAGCAAAATGCCAAGAAACTCAAAAGTTTTGACCGCCCGGAGTTGGTATATGATCAGGGGTGTAAATATGGGGGGCCTCCCTCCCCCCAAAGTAACTCGGAGTTGGCAAATATCGAAGCGACTTCGTAAAATCTAGGTGAGTTGTGAAGAGCCTAGAAGTGCATGAACTTTTAAAGCACAGCTGGTTATAATCCTGTTTTTTACTATAGAATTAGGCTGATTTTTTTATGACGTTAATAACACTATAGACTACAGTAGCCGATTTAGAGGTCCAGGGGCCCTAAAGTGATCTATTTATCAATAACTCCACCCCTGTGAGACTACATATTATTTAAATATAGCACATTTAGCTAATTATGCAATGAATCTCCTAGTTTTCAGTTATTCAATGAAATTTAGTGCATCATTAGGTTATAAAGATTTCAAGGGCTCAGACAGATAGGGGATAGACAGCTATTAAAACACGGAACTTTTCATTTAGTAAAAGTAATAATCTCGTTAGTTTGTATTTGTACAAAAATATTTCGCTATAATCTTAACTAGAGGTCCTGTATAATTAGAGGCTAGCCATCCTTATCCAATATATTCCTTATTCTGTGGAGGCTGGTCATCTCGTTGATTCACTGCCATTGGTCAACGTGTTTTATGGACGCCATGTTTTGTCGTACCGTGAGACGAAAGCCTATGAGCTAGTGTATATGTATCAAGTTAAAACTTCACAGTTGTTATAGTTTTATATTTTTCTACCACTTTTTTGTCCCTAAAAGCTGTCGTATTTTATGAATGCCTCAATGCGCTGCATTTGGGTGTAAAAATTTCACTCGAAGAAATAAATAAATTATTTTTTTTCGAGAAACTCCATCAGAAGTCGGCAAACGGCTGCAAAAGTGAACCGAGCTAACTGAAAACCAACAAATAATTTCTTTTAAGCTTCGTTTGAAAAACGAGCTGTTTTCACTTTGTCGTCCGCCTATGCCAGTATTTGTTTATCTATATGTCCGCCTCTCTTTATTGTTGTCTGTCCATCTATCTTTCCACCTGTCTGTCCGTCTATAGACAATTTTTTTCTTTTAGAGCTAAATGAAAAATAATTTTTTGGGTTGGATAGGTGTCGAAGAAATATTGCGATTCGCAATTTTGAAAATTTTCAATAGCTTTAATTGCGCCCTCTAACGGTGGGAAAATATGAAAAATGCTAAAATTTTAAACGAATGTTACAAACTAACTAACTACACCGGAAATCCAAAATTTTGGTAGTAGAGTGTTAGAAGGTTTACAATGGCAACAAGGCTTTGCTGTCTTAGCCAAAAGGGGATGCAAAAATGAAACTTTTTTTAAAAGTGATAAACGAAACAATATATATATTTGTTTTACTGGCACTAAATAAAATTAATGATTTAAGCAATATTTGAAATCTCGGTGTTACCTGTAGATGTTTAAACGTCTATAAATCATTGAATGCTTTTGTGAAAAAAATTTCGCTGACATATGGAATTCGAACCCGCATCTCTCCAGAAACATGCCAGAGTATTCTAATCTGTTGAACTAATGCTGTCTCTATCTTTTTTCCACTAATGACTATTACTCTTCCCGTAAATTTTGGGCGCCTAGTATCTATTTTTTAGTACTCTGAGTAAGATTGAAATAAATAATGAAGACACCTCACGCTGTTTAGCGTTATTAATGATTTAAACAATATTTGATAATCTCCGCGTTATCTGTAGAGGTTAAAACGTCTATAAATCAATAAATGATTTTTGTGAAAAGAGCTGGCGTTAGTTCAACAGGTTTGAATACTCTGGTAGGTTTCTGGAGAGATGCGGGTTCGAATCCCGTTTTTCGGCGAAATTTATTTCCACAAAAAATATTAATATTTACATTTTTCAAATCCCCATCAGTTGGAATTTTCAGTGTTAGAGAGTGCTAATGACGGTAAATAAAAACTCTAAAGGCGACCTCGAGCGGCGGAAAAAAGCTGGAAAGTACCAAATCTTTAAATAAATATTGCAAACTATCTATTTTTGCTAGAAACTTAAATTTTTAGTCAAACAGATCAAGTGGTTTACCCTAATAGTAATGATTTGCCCCGTTGGTAATATACAACTTTTATGCCTTAAGACATAAACGAAAAACTTTTTTTGCTCATTACAGGTACTAATAAAATATTAATAGTTTATTTTCTCAATTATAGAGTAGTTCGAATTTCCACTATCAGAGGGTACTGAAAGTGTAAAATAATTAGAAGAATGCATATCGCTTCTGGCGCATATGGGAATCTCATTTTCAAAGAGAATGAAGTTCTTCTCTTGCCTACTTTTTCACTCCTTAAAAGTTTTAATTATGGATGTTCGTGTTGTTTTTCTGCTGAGGTCCCGCCATCCTCATGGACCTACTATGGTGTAAAAACTGACAGGCTCCTGTCAGACTTCTGTGACAAGCAGCTGCTTGAGGGAGTATTTATTTTTAATGTATGATGGGGAAAATGCACATAGTAGTATTTTATTAGTAATTATAAAACATAAAAGTATGTCTTATAGTTCTTAAATTTAAAAAGTTGCTTTTCTCTCGCTCTTCTGAAAATAGTGGGCAGATAATTGCTGTCAGTGGAATTTCTACCATAACAGAACTCTATACACCGAAATTTCTACCATAAACAGATCACTTGAAACATTCGTTAAAAATTTTGCAGTTTCGATATTTAGTGATCTGTAACGATATAAATTAAAACTACCTTTGAAAATGCGAATTACATTTCATTAGTAACTAACTAAAAAAGAGATTTCCAATTATCTCTTAAAACAAAACCGTTCCGTTTCTTACCCTCCTCATTATTGTCAATGAAATTTTCAAGACTGTCACATTCCATGACCATAATTTCTAATAAAACTACATCGTTTGCAATATTTGTTTTAAATTTTTGGGATTTTTCGATTTTTTTCCGCCGTTAGAGGGCGCAATTATAGCTTTTGAGAAATTCGCAAAATGCAAATTGTAATATTTCATCAATACCTGTCCAACCCAAAAAGAATTTTTGATTTATCTCGAAAAACATACACTTTTCTCTTAAAACAAAAAAAAAGTTGCATTCACCTCCCCCCTGGGTCTAAAGGGTCGTGACTGTTGTCAATGGTAACTTCGTAACCTTCACATTTCAACATCAAAATTATAAACTAAACTACATCATTTGGAATATTCGTTTGATATTTTGGAATTATCAACTTTTTCACCGTTAGAGGGCGCAATTAAAACTTTTGGGAGATTCGAAAAAATGCAAATCGTAATATATCATTAATTCCTAATACAAAAAGAATTTTTTATTTATCTGTATAAACAAAAAAAGTTCGCTGTTTACAGCTGGACAAGACAACAAAGCGAAATTATATCTTTTAAAAAAAAAAGCCGTAAAATTTACTTTTCCTTTTTTAGCCGTTTTCTAAAATGCTTCCAATCATGAACACTGAAATCTGTATCAAATATTACCCTCCCTTTTCCGGAATCCACAAGTATCGTGCAATACCATTCAGCCATGTACGCTAAAGAATCCGAGCAACAACAAAACATGGCGTCCAATTTTGAAATGGCCAACCTCAACCTATATAGGGCCTCTAAACAAAACGAAATTTAAATTTTGCTGTAACGAAAAACATTAAATTTTTCGCTGTAATCAGGGCCTCAGTCACAAAAAAGTGGTAATTTTTGTTTTTTTAATATTTAAGCTGTGTTTGCACAATATATTATCTCAGCTATATACGATCATCATTGTATATTAATCCTAGTATAATGCTTTCATCACATGAATTTTTTTATTTCGTAATGTCCTCTGCAGTCGTAATAATAAATATACCAGATCCGAGCTTGGTCAAAATACAAGAAAATAAGGAGGGCAACTGACACAAGAAAAAAAGGGTAAAAAAGACTGGATTTCCTTTGCTGCATAATAATTTTCCCTTCGTTTCAAGCGTTTTAAAAAAATCGTTGAACAACACGTGAAACGTGCTTTTCAACGATTAATAATTTTTGTTAATAATTTAAGTTTAATAATTTTTGTCGCCAGTACTCTTGCAAGCATTCTCACAGCAAGGGAGGGGATGAAGTAGAAATTGGAGACAGGGAATTGGAGACAGGGTGGGGATTGAAGTAGAAATTGGAGACAGGTTTCGTGGGGGAGTACATCCCCCACGAAATCTGTCTCCAATTTCTACTTTAGAATTTTTGGGGCTTCATAACCTTACAATAGCTTAGGGCCCTAACAGGTGAAAGAAAATCCGGCCCTGGCTGTACTGAAGAGTTTTTTTTTTTTCGTTTGCAAACACTGCTTCAAAGACAACATTAGATGACTCAAAACTTTGATAGATCGGAGTGATAAATCGGAGAGGTGGTCAATCTTTTTTGTGTCCACTATTCCATCTTCTCCAAGTTCTGGCAGCAAATCCAAGGGTTACTTTTCAAAATATCGCTATTCGTTAGAATACCGACAGAATAAGAGAAAAAGCATAATTTCTGCCTTCAGACCTCATTGCAGTCACATGAAGGTGGCAGGAACAGTCTCATCTGTGACAAGATTCATAAAGCCAGACTGTGTCTGTTGTAAGGGCCCCTTAAATCCCTAGACACAAACAGGCTAGCTTGAAATGGTCACAATCACGTCTGGACCGGAGAACAATGGTCATTCAGGGAGAGTACTTTTCTGTGCAATCGGATAGCAGACATGTGCTGATCTTGAGAGAGATGGGATTTCACAAGCAGCCCCATAACGTCGTTCAGAGATGCGCATTTGATAGTGGATGTTTCGACTGTGTGGAGGTACCAACCTCCATCCAATAAAAACAAATCCCATATATATGGATTCTTTTAATGTTCAGCGATATCAGGATGAAATCCTTTGTCCCAATCACGAGCCATATGCTAGTGTAGCAATTTGTTTCCTGTAAGGGTAACACAAATTCATAGGACTGACCAATCAATATTTTCAGGTATCCAAAGAATGAGATGGCCTGAATTATCTCAACGCCATAGAACATCTCTAGGGTGCCCTCGTGAGATGTATTGCCAGCCTTCAGCCCCTCCAGGATCTCTCAACAGTGGACTTTATTGCTCTCGCATTCTCTGAATTATAACAGTGGGTTAACTTATTACAGTGAATAAGTTAACCCACTTATTACTGTTATAACAGTGATAACCCCAAGTTATTACTGTTATAACAGTGAGTTAACACGACTCGTTGTCGTCAGGCATGCTTTAGCACTAGAGCAGGTAACCATGTGTGCTGTCCCCCAAACCTACTGCACCCTCAGTGACCTTGTGATCTGCCATTTAACTAATTCTGTGCAAAAAAAAAAAGTGCCGCCGAGCTAATACAGCGCAACTCTTAGGAGTCAAAAATTATTTTTGCGAAGTATCCTTTTATTCTGTCACTTTATAGCGCTTAATTTCTCGGTCATTTCGCAAACAAGAGTTCAAATTTGATATTTATGAATTACTAATGAGATTTGTAAGGATTCTTGATCCACCACCTAGAGTTTCACTTCTACCTACGATTTTTACTAGAAATTTTTCCGTTCTTGCATATTATAATTTGGGTTGTTTCACCTCTAAGGCACTTTTTTTTGCACAGAGTTAGTTAAATGGCCAAGTAACAAGGGGCCCCGAGAAGCATGAGGGAGGACTCGCTGGACAGATGTTAGCCTCCCGTCAAGCATGTGCCTTAGCGTGCACAGTGACATGGTTTAATGTCTCATCCGAAGGACGGTGGTTTCCAAGCACATCGGTGTTCCTTACTGACAGAAAGGTCTGCAGAGATAAATCACATTGGCCCAGGTGGGCCTCGAACCTGGGAATTGCAATTGCGAGCCTAGCACGCTCAAAGCCCTGTCAGTAGAGGAAACCAATGGTGTTGGTAAGGCCTCCATCCGTGGATGGAATGTTATGCTGTGACCCCATGTAGGTTAGAGAACACGCTGGATGACCTTGTCAGGAGGCTGTCATGTCTCCTAACAGCTGTCCAGTGACTCCCCTCCCCCAACCTTCGGGCCCTTGTGACCTTGCCATTTACCACGTGTGCAGAAAATTGCCGCTCAGAGGTAAAACAACCCAACACATTAATATGCTGCTCTGGATCATTTCATCTCTACAATACTGTTGATTATATTGTTCGCAGAAGGGGGTTACTTAAATTACTGTTCTTATATTTTAGTACTGTCTGACATGTAAAATAAGTGTTTTGGGATATTTCTAAGAGTCTCTTAGTCCTCCCCCGGCACTCCTCAAATTCTAAATAGTGCCGGACTATCAGAATTTACTGTACTTAGTTTGCACGAGGAATGTTGTGGCAAACAGGTACCAAATAATCACTTTTTTTTACCTTTTGTAAAATAATCAAAGTTTTATTTGTAAATTCTAAGCTGTTTTAAAGGGTTTTCAGCTAGTAAAAGAACTATTTTCTTTATAAATACTAAATACCCCCTCAAGTAGCTGTTTGCCAGAGGTCTGACAGGAGCCTGCTAGTTTAATACGCCATAGTGTGTTTGTGAGGATGGCGGACCTCAGCAGAAAAAGCGACACCAACATCTATGCCATATCTGGGGCTCGAATCCAGGTCCTTTAGATTAGTAGCCAAGCGCGCTAACCACTAGGCCATGGACAACGTAAAATTTAGATTACAATGAAAAACACATATTTAAAAGAATTTTATTTTCAACTATGTGAATGAAGTGCAGCTGCCATGGGTTTTATACAAAAGCGAAAGCAAAACAATGCGAGTGGTATATTTACCTTGTCAGACAACAGATATCATAAACGTATGTAATTAGGCTCAACAACAAATATGTCACTAAAATATCTCACTGACTCACTTAAATTATACATTAATTTCCCAATAATCTGATTGCACATCTCATGAGCTCTACACCGCTTACAGCAGGTAGTCTGTTCTACCTCATGTAAAAATATAATTGTATTGATAAGAAGTTAAGCAACATTTATATTGTATATTTTATGAATTCTTTTATATACATATATTTTAAGCTGTAGTAATATTTCAGCCATAGATCAAATATCTATATATAAAGATAAATTTATCTGTACATATGAGGTGAAGCACAATTCTTAATGAAGCCGACACAGTCTTCATATAGTATTACCTGATTAAAACTTTGTGACAAACTTAAAATGCAATACATATAACATAGTAAAAAGAAAAACAAAAAAAAAATTACGTTAATTCCCTGAATATTTATCAGTCTTATATGGGAAAACATTTTTATTAATGTTTCATTCTGCTAATCAAATTACAACCCAAATAATTTTCAATGGATTTTCTGCAGTGTCATAGTTATAAATTTCTAAATTCTACAGCACAAAAAGTTTCTATGCATTTTAAGAATTATCATAGTGGTCCCACATAATATAGGCTCAAACTTCTGGTAACTTTTAAATCCAAATATGTTGCTTTGCTACACGTTTATCAGATGGGATTAAACATACGATTACACAACAGTGACAATATGAAATATTCGTTACGATTGTGAAAATGCATTTATGCAAAATAAGCGAACTGGTTTACCTTGGAACTTTATTAACAGTGTTAAAACTTTTCATAAATTGATACATTTATGAATATCTATCAATATCTATTACAAGCAATAGTGCTAGATGCCGATTTTTGTAGTATAGTCATGTTCTGCTAGAACAAGATTTTCAATCATAACACCATGAATTTTAACTTAGGAAAATTATCTAAGATATCAAAGTAGGAAAACTCGAGTAGCACAGAAGGCAAAATACCTTCGCATTGTAGCACTTCGTGACATGCCTCAAGGAGATTTGACTACTACTTCATTAAGGGTGAAAACATAGTAAGGCATTTAAAGTTAATCTTGCTATTTAGTTGACTGCCAGGTTTACTAAGCACGGCACAGGAGCAATCCAGGCTGTTAAACTTCTTTTAAGTAGGATTTTTTTTTTTGTATCAGCAACATTATATGAGAGCATCCATTTAGTAAACTATTTGATTAAATAATTTGCACCAGAATTAAAAAAGAAGTTTCTATCGTTGAAGTATCAGCATTGGTTTTATTGCATTTAAATACTTCAGAAACTTAATGGAAAAAGGTTAATCAGTTTTAGTCTTCAAAAATCCAAAATAAAGTGTAAATGCAGTAGAATAGGAATAAAATTTTCATTTACTTCCATTACTTATTCTCCTATTTCTTTCTAGCAAATATCTGTTGGGATGTTTTTAATCCCAAATAACAGTTTTCTTCCATTTTGGAATCAAAAACCATTTAAAATCAGAGACCACTCAAAACTTTATCTGCTTTGAAATCTAAAACAGGTGTCTTTGTATAATTTTATTTTAGCCTCATATGCCCAACACTAAAAATAGATATAAAAAAAATAAAAACTATAAAATTAAAAAAAAATAAACTATAAAATTTTATTCCACATAGAATATCATTTTAATCTTTCCTGTCTGGTGGAATTTTTAGTAATTGGGAAACCTTACTCAAGTGTTATTTTCAGACCCCCCCCCCCCCGCAAACTAAATTCTAGGGCCTTATAATTGGAATAATTACTATAATAATGCAATAACTTACATTATTGGATCCTCCCTCCCCGAAGCTAAATTTTGGTAGTACAGTCGCAGTGGACACAAATATAAAACCTAAAATAATGCAGTTAGCAACATAAATCGAAGCCAAAAATATAAAACGCACATGTACACCAGAGCAAAAATAAAGTGAATGATGAATCTTGTTGTTGCAAGAACGAAGAAAAGCATTTTTAGCAGATTATCTAGCTAACTAACTGAAACTATTTTGAATTTGAAACTTCTACAATTTTAAAACATGCAAAACATTTAATAAAATTTATAGTTTCTGCCTGATCAAGAACTTTTCCTAAACGCGAAGACCACCAAATTCGGCTTGGTTGTTTGGAGTTCTATGATACCATCAACAACGACTATAATGTGCTGGGGAAAATAAAAAAAAAACGGGAGGGGGGGACAAGTTACCCTTAACCAAAGGATACCAAATTTAGTACACAGCTTCCTCTCATAACTGAAAAAGAGCTGAACATGTAGAAAACTGTCAAGCATAATTATATTTCAAATTAAAGCCTATGGAAATGGGGCTATCCTGGGATTCATAAATTATTTATCCTCTTCAAAAGGTGGAAGGAACTTTCACTGGAGTCAATCTCAGTAAGTTTTATGTCAAATGAAAACTTGCAATGTCGAGAGTGTTATTTATATATATTCTAGAGAATTTATCTTAAGATTTGAACAATGGCAAGTAAATCTGCTAATATTTAGTAAGATTGGCTACTGATCTAAGGGACCTGGGTTCGAGCCCCGGGTAAGGCATGGATGTATGTGTCGTTTTTCTGCTGAGGTCCTGCCATCCTCTCAGACCTTCTACTGTGGCATATAAACTGACAGGCTCCTGTCAGACCTCTGTGGCAAGCAGCTGCTTGAGGGGGTATTTTTATTTTATTTTATTTACAATAATAATCCAGTATTTAGAATAAAAATCTCTCCCAAAAAGAAGTTGGGAATTCATAGTGCAATAAATTACGATTTAACTCTCTCTGTCATTGTTAAATAATTTAAAGGCATTTCAGTTAACTATTTACGCTACCCAGTATAAAAAATTATTGCAATTGTCTTAAGTCTTGCAAATAATTCAACATACCATTGGGTATCATCAGTTCATAGGGAAGTCTTTAACAGGTGAGAGTTTGGAATTTTGCTGTATCATTAAAGCGAATAATTCAAATCTGGAGAACGGGTCCAACTATGGGAGATGTCAAATAGTTGCTTTACTAGCTGCTGATGGAGTTCGAAACCTTTGCTATGATTCCACATATGGATTAACATTACAGAACTCGCCTTTGTAATATAGCAAAATTACAAACCACCTAAAAATAATTACCCCAAGACTTCCCTGTGAACTGACGTTATATTGACATATTTATAAGACTTGAGGCAATTGCAAATAATTGTTGATGGTGCATAAACAATTAGTTAAGTGCCATTCATTATTTAACAACAGCATATTAGATTTAATTCTCTATCTCTTCTAGGTTGGGATCTCGTACATATAATCCCAAGCTATTTTATTATTTTTTGTGGGGGAAATTTTTTTGCTAAATAGTTTTTTAAAACACAATTTTTTTTTAGGAATGGATCAGTTATGTTATAGCAAAACTGGCTGTACTGTTAATGTTATAGAGAGGTTCAGCTCTCGGTTATACAGTAGTTCATATGAACAGTTAATACATTCACTACATCTAATAACACAATATCTAAATCTATTTAGCATCAAGAATGGCTATAAATAAATCAAAGGATCAGATTAATATATTTTCGTTATATTTTTAGGAGCCTAATTTTATGTGATATGGTTGGATATTATGAGTTTATAGAAGAGTTTATAAATTCTTTATACCCCCAAAAGCTATTGGCCTGAATTTTGTAAAACTGGTAGTGATGGTGTTGCATGAATATGCAAAAGGTTAATGGATTAAAAACCTTAAAACTTGTTCAATTTTCATGTTACCACCTGAAATGCAAAATATTTTTGTCTATTTTCTTTATTCTCTAGTTCTAACTGGATGGGCATCTAGCAAATTTTGAGTACAATTGAAAGAAAATGCATCGCAAAGAATAAACATCGCAAAGAATGTTCACTGGCAGAATTGGACTGTCATGTGATAGCTCCAGTTTTGAACTTCTGACCATTCCGAACTGAAACTTTCCATTCCGAACTGAAACTTCAGCAAACAAAAGTCTTTGTTTGCTGA
Organism: Ryuthela nishihirai; assembly: GCA_038380435.1. Taxonomy (NCBI): domain Eukaryota; kingdom Metazoa; phylum Arthropoda; class Arachnida; order Araneae; family Heptathelidae; genus Ryuthela; species Ryuthela nishihirai. Next base: position 24,984,334 of record JAWZYU010000003.1, read on the forward strand.
AGTTTCAGTTGCAAATGGAATAACTATTTTCAGCATTTTGTTGTAGAATAAATTTATAGCATTTAGCAATCCTAATATTAATTTCCATTTTTTAAAACGGATTCTAAACTGCCTTTGTATATGCATTATTTCAACTTGAAAAAAAAAACATAATGGTCATTTCTATCATAAATTATAAAATAGCTTATATATTGTGCTATATAAATTATATGCCATATGAAAATTACATAGAACTTTCAATCATAAATTATACAAAGTTGCTTATAAAACGTTCTATATCAAGAGCATGCAAACTTCTAGTACTAAAAGATCAGAACAAATAGTGAGAAATGGATAATCATATATTCATATTATTTCTAAATTTAATATGAAAGCAATAAATAAACACTTTTTTTCCTGTTAAATAGTAAATTATTTTCTGAATAAAAATTGCCATCTGCAAGTGTAATAAACGAAGCCTGTCAATAAATTTCAAAAAACAAAAATTTAGTATAAAATCCCCAACAGAATAAGATTTGTACCCGTTTGACCTATATCAAGCACCCTTTTGACAAATTTCTTGGATTCCTCTTGCAAATCAAAAATTCTGCTTTGAAATTTTACAATAAATTTTATAATGATCAAGAATAGCTTTCTTTTTAAAGTAGTTCTGGCTTTGATTGGTCTGCATGCATCTCCGAGAGACACCTATTAATAAACATGCGGAATCGTACAACCTTATGCTACAAACAAAAAACTCACGTTAAATTAGTGACTTCGGAATGGTCAAGTTAAACTTGATCACCTAAATCTACCCCCTACTCTTTAACCCAGCAGGGTAGAGAGTTGGTCAAACAATGAGTAAAAAACCCTAATTCTTGGAGTTCAAACACATGCACTGTCAACTGTGGTAGTTTTCAACTTTAATAAAATGCCTTCTCCACAAATAATCCTACAATTTCATATTATGTAAGAAACTTTAATTATAGTGTTAAATTCTCAAACAAAAAATTCGTTTGCAGAAGAAAATCAATTGGGACATATTTTTTTCAGTTGTAAAAAAAAGAAATATTTAAGTTTTTATTACTTTGTATAGTGGCTGTTCAAAAATAGGACTGAACAGAATCAGTTATTTCAAAGAGAAATGGAAACATCACAAAGAATGTTCACTGGCAGAATTGGACTGTCATGTGATAGTCATTAGTTAGTCAACGTAGTGAAGTGCGAATATAGAGTGCACTTACATGGAGTACAAATGGAATAAACTGTGGAACAACAAAGCATACTAGTGCTTTTTGTTGGCAACATTTTCTCAAGGCAGAGACATTTTGAACTAGTGCCATAGCACTGCAGATGAAAACGACCACAGAAAGAGCAAACACATTCTCTTTTGCCTAATAATGCACACATGCCATATGTCACACAGTGACACAGTGATTCCTATTTTCTGTAAAAGGCATCACTCACACCTTTCCTACAGCTCAGATATGACTTTTGGCTGTTTCCACATTCGAAAACAGATCTCAGGTGTGGACAACTTCCATTGATTGAGTCATGCATAAAAAGCCATGGAGATGAAAATTAAAGATGTAAAAGAAAGGTTTGTAACAAATATTATGGGTCAAGAATGGGATAAGTGCTTGCATCAAAGGTGGATACTTTGCAAAGGAACATGTTGATCTGGATGATTAAATATCTCACACTGATGTACATATACTTATTACTTTTTGAATAGTGCTGGTAAAAAAAAAACTCTAAAGAAATGATGATGCCAGCGAGAAATTGTACAATGTACTGGCCTTCTTTACTGATACATATGAGAATATCAATAATTACCACAATTAAGTCATTAAAACATCTAAGCAGCGAAGTCAGCATTCCACAACTTTTCAATTTTTAAAAAAAGGTTTACTGCTTACTTTTAAAAGTTTACAAATGAACTTTTAGACTTTTAAGTAGTGATGCAGTGGAGTGGGGACAATGTTCTATTAATGTATCCTTTTCTTAATGCTACCTTTTCCAGCCAATTTTTAGGAGAACACGTTTCCATATTTTGATCATTAATTCTTTTAAATTGGAAACAATATTTCTAGTGCAAACGATTTTCATGTGCAGACAGAATAAAACATCTTCCAAAACGTGTTTAGCATTTTTTTATCCACAAATATCTGTTTATTGCTGGATAAAACTATGATAAACTGTTCTTTATGAATATAAACCACAGAAAACACATCATTTGGATTTACTGTTTTTGGGATTACAACATATTTGAGTTCGGTAACAATGAGGAGGAAGGATTACTGCATTACTTTTAAGCATTCACTCCCTTCTTCATTTAGCAATAGATCACTACTTACAAGGCTACAAAGTATCATTTTTATAGTTATATTTTGTGAAGATATTAAGCTTTTCTTTGGAATCAACTTACAGATGCAATTAAACAAAAATAATGGTAGTGAACATATTGATATTAAATGTGCTTGAATTTGCATATTAAAAAAACTAGTAAGTAGAACAAATTATTTTACAATTTTAAATAAAAAAAGATTAACCCCTCAGCATAGTTTCTCAGTCATCATACACAGTTATTGCCAATTGGAATTGACTTAGATACCATCTTGTTATTAGTTCTGAACATTCTTTGATCTATACTATTAATAGAAATTTTGCAATGGTAGGATATTTCTCATTCATGCTACAGACTGCAATATTACAAAATATTTTTTTACAAACACGTTAGCACAAATTGTAGAAAAATCTTGTCTACAATTTATTTTTAAGAAATCCTTTTAAGCTCACATAAACTTGTACACAAATCTCACTTTCATATACAGAGCATCATTATTTAGAAGTTGAGCCAGAAAAAGTATGATTTTGAATTAGAAACAAGCAAATACATCACAAACAATATATATATTACTAGTAATAAAACAATGCTTTTATCTGGCCTAGCACACATTCTAGAATATTTTTATTCGTACAAATGTCCATAGTTCAATAATTCCCTACTTACCCATAAGACAAGCTGTAGAATATTTTTACTTTGGTGGGAAGTCAAAAAGATAATAAGTAAAAAAATTAAGCTAAGTGCATAATCATTAATAAAAAAAATTTAACTGGTACTTGATTTGCTAAAAATTAGTTAAAAAATCCAATCTAAATGTCTTATATTAAATTATAAATTTCTATACATCAAATGGATTTTCTTTTTAATTTTGCTTTGCACTCTAGAATTTCCCAGATTTGCTAAAGTCCTCTTGACTACCCAGCTGAGATTTGACACAGAACATTAAAGGATTTCACTTACCAATTTTATTAAAATTTAGCCCACTTTTTATTTCTGTGTAACTTAAATTTATCTTTATAAGAAAAAAAAAAGTACGTTCATTGAGTCAATCACAAAAAACAGATTTTTCCATTTCACAAGTTCTCAAAGTGAAAACAAATAACAAGAAATCCTGAAAGAAATGCAATTTTCAGAGGTAATTTTCTATTAACTGAAGGAACAATTTTCATTTTAAGCATGTCTGGGCTATTTGAGGCATATTTAACTTCAAATTAGCATGCAAGTTTTGCTTGGTGGTCTACCGTTACAAAGTTCCACAAACTTACTAATCTGCCCTAGAAGACACCAAGGGGCTTGCAAAGGGTGTTCATAGATAGGATGCTAATATGTGAACCATATGCAAGAAGTAAGATGCTGTGCACATCAAAGAGCATGCTGGATGGCCTTGATGGGGAGGCTTTCATCTGCCTCCAAATAGTATCCAGTAGATCCCATTCTCTAACATTCTCTGTGCCCTTGCAACCTGGCCATTTAGCCCATTGTGGGCAAAAAAGTGTAATCAAAGAGGTAAACAACCCTTACAAAATATAAAATTGACTTCACAAATTTACTTCTATTAGCATAATAAGAATCTGTAGTTTCAGGCTCTCCACATAATATAAAAATAGATCTGTTCATCCACTCCTAATCAGCAATATGCACATGATTTCATACAGTTTTGGGCTGTGCATACCATGATTTTTGGAACTTAGTAGTTACACCAGCAACTTGACTAGGTATACAGCAATTTTTCGTAATGGTATATTTTATGTGTCCATTAACTTTAATTTATTTTAAAAAAAAAGTGGAGGAATAATTGATGTCCCAAACACACCAAAAAACTTCTGGTCAGCATAACTGCTAAGGGTTTAATACAAAAGTAAAAATAATACAATATCCATATCAAAAAGTAAAACACAAAGAATTCAGAAAAATCTGCTAACACAATATATATGAAATGATCATGGGATTGATCTCTGCAGTCCAAATAAAGGTTTTATCAAATTGATTATGAACAACATAAGCAATATGTGGCACTGCATAAAAGTATAGCTAATGATTTCATTATTCAATTTCTTATATAGTGCCAATTTTATTGGCAAACCTGTTTTCTGCATGATGTGTGGTGTTATTACTAAGGGAAAGTTACAAATCTGCCAGATCACTCCTTATAATGATATGTAATTGCCTATTTTGATAGCCAGAGGTATTTTATGATTTTGGGATCTATTTAATATTTCAAACTTTTGAAAAATAGAGTTATATAGTAGTTGGAATAGAGAGCAATAAAATACCTATATATTAATTTGGGTTGGAATTTGCATAGTTAAAAATATATGGAGATTTTAAACAAAGAGGGGTATATGATATGTCAAAACTTCAAAAGGAATAATTCACTGAAAAGAGTAGAAACTGTATTGAGGGGTTAAATTGATGCAAAGCATTACACAAATATGAATTCTAAGTATACAAACATTTTTAAATCTGATGGCTACATTACACTTAATTATAATTAATAAGAAAAATTGAACAATAGATTTAAAAAGAAATCAATAATTAAAAATGGTTACGTATTTTGTATGAGATTCTGATATTGTAAAACTGACAATAACGTTAGATAATATTGACTGCTCCTGATATGTTGATGTAATACTGCACGAAAACTTGCAATTATTTTAATGTTAAACAGCAACTTGGCCAACAGAAATATTCTGTTTGGCATTTAAAAAAATGCACATTAACTACTTCTCATATGGTTGTTGCCTACTACCACTAAATGAAATACACAAGTAAAATTTGAAAATGGGTTGATACTACTTATTTTGCTAATCTTTGATGTACTATATAAGACATATCATATGCATACACAATAAAACCACACTATTTATAAAGGTACATTTATTCATAGTATGGATGATAGTTTATTCTTAAAAACTAAATTATCTGAATATCAAGCTGAAGGCTGGAAAGGCAATATAATGCCTGCAATAAATATTTCTTAACAGATTGTGGAAGACACTAATGACTTATAATGGCATCTTCATGCTCAAAAATATGCAGGATTATTTTTAATTTACACAAGCAAAGTACTTTGTGGAAGAATATATATATATAATTAAATATACTATTCAATACATCTGCAACATGCATAATGTTTCATTTATTGCCTTTACTACAGCTAAAAAAATATGAAATTTACTTTAAAAACCTCTATGAATTAAATCCCTACTATGTTATTATGATTCACTATACAACAACTTGAGACTTGAGAAAGGTTTTTCATTCTTTTTGCAATACGTTCTTCAAAATTTCAACTGTATGCAGATCTTTATATAGCCTATACATCATTCATTACTGGCAACATTTTACAGGAATTAGCTTTATATTCCACAGCAATACCAAGAGTCAATCTCAAAAATATCCTGTTAGGATTGACACGAGTGAAGCAAGTTGCTTGGCACTTCCATATTTAAAAGTTCAAGTTCCCAAAATATGCTTAACTCACAATAATCAGGAACTAACATGCCTGGCTATTTTGCATCTCTAATTTAATTTCCAACCAACTCCACATAGTTAGCAGGGTACAACCCAACTTGACCATCTTTTCTCCCTTTGCACCAGCCTTGCTCATCTTCATCTTCCAACTTTTCAAATACATCACCTAACAAGAGAGAAGTCTGATATTAATGTTTCTTACATATTTAAAATAAATGCCTTAATTTTCATGAACTTTCATTTATTATTACGGGGGATGTTAAAAACTTTTTGACACTGTTTCTGTACAATTGCACTCGTTCTATGACTTGTTTGAAAGCTTGTCTAAACTTGTTATTACAAGTTAGGAATAAAGGTTATATCATTTCTCTCTTCACTGGCAGTGCATAAAGTTTAGTCTGCTAAATCCATGAATTGTTGCTATGGAGCCTACTAAAGGCGTAGAAAGATTTTGCATTTTCAAAAGGATGCAGCTCGGGGACAAAATAAAATATTTGTGCCAATTTATCCAAATGTATGGGGATCATGCCTGTTAATATGGCACTGTTACAGGATGGATGCATAAATTCAAAGGACAGTAGACCTTTGGACACCTCCCTCATGTAGGAAGACCAAAGGAGGCCATGAACGAGAGAACCATCGCTGCTGTTTACGAACCCATTAAGGAAAACCCACACATCACTGTTCTGGTAATAAGTTTAGATGTCAGCGTATTGACTGGTAGTGTGGAAACAATTCATCAATATTTAAAGTCACGAAAAATCTGTGCCAAATGGGTACCCACAAACTGACAGAACAGCAAAAAAGGGTTAGAATAGACTCATGCCAGTAGATGCTGGAAATGTTTGAACCTAGTGGTCCCAAAAGGTTAACAGACATTGTAACAGGTAATGAGACATGGATTTGTTGCTATATAATTCTCAGAAAGATTGACAACTATATTTGGGTTACAGAAGATGAATGGAGTCCCCAAATCCTACGACAAAACTTTCACTCAAGGAAGAGGATGTTTGCATTTTTTTCATTTCCCAAGGCATGGTAGCTATGAACAGCTTACCTGAAAAAATGACTATAAATGGCCAATACTAAACCAACATCATTTTGCCCAAAGTGGTTAAGAAGATGAAGGAGCAACGTCCAACAACAGGCATGTCAAGGATTCTTCTTTGCGACAATGCCAGTAGCTCACAAAACCTTGCAAGTTATGGCCTATCAGGAGCAGGAAAAAAATCAAACAGCTACCCCATCCTGCATATTCACCCAATCTTACACCATTCCAAAAACTAAAAGGAACTTACTGGAAAGACTTTTTCATGGGTTGGCGTTTTCAGGGACCTTGCAAAATGTGTTCATTCAGAGTTGCATAGTATTCCCCAACAGGAGTACTACCAGGCATTCCAGAATTGGCATACACACCTGCAATTTTGCATAGATACTGAAGGGGAGTATACTTTGAAGGACTGTAAATGTTTTGTGGAGGTAAATGCAATGATTTTTGTTCTGCAGATGCATGTCAAGAACATTTTGAAAACACCTTGGTACCACAAACTGACACGAAGTATATACTTCTTACAGTAAAATTTGGTTAAAGGAACCAGATTTTAAACACTATATTTATTCAATTTCAAAAACATGCACTAAAATGCCATCATATTATAAGGTACTGTATAAAATTCTGTAAGATATGCATTGTTTTTACATGCATTTCTCACAAAGACTATGCTGTTAACTTATTTACTAATGTACATGATTCAAGTAGATGAACATTCAGACATGTATATGTTTACATACACACTGCACTGTTTATCTAAAAGAAATAAACCGTTTATTTTGGCTTCTATACTTTATATGTACAAAAAACACTGTTTTCTTCTGTTATGGTTTTCAAGAAAGCTTTTGAGAGTGAAACAAAATTTTTGACCCCCCCCCCCCAAACTAAATTTAAGTTATTAAGATAGTAGCATATTTATCTGGTATTGCTTGGATCTGAAACTATCTAAATTATGTAGTAGATGGCACTCTCCATGTCACAAGTTTTCATTTGGCATTAAACTCATTACAATTGACCTACCCTTCCTTAAGTAGGTGTGAAATGTCCCCACCTTAGTTCAATTGGCAGAGTAACTGGCACATAACCAGGAAAAACCCACCTCAGTTACAGGAGGCAGATAGGTGGATTTTTTCACACTTGCCTAATTACTACAAAATAACTGTCATTGTTAGTAAGACATTCCTTCCTAATAAAATGCACATTTTCCTGAAAAATGCTGCCTGAAAAATTTTCTTGCATCTTATGGTCTAAGAATGTAGCAAGATCACAAATGTAACCTAATATTTGTCTAGTGTAAAAAAAACCCTTTTCAAACATTTCATAGGTGTGCAGAAATGTGAAAAGTTTGCAGCAGTTAGTGAAACATAAGGCAATTTCCTAGCATTTCAAGAAATGGTTCGATGATGGCAATAAAGATGCCAAACGTTTTTTTTTTAAAAAAAGTGTTAGTTCAAACCATAAAATTAGTGCTGATGAATTTTGTGTCCCTATGAGAAATAAAACCCTCATTGCTTGTTTTCTCAGGATGCACTGCCAGTTTGCCTCAAAAATACTAAGAAATCAATCATCCCCCTAATAAATCTGCACTTTGACATTGATTCTAATTTAGAGGAAAAATTGTCTTGAGCCGGGTGGGATACGAACCACGACCTCCTGATAACATATCAGGTGCTCTGGACCACTGAGCTACCGGCCACCAATCAAGATCTCCTCTAACGCTATGAACATTCCTTTTATGTCACATATATGCGCTATTCAGCAATTTTAGCCCAAGCGGCTTTCTATTTGCCATATAGATGGAAAGCATGTCTTACAAGTATGCCAATGATGATAAATAATGAGATAAACTCGACAGTTCAATATTCATCAATCAGTAGTACATACTTAGATTACCTCTTGACATAAAATTCAATAATATGGCAGAAAAAATAAGTTTCACTGTAAGTGGGACTGAAATCCATGTCTCCCAGTTACATGCTGGATAATCTCACCACAAAACTATCAATGGTTAGTTCATTTATCTGTCAATTGTGACTATAAATCTTCCCGATCTTGTCACTTGTGGTGCCATCTATGATCAAGAATGGCATCTTTGACTATTGCACAGAAGTAGTGTTAAATCGGGTGTCTACTAATTGGGTCACTCACACATTATTAAAGCAAGAATTCATCAATAGTTATATACCCAGATAACCTATAGACATTAATTAGAATAACTAAAGAATTTTCATTGCAATTACATGGAATATTTTTTCATAAAATCCAGCTCTAAAATCTAAGTGCATCTTATGATGTATCATATGTTACATGTGATATATCTAAGATAACTTGCATAAATTCTTCAAAATTCAACAATGTAAATGCTGAAGTTTTCAATAATGAAGAGCTTACTTTGTAATATTCAAACTATAATTATATTATTTTGGAAACTTCTTGCTAACATTGAAATATAAAAGTATTTAGTATGACATTTTCCTAACTTTCTCACCATCAACAGATGGCATTACAAATGTAAGGTAAAAATTCTAGTTTTTTTGTGTGTATTCATAAACAATCATTTGCAAAAGAAAGACACTTTTAAGTTTCACAACATCCTAAACCTATTTTCTTTTTACATTAAAACTAAAAAAAATAATTTTGATTAAAAATTAAATAAATGCTTATATGTATGAGTATACTTAAAAAAAAAAAACGATAATTATAAAAACAAAAAATATATGTAGAAAAATTTAATACTAAAGTTCTTGTAACATTGTTATTTCTGATTTTTCTGCAATTTACAATTTTAATTTTTAAGTTTTTAAAAAACTTTAAAATTATTAGGAATTTGTTGACAATAGGTTCTTTATGAATACTGCCCATCTGATGGGCAGTATTCTTTCCACACCCTTCAGTATATATAAAAAAGTAGTAATTTTTACCTTGTTTGAAAGACAGCTCATCTGCTTCTGCACCCTCATAATCATAGAGTGCTTTAACTGGAACTCCAGGTTCACCTGTGTCTACTAATGCATCATTTGGCCCCTCATCCCACTCTTCATGGTCATCATCAAATGGATTTTGATCTTGTTGGCCATTTCTGAAAAAGTAATGGACTGAATGATATATATATATATAAAAATTACTAAAAAATATGTGTGCTTAACAGATTCTGTGAGAATTCTGATGCAGATACAGTTTTTTCAAACTACCCATCCTGTGAGGAGCATTTCCCACCCTGGCATGTACTATGACAGTGAGCCGAATGCAATTCCATAGGTAGGGAGACCCAACATGATGTTATGTGTAAATGCCACATGAAAAACACCCATGTGCATCAGCAATCAGCTATCACATTGGTCTGCACATGACAACATTTGCATACTGTGACAAAACTGCCATAACAACCTGGTAAACAGCACGAGTTACCCACCATCACAAGTTTGGGAGAATATGCAAGGAATGGTGCAATGGCTGCTCACCAGTACAGAGAGTGCTATCCATGTTGACATGAGCCTAATTGCAGGACAATTCTTTCAGGTTGATCATTAGTTAAGGAAACACGGCTGCCTTTGACTGTGGTAGTCATCATATGGCATGAACCCTCAGAATGGAAGGTGCTATCCTGAACATCATGCACAATGATCTGACACCAGGAGTATAGCAGCATTATTGGGAGTCATAAAACCTAGTTTAAGAAATGCTACATGAGAACTGACTGCACCCATATCACATTCAGTGAGTGCAGCATTGTCACCAGGAGACAAACCTCCACAATGTGCTTTCTGTGAGTGGTTCTTATGTAGATGTGCCCAGGATACCATGTTTCCACAAAACATACTGATGACAGATAAGAAGACTTTTGACAAGAATGGAATCATAAATTACTGCAATAAGCATATCTGGGCAGAGGCCCAACCAACACGATGCAACCCACTATATGGAGAACTGTCATTTTACCATCAATATGTGGGCCAGCATTGTGGGAGGCATGCTCATTGGTCAATATTGGCTACCAACTTTTTCTGAGCCTCCAGATGCCATGTGAAACACACCCATATGTCATCAGGAAGTCAAGGAAGTGCAGATTACCTGCACTTCCTTGATACTGTTTTACACGGGTTACAGGATAATGTACCACTAGCTCTATATCACTGCATATGGTTTATGCATGATGGCACACCACCATATTTCAGTCTGTGTGCAACAGTTGCTCCAGGACCCCTATCTGCAACAATGGATCAGGTGGGGTCCGAGGCTCCTGTAAACTTGCCTGTTCGATGGCCAGACCTCAACCCACTGAACTTTTTATTTGACATGGAGTCACATCAAAACAATCATTTACCCCTCTCCTGTGAACTGTGTAAAAGAGCCAAGACATCATGTGCAAGATACAACAAAGCATGTCCAAAATACCCAGGTGTGTTCGAAAACATTCAGCAGGTCTTATGTCACCATACCAATACTTTTATTTGTATCAAAGGAGGAAACCTTGAGCATCTGTTGGGTTATATAATGTGCATCACATTTTTCTCCAGAAATTGTGTTTTCATGTCTCATTTCACTAATGTGTCCAACCCATTTGATGTTTTCATGTGTAACTGTCTGGTATATACAGTTCATTTGTATGTGACATCATATGGATCGCCCTACCTATGGAATTTGCATTTGGCCCTGTGTTGTTGCGCATATCAGTATGAGAAGCCCTCCTCACAGGATGGGTAATTTGAAAGAGCAGTATCTCCATAATGATGCATTTTAAGCACCATATTTACCAGACCTTTATGACTCAGTTTCATGCCCTAATACTGCTCCCTGATTTATGACATATCTTTCCAGGTCATCCTGCATGTTTAAATTTATTTTTCAAACTTAACTACGAGATTAATTATGGAAATTAGAATTTAATAGAGGTGAAATAATTGAATTAAAGCTGCTGCACAATTTACTTAAAACTAAATTGTTCTTTAAAAAAAATTCCACAAAAAACTATTCCTCTGAAAACTAGCACTTTAATACATATTTTCCAAATCAAGTTTTTGGTTTTCTCTAATTTATTTCATTATTCCAATACACACACATAAATATACAGGGTATATAAAAAATAATGGTAGGGTTTCAATAACCAATATGTAGGAAAATAATATATATTCAAGGATTTCAATTCAAAGGTATCTCAAATAGTTTTCAACATTAGTGAATTTCCACATGTGCACCATTTGTTACCCTGCATATGTCCTATCAGTATTCTGCTTCTTGTCATACATGCTGCAGTATATCTTTTGTTACTTACTCAGTTTTCCATAATTCTGGCTTTCAGATGATACTTCCATAATATCTCAAGAAATGTGGTAGTGCACCGTCCTCTAGTGGCCACCTGTGAACTGAATGAGGAGAATGTACAGATACAACATTCATTGTGATGCCTTTTGTGTATTTGGCGCTTCCTGAAACCCCAACATTATTTGTCAGACACCCTGTATTATTGAGACTCAGTTGGAAGATGTAAAAGAATTACAAAATGGTAAATTTGGAGGTATTGATAGAATAACAAAAATTGTTAAAAAAAAAAAACTAATGCTATAATTTTAGAAATAAAATGTTTCTTAATTAACAAATCTTTTCATGAAGGGATTTTTCCTAGTACTTTAAAAACAGCATTAATAATTATCGTCCTATTTCCTTGCTTTCAGTTTTTTCAAAAGTGTACAAGAAATTGATTAAATGTAAAATCATGATCTCTTTAGATAATTTTGTCTTTCAAGAAAACCAGTTCAGCTTTAGAAAAGCCAGGGGTAAAAAAGAATGCAGTTTTGAAACTTGCATCTCATATTTATAACTTAAATGGTCAGGAGACAGTTATACTATTTTTAGAAACAAAAAAGTCCAACCTTATAGAAATTTTCTATTCTGAAATGATTTGTCAGAAACAAGTTATGAAATCCTAACATATTTGAAACATAAACAAGACTGCAAAAATTAACAGAATTTTCTGAAGAAAATATCATTACAATGCCAGAAGAAATATCTGGGGAATTGTCATTTTGGTAGACATCTTAGGCAAGAACAACTATCTTGTAATGCTTTGGATATGATTAGAAATTTGTAATGCTACAATTTATCAACTACTTCAAAGTTATTAACCACATTTGTGATTCTTTTGGTTTCTCCTTCCATAAGGAAGAACTAATGTTTTATTTTTAATAACCTTGGCATTTTATCTCTCAGGGGTGTAAATGAGGTTTGTAAGGGTCATGTGTGAGATAATAAGAGTATCCCCTTCCACCCCACACATGCATTCAACAACTCTATTGTATGATAAACATATAATTATTGTAATCATAAAATCAATATATAGATATAATTATAACTATGTTATATAGGTACATTTGTTCCAATGAAAAATTTGGCCCCCTGAGGCTTGGGACTTGATTAGAATATTGGATAAGATTATAATCAAGTACAAATCATCCAAATTAATATCTTCTTAAGAACAAAGAAGCTATAGCCTTTAGAGGCAGGTGATGACATTCTTATGGCGATATTGATTGAAATTTATCATCTATTCAGAGTGATATCTTCCTTGAAAGTTGAACAAATACATCAAAAAAAAAAACTCTTCAATTTAATCAATTGTATACTCAGAATATATTTGCCATCTTCATGACATACTTGTCATTGTTTCTTGAGGCTGAGAGCAGCTGGGACAATACCTTCATAAGACACAAAAAATTGTGTACTATTAGTAGAAAGTTCATAACATCAATTAGGAGATCTTGATCAGCAGCAGGTAGCTCAGCAGTCAGAGCACCTGACATGTTATCAGGAGGTTGGGGTTTGTATCCCACCTGGTTCAAGACAATTTTTCCTCTAAAATTGTCCTGATATGTCCTTGATAGTTGAACAAATATGCTGAAAAATCTCTTCAATTTAATATATTTAACTATTTAAGAAAAATAGATATGGATTTCAAATGAGTCTTTATCATTAGTAAAAAAGTTACACCTGCTACAACACTGACAAGTGAATTTGTTTGATGACAGATTTAAGAGTTATTATAAGAGAAACTTTATAAGGTGTGAAATAATTCAAAATGGCATGGAAACTGGGTCCCTATCCTTACCAATACTAGGTACAAACACACCCTTTGCACTATTATAGTTATGCCACTATTATCCTTCCATCCCTGTATGCCACACTGTTTTTTTTCACAACACAAATATTTTCTATCCAGTATGACTTTTTATTGTTGTACCTACTTCCTCTTATTTGTCAAGCAAATTACAGCCCAAGATTATTGTCAGTTTTTGATTGACACCTTAACTCTTTGTGAGGTTTCTGAAACCACTCACTGTGCTGGTCAAGTTATTTTTGAATTGTTTTAATAAAAAAAAAAAATTAGAACTTATCATGAAGTAACTAACAAATATAAATAGATAATGTCAAAAGAGCATTTTTTTGTGATTAATAAAACAAACATATTCAAAGAAAAATAAAGGTATGTAAATTTTTTCAAACACTTTTTCAAAAAATAGGCCTGGCATGCTGTTGACTGAGCCAATCCCCACCCTGACTATGCTACTTTTTACCAGAAAACATTATATGGTTTCAAGTACAGCCTGATAAAAATTATTCCATTCCTCTCAATCTCAGTTGTAAGCAAACTATTTTGTCAAAATGACTAAGATGAGATCATAACTAGTTTTGCTATTTGTGTTTTTCAGAGCTGCAGTGTTAAAGGTAATTCTTTTAGCCCTTGCATAACATGCCTTAAACTTTAGCTGCAAGACACTTTTAATAAGATGAAAATCCAACTTAATCTCAGATCCCTCGCATGAACCAGCATTCCTAACAGAACTAGCCCATTTAAATTTAATTAATACATAATTAATCAGTAGTCCCAATGGCTGAGTGGTTAGCACGCTTGGCTACTGATCAAAGGGACCTGGGTTTAAGCCCTGAGTAAGGCATGGATGTTTTTGTTGTATTTTTGCTGAGGTCCTGTCTTTCTCACAGATCTTTGATATATTACACTGATAAGGTTACTATCAGACTTCTATGGAAAGCAGCTGCTTGAGGGAAATTTTATTTTTATAATTAATCATATTTCCATGCAACTCACTAGGTGAAATTCATGCACTTTTATGTATGTCATTTATTTGTAGAAAGTTATTCTCAAACCATTAAGCTTACTTATCTATTCATAATTTTCCCAGAAGCCTACCATTAAAAAAAAAGGTTTGTTTTTGCACTAATTCTTGAACTCTATTTGACTGACAAAATTATCATTGAACAAGTTGATATAAGTTGTGATCACAATAGAAAACTTCTTTAGTTAACATTTTCTAGTGTGGATTAGATTGGAGAAGCTCAATCAGTTGATCACTGGAAATTTAGTTAACATTGTTATAAATGATGTTTTGCAAAAAAAGGTAATCAAATCTAGGCAAAAATATTATTCAGAACTAAAAAATACAAAATGCATCTTCCAAAAGAGAAAGTCACTGTTCATAATGTTCATCAGGAATCAAGATATATAACATCAAATTTCTTTATGGAAAAGTAATGTTCTCACATACAGTAAGAGTTTGTTATAATGAATGCTGATATTATGAGAAATACTTCAGAACAAGTTTTTTTTAAAATCCTGCCAACTTTATATGCTTACATGGGTTATTTAACCAGACTCATGAAGCCAGTTCTCAGCCAGCTTAAACAGCTCTAGTCAGTTCATTGAATTTCCTACTCTGTCAATAGATGTCCAGAGGTGTCAGATACCATTCTGCAGATGAAAGATAAACTATTGCTGAGTCTTACATAAATAAAAATAAATACCTCCTCTAGCAGCTGCTTGCCACAGAGGTCTGACAGGAGCCTGTTAGTTTAATTTGTATCAGTTGCAACTGAGTTATAAAAATTGGTAAAATCCAGATTATCTCCAGCAAGACTGCAGTGTTTCATGTTTCAAAGTGTTCCACATTGCAAAAAAACTTTTAAATACCACAAAAAAAATTCATTATCTTAACACATTTCAAGCAAAAATTCAATAGTTTTGTTCTAATTGACTAAAATTGCTTATGATAAAAGTTAGGTGAAAACTGCATATTTATACATATTAGGTATAATTTCATTTTTTAAAATATGAATTAGGTGAAATTCCATTTTATAAATAGTAATTGTGTGATGTTCAGTGTAAAAATATTTGTAAGCCAATGAATTAATTTCTGTACAACAAGCTAAATTCAGTATGAGGCAAAAAATTAGCCTTTGTTATACAATTAAAACTTTTTCTAGAGGTTTATTTTTTATTATTTTTAAATCAATTATGTATATATAAAATTAGAATCAGGGTTTTTCAAACGTGCACATGGTCCATCTGCTTTCCATTTCCACTGTGTGAATACTGCTGAGTCACCACACTATCAGCCTCAACTTCCACATTAGAGCCAAGAATCTTCTAAAGGACGAAGTTCCAAAGTGTCAAAAAAATTTGATGCTCCTAAGCAACATAACAGGCCTGAAACACAAGTGTGGAAATGACCTTACCCTTTGTTCTCATTCAGCTGTGTTTGAGAACTGTTGACAGATGCTCATATTTCCCAACTGTGAGGATGGTATGACTATAACCAGAGCATTACAACTAGCTGTTAGGCAATTGTTTATAATTATAAAGTGATTGCTTATTGCTGCAGTTTGTTTTACAATACCTCATTCAAAAGCACTTGACAGTGATATTTCATGATTGACTAAAGCTTTAATACAAATGCTTTTTTACATTTTTATACACATATGTATAATCAAGGGCATATGCTACATAACAAGATGTCCATTAAAGTGAACTTTTTTGACAGTCTTTTTAATCCTTTTGTAACGAATTTTATATAAACTAATGCCTTTAAAAATAACTTACCAAAAATAACTTACCAGAGTGTTCAACCTAAACCAATAAAAGAGACCGAATTTGAATCATGAACAATAATATTCAGCATTTTGCACATTTTACACCAATGTTTGTATTTATGGCTATCACAGATAAACTAATAAAATAACACATAAATGTTAACTCACGAGCTAGCAGCTGAATTTCTATTTGAGGTATCTTTCCCTTTGCTTTTGTTATTTTGAGGTGTGCTATTTTGATTGTTGACATTTGTTAACGTCACTGCAGAATCACCACTTTGATTCTTTTTCTCTTTCTTTGAGATATTATGAAACTCTGGAGAATATTCCTGTAATTGATGTTAAATAAAAATTTATTCTTCCCTTCATAGAAACAATAAGCAGCAGCAGAAAAATACACACACACCAATTAACAGGCAGAAACAACACAACTCAATGTCTGTGTAACGTATCAAATTTTAAAAGCAATCAATATATATAAATAATTTAATTACACTTGTCACTTTTTTTAATACTGGTTTCCAAAAAGCAAAATTTTAGTTTACAAAATAAATTTTTAATAAAAAAGAGCAATTTTTGATTCATTAATATACTAAACATCTAGAATACAAAAACTATCATGGAAATGAAGTGAACTAGCTTAGAATGCAAATCATAGAATCCTGGTAAATAGTGACACAGAGACTCTTGAGTCTCCTTGAGAGACTCCCAAGAGTTTATTAGGCAGTAATCAAATATTTTAATTTGTTATACTGTTCCCTGTGTCAAGGAACTGTTTACCATAGTCACTAAACAAAAGAAAAAAAACTGTAAACAGGGTTGAGTTGCTTTACCTCTGAGCAGCACTTTTTTGCACACAATGGGCTAAATGGCCAGGTCACAAGGACCCCAAAGGCTCAGAGAAGGTTGGGGAAGGGGAACCACTGGAACAGCTGTTGGAAGACAGATGGTAGCCTCCCGTCAAGGCCATAAAGAGTGTTCTTTAATGTGCACAGGGTATTGCTCTCCCGCACACAGGGCCATAGCTTAACGTTCTATCTGTCAGCCTTTCCAAGCCCATCGGTGTTCCCTACTGACCGTGGGCAGGGCAGGGAAATTTGTGGAGATAAATCTCAATGCTGACCAGCTGGGAGTCGAACCTGGGAAGTACAGATTATGAGTCTGGCGTGCTACTGACTGAGCCACCCCTGCCCCCCACTGTAAACAGCCTGCCTGTCTTTAGACATGCAGTCTTCAATAACCAGGTGGCTAAATGATAATCAAATGGTTGTGAAAGAAAAAATATAAAATCATCAGCAGACAAGGAACAATAATACATACAGGTGATTTGTTGCGTCAATCATTTGATTTCACAGTAGTGAACATCAGTGGTGTACAGGCATATGTCCAATATTTCTCAAGTATAAACATGAAAAAATAGGAAGTTATTTCCTTTAATACTATCGAGAAAAAGTTTTTTTAATTCAGAAAACAGTCCAAAATATTTTTTTTTGCAGAGCAAATATATAAATTAACTTTAAGTGTGAACTTCATTAAAGAATAAAAATAAATTTCATTCAGAAATCCAAAACAAGTTTCTTTTAGCAAATACAAAAAAAAATACATAAATTTATTCTGCATTACTTTTCTTTCCCAAATGTGAATTATTTCCTCTTCATATTTTTTGCACTCATATTAATTGATGAAATGAGCATAATTTAATAGAATCTATTAAAAAATATGTTTGCAAAAACAACCTATGCAATCACAAATAAAAAATGGCAATTTTTGTGGCACATCAGACATTGAAATTAACAAGAAAAAAATGAAAGTGCAAAATGTTTCAGTGACATTGTTTGAAGTGATGACACAGGAGAGACACCTGAGCAGCAGAAAACCATCAGAGCAAGAGAGTTGTATTTAGATCTTCAAGAAACATTTGTGCCATAGTTTATCAAATTTTTGCAGATCAGGAGCATAGGCACTGGATGCTGAGCAGCACCTTTGCTCCTGATGCAGAAATTAAACATCCCTAGCGCAACAAATGAAAAAAAAAAACTCGTAAAAGTAAATAACAAAACTTCTAAAATAATACTTCCCATTTTATGCAGATTTTCCTAAGATACAATATAATTTCTTCCAGCACTGTGATTGCTATTCCATAGATGTGATATAGAGAAATGCTGCTTTCTGTTCTTTTATTTGAAGCAACCCTCTCATTTAAGCTCATGATTTTAATATGAACTAATGTCATATGTGTAAGATACATTTTTTTCTTAAAGTTTCAAAATTCTCCCGAAAATTAACCAAAAAACCTTATTTTTTAAAATTGTGTATGTAATTGCGATTTTGTAATTGCTTACAAAATCCTCCAAGTCCTTTTTTTTTTCATTTTATTCTTTTTTCTACTTTATCTCATTTCTGCATTTCTAGAATCATTTTTATCCTTCATCCCAGCATTCATAAAGTAACTTCTCAGGACTGAAACCAAAACCACATTTGTTCTGCTAAGAATTTCTATAGCTTGGAAGACAATGATGCAATTTTATCACATTACACTGAAGGGGTTATTACCCTTTCCTCTGATAAAATTTTGTTTTAAAAGAAGCTCATACAGACTGACCTACTTGTTTACCTAATCTGAGAGAGATCGTTTAAGAAACATGTGCTAAAACATTTTGCAATCAAAAAGATATGTGGCAAAGCATAAAAATATCCATATTTGGAAACCAGTATAGTTTGAATGTAAGTATATTAGCAGAAATTTAAATGATATACATTCACATTAAAATACTGAATATAATTGTTGAAGGTTATTCAATTCAATCTATGAATCATAAGACATAATAACCATATATTAACACAATAATTCTAAACTACTGGTATTCAAACACCCTTCCATCTACAGATGCTTTTAATCAATCAGTAATATATTCCATATCCAAAATCCCATATCCCTTCATTATGTAAAAAAAAAATTTTTGCCACTGAATTTAAAAATTTGCTAAAAGCACTAATTATCTTTAGAATAGAGACAGTGTTAAAATATAGTTTCATAAACTGCATTCAAATGACAATATGATGCTTTTCAATAAGAAAAATTAATATTTAGGAAACTAATGCTAACTACAGACCCTTTCTGATTTATATAACTCATAGGAGAATTGAAATTATTTTCACTATTTATCAAGGATTATTTTGTGACTAGTTTTAAACCCACGTCAAAAGTTTGGTGCGAAACATATTGATAACACTTCCCATCAATAAGTTCATTCACGCTTTCCACCACTCCAGTCATAATTAAATCCCACCAAAAGTTTGACGTCAAACAGATGTCCATTGATAACTTCATTCACAGCTTTCCTCCATACTACTCACAACTCCATTCACAAAGTATGTGATGACACTGCCCCCAGAAATTTTGGATGCATTTCGAGGGATCTCTCCTGACCTATGTCAGTTAGGAACTCTATCTGTTACCCCAAGAGGGTTAGAACTAAGTGGGACCACCCCACCAAATTTGGGACTGATCACTCATGTAGCTGTAGTACCACGGAAAAACTGCCAACTTCTGCCACTGATGACATCAGACATGTCTGCATGCTCGGAATTACATCCATTATATAATATGAGGATATTTGTTAACTTCATCTAAAATAGTTTTTTGTATAAATATATATATATATTTTTATTTAGAACTTAATGTTTCCATTGTTCAAATTCTTTAGATTTAATGAACACAGGTCAAATTTCTAACTATCCAAATGTATGAGACAAAATCTTATTTCTTTCAAAATGCCATTGCTATAACAATTACATAAAGCAAAGACTAGTTAATAACTCTTTCTATTCTGTTTTGTTCTAAAAACTGGAAATTATTTCCAATTTTTATGCAAATTATTTCATTAGTGGAATCAAGATTAGGTCCTGTTTCCCTGAAAAATACACTGCTCGTGAAAAGGGATGGATTACCAAAATGTAAATTAAATGAGCATTAGAGATAAAAAGTTTTTCTAACATATGTAGGCATTTTAATCTGTAGTTTGGAACATTCAACATGTAAATCCCATATAATGTCATAAAGTAGTAAAACAGATATATGATAAAAGAAGTACTTTTGTAGATGCTTCATTATTTCAAACTGAAATGTTACATTTGTCAATCTTGAGTAGTAAACTGCTTCATAATGCTTCAAAGAAAATGTTTAGATGACTTGAAACGACAGAGAGCCTTTGGAGAGTGGTCAATCACAGAGGTGGCATATTCTTTAGTGTCCACCATTCTATCATCTTAAAACTATGTCAGCCTTAACTGGCATAGTGTTTAGGGAGCTAGAGATTGTTCCACCAGGTAAACTTTGTGTTGTGTTAGCTATAACTGATGTAGTGACTTCAGTCTTAGTAGGCCATGTCCTTGTTTGAGAAGGCCTAAAAAGCTAGGATTGGCTTCTAAAAAAAAACCCAAACAATTATCAGAAGCCCTGTGACACTTCTTGCATCACAAACTTTCCTTTCATGCATAGCTTATTACTTTCAGCATTTGCATTCTGAAGATATAGAGGAACAATAATTTTCATATTTCCCCTTTCATAGAGAAGAAATCATGGGAAGTCAATTTTTTATAGCATATGACACTTCCCACATCATAAGCTTTCATTTGACAAATAAATCATTAGTTTGCTAGTAGCTTTTGAAAGACATGGAACAAATGGTTTGTGTTTTGACAAAGTCACAAACCAACAAACTGACAAATGATGAGTGAAAAGCAAAAGGAAGGCGTATACGCCTATTTTTTACTTAAGACCAAATTAGGCTGTTAGTAGCTTGGTTCTTTCTAGAGTTAGTTATAGTAGTGAAACTTGGACTCTTTGTAAGCAAGATAATAGGAAACTTGCTTTTGATTCTAGATGCAGTATTTTGTGCTTCAGGTGGTTTAACTTTATAAGTAATGATAAGGTTAGAAGGACTCTGAAACTTCATTTGAGCAGCATATTGTGCAAAGAGAGAAGACAGTTGGTTTGGCCATGTTGCCCATATGCATAGCTGCAGATTGCCAAATAGGGTAATGAACAGTGTGCCTGAAGGCATCAGGAAAAGAGTAGAGACCAAGAATGCAGTGAGCAGAAAATGTCAAACAAAACCTTGCCAAAATTGGCCTACAGTGGACAAATACAGCAGCTGCAGCTCACAACAGACATGTTTGGAGAACTAAATCACAGTTTGGTTGGATCCCCCTTCTCCATAGCCCATGGCTGCATGAAGATTTTGTATGTATGTAGAAGACGTGCTATAGTTTCATAGAACAAAGGGTTGTAACATGTCATTGAAGATCTTTTTTTTCCACTCATGTTTTTCATGACATTTCTAGTATTGAAAAATGTCATTTGAGAAGATGGAACTCCATTAGTCTGGTTTTTAATCAAATAAACTTTTGATGTCAGACTGTAAGACATCAGGGAAAACTTGTAAATTAAAATATTATATTTGTACATTAAAATTTGATTAATACGTAATGTTATTTCACTTCCCAACAAAATGGTGGTTGATATGGTAATTTTAAGCCAGATTTGAATTTAAAACATTCAAATCAATCAGAATCACTATATTCATTTCACAAAGTTTCAGATTTAGTGTACAGTGTTATTATTCACTTTTACAGTCCCAAAGGTTGGCTTTGACTTTGGTATTAATGGCACATATTTGCAATAATAATAAAAAATTACAACTCAAGCAGCTGTTTGCCACAGATTTCTAACAGGAGCCTGTCAGTATATTTGCCATAGAGAATATCTGTGAGGAAGATGAGACCTCAGCAGAAAAACAACACAAACATCCATGCTTTACTCAGGGCTCAAACACAGGTCTGTTTGATCAGCAGCCAAGTGCACTATCCACTCAGCCACTGGGACAGAAAGGAGCTAATGTAAAATTTCTTGATGAAATTCTTTTTTGGTTGCATTTTCTTTATAATCAGTGTAATCATCAGAAACAGATACATTATCTAAGACAGGGGTAGGCAATTGTTTTCATATCTACACTGCACATGCGTATTGATGTGGCCGTCCGAGTGGAAAATAAGAGACGAATCTTCGGTCGCACACGGGACGGAAATCTCAGTTCAAGGCGGATTTTTCCAACTCTCTTGGCGGGCCACAAAAAACTCTTAGTGGGCCGCTATTTGCCCATCCCTGATCTAAGAGATACAACTTAAATTGGAGCTAAATACCTAGTATTGCATTTATCAGCAAGAAATATGCAACATTTTTCATGCACACCACAGCTTCAGCACAAGAACGAAAACTTAATTTCATCCCTGCACATGCAACCACCAACATAAAGCAATTAGCTCCCAAATATGTCCTAAACCACCATAGCAACAAAGAATTAGCAACTTAATATTATTGCAAAGGGCTTAGTAAGGAGCTTGTAACTCAAAAGCAAAATAGGTTCTTGATTAAAAATTCTAATACTGCATATGTTAAATAGTTACTCTTAACTTTTAAAAGTACTAAATCTAGAATGAAAATTTTTTCACCATTATTTATTTTTCACTAAATGTTATGTTTAATTATAAATGCTTTACTGCTCAAATTTTTATTATGAAAATAATTCATGTGTATGGACAAGGGTAAATATGCATTAAAATTCCTGTTGACATATTAAAAAAAACAGGCACTGGCATTTTTTTTATATTAGAAAAGCCCTGTATATCTGAAAAATTATTCACTAATGCAATTATCAAACACATTAAATCTGCCAATTCTGAATACAGCTACTTTATTTCCACACCTTTTGCAGGTCTGAACAAATTTAGAAATTCACATCTTCCTTTCCCATTAATTTCAAGCATTTGCCTAAAATTATATATTCAAATAAATATTTTTAGCTACATTTGCTCTTAAACACAATTTTGTATTCAACATTTGTAATAGAGAATAATGAAAAATAGGTAAGCATTGAGCTATATCAATGTCTTATAAAAACCCTCTATGTACTGTGATTAGTTGGTTAATGAAAACAAGCAGGAGAGTAAATAATATTCTTAGAGTGTAAAAAGAATATCATTATATAGTACAATATTCCTTTCAAAGCAACTATATTTTTGTTAATAACAAAGCAAGGCATAAAATGTTCAAATTAGAGTGTGAGCAAGTCCATCCTGGCTTCAGAGTGCCACAATGCACAGATACTCCAATGATATTCATGTGCCAAGTATGTTTTAACAATAATATGTATCATTTTATTTGAGGATAAATATATACAAACTTTATCATTACATCTAAATATACTGTGTATTAAAATTCAACTTCTAAATTTATAAGCCATGTAAGCCTATCAGCGATCTGAGGCCTGTTAGTGCAGCAGAAATTTTAAAACTTGCACAATTTTTGCTCCTAGGATGCGGTGGGCAGACAATGTCAAACAGCACCTTGTTAGAATTGGTGTGCAGTGGCCATATGCAGTAGATGTAGCTCAGGATAGACTTGCTTGGAGAACTAAATTGCACAGTCTGGTTTGACCTCCATAGCCCATGGGTGCTTGAGGATGATGATGATTCTTCATTGCTAAGTTTTACTCCTGGATGTGGAAATCTCAAATATTTAGTCAAATTGATTTAGATGATGAAATATTTTTGTCCATTTTTTTTAGCATTTCAGTTCCCTTTTACTTCCATTAAGATACCTTTTCCCTATAAGTATTTTGCTAAAAACTTTCCATTTTTTTAACTACATTCACAAAGAAATATTGCTAAAACATGCCTCCATTCCAGTTCCTATATATTTATTGTAAAATGCATATATTAAAAGCTCAAATTTTAAGTTGCATGATATTAGCTTTTGCTATAGCTAATCACACGTACAGGGTGGTTATAATTAAACAGAGTACTCAGAGCGATGTAGAGAAGGATCTACTCGACGGATCACAGCAAAAATTGGTGGATACCTAATAATAATATAGGGTAGAGAATTTGCTAATAAAAATAGTGTTAGTGCTACCAGGTGGCATGGGTGCACTAAAATAATGAAAATACGAAGTTGAACATAACCTTTATTTTACATATCAAGATTCTCAATATGTGAACCATTTGTATGCAAAATGTGCTGGAAACGTAATACAGCATGTCCAAGTTGCTTGAAACATGTCTCAGGGAATGACTGGAACATTGAAGGCATTATTCTTGCCTTCAATTCGGCAACTGATTCAACGTTGTCTTGGTAAACTCGGCTTTTCAAAACTCTATAACCAAAAATCGCACGAGTTTAGGGGGGGGGGGGGTAAAGCATTGGAAAAAGTTCGAGAAATTATTCTGTCCTAACCAAACATGGTACACAACAACTGTGTTGCCGTATGTGCAATATGGGGTGGTATCTCATCCTGCATAAAGGTTATGGAGTCTAAGCAATTCTTTCTTGCAAAGCCAGAATAATCTTACGGCAGAGAAGATCTGTGTAACGTAGTCCATTCACTGATCGACGCATGGGGCCTTGAGGCATGATCTCCTCAACGAAAAATGGTCCGATTATAAAGTTTGCGGTAAACCTGCACCATACAGTTACATAATCGGAGTGTAGGGGCATATCATGTGGATGTGTAGGTCCCCATATTCGGCAGTTGCGCATATTCACTGCTCTATGTAGGGAAAAATGCGCCTCATCGGTCCATAAGACTTACAAAGGCTACATGATGTCGAGCTGCATCCTCACCAGAAATTGCAAAGCGAAGTCAATGCCCTGTTCAGGGTCATGTGGTTGCAGCTGTTGCACCCCTATGAATTTTATAAAAATACCATTTCAGGATGGACCATATAATTTTATGGACAGTTGACCATGGAAGTTGCAGTTTCTGGAATACCTGTCTTGCACGGATAGCTCCGATTGTGACTGGATTTCTGCAACAGTAAGTGCGACATCTTCCACATTGCTTTCTGCAACATGCTGCCGGCCTTCTACGCGGAGCCACACCCAATTCTCCCGTTTCTTCAAATTTTTGTATCATATTCTTTAGCCCATTTAGTGACAAAGATCCTTTCCTTGTATCTTTCAGACAACAATATAAGTGTAATGCAGTGCCGGCATTACTGCGTTTTCGTAAAAGTGTTTCACTAGCAAAGCTTGGTCCTTCTTGCAGATACCCTTGGTTCCTTCAAGTGATTACAGGAAAGACATCACATTTTATAGTGTGCCTCATACAACTCATGTGTGATTGGCTGCAATGTCACAAGAAATTAGCATGTTCTACCATGTTTTTAGCGCATCCAAGCCACCTAGTGGCACTAACACTAATTTTTTTTATTCGCAAATTCTCTACCCCATGTTCTTAAGGTATCTACCACTTTTCATTGTGATCCGTCGAGTAGATCCTTCTCTACATCACTGAGTACTGTCAGTTTAATCATAGCCACTCTGTACATTAACCAATAAAAAAATTTATTCAACAATATAAACTTTCTTAATATCAGCTATTTATCTCAACAAAGAATTTTAATAGTAATTTATAATTCTTGTTTAAAAAACACTGAACACCAGGCTAAAACTTATAATCAATGTACCATGTTGCTGAATAGAAAGAACATATGCAAGTAAAACTTATAGATGTGAAATTTCTAAAAATGTCCCCTAATGTAAACCCCAAACATTTTTTCCTTTTTTAAACAAGAAAAAAAAAATCAGTTTTTAAAATCATTTAGTACACATATTATAGTTTTCACTTAAAAGGCAACTTCAAAAGTAATGAGAATCTATCTATTGTATGAAGTAGATTCTATTTACTTTCCAACTGGCCTTTGTATAGTCTAAAGATATCTCTGAATAATAAAGTAAACAATGGTGCAAAACTAATACAAATATTAACTAGAGCAGAAAAAGTTATATGCCACCACCATCAGCATCTACTGTAAATGGTTAGTTCACCAAAAAAGTACTTGGAAAATTATTTTCCTTAGAAGCAAAGCACAGGTTGAAAGGAAACTATGCCACCACAAAGCTTTTTTTGGACTGCACATTTTGAATAAAAAGAAAAGTGTAGAAAGAATTAAAATTAATAACTAAGTTTTTTTTTTATGAGAGAAGTGCTAATAAATGGTAAGGAAGGTGTGCTTGCAACAGAGAATTATCTCAACAAACAATGCAATTTTGATTTACAGGAAGATCTTCGCCAATTCTGTGCTGATTAACAAGCATGATGCCACTCTCAGGAAATGTTCCTTTCTTGTTTCTTCCTATGATGTCACGGAATTCTTCAGAATAATCCTAAAATGATGGCAAGAGCAAGGATGCACAGAACAAATATGATGAGCTGTTATGTTTTTCCTCTAATGAAACAGTAATGTTTTTAAAATATTTCACTGTAAGAATATATATATAGCTATGTACAATCCGTTTATGCTGACTAAAAATATTTAGTGTACTATAATAAGACTTCACTTAAAGAAATATAATTTGCTTATAATGTAGTTTATACAATTTTTTTAATTAAAACATTCTTAAGTTATTACACAGGAGAAAATATGATGTTAATAACTGTTAAAATCAGCACATACAAAAATTAACTGCAAAAACTTTCTTATGTATAATTTTTCAGTACAAAGCTTGTGAAAGTTTTAATGCTTTTAAAGGCCATGGATTATTTTTATAACTATACCCACAGGTAGATAAAATGTTTTGTTAATGGCATGCAACATTATCATTTTCAGTATCTAGCTCAGTTTTGATAATAGTTATGCCCTTGGTTTCATAGGAGTTTATACAACTAAAACATGAATATGCTTACAAATTTGAAGCCTAAAATACTTGTACCATTTTTCTATCATCTCACAGTGTAAAGAAGCTATCTCAACTGCATTGCATGGAATGTACAACATTTTCAAAACCAAACTGTTTGTGCAAAGATCCAAATATATGAAAACTATTTGGGCCAAAGTAGCAAAAAATAAAGGATAACACAGGAAGATTTCAGATTTTAAAGAGTGCAGAAAGAAGTGGAATTGTCTCTTCTAGTTTTGAACTATACTTGACCTATTTAACGTTCTAGAGGACAGACATTACTAACCACTTATAAGTCAAAATATCTTCGACATTCTGAAAACCTATGATTTTATGGCACTGATGAAAACATTTTAATTGAAAGCAATTTGAAAAAAAATTAAATCACTGTATTCATCACCAATGATAACCTGAGTGAGTGTGCCATTATTTTCTTACTCTTAGAGTTGAAGGCTCCTAGTGCAAATAGCTTGATTACACCATCAAGTTTAATGATGGCTTGCACACTAATATTGGTAAGCTACAGAAGAATCTCGAAGTTTAATATTTAAAAAAGTTTTTGTTTCCAAGCTGTGATCAAATCTGAAAGCTAGTAGTTTATCTGCAAATTAGAACAAACAAACTGTACTAGTCTAGGATTTGAACATAGCCCCTGGAAGTTGCAATGGCACCATGAACCAAAACAATACCACTATGCCATCAAGGTGATATGACAGGCATTTTCCCTGTCTACATAGTCCTCAAGTAGCTATGGAGATCCAACCAGACTGTGCAATTTAGTCCTCCAAACATGTTTGCCCTTAGCTACAGCTACTGCATTTGGCCATTGAAGTCAATTCTAACAAGGTCCTGTTTAATATTGTTCCCATTGCACCATAGGTCTACTACTTTCTCTATGGCCTTTAGACACAATCTTCTTAACCCTATTCACTAATCTGTAGTTATGCAT
This sequence comes from Ryuthela nishihirai, assembly GCA_038380435.1. Taxonomy (NCBI): domain Eukaryota; kingdom Metazoa; phylum Arthropoda; class Arachnida; order Araneae; family Heptathelidae; genus Ryuthela; species Ryuthela nishihirai. Next base: position 25,012,754 of record JAWZYU010000003.1, read on the forward strand.
GGGGTGGGGGGAGATACCATCTGTTCCAGTGGGTCCACGCCCCAACCTTCTCCGAGACTTTAGGATCCTTGTGACCTGGTCATTTAGCCCATTGTATACAAAAAAATGTTGCTCAGATGTAAAACAACAGCATGGGGGGAATTGGCCAAACCAATGCAGTTTCTGCATAATATGCTGCTCAGGAGGTGGTTGCCGACTTCTTCACCTAATATCATCATTACTTACAAAGTCCTATTTAATTCACACAAATCTTAGATGTTACATTTAAGAAAAAGTTTAAGAAATTAAGGAGTGCCCAAATACACACACTGACATATTTGCCATACTGGCAACTGTTCCAACTGTCACTGCAATCTTCCATATTTTCCATGCTTAATATTAGCACTGCCTTAGGTTGACCTTTACACCTGTAAAGGTGATCAAATTACGAAAAAATGAAGATATTTACTGATGCAGTCTCTTCAATTGCTGGTTGGTATAGATGCAGGTGCCAGTTGACAAATTTATCCACTTGAGCCGTGAATTAGATGTTTAACACAATGTTGGCTTCTTGTACTCTTTTTTACCTTCGGTATTTTTTTTTTTAATGAGTCTTACCTTCACTGTTGCTTGGACATAATTATCAACTGCTATAGCTGTTTACCAGTCTTTGTTGAGAAGGCTAAATTGCAGAAGTTATTATCCACAAAATATTGTAGATCTCATTACTAATATTGCTTAAGCTACATACTGGTTACTTTCTCTGATGTTAGAAAAGAGTGTTCCAGGCACATCCCTAACATTTAAAACTTTTAAACATAGTCAAGGTTTCTAAAAACATTAAATTGGCTATGCATTGAAGGGGGGAACCTTCTGAATTTTTTTAACTTTTTCTTAAATATAACAGTAAGATATATAATTAAATAGTATTAAACTAGCTGTGATTTTTTATTTCTTAAGTACTTACAAAGTCAAACCATCTAATGGCCAAATACTGCATAAGCATCTAGAATAAAGGACATCAAATTTCCTGTTATCTTGCTTACAGAGGGTTCCTATTTCATAACCATAAACTAACCTTAGAAAAGTTTGTATTGTTTTATTTCTAAGTGTCACTTTTTTCACACACTGGGCTAAATGGCCAGATCACAAAAACTCAGAGCTCGTAGAAGGTTGGAAAAATGGGACCCACTGAACAGCTGTTGGGAGACAGATGATGGCCTCCCATAAAGGCCATCCAGTGTATTCTTTAAAATGCAAGGGCTCTCCCACATGGCCATGGCTTAACATGACATCCGATAGACAATGGCCTTTCCAAACTCTAGAAAAAACAGGCTATTACACAGCCTAATTTTAGTTTTAAGGTGTATACATCTATTCCCCCCCCCCCCCCCCCCACACACACACATTCTTACAGGTCCCAGCAGCAATTCTTGTTTTTCTGTATCTCATGCCACATATCAAGAGTATCTGTTAAACAGCTTCTGAGATAATTAAACTGAGACACTTGATCAAGGGTGTGACCATTCAAAAACAACCAACCTGACCAATTGTTTCCAGCTTAGTTTCCTCTGTTATTTACTAATCTGTAGTACTTCCAAACCTACTCTATTACCAGACTCAACAATAGTTCTAAAGAAAGAGCTTATCAGCATTTGCTAAAAATGCCAAATCATCAGCATAATCTAAATCAGAAATTTTCAAATCTCTAAACCATTTAAGGCCAAAATCTTTTCTTTCAGTGAATTCATCATAGCATAATCAATAACCAAACTAAAGAGAAAAGGAAACAAAATGCACCCTTGCCAAACTCCAGTAGCAGTGTTAAACCAAATGCTACAAGTTTTACCAATTCACAGCCAAGACTCAGTGTTATTATAGAGAGCCATCATTATGCTTACTTCTCAAGTATACCATATGATCTCATAATCAACCACAAATTATGATGACTGACAAGAGTCAAAAGCCTTTCTGAAATCAATGAAGCTAGTAATCACAGGTTTTTGAAACTCAACATTTCTCAAGAATCTGCCCAAGTGAAAAAAGCTGATTTACACATCCCTTACCACTTCTGAACCCACAATGTTCATCAACCAAATTCTTAACTCTATTAAGCACAAATAATGCAAAAAACTTTACCTGAAACAGAAAGACTGATTCCCCTATAAGTACCAAAGAACTGTTATCACCTTTCTTAAAAATTCCAAGTTCTAAGCATTTCAGTAACTTTATCTATTCCTGGGAATTTACAAGATAGATGACTCATTTTAGAGATAAACAAAGTAACTTCAGATTGTGATACAGGGCCAACATTAAAGCCAGCAGTAACGCATCTATTCTCATTAAAAAAAATGAGTAGAAATAATACATTGTTTGGAACTCTAGAAAATTGAAATGCTCAGCCCACCTAGCTATGACAGAATCTTCATCTTCAATGACCTTACCAAATTTATCCCTCAATTCCTGTATGCCAGTTAATCATTTGTGTTGGAAGAAGCAGGCTATCTGGTACAACTCCCTACTGCTATGCTGTTTAGATGCTTCCTCTGGTTTGTCAACCAGACTGTCAAGCCAAAGATTCTTATCAGATGTAAACTGATCAAGATACAAAGATATTAATAAATATATAAAGATATTTATTAAGCTCTTTGTAATGGTGTCTATTAAGACAAGGTGTTGATTAAGGCCTGTTTAAAAGGGTCCCATTCTTCCTCGATTTCATTATAAGTAAACCATGATTGTCATAATGATTGCATAATTTATCTTGTGATCTTTGGCTACATCAGAGTCTTTCAGAGCTTGAGTGTTAAAGATAATTTTCTTAACTCTAGCATAACACTTCTTAACTTTAAGTTGCAAGTCACTTTTAACAAGTAAAGGTCAGACCCTTATTCCTAACAGAATTAGCCCATTTGCTGTTAATATTCTAATGCAACCTATCTGGTGAAACACATGTGTATATGTAAATGCTATGATGATTTCAATAAGTGTTAGTTATCCCCAAACCATTAAGTTTACTCACTTCTAAGAGACATTCCTCATTGCAACTAACAATGTCAAAATGACCTATCACCCCACCCCAAAGATTAGTCAGTGCCTACTTTTGCATTGAGCTCACCTAACACAAAAATAGTATCTCTTTTCTTGACAGAATTCATAATATTCTGAAGTTGTTCATATAACATCTTTCTCATTCTCATCTGAGTCCTTAGTAGGGGCATAACAGCAGATAAAATTCAAGTCTTTAATCCTAGTTTTAAATTTAGCTGTAAGAAATCTTTCATTAATTCAGTCATATCCTAGAAAAGCATCACTGGCATGACTGCCTTAAAGATGCTTGCCATCCTCCCTCCCTGAAAAGAGAAATTTAAGATTATTTTTAAGTATTTGACTTTTATCTGTCCATCTGGTATCTTGCAAGCAGAGAATATATGTTATAATGGTGGAATTATTGTGTGGATATCAAGAGAACAATCTCCATGCAACATCCTCACATTCCATGTACCTATGGGAAGAAAACGATTAATATGATTATAAAAGGACCTAGTTTATTGAGAGAGGTACAGCCAAAAATATTAAACAGCTCCCTAATCACAGTCATGGGACAAAGACCTGTTCCTCCACCATTCAAGGCTTATTCCACCAATGCTCAAAGGAACTTCAGGCATCACCTTTACAAGTCCATATTTTCAAGGACCAGAAACAAAATAGAAACTGACCTGCCTGAGACCTATTACTCCAGGGTAGATTGGCGATGCCCACAGAAGGGTTCAGGTACCTGCAATCCTCCTTCCCTGAAAAATCTAAGTTATTTCATTCTGATCAGCATTATTCACCAGTTGATATAAGGTATCCTGCACATTTGTTCACATAGAGTATTAATTAAGCCTTTGTATCTCTAAGCTTGATATATCATTTCCAGATCACTAAAATTCAAAATTTTCATATTTTGAATTCTAGTGATCTGGAAATAATATTATTTCAATAGTAAAAGTCTGCAAAATATATATTTTTTTAAAGAAATTGACTTTTTTTTAAATCTGTTTCTAATCATGTCAAAAACAGACATTAAATCTCTATTTTTCACTTATTGATTGAAAAATTATATAGTAAAAAAAATGATTTGCTGCTGTAAGATTGCACTTGCACACTGTAGTCACTATAAGTAACATGAACAACTGAGTTTACATTAGACATTTTCTTCTTTTCTGTATATAGATTGATTTTGTTTTCAAGGATGATGACCTACTTTCCTGCCAATCAAAGTTGCAATGCCTTTCTAAACTTTTTACACAAGATATTAATTTTTATTACCAGCTAAGTTACATCATTCAGTGCTATTATACTATATATATGTATATCGCTTTTGTTCATATTTTAATAGGCTTTCAATTGTTCCTTCGATTTATAAATTCAAATTTTCATTTGATATTAAAGTTTTTTCATTTACTTTGCTACTTTTAAAATTTTTTTTTATTGTCTTTCAAATATGTACTATGATTAAAGTAAATGGTAATTATTTTGAAACTACTGTAAATGAAATCATACTACACCAGACTACACATCAGAAAACTCAATTTTTAAAATGTAGGATTAAGTGCTATTTTTAATTCAAATGGAAGTAATTTCATGATTAGTATTAAGAAATTAATATTTATAAATGATATTTTCCCCATTGTTTAAGTTCAATTTTTCCACAGCATTGTGTAATTTGACCTGGAAATGATTCAAACTCAATTTCAATGCTTAAACTACATATGCTTTTTTTTTTTTGCTGTTCTTTACTTTTTTAGTTATATATTTGTTAGTTTTTATTTAAATTATCCTCTTTTTAAAATGAAATATATTTTCTGTGGTACTATTTCACTAATCTTTTGAAATTTGCCCATCTTTAAAAATCTAAACATATCTATTATTTGCATAAATAGAATATTAAAAAATATTATTACTAAAATCTTTCATTTACCTAAATATTATGAGCCATTTTTATTAGAATAATAAAATAATTTAGAAAAGATGGCAAAGTATTTTTTTTTTCATTTTATCAAAGTTAAAATGAAAAAAAAATACAATAAAAATTTGCAAATTGAAAAAAAATATATAAAAATTTCACACCTTTCTTTTCCTTGAATTCATACCATTTTAATAATCACAATAAATTATCTTTTTTTTCATATATAATATACCCTATTGCTCCTTGTTAGTTACTACAAAATAAAGATTTAAAGTTACGCAAATTATTTTCTGAAAAAACTTCAAAAGCAATTTAGCTACCAGAGTTAGTTGTTTCAGAAACCAGACATTGTAGGAGTTATTAGAACAGGTGTTATATCTACAGGGGGTTATCAAATTAATGGAAACTCTGACAGCAACTGAAGTACATGCAATGCACTGTATGCATTTCAGAGAGTTTCAGATGTACATTACCCGCAATGTGAGGTATATAAAGGGGAGAAGTACAACGTGCGGCTAACACGTAACAGTGCCACTGGGGCAGGTGAAACAGCTGTTGTAGTGTAATTATTGACAATGTCAAATCTCAGTGATCTCTAAAAGGGCATGATCATTGGTGCGTATCTTGCAGGAGCTTCAGTAACCAGAACAGCAGAAACAGTAGGTGTAACACAACTGTATCAAAGATTATGACTACCTATCAAAAGGACAGGGCACTAGGCATCCAAACATGCAAATTGTGGATGCCATATGAAGTTGTCAGATAGTTATAAAGTGAATATTAGCACGAATTGTAGAATGGAAGCACAATACTATGGCATCGCAAATAGCAGCAGTGTTGAATACCAGTCAGAAGGATCCAGTTTCCATCATAACAGTTCGTTGGGAACTTCATCGTGCTAATATTTATGGCTGTGCTGCAATCCACAAACATCTGATTACCAATATCAATGCAACAAAATGTGTAAGGTGGTGTAAAGCACGTAAAAATTGGGATGCTAAACACTGGCAACATGTCATCTGGTCTGATGAATCGTGCTACATATTGTTTCCCATACATCTGGCAAAAACCTGCAGAAGCATAGCACTCAGGCTGTTGGGTTCTGACTGTGAAGCATGGAGACGGATCCCTGATGTTGTGAGGTGTCATATCATGGCATTCCTTATGGCAATTAGTTATTTAGTTATTCTGCAAGGTCATGTCGCATCTGCAACATAAGAATCCATTCTTGGTGATCACCTGCACCAAATGTTGTGAGCATTGTTCCCTAATGACCATCCCTGGTTTCAAGTGGATAATCCACCGGTGCATTGTGCGAAACGTGTCAAATTGGAATTTGCAGAGGATGAGGATGAGGTACAGCAGCTACCCGACCACCTCAATATTATTGAACATTTGTGGGAATATCTGGAGTGCAAGGTCAGATCACACTTTCCACCTCCAGCATCACTGGCACAGTTGGGCCATATTTTACAGGAAGAATGGTCCCACATATGTGCATGACTTGTACAAGTCTATTCCATGTCGAATTGTGTCTGTTCTGAATGCCTGAGTGGGCCTACAGCTTATTAATAGAAATGTTCTCCACAAACAGTATGTGTTTCCATTATTTTGATAACATTATACAGCGTGTCTGAGAAAGGAAGAATGCATTTCAAACATGTTTCATTAGGAAATAAAGTTAGGATAAACAGTTTTCATCTTAGAAAAAAGCAACACAAAATAAATAATGACACAAGATAGTTTCCACCACATGACAGATCCAGTTTTACATGCTGCCTATTCCAATGAGTGCACACATGAATGTGCATGTGCACAATTTAAGCAATAACTGCATTACAGAGACCACTTGCCAGTTGTGTTGATAATGACGACAGATCAGCAGAAGGTTGCATGTATGCATAGAAAGTTCAGAACGATGTACAGTGTAGATCCTCCTTCTCAGAACAGCATTCTCTGAAAGGTTGAGCAGTTCAAGACAAATGGTAGTATGAAGAAATAACACCATCCCAGACACCCATTTACATTAGCACATGATGATGTTGAAACTGTACAGTTAGCTTTTGTTTGAACCCCAAGAAAACCTGTGTGAACTGCAAGCCAGCAGCTTGACATCCTTCCCATCCACGGTGTATGATGTTTAAAGAAAAGTTTGAAATTTCATACACTCAGACTTAAGTTATCCAAACAGCTTCAATGAGACAATTACATTGCATGATACAAGTTTGCTTGTCACATGCTACAGGAAGTGAAAGATGAAGATTACTTGACAAATCTTATCTTCTCAGACAAGGCAACATTTTACACTGGTGTGAATGTGAACAGACAACTGCCATGTGTGGGGTTTGAAATTACAGCATGCTGTCTTTGAACATGAAAAAGAAAGCACAAAAGTGAATGTCTGGTGTGCCAGCATTCACTTTTGTGTATCATAACACACAGTGTATGTTATGATGCTATGATGTGTGTTATGATTTTGTGCATCATAACACACAGTGGAGTGATTTTTTTTTGCTGAGGTCACAATCACCAGCAATAGTCTACCTTGACATGCAGGAAGTGTATTAAGTTCCACAAATTCAGGAACTAAATCCAAAAGCCATATTTCAGCAAGATGGAGCCCACACCCAGCAATTTCTGAACACAGCTTTTCCCTGCAGATGGATTGGAAGGGGTGGTCCCTTTCCATGTCCTCCAAGGTCCCAAACTTAACATCCAAGGATTTCTTCTTGTGGGAGTAGACAAAGGACAAGGTGTACTACACACCAATCACATCCTTAATAAGACCTGAAAGATTGCATCATCCATGCTTTAAAAGGCATCAAATGTGTGCCAACACTTTATGTGCATTTGAATACCATATGGGTATTGTAAGAGCGAAACGGTGCTCAGGCTGAAGTGCAATAAACCTTTTGAGTTGCTTGTTTGTATGGTGAAAGTATTCTCCTTGTGCTCTTTATTTCCTCATGAAACATGTTTGAAATGAATCCATTCTTTCTCAGACACTCTGTATTATGCTCGATTAACTGATTGATTGTTTCAGTAATTGTTTGAGAACTGCAAAACTTTTAATTTTAGGAATAAAAGAACTGATCATTTAAGAAAAAAAAAAACTCTTTTAACTTGAGTTTAATGAATTTATAGGACACATCTACTTACATATATAAGTTATAAACTAATACAATGACTTGGACTAAAAAGTTTGCAAAATGCATTTTTAACAGGACAAAAATATTCTCATAGAACACGATTTCAAATAAGTTTAAAATGCAGATTTCATTATAAAGAAATTCAGAACTAATATTTAGAGAATATCCATTTCCACTCTACTTGTTATTTAAAAAAATGTACAATTCATACAAAAATGCCAGAAAGAAATGCATATTTTATCAACTTGATTTCACATTTTACTTTCTGACCATTAATATATTAGACCCTAAGATCAAAGAACTATTTTTAATTATTCTGCTATCTTTAAGCAGCCATAATCTCCTGGTAATATGTCAGATGCTACGATCAATGGGCAGCCAGTCACAGATGAAGCTATGACAAGAAATATGAAAGGATTCAATGAACAAAATTTCATATTCTTTTATTGATGCAGAAATATCTAGAAAGATGAAATTTTTGTAGTTCACTATGATAATCCAGTTTCTATAAATGAGAAACTCATTATAACTTACTAGCAATCACTTACAACCCCCCCCCCCCCCTATCTTTGCATATGCACCCTAAAAAGTAGAAAATAAAACTAAAGCATATCGATGGTGCAATCAGTCACTGAATTTGCATTCACTTCAAGGGAAGATAGAACACCTTCAATCTTGTTGAGTATATAAATTGGCACCCTATCTTCATTTGAAGTGAATAAGATTTTTTTAGTTTTATTTTCTACTTTTTAGGAGGGATTCAGGAAAATGACAAAATTCGAAATAGTCTAAGACAGTCCTCACATGAGCTTTGCTTGTCACATGCTACAGGAAGAAGTGCTTTGATGCATGTGATTTGTCACATGCCACTGAATGACTATAATTTGAGTCATTCAGTGGTACACCTAACTAAAAATTTAAAATTAGCAGAAAAATGCATTTAACTGGATGGGATATGAATCAACAACCTCTTCAAAGCCATTGTTGATAGAGGTATTGTTCAGAAGTGTCAATGGTTAGAGAATTTGAGCTATCAAGAGGGTTATGGGTTTGTATTCCAACCCAGCTATTCCATTTTTCAACTATTTCAAGAATATGCTACCCCTTCCATGATTTGTTCAAGATAACAATGGACAGAATTTGATATTGAAATTTTATTTGCCCATGATAATCTCTGGTAGACAAACATTCCATACATATTTGGTCCAAAAAAGTTTGTTTACTCCAGTTGAAATGTGTCTAGTCAATCACATTCCTTCCACTAAATTTGCAACAATTGTCCATTGGAAAGCAGTTTGAATTCACTTATATGGATGCAGTGATTCAAAGTTTTTACTTAAGCATACAAATTTTCAGCAGCTCTTAAATTGGATGTTTCAAAATCTAGCAGACAGGAAGAAAGTTTAAGTTACTTTGAATGACTGATACAGATTGGAATTCATGTTCTTAAGGCAGTGATACTGAATCAAGTGAAGAAAGGAGTAATGTTTCAGATTTGGAGTTTGATCAGCTAACATTGACACTTAGGGGTAATTAGTATTATCATCTCCAAGGAATTACAGGAATAAAAATAGGTTTGAAAACAAGTAGTGATAGCTACAAGATTATGAAGCATTCTTAGAAAAAGAACTGTTAAAAAAATCAAAACTGAAATTAATTGCTATGAAAGTCAAAAAGAAGCAGAGTGCATCTGAAGCAAGTTACAACACTAAGCACATTATACAATTTTGATTTTTAGAATGAAATCAAACAAGATTCATGCCAAACAACAGTTTTCTCATTTTGCTTTTTATCATTAGTTCTCATAGCAAGGTGATTGGGAAACACTGGTCAGGAATAATAAAATTTTGCACACTGTTTCTAGTCAAAATACACTGGTTTCCATAAATTAAGAAACAAATGAAAAAGAAATTCAATACCATAAATCTTTGATGATACAAATGCATGAAAGTCATGTAATAAAATGTAAAATACAATGCTGGATTGAGGTATGGTATCCAAATTAATGCTGCAAAGCAGCAGTCTTTGAATATGTGGTAATCATTAAAAGAGACATTTCAAAGCTGTTCTCCTGTAAAGTGTGAGGTGTTTTCCAGATATTAGATTTGTTGGTTATGTCTACCAGACATCATTCATCAGAAAAAGTGGGGTGGTAAGCTACAGGTCGAGTTGAGACAGGCCAAAGTCAAATAGATGTTGCTAGATAGCTTAATCTGAGTCATTCAGTGGTGCACAGACTTTGGCAGAGATTCCTACAAGGAAGAGCATATCCAGATGACATAGTAGATGACAACGATCAATAACCCTAAGAAAACTATCTGATTCACTCAGAGGTGAAGGATATCAGTACCACGCCAACTATGATCAAACCTTGCAGAGAATGGAACAGCAACATTCCCTACCACCATATGTCAAAGACTTCATGAAGTTTGTCTGTAAGCAGGCCTACTTCTAAAAACAAAGTGGGGGGGGGGAACACAATTGAGCCAAAGAAATATAAGGGGTGTGGGTGAATATTTAAAATAATATATAATTGAGCAGGAGATGATTCCAATACAGAAAACATTTCCCTCTCCCTTTTATGTTTTTTTTTAATTTCTTGAAAAATGCACAAAGTATAAATTTTTTTTGCCTTATTACCCTTACTAGCATTATGAAAATTAGGGGGGTTAAGCTTTTTTGATGGATTGATGTGGCTGACTGATCATCTGATCTGAACAGGAATTTAATCACAGACCGTTGACAAATATGGATACGACTGTCACTTTTGTCCATCCATATCTTCCTATCACCAAAAATTATTTTCAGTGTGGTATTAGGTAGTACAAGCAATCACCATTAATTTTCCCCTCTCTTTTACATATGCTTGTGTGTGACTAATTACTTATTGACCATCCTTTGTATATGAAAATGTATTTACTTATTTTTGATAATTCAACTTATGATGAAATCTTAATCTCAGCTAAAACTGAATAAATCTGGAAAATAAAAAACACTAGTTACAAATATTTTTCTTTGACTTTATATTAACCTAGTTTAAAGAAAAATATTTATACACATCATTATTATGATAATGTAAATCGAAGTTTTACAAACCTGTGAAACCTAATAGTTTGAGAATAGAAAACTATTCATTCATAATTATATATTGAATAAAACAGTTTTATAATTTAGTTTATTAATTTTATGTGATGGTTTGAATACTGTAGTTTATGGAACAGTGTATTCAAATTATGGTGATAAATACTTATAAGGACTCTTGCCAATGTTACTATGAGAAACATTTCAAGAGGTTTGCGTATTAGAATGGTCATAGTACTGCATTCAATGTCGTACTGCTTTTGACGCTACACATTTCAAATTCCCTCAACATAAATATTCACCACTACCCTTGTATAATGACTATCATCACTCTTAAAGAGCTCAAAGAGAACTGTAGAATATCTTGTTTAAGAAAAAACACCATCACTTAAAAATCTTTTAGTTTTCATATGCATTAAAAACTAAAGTTTAAAACAAAATAACTGTCAATCACAAATAACAAAATCAGTCCATTTTAAAAACAATGCCCATACCAATTTATTGACTGCTTACAAAAATCACCAATGTCTTTTATCAAGACTTCTATCACAAGAATTATGCAAAGCTTTTCTTTTGGCCAATTATTTTCTTTTTTATCTTTCACATTCTCTGTTATTTGAATTGCACCCATTCTTTCAAAATAAAATCATTCTAGCAGCTGAAAAACAATTTCTATCCCAAGCTGAGCCATTTCTGAAGCTCTATTATCATTTTATATTTCACACTTCATTTAATGTTTCAGAAACTAAAAACACGAATATCCCAAAAATCTAAATATTATGATGCAATGGTTATCAAAAAATGCTCTTTTCCAAAGATGTATTAAACTAAGTTGTTTAACTTGGGTAAATTTCACATCTTCAATCAAATTTGTGAGAATATAACAACATTGTAGTTATCAGATTTTATGAATAATCTTCGAACAGAAAAAAAAGAGTATCACTGAATTACCAACTTTTTGCTACAAATGGAGGAATTTCATTTGCAACCAGTATATTAATAACTAACAAATTTTTAATCAAAGGAACACACAAGTGTTTACCTAATATAATACTAGGTTTAGTCAGAAATTTTATTTCTTTAAAACTAGATTTTTGGAAGTTTTATCTTAATTTTTTGCAAAAAATTAGTCAGCATGTATACCTCAAACTGTGGCCAGTTCATTGCCATTCCTACTCCATGGTTGTTTGACCACCACTTGAGATCTTTTCCTGCATCAGCATTTTGAATAGTGTGTTTGTACTCTTCATATATCTGTGGAAGTCTTAATAAAATATTAAATTTTTAATATCTATGTTCTAATCCATATTCATTTACAATAAATATTCATTAATATTGAAATAAAACATTGTTATACAAGCACTAAAGATATTAAGACACTACATTAAACAATTTAGTTATTTAGTATATTTGTATCCATATGAAATGCACTAAGTTAATTTATTTGGAAAATAAAATGCAAAACTGTATAAAAATGGATAGCAGAACTATGATTCCCAAATATTATATTAATCTTTTTATCATTTGACAATGTTGCATGTTTATCAAAGAACTGTATCTTGCTACTTAATCACAGCTTCTGTAATGATCATTAGATCATCTTTAAATTGATATAAGTAACATTTCAACCTATGCAGAAACAGTTTTTATTGTATATTACCTTAGCAGATGATGCTTTTTAAGGATATAAACATTTGTGATGTAAAGCAAATAGTGCAAAATATGGCAGTCTGCATCAGTCAAATTTGCAAAACTGAAATCATGAAAAATAGTTATCTTGGGTTACACATCAATTATTTTGTTTTAAAAAAATTCTGTATTTTTAGAAATACTAATGGTGATACATTACACAACCATTTAGTTTAGGATAAATTGCATTTTAAATTATTCTGCCTAAAATTAGGTTAAAATTTTTTACTTAGCAACTTTAAGTGCATAACAAATTATATCAGCTTCTAACTGTAATCCAGTGTATTATCTAAGTAACTGAAATTATTTTTGAAATCTGGCTATCTATATATCTGGTCACAATTTAACATTTATTTATTACATGCTTATACTTACTCAGAATCTGTTGAAATGTTTAGGCAAGCATGTATTCCAAACAGCATTTCTTTAAAAAATTTCAGTCGTTTTTCTTCAAATTCCTGACATTTATCAAACACACCAGTCATATCTTCCATATACTTGGCATTATAGTCATTTATTTCTCGAAGAGCTTGTTCATATTTTTCTTTAGTTTTCTGGACATCATCTTTACCTTTAGCTACTCGATCTTGTAACTTTTTTACCTAAAATGATGATCAAGAACGCAGTGCTTGTACTTTGTAAATCTTATTGTCAGGGAAAGTTACATATTTTCGTTTTTTTGCTACTAGCAATTATTTTTTTACTACTAGCAATTATTCCTTGTTCTAAATAAGTCTACATCCAGTATATTAGGGCATGTAAGAAGCAGCTGTTATTCAAAAGAATTACATTTGAAATGGTTTTAACACTAAGGAAAAAAAAATACTTTGGCATTACTATTAACAAATGTAAAATTAAACACTAGCTTTTAATGAACATATGATCATAAGATGTTGATGTAACTAATTTCTCTAGCCACATAATTTTTTGCCCTGTTAATCTGTATAGTGTTGGGTTTCTGAAATTGAACTCATTCTGGTGGCTGAATTAATTTTGCAGCATTTTCAGAAAAGACAACTTTAAAACTTTAGCCTTGTTGTAACTAACAAAGAAAAACTGGTTAGATATTAAAAAAAAAAAGCGTTTAATTGCAAATAATAAAATCTCAAAAAGCTAAAGAGAAATAAAAGAAAATTTTTCACATTTTTTAAGTGACAAAATTTTACTTTTTCATTTTAATTCCAGTAAAATATTTTTTTGCAATTTTTTCTAAATTATTTTATTATGAACTATTTACATTTGAATAATATGTTTATATTAATCTTTATTTATCTAGCTTTTTTCACAATTTTTAGTCATATATATACAAATAAGACATTTGATTTTTGGTGATTGACAGTCTGACTAAACAAGCAGATCTGTAAAAAGATTTAGTTTGCTTTTAAAAACAAGATAATTTAAATAAAAATTAAAAAAAAATATCTAATTAGAGATAAACTGTAAAAAACAAAGCATATAAAATTAAACTGAATGTACCAAAATTGATATCACTTTTTTCTAGATCAGATTGTATTACTGCTACAAGAAAGTATATTTTCAAAACAAGGCAAGCATTTCACTTAAAATTTCTTAATATTATGTCATTAATCAAACTCTGATTAATGTTACTTGAGGCAAGCAAATTATAATATATACCTCTGATTAGTTTTGCTTTCAATAAAGTTTTAAAACAATTATTTTTTTAACTGTTTAAAAAAAAATTGTGGCTTACATTAATGTCTCTCAGACACGAAAGGAAATGAAGCCCATTCATACATGTCTCAGAGACATTTGAGCAGCTGTGATCATCTCTTCAAATACCTTCCTCTCTGCCAATAGATGCCATGAGGTATCATCAGATTCCATAGATAATAGATAAACCATTGCAGATTGCTTGCAGGGATTGGTTTTGTGAACCAGTTGCAATTATCAGATGAAGTTGTGTTATAAAAATTGGTAAAATCCAGAACCTTTTAGAATATATCCACCCCCCCCCCTCAAAAAAAAAGATTGCTTATCAAGACATTGTACCAAGCAACAAAAAAAAAAAACTGGAATGAATATGCTCCATTTGCATCCACTATTATTCAGAGTATTGCAAGGTGCTCTATCCTAAAAACTTTTAAATACTAACCACAAGAAACCTTTCATTTCAACATATTGCAAGTAAGAATTCAACAGGTTTTTTTTCTTTGTTTATTCAAGTTTATATATTTAATTTTATTCAGTAAGAGCACATTAAAAATTATTGGTGGCACTGGATATTATAAAAATCAGGTGAAATTTCAGATTATATATATTAGGCAAAATTCCAGTTTAAAAAAATAGTAATTCTGGGCTTGTTTAGTGTAAAAATATTTGTAAGCCAATGTTAATCACAGGATACATTCAACCAACAATCAAATAATTCTAGAAATGGAAAAAAACACCCCAGATTTTAAAATCAAAAGTTTAACAAAACACTGACTGAAAGTAATATATGTAGCTTCTTAAGATCCAACTTCAACTAGTAACATTGATATATCAACTAGTAACATGATATAAATACGATAACATGATCATAAAACTAAAACCGATTAACTATTATGGGACAACAGAAAGCAAGCATAAACATGTGTATAAGTAGTTGACACTACTTCTTACAATGACACAAGCTTTTAAACTGATTAAAATTAATCCCTTTGTGCTTGTATCAAAGTTTAGCATAACTGTTTTCGAACAGAATGAGTATGGAGAAATTTATGTATGAGTTTGAACTGCAAATTTTGATGTTTAATTAGAAAAATTAAAAAGAAGTTACAAATTTCTGTTTGGAAACAAAAAACAAGAATTTTAAAAGTGGAAAAGGAATTACTTGCACACAAGACTATTAGCTAAGCAAATACTGATAAGCTATTATCAAGTTTTTCAAAATCTTATACAACTTATATTCAAGGTACTACCTTTATTTAAGAAATACTACTTTCCACTAAAACTGTTTTATGCCATTATAAGAATTTTATATTTAAAGCATTGCATGGTACAGAAGGAATTTTATATTTAAAACTAAGAAATGAAGCCTACTGCTGCTAATTAGAAAACTACTTCTATCACTCCCGTGTATTTTCATTTATGAAAATCATTATCCAGATATATCATATCTAGTATGTTTATTGTACTTCCAGTATTTGAAAATGTGGATATTCTAAAGTTCACAGATGCTGGTAAAAATCTTGTGAATGTGAATATATAAAAAACAAAACTGAATTAAACAAAATTTTAACAATTATAACTTCAATTTTCTTTTTATCATAAGCATTAAGAGCATTTAGTTGCTAACCTGATCTGGGGAGAGAGAGGTATCACTTGAAGCATTTCGTTCTTGGTTAATAGCAGATTTTTCGTTTTTGCATGCTGTGTGATAATCAGTCTTGCATTTGTTGACTTTGGCTAGCAACTTTGCCCATGGCTTTTGAACCTGAAAAATAAGGAAAGCATTACTGAAAATTTCTGCCTAGTTATACAAATTGCTTATTATTTATGATAAGATACATTCAACAAGGGTTTCAAATTTTTCTGAATCAAACCTGACATCAAAATTTCAAAAATTGGAAAAATGATGTTTACAAAATTTAACAGAGAACAAATTCTAACAAACATTCCCAATTCCTCAAATTAGTAAAAAGAATATATATATATATCAAGAAAAATTTCCTTGCACACCAATTTGTCAGGATATATAGTAGTACATACTATTAGCAAATACGGACAAGGAATTGGTGCTTTTACTAGTTGATGTGGTGTAAGTTCTGGCTGCAGTAGGCATTGATGTATAATAATTACCAAGTTGAAGAGCTATCTGTCAAAGTATAATACCTGATACCAGGAAATTTAACTGTGAAAATGTTTTCAAATTATCTGCAATTCTACCAAAGAGTGCAAGTTGAAAGCATCATATAGACTCAATCTGCATCAGAGAGCACAAGTTCTTTATATAATAGAACTGAACTTTTTTGTTAGTAAAGTAGAAACCTTTGGACAGCAGATTGCATTAAAAACATTTACAGCAGGTAAAAACTTTAAAAATTTAAACATATAGTCAATTAAATTTCTGCAATATAAAAAATTTCTTGGAAAACATTTAAGTTTTAATTACAGTGATATTGTTCAAATATATTACATTTTATTGATGTTTTTATGTGATGTATCTACCATCATGCAAAACTCTTGAGCACAAAAAGTTTTTATGGGGGAATTCAATTTCCAATCTGTTAAAAAAATTTACAAAAATCAATTGCCAATTTACATAATAATCTTGGAATCTAGTATA
This sequence comes from Ryuthela nishihirai, assembly GCA_038380435.1. Lineage (NCBI taxonomy): Eukaryota > Metazoa > Arthropoda > Arachnida > Araneae > Heptathelidae > Ryuthela > Ryuthela nishihirai. Next base: position 25,029,894 of record JAWZYU010000003.1, read on the forward strand.
ATTAAAATTTTGAGTCTACAAATAAACTCATCTTCAGCTACAAGAAGGGCACATCTTGATGTTGATCATCGGCTGAGAGGAAATGAAGTCAGAGATTAATAAATGACCTCAAACTATACATAGAACACCATGGAAAATCAAAAAAGAAATTTTGAGATTAACACCCTCTGCATGTCATAGTCATGAAGGTAGGAATAACTGGAGGGAGTATTTCACTCTCAAAGTGAAGCCAAACCATGCAACACTGGGCAGCAAAAACATTATTTGGCAGTATTTGAGTGGGCTATGTTAGTTATACATAATATACTGACAAAATCATATCATAACATTTATAATCTACTATATATTATATACAAAGCGTGTGTGGAAAAGGGAGTTAGCAATAAAAGTTCAGAATAAAGGGATGTTTGAGTAGTCATATTTATAAACTAAAATATAATTTTAAATAACTTTATAAGTCTTTTACAAACTATTAATCATGATCAGAAAGTTAAAAAATTATGTTTGCTTTCATTGTCGATATTTCTTCTCATGCTACTTATTTGCCATCCTCATCACAAAAATCAAGGGAGGATTGTGATTTTTTTTTTCTTTCAGGAATGCAGCTATAGCAGAGGGGCCTGGATTGTGATAAAAAAATCAATTTCGATTTTTTTTACAAGATTCCATTATTTATTTTGTTGATAGTGTGCATTTAGCACTTAAAATAGTTTTCTGCCAAATTCCATGGAACTTGTGTGAAATAAGATTATCAAAAAAACTTACTCCTATAAGGTCCCAGAATGCTACAGTGTCCTTGCCAGTCTGTGCCTGCATATAACCTATAAAAGATGCCACATATATGCAAGCGATTTTTTTTTATCCAGCTGTCAATGGGAAGGGTTGGATTGTTTTACCTCTGAGCAACACTTTTTTGCACATCATGGGTTAAATGGCCAGGTCACCTGGACCCCGATAGCTCAGAGAAGGTTGGGGAAGGGAACCCACTGGAACAGCTGTTGGGAGACAGATGGTAGCCTCCCGTCAAGGCCATCTAGCATGTTCTTTAATGTGCACAGGGTATGACTCCCACACACGGGACCACAGCTTAACGTCCCATCCAACAGACGGTGTCCTTTTCAAGCCCATCGGTGTCCCCTACTGACGTGGGCAGGGCGGCAATGGGAAAGGGAAAGTTTGAATAGATTTAACAACTTGATATTATAAAGTAAGGTTTTTAAAACTGTTTCTGGAGGGGAAAAAAAGTATTTTCTTCATTAAATCTACTACACATATTATGCTACTATTAGAAAATAGTGTAACATAACCTGAAGAGATTTTTGGGTCTGAAATACAGACATTCACTTCAATTACCTTTCTAAAAGTGTAGAGGACAACAGTAATTTAGAAGTTTATATAAAAAAAAAATGTATTTTAATAGTCGGTAAGAATACATAGCAATTTATATTCTGAATGTCATTATATGAAAAACAAACGGGGGATAATTTAAATTACTTTTCAGAGCCCTACTAAACTATTACAGAATTTTCATGTTACATTAAAACGAAATCAAATTCCAATTTCTGTAAACATCTTAAATAAGTTTCTGATCAAAACTATGACTGGAGATAAGATTGCCATCAGATCAAAATCTCAACTTCCAACAATATTTGTTCAATATGAAAGAAAACTAAAACATTTAACAGCAGCAAATTCAGCCCAAGACATTTTACTACAAGCAAATTTTATTTTTCACCACTCCCAATAACTTTATTGTTACTGACCCTCACCTAATATTTTTCCCACCCACTCACAAGTGAATTTACTTTTTTTGCTGTTACAATTCATTTTATTTTTTGTGCCTTAAGCAGTTGTACCATTTTTATCATTTCAAATGATCTTACCATTTTTGTGGCTTAAAAAATAAAAAATAAATATCCCCTCAAGCAGCTGCTTGCCACAGAGGTCTGACAGGAACCTTTCAGCTTATATGCCATAGATATATCCGAGATGATGGCAGGACCTCAGCAGAAAAACAGCACATACATCCATGCCTTACCCGGGGCTCAATTTCTATTGACTACATTGCTCAGAAAAATGTAGGAATTAAAAGATATATGGTGAAAGTGATCTTTAAACAAGTTGAAGATAAATATTAAAATGCAATAATTTTATAATGAAATAAAAAAAATTAAGAATATAATGCATAAAGTATGTCCATGTTAGAATAGAGAATGAAATATTACATATTCTATTGTTATGGTGTTACTTACAACTTACTTTTGTTTGGTTTTACACAACAAAATGAAATTTTTATCAAAAATGCAGAACAGCTCTAATGAACAAAATTCCATGGCTTACCCAAGTTTATTTTTCATTCCCCATATTTGAAATTAAAATTCCATCTAAATTATTAGTAAGAGGGTTTCAAAATTACTATGTTCACAAAGCCATGCAAACACCATAACAATTTATTATTCATGGCACTTTTATTTTCAGTTCAGAATAGAGCATGCTATCCCAAGTGACAGTTTTAAATATTTGTACTGTTGGGTCAGCCTGAACAGCAGCACTAGCAGTCATTAAAAAATTCTTATAAGTTGATGAAAACAAGGAATAACTAATATTAAACCATTTAGTGAAATAAGAGTATTTTTCAAAGGTTCAAGTAATAATCCAGTTTTTTCCTATTTAGAATGATTTTACACAATCTGTTATAATTAAATATTCCAGATGTCACAACTCTTTTAACGCCCAAGAAATCTGAGAAAAAGGTAGAGGGTAGTAGAGACAAAGAAATAGCACTATTCGGAGTAATCCATTTCAAAATCTTGGCTGTTTAGGGCCGTTCTGGGCATTAAAGAGTTAAATATCAAACAAATTTTTGTTGAAAATTGAGATTTTGATTGATTTGACTAAGATTATTTTATTTTCTGCAGATTTTCCATAAAAACCTCATTTAAAAAAGTTACAGTTTCCAATTTATCTTTCCATCAATACAAACAGAAATTCTCTTAATTTTTTCAGTAGGCTGTGTATCATTAAAATTATATAAGGTGCTAGATTTATGCATATAAGCTGTACATGACTAGTGATTCTGAGGTTAATTAATATTTTCAAAGCTACGTCCAAAATTTCTGAACAGAATGTACCATGATTAAAATTATGCAAAATATGTGTTTCATTCAGTTCATGAAAAATGCTTAACTACAAATTTAAATGTGCAATTTATTTGGAAAAGAAAGTGCTTTGAAACTTCTTTCATTTCTATTGACTATATTGCTCAGAAAAACGTAGAAACTAAAAGATATATGGTGAAAGTGATCTTTGAACAAGTTGAAGATAAATATTAAAATGCAATAATTTTATAATCAAATAAAAAATTTTAAGAATACAATGCATAAAGTATGTCCAAGTTAGAATACAGAATGAAATATTACATATTCTATACACAACGTAATGAAATTTTTATCTAAAATGCACAACAGCTCCAGTGAACAAAATTCCATGGCTGTCAAATCTTTCTTGGTGACCAAAGAGGATGTGGCATTTTCACAGTTGACTTCAGCATATAGTGTATCACAGAGCTCAGATGCTTCTTCCAGTTCATCATAACTCTATGTCATAGTGACTGATATTTGTTAATGGGTCAGTCACAGCAGCCAAGACAGGATGCAAAGTTTTGGGCAATTACAGAGCTTGTCTCACTTCCTTCCCAAAATGTACAGTACTAAGGCACAGACTCTGATTAAAGAGTTATATAAACTACAGTGCTACAAATACAATTTTTTACCCAATAAAAAAGATAGGAAAAAACAATGAGGTAGTGTAATTTAAGTTTTAATCAACAGTAGCCCCATAAAATTCAGCAAAAACATTAACTCTAAAAAAAATTTTCATTTTTAAAAAGCTCACTGCAGGTTGACTGTCATACACACCAGTGGAAGAAGGTGTCCATCGTGATGTTTAAGTTTAAGCCCTCTAGGTCATAGGATTAAACATTCTTGTACAGATGAAAAGATATAGGCATCCACATTTGCAGATAAAATATCACAAATCCTGGGACAGTATAAGGTTGTGGCAGTTCAAAAGTTGCATAGATGATATCACTTATAGCTGCATAATGATGCCAAATAGGTAAGCACAAGTGTCGATGGATGCAGCAATATCTCTATCCTTATTCTATTCTGATTAACAAACACAGATATTTATAAATGTGAAAAATGATGAGGAAAGTTGACAAGATGTTTAAGCCAAACGTAAGTGAATAGTCCATGCTGCATTGATATACAATGTGAAGGATGTAGTTATTTTAAATGAATAAATTACCTATTAAATTTATTAGGAGCAACTCATGAAAATCACAATACTACCAGATTAAAAAAAAGTTAAAAGATTAATTGGCCTAAATGTGATGTTTTGTGAGAACAGTATTTTCACTGACTGCTGTGTTGTTCAGAAAATGCATTTTTTAGACGATTCCAGTAGTTTTTGCGATATACACAACATGATGCTAGATTAGTGATTCTCAATAACCGGGCCTCAATGTTAGGCCATGAGCTTACCTCAAAAAGCATACTGAAGCTTTGAAAATATTAAAATTTCCAGAATATTGTCTTAAAAATAATATTTTTAATAATATCATTTGATTGTAAGAGTATACCTTTTATTTTTACATTACTGAAACGTTCATGTTGATTAAAAAACAATGATTTATCAATAAGAAATGTTGAAGGGAAATTTTTAAAGTGTTCTAGTTACTTCTGGGCCTTGAGGTGATTTTTACTTCCAGTGAAGACTTTAAATTTCAGAACAAAATATCATTATAGAGGAAATTTACACCAAAGATATATGCATTAGTTACACAGTGGTCATATTAAATCCCTGTGATAATGACAGTTTACATTATCTATGTTGTAATGCACATAAATACAGGGTGATTCAAAACTTATCGTTCAAATTTCGTGGGGAGGTAGGGAATACGTCAGGAAACCGATTTCACGTAGGAAAGAATGTCCACAAATGTACGCATGCGTATGTAGAGGGCGCTGTGTGTACCCAACCAGTGTATAGCTCACCCGACCACTCCCGCTGTCATCAGTGTACGAGCTGGCTTACTAGTGATAAGATGAATCGTTTTACGCATCAAGAGCTAGTGGATATGCATCTCGCATATGGGGAGCTGGCGAAAGCGGCCGCCGAGCTAGGCAAGTTTACGAAGACCGATACCCCAACAGAAGAATACCGCAGCATCAAATGTTTGCACGTGTGCATCGCAATCTGCGCGAATGTGGTTCACTGCGCAGCAACATGCAGTATATGGGGAGAAGACGACTGACGCGGACTGTCAACGTCGCAGAACAAGTCCTACAGTCCATCGAAGATAATCCGAATACCAGCACGAGCTATTGCTCAGCAGCTTGGGGTCTCTCAGTCAGCAGTGTGGCGGATACTGCATGAAGAACGTGTGCATCCTTACCATCTGCAAAGGGTGCAGTTACTGCATCCTGACGATTATCCGAAGCGTGTGGAATTTGCACAATGGTTCATGCAGAAAGGTGCCGTGGACCCCAGTTTTCCAGCTTCTGTCCTTTTTACAGATGAAGCTTCATTCACTCGTGAAGGTGTGTTCAATACACACAATTCACATGTGTGGGCTTACGACAACCCGCATGGTACGAGAAGTCACGCTGCGCAACATCGTTTTGTCGTAAATGTGTGGGCTGGAATCATTGGTGACTGTTTGTTGGGACCTTACTTGATTGGACGGCCGGAAATACCTAATATTTCTCGAGACAGTGTTACCAACTTTTCTGGGCGCTGTTCCTGTGCATATCCGCCGAGATATGTGGTATCAACATGACAGGGCTCCAGCCCATAGCACAATTGTTGCGCGTGATTACCTGAACCGAACATTCGGAGCTCGATGGATCGGTAGAGGTGGACCGATCGCTTGGCCACCCAGGTCACCTGATTTATCGCCATGGATTTCTTTTTGTGGGGGGCCATGAAAGACCATGTGTATGAGACCCCCGTCGACAGTGAAATGGACCTTGTTGTACGAATAGTGGCCGCTGCAGGCATTGTCCATGATATGCCAGGCGTTTTTGAAAATGTTCGGCGGTCAATGCAACAGCGCTGTGAATCCTGTGTCCGTGTAAATGGTCGCAATTTTGAGCACCTACTGTGAACCTGTACTTTACACCTTGTTGGAATAAAAGTCACATTCGTTACCACTTAACTGTACTGCTTCCTTGTGTTCACTTTACTTGTCCATTTTGTTCATGTAGATGACGTTTGCGGACATACTTTCCTATGTGAAATCGGTTTCCTGACGTATTCCCTACCTCCCCACGAAATTTGAACGATAAGTTTTGAATCACCCTGTAGATCAACAGAGTATTAGCAGCTTTTTCTGTTTGGTACATGTCAAGTTCGCTGACAGTAGCATTATATTTTTTTGCTAAGTTTTAACAATAACCCAATAAAAAGAACTAAAAAAAAAGGAGAATGTTATAAATTAGTCTGAACGCATTTTAAAACCAAGAGTATTCAATTTTCAGACATTTATAGTTATCAGTAATTGTATGAAGTTTTAAGAAATTTGTGCATTGTATTATTAACATTTGAAGTCTAAATATGGAAATATTTTTGCTTAACCTTTTATGCCTTTCAAATAATTAGTATAGAGCTTACCTTTTTAAAAGCATCATCCATTTCTTTTCTCTCTTTTAAGGTCATCATTGACTTATGATAGCTATCTTTTTGCCACTGTTTTATTTGATTCACAACCTCATTCAACAGTCGGTCTTTCACACGAATATGCATGTCACAGCATCTGTCAGCTTCAACCAATACTCCTTTCCAAGCTGCCTCTGTTGTGCCATATTCAGGTCCTGTGATATTTAATTAAAATGTTGTGAACTTCTGTTCACTTCCAATATTTTGTAAATATTTCACAGACCTCAAAAATAATTAGTTCAATTAAATATTATCACGTAAAGAGTTAAAAACAATAATATTTCAAGTAAAATATTACTTGTGAACTATTTCAAACTAACTCAAATGATAGCTTACAATTTACATTAACCTTCAATTTGCCTTTATTTCAATTTTTGTTACATTCAGTATTAATGTTCAAATTATTGAATATAAGATTTCAATCCACAGCATATTTTTTTTTATTCAATTCTCATTCACCATTTCTGATGATTGAAATAAATCTTGAATTGCCAACACTGATTTGTTCAGAAGCAAACTGCATGCTAACACATAAGGTGTACCGTTTAAAATGCAACCCAAAGAGCAGAGATGTTTAAATAATGAAAAAAAAAAATTATGGGAATCTAGTAACAATACTATGTTTCAACATGATGGGGGTAATCACCCATTCTGTAAACACAACAATGGCTTTCTTGCAGGTCATCTTTGGCGAGCACATTGTTGGGAATGGCCTTTTGCCACCATGATCCCCAGACCTCTCACCAACTGGTTTCTGTAGGGATTTATTAAAAGATTCTGTTACAATAACCCACAAGCCCTGGAGGAACTTAAACATAACATTGTCAATGCCAGCAACGTTCTGTTCAAACAAATTCTTAAAAAAGCTGAAACAATGTAAAAATGGTGGATACTTTCTCCCCCCCCCCACCTCAGGGTGGATGAAAATGTCATGGACCCTTTAATGCCTTGCCCCTCGATTTTTTTTCTACATCTGGGCCTGCCTCTGAATGCAACTTGCAAACACAGTGGATTAAATGGCCAGGTCAAAAGGACCCCCAAGTGATTGGAGATGAATAAGGAAAGAAAATTCACTGGACAGCTGTTAGGAGTCAAAGAGAATCTCCACTATCAAGGCCATCCAGTGTGCTCTTAAATATGAACAGGGTATGGCTCTCATTATGCACAAAGCCAAAGATTACATAATCCCCCAGGGGATAGCTTTTTCAGGTTCAATGGTTTATCCTTTTTTACTATCAGAGCAGAATTTAGCAGAATAAATCTCAATGCATGCAGTGTTGTTTTGAACCTTGGAACATCAGGTTGCAAGACAACCCCTACTCTAATGAGGTCTTTTGCAGTTAACTAATTTTGTTAATTAGTTAAATCTTATTTAAAATACTTTTGTATTATTCATTCTAAGGAAAGATAATTTCTAAATCTTTGAATTAGAGGAGGAAAAAAATATATATTTTTGAATCCTACATAGTAAGAAATATTTAATGTAGTACAGTATTAAATATTCATGTTGATTTCTTACAGAGGTACTGGATAGATCATTATCTTTGTTTTTCAGTTAGCAAAAAGACACTGAACACATTTGCTCTGACCTGAAATAATCCAACATTAATGTATAAATTATTTAATTTTGACTAAAATTTCTAATGTAGACCTTTTTATAAAATTTTAACAATAAATATCTTCCAATTAAGTTATTGAAATGAGAAATGATCTTGTCATAACTTTTTATACTTTTCACTTTGTGTGTATCTGCTAGGCAGAATTTGCTTTAATGCTACCAGTTTGCACAGTTAACTAATTTTGTTAATTAGTTAAATCTTATTTAAAATACTTTTGTATTATTCATTCTAAGGAAAGATAATTTCTAAATCTTTGAATTAGAGGAGGAAAAAAAATATATATATATTTTTGAATCCTACATAGTAAGAAATATTTAATGTAGTACAATATTAAATATTTATGTTGATTTCTTACAGAGGTACTGGATAGATCATTATCTTTGTTTTTCAGTTAGCAAAAAGACACTGAACACATTTGCTCTGACCTGAAATAACCCAACATTAATGTATAAATTACTTAATTTTGACTAAAATTTCTAATGTAGACCTTTTTATAAAATTTTAACAATAAATATCTTCCAATTAAGTTATTGAAATGAGAAATGATCTTGTCATAACTTTTCACTTTGTGTGTATCTGCTAGGCAGAATTTGCTTTAATGCTACCAGTTTGCATTACACCCCATTAGAATATCACAACTTTGGGAATATATAATGTATTATTTGATAATAGTCTGAGCTTTTTTAATGCATTTCTTGTTTCATATAGTCTTGCTTTACTTCATTTGCTATGCTGCTTTAGTTGAGAGAAGCAAAATTAACTAGTATTTAGACTGATCATTTCATTTTGTGATATTTAAGACTGTTTATTACACATTTTTTATAAATCCTTTAGATTTAGCTTTTTACATTTCCACAAGCTGTTTATCTAAAAATTTACAGTTATTGTAAATAACAAAACATTAAAAAACAACACTATATTAACTTTTTACTACAAATACTAGCAATGTTCTCTAATGACTGCCTGACATAAGTATGCAAAAGAATTAACTATTTCTTGGAAGATAGATTAGCAGATGAGATTCACAAATTAAATTTTGGAAGACGTTTTTTACTTTTACAAAGGAAGACTAAGTATAAGTGCTTCAAAAACTATTACTTTTTGCACATACTTCAATGACTATCACTTGTGGATAATAATTTTAAGCACTTAAAAGTGTTTGATGATTAAAAACTTTAGCAAAACATTGCAAAGGTTGCCATGTATTTTGTCATCATATGGAAATTAGCACTATGCAAAACATTCCGAATTTTCCTGGGTTTTTCACATTTGAAAAATTTCTTGATTATTAATATTGTTAATATTTAGATATCCAAATGATTTTAATTCCTGTTTATATTTAGTCATAACTATTAACAATTAATTGAATGTATATAATTTCTGCTTCAATAAAACAGATATTTCTAGTTATATCTCTGAGATTTCTAATTATAACAGTTTCCAGAAAGACTCAAACTAAATTAGACAGCATATAGAGTATTAAGTATCAAATTAAGTTTATTGAATTGTGGCAGATGAACTATAAACTTTTTTTTTAAATTCAACTGATATATGTGTTAAAATGACTGTCCCTAATTAGAGCATTTTATTGCTTATAATTATTCTCAACCATTTTATCAATGATCATGTTACAAGTGACCAGAAGAGAGAAAGGAGAGAGACTGATGTAAAAGTAAAAGTAGCTGCCAGGTACATGAAAAGTTAGAGTTAAAAGTTTATGGATAAATTTTGAATCATGCTTCAGTCCAACCAATAGAGCAATTTCTTGTAAAATTATGTGATGTGTAGCTGGATTCTAGTAAACTACTTTTGTGATTAAACACATAATGCAAGCAAAAAAAAAAATATTGAAAAATGGAAGTAATAAACTGTTCATATATTTATTAAATGAATCATTTTTTGGTAAAAACTATTGAACAGATTGTAAATATGATTTGGTATGCATGACCATGTCTTATTAATTCTTATTTACATTGCAGAATTCCAAAGCATTTATTAAAACTCAAGGAACATCTAACAGTAATCACCCTTTTCTATCAGTTCATTCCATTTCTTTGACCAGCTTTTCAAACTTTTTGCATATGCTTTTTCAATTTCACTACGCTCTTGAATCAGCTGTATCATGTCATTTGACAACTTAAAACCATCTTCAGTACGTTTGGTGGTTCTTTTATAATTTCCAGGTTCCCAAAAACTGTCACTAGAAGCAATGAGCATGCCATCATCACTGTGGTGAGACATGTTTGGCTTTTGTCTGCTGGGACACTGAAAGGAAAAAAAAACTGTATTAAAACTTGGATAATTTTAAATGCAAATTACAATACATTTTTTTTAAATGGTGGAAAAATTTGCACTTCAAATACTTATTGTTGGTGCTCACTTATTGTGCAGATAAATCACAGATATACATTTCAGAATTCTTTGTTTTGATTGGCGAGTCACTTCATGAAATTACAAAACAATAAAATTCAGCTATTTCCTAAATTAAAAGGACCAATTCTATGCTTTTAGTCATTATTAGCAAAAATAATAACCTATAATTGCTGAATAAATTTTCAAACTTTGCCCTTTAGAACAACACTAATCTTCAACATCTGCCATAGTAAATTATTGCAGCTAGCCAATGCCTGACACAATCTGATTTGAAAAGAACCAATTAAAAAAACAACAACATAATTTTAAATTATTTTTAGACTTAATTTCAAAATATTTTTAGCAATGTTTTAAGATTTTTCTCTAAGTGTCAAATGATCTGGATCTAAATTTAACTGAAAGAGGGTTAGGTTTCATCTGGTGCTAAGCTATATGTTCAGTTTTGCATCTGAGGTTTTTTAGTTCAAAAGGTATTTTAAAGTTACTTCATTGTTTTTCATACCCCATGATTAAAAAATAAGCTTTCCATAACCAATGTAAAATGTTTTCAACATACTAAGTACACATGCTAAGCCATCCCGTGGCCGAGTGGTTAGCGCACTTGGCTACTGATCTAAGGGACCTGGGTTTGAGACCCGGATAAGGAATGGATGTTTGTTTTCTGCTGAGGTCCTGCCATCCTCACAGACCTTCTACTATGGCACATAAACTGGCAGGCTCCTGTCAGACCTCTGTAGCAAGCAGCTGCATGAGGGGGTATTTGTTTTTTTGTTGTTTACCCTTAATAAGCTGCGAGATATATTAATATTATTTAGCTTTACAGCATTGCTAAATCAAGAATTGCCTTCCTCTTCTGAATGGATGAAAATTGCTTCACTGGTAAATTGTATGACCACAAGTTAGACAAAACAGGTTACTGAAGGTATCATCACAATTTTGAATTTTTTTTGTATTATCTCACATTAAGGAATGGTTCTTAGCATCTATATATCAATGTTACTCAAGAATTTTCAGGTTTTCTACAACTTATTTCTAATGTTTTTAGTTCTAAGCAAAATTAAGATTTTAATTTTGACATTAAATCATTGTTTTATAATTTGCAATAGTCTAAATATGAAGGAGTAGAAAATGGTTTACTAGCATTCATTTATGCATGTAAGTTTACAATTTGTCAGAAATTTTTTCCATAACAGGGCTGTGTGTGTGTGGGGGGGGGGGCTCAGTAATTATTGATATAATTTGGACTAGAAAATTTAAGCTCAAACTCACTTCTAGGATATAAAATTTATGCTCAAATTAGTACAAATTTTATTTATGCATAAAATATAGGATATAAATTGGTTATTGTAAATTTCATATCCCATGGCTAATAAAAATAAATTAATTTTGATTTAATTACAACAAAGAGGAAAAAAGGGCTTACTGAAGCGTTTTCACACACCATATTTTCATATAAATTGATTCATGCAAATCATACATTATTATATGTTCATACAATTGATTTCAGTATTTAATAAGGGTAGCAATTGATTTTTGTTTTCATGTTACTTGTTCAAATTAACATTTTAGACAAAAATGTAAACAAATATTTTAAGAAGCAGTTGATTTTTATTTTTCAATAAATTATTTGATCTCAAAAATAGATTGCCATGTTTCCAATTAAAATTATATCACTTAAAGTACAAGAGAATACACGCCTTTGGCAAATATGGGATGCTCGTTTTCAAAAAGAGTGAATCAATTTTCCAAACTTAATGCCCTCTAACAGTGGAAATTTGAACTAAAGGATGATTCAGAAAAGTTGATCTTTTTCATTAGTACCTATTCACCCCTAAAAAATTTATCATTCATCTCCTAAAACAAAATACTGCATTTTCCCACCCACTTTTAGCTGTAAGGGATCAAATCGCTGTGATCGGTAGAAACCCCTAGACTATCACCAAAATTTCTTGCACAATCAATACCCTGATATTTCAATTTTGTGGTTTTTTACTTATTTGGTCCCCCATCTATTACTAACAATACAAACCAACTTAAAATATAAAGTTATTCCAACAGAAAAATATTTAAGTGCATCAGAATTTTCTAAGATGGTCTTACCTTATGACAGCAAAATGTTTAATACATCACAAATGAGGAATGTGTAACAGTTTTCAGGAAACTAAAATAAAAATACAAGAATTGAGCATTAAGCTACAGTAAAATGAGTGCACAATTATGATTAATTATACAGAAATATTTAATCAACTGAAATTAAAGCTCAAAAATGCAAAAATTATTGCAAAACTAAGGTATATATTTATTTGTAATAAATTTTAGTTTTCCTTTTTATTAATAGAGTAGTTTTTAACATAATAATTAGTACACAATTTATTATAACACTAGCTGCAACCGATTTAAAACTTCAACAATTTGTTTCAATTTGTAATCTGACAGTGCGCAAAGTGGGGAAGGACAAAGCAATATGCCATTCCTCTTCTTTATTATATGTACATTCAGGGCTTTCACTTCACACTAGGTGCTATTAGCCTAATCTGTAATCATGTTGCTCCCTGCAGTACTGTGAAACTGAAACTTGTGGACTCTAACCCATTTTTTACCCCAGAAATATGGTAAAACTCAATTAAGAATTCTGAAATAGAGTTCATATCTATGTTTATTTTACAAGTATTTCTTTAAGTGTGTGTTCTCATGATTGAATGGCTCTAATACTTGGCACTTTAAAAAAAATTCTGCCTGGTTCAATTATTTATATGTTGACCAAGGCTTGTCTAGACCATGGATAGTACAACCCCATCTCACGCACAGCAGTTTTAAAATTTCATGGGAAGCAAATACAAATAAAAAAATATTTATTTACTACACTCTACTACTCATTTTGAATTGTGAGGGGCACATATCTGGTGCCTTCCATGAAGTGACCACCCATGCACAAACCCATAGTTAAATCAAAGCTGGAGGTTGTGTTGTTGTTTGGGTTGTTTTACCTCTGAGCAGCACTTTTTTGCACACCATGGGCTATATGGCCAGGTCACATGGACCCCGAAGGCTCAGAGAAGGTTGGGGGAGGGGACCCACTGGAACAGCTGTTGGGAGACAGACGGTAGCCTCCCGTCAAGGCCATCCAGTGTGTTCTTTAACGTGCACAGGGTATGGCTCTCCCGCACACGGGGCCACAGCTTAACGTCCCATCCGACGGACGGCGGCCTTTCCAAACCCATCAGTGTCCCCTACTGACCGTGGACAGGGCGGGGAATTTTGCGGAGATAAATCTCAATGCTGACCCAGCTGGGACTCAAACCTGGGAACTACAGATTACGAGCCTGGCGCGCTACCGACTGAGCCACCCCCGCCCTCAAAGCTGGAGGAGTAAAAATTGGAGATGAACAGTGTTAAATAAATTTTGATAATGCATAAGCTATGTGATTTTAGTGCAGACTTGTTATAATTACAAAAGAGGTTTCATGCCAGTTAAAAAAAATAGAGAATTTTATATTTACGCATATTATCATATTGGCTCTTAGAATTAGTTCCTGATTATGTGGCATGTATTGATCGTGACTTTTTTTTTGTTTAAATTTGTTATAGACAGTGCTCAGAGTGGGGCAAGATGAAGCAATATGCCATCCCACTTATTTGTTATATTCAGGTTTCTCGCAGATTAAGTGCTATTAGCCTAATCTGTAATCATCTCACATCCTTCTTTAATTCAAATACTGATTATGAATATATATATATGTTGTATCTAGTTGGTCTGTAATGAGTTGGTCTGTAAATGGTAGCTAGGTAGTCACTGGAAGGAGAGCTATGCACCAATCCCCTGTGATGATGCACAGAACCGGCCAGGACTAGAACCTAATGTCCGACCCCGCCTTCTTGTGGTGCAGACCGTTAGTTACTTTCAAAAGAGATACTCTCTTGTGGAAGTGAACGGAAGGGGAGGGCTGCCAGATTAGTGTGGCCTACTGATCTGGACAACTATGGCTACTTTTCTTTTTTTTCTACCCTGCTGAGGAGTGGTCAACCACACAGGGTCCTGCTGCTGACCATATAAACCTACTGGACTGGACAGATATATGGCTCTGAGCTTGATTATGGATCCTGATTTTGCTGCACTGGTGGGCTTCGGTGGAGGGAAAATCTTCCGCTGTGTTTTCTGTTTGTTTGTGGGTTGACAGCCCCAAGTGAATAGATTCACAGGATATGTTTATCAGCTGGTGGATCATCCTGAGCAGAAGTCATCGCAGGCACCTGAACTCTTTGCTTCTATTGGCATCGTCAAATTCTACGTTGGAGGAAATCTTCCAGTGTAGATGGCTTCAGCCTTTAGTAGTGGGGGAACGGGTCTTTGCCCCATGTCTGCGATTAGGGGGCTGTTTGATATTGTCGGCATTCCCTCTCTCAATAAACATAGCTTCTTTAAACATCCCACTAACCATTTTCTCTCCATAGGTAGTTGGAATGTGAGGACTCTGCACAGAGCTTTTTCTCTTGATGTCCTCACACAAGAATTCCACCATTATAATTTAGATATTCTTGGCTTGCAAGAGACCAGATGGACAGATAAAGGTCAGATTCTTAAAAAATAATCTTAAATTTCTCTTTTCAGGGAGGGACGACAATAAGCATCACCAAGGCGTGGGTCTGCTTCTCAGCAGACACGCTAGCGATGCTCTTCTAGGATATGAGTGCATTAATGAAAGGTTTCTTACAGCAAAATTTCAGACAAGCGTTAAAGACTTGAATGTTATCTGCTGTTATGCCCCCACTGAGGATGCCGATGAGGATGAGAAGGATAGGTTTTATGAACTTCAGGATATTTTGAATTCTGTCAAGAAAGGAGATATTACCCTTGCTCTTGGTGACTTCAATGCCAAAGTTGGTACTGACTCTGACCTTTGGGGAGGAGTAATAGGCCATTTTGGTATTGGTAGCTGCAATGGCAATGGGCAACGTCTCCTACAGGTAAGTAAACTCAATGGATTCAGAATAACTAACACTTATTACAAGCACCGCGACATACATAAGTACACATGGGTTTCACCTGATGGGCTGCATAAGAATACGATTGATTACATATTAATTAACGGCAAATGGGCTAGTTCTGTTAGGAATACCAGGGCATATAGGGGAGCTGAAATTGGATCTGACCATTACCTTGTTAAAAGTGTCTTGCAACTTAAACTTAAAAAGTGTTGTGCTAGGGTTAAAAAATTTACTTTTAATACTGAAGCTCTGAAAGATCCAGTTATAGCCAAAGCTTACCATGATAGGTTACTTAGTCATTATGACAGTCATGGTTTGCTTACTACTGAAGTTGAGGAAGAATGGGGCCATTTTAAACAGGCTTTTTTGGACACTAACAGTACTCTTTTAGGAAAAAAGGAGCAGAAGAGGCAGAATTATCTGAGTGATAAGGCACTGAGCTTATTTCGGAAAGAAAGAACTGCAGGAATGTCTTTAATCAATACCCTACTAGTCCTAATAGAAAGCATTACAGAGAACTTAATAAACGTGTAAAAGATCAGTTAGCTGCTGATAAGATTCTTTGGCTTGATGGTTTGGCTGACAAAGCCGAGGAAGCAGTTAGACAGCACAACAGCAGAGAGCTGTACCAGATAGTTAATGTTTTATGTGGTAGAAAACGGACAGGCATACAAGGATTGAAGGATAAACAAGGTAAGGTTATAGAAGGGGAGGATTCTGTCATGGCTAGGTGGGCTGAGCATTTCAGTGATGTTCTTAACAATGTAGTTGGTTCTGCTCCCATTGTTTGCAGTGATGATGGATGCATTGGTGGCTTTAATGTTGGCCCTATAACACAATCTGAAGTTATTTTGGCTGTTTCTAAACTTAAACTACATAAATTTCCAGGGGTAGATGAAATTACTACCGAAATGCTTAGAGCTGGGAATTTTTCAGTTACCACTTGGATGACTGAAATTCTGAATATCTTTTATGATAAAGGCATGGTTCCTAAGGATTTTACCAGAGCTATTGTTATCCCTATTTTCAAAAAAGGTGATTGCAGTTCTTGTGATAACTATAGGGGTATCAGCCTACTCTCTGTTCCAGGTAAAGTTCTTTCCATGATTGTGCTTAATAGAATTAAGAATCTGGTTGACAGTCAATTGCGTGATGAGCAATGTGGATTCAGAAGTGGTAGGGGATGTGTGGATCAGATATTTTCACTTAGGCAGATTCTTGAGAAATGTTTAGAGTTTCAGAAACCTTTGGTTGCTAGCTTTGTTGATTTCAAAAAGGCTTTCGACTCTGTTGATCGTCATAATTTGTGGTTGATTGTGAGATCATATGGTATACCAGACAAGTTAGTTAACATAATGAAAGCTCTCTATAATAACACTGAGTCGTGTGTGAGAGTTGGTAAGGCTTGTAGCAATTGGTTTAGCATTACTTCTGGTGTTCGACAAGAGTACATTTTGTCTCCTTTTCTCTTTAGCTTGGTTATTGATTATGTTATGCGAAATTCACTTCAAGGGAAAGCTTTTGGCCTTAAATGGGCTGGAGATACGAAAATTTCTGAATTAGATTATGCTGATGATTTAGCCCTTTTGGCAAATGATGTTGATGAGATGAACTCTTTCATTCGAGCTGTTGACGAGACTGGTAGTAGAGTAGGTTTGGTTATAAACAGAGAGAAAACTAAAGTGATGAAAATTGGTCAGGCAGGCTGTGATTCAGTTAATCTGAATGGTTGCAGTCTTGAGCAGGTGTCACAGTTTAATTATCTTGGGAGCTATGTAACAGATAATGGTGATGTGCGGCATGAGATTAACAGACGAATAGGGATTGCTGCCGGGACTTTTAAGAATCTATGGAGAGTGTGGAGAAATAGGCGTATACACCTAAAGACTAAAATTAGACTGTATAATAGTTTGGTTCTTTCTAGGGTTAGTTATGGTAGTGAAACTTGGACACTTTGTAAACAAGATAACAGGAAACTAGATGCTTTTGATTCCAGATGCTTACGCAGTATCTTGGGCATTAGGTGGTTCAACTTTGTAACTAATGATGAGGTTAGGCAAAGGAGTTTGCAACATCCTTTAAGCATCATATTGTGCAGAGAGAGACTCCGTTGGTTTGGCCATGTTGCCCGTATGAATAATTATAGATTGGCGAATAGGGTTATGAACAGTGTGCCTAAAGGCCTCAGAAAGAAGGGGAGACCTAGGATGCGGTGGGCAGACAATGTCAAACAGGACCTTGTTAGAATTGGTGTGCAGTGGCCAGATGCAGTAGATGTAGCTCAGGATAGACTTGCTTGGAGAACTAAATTGCACGGTCTGGTTGGACCTCCGTAGCCCATGGCTGCTTGAGGATGATGATGATGTATCTGTACAAGACACATTAAAATTTTAATGAAACATGCAGATGTTCCTGCAATATGAATTTAGGCAGATCACTGCTCACACAATGTGAACTAGAGACATTTATAGGAACAAGGCCTGCAGGAATGCAGATTATTTGTAGAATGCAAATAAAATTTTGATATGTATAGAAATTCCATTTTGAAATGAACTAAGCCATGCTTTATGAAAAGTTGAGCATTATGATCTAGACCAAAAGTCAAGAATCTTTTCATGGGAAATACCAATTTCACAATTTCTTTATTCATATTTTAGGGAGGAGTAGTTCGGGATATTTCAGAAATTTTACTTCATTTTTCAGTCACATGAAGTCAGAAAATCTTAATTAAAAAGTTGCTTCTGTAACAGGCAAAATCGTCAGAAAATTTTGTTACATTCAGATCTTTGTGAATTTTTAAATCATAAAGGTGATTTTTTTAACTCTGAAAAGCATTTCAGAGTATCTAATTAATCTAAAATCACTCGTATATTAATATTTTTCTAAAAGTGGTAGTGTTATTGAACATTTCGTTTGTTTACCTGAGCTTTACAGTACAAAGTTTACCTGAGCTTACAGTACAGTTACAACCCACTGAAACGAGTACAAAACTTGGTAAGAATATCCAAAACTGGTATGAAATTAATTCTATATCTAATAAATCTCCACTAGAAGTGAACCGAGAATGTTTATATGGTGCATGAAGCGATTAAGCTCATCATCTTATTTTTAAATAATGTACTATTAAATTTTGCTTACAGTGCTTTGGAGATGTAATGAAAGTTAAAACTAACTTAAAAATTCTCTGTCATTGAGCAATAAAATTTTAAAGTTTATCCTTCAAACTATCTGCATGTTGAAAGTTTTTAGGAGAAAACTCAGAGTTTGAAGGATAAACTTTAAAATTTTATTGCTCAACGAGAGAGAATTTTAAGTTATTTTTAATTAATTTCTGAGCAAGAAGGAAGATTTACTTTGAAAACTAGAAAACTCAGAAGCTTCAGTACTGCAAATATCTATCCCAGTTGTATTTCCACTTGAAGTAGCAAATTTGATTACTTTTTCATGAAAATTTTGATTTTTATCACTTTTCTTAGCACACCATTTGGAAGATAAAATTTAACAAACTATATTTTTGGAATAAAGAAAGATGTAGGAAAATATCTGGTTATCACCACACTATTTTCCTACCAATCTGGAAAATCTCTGCCAAGAATTTTTAAAATTTAATTACAGAAAAGTTCATTATTTAGCAATTATTTTATAATTAATATGTAACATCCATGAGACAGTGGAGCTGTTTGTTTAGACCTGTACAATATGAGTAATCTCTTAGTAAATTTTGTGAGATTCCATTTGCTTCATTCATTTTGTGAAGGTTTTCATGAAAATATGCTATTACAGTGACAATATACAAACCTGGCATCTATTATACCATAATGCTAGAAGCACTATAAGCCTAAAAGCTTTTAATGCGAGGATGAAAAAATTCTATACAATTCTGAAATCTTTAGCTTCGTCATTTACTCAGTTATATGTGAAATTCACCACTTGAAGCTTCCAAATTTTAGTATTTAACCCTTTAATGTCCAGAACGGCCCAAAATGGCTGAGATTTTGAAATGGACTAGTCCGAATAGTGCTATTTCTTTGTCTTCACTAACCTCTACCTTTCTCTCAGATTTCTTGGGCATTAAAGGGTTAAACCCTCTTATCAGTTTCACTTCTAAATACAATCAGCTGAACAATGACTAATATTTTCAAGAGTTAATTCTTGGCTTAATATATTTCATTTTACTCTAATAATTTAAAGCTCTAATAACTTTTAATTTCTTTTAACTCTAATATTTTAAGCTCAGTATGAGCTTAAAAATTGTGGATTTTTTTATATCTAAATTTCAAAGATATTCTTTACGTTAATTTTTTACAAATCTTAAATCTACAAAACTAAAAAAAAATTTGGCATGCCAAAGAATTTTCTTTTATCTGCCACTTGTGGTATGGTATCACTGGTGTAAACCTTTAACCAAACATTAAGCAATAAGCTACATTTCCATTTCCCACGTAACTGAGATTGCTGTCTAAAATTCTAGAGCAGCAATATACATTCTTTTCCAAATTAAGTACAGATATTTAATTTGCACAATGAAGTGACTGATTCACATTCCTTGATTCAAAGGCGATATGCTTATTTCTGCTTCTTTAGAAATCATCATGTACATGTATTGTGACTGCTGTCATGAAGCAGCTGAGGAAGTAATTGCCCAGTGGAGACAAGTTAAAGACCCTGCTCTTGATCAATGCAGTCTGACAGATGGTGGCACTAGTGAAGGTAGCAATGTTTGGTCAAAGGTAAAATAGCATTACATGCAATTAACAAACCCATGAATAATTAAAAACATAATAAAGAATTAAAAATATATATATATATGGAAACAATTACAGAATGCAAGTATATGCAGAACAGAAAAGGGATTAAGAATAGAAGGATGGGGGGTGAGTAATCTTTGAATTGCATCTTTTTTATAAACACACACAATTGGTCAGGTGAAAATTATCTGAAAGGCTCAGAATTCAGGAAGAAGGCTACTTAGTAGGAGAGAATAGAAGCCCTCTATCCAGAACATCCAGTATATTAGTTAATGTGCACAGGTTCATGGCTTCACAACCCAATAGACAACAGCCATTCTATAAGCTCATAAGTGTTCTCTTTCTCACTGAAGGAGTAGAATTAGGAGAGAAAATCTGAACGTCAGTGGTGGGTTGGGTTGTTTTACCTCTGAGCGGCACTTTTTTGCACACCAAGGGCTAAATGGCCAGGTCACACGGACCCCGAAGGCTCAGAGAAGGTTGGGGAGGGGACCCACTGGAACAGCTGTTGGGAGACAGATGGTAGCCTCCCGTCAAGGCCATCCAGCGTGTTCTTTAACGTGCACAGGGTATGGCTCTCCCGCACACGGGGCCACGGCTTAACGTCCCATCCGACGGACGGCGGCCTTTCCAAGCCCATCGGTGTCCCCTACTGACCGTGGGCAGGGCGGGGAATTTTGCGGAGATAAATCTCAACGCTGACCCAGCTGGGACTCGAACCTGGGAACTACAGATAACGAGCCTGGCGCGCTACCGACTGAGCCACCCCCGCCCCCGTCAGTGGTGACTTGAGGATAATGCAGAAATTGCTATGGTAAGTTTGTTTGTGACACTAAATTATCTCAAGTTCTACAAGTGAAAACCCTGTATCCATGTTTTAAACTCTTAACCTTATCATTAGTACTGCAATAACATAAGTAGGGCTGGTGTGAAGGTGGTACAACTATCCCAACCATGCAGTAAGAAAGACCTTGCACTGCTGAATGTTTTCTCAGCAAAAGCACAATCATTACAATGAGCTTTTCTTAGTTATAACATTAATAACATTGGAAATTCTATTTCAAAAAATTAAATGAGTATTTGATTAATTAAATGGATTTGAGATTTTTACATGAGATAGATAATATCAGTTAGATAAACAGGCATTCACCATTTTTTTAAATTACTATTTTTAAATAAAAAACATTTTGTATGTTTATAGTAGATTTCATTTCAATCGTTTATGCTTTTATACATGGCAAGGTAGCCAAGTGATGGTAAACTGCAACCAGCCCTGCAAAAAATGTTGCACCAGCTCTGCAAATAAGTGAAACAGACATCTGTTTTTCAAGTTAATTTCAAATAATTACTCACTCACTTTTAAGAATAAAGGTATATTTTAATGACTCTTTTTATATATATATACCTGAATCCTTCTGCAAAACTGAAATATATTTTGCATTGTACTAAGAAACTAAGCCATATTGACACTCTTAAGTAAAAATATTTGCCTAATTTTTATTATAAGTTTCATCAGACATTGAATTTGTGCACTCTCCTTCCAAAGTTTTCTAAGCTCAAAAATTTTCAAAATATCATTTGCATATTTTTATTGAGTAAAAACCAGGCCTTATACCCCAATATCAAATATCAAGCTGAAACATTTATCCCTCCCTGAATTAGAACGTTCTGCATACACCAGTGCATATGAATATTGGAATATTTTCACATCAAACCATAAAAATTTGATGTAGGTAACTTTTTTTGTGAATATTACATGAAATTTTTAAAAATTTAAATCTTCGTAATATTGTAAGTAAGTAGAATCAATCTTCTAGTAATTTGAAACAGAAAAATCAACAAAAAACTAAACTCAAGTGTTTAAACAAATTTGATACTATTTGGATATATTAGAATTTTTTACTTACTGCAGAATAATTTTACCTTTGCCTATTCTGAGGCAGCATTATTGATCTTCCAAGATACAGTACCAAGATTTTGGGTATTTTTTTACACTGCATTTTTCTTTTTATATATAATAGTTCACAAGACTTTAAAATCACAATCAAAATGAAAAATGGGGGTTTTATATGCTTTAAGGTTTTCCTATTTATTTAGTAGGCATATGCACACATAGAGGAAATAAGCCATTGTAGGAACTATTATAAAGTTAGTTCCAGTTATTCTGTAACTTTAGTAGAGTGTCCTTGATAAATTATGAGTTGTCTGTTGCTGGACTGAAAGTGCTCTCTTTAGAGATCATCATGTACATGTATTGTGACTGCTGTCATGAAGCAACTGAGGAAGTAATTGCCCAGTGGAGACAAGCCAAAGACCTGCTCTTGCTGTCATAAGTGATCTTAATACTTGACAGTAATTGATTGAAACCTTTTAGATATGTTATGTCTGACTTACTCTCTTGCATATGAGCTATTTTGGATTAGTAAAAAATATTTATTCTATAAATAATTAATCTATTTGCAATAAATGCACTTCAACAAATTTAATGAGTAAAGGTTTACGTAGTATTTTTAAGATAGTCTATTGAGAATTTGACCTCCAATTTTATAAATGTGTATATTTAAATACATAGAATGGCTGTTTCCCCACAATAGGTTTAAAAGCAATATAATTAATGTGTAATCATTTTAGTCAAAAAGAAAACAATACTTATAAAATAACAGTAAAAAAACACTACCTCTGCTGTTAATTAGCCTAATAATTTAAGTGATAAGTAGATGTGTATTATTCAATAAGGTGTTATCTTCAGTAATTACTCAGTACGTTGTAGTCAGTCTTTCTTTTATGGAAGTTGATAGTAGTATATCTATTTGTTGGCAAATAGCTATTCTATAATTCTATAGTGCACAGCGAGTCATAAAAATCGGATAATTTTTGAATTATCTACTTATTAGATTTACCTGCATTATGTAGAAACTTATTGAAGATAAATGAAATAAAATTACTAGTATAAACACTTTTTATTGTTAAATATAACTTTGAAAACAAGATTAAATTATATACAAAAGTAGTAAGATATTTAAATCTTTGTTTTACATATGCTTCATCGGAACATATATTAAAGGGAAGATGGTACTCCCCTACACAAAGGATGCAGATAACCTAGAAGTGCTGTTGGACTTATCCTGGCTTCTCATACAAAACAAACATACACTGAGATGCCAGTTTATCAGGTACACCATTCCTTGTCACATATGATTCATTACAACATGTGCTACATCACATGACAGCAGTGTGTGGTATAAAATCAGGCACACCAGCACTTCAAGCATCCCCTTCAGGTAAGACCCACATTATAAAGTCATACTTGAATGAATGTTTTGTGTTAGGATTGGCAATTGCTTTTCCACTGAAATAAAGCTGCCTTTCTACTCCCACAAGGCTCCTTGTCAGGTGCTGCTCTATCAACCTCTATATGCACAATCTACCAGATCTCCATCCTGTCATGACAGCACTTTAAGTTGATGATATTGTTCTACTCTCTTCATCCCTAAGCCCCAGCCTGGCCATCAAAAGGCTGCAGCTTGGGATGGACAAAGTAGAGTGCTGGTACTCCAAATGGGAAATCAAGATAAACCCAGATAAAAGTCAGTCAGTGCTCTTCTCCAGGAAGAAAATTGTTAATCCTGATTCTCCTAAACTTTTTGGAGTTAAGACATCCTGGACACCAATGGTGAAATACCTTGGTATTATACTACATAAAAAACTTAGAATGCATATGTTAATCATATGCTTTCAAAGGCTCAGATTATCAGGTGTAAACTTTCCCCCCTGATAGCGTGGAGATCGAAACTGTCTTGAGAAAAGAAATTATTTTTATACAAGACTTCTGTAGCCAGTTCTGACATATGCCTCACCAGTGCAGGGCAACACTAGCAATACTAATGACAGGAGGCTTCAGATCTTATAAAATAAAATCCTCAGATCTATGTTAGTGCTCCATGGTTTGTGAAAAACAAGACCATTCACAATGACAATTTGAGCACTGACCACATTTACACTCATATTCAGAAGCTCATGCAGACTTTTTTTTTTTGGAGCAGTGGGAGATCATCCTTATGATATAATCAGATACTTGATTCCTGATTTTTTTTAGCAAATTTGTTTTGACCTTTGGGGTTTCTCTGTTGTAACTTTTGTTATTGCCAATCAGGCACTATATTAGGCTTCGAGATATAAGCCCTAGGCTTGGAGCTCATAAATTTAAAGATATCAGATAACTTCAAGCATCAGAGTTGGACTGAGCATCAGAATGGGCAAAATGAGTGACTTTGAACATGGCATGATAGTTGGCACTAGGCATGCTGATTCCAGCATCTCCCAAATGGCTGTCCTCTTGGGTTTTTCATACACAACAGTTTTAAGGATCTACCAAGAATGGTGCAAAAAGTAAAAAACTACCAGTGATCAATAATCCTGTGGACAAAATCAGCTTGTGGATCAGAGTGGTAAAAGGAGATGCAAGAATTGTGCAAGTGAACAGACAGACCATAACCAAGCAAATCACAGCAGACATAAACATGCGGAAGGTCATCTCCAAACACACAACATATTGGATCTTGTCAGAAATGGGCTACAACAGCTGCCAACCATGTTGAGTGCTGATGTCAACAAAGAACAAAAACTTTCCAGTGGGTGCAGGAGCATAACACTAGACTGTTGAGGACTAAAAAAGGTAGCCTGGTCAGATGAATCAAGGTTCCTTTTACATCATGCTGATGAATCAGAATTTGGTGCAAAGCATGAGGTGGTGGTGGGATTATGGTGTGGGGAATGTTTTTCTGGCACATCACCAAATGGTTGCAGGAGCATGCTGACAAGTTTTCCTTGCTTCATTAGCCTGCACAGTCCCCAGATCTAAATCCTACTGAACATCTTTGAGAAGCAGTGGTAAGGGCTGTTCACAGCAAGACTATGCCACTGTCCAAATTTCAGGAACTACACGGTACAACATTCCTCAACAACTAATTCAGCATTTTCTAAGTTCCAAGTCCCAATGAATTTGGGCTGTTCTGAAGGCCACAACATGCTACTAGATAAGTGTACCTAATAAACTGGTATCTCATTGTAGATAGGGACATGCCTGCTGGATTGTAATCAGATGCACTAACCATTAGACCATGTATGGCTATATAATTTCAGAGTTCCTTATTCTATAACTTATTTACATGTGGCACAAGAAAAACAAGTCTTGTAGTTCTTGGATGTTGAAGAAGAGGCAAGTGGAAGTGAAGTAGCCAAGGAGATATTTTTATCATCTATCTCAGTGTTTCCCAAACTGTTCTGTGAAACACTGGTGTTCCAAGAGATGTTAAAAGGTGTTTCAAGAAAAACATTCGTTAAAGAGTGAAAAAAAAACTAGGAGAAATGAAGCTCTGATCATTTTTCTGCACAATCTGACAGTATAAAATAATTTTTTAAGTTTCTCCATCGCATTTACAAGATATGGTGGAACAACTGTTTTGACAAACCGACAAATGTTGAGTGAAAAGCAATAGGAAGATAGGCAAGAATCACTTCAGTACTTTCTGAATGCAATATAAATATCCATGTGTAAAGCCTAAGGCTTGTAAATGGTAGCTAGGCATAAACTGGAAGGAGAGCTGTGTACCAATCCCCAGTGATGATGCACAGAACCGGCCAGGTCTAGCACCTAATGTCCGACCCCGCCTTCTCGTGGTGCAGGCCGATGGTACCTTTCAAAAGAGATATTCTCTTTTGGAAGGGAACGGAAGGGGAGGGCTGCCAGTTCAGTATGGCCTACTGATCTGGTCATCTATGGCCACTTTTTTTCTTTTTTTTAACCCTGCTGAGGAGTGGTCAACTTCACAGGGTCCTGGTGTTGACCATTTATACCTACTAGACTGGACTTGTTTATGGATTTGAGCTTGATTATGGATCCTGGACTTGCTGCACTGGTGGGCCTCTGTTGAGGGAGAGTCTGCCGCTGTGTTTTCTGTTTGCTCTGGGTTGCCAGCTCTAAGTGAACAGAGGCATGGGATACCTTATATCAGCTGGTGGATAATCCTAATCAGAGGCCATCGCAGGTACCTGAACCTTACTTAACTAGTTGGGCATCGTCAAGCCTAAACTGGAGTAATGTGTCTCAGGCAGGCCATATGGTTCTTGAAAAAGTCCACTTGAAAAGGTGGTGCCTGAAGTTCCTACCAGCATCGGTGACTTCAGCTTTTAGCGGAGGAGGAACAGGTCTTTGCCCCATGCCTGCGATCAGGGGGCTGTTTGATATTGTTGGCCCTACCAATCTCAATAAACCTAATTTCTTTAAAAATCCTACTAATCATTTTCTCTCTGCAGGAACGTGGAACGTGAGGACATTACATAGAGATTATTCTCTTGATGTCCTCATGCAGGAATTCCAGCGCTATAACCTAGATATTCTAGGCTTGCAAGAGACCAGATGGACAGGTAAAGGTGAGATACATAAAAATAACTTTAAATTTCTCTTTACAGGGAGGGAGGATGGAAAGCATCACCAAGGCGTGGGTCTGCTGCTCAGCAGACATGCTAATGATGCTCTTCTAGGATATGAGTGCATTAATGAAAGGTTTCTTACAGCAAAATTTCAGACAAGCATTAAACACTTGAATGTTATCTGCTGTTATGCCCCCACTGAGGATGCTGATGAGGATGAGAAGGATAGGTTTTACGGACAACTTCAGGATATTTTGAATTCTGTCAAGAAAGGAGATATTACCCTTGTTCTTGGTGACTTCAATGCCAAAGTTGGTACTGACTCTGACCTTTGGGGAGGAGTAATAGGCCATTTTGGTATTGGTAGCTGCAATGGCAATGGGCAACGTCTCCTACAGGTAAGTAAACTCAATGGATTCAGAATAACTAACAGTTATTACAAACACCGCGACATACATAAGTACACATGGGTTTCACTTGATGGGCTGCATAAGAATATGATTGATTATATATTAATTAACAGCAAATGGGCTAGTTCTGTTAGAAATACCAGGGCATATAGGGGAGCTGAAATTGGATCTGACCATTACCTTGTTAAAAGTGTCTTGCAACTTAAACTTAAAAAGTGTTGTGCTAGGGTTAAAAAATTTACCTTTAATACTGAAGCTCTGAAAGACCCAGTTATAGCTAAAGCTTACCATGATAGGTTACTTAGTCATTATGACAGTCATGGTTTGCTTAATACTGAAGTTGAGGAAGAATGGGGCCATTTTAAACAGGCTTTTTTGGAAACTAACAGTACTCTTTTAGGGAAAAAGGAGCAGAGGAGGCAGAATTATTTAAGTGATAAGGCACTTCAGCTTATTTCAGAAAGAAGGAACTGCAGGAATGTCCTTAATCAGTACCCTACTAGTCCTAATAGAAAGGATTACAGAGAGCTTAATAAACGTGTAAAGGATCAGTTAGCTACTGATAAGAATCTTTGGCTTGATGGCCTTGCTGACAAAGCTGAGGAAGCAGTTAGACAGCACAACAGCAGAGAGCTGTACCAGATAGTTAATGTTTTGTGTGGTAGAAAACGAACAGGTATACAGGGATTGAAGGATAAACAAGGCAAGGTTATAGAAGGTGAGGATTCTGTCATGGCTAGGTGGGCTGAGCATTTCAGTGATGTTCTAAACAATGTGGTTAGTTCTACTCCCATTGTTTGCAATGATGATAGATGCATTGGTGGCTTTAATGTTGGCCCTATAACACAATCTGAAGTTAGTTTGGCTATTTCTAAACTTAAACTTCATAAATCCCCAGGGGTGGATGAAATTACTACGGAAATGCTTAGAGCTGGGAATGTTTCAGTTACCATTTGGATGACTGAAATTTTGAATAACTTTTATGATAAAGGCATGGTTCCTAAAGATTTTACCAGAGCTATTATTATCCCTATTTTCAAAAAAGGTGATCACAGTTCTTGTGATAACTATAGGGGTATCAGCCTACTCTCCGTTCCAGGTAAAGTTCTTTCCATGATTGTGCTTAATAGAATTAAGAATCTGGTTGACAGTCAATTGCGTGATGAGCAATGTGGATTCAGAAGGGGTAGGGGATGTGTGGATCAGATATTTTCACTTAGGCAGATTCTTGAGAAATGTTGCGAGTTTCAGAAACCTTTGGTTGCTAGCTTTGTTGATTTCAAAAAGGCTTTCGACTCTGTTGATCGTCATAATTTGTGGTTGATTGTGAGATCATATGGTATACCAGACAAGTTAGTTAACATAATGAAAGCTCTCTATAATAACACTGAGTCATGTGTGAGGGTTGGTAAGTCTTGTAGCAATTGGTTTAGCATTACTTCTGGTGTTCGACAAGGGTGCATTTTGTCTCCTTTTCTCTTTAGTTTGGTTGTTGATTATGTTATGCGAAATTCACTTCAAGGGAAAGCTTTTGGCCTTAAATGGGCTGGAGATACGAAAATTTCTGATTTAGATTATGCTGATGATTTAGCCCTTTTGGCAAATGATGTTGATGAGATGAACTCTTTCATTCGAACTGTTGATGAGACTGGTAGTACAGTAGGTTTGGTTATAAACAGAGAGAAAACTAAAGTGATGAAAATTGGTCAGGCAGGTTGTGATTCAGTTAATCTGAATGGTTGCAGTCTTGAGCAGGTGTCACAGTTTCATTACCTTGGGAGCTGCGTAACTGATACTGGTGATGTGCGGCATGAGATTAACAGACGAATAGGTATTGCTGCCGGGACTTTTAAGAATCTATGGAGATTATGGAGAAATAGGCGTATACACCTAAAGACTAAAATTAGACTGTATAATAGTTTGGTTCTTTCTAGGGTTAGTTATGGTAGTGAAACTTGGACGCTGTGTAAGCAAGATAACAGGAAACTAGATGCTTTTGATTCTAGATGCTTACGCAGTATCTTGGGTATTAAGTGGTTTAACTTTGTAACTAATGATGAGGTTAGGCAAAGGAGTCTGCAACCTCCTTTAAGCAGCATATTGTGCAGAGAGAGACTCCGCTGGTTTGGCCATGTTGCCCGTATGGATAATTATAGATTGGCGAATAGGGTTATGAACAGTGTGCCTAGAGGCCTCAGAAGGAGGGGGAGACCTAGGATGCGGTGGGCAGACAATGTCAAACAGGACCTTGTTAGAATTGGTGTACAGTGGCCGGATGCAGCAGATGTAGCTCAGGACAGATATGCTTGGAGAATTAAACTGCGTGGTCTGGTTGGACCTCCGTAGCCCATGGCTGCTTGAGGGTGATGATGATGAAAGCCTAACATGCACCCTAAGCAGTTGAAATCAAAACCAGATGGTTGCCAATTGATGTCATGCGCCTATGACATTGCCGATCACTTGTTCAAAGAAATATCAATTTTTCTCTTCACATTCCTTTCATAAAAGATATCCAGTAGTAGATATAAATAATTTAAAAAAATATACCCCCTCAAGCAGCTGCTAGAAGCACTAAAATAGTTTTCAATCACAAAATATACTAAAGTAATGAAAGCATGTATAAGACTGAATTTTTGTGAAAATCACTGAAAACACCAATTAAAAATATATAGAGAGGAAAAATTGACATTAGTGTAGTGAGATCTGAGTCCCTGACCTTTTGATAACATGTTAAATAACTCGTTGGAGCTCTCAGCCAGATAGTGGGGGACTATTCTAAATATAAAACAACAGCTATGGAAAAGGCATAATTGGGGCTGTGTTAATAGCAGTTTCAGCAAGAGAAAGTGCTTTCTACTTTCTGAGATAAAGTTGAGGAATAAATTGAAAATGATAAGTTTTTTTAGGTGCTCTGAAATGTCTATTTTACACATTATATACAAATAAAAAAAGTTCAAACTTTAATATTAAAAAAAATTATGGCACTTAAAACTGAATTTATGCTTCATGGCCATAATATGCAGGCTTCACAAATCTGATTTTTAAGGTCGTGGCACTGTAAGGTTTAAACAAATTTTGCAGCAATCATTATGTTACGAGTACTAAGTAATCCTGTTGTGGTTAGCAATGACCAAACAAATCCTTCAAACCATATTGCAGCATCTGAGAGAGGGAGTTGATCTTTGTAAATAACTGACAGTAAGAGCCACGCATAGCACATACATTTTGTTAACGTTTAGTGCCCCATTCTATTTTACAGCAAATCATCTAATATACGAAAATAGAGCTACACAAAAATACCCATGAATGGTGAAACTGCAAATGGTGAAAACCTACTGTATGTGAAGAAACATTGAGAAATTATAATAAAAGAGTAAGAATCAGATGACAAAAAAAGTCTGTAAATCCTGGAAACTAGGCATGTGAAATTTAGGAGCTAGCTTTTAGAATAATACGTGACTCGGAAGTCACCAGCACAAAATTTTTGGTCACCTAGGTGACTGGTTTTCTGGGATAATTTCACTCTTGATGTGAATAAAGTAGCATATAGTCCAACTGAAAACTTACACACATAAATATCTGAAAAGTGTAGAATTATAAAACCTGACCCAGTTTTAAAAATATCCTTTAAGTAACAAAATGCATGAAGACTAACAAAGAAAGAGAAACTTTAGCACAAGAATCATAGTAACATTAGATATAACAAAAATGGTATGTACAGAAAGGTTAAACAAAATCACAAAAAATAAGCAAGAAAAATTTAGTTATCTATTTTGTCTACAAAATAATAAGTGAATTGCATACATATAAAAATTATTTGATGTCAATTTAATCTAAATTTATTAAAAAAAATTTAAATACTTATCAAACGGTACTTCCTTTTTATAGCGGCCTTGGTGAGAAGGGGAATTGGCGCGTACCGATACACACAAGCAATTCATTCAATATCTACACTACAGATTTTATTTTTTAATATATACATAAGCAATTTATTTAAAATAAACAACATATATAAATATACCCAAAAATTCCCACACACATGATTGACAGCCTGTATCGCAGCTAGCAGGTCATACTACTTAACAAATAAATTCTAATGTTCATTTCAGTATCGAAATTAGTCATTCATTTTTAATGCTGCTTTTGCGATTTCATTGGATTCCGACATTAACTACATGGTATTGCAATTTCAATGTTGCATAGTGTATTTTTGATTAAAAAAAAAGGCCGCTATTTGCTTTTAGAAACAATTACCAAAAGTTCGGTACTTTTCGGTTAATGGGATGCCAGTCGTAATTGTGCCCCAATCTTCGTATCCAGTGAATCTGTCATCTGCATTATAAAAAAACTCCCCGATTGAGCAGAGGCCAAATGAGAATGAATCAGTAAAGTGTTTTTTATTCGAGGTTGTACAATTCGAGTTAGAATAGTAGTATTTGACTTCACTACTTGTCAAATCCATTTCAGTGAAGTTAACAGATGCCAGCAATATCTAGTTTTTGATGACTTTTTGGAATCTGTTTTTTGACCTTTACTTTCTCTGGTACTTTTCGGTTAACGAATAAAAAACACTTTACCGATTCGTTCTCACTTGGCCTCCGGTCAATCGGGGCGTTTTTTATAATGCGGACGACAGATTCACTGGATACAAAGATTGGCGCACAATTACGACTGGCACCCCGTTAACCACAAAGTACCGAACTTTTGGTAATTGTTTCTAAAAGCAAATGGTGTTTATTTTAAATAAATTTGCCAATGTATATATTAAAAAAATAAATTCTGTAGTGTGGATATTGAATGAATTGCTTGTGTGTATCTGTAACGCACCAATTCCCCTTTCTCGCCAAGGCCGATATAAAATGGAAGTACCTTTCAAACTTTTATGTACTGATCCACTGGTCACTTTAGTTACACATTAGTGAAAGGTGTGCTAAGTAAACCTTATTTTTTTATAACCAGAATACAAAATGTTTTGTACTACCATCTATTCTTAAAACTGATTTTTATCTCGTATTTTACTCTGATTTCAATGTCATCATAACAGAATATGCATTTAGACATAAAATAAGCATACCTATTAACAAAATCTTAAAATAGTTTCACTACAGATTTTAATGTTTGCAATTTTTGTCATGGCCATGGGATAAAATAATGCATTTTTATGCATCAAAAATTTAGAAAGCAGGAATTACAAGTTATATCAACATACCAGTTACATGCTTGAACAAATATACATTTTTAATAAAAAAAATCCCCCCCTCAAGTAGCTGCTTGCCACAGAGGTCTAACAGGAGCCTGTCAGTTTATACACCATTGTACATCTGTGAGGATGGCAGGACCTCTGCAGAAAAACGACACAAACATCCATGCCTTACCCGGGGCTCGAACCCAAGGTCCCTTAGATCAGTAGCCAACCGCGGTAACCACAAAAAAAAAAAATTTAAATCGTAAAGATTTAAATTACTATAATATGGAACAAAATATTATCCGGCAAAAACTCGATTGTTTTCAGACATTAATATACCCAAAAAAAATTACGTACTATATCAAATAAATAATCCCCGAACTTCTTTTTGTATAGAGAAATATCAAAAGGGAAAAGGATGACAAAATATTATTAAGTGGAGACGAGTGGAAGAGTTAGATGTTTAAGCCCCTAATTTCGAACTTATAAATTTAACATGTATCTGACAAGAGTACTCAGCTTCGTTCTACGTCACACCAGCGGTGATATCTATTCAGTTCTTAATATTTACTTCTATTTAAAGGGGTATCGTAGTTTACTTGAAATCAGGTTAGAATTTCTATTTCGCATTATACGAAAGCTTCATACATTCTACCTACTTTTAGTATCTCATACTGTTCCTCAGCAAATCGTATAATGTACGAAAATAGAACAAATTTCCAGTTTCTGAAAACTAAAAATATAGATATTTTCATCTACAATCCAAAATGGCGCTGTCACTTCACTTCAAATCGGTAGCCAAGGCAACCGTACTGATACCAGCAACATTCCCTAGATTAATCCAAAGCGAAAACATTCCAATAATACGAGCTGTTAATTCCATTTAGACTGCTAATGTAAAAAAATGGATACAACGACTCACCTTCAACACGCACAAACTAAGGTCACGTAGCCCAATCAGCCATCATCACTTTCTGCACAGCAGCAACCACGGATACAACCTCTGCCCTGCGGAAATATTAACTACCTTGGCAGAGGAACGTGCCCTACCGCGAAGCAAATGTGTTCCCTACGGGCGAAGAGAGGCAACAGACTGACGTGTCAAGGCTAAAGAATGTAAAAACTCCGTGACGTACCTAGTCGAACTAGTGAGGAGAGGAAACGTGGTAGATACACCTGCAGCAATTCTTCCGAAATACCTAGTCTACTTAAAAGTGAATACTGCTGCTGAGTCCGTAGCTCCATCTATTGAAACAAAACGAAACTACATCCCGAAATCTGTATTAGAAATTTCATATAACTGGCAAATTTTAATTTTTTTTATTAACATTCATCCATATACTTCAAACAGTATTACTTTTCCGAAAAAGAATAATCTCTTTAGGGGTAACACTATTGAGAATTTAGCGTCCACAAAGAAAAAGTGGTTAAAGGGTCAATTTCTTAAAGTCCACGCAAATCAGAGAATTTCCAGTATGCAGTTGTAAATTCTTCAAAGTGTGAGTAGTACTGAGTATGGGTTGGTTAATATACAATAATTGTCACCCAGTAAAACTGATAATTAGAATTGCTAACTCTCATTGATTGGCTAGCAGTCTATTGGTATCATCCATCAATCTCTTCCTGAATAGGGTTCTTCGACCCCTTCTATGATCTCATTGCTTCTAGGCAGGGCGCGGTTGACCCCTAGAGTTGCGATTCAAGAGGCATTTTTCAAGGAATTGAATATACCTCTATAAAATATTTATCTTTATATATATATTGATTTGACAAGTGCATTGTGCATTACATATTTGATCGTATATATATTTGTGTATAACGTTTCTTGAGTTGTTGAGTTGCGCATGGATAGGAGGGGACGCTTTAATTAACTTGCACCGGAGCACTTACAAACTATATTATATCCCCGCTTTTAGGCTGTACTGAAAAAAATTTTTTTTTACATTTCGGAAAAGCAAATACTTTTATAGAATAATATTTTTAATATTTTTTTTCTCAGATCTAGTTAATGTTTCAAACAAGAAACTAATTCAAATCACAATGTTTAAGTAAAACTATGCTTTTATGCCCCGTCGTTGAACGAAACCATTACATTATTCAGAAACCCTGACTAAAAATCTGCTAGTGTCCCTGCTTCCGAATTCAAAAGTTTGTACATGGTTGCTATCGAGTCATGAGCAGTCAGCGATACTTTAGGCAAGGGGGCAAGACAAAAAAAAAATTAACACGGTAGGTCTGATAATGTTGACATCAGTAGGAATGCATCGGCTTCGCGCTCTCTAAAAAATTTGTTTTACTTATTGCCTCAATGAAATTCAGTTTTTTTTTATCTGTTTTGAGAATTTTTCCTCTCCTCTTCTACATTTTCTGCAGAGTATAGCGTGCCTGGTTATTATAAATTTTTAATATTTTGAATTATTTTTAATAACATTCTTTGTGCATAACACGTATTAGAAAAATACTACGCTAAATTTTCTGAGTGGTTAGAGCGCTTGGCTACTGATCAAAGGAACCTTGATGCGAGCCCCAGATAAGGCATGGATGTTTGTACTGTCTTTATGCTGAGGTCTCGCCTTCCTCACAGACCCTATACTATGGTGTATTAAACCGACAAGCTCCTGTCAGACCTCTGTGGCAAGCAGCTGCTTGAGGGAATATTTATTTATTCATTTACTTTTATTTTAAATTACAATTGAAAGAAATGTTCGAATATTCCAATGCTGGGGAGTATGATTGCATCCAAGCTTTCAGTTTCAAAACTAAAACTTTCTGTAGATTCCCTATTTTGTTTTAAATATTTTTGCATATATTTTTTATTGATATCCCCCCCCCCCGGGCCCATCGCTTACCTTGCGATATACCAGTAGCTTACCATGCAATGTGCAAAAAATGCACTCCTTTCTTCCATTCCTGGGTTCGCTACTGATGATATTTATGCGATAGAAAAATTTTGAATCGCGAGAGATTCTACGTGTATACTTCTCAATAAATGGTGGACCACATTTCAACTTAAGCAATAATAAGCAAAACTTGATTACTCTTATTGTTATTTTATTATTTCTATGTTACATACTTTTAATGCCAAAACCAGGAACGTTTTAAGACCACTGCAGGCCCTAGGCACTCTTACTTTTAGAGGCCCCCAGCCCATAACATTTTAGTTATTTTTTTATTTTAATTCTATTAATATATTAAGGAAACAAATGTCTGTAATTATTTTTAATTTAAAAAATTGTATTTTATCTTTTTAAATATGTAAGATCTTCTACTGTGGCATATTATAAACTGACAGGCTCCTGTCAGACCTCTGTGGCAAGCAGCTGCTTGAGGGGTTATTTATTTTTATTTTATTTAAAGTAGTTTATGTTATTATAATTTGAATTTAATATTTACATTTCATCACATTATTTGCAGTTTCATAACTAAAACATACACAGTTCATATAAAAATTGCATTCGAAGATATCATTTGAGAATTGGCGCATAAAAAAGTCGCAAAGTGAACATTATTAAGGTTTTCTATTACGATTTTTAATTTCCTTAAAATAAATTGTTTAACGTGTTATTGTTTTCTCACTTTTCAGTAGTTGGCATAATTGTACACATTAGATATCTAATTCAAACTTTATTAATTTTTATTTTATGGTTTTATTTTCGCAATTTAGTTGTATTTTTTCATGTGAAATATTTTCGTAAGCCCTTAAAAGCTCGTAGGCCCTAGTAGCCCTTAAAAGCTCGTAAGCCCTTAAAAGCTCGTAGGTCCCATTAGCACACAATAGTAGAGTGCTCGTAGGCACTCTACTATTGTGTGCTAATGGATAAAACGGCACTGACCAAAACATAAACTTCAGTTTCATTTGTATTGGTATCATCTTCGGCTATACGCAACCATATTTTCTATACTCCCCTGAGATCATCTCAGTCGAGCCAATCTAATAAGCCACAGTTCGATACCATGATTATGATAGAACGTATTTCTTGTAGGGAGGGATGACCCCCTCTTTCGGATGCTAATAAGGGTAGCAGAGGCGGAAAATTTTAGACTTATTCATATTTTATGCATTTTTCAAGTAATGTTTGAAAGGTTTTTTAAACAGAGGGGAAAAATGTTGTACTGCACTGGAAATCAGGACTGTGAGTCGGCACACAAAAACTCCGACTCCAACTCCTCAAATTTTTGTCTATCCGGCTCCGACTCTGGCTCGTTCTATTTGTGCTATTTGAGAATCAGTTTCAACCTCAGGAAAGTAATCTTCATGGGTCTCTTTTTCTTCATCAACTTTACTCAGCTTTTCTATCGGGCTTAGCATATTTGAAACATTATCTATGACAATACATAGAATCTGCTTTTCTTAATTTCAAAATCTTGTAAAACTTCTTCCACTAACTTCTGAAGATAGTTGCTGCCGTGATGCGCCTTAGTGTGGTAAAATAATTAACACTATGATGCATGGCTGCATCCATTTTAATAAACATGGAGCATCCCTTAATAGTTCTTCGAAGTTCTTCCTTTTTATTTGTGGCTTCTTCAACTATAATTTTTCTGACACTTTGTCTTTCCAAAGAAACTCCAATTTCTTCGCCATTTCTTCATTTAGGCCTAGAAAGGCTGGTTGTGAAAATAAAGATAAGGCTACATCATTTCTTACCAACAGTTCCATGATGTTCTTCTTGAACTTTTCTGTGGTCATTGTTACGGTAATTTTGTCTGTAGTAAAGAATCTTGTAAGTGGTGTTTGTCGTTCAGTAGATTCATGATCTTTTGTTAATTTTGAAGTAGTTGGAAGATTTTTATTACTATATTTCTCAATGAAATCTTTAAAATTTTGGGATGGAAACGCTGCAAATGTCTTTTTAAAATTGGTGATCTGTTGGTCCATTTTTACCAGAGCCGCTAAAACCACTGATTTGTGCTTGACATAATATTTCACCACATCATCTTCTATCATACACTAACACACGAAATGTTTCCCATCTGTGGTTATTGTAAAATATTCAAAACTGCACACTTCGTTGGAACTCTCTTTGTCATTGTGAAAGGGGTTTTAGACCTGAAAGTTTAAAACTTATGAAATTTAGAAAAAACTTGAAATTAAATAAGCATTAAAAATCAAAAATATTTTCTGAAAAGAAAAAGATGAATTAATGTGACACACAAAAACATATTTTATTAAAATTTATATTGAGGTCGGAGTCGGAGTCAGTAAAAATGTATCGACTCCAACTCCAGCAGCACCAAAATTGCTTTCAACTCCAACTCCATAGCACTGCTGGAAATCCAGTCTTTTGCCCCCTCCCCTCGATTTTTTCCTAGATCCAAGCTTGCCTGTTGTGAACCACACAAAATGGCTTTGCTGGCCACATGTTTTAGACCCCTGATTTAGATTGTCGAACCATTCCTGCATGTCAGGGCTGGACTATGACCTTCTGAGGCCCTAAGCTATGGCTAATTTATGAGGCCCGAAAATTTCGAAAGTCGAAATATATATATATATTGTTATGGTTGAAGGGAATATTAAATAATAAACAGGAAATTTTTATTGTGAAAACATTATTCTAATAATGGTAAGTTAAGATGAAGAGTGTTTGCACAATAGATTATATATAAATTTCTTTTCGTAACAGTAAAACTTGAAATGCATTTCTTTAAGGCTCCTCATATTGCGAGGTCCTAAGCTATAGCTTAGTTAGCTTATGCGTTAGTCCGGCCCTATTTCATGTAGTTTTTATTTGCTCTTCTAAACGTTGAAAAGGACGTGCTTTTATTCCTGTGAATAAATATAATATTACTGGCACTACTAGATAAGTACCTAACAAGCCCCTGATTAGAAGTCAAAGGAAAACTGGAAGAGTAATTGAATGCAATAAGGAATTTCGTGTTTTATTTCAAGCTTTATTGCAAGCAGAAAGCTATTTAATGGGACGCATTTAATCTGACTTCCTTAACTAAAGGAAAACATCGTGCACGCTGCGAACAGTACAAGGAATTAGACTACAAAAGCAAAGAGTATTGCATTTTGCGAAAAAGATAGCTAGCTATCTTTTCGAACTAAAATTACTGCACACATGCTGGATAAAAGTTGGCCTTAGTAAAACAAGTCAAAAATCGCAGTTTGCAAATATATTTGTAATCGTCATTTAACTAGAACAGTGTCTCGTAAACTGTGTGACGCGAGAGATTTTCAAATTGACACTAGATATTCCAAAGATTTCATTTTGGCTTGACTTGTGTTATCGACGTGCTTTAATAAAAATCTTTCAGATTTTATCAACTGGGATCTTGTAAGTATTTATCAAGCTTTTTCCAAATTTTGGTATTAATTTTTGATTATTTCAAGCCATAGAATGGACAAATATTTAAAACAAACACCAAGTTATGAATTAAAGAACGAGGGCAAATCTTCAAGTAAAACCAGGCTGATGACTTCAACAAAGCGCAAATATAATGACGATTATATAGAGTTTGCTTTTATGCCATCTGAAAATGACATTTCTCTGCCAGTTTGCATGTTATGTTCTGCAACTCTGTCGAATGAAGCGATGGTTCCGAGTAAGCTGAAACGCCATTTAGAAAAAAAATCATCCCGAAAAAAATCATCCCTTTCACTTGAACAAGCCGAAATCGTATTTTCAGAGTCTTCGCTCAAAATTACAAAATCAAGCCAAACGACTGAAGAATTTTTGCACGGTACCAGAAAAGGTTCAGATCGCAAGTTACCAGATTGCTCAACTTTTAGCGAGAAAGAAAAAACCGCATGCTGATGCTGAAAATATCATTTTACCTTCTTTGGAAATTGCTCTTGAGGCCATGGTTAATACTCAAGCCGTTGAACGTGTGAAATTAATCCCATTATCAGCTGATACAATTGCTCGTAGAATTCAAGATACGTCGGATGATATTGATCAACAACTCAAAGAACATTTTGCGGATCCTAAAGAACAAATCTCGAAACTCTGGGCTCTTCAAGTCGACGAATCTACTGACATTAGCAATAAGGCTCAACTTTTAGCATATCTTCGTATCGTTAGAAATGGATCGATTTCGAATCAGTTCTTTTTCTGTTCAGAGCTGAAGGGAACTACTACTGGACAGGATGTTTTCGAGCTGGTGAATCAAAATATTGAATCAAGAGGAATCAAATGGGAAAATTGTATCAGTGTCTGTACCGATGGTGCTCCTTCAATGCAAGGATGCAAAAAAGGATTTGTCGCTCATGTGTTGAAAATCAATCCGAATGTAAAGATTGTGCATTGCATGATTCATCGAGAGGTTTTGGTGACAAAAGAGCTTCCGGAAAAACTTAGTCAAACAATGAACGAAGTGATCAAGATCGTCAACTATATCAAGTCAAACTCACTACGAACAAGAATTTTCGCTTCGTTATATGAGGCTATGGATTCCGAGTACAAAGGCTTGTTGTATCATACGGAAGTGAGATGGCTCTCGAAGGGAAAAGTTCTCGAAAGAATTATATTTTTGCGAGTTGAAATCATTTCATTTTTCGACATAGAAGATACAGATGAATTTAACTTTCTACAAGACGATGTTTGGTGGCTTTAAGTTTCGTTTCTAAATGACCTTTTCACTAAGTAAAATATTTTGAGTTTGAGCCTCCAAGGAGCAAAGGAAAACATCATAACCATCACTGGAAAACTCAAGGCATTTGAAGGAAAACTACAGCTTTGGATACAAAAATCGAAAAGTTTGAAATTTGACTTTTTACCAGGGGTCAACTTATCAACCATCAAACAGAAAATATCACGCGAAATTCAAATCACTTTCGAAAATCTGCTCTCGTCATTTTCTAAATATTTTCCGTCTCTGAATGCGAAACAAGACGAATGGGTAATCAACCCTTTTTTAAGTTATGCTGATTGTTCATTAACAACAAAGGAAGAAGAAGATTTCATCGACCTGAAGAATGACTTGGTTCATAAGGCTTCCTTTTCGGAACTAGAATTATCAACGTTCTGGATTTCCCTCCATAGTCAATATCCTGAATTGAGCACAGAAGCTATTAGAGCCTTGTTACCTTTCGGCTCGTCTTATCTTTGTGAACTTGGATTCTTATCATTGACTGAAATTAAATCTAAAAAGCGTGAGCGGCTTCAGATGATTGATGAAGAAATGCGAGTGTGTTTATCTAACTTTGAGCCAAGAATAATGCAAATTTGTTCGCAGAAGCAAGCTCATACATCCCATTGAAAAATGTTCATATCTAAATTTTAAATA
This sequence comes from Ryuthela nishihirai, assembly GCA_038380435.1. Classification (NCBI taxonomy): domain Eukaryota; kingdom Metazoa; phylum Arthropoda; class Arachnida; order Araneae; family Heptathelidae; genus Ryuthela; species Ryuthela nishihirai. The sequence continues at coordinate 25,070,599 of JAWZYU010000003.1, forward strand.
AAATGCATTTAACGAAACTCCAATTTTCCTCCTTTTACGTTAACCATCAAAAATTCTTTTTTAGATGTTCCGCGGAAAAAAAATTAGATTCAATGTGCCGCAGAGTAAAAAAAGTTTGCGAGACACTGAACTAGAAAAATAACAATAAATCGTCTCTGGCGAATATGTAACGTTCCTTTTCCAGGAAAATGAAGTTTGTCATTTTTCTGACTCCAGTACTCTCTAACGGTGGAAATTGGAAAAAAGAATGATTCGGAAAAATGGGAAAAAAATATTTTATTACCACCACACAGAATCAAGGAGTTTAGATTGAGAGCAGCGATTTTGATTCCTTAACTGAAGAGGGGTGAGAAAATTAATTTTTTTGTTTTTGTTTTAAGAGGTAAATTAAAAATTCATTTTGGGTTTATAATTTATTAGTCCGTATTAAACCCAAAATGAATTTTTAATTTACCTCTTTAAACAAAAACAAAAAAATTTATTTTCTCACCCCTCTTCAGTTAAGGAGTCAAATCGCTGCTCTCAATCTAAACTCCTTGATTCTGGATGAAAATTGAATGATTATTTTTCGTATTTTTCATCCAAATTTCAATCTTTTATCGTAAATAGATCGTGGGCAAATTTTCCATGTTCTAATTTTAGCACCCTCTAACCAGTAGCGGATTTAGGTCCAGGGACCCTAAACAGAACAACATTTAGGTTACCCTGTGTTGTGTAGTTGAAATGACCTCTATAATTACGAAAGCAATTCAAAAAACGATTTGGAAGCCTCTCAGTAGCCAGGGCCCTAAGCATCTGCTTATCGGTAAATCTGCCTCTGCCTCTAACAGTGGAAATTAAAGCTAAGGGTACATCAGAAAAATGCGAATCCTTATATTTCATTAGTACCTATTCAAACGAAAATGAAATTTTCATTTATTTCGAAAAGAGCTGAATAACTACAGACAGACGACAAAGGAAAACAATAGCTCGTTTTTTGAAAACGAGCTTAAAATCAGCAGTCCATCATATAGATGGACTGCTGATGACGTCTGGATATGATGTCTAGAGATCCTCGGTGTGCCACCCAGTGGCCCATTCTTGGTACACCCTTACTACAGCACCTCGCGAACAGCCCCCGAAATCTGCTGTTTCCGAGATGCTTCCACCCTTGGCGCGTTAGCCGATGATCTTTCCTTTTTGAATGTCCGTCAAATCAATACCTCTGCCCATCCTTTCTATTAAACGAACTACAGCGGCTAGAATTTATTTGAATAATGGTAGAAAGAAAAACACTTAATATAGCATAAAATATTTTCAATTTGCAGATGTTAAAATTAAAAGTATGCTGCCCCAAAAATGCAAAATAATGCACAGTACAGGCCCGGATCTAGAAAAGGAAATTAAAAAGAGAAGAGATGGAATCGAAATTAGCCAGAATACCGTTCAGGTAAACAATTTTCCCTTCCATTTCAGTGGTCTTTAACAACTCTTTTGAAAAATACGGTAATATATATATGTTTAATGTTTTCTTTTGCCTATGTTCCGGTTACTAGTATTACCAAGGCGAAGGGGGGGGGGAGCCATGGTGCAAGGGGGGAGACTTCCCCACCCCCACTAGATTCTACCCTGGCAGAGTTACATATCATCAGTTATAAGGCCTGGATATAGAAAAAAAAATTAGATATGGGATGATAAGTAATAGTATTAAACAGGAACGGACCGCAATGCCGTTTCAGTATATTTATTTCATGAATTACTCAAACAAATAGTGCAGTTTATTCAATATATAATTTTATTCCTCTGAGTTTTAATAATCTTTAAAAATATTTTTGCGAAATGCTGCTGGTAAAATTAGATTCTCATGCCTTTTGCAAAATGTTTGAGAGGGACACTATCATATAGCATAGATTTAATATCATGACCTACCAATTATACAGGGTGTCCATAAAGCTCTTTACAATTTAAAATATTTATTAGAAAATCAAATGCAAAGATAAATATTTATAAATTATCACAAAATGAGAAGTAGATATTGAAGTTTTTTTTCTATCATTTAATACACCTCTATATGGGCACCATTAGTTGCACGAAGCACATCAAGACGGTACTCGATTTCTTGCCATGTTCGCTGTAGCATAGCCTCATCGATGGTGGCAAAAAGTGATCTTTTGCTTTTGGTCAGTGATGTCCCGTATCTTTGTTCGATACACGATATCTTTAACATAACCCCATAGAAGTCCAGGGGAGTGATATCTGGTGAACGAGGTGGCCAGGGAATTGGGCCATCCCTTCCAATCCACCGGTCTGGAGAAGTTTGATTTAATAACCCATGGACTTCCAGTCCCCAATGTGATGGTGAACCATCTTGCTAGAAAATGATGGTTGGTTGAAGGTCATCTAGTTGTGGTGCCACATATTCAGTCAAAAGGTCAAAGTAAACATTTGCAGTAATTGATGCCTCGTTGAAGAAAAATGGTCCAAGGATTCGATTGCACATGATCCCACACCACACATTAACCTTTTTACTATTTCGGTGAAGTTTACTAGTCACATGGGGGTGTTCTGATCCCCAGATTCTCACATTATGTGCAGTTTCCCTGAGACATGAAAGGTTGCCTCATCACTAAAACAAACTCGGGTGAGGAACGTTTCATCCTCAGAAATTCGTTCCAGCATGTTAACTGCAAACTCTTTTCGTCTTGGTTTATCATTTGGCTCGAGTGCCTGTAAGAGTTGCACTTTGTAAGCGTACAGTCGCAAATTCTTGTGTAGGACTTTGTGCACTGTTGAACGTGGTAGTTCTAACTCTGGCAGCAGTACGGATGGACGTTGTGGGAGATCGACTAAAGACTTGTCTTACACGATCGATGTTTTCCTCAGATATTCTTGGTCGTCCACTCTTCCCTTTATCCAACACTGTTCCTGTCTCCATAAATTTCTTGTGCCATGCACAAATTGACGGACGTGACGGTGGATCTCTTCCATACTTAGTTCTGTAGTTTCGCTGAGTCTGCGTATCCGATTTCGTTTCAATAAACCATGATACACATTGTGCCTTCTCTTGAGGAGTAGCCATTTTTTAGAGTTTCTTTAAAAAATACCTCTTTCATCAACGTGATATCTGAAATACACAAATGCAATGTGATTAAAAACTTTGATAACCACTTGGTACATAGAAAAATTTTGATTAAGATATCTCATCAATTGCCTTTGTAATAAATTTTTTAAATTGTAAATAAACTTTATGGACACCCTGTATAATTAATGTTGATGTTAATAAAGTGACGATTAATTAAATTTGAGTTAATAAAGTACACTATATGTGAATAAATACTTATTACCATTTAGTAAAATGTAACATTTCTTGGTAAAATATATAGTTAGATTTTCCAAGTCTTGTGCTCATGCTATAGTGTCAAAAGTCTGTAATGAGTTCAATATCTTGAGCGAGGTTAATGCTACCTTTATACCTCTTCAGTACCGGATTCAGAGTCCTGGTGCCCTAGGCCGAACAATATTTAGGGATCCTATGATGTTTAGTTGAAATGACCAGCATTTTTCTTTTTTCCATATTATTACTGAAAAATGAGCATTTTACTTTGATAATAATAATAATAGGCAAAAATACCATACTTAGATGTTTTAATTCACAAATTATTATTTACTATTTACAACTACTTACTAATAATTACAAATTTTTAAGAAACAAATAGTTATAAATTCACAAAACTATTTGGGGCCCCCTCAGTAGCCAGGGCACTAAGTGGCCGCTAGTACCACGTCGTTAAATTCTCCCCCTGTACCTCTTGGGCATATTTATAAGAATATAGCGCTACAGAACTATAGAACTGAAGCTCCCATCTCCCTTTTCTCCAAAATAAAGTTGAGCTATCGTCTCTCTTTTTCCGGAGACATCAAGGAGTTATCTTGGCCCTGCTGCAGAAAGATCACAAAAGGCAGTTGCAAAGTTTAGAGCAGTGGTTCCCAAAGTGGTTCCTACGGACCCCTAGGGGTCCTTGTGACCGCTGAGGGGTCTGTGGAAAATTAAAATTAATTTGGGGGTGCGTGGACAACGTCGGGGGTCCGCGAAAGATTTAATATAAAGCAAAATAATTGTGACCCATTTTCATTACTATGAAAGTTAAAATAAATAGCAATAAATAAATTGGTAGCGATTTTTACTTGTTGTTGTTGTTGTTGTTGTTTTACCTCTGAGCGGCACTTTTTTGCACACCATGGCCTAAATGGCCAGGTCACATGGACCCCGAAGGCTCAGAGAAGGTTGGGGGAGGGGACCCACTGGAACAGCTGTTGGGAGACAGATGGTAGCCTCCCGTCAAGGCCATCCAGCGTGTTCTTTAGCGTGCACAGGGTATGGCTCTCCCGAACACGGGGCCACGGCTTAACGTCCCATCCGACGGACGGCAGCCTTTTCAAGCCCATCGGTGTCCCCTACTGACCGTGGGCAGGGCGGGGAGTTATGCGGAGATAAATCTCAACGCTGACCCAGCTGGAACTCGAACCTGGGAACTACAGATTACGAGCCTGGCGCGCTACCGACTGAGCCACCCCCGCCCCGCGATTTTTACGTCCTGAATAAAATATAAGTATAGATAGGTACATAAAATACAAGTAATGACAAGCATCGCACGGTGGTATTAGGGCCGACCGCGGCCGTCTCTCTATATATCTATGCAGGTTTAAACAGGAACGATATCTCGCCGCTACATGCAATAACTTGTCTAAAATATGGCACTATAAAAGAGTCGTGCATCTAATCAACAATTTAGTTCTGTTTTGTGCGTGATGCGAAGTGCATGCAACAAATTTTCCTAGTTTTGAACAAAAAGCAGTATCAGTTTTTGTATTGTTACGAAGATAGCGTACGTTACGTAAGTATTTTTTAATACAATTGATATCTTCTTGTATATTAAATTTATTTAAGCAAAGTTATACTTTTGTTAAAGTTAATTTATAAAATAGTTTTATTATATAATATTTATTAATATTATATTTTGTTATTTATTAATTTATTTGATAATAATTGAATTATTTATTTTTCAAGAAAAATAAATAACTAAATTAGTAAAAAATGCGTACCTATACAATATGTGACACTTACTTAAAATTTTATCCTTATATCTTAAATAATTAATTGATGCGAGCGTTACTTTGTGGCATTCCACTTTCAAAATAAAACAAAATATTAATAAATAGTGATTTTTTGCAAAGAAATAATTTGTTTTATTTTCTTATATCTTAAATTTGTGGGCTTTTTTTACAGATAACAGTATGAGTGAGCCGAAGAAAACATGCAGATAATATAGTGTTGAATATTTAAAATATGGCTTTATTCCGTTACCAGGAAATAGTACTTTACCTATGTGCCTTCTATGCAATGAAACTTTGTCAAACGATTCAATGAAACCTTCTAAGCTTAAGGAACATTTGACAAAAGTCTATAGCGACAAAAAAGATAAAGATTTAACTTTTTTAAAAACAGTCAAAGAACAATATTTGAAAACACCGTCATTGCGACAACTCTTAGGGACAACATCTGAGCGAGATGACGATGGACTGCGTGCTTCTTATAACATTTCTTTACTGATTGCAAAGTCCGGAAAGCCGCACACCATTGGTGAAGAACTTATTCTACCAGCTGTAAGTGAGGTAATACGCACCGTGCTGCATAAACCGGCTTTCGATATTATAAGAAGAATTCCACTGAGTAATAATACAGTACAAAGAAGGATTGACGAAATGGCTCAGTGCGTAGAAAATTCTTTATGTGAGTACTTAAAAACATCTGAATTCTCTATACAGCTTGACGAGTCAACTTTGCCAGGAAACGAAGCTTTACTTTTAGCTTATGTGAGATTTGTAAAAGAAGAAAAAATTTCCCAAGAATTGTTATTTGCCAAATGTTTGGAAACTGATACGAAAGGTGAAACAATATTTAATGAATCACAAAGATTTTTCGATGTAAAAGCTATACCCTTGAGTAATATCCTCTCCGTTGCTACTGACGGTGCTCCGGCAATGGTAGGACGACACCGAGGCTTTCTGGCATACTTAAAACAAGCTATACCGAATGTATTATTTGTACATTGTGTCATTCACCGACAACATTTAGTCGACAAAAATCTTAGTGAACGCTTGCATGGCTCACTAGATTATGTCATTAGAGCAGTTAATAAAATCAAAAGGAATGCCTTAAATGAGAGATTATTTGCTCAACTTTGTTTGGAAAATGATGAAGATTATAATCGTTTACTACTTAACACGGAAGTTCGTTGGTTATCTAAAAGTGCATGTTTGGATCGATTTTATGCACTCTTTGATTCAGTGTTGGAATTCCTGGTAAGTAAAGACAATGATTTGCGGCTCAATTTAATTAATTCAAAAAATGACATAGCTTATATGACTGACTTATTTGCCAAATTTAACGAAACCAATTTGAAGTTACAAGGTGATCAATTAAATTTAATCAAAACTAAAAGTATAATATCTGCGTTTGTTGCAAAACGTTTTCTATAGAAACAAAACTTGGGGAGAGGAGAATGCTCTCAGTTTCCAAATCTTTCAAAATTGCAAAAACGAGATGAAGATTTGCTTGCTTATTGTCAACACTTAACGGCTCTTCATTCGGACCTCAGCCAAAGATTTGAAGACATTCTTCACTTGGTTATCCCCGATTGGATGCTGGACACTTTTGCAAGTAGACCCACAAACTCAGATGAATCCATACTAATACAGGAGCAATTTATTGAATTATCCACAAATGAGGAGCTGAAACCAATGTTTGAACGAGGATACCACAAATTCTGGTTACAAAAACAGATACCAATTTTATATCCTGCATTATGGGTCACTGTACAGAAGCTGTTGATTGCTTTCCCGTCTTCCTATTTAGTAGAACGTGGATTTAGTGCAGTTATGAGCCTCATCACGAAAAGAAGAAACCGACTGGAAATCAGTGCTCGTGGAGACTTACGAATGTTACTCACAAACATAGAGCCGAACACAGATAATCTCATATCATCCCATCAGGTTCACCCATCTCATTGAAAAAAAAAAAAATAATGTGTTTTTGTATTTTAAAGCAAAGTTATAATTTCAATAAATACTACTTTAAATATCAAAATGTTTTATTTATATTTTATTTTTACGTTACCATTCAAGACATCAAAGTGAAATTTGTAATTTTTCTATTATGCAGTTATGTAGAGTTATTTCGCTTGGGGGTTCATGGTCAGGTTTTTGCTATAAGAAGGGGTTCATAGGCATAGTAAGTTTGGGAACCACTGGTTTAGAGCAAGAAATATTGAATAAAGAACAAGAAATATTACCTTTGTTCCGAATCAAAATAATGACAGGCAACCCAAAAGGTCAACTTAAATCATATGATACAGCGGCCAATGAAAGAAAAGTAAAATATAGCCAATGCTAAAAAGAAGAGTTGGGTTACCTCTGAGTGGCATTTTTTTTTGCACACAATCGGCTAAATGGCCAGGTCGCATGGACTCCAAAGACTCAGGCAAGGTTGGGGGAAGTGGCCCACTGAACAGCTATTGGGAGACAGATGGTAGCCTCCCGTCTAGACCATCCAGCGAGTTCTTTAACGTGCACAGGGCCATCCAGCGTGTTCTTTAATGTGCACAGGGTATGGCTCTCCCGCATCCGTTCGCCTACTCAACTGTCTCATTTCCAAATTAATTCAGAGTGGAATAATAATAATAATGTAAAATATGTAAATGTTGAATTAATATTACAAACAATATAATTCTACTAGAAATTTGAAATTCTTTTGGTAGAATGTGATGGTCAAGAACATATACCAGATAACTAACTAAAAGAAGTGAAATTTATATGTACTTTTCTAATTACATTTTTACCTAAATTATTCTTAATCAAAATATAATTGGTTCATCCATATTTTTAGAAAGTTAGTAATTAATTAAAAATTTTCAAAAATATTCGAATATAGTACTAACAAGTTTTTTTTTTTTCATTTCAAACTAAATGATTTGCAGTTAAATTAAAAAAAAACACTCAAAATATTTGTATGTATAATTTCACTCCTTTTGTTCTTTTCTCATTTTGTTTCTACAACCTAAATAAGACCAGACCGGACAGCTGTCGGGACTGATCTTAACTAGGTGGCCTTGGTCAAGGGGTATACACCAACTGATTTATCTCTTAAACTTACATTTAGGAGAGTGACGAAAACTTAAGTTTAGGGTGAGAAAATTCAATTTTTTCATTGTAAGAAATAAATGTAAAATTTTTTTTGTGTTGTTAGGAGTAATAAAATATCACTATGTATTTACATTTTCCCAATAATCCGTTGATGCGAATTGCAACAGTTAAAAAGTGCAAAATTAGGAAAATGAAAAACTTCATTCTTTTTAAAAACGAGCATATCATATTACACGCTACAGACATGGGCATCCGCAGAAAATTTTCCAGGGAGGAGAAAAGCTTGGAGACAAATAATTGCATCAATAAATTTTTATTAAATTATTTAATTTTTTAGGGTTTATTTCACAAGTAGATTATAGAATACAGTATTGCATCAATACAAAAACACATACATAATGTATATAAATTAATTGCGTTTAAATTGTTACGATTAAAATTTGTGGAATTTTTTACTCGATCCCAGGGGGGGGCAAGTGCTCCGTTTTCCCCCCTCTGCGGACGCCCATGACTATAGACAATATGTTATTCTTCTAGTTTAGCTATTCCTTCATTTTGTCGTCTGTTCGTTTGTCTGCCTGTAGACCTTCAAATGTTTTGTTTCTAGAAACGAGCGAAAAAAAGTTTTTTGGGGTTAGTACTACAGAAATATTACGAGTCGTATTTTCCGTATCGTCCAATAATTTTATTTTCCAATGTTAGAAGGCCCAAAATTTGGGTAATGGAAAATTTTAAATGAATATTATAAACAATCTAGTCATGTGAGGAATTTTAATTTTTGGTGGTAGAATGTAATGTTCAAGGTACTTATTTTGGTAGCAGAGATTTTGCCTGTTACCTCCATGCAAGCCCGGATATAGAAAAAAGATCAAGGGGGGTGGGGGGGGGAGCAAGCAAAAAACACAATCTAGCCGAAAAAGTGTAAAAGGGACGTGGAATGGTCAAGAGAGTGGATTTCCAAGGCAGTATAATATTTCCCGGTTAATTTTGCACGTCTTTAAAAAAATTGTTGAAAAAATGCATGAAATATAAATAAGTTCCACAATTTTTTGCTTCTGATACCCTTACTAGCATTCCGAAAGGAGGCCATGCCCCTCTTTCAGAATGCTAGATCCGGCCTTGCCTCCATGCAACTTTTTGAATAGGTAATTTTAAAAAAAGCGTTTGGGTAGGTACTAATAAAATACAGACAGTTACTCTATTTTTTGTTAATATATTATACAATAAGTACATATAACGAATTAATTAGTTCCAGAATACCATTCATTAAACGAGAATAAAAGTCTCACACTAATTGAAGATTAAGAATAAAGATTAAAAAGAAAGAGAGATTAGTTTATTGTTCCCAACATAATTACATATAGCAAAATGTGGAGAAAAATCTCAGTGAGGACATACTTATTATATTACAAACATTGTAGATATATTAAAGTCTTTCTAAGTTCGTCCTTATTATTTTCTTATTATATTTATTATTATTTAAATTCTGTCTAAGTTTATTCTTGTCTATTTCATGACAGTAGCATTTAAGAATTTCTTCAAGAATTTTATCTTTCTCTTCACGATCGTTGCAACAGAGCTCCGACCAGGTTCAATATATTTATCTCCATTTTGCGAACCCTTTTCACATATATATTATTATTTAATTCTTATTATATATGTAATACTAAATATAAATTACATATGTAATATATATAAAATAATAAATGATATATATACAAGAATCCCTCACTTAACGCTGTTAATTGGTTCGAGCAAAATAGAGTGCTAAGTGAATCAGCGCTATGCTAGCACCTATTTCCATAAAAATACTGTTCATTCTGTAAGTTCCGGTCATTGCGATAGGCTGTTTCGATAGTTACGTTATATTAGTAGCATGGTTAAAAATTTGTTAACCCCCCCCCCTCTCCACTCTTAAAAAATTTTAACTCCCTTTTAGAAATTTTCGACTCTTTCCTGATCTGCAATTTTTAATATAGAAGGGAAAGGTGTTAATTCAAAAATTCGTCATGGTGAAATTCGTTATGTGAGAACTGCCTGTATTTCTCTCTGCATATTCTGAATCTCCCATTAGTTCGAAATTCTACAATTAGAGGGTGCTAGAATAGTAAAATGAAGAACTTTCTCTATGGAAGCGAGCATTTCGTATTCTCCAGAGGCAGTATGTTTTCTTTCTAGTTAATTACAGGTGGGGGGAAAGAAACTCAACCGAGCCTGGAAAATATGGGGGGGGGGGGGGGGGCGCAACGAGACTGGAATTCATTGCCGTATAACATTTCACCCTCCGTTTCAGCAGTCTTTAAAATTTTTCTTAAAAAATGCAATAAGTATAAATAAGTTTAATGTTTTTTTGCCTCTATTACCTTTACTGGTATTCTGAAAAAGAGCCATTCCCCCACCCCCATCTCCAAGATCCGGCCCGCTATCTATTAATATTTTCCTGATGATAAATTTATTCTTGCAAATACATAATATTTTCAAAACACGACTTTTTAACAACATTAAATTAATAATTTAATAGCAGATTGATATTGATGAAATATTCTACTGGAGGTAAGAACCTTTTTTCCTCTCTCCTTTGGGGCGGGGTGGTTCAGTCGGTAGAGTGCCTGGCTCGTCATCTGCAGTTCCCAGGTTCGAGTCCCAGCTGGGTCAACTTTGAGATTTATCTCCAGAAAACTCCCCGCCCTTCCCACGGTCAATAGCAATACCGATGGACTTGGAAAAGCCACAGTCCATCGTATGGGACATTAACTGGCCCCGTGTGCGGAAGAGCCATACCCTATGCATGTTAAAGAACACACTGGATGGCCTTGACGGGAGGCTACTATATGTCTCCTAACAGCTGTTCCAGTGGGTCCCCAACCTTCTCTGGATCCTTGTGACCTGGCCATTTTGCGCAAAAAATGCGCCGCTCAGAGGTAAACCAAATCCTCTCTCCTTTCAGTCTATTTTTTTAATGACCGTTTGAATCACCGTTATACCAGGTCAAAAGATTTATATTAACACAAAAGAATAAAGAGGATATGTTATACAACATCACAGGAATATTTACGCTACACTGAGGGAGTCAATGACTAAAGATTGAAACTTCATCAAAGTCTCGTTGTCGTTTCTTTAACATCGCCCTCTGTACCTTGGTGAATGTTACTACCAACATAAAGAGATGCGATAGGATTTGCATCGTTGTCATGCTGATATCATCATATTCTTTTCCAGAACAACAGAGGTATCCAATTCTCCACAATCAGAAAAGTGTATTGCGTTATTTTTGTTTGCTTTCTTTAAGTCCCGTCGAACAGCATTGCATTGTCAACGTTATCAATCTTCATGCGCTGTTGAGTTTTTGGTCACTAGGTCATCACGCTGGTAACACTGAGCGATTGTTTGCAACATCGCGTGTAATCGAACTCAATGAATCGTATAATGCTCTTAATGAAATGCCTTCCTTTCTAGCAAATATCAACATCTCTGTACTTTCATTGACGTGACTGATCCTAGTCTGTATCCGTAGAACTCAAGTGCAAAACTTTTTCGGTGTGCTTATAATATAGCAATTGATCTTCAAGTAGCCCGAGGTTGAAGACATCCGACAAGATTTCTGAAGTAGTGATACTAAATCTCATTCAAACAACTCCTTAATCGGTAAATTAGCTTAGACATTACAAAGACTACAAAGGCAGGCTCAATTTTCCGCCTTATTAGGCAATTTTTTGCCTGCTTTTGGTAATTTTCTTTTTTGCATGCCGCCATCATTGGTTTGCTTTTTACCACTGAGATATTATGCATGGAAATCCGCCACTTTTTTGTGCTACAAACAGGACGGAGAGACAAAGCTATCCAGTGGTGAAAGTAGCCGGTACGCGCCGGTACGCCGTACCGGTAAGACATTTATCAGTATTGGCTCAGTTAACGATTTCCTTTTCATTTTACATTCCTTTTAAGAAAAACTCGTCGGTTTTTAATTACATTACTACAATTTAACCATTTAGATACCAAGCTATTTAGAAACCGGATACTTGAGATTCCATTTAAGCCGACAGGGAGTGCTAGAAATTAGAAGTAGTGCTTTCTCTCTTTGAATGATTAGCAAGTATAGTGGGTATAGAAAGCAGAACTAGACAGACAAAGGCGACTCCAACCAAAGCCGTTCCCATCCGCCGTAGCTGTCTGGGTTCGGTCTTAATGACTACCGGAGGCAGAACTGCGAAAACGGGGTGGTAAATCAACGAAAGGATATGAATATCAAAGATAGGATATGAACTCACTTAGATGTTGAAATCCACTGCAAAGCAGCGTGTACTTGTGGTTTTAAAATTTTCGTTTTAAAAATATATATTTTTTTATATTCTGCTGAATTGAAAATTCTAAACATTTCTGGGAATAACGGAAAGCAGTTTAATGAGGGCGATGGGGCACATGCTTCCTCAAATTTAAGTAATGGGTTTTAATGTAAAATCATGGAAAAACAGATTTTTAAAAATTAGTTTTATCAATTAATCACCTTACATTACGCCACTGGAGTAACCATAACAGAAAAACTAACACACGTTCTTTTAATTTTATTGTCCCACAAAAGTTGACACATCATTTTTTTTTTAAACATAATTTTCACTTAGCATACCTCCCTTAATTTTAAGGTAGGAAATATTTGCTATGAATTTTAAATATTAAGTTGTCCTTCCTAGCCATTTCAAAAACAGGTGGTCTGTTTCGTCATCTCTCTAAACATCTGCGAGTTCTAAACAGACATGTATTCAGAGTATACACACACACAATAAGAATATATGCACACTCCTAAACTTTACGACTGACATTATTTGGAAGATTTAAAAAAAGAATTTTAGCGCACAATAATTTAATTTTTTTATTTGTATCTAATTATAAACTTTAAGAAAAGAAAGTAAATATATTTATTTACTCTAGATAACTTTATTTGAATATTAAATAAAAGGTATTACACCTCTATCGAATTTTTACTTTCTCCCTCGTCGCTCCTCATAAGGTTAGCTTTAGGCCCTTCAAAAAATGTTTTCTACCTGAATCTTGTCGCCAATATACTACTGGGAAAAACGATTTTTATTTCAGTGCAGTTAATTTGTTTATAGAGTTTGAAGAGAAAACTTCCGATTGCTCTAAATTCTCTTTTTGTAAGTAACAATATTCCAACTGTTTTTTTTTGTGTTAGCCGTCCCGTGGCCGATTGGTTAGCACGCTTGGCTACTGATCTAAGGGACCTGGGTTCGAGCCCCGGATTCAGGCTATGGATGTGTGTGTCGTTTTTCTGCTGAGGTCCTGCCATCCTCTCAGATCTTCTACTGTGGCATATAAACTGACAGGCTCCTGTCAGACCTCTGTGGCAAGCAGCTGCTTGAGGGGGTATTTTTTTTTTTTTTTTTTAATATAAATGTTTTTTTTGTTTATTTTGTTAATAATGAATGCTTTTGAAAAATCTCTGACTCTTAATACGTAACTGTAGTCTGAGTTTTTCGACATCCAAAAAAAATTCATACTCAAGGCAATTGCAATGATGAATCCTCCTCATATGTCATCAGTAGTTTTTACTGAACTACCAATTTCGACTTTTATATCCACTGTCACTTTCACTGAATTAAGTATATTTGCTAGAATTGACCCGCAGCATGTCAGCATTGTCGTCTGTAAAAAAGAAGTTTAAAATAATGGATAGCTAATGATAAAGCAGATAGTTCAAGAATAAGGCCCACAGAAGATTCAAAATGATTAACAAAAACTGTGTCGTTGATAACTGGCATTTGTCACATTTATTGAGCTTCACATCGTCCTTGTGATCAAGTGGTTTACACGCTTCGCTTCAAGTTTATGGAACCTGGACCCTATAGGTATGGCTATTTTCTTTCTGCTGAGATCTCGCCTTCATAATAGGTCATCTGACGTCTTAAATCGACAGGCTCTTATCAGACCAGTGATAAACAGCTGTTTGAGAGGTGTAAAAAAATTATCAACTAAGAATTTAATTCTCGAATGCTTTTTCATCATTTGCATCCCTTGGAATTTAACTTATAGTATCAGAATTTATAGTATTTGAATACATACTATATACGTCAAGCCGTTTCAGATCCCCAAATATCAGAATCATTATAACAAAAAGAAATTATGATTATCAACTTATGATAAGGATATTTTTCCTTAGAAACATTGATAAATTTATTATCAACTTTTAATTACACTAAACAATAAATTTGATATAAAAAATAATGCTATAGCATGATTTGGATTCTGCTTTAACGAACAATGCTGTGGAACTGAAGAAAAAGCCCAGCAGTTTTGCATTATATAAAAGCGAGGCTACTTTCTTGGAACCTTTTATCAGAGTGGATTAAGGTTAGGAGAGAACAGAAAGAATTCTGCCAGGTTCACTAGAAGAGTGGCGTTGCAGTTGATCATTTAGCGGCTCCCTCTTAAGGGGGAAAGGAAGCAAACATGAGTGAGAGATGAGGAGGGTTTCGGATGCAATGGTCTTCTGCATATCTGGCTGCGATGGTATCCAAACTGTAAAAGCATGCACGCACGGCCAACCAAATAGTTGCCATTTTCACTCTGTGGTATTATCGTTGCTGAATCGCTAAACATTTCTCATTAAGGTGAAGACAAGGTATACATTGAGATCAAATCATATGTAAAGTTAAGCGTGCCAGCAAATACGTATATCACGTGTAAAAGTGAAATTATTAATTTTTCTACTACAGGTATGGGCAACCTATAGTACCCGTGACAAGAGCGGAAAGATAGATGGTTTTGCTTGGCACACAAGAGCGCTCAACAAAATCATCGCGTAACTTTTTTTTTGACAAAAGTCACTATTTTCCTGCCACATTTTGGATGCGGAAACTGCAATTTCGCATCTATTATCAGGGATAAGTCAGAGGCGAAATTTCCATGTGTCATGTAATCATTGATTAAGCTTTATAAATTTTAAAGGCTATTCCAAATCTCTGATAAATGTTATTCTAAAAAAATGCTATATTTGGCTTCGGAGTTTAAAATATGCAAGTTGAGTATTCAAAATTACAATACGAGTGAAACGTTAATTTCCTTTCTAAAAAAAATTTTAAGTACTAAAATAATTTTAAAAACATCTAAATCATATTATTTTTTTTAATAAGACTGATATCCAAGAATACAACGGAATAAGCAATAATTTAAATATATTAATATTTATTTCACATTAAAAAACCCTAAATCATTCACTATTTCCGGAAAACATATAGAAAATGAAAAAACCTAAGAACATTGTACTTTCGTCGCCACACACTTCGATTTGTTAACCCCTGTAAGACGACTTCAGTGGCGTGATCGCCTGTGTGTTATTTTCCACATATAGCTATGCTTTGAAGCGTACCGTTAAGAAATAAAATCTACTTTCACCACTGAAGCTATCCCTAGTGTGCAAATTTCCTCCTACAAAGACACGTTCATTGAGATAAAAGCCAGGTTCTCTGAATATTACCTCAATTAGACCCTGGGCGCATTATTCATAGGGCGCAATAGGCACAGTACCTAAGACAAACAATTTTTAGTTGATTCAAAAATAAAAACTAGAAGAATGCATATCATCTGAGGCTCATATGGGAATCTCGTTCCAAAGAAAGTGAAGTTTTCGTTTGCCTACTTTTTTTCACTCCTCAAAAATTTTATACGAAATAATGGATCATTCGGAAAATGCTTTATTTTATTAATAATTTTACAGCATGAAAAGTATATTTCTTTTATTCCTTAATACTAGTTAAACTGACGATAAAAGTTTGGCGCGAAACGAATTGATAATTCTTCCCATCGATGATTTTATTCACAGCTTTTCACCATACTACTTCAGTCACAAATTACACTGTATTACCTCGATTCCGATGACGTCATTTCTGCCATCGATGTCCGCGCAAGAATCACGACTATTATATAATATGACGATTTTTACTTATTGTTTCAACAATTACAAGAAATATTCTAAATTGAAATGATTCTGAGCTCGAAAAAAAGGCCCGAACTCATCTTTTTTTTATATATATATAGCTATTATTGATGTTTTGAATTTACTCTAATATTAAAATATTGAAAAAAAGCAGATGAGCTTACTGACTATGCAAAAAATTATTTCCTTCAACAGCAACTACTTTCTAAAATTGATATCCTGTTGCAAACGAATCACCGTTAATTCTTAAAATCCGCCAACTGATGCAATGATTCTTGGAAAAGCGGAAGCTTTGAGTAGGAAGTTTAATATCAACTTGATCTATCTAGAAATGATTCATTCAACAAACTGAATGTAATATATTTCATGTTTGTGCTGAAATATTACAAGTCGTGTTTTCCGAATCGTTCAATAATTTTAATTTCCACTGTTAGAAGGCCTAAAATTTGCGTAATATAAAATTTTAAAGAATATTATAAACGATCTAGTCATGTGAGGGATTTTAAATTTTGGTGGTAGAATGTAATGTTCAAGGTGCTTTATATTGGTATTCACGATCTAATCATGTGAGGAATTTTAAATTTTGGTGGTAGAATGTAATGTTCAAGGTGCTTATATTGGTATTCACGATCTAGTCATGTGAGGGATTTTAAATTTTGGTGGTAGAATGTAATGTTCAAGGTGCTTTATATTGGTATTCACGATCTAGTCATGTGAGGGATTTTAAATTTTGGTGGTAGAATGTAATGTTCAAGGTGCTTATATTGGTAGCAACGATTTGCCTCTTACAGTAACTCCGTGCAAGTTCGGATGTAGAAAAAATATCAGGGGGAAGGGGAGCAATTATTATGTTATAAACAATAATTTCATTCACTATACCGTAACACCGTCCTGTGGGCGAGTGGTTAGCGCGCTTGGCTACTGATCTAAGAGCCCTGGGCCTTGTATTATTATTTATTTATTATACCGCAATATACCGTACTACTTCGATCCCGATGACATCATTTCTGCCATCGATGTCCGCGCAGGAATTACAGCTATATTATGGTGATTTTTACTTATTGTTTTAACAATTACAAGAAATATTCTAAATTAAAATGATTCTGATGAATGATTCTCACCGGGGAAAAAATGCCCGTGGATTTTTTTTTTCGGGTTCAGAATCATTTTATTTTTAGAATTTTTAGTTTTTCAGTTTTTCTGAGCCAGAATTTTCGGGTTCAGAATTTCGGACGAAGTTGTTTTTCAGGCAGATGTCGAGAGTTTTATTACCGTTTCTACCGTACTTGTAATTCCTGTTGTTCCTGTTTTATTCCGTACTTGTAATTCCTGTGTTACTTGACAGAATGGTCCCAAATTTCTTAAGCGGATTCCCTCTGTGTGACCCCTTGTTGGGTTATAAAATCAGATACTAACTGCAGTGGGATGCCTTTATGAATAATTCTTTTGGGAATGTGAGGATCTGGCAACGGTTGGTGACTTTCTCAATTAGAAATGGCGAAAGAAAGAGCTGCTACGAATGGAGAACGGAGGGGAAAGGCGATTTTATTTAAAATATCAATTTCTAGCCATGTAACCCCCCCCCCCTCCAACTCCCCCATCAACTCTTTATCACAATTTCAGCATGTATATATGTTGGTATTGTAACTATGGAGGTAAAAATGGCAGTAGCGTATCGGAAAATCTCGGGTCCCCTTTTTGTAAAATCCATTTTCTTTCAATTAGTGAAATTTTATAATTAAATTTCATATTAATATTTTTGTTTCTTCTGCAATTTTTAATAATTGAAATATTTAGAACCCACAAATACTTTACGTAAAGCCAAAATGATTACATTTTGTTGCATAAAATACAACTGTATACGTTTTGATTCCAACTATTATTTTTGTTTTATACTAAATACTTATAAACACTTACCCAAAAGTAAACATATGGTGTAAATTTTATTCTATAGAGCAGCGGTTCTCGACTTCACGTATCCCCTGGAAATGTGTATGTAACTGGCGTACCCCTTATATAGATAGATAAAACTATAGTTATAGTATAATAATGCCAACTTAGCGACTTTGTTACTAGATCTAGCGACCTTTGAGCTCTTACGGGCGTACCCCAAAAATTTTATCACGTACTCCACGTTCGGAACCCCTGCTATAGAGAATTAAGGAAAGGCTTGGAGGCAATGAGTTTTGGCCCACAGGCAGCAAGGAGAGGAATTCTAATGGGAAAAATGAAACTGATTGTTCACGATCCGTTATTATTGGTTCAAAGCTATAGGAAAAAATTCCGGGCTTGTCTTTTAAATAGTTGTTATCAAGTTTTTCCAAAAAATTTTGCAGAGGCTCTGTTGCTGGGCCTATCAATACTCCTTTGCAGTTTACTGTATATAGAAAAAGATAATGGAGAATTTCTCATTTTTTTTTCTATCCGGGAAAACTACCATGTGCACTGAAATTTTCCATACCAATTGAAATGTTCAATTTGAAATTTATGCCGGTTGCGTGAGAATTCCGGATGCTTGGGTATACCGGATAACAAAGAGTTTACTGTAAATAGTAGTACAGTCGCTCAAAAAAGTATCCGAACAATATGGTTGATTACAGAATTCAGAAAAATATATGGCAACGATTTTTTTTTTAGAAATTAGTGATCTGGCAACCTTCGTGTCACGTGACACGAAGGTTGCCAGATCACTAATTTCTAAAAAAAATCGTTGCCAGATATTTTTTCTGAATTTTGCAATCAATCATAGTGTTGTTCCTATACTTTTTTCGAGCGACTGTACTTGTTGTCTTATCAGCATATCCAGCCGTCCCATGGACGAGTGGTAAGCGCGCTTGGCTACTGATCAAAGGGACATACGTCCGAGCTCTGGTTGGGCGTGGATGTTATTGTTTTCTGTTGAGGTTTCGCCTTCCTCTCAGACCTGTATGGCGTATAAACTGACAGGTTTCTGTCAGCCTCTGTGGCAAACAGCTTCTTGAGAGATTTTTTTTTTAGATTTGCAACCAGCTTGCAGTTTGAATCAATTGGTATATGGAAGATTATCTCATATATCTGGCAACTGAGATGTTTATGAGTCTTCGGTAATTAAACCATTGCTATGTCATGTTATGCTAGAGATGCCGTCATGTGCAACAAGTGTGACGACCCCATTGCCAAGACGTCTTTGAACAACTTAAAGGAAACAGGGTCGTCACTTTAAAACATCAATAATATTGCGTCATGGTTCTGGCCTGAGTAATCTTACGCCTTTTTAATTTTCGTGTTTTACCTCTATACTTAACTACTCCTTAGATAATCAAAAAAAAATTTTTTTTTGAAGCCTTCAGTCGCTATTTGTAGATACTTTCTTGGGATTCTAAGCTCTGCTATTTGAAGGTCGTTTCCGCACTGCTACAGCTGCTTTGTTGCACAGAGAACGTTATTTCCACTCATTAATGCTATGGAAACAATACGACATTAATTATATTCTGACAATAGATACACCTTTAAAGAGAAGTTCGACCTCCAAAAATACAAAGCGAAACAAAGTGAAAATTGCAAACGAGCTGCTTTCAGGAAATACACTTTTTCAGCCAACAATCCTGACTTGATTGCGAAAGCTTCAGTTAAAGACTATTAGGTAAGTCATTTTCGCTTTGTAAGAAGCAGGTTGTTTCGCCAGTTTATGCCTATTTATAGCTTAATGATTTATTTTTTGCAACCCATCATACTTAATTAAGGTGACCAAATTTCTGAAAAGCGAAAGCAGCACATTAATGTCGTTAAAAATGCCGAAAGCAGTACATTGATGATTACTTAAAAAAAATTTTTTAAATAAAAATTTATTTTAATGAACTCAATAATTTTTTTTTGATAGTATATCTTTCATTTAAATGTGTTTTTTTTCCTTGTTAATTCATCTTTTTAGTTGAGTACGTTTGAAAATTCTTCACAAGTATTAGCTAAGATTTATCTTGACTGCTATTACCACTGGGGCGGGGGTGGCTCAGTCGGTAGCGCGCCAGTCTCGTAATCTGCAGTTCCCAAGTTCGAGTCCCAGCTGGGTCAGCGTTGAGATTTATCTCCGCAAAATTCCCCGCCCTGCCCACGGTCAGTAGGGGACACCGATGGGCTTGGTAAAGGCCGCCGTCCGTCGGATGGGACGTTAAGCCGTGGCCCCGTGTGCGGGAGAGCCATACCCTGTGCACGTTAAAGAACACGCTGGATGGCCTTGACGGGAGGCTACCATCTGTCTCCCAACAGCTGTTCCAGTGGGTCTCCTCCCCCAACCTTCTCTGAGCCTTTGGGGTCCATGTGACCTGGCCATTTAGCCCATGGTGTGAAAAAAACTGCCGCTCAGAGGAAAAACCCCGCAACTCCAAAAATCGTTTGTTATTGAGAAAACTCTTTGCACAGTTGCATTTTGCCTGGAAAACACATTGCAGCTTCAATAACTATTCTAAAGTTTGTTTTTATGGAAATCTGTTCTCTTTTAAAACGTTTGCTATTTCCATCCATCTCATGTGTATTTCCAGGTTAATTTTTCTTCGATTATTCTTTCTTCCGTACAACAGATGTTGACTCGCCTAACTTCATCGGACTCCCCTTCCCCGGATTTCGAATTTCCACCTGGCCGTCAAATATTGTTGACTTTATAGTTGTTTAGGTTTGTTGATTTGGTTTTCGTCCTTTCGCTATTTCTTTTTCCTACCTCGGGAAAAAATTTGCTGTAGCTGCGGTAAAAAAAAAATCTATCTTTTTTGCTGCTGTAGATCGTTGAGTGACGCAATCAACACTGGAAAAAGGTCAAGAGACTGCATTTCCGTTGCAGTGTAAAATTTTTCTCCTTTGTTTTAAAAGTTTTACCATTGCGTTCCTGGAGGATGGAGGAATGCGTGGTAAACTTTTCTTGGAAAACCGTGAATTATGCCCAAGCTTAATAATATTTGGACTCCATCATTTCCCTTACTAGCATTCTCAAGATCCGCCCTAGTGCAATGTATATATATATAAAATAAATAAATACCCCCTCAAGCAGCTGTTTGCCACAGAGGTCTGACAGGAGCCTGTCAGTTTATATGCCACAGTAGGAGATCTGAGAGGATGGCAGGACCTCAGCAGAAAAACGACACACACATCCATGCCTAATCCGAGGCTCGAACCCAGGTCCCTTAGATCACTAGCCAAGCGTGCTAGCCAAGCGTGCTAACCACTCGGATGCGTATAGTTAATATCTTTTTGTCTTCTTTGCGGTTATTAATATTTTGAGGAGGCATCATATCTCCCATCCACTAAAAAAAATATTAAGGTGCACAAAAAGAAATTGTTTAGTAAGCAAACGTGTAATTCTGCCCAGTTACTGCTCTGATTTTGACAATTGACAACTCCGATTTTCTTTTGGTAGGAGAAATCCTTCCTTCGCTCCCCCCACAAATTCTGATCGCATGTCTAGACGCTTAGAGAACATGGTTTAATAAACTTTTATATTAAGCAATTTTTAAGTTTGTTTTCAAAAGAAAAAAAGAAACTTTCCTTTTTCACTTTATCTTCTGTTTGTACGTCTGTAGATATTCAACTTTTTTGCTTTTAGAGATAAATGAAAAATTCTAAATTGTTTAAGATAGACTAAACAAATATTAGGAATCGTATTTTCCGAATCTTAGAAAAATTTTAATTTGCACCATTAGAGGTCCCTAAAGTTAGGAAACTAAATGAATATTTTGAATGATCTATTCATTTCAAAAATTGCAAATTTTGAAGATAGAATGTGATGGCCGAGGGAGTTGCATTGACAGTACTACAGACCACGCCCTGGAGTAGTTCCCTCTTACTCCAGGGGATAGAAAAATTGTATTTTTTTTTGCTTTAATACATAGATGAAAAAATTAATTTTTGTTTGAATAGCTATTATTGAAATTTGCATTTTATTAACCCAATTTTTATTCACCGATAGAGGGAGATAAAGTTGGAGAATGAACTTTATTGTCTGAAAATAAGCATTCCATATTTTCCAGATGGGATATATATTTTTCTTCTAATTAAATGTTTATTTTAGTCTTATATTCTCCAGCTGTGGAAGAAACCCATATCAAGAACAGTTTCCGAGCCTTGAGCCTACTCATCCTTAATCTGCCAATGTTCCCGAATATAATATTAGTTACGGTGTCAATACGTCTCGATTTTTGTGATAACATACAGTCGGCTCTCGATTTACATAAATTTATGGAATAACGTATTTGTGGAATAAGCACGGTCATAGTATTTAAGCTCTTTTTTTTTTATTTACATAGACATTTTTTGGATTAACGCGTTCGCACTGAGCGCCAAGGATTCGGTGCATGCCTAGCAGCTTAGCTGAGAGTTGTCGGCGAAGTACGTAGCCGACAAGCGCTGAGGTGCAGGCTTCGAATTAGCCGTACCATAAGAAAAGTCACACCTCCCCAACACGCTCCCGCAACAGTAAAAGTCCGACTTCTGTGAGCCATACATAGCTTCCCATCAATCTAATTGGATACAGGGCCGAATCGGAGTGGGTGGGAGAGGGTTGGGTTTGAGAATGCCAATGAGGTTATTGGGAGCCTAAAATTATTAAACTTCTACATATTCTACTCATTTTTCAAGAAATTTTTGAAAAACTTGTAAAGCTAAAACTCTATCCACACTAGTCATCTATCATCTATCTAGATATAATGATTTAGAATTTACCCTACATTCACTTGTGAAGGAATAATACAAAAACATAAATTGTATTAGACAATATTAACTTTATTTGAAATCTATACCACCTTATCCTTTCACCAGCCTCCAGAATTTTAGCATCCCTTGCAAACAAAGCCAAATATTAAAAAATGGAAAATATATAAAAGTAAATAAATAAAAAACAAAACAAAATGCATTAAATGTTATGCTTGCAAACTTTAAAAACCCACCTAAACAATCAAATACAAATCTCCCCCCCCCCCAAAAAAAAAAAAAACTTCTTCACAAGTGTACCTCATGCAATTACTTTCAGCTACCTTCCTACTTGAATGACATTGAGTTTTCATTTTTCACCCAACACATTAAATCCAAACAACTCAAATTCACACCTAACGTCCTCTATTCGCAGTTCATTCCTTACATTACAAAGGCAACAAAAAAAAAATTCTAGAATATCATCATTTCTTCAACACACATACCACCCAACAGGGACTGAAACAATTGCAGCACATCAGACCTTACATCCCGAACACCAACACTCTCTCTGTCGACATTTCTTCACTCTTTCTGAACCTCGTATTTGGAAACTTCACCAGCACAAGAGCAACGGCATGATCAAAGCGAAGAAGGTTATTCAATATCACACCAGCATTAAATATGAACTAATCACCATCAAACCTAGAAACACACCTCCTTCACAGGAAAATCAAGGCAGATGGTCTGAAAAGGCCTAACAGCTGAAATTATTTTGTGGGTGAAAAAAAAACAGTCTCTTGAACCCCTCTCCCCCTATTTTTCTTTAGATCCGGAACTGCCTACATTGCACAACTGTACTCGATGCGCTGAAATTGGGCGAATCATAGTCCTTCACCATTTACTACGAATTGTCCGTCATACAAGCGTCGTGCCTATTGAGCCGTTGAAAAACTGCTTTAGTTAAAATTAAGTTAAATTTTCTGTGGGATTACATTTGCGAGAAGAAATGTCTCAGTTTCAGCAAACTGAAATCTGGACATTTACTAAATGTCTCAGTTTCAGCAAACTGAAATCTGGACATTTACTAAATGTCTCGGTTTCAGAAAGCTGAAACGCGGACATTTATTACTGAAATGTCCCGGTTTTTACCAATTAATATCTGGTCACCCTATTATTATAGTATACATCCTTATTACTTAAGTTTTCCAAAATAATTTTGAAATATGTCCCGTGGCAGAGTGGTCAGCGCGCTTGGCTACTGCTCTAAGAGACCTGGGTTCGAGCGCCGGGTAAGGCCATGGCTGTTCGTGTTGTTTTTCTGCTGAGGTCCTGCCATCCACTCAGATTACTATGGCATATAAATTGACAGGCTACTGTCAGACCTCTGTGGCAAGCAGCTGCTTGAGGGCCACTGCGGCAAGCAGCTGTTTCAGGGGGTATTTATTTGTATTACGGGAAATTTTAAATTGAAGCTTCGCAATATCTAATGCCATTATTAATTAATTCGCAAATTTTTCGGTATGGGCTGAATATAATCGACACAAAACAAGTTAACATCGCTGACCATTCCTTCTCTATCGAATATAGAAAACAGCTTTGAAATGCTATTCGGAAGTTGGTCGAGGCTAGACAGCTCCAAGATAATCTATCGCCTCTCAGGTACCCTAACAGCATTAGCGTTCACGTGACCAGTTACGAGAGGCGAGGTGCGCAACTACCTGTACACGGAATGACAATCGGTTTCTTGAGAGGACATATATCTGTCGTCGTAAGCACTTTTGAGAAATGCCTCTTTTGCAGTTTCCTAAAAGAGTTTATGAATGAATGTGAAAAAAGCTTGCCAGAGGTAAGGTAGTTGAAGGCTACTGATGAATATATTCGACAGTATATATTATTTTCAGATTCTGGCACCAGGCACAGAGAGATCAGAGAAAAGAGAAGAATGAGGGGGGAGGGTGGGTATTTATCTCCTCTCGAAAAGAAAAAGAAAAAAAACCTAGCAAGGTAAAAAATAACAAGTTGCCAAAAAGTACAATAGTAATCCGAACATATAAGCAAATTAATATTCTTATCTACACTGTAATAAGCGCTGGTGTGGCTCAGTCGGTAGAGCGCCAGACTCGTAATCTACAGGTTCGAGCTCCATCTTTGCCAGAGTTGAGATTTATCTCCATTAAATCCCTACCCGCGGTCAAAACGGGGGGTATCTGACGAACAGCAGCCTGAGACGCAGTACGTCGGATGGGACGTTAAGCCGTGGTTCCGTGTGTAGGAGAACCAGGCACGTTATCATTTGACTAGTGGCGCCAGCATTTAAGAGTTGCGTTTTGTTTATTAATGCAGCAACATAATTGCTGTATATCTTTTTCAATGTTTCCTCTTATTTACACTATTATTTATTATACCTGGGCTGGGCAACCCAAACTTAGTGGAATCCAATATGAAAAAAAAAAAATTTAAAAAAGATACGGGATATATTAACTATTTAAAAACGAAACCTTTTTAATGAATAATGAGTTGGAGAAAAAAAACTATATTTTTAAGGAATAAGAAAATATCTATAAAAAAAGCACACCTTTTTAATGAGAATTATGAATTGGCAAAACCGTTTAGTCGTGTATATAAAAATGTTTTCTTAAAAGAAAATGAAAGAAATGAGACAGATTTATTCAGTATATTTATGACCACACCCCTCTCAAGGAGAGGGGTGGTGGAAATCATGCAAACCCCACCACCCCGAGAATGCTAGTAAGGGTAATAATGTAGATCAAAAAATATTCAACTCCTGCTACTTTCAAAAAAATGTTATTCGTAAAAGAAATTTCCATTGCAGTGTAACTGCAATGAAAATTCAATTCCTTATTCCAATCTCCTTAATTCTAATAATAATTCTAGATCCGGGCCTGTTTTCCATGCATTTGGGTCGATTAAATGATATAAGAAGGTTCAGTGGCACACCAGAGGGGGGGGGGGGGTAAGGGGCCTCCCCCCTCCCCCCCAAAAAAAAGATATAGAAAAATTTCCAAAAATCTTTTCCAAATTAAAATTCACTTTTTATATTTATGTTGTGTCGTGTCTTCTATTTCTATACTACTTATAAATTAGCGGTCACATAAGGTGGGAATACCCTATAGCTCTCGGGAATCACGGCCGCTGTAAACATAAGACGAACGAATCGGGCGGACCGAGCGCTACTTCGTTTGCCCTAGCCGGGTCAGCGCCCCCCCCCCCCCCCAAGATTAAATTCTGAGTGCGCCACTGAGAAGGTTAGAATCTAGCTAATATTGATTCATTGTTAATGCTCTGGTCCAAGTGTTACCTTCATTATCGAAATATCTCTCTTCAGCAGAAAATGTTGATTGTCTTTGTTACAGATAACATAAGCATCCATATTATCACTCTGGATTTGAACTTGGACCCAGATTGTTGCAGTGTAATCAATGATCAATATGATATACTATGCTACAGGGACTTCACGGTGATTTTAAAAACTCTTAAAAACTTTTGAAAATTCGAACAGAAGAGTAAAAGGACCCGACAGCAAAGCTTGCTAGTATATGGCAGTTTAATTTTTTTGAGCGTTAAAGCGATATTGCCATTTTTACAATAAATCTGTTATTGAATGATGACGTAAACAACAGACCTGAATGATTAGATAAAAATACACATTTTTTATACTTTCTCCATATCATCAATGATATATTGCCCTTGTAAGCATGATTGTAGTAAAGATGTGTTTAAGACACAAAATCTGACAATTCAGATTCCTCTCTTGATGGGTTTCACTTCGCTTATCAGGCTGATGGCCCCGCGCTTGGCCACTCACAATGCGCAGCTAACTGAAACCGACGTCGTTTGGTATTTTTCTGGAACGAAATGTAACAAAGAAGAAAATACTACAACTAGGTGATTCTAAGAAAATAATAGTCCTGTAATATTTAATATTCTCGGGGCTGACCAGCTTACTAATTCTTCGTCCTGTTCATCAGAGTATAAAATTCATATCAACCAGTGTTATATTTCTTTCTTCATTTCACAGAGCTCTGAGCATGAAAAAATCAATGATTAGTGAATATTATTAGGCTTACGATTTGTCCATCTGATTTGTAATTATTAGGATTACGATTTGTCCATTTGATGTATTATTATTAAAACGAACCGGAACGGTGTTTCTGTTAGAAAACACATTAACTGAATCGTTTCGGTTGTCATTGACTTACGCTCCCTTTGCAGACCCTATTTCTTACCATGCTCACTCTACCATCCGTTGTTCTTAAAGCGCAGTTCCTGCTGTCACCTCGTGAGAAAATACAATTGGATAAAACTTGGGCCTACAGCTACCGCTGTTGTTACGTTTCTCCATCAATAATGCCGTCATTATATTCGGGTCTGCTCAACCAGCACGTACTCAACAGACATGGGCTCGTGCACACTGCATTGGCGGGAAGAATAGTGCGGCGAGTCGACTTTAAAAATAAAGGGGTTTTAAAAAAGAGGAAACATTTTATATAGGAACAGGTTTCTGGCTAAATTTGTCCCCCCCCCTCCCCCTTATGGTTTTAAAACTGATCTCCATGTGCCTTCTACACTGAGTGGCAAATCTTCTACCATATGGCTTCTATACTGAGTGGCAATTCTTCTACCATATGTAGTCTACGCTGAGTGGCAATTCTTCTACCATATGTCGTCTACGCTGAGTGGCAATTCTTCTACCATATGTCGTCTACGCTGAGTGGCAATTCTTCTACCATATGTCGTCTACGCTGAGTGGCAATTCTTCTACCATATGTCGTCTACGCTGAGTGGCAATTCTTCTACCATATATCGTCTACGCTGAGTGGCAATTCTTCTACCATATGTCGTCTACGCTGAGTGGCAATTCTTCTACCATATGTCGTCTACGCTGAGTGGCAATTCTTCTACCATATGTCGTCTACGCTGAGTGGCAATTCTTCTACCATATGTCGTCTACGCTGAGTGGCAATTCTTCTACCATATGGCTTCTAACAGCTATAATACTGAAATAATGGTATGTACGCAATCCAGGATCTAGAAAAAAAAAAGGGGGAGGGTGGGTGCAAGATTGAGACGGAAACCTGTTTCTACATAAAATATTTCTTCCTTTTTTAGTTTTTTAAGAAATTTCTGAAATTGAATAATATATAATTAATATTTTTTTCGCCTCTGTTCCAGGTGGGGGTGATGCCTCCCTTATATCAGACCCTGTATGTATATTTTAAAAAGTTTTGGAATCAAAGAGAGAAAACCGGATATTTGCTTTTTACGGTTTACGAGACAAAACTATGTAGTTTTGCCATCCTTCCGGTTTTGTTCATTGCATAGTCTAGCTGCAGAATCCTAGAGAACTATCACAGATCAATTATTTATTTCAGAAATTAGTTCATTTTTTGCAAAATTCATCGTAAGAAATCCATAAAAAAATGAAAAACAACTGTTCAAGTATGGCGCCTTATAGAGGGGGGAAGGGGCGCCATACTTGAACAGCAGAGCGCCAGACTCGTAATCTGCAGTTCTCAGGTTCGGGTCCCAGCTATGCCAGTGTCGATATTTATTTTTCTCCGCTACCCCCACCTTGCCCTCGGTCAGAAAGGGGACACCGATGGACTTGGAAAGGCCACCTTCCATCGGATGAGACGTTAGTTAAGCCTTGTCCCGTGTGCGGTAGAGACCCTGTGCAGGTTACACAACGAACCTGCACAGGGACTATCACAACGACTATCACGCTGTCAACTGAATCTGGATTCGTCAGAGAAGAGAATATTGGCCCATTGTTTTGCGGTCCAGTCCTGGTGTTATCTGTACCACGACAACCTGCCTCATCTTCCAGACGGAATGAATGGAATGCAAACTGTAGGTTGTCTCTCATAATGTGCTTGTTATTGAAGTTTTCCGTATATCGTTTGCCTCAAAACTGTTTGTCCACGAGTCGCAGACAGCTCTACCTCACCTCTGACAAATCTGTTTACGATTCGCCCTGGGATCATCACTCTGTGTTCGATGGGATTTCAATTTCCCGATAGCAAAACCACGTGTAAGGACATCATCCATATGTTGTTTGTGTGACATATCGTTACTGCAACAAATCGGGTACGAACACAACAGAATGAGCTGGAGACAAGAAATGAGGTTTTACACATTTATCCCGTTATTTATACCATTATAGTTTGCAGTTTTGTCGATAGGGGGAGGGGGCAAAAAACCCAATCGAGCCGAAAAAATGCAAAAAGGGCCGCCAAAAGACTGGATTTTCAATGCAGTGTAACATTTTCCATTCCGTTATACAGATTTTTAAATAATTTATTGAAAATGCATGAAATATAAATAAGTTTAATAATTTTTTGCCTCTTTACCCTTACTAGCAGGAAAGGGGAGAGACATGCCCCCCTAGATCCGGCCCTGGTGACAAGCTATTGTGTCATTACTCTCACATTCGCAGATGCCTGCCGTTATCTTCACATACCTTTCGCTGCTGTTTTCGCCGATTGTTCAATATAGCCCATTTTGTCAACTATGAACTTTTGGACATTAGTGTATAATACAGCCTCCTTTTAGTCTTTAAGTGTACACGCCTGTTTTTTCACACTCTTCATGTATTCTTAAAAGTCACAGCATCAGTTCCTATTCTTATGATTAGCCTATGTCGCACATCACCAATAAATGTCAGAAAGTGGGTAAATCACTACAGAAATGGACGAACACGTTCTATAGATTTCTATAGATGCAGATCAGACTTGTTCGCCCATTTATGTGGAACTTTATTAAATACGTTTAAATTCTTTAATAGGTTTTCTTCAGAACTTTTAATCTATGGAAGTACGTGTCTCACAGAGTGTTTGGGAGTTTGATTCCTTCCCCCACCCCACATACACACACTACATGGCGAAATTAGATTTTAAGGAAATTATTTATTCATGAATTTACATCAACATATTTTCTTTAAACTCCCCCGTTCCAAAACCCGGCTACATTAGTGATTTAGCGTGATTCCAGAAGCACTGGAAGAGCTGATTTCAAATGCTGAAATCAAATATAACATTTAAAATTTGCTAGTAAGCCTATATTCCATAACTTTTGAATAATTAATACTTCTTATATGCTGAAATACATTAATTTGTATATTCTTATTTACCGAACTATAGGCGGGGTGGCTCAGTCGGTAGCACGCCAGGCTCGTCATCTGCAGTTCCCAGGTTCGAATCATAGCTGGGCCCAGCGTTGAGCTTTGTCTCCGCAAAACTCCCTGCCCACGGTTAGTAGGCAGGAAACGATGGTCTTGGAAAGGCCGCCGTTAATACATGGTTCCGTGTGAGGAATGGAAGAGCCATACTCTGAACACATTAAAGAACACGGTGGATAGTCCTTGACGGGAGGCGACCATCTATCTCCAATCTTCTCTGAGCCCTCGGGGTTCTTGTGACCTGGCCATTTAGTGTGTGCGAAAAAAGTGCCGCTTAGAGGTAACCCAGCACAACTCACCGAACTATATTGCGTAAATTTGTATAATTCTTGTTTATTGAGCTACACAATTTATACAACCTGCATTTCCTAAAACGAATTTTTTTCTATTTCCTTTGGAATTCGTATTACGGAAGATCTATTGCAGTGCCTTATTACTTACCGTAATATGTTAAAACAATCAAATGAAGTTTGTGCAAGAATAAACAATTCTTTGCTAAGGATATTTTTGGAGTATGATGCCAATCTTGCGCGTAGGCATTACTCTCGTAAAAACAGAGTGGTGGGATTGAAAGAGTGGGTTTATGCTGTTTATGCCAGGAGAAACTTGTTATCGTAAAGACAAGTTCAGAATAACATTACATAAAAGCGGGGGCGGACTGGCTTGCAAACTGCCTGGAGCAAAGGACAACGGTATCTTGAGATGTAGAATTAGTTTCGTGTAAAGGGAATTGCAGAAAAAAAAGGTAATGATGCAAAGGGAAGAGAAAATAGACAATGCATTCTATAAGGCTGCCCTCTAGGCAGTTTAGAAACAATTACCCTCTAATTTCCTTGGCAGGAAGGAAGATTATCTGAATGGATGTGAAATTATTTTAAATCATGCATGATTTGCTCAGTAATTTATTTAACGAAAGTAAAGCACATTGTTATATTGTTCCTGATACGATCTGCTCTGAGGAAATAGTAGGTGTCCAAAAATTAATGTACCAAAAAGAAAGTTGAATAACTTAGTAATAAAGTATCATAGGAAAATGTCTTGTAGGCAAGTGACTCCTGAATAATTAGCAGAAAAAAATTGGGGTTTTAGGACAAATCCCACTCAGGGCAAAACTAAATTATTTTCATCTAATTATTTCAGGAGTTGAATAACTTTCTTATTTTTTGAGATAGTAATAAAGTTGGAAAATATAATTCATTTGAAGACATGAAAGTTTTATTTGATTCAATCAATAAATTTCTATATTTCTTATGCCCTTAGCTCTAATCAATCTTATCATTTTCCGTATATCTTCCAACTTAGCTGTTGTAGAAATGGATAAGACAGCACACAGATGCAAATTTCAGTTCATTTACTGCGTTTTGGTTAGAATTGAGGGGTTTCTAACAAAAGCAAAGCCTACAGCGGAAGAGCAGTACTGGATTACCCAGTAGCACTTGCCTAGAGGCCCCCCTAACTTCGGGGGTCCTGCCTTCGTAGGTTGACTAGGACTTTCTCTGCCCTATAGATTGCAAATGAAAAAAAATGAAAAAAATTAAATCGAAAAGAACATATAAATAAAAAATGAAAAAAAAAAAAGAATTATAAATAAAAAATTAAATCAAAAAGAATAAATTTGCAAAAATAAGGTTTTTTATTGTAAGGAATTGAAATACAGTAATTAATATAAAAATCTCTGCATGAAGTTTTCAACACTTGATATAACTGGTTTCGGTTTATTTGGTCTCATAGGCGGCTCTACTGTAAGGTGAACTAGGCAGCCACCTAGGGCCCACGCGCTATTTATTTAGAACAAATAGAAACTATCGTCAAGGCCTATTTCGTCAAGGGCCTCGCTAACTCTAGAGCTGTCTCTATCTGATTCACCTTTGGGGCCCTTCCAAGGCCTAAATTAGATATTTCGGATCATCTGACGAAATTTTTTTTTGTTCTTTTTCTGGCACCATATCGAATGACTTTTATGCACGAAGATATTTAATAGAGCGCACTCGAGTTTTCTAAACGCAAAGACCTGCATGTTATGTCTCATTTAAGCAAGCAAATATGTTAGAAACGAAAAAGACATTTTACTTGAAATATTGGAGACAATGGGTCTATCGAATTCACTATAGGTTTTTCGTCTTCAACCATAAACTGCTGTTTGATGACGTCTTTTCGAGTATTCTACTTGCAACTGTACCCTCAACTTCCTTAAGAGGAAAGATAAATAGAGATATATTAAGCCCACAATAGGATAAAACCATTGGAGACTGACTGACAAGATGAGATCATCCTAAATTAAGGCTTATGAAACGAAGTGTATTATTTTCACACTGTATTGTGTCACATTCCATCTTTCAGGTAACAGAGAAAGATAATTTAGGTTGTCATAGCTTCTCCTTTTGTCTCTTCTGTTTATTCGCAAAATGCTGAACATGGGAATATAAACGACAGACGTCTATAAGGAATGTTCCAAAACTTATTTCAAGAAAGATGGCCAGTATGTCAACCGTAAAAACAACTTAAATTAATACCGAGACCAAGGTCGAAGGCAGATATTTTTCTTTGTAGTGTGAAGAGATATGAACTTAACGCCGCTTTAAGTTGATAACCTAAAAGTGGAAAAAAATCTGGTTAAATTTCTTAGGAAATATTACGAATCAATGTTGCAAAACCTCAGACATCACATTACAACGTTTAAAATTTCATTGTTAAATAAATATTTCAATATCAGCATAAGAGTTTTCATCAAATATTTGATTTTAAAACATTCTCTGGACGGTATTAGGACTATCCCCATGTCAAGTCAATGGTGAGCAATGGAGTACCCAAAAACTTCTGATGGCGGTGAGGTAGTTTGACGTCTTGAGTCTGATATTCGGGAAATCCAAAGAAAATATCCATTACTGACTGATTATAACCCTTCCGGGTAAGCTGATGAGTCAAATTAGAAATTTCATAACTTCTCAAATAAGTTTCTAGGAAAAATGTGAATGATGACAAATCACAGATCGCAATCAAATCTGTCTAAACTTTGATTTTTCTCCAATAGTAGTTTGATATTTAAAGAATTAATCTGGAATATTTAACAGCAGCAATGGCAGTTCTAAGAAATATAAACTGACGAATATTGAAAGGTAATTCTTATGAATGGCATTACTGTTGATAAATATTCAAATTTGCATAAGTCAATACCAAGCGAATAATGTTGAAGGTATACAGTTATATAGACTTGAGATCTATATATCTTTTTCATATATATTTTTAATTTTTAACAAACTTGAATTTGGTATTTTTGTTTTTGATCATGCACAAATATAACCTTTTTTATAGCTTTAATTTGTTCGTTAGTTTATATTTCTTAGAACTGTCATTGCTGCTGTTAAATATTCCAGCTTAATTCTTTAAATATCAAACTACTATTGGGGAAAAATCAAAATTTAGACAGATTTGATTGAAATCTGCGATTTGTCATCATTCACATTTTTCCATAAAAACTTATTTAATAAGTTATGAAATTTCTAATTTGACTCATCAGTTTACCCGGAAGGGTTATAATCAGCCAGTAATGGATATTTTCCCGAAAATCAGACTCAAGACCTCAAACTCCCTCACCGCCATCAGAAATTTTTGGGTACTCCATTGCTCACCATTGCTACTAATTTGACTGTCCATTGATCTAACATAGGGATAGTCCAAATGGTGTGGTCAGAGCCGTGGCTTATACAAATGTATATGGAGGGGAGAGGATTAGGAGATTATAACAACCCTAGGCTTGAATGGCATATATTTTCTACAGCAGTCTCCGAAAATCAAAAACTCAAACATGCGAACCCCCCATTTCCATTACGAATTTCTAGATACGCCTGATTTACACATTAATATTGGGGAAAAATCAAAATTTTGACAGATTTGATTGAAATCTGCGATTTGTCATCATTCACATTTTTCCATAAAAACTTATTTAATAAGTTATGAAATTTCTAATTTGACTCATCAGCTTACCCGGAAGGGTTATAATCAGCCAGTAATGGATATTTTCCCGAAAATCAGACTCAAGACCTCAAACTCCCTCACCGCCATCAGAAATTTTTGGGTACTCCATTGCTCACCATTGCTACTAATTTGACTGTCCATTGATCTAACATAGGGATAGTCCAAATGGTGTGGTCAGAGCCGTGGCTTATACAAATGTATATGGAGGGGAGAGGATTAGGAGATTATAACAACCCTAGGCTTGAATGGCATATATTTTCTACAGCAGTCTCCGAAAATCAAAAACTCAAACATGCGAACCCCCCATTTCCATTACGAATTTCTAGATACGCCTGATTTACACGTTAATGCCATTTACAGGCACACATGGGCTATTTTAAGGGAAATTATTAATTGGAACAAACTGCCTATAAAGACCAACTATAAGGGAAATATCAATGAGGTATGGTAGCTGGGGAAACACCGAAATACTTCAGACCCCGCTTGCAGACTATAGGAAAGGCGCTGGGGGAAAACATTAAAGTTCTCAAAGCTAAAATGATTTTTAAAAAAATTTCAATCAGTTTTTAGGGCTAGTCAGTTTAATGCACCGATTTCATCGACAGCATTCGTATTTATGCAGACACACGAGAGCAGCGGTACCACTGATCTGAAAATCTCTTAATGTACATCCAAAACGTGAAATGGAACTTTTCTTCAGCAACTACATCTACGTCAGCGTTGCGCCATGTGATCTTCGTTGAATCATCCTTGCTGCGTGGACACAGCATTGAGCGTAAAAGAAACGTAGAGTGACTATGCAAAATTTTACGAAATGTAGAGCCTCACTAGCGCTGAATTCCCACATGTCATGTTAGGCCTATAGGTCCAACCTAACAGCAGCACCGTATTGTAATATTTTTATTCAAGTGAAAAAAAACCCACATCTTTTCATATTTTAGAAGAGTAAATGAAAACTATTTTCAAGGATCAATGGCACAAGAGCGGTTAAACGCGTTCTCTCTCTTGACAATCTAAAGAAAGGGTCTCGAACACGTGTCCAGCGCATGGCCGGATTAGCAATCTAAAAACGAGCTTTTTGCATGCCTTTGCTCGGCAGTCAAAAATGCGAAAAGCAGTCTTAATATACTCGCTATCTATTTTTCTGTCATCAACAAGGTGGTCATGGTTGTCAGTGGACTGCGAACGGGCTGCTCTAGGAGACCAGCATCCCCATCCAAATTTTTAAGATGGTAAACAAATTTAGAAGATTAAGTTCAAAAGCATGGCTGTTTACTTTCTTGTGTTGTCTTTCCGCTGAGGTCTCTCCTTCCTCACAGACTCCTTTTCTTTGGCGTATTATATTTCTTTGGAGTATATAGTGACAGGCACCGATACTAACAAGTCTCCTATCAGACTTCTGTGACAAGCAGCTGCTTAAGTGGTAATTAATTTTTTTAAGATAAAAGAATTGAATATTTAGCGTACTTTAGCTGTTTTTAAATACTTAAAAAATTTAAATGTTTTTAAATATTTAAATAATTTATTATTGTAATATAGTGTTACGACAGATGAACGAGCAACAGTGACTTCATGACTTAACGTAACTTGAACACTCGTATGTGCTTCTACGTGAGATTCAATTTAGCCACGAATTGGAACTTAGAACGATTCGGAAGAATGAAAAAGATAGCAGTGCAGTGTGTTAAAGTTGTGAGATCTGAAAGGACGTTCAGATAGTATGAGTCAGTGAGCGTTAAGTGAAAACAATTAGTATATTTATTAGTGTGTGCGCGGGTGTTTGTTTTCTGTTGTTAGTAATAAAAGTTTAGGGAACTAGCACAGGACGAGAGTTTGTTTACGTCTGAAGGTATTCAAGTGACATGGTAAACAAAGTAAAGAGGTAGTATTTTAGTAGAACAGACAGAGCTGATATTGTATGCTCTGTACAAAAAGGTTAATGACTTATGTATGATAGTAGTTAATTTGTTTATAAGATACTTCATCCATATTTTTTTTGTAACAATTTGCATTGTATTGCAATTGGTTTTAAAATATAGTTATTAATACTCACGCTCAGTGCGTATCCATTTGAAAATTCGCATCAATATGTATAAAACTATATATTTTATAGTTATATACACATATTTCCTGTAATATGTGTATATAACTATATATAAAAGAGTTTGCTAATCTTTCGAAATAAGTGGAGAAATTTGATCGTGTCCGGAAATACCTGTAAAAATTTTGTGATGTATGTAAAAATTCTAAGAATTTTACAAGAAAAATATTTTAAATTTTTAACACTCTGAAATTTGGTATTTTTGTTTTTGATCATGCACAAAAATACTCTTTTTTATAGCGTCAATTTGTTGGATTGGAGGACGTTAGAGGCTTAGTAGTTTAGAAGTTTAAAAAAATTTTCAATCTTTGAAACACAGAACTAGAGTCATGACTCGATATGACTATGAAATATGATTAAAATGGAATAATTATTGCTTTTCAGAATACGTTAAATCTTTTAAAATGCCAAAAGAGTAAAAAAAATGTTTAATTTTAATGGGCTTTATAATTTGAATTCTCTGTAATTCACTAGAAATAGAGAAAAGAATATTTTAATGACGATAACTGTAATTTGGCGGAAAAAAATTAACTGGCATTCAAAATTCAACTTTGTTTTTGGTAAATTTTTGGAATCAATATTAAAGAAAATTAAGTATTATTCAATTGTATTCTATAGAGCTATTTTGTTTTGAAACAAAAATGTGTCATTTCAAATGATTGGTTTTTCCAAATTTTTTTCATCTTGTCCGTAAAATGTTTTTCAAGTGTTTTCATGACAATTTTTTAAAATTTCGGATCCCAAAAGAAATTTCGTGCTTTTAGACACCAGATAATATTTTCTGGTTACGTACACGACTCTGACCACAATCTGTGAAAACATAGCCCAAGTTCTCTATAAAGATGTGGACCACTTGGTGGGTTACGTTTAATCTTAGCTAAGAAGTTGCTGCTGCTTATCTGTTACATTAGTAACAGCAATTTATAGTAACAACGTTGTGAACACTATTTTGCTATTAAACGTTGTTATGTTACAACATAATTAAAATATTATGCTGTAGGTCAACGTAGGCATAGAAGAAAATTGTCTTGATCCGAGTAGGATATGAACCATGACCTCCTGACGAAATGTCAGGTGCTCGGATTCTTGGTTTCAGATCCCACCCGACTTAAGACAATTTTCTTGTATGCCCACGTTGACCTACATCACAATAGTGTTCAAAAAGTTGTTGCTGCTTGTTTTTTTTTGTTTTCACAAATAGAAAGTAATAGAGAAAAGGAAGGTCTATATGAGACTTGAAACATACCCTAAAATTAGGAAACAAATTAGGGGCAAATTTCTATTCCCAGATGGCAGCACGAGATAGTTCACTATAAACATGGATGTCATCACAGATGGTCTATGAACAGACTGATTTATTTTCTTCCTTAATTCTGTGATATAGATAAAATACAGCTGGATCCATATATGAAATGATCCAAGGTGAGGGGGGGAACTTTCATTTGATAATTTTAGTAATCGGAGGAGAAGCAAAAAAAAATACAGAACATGTATATGGCACATAATCTGAATTAAAAAAAAAAGACCACTAGAACGAAGATAAAAAAAGAAACCCTGGATCTTCATTCCATTCCCTTGTCGATACTCGCTCAAATTTGATACAGAGGTTGGTCAACTCAAAACTGGGATTATTTCACTACTTAACGCTATAGCAATAATACTAATCTGTTCCAAAAATGTGGGGAGTGGCTCAGTCGGTAACATGCTAGGCAGGTAAGCCACTTATATGCCACCTAGGAAAGATTTGCCTTTGCAAAATTCCCTGCCTTCGATTAGTATATAGGGAACACTGATGGGCTTGGAAATGCTGTCATCCATTGGACGGGATATTAAGCCATGGCTGGTGTGCAGGAAAGCCATACCCTGTGCACGTTTAAGAACACGCTGAAATGGCCTTGACAGGAGACTACCATCTGTCTCCTAACAGCTGTCCAGTAGGTAGCCCATTGTGCGCGAAATAGTGCAACTTAGAGGTAACTCAACCTATTCCAAAAATTGTACAGTATTATGTATTGCAGATTTCATTGCTCATGGTAAAGGTACTTTATAAAATGAAATTTTTATAGTATTTTCCCTAAAACGGTTTATTGCACATAATAATATAGTACGATAAAAATGTATCCTTGTATATAATACGTAATACGTATATAAAAATGTAAATGCTAGAACTACAGATTTTAGGGTTAGCAACATTGTCTATAGTGCAAATTTTTTAGCACTTAAGTTCTGTTTAATTGTTGCTTGTTTTTAAACGTATGGATTCGCATATGCCAAGGCTGGGCCTGGGATGAATTTTCAATCTCATCATCATCATCATCCTCAAGCAGCCATGGGGTAGCCCAGTGGTCCAACCAGACCACGCAGTTTAATTCTCCAAGCATATCTGTCCTGAGCTACATCTGCTGCATCCGGCCACTGCACACCAATTCTAACAAGGTCCTGTTTGACATTGTCTGCCCACCGCATCCTAGGTCTCCCCCTTCTTCTGAAGCCTCTAGGCACACTGCTCATAACCCTATTCGCCAATCTATAATTATCCATACGGGCAACATGGCCAAACCAGCGGAGTCTCTCTCTGCACAATATGCTGCTTAAAGGAGGTTCCAGACTCCTTTGCCTAACCTCATCATTAGTTACAAAGTTAAACCACCTAATACCCAAGATACTGCGTAAGCATCTAGAATCAAAAGCATCTAGTTTCCTGTTATCATGTTTACACAGCTTCCAAGTTTTATTACCATAACTAACCAAACTATTATATATATTATATAAGAACCAAACTATTATACAGTCTAATTTTAGTCTTTAGGTGTATACGCCTATTTCTCCACAATCTCCTTAGATTCTTAAAAGTCCCAGCAGCAATACCTATTCGTCTGTTAATCTCATGCCGCACATCACCAGTATCTGTTATGTAGCTCCCAAGGTAATTAAACTGTGACACCTGCTCAAGACTGCAACCATTCAGATTAACTGAATCACAACCTGCCTGACCAATTTTCATCACTTTAGTTTTCTCTCTGTTTATAACCAAACCTACTCTACTACCAGTCTCATCAACAGCTCGAATGAAAGAGTTCATCTCATCATCATTTGCCAAAAGGGCTAAATCATCAGCATAATCTAAATCTGAAATTTTCGTATCTCCAGCCCATTTAAGGCCAAAATCTTTCGCTCGAAGTGAATTTCGCATAACATAATCAACAACCAAACTAAAGAGAAAATGAGACAAAATGCACCCTTGTCGAACACCAGAAGCAATGCTAAACCAATTGCTACAAGACTTACCAACTCTCACACATGACTCAGTGTTATTATAGAGAGCTTTGATTATGTTAACTAACTTGTCTGGTATACCATATGATCTCACAATCAACCACAAATTATGACGATCAACAGAGTCGAAAGCCTTTTTGAAATCAACAAAGCTAGCAACCAAAGGTTTCTGAAACTCTAAACATTTCTCAAGAATCTGCCTTTGTGAAAATATCTGATCTACACATCCCCTACCACTTCCGAATCCACATCGCTCATCACGCAATTGACTGTCAACCAGATTCTTAATTCTATTAAGCACAATCATGGAAAGAACTTTACCTGGAACAGAGAGTAGGCTGATACCCCTATAGTTATCACAAGAACTGCGATCACCTTTTTTGAAAATAGGGATAATAATAGCTCTGGTAAAATCTTTAGGAACCATGCCTTTATCATAAAAGTTATTCAAAATTTCAGTCATCCAAGTGATAACCAAAACATTCCCAGCTCTGAGCATTTCTGTAGTAATTTCATCTACCCCTGGGGATTTATGAAGTTTCAGTTTAGAAATAGCCAAACTAACTTCAGATTGTGTTATAGGGCCAACATTAAAGCTGCCAATGCATCTATCATCATTACAAACAATGGGAGTAGAACTAACCACATTGTTTAGAACATCACTGAAATGCTCAGCCCACCTAGCCATGAGAGAATCCTCACCTTCTATAACCTTACCTTGTTTATCCTTCAATCCCTGTATGCCTGTCCGTTTTCTACCACATAAAACATTAACTATCTGGTACAGTTCTCTGCTGTTGTGCTGCCTAACTGCTTCCTCAGCTTTGTCAGCCAAGCTATCAAGCCAAAGATTTTTATCAGTAGCTAACTGATCCTTTACACGTTTATTAAGCTCTCTGTAATCTTTTCTATTAGGACTAGTAGGGTACTGATTAAGGACATTCCTGCAATTCCTTCTTTCTGAAATAAGCTCAATTGCCTTGTCACTTAAATAATTCTGCCTCCTCTGCTCCTTTTTTCCTAAAAGAGTACTATTAGTTTCCAAAAAAGCCTGTTTAAAATGGCCCCATTCTTCCTCAACTTCAGTATTAAGCAAACCATGACCGTCATAATGACTAAGTAACCTATCATGGTAAGCTTTAGCTATAACTGGGTCATTCAGAGCTTCAGTATTAAAGGTAAATTTTTTAACTCTAGCACAACACTTTTTAAGTTTAAGTTGCAAGACACTTTTAACAAGGTAATGGTCAGATCCAATTTCAGCTCCCCTATATGCCCTGGTATTTCTAACAGAACTAGCCCATTTGCTGTTAATTAATATATAATCAATCATATTCCTATGCAGCCCATCAGGTGAAACCCATGTGTATTTATGTATGTCGCGGTGTTTGTAATATGTGTTAGTTATTCTGAAACCATTGAGTCTACTTACCTGTAGGAGACGTTGCCCATTGCCATTGCAGCTACCAATACCAAAAGGACCTATTACTCCTCCCCAAAGGTCAGAGTCGGTACCAACTTTGGCATTGAAGTCACCAAGAACAAGGGTAATATCTCCTTTCTTGACAGAATTCAAAATGTCCTGAAGTTGTCCGTAAAACCTATTCTTCTCATCCTCATCAGCATCCTCAGTGGGGGCATAACAGCAGATAACATTCAAGTTTTTAATGCTTGTCTGAAATTTTGCTGTAAGAAACCTTTCATTAATGCACTCATATCCTAGAAGAGCATCACTAGCATGTCTGCTGAGCAGCAGACCCACGCCTTGGTGATGCTTTCCATCCTCCCTCCCTGTAAAGAGAAATTTAAAGTTATTTTTAAGTATCTCACCTTTACCTGTCCATCTGGTCTCTTGCAAGCCTAGAATATCTAGGTTATAGCGCTGGAATTCCTGCATGAGGACATCAAGAGAATAATCTCTATGTAATGTCCTCACGTTCCACGTTCCTGCAGAAAGAAAATGATTAGTAGGATTTTTAAAGAAATTAGGTTTATTGAGATTGGTAGGGCCAACAATATCAAACAGTCCCCTGATCGCAGGCATGGGGCAAAGACCCGTTCCTCCTCCGCTAAAGGTTGAAGTCACCGATGCTGTAGGAACTTCAGGCACCACCTTTTCAAGTGGACTTTTTCAAGAGCCACATGGCCTTCCTGAGACGCATTACTCCAGTTTAGGCTTGACGTGCCCAACTAGCTAAGTAAGGTTCAGGTACCTGCGATGGCCTCTGATTAGGATTATCCACCAGCTGATATAAGGTATCCCATGCCTCTGTTCACTTAGAGCTGGCAACCCAGAAGCAAACAGAAAACACAGCGGCAGACTCTCCCTCAACAGAGGCCCACCAGTGCAGCAAGTCCAGGATCCATAATCAAGCTCAAATCCATAAACAAGTCCAGTCTAGTAGGTATAAATGGTCAGCACCAGGACCCTGTGAAGTTGACCACTCCTCAGCAGGGTTGAAAAAAAAGAAAAAAGTGGCCGTAGATGACCAGATCAGCAGGCCATACTGAACTGGCAGCCCTCCCTTCCGTTCCCTTCCAAAAGAGAATATCTCTTTTGAAAGGTACTAACGGTCTGCACCACGAGAAGGCGGGGTCGGACATTAGGTGCTAGACCTGTCCGGTTCTGTGCATCATCACTAGGGATTGGTACACAGCTCTCCTTCCAGTTTACGCCTAGCTACCATTTACAGGCCAATCTGGTAGTATTAAAATAAAGGGAAAGTTATGAAAACCAGAATATTTAACAACAGCTGTGTCCCTCAAGAATTAACCACAGAATTCCAACTGCCATAACTCTTTAAATTTTAAGTCAATATTGTTAAAAATTGAAATTTAGATAGAATTCATTGAGATCTTTATCTTCAGCAACATATTTCGATACTAAGCGTATTTTATAAGTTTCAAATAATTCCATTGACACAGCATTGAAATAAAAAAAGAATGAAATTCCCAATGACCTTAATAATTTCCTTAATAAATTGGTTGGTCTCTCTATTGTATAA
The DNA here is from genome assembly GCA_038380435.1 of Ryuthela nishihirai. NCBI lineage: Eukaryota > Metazoa > Arthropoda > Arachnida > Araneae > Heptathelidae > Ryuthela > Ryuthela nishihirai. The sequence continues at coordinate 25,112,940 of JAWZYU010000003.1, forward strand.
TGATTTTACTGATATTAATTATATTCAATAACTTGTTTGTCCCATTATTTTTTTCTAATGGAGGTCTTTTCATTCATGCATTTTTTTTCTGAACTTTAATATACAATGTGTCTTTCACTTGTTTTGGAATAAATTGTCAAGATGTGTGAAAGCTGTTGGGAACAGTGATGAATTTAACCCTATGCTAAGTAGACTTGGGGAGATGACAGTGGATAATGATATTTTATATCCTATGGCAATACACACAACATAAGCTTTCATTTGACACATAACTATTTGCGGCACAGTTGCGTATGGAAGACATAAAAAAAATCCTGATTTTTGGTTGGGGTAATAGGGAGAGAATTCGAAAAATTTTATGTGACCTGTAACTCCTCACTTCATAAACTTTTATTTTATGCAGAACCCGTTGTGATCGGTTCCTAGGTTAGGGAGCTGATCAAAACTGATCAGGCAGACGCAGTGACAAAAGGCATGTGAAAGCACTAGGAACACTTAAAAAAAAAACGTTTTCAACAAATATTTTGTATCAAGAAGTATCTGCACATTAGTTCCCTTGATATCTTTGGATTTTATTTACGAAAAAAATACATTCATATAATGCCTTCGCAAAATGACTAGGGACCTAAACACGTGTATGTACTTGACCTATGATTCTGATGTTTTGACCAACTATTCAACAATGGCACTATCATTTTACTAATCCCTGGCGTTCAATTTCACATTTTTACGAACACTGTGACTTACACTTAACAGTTTTCGACACATATTGAATCCTCAACTAGGTCTAAAGCAATTAAATTTCTATAAACTATCCAAAAAATTTGCTATACACTTGAAATCAATGACAACAACTACACACTTACTTATAAGAAGCACAAACTAAGCATTAAGCAACTAAGCACAGATGATCCGGGCCAGTTCTAGAAAAAAATAAAGGGGGTGGGGGAAGGATGGAACTCCGCTTCAGAATAAGTATTTTATCTCTGTTTCAATGGTGTTTGAATATTTAAAAAAATGCATGCAATATATATTAATATATCTTTTCACTTCCGTTCCAGTTACTAGCATTGTCAAGGGAGAATGGCTTCTTTGCCCCCCACCCCGAATCCGGCTCTGCAGATGGTAGTGTCAGTTAGATGAGACTTTACTCTTTGTTCAAGTAATAAAATTCAGTCTAGTCAAAGGTTACAATTGATTCAAAGAGTAGGATATTGAAATTAAATCCAAAATTTTTACGTTGGAAGATTGAAGTGTCTGTTTAGCAGTGATTCTCAACCTTTTTGGCTAAGGTATACCCTGGAGGGTCGGCCAGATCCTCAGGTACCACCTAAGATTATTGTAGGTATAGCATGTTAATGCTGTCCCATGGCTGAGTGGTTAGCGCACTTGGCTACTGATCTAAGGGACCTGGGTTCCAGCCTCGGGTAGGACATGGCTGTTTGTGTTGTTTTTCTGCTGAGGTCCTGCCATCCTCTCAGACCTTCTACTATGGCATATAAACTGACAGGCTCCTGTCAGACCTCTGTGGCAAGCAGCTGCTTGAGGGGGTATTTATTATTTTTTTTTTATAGAACGTTAAGAAAGGGGTGCTTTTCGTTTTTTTGCCTGTATGTACTATATTATAATGTAACCAAAAAATAAACGATTCGCTTGAAAAAAATTTATCTAAAAAAGATGTAAATACTAAAACTCGAAATTAAAAAAAATATTTAAATAGTTTTACTCACCGGATCTAATAAAAGATCTGATGCGGCAGATTTTCGGCGATTTCGCTGAAATTAGGTCATTATCTGTTGAAGACATTTTGAATGCAACATTCAAGGTACCCCTTAGTATCTCTCAAGATATGACCACTTTGTTAGAGGGAGGTTAAAAATAGCATAGGCATCCTTTCGAGGTGTCTGCATTGGAGAGTATCCATTTTAGAGAGGTTGCTGAATAGGTAATTCTTAATACTTCTGGCCGGGAACCAGCCATACTAGTTCCCAATGGACATGTCATCAATTCCTGCCTCTATTCACCACCTCAGCCCAAGCAGAGTGTGTGCAGTCTGTGATGCCTCAGCTTTACCCAGGATAAACTGCTTTCATCGTGCCCCCCCCCCCTCCATAAATAATGCTTAAGTGTTATTTATGAAAAAATCGTTACACCATAAATAACGCTTAAGTGTGAATAACGCTTAAGTGTCATTAACATCTGAATCATTAGCAACAATTAGAAAATAAGTTGCCTCTCTTGAAGTATAGATGGCGCAAGGTCCCACTCACCCCGCATTCAGTGAAAGATTTTAGGTCATATCGCGGAAGTGAATTGTTGTCCAATGCCTGGTTTACCAGTAGAGAGCTCTGGCATGTATTTAGAGAGTTGGGGTTTCGATTCTCACCGCGTCAATAAAACGCACACATTTGTATTTTATGAATCAAAGTGTAGTAAATTGGAAAAAATTGTTGTCCTGAGCTTTAGATAATCGCTGCATCACAGAAGCTGTAATTTTTTTTTTTTAACAAAGTGACATTATATGCATTTGCGCAATTTCTGTTGTTCGCCAGTAGCAGAACAATTCATATTTATGAACCAAAAAATTAAAGTTGACTAGTGAGCACACAATTTGATAAAAAAGCTTTCAATTTTATATTCATAAACTTGTGAATTAAAAGCTTAGTTTAATAAAATAGATAAGGTTGCAACAATTAATCATTTTTCTCTCTGAAGTAAATTTTGCATTCACAGCACTATTTCCCGCTTCGCGCATGCGCAAAATCCACAGGTAGATGAACGATTTCTTTACACATCTTTTACTCACAGCACTATTCCATATTTAGAGCATGCGAGGAATCTGGAGGCAGACAGAGCTATTCCCTTAAGCGATTAGTTTAGCCTGGCAAAAATACCAGCTACACACGTGGACAGTGAGAACAAATCGTTCTGTCGCTAGACGCTCTGTGGCTAGACACTTATGGAATCGAGCAGCCAAGCCGCAACATTTGATGGTGATAACTGTCACTCATAGCGTTTTGTCTTACGTATATCTGCGAGTTCTAACAATTTAAATTATTAAACTAGAAGGACTCATATAGCCTCTGGCGCATATGAGAATCTCGTTTTCAAAGAGAATGAAGTTTTTCCTTTACCTACGGTTTCATTCCTTAAAAGTTTTAATTTGAGCTAGTGGATGATGGGAAAATTGCAAATAGTGTTTCATCAGTAATTTTATACATAAAAGTATTTGTCTTTTAATTCTTAATTCTAAAATGTTGCACTTCCCACACCTCTCTCAAAAAGTGGGTACATTATTGCTGTCAGTGGATATCTCTTAAAAACCACCACTAGTTTTCCAAATTTCTATTCTATACATATTATTTGTAAAACTAGACAACATCTCTGACGTTTCATCGTTTCAGTGATCTGTAAAGATATATATATTAAAACTACTAAGTATTTTAAAAATGCGAATTGTAATATTTCATTAATACCAATCAAATTAAAAAAAAGTCTAATTATCATGCCTAATTATCATTTTCATTGTTTCCTATGGAAATTTCATCACATTCCACTATTAAAATTTCACATTTCTATCATTAATACATCGTTGCAATATTCGTTTCAAATTTTGAAATTTTCAAACTTTTTCAACGTTAGAAGGCACAATTACAGTTTTCGGAAGATTTAAACAGCGTGAATCATAATATTTTATCAATTCCTATTAACCTAAAAAGAATTTTTTTTTTATCTCTAAAAACAAAAAAAATCTGCTAAAACTAAAAAGTTGTGTTTTCCCAACCCCTCTCTGGGTCTAAGGCAGGCATGGCCAACATACGGCCCGCGTAATGAATTTATGTGGCCCGCGAACAATTTTTCAATATTAGCATTTAGCTTCTAGTAATTAATCGAATGAATTCTCGATACTTCTATATTGTTTAAAAAACATTCCGTTATAAAGAAAATCTTATTATTATCAAAAATTATTATCAAGATTGAATGATTTGCATTTGGAAGCTGTGTTAAGAATAGCTACTACAAGTATAGAACCAGGTATTAAAAAAATAATAAGCGATGCAAACCGCCTCACACGTCGCATTAGTTATTATGTTAATTTGTTGTATTGATTTACTTAAAATTATTCATAAACAAATTTCATAATAAAATTTTGTTTACTTAAAGAAATAAGTGTTTTGTTTAACATTTTTCAATTTTAATATTTCGTCCGGCCCGTGAAAATATTTTTTTTTCCAATCCGGCCCGCGGGCAAAAACAGTTGGCCATGCCTGGTCTAAGGCGTCAACTCATTGTTGGCAAAGGAAACTTCGTGGCCTTCACATTTCACCACCAAAATTTAAAATTTCAAGCATATATACATCGTTTGCAATATTCGTTTGAAAATTTTCTAATTTTTCCACCGCTAGAGGTCGCATTATAGCTTTAGAGAGATTCGGAAAGTGTATATCGTAATATTTCATCAATGCCTATCCAACACAAAAGAATTTTTAATTTATCTCTGTAAACAAAAAAGTTCGAAGTCTACAGATGAATAAACATAATATGTCTATCATTATATTCAAAACGAAACTATTATCTCGTTTTCTTTGAAAGCGAGATAAAAATAAAGAAAATATTAAAACCATGATTAAAACAAATATATTAACATTAAATCTGATTATAATATTTTAATAATTCTCTAGTACATACAGGGTGATCGAAAATTCGTGTGCACCTGATAAGGAATGAGAGATTCGTATCTGAACAATTACAATAAATGTCGAAAGTGTGTCCCACACGTCTTGAGACATTTAGTGACATGCCGAACTGTGTTGTTGAAGACGTCGTTCAGCACAGCATGGGCCACATTCCGAATGTTTTCTGTGATGGCCATCTTCAAATCATCAATTTTGAGGGGATTGTCCGAATACACAGAGTTTTTGATTGCAGCCCAGAGATAAAAATCGGGTGGGAAGAGATCTGGGGATCTTGGAGGTCAAATGTTTTTCAAAATGAATCTGTTCCCAAACACGTTGTGAAAGAGTGCCAAAGACAGCTGCAAAGTGTGGGATGTGGCGCCATCCTGCTGAAAGTAGGCCCTGTTAATTTCATATTCTGACAATTGCACAAAGAACAGATAAAGAATATTGTCACAGTATCGTTGGGAGTTGACAATCTCAGAGAAAACAAATGGGTCCGACTATGCGCCTACGCGAAATTCCAACCCAAACACCAATCTTCTGGTCATGCAGGGGTGACTCATGGAACTCATGGGATTGTGTAAGGACCAGAGGCATGAGTTTTGCCTGTTTACATACCCTGACAAATGCAAGTACACCTCATTTGTGAAGAATGTGACGAACAAAATGTCCTCTCCTTCGCGGTCAAAGTCTACAAACTATTGTAGTACGCACTCCACTTACCACTGTCAGCAGGTTTTAACTCACTTCTGGGCCCCACTCTATTTTCTATTTACCTTTGTGATATGCCAACCACTGACCGTGTGGTATCTGCCATATATGCTGATGACTATGCTCTTATTTCTCCCTCTCTTGCTATAGATAGACTGCAAAGGAGCCTGGATGAGGTTCAGGTATGGTATAATAAGTGGAAAATCAAAATCAACGCTGAAAAGGGTGAAGCCATGCTTTTGAGCTCCAAGTCTATTAACAATCCAAATGCTGCATAATTTTTGTATAAGCCAATTAAACGGCAGAAGACGGTTAAATACCTTGGGATTACCCTGCATCATAAGATGAAGTAGGATCCTCATATCGAGAAGATCATATCTAAAGTCAATGCTGTAAGAGGCCAACTCGGCCCTCATACAGGCAGAAACTCAGTTCTTACAATTGATCACAAGCTTTTACTTTACCAGTCTGTAATCAAACTATTATTTTGTATGCTTCTGCTATTTGGGTTAACACCACCAGTAAGAATATCCATAAAGTCCAAACTTTACAAAAGGAAATCATTAGATCTGCCATCAATGCCCCTTGGTTTGTTTCTAACCGTCAAATATATAGGGATCTTGAGGGGGTATTTATTATTTATTTTATTTATTTATTTTTAAAACTTATGCTAACTCTAATGAGCCGTCCTGTGGTCGAGTGGTTAGCACGCTTGGCTACTAATTTAAGGGACCTGGGTTCGAGCCCCGGGTAACGCATGGCTGTGTGTGTTGTTTTTCTGCTGAGGTCCTGCCATCCTCACAGACCTTCTACTATGGCATATAAACTGACAGGCTCCTGTCAGACCTCTGTGGATCAGCCGTCCCGTTACCAAGTGGTTAGCACACTTGGCTACTGATCTAAGGGACCTGGGTTCGAGCCCCGGGTAAGGAATGGATGTGTGTTTGTTGTCTTTCTGCTGAGGTCCTGTCATCCTCACAGACCTTCTACTATGGCATATAAACTGACAGGCTCCTGTCAGACCTCTGTGGCAAGCAGCTGCTTGAGGGGGTATTTATTATTTTTTTTATAAATTATAAACATGAGGTTTTAAACAGACATAAGAGGCCTAAGACCATTGCTTTCCCTCAGGAAAGCTTTGCGCTATAGCTCTATTTTACTGTTTAGGTTTATTCTTATCCAGCCCTCGGGGCCCACTCTTTGTGGTTCACGTATTTTGCTTTATTTACTTCACCTTCAAGGCCTATTAATTAGTTAGAGATTGTTATGAACACATTGTGTCTAGTACATCGAAAGTCAATGTACGATCTACGATGGGACTATCACGTGAATGCGGAATATTTCTATCTGTCTGCTACATTTCCGAAAAACGGGAGAGACAGTAAAAAACTTGATGTTTATCATTGATCGAGCATTATGTTGACAGTCCTTCGCGGCAATAGGAAATTTCTGAGGAAGAATTTTTGTTTTCTATCACTAATCAAAGTACTAATGTTAATATTTTTCCCGTCTGCTTGTGTTAGTACTGGCAACCAATGCAATAGTGCCGCCATTTTTAACTGAAGTGTAATGAAATTTTGTATGCATAGATTTTAGCAGCTTTAAATAAGTATTCGATAAAAGCATAGGTAAATTAGTTTTTTTCTCATCGTTTAACGTTTACTTCTTGAATAGGTTATTCGTGTAAGATGCTTATCTATTAATCCAAAATACTGGGTAAGATATAAAAAGTATTGTAGCTGCTAAGCCAGAGCCATGGAAAGAAAGTGTCTCTCTGTCAATAAAGCTGATGAATGCCATAGAATTGGCCTTTCATATTGTGTGTCTTAAATAGGGTGATCATACGTCCTTTTTTTTTTTATCTCTTGTCCACCCGGAATAAAAAAAATATGCCTCCTTTTTGTGTAAACTCATAACATGTTTTAAAATTAAGGCACTCCTTTTTTTGTATTTTCTTTTTTTAAATTCCTTGAACCCATGAGTGGAATATAAATAACTGTTAAACATGAAATATTATACTGTAAATGAAAATTGTGAATGTTTAATTCTCTTATTGTAAAAGTAACTATTTTCTGTAATATTAATATGGGCATTTTATATGCCAGATAAGAAAAATTTCACACTTTAAAAAATTGCATAAAATTTTGTTTCCTTCCACCTATAGTTGGTGGGAGTGACTAAGTCGGTAGTGCCAGGCTCGTATTCTGTAATTCCCCGGTTCGAGTTCCAGTTGGGGTACTGTTAAGATTTATCTCTACAAAATTCCCAGCCCTTCCCACGGTCAGTAGGTAACACCAAATAGGCTTGGTAAGGTTGCCATCTGTCAGATGGGATGTTAAGCTATAGCCCTGTTTACAGGTGAGAGCCATACCTTGTGCATGTTAAAGAACCTGCTGGATGACATTAACGGAAGGCTTCCAGCTGTCCAGTAGGTCCCCTTCAACCTCTGAGCCTTCGGGGTCCTTGTGACCTGGCCATTTAGCCCATTGTGTGCAAAAAAGTGCAGCTCAGAGTTAACCCAACTGATAGTTGGAGCTATGAATGTTGAGAGCAGTTTCATTTGCAACATAAACGGACAGGAAATGAATTAAGGAATGTTCCTAATTTGTACAAGCCTTATACAAGGGCATACCCTATCAAAACTGAAGTCACTGCTGACCACTACCTCAGTTATAGTTAATAGAAACACAAAATTTGTCTCCTGCAACAGCAGATAGTTTCTAATCATTATGCTATTTAAGGCCAAATAATCCTCAATTGCTTATGAAGTATGAATAAGAATCTGCATGTCAATCAGTTTGAAGTGTAAAATTAAAGCAATTTAACTCTATAAATATTTCCATAAGAGTGTTGCACCCTCTTAACTATGTTAATTATTAAATGATTAATATAACAGCACCCCTTTTAAAACAAATCAATTTTAAAATAAATGTAGAAGCAAGGAAAGGTACACAACCACAATCTCTGCATAGTATCCATAAGATATCTAAGATTACCAGTAGATATCCATAGATCATCTAATGGATAATATGTGGAGATTGTGGTTGTGTGGGTATTTCTTTCCCCCAGGTTGGTATATTCTTTTTTTCTTTGTTATAAAAGAAACTGCCAGCTAATATTGTTCTGAAGCCACATGTACATATATTTAAAACATCTAAAAAAATTTATCGCTGGCATGGCAAGAATTGAACCCACAACTCTAGATACATGCCAGAGCGCTCTAACCATTAAACCACGCATCAGACACTAAAATCTTCCAATTTTATAGGTCTTATTCTGGAAGATTTTAGAATAACTATTGTTGAAGTCTATTTCTACAGGTAATCTGTGTCTTTACTAAACGTGGACATATATTTTTTGTTTCCTATACTCATGAGAAATGTCCATAATTTTAAAAAATTGTTAGTAAAGCTACTACATTAAATACTTCAATTTTTTTTGTCAAAAATCATAAAAGTTTAATGAAATAAAGCAATATTTCTGCTAGTATTATTGATATGTGAAATTAAATTTTAAGAATTAAATTACTATTGTAAATTACAGAATGTAATATGAAAAAAAATTGGATTCATTTGTGTAGATTTTTAATTATGTTTCAAGATAAGTTTTTTTTTTATTAAATTAAGTTATCAAAATGGGTGGGTGGGGTCAAATCCACTTAATTTTGCCCCTCCACACATACTAAGTCATTTGATACTGGTTCAAAAAGATTGAATTTTTAATGAGCTTGGTGTTAATATGTGTATGTAATAGCCCCTCCCCCTCTGCTCTTGGTCAGTGAGAGACACCAATGAGCTTGGAAAGCTGCCATCTGTTGGATGGGATACCCTGTATATATCATACCCTGTGGTCGTTAACATGCTGGGTGGCCTTGATGGGAGGCTTCCATCTGTCTACCAATTGCTGTTCAGTGAGTCCCCTTCCTCCACCCTTCTCTGAATTTTTGGAGTCCTTGTAGCCTGGCCATTTAGCCCATAGTGTACAAAAGAGTGCCACTCAGAGGTAAAACAACTCAATCCATATTTGTCTTCAGATTAAGTATCATGATTTTGATATATGACTGCATTTATCTAACAGTGGTGATCAAAGCCAACCGGATTCATGAACTATGTATAGTGTTAAAACATATTTCTATCTCTAGGTCCCTCACTACTTCTGAATTACCTTTATTACACTAATAGGTTGAAGTCATGGATAAGCTTGCAATTCTCAGCACTCTAGAACAGCAAAGTTGTGATCTCTGAAATTGATCTGGAAAGTTGTATTTTTGTGTATTCCCTGTGGTTATTTCTCTAGCCATTAGGGTCACTGAGATCAGTTGAAGATAACTGGTTCAGTTGTAGGACTTTGGGATTGCAGAAGTATCCTATGTATACCACAACTTTTGAGACTCGAGGTCCTTTCACACTGGTTTTGATATCAGTACTTGTGGTTCTGCTAGCCAGCAACCTCATATCTTGTCTATATATGCACTTAGTTATGAATTATGTTTTTTTTTTCTTTTAAGTTGTATTTAAATTTGTTGAATAAATTATGTGTGCTAGCTCTTAAGTTGTGTAGGTTTGTTTACAGTTTACAAATGAAAGGCATTTCCATGCTGTATTCCTGGGTATAAAGAAAATTACAGAACAAAGGCAAAAATGTGATTATAAAGTTTAAGAATTTAACTTATCAGAAAAGTGGCAACAGAATAAAAAGAGAGAATTTCTTTATAACTTTTTAATAAGGTTTTTGCAGTATAGTTGACTAACAGTAATTGTGTTCATGGTTAAATTTTAGATTAAATTCAGAGGTTCTTGAAAAATTTTTGTGATATAGTTGCAATTGTCTGCCAAACTGTAAAATGGTTTAAGTGATAGTACTTTAATTATTAATAGTGTATTGTATCAAATGTTTGCAATGTAATAGTTTAATTGCTTTAATAAGGTTTGTAATGACTTTTTCTTCTGCTTTCAGTATGATCTTTTTTTTTGCCTTTGGGTAAATATTTACCTGATTTTTATATTTTTTAATGAAAGTATAAAGGCTTATAAATTAGTGTTTATAAAGCAATGTAATCCAAGCACAATAGCCTTGCTGGTTGATATTAAAATGTGACAAGATAGCTTCAGTAACTCAGAATTTATGTGACAACAGTATAGCACAAAATGGTAATTCTATGAAGTGGTTTATATTTGGGGGAGCCAGATCTGTTCTGAGAAACTACAATGAACTGAAGTACACTGTTCATTTACAATGCACCAACAGTTCTGAAATGGAATGTTATTAATAGATTTTTTGTATTATATAAAAATACATTCTCAACCAGCTGCTTGCCACAGAGGTCTAACAATAGCCTGTCAGTGTGTGTGCAACAGTAGAAGGTCTGTGAGGAAGGTAACACCTCAGCAGAAGAACCATACAAACATTTATGCCTTATGTAGGGCTCAAACCCAATTCCCTGTACTCAGGAGCAAAGCATGCTACAAGTCACCAAGGGACATTGATTTCTGTATTAAATGTGTTAATTTCCTTGTGTGTGTGTGTGTGTCTTAACCAGTTAGTTGGTTATATCATGTGCCTATATCTTTTCAGTCAATAGCAACTTCAGATATTTTGTGAAGTGTGCTTCCAGAAAGGATTGTCTGTTTACAACTGCAGATTCTGTTGATTTAAATTTCAAGGATTTGAGTTTTCAGCTGATCATTTTTATGGTGATACAGTTTATAGCAAAGCAACTTATGTGCATAAGATGTATCACAATTTTTGAATTCAGCAAAAAAAGTATAGTGAAGCTAAAGATTGTTATTAAAAATGTTTGCAATAATGTAATTAGTATTTTACAAATTTTTCTAAAAATCAAATTGTGTGAATATTTTATAACCACATATAAAAGATTAATGATGTTCTCTATCTTTTGAATCTTTATTACAGGTGTTTGGAAGCAGTACAATCATTACTAAAAAAATAAACAAATAGAAGAATAAAGCTTAACTCATGAATCCTATATGGGATGATGATGACAAAGATGATGATGAAGAGGAAGATTCTTCAGGATATGAAGTAATGTATTTTTTTAGATTTTTATTGCATTTTAATGTACTTCACAGATGTATTGAGATATACATGTTTCAGGGGAAAAATGCATTAAATGATGAGGTTTTTTCACATTCTGCATTTGTTAAAAAATTAAACAGAAGTGGCATTGAAACAAATTTATTCTAAAAATATATACATTCTATACAACTAAATAATCATATTTATTTAATTGTGAAAGTTATATATATATTTGAATTTATGTGCATACAATTTAATAAATCATCATCATTACCAGAAAATGTTATTTGCACTCTGTTTTACCATACATCAGATTGTAAATTTGACTAATCATAAGTATCAGAATTCTAGATGTATGATGATTGATTAATACATGATAATAAATCTTGCAGTTGGCAGTAACTTAATGCAATACCCTATGAACTCACCAGTATGTCTTGAGTTTATAGTTGGCTAGAATTTGTGCATTGATCAGTTGATAGGAGACTCAACAGGTGGAGACAATGTGATATTTTTTCCTTCGCACCAGATGTATTTCCTGGTGACTAGATTTTTCCCAATAATGGTTATTGTAGAGCTGTCAGCTGTTCAGATTTTTTTTTTTACCCAAATTTTGGTTTAAATTCTTAACTTTGTTTTGTTAGGTTGTTGTTTAAGAAAATCCTCGCAGTAGACATTTAATGTATTATACTAAATTGCATTTAATAAATAACCTAGTTAAAATTCTGTAATCCATCCTTAATTAAAGCTCCCAAATTTTAGTTTTCAGCTTTTTTGCAAAAGGAAATGATAATGAAGATGGAGACTTGATTGAATTAAATATGCCTCTGTCCCCATTTCTTAATTTGTGCTTATCCCTGGGTATTCACCAACAAGAGAATATTTCCCTTAAAGGTACTAATGGTAACCATAAGAATGTAGGGTTGGGCTTTAGGGGTTGGTCTCTGGCTAGTTCGTTGCATCATCACAGGGCAACAGTGCATAGCTTTCCTTCCTGTTATGCTTTTGTACTATCTACAGGCTACTTTGTCATGGAATAGTAAACTTGAAAAATAGCAAGCTAAAATTAAATTTTGCATTCAAAATTAAGTGAATAAATAATTAAATTTGATATGTTCATATAGTGTGCATTTGTAGAGTAGAAATATGATTTATTTATTTTTTTCAAATTTTGAACAGAAAAGTTTTTCTTATGGGAGGGATGCAGTGATCTTTCTAATTGATGCTTCAAAGGAGATGTTTATAGAAGGAGAAGAAGAAGCACCATTTCATTTATGTTTAAAGGTTTGTATAACTGAATTTATGTAACTTTCAGTAGACATTTAATGTATTATACTAAATTGCATTTAATAAATAACCTAGTTAAAATTCTGTATATGCTGTAACCAAAATTGCCTCCATCAATGTATTGTTAAAATCAGGAGTAAACCTTAATTGATGATCACAAGAGACTGTTTTAATTAAACATTTTAATGATGATTATTCACATCATAAACCAGCAAAAACATCTCTGCTAGTTTGCCTGAAGCAACTTAGATATCCACCCAAGTGACTGAAACCAAGTCCATCCATTAATATAAACTGGAAATAAGTAAGAGTGAGCTGTTGATTTTTTGGCCCATTTTTTTTAGTGAATGAGTGTAAATTTTTGTCTGATTTTCATAGCTGGCCTAATGATTATGTTTGGCAGTTTATGATGTATTTACACTTACATATGAATTCTGTAATCAACCAAAGGTTATAAAAGTTTGAATACATTGCACAATTAATGTCTAGCAGCAAATCTGAATATGTTCCTTTGGGGGCGGGGGTGGCTCAGTCGGTAGCGCACCAGGCTCGTAATCTGTAGTTCCCAGGTTCGAGTCCCAGCTGGGTCAGCGTTGAGATTTATCTCCGCAAAATTCCCCGCCCACGGTCAGTAGGGGACACCAATGGGCTTGGAAAGGCCGCCGTCCGTCGGATGGGACGTTAAGCCATGGCCCTGTGTGCGGGAGAGCCATACCCTGTGCACGTTAAAGAACACGCTGGATGGCCTTGACGGGAGGCTACCATCTGTCTCCCAACAGCTGTTCCAGTGGGTCCCCTCCCCCAACCTTCTCTGAGCCTTCGGGGTCCTTGTGGCCTGGCCATTTAGCCCATGGTGTGCAAAAAAGTGCCGCTCAGAGGTAAAACAACCCAAATATGTTCCTTCAAATTACTCTCTATAAATTTAATCAAACACAGTTTGTGGCTGTTTTGCCACTAAACATTTTTCCCTAGGAGGGCTATATCAGCTCATTGCTAAATATAGGTAAATTGCCTCACAGCACAATTTACTTATTACACTTATATTATTCCTATGCATTGTATAATTACCTTTACTTTATAAAAGGCAGCCAATTATAAAATAGAGCATTTACCAGTCCTTGAGCTTGTAACTGGCTGGTGCAGATGACATTTGTTAGCTGGGGATGAAAGTCCTGTTATTCACTCTTCTGGTGTTGCCATTGTTAAATTGATATGTTCATGTCACTAGAGCTGCAGTTATGCCAGTTACAAGCTCAAGGACTGGTAAATCCTCTATTTTATACTTGGCTGTCTTTTATAAGGTTTTTCCTACATTTAGCAATGAGCTGATATAGCCCTCCCCAAGAATACTTTTAATTGTAAAACAGCCAAAAATTGTGTATGATTATTAAATTTATAGAATTAGAGTTGTGGTTTTAATTATTTAAAGTTACACTCTATCAGTACATAATTATCAGCATATTTAAATGGTGGTACTTTTGTTAATTCAATCAACACTATAAAGTTGTGAAGTGCATTTTTAAAAATCTTTTTACATCAATGTGACCATCCAAGTATTATAACTTAATTGTAATTGTAAAGTAATATTACAGTCAAAGTATCTAAGCTTGAGCTTACCAAATAGCAGCCATTACAAGTTAATTGGAGCAAAATTAAGTAATGTCTTTTCATGTAAGCTCCTGGACACTAATTTTATAGGTAGAGAGAGACACAGCAGCTGCAATCTTCATTGGATTGCAGCTGTAATGCCTTTATGCATGGGACTGCAGCATACATGGGCTTGCATGACAAAGATATTAATAATTTCATTCTAATTAGCTTATAGTGACTGCTGTTTGGCAAGCTCAAGCTTAGCCACATTGACTGTTAATATTACTCTGTAAATTGAGGCATGTTAATATAAAATATAACAGTCATGTTAATATAAAAAAAAAGAGATTAAAAAAAGTATTTTCACATTTTTGTAGTGTTGATTGAAATAATGTACTTATCACTGTGCTATTTACATTTTTGGAGATACTTTCTCCATTCAGAAGTGAAAAGCAATTAAACCAGAAATTTGCCCCAAATGCCTAATTATTCATAAGAATTGTAGCATCACTTGCTCACTCCAATATGTTTTAATTTTTCCTTTGTATTGATCACCAAGAATGCTTCAATATTATCCTCATCTACAGCATTAATGAGGGTCATCTCCTGGACATTATAGGGAGGGAATGGGTTGGTATTGAACTCATAATCTGTATAATCTCATAAAAAATAAAATAAATAATACCCCTCAAGCAGCTGCTTGCCACAGAGGTCTGACAGGAGCTTGTCAGTTTACATGCCACAGTAGAAGGTCTGAGAGGATGGCAGGACCTCAGCAGAAAAACGACACAAAGTCCATGCCTTATCCAGGGCTCAAACCCAGGTCCCTTAGATCAGCAGCCAAGTGCACTAACCACTCGACCACGGGACGGCTCAAAATTTCTTCCCACACCAGGAATCGAACCCGGGCCTCCTGGGTGAAAGCCAGATATCCTAACCACTAGACCACGTGGGAACTTGCCAGACTCATAATCTGCAGTTGCAAGTGTTGAGATTTATCTCTGCTAAACTTCTTTCCTGCCCTTGGTCAGAAAGGGGACACTGATGGGCTTGGAAAGTTCCATTGAAGGGATATAAAATTGTGGCCTAATGTGTAGGAGAGTCATACCCTTTTGTAGATGGGGCGGGGGTGGCTCAGTCGGTAGCGCGCCAGGCTCATAATCTGTAGTTCCCAGGTTCGAGTCCCAGCTGGGTCAGCGTTGAGATTTATCTCCGCAAAATTCCCCGCTCTGCCCACGGTCAGTAGGGGACACCGATGGGCTTGGAAAGGCTGCCGTCCATCGGATGGGATGTTAAGCCGTGGCCCCGTGTGCAGGAGAGACATACCCTGTGCACACTAAAGAACACGCTGGATGGCCTTGACGGGAGACTACCATCTGTCTCCCAACCGCTGTTCCAGTGGGTCCCCTCCCCCAACCTTCTCTGAGCCTTCGGGGTCCATGTGACCTGGCCATTTAGCCCATGGTGTGCAAAAAAGTGCCGCTCAGAGGTAAAACAACCCAACAACAACAACCCAACCCTTTTGTAGACGGGTGTGACTCATAGATAGACCTGTGCATGTTAAAGAGCATTTTTGGATAGCTTTGTTGGGAGGTGGTTTCCATGTGTCTCCTAACAGCAGTCCACTAAGTCCCCTTCTCCAATCTGCTCAGCTCTTGTTGCCCTTGTGACCTAGTCATTTATCCTATTCCATCACAAAAGGGCCAATGAGAGGTAAAACAACCTAACTTGAACATCATGTGCCAAGAAGGCCATATCATCAGCATAATTTAAGTCCTAATATTTTCAAATCTCCACCCCTATTCCAAATATTAGAATCTCTATTTTAGCATCATTAAAGAAACATATGTCTTGATTGTAAAGTTAAGTGCAAGATAAATACTGTCATGAATTCTATTGGTAACTGGTGTGATTTTATTCCTTTCCCATAAGAACAAGTTAACAAAATTTTTAAAATAGAAGAAAAAAGTTGAATAAATACTCTGATATGTTTTTTCACTACACCATGAGCACTTGTAACAAAATAGGCAGTTGTTTTAAATTCTGATAATAGGAATGATCACCTCAAGGAAAAGTGAAGTATCACATAATGCACAGGATTTAAAATGTTACTAGTTATTCATTGCTCTCTCTCTTTCATATTATCCTGTGAACATTCTCCAGATTTTTACTCTAGCTGCAGTGGCTTGAACAGTGAAAATGGTGCATATGTGAGTTTGGCAGACATACTAGCCAAGACTCAGTGTGCAAGAGTATTAACTAGAATTCAGGTGATCAAAGTGTGATGGTTCATCCATTCACTTTTATGTTCCCTTAATCAGTTTTACTTTATTTACATTATAATAATTATTTTGGAGCATTTTCTTTACTTTGAATCATCACTCTCCCTGCACCATAGCATTGCGACTGTGCAACTTTATTTTGATTGATGACTGCTAAATGCACAGAGCAGAGACATGCCCACTTAAGTCATCAACAGTGCCCAATATGCAAATGTGGCTTCCACCACATGATGTTGCACGTGCCAGTTTGCAAGCCAAAGTGTATGACTAAGTGACGTTAGGTCATGGAGGAAGTTAGAGAGAGAGAGTTGGAGATGAATTGTGTTAGTGAGATGAGATGAGTTATAGAGATGAGATATGTTGAAGGAGGTTGCTATTAGTTTTTTTGTGAAGGAAGTTGCTTTTTATTTATTGGTTTTTGGTGCAACTTATCAACTTATTTATTTGGTGAGTAGATTTTGAATAAGCATTTATTTACTTTATGAAATTTGTGTTTGAGTTTATTTTTTTCTCTTGAGCAGAATTTGTTTAAAAGTATTAACTTAATTTAAATTTGTTTTGGAGCAATCATTTATTTAAGTTATTTTTTCATCTAATGTTTTTACTAAAGAACCCTTGTTTAATATCTTGGCAAGATTAATTGCCTGGTACCCGACTTTAAACTATCTGCCCAATATAAAGTTTAACATACTTTGCAGTATTATAAAAGGAATTGTTTCTCACTTTCCAGCATTCGTTGATTTCTGCACCACAGGATCCTGTTCTGTTTTTCATGGATATTGTCTTCAAATATAAACTTTTAAGTAACAAGAGTTTGCAGGTCAGGGAAGAAATCAAATTAATATGGTTTTCTTCCCTCTAACAATCAGCTGATTTTTTAAGCATTGGTTTTATCTCTGTTACATATATAGGGTGAGGTTTTGTTTGTATCCCTAAGCAAAGTAAACATTTCAGCATTCACTCTACTGAAGAAAAAAAAGTCTAGGAATATTTATGCATTATTGACTCCAGTGACAAGTAAAATGTCTTGAAGCGCATGTTGAATTGAGAACTTGGTGGTCCAGTAGTAACTCAAGATGATCATTGATATGCCACTATGAGATGTGTGCATTAAGTACATAGGTAATATGTGGCTTGATATGCAAAGAAAAGAAGCAAAATGTTAATTGATACTCCCTTTGGGGAGGAGAAAAATGTGAACCTCAGATTGTTAACCCTGACCTAACCCAATCTGACCTGTAGGGTCTGGCAGTATGAATGCAAGAATCAGACCTCTGGACTGAGCACACAAGCATATACATAATGGGCAGCATCACTGTGGGTAGTACCATTCAACATTCCATTAGGCATAATGTCATTTCAAAATCCATAAATAGCTACATAAATCTGATCCATCTCTATAAGTGGGGTGATATAGGGCTAATCAACCCCTTAGTGCTTCACACCTCCATCTAAAGGTAAACAAGGGAAGGAGCAAATTGTGTCTCAAGCCATTGCTGAAAACATAAGAAGGCAAACAGAGAATGTGTATTATAAACCCGCACAACTAGGACACAATGATTATTAGAGTATTCATAAACTTTCCATTAGCTTATACATTCATATTTACTGTCTATAAATCATAAACATTTTGTGGAAATTTTTTTACCGACTTAAAATATTTGCTAATTCATTTGAAGGTTGGTCCATGATCAACATCAGAAGCTCATCTACACAGTTGATATATATCAGATATGTAATTAGAAATCTAACTGCATGTTTCTTCATCAAAATATAACTTTGTTTTAGGAATTTCCACACAAAGGTAGATAAACATCATTAACCAAGAGTTTTACACCTTATAAATCTACTACTTTCTGTGCATGTACCGCCAAATGTAAACAAATGGCCTTCATACATGCTTATAGATAGAGAGAAAATCAAGACACTGTTTGATAGCCCCGATTTCTGTTGATCAGAAGGTCAATCAAGATTCTTAACATCAAAATGCAAATGAACTGTACAATTTCCACAGGGGAATATGGCAACATGAAGTGGTTAAGGGAAACTGCTTCCTGTGAATATTTTTTGATTATCTAAATTTGATCAACCTTTGACAGAAGAAGAGCCTTTTTCTTATTTTTAGCTCAGCAAAAAATGAATTGCAGCCTTGTAAAAATAAATAAAAACATAAATACCCCCTCAAGCAGCTGCTTGCCTCAGAGGTTTGACAGGAGCCTGCCAGTTTAATATGCCATAGAAGGTCTGAGAGAATGGCAGGACCTCAGCAGAAAAACGACACATACATCCATGCCTTACCCGGGGCTCGAACCCAGGTCCCGTAGATCAGTAGCCAAGCGTGCTAACCACTCAACCACGGGACCGCAAATAGCCTTGTAACAAGTGAAAAAATTAGCTGAAATAAATTGAGTTTCAGTCAGGAGTAGAAATTGAACCTATCACTTCCTGAAAGCACTGACATGTTTTCAAGTAGGTTGTAAAATTGATTCCAGCTCCTGGCTGAAATTATTATTATTTTTTTTTCAGTTATTTTTTAATTGTTATTTGTAATTAAGTGACTTCTTATGTATTTATTATTTTATTTTTTACGTACTTTTAATTATATATGAATAGTGTTAGAAGGCAAACTTCTGTATTGTGTAAAATTCTTGAAATAAACTTTAGTTGAAGGCAGCTGTTTGTGATTGTATTTGATAAGTGTTGTATTATTATAATATAGTGTAATTAATTGAATTATTGCATATTCTTTTCTCTTCTGATTATTTTTCCTATTAAGTATTTTTGATGGCATATTCATCAAATAATATTAAAAAACACCTACAAAAGTTTATTTGTTGAATCCAACAATATAGAAAGACCTATATTTTTACCACAAGTGTTTTAACTTTTTTATATGTAGATAGAAGTTAGCAGATTATTTTAGCAACATTCTGTAAACCCTTAGCAACTCCTATCATATTCTGAGTTACTGGTGACATTCAGAAAATACTACTGGCAACAATGTTTTTTTTTTCAATCATCCATTAATTTGACTTTATATTGCTAGAGGCTAAATAGAAATACACTGATCAGCCAAAACATTAAAACCACCTACCTAATATGATGTAGGTCCTCCTCTCACCACCAAAAGAGCTCTCACCCAATGAGGCATAGATTCAATGAAATGTTGGTAGGTGTCGCTTGATATTTGGTACCATGACTGCAACAGAAGATCCTGCAGTTCCCATAAATTATGTGGTTAGGATGCTGCTGCTTGTACCCATTTCTCCGACTCAAACCCAATTTGGGGGCTATGGCAATAAATGGAATTCCTCATCATGTTCTAGGAACCATTTGTGAACCTTCTTCGCAATGTGACATGAGGCATTGTCTTGTTAAAAGACGCCATCTCCGCCAGGGAATACAGTTGCCATAAAGGGGTGTACTTGGTCAGCCACGATGTTCAAGTAGGTGACAGCTGTCAGCATTTGCTCTACAGGGATAATTGGTCCAAGTATTTCCCAAGAAAATATTGCCCAGACAATCACACTCCCTCCAGCTGCCTGGCTCCATCCTACAGTGCATCCAGGTGAGAAGGCTTCTGGGGATTAACATCACACAGAGCTTGTCCGTTCACATGGTGTAACAGAAAATGGGATTCGTCTAACCATGCAACCCTCTTCCAGTCTTCTATAGTCCAATGTCAATGATTACATGTCCACTGCAAGTGTTGACGACAGTGAATGGCTGTGAGCATAGGCACACAAATGGGTCTTTGACTGTGTATACCCATATCCAAGAGCTTATGATGAACTGTGTGTTTGGACACATTGGACCCTTCACCACAATTGAAATTATGGGTAATGTCAGCCACAGTAATCCTCCTGTTGCTGAAGACATGATGAGATAGCTTGTGCTGACCTCTGGCATCAATAAGGCATGGCCGACCCACACCTTGTAGACAGCTCAAAGTGTCACCGGTGTTTCGGACCATCTTTGATAGGTACTAACTATTGCATAGTGTGAACAGCCTACCGGCATCGCTGTTTCAGAGATGCTCTTACCAAGGTATCGTGCCATAATGATCTAGCCTTTGTCAAAATCAGATAAATCATTTGCTTTTCCCATGTTGAGACGAAAAGAAATACTGACTGTGAGAGCTCTGACCCAGGTATTATATATATCATACGTGACCTTGGCACATCATCTATTAGTTTAGTTCCCAGTTATCCATTAGTTTCAATTTCAATTGTTACAGGGTGCTAAAGATGGAAAATGAAAAATTCATTCTCTTTGAAAACAAGCATTTCATATTCACCAAAGGCAATATGTTCTAGTTTTACTCTCAAAACATTTTGAGAAGGGCAACATATGTATATGAATATACTTATGCACACACACACATACACACACAGGTTGTCCTTTTGATCATGGATCAGACGAAAGCTGCCAACCAGTTACAGCTTTCAAAATTGACTTAACAGTTCTCTCTCACACAAGTAGCTGTCTGTTTTGGTGTTCACTATCTGGAATGTGATGGTGCAGCATGGCCTCAGTTGCTTTTGTGCCATAAAGCACCAAACAACCAACCAAACCTGGATCACAAGAATTATGTTTATTTTTGCAAAAGACATGAATAATGCTTATGTTGTCTGACTCTGCAGATTGTATACAACTGTTTCGCAGTGGATGGACGATGTTAGTGGGCTTTGAAAGCATTGCAAAAAATGATTCCCAAGCTCTTTCCAGGTTATAATTAACCACAACGAGTTGTAGAAATCTACTAATGTATTCTGCCATTTTTGTTTCTACTTCACTTAATAGTTACATTCCTTTTTCAGTGTGCTCGTACTACACTTGCAAATAAAATCGTCAGCAGCAACAAAGATTTAACAGCCATGATTTTATTTGGGACTGTAAGTAACGTTTGATTATTTTCTGTTTTAGTTCAATATTTGTTTTGTGAACTCTCTCTAAACAAATTAATTATATAGTATATCTGAGATTTTATAAAATTATGTATACCTTAATGAATGAACTGAAACTGATATTTTTTACCGTTTTCTTAATGACAAAGTGTTTTTTTTTTCTTTTGTAAGAAAATATGGAACAAACATTCAAGAATGCTACTATGTTGGAAAACAAAAGTGTTTGCACTCTACATTTTTTTGCAATAGTATATCTTCAGTTAAAAAAAATTTAAAGATTTTTATTCTTTTACTTTTTCCCATTTAAATGCTACTAATTATTTAAGATCATCTGCCAAAGTCCTACAGTATACATTGTTATGTTGTTAATTATACTTGCATAAGAATATTAGCTTATGTAAAGGCAATAAAATAATGCTTTAAATACACATGATTTTTAAAGTTTTATGATTAAACTTTCCTGATTTTAGCCTGGGTCCAATGAAAAACACATGATATTTATTCAAGTCACTATGGAGACCAATTATTTTTTTTAACTGTTCAGTAAAAATAGAATGAACTTATTTTAAAGTAATAAGAATCAGAGATAGATCATGTTAAATTCCAAAATAAAGAACATTTAATTCTGCATATTGAAATAATAGAAATTGGAATTCTTGAGAATTTCTTGACAAATATGCAGTTTTTCCAAAATGTTTGCTTCTTGAGAAATTTGGTAGTAAATTTTTTTATTATAATAAATTATTTTAAAATATGTAACACTTATCATCATCATCATCATCCTCAAGCAGCCATGGGCTACGGAGGTCCAACCAGACCGCGCAGTTTAATTTTCCAAGCATATCTGTCCTGAGCTACATATGCTGCATCCGACCACTGCATACCAATTCTAACAAGGTCCTGTTTGACATTGTCTGCCCACCGCATCCTAGGTCTCCCCCTCCTTCTGGGGCCTCTAGGCACACTGTTCATAACCCTATTTGCCAATCTATAATTATCCATACGGGCAACATGGCCAAACCAGCGGAGTGAGTCTCTCTCTGCACAATATGCTGCTTAAAGGAGGTTGCAGACTCCTTTGCCTAACCTCATCATTAGTTACAAAGTTAAACCACCTAATACCCAAGATACTGCATAAGCATCTAGAATCAAAAGCATCTAGTTTCCTGTTATCATGTTTACACATCATCCAAGTTTTATTACCATAACTAACCCTAGAAAGAACCAAACTATTATACAGTCTAATTTTAGTCTTTAGGTGTATACGCCTATTTCTCCACAATCTCCATAGATTCTTAAAAGTCCAGGCAGCAATACCTATTCATCTGTTAATCTCATGCCGCACATCACCAGTATCTGTTATGTAGCTCCCAAGGTAATTAAACTGTGACACCTGCTCAAGACTGCAACCATTCAGATTAACTGAATCACAACCTGCCTGACCAATTTTCATCACTTTAGTTTTCTCTCTGTTTATAACCAAACCTACTCTACTACCAGTTTCATCAACAGCTCGAATGAAAGAGTTCATCTCATCAACATCATTTGCCAAAAGGGCTAAATCATCAGCATAATCTAAATCAGAAATTTTCGTATCTCCAGCCCATTTAAGGCCAAAAGCTTTCCCTTGAAGTGAATTTCGCATAACATAATCAACAACCAAACTAAAGAGAAAAGGAGACAAAATGCACCCTTGTCGAACACCAGAAGTAATGCTAAACCAATTGCTACAAGACTTATCAACTCTCACACATGAATCAGTGTTATTATAGAGAGCTTTCATTATGTTAACTAACTTGCCTGGTATACCATATGATCTCACAATCAACCACAAATTATGACGATCAACAGAGTCGAAAGCCTTTTTGAAATCAACAAAGCTAGCAACCAAAGGTTTCTGAAACTCTAAACATTTCTCAAGAATCTGCCTAAGTGAAAATATCTGATCCACACATCCCCTACCACTTCTGAATCCACATTGCTCATCACGCAATTGCCTGCCAACCAGATTCTTAATTCTATTAAGCACAATCATGTAAAGAACTTTACCTGGAACAGAGAGTAGGCTGATACCCCTATAGTTATCACAAGAACTGCGATCACCTTTTTTGAAAATAGGGATAACAATAGCTCTGGTAAAATCCTTAGGATCCATGCCTTTATCATAAAAGATATTCAGAATTTCAGTCATCCAAGTGGTAACCGAAACATTCCCAGCTCTAAGCATTTCTGTAGTAATTTCATCTACCCCTGGGGATTTATGAAGTTTAATTTAGAAATAGCCAAACTAACTTCAGATTGTGTTATAGGGCCAACATTAAAGCCAACAATGCATCTATCATCATTGCAAACAATGGGAGTAGAATTAACCACATTATTTAGAACATCACTGAAATGCTCAGCCCACCTAGCCTTGACAGAATCCTCACCTTCTATAACCTTACCTTGTTTATCCTTCAATCCCTGTATACCTGTTCGTTTTCTACCACACAAAACATTAACTATCTGGTACAGCTCTCTGCTGTTGTGCTGTCTAACTGCTTCCTCAGCTTTGTCAGCCAGGCCATCAAGCCAAAGATTCTTATCAGTAGCTAACTGATCCTTTACACGTTTATTAAGTTCTTTGTAATGCTTTCTATTAGGACTAGTAGGGTGCTGATTAAGGGCATTCCTGCAGTTCTTTCTTTCCGAAATAAGCTCAAGTGCCTTATCACTCAGATAATTTTGCCTCTTCTGCTCCTTTTTTCCTAAAAGAGTACTGTTAGTGTCCAAAAACGCCTGTTTAAAATGATCCCATTCTTCCTCAACTTCAGTATTAAGTAAACCATGACTGCCATAATGACTAAGTAACCTATCATGGTAAGCTTTAGCTATAACTGGGTCTTTCAGAGCTGCAGTATTAAAGGTAAATTTTTTAACCCTAGCACAACACTATTTAAGTTTAAGTTGCAAGACACTTTTAACAAGGTAATGGTCAGATCCAATTTCAGCTCCCCTATATGCCCTGGTATTTCTAACAGAACTAGCCCATTTGCTGTTAATTAATATATAATCAATCATATTCCTATGCAACCCATCAGGTGAAACCCATGTGTATTTATGTATGTCGCGGTGTTTGTAATATGTGTTAGTTATTCTGAAACCATTGATTGAATTAGTATTGATTAGTATTCAGAAACCATTGATTGATTACCTGTAGGAGACGTTGCCCATTGCCATTGCAGCTACCAATACCAAAAGGGCCTATTACTCCTCCCCAAAGGTCAGAGTTGGTACCAACTTCGGCATTGAAGTCACCAAGAACAAGGGTAATATCTCCTTTCTTGACAGAATTCAAAATATCCTGAAGTTGTCCGTAAAACCTATCCTTCTCATCCTCATCAGAATCCTCAGTGGGAGCATAACAGCAGATAACATTCAAGTGTTTAATGCTTGTCTGAAATTTTGCTGTAAGAAACCTTTCATTAATGCACTCATATCCTAGAAGAGCATCATTAGCATGTCTGCTGAGCAGCAGACCCACGCCTTGGTGATGCTTTCCATCCTCCCTTCCTGTAAAGAGAAATTTAAAGTTATTTTTATGTATCTCACCTTTACCTGTCCATCTGGTCTCTTGCAAGCCTAGAATATCTAGCTTATAGCGCTGGAATTCCTGCATGAGGACATCAAGAGAATAATCTCTATGTAATGTCCTCACGTTCCACATTCCTGCAGAGAGAAAATGATTAGTAGGATTTTTAAAGAAATTAGGTTTATTGAGATTGGTAGGGCCAACAATATCAAATAGCCCCCTGATCGCAGGCATGGGGCAAAGACCTGTTCCTCCTCCGCTAAAGGCTGAAGTCACCGATGCTGGTAGGAACTTCAGGCACCACCTTTTCAAGTGGACTTTTTCAAGAGCCATATGGCCTGCCTGAGACACATTACTCCAGTTTAGGCTTGACGATGCCCAACTAGCTAAGTAAGGTTCAGGTACCTGCGATGGCCTCTGATTAGGATTATCCACCACCTGATATAAGGTATCCCATGCCTCTGTTCACTTAGAGCTGGCAACCCAGAAGCAAACAGAAAACACAGCAGCAGACTCTCCCTCAACAGAGGCCCACCAGTGCAGCAAGTCCAGGATCCATAATCAAGCTCAAATCCATAAACAAGTCCAGTCTAGTAGGTATAAATGGTCAGCACCAGGACCCTATGAAGTTGACCACTCCTCAGCAGGGTTGAAAAAAAAGAAAAAAGTAGCCATAGATGACCAGATCAGTAGGCCATACTGAACTGGCAGCCCTCCCCTTCCATTCCCTTCCAAAAGAGAATATCTCTTTTGAAAGGTACTAACGGCCTGCACCACGAGAAGACGGGGTCGGACATTAGGTGCTAGACCTGGCCGGTTCTGTGCATCATCACTAGGAATTGGTACACAGCTCTCCTTCCAGTTTACGCCTAGCTACCATTTACAGGCCTAACACTTATACATGCTCTTATATAATTCATGACAGGTTCTAGACTAGAAGATGCTGTCAGGGAGGGAAATGCAATGCCTCTAAGCAAACAAGAGACAAAACCTTTTGACCAGTGAAAGAACTTTTATATTTTTATATAATGCTTCGAAAAAGCTGGGCTCTGTTTTAAGTAATCAATTTTTACTTAAAAAATTGTGGTGGTGGAAATAAAAGAAAATATATTCAAATGAAGAAATGAATTATTAGTTTCACTCGTAAAGGTTTTGAGTAATTCGAATTGCTTACAATGGGAAGCAAAACACAATGATTTCTTTCAAATATCAACTAAAATTGAAATGGTAAAATGGCAAAATCAATTATGAAGAGGATTTTTAAAGAATCCAGAAATCCAGTGGAACAGAAGAATACAGAGATTGTAATAAAAACACTTAACAAAAAGAAGTGGAACTAAGATTAAAAAATGAGCTAGAAAAGGCAATATTATGATGAAGGCAAAGCACTCCCATCCCTTAAAAATTTTACCTCAGTGACAAAGGAATTCAACTTTTATGAAGTGCTAGGCAAAATAACACCAAATTTGGACATTTTTCTTTTCACACTCTTTTAACTAAATGACTAACATCAACACAAAACTAAATGAATCTCTTCAAGCTTTTTGTTTCTAAACAAGGGACAAGATTATCAGATGAAGTGATTAATAAATAAAATAATAATACCCCCTCAAGCAGCTGCTTGCCACAGAGGTCTGACAGGAGCCTGTCAGTTTATATGCCATAGTAGAAGGTCTGAGAGGATGGCAGGCCCTCAGCGAAAAACGACACAAACAGCCATGCCTTACCCGTGGCTCGAACCCAGGTCCCTTAGATCAGTAGCCAAGCATGCTAACCACTCGGCCATGGGACGGCTAAAGTGATTAATGCCTTATGTTTTTTAAAGTATCACTTTAAACACAATACATAAGTATTAATTAAAATTGTTATATAAAACATTAAAAATAAAACTGAATAATTTTATTTAATAATAATTTTTTATGTTTTATAATAAATAAAATTAGCATACAAATGTTTTCTTTATACAATTAAAAGGACCTTCTTGCTCAGAAATTAATTAAAAATAACTTAAAATTCTCTTTTGTTGAACAGTAAAATTTTAAAGTTTATCCTTCAAACTATTAATTAACCATTGAAACGGAGCGCTGTCTTTGCTCTGAAAAGCTTCTGAGTTTTCTCCTATAAACTTTTAACATGCAAATAGTTTGAAGGATAAACTTTAAAATTTTATTGCTCAACGACATAGAATTTTAAGTTATTTTTAATTTGCTCTATAATAAAATTTTTTGTTGCTTAGTAGGTTGTTTTGTTAGTAATTACAATTTTAGTTAGTTTAATAAAAGATTTGAGAAAAGTTGAAGAAAAATTAAATATTTTATATATAATTAGATTTTTTGGAAATTCTTGAGAATTTAAAATTGTTGAGGAGTCAGAAACGCCAATAGAAATTCTGAAGTAAAGTATGGGAAATTTTTAATGTGAAAAATTGTGAAATATTTTGCTTTTTCTATATAATAAACGGGAAATTTTATTGTATTTTTTTCATTTTAAATTAAGAAGTCTTAATTGTCTGGTTAATTTATTTCAATTAATAAATAAAATGCTGACCACATTGCAAATTATTTCAACCTTAAAATTTAATACTCTGTAACACTGTATTACAGTTTCAATATATGTTAAACATGGTGTACTCAGAGTTATTTAGTTATTTGCTAAATGCATAAAGTTTTAACAATATGTGAAATCATATATTGAAATATGAGTAAAGCAATATCTTGCAATAGTTCTTAAATGCCAACAACAATGAACAAATGGGAGTCATAAATAATTCTTTTTAGTGATGATATGTCAATTCGAGTAAGTAAACATATTATCTAAAGCATTTCTACACGGCCTCTTCTAAGGTTGAGATATATTCCTATGCTACTGATGTAGGTGCATCTTCACGATTAGTAAATACATGTATCTGTCAATTTATGGGATAATTGCATTCCAAGAGGGTCATGCAATTTGATTTTTTCTCCAATGGCAATGTTTTAAATAGAAGTTACCTGATCATTTGCTAATTTCATTTTTCTGTATGAAAAAGTTAATTTCATAAGAAATATTTTTGATAGTAAAAATTTTTGATAGTTTAGTGGTTAGAACATTGGCATGTAATCAGGCCACATGGTTTGTATCCACAGTAAAACTCAATTTTTTCAGCAAAACTGTGCCTTGAGTTCTAAGTTTAAGGTAATTTTTAATTGTTAAAAGAGTGGTTTTCTCAAAACATTTTATACTAACAATTAATATTTGTATAATATTAACTTATGATTTATAAATATGTATATATATCTATAGCTGTAAAATCTGTAAATGGAGGGGTGGGGGTGGCTCAGTCAGTAGTGTGCCAGACTCATAATCTGTAGTTCCCATGTTCGAGTTCCAGTTGGGCCAGAACTGAGATTTATCACCACAAAACTCTCCGCCCTGCTCACTGTCAGTAGGGGACACCAATGGGCTTAGAAAGGCTACCATCCATTGGATGGGACATTAAGCTGTGGTCCTTTGTGTGCGAGCCATACTCTGTGCACTTAAAGAACATGCTGGATGGCTTGATGGAAGGTTACCACCTGTCTCCCAACAGTTTTCTGTTGGTCTTTTTTTTCTTCTTCAGTCTTTCCCCTTTCTTAACCTTCTCTGAACCTTCAGGCCTTTTAGCCTACTGTGTGCAAAAAAGTGCTGCTCAGTGGTAAAATAACCCAACTTAAATCTGTAAATGGTAGCTAGTTATTTACTGGAAGGAGAGCTATACACAAATCCTTGTGATGATGCACAGAACTGGCCAGTCCTAGCACCTAAAGTTTGACCTCACCTTGTGGTGCAGACTCTTTGTTATCTTTCAGAAGAGATACTCTCTTGAAATTGATCTGAACTCTATGGCTACTTTTTCTTTTTTCTTACTCTCTCGAGGAGTGGTGAACCACACAGGGTTTTAACCTTATATACAACCTGAATAGAATAATGGCTTTGAGCTTGATTATGGATCCTGAATTTGCTGTACTGGTGGGCTTCTGTTGAGGGAAAATCTTTCGCTGTATTTTCTGTTTGTTTGTGAGTTGACAACCCCAAGTGAATAGATTCACAGGATATGTTTTATCAGCTGGTGGATAATCCTGATCAGAGGCCATTTCAGATACTCGAGTCCTTGTTTCTACAGGCATCGTCACACCTACACTGGAGGAAGTCCTACCAGTGTAGATGACTTCAGCTTTTAGTAGTAGGGGGAACAGTCTTTGCCCATGTCTACAATTAGGGTTTGTTTGATATTGTCAACACTTCCTCTCTCAATAAACATAGTTTCTTTGAAACATCTCATTAACCATTTTCACTCCATAGGTTCTTGGAATTTGAGGAGTCTTCAGGGTGATTATGTTCTTAATGTCCTCACACAAGAATTCTCCTGTTATAACCTAGATATTCTTGGCTTACAAGAGACCAGATGGACCAGATAAAGGTCAGATATTAAAAAATAATCCCAAATTTCTCTTTTCGGGGAGGGAAGATGGAAAGCATCTTCAAGGTATAGGTTTGCTTCCCAGCAGACATGCTAGTAATGCTCTTCTAGGATATGAGTGCATTAAAGGTTTCTTATAGCTAAATTTAAAACAAGCAAAAAAGATTTGATTGTTATCTGTTGTTATGCCATTGAGGATGAGAAAGACAAGTTTTAGAGACAACTTCAGGATATTTTGAATTCTGTCAAGGAAGAGATATTACCCTTGTTCTAGGTGACAATGGTAAAGTTGGTACTAACTCTGACCTTTGGAGAGGGATGATAGGTCTCTTTGGTATTGTGGTTAATGCATTTTTTTTTATATGTGGGACAGAGAAGAATCCTAGAAGCTACTTCTAGCTTTTACAGGCCTCATACAAGGACATTTTCTACTAAGACCAAAGTCACAGCTGATTACTGCCTCAGTTAGAGCTAACACAACACACAAAGTTTGCCTTTCTGCAACAGTTGCTAGCTCCCTAACCACTATGCCAGTTAAGGCTCAAAATGAGGAATGTCTTCTCCAGGTAAGGAAACTTAGATTTGAGAATAACTAGCACTTATTCCAAACACCACCAGCATAATAAGTACACGTGGGTTTCACCAGATGGGTTTTAAATAACATCAAATGGGCTAGTTCTGTTAGGAATACCAGGTCATATAGGGGGGGCTGCAATTGGATTTGACCATTACTTTATTAAAAGTGTTTTGCAACTTAAACTAAAAAAGTGTTGTGCTATGAGGAGCATTCAAAAAGTCCTTGATATGCATCTGCAAAAACAAATACCATTTCACTTACCTCAACAAAACTTTTACTGCCCTTCAAAGTACTCCCCTGCAGCATCTCTTGCAAAGTTGCAGACATCTACGCCAATTCTGGAGCACTTGGTAGTAGTCTTGTTGGGAAATACTCTGCAATTCTGAATGAATGCATTTTGCAAGGTCTTGCAACCTGGAAAAGGCTTACCAGCAAGTTCCTTTTTGATTTTTGGAAACAACTAAAAATCACATCATGTAATATCAGGTGAAGATGCAAGATGGGGTAGCAGTTTCATTTTTTCCTTCTCCAGATAGGCCATAACTTGCTGGATTTTGTGATCACTGGCATTGTCACAAAGGAGAACCCTTAACGTGTCTGTTGTTGGATTCTACTCCTTCATCTTCTTAGGGGTGGGGTGACTCAGTCATGGTCCAGGATCGTAATCTGCAGTTCCCAGTTTCAAGTCCCAGCTGGGTCAGTATTGAGATATATTTTCGCAAAACTCCCCGCCCTGCCCACTGTCAGTAGGGGACAGCAATGGGCTTGGAAAGGCCGCCGTCCGTCGGATGAGATGTTACTGTGGCTCTGTGTGCGGGAGTACCATACCCTGCACATGTTAAAGAACACAATGGATGGCCTTGATGGGAAGCTACCCATCAATCTGTCTCCCAACAGCTGTTCCAGTGGATCCACTCTCCCAACCTTCTATTAGCCTTCAGGGTCCTTGTAACCTGGCCATTTAGCCCATTGTGTGCAAAAAAAGTGCCACTCAGAGGTAAAACAACCAACTAAAAAATTCATCTCCTTAACCATTTTAGGCAAAACATTGTTGGTGTAGTATTGCCCATTTATAGTCATTTTTTCAGGTGAGGTATCCACAGCTACCACTTATTGGGAATTGAAAAAAAAAAGTAAACAGCCTCTTCCTTGAGCAAAAGTCTTGTTAGAAGATTAGGGATGTGGTTTATCTTCCACAGCCCATACATAGTTGTTGATCTTTCAGGGAGTTCTATAGTAATAAAACCATGTCTCATCACCTGTGATAATATCTGTTGATTTTTTTGGGACTACTAGGTTCAAACATTGTGTCAACATCACCTTGCACGAGTCGACTAGCCCTTTTTTGCTGCTCTGTCAGTTTGTGGGGTGCCCATTTGGTACAGATCTTTTGGAACTTTAAATGTTGATGAATAATTGTTTCCACACTGTCAATCAGTACACTGACATCTAAGCTTATTACCTGAATGGTGATGTTTGGGTAATAATTTGTGGTTGATATTAGATCATAAGGCATACCGGCCCTGTGGGATATCAAGTTAGTTGACATGGTGTTATTAAAGAGAGCTTTGATTGAGTCATATAAGATTGGTAAGGCTTGTAGTAATTGGTTTAGTATTGCTTCTGTGTTTGACACAAAAAGGGTGCATTATGTCTCCTTTTCTCTTTATTGGCTATTGATTATGTTATGCAAAATTCACTGCAAGTGGAAGATTTTGGGGCTTAAATGGTTTAGAGATCTGAAAATTTCTGATTTAGCTTATGCTGATGAATTTGCTTTTTTGCAAATGATATTAGTGAGATGAACTCTTTCATTAGAGCTGTTGATGGAACTGGCAGTAGAGTAGGTTTGGTGATATACAGAAAGAAAACTAAAGTGATGAAAATTGATCAGGCAGGATGTGGTTCAGTTGATCTGAGTGGTTGCATCTTTGAGCAAAGTCTCAGTTTAATTACCTTGAAAGCTGTGTAACAGATACTGGTGATATGTGGCATGAGATAAACAGAAGAATAGGGATTGCTGCTGGGACTCTTAAGTTTTCACAAATAGAATTTTTTGGTAATTAAAGAAATGATTAGTATGTAAAATGTGCATTTTTTTTTTTAGAATGTGAGTAAGGGTAATAGAGACAAAAAATTATTAAACTTTTTCGTTTCTCGACATTCTCCTTCATTTTCTGGCCTAATTGTATTTCTTGCCCCTTAATGGAGAGGCACTATCTTGAAATGATAAATTTGCTCATGTTGGCAGTAGTATTACCTCCCTCTCAATTTTTTTTCTAGATCCAAGTCTTCCTAAGATCATGCAATGCAGGCTATATGCATCTGTTATACTATATATATATATGGTGAATTTAATAAATATTTCCCTCATTATTTTAATATCAAAACATGGTACTTTTATATTTGCTTTTTTACTTAAGAATCTATGGAGTGAGTGGAGAAATAGGCATATATACCCAAGGCTGGACTTTGACTTTCTGAAATATGTCCTAAAATATTGAAATTTGAGAGGCTCCCAAAAATTTGAAAGTTGAATATGTATACTGTATTTCTTTGATTCTAAGATGCACTTTTTTTCCCATATAGATGTCTCTAAAAACGGGGTGCGTCTTAGAATCGAGGCGTCTTAGAATCGCAGTTTTTTCTTCTTCGAATTTTTCCACGCCTTGCACGCTTGGCACCACACTTTTCGTTTTTAAGCGGAAACTCTGCCTCCAAGTTTGACCATTATTGAATTCTTGTAAATGTAAATGCTGATGAAACCCCGGTCTTCGATATGCCTCGAAATTACACTGTCAACATTAAAGGTGCTAAAGAAATCAGGATTATTAGCACAGGTTACGAAAAACAGCATATTACTGTGATGCCATGCATCACCGCTGATGGTCGAAAGTTGCCACCATATTTAATTTTAAATCAAGAAACTATTCCAAAGAATGAAATATTCCCCAAAGGTGTTATTGTGTGTGCAAAAATAATGGACAGATGACTGCTGAGCTTATGGAAGACTGGATAAATGTTGTGTAGAATAGATGTCGTGGAAGTCTTCATAACGCATCTAGCATGCTAGTACTTGATGCATTTCATGGACATTTGTCCGAACAGGTCAAAAATAAAATCGTGGTGACTTGGTTGTGATTCCTGGTGGCATGACTAGCCAACTGCAGCCACTCGACGTTTCAGTCAACAAACCATTTAAGGATTGCTTGAGAAAGGGATGTGAAACTTGGCTGTTGACTGACAACCTTCTGCTGACACCTTCCAGAAGTATTAAGAAAGCGCCGGCATCAAAATTGGTGGAACAGCTTGGAAGTTAAACCCAGAAAGAATAGTGCAGCACTCATTTAAAAAATGTTGCATTACCAATGCTCTCGATGGTTCAGAAGACAATATATTATGGGATAATAAAGATAAAGACGGCTCAGAAGAATCAGACTCTGAATGTGAAGTAGACTATGATATTGATTCAGATGCAGATATCGACGGCTCAGAAGAATCAGACTGATATTGATTCAGAAGGAAGTGATGAATAACATACCTATTGATAAATAGGTACTATTGTTATTAATAAATTGAATTCTATAATAATAAAAATATTTTTTAGATATATTTTAACATTTTATTTTATTTATTTTGTTTTTCTTATAATCAGAGCTTTTTTTTTTGTTGGCGGTACTGAAATTAAGGTGCTTCTTACAATTGATGGCATCTTAGAATCGAAGAAATATGGTATATAATTATTCTGATTGAGGGGAATATTGAAAAACAAACATGAAACTAAAGTGGTGAAAACATTATTCTAGCTTTGGTAAGCAAAGATAAACAGTATTTGCACAATAGATTAAATATTAAATTTTTTTTCATAATGCAGTAAAACTTGAAATACATTTCTTTGAGACCCCTCATATTGTAAGGCCCTAAGCTGTAGCTTAGCTAGCTTATGTGTAAGTTTGGCCCTATATGCACCTAAAGACTAAAATTAGGCTGTATATTAGTTTGGTTCTTTCTAGAGTTAGTTATGGTAGTGAAACTTGGATGCTTTGCAAGCAAGATGGCAGGAAACTTAATGCTTTTGATTCTAGATGCTTGCACAGTATCTTGGGCATTAGGTGGTTCAACTTTGTAAGTAATGATGAGGTTAAGCAAAGGAGTCATCAACCTCCTTTGAGCAGTATATTATGTTGGTTTGGCCATGCTGTTCATATGCATAATTATAGATTAGTGAATAGGGTTATGAACATTGTTCTTAAAGGTCTCAGAAAGAGTGGGAGACCTAGGATGTGGTAGGCAGACAGTGTCAAACAGGACCTTGTTTAGAATTGGTCTACAGTGGCCAGATGCTTTTGGAGAACTAAATTGTACAATCTGGTTGGACCTCCATAGCCCATGGCTGCTTGAGGATGATGATAATGATATATACACACATTGTGGCAAGAAATAACGAGACTAAAAAAATTAAAAGAATGATGCATAGGGAAACAAGTTTATTAACTGTTTCTTTCAAAATAATTCGAGGGACCAAATGCACTTTTTATAATGTTCATATAAACTTTGGAAAACTTAGTTGCTGTGATGGTAATTAATTCTGCCATCACATTCTTCTGAATCTCATCAACTATATCAAATTGGTGACCTTTCAATCTGTTTCAACTTAAAAAATCTGCTGGAGTCAGGGGAATAAGGGGCAGCAGGTGGTGGGGGAGATTGATCACAGTAACCTTTTTATTTGGGGAGGTGGGCAGAAATCCTTACATTATGATTATGAACGTGGCATATTGTCATGATTTGAGGGATAATTTTTGAAATTAAACTTTTGTTAACTTTAACTTGCTTATTAATATTGAAATAATTGTTATAATAAGCCATATGTACAATTTCACTTTTGTATTCCAATCATGCTTCTTTAGGAGAAACATAAAAACACCAGTGACTTCAAACATATTTATGTGTTTCAAGATTTGGATGAACCTGGTGCCGAAAGATATTTAGAAATAGAAGAACTAATGGATTGTAAGTATTGGAAATTAAAATGTTTTGTTGATTTTTATTATAATCCATGTGTTTTAGTGAAAGTTTTTTAAAAATGCAGATCATTCACAAATAGAATTTTTTGGTACTTAAGAAATGGTTAGTATGTAAAAATATACATTTTTTTTTAGAATGTGAGTAAGGGTAATAGAGACAAAAAATTATTAAACTTATTCCAGTCTCTTGGCCCTCTCTTTACATTTTCTGGCATGATTGTATTTCTTTCCCCCCCCCATGCCCCCCCCCCACTTTCCTCTCAATTTTTTTTTCTAGATCCAAGTCTGCCTAAGATCATGCAATGCAGGCTATTTACATCTGTTACTATTACTATATATATGATGAATTTAATAAACATTTCCCTCATTTTTTTGTATCAAAACATGGCATTTTATATTTACTTTTCATATGTTTTAAATATATTTTGGTTGAAAAGATTATATTTTAAACCTTGTTTCATATCTATTTTAAATTATATGCAACTAGTGGATCCTGAAATATTTCAGAAGAACTATGGGCATAGTAAAGATTTCTCACTGTCAGATGCGCTTTGGACTTGTGGAATAATTTTTGCAAATTGGTAAGTAATTTTAAGAAATGTTTTGAGGTGTATAGTTTATTCGTTTTTGTAATATTTAATCTCCATTTTGTTATATATAAGGTACAATTGGTAACATGACAGGCTTGCATCCTGATTCAAGGTTTGAATTTTAATTGTGCCAACTGTGAGATTTTCCTCTCTACATCACCCTGCCCTTAATGAGAAAACAGATATTAATATGCTTAAAAAGAGTCAGCATTTATCCAAAGCCATAACTACATGTTAGAAATCATCAAATTTCACTGGTTGACAACAGTCTCTCTTCTAACTGTGACACTGTTCAAATATGTTTCTTTCCCCTACCGTGTTCAGAGTGTTTGGGTCCTTGAATCTGGTCAATTAGCCCATAAATGTGGAAATGAATTCAACTGAGGGGTAACTCAACAGCTAAAAATCATTTCACAGTTGTGAAATAACCAAATTAGGTGCTAGATGAATTCACTACACTTGGTATATTCAAAGCTCTAGAAATAGTCATCAAAGTGGTATATTTCATCTTTGAAAATTTGAAAACCACAATCTCCAGAAATTCTCTTATTAACACCAGGCTTTCAAAACACTTAACTCCAGCTGCTAACTCAAGCAGATTGAAAAGCATGAAAAATCAGTTGTGATAGAGGATCAACTATATTGTCTTTGCTCCTTTCACATTGTTTCAGTTGCAGCCATGTATGAATCAATCTAAGGTTATGTACTCTGGACTGATGTCATAGCATACATATGATAAATTTAGTAAATATTCACCCCTCCTAAATTTATACCTTTTGTAAGAGGGGAGGGGAAGTCATATGTGGGGACATAGTAAGTATGGTGCAACACAATCCTGATTGAAAAAGAGCAATGAAAACATTTTTTTGCACCTTTGTAAAATTTTTTATGTGACTTTCACTCTGCTGGAATTAGTATCTAAGCTTAGTCATTCTGCAGGTTTTAATTTTCGTAATTCTTTCAGCATCCATCATAGTCTAAAAATTTCAAAGGAGTAAACAAACAGCATTGTGTTGTTTAATTACATCTCTGGGGATATGCAATCATATTGATCATCTCTGGGGATATGCAATCCACTATGGTACTTTATGCACCTTAAACTTAATCTGATATGTGATGCTGGCCATCTTTGTCTAATACAATTACTATATTTTATTTTCTAATGTAAAACATGAAAATGTAACTAAGAAGTATTTACTCTGCATAATGAGAATATGAAGAAATTTTGGCAAAAAAATTACTTATTTTACACAAAGTACACTTTGTAAGCTATTTTTACCAGTCAAAAAAAAGTGCCAAGATTTTACATTCCCCAAAAAAATGTTAAACACAATCGAAAGCTAGTATCTAATTGTAAATGTGTAAAATTCAATTTTGCCAATAAATTATTGTTACCTTTTGAGCTGACTTTAAAAAATAGTGAATTTGTCAATGTAAAATGAATGTGCTGTAGAAGCATCTTAGGAAAGTAACTTTTCTAAATTACTTGAAATAAATGACACCAAGAGTTTTGTAGATGCTTATTTCTCACCAGCTAATCAAATTTTGTTACAAGGTTCCAGTTATCCAACACCTATGGGGGATTCTGGATAAGTGTAATTTCTGATTGCTTGAGACTTACTCTTAGAAATGCCCTATAAAGTATTGTAACCTATGAATATATTTTTAATATACACCGCTAACCATTTTTTATGCCAGTGAAAGAAACTATAGCACACAAAAGCAATAGAATTATGAACATATACAATAAATGCATGTACTGTACTTACCTCACATGAATATCTTCATAACATGGATCCCTGATTACTGTTGTCTGTCCTTGACATTAAACTCCACTAACACACTGTACAATTAACTTAAAACAGTTCACTTAAAGTTTGGGCCGAATAGTTTATTGAGTGGATTCTGTAGAATTTTTATGAAGATCAGCTGATGATGTTATAATATCTGGAGCAGTGGTTGAGGGTATAGATCTAGGATCAGGAGGAGTAGATGTGGATTCCATCTGTACTCTTGAATAATGTACCAATATCTTCCCATTTGCATGACCTTCTCTTAACAACTAAATTTTACATGAGAATGCAAAGAGCAAGTAATGCAGGTTCATGATGTGCAGCTGCATTACTTGCTGAGCAGAGAAGATTGGTTGATGTTGAGTAAAAGTAATTACAGTTTCAAATTATTCTGGTTTCTTAAATTCAGATAATTCAGATAGTGTATTGTGTTGTACAATCTGTTGCTGAAATAAGTTTAATGATAGGATATGTAATAGTAGTCACTAAAGTAGATGGTGATAGGTTCAGATTTGTAGAATGCTTTAACCTTTTGCACTCGAAAGTTTTTTCGCTATAGGAGAGTAGCAACTCAAAGCTTTTTTGCTAAAAAGTAGATGAAATTTTTTACAACTAACATAAAAATAAATCATACATAAATTAATGAATAAAACTATTTTATTTCAATATTTCATGTATTTTTACATTGTACAAGACCTAATATTGAATATCAAGTTTGTAATTTTGCCTGGTGTGATATTTTAGGAGGCACTCGCCAAGCTGCATTCTCAGTTTGTCAAGACAAGTGTTACAAACGTGTTGAAAATCACCTCTTAGTTGATTGACCAGTGATTTAATGTATTTCAAATGACTAAGTGGACGTTCATTTCTGTGCTTTTTTACTAGTTTATATAAGATGTAGGAATTAAACATCTAAAATGTAAAGAGGAAAGATATCTGTTTATAAAACAGTTATTGTCGCCTCTCAGTCGCCATTCGAGTTGCTGCTTCAAACCAAGTGGCAACTGAGGGTCGCCTCTCAAGTGCAAAGGGTTAATATATGTACTGTGCCTACATCCACTACCATTGTTTTTACCTCCCTCACCTAATCCCATGCTTTCTGCCTATATAGGGTGTCTCATAAATACTGCACACCACATAGCAGGAGATGGCTTCGTCAGTAGTATGCCAGGCTTATAATCTTCCAAGTTTGAGCTTTATTTCTGCTAATCCCTATTGCCCTCAGTCAGAAAGAAGGACACCAATGAGCTTGGAAAGGCTGCCATA
The DNA here is from genome assembly GCA_038380435.1 of Ryuthela nishihirai. Lineage (NCBI taxonomy): Eukaryota > Metazoa > Arthropoda > Arachnida > Araneae > Heptathelidae > Ryuthela > Ryuthela nishihirai. Next base: position 25,151,694 of record JAWZYU010000003.1, read on the forward strand.
TGTTTGGATGGACATTAAGCTGTGGCCCTGTGTGCAGGAGAGCCATACCCTATATGCATGTTAAAAAAATTCCAGATGGCTTTGATGGGAGGCTGTCATCTGCCCAGTAGGTCCCTTTCCCTTAACCAACTTGGATTCCTTGGAGTCCTTGTGACTTTGCCATTTAGCTCATTGTGTGCATAATAGTGCTGCTCAAAGATAAAACAAATCAACTCACATAGTGCAATTCTTTGAACAAAAAATAAGATGAAATTGTTTTTGGACATACTTTGATATAGGCTATAATTAATGAATAAAATAAGTTCAAAGTTGATTAATGTCATTTTCAGTTATCGAAAATATGTGTTTGTTGATCAATACAAAGTAAAAGTCAAAGCAAGGTGCAATAAACAGGGGTATGTCTGATGTTGTACATCAAGGTACGAAAATATTAATCAGAAAAGATACATACAAAGAAATGAAATGGAATACCAAGCAAATAATCAGGCTGTTACAAAAATGTAGATTTCACCATATTACACACCAAAAGCAGACAAGGAACTGTAACAGATGTTAATCATGACACTACACCATAATTTTGAAGATTTATGGAAATGCAAAAGTGCTTACAAATCAATATAATCTAAATATGTTCTTCAATAAACACTCTGAAGAACAACAGCAAGGTTATCAAAAGAGAAGGGTAGGATCATGGGGCTGCTCATAAAAGCAAACTGATCACAATTGGTCCAAAGGAACACCACCATTCCTGTATGCAAATAACTTCATAGCCAATGCTTGTGCACTTTTAAAAACAAGTCACAACTTTTATGAGGAAATGTAGGGGCAGGGGTGGCTCAGTTGGTAGCATGCCAGGCTCATAATCTGCACTTCCCAGGTTCAAGTCCCACCTAGACCAACATTGAGATTTATCTCTGCAAAACAGTTGATGGGCTTGGAAAGGCCGCCATCTGTCGGATATGGCCCCTTGTGTGGGAGAGCCATACGCTGAGCATGTTAAAGGACACATTGGAGGCTTTGATGGGAGGCTAGCATCTGTCTCCTAACAGCTGTATAGTGGATCCCTTTCTCCCAACCTTTTCTAAGCCCTTGGGGTCCTTGTGATTTAGCCCATTGTGTGGAGAAAAAAAAATGCCACTCAATGATAAAACAACCCAACCCACAATGTATATGTTAGAAAACTCAATGAGTGGCAGCAGTTCACATTATGTGTGCACTGAACATATCATGTATTCTTGTTTGTGAATGCTATAATATGTACTTGCTATTTGGACAATTTTACCTCAATGTGTTCCTCACTATTTAGGAATATTCCCTACAGTACTTTATGCAATGTCAGCTAAACCCACTGATTTGATGGCTAGATTAATACCTCAGAGAAATGGAACATATTACCAGGATTATGTGATTATGACAGTGGCCACTCATGCAGAGCATGGATGCTTGCTCTGGAAGTGTCTGGACTGGAGATGGTACATGACAATCATACGAATTACTTACATTGCATCACAAGCCATCTTGTGATGGCTTATGATATTCACTGATAAATGTTAAAATTTTAAGACAGAAAATATTTACAGGATTGTTGAATAAATATATTCTAGAGTGTGATAGGTTGTTTATTTTTGTCCATCCACTTTTTTATTTGTATTTGATATAATCTAAAATGATGAAAATTGATTAAATCTTACTTATACAAAAAAAAAAAAACAAGTATCTATCTGACTGGCAATTTTTTACTTTAAAAAAAATGAAGTTCTTAGAAATGTTCATACAATAATTTCCCTTATGGCAAGAAATGAGCCCAATGAATGATTTTGATTAGTTCCACATTATATGAAATCCCTTTTTTCATTTTTGTACTATCGAAATATGTTATTTTTTCACTAAGTATTTTAATGCTTCTTATAGTATAAAATTATTTAATAACATTAAACTTTTCTATTCTAAAAGTACTGTATTTTTATGCTTTACACAATTTGGGTATATATAACTTTGTTTTTTCGTGTGTAGCAGTGTGCATAATGATGAAAGAATTAAGTATTAGTATTTGTGTTTTAGTTATCACTGTCAATGCATTAAACAATGGTATTTTAATAAACATTTGTTGTTTTCACAGTAAATTAAAGCTTGGGCACAAGAGAATTCTTCTTTTTACAACAGAAGATAATCCTCATGAAGGAAATGCACAACTCCAGCAGCAAGCAAAAGCAAAAGCTAAAGATCTATTTGACCTTGGAATAGATATTGATTTAATGCATATTCAGAAGCCAGAAAAAGTTTTTGATGTTTCCCGATTTTATAGGGTAATTAATATTTCTATTTAATTATGTTGTATTAATATATTTATAAAGTTTGTGAAACACTCATAAATTTCATGTTATAATTGATTTGGAGTTTTGGTAATCAGCAAATCAAAATTAACTGCTGGTTATCTGAACTACACTAGTTTGTTTTGGGATTAGTTTATCAAATTTTAGCTTGCTTTTTTTTAAATGAGTTATTTCACATTGTCTGTCTATAGACATTAAACTTTTTTTATTCTTAGAGATAATTTAAAAATTATTTTTGGGTTGGAGAGGTAATGATGAAATATGATTCAAATTTTCTGAATGATGATCAAGAAATTTGCACTGACAGCAAGATTTGCCCCCTTACCACCAGAAGGTGTAGAAAAATACAACTTTTTATTTTAAAAGATAAACAAATTCTTTTTGTGTTACGTAGGTATTAATAAAATATTGCTATGTGCATTTTTTCAATCATCTGTTAGTTCAAATTTTCACTGTTGACTTAATGGCAGAAAATAAAAAACTTCCATTCTCTTTGAAAATGAACACCCCATATTTAGCAGAGGCAATATGTTATTCTTCTAGTTCAGTTTCTAATATCATTAAATATCAAAATTGAAAATTTCTTAGATATATGTTGTGCTTAATGCTTTTGTAATAAATTTTGCTTTATTATCTTGGCCTTAAATTTCACCTATAATAGGTTATAACTAGGGATACTTATTTTTACTTTTTTGATAAAAGGAACTTTAAGTAACTGCTGTGATCAGTAACAAACATTATTGAAAATTATGCTTATGAAAGCTTCTAAGAAAATTTTAGAAAAATTACCAAATGTACAGAAAGTGATCCACTTGATTGTTGTAAAGAAATAGGAAATTAATTTAACTTGTCCATTGGAAATGCCAAAGGTTGGTGGTTCCTCTTGACTGAGAAATGCGAATAATTTCTTGAAATTCATTACCTTTTTTTTCATTAATTTTTCTTTAAATTCAATTTTCACCATTTGAAACAAACTGACACAAATTGATGAACAATATGGAAAGCATTTTTAAAACAAATTAATCAATCAGATCAACGCGAGTAAAGAAAACAAATGTACTATTTTACCTACTTTTTATCATAAAATGCAGCAACTCAAACTTACTAAACATCACTTAAGCCAATGTGGACCCCATAAAATAGTGTTGAAGCAGAATGTCACTTGTATGAATATGTATGTGATGCAGAATGTCACTGTAATGAATCTATATAAACTGTTCAATATTGAAATTGCCTCATCTAGAAGGAGTGAAAGGAATCTTCTGAAACTCATGATAGATACATGATCAAATGATTATAACATGATTTCATTTATAGCTCAATGCAACGAATTAAATGAAGGTATAAAGTAAAATGGATGTCCTTTAGTATGTAGTGAAGCACTGTGTTTCATGATACATTCAACAATATGTTGGGGCATGAAGATTTCTGGTGGTGTCCTGAGGGATGTTTCATCACACAACATGCATATGGTCCCATAGCACAGCTGTGTTTTGTGCTAGTTGAGGATGGGCTGGAAGGTGACATTCAATCATGTCCCAAGGATGCTTGATTATTGACAGGTCTGGGGAAATGCTGGCTAAAGAATAGTTTGGGTATCTTGTAAAACACACCCTGGGGATGGCAACAGTATGTGGGTGAATGTTATCTAGCTGGAATGGTAATTCAACTGGTTGTAAGAGGTCTATGACATATTGCTAGATATTTGCATTACTGATTACACATACTACAGGTGACCTGCTGTCAGTACTGATGGCTCCTCAAATGAGAATACACTATGGGTGAGTGGTATGGTATTGCAGATGACAGCTGAATCCATCTGTCATTGTCTCGAGGTGTGAATGTGATCATCAGTACCCAGGCAGAACCAGGATTCATTGCTGAAGGATGTGTTGCCATTCCTCATTCCAGGTAGTTCAAACCTGATACTAGTCCAGCTAAGCCAATAATGACTCCACAGTAAAGTTCATCTGGCAGTGGTCCTGGTTGTGATGGGAACTTCCATGGAAGCAGGTACATTTTATCAAATGATGCTACAGTTGTAGCCCTGGTGATCCACCTGTGTTGTTGTACATCTGACCATGTGTGATAACTGAGTATTCTTGAGACCATTGGCACCAACAATGGTCAACTGTCCTTCCATCACAGCCCACATTTGACACTACAACAGGTAGAACATCTGGCTTCACACAGCCCTACATTATACATTAAGTAAAGGCAAATCCCATTTGTACCGCAACATATGGCTGCACATCAAGTATGGGGAGAATGCCATAATCTCCACTAACTACGCCAGGGCAAGACAGTGCCACAAGGACACAGCTCATTCACGGCTACCTATGGCGAACAGTCCTGTAGAAGGAAGGTTCATCCATCGGTCAAAACCTAAATTTAATCTGTTCCCCAGTTAGGCACAAAAATGGTATATAGAACCAAGTTGACCCGGCTCCCGGGGTGGAAACTCTTAGTTTGGCTGTTCCATCGATAAGCCCGTTGACCAGGAATCCCACTACCAGCCATGAGCCTTCAACTTCGCCCTCTCCATAGTTCCACGGACCGATTGCCCCCAGCCGCAGTCTTCCAACCTACAATTTCACCGAGGCTGCACCGATGAGCCCACTGGACTGGGTTCCCCAAGCCCAGTCCGCAGATCCTCAGCCACAGCCCCTCCACTGGGACTGCAACCCAGAGCTTCTCAGGGGACAAGTCATTAAGCCCACTAGTCTGGAGGCTCTCTTACCAGTCAGCAGGCCCTCAACAGGCCCCTCCACCAGAGGTTACAAGATCATGTGCAAACCAAGAACCAATGAGCCATGACCCTACTTCACAGAGGCACCAGTATGCCCCCCCACCACCACCACGTCAAGGTGGTCCCCTATTGGGGGGCACACAGCCTTACAATCTAATCACTCAAACATGTCCAGCTGCTGATACAGTTGGCAAGAAGATCATCATGGTATCTTCTATACTTTGTCCTTGATATCTGCCATCAGCACTTTCATAGATTATTTCAGACAACTATGGCACCTGAAGCATTTCACTTAGGTCCTCAGCATTTACTGTGAGTAAAATCAACATGTACATCTTGAGTAAATACCACATGTTTGTCATGGAATAAAAACCCAACTGCTTCTGTTGGGGAGCAATTTCAGTGTCTAGCAATGTAATAAGTGATTAATCATTGAAGATGCATGACAGATGCCACAATTAAAATGTACAGTATTTGCTTTCAGTCAGTTTTTGGAGGTGATTTTGCATGTATTCATATTTGTAAATTCTTAAAAATTCTTTGAAATGTAAAGCTCACTTTTTCAAGCAATTTTACCTGTTTATAACTACTTTTAAATTTGAAATAAATGAAATGGTAAAAGAAAGATGTTAAATAAATGCAATTTCTGGAATCAAAATACTAAAAGATTTTTATTTGTGAAAAAATTAGAGTATTTTTAATGCTTTTTAAACTGACTCCAGATCACTTCCCAAGTACATTGAACATGTAACATGGCGATAAAAAATTTTAAACAGTTGACATCCACAGATGTTTTATACAGCTTATAACAGATGAAATTAATAAGCTTATTTCAAGGCAGAATTCAGAACTCAACTGTGAAAACCTTGAAAAGCTCAGAAAATACTGAGAAACCTAAAAGTAGATGAGAAATTGACAGCTCCAAATTTGAATGTAGAGCACCTAATGATTACATCTGATTGATGTTTTGGCTATTTAAGATGCAGAATTTTTTTTTTTCACTGATATTGCTAAACTGTGATAATTTTTAGTTTATCATAAATATTTCATGTTTGATAAATGGCATGAAGTGTAGAAATAGTTCTTTACTCTTTACAAACATCAATATTTTTAGTATAGAAAAAGTATCCCATTGTTACTTTTGATATCCTCATAAAGAGTCTTATTTTAGCTAAAGACATCCTTTTTTTTTTCACACTGCATTTATTTTAATATAATTATGTGCTTGTATGCTACAAAACCATTAAAAAGGATGATTATAGTGATTCTGTAAAGGCTAATGATTTTAAATTTAGCTCCACTATAAGCCAAAGATAATTCTTTTTTTCCTAATAGACTATAGCCATAATTTCCAAACTTTTTTTTATTGAGAATTATAAGTTAATTTGTGGGGGAAGGGGGGTCACTAATTTTAGTTACCTCTGTTGACCCAGATATTTATTAACTATTCTGGATTTTATGACTAAAAACAAATCAGTTGAAGGTAAATTTATTTAAAATTATAATTTTACTTAAATCTTTACAATAATAATTTGGTTTCCTTTTTATTCATCAGACTTTGTGGACCATCACTGGTTATCCTCAGAGGCCATTATTGAGCAATGCTGAACTAAGTAAAAATCTGAAATTATAAATTAGAGAATCAGAAATAGAGAACATCAATATGTATTAAAAATTAATGACAGTGAATACTAAACTACTCTTAAGTTACCAGTGAATGAATATAATTATAAAAATTTATAAATGAAAAGTAATATGAAAAATAAAAGTTTTACCTTACCACACCTAAAAAACTAAATTATACCAGATGGACAGACTTTTTCCAACTGTGTTCAGTCAAAAAAAGTGAACATTAAAACTATTTTTGTCAAATAACTAATGGCTAAAAGGAAATAGATCAAATTAAACAGCCTCATAGTCCTGAATTTTTGCCAATCAGCAAACTCTAAGATTAGTGAAATAGTGCCACAATTTTTTTTTTAATTTTAAAAACAAGTTAATTTAAAAAGTTAAAAATATTTTGAAGGATATAAAGTTTAATTAAACTACCTTAAAACTGAGATTGAATCATTTCAATTTGTATTAAACAACAACTGTGGAAAAGTTAAGCTTCAATACAGTGGCAAAAATATTATTTGAAAAGACAAATTTGTAATTCTAATTATGAAATTGCATCAATTAAGAATAGTACTAAAATAAGTCTATGAATTAAGAATACCACTAAAATAAGTCTATGAATTAAGAATACTACTAAAATAAGTATATTAATTTTAAGAAGAATCTATTATCTTTATCTTTTAAAAACTGAATTTTTTATTATAATGTCTGAATCAATGTCTTCTAAGGTAGCTGCCATTTGAGGTCACATACCTAATGATTAAATTTTTTTTTTCTTATTGCAATATACAGTTAGTGGCCACTTTATTATATACATTTCCATGTTATGTCAATAGTAACTCAGATACAAACCTCTGCAACTTCTTAAATATACTTTTTTTTTTTTGAGAAAATGTTACTGAAGATAATTTAAAGATCTCAAGTCAAATCTAATTAAATCTTGTTTCCCAACAATATTCATTCAATATTTAAAGAGTTATGAAAGTTGAAACATTTGAAATGTTAACTCTTTTTGAAAAAAAGAAACATTCAAAATAGGAAAAAACATAATTTTTGCACAAACTACTAAAAATAAAAATTTAATATTACACGATTTTAGCTATACTTACATTTAAGAACTAAACTTTTGAGGAGAGCCTTAGCTGCTCATTTAAAGAATAAAGCTTAAATTACCACATGGTACAATCTGCTTATTTGCCTTATGTTAGTTAGGTTGTCACTGGAAGGAGATCTATGTGCCAATCCCCATGTGATGATGCATAGAACCGGCCAGGCCTAGCACCTAATGTCAAACCCCACCTTCTCGTGGTGCAGACCATTAGTACCTTTCAAAAGAGATACACTCTTGTGGAAGTGAACGGAAGGGGAGAGCTACCAGACTAGTGTGGCCTACTGATCTGGACAACTATGGCTATTTTTCTTTTTTTTTCCTACCCTGCTGAGGAGTGGTCAACCACACAGGGTCCTGGTGCTGACCATATAAATCTACTGGACTGGACGGATATAAGGCTCTGAGCTTTATTATGGATCCTGAATTTGCTGCACTGGTGGGCTTCTGTGGAGGGAAAATCTTCCGCTGTGTTTTCTGTTTGTGGGTTGACAGCCCCAAGTGAATAGATTCACAGGATATGTTTATCAGCTGGTGGATAATCCTGAGCAGAGGTCATTGCAGACACCTGAACACTTTGCTTCTATTGGCATCATCAAATTCTACATTGGAAGAAGTCTTTCAATGTAGATGGCTTCAGCCATTAGTGGTGGGGGAACGGGTCTTTGCCCCATGTCTGCGATTAGGGGGCTGTTTGATATTGTCAGCATTCCCTCTCTCAATAAACATAGTTTCTTTAAACATCCCACTAACCATTTTCTTTCCATAGGTAGTTGGAATGTGAGGACTCTGCACAGAGCTTTTTCTCTTGAAATGAATGAATGTCCTCCTTGAATCCTCCTTGAATGTCCTCACAGAAGAATTCCACCGTTATAATTTAGATATTCTCGGCTTGCAAGAGAGCAGATGGACAGATAAAGGTCAGATTCTTAAAAATAATCTTAAATTTCTCTTTTCAGGGAGAGATGACAATAAACATCACCAAGGCGTGTGTCTGCTTCTTAGCAGACATGCTAGTGATTTTCTTCTAGGATATGAGTGCATTAATGAAAGGTTTCTTACAGCAAAATTGCAGACAAGTGTTAAAGACTTTGAATTTTATCTGCTGTTATGCCCCCACTGAGGATGAGAAGGATAGGTTTTATGGACAACTTCAGGATATTTTGAATTCTGTCAAGAAAGGAGATATTACCCTTGTTCTAGGTGACTTCAATGCCAAAGTTGGTACTGACTCTGACCTTTCGGGATGAGTAATAGGCCCTTTTGGTATGGGTAGCTGCAATGGCAATGGGCAACGTCTCCTACAGGTAATTAAACTCAATGGTTTCAGAATAACTAACACTTATTGCAAACACCGCGACGTACATAAGTACACATGGGTTTCACCTGATGGGCTGCATAAGAATATGATAGATTATGTATTAATTAACAGCAAATGGACTAGTTCTGTTAGGAATACCAGGGCATACAGGGGAGCTGAAATTGGATCTGACCAATACCTTGTTAAAAGTGTCTTGCAACTTAAGCTTAAAAAGTGTTGTGCTAGGGTTAAAAGATTTACCTTTAATACTGAAGCTCTGAAAGACCCAATTATAGCTAAAGCTTACCATGATAAGTTACTTAGTCATTATGACAGTCATGGTTTGCTTACTACTGAAGTTGAGGAAGAACAGGATCATTTTAAACAGGCTTTTTTGGACAATAACAATACTCTTTTAGGAAAAAAGGAGCAGAAGAGGCAGAATTATCTGAGTGATAAGGCACTTGAGCTTATTTTGGAAAGAATGAACTGCAGGAATGTCCTTAATCAATACCCTACTAGTCCTAATAGAAAGCATTACAGAGAACTTAATAAATGTGTAAAAGATCAGTTAGCTGCTGATAAGAATCTTTGGCTTGATGGTTTGGCTGACAAAGCTGAGGAAGCAGTTAGACAGCACAACAGCAGAGAGCTGTACCAGATAGTTAATGTTTTGTGTAGTAGTAAACAGACAGGTATACAGGGATTGAAGGATAAACAAGGTAAGGTTATAGAAGGTGAGGATTGTGTCATTTCTAGGTGGGCTGAGCATTTCAGTGATGTTCTAAGCAATGTGGTTAGTTCTACTCCCATTGTTTGCAATGATGATAGATGCATTGGTGGCTTTAATGTTGACCCTATAATACAATCTAAAGTTATTTTGGCTATTTCTAAATTAAACTTCATAAATCCCCAGGGGTAGATGAAATTACTACGGAAATGCTTAGAGCTGGGAATGTTTCAGTTACCACTAGGATGACTGAAATTTTGAATATCTTTTATGATAAAGGCATGGTTCCTAAAGATTTTACCAGAGCTATTATTATCCCTATTTTCAAAAAAGGTGATCGTAGTTCTTGTGATAACTATAGGGGTATCAGCCTACTCTCTGTTCCAGGTAAAGTTCTTTCCATGATTGTGCTTAATAGAATTAAGAATCTGGTTGGCAGGCAATTGCGTGATGAGCAATGTGGATTCAGAAGTGGTAGGGGATGTGTAGATCAGATATTTTCACTTAGGCAGATTCTTGAGAAATGTTTAGAGTTTCAGAAACCTTTGGTTGCTAGCTTTGTTGATTTCAAAAAGGCTTTCGACTCTGTTGATCATCATAATTTGTGGTTGATTGTGAGATCATATGGTATACCAGACAAGTTGGTTAACATAATGAAAGCTCTCTATAATAACACCGAGTCATGTGTGAGAGTTGATAAGGCTTGTAGCAATTGGTTTAGCATTACTTCTGGTGTTCGACAAGGGTGCATTTTGTCTCCTTTTCTCTTTAGTTTGGTTATTGATTATGTTATGCGAAATTCACTTCAAGGGAAAGATCTTGGCCTTAAATGGGCTGGAGATACAAAAATTTCTGATTTAGGTTATGCTGATGATTTAGCCCTTTTGGCAAATGATGTTGATGAGATAAACTCTTTCATTCGAGCTGTTGGTGAAACTGATAGTAGGGTAGGTTTGGTGATAAACAGAGAGAAAACTAAAGTGATGAAAATTGGTCAGGCAGGCTGTGATTCAGTTAATCTGAATGGTTGCAGTTTTGAGCAGGTGTCACAGTTTAATTATCTTGGGAGCTATGTAACAGATACTGGTGATGTGCGGTATGAAATTAACAGACGAATAGGGATTGCTGCCGGGACTTTTAAGAATCTGTAGTGTGTGGAGAAATAGGCGTATACACTTGAAGACTAAAATTAGACTGTATAATAATTTGGTTCTTTCTAGGGTTAGTTATGGTAGTGAAACTTGGACACTTTGTAAACAAGATAACAGGAAACTAGATGCTTATTCAGTATCTTGGACATTAGGTGGTTTAACTTTGTAACTAATGATGAGGTTAGGCAAAGGAGTCGGTAACCTCCTTTGAGCAGCATATTGTGTAGAGAGATACTCCACTGGTTTGGCCATGTTGCCCGTATGAATAATTATAGATTGAATAGGGTTATGAACAGTGTGCCTAAGGGCCTCCAGAAAGAGGGGGAGACCTAGGATGCGGTGGGCAGACAATGTCAAACAGGACCTTGTTGGAATTGGTGTGCAGTGGCCAGATGCAGCAGATGTAGCTCAGGACAGATATGCTTGGAGAACTAAACTGCATGGTCTGGTTGGACCTCCGTAACCCATGGCTGCTTGATGATGATGATGACTCTTATTACTTTTTACATATACCTTTTCCTAGCAAAGGCTATCAAGAGTAAGAAAGGAATAATTAGTAGTCCATGAGCTTTGATACCTTGCTGGTTTAGATGACACCTGGTCACTAGGATTGCATGTCCCTTTTTATGCTGATTCAGCATACTCATTGTTAAGTTGATGTTGATGGAGTGTGTCATCACGGCTGTGGTTATCAGTCCTGGTGTTGTTGAAAATCATTGAAGTCATGGGTTTTCTATCATTTATGTAGATACCCATTGCTAATGTGCACTAACTTCTGCTGGTAGTTCTGTTTTCATGATATTAAGCTCTTGGATGATTATACATTGTATGATGTATTGTATTGATTAAGCAGATTCTCAAGGATTTTTCAAAAACATTTAACATTATCTAAGGAACTGAAAGTTTTAAAACTTTTAAAAAACTCATTAAAATCATAACCAATTGTTCCTGTGACATGTCGTGTTTTGCCATTGCTTCTCTCTGGTAGCTTTGTCAGACACCATATAACCTGATGTTTAGATAAAATCTCCCATCTGACATTATCAGCTGCTTGCACAGCAGGTGTGTGTCTGCACATGCATAGGAGATTCTAAGCTGCCAGGAGGGGTGGAATCTCGTGTTGTAGAGCTGCTTATGTAAATTAATCATAATGGATTCAGCATATTGAAATTGAAATTTAGTTTGTGGTGCTATTATAGGTTTGTATATTAAATTGTGTATTTCTAATTTATTATCTATTATAGTTTGAACTAAAGTTATATCTTAATATCTTAAATGTAAATACAGCTAAAAGCATGTAATATTAAATTTTTACAACCTATAACTGTGAGTGTAGTTTATTTTAATTGAGTAAAAATATTCTTATGCATGTTAATAAAGTTTAGTATGAAGGTTATTGTTTTTATTTTAACCTGTTTTTAATAACTTTTCAGATCAATTGTTTAAACTGATATTGTTGCCATTGAATATTTCAATTTTTGTAACTTTCAAATACCAAATATTGTTAAAAACCAGAGATTTAAATGGGTTTAATTGCGAAGAAAAGCTTATTTAAAAAAGTCATTGAGTTCTGTTTCTGAGTTACTATTGACATAACATGGAACTGTATCTAATAAAGTGACTGCTGAATGTACTGGAATTTAATGGCTGGCCATTAAAAAGTGCAACACCAGGAAAGACGAGATAGCAAAGCCATATTTAGTGAATACATAGCTTATGTTACAAGGATCAAATGATTACAAATACAACTCGGTTAGACTTATGGAATACAAAGAAATCAGTATCTTGTGTAGCCACCATGAGTGGCAATAACCGCTGCTACACAGCATTGATAGGATGAGATGTTGGACATGTGTTTGGGGAATGTCAGTCAGTTTCGATACATAGCCAAAGTTCATCTGTTGTAGCAGCTGCTGGTGTCTGGTGTGCTAGTCGTTGTGAGATCATGGAACAGACATGTTCAATTGAGGACAGATCTGGCAAACGTGCAGGCCAAGGCATAAGTGCCTCATGGTGACTATCCAGGAATTGTTGGGCGATGGGAGACCACTGATGCCATATTCTCATCACTGTGGCCATATTCTCAAGCACCGATGTCTCGGTACGACGATCTGCCTTCCCGTAATCCCACAATTCTCTTGATCAAAGTCGGACACCTGGTCGTATGGATGCCATTGTTCTTTAATGGGGCATACTTGATCCTTTAGTGCGTGAGAACTGCGAGCAAACACAATTCTAATGCTTTACACCAGCTCTTTGTAATCTCCTCTTATACCACTTCCAGGGGGCATTACTGTCGCATATGATGTGTATGTGCTGTGCTTTGAATCATTTACATGTTCCCCCATGGGCTACCCATCTTGCATATTTCGGGATAATGAGTTCTTCCTGGTGTTGCACTTTTAATGACCAGCCGTGTCTATTTGAATAGCAATATAAATAATTCTAGAAGTAGCAAAGGGAAAATGATTTACATCACTATTATGCTCTGCTTTGAATTGCTATATTTCTTCTGAATTAGAGAAACTTAAAAACTCATCTAATGAATTATTGAAATCGGCAAAACATTTTTGGAAAGAAATCGTTTTCTGGATCAATTTTATCCAAAACATCCATTGGAAGATTTTGCAAAAACATTTTATAGTTTTAAAAAAATGAATAAGAAACTAATGAAAAAAAAATATACATAAAGAAATGTCAGTACTTGCCCAGCACTGTGTGACAAAATATCCATTTTCAACTCCTGTGCACTAAAAATTTTAAAGTAAAACCAAATCTTTTGTTGCTATTATGTGGCTTATAACAAGCTCAAAAAAAAAATTGTCCCCTTTGTATTCCATTTTTAAGATATATATGATAAATGATAAAAATGATTAAAAAGAAGCACTGAAATAATTTTAAATCACAAATAACTAAAATAAAGGAAAAAACACTTTGTTGTACTTTTGTAGAAATCATCAAAATCTTCCAATGGAAAAAATGCTCCCTCTGCTGTCTTTATACAACTGAAAATAAGCATAGATGAGTCTAACCTATACAAGTTAATTAATACTTTGCAAGCTAGTGCAAATAGTTGGGGTTGATAACTAAAATGAGAACATGCCTGATGGCAAATGTGTCTTCTAGACTGTTGATTATTTTGGAGTCTGAAATGTCTATTTTTAACATATATGTAAATGTAAAAGTTAGCTCAAAGTTTTATATTTGGGAAAAATGTAAATTTCTTATGTCATATTAATTGTCCTGTTACATGTTTTCAGCCATATACACCAAAGAGAAAACATTATGACCACCTGCCTAATATGATGTTGGTCCTTCATGGGCCATCAAAACAGCTCTTACCGGCGAGGCATGGACGCTGCAAGTTTTTTAAAGGTGTTGTGGTATCTGGTGCCAACACATTACCAGCAGATCCTCTAACTATTGTAAGTTACATGGTTGAGCCACCACAGATTGGATATGCTGTTCTAACACAAACCACAGATGCTTGATTCGATTGATGTCTGGGGAATTTGGAGGCCAGGACAAAACCTGGAAGTCTTCCTCATGTTTCACAAGCCATTCTCGAACAATCCGGGCAATGTGGCATGGCGCATTATCCTGCTGAAAGAAGACAGGCACTACTAGAGGGGAATACTGTTGCCATGAAAGGCTGTACCTGTCTGCAATGATGTTTAGGTAGGTGGTAGACATCATAGTTTCCTGCACATGAATGATTGGACCCAGGGTTCCCAGCAGGAAATTGCCCATAGCATTACACTTCCTCCACAGGCTTGTTTTCATCCCACAGTGCATCCTGGTACCAACACTTTCCCAGGTAAACGATGCACACATACCCTGCCATCCACATGGTGCAACAGGAAATGAGATTCATTGACTAGATGACCTTCCAATCATTCAAGGTATAGTTTTGATGTTCGTGTGGCAATTGTAGGCACTTTTGACTGTGAACCAAGGTTAGCATGGGCACTTGGAGCTGCCTGTGGCTATGCAGCCCCATTTTCAACAGTTTGATGTACTATGTATTATGACACATTACTCCCATCACCAGCATTCAAATTACGGGTGAGTTGTGCCACAGTATCCCTTCTGTTGGCTTGTACCATATGGGATAGCCTTCACTCACCTCTAGCATCGATGAGCCATGGTTGGCCCACACCTTGCCGACAGTTCGTGGTTTTTTCCCTCCTCATACCACTTTTTGAAGGTACTAATCACGGCTGAACGTGAGCATCCCACAAGCCTTGCTGTCTCAGAAATGCTCTGACCCAGTCATCTGGACATTACAATTTGGCCTTTGTCAAACACACTTAAGTTCGCTGCCTTTCCCATCTGAAGAACAAGAATAATGCTGTTTAACAGAGCTCAGTATCAGGTGTTATTTATATCATTTAATGACCTTCACACAAGTCGTTGTTGACCTGTAGATGCTTCAATTTGCATAAAGATGTGCTGGTCATGATGTTTTGGGTCTTCGATGTATGCAGGCTTAGTGAACCACATTTTCTCAGATTCAGCACTGTTTTAATATGACTAATTTATTATATACACTGTTATATATGGATTATTATTGAATAGTATAAATTGAACTATCTTGGCAAAATGTTTTTCTGTATGTAAAACTAAGCTAAAATATTTGGAGGAATCTTTAATAATCATGAGCACAAGTATTAATTTGAAAATTCTAATAGTTATTTTATATAAGATTTTATTATGACATCAGTTATGATATCTAAATGCAGGACATTATATTTTCTTCTGAAGATGAAAATTCAAAATTACCTGAAGCTTCTGAAAAATTCGATGATTTATTGACAAGGTAGGTGAAATTATAATTTCATACTTTGGAATACATAATAACTTTGTATCCTTAGCAGTGTATGTAACTCAATAGATAATTACCAGTAATAAAAGTGTT
This sequence comes from Ryuthela nishihirai, assembly GCA_038380435.1. Classification (NCBI taxonomy): domain Eukaryota; kingdom Metazoa; phylum Arthropoda; class Arachnida; order Araneae; family Heptathelidae; genus Ryuthela; species Ryuthela nishihirai. Next base: position 25,167,600 of record JAWZYU010000003.1, read on the forward strand.
TCTGATTGTGCAGTAGTATGAAAAAAATACATATAGTATATAAGTGACAGAAACTTGGTATGTCATGATTTAGTTTAGACTTATATCAGTTATAATACTAGTACACCATTAAGTTCCAAAGCCAATATAGACATAGTAGTCTACCAGTTGATATTCTTTTACAATGTGCAGTACAAGTGCAAGCAGAGTATATAGTTCTATCTTAATCTAAGTTATCAACACTTGTTACATCTTTGTTTTCCATGTAATGAAGTATTATTAGTAGTTTGTTAATTTTTTTAACAAGCTCACCCTCCGTGCTAATTTGGAAATGGTTATGATTCTTTCTAAATCTGAAAATTAAGAACAATGAAAATATTTTGCCTCCAAAGAAAAGACTATTCATATTTAATGTCAAATGGCTCAAAGATCCATAGTATTCACCAAGGTTTGCAAATATTGATAATATTTTAGTTTTAAGTGTTTTTGACATTTAAGTTTTAAAGTTTTATTAGTTTATCCTAGTGTAATATCTTTAAAAAGCTAAAGATCAAAAACCTTCATTCTACCTATAAATAAACATTGAATTTGTATATATTTTTAGTCCTACTTTTTCTAACAGTAGAGTATTTATTATTATTTATTTTTTATAGTAATCCTATCTAAGACTTGGTTTTTCTCTGTAAAAATTAACCTTTTAATACATTTTGTAAATCCCAAAAGCTTACAAACTAAATGGATACAAATCGAATGATTTATATGTTCAATAAAGTTGCCGAAAATGACAAAAGTAAGCATTATACTGCTGTGATTACTGAGACTTTTTTTCACACCCAATCAATTGTTTTCTTCCTTTTAATGTTCCCAAACTGAAGCTTCATGGAGAGTGTTCTCTGAACTCTTGCATTAAATTATTCCTTGATCTTTCGAAAATCCCTCAAAAGTAACCTGTAATAATGTGTTAGTAGTAAATGTCAATATTGATGGTGAAAGTACACAATATTGTGATGATGATGAAAATTTCAGTAGTACTAAAGAAAAAAATATGGAACTATATAATTATCCTGTTTCAAGTAAATTTGTTTATATATTACTATGTAGAATTACATGCTGTTTAAGATGTAGCATGCCATATTCTGTTCATTAGTTATTTCAGAATGAGGTTCAAATCCAATGAAATTACTCTTTTTTTTACTGGATTATGTTAAATAAGCGCTATGAAAATTTATATGCTTGTGTTTTCCTCAAATATTTTAATTTATAAAAATTCACAATTAAATACTCTTTACTCTGATATATGGCACGACCTATTTCTGTTTATTAGTTATTTCAGAATAAAATTTCAAAGTTTTCTTCTTTTTTTTCTGCTGTAAGCACTTCAAAATAATCCAGGCCACCAGAATGAATTATGCTCTACAAACCTTGCATGTTAAGGGTTAAATTGATATGAACAATTTATGTTTGAATGTAGGCAGTGATTTCAGTAGTTACTTACTTAGGGCACTGTTAGTGGAGTTTAGAGATACAATTTTGTAAACCTCTGTTTGCCTACAGTATACAGTAAATATGGGTGGTATGGAAAATTAATCCTACATTCTCAAACTTTATCTCGAAAGCATTCTGTTTAAGAAACATGGCAAGTGAATCAGCACACATCTTGGGAGTACCCTTGGTCTGCAAATATGGCTATGCATTCAAGTATGATAATGGTTGTAAAAAATAGTACTGTTCTGAATTTGTAAAAAAAAAATTTTTTTCTTTGACAGCATCAAAAGTGAAACATGAATTGTGATCATCATTGCCTATTATTTAAATGCATTTTCATTTCATAGTTTGATTTTATGTAGAAACACTTAAAGAAGGAATGATTCTTAAATCCAAAATTCTGTGCATATAAAAAAAAATTTAAATATAGCATATACACTAGTGTTCATGAAAATCAGATCAGAGATCAAGAAGGACCAATCAACACGCTCATATTTGGGAGTTCATTGTAGCTTTACTGCAGTAATAAATTATTACAATATGAAATCAATTGGAGAGTTACATACCGAGTTGTTTAATAATGACTGTGTCCACCCCTTGCTTCTATGAACTGCTGTACACTGCAAGGCATGGAGTCAAATGTTTGATGCTGGATTGTGAAATAGCATCCAAGCACTATGCACCCATTCCCAAAGTTCATCTACATTTGCTGTAATGCATGGTGTTGCTGCAACCTCCATTTGACCATATCTCATATTTTCAATGGGTGACAAATCAGGGGATTTAGCAGGCTATGGAGGATATGCACATTATTTTGCCTTATGTATTCAACAATGGCAGCTGCTGCTGCATGGGAGTCTTGCATTGTCCTGCTGCAATATGGCATGTGACAGTCTGTGAGTACGGAAGAGCTATTGACTCTAAAATGTGGATATAACAAGTACTGGTAATGGTGGTGTGGATCCATACTAGGGCAGATTTGCTTTCATAATTGATCACATCCCATTCATTGGTGCTGTATGCCTTGTCTGAATACACTCCTCTTGGTGTGTCTCTCACCAACTCATTGGTGGATGCGGATTCTGCCATTGGGACATACATAACAATTTGTATATTAGTACTTTTTACAGTTTTTTTTTTTTACTATGATTTTGGTTTTTGTCAAAGGTTGAGTTTATATGAATTTTTGTATACACAAATTCAATTTTAAGTTTTTAATAAAACAAAGAAATTTACATTTTATCACAAGTGTGTTGTGATAAATGGTTTATTTCAGAAGTATGTTGCTAAGAAGGTTCAGAAACATAGATGAAACATAAATTCTACTATATCTTATGCTGCATACATTTCTAATAAATCTAGGAACCATGTTTTGAACATCTCTGATTCTTCTAAATTGACATTCATATTTTATCTCACAAAGATTCTGAAACTTGATACCATGCCATCATTTAAGTTTTTGTAGCCAAACTTCATAGGCTTTTATTTGGTTGGCTAAATGTTAGTACTTGTAGTTTGCCATAAGGAAAAGCAAAATAATGTGGTTTGCAAATGATCTGCAAATCCTTTGGTATTTTTTGTAATGAAAGTAAACCATCTCATCTAATTTTTTAACTTTTCAGAGTATTGTCACCAGCATGCTTGTTATACTTGTGGTTTTGCCTTTTTGAACTTTAGTAGTGAATTCTTTGACGTTATGCTTATATCTTGTTTGGCATGCTATATCTTTAGTTCTACAGTGCATTTAATCTGGAAGTAGTGAAGTCCCTTTTGGCCACATTATTAGTCATAGCAAGTCTTTTAGTTGCTTCTGATTTACCATTCAGATTAAACATTCATTCTTTAACCCTTTCACTACAATATCAACCCAAAATTGCTGATATGGTAGCGAAGAGTTAAGAATAGATATTTTAATGGACTCATCATATCAATACTATGCTTTCTCTTCACCATCTCTTACCTGCAGTTTGGGCCAGTATAGTAGTCTGCTTTAATTTTGTTTCATTTTCCTTAATTATCATTATATTTTGAAAAAATATACACAGATATTTTGTTTTACATGTAATCAAAAGTATAAGCATTAAGAAATTAAATTTTGCTTTTCTTTGTTTTCATTTGTTTAAATTTTATATTCACATACAAAATTTAATATGGATTTTGCACTCATAATTTACCAAATCATATTTTGAGTGTTCATTTTCAAGCAAAAAAAAAAGGAACATAATACCAAAATATAGTGAAAAAACTGCTAACAGTATTGAACCATGCCACAGTTCTTTGGACTGACCATGAATTTCCCACACCATCACAGCAAAATGAGTCAGTCAAAAGACAAATTTTTTATTATTATTTTTATTTCAATATAGCATCTTTGAATGACCTGGAATGTTCATTTAAGGCTAGCTAGACAGGCAGATACATGCAAATTAATCATTAAAATCCTTAATTTGGGCCATCGAAAATGTTCATGGGGCAGCCAAAAAAACCAATGTATGACTAAACCCATGTTACAGCTGAAATAACAAACCTGTTTGATCAAATTTTGCTACTGACACAGCAGTAAAACCTGGTCAGTGTAATGATACTAGTTACTGCACTTCTACCATTATTTAAAAAAAAAGCCTTATTAAGCTTTTTGAGTTGTGTAGTTATATTACTTAGTTTTTATTGTTAGTATACTATTTAACATTATGATCCTTCAGGCCATTTTATTTTTGTCAAAATCGGGAATATATTTTTAAAAATAAATATGATGTTGCCCATAAGCATTTAAGGATTATGGAATATGGTCTGCTGTCATTTATGGTGCATGGAATATAGTATGCAGGTATTTTTGCAGTGCATGAAATGCAGCTCTTTTCAGTTGTTTGAATTTGATACATTATTTTTTTGCTGGATGATTCAAGTTGTAACAACAATGTTGTACTTTGCTTTTCACATATAAGAGAAAAAAAACAGTTTGATAAAAGTGAATTTTGCTAGTGAAATAAAATTAAAAAAATGCAAATGTTATTTATTTTATGTGAAGAATATTTTACATGGTGGAAAACCAAAATAATAAGACAGCCATTCCACTATCAGTGATGCACACAGCATGCAGATTGAGCTCTCAGCTAGTGGGGCACCTGTTATTTAGAGGAGGAGAATGCATTTTTTTAATACACTGTCTTTGGGCTTGCAGTGATGTAAATGGTAAAAGATAAGTAGGCAGCTTTAGGGTTTTGGCAAAAATGAAAATATTATACATGGCAAAGACTTAAAATAATAGAGTACTGTAAGAAAATTTCATGGGGAGAAGAGGTCTTCATTAATTATTGTATTGTGGCTGTATCACACTCTCCTTGTAAATCATCTTAATTTTTTTCAGCTCTGATTAGGTTTATACAGTATTATTTTAATGCAAAAGTAAAGAATGTCATTAAAAATAAGACTACGTAATCAACATATTGGCAGAATATGTATTGAAAATAAAATTCTGCTGTTCAATGAAGAGATTAGGAGGAGAGGTTGCAATTGATTAAAATTTACTTATCCATAAAGGTTGGTTAGAGGATTGGCTCTCAGCAGCATTTTTAATGCAATTGAAATTTAAATCTATTTTTTGTACAATGATCATAATGATAGTGTTTGCAGGCCCTGATCTAAAAAGAAAAAAAAATGAAATAGGGGGTATGCAATCAAGTTGGGAGGGAAATAAAGGGGGGGGGGGCAAAAGATTGGTTTTTCATTGCAGTATAACATTTCCCCCTCAGTTTCAGAGGTCTTTAAAAATTTTCTTGAAAAATGTGTGAAATATACACAAGGTTAATAATATTTGCCTCCGTCACCCTTACTAGCATTCTCAAAGAGATCCCTCTCCCCCCCTGGTCTGGCCCTGGTGTCATGTAAGAATCATAATTTGCAACAAATCTTGAATTTTAATATAAATAAGATATAAACATTTACAATAATAGCATAATTTTCTGTGCCTTCTTTAACTAATTTTTAGAGTGAGATCGAAGGATCACAAGAAAAGACCATCTGGTACTTTACGATTATCTCTTGCTGAAGGACTGCAAATTTCTCTGTCATTGTATAGACTTGTTACACCAGCATCCAAGCCTTATCCTGTTAAATTAGCTAAAAGCAGTAATGCAGAGCTAAAAAGCATGACAAAGTCCTATTTGACAGTAAGTGCCGAAATATCAAATACATATGTTTCTATTTTATTAAAAAATATTTTAATGTTTTAATACTTACATATTCTGAACTTAACACTATCTGTGATTCTGAAAACATTCTTATATAGCAGTGATATTTTATGAGAAACATTTTTTTACATTAATGCTTTCAGCTTGTAGGTTTGCCAGTTAGGGACAATTGTACATTTGTACACTGACTTGGGTAAGTAACTCACTGCAATGCAGTCAGGACAGTCAAGTCAGGAACAGGTTTGTGAGTTTCTTTGCAAGATCTTGGTACATGACTCGCATTCTCTGTTGGTATAGCCCTGACATTCAAATGGATATCCCCTTGTTGGGCTCTGTGATGGGTGGAAATCAGAGGCATTGAATTTTGTAATAGTTCTTGGTGAATTATCCAAAAAAAAAAAAATGCACCAGCCTCATGCACAAAGCAGCCATGTCATGATGGCCTGTTTTCTTGTCTTTGTCTTCATCTGTTTCTTCTGCCTCACAATTCTTGGTGATGGACTCAAATGGGTTGCCAATGATTGGGAACATATCTCCGTTCTTTACTCAGAAATATTTGAAAGGTCTCACTTGTTCTCCAAAATCTGTTAAACACCTTAGGATTCAGCAACTTATTCACTGAGATTACATGTTCACAACATTCTGAACATCTGAAGATAATTAAATTAGTTGGGTGCCCATCTCAGTTACCCATCACCATATGTGGAATTCTTCTTGTGGGTGGGTGGGTGGGGGGGGGGGGTTGGGCTCAGTCAGTAGCACACCAGACTCGTAATCTGTAGTTCCCAGGTTCGAGTCCCAGCTGGGTCAGCGTTGAGATTTATCTCCGCAAAATTCCCTGCCCTGCCCACGGTCAGTAGGGGACACCAATGGGCTTGGAAAGGCCGCTGTCCGTCGAATGGGACGTTAAGCCATGGCCCCGTGTGCAGGAGAGCCATACCCTGTGCACGTTAAAGAACACACTGGATGGCCTTGACGGGAGGCTACCATCTGTCTCCCAACAGCTGTTCCAGTGGGTCCCCTCCCCCAACCTTCTCTGAGCCTACGGGGTCCATGTGACCTGGCCATTTAGCCCATGGTGTGCAAAAAAGTGCTGCTCAGAGGTAAAACAACCCAACCTTCTTGTGGGATGATCTCTTTAGTGGGGCCTTCTCATGTTTCTCAGGAGGAGCTCCACTTGGAGTTAACCCACAAGGAGTAATCACAGACATGCAGGTTTCAGTGTGTTGTGATGGTGAATTAATGCTCACCTGGTACTAATTCGGACTTTCAACATGGCAAGTTTGCCAACCATCAAAGCAGGTTATATACACTGTGAGATATGACCATACATACCCAATCCTCTGCATTATTTTCAATACTGGAGTTATGGTCATGCCTGTGTAAACCTCCTGTGCTCACTGTGATAGTCAGGATTACCCTGATCTGGGTTGCATAGCTGAGATGGCAAGCTGTGTAATTTCAATGGTGCCTATTTGGCATTTTCCCATGACTATGTAAGTGGAAGGTTTAACCAAGTGTTCATGTAAAAAAGGTAGATACTGAGAGGGTGGGGGGATTGCCTAATTTAAGTTTAATGTTTGGGTAATTATTGAGGAGTATTTTCCATGGTGTGGGGTTATGTCATTATTACAAATTTCATATATTACAATGCTTTCAGCAAAATTTAGTTGGAATTTTGTTGGGGAAGATAGAATAATATATTTGCATCATTAAATTTTGGTGTCAGGTTGAGCAGTTGATGGCAGCTTGAATTAGAGCTGTTTTTTAATTAACATTTTTATAATCTTCCTGCTGTTTTGCCAGTTGGGTTGAGAACTGCCTGAAGGTTTTGCCTACATATTTATTCTTCTGATGCAGTTCCTCATTTGGGTCCTCAGTATGGATGACATAAATACATTGGTTGCAATCATTTCAAATTGTGTTTGAGATGGTGTGTCGGACAGTTAGGCACATAATAAACTTCAGAGAGTCTGATATGTGGGATAAGAGGGAATGGGGTAATATAGTTGTTTACGAGGGGTTGTGTTGATGGTACAGGTAAGGAGGCATTTTGTTGTGATTGTACCTTTTTTAAAGATATTATTTATAAATTTATAAGTGTAACCTACTTGTTGCCTGCAGGAAAAAAAATATCCCCCCCCCATGAAATTGCAACTAAATTTTGCTGAAAACTTTGTAATGTATTGTAAATAGAAATGAAAAAACTGTAATAATGACATAGCCCTACTACCTTCAGTATGCCAGGTACTCCTCAATAATTGCCCAAACATTAAACTTAAATTAGACAACCCCCCCCCCCACTCCCTCAGCACCTACCTTTTTTACATGCACACTTGGATAAACCCACCACCATCACAATACTCCACACTTCTTTATAAAGCCCTGACCAATATAACTTTAAAATTCCAATTCCCAACCCTTCAATAAAGGACACCATGAGTAGTACTACCTACCCCTCCACCCAATGTGCTCCAAGCCTAACGTAAACAAAAACTGACTACAGCATGCTAACATCTTTTGCATGCTGCAGTTTTGCAAAAACTGATATCAGCATGCTAACATCTGTGCCTGCTGCACAACCTTTATTTCACCTCATGATCCATTGGAGAAATAATATAAATCTAATGAAGAGCAAATAATGTATATTATTGTGTATGCATACTGCATACACAATAATATACATTATTTGCTCTTCTGGAAAAGTTATGACATATGCTGGAAAACTACATATACTTTGGTTAATGTGCATAACAAATCATAGATACCAACATCATATTTCATCCCTCTGTGCCAATCTCAAACTGATGTCAACCTTGCAATAGAATCCTCACCGAGAACAATGGCAAAATCAAGAACATAGTGAACTCATAATACAGTAATAAGGGACTATACTCCCCACCGCAGGACAAAGATACCTATTTACTGCAAATCAACCCAAGAAAAAAAATCAAGGTAATTTGTAGAAAAAAAATAAACTACTAATTGTGTCAGCTTTTTTAGACATCACAGTGATATATAGAGTAATTCTATTAATTTCAGATCTGCACTGTGACTTTATCAGTTGTACTTGTTTGGCTCTACTCTGGTAATGGATTTTTTACTTATTTTTTTCTTTGAGTGGCTCATCCTCTCTGAGTTTTGGAACACCATTTTAACCATTCATCATATTTTAATCAACTGTATTGCTTTTAATTTTGAGTGTTGAATCTATTTGAATTCTCTTCATTTGCCATTCCAAGTCCCTATTCTCTGCTGGGTTTAAATGCATAGAAATGTGAAATTTTATTATATTGAGATATTCAAATGTGGTCTAAAGGAAGGTGCATATAGTTAAGGATTTGTTTTTTAATGAATATTGTAAAAGTATTACAGCATATATTAAAATTGAAAATATTTATAACATTAATCTGACGATTTCAAATTTTTATTGTTTTATCCTTTAGATTATCATTTGAATGAAAAATATTTGTTTACCAGTTGCTTTTTCTAGGATACTGCTGAAATCTTACTTCCTTCTGATATGAAAAAATACCAAGAATATGGTGGTAGAAAGATATATCTGGAAGAAGATGAAGTGAAACAAATTAAATCATTTGATGAACCAGGTAAACCACTTATCTTAAAGCTTTAATGATAAAAATGTATGATTTTTAATGTATTTTTATTAATATGTTACATTGGGTATGTTACTGCTGCTTTCTTGAAAAGTCTGGTTATTCATTTGCTAATGAGTTGTTTTTATATTTCAGTCTGTGTTATAAGAAATCCATTAATATATACAAAACTGTATTTTTGAATGAAAACAATGCTGAATTCAAATATTTTTACATTATCTGAATATTATGAACAGCTCTTGAGTTATGTGTAATGAAAAATTGATTATGCCTTTCTCTGTGTGTTTTTTATACGTTTAGTTGTTTTGAACATATTCATATCTATATCTTTCAAACTAAACATGATATATAAGTTTTCAGTTTCAAATTCCTTATAAAGTTTCCTTTCAAACAGCATTTTTTTTTTATCCTTTTAGAAATAGCTTGTTTTTAATAACTCTAGCAGCATTACAATAGATGTTCAAAGTGTGGACACTTTTATAAAAGTAATTTTTCCCTGCTAAAAAAAAAAGTTTGAAATTTTTGTTGAAAATTTTGAATTGATAATATTCATTATCATGCACAATTTTGTAGATCATTTGATAGGAAATTTGTATTTTATCAAATGATCTATAATATTACGTAGAGTAATGAATACCATCAACTCATCAGGAGGGGAAGGTGTGGTTCAGTCGGTAGCATGCCAGGTTCTTAATCTGTAGTTCCCACGTTCGAGTCCCAGCTGGGCCAGTGTTGAGATATATCTTTGCAAAAACCCCACCTTGCCCTCGATCAGTAGGGGACATTGATAGGCTTGGAAAGACCGCCATCTGTCAGATGGGACATAAAGCCATGATCCCATGTGCGGGAAAACCATATCCTATGAATGTTAAAGAACATGTTGGATGGCCTCGACAGGAGGCTACCATCTGTCTCCTAATAGCTCTCCAGTGGGTCCCCTTCACCCAGCCTCCTCTATATATAGCCTTGGGGTCCTTATGACCTAGTCATTTAGTCCATAGTTTGCAAAAAAAAAAAGTGCTGCTCAGAGGTAAAACAGACAAACCCATTCAAGCAGGAAAAAACATTTTTCTGAAAGTGTCTGAACTTTTAGTGCCTATTGTAATGTTGTGAGAATTATTGGAAACAAGCTGTGCCTTTGTAAGGAAGATAAAAGGAAATACAGTTTGAAAAGAAATTTTTTTCTAATGAATTTGAAATTGTAAACTACTTGTGAATGAAATATGTGAATGGTTCATGTGAATTGAGTGACTAATGTTATTGGAATGCTTCTTTTAAAAATAAAAAACCCTTAACAGATAAAACTGCTTTTGCCCTTTCATTGCCTTTGACACTGTTTGGTGGTTTGTGACTATATACAATATATTTCCTTTAATGAAATTTGGTGATTAGTCTCACAGAAGAAGCCTTTTTTTTATCTTTTATTTAAGTTACTATTGTATTTTAAATTAAGAAATACTTTCTTGTTGCTAGTGTTAATTTGCTATTTCAAAATTCGTAATCCTAATATAAATTTTAAACAAATTTACAGGTTTTTTGCTGATGGGCTTTAAACCACAGTCATCTTTGAAATCTCATCATCATATTAAGACTAGTCAATTTGTCTACCCTGATGAGAAGAACATAGAAGGTAGTACACGTTTGTTTTTTTCTCTTTTGCAACAGTGTCAGAAACGTTGCTATGTGCCAATTTGCAGATTAATAGCAAGGAAAAACGATCCTCCAAAATTTGTAGCATTACTTCCACAGGTTAGTTACTCTCATTTTGATTTTTTAAACTTGGTGTTATGTGTGTGTTTTGGTTATGTCATATTTTTTTTGTAACGTTTGTTGATGGCAAATAGTTTGTAGAATAATGTTATTTCCAAGCTGCAGAAATATGAAGGTCATACCAAAAGTATTTTCTATAGGGCTGTAATATGTGTAACAATAGCTATGTATGTATTTTTTTAAGATATGTAAATTTCACCTTGTGTCTTTCATATAATTTCTTCAAAACATAGCGTTAATGAACCATGGATACAAAGGTAAAACAAAGAGTTGTCATCAAACTCCTGACAAAAGAGAGCTATTGCACTTCCAACATTTATGCCAATCTAGCCAAGGTGTACATTATACATTAAGTAACGGCAAGTCCCAGATGTACTGCAGCATAAGGCTACAACCATCTATGGGGAGAATGCCATAATCTCCACTATCCACAGTCGAGGGCAAGACAACACCATATAGATGCAGCTAACCCCATGATTACCTAATGGCGAACAGTCCTATAGAAGGAAAGCTCATCCATCGGTCAAAACCTAAAATTAATCTGTTCCCTGGATATCCACAAAAAAGGATATACAATCCAGATTGCCTCAGCTCTCGGGGTGGAGACTCTTAGTTTGGCTTCTCCATCGATAAGTCCATTGACCGGGGAGCCCACTCCCAGTCGTGAGCCTTCAACTTCTACCTCTCCATCACGACCGACCTGCAGCCCTCCCAGTGCACAAGATGCACCCATAATGGGATTGCAGCAAACCCTTCTCAGGTGCCAGGATGAGTCTGCCTAATCGGGGAAAACACTCCCTTTCAACAGACCCTCCTGTCCGGCACCTCCAGCCAAGCCACACACGACAGGTATGCCCAAAGGAAAGCGGGCCACCCCTACTTCACAGAGGCACTGTAAGCCCCCCCTCCCCCCCTCACACACCACATCAAGGTGGTCATAGGAAATTGTGATTGTAAACAGCCTGCCAAGGACTTTTTTGCTGAACCAAAATCTGTACAATGACTGGTAAAGAAAATATCATTGTGTAGTCTTGTGTTAAGAATATAACTTTTTTTTTCACGTGAAATCATTCTTTTTTGAATTTTTTTTTACCTAAAAGTTAAATTGAATTTCAAAATGAAAAAAACAAAAACAAACTATTTGTTGATTTATATGTCCATTTATTTAATAAAATATATTGAAATAATCTGACAACAAATTGGCACTCAATAGTAGAGTATCATAGGAGATATCCTGTAAACAATTTGGCTCATGAATAGCTAGCTGAAAAAAAAATCGAGTTTTGTCATGAATGGGGACATGAACTCACATCTCCAAGTCACATGTCAGTTATTGTAACCACTAAACTGTCAATGGCTAAATCTTGGCTAATTGTGACTATAAACGTTTTCTGATTTTTTTTGTTCGTGGTACCATCTATGTTGTGAATGCACAGCCTCAAGAGTGTTAATAAATATATAGCTAATCATGCTCTCGGCAATTCTTTCAATAATTCAATAGTAAACCCACTCACAGTGAAACCAGCTAACTATTCAAGAGAACAAATTGGCATTTACAAAAAACTGATAATACTGTGCATTTTCTGTGGAAGGCAAAAGTCAATGAAATTATCAATTAGAAATGTATTCTGAATTGTTTCCATTCTTTTTTTTTAAAATGACAATTTGTTGATCAGAAAGAAGTTTTAATGTTTGGATTTTTATACATTTTCTGATGTTTATAGCTTTCAAAAAATTTTTTCTGTAGTTATTTTTATTTAGATAAGTTTTTCTGGTTCATGAAACAATATTCTTTGTAAGAATAATCACTGCTAAACTAAAGCTGATTCTGGTAATGTTACTGATCTACCACGTACATCGCCTGTGGTAAATGGAGGCTGCAACCCAATGGCCACCAATTGTGAAGTTATAAATAAGTGCTTCAGTGTATAGTGGATATGTGCATTTTCTCAGTTTTTTTACAGAATCATTTGTTGATTTATAGATGTTAAAATGTCTACAGGTAATGCTGAGATTATAAAATATTATTTAAATCATTAATAATGCTAAATAGCATGATGTGACTTCATTATTTATTTCCATCTTACTCAGAGCATTAAAAAGAAATAGTTGCCACCCAAGATCATAGATGGTGTTCAAAATTCACGGGAAGTGAGTCATTATTAGTGGAAAAAAGACTGAGCCAGCATTAGTTCAACATTTTAGAGTACTCTGGCATATTTCTAGAGAGACATGGGTTCAAATCCTGTATATCGGTGAAATTTTCCCCACAAAAACATTTATTGATTTATAGACATTTAAACATCTACAGGTAATGCTGAGATTATCAAATGTTGTTTAGCTGTATCTTAGTGAAATGCACCCAATTCTGTTATTAGATGGATTTTTTTTTACACAATTTTGATTTAATGTAGTTTAGAAAAAAATTGGTTCAAACAGTGCCTTTTTAAAAAATCTCCATTGAATTTAATTCTGAAAAAATATTCCTATTCAAGAAAAAATTCCTAGAATTTACATTTAAAACAAAGATGCTGCTTTTATGGTCACATTTTTCGAAGTAGTTTAAACTTTGAAAATATACTATAGATATATATTTTGTGCACTAAAATCCCCAAAATAAAAACTACAATAACACAACTACACAACGAGTTTTCTCTATTTTATTTTCTATTTTATGGAAAAATTGTACAAAACGTACTTCATTCAGAATAAAGTGGCAACATTGAGTTCCAAGAATTCCCCTCAGTTTTATTTTCAATACATATGTTAGTCTTGGTCTCTCATTTTGTGTTTAAGGTTAGAAGTGTTTAGATGTTTAATAGAAGAAATCGAAAAAAATTTTGTTTTTTGAAGTTTTATAAATTTATATTTTGATATAATATTTTATATAATATTTTAATATAAGAATTTTAATATAATAATTTATAAATTTATTAAATTTTGCTGATAGGTAATTTACAATTTTTCATCATCTGATTTATTAACTACAATTCAAATATTTTTCCTAAGCCTTACCATGATAATTCAACTATACAAAAGCAGAAAAGGAAAGCTATCTCTTTGGATACTAAGATCCAAATTTTAGATCATCTTGCAACTAGAGAAGGTTCAACATCCATAGGTAAATATTTTGGTTGAACGAAGCTACTGTAAGAACTATCAAGAAAAATGAAGATGCTATTAGAAAATCTGTGCTTTCTGGAACAAAATTGAGCGCTAAGTCATCATTATACATAAGAGATATTATAAAAGTGAAGATGGAAAAGGCATTAGTAATGTGGATAGAAGATATCTCGCAAACAAGAATACCTCTAGACAGAAATACCATCAAACAGATGGCATTACAAATATATAAGCACATACAAGAAATGGAACCAACCACATCAGCTCAGTTAAACAAAAATTATTAATTTTCTGCAAGTACAGGTTGGCTTGCAGGATTTCTTCAAAGATACGCATTTCATAATGTAAAGATAAAAGGTGAAGTTGCATCTGCAGATGAGCTAGCTAAAGAATTTTGTCCAAAATTGGCCCAAATTATTGAAGATGGTGGAAACACTCCTGGTCAAGTTTGAAATGCAGATGAAACTGCTCTTTTTTGGAAAAAAATGGCGAGTAGAACCTACATAGCAAAATCACAAAAAACTGTTGGTGCCTTTAAAGCAGCTAAGGAATGTGTGACTTTTCTATTTTGCAGCAACGCTTCAGGAGATAGTATGTTAAAACTGCTGCTCATTAATCAATCCTTAAGACCACAGTCAATGAAAAGTGTAGATTTGAATAAGTTGCCAGTGTATTGGGTGGCAAACAAAAAAGCCTGAGCTAAAAAAAAGATATTTTTAATGAATGGTTCCATAAATGTTTTGTTCCAGAAGTTAAATGACACCGATGGGCTTGGAAAGGCCGCCGTCCGTCGGATGGGATGATAAGCCGTGGCCCCGTGTGCGGGAGAGCCATACCTGTGTACGTTAAAGAACACGCTGGATGGCCTTGACGGGAGACTACCATCTGTCTCCCAACAGCTGTTCCAGTGGGTCCCCTCCCCCAACCTTCTCTGAGCCTTCGGGGTCCATGTGACCTGGCCATTTAGCCCATGATGTGCAAAAAAGTGCCACTCAGAGGTAAAACAACCCAACCCAGAAGTTAAATGCTATTTGAAGGGAAAAAAATCTCAAATTTAAAGTTCTATTGATTATAGACAATGCACCTGGCCATCCTGTTTTGAAACACCCAAATGTGCAATTTTGTTTTCTGCCACCTAATAACACCACTAGACCAGGGTATAATTGTCACATTTAAAACTTACTACGTAAGACAAACATTCCAATACATTTTGGATAAATTAGATAAGGATAAAACACAAGTTATTGATGTGTGGAAGAAATATTCTATTTTAGATTGTATCATACATGTTAGATTAACATTATCAGAATTAAAACCATCAACTTTAAATGCATGCTGGAAAGCTGTTTGGCCAGAATGTGTGTAAAAAGCAAAGATCTTGTACCCCTGAATACAACTGAATATCCTAATATCATCACTTTAGCACATGCAGTTGGTGGAGAAGGATTTGATGATTTATTGTTTGTGGATATTGATGAATTGTTGGTTGACAAAGCTCTTAGCGCAGATGAAATAATAGTTGTCCTTGAGACTCCTGATGAAAAGGAAAAAAAGTGATGGTGGTTCCACTCACCAGGTTTAATTAAAGAAGTGCTTCAAATGGCTAGTAATTTGAAAAGTCATTTCCTTACACATGATCCCATTGTCGAACGAGCTGAGCAGTTTAAACGTGAACTGAAGTCATGTATGGTGCATTATCAAGAATTATACTAAGATCTAGTCAAAGCAGGATCTCAATGATTGATTACAGAGTTCGTTGTCAAAACTACTTCAGAACCACTGGAAACAAGTGATAATTTGGTTCCCCATGCCACAGAAAGCATTTCACCATTGGAGTATGAACACGATGGCCAAAATATTTCAAGCAATGGAAGTGATTTAATTCCAGTCTTACACAAACAAATGCGTCTATTATCAGAAAGTGACAACAAATAAAATTTAGTTAATAAGCATATGTAAGTCATTTTTTTTTGCACTTTTGTATTCTTGAATTAGTG
The DNA here is from genome assembly GCA_038380435.1 of Ryuthela nishihirai. Classification (NCBI taxonomy): domain Eukaryota; kingdom Metazoa; phylum Arthropoda; class Arachnida; order Araneae; family Heptathelidae; genus Ryuthela; species Ryuthela nishihirai. The sequence continues at coordinate 25,183,761 of JAWZYU010000003.1, forward strand.
ACATATTTTCTTTATGTAGGATAATTTACTTTATATGTGTATATATAATTATCTTTATAAGTTTATAAAATAAAAAATGTGTTTAAATGAATAAAACTCAAATAAATATTTAACTAAAGATTTTAATATGATTTGTTTGAAAACAACTTATTATTTGTACTGGGTTTTCACGTCTGGAACCAATCTTCTAAATTTTTCACATGCACTGTATTTTTTTTACGCAGTTTTTTTGCACAGTTTTTTCAGGAACCTATCTACCATGTAAAAACAGAATCGGGTGTATTTCTGAAAATCGTAACTTAAATCTTAACTTCTACTGAAAATCTTTTTTGTTTTAAACTCAATTTAGATATAAACATAGGTGACAATCACAGCATTACCTGGTTGACATTTTGACGTCAATATATCAATAAATATTTTGTGGTAAAAATTTCACTGACTTTTATAGGCAGTGGTCAATCATTGACCACTTGATATGCCTCGAAACAACTATCATGAATTCTTTTATGCATCTAAAGGTACTTGATGTCAATATTCTTCAACCTATCAAAAATTTAAAAACTTGAACCCACATCTCTCCAGAAACATGCCAGAGTATTCTTTCCGATTGAACTAATGCCGGCTCATCTTTTTTCCACTAGTTTAAAACTTTAAACTCTTCACCGATGATTTTCGATGCCTACCATTGGCGCCATCTAAGATTGATGGGTGGCAGCTATTTCTTTTTATATTGTGCTGAGTAAGATGGAAATAATAAAGCCTCTTCATGGTGTTTAGCATTATTAATGATTTAAACATAGATGACAATGTTAGGCGCCAAAAATCATCGATGAAGAGTTTTAAAGTCTTAAATGTATGTGCAGGGTATTGAAAAAATGGTAAATGCCAGGCTCATTGGTATTTAGAGATCAACAACTGATACCCAAGTGTGGCTTTTATAGGCAGTGGTCAATCATTGACCACTTGATATGCCTTGAAACAACTATCGTGAATTCTTTTATGCATCTAAAGGTACTTGATGTCAATATTCTTCAACCTATCAAAAATTTAAAAAGTTGCCATTTTTCATGACTTTTGTCCTTTGGCTTGAAAGGTCACCTAACAATCTTCACCTCCAACTTTTTCTTGTTCTTTGTCTCTGTATGAGCAACATTCTGTCATGGCTTTTTCCTCAAAACCAGGGAGTTCTTCAAGGCTGTATCTTGATGTTATGCTTTTCACTTCAAGATCAATATTGTCACATTACAGCTTCCACTGTAAGAAAACCTCTCTATGTTGACAATATTAGCATTTTTTGTTCATCTTCCAGCTTGAGGATCATTGAACAGTAACTGCAGACAGTATGCTGAGATAAGATAATTTTTATTTCATTCATCATCATCAATAATACATCAGTTTTAGAATATTGTCTCTTTGTTTGGATGACAGAGAATGGGTTTTGGTTCTCTCCACAGAAGACTGCTTTCATGCACTTTACTAAATGCCTGTATTCATTTGGATCCTGAGCTGCTGCTTAGGGATTACACGTTTTGTACAGTGGCTGAGATCAAGTTTCTTGGTCTTATCTCTGCCCAGAAATTTACCTTTTTACCACATGTGTTGTCTCAGAGCCAAGTGCATTACAGACCTTGAATATCATCCTCTACTCTGATGTTCTTTGTTTTGTGCACTTGTTCAACTGAAACTGGATATGATTCCAGGTTTATACATCGGCATTAAATTCAGTGGTGAAGATGTTGCATTATTTCCACCTTCAGGCTTTTCATATGTGTACAGGGTCTTTTGCACCTCGTCAGCCTAGAGTTTTTGTGATGAGCAACTGCCATCTTTATTTCTTTGCCATCAGAAGTTGTCTCTGCAGTACACTTGAAAATTGCAATCCCTATTGGCCATCCCACTTGGGACTGCATTTTTCACTCCTAGTAGGTGACAATTTAATCGCCTAGCTGCCAATCATCCTTTTTGGTTTGCGTATCCAATATATATATTTGGTTATATGAAAGACGTCAACATCAATTTCTTAGCATTGTCCAATAAATGGTCAAGCCTGTTGTAGAATGGCTCCCTGTTTCCCATTCCTGCATTTTTATCTCACAGGACAAGGCTTTTGTGCCCAATTGCATGTATTGGAAACTCTTTGTCAGCCACCACATTATGCATCTTAACTTCATGCCCATCTTCACTAATTGCTCAAAGACTGGGGGTTCAGTAGCATCATTTCTGCGTTAAACCTTTGCTACTAGTTTTTTTTTCCAAGAGGGTCGTTTTGCAGATATCATATGGTCGCCATGCAGCATTTTATGCTTTTTTTTTATATCTAACCTTCACCCTCATTAGTTTTGTACAACTGAATCTTGGAATTTTTTTTTCAATGAACGATTAATATATTATTGACCTCTGAAGTAGCCCAGAAGACAAAAAACATAAGAGTTTGTGTCATTTGACACAAATCTTGGACTATTACAGAAAACAAATAAGATATTTATATAATGGAAATACTTAATACTTCGAAATATGATTAAAAATTATTGATTAAAGTGAATTCTTTTTTTAAATTTGATATATTGAATTTAGGAGGAAGAAGTTGATGAACGTGGTGCCCAAATAGTTCCTCCAGGTTTCCATGTAATATTTCTTCCTTATATGGAAGATATCCGTAGCTTATTAATGGACACTAGACATAATCCTGATGAATCAGTAGTGGAAAAAGCTAAAGAAATAATTAAAAAGCTGCAATTTTCATATCACCCTGAATCTTTTGAAAATCCAGGTAATTATTCAATTGCTTTATAAATTACCCAAATGCTAAGTTGTTTAGTTGAAACCAAATGTAAATGCTACGAGTAAATTTAATCTTTGCAAAGAAAAAATGTGCATTAAGCAAATCATATATGAGATGAAAGAAACATTTTAACTGAAAAACATAAAATATTTACTTGAATTTGAATGTCTGTGTACTTCTAAATAAAGCCTTACCAGAAAGAAAAATCACACAGTAATCATGCTACTTGTTATGCTACTCTTAACCACTATATATTTTAGAGTGATCAAAGCTAAATAGAAAGATCTAGGACCACTAAATTACATATACAGCTTCCTTATTAACATCATGCAAATCATTCTAAGGATTTTATTGCCTGGAATGAGACTGCTTCTCATAAAACCAAACAGAATAGATACAGAATCATTTGATCACAGTCCACACATTTGATATAAGGGTCATTCCAGGCTGAATCAGCAGAGAAAAAGGCCATTTTCATTATGACCATATCTGATTTTAATTGTTTTATTTATCCAAAAACCCCTTCTACCTAAACTACTTTTATGGCTGTTTCTCTGCTGAAGTCCCACCACCCTCTCAGACCTACTGTGACCTCTGTGGCAAGCAGCTGCTTGAGGAGGTATTTATTTATTTTTTATGGTTTCCAAGAAATGGTTGCCCAAAAAACACAAAATTAGCAATCCTGTAATACTTCTTGTATTTAACTGGTTTCATTTTCAAGCTCTTATGTTTGATCCTTTAAAATGGTGTATTTGACTTTAATTTTCTAGTAATTGGACACTTTAAGGATTTTAAGGTTAAAATTTGACCTTGAATATCTCAAAGCATATCCATTTATTTTTTTAAATAACCTGTTTTGTGGGAAAATATGGTTTTGCTGATGTGCGGGACTAAAAAACTCATGTCTCTTCAGATTCATGCCAGAGTAAATTTATTGTTTATTTTTTTATTAATAATACTTTAGCATGAATGATTTTCTTATATGCTTCTTATTCAGAGCAACATTAGAAAAAGAAGTCACTTTCCCTGATCATAGGTGGCACCATGAGCAACAGTTTGGGAAGATGTATTAGTCACAGTGGGTAAATGATGGAACTGTTGCTAGTTTAGTGGTTAAAACACTCTGGCATGAATCTGGAGATGGGTTTAAGTTCTTTGCATCAGCAAAAGTGATTTTTTTCCACAAAGCTGTTTATTAATTTGTATGTCAGCAAGTAACTCTGTATATTTACTACTGATTTATTATTATTTGTTTATTTTTTAAAAAAAAACTTGTGCTGATATATTAGCCAACAACATGTAAGGAATTTTTGGGGGGGATACTCAGGTTGACTGAGTTATAAAGGTGCATTGTGATTAATTGCAAATACCAATACAGAATTTAATTAAAATATTTATCTTTTAAATAATGTTCTTCACTGAAAGTAATCCTTTTCTCTATGGATAACCAGCTGCATAACATATCAGACATATATATATATTTATATGGATATCAGTTGCATAACATATTTGAAAGCTGATTAATCAGCTTCCAAAACCTTTTCAAAATTCCTTGGAAAGCCCTACTGCTGGGCTTAAAAAGACTGCCATCCTTTGGATGGGACAAAGCCATGGCTCATGTGCAGGGGGCAGAGGTAGCTCACCAGGCTCATTGGTTAGTTGGTAGTCATTGGTAGTTTGGTAGGCTCATTATCTGCAGTTACCAGGTTCAAATTCCACCTTGGTCAGCATTGAGATTTACCTCCGCAAAACCCCTTACCCTGTCCTTGGTCATTTTTTTTTTGTGACACTGACAGGACAATGAATTCCATCCATCGGATGGGGCATTAAGCTGTGGTCCTGTGTGTGGGAGAGCCATATCATGTGCATGTTAAAAGAACATGTTAGATGGCCTTGACAGGAGGTTACCATCTGTTTCTTAACAGCTGTCCAGTAGGTTCCTCCTTCCAACCTTCTCTGAGTCTTAGGAATCCTCATGGCCTAGCCATTTAGCCCATTGTGTGTAAAAAAAAGTGCCCTTCAGAGGTAAAAACAACCCACTGGACTTGATTGCTCTCACATTCTCTGGATTAAATTATTGAGGGCAGGAACTGACCTTGTCATGCCTTCATAAGTACTAAGAGGACCACATCTATTAACTATATATTTTGTAATCCCTCCCCCTTTTTTTTTTCTTTCCTTTATTTAGTTTTTTTAGGGTATATTATATAAATCGTTCTGGCCCAAATTTTCATGACTTATCACAATATTGTCTTTGTATCTGCCTGTGAAATTTGATTTCATTTGTCCAAATATATTGCAAGATATGGACACTTTATTGATCTGTACTCAACTTTTGATAAACAGTATAAATTTGGATAGTGATATTGTAATTATTAATTTAAAATATTCTCAAAAGTAATATTTTCTTAAAGCATATCACAGAATATTTGTAATAATAAATTTGTATTTATTAAACTTAATTACTACCATGTTTAGATTTAACATTATAAAGAAAATTGTGTCTAATTTGAAATTTTTTATTTTTTAAGTATGAAATTTTTATTATTTCAGTTAGTGTAAGGATTTTTTTTAATGTATTTTAGTTCTTCAGACACACTGGCGAAATATAGAAGCTTTAGCCCTTAACAAAGATACACCAGATGAAACACCTGACTATACAAGTGAGTATTAATAATTCCTTTTTATACCATTATAATTGCCATGCTTATTTGCTAACTTTCATTATTAATTTTATTAAAATATTGAACAAACATTATGAAATATGTATTTTAATGAAACATGTCTCTTTGATTAGTATAATGTTTTATTTGTTCTAAGGTAGTGGTTTTCAATATTAATCTTCGTTTTCTAACAGGTGTTCAGTGGATCCCTTTACCCTACCTAATTTTGATCTCTTGGGATCCTTGTGACCTGGCCATTTAGCTCATCATATGCACAAAAGTTGCTCAGATGTAAAACAAGCCAACCCAACATTTTTCACCTCATGATCCTTCACATTAATTGAATATATTTGTGCAACCTTTCATTAACTATACACTGAAGTGCCATCAAATTAAAGATAGCAACCTAGTAACATGTTGGACCCCCTCTGGCCCTGATAATGACCGCCACATGATGAGGCAAGGACTCCACAAGCTTGCGTAAATGTTCCACAGGTATGGCGATCCATGCATCCTCCAGAGATGTCCGCAATTCTCTCAAGGTCGTCGCTGATCTGACACAGGCCCTAACACTCTGCTCGACAGTAGCCCAAAGATTTTTGATGGGATTTAAATCTGGGCTTCTAGGTGGCCAATTCATTATTTCAAAGTCAACAGAATGCTCCAGCAACCATGCAGTAGCCAACCTGGACCTGTGAGATGAACAGTTGTCTTGCTGGTAGACACCACCTCCATTGGGATGCATGATGGCCATAAATGGGTGTAAATGATCAGCCATGAGTTCTACGTACCGGGATGCAATGAGAGTCATCAGTACACGTACCAAAGGTCCCACAAACATCCAACTGAAGACACCCCAGGCCATCACTGAGCCATCACCAGCTTGTACTGTTCCAACCTGATATGCAGGATCCATGGCTTCATGGGGTTGGCACCATACCCTCAGTCTCCCACCAGCGTGATGAAGTTTAAATCGGGATTCATCACTCCAGGCTATCCGTTGCCAATTTTTGATGGTCCAGTTTCGATGTTCTTTAGCCCAGGCAAGGTGTTGAGCCCGGTTTCGTGCCATTAGAAGTGAGACTCTCTAAGGTCGGCAGCTCTTGAAACCAAGACGATGAAGTGAGCATTGCACAGTCCATGCACTGACTTCCCAGCTGGAACCTACGTTCAGATGGGAGGTGATTTCAGATAATGTCTGGCCCCTATCGGTCCATACAATGTAGGTCAGACGGCGAAGCCCATGATCATTCAAATCTGGTTGTCCTTTGCAGTTTGTCCAGGTGCTTGTTTTTTTACTAGAATTTTCATATTCCTGGAACACTCTTGAAACTGTCGTATGAGAAAATCCAAGTTCGTTGAGAATTTTGGAGATTGAGTATCCCATCTGTTGGACACCTACAATCTGCCCTCTGTCAAATGCATCTAAATCCACACCTTTCCCATTATACTTCTCACGACAAATGCTTGGGGAAGCCAAAGCTGACAGCTATATATGACCAGAGTTTCAGCCAAGAATGCATGCAAATGCAGTACTGAATTTGAATAATGTCTCCTATCCCTAATTCAGTGGCACTTCAGTGTATAACCCTTTCTTCATGTGAACCTTTGTCAAACTATTAGTTGCAATGATCCCAACTAATTTACTTGTGAAAAGTCCAGTCACATTTTACTTATTATAATCATACTCTCACAACTACTTCTTTAGCAACCTAACAGTGGACTTATCACTTTTCTTTGTAGGGAACACATTGACTCCAACTAGAAAAAGAATTTAAAATTCCAGGTCAATCCAACACATAACAGAAAGGTTAAATTTTCACACTCTCAACATTTCTTATGACTTTTCTTTGATTTACTAAGTATTAAACACCTAAATAACAAAATGAAATGTATATTTTACAGTCAAATGATATTGTTAAAAACATTTTAAGGTAATATATTCTGGCAATTGTAAATGAGTGTAGTCTGTAAGCTTGAGTATATTTTTTCAAAGCAAGATTGTGGCCCAGTTGTTTAGAAACACTGAGTTAAGATAGCCTTATTTAACAGTACTCATTACATTACTTTTTTGTTTTTAAAGTAATGAAGACAAATTATTAAAAGTAAATAATATACATCTGAAATGTTAGCAGTTAACACTAGTACTAGTTTCAAGTAACAGAGCTTACTTAAAATGTCAAGTATCATGGCCAGTGGTTAGCACGCTTTGCTACTGATGTAAGGGACCTGGAATCAAACCCTGAGTAAGGCATGGATGTTCATGTTGTTTTTCTGCTGAGGTCCTGCCATCTTCACAGATCTTCTATCAGTTTATATGCCAGAATATCATTATATTCTGGCATATAACACTACAGATGTCTGACAGGCTCCTGTCAGACCTCTGTGGCAAGCAGCTGCTTGAGGGAGTATTTATTATTTTATTATTAGTCATGTAAAACATATGACATGCATCTAGCCATACACATGGCTTTATGGTCATAACTTTCAGGAATTAAATTTATAATCCCAAAAATACCCAAAGTCAGTAAATATTGAAATTAGAAAACAGAATTTTAATTTATCTCTTCTAACGAAAGAGTGTCCCCCCCTCACCACCTCCCCTGAAGGAAAGGTTCAAGTCACTGCTGTCAGTGTGAACCTTTTGACCACTACATTCTACCACTGAAATTTTTGGCATGAATAGATTATTTACAAGTCATTTAAAATTTTGCATTTTCTGACTTTAGCATCCTCTAGTAAAGGAAATAAAATTGTTGTGGAATTCAGAAATGTGAATCCTAAGATATCCTTGGTACCTAGGCAACCCAAAAAAAAATTTTAATTCATTTCTAAACACACAAAGAAAAAGTTTGTACAAACTGATGGACTACAAATGAAAACAACAGCTCATGTTTTTTAAAAGCTGAAAATAGTTCGATACTATAATAATAGATTTCAAATACCATGCACTTGTCTAAAAGGGAGAAAAAATTATTTCAGAATATAAATATTAATATTTGTATTAATTATTTCAGAATATTTCAGAATATTATGAATCTACTGTTTAAAACATAGTTTAATTAATTAATTATATACACAATTTCTAAGTTTTTAATGGGTAATTTACACTATTATGCTGTATTTATTCATATGATAACAAAGGTATAGAGGAAAAATTGTCTTTAGCCAGGTGGAATACAAACCCATGACCTTCTGATGACATGTCAGGTGCTGAGGTTCAGCACCTGACATGTATATATTTCTGTGTATGCACACTCTGTGTAATATTACTGTGTATGTATGTATATATTTCTCTCATATTGTTCAGAGGGTGAAGATCAACAATAGAACATTCACCCTCTATTGTTGATCTTAAGCCTTACACCATAGGTTCAATCTCAAGAAGCTGTCTTTGACTGCATTTGGAGAGACTATTCTTAAGAGCCATCCAGGCAAGTGCACATGACAGGCACTCAAGTTGTCACTAGTTACCATGAAATTATTTACACTGCTGGCCATTAAAAGTGCAACACCAGGAAAGACAAAAGATATCAAAGCCATATTTAGTGAATACATAGGTTATGTTACAAGGATCAAATGATACAAATACAACTTGGTTAGACTTGTGAAATACAAACAGGTTAGTATTTATGATGATTGATTTTTGTTAGGACTTAGTTGTGCTATTTTATCCTAAATTCAATTTCTAAAGTAAAACATTATCTCTATACAGTAATGTTACCCTTCCTTTGTCCAAGCTCAAAGTTTTTTTCAATCAGTATTTTGTGTAGCCACATGAACCGCAATAACCACTGCTACACGGTCCGGCATTGAGAGGATGAGACATCGGATGTGTGTTCAGGGAATGTCAGTCCTTGCAGTTTCGATATGTAGCCAAAGTTCTGTTGTTGCTGGTGTCTGGTGTGTTAGTTATCATGAGATCATGGACTAGACATGATCAATTGGGAACAGATCCGGTGAATGTGCAGGCCATGGCAGAAGTGTCACATGGTGGCTATCCAGGAATTGTTGGATGATGCATGCCACATGAGGTCGGGCATTGTCCTGTTAGTAAATGACATCAGAGAGCCCTGAAGATAAGGTACAACCACAGGCTCCAACACTTCAGTAATGTAATGCTGGATGTTCAAAGTACCGGTAATGAGTAAGAGGTGCGTGCATGAGTAGAGTCCAAAGGCACCCCATACCATAACACCAGGAGCCATACCTGTATGACACTGTATCATGCATGTCTCACTGAGCCTGTTGCCGTGGTACTGCCAGATATGGATTCGTCCATCATGGTGCTACATATTGAAGTGGGATTCATCTGAAAAGACGATGCGATGCCATTCGCACATCCATGCGCTACGTTCTTGGCACAATTGCAGTCACATATGCCTGTGTTGTACAGTCAATGGTAGCCGAAGCAATGGTCGCCTAGCAAAGATGACCTGATGCTGCAGATGATGTCGAACCATACTTGCAGACACTGGTTGATGTGCAACACACCCTAACTGTTGAGCTAAGGTGTTTGATATGGCTGTATGATCATTCAAAGCCAATCACATGAGATGTCTGTCCTCTCATTCATTTGTGTGACAGGGCTGTTGAGATCCCTCACGTCATCAGTGAGTTCGTTCCTCCTCTACCCACTGATGCCATGTTCTCATCACTGTAGCAGCATTCCATCCAACATGAGCACTGATGTCTCGGTATAATAATCCACCTTCCCGTTATCCCACAATTCTCCCTCAATTAAAGTTGTAAACCTGGTCGTATGATGCCGTGTTCTTCAATGGGACATACTTGATCTTTTAATGCACAAGAACTGCTAGTAAATGCAATTCCAGTGCATTACACCGGCTCTTTGTAATCTCCTCTTATACCACTTCCAGGAGGCATTACTGTCACACATGATGTGTGTATGTGCTGCGCTTTGAATCATTTACATGTTCTCCCATGGGCTACCCATCATGCATATTTTGGGACAATCTGATGAGTTCTTCTTGGTGTTGCACTTTTAATGGCCAGCAATGTATTATATCATGGCTCATCAGTTATTTACTGGGTAATTTATACTATTATGCTGTATTTATTCATAAGATATATATAAACTTTACTCTGAAAGTTTCTTCAGGGTAAGGTTCTAAAGTTCCCTTTTCCTTTTGTTGAATGCAGTTATAAAAAGCTTTGAGCCTGGACAAAGGAAGGGTAACACTACTGTATAGAGATAACGATGAATAAATACAGCATAGTAAAGCATGTAAAATATACAGCATAATTAATATATAGCAGGCAAATAGTCATAGAGTGCATATAAATTTCATTGATCTTGTAAGTTATCACTGTAATAATCTTAAATATTTTGCATAAGCACAGCTGTTTAAGAGGATAAAATGCATTTTTTTTTATGTCACTATAAAAATTTAAAGTAAATGTATCATTTTAATATTTATGATGATTGATTTTTGTTAGGACTTAGTTGTGCTATTTTATCCTAAATTCAATTTCTAAAGTAAAACATTATCTCTATACAGTAGTGTTACCCTTCCTTTGTCCAGGCTGAAAGTTTTTTTTAACTGCATTCAACAAAAGGAAAAGGGGACTTTAGAACCTTGCCCTGAAGTAACTTTCAGAGTAAAGTTATATATATATATACCAAAATAAGGAGCATTAATTCTGAATACTAAAATAATATAAATTGTAGAGAAGAGTAAGTAAAATTTCTTAAAAACTTTTTTTTTTCTTATAAAGGCAAACTTTTAATGTATTTTTTCATTTTAACTTCAAATAATTTCAGAAGATTTATTCATTTTCTGTTTTTTTTTCACATTGATTTCATTAGTGTAATATAAATATTTTGTAATATTTCTATTAGTACTTAAATCTTTTATTTTTTTTAATTTGCTTAATTTTGTACAGAAATATGCACATTATTTTGCATATAAATCATAATTTACATTGTTAAAGCAGGCCTAATACTTAGTGCTGTAAAAAATTTATGTTACTTTCAAAATAAAATTTAAAAAAATGCAATTAAATAATTATTAATATAAATTATTAATTGATAATAAATATTTATGCAAACTGCTAAATACAATTAAAAAGTAATAGGAAATATTGCTATTGCTAATCTTACCTGTGAATATTGCAATCCAACTGTTCATAAACTTGCATGAACCACAACACCATTACTATTTGTTTTGATGGGAAAATTATGATGAAACAGCTGATGGAGTTAAATATTATATATTTTTTAAGTCAAATGATTAACAAATGGCAAAGTAATTCTAGAATGAAATAAGACAGTTTTAAATCTATAGTAAAAGAGTAATAAAATAGAAAGCAAAAATTGCATTACTTGAATGATACAATTTCTACCTATCATAGAAAAATATTTGTTTCATTTTATTTCCAAATTTTCTCAAAATGTTTAGAAAGAAGTTAATGATAGCAGTTAGGAGCAAACCCATAAATGATAACTTTGATGCAAATGCAATCATTTGTGAAAGTGAACAAGAATGACAATGATAATGCATGTTGGGCTTTTAGAAAGGCAATTAGAACATTGGCTTAAATTTTGCTACCCAGATTGAAATTTGTACGAAATTGAAAAGGTTACCATTATTAACTTTTAAAAATTTTGTTTTTCTAAACACATATAAATATTTTAAACATGGAATTTCTATTTTAAAAATTTGTATTGGGGATGCATACAATAGTCAAAGGCACGTTTTTGAAGTAGATACAGGTGACAGTGCCATGGTAAGATCTCAGTGTGATTAAGGAACTAGTGGATACTGTTTCAGCTATCAAAAGGGTTCTCTAATATCCACTGGGGTATGTTTCCTACACACAGTGAAAGCTGTTGTCTAATAGGCAACAAAACTGTCTTAATTTCTAAATTATTGATTCGCTTACTGATATATTACTTATTAGTATTGGATGTAGTAGTTAACTGTTATTTTATAAGCATTTTTTTTAACTTTTTATTTCTGTGAATATTTTTCAGTGCCAACTAAAGATGTCATTGAAAAAAGAGCAGGGAAACTTATTGAAGAATTTAAAACTTTAATATGTCCTGAAGGATTTGAAATTGCTGTTTCACAGAAGAGAAAAGTGGTCAGTATATCTAGTATAAAAGTAAGTTATACACAGTCATATCAGAATAATATGACCACCCACAGAATCACAGTGTACCCACCCAAGCATGTCTCAGAGTGCACATGACAAGGTCAACCACATGGAAATATAAGTGGCCGGCCAGGGACAGATGAGCCATAGTGCGTAAACGTGAGCACAATGGGCAGAGGTATTGATTTGATGGACGTTCAAAAAGGAATGATCATCGGCTACTGCACCAAGGGTGGAAGCATCTTGGAAACAGCAGACTTTGTGGGCTGTTCACGAGGTGCTATAGTAAGGGTGTACCAAGAATGGACTGCTGGCACACGGAGTACCTCCAGGCATCATAACTGTGGAGCCCCAAAGGCCATCAACCCTAGAGGAGAACGTCGCCTCTGTTGACTGGTTGAAGGGCAATCAAGGTGAAACAGTGCAGCAATTGACACTCAAATGAACACTGGGGCATCCAGGTACATGTCCCCGATAACAGTAGAGCAAACCCTGTTACGCATGGGTCTCCAGAGTTGACACTGTGTAAAAGCACCCATGTTAACCAAGGTCCATCGGCAATGATGCCTGCATTCACATGGGATTACTGTCATTGGACAGTGGAAGAGTGGAAAAAGGTTGCCTTCTCTGACGATTCGAGGTTTCTACTCCACAGAAGGGACAGGCAGTGGCGGATACGACATTAGACACACGAGAACCAACACCCAGACACGCTTATTGGTGAAGTACAGGCCAGCAGTGTGCACATCTGGGGGATGTTTTCCATCTGGGGTATGACCTGGGACCGCTGGTACCACTGGATGGGTCCCTGAACACCAATGGCTACTTGTCCATCCTCACTGGCCAATGCATCCCTTTATGTTGGACATTTACTCTGGTGTTGATGGTGTCTATCAATAGGACAACGCGCCCTGCCATGTCGCTAAGGTGGTGCGTGACTGGTTCCAGGAACATGACAGCGATATCTCGTTTCTCCCTTGGCCGGCGAAATCGCCTGACCTCAATCCCATAGAGCACTTGTGGGACCATTTGGATCGACAGGTTTGGTGTGTGGATCCACAACCATGTCATCTCCAGAACCTCCGTTCTCTGTTGGAGTCCAAATGGGCATGTGTGCCTCTGGCAACCTTCCAGGACCTCATTGTGTCCATGCCACGCTGTCTCACCACTGTCATCCGGGCCAAGGGTGGTTATACCCATTATTAGACAGATGGTCGTATTATTCTGATACGACTGTATATATGAGCAACACAAACCAGAGGTGAAATCATATTGGCGTGAAAGGAAATGTGGTGGCCTATATTTCATATTTTTATTTAGCATTCAGAAAAGAAAATATGTGTGCTCAAATTCAAGTTACATTTAATAAACAGTATGTTTAAAAAATTGAAACTATTAAATATTTTCTAAAGATCTTGAATCTTATTATCTGTTGAAAGTAGATGACATGCCACAACTAATGCTAAGGATAATGCTATCCAATGTACCAAAATTTGTGGATTGATACAGTATACTTCCTACAGGGAATTCTAGCTGGAGTGCTACTGAAGCTCTAGCATCAGTAGCACTCCAGCTAGCATCGCAGATAGAAGTGCTGTTGCCAAATATTTTAAAATGTTTAAACTTGAGTATCACACAGTCATTAAATTTTTGACGAAAAAAGGCAAAAGCCTGGCAGAAATTAAATGACATTTAGATGCTGTGTATAGCGAATCTTCTCTGTCATATTCAATGGTTAAAGAATGGGCTAAGCAGTTTCACTTAGGGAGAGATTCGATTGAAGATGAACCTCGTCAAGGCAGACCTGTAGAAACCTAGCGACTATTTTTTGTTTTCAAAATTGAAGTCTGATCTGCACGGGAAAAAAAATTTACAAGTGATGAAGTCATTTCTGCAGTTTTAGATCATTTTAAGGACAAAAATTCAGATTATTTTTTCAGTCATATAGAAAAGTTAATTAGCCATTCTAAAAAGTGTATTGAAATAAAGGGTGATTATATTGAAAAATAAAAATTATTGTTTTATTCTATTACCTCTTTAATACCCTTGGGCCAGAAACTTTTGGACCTTGCTACATATATGTACTGCCATAGCACTGGAAGGGTTAAAGACATGAAATGTTCTTTCAGTTTGTCTCATTACAGCTATGCTGAGAACAGGTGAGGATTATATTTTAAGCTGAATATTTTGAAAAATTTCTCTGGTACAGTTGATAAAATGTAAATCTTTGTATGTGTATATTTCTATAATATTAAGGCATTGAATCAGATGTTCATAATGAGCCTCAACAACATTTGGAAGGCTGCATACAAGATGCAACTTCTTTTACACCAGATTTTAATTCTAGAAGTGGCAATTGTTGATTCATTGAAATATCTGCTTCTATAGTGATATTGTTGATGCTTAAAGCTGCAAACAGTTCTCGTATTCTACCAACAATTGTTAGCAGGATGAAGAACTTTTTGCAGTTTAAAACTTGTCAAGAAATTGACAGCTCTCCTATAAAAGTGGATGATGTGTTGATGAATTGACAAGTTGTTTCTTGGGTTAAGAAATTTACTAAAAGTGAAGCACTTAATTGTAAGAACATTTATTTGTGATGTAAATTTTAAATTATCAGTTTTTAAAAATAATTCTGAAGTATATTAGATAAACATTTTTTCAACTGGTGTAATTAAATGAGACATAGGCCAGTTTTCCATATGTTTAGTAATTCTTATAATTTTTGATATTTTAACTTCAGTAAGTACATATTATTTGCCTATAATGTGTAATATTTTATGCAATAATATTTGCATATAATGTGAAAAAAAGATTTATTCTTTATATTACATAGATTAGGCCCTCACTAACCAACATTTACCATTTGTGTATTTGAAGAAAAATTTTGATTGTTGATCACTAGTCAGCCAAAACATTGTTACAGAAAACAATCTTTGAATAAATTTTCTTTAATCTTAATTTAAAATTGTGATAGAATTTTTCAGGAATTTAAAACTTAGCTGAATTTTTAACTTACTTTTATTCCACTTTTTTATTAAAAAGTAATACAATCATCTATTATATTATTGTAAAAAGTTACAAATCATCTATTATATTATTTTATTACAATAATATTTCTCAAATATTTATTTATCACACTAGTAAATAATATGACTAGTATTATACTTGTCACAATAACCACACTAGTATTAATAAATGTATAGCTATTTTGAAAATACTATGATCATGTTTGAATGGGAAATAAATAACCATGGTGACCCAGCTCGAAGTCAGATATAAATATTTTACTAAAAATACAATGGGTAACTTATGTTCAAAGTAACTTTTATCATTCCTAACTTGTAACCTCTTTTGATGATTTGTGCAGTTAAAAGCTACACAATATTGTCATTTATTACTATGCTTGCCAAAAGTTAAGCACAGATAATAAAATGTGCACATCTCAAAATATTTGGATAAATTTAATCAAATTTCACAGGATAGAAAATAATGCCATGATAAAAATTTGGGCCAAAATGATTTATAATATACCCTGAAAAGTATGAATAAAGGAAAGTATATGAAAATGAGGGTTTTGAATAAAGGAAAGTACATGAAAATGAGGGTTTGAGTGCAAATTGTGTTGTCATTAGGGGATGTGGCCCCCCTCTAGCATTAATACATGCTTGAAAATGTCAATTTATACTCTCAATAAGATAATCCAGAGAATGGGAAGACAATAAAGTCCATTGAGTAGTATGAACAGTCCTAAGGTTCTGGAGGGTTTGGGGAGGGAGTTCAAGGACAACAATATGTCTCCCCAGAGTATCCCATAAATGTTCTATCAGGTGTTATTTACCAGTTGAGATCTGGATGAGATCAACATGTTTGAATGGGAAATATGTTTGAATCTATCAGTTGTTATTACCCAGTTGAGATCTGGAGAGAATGCATGCCAGTCCATTCATTGGATACCATTTCCATCTGATATTGGTTGGTCACTCTTGCTTTATGGGAATTGCCTTTATTGTCCAGTAGGAGCAAATTTCTGCATACTGTCCTGATGTCAAAGAGTATTCACAGAATCTCCATGAAATATGAAGGTTGTTATGGCCACCCAGTGAAAACCTGGCCCACACAGACTACCATCGCAAAATGCACTTCTCTCAATATCTGGTTCCCACCTCTTTCCATATCAGTTACACAATCTAGACTCATTTGGGAACAGGACATGATACTACTGTTCTTGAGCATGGTTGCATGATTGTGACACCATTTCACACAGGCCTGTCTGTATCTGGAGGTTAGAGGAATGCAATCAATGCACATAGTACAGCCTGGGTTGTTTGGAATTGCTGCCATCACCTTGAGATAACAGAATGGTGGACATAAAGAATATGGCCACCTCTTGGATTGTTTGACCAGCCCCCAACCTTGCAATGGCTCTGCATCATTTTGAGTCATCCTTTGGGCATTGTGAAGCAATCAGTTATTCTAGACTGAAAACATTTGAAATGATTGAGCATCTGCAAAAGCACTCCTTTTATAGGATATCTGTTTTGCATATTCCCTGATATTTTATGAGAGTTACCTGTTTATTTTTCAAAATTTCACATTAAATTACTTAGGTATGTTAAAATCTTTTATTTAGCTGTAATGATTATTTTTACATTCAGATTTTAGTGATATGTGCTTAACTTTTGACGAGCAATGTCATATGTATGATATGAGTAAAATTACTCATATCATACATAAAATACATGCTGGATGTTTTTGTTTTCACAATGCAGATTGCAAGTTTTACCATACCTTGCAAAATGTAATTGGTTGCAAGATTTACATCCTAGGTAGTGAAAAACGTCCTCACTTCCTTATAGCTCAAAGATCTCAGTCCAAGCTTGTTAGGATCACTCTGTTACCACCTATCTGCAACATTTACATTTGTAGATTTCCAGAGCTCTCTATCATCTCTTGATGCACTGAATGGTATTCTTAATATGCTAATCTCTTTCAACCTAATCACCATCGTCATAACATTTTTTTTTATTATATCAAGCATTTTTATCATATCTAGTATTATAAATTATAACCTTTCTTTATTTACTTGAAAGTGTTTCTTCAGGCATTTTGAATTTGTAGTAAACTGAAATGTACAGTGCAATAAATATACACATTCAGATGCTGTTTAGTGCTGAGAGTTTATAATGTTACTGGTTTTTAACAATACTTTTGTCATAAGCCTTTGCTATGTAGATTTGCCATTTGTGGCAATCTTCAGGAATACAGGGTGATGTTAAACTCTTTCAACAAAAAAAGAGGGGTGATAGTACACATCAAGACGACCAATTTTTGCAATGGAACCTAGGGTCACATTCTACTCCTTCCGCCAGAAAAGAGTACTTTCGAAAAACACCACGCATTCACAAGTATTTACAACGGTGCATGAAAATCACAATATGACGATTCGGAAATCTCTCATGGTACAATCTTTGTGCTTCACGTCCATTACCACCTGCTTGACTGTACATCAGATGCATATCTGCCAATTCCTTGTATGTGTAGTCCTTCACGAATACGTCACTTATCATGTGACGTTATCACGATAATGTCGATGAATGGGTTCAGCTGCGTTTTTAAATGTTTGTTCTTAATTGTCTATGCACTTGTTCAGTGCACCTGATTTGCATCTTGTGATTTTCATGCACCGGTTGTAAATACCTGTGCATGAGTGGCGTTTTTCGAAAGTACTCTTTTCTGGCGGAAGGAGTAGAATGCGACCCTAGGTTCCATTGCAAAAATTGGTCGTCTTGATGTGTACTATCACCCCTCTTTTTTTGTTGAAAGAGTTTACAATCACTCTGTATATCCTTAAGAATTATGAGGTTATGCTGTACTCTGCATTTGATTTCTTGTATTGATTGAATAGCCACATGATAATACCTATTAAAAAACTATTGTTAATAATATGTGTTGAATAAACCATTCGTCATTCAAATTTCTCTGTGAACTTTGACATAAGTGTATTTTACCCATTGATCCTCCAAATCACATGTATTTCACCCATTGGCTTAAGAATAATTTTACACTAATTATGTGCAGAATTACCATACACAGACCTCTGAGTTTGACAAGACTTTAATCAATTGCAAAGTTTATGTTTGAAATTTTGTTCATAAGTTTTATTACTGACTCTAATTTCCCTTATTTGTTTATGGTGTCAAACTGTTCATTGTCTGTTAAGAGCATTAATTTTATCAAGAGTGAAAATCTGTAATATGTGATCATAACTTATACGAAAAATGGAGTGTGCATTGGCTTTCTTATTGTCTAATGTGATTGAAATGTTGGTTTATTGTTTTTTGATATCTCTATAAAATTAATATTTTTCTGAAGATTCTCATCATTTCATTCAAAATTTATCCACTAGTTAGTACATATGAACTTTGCTTCCTTTTAGTAGATATCATATTTGCTGCTTAAGGACACTGGGAAATCGATTTTTTTTAGAATGCAATACATGAGATGTGTTTTGTAAAATCACTCCCAGTAAACACTGGGATATCTAGACCCTTCATCTACAGAATAGTATATGACAACTCATTCCACCTATTTATAAAAGGGAGAACATTTTAAAGAAATAACTACAACTGTATCAACCAACTCAGAGCTGGCTGTGTGTGGGCTTCATTGTCCAACCAGCTGAGAATGGCTTCATAAGCCAATGGTTTAAAACAAAGGTTTGATGCAGATTGGCAAAGAACTTTTGCAAGGCATCATCTTGATGATGTCTTGCAAAATCATCATATATCAATTATGTGCTTGATGGTTATAATCATAAATGCAAAATACAGTTTGTTGAAATATAAAATATTTCTGTTAAAGGGACCACAAGTTGCAGCTTCAATGAAGAAAACTAAACTCGATGAAGGTGCAGTGACTGTTAATATTAAAAAAGAAGCTGAAGCAGGACAGGTAACTGTATTGTATATTAAGCACTTCTATTTTTTTTAGCTTTTCAGTGTTAAAATTGCTATCTTCAATTTTAATATTATATAAGCATTTCTGCATGATAGCAGATTGTTATAGCTTATATATGAGTCATGAAAATCAGTACGGTTAACATTTCTAGGCTTGGATCAGTACTAGGAGAATAAAGATAGGCTTTAAGAATGTACTACTGTTTCACCTGCTTGTGGTAAAAAGCATTGAAAATAAGGTTTTTCAGAAATGCAGCTTGCTTGCTAATAGGTTTACATTGAACCTTACATACCCAAGGGCCATCTCTGAAAAATGAGGGGAGCATATATATGTATTTCCATAAGTCATTTTTTGTTCTTATCAAACAGCCGAAAACCATATCCTTGAGATTTTTCCAAGTGGTGAATAATATTGTTTACTACATTGATCTTGCTCAATGGTTTTGCAGTTGACTCTTTTGCTATCTTTATAGTTATATGGATAGCCTTTGAAAATTGATACCAATAGTGCCAAAGTCTTAACAGTTAAACTAGCCATTATGCAATTGCTATCACCAGCAATAGTTAATAGAACCTTATCATAGTTTTTTTTCTGAGAGTTATACCTGGGTATTGATTACCACCCTCTGTGTTTTTCTTATGAATTAAATAAAAAAATGAATTAAATACCCCCTCAAGCAGCAGCTTGCCACAGAGGTCCGACAGGAGCCTGTCAGTTTATATGCCACAGTAGAAGGTCTGAGAGGATGGCAGGACCTCAGCAGAAAAACGACACAAACAGCCATGCCTTAACCCGGGGCTTGAACCCAGGTCCCTTAGATCAGTAGCCAAGCGTTACCATCCCTTAATTTTTAAATCTAATAGTTTTTCCCCATATATCAGGTTCTGATTGAATTCTACTGACTCTTTTCTGTCAATGACCTGAAACCTCTCACCAAAGCACATTACATTGTATTTCATTCTGGGCCATACTACAGCATGATTTTTTATTGATAGCTAAAAGGAATTTAATTCTTCTGTAACACTGCAAATACAAAAATATAAGAGCACTTCATTAAAAATATTATGCTGCAAACATTAATAACCTACTAGCATTACATTTCACAATGCATGATGGTTTAAAAGAATTTGATATCAGTTATTCAAGCCATAATAATAGATGGAAAAAAATAACAAAGGATCATATGGTAATGGAAACAACATCATATTGGCAAAATAGTATAATTTTATTACTTTTCTGAATTTCAGCATATTGCAGATAGTTCTAACTATCAGCCTACTGTAGCACACATTCATACCTTACTGTAGTTAAGGAATGAATCATTAATATAAGAAGTAGTTGGCACTTCCAATTGTAATTATCAGTCTTAGAAGTGGTGCAGGAATATACATCTCTGCAACTATGACATAAATTCACTGGTGACATGTGGAAATGCATCTTACTAGCTGTATGATTCTTCACTCTTGACAAGAACGAACAAATATTCCTAAATCTTTCACCAATTGTATATTTCAGTACATGCTAAGAATGTGTAAAAATCATTATTACTAGCGATATTTTTAATTAACAGAAAAATGCAAAAAGGTAATTAGCTCCACCTTTGATAAATGTTAGTTATCAGAATACATATTTAAAAAAGCATGTTTCATGTCTAACTTGCAAGGACACTTCATCAGATGATACAAAATTACATACAATGTAAGTTTTACAATAAATTTGGTTTAATTGATATGTTTTGTTTCATATAAACTTATACAAAAATGTTCAGCAATACCTTTTTTTCTTTTGCAGTTGGGTCGTTTAAAAGCAAATATCCTAAAGGATTTTTGTAAGAGTAATGGCATTAAATGTGGATCCAAAAAAGCTGAAATGATTGAAGCTATTCAAGAATATTTTGATGAGAAATGAAACTCTTCAGTTTTTTTTTTACAATGTTTTCAAATTTAGTTTATTATTAAAAGTTGATCATTAATGGCCGTTATATTAATTGTCTGAAAATTTGAGTTATGGACTCATAGAATTTTAATCAGTTTTGAAAAATTGTATGCACAACCTTATATTTTTGCATTCTTTTCCCTCGGAGGTAGTGCCCTCCAATGGTTGAGAACCACTGCCTTAACATCTCACCAAAGGAATTGGAATTCTACTTTAATTTATTTCTGATCAGGCAATTCGGGCAAAAAACAATTGGGGCTTTTCTAGCATCTGAAGATGGTATAACCAGCATCAACGAAGAAGTTAAAGGCTCAAGATGTTCAGCTTCAGTGATTTAACATTTTGAGCGTAGCATAATTTTTGTTACCAATTTCAAAGTTAGCCTTTGTTCAAACTCAATTTAGAAAACTATTTTCTTATTTAAAGAGGGGACAAATTTATTATATGAACGCATTTAAAACTAAAATGGTGATAAAATTTTATGATAATGTTGGCTTTAAAATTTTAAAGCATAATATCAAATTCATACATTTATTTATATCTGAAATTATAGAAATATAATGCTTTTAAATAGTCAATGCAAATTTGTATATTAAGGTTTTAAACTTTTGAAGTTAAGGAATGGAAAGCTTACAGAAAAACTTGTTTCATTCATCTAATCTCATTTTACAAAGTGACAAAAAAATTAATTGAAATGTTATGTGTCTTATAAGCAGGGATCTTTTATTTTTAACATTTCTGAATATTGTTATACAATATATATATGCCAACAGTAATATATGTATAAGAATTCAAATCTATTTTAGTTGTTTTGTACTAGCAGTCTACAGTGAAAAAAATGTTTAAATTTATGAACAGTATTCCAAATTTTCCTATTAAATCCAAGTTTTTCATCAGGTGAACATAGGGTTTATGTTTATGCCACTGGCTGAGAGTTTCTTGTGATAAACTTTTATGTGTTTAAGATTGTGAAAAAAAAGTGTAATAGGTAGATATGATTTTTGTAAAATACCGTGTGTAATAAAATCATTGTTGAATTCAAAAATTGTTATAAATTAATATATTAGCTGAACAGTACCCAGCACTGCCCAGGTCTCTTAATCTGTATATTTTGTTTCTTACTGCACTAAAGATTAGTTTTGTGAATTCTGCCCTCTCCCAACACTTCAGCATAGATTCAACACGAAGAAGAATTGCCAGGCGTTGCTCCAGTCGTTTCTGATGTCAGCGCTTTCTCTCCCATAGCTTCGTTGCAAATTATCAAGTTTTTTATTTCGGCAGATTTTGATACTTAGTGGTTCTCGATGTACTTGACCGAACGATCCCAATTTTTTTAGTAGGATACCTCCTGCCTGACTCCCCCCTCCCCCTGTTGGATTAAAAGATCAGGTTTCGTAGCAGCAATGGAACGCTTTAAAATAATAATGTCTTTGAAAAGCCTTGCCTACGAATCCAAAATGTGCGTATTCAATTTTCAAAGTTGAAAGTTGTAGGTGGCGCTGCCACCACACTAAACTGCTCGTGTTTGTACTGGCCGGAAGTAATGTTCATTTCTTGATTTCACGGGGAAATTGCTTTTTTCAGTTATTTTAAGTCACTGTTGACTGTTCCGCTCTTATGTGCAAGTCACAGAGGGAAAAAGTACTAGAACCTCGTTTCTTTCATCAATCACAAGGTTCAGGGTGTAAATTTTGGTGACTACACCAGTCACAACAGAAGGGCGAGATAGCGGATGCAGAAGAAACTGCCACTCGGCTATCTCGAAGCCAATAAGACTACTAAATCAGGAGAAAGCAAACAGACCTTGCTGAAGAAGCCAATGTTTTGAAAGAAATGACCAGTCGGAAGCGCGTTCGCTGCAGCTTAACTGTGGTGATTACCATGAAGGAAGGTGGAGTAGTCAGTGGTTCCGATAGCATGAAGTTCTCGGAACAAAGCGTCTCTTTCGGCATTGTAGCGGAAGCAGAACGTGGGATACAGTCATGTGTGCTGCAAGTGGCACAGTTTGGACTGTAAGTTCTGCTGAGAGTGTGAAACGTAGAGTTGCTGTAGATGACACCATCTCGGAGTCGACGAAGGAGGGTCTCCTCAGATCTGCGGAGAAATTACCGAGGTTAGAAGCAGTGAGAGGAGGGTCAACCAGGTACTTGAATGAGGAACAGCTGCTGCACTGGGCAAGACCTGGCTCATCAGTTGTGAGACAACTCTTGCAGCCGCTGAGAGGGGGTAATTAGTCACACACCTCCGACTCTCCAGCGCCTGCTTCGCGGTGTGATCATCGAGCTCATGCCAGATATCCCTACATGGGAAGGGATCCACTGGAAATGAACCGTGATTCCGGCAGAAGTGACATTGGAGCAAGTCTCCATGATATGGATGAGGAAGGAATTTCAGCTCTTGCTGTCTCGCTTCTGGAGAGCTTCCAAGGCTGACTTCGAGTCACAGAGGACAGACACATGAAGAGACAGCTTCAAGGATAGCATGAAGCTTGCACAGATGGTGGAAACGAGATGCAGAAGATGAAACCTCTGGCTATGATGGCAACTTCCTTTACACCCTATGGTTATAATGAAACGATCGCAACATCTTTATGAACGAGGCCCGGAAACTCCAAAGAGCTAGTAAAACTGCATCCACGGTTCGCTTCAAACCTATACCTCTATGTCGGAGCCATTCAAAGAGGGGCGGGGGTGGCTCAGTCGGTAGAGTGCCAGGCTCGTAATCTGTAGTTCCCAGGTTCGAGTGCCAGCTGGGTCAGCATTGAGATTTATCTCCGCAAAATTCCCCACCCTGCCCACGGTCAGTAGGGGACACCAACGGGCTTGAAAAGGCCGCCGTCCGTCGGATGGGACGTTGAGCCGTGGCCCCGTGTGCAGGAGAGCCATACCCTGTGCACGTTAACGAACACGCTGGATGGCCTTGACGGGAGGCTACCATCTGTCTCCCAACAGCTGTTCCAGTGGGTCCCCTCCCCCAACCTTCTCTTAGCCTTTGGGGTCCATGTGACCTGGCCATTTAGCCCATGATGTGCAAAAAAGTGCCGCTCAGAGGTAAAACAACCCAATCCTAATATATTAAAATTGTGATTCGAATATTCATTTCTAAATATTTGTTAAGTAACTAGATTAAAGCTTTTTTTGTTCCCTGATATTTTACGTCATATTAAATCTTTCATACAGTACTATCTTTTGTTGAAAGCTACGAAACGAGACAGATTAATGGCGCTAATCACAAGACAAGAGCAGATAGAAAATGAGTAAATATGCCCTTGCGTTTAGGTATTCTCTTCACTACAACTTGAATGAGCTATCTGTTTTCTCCTTTATCTGTGATCTGAATTACCTTTGAACCTGTATGGAAGTAATCTAGCTTTTGGCTCCAAGTGTCCATAACAGGGGTTCTCGATGTGGGGTGAGCGGTAAAATTTTATGGGGTACACCTTGAGAGCTCAAAGGTCGCTAGATCTAGTAACAGAGTCGTTAAGTTGGTATCATTATATTATAACTATAGTTTTATCTATCTACATAAGGGGTACGCCAGTTACACATTTCCAGGCGGTACATGAAGCATAAAACATTAAGAACCACTGTCCACACCATTGGATATTACGATTAATGAAGTCTTTCTGAATCCATATTAACAAAGAACGTCAGCTGTTATTTTTTTTTCATGGTTGAAATATATCTGTTTTGGTGACTTATTTTTCTTCGAATTAATATGAATTGAGCAAATGATTAGGCAACCTCTTTTATTTTTTTCTGTCCAATGGTATAGATATGGGGATGATATATTTTACTCTAACACTTATTTTTGATGAGCGAGTACTTGACTATTAGGTCATCAGTCATACCCTTGAGTTGGGGGTGGCTCAGTTGGTAACGCACCAGGCTTGCAATCTACAGTTTCCAGCTGGATTAATATTGAGATTTATCTCTGCGAAATGCCCTGCCCACGGTCAGAAGGGGACACTGATGGGCTTGGAAAGGTCGCCATCCATCGGATGGGACATTAAGCTTTGTACACGCTGGGTAGCCTGGACAGGAGGCTACCATTTGTTCCAGTGTGTTCCCAACCTTTTCTGAGCCTTTGGGTCCTTGTGACTTGGCCATTTACCCCAATGTGTGCAAAAAAGCGCCGCTCAGCTAAAACCTAACCGTTGTTTTACCTGTGAGTGGCTCTTATTAAACATAATGGGCTAATTGACTAGGTTACAAGCCTCCCAAGGACTGAGAAGTGGGAGATCCACTTGATAGCTGATATGATACAGTAGCCACCCATCGACCATGCACACAGGGTCAAGGCTTATTTCTCATCCAACAGACGGAAGCCTTTCCAATCCCATCAGTGTCTCCTTTCTCATCGAGGGCAAGGCAGAGGATAATGGAAATAAACTTCAACATTGGGACTTGGCAATGCTAAATTAGGACTCTGGCATGCTACAAATGGAGCCACCCTCACCCATATGCCAAAGTAGAAAGTTTATTATGATGATGACTTTTGATTGAGAAGATAGAAATATACAAACTGGTATACAAAGCCCCCTTCTCCAGGGTGATAATCAGGAATAGCGTGTGTAGAAATGGTATATCCATATTGGTGGCGAAGTGTCCATGAAAGCAAGTAAAGCAATGGTTCCCTTAAAATTCTCATTAAAAAACAAGAAATATAAATTAAATATATTTAAACGTTTTGACATAAAAGTATTTTCATAACTTTAAGAAGTTTATTCTAACATAAAGTTTATGTTTATATAATCTTTGAATTTTCTGTAATACTGTGTAATAAAAGCAGCAGTTTGCCAGGCTAGTCAAGCTAGGAATGTATAAAGATACAGATTAGTTAGAACAGATGCGATACTCTCGAAGAGTGAAAGTGGCGTCCTCACTCGGGAAAGCCTAACTGCCCATTTGAACCCGAGCCGTTGTCGCAGCTGGAGCTAAGCTGGAGTTATGAGTTGAGAAAGCACGTGTAGTGTGCTTTCAGATGGAGATGAAGAAATAGATTACTCGTTGCTGCAGGTTACAAAAAGCAATTGCGATTGATAAATTTCCGAAAAAAAGTCGAAGGTAATGTATATTTAATAAAATCTTAAGTCTTTAGTAAAATCTACATTACGCTTTTGGGTGTGAAGGGTAGCAGCCGAAAGGGGATGCGAAAATGAACTTTTTAAAGAGATAAACGAAACAGTATATATATATTTGTTTTACAGGCACTAACAAAATAATTTAAACAATATTTGATAATTTCAGTGTTATCTGTAGACGTTCAAACGTCTATAAATTAATAAATGTTTTTTATGAAAACAGCCGGCGTTAGTTCAACTGGTTAGAATACTCTGGCATGTTTCTGGAGAGATGCGGGTTCGAATCCTGTGGATAAAAATTTTTTCCACAAAAATAGTAATATGTACACTTTTCGAATACTCATCAGTTGGAATTTCCAGTGTTCGAGAGTGCTAAAGGCGGTAAATAAAAACTCGAAAAGCGACCTCTAGTTGCGGAAAAAAGCTGGAAATACAAAATCTTAAATATTGAAAACGATCTGTTTTTGCTAGAAACTTAAATTTTTGGTAACAGAGTGTAATGATCAAGTGGTTTACCCTAATAGTAATGATTTGTCCCATTGGTAAAATGCAACTTTACTGCTTTAAGAGATAAATTAAAAATTTTTTTGCACATTACAGGTACTAATAAAATATTAATAGTTTATTTTCTCATTTATACAGTAGTTCGAATTTTCACTGTCAGAGGGTACTGAGAGTGTAAAATAACTAGAAGAATGCATATCGCCTCTGGAACATATGGGAATCTCATTTTCAAAGAGAATGAAGTTCTTCCTTTGCCAACTTTTTCACTCCTTAAAAGTTTTAATTATGGATGTTTCTGTTGATTTTCTGCTGAGGTCCTGCCATCCTCATGGACCATCTACTATAGCGTATAAATTGTCAGACTCCTATCAAACCTTTGTACAAGCAGATGCTTGAGGGGTTATTTATTTATTTTTTAATGTATGATGGGGGAAATGCACATAGCAGTATTTTATTAGCAATTATAAAACATAAAAAGTGTTTGTCTTTTAGTTCTTAAATTTAAAAAGTTGCTTTTCTCTCTCTGAAAATAGTGGGCAGATCATTGCTGTCAGCGGAATTTCTATCATAACAGAACTCTACACGCCGAAATTTCTACCATAAACAGATCACTTGAAACATTCATTAAAATTTATGCAGTTCGATATTTAGCGATCTCTAATGATATAAATTAAAACTACCTTTGAAAATGCGAATTGAGTATTTTCATTAGTAACCAACTAAAAAAGAGATTTCTCATTATCTCCTAAAACAAAACGTTTCCGTCTCTTACCTACCTTGGGCTTAGGGTCAACTCATTGTTGTCAACGGAATTTTCAAGACTGTCACATTCCACCACCAAAATTTCAAATTACAAGCATAACTACATCGTTTGCAATATTCGTTTTAAATTTTGGGATTTTTCGATTTTTTTTCCACCGTTAAAAAGGGTGCAATTTTAGGTTTTGGGAAATTCAAAATGCAAATTGTAATATTTCATCAATACCTGTTCAACCCAAAAAGAATTTTTAGTTTATGTCTAAATATCTTTTCTGTTAAAAGAAAAAAAATTGCATTAACCTCCTCCCTGGGTCTAAACGGTCAAGTGATTGTTGCCTTCGTAACCTTCATATTTCAACACCAAAATTTTAAACTTCTAACGTAACTACATCGTTTGGAATATTCGTTTGATATTTTGGAATTTTGAACTTTTTCCACTGTTAGAGGGCGCAGTTATACCTTTTTGGAGATTATAAAAAATGCAAATCGTAATATATCATTAATACCTATCTAACACAAAATGATTTTTTATTTATGTGTATAAACAAAAAAAGTTCGATGTCTACAGAGGGACAGACAACAAAGTGGAATTATATCTTTTTTAAAAAAAAAAACCCTAAAATTTATTTTTCCTTTTTTAGCCGTTTTCTAAAGATACGATTACTTTTCCGCTAAAGATGTAGTTTCTAATCATGAACACTGAAATCTGTATTAAATATTACCCTACCCTTTTTCCGGGGGGCGGGGGTGGCTCAGTCGGTAGCGCGCCAGGCTCGTAATCTGTAGTTCCCAGGTTCGAGTCCCAGCTGGGTCAGCGTTGAGATTTATCTCCGCAAAATTCCCCGTCCTGCCCACGGTCAGTAGGGGACACCGATGGGCTTGGAAAGGCCGCCGTTCGTCGGATGGGACGTTAAGCCGTGGCCCCGTGTGCGGGAGAGCCATACCCTGTGCACGTTAAAGAACACGCTGGATGGCCTTGACGGGAGACCAGCATCTGTCTCTCAACAGCTGTTCCAGTGGGTCCCCTCCCCCAACCTTCTCTGAGCCTTCGGGGTCCATGTGACCTGGCCATTTAGCCCATGGTGTGCAAAAAAGTGCCGCTCAGAGGTAAAACAACCCAACCCAACCCTTTTTCCGGAATCCATAAGTACCGTACTGTGCAATACCACTCAGCTATGCATGCTAAACTATCCGAGCGACGACAAAATATGGCGTCCAATTTTGAGATGGCCAACCTCTACCTATATAGGGCCTCTAATGTAAAGGTTGGGTTGTTTTACCTCTGAACGGCACTTTTTTGCACACCATGGGCTAAATGGCCAGGTCACATGGACCCCGAAGGCTCAGAGAAGGTTGGGGGAGGGGACCCACTGGAATAGCTGTTGAGAGACAGATGCTGGTCTCCCGTCAAGGCCATCCAGCGTGTTCTTTAACGTGCACAGGGTATGGCTCTCCCACACACGGGGCCACGGCTTAACGTCCCATCCGACGAACGGCGGCCTTCCCAAGCCCATCGGTGTCCCCTACTGACCGTGGGCAGGGCGGGGAATTTTGCGGAGATAAATCTCAACGCTGACCCAGCTGGGACTCGAACCTGGGAACTACAGATTACGAGTCTGGCGCGCTACCGACTGAGCCGCCCCCCTCTACTGTAAGCTAATTCTTAATGTTTAAATTTTTGGAGGAAACTAACGAAATATTTTAGCTGCTTATAGAGTATCATGTTTTTTCATGCTCATAATGTTTCGCAATATCATTTTTTTTGTAGAAGTACTTTTTCCTATCTAGAACTACTTGTGGCGGAGTAATTTGGCGTAAAAGGGTACTACACCAATATCTTTTCACTGCGCATGTACGAAGTTATGATGCGACTCTAGTACCCCTCTCAGTAGGGGACCATTATTTGGACCACTTTTTAATGGCTAGGCTATTGACGATTGCCACTCTATTACTTATAGGCGCTATAATCTCAACCAAATATTTGATTTAAAAAACATTATTATTTAAAGTTGCTGAAGCTGAAATATTTGGCAGCAGATGCTGCTGTTATATTCATCCTAAACACTTTCAAAATTGATAGAAAGTGAAAACTTTACCCAAACTTTTAAACTTACATTAATTTCAGTAAATGATTATAATTTTAAGGTAAAATTCTTACGAGTAGATTTTCCAATTCTTGCAACATTTTGCTACAAACCTTAATTCAAAGTTAGTGAGCTTTGATAATGTCAGTGGTTTCCAATTTGTGGTCCCCAGAACTTTAGGGGTCCAAGAGTTGTTTTATATTATTCCAGAAATGGTACATCTCATACTGATTACAATTAGCTGTTGATAAGAATTTCGTGGCATCGAATTTTCTCGTTGAAATGTTTAGATTCAAATTACAAAATAGCTAATAAATGAACAGCAGATAAATAATCCTTTTTTGGATTTTTAGGGAGTCCTGGTTGCTAGGATCTATATTTTAGTGTCAGGTAATGGAAAGCACTTCTGTGGACTAAGTAAGAGATCCTTGGCGAGAGAAGTAATGTGCCAGGCATATTGTAGAGTAAGAGAGTCCTTGGCGTAAAAAAGGAAGTGAACCTGTTATACGTTATGTACGAACCCACTGAGGTCAAATAAAACCGGCGTGGACTCTGAATTACTAAAACTTCTCTTATATTTAAACATTAGTGATTGTTGAAAATAATTCTTGCAATAACAGTTTCGTATAAAAGGAGAAAGGGTTCAGTTAAGTTCTTTCTGATTTCATCTGATAAATCCGTTTTACAAATGGTTTTTTCTGCTGAGGTCCTGCCATCCTCTCAGATCTTCTACTTTGGCATATAAATTGACAGGCTCCTGTCAGACCTCTGTGGCAAGCAGCTGCTTGAGGGGGTATTTATTTTTTATTTTATTTAGAGGGGCACATTCTTTATTGAAATGTTTGGGAAACTACTCATGCCAGACGTTAGAATAATTAACATAATTTAAAAAAAAATGTCTCTTATTAAAATATTCTTTAAATTAATAAACGAATATCAGGAGTTAATATTTTAAAACGTTTTTCTTTTTTACTGTAGGATACATATTACACATTTTTCGAAATTACGTTCTAGCAACTCTGCTGGGTTTTACCTCCGAGGATCACTTTTTTTACACACAAGGAATCAGAAGTTGGGAAGAGGACATATTGGATATCAAGGCCGCTCAGCGTTCTCTGACGTGCACAGGGCTTAACGACCCATCCAATATACAGCAGCCTTTCCCAGCCCATTGGTGGCCGCTTTCTGACTGTGAGTGAGTCGGGTGGGGGTTCAGCAGAAATATCAAGGAACTGAAACTTAGGAAAATCCGATTATGAGCCTGGCACACCACTGACTGAGCCAACTCCTGCTGGATACAATTATTTAAAAAATTTCGTTTCTAAACAAGGCAATATTGTTTTGCCGTTTATAGACTTCTGACGAGAGTAATTTAATGCGCTACCTCAAATTATGTCCACTCCTTTCTGCCACTAACAGAGGGGGTAGAAATATTTCACTGGAGGGGTAAAATTGATTATAATGCTTTAAATTAAAGGAAAGCTTACAAAGAGGGGAGTGCCTTCTAGTATAAAATTTAGTTTCAGACCCGAGCAACTTTGGGTAAATCTGCTTCTAGTTAATAAAAGTGCAGAACGCTATAACTCGCAGTGTACTCCAAAATAATATCATTTCGCAACAATGTAAATACAGGGTGATCAAAAAAGTTTCTGTGCACCTTATGAATACCTGTACCATTACAATAAACGTTGAAAGTGCGTCTAGTGCATCTCGCGACATTTAGGGACACGCGATGGCGTTAGTGTGAGACGCGGTTGCCTGCCTGCGTTGGCTCACTGTAGACGTGTGCCAATGGTGTTATCGGTTAAGGAGAATACGTTCCTTGTGGAACGTGTTTCGGAGAATACACACAAGACGTTCAACAATTCCAGAGTTTCCGGAAACCAAGGTGCCCCATCGTAATGCAGAACGGCAGTTGATTCAGAAATTTCTGGAAACTGGTTCCGTGTGTGACATGCCCAGATCTGGTAGGCCATCGATACTGACAGAGGAGAGAGTGTTGGATATCGCAGACTGCATGCTCCGAAGCCCACCAGGAGATGTCACAGCAGGTTGGTGTTTCATATGGCACGGTCCATACGGCTGTAAAAAAACGCCTAGGCCTACACCCTTACAATATCACATCCGTGTGAATTAAAACCTGCTGACAGTGGAGTGTGTACTGCAGGTGGTTTATAGACTTTCTTGACTGTGAAGGAGAGGGCATTTTGGTCGTTACATTCTTCACAGATGAGGTGACTTCCATTTGTCGGGGTACGTAGTCAAAACTCACCCTCTGGTCCTCACACAATCCCCATGAGTCGCCACTGCATGATCATAAGATTGGTGTTTGGGTTGGAATTTCGCGTAGGTGCATAGTTGGACCCATTTTTTTTCTGAGACTAACTACCAACAATACTGTGATAATATTCTCTATCCTTTCTTTGCGCAACTGTCACATGATGAAATTAACTGGGCCTGCTTTCTTCAGGATGGCGACACAGCACACACATCCCATATGTCTATGACACTCTTGCATAATGTTTGGGAACAGAATCATTTCGAAAAACATTTGGCCTCCAATATCCCCGAATCTCTCCCCAGCTGATTTTTATCTCTGGGATGCGATGAAAATCTGTGTATTCGGACAGTCCCCGCACAGTTTATGATTTGAAGACTGCCATCACAGAATACATTCAGAATGTGGATCTTGCTGTGCTGAACAACGTTTTTCAAGAACACAGTTAGGCATGTCACTAAATGTCTGGAGACGTGCGGGACACACTTTCAACATTTATCGTAATTGTACAGGTACGAATCTCTCATTCCTTATCAGGTGCACAGCGACTTTTTAATCACCCTGTATTACATACAAATTACGTTTTTTCAATCATGGTTCACAGCGGCCAGATGAAATCCCCTCGCAGCCGTGAATTATTACCTGGTTTCTAGTGTAAGAAATATTTATGAAAGACTATGAAGACAATAAACTGAAATACATGACAAAATAGATGATTTAATGTTCACTATATAATATAATTCTGATACAATAGCTCTTTCAAGCACTTGGTGGTTTTAATTCACATAGAGCAAGAGGATATAAGAATGATGGAATACAATCTTTATTTTAAGCAATAAAGTACCACTAACAGCTATTTTTTTTGCTAAATCAGTATGAATTTGAAATATATTTCGTTTTTAATAAGTTGTATTTGTAAGTTGCCACTATATAGTTTGCTTGGATCTTAGGGCAGAATATGGAAAAATTTTCCTATTCAGATCATAGGCATATTTTTTCATTTGATTTGCTATCTGTAAATGTATCTAAACTATATTATTTGTAAAGATAAACTATTGGCGAAAGTAGAGAAGCTATGCTTAATACAAAATTGCAATGGTCCATCTTTAATTGTTACATTTCCTTGTTTCACACCATTGCAGCTCAATCCAATAAGCACAGCATTGGGGCACCTTCGACAATGCGACGCCTGTAAAATATCTGAAAACGGGTACCAAAAAGGGACTTCTCATCGGGGTGAAAGCACCAACATATTTTGAGCATCACATTTACAGCCGAATACCTTCCCCACTTGACTTGAAATCTAATCAGATACAGTGAATCTCATTTAACATTAAAAAAAAGTATAAAACTTCATTAAAAGTCGTACGTAAGGGGTAAATTACCTAATGCTGTTTTAGCAAAATTTTAACCCTTCCCTCTTCGTTACTTAACACTTTCTTTTGCAAATAGCTTCCCGTTTTGTATGCGAATCAGAATTGGAAGTCATTGTCTGTCAAAAATTCAGCAGGAATCACCAATAATGGGGAAAATATTCATTATAGATAAATGATCTTTAATGTACCAAGGTACTTTAATGCGTGGAAAAATAAACATGTAATTCGGTATTACATCAAAAGAACACGTAAAAAAAGATACTCTATAAAAAGAGTACTTTCGTAGATGAAATATTCTAATGTTCTACGACGATTCAAAGAAAACATTTAGACGATTCTAAACGATGGAGAACCTTTAAAGTTAGTCAATCACGGAGGTGATTATATTCTTTGAGATCTACTACTCTATTACTTCAAGGCTATTGTTAGCAATTCTGGACAACCTAAATAGCTAACAAGACTTGGTCAATGGCGTTTTATAGTGCTACAACGGAACAAGAGAGCAACCGCATGGTCTCTGTGTAGACCTCAGTAAAACACAGGAAGGTTGTACTTGTCTGAACTGTGACCAGAAGGCTTCACAAAGCCATACTCTACGTCAGTTGACCCATTGTACGAGTCCCTTGAACCTACAGACAGGCTCACATAAAATGGCTCAGAATTACGTAGCCTGGACTCAAGAACAATGGAATCACGTCCTGATCACGAAATCGAGATTTTTCTTTACAATCGGATAACAGATTTACAACGATCTGTAGAGAGGTGAGAACTTGCAAACAGCCCCATAACACCATTGAAAGAAATGCATTTGGTGGTGGCCTGATTTCATTGGGGGGCCATAGACTGTATATCTTTCATGTATGTCTTGTGAATGCTCCGATATCAAGGCGAGAGCCTTAATCCCTATGATGGTGCAGGTTACCATTTCCTGCTAATGGATGATAATGCCCATCTACACAAAGTAAGATTGACCAGCCATTAACTTGAAAAATTATCTAATGGGGTGGCCTGCTTTCCAACCAACAGAACACATAATATAGACCCCCCCCCCCAACCTAAAAAAAAAAGACATAAGGAGTGCTTTTACTGCAATACAATTCTCTGGATCATCTTCTGAAGGATAGAATCAATGTTGTCAGGCCTGCATTAGTCTAAAGGGGTCCACATCCCCTATTTATACAGTTTGTATTCACGTACTTTGCCAGTTTTTTTTTTTTTCAGAGTATATGTATATACTTTAGGCCCAAATTTTCCTGACTCGTCACATTATATTTGCATCTTCCTATCAAGTTTAATTAAATTTCTCCAATAAGATATATACACATTTTATTTATCCATGCCTAATTGTTGATTAGCAGTATAAATGAAAATATAAGGATTTATTTAATTAAGGATTTTATTAAGGATTAATCGCAAAATAATATGATATTTTAACGTAAAATAACACTACTTTCAAAGCAGCTTCCTTCTATAATACAACCTAATAGAATCACCAATTCTCCCAAGCATTACAGAATTTCTGGACCATTCCTTATCAGAGAAAGTGCCAAAAATCTTAATATATTATAAAAGACTCGCTGGTGTTCCATATTAAATATTTTGCTTTCGAATTCCTTGTTCAATTGTAGGATCACTTGTAAAACTAATGACTACGATTCTTATATCATTCAAGCTTACAATTACACGTTCTGATTGCAGGTTTTATCAGTTGTACACTTTTAAATCACACTGTACAGACCAAGTTTTGAGAAAAAAAAACACACACACAATTATTATTGCTTTCTTAATCTAAATGAACTAGAGGAAACTAGAAAATATTACGAAATAACAAACATTCCTGCCGCGTGAGAATTACTATCAAAGACGTTCTTGATTTATTCAATCATTTCCATCAATTAGTTAATCAAGCAGTACATTTCAGGATGTAATACAGTGTGCTCCAACTTATTCTTTCTGCTGGCCCTGAAGTTTTCAAGTTCAACATGATTCTCAGGTAATCGTCCAAATGGGATTAAAACTACGCCCAACATTTTCTTTTAAAATACATTTTGGATACTATTTCAAAAATTAACAAATTTTTATATTTCTTTTATAATTTCAATCTTAGATACATTATCAAATGGCATTCTTTTTAAAATGCACCTAAAGCATTCCCACTTTTTTAATACTTTCTCTCCAAGGGTAGGAAAACATTTATTATAACGTTACTATTACAACATTATTTTTACATAGGATTACATAGGATATATATAAGCAAAACACAAAATGCTACTTATGTTCCAATGTTATATATTTAAAAAAATCCAGATTCTACACTACAATATAACAAATTAACAAACACTCATGCAAACCTGAACCCAAGTGATCATAGGCTATAATATCACTGTTTCTAATGAATGAATATTTTGACAAAGCTTTATTTTTGCTAATGCCATCCAAGTTATTGTAAAGCCTATGGTTTTTATTTGTACTTATTTAATCAACTATTAAAAATATTTTGCATACATATTAATATTCAGTTTAATTTTTATATTTTACTAATGGAAGTTCACTAAAATTAGGCAATTCTAATAAACTAATTGTAATCAAGAGTAAATTTAATCAGAAGTCAGAAAATCTTAACAAAATGCAATTCTAAAAAACGCACTTCTTAATATATTTTAAATGTGAATTACAGCCATGACGAATTACCTCTTTTCGTTACAAACTAAGTGGTATATATATATATGGAAAATTAACTTGACCATTGAAAACGAAGATAATTCACTCTTAATGTTAGATATATTAAAGTTTATTAGATACAACTATTTATGGAAAACAATCATTTGTATCAACTATACCACAAGTAACAACACATAAATTTCTCTGGAGGTCAGTCATGGGTCCATATCCCAAACATACACACACACAAAAAAAAAGTATTACCACTCAGGAGCTGCTTGCCACAGAGATCTAACAGGAACCTGTTAGTTTATTATATCATAGAAAAGATCTGTAAGGATTACTCCGAGTCATTACATAAATGTCAGAGCAATGCCAGCAATTCTGCTAGTCATATATAAAGGAAACTCATGGCTGTGGTCCAATACCACCCAAAGGCATCCCAAACAGTGGTAGGACTGAAGTGGCAAAATATTCAACACCACATAAATTCCGAACGTTTTTCAAATAACAAGATCTGATATAAATACAACAAAGAAAAAAAGATAGTGTTTATACACTATTATGCAACCAAAACAGAAATAAAATGACTTGAACCCAGGCCTCTCTACAGCCAAGCACTTGGTAGAATAAGACAAAACATTGTTTAAAAAATCTCTCTTAAACCAAACTTTATACCAGAAAAACCAAGAGGATTCCTTCAGCAATTAACCCTTATATATAAAAAAAGTGTTATTAGGAAAAGTGCTAAAACATAAATATAAATCAAATTTTAAATAATCAACTATTATTGTTGTTCCTCCACCTATAATATAGCTATAAAAGGAAAGAAAATTTGGAAATATCCCTCAACAGGAATAACATCTGTAACACATACATATTCTTGCACATGCAAATTACTCATAAATCTTTTCAGTCCCCATATGTCCTCAATAGGAACACTAAGTGTAAAAACTATTTTTAATTATATAAAACTGCTAAATACATTTTAGAAAATTGTTTCCCATATAAGAACATGTAATATACTCACAAGAAATGAATTCTTTATATTTTAGCTTTAGTTTTGCATATCTTTTCATTTTCATTATTTATTTGCAAATAAGATTGTGCTCCAAGCAATGTTATCCCAGCCAAATTAATTTGAAACTGAAAGATTTTGAGACTTTTCAGATCTATTCAAATCTTTTTTCTCAATCATAGAGAATGTTTCATATAATAAACACGATACTCATGAATTAACTAAATTAATTAGTTAACATTCTAATAAAATTATATTGATGTTAATAACGCCTGCAGAATCTCACATTACAGCTCTAAATTATTTTTTGTGTCCATCAAAAAACGTTCCATACTACCTGAATTTTTGGTTTGTTTGCCTACAGTAGGCAAGTATCTGTTTCCTAGTTAAACAATATAAAGATTTACATGTAACATTTCAAATACTATTCAATTATTTGAGAACAATGTGCAGAGCTCACCATTCTCAAATAAGTGAAGTTTGAGAATATGGTTTAATGTCTTTATAAACTAATTGTTACAGTTGATGCCATAATGGTATACCAAGTTTCAAATGATAAAACATTATTATATTCCATCAGTTTTAATCCATCATGCTCTCAGCACTGAATACAACCAAGGAAAGAAGTGGGAGCTGGTTACTTTATAACTTGCGGTGGAGTAATTCAGCCTGTGATAATCCATTTTTAAGCTATTGTAATAGTCACAGCCCAAAAATTCAAGGTAACACATTTAAAAACTTAAGATATGAAAATGTTTTAAAAAATTAACATAGAAAAATTCCTAAAAAAAAGAAAACAATTCTTTGCAAAATTATTTTAGTTTTTTTTAGGGCTTTTCCTATTTTAATCTTTCAATATTTTAAATTGTAACAGGTTTTAAAAAAATGCCATCTATGGTTCTTGTGCTCTATTACAATTTTGCACCAGCTTCAAATCTACACCTGTGCAACTTGCGTTATCTTCAGTGGAGCTCATTTAAATTTCTGAAGGACTGTAGCACACATACTGACCCCCAGGATTAGTTCCAGTACAACATTGGACTTTGATACCACCCCAGGAAAGTACGGATCTAGCAAAAAAAGGGGAGGGAGGGGAAAGTGATGCCTTTGAGCTGGTAAAAGGTGCAACCAAGAGACTGGATTTCCATTACAGTGTAACATATATTTAATTTACATGATACTTGTATCTCTGACTGTAATGGATACTGAATGTTGTGATTACAGTTTTTTTGTAACACAGCTACTAAAAATACAATTAGAATTATTTATGTTTACAAATCATTTTATCCAACCTAATGAATTATAAATCTTTAAACACAATTGCTTAATAATATTTAAGTATTTATAAACGATGAATCTGTATTGCTGAATACATATAAAAATGCAAAAACACTTACAGAACGTATACCAATTATTAAACTTCTCATATTCATTACATTTAATGCAGTCTGCTGCATGTGTACTTTATCTTAATGACTAAATTATCATAATTTGGGGAAAAACATGCGTATATTTTCCCCCCACTTTCTTTTCCTAGGTAGTGATTATTGGCATTGACAAATATGAACAGAAACTATGGTAAAAATAATCATAGTATTCCATAATGGCACAAGATTTAGCTAATATACAATAGAAGGATGAAAATCTTCCTTTCGCCTGTAATCCTGAAAAATATATTTGCATTTCTTTCACATAAATAAAAAAAGCATTCAAAGTAAAAAAAATTTATAAATTTCCTTATTCTGCAAAAGGAGAAAAGCAATTTATCCTTTTAGACTTAACTAATTGGCAATATGCTGTTAAAAGTAATATAAATTTTAATTGGTTAATACGTTTGAAGCACTATAATTTATAAAATGTGAACTTCTTCCCTAAACACTTTGCAAGGTTTATTTTGTCAAATATTAAGCCATCAAAAATGAGAGAGATTTATCATTAGTAACTGAATTATTTAAAGGTATTAGTCAAGACTATAACTATTTATCTGGATGAAAGTGATTGGCCCTTTTAGAAGTACTTTAAAAGGTTATATATATATGATTATATATGGGGACTGCATTTATATTACACATATATGAGGACCTGCATATTTCACTTTTGTAAATGAATAATTACAACTAAATCTAACAGCTTAAACTGACTACAGCTATTACATAGTTTAAAATTCTATGTATATACAGAAGACCTTTACTATTTAGTTCAGTATAAAGAACAACATGTCTAAATACTATCAAAAACACAAAGAAATTGGATTATTTTTAAGGCATTCTTTACAATACGTTTTCTAAAAGTACACACTATTGAATATGAAAATTTTTATTCATCTAATGATGAAATAACTAAAAACTTGAACAATTATAAATATTTGTAGTTTACTTATGAAATTTTCTATGTAAATTACTTGGGTAGCTAGCAAGGGTGACAAAACTTGCTAGAAAAACAAATGCCACTCTGCTTTTAAATTACTGATAACACAATAAAATTGGAAGTGAATAGACAAAGATTGACAGAAAACTGTTTGAGGTTCAGCATTTTTTTTCTTAACTGCTCATGGATCTTTGCAGATATAGGTAAGGGTGGAGATCTGCCTTCCCTCTAGAGATTCATAACAACACTATAAAAATATGTCCACTGATATGTGTGTCCTACTCCTGAATATAGGTGTCTTTTTCTAGAAATACATTAAAAGAGTAGGTTGACACTCTTTCATAAAAGTTTAGTTGCAGACACTCAGGCACCAATTAGCATTCAAATAACTCAACATCAGCAATGAGATAATGAATTTGTAATACAAAATACTCTATAACTTTAGACAACAATCTTATATACAGCAAAATGTTTCAAAATTCCTGCTCATTAAACAAGCACTTTATATTCCTTATTACCTGAGTTATAGCTGCAAATTTTATTCTAATGATTCATTAACCAGAGGAACCAGGTATATCAGGATGCACTAATCTTTGGCCTGATTCAGTTGAATTATCTGCAATATTATTTTCACTTCTATATGGAGGAGGTGGTGGACCTATGCACCGACGTGGCAATGATGATTCTGAATATGGTGGAGGTTTAGGAAGACATTCAACAAGTTGTACACCATCATTTCTGTTATATGTTACAAGCACAAAATTTTCATGATCACTGCTATGAGAAGAATAAGGAAAGGTTACAAGTGATGCTCCATTTCCATTTAAAAATCTCTCTTCATTATTCAAGAAATTCGAATCTGAATCATCAGCCCATGATGCATTCATGGAAGCTTCCTAAAATTAAGGAAATATATATGTTCTATATATATTTGGTAAGTGAACTTTTAAGTACAGGATATATTTAATAGTAAATGTAAGGTAAATTCTACTTTCATGTCACATATATTAGATCAGTTTGTTTTAAATAAAAACTATATATTACAGTAAACTTTTAAAAATCTGAATAGTTTAGAACCAAAGGCCATTCAGATATTCAAAAAATTTAGATTTTTTGAAGTATTACTAAAATTACAGTATATAAGTACAGTACAATAATAAAAAATGCATCTATGATATTATATTTTTGACCTGTTGATTCTGCTTAAAAAGATGATACGGATATTCCATTTGTGCCTGTGTAGCATCACACTCACTATTTGAGTCACCATAAGTAGCCACAAGCAGCAAAGTATTAGTTTACTTCTGCTGTACCATGAGTAGATCATCGATCAATTGACTTTATTGATCTTGCTTGACCTACTTTTCTGTCTAGCAAAACTGCAATAAAGCTAAACTTTTAATGTAAGATACTGATTTTTATTACTATAAGAAATTGCATCATTAGGAATTAAAAGCACATCACTTCAATCATATTTTTGTAGACTTTCAACTTCAAATATTTTTTCATTTTGCTACTTTTACAATTATTTTCTATTGCTCCTCAAATATATATTGCATTTAGAAAGAATAATTAATTTGAATTTGACTGGAAACAAAACTGAAAAAAAAAAAGTGTTTTCAATTGGTGGCTTTCCTTGTGAAAAATATTAAGCAATTAGCCTGAAAAAGTGATTTTTAATAGGTAGGACTTATTTTAGAAATATTTTTAATTACTGTTTAACTAAATGAATAACATCAGGAAAATGTGATTTTTCAGCCAAATTTTGCCATTTTAAAATGAAACTTTTAAGCAGCAGTTAACACAAATTTACCCAAAAATAATCCATTCTCAATTTCAGTGCTTTATTAAACTTTAAATGCTTTTATATATTTTTAATTCATTTTTTGCACAGTTCTTCATATCTCTTTTTTTAATATATTTTTCAGTTTTTAAATTATTTTGTTCTTAAAGCAAAATAAATTTTTATGTCATAATTTCCTTAGCCTTCGGTTTGCTGATCAAAAAGGTGGCAAATTTATCAAAAAAACAAAGCACATGCATTATGTGCATAATGACTAAAAAAATTAAGAAAAAAAAAAAGAAAAAAGAAAAAAACTAAAGATTTTTTACTCATCATCATCCTCAAGCAGCCATGGGCTACGGAGGTCCAACCAGACTGTGCAATTTAGTTCTCCAAGCAAGTCTATCCTGAGCTACATCTACTGCATCTGGCCACTGCACACCAATTCTAACAAGGTCCTGTTTGACATTGTCTGCCCACCGCATCCTAGGTTCCCCCTCTTTCTGAGGCCTCTAGGCACACTGTTCATAACCCTATTCGCCAATCTATAATTATTCATACGGGCAACATGGCCAAACCAACGGAGTCTCTCTCTGCACAATATGCTGCTTATCAGTGGAAATATTATGAACTATTTATATTAGAATAATAATTTCGAAAAAAATAAAGGAAAAAATGTTACAGAAGTTAAAATGTAAAAAATACAGTAAAATTTTGCAATTTTTTAAAAAAAGTATAAAATTTACTTAGCTTTTTTTTCCCTTCGAATTTATTTTATTAATCACAATTAAATGTTCTTTCTTTTAGTATATTACATGACCTATTTCTGTTTGTTAGTTACTTCAGGATGAAGTTCTAAAGTTTTTAATTTCATTTCCTGAAAACATTTCAAAATTAATTTGGCCACCAGTGAATTAAGTTTCAGAAATCCAATACTGTAAGGGCTAAAAGACATTCAGCATGTTCTTTAATGTGTCCAAGGTATGGCTTACCTGCATACAGGGTCACATCACAGCTTAATCTCTCATCTAATGTCTTTAACAAGCCCTTTGTTGTTCCTTTTCTCATTGATGGCAAAATGGGGGTTAATAGGGAATTTTCATCAAGTACCAACCTTTTCAACCAAGTTTTAGATCATTTGGAAATGCATCATCTTTCCCTAAATAGGTAAACCATTTAAAATATATTCCAAGTTTACATCAACAGCCAGCTAAAATTTGAATCTAAATTCATCAGGTTCCTTTGCCACAATGGCTGAATGGTTAGTGTACTTGGCTACTGATCAAAGGAACCTGGATTTGAGCCTTGGGTAAGGCATGGATATTGGTGTTGATTTTCTGTGAAGGTCCCACCATCCTCATAGACTTTCTACTATGGGGAAAACTGTCAGCTTCTGTCAGACCTCTGTGGCAAGCTTGAGAGGTATTGAGAGGGTATTTATTATTTGCTACATATGTACATACATAAAGTAACATCAATCTTTGTAGAAATTAATCGTTGGTTCATATAAAAAGTTCACTAAAAGCATTTCTTACAAAAACAAACACCCTTAAAATAAACACTATATGAACCATGAAGGCCTTTCATCCATAATTTGAAGGCACTATGTGACTGAAAGAAGAGATGTTGGACAATTATCTCAGTAAGTCTTGCTGCAAACATAATATACCTTACCCCTGTCTGATGGCTAATTTACTTACCCCCAAGCCATATTCGCTAATGAATTGACTAAATAACCTTTTAGCTCAATTAACCACCTCCACCACATGACCCCTCGACATGTGCATTACACACATTTCTCCTGTCATTAGATACCTGTACATTACAACAAAAAGATCTTTGTAGTTCTTCTTTTTATTTTTTAAGTCTCTTGTAAAAAACATTAACTTTTATAAGTTTATTTATCTGAATTACTGGCAGATAGAGTATTAGCAATTTTCATAGAGTAAGTTTAAGATATTTAAAAATTCTTTGTGGACAAAAATGGCTGCTGCCATTCTATTTAGTTTAGCTCATAACTTGAAGAATTTAGATGCTATGAAATTCTTTTTCTTTTGGTTAAAATAGTTTAAGGAATATTTAGGAAATGTTGGGGAAAACTAATTCCTTAGTATGGAGTAAACATGAGTAAATTAACTATAATACTGAAAAACTATCAAAATGAATGCTAGAGCCCTTCTACTGTTACATTTACATAAAATTGCCATATATAAATTAGGTTTATTTAAAAAATGTTGCATTAAAAAATATACATCTGTCAATTTCAGAAATATCTGATACTTACTCTTCTGTGATTTCTGTCTTCAGTAGACCACAACCAGGGCCACAACCATCTACCATTTGCTGAATGGTGAGGTCTCGAAGACTGCATTTCTAATGCAGAACGACGCATTTGAATGCGGCATATTGCAACTATCATTATGATTGTAATGAAAACAAAAGCAACTGCACAACTGACAATTGTATAAATAGTAGACTGCAGAAAATTAATGTCATTGTAACGACGATGCAAAACTGGCAACACCGATGATTCCATTTCTTCTGAAATAAAGAATTAAACACATGGCATATCTCCTTTACAAAAGAGAGTATTAATAAATATTTTATCTATATTCACATGCAATTTATTTTTTAAGCTTACATTTACAAAAAAAAAAATAACTACAAATTTAATTTTAAAACTTTTTTACACAGATTTAACAGATAAGCTTCAATTATTTTTAACCCTTTGATGAATGCAAACATGTCAGTATATTAAGCATAATGGGTTATTTGGAGTGCTAATGTAATGCTATAAATTTAAAATGTCACCAATTGAAAAATAC
The DNA here is from genome assembly GCA_038380435.1 of Ryuthela nishihirai. Taxonomy (NCBI): domain Eukaryota; kingdom Metazoa; phylum Arthropoda; class Arachnida; order Araneae; family Heptathelidae; genus Ryuthela; species Ryuthela nishihirai. Next base: position 25,227,958 of record JAWZYU010000003.1, read on the forward strand.
GATTGCTTGGCTTTCCAGTTGGCATTCAAACCTAGGAACTGCAGAGTACAAACCTGGAAAGCTAATGACTGAGTCAACCCCCACCCCTTATTAATTGTGGGACCTTATTGAAATCTGAATTACATACTGGAGGTTAATGATAAATCTGTAGCTAAAGAAAATCATAAGGAAAACTCTATGCTTAATATGTCTGGGGATTGCATCTTTTCTTCTACCTACAAGTTAGGACATACTTTATAAAAAGAAATCTGTATAAATTAATTTCTTAACTATAATAAGCCCAATGAAATAATTTCATAATGAATGAGGAAAGACATCCCTCAAAAAATTATAATAGGAAAGGCATCCCCTCAGAGCTGAAAAAAGTATAATTGTATATTTCAACACAGTAATTATTTGGAGTACTACACCTATTCTTGAAGAATACAAGGTAGTTAATCTTCTTGAAACTGAATAAATCATTGGGCTTGGTTGTTTTACCTCTCAGTGGCCCTTTTTTTTTTTGCACACAGTGGTCCAAAATGGCCAGGTCACAAGGACCCCAGAGCTCAGAGAAGATTGGGGAAGGGGGACCCACTGGACAGCTACTGGGAGACAGCTGGTAGTCTCCTATCAAGGCCATCCAGTGTGTTCTTTAACATACAAAGGGTACGACTCTCCTGCACACTGGGCCATGGTTTAATGTTCCATCTGATGGACAGTGGCCTTTCGAAACCCATTGGTTTTCCCTACCGACAGTGGGCAGGGTGGGGAGTTTTGCAGAGATAAATCTCAATACTGGCCCAGCTGGGACTTGAACCTGGGAACTGCAGATTACAAGCTTGGCATGCTACCAACTGAGCCACTCCCTGCCCCAATAAATCCCTGAGTTTGCCCAAATAGCTGTGTCTATTATTATAACAACATTCAACTAGTGGAGTCTATTTGGCAACAATCAAACCGTTACACTATGTGCAGAATCACATAATTAGATGCATGATGAAACTAACAAATTTGAAAGCGTTGCAAATGTATACAATGAATTAGGTATTTTACAAATAAGGAAATTATATGTATTTCAGTACCTGAAATACATAAGGATGAATTTTAATGTTCAAACTTTACGGACATTTGAAAAGAATACTCAACTTTCAAAAAACCTTTACTTACTTGATTTAAAAGCGAACAAAACTATTGTTGAAAAACATTATGTTTATTTGGTGCCAAAAAGGTTTAAAAAAACTAAAATTTTGCATTTTTTATACATATTTAAATAAAACTGTAAAAAAATTTATCTTTATTAGCTTCAAACTAAAAAAAAATTTAAAAATAGCATTTAAAATTATTTTTGGTAATTTTTTTTGAAAAATATCATTCTAAATTAGGAACATTGGTCTGTAAATGGTTAAGTTTCAACAAAACAGCTGTGGGGCTTCACACTAAGGCAATGAAAATAAAAATGAAAAAGGATATGATCCAGTTTTGTACTCAGAGAACAATATAGTTAAAAACATAACAATATGTTTGGAACAGTGTTCCATACTAAACAGTGTTACAAAGAAAAAACTTACTTCTTTATCCTTCTGTGATATAGTAGATTTTTGCTTACATGTAACTTTTGGAAACCTTTTATAACATTTAAGCAATATAAACAAAATTTTTTGACTTTTTTAGAATTGGTCAACAGCAAAATATTACTTTTAATAAGCTCTGCAAATATGTAAAAAACATTTACCAGTCTGCCTGAAAACTTCTTCTCATAAATTCTATTTCCCTTCAGTACTACAACTGAAATAAATAGCCAACATTCCTTACTGTACATACAGAGCATAATTGTTTGCTCTGGAATAGTTGGATTGTTTTATACCTAACTGACACTTTGTTGCTGCACAATGAGCTAAACTGCTAACTTACAAAGAATTCATAATTTAAAGTGCTTGACTTTGAAAATGTATGCATAGTTATCTGCATGGTACTTTAAAACAACTCATTAAAACAATAAACTTCAATAAAATTATATTTCACTTCTTTTTTTTTATCTTTTTTTGCTTTTGCTGTATATATAACTTATTAATTACATAATTATTTGGCAGCCTGTCCTTCCATTTCAGTTTTTTATGTGGCCCCTCAGCTAAAATGTTTGCTATGGCCTGTTCGAGGTTATGGTGTGAAACTGTTGGCTGGTCAGATTTTCCTGAATTCCCCAAACCCTGGGAATGAAAGCAAAGTAGTGACAATTGACAACTTACCATGATGAAATATCTTATTGCAGCAAGGCACTAAATAATTTACAGAACAATCTTGGTCCTCAGCAGGATCACAACAAAGTTTTTTAGGTATGCAACGGCCATCATCACACAAAATTCTACCATGACAAGGGTCTTTTCCTAAATTTGGATGGTAATGAAATATTTAGGTAATATGCACAATTTTTAAATATTGCAACTAACAATTTTACTATTTAAATTATAAATAAGTATTTCTATTAGTACTTCAGTAAAAATTTATATACTTTATAATTGTTTGAAAACTCTGAACACACACACATTTTTTTTTTTGGAAATGGAACACATAAATTATACAAATCTAGGAACTAAAAATATCAGGTAATCACAAAAGTTCTTGCCATTTATGTGTCATATTAAATAATCAGCATTTGATAAAGAAATATTTGATAGGTGAAGGAGAATGTAAAACTAAATATGCAATACAATTTTTCATTATTTACTCTCATCCACATTATTGATCCTAATTTGTGGTATTATGTATAATCAGAATATTAAAAACATTAAAAACTATTATATCTCCAAACAACTTTCATCTGCATTCTGTATCATCTAAACTTCAATGAACATCCTAATTACTTTTAAAATAATTTTGCAACTCACAGATCTATACAAATTTAAAATAGATTATGCTTTGCAGCATTAAAGAAATCTAATATTAATTTTCAAAGGAAGCGCTATCATTACCCCTAAGAATATACTCTTTTGATCTGAAATATCATTATCTAGAAAAAATATGGACAAGCATTATTGACATTTCAGGGTGCCAAGTTTTGGAATGATTTAGATGTTAATTTGAAAGTAACTGAAAGTTAACTCTGTATTCAAATAATAATTTTTCAAACTACTTTCATTATATAATATTTTTAAATGCTGAAAATATTAGGATGTCAGAGTTAACATTTGCCACATGTTTATTATTTAATTATGACACTCAAATGATTACTGAAAACGCTTATTATAATATCACCTAAGCTTCACCATTACAGCAAAGAATCACCAAATTTTTTTTTAAATTTAAAAAATTAAAAATTATAAATAAAAAGGAGAAGGGGGGGGGGGCTTAGTCAGTAGGCACCAGGCTTATTATCTGCAGTTCACAGGTTTGAGTCCCAGCCAGCATTAAGATTCATTTCTGCAAAATTCCCCACCCTGTCTATGGTCAGTAGGAGGCACCAATGGACCTGAAAAGGCTGCTGTGCACATTACAGAACACACTGGATGGCCTTGACAAGAGGCTACCATCTGTCTCTCAACAGCTGTTCCAGTGGCTCCCCTTCCCCGACCTTCTCTGAGCCTTTGAGGTCCTTGTGATCTGGCCATTTCACCGCTGTGTGCAAAAAAGTGCTACTCAGAGGTAAAGCAACCCAACCTTTGGGTAAATAATTTTAATTTTGTACTTAAATTAGAGAATTATGTTTCTACATAATATGTATATTATCAGGTTGGTTTACATTAGTGAATGAATACCCTGCAGTAAGAAATTTGAAGTTGATTTATAATGGCGACAATGTAGTGTGAAGGTAGTCACAGCAAATATGGATTTCCAATAAAAATATCTAAAGCTATGTGAACTAGCTAGCACCTAAATCTATATCTACTACATCAATGGAACTTATTTTTTAATATAATTATTCTACAATATTATGTGTAGTTTAAACATACATGGAGATTTTAGTATTTAGAAAATTTCATATTAACCTTTAAGGAAACATACAAATAAAACCTCATGTTGACTGCTTATTAATACTTCACAAAGGATAAAATGGTTCTCCACTCAGTATCATATTGGTTGTTGATCAGAATTTGATGTACAGCTACCTAATTGGAATGTCTATCAGTGTGACAGAAATTTAAAGTGAATTTGCCATTCAGGAAAAAGAAAATGTCAAATGCTGAGTAAGTAACAGATGAGTCTAAATATTTAAATTAGGCATGTGGTTGGCGTGCTTGGCTACTGATCAAAGGGACCTAGGTTTGAGCGCCGGGTAAGACCTGGATGTTTGTGTTGTTTTTCTGCTGAGGTCCCGCCATCTTCACAGGCCTTCTGCTATGGTGTATTAAAGTGACAGGCTTCTGTCAGACCTCTGTGGCAAGCAGCTGCTTTAGGGTATATTTATTTTATTTATCATATAAGTTAGGTTTACATATTTATATATAATAATCAATGTATAAGATGGACCTAATGTCAATCATCAATTGTGTGTATGCATTTCACCAGTGTTACATAAATGTTTCATTTATAACAAGCTGAATTTTTTAACTTAAAAGCACTAGTTGGTCAAATGAATTTGACCAACTAGTACCTTTAAGTTACATACATTTTGTTAATGCATTGATATAAGCTTATATTAACCCAATCATTTTATTTTGTTTTGCAAAGTATTTTTTTTCTCCTCCTCATACATATATATGGATTCAAACAAACTAAAGATTTTAATATTTTCTTAATAATTGGAGCAAGAGTAAAACTGCAATAAATTTAAATCATTATTTAAACAACCTTCCTGCTTCTATTATATGAATAAAACTCCTTTATTTTAGATACTGTAATGAAAGGCAATTTGGAATAGCTTACTGATGTTTTCAATGGTTTTAATAAGTTCAAATTGTGATAAATAGGTGTATTTCAAACAGGAAAACTTGGGTAAAGAAGCTCTTGTATGGGTTATCATTAGTCATGAAATTAAACAAAGTTTTGTAAACAGACTATTTCAGCAGAATAACATTAATTTTAATTTAATGCATTGTCTACAGATATGATTTGATTTATAATGTTGCCAATGGTATTCTATAAATTTATGCTCATTGTTTGCAATTGTGAATTTTATTCATTGACACAGCATCATCATCTACATAAATTCTGTCTGTCTGTCTGTTTGACATTTCCTCCTAGATGGAGAAGTGCCCATGGTCAGTATGGGGCACCAATGGTCTTGGAAAGGCTGTTGCCGTCAGATGGGACATTAAGTCAATGCCCATGTGTGGGAAAGCCATACCCTGTGCACATTACAGAACACACTGGATGGCCTTGATTGGAGGCTACCATCTGTTTCTCAACAGCTGTTCCAGTGGGTCTCCTTCCCAGACAAATTTCCCTTTAGATGGTCAGAGCTAGGACCACCAAACTTCTACAGCTTTATCTCACCATAACTTAGTGCACTATTAGGGTTTTGGTCCCACAAAATTAGGCCCTCCTGCAAAAGTTGGCTGTTAAATGTCTGTTCATTGATAACTTGGTGCATTGATAACATACTACACCATTCATAACTTTCAACTCTCCATACATAAGGTAGGCAAGAGCAGTGCTAACAGAAATTTTGGACACTTGCAGTGTATTTAATCCTGACTCATTGTACCTAGGAATCCAATCTCTATAACTGTATGTAGCAAGAATTAAGTGCCAAATTCGAGAGAGATCAATCAAGTACTTATGGAATTATGATGAGTCAAAAACCACCAGTGACCATACACCAGTTTTCCCTGAGTCATTATATCAAAGGACTGAGCAACAGTGTTTGGGCAATTCTATTAAAATGCTAATAAAGATCAATGAATGGCAGGCACGAATTTAGAAAAAAAGAAAAAAAAAAGGGGGGGGGGGGGCAAGTAAAGCTAGAAAAAAAAATGAGACAGGAATACTACTACAGTATACTTTTCTCTCTGCAAAAAAAAAAAACTTAAAAAAATGCATGAAAATTAGTACATTTAATCATTTTTTCCTCCATTACCTTTACTTCCATTCTTAAAGGAAGATCCTTAAAGGGGGATTAAGCCCGATCGAGACTGGTGATTGGATTACTGTTGGTGTTTTTTTAAGTACAAATTTCTTGTTCTGAATTTCTAACTGGTTATCTGCACTTTAAATAAACTTGCTAAAACTAAATAACTCCTTACACATTCTTTGACTTTTTGCCATATCAGAAATGATTCTTTGCAAGCAGAAAGCTAGTAGGTATTATAGCATTTGTGGTTTTTGTTGTTCCAAGAGCAAATTTAGAAGTTCTCGATCTTCCCCTTTGAGTGCTAGCAATGAGGAACCCAATAAATTCCAGGCTGAGCATTAATTTGTTTTTTGTTTCCAGATAAGAGAAATTTTACTGTTTATGCAGTGAAATCTCAGTATAACAACTGCCAATATAACAAATATTTAGTATAATGAAAATTTTTTCTGACTTCAACCAATTTACTAGTATCTCTATGTAAAAATGTTTCATTATAATGAATATCAATATAACAAAATAAAAATTTATCCCTATAAAAAAAAAGCTAGCAAAACCAAATTTTTAAAAAGAAAATCCTTAACTCTTTCAGTATCATACTGGCCCAAAATGACCACGATTTTAAATGGACTCATCCAATCAATGCTATTCCTTCCTCTTCACTACTTCCTACCTGCAGTTTGGGCCAGTATGGTAGAGACTTTTCTCTACCATACTGGCCCAAACACAATACATACACTGTATATTTAACATCTGGCAACAATGCAATAATTTAAATGCTTTGAAATATCTAACCTCTAATCTAATATCTAATAATCTAATATTGCAGTGCTATGAATTATATGATATTGGATATTGTCTGGCACACATTTTTGCCAATCTCACTGCATGGCATAAATGGTCCCTACATATGCTGGCATAATGCTTCAAAGCAGCATTGTCATATTATCCTAGCATAAAAGGGGATTTTCAAACTTATAAATCTATATAACTTATTGTGTTCCAAGTAACAGTAGCATCAGAAAAAAATTCTTTCAAAGCAGTTCTAATCCATGTGTTTATTATTATCATTCATCAAACTTAAATCATTGTTATATTTGTTTGCCATTTTTATTGTTTCAATTAAGTTTGTTAATTAGTTTAAATTCATTATTAGCAGCCAACATGGTGTAAAGTCTTTGCTGTTTTGTAATGACATGGAAAGATATTCCAGACAATGTGTTGAAGAGTTGCAAAATCATTTAAGAATTCTCAGACAGATGCTTGTTGGAACAGGTACTTCAACAGATTACCAATATTTTTAAGAAGTAAACTCTAATACATGGTAAATTTTTTTCATAATGACTATTTTATAGTATGTAATTATCATAGCACTTTTTTTATTGCATTTCAATATAATGAATATACACTACAGGAAAAAAAATTGCAACACCTGGAAGGATTAATGTCACTTTATTGAAACGCAGGCAGCTGTTAGCATACACTGAGATGTGTGATTGATTACATTATAAAAAAATATGTAAAAGTTAGTATGATGTTGAACCGCCCCATGCAGCAATGCATTCATAAACATGGTGGGGAAGTCTATCATACAGCTATATAATGTCCTCCTGAGGGCTAGAACATGAAATAGCATGAAGTCGCTGTTCCATTTCAGTGACAGTGGTTGGTGCACCTCTTGGGTGTTGTTGGAGCTATTGGCCCATCATGTCCCAGATGTGTTCAATAGCTGAAATGTCCGGTGAGTGTGATGGTCATGGTAGTACCTGAACGTTTTGCTTGTGTAGATACTGCAGACTAATGCAGGGTATGTGGGGACATTATCTTGCTGGTAAAAGGTTCCATGCTGCTGAACAAATGGGACGGCCATTGGCTCCCTTATGATGACCAGTTGTGACTGAGATGTCTAATGGCACCCCACACTAAGACATCAGGTGCTGGAGCTGTGATGATGTTGTATGCACTGGGTGGCATTCCTTTCCCTTGGATGACAGTGAACACATTGTCTACCATCATGTTGACCAAGACAAAAATGAGATTCATCATTAAACACCATGGTACTCCACTCTTGTTTGTTACAGTTCTGTCTGAGGCAATACCATGGAAGATGTGCTTGCATGTGGGCAGATGTGAGGGACAAATGCAGTGCCAGACGATAGGCTCGCAATGAAAACTATAAAAACCTATTGTTTACTGTCCACCTCGTAGGTATTCGATGCGTTACCTGTGCCAGTCCCTTTGCAGTTGCGTTCTAGTCGCAAATACGTCATGCAATGCCATGTGTCGCAAATGGTGGTCACGTTCGCTTCGCGGTCATATGTTGTCTTCCTGATCTTTGTCGGCGTGTGCTGGATCCTTCTTGAACCCACTGGTGCCATATGTGTACAATGGTGCTGGGTTTGTGGTCAACCTTGTTGGTCACATCTCTGTTTGACAAACCAGCTTCTCTAAGGCTGATGATTCTTACACACTCAAAGTCTGTTAACTGTTGGAATGGCTGTCGACATCTGTGTAAGGGCATCTTTTAGTGGTTTAGAATAATTTCCACAACGTTTTGTCAACCAGGGAGTTTTGGTTGCGTTTGTCTGTGTTTGACTGCTCCATACCTGTGACATTAGCTCCCACCTATCCAATCATTTTGATCGTCCTGCACACCTAATAATTTCCATGAATTTCCAAATACTATTACCTCTGTCCAAATTTCATCACATTTGCATAACTTCTTGCAAGTGTTGGATTTTTTATTTCCTGTAGTGTATATAGGTCACCCACTCGATTTCTTTATATTAACATTTAACTGTATTGATTTAATTGGTGATTTCACAAAAATATTCCCATTAAGAGAGGTTTTCAATCTCAGAGAATATACTCAGCCATGTAGTTAGGAGTAAAAAAAAGATTAAGATGTAAGAAGCAAATTTTTGCATGTTTTGATTTGTTTTTAAAACATTCATAATTCTATTACATGTATGTATAAAATTCAGAAGAAATAAAAATTAAGAGAGATCAATTAAGTACCTATGGAATTATGATGAGTTAAAAACATTTTCCACCAGTGACATCACCCCAAATGTAAACAAGTGACCATACAGCAGTTTCCCCTGAGTCATTATATCAAAGAACTGAGCAACAATGTTTGGGCAATTCTATTAAAATGTTAATAAAGATCAATGAATGAATATAATCAAGTACATATGGAATTATAATTTTAAATATCACATTTTTCTCTCCACCCACCCTACTTAATTTTAACTCATCCAATGTTTTTTGTCTATGAGTTGGTTTATATATAAATTTACTGACCCCACCAGTTTAGAAGCTCATGAGCTGCCACTGTTTAAGAAAAATTTCCCAAACCATGCTTTTGAGTTAATAAAATAAAGTCTGGTTTAATTTCTAGTATCAGAGCTTCAAACCTTGCATAACAAAAATTATGATTTGGAAGAATGAAAAATCAAATCATGGCATCTGCAGTTTACAGCACTCAGGTGACATTTTTTTTTAATGCAATGCAAATAATGCATTTTGTCTTGATATAACGCTCGAGTTCTGGACTCAGCGGTGACTGATGGCGACAAAATAATTTAATTTTTCCAGAATTATACCATGTTTTTTAAAATTACCTGTAAAAAAACCCCACCAAATATGTAATTTAAACTAATTAAAAACACATTTCAATTTCACAATTAGAAAAAATATTCAATTTGGAAAGTTCTACAAATAATAACCTAAACAACTGTAGTACTAGTAGTGAAGAGACCATACAAAGAGAATATGATGAATAAAGAACATAATGATAAACACTTATTTCTAAGCATCAAATTTTGTTTCTGTAAATAAAAGAAAACCATCAAAAGTAATAATATCTAAGGTATATTTTCCTAACTACCATATCATCCAGTCAGTATCATCTGAAGCTACTTGTTTCAACAGCTTATTATTGATTCTGATAACAGCCTATTAGTGAGCGTGCAGTCTGTAATTTAAGAAAACTCGCAAAAATCAATAATCTCATCGAAGACAGCTATTCTAACAAGTGCATACTGCTAAACAACAAATTGTTATTCTGCAATTTAAAACAACCCCAGAACAAAATTATTGGAGCAACCATTTTAACCTGAACATACTGCTGAACAATGAACAACTGTTCCATTCTTTTTACCCACTCCCCAGAACAAGCCTAAAAAACAAAATTCTAAACAATTCACTGTTGATCTGCAGTATAAAAATGACCACAGAAGTAAATATCACATCAAAGCTAAGCCTGAAACACACAAATTATCATAAATAATGATCTGCAGATCCAGAGTATAAAAAACCTCCAAAACTAAAAACCAAATTAGCCTTCCAATTCAAACAATCTGAGTTTAGCAATGATCATTTTATGGTATCCATTAACTGATTATGAATTAAATTTCCTATCTTATATTATAAGATAGGAAATATAAGAAGCTAAAATTAATTTAGTTACATATTTGGCATGCATACTTTTTGATATTAACGAAATTTAACTTAATTGCTAATAATCAACAATATATAGTAGGTATTACCCAATAATTAACAATAGACATACAGCAAAAGTTAGCATTTACAATACAGAGAGAACAGAAACAGTTATTGCACCCCTTTCTCCAGTGATTTTTTTTTGCACAGTGCTTGGATCATCAGCAGAGGCAAGAATGAAGGCAGTGGCCATGAATCACATCTTATTTAAATTATATTATTTTCTGAAATAAACTGATTTGCAGTTTGATAACAAAATGCTCATTAATGAATATTAACATTAAGGTTTAGGAAATTTGCATTTTTGATAGAAAAAATATATATTGTTATAACTAGATTTGATGCAAAGGTACATTGTAATACAGCAAAGAACAACATAACACTAAAATAATATTACAACCAAAGGCTATAATTGAGCTCTATTACATAAATTTATTATTCTGAAAAATATTCTAGCACTTACCACAATAGGTTTCAGATTCATCACTGCCTCCTGGACAATCAGCATAACCATCACACATGTAACGACGAGGGATGCACAGACCATTGCCACAAGTAAAAAATGCCTTGTAGCATTTTTCTTTCCCTAAATGCAGTAAAAACATTTAGTATAAAACCTCAAAAATGCATTGCCACTATAATGTTACATTTTAAAAATAATGGTTAATTTTCCTTTTCCAAAATAAAGCTAGCAGTATGTAAAGAACAATAACCTAATCTTCTTATAGGAATCAACCTATAGTGGGCAGAGTCAGGACCTTTGCTCTCACTATAGTCCACTCATATTTTTACAATTCTATTTTACGCATATTTCCATAGAGCATTATACACCAAAGAGCCAAAACATTATGACCAGTGCGTCTTTATGCAAAATGAAGCAACTGCAGGTAAATGACGGCGCGTGTAAAGGTCATGAAATGGTATAAATAACACCTGATACTCTACTTTGTTAATCAGTGTTATTCTTGTTCTTCAGGTGGGAAAGGCAGCAGACTAAGTGAATTTGACAAAGGCCAAATTGTAATGGCCAGATGACTGGGTCAGAGCATTTACAAGACGGCAAGGCTTGTGAGGTGCTCACAATCAGCTGTGGTTAGTATCTTCAAAAAGTGGTACAAGGGGAAAAAAACAGGAACTATCAGCAAGGTGTGGGCCAACCATGGCTCATCGATGCTAGAGGTGAGCAAAGGCTATCCCATATAGTACAAGCCAACAGAAGGGATGTTGTGGCACAACTCACCCATAATTTGAATGCTGGTGATGGGAGTAAAGTGCCATAACACATAGTACATTGAACTGCTGAAAATGGGGCTGCTAAGCAGCCCCATTTCATGGCAACGATATACCCCTCTAGAAGTGCCTTCTTTCAGCAGGATAATGCACCATGCCACACTGTCCGGATTGTTCAAGAATGGTTTGCAGAACGTGAGAAGACTTCCAGGTATTGCCCTGGCCTCCAAATACCCCAGACATCAATCCAATCGAGCAGCTGTGGTTTGTGCTGGAACAGCATATCCAATCTGCTGTGGCTCAACCATGTAACATACAATAGTTAAAGGAACTACTGGTAAAGTGTTGGTACCAGATACCACAAGACACCTTTAGAAATCTTGTAGCATCCATGCCTCACCAGGTAAGAGCTGTTTTAGTGGCACATAGAGAACCTACATCATATTAGGCAGGTGGTCATAATGTTTTGGCTCTTCAGTGTATGTTTTTTTTTAAATGATACATTACTCAAAAAGAAAATAAACTACATCATAAAATACATAATAATGCTGATTAAACTAATAATTTAAACCTGTAAAGTATGCGGTTTCTAAAGCTGAACTTCTTCTAATGACCAAGTTATTTTTCAAGTATTTTCAAGAGAAAGAAAAATTTTAACTTTAGAATCTTTCCTAATATAACACACAGAAATAGGTCATGTTATATTCCAAAGGAAAGAGCATTCAATTCTGAGCAATACAAAAAAGTGGGTTGCTTTACCTCTGAATGGCACTTTTTCACACATAATGGGTTAAATGGCCAGGTCACAAATATCCCAAGGGCTCAGAGAAGGTTGGGAGAGCAAACCTACTGGACAGCTGTTAGGAGGCTGATGGTAGCCTCCCATCAATGACATCCAGTATGTTTTTTAATGTGCATAGGGTATGGCTCTCCTGCACACAGGACCACTGCTTAACATCCCATCCAATGGATGCTGTCCTTTCCACGCCCATCAGTGTCCCTTCTAACTGAGAGCAGGGAATATTGCGGAGGTAAATTTCAACGTTGGCCTAGCTGGGACTCAAACCTGGGAACTGCAGATTATGAGCCTGGCACACTATCAACTGAGCCACCCCCAACCTGCAATACAAGAAAGTAAAAGAAAATACAAAACCTTTTGTTTCACTTTTGAGCAGCACTTTTTTTTAACCCAAAGGTATAAATGGTTTGGTCACAAAGACTCCAAAGGCTCAGAGCTGAATAGGGAAAGGATTTTGGATTGTTTTACCTCTGAGAAGTACTTTTTTTACACACAATTAGCTAAATGGCCAGGTCACAAAGACCCTGAAGGCTCAGATATGGTTGGGGAGGGGACCCACTGGAATAGCTGTTGGGAGATAGACATTAACCTCTCATCAAGGCCATCCAGTGTGTTCTTTAATGTGCACAGGGCATGGCTCTCCCGCACATACGACCATGGCTTAACATCCCATCCCCGATGGACGGCAGCCTTTCCAAGGCCATCGGTGTCCCCTACTGACCATGAACAGGGCAGGGAGTTTTGTGGAGATGAATATCAACTTGGAACTGCTGATTACAAGCCTGACAAGCTACTGGCTAAGCTACTCTTGCCCCAAATAGGGAAAGGAAACAGATTGAAACCTTCTGTCAAAATCATTCATATGTTTTTAAATGCATACAGAGTATGGCTCTCTCTCACATATGGGGCCATGGCTTAATAACCCATCTGAAAATAGCAAGTTTTCCCAAGCACATTGGTACCCCCTTCTCACTAAGGGATTATGCTGGTTTACCTCTGAGAGGCACTTTTTGCACACAATGGGCTAAATGGCCAGGTCACAAGGACCCAAAGTTCTCAGAGAAGGTTGGGGGAGGGGACCCGTTGGACAACTGTTAGGAGACAGATGGTAGCCTCCTGTAAAGGCCATCCAGCATGTTCTTTAACATGCACAGGGTATGGCTCTCCCACACACAGTGCAATAGCTTTACATTCCATCCAATGGACAGTAGCCTTTCCAAGCACATCAGTGTCCCCTACTGACTGAGGGCAAGACAGAGGTTTAGTGGAGATAAATCTCAACATTGGCCCAGGTGGGACTCCTCACTAAGAGAAGAGTGAGGGTTATCAGAGAAAATCTCAAAACAGATACCTTTGGGACTGGGGCATCAGATTGCAAGCCTGGAGCTCTTCCAATTGGGCCACCATCTACCCATCCCAAAAAAGTACAAAGCAATTTTTCCAATGATGGCAAAATTTAACTCTTCTTTTTTTTAAATTCAGAATTTTTTTTCAAATTAATTTGATCATTTTTCTCTATTATTTCTCTATTTTAACATGAAAAGTTTACATTTTCATTATTTACTAAATATTAATTTTTCAATTGTATATGCATCTCGTGTGATGTGAATGCATCAAATTTCAACAATATTGACTAGTAGGTTTAACTACACAGAGCCATAAAAATTATTCTAAAACATATATTAAAAAAAGATAACTCTAAAAAAAACAACAGAATATTCCACAGTATATAACGTTTAACTGAAGCACTGAATTTGAAATCAAAACTGCTTCTTGATTCTTGATCAAGTCTGCATTACTTCTACAGAAGTTTTGTGTTAAAATAACATGCAAAAATTTATTTAAAAATTATGCTGCACATTTATGAACTGAAAATATAACAATAATAATATAAACAAGAAAAAGATTGTATTTAATTATCAGGAAAATCTTACTTCAGAAAAGGACACTGATCACACGTGTGAAGTGATTCAATGTTTATTTTAGCTTTTAATGAGTATTACATCCTGAAGGATATAATACAATGATGATAACCACAATACATTGAATGAAATTAAAGCTGATTTGTTTTGGCAAATTATAATTACAGTGCATTGCTAATATTTGCTGAGCATTGATTATTCAGATATTCAATCATCTGGATAAAATTGGAAGATGACAGCTCTGATGAAGAGATATTTTGTAAGGTTTTTTTAACGTTGTTATATAGTGGTTAATTCTTGGAATTCTTTTAAAAACAGTGGGAGCCACGGAATATTTTTTTTAATTGTATCTGAGAAATCCAAACACAAAGAAGAAATTGTCAGTGGCATACATGAATGTTTTGGAATGCAATTTAGATGTCAGAATAAGATATAAGGCTAATGACTGGCTATCAACTCAACAGAATAACTTAAAAAAAAACTTCAACTCAGAAAATCGTAATAGCCCAAGACAATCAAGTGACAAAGATTATGAGAGGACACATCATTGCCTTCAAATAATGGGAACAATAATGACATGGTTGGAGAGGCATGAAAAGTGACACTGTTTAATTGCTTTTTATGATTGCTGGAGTTTCATAGCACATAGCAACTAAGGCTATAGTAGACCATGATTTGTTTGAAAAGATTTAGGTACAAAAATTATTACCGTTAACTGCTACAAAAGAGGAATTCTTTTTTAGAGCAGCTATCAATCACCTAGTTTATGTCTTGAATAAATTTCATTTTATATTTTAACATATTACATTTTATGCACTTTCCTATGTATTTCAGTTGACTACTGAATTAATATGTATTATATATTTTTGTTGATTAATGCTTTATATTCTATATTTTAAAATAAATATTCAAAATATACGAATCTCCTTTATTGCACACAATTTTATAATTTTGCTCAATTCTCTATATTTTTGATTATCTGTACCCTTGGTCTCAGTCTGGATAATTGGAGTGCTACCCACTAGATCTAACTATCAATAAACAACTTAATGCTTTGCAGTTCTGTCCACTGAATGGGAAAAAAAGAACTGTGGAAGAGATTATTCCATTACTTAAATTTGCAAAGGCCTAACTAAAGGTTACTTTACCTGTTTTGACAAGCAGTTTTATTTTTCGTTTTAGTACAAGTCCATCACCAGTCACTTCACATATATAAGGGCCTGAATCATCTTCCTGAAGCTGATGAATTGTCACAGTTAATTCATTATAACCTTTGTAGATGCTCACTCTATCACTATCAGAATTAGCTTTGATTGGCAGGCTCCAGGTCAATTCATAACTAAAGAAATATCAAAGTGTAATATTTAAAATAATATACTGTAAATTTAATTTTAAATATTTGCCATCTTAATGCACAAAATTCTGTTTTAACCTTTAAAACTGAAAACCTAAGCCTGAACCTAAAAAACCTAAGTCTGAAAAATTGAAATGTATCCTGTGGCCAGGATTTTTTTCAACTGTGTTCAGGCAAAAAAAAGGTGAACTCTGGAGCTTTTTTTCAAATAACTACTGAAAGGAATTATGGCATGTTGTATGCCAAATTATTCAGAATTCTGGATTTTTTGAAAATAAAATATTTAACAAAAAAAATGAACAGTTTCATTTTAATAAGGCTTTTATAGAGGCATATAGTTAAAAAAAAATTCATCTGGCAATACAAATAAAAATTTATTTAAAAAAAAAAGCAATAGACAAAAATGTTTATAATGCATATCAATAGAAAGGCTATTTGTTTATGAATTATGAGGAAATGAATTTTTTTTTCTTAAATGAAGAAAATTACTGTTTTTAAAAATTTTTCATGATACTATATTTTGAAAAAAAGTCCAAGCTTTTCACCAGCTGTGACCAGTAAAATGAACAAGTGAAATTTAGAATTAAAAAAAAACAATCAACAGAAATAGTTCATGTTATATACAAAATTAAAAAATATTTAATTTGGGTTAAGAAAATGACAAAAATTTAAAAAAAAAGGTAAGTAAAATTTTTAAAACATTTTTTAAAAAGAAAATTGCAAGGTTTTTTACTGTATATATATTTTTTAAATTCAGCAACAAAAATTTTAAAATTTCATTTAAAAGAACATCATTAACAATTGAAGTGTAATCTATTTGATTTATTTAGTAGAAACAACTTGTTGAGAAAGGACACTGATCACATGTGTGAAGTGATTCAATGTTTATTTTACCTTTTAATAAGTATTACATTTTACAGAAGGCACATTTTAATAAGGTGTTGAATCTCCTCATGCAGCAATGCAAGCTTCCAATCTGGCATGCAATCGATTGTACAAATGCTGGATATCATGCTGGGGGATACCATTCCATGCACTTTCAACTTGGATGTGCAATTCAGCGATGGTTGTTGCCTGTCATGGTCCGCGGAAGGGTCTTTGTCCAATCCAGTCCCAGACAACTCCATTGGGGACAAGTCCGGACAGAGTGCTATCCAAGGGAGTTGGTGCACTGCCTGAAGAGCATGTTGAGTTGCCCGGGCAGAATGTGGGTGGACATTATCCTGCTGGAATATCACATTTGGGATTACATTCAGATATGTCAGGACAATTGGCTGCATGATGTTGCTGATGTACATATTGCTATCCAGTGTACCCTGTACAAACACCAGACACGTACAAGAGTGATAGCTAATTGCTCCCCACATCATGATGCCTGGTGTGGGCCCTGTGTGTCGATGGCAGATGCAAGATGGAAGAAGCTGCTCACCTTGTTGCCTCTGGATTCGTAAACGATCATCAGATGCTCCTAAGCAGAATTGGCTTTCATCACTGAAGACCACAGACTGCCATTCTTCCCTCTAATGAACTTGTTCTTGACACCACTGCACACATGTTCAACAGTAACAAGGTGACAGTGATAACTGTGCCAGCGGCATGCGTGCCTGTAGTCCTGCTTCCAAAAGACTATTGTGTATTACTCTTGTAGACACCCTTGATACAACAGAGGATCAAATTTGTGATGCCATAGCCATCAGCTCTGCCACCACTGCCCTCCTGATACGCCGATCTTCTCGTGCATCTGTAACTCTGTGTTGCCCAGAACCACATCTGTGAGTGTGCGAATGCTCTTCTGACTATCGACACCACTGCTGATAACTCTCGTCGCATGCAGTGTGCAATTTGACAAAAAGACCAACCTGCTTCCCGAAGACCCACCATACGACCTCACTCAAACTTCACTAACTGAACAAATGTTGCACGCCTAGAATGTCTAGGTATGGTAGCTTCTTCAAAGAGCACTGAACAACATGACACAAGATGAATAACTTCTTTCTACATGCCCAAGTCCTTAAATACGTGCTGCGTACATTTGCATGTTGTCGTCCTCAGTGACGTCATTATTTCATCCAATTACTTTCAACCTTGGATCATGATTTCTGCTGCCCTTAACTATTAACGTTTTCTAATATGACATTCCTAAAGGAATTACTTCTGGGTGTTCTTTTTTCAATTTTTCCGCTAAATATTTAATGGTATATATTGCATATTTCTATCATTACTTAAATCTTTCAAATATTTAATTTTTAACAAATTATTTGGTCATTTATGCGAACAATGTACAATTCTTATTTGTCCTGATTGGCAAATTAACTCTAAGACAAAGGTAGCAGAGTTACAAAAATGTATTTTCCTTTAAAACAAGATTATTTAGGTAAAAACTGAAAAATAAATAACTAAAAAGGAATAAAGAGCTGTGAAAAAAATATTTCAAAGGAAATATAGTTTATTTTAACCTCTGAAAATTTAGATTGAACCTTTCCAGATCAATTTGTTTTATATACCGACTATTATGGTCGCAGCTGAACTTTGCAAAAATGACAAAAACTTGACTTAAAAATGACAAATTCTGAACGCTAGTTATGAAATTACTTCACTTTAATTAAAAATAGTACTAAAAAGTCCTGTCATTTAAAAATGAATATTTTGTTATAATGCCCTAATTAGATGTCTCCTGAAGTAGCTACCATTTTAAGCCATGTATCCCTCATGTAATTTGAAACATGGCCAAAATTTAATTTTCAGTCAAGCTTCAAATATTCTTTCTAATTGCAGTATATTATTTGGGAAGCAATATAAATAATTCTACAAGTAGCTGAAATTGATATCCCTGTTCAGAATCTGAGAAATGGCAGAAATCATCTGAATCACTCTCAGAGTCAATAAAATATTGTAGTTTAGAAAAAACTCGTGATTTTCTTGTCTGACTTGATAATATCCACATGTGATAAAGTATTTGCCCATCACTATTTTATCTTTAAAAAAATTATATTTCATCAGCAAAAGAAAATACAAAAACATCTTGGTACTTTCTGAAATATCCAATATGTACAGCACTAAGTTTGAAAACAAAACCAGAAGTTTGTTGATCGATATCCAGTTGCTGATCATATGATCAAAGAAACATTGATTTTTCTCTTCCTATTCCATTCAAAAAAGATATCTGATAAAAGATAAAAAATAATTCAGAAATGCTAAAATAGTTTTTAATAAAAAATATACTAAAATGATGCAAAAACATATATGGCTGTATTTTTGTGCAAATCACTGAAAACCTTGGAAAAATAAAATGTTCCCTTAGCATGACTTTATTGAGAATACAGATGGTTTGATATTTACAACTCAGTTAACTCACAGGACTTTCAGCCTACTAGTGGGGGACTGTTCTAAGTACAGAACAGCAGCTCCAGCTTTGCCATCTTGCTGGGCTGTGCTAATAGTAGTTTGAGCAAGAGAAAGGACTTTTTATTTTGAGACAATTTTTTTTTAAATTAACATTTTTAGGAGCTCTGAAATGTTTATTTTACACACATATATAAATAAAAAAGTCAGTTCAAACTTTATTTTAAAAGAATTAAAATTTTTGTGAACCTGAATTTATAGGTCATCACAGCATAAGGGTTATGTCATTTAAATTTCAAGTGGTTAACAACCACAAAATTGCTGGGTTTAGAAAAATATCTAAATTGTCTCCAGATATATCACTGAGCTACCAGAAAACATAATTTGTGTCCCTGTTAAGGATTCAGTTGTATATTATAAGGAAATGCTATAATAAATTGCTGAAGTCGAGGACATCATACAGGATGTTTCAGTCAATTTGCTGTCATTTCAATCAGATACTGAGGATCAAACACACATACCTGTATGATCAAAATATTTGGTAAATGATCGAATAAATAAACTTTATTAAACAATAGACAGTTACATTAGTCTCCTTCAAAGTACTCCCCTCTTCTGTATATTATCTTGTTTTTTGAAAATGAGCTAAAAAGCCTTTTTCTGCATAACTTTGAAATGCTGAGAGATCCTTCAATGAAAGATCATTATTTCAGTGAACTTTCCATAGCTACAACAAAGATAATAGCATTAGAAACTCTAGCTTAAAACATAAAGAAGGCAATTGAGGTGAGAGATTTTTGTGAGAAAGCCTGTATATTGTTTTTGATATTACATTGTGCCATTTTCAAAAATCCCTCTGGGGGATGTACCCAAGATTTCGAAATGGAGTTGATTTGATTTATCAGGTGACAATGAGATCCACAGAAGTGGATGTGGCACTTGAAGTTTGCACATTCAAAACTTGACAAAACAAAAATTTTGCCCATTTTTTTTTTCAAAATTGTTAGTTATCATTCCCAACAAGGTTTGAACTCCAAAACTGCCCCATTGATATGCTCCTGATCCCTCTTTTTTAAAAATCTGCTCATTCATGATTATTTAACATCTAATATTCTAAGTTCTTTTACAATACAAAGGCCTTATGATGACAAACTGCACCAGGCCTTGCAAACATGCATGCTGGCTCTGACTGCCACTGACAAAACTTGCGAGCTGCCAGTATCAGAGTGCACTTTGAATCTGAGAGATAGCTGGCGATCTTTTGCAACTGTTAATTATTTAATCATCAGTCAATGAATTCATCAGAGTTCAAATTTATAGTTCTGGATTTATTAATAATTTTCAGCATAACTTACCTCTTTTCAGTTTTATTCAAACCTACTTTGCATGTCAGATTTAAATCATCCTTCTCAAGTCTTACAATAGACTTTTGTGGTGGATAAATGGATACCCCTAGCAAACTCTTATCTGAAAAAAAAAATAAATAAATAAAAATACACATTATTAGGTCAAGACATTTTCTATTTAAAAACAAATTATACAAATACAGAATACTTCATTAGCACAATTACAATTTTTTTGTTTAAATGTTACCTGTTTCAATATTGAAAAGATGTTGATTCGCAATACTTAGATACATCCTGCATGAAGCTTTTAACCCTTAACACAGTAGCACATCAAAAAATTGGAGAAAAGAAGTACTTTCTTAATGGATTGTCTTTAGATTTGAAGCAGTATACTAGTATTGTGCAAGGTAAGAGGTTGTATTAAGGAGGGGGGGGGGGGGGGGCTAATAATCTCTAAATAATTTTTTAATAATATGCTTAAATTAAATGTCATGTGCACAGAGAGCTTGGTGAGAACACACAGGCAAGAGGAAACAAAACACATCACACAAAAGAACATGAGATTAAACAGAATTCAGTCAAGAGAACACGTGACAAGGCTTTGACAAGAGGCACAGCTCGAAATAAAAGAAACCAAAGGAGACATTTTTTCTTCTTACAATGTACTATGAACAATAGACCTGCAGACTTGATTTATCTGCACAAATTAGGCAAATATCTTAATTGAGAACACACATGCAAGAGAAAACAATACACAACTCAAAAAGACACGAGATAGAACAAAATTTGGTCAAGAGAACCCTCAAAATGAAAAGGCTTTGACAAGAGAATGAAAGAGGAGACAGCTATAACAAGGAAACACAAGAGAGGACAGAGCTCAGTCAATACTATATAACACTAAAGGAGACAAGTTTAAACAAGAGACACAGATTGAAACAAGAGAACACCAAAAGAGATATTTTTACTTACATTGGACCATGGGCAATGGACCTCCAAAATTTCATTTATCTGTGCAAATTAGGTTAATATCTGAATTTTCTACCCTTTATGTGCTATTATTCAGTACAACTGATGGATGAACAATGAAATTTTCCAGAAACAACAGAAAAATACTATATAATTATATTTACTATCACACTGTTATGTGCTCATATAATAAAAAAAAATACTTTAATAATATCCCATTTGAACTTGTCAAGAGAAAATGGACTTTCCCAGTTTTAGGGGTGGTAGGCTCAAGCACACAGTGTCTGTCTTTGAGTTAGCTGTAGGGCAGTCTTAATGGTTTTGTAGCTAACTGTGGAATCCACGGTGAGTGGTGTGTATGGAGGGGAGGGGGAGAGATGAAGGTGGACAACAGAAGAATATTAGTTTCCGTAATCACAATTTGTTTCCTGACAATCTCGGCATTGTTTATTTCCTTTCAGTAAACTAAAACTTGTGGCATATGGTAAACTGTTCTTAAAATCTATAGTCAGAACCTTCGAGGAAGGACGTTGCATTTAAAATTTTAACTGCAGTATTTTTCAAAACCATAAAAGTTTTCCCCCCCATTTCTACAGTAGACAAATGATTGTCCAGAATTAATTGGTGTTTAGAATGAGGATTCCAGAATAAATGAAACCCATTATTTAGAAAAGAAACTTTTATTATTAAGTTTTTTTTAAATGTTTTACAATAAAAAGAAAAATATTTAAAAAATTTTAATTTTAAAATAATGTATAAATAATAAATATCTCTCAAACAGCTGCTTACCACAGCAGTCTGCAGTTCACAGGCTCGAGTCCTGCCTAGACCAGTGTTGAAATTTACCTCTGCAAAGTTCACTTCCATGCCCTCAATCAGTAGGGGACACCGATGGACTTGGGAAGACCGCCATCCATCGGACGAGACTTTAAGCTGCAAACCCATGTGTAGAATAGCTAAACCCTGTGCACGTTAAAGAACGTGCTGTCTCCTAAGTCGTCCAATGGGTGCCCTACCCCAACCATCTCTGAACACTTGGGGTTCTTGTACTTAGCTATTTAGAACACTGTGTACAAAAAAGAAAAATGCCTCTCATAAGTAAAACAATACCATACTATGGTATTATACTACTTTCTTTTTTTATCCTCAGAAGATTCATCTTTTCCATTTGACTTTCATACTCTATATTTAACTAAGATAAGGAACACAGTGCTCCTTGATGTTATATAAAGACATTGTTTTCTGCTAAATGAATAATTTCAAGAATTGAATGTTACAATTACAGCTGGTTAACAAATAAATTGCAAATAAAAAATACAAATAGAGTAAATTAAAAGAATAACATATTGCTTCTGGTGAATACAGGAAGCTGGTTTTCACAGAAAGAAAATTTATCATTTCTCTGTATCCTCTATTAGTGAAAATTTGAAGAAATGGGTGATTCAGAAAATTCCATCCCATTATTTCGTTATTATTTACCTAACCTAAAAAAAACATTTTTTTCTCTGAACAGACCTCCCTTTCTGATCAAGTGCAGTGTGGGGGGTTAGCAGTGTGGAGATGAATTTCAACACTGGCACAGTTCGGATTCAAACCTGGAAACTGCAGATTACGAGCCTAGCTCGCTTCCCATTGAGTCAACTTCTGCCTTAATTTGAAGGAGGGGGATGGGACAAAGAAAATACTCTAACATGTGGCAAAACATATATACAGAAATGCATGGTGCTAAACTACACTGGTGGAAATTGAAAAAAAAACACCCAGAAGGAATTCCTTTAGGAATGTCATATTAGAATACGTTAATAGTTAAGGACAGCAGAAACCGTGATCCAAGGTTGAAAGTCATTGGATGAAATAATGACGTCACCGAGGATGACAACATGCAAATGTATGCAGCACATATTTAAGGACTTGGGCATGAAGAAAGAAGTTATTCATCTTGTGTCATGTTGTTCAGTGCTCTTTGAAGAAGCTACCATAACTAGACAATGTAGGCGCACAACATTTGTTCAGTTAGCAGAGTTTGAGCGAGGTCATATAGTGGGTCTTCGGGAAGCAGGTTGGTCTTTTCGTCAAATTGCACACTTCATGCAACAAGAGTTATCAGCAGTGGTGTCAATAGTCAGAAGAGCATTCACAAACTCACAGATGTGGTTCTGGGCAACACAGAGTTACAGATGCATGAGAGGATCGGCGTATCAGGAGGGCAGTGGTGGCAGAGCGGATGGCTATGGCAATTTTATACAAATTTGATCCTCTGTTGTATCAAGGGTGTCTACAAGAGTAATACACAATAGTCTTTTGGAAGCAGGACTACAGGCACGCATGCTGCTGGCACAGTTATCACTGTCACCTTGTTACTGTTGAACATGTTTGCAGTGGTGTCAAGAACAAGTTCATTAGAGGGAAGAATGGCAGTCTGTGGTCTTCAGTGATGAAAGCCAATTCTGCTTAGGAGCATCTGATGATCGTTTATGAATCTGGAGGCAACAAGGTGAGCAGCTTCTTCCATCTTGCATCTGCCAGCGACACACAGGGCCCACACCAGGCATCATGATGTGGGGAGCAATTAGCTATCACTCCTGTACGTGTCTGGTGTTTGTACAGGGTACACTGAATAGCAATATGTATATCAGCGACATCATACAGCCAATTGTCCTGCCATATCTGATATTCCAGCAGGATAATGTCCGTCCACACTCTGCCCGGGCAACTCAGCATGCTCTTCAGGCAGTGCACCAACTCCCTTGGATAGCACTCTGTCCGGACTTGTCTCCAATTGAGTTGTCTGGGACTGTGTTGGACAAAGACCCTTCCGCAGACCACGATGACAGGCAACAACCATCGCTGAATTGCGCATCCAAGTTGAAAGTGCATGGAATGGTATCCCCCAGCATGATATCCAGCATTTGTACAATCGATTGCATGCCAGATTGGAAGCTTGCATTGCTGCATGAGGAGATTCAACACCTTATTAAAATGTGCCTTCTGTAAAATGTAATACTCATTAAAAGGTAAAATAAACATTGAATCACTTCACACATGTGATCAGTGTCCTTTCTCAACAAGTTGTTTTTACTAAATAAATCTCATAGATTACACTTCAATTGTTAATAGTGTTCTTTTTTCAATTTCTGCTAGTGTATTTTATAATTCATCCTCTAATTGCCTATTGCATACTTAAAAAGTTTTAATTATTTTAAACTAAATTTAAATCTTTGTGTGAATTGGAACGAAAAGAGTAGAAATAATTCTTAGAAACAAGATTTTTTCTCTTTTGAGTAACACCATTACACACGCTAAAAGTGATTTAAGAAAAGGCTGAGGGTGCTGATTGTTAGTTGCCGAAGATTAATAAAAGGTCATCAAAGGTATCAGTTTAAATTTCTAATTTTTCTCACAATTATGAATAAAAATAAGCAAAAAAGATTGAGATGATGTGCCATGTTATTTCATAATGCAATGCTCATCAAAAATTGTAGCTTTTTGGAGATCACAAGTTAGAGCTATAACAAAGTTTCATATACTGAAGAATATCGTTTTTAACAAAAATTTTACCTATCAAACTATACCTGCTAAACAATACTCCATTTCTAACAACAGTAAGATGATGACAGACCACATTTTCTTTTGACTGTAGGTTACGTAATTTCTTCCATTTGATTATAACTGCTGTAGCAATGTTTTGTGTTCTTGAAGTTTGTTTCAAATGTATATTTCTACATCAATTTCTGAAATAAAAAGATCTGAATTTAAATGCTATGAAATATTTATATATTATTTATATTATTATTTAGGCACAAAAATTCTAGAGAATTGGTTTTTCCTATTTACTGAATTTAATCATAATTTTAGTGCTCAATGTCAACAATGTACATTAGTAGAGATCACTCAAATATCACATATCTTGAGGGGCTCCAAATTTTTAATGACAATAACCAGCTAATTCATTAACTGTTACTGAACTGAATTGTAAATAAAACATACAAAAAGTGAAGATTCTTAAAAAGTAATATGTAACATGGATTTAGGAAAGAGATATCAGAAAGAGTTTTGATATTATATAGGGAGAGTGAAAATTTGATTAAAATAATATCACATAAATTCATGGATGACTCCAGGTAATGAATATGAAATTAATATAAGACATCCATAACAAATACACAGATTACCTGTAGAAATAGACCTCAACAGTTATTCACTTGAAAAAAAAAAATTATCGCTGACATGGTGGGAACTGAACCCAGAACTCTCTAGATACATGCCAGAGTGCTCTATTAGTTAAACCACACATCAGACTCTAATAATCTTCCAGAATAAGACCTACAAATTTTTCACTAAGATGTGGCAGACCTTGCACCATCTATACTTTTTAATTGTGGATTATTGAATTACTTCTTTTTATATTAATCATTTGTTTTTATTTTCAGTAAACAATTAAAAATGTTAACACATTCAATGCTGGGCATAACTGTTAACCATATCCCCAGGCCCAACTGAAAATTATATATATTTGTGTTTATTATCTAAAAGAAGGTTGAGTCATACTCATCTAACAGTCCAAGCAAATGCCATAACATTAAATTTTGCACACCAGTGAGCAAATGCTGCACCCTCGGTGCAATAATGTCACGTTTGGTTGCCATATGTGCATCCTGAGCAATTAATGTGTCAAATGACTTTTCTTGAGTATATTATTTAAGATCTTAAAAATTAAAATATACTTATTACCTTTTACTCAAGAAAAGAGTGGTAGATACAAAGAAAGTTTCATTGAGATAAAGAACTATTATTTGTTTATTAAATTATGTATTACTATAATTTTCCTCCTGCCAATTATACTCTGATTATTTGTTTATTAAATTATGTATTACTATAATTTTCCTCCTGCCAATTATACTCTGAGCATTTTCACTACCTTTCTTTGGAATTTCTATTACATTAATGTGCATAATGAATTGCTCTCTATTTTGTAGGTAACACGGCAAGTTTTTGTAAGCAACAAGGTTGTAAATGTATGCAAAAATTTGTTAAAATTCGAAATGTCCATAGATATTTTATACAAAAAAGTTTCTTTAATTTTTAACAAGCTTAAAATAGGATTTTTTTTTTAAACCAGGGTTTTAGTTAATGAAACCTAGCAGTATAGTATATAATGAAAAACTGTTTTTAAAATCTACATGTTTTCTTTTTATCACTGTCAATTTTAAACCATATCTTGGTTTAAGTTCTCTTGGATACATATTAAATATTATAAGATTTCCAAACAATTCCTTGTGCTCTCCTTTAACCTTCAAGTCCCAGTACGTATATATCCATTTTTAATACAACAGAAAAAAAATAAATTTTTAAAAAATAAAAAATTACCATTTTTAATATTTTTATAGATATCTTATAAAATTATATAATTCATGCTTGATAAAAAATATTTTCTTTTTTCATTTGATGCATATTTTATTAAACCATGACTTATATAATTTGTTAAAGCGATCTGATTGCCATTTCTTAGAAGCAATATAAGGTATTGCCAATTTGTTTGTTAACTATGTTGATGATCCCCTAATTTAAGCTCGAAAGTTTGATTTGAACTATTATCAACAAATTTTTATTTAAAGTATCTAAAATCTTCTGATAATTAACAAAAGAACTGCAATTTTAAAATATGGTGAAAAAAATCAAACATAACTTCGTACTCCCGTCAAATCACACACATAACACAGGACTCGACGTTACCCATCCAAAAGGAACAAATCAAAGAGCCATAGGCCCCCAACAACCAACAGTTACATTTCTACGTCATACTTTACACTTCGACATCACACGCCACTTGAGCAGTGCCATCTGTTGGCTGAGGACCGAGTAAACTATGCTAACCCCAGTTTTTTTTAAGCTGGACACTGGAAGGGTTAATAATAACTCTTACACCCAAATTATTATTTTAAAATAGCCATAACAAAGGAGTCTATCACAGTGACAGCTCGTGACTAAAATTTTCGGTGTAGCACTCTGATTACTACATGCAGTATATAGTGGATATAGGGAAAAAATTAGGGAGATGCCCAATATTCAATTCAACCGAATAGGACTAAGAGACATTTTGTAATGAATATTTCCTTTTTTTTTCAGCTCTTCAAAAAAATGCATTATTTAACAAAAATTTTCAAAAAAAAACTTGAAAAAATTTTCTTGCCTAATATTTTTTGTCAAAGGTTTACACTAATATCTTAGGGTATTGTTGCTAAAAGCTAAGTCAAAGTTGCTCAAGTCAAGTCTGAGTTGCTTGTCTTTCATTATGATCAGAAACAATGTAAAAGTAAAATTTGAAAAATAAATGTCATACAAAAGTAAGAAATTGTCACAGAAAAAAGTTTACTTCATAGCAGATTGATGAACAAATTTCACCTTGCTACAAGTTGTCTGCAGAACTTGAGCCCTACTTTCCACTGTGCATGAAAGAAAATTACTGTTTCATTACTTTATTCTCATTGTTTCGTTGTTACTGACTTCTGCAGGGCTTGATGATTTTGCTTCAAACTTTTCATTGATGAAATGTACTTAGGTAATTCACATTTACCGATTTCTTTCAAGCTAATAATGCTGTCAACAATAGTAAATGTCAGTCATTAGAATATTATAGAGTTCAAGAGAAATTTCCAGTTATACTCTGTAGTCAACTTGTGTCAATCAGATTCAAAATTCGTCTTGTGTTATTTTTTTCCGTTAAAACGGCATAAAGCTCAACTGCCCAGTAAAAAATAAGAGGATTTACTTTGCATATGATCAAGTCTTAGCTGCCATGTCAGCTAAAGTAATATGTATTAAGTCATGGAATGTATTGCTGCTAATTTGAGTCATTCCTAGTACGACGATATGTTACACTGAAAACAAACGTTATTACAGTTTTAATATATTCATATACTGCATATGATAAGCAATTTTACAATTTTTTTAACACCTACTAATGTTAAAAGTTAATCGTTGCAAATAACATTTACCTTTACAATATAAGTACACTTTTAATACAAGTTTTCAAAAGATAAAAATTATTACTAATTCGATTTACTCACCTTACAAAATAAAAAAATTATCGATAATTTAATTACACTAAAATATATAACATACTTACCTTTACGACGCTTTACGCTCATTTTTCACGATTTGATTCTTAATACAGTTATGGTTAGTTTAAATTCCTTACATTTAAAAAGAAAGAAGTTTCAATCAACGATGATTATTTTGTAATATACGAAAGTTACACAATGTTATCACCGCTTCCATTAGAAGGAAGGCCTCATCATTTAACCTATTGTGTGCGAAATGTGCCGCTCAGAGGTAAAACAACCCAACCATTAGGCAGATAGTAAAGGATCCCGGGTTCGAGTGGTTAGTGAGATTGGGAGCTGATCTAAGGGATCTGGATTCGAGCCCTGGCATTGGCTCCCGGTAAGACATGGATGTTTGTGTTGTTTTTCTTCTGAAGTTTGACCATCCTCTCAGACCTTCTATGACGTATAAATTGACAGGCTTCTGTGGCATGCATCTGTTTCAGGGGTATTTATTTATTTTACTATATGCCTGTAAATGGTAGCTAGGCAGTCACTGGAAGGAGAGCTATGCACCAATCCCCTGTGATGATTCATAAAACCGGCCAGGGGTAGTACCTAACATCCGACCCCATCTTCTCGTGGTGCAGACAGTTATTACCTTTCAAAAGAGATACTATCTTGTGGAAAGGAACGGAATGGGAGGGCTGCCAGATTAGTGTGGCCTACTGATCTGGACAACTATGGCTACTTTTGTTTTTTTTTCTACCCTGCTGAGGAGTAGTCAACCACACAGGGTCCTGGTGCTGACCATAAAAACCCTCTGGACTGGACAGATATATGGCTCTGAGCTTGATTATGGATCCTGATTTTGCTGCACTGGTGAGCTTCTGTAGAGGAAAAATCTTTCGCTGTGTTTTCTATTTGTTTGTCGTCGGTTGACAGCCCAAGTGAATACATTCACAGGACACGTTTTATCAGCTGGTAGATAATCCTAAGCAGAGGTCATCGCAGGAACCTGAACTCTTTGCTTCTACTGGCATCGTCAAATTCTACATTGGAGGAAGCCTTCCAGTGTAGATGGCTTCAGCCTTTAGTGGTGGGGGAACGGGTCTTTGCTCCACGTCTGCGATTAGGGACTGTTTGATATTCCCTCTCTCAATAAACATAGTTTCTTTAAACATCCCACTAATCATTTTCTCTCCATAGGTAGTTGGAATGTGAGGACTCTGCACAGAGCTTTTTCTCTTGATATCCTGACACAAGAATTCCACCGTTATAATTTAGATATTCTCGGCTTGCAAGAGACCAGATGGACAGATAAAGGTCAGATTCTTAAAAATAATCTTAAATTTATCTTTTCAGAGAGGGAAGACAATAAACATCACCAAGGCGTGGGTCTTCTCATCAGACACCCTAGTGATGCTCTTCTAGGATATGAGTGCATTAATGAAAGATTATAGCAAAATTCAGACAAGCGTTAAAGACTTGAATGTTATCTGCTGTTACGCCCCACTGAGGATGAGGATGAGAAGGATAGGTTTTACAGATAACTGCAGGATATTTTGAATTCTATCAAAAAAAGGAGATATTATCCTTGTTCTAGGTGTCTTCATGCCAAAGTTGGTTCATACTCTGACCTTTGGGGAGGGGTGATATAACCTTTTGGTATTGGTAGCTGCAATGACAGTCAATGTCTCATACAGGTAAGTAAACCTAATCCCACACAACCACAATCGTCACATAATATCCATAAGATATTTAAGATGACCCATGGATATCTACTGGTCATCTTAGATATCTTATGGATATTATGTGGAATTGTGGTTGTGTGGGAAGGTTGTAAGAATAACTAAGACCTATTACAACAACGTAACATACATAAGTACACATGGGTTTCACCTGATGGGCTGCATAAGAATATGATAGATTATACACAGTCATATCAGAATAATATGATCACCCATGGAATCACAGTGTACCCGCCCAGGTGTGTCACAGAGTGCACATAACAAGGTTGACCACACTTAGATATAAGCGGACAGTCAGGACACATGAGCCATAGTGTGTAAAATGAGCACAATGGGCAGAAGTATTGATTTGACAGACTTTCAAAAACGACTGTGTTTATATGTTTATGACAGTTTAACAAATTTATAATACCAAAACTAAAAGAATTTATGTTATAATTATTCTTCAAAATCTGCATTGAATGAATTGACAGCAAATGGGCTAGTTCGGTTAGGAATACTAAGCCATATATGTATAGGGGAGCTGAAATTGAACCTGACCATTACCTTATAAAAAGTGTCTTGCAACTTAAATTTAAAAAGTGTTCTGTTAAGATTTAAAATTTTACCTTTAATTCTGAAGCTCTGAAAGACGTTGTTATAGATAAATCTTACCAGGATAGGTTACTTAGTCGTTATGATAGTCATGATATGCTTACTACTGAAGTTGAGGAAGAATGCGACCGGTTTAAACAGGCTTTTTTTTAATCTAACAGTACTATTTTAGGAAAAGAGGAGCAGAGGAGGCATAATTATTTGAGTGATAAGGCATTTTAGTTTATTTCAGAAAGGAAGAACTGCAGGAATGTCCTTAATCAATACCCTAATAGTCCTATAGAAAGCATTACAGAGAGCTTAATGAACGTGTAAAGAATCAGCTGCTGATAAGAAACTTTGGTTTGATGGCTTGTCTGACAAAGCCAAAGAAGCAGTTAGACAGCACAATAGCAGAGAGCTGTAGCATATAGTTAATATTTGTGTGGAAGAGAACGGAGAAGTATACAGGGATTGAAGGATAAACAAGGTCAGTTTATAGGTGAGGATTCTGTCATGCTAGATGGGCTTAGCATTTCAGTGACGTTCTAAACAATGTGGTCAGTTCTACTCCCATTGTTTGTAATGATGATAGATCAGGGGTGTAGCTATGGGGGGAGGCTCCCCCAAAGTAACTCAGAGTTGGCAAAATTCCAAGCGACTTCGCAAAATCTAGGTGAGTTGTGAAAATTTGTAATCTTTTTTTGGTAAAATTAAAGGTAGTAAAATATGGACAACTTTGCAAAATCTAGGGTAGTTGTCAAATTCGAGGCAAATTGGCAAATCTAGGGCAGTTGGGAAAATGGAGACGGCAAAATCTGGAGCAGTTGGAAAAAATCGAAGCCGCTTAGTAAAATACAAGTGAGTTGGAAAAATCGTGGCAACTTGGCAAAATCTTGGGGAGTTTGCAAAATACGGAGTGACTTGGTAAAATCTTGGGGAGTTGGGAAAATTTGGAATGACTTCGGAAATCGTGTGGAGTTGTAAAAATTCAGGTAAGATGTAAATATTAAGATTTTTTTCTTTAAAATTATAGCGAGTTGGCAAAATCTAGAAGAGTTGGCAAAATTCTAAGTGACTTTGCAAAAATCAGGTGAGATGTAAAAATTCTTCTTTTTCCTGTAAAATTATAGTGAGTTGGCAAAATTGAGGAAACTTGGCAAAATTTGGGGTGACTTGGCAAAATCTTGTGGAGTTGGCAAAATTCGGAGTGACTTGGCAAAATCTTGGGGAGAGTTGGTAAAATTCAGAGTGACTTTGCAAAAATCAGGTGAGATGTAAAAATTGGGACTTTTTTCTGTAATACTGTGGCGAGTTAGCAAAATCTAGGGGCAGTTGGCAAAATTCGAATCCACTTGATAAAATACGGGCGAGTTGTGAAAATTAGGATTCTTTTTGTAAAATTAAGGAGAGTTGACAAAAAGCAGAAAACTTGGCAAAATTTTTGGGAGTTGAAAAATTTGAAGTGACTTGACAAATTCAGGGGAGATGGGATTGTTTGCAAAATTATGGAGAGGTGGCAAAATCGAGGAACCTTGGCAAAATCTAGGGGAGTTCGCAAAATTCGAAGCCATTTGGTAAAATACAGGGGAGTTGAGAAAATTGTGCCTGTCTTGTGTAATTAAGGAGAGTTGATAAAATTCGAAGTGAGTTGGCAAATTCAGGGAAGACGTAAAAATTGCGATTTTTGCTGTAAAATTATGGCAAGTTGGCAAAATCTAGGGTAGTTGGCAAAATTTGAATCCACTTGGTAAAATATAGGCAAATTGTGAAAATTGGGATTAGTTTTGTGAAATTAAAGAGTTGGCCAAATCGAAAAAACGACAAAATCTTGGGGAGTTTGAAAATTTTGAAGTGACTTGGAAAAATCAGGAGAGATGTAAAGATTGGGATTGGTTTTGTGAAATTAAGGAGAGTTGGCCAAAATGAAAGGAAATTGGGAATATTCACACTGACTTTTGCTACAATTCAGGCGAGATGTAAATATTGAGATTATTTTTGTGAAAGTATGGCTAATTGGCAAAATTGGAAGTTATATGGCAAAATGCAGGATAGTGTGAAAATTGCTTCAAACCCCCCCCCCACACACACACACACACACACACCCACAACTATGGAGCGAAAATCTAGGTTCCGAACCTGACAGACATTATTTCCTCAGTTAGCAAAATTTGATTGTCGAGTTGGAAAATTTTCTATTTCTCCGCCTTCAACCACAGTCCTTCACTACGCCCCTGTGATAGATGCATCGATGGTTTCAATGTTGGCCCTGTAACACAATCTGAAGTTATTTTGGCTGTTTCTAAACTTCAACTACATAAATCCCCAGGGGTACATGAAATCACTATTGAAATACTTAGAGCTGGGAATGTTTCGTTTACCATATGCATGACTGAAATTTTGAATATCTTTTTTGATAAAGGCATGGTTTTCAAGGATTTTACCAGAGCTATTATTATCCCTATTTTCAAAAAAGGTGATCGCAGTTCTTGTGACAACTATAGGGGTATCAGCCTACTCTCTGTTTTAGGGAAAGTTCTTTGCATGATTGTGATTAATAGAATTAAGAATCTGGTTGACAGTCAATTGCGTGATGAGCAATGTGGATTCAGAAGTGGTAGGGGATGTGTGGATCAGATATTTTTACTTAAGCAGATTCTTGAGAAATTTTTAGAGTTTCAGAAACCTGCAGTTTCAAGCTTTGTTGATTTTAAAAAAGCTTTCGATTCTGTTGATCGTCATAATTTGTGGTTGATTGTGAGATCGTATGGCATACCAGACAAGTCAGTTAACATAATGAAAGCTCTCTATAAATAATAACACTGAGTCATGTATGAGAGTTAGTAAGGCTTGTAGCAACTGATTTAACATTGCTTCTGATATTCGACAAGGTTTCATTTTGTTTCCTTTTCTCTTTAGTTTGGTTATTGATTATGTTATGCGAAATTCATTGCAAGGGCTACAATGGCCTAGAGATTAGCCCTTTTTGAAAATGATGTTGATGAGATAAACTCTTTCATTCGAGTTGTTGATGAGACTTTTAGTACAGTAGGTCTGGTTATAAACAGAGAGAAAATTAGGAGTCATTAAAATTGGTCAGGCAGACTGTGATTCAGTTGATCTGAATGGTTGCAGTCTTGAGGAGCTGTCACAGTTTAATTATCTTGGGAGCTATGTATCAGATACTGGTGATGTGCGGCATGAGATTAACAGACGAATAGGGATTGCTGCTGGGACTTTTAGGAATCTTTGAAGAGTGTGAAGAAATAGGGCTGTGCTACAGCAGTTGCATTGTGCAAGGCAACATTTTGTAGAATCTCACAGAGGAGCAGCTCATGAGTGGCCAAAAGAGTTCTATCCTATAGCAATATTTTTCCATTTAAAAAATTTGTTGGCATATTTATTCGATGAATTTTTTTTTTAAATCGTAATGGCATGTTGCGACATTCACTTTACAAATCAATTTCACAAAAACAGCTCTGTATCATTTCAAAAGCACTGGGTAAATTGTAGCTTTTTTTCACCTTTACTTCGCCCTGAATCATTTAACGATCCTACTTGTTTAAGTAATAATTAATTTCAGGTACACTAATTGTTTTATGATGACAATTAATGTTTTATTAATTAAAAGAGGACTTAATTTTAGATAATGCAAAAACATTACAAGACCATAGCTATAGATAGCGTGCAGCGTCCCTCGGTTCCCCTGCAGAGCGCGCAATGGCAGATTTAGAGGTCGAGGAACCCTAAGGTGTGTTGTTAACAAATAGTTATAAATTCACAGAATGATTTGGGGACCTTCAGTAGCAGGACATTAGCTGCCGCTTGTCGGTAAATAAGCTCCTGTGCAAGCTGGGGCAGCAGCTATTTGTACAACTCAATGATACCAACGAGCCCTGTTGTCATTGGAACTTCATTTCCCTCTGGTGTAGGGAGACTCTTATTGGAGGTTAATTTTACCTTGAACCTTCATTTCCCCTCAATATATTACTGATGATACTTGTTCTTCAACCATTAATCGATTTATGTTGAATTAATTGTTTTATGGTATTCATTAGTTTTATAATATTTAAAGCATTGTTCCCCCGAGTGTGCCTGCCGCTGCTGTTCGCTTCTCCTGTCCCTTGGCGAAAACAGATCGCTACCGGTAAATCACCGATCCCAGCTATTCACTAATGATAAAATGCCACTGTTCTACATCAATTCATGGTTAAAATGAATTAAAATGCTCTTTAATGGATTATTAATTAACATCGTATTTTTAATCATTGTAATTGAAATGAAATGAGAGACTATACATGGAATTCCATGTGCCTGCCTCGATAGGGAGGCGATAGCCTCCATACCCCTACTTTAAATTACTTCTTGCCTCATTTCATACCTCTCTTTACTTTCTCCACCAAAAATTAAACTGTACTCTGTGTACCTCTTATTCTCAACAACTGGGTTTGTTGGCAGTTCATTTGTTAAATGACCGGACATAAATTAGAGGCTGATCATCATCAGAGGCATATCATTTTTATATTAATTGCGATCTTTTAATACAAACTTTGAAGCAATTCATTTTAATAATTTAACTAAGAATTCTTTAAATTACACATTTTGCATATAAAGAATTACAATATGCATTGGCTAGAGAAGGAAAGGCATGGATGGCTCATATTATATCTCTGTGACAAGCAGCTCCTTGAGGGATAATTTTTTTTATTGGTGGAGACCCATACATATTTAAAACCTATCGAAAAGGCAAAATGCTTTTTCTATTGGTATAATACAAAACATAGACATGCTACCTATCTGGCGCACATTCCAAGAGGTCTTGGCCACAGGTGAGATTGATGGTGGAACAGTGATCACAACATACATAATACTCTATCTACAGATGACAGTCTGCACCTTCATGGAAGTCGTTGGAATCAGGATGCACGAAGGCCCATAGTAAGAGAGATGATAAAATTATATTCATGGAGTGACATCAGCATGCGTGTTGGAATAATACAGAAGTTAGAATGTCAGGGACGAATAGTAACAGATCTTTGGTAGGTCTTCATATTCTGTTCTGAGCAGAAGTGGCATAACTAAGTCTAAATTTTGATATAGTTTCTGGGTGAGAGTTGAGTTGTTTTACTTCTAAGCAGCACTTTTTTTTTTATACCCAATGGGTAAATGATCAGATCACAAGAGTTCAGAGAAGGTTGGAAGGAGACCCACTGGGCAGCTGTTAGGAGACAGGGTCCCATCAAGACCATCCAGCATGTTCTTTAGCGTGTATAGGATATGGCTTTCTCATATACACGAAATTATGGCTTAATGTCTGATCTGACAAATGGAAACCTGCACAAAACTGTTTCTCAGAAAGAAAACAATACAACTGAACCTAGATTTGAGTCTCCTTTTGAAAAACAGTGGATGAAATTTTGACGGAACTGATGTGTCCGTTGCTTGATCGCTGTCTTAAGAAAAAAATATATTATAGCTGAGGCTAATTTCCTGCTTCTGATAATTGAGGGGCTTGCAGCAAAAAGGAGGCAGCTCCAACGGTTACACCAACATTCAAATTTCATTTATGGGGAAGTCAAAAAGAGGTATAGGTTTAATATTCAGCCAAAAAGAGGAATGCATCCCATATCTTTGGTTCCCACCTTTTTTAGCACTCCAACCAGACTAGAATTATAGAAAAGTCTAGATTCCAAAAAATAAGCACCTAATAATTATATTTTGTTTTTTGCTGCACAATGTAAAAAATGTCAAAGTATAAAAACACAGAGATTCAGAATTGTAGAAAAGACTAAACTGAACAGTTAAAAACTATTTGAAGTTCATTTAGTGCTTTTTTTTAGCATGCAGAGTAAATATGGAACCTACACAGTTTGACTGGTTTGTTTTACTCCTTAGCTAAAGGCCGGATTTCTCATAAGGCACGTTAGACTCCTGTCTGAGATAATATGGGAGCCAGTGTAACAATTTGTTCATGTAACAGCAAAATAATGTCCGATTCTCAGGAGTAAAAATACTAGTTACAAATATCTAGCTACCTACATTTATTCCAAAGTTAGGAAATTTCGATTACTTTTTTTTTCATTCACAAAACATAGAAATGTGTCTATATTTTTCATAATTAATTGTAATTTCTTAAGTCCCAGAGCAAAAAACAAGAAAAATGTTTAATATAAAAATGAATAATTTAATTTTGAAATGTCACTGCATATTGTGTTATATGCTATATATAATATCGATTTATATTAATTTTTACATTATAACAAAATCGTATTACTTATCATAAAAATTCCTACATCTGTTTCAATTATTTTTTTTCTTGGTTGCATAAAAAAACAATCATAAGGGAACATTACCATGTTGTGTGCCTTAGTGATAGCGAGTGTCAATCCGGTCCTGCTAGAATAGCACTTTATTTTGCAGCACAATGAAAGGACACAAAGTTCCAAAGGCTCAGAATCTTGCAACATGGCAACACAGCTTAATATCTAATCTGATAAATGGCAACTTCTCGAAGCCTATTGGTATCCATTTCTCATTAAAGGCAGTGCTGAAAGTAGGCCGGTACGCCGTGCCGGTAAGAAATTATTTGCCGGTACGGCGTATTGGCAAAACATTTTTCAGTAGTGGTGTAATTAATATCTTTTACACTTTAATACTCTTTCAACTGAACATTTAATTAAAAACAGGTGGTTCCTTCCTGTTAAGAAAATTCTCCGCTTTTTAATTACGTTACTACAGTTTAACCCAGGCCCAAATCTGGAAGAAAATAAAGGAGAAGGGGGAATGACCCGGAAAAGGTCTGGATTTCAATGTAACATTTTCCACTTCATTTTAGTTTTTTTTTTTTAATTCTTGAAAATATTGAGCTTTTGGCGTTTTTGTGATCCTGGCCATTTAGCTCATTTTGTGCAAAAATGTGCCGCTCAGAGGTAAAACAACGCAAAAAATCTGAAAAATGTGGACATAAATAATCAACTTGTTTTTGCGATTGAAGTTGCGGAAGAAATGCATTTTCATCAAAACTATAAATTACAATTAGTTTTATTTTTCTCGGAGTTCGAGGGTTTTTCGAATCTTTTTCTTACATTGTTAGAAGAAAACTAAGATCGTCCGGGTGTCCCAGTGGTTAGTGTACTTTGCTATTGATCAAAGCGACCAAAGGTTTGAGCTCCAGATAAGGTGTGGATGTTTTATTTCTTGTGTATAGTTCTTCTGGCGCTCACCTTCCTCACAGACCTTCTCTATGCCATATTATACTGACCTGTCAGCTATCTGTGGTTCCTGTCAGCCATCTGTGGCAAGCAGGTGCTTGAGGATTATTGTACCTTGAGAGAAAAAAAATTCCTTTAGTTATCCCGTCTATTGTTATTGAGACACTGACAAAATGACGAGGTAGCAGTTTTAATTTGCAATCTACTATGTCTTTACAGGATATTTTTTCCTCAAAAAATATCATTCATTTAAAAAGTTTGAAATTTTTTCTTAGCTAGTACCATATAATCAATATGATCTCTGCGAGGTTCAAACTTGGGTAAACTTATATCATTATTCGACTAATTGACTTCAAATTTCAATTAAAATATACTTAGTAAAACAAAATAGCAATTTTTTTGTTACTGAATTTTTAAGGTATTCATGTAGATTGACCCATTGTACCATTTAAGAATTAGCATCCACTTTACAATGTATAATACTGTATGAAATGTAAAATCACAATGCATAATACTAAACACTGCAAAAAATTAATACTCTTGAATAGATCACGTAGTAGTGGTAGTGGGAAGTAACGAGATCTTCAACTGACAAGTCTCTCTTTTCTTACCGCATTTTGAATTGGAAGCCCGGCAATTTTATATCGTCAGGGATATCGCAGAGGTTAAATATCCGTACTACTATCACGGAAGAATTATTCTGTTTAACGTCGATATCAAATATAGAGGAAAAAATTGTCTTGAACCACGTGGAATACGAATACAACGACCTCTTGATAACATGTCAGTTTTGACCTTTGAGCTGTCACAAATCAAGAGCCTGACTTCAAGAGACAGAGTTCTGTACTGCAGGTAAGGAAGTCAACATGAGATTATGATCGGTGCCCGGTGGCTAGAGCATCTGACATAGGAGGTCGTGGGTTATTCCACCCGGCTTAAAATATTTCCTCCAAATTTGATACCGACGTTAGGTTGAGTGAATACTTCCCAGCTACTTGAACAAAAACGTTGAAATACAGTGGCGCACTCAGGATTTAATCTTGGGGGAGCCGAGGTGGCCCACTGGCCCTACTCGAGCAAATGAAGTAGCGCTCGGTCCCCCGAGCACTACTTCGTTCGCCTTGTGTTCACAGTGGCCGTGGTTCCCGAGGGCTATAGGGTTTTCTCACCTTATGGGACCGCTAATTCATAAGTAGTACAGAAATAGAAGA
This sequence comes from Ryuthela nishihirai, assembly GCA_038380435.1. Classification (NCBI taxonomy): domain Eukaryota; kingdom Metazoa; phylum Arthropoda; class Arachnida; order Araneae; family Heptathelidae; genus Ryuthela; species Ryuthela nishihirai. The sequence continues at coordinate 25,267,195 of JAWZYU010000003.1, forward strand.
CACAACATAAATATAAAAAATGAATTTTAATATGAAAAGATTTTTGGAAAATTTTTTAGTGTTTTTTTTTTCCTTTTTCTTTGGGGGGTTTTAGGCCCCCCCTCCCTCTGGGTGCGCCACTGTCGAAATATTTCAATTTAAAAGTCTCTGAATCTCTGATATGTATGTTATGTAAACAATGATTAAATCTGAGATCCGAGTTCAGAATATGCAAAATTAAGTGATGAAAATATGTGAAAGTTTTTGTTTTTCTGAAAAATTTGCTTTTATTTTAATAAATCAACTAAATATTACACTAGATAAAGATCTTACATTTTTTTTCAAAAACGGAAGCGATAAGTATATTAATTTCACATTAAAACCTCAAAATTATTAACTATTTGAGAAAAAACAATTCTGGAGCACTGCACTTTCCCAACCAAACACCACTGAATAAAGCAGGTGCAAATATATAATATTGATAGTGAGCAAAGAACTCGATTAAATGTTATTTTCACACAGTTTTACTCAAATTATTCTAGAGGATCTGTGAATTTTATTTATCGGTAAAACTTGATTTATAATTACATTATTACTGCAAAAAGGTATTTTCTCCTCAAATATGATTTTTTCATGAATATACAGAATATAAATATATTTACATGCAAACTATACAACTACTTCTTTGCAACAGCAGATAACTGATCCCTAATGCGTCCAAGACCATGGAGCATAGTATCAAGAGTCTCTTTACTGAGCTCTACATTTACTGTGGACATACTTCCTTTATCACTTACAGCAAGACTTGGATCTTGAATCTGCAAAAGAGAAAAAAAATATATATATATATATTTATTTGGAACAAGGAATTAATCCTCGTTATTTTCATATGCCGAACTACGATATACACAAAAAGGAATCAATTAAAATACTATCTTACTGCATAAAAGATGCACCCCCATTTCAGCAAGGTATACATTTTTTTTTAATTATTTAATGTTGACTCCTACAAATACGGAACTTGGGTTGAGTTGTTTTACCTCTGAAAAGCACCATTTTTTTTTGCAAACAATGAGATAAATGGCCAGTTCATAAGGGCTCTGAGAAGATTGGGAAAAGGACTTATTGGATAGCTGTTAGGAAATGGGGTGGTGTAATATTTTCTTACAATTGGAGCCACACAGCTTTACGTCCTATTCGACGCACTTAGTCACAAAGAGGAACCTCAATGGACTTGGAAGACCATTGTCTGTCGAATTTTGCGCTTCGACCATTGCCCTTAGTCACAAAGAGGAACCCCAATGGACTTGGAAGACCATTGTTAAGATGAGGGTATGGCGGAGATGAATCTCAATGCTGGCACAGGTGGAACTCGAACCTGGGAACGAGTCTGGCACACTCCACTGAGCCAGCCCCACCCCAATATGGAACTTGATACAGTATAAAGAGAATAAAATTTCGATAATTCTAGTTGATATACTTAGTAGCACATGACAGAAAAACAACAAGTTTGCTTAACAGTGAAAAAAAAATTAAAACTTTCCAAATATAGTACATAAAATTCATGTTAAAGTTTACGATGCCCTTTGATTTTTCACTCTCCCGAGGAGAGTATTTTTTTGATGAAATGTTAATACACCATGTTTAGTAAAAAAGGTCGTGGCAGTTAATGTTAATTTTGTGGGTGCTCGAGTTTCTAGGGAAAGTTAATTTTTACCAAATTTTATAATGTGACAAATAATGGGTTGATCAAGATTTTATTGAATGTTCATTTATATGCTGTGACAACGCAAATCCACCCTCATTGTTGCTATGCAACAATAGCAATTGCAACTCCAATACGAGAGTTCTGCACTCAGAACTTGCCTACAGCGTTGCAGTTTTACATATTTGGTTTTTTCAACACTGGAACCAAATTTTTATGTTTAGTGATATGCATTGTTCAAAATTTTTTGCCTTCTTGTCTGGGGAACCAAGATTCCGAATTTACCAGTAGGCATTATCTAAAAGGGTTTTATGCTAGAAATGAACTACCTTTAATGTATCAGTTTAAGAAGCAAACAAAAATGTTGACTAGTACATTTCTGGGAAATTAAAAAACCTTTATTATTATTATTATTTGGCATCTTTAGACGTTAGAAATGGAAATTCCACTTCTGGCGTCTGAGGACTATATCAAGATATCTGCCTTTTTTAGCTGAAGTATCACAAGTTTATAAAATTATTCTTTTTTTTACTTTGAGAAATCAGTTGATCATAGCATTATATTAGTGTACTTCCAATGATATGGGCAAATTGCTATGTTTCCATGACAAACACATGGTATCTGTGGGAGATCACAAGACAAAAGATGAGTAGCTAAGACAAATGTTTCAAGCACTGTACGTGCCTGCAGTTACAAAGGAGTGTTGAGAGCAGATTTTGAGGATGAAGTGTAGAAGATAACCTTTTCCAACCGTAGCAGCTCGATGCATATCAGAGTGGTTGAATTATAGGACTGTGTGAAGCCAAATGGTTTACTGTTGTATCGCCACTTATGTGGGCTGCAATGCAAGGGCAGTTGGCATTGTTGGCACTATTCGTCTCATAAAAGAACTCAGTGCCATCACACTTAGTCAAGTGCTGTCAGATGCACAACAGCACAGGTGAATGCCTGATCTGACAGCAGGTACTAGTAGACACAATCACGACCATAGCTACAGCAAATATTAGTCCTCAAAATCTTCTATCAGATTGCTGCAGACAACTACAATGTCTGAAACATTTGGCTTAGTCACTCAACCTTTTTTATATGGTCTCCCACAAATACCATATTTTTGTCATAGAAATGTAATATTTTCAGGCCAATCCATCAAACTTCCTCTGGTAGTGTAACAGGACACATAGTTCGACTGTTTGAACTTTCCAACTTGTTATGTGTCAGACACATTGTTTTGATTTTTCCAACTTGCAATGTGTTGGATATGTTGTTCAGATACAATGTATTGAACCTGTTTGGGCACCTGTGTTGCCCAAACAGGTTCAACACACTACAAAAGAAATACAATTAACCTTGACTCTACCAATATTAATTTCACAGACATCAAATTTTATGGGCAACATTCACATGCCCCTAAAATGGTTTCACCAGCTTCCATTCGAGCAGTCCAAGTCACCTTGCATAACACTGGTCCATGTTTTAAAACATAAATAAAAAAAAATACCCCCTCAAGCAGCTGCTTGCCACAGAGGTCTGACAGGAGCCTGTCAGTTTATATGCCATAGTAGGAGATCTGAGAGGATGGCAGGACCTCAGCAGAAAAACGACACACACTTCCATGCCTAATCCGGGGTTCGAACCCACGTCCCTTAGATCAGTAGCCAAGCGTGCTAACCACTCGGCCACGGGACTACCACACTGAAAAGAATTATAAAAATATATATAAAAAAATCATGTTTCAAGTAAATATTATATTATTCAGGAAGAAATTTATTTTCGATTGATATATAATTTAACTGTTTGTATTCACCTGTTTTTCCGAAACTAAGCCTTAATTGCTTATTCAGATCTATTTTTTTCACTGATTAAAAAATTTTATTAAAATTAATGTTTGTAAATTTGTTTATATTTTTTATTTTCATAAAATTCAGAGTTGAATTCTGTTTAATTTGGTATATGATCTATTTGTGTTGATTAGTTTTTTTTTTAAATTCTAAATTTAACTTGCTTAGCACAGCTGGCAAAAAGCCTGGACTTTTCACAAAGTATAGTACAAAAAAAGTATTTTTTTTTGTTTCAAGTAAATTTCTTTTTTTAAGAAATATATAACCTTTCTATTCATATGCATTAAAATTATTTGTCTATTAGTTTTTTTTTAAATAAAATTTTCCTTGTACTTCCAGATTTGTACTGTAATTAGTATTATTACTGTTACTGTATTACTTAACTGTATAATAAACTACAGTGCAAGCTGATAAACAGTAGAACACTGCTGACAGAAAATGCCTTAATCTCACACACTATCACTTATTCCAGATATCTCCTTCCTCCCATATAATCCATAGAATCAATGTTTTACTGCATCATTGAAAAAAATAAACTTGGAAAGAAATTACATTTATTTTGAGAAGCAATATTAAGTTTCATATTTTTTTTTCTCAGAAACAGTTTTAAAAATTGTCATATTTTAGATTGTAGACTTTGTACTGTATTTTTATAATGTGAGGAATAAAGAAATATTCCATAAATTATTTTCATCTTGAAAAAAAAAAACAGCTACTAACTAATGTACATCTAGAAACTCTCCACTTACAGGGTTCAAAGTACAGAAAAGAGAAATTTTATATACTCTCCCAATATTAAGCAGCCCACAAAACTTATTCCTTTTTAGTAATTTAACTTTTCATTGTTATTTATGTAAAAAAAATAATAACTGATGACATTCTGTTAATTTGAAACAGAAATAACTTCTAAAGTACAAAAAGAACAAATACTAACCTTCAAATGAAGAATACATGTAGGTGAACTCATACGTGCAACTTTGCTTGATGCCATCTTTAGATCTACTCTCCAATCAAATTCTACTAACTTTGGTAATGAAACTGGAAAAGAAAAACTAACTGTATTGACTGAAAACCGACAATCTTTCCAAAAATAAAAAATGCAGCATCCTTTTTACCCATAAGCAATAAATAGAGAATGAATATGATTTCTAAAACCCAGAAAAATAGAAAACAGAAATTAATATTCATTAATTTATGCTTACAATTTAAGATAAACTAGGTGACTAATCCTTAACTGTAACATTTGCCTATACTAGAAAGCTTTAACAAACATCTTGGGTTTTTAAATCTTTTTTCATAAAAATATTTTAAAGTAGTATGAAAGGGATGCATTTTGAAAAAAGTTCCACCAATGCTTAGGGCACAAAACTAAAAACGGATGTCAACATTCTAACGTTACACTTTTTAATTCAAATTAAAAAAAAGTTGTATTTTTCCATTCTTAGAAGTGTTAAGAACTACATGAAGGTTCCTTTGGTTAAATGGAAGTTAAATGCACTTTTTCTGTTGCTGATCAAAGCAAACTTTTAAAGAATATGAATTATTAGGTTACACCACATTTTACCGCATATGACACACTTTTTCCCAAAAAATGAAAAGGCTAAAGAAAGCATCCTGTATTCAATGTATGGAGCTCGGACTCTACCATCAGCTAATGGAATCTCCTTGAATAAATGCTGAGAGCCATAACAGTTGTTACATAGCAATGATGAGGAAGCAGATATCTATAGTTATACATACAGACAACATGGCCAAACCAATGCAGTCTCTCTCTGCACAATATGCTACTCAGAAGTGGTTGCTGACTCCTTTGCCTAATGACATCATTACTTACAAAGTCAAACCACCTAGTGCCCATGATAATGTGCAAACATCTAGAATCAAAATCATCAAAGTTTAATGTTACCTTGCTAACAAAGGGTTCAAATGTCACTACCATAAGTAATCCTAGAAACAACCAAACTATTACACAACCTAATTTTAGTCTTTAGGGACCTGGGTTTGAGCCTTGGGTAAGGCATGGACGTTTGTGTTGTTTTTCTACTGAGACCCTGCCATCCTCACAGACCTTCTACTATGACATATAAACTGACAGGCTCCCATCAGACCTCTGTGACAAGCAGCTGCTTGAGGGGGTATTTATTTATTTATATTTTTTAAGTGTATACGCCTATTTTTCCACACTCTCCATAGATTCTTAAAAGTTCCAACAGCAATCGCTATTCTTCTGTTTATTTCATCTGCACATCACCAGCATCTATTACTCCCAAGTAACTGAGACACTTGCTCAAGAATCCATTTCAAACAACTGAAGCACAACCTCCTTACCAATATTAATCACTTTAGTTTTCTTTCTGTTTATCATAAAACCTACTCAATTATCAGTTTCATCAAAAGCTCTAATGAAAGAGTTCATTTCATTATTTGCCAAAAGGGCTAAATCATCAATCTAAATCTAAATAAAAAAAATTTCAAATTCCCACTTGAAGGAAATTCTGCATAAAAAAAATTACCCCTCAAGCAGCTGCTTGCCACAGAGGTCTGACAAGAGTGTCTGTTTAAACACCAAAGTAGGTCTGTGAGGATGGCAGGACCTCAGTAGAAAAATAACACAAACAGCTATTGTAACGCTCCAAAGATTTTTAACTTTTCAAGTTGGACCTTTTGTCTGATCCAAATTTATTCAAAATTCCGGATAGTTTGTTGGACACCAGCCAATATTTAATTATCAAATAAAGTTGAAATAGGGTTCGTTTTGTATTTATCTAGAATTACTTATTGACTAAGAATTCACAAAGGATTGTCAAGTTCAATTAAAGTTTAAATCTAATCAAAAATCATTTAACGTTGCTCAAGAGAAAAATAGAAAAAAATTCAAAAAGTTTCTAAAACATAGTTTATTTCAAAAAATTCAAATATTCACCAATTCAGTTGAGGAATACAAAAAGTTGGAGTACTAGCAACTCACATCTACCTAAATCTCTACTAACAACTCCTTCTATCTATACAACACATATGGATTCAACATATTCACAGCTCCTCCTAAAAGTACTCCTCCTTACTCAACACACTACTACTAACAATTCTCTACTCAGCTTCCACTAACAACACTGACAATACCAATTCTGACTCTGTGACCTAATGTCACTTAGTTATAACATGCAGCGTACAAATCTGATAAAACATGTCTGTTGCACACTAGGAAAACATTTGCATAATCTGACTATTGTGCTAGCTATGATGCAAGAGGGGTCGTGTCCTACAAGCGCACATTAATGGCTGACAATCAAAAGTTGGAGTTGCACCTCGAAACAGAAGAGAAAAGGAGCCAAAATGCACCCTTGTCTAACTCCACTAGCAATGCTGAACTAATTGCTACAAAGCTTACAAACTCTCACACAAAACTCAGTGTCATTATACAGAGCCATCATAATGCTAACTAACTTCTCTGGTATCTCTAACTTCTCAAATTATGACAATCAATAGAGTCAGAGGAGTCTATGAAGCTAGTAACTACAGGTTTCTGAAACTATAAATATTTCTCACGAATCTAGATGAAAATATCTGATCTACACATCCCTTACTACTTCTGAATCCACATTGTTCATCATGCAGCTGTCCATCAACCAAATTCTTAATTCTATTAAGCACAATGATGTAAAGAACTTTACCTAGCACAGAAAGTAGACTGATTCCTCTATAATTATCAAGAACTGCAATTATTTTTCTTAAAAATGGGGATAATAATAGATCTAATAAAAGCTTTAGAAACAACACATTTATTATTTTAAAAAATTCAATATTTCAGTCAGCCATGTGACAGCAGAAACATTCCCAGCTCTAAATATTTCAGTGGTAAGTTCATCTACATCTGGGATATTTGTAATTTTAATTTACAAATAGCCAAAATAACTTCAGAATGTGATATAGGGCCAACTTTAAAGCCAGTAATGCATATATTATCATTACAGACAATGGAAGTAGAATTAATCACACTGTTTAGATCACTGAAATACTCAGTCCACTTTGCCATGACAAAATGCTCCCTATGTACCTGTCTATTTCTTCCCACACAAAACAATCTGGTGCAGCTCTCTGCTGTTACACTGTCCAACTGCTTCCTTTGCTTTCTCAGCCAAGCTTTCAAGCCAAAGATTCTTCTGCCTTTAACTGATCACTTACACACCTATTAAGCTCTTTGTAATGTCATTTGTTAGGACTAATAAAGTGTTGATTAAGGTTATTTCTGCAGTTCTTTCTTTAAAATGCAAACTCCATTGCCTTATCACTCAAATAACTTTTCTTCTATGCTCTTTTTTAATCAAAATACCAGTCCCATTCTTTCTCAACTTCAGCAGTAAGCAAACAACTGTCATAATGACCAAGCAATCTATCATGGTAAGTTTGGTTACAACTGGGTCTTTCAGAACTTCAGTGTTAAAGATAATTCTTTTAACCTTAGCACATTTCTTAAGCTTCAGTTGCAAGACACTTTCAACAAGGTAATGGTCAGACCCAATTTCAGCTCCACTATAAGATCTATAATTCTTTACAGACCACTATAAAGACCACCATAATTCCTTATAGAATTTGTCCATTTGAAATGCACTTTTCTTGAAACTAATAGTAGTATTCTGAGTAAAAAGGAGCAGAGGAGATAAAGTTATTTGTGTGATAAGGCACTGATGCTTATTTTGAAAAAAGAACTGTAAGAATAACCTTAATCAACACCCTACTAGTTCTAACAAATGGCACTACAAAGAGCTTAATAGGTGTGTAAATGATCAGTTGGAGGCTCATAAGAATCATTGGCTTGATCAGTTAGACAGTGTAACAGCAGAGAGCAACTAGTGACTGCAAACCAATTTCAAAGCAGGCAGGAATTGATACAGAGTCAATGAAGGACCACGTCAGCTTATTTCAGAAAGAACACTGTAAAGGGATCTGTATTTCATGGATATTTGGAGCAAAATACCTCAGAAGAGAATGATGCTAACAGTTGCACATAAACCAATTCTTCAAAATTCAAAAAAAGCACCTAGCCCAAATGTTGGAAATCCACCAAATGTTGTAATGGATGTACATTGGTGGTGTAGCTCTTTACTGGAACACCAATGTATGTCCTACATTGGTGTTCCAGCAGAGAGCTACACCACCAATGATATGGACGTACATGTTGTACTGGTGTAGCTCTCTGCTGTTACCAAAGCAGCCCAGCTGCAATGGGCTAGTTACTAACTGGAAAACTGTTATCTGGTCAGATGATTTGTGTTTCTGTTTGTGTTCCAATAATGCAAGACAGATAGAACATTGCAGGAATAATGAAACCTTCCACCTGGACTGTTTCTTTCCATACAAAACAATCTGGTGTAGCTCTCTGCTGTTACACTTGTTTACAATGTGTCCAAAATGTTATTCCAACTGGAGGTGGTTCTGTGATTTCTGGGGATGCTTTACCTATCATGAGGTAAGCCCATTAGTTGAGGTATTGACCCATTTAAATCAGGAAGGCTATACAGAGATTCTGGATGGCCAGGTTTTGCCTTATGTGCGTCATGTGAAGGATGAACACCAACATAAACACTTCGGTATTCCAGGATGACAACTGCAGGTTGCACAGAGCTAAAACTGTTTGCAGCTGGCATGTGGAGCATGAGGTACATTAGAACACCTTGATTGGCCTGCAAAGTCACTGGGTGTAAATCTCATTGAAAACTTTGGGACTATCTGGAACAGAGGGTTAAACACCAAAATAGGCATCCACATAATCTAGCTGAACTATGTGTACTATTGTTGGAGGAGTGGACTAAAACTGATATAAACTATATCCGACGACTGGAGGAGTCCATACCTAACAGGATTGTTGCTCTAATTCATGTGAAGGGAAGTGTTACACAGGATTAAGTGAGAAATTACAGAGCTGCCAAATTTTTTGTCCAGTGAGCTTATTTATGCTGGAAATTAGAAATTCTGGTAGAAGAATGTGCTGATCAAGAACAGATACCCATATAACTTACTAACAGAAGCATAATTTAGATTCACATGTGTTCTAATTACTGTTGGCTAAAATTTGACTGGTTGCTCTTTATTTTTAAGTAGTATTTAGTTTTAAAATTTTCAATAATATTTTAATATAATAATAAGAAATAAATAAATTTATTTTATAAACATTGACTGATCTGCAGTTTAAACTGAAAAAGTTACATTTTCTTATTCCCAAGACCCTAGGGAATGAGAAAATGTAACTTTTTCAGTTTAAGGAATAAATGAGAAATTTCTTTTGCATTGCATAAGCTAATAATATTTTACTATTTACATTTTCTAATTACCCATTAGTATGAATTACTACTGGAAAAGGATGCAAATTTTTGAAAAATAAAAATTTCATTTTCTTTGAAAATGAACAATATGTTACCTTCTAGTTTAATTTAAACTAAAAATCACTTTAATCCTGCTCACTTTTATTTTTTCATTCAACCAGTTCATTACTTTGAGCAATAATAATTTTAATGAAATCTAGTATCTAAGTCCTCAATCTAGTCTGGGGCCTGATTATCAGATATAAAGGTTTTATTAACTTTGTACACAATAATCTCTTCAATATTAAAACAAGCAGATTCAAAAGTATCATCCTTTGAAGAACTGGTTATACTCTAACTTTATGATTCAACATACAGCTTGAATAGTTAACAGTAGAGTGAAAACAGGAAAGAAGGGAGATTAGAATATGAAACAGCATGTAAGGATACAACACTGCAAATTACTCAGTACTGGAACTACCTTGTAATAGCAGCATACCAAGGACATCACAGCAACACAACTATTGGTATTGACAACTGTGCATGTCACAGTAATGTAGGTATGACAATTGACCTCTACAAACATCAGGGCTTCACAATATTAACAAATTCATAAATGCATTTTGTTGTAACATTAACAGATTGTTTTAGATATAATTTTATGTGACTAGCAAATCTCGTACAGTATATAGAGAGGTTTACATTTAGCTTTGAACAATAAGCAGTTGTGGGTAATTTATTGATAATAACTGAAGATTTACAGTTCTTCTATTTCAATAAATAAATAAATTTATTATCGACAAGAAACACCTGCTGTAAGCTCATTCTGCTTGAGCATTGCTAGAAGCCTCTACAGTTAATTTTGTTGTACTGCAATGGCTTTTGCTGGCATTACTGAAGCTTCACTACTAAATGCACCTTTGTCAGGTATTATTGTTCAGTCCAAAGAAGAAATGTTAAATGTTTGAGTTGGCACATATGTAGTAATAAGTGTCATTGATGTACATTATTTTCCTTTTGTGTCAAATGTTTGGCGGGTAGATGAGTGGTAGTCATAAAAAAAAAGCTGTAATTTTGGTAGTTAATGAGACTCATTTTCTACCAAAAATTGTCAAATAATAAATGTGTCAATAATGAAATCTTTTAAGCATAGAAATTTTTGATTAATGAGCAAGAGAGCTTTCCACTACAGTCATATGAAAATATTTACAAAAATTGCAATAGTGCGTCTATGGTGAAAATATTAGCAAGAAAGCTTTCCACCACCAACTACATAATTCATTATATACCAAAAATTACAACAGATGCATCAATGATGAAATAAATGCAATCAGTGTCAAAATTTTTGACTGATCAGCAAGGAAGTTCATCCACATGCCAAAACATTCAATACACAAAATTAAAATAATGTTAATCTACAGTAACCAATTGCTATGCATATATCAAATGGGTAATATCAGTAATAGTTAACAGGAAATCAAGCATAGATAGAAGAGAAATTTTTAAGTTGGTGGGAAAACTTTCTTGAACCAGGTGGTAACCCATTATTTCCATCAGTTGCTCTGACCACTGAGCCACTGATTGCCAATTAATATCTCCATTGACAATGGCTAAAAATGGATCCAACTGATAGAAGCAATTTTAGTGTCACTGCACAATAAAACATCTAAGATAGCCCACTGCACAATATAGTTTTAAGGTCTTGGCCCCATCCAGATAGATAATTTTCCACTAATTTAAAAACTGTTCTTCTATTCGTCAGTTGTTTTACCCCTGAACAGCACTTTTTATGCACACAATAAGCTAAATGGTCAGTCAAAAAGACCCAAAGAGCAAGAGAGGGTAAAGGAAAGGAGTTGGCTTGTTTTAACCTCTGAGCAGCATTTTTTTTGCATATAATGGGCTAAATGGTCAGGTCACAAAGACCACAATGGCTGAAAGAAGGTTAAGGGAAGGAGATGTGATGGACAACAGTGATAACCTGATGGTATCAGGAGGTCATTGGTTCACACCCCCAGTTCAAGACAATTTTTCCTCTACACCCAATCTTCATCTATTACTTAAAACAGCTTAATAGTAGTTACTCAGGATTTTATATTTTTAAGCATATGCTGAAAAACATGACAAGCTTATAGTGGTCTAATATACAATTGAATAAAATGGACTTAGACATATATTTTACATCACTGTTTTCTAACTTTCTAAGTCATTATGCAAGTTTTTAAAATCAAACTTTATTGCAAACTTTCTATCAGTGTCATGAAAGAGACTGTTGTTATTTTTTACATGTATTGCCACCAAGATTACTAAATTGATAGCATTTAAGATAAACCCTACATGGCAGAACAGAAAAGTATCACACCAAAATATTATATACAGCAATAAACTTTAACAAATTCAAATGCTACTTGATGGCAGAGAAATACTTAAATTCAGATATAGGCCTTGTTTCAAGAAAAGTAGATTAATGCCAAATACTCTATAATAATGTAGCTTAAGTGGTGTAAGAATCTGTAAATATTTATAAAGTTAATACTTTAATTTTTTTTTTCAATATTTGCTGTCTTTTTGAAAATTACTGAACCAGATCCACTTGACTAATTTAAAACTTTCTTTGCAATCCTCAATAGGAATCACCTACTATTTTCTACAACAGCTAGAACCATTTGTTGCCACATTACACCACAAATTCTTTATCATTTGGAATTGTTTTCATATTCAACCACAGTTGGATTGGGGACTGATGTAAAAATAATCTCCTTGACTGTATATTGGAAAAAAGGATGAAAACCAAATAAAATCACTCACCTTATTATATACACTAGATTGCTTTATGTAAACAGTGGACTAGTACAGCAATTTTTTATACACAGGGATTATACATCTTTTGTTAACTAATGTAATAAAATAGTATTTTATCTATTAGAAACTTCTAATTTTAATGTTAATTCACAAAGAACCCAATATCTGCACCACCTGTAAACTAGTGGCATTGCTAGGGGAAACAAGGGGAAAAATTAATCTCCCTAAGCCCATTCTCCAAAAGTTATACCTTTTTCAACAATTTAACATAATATATTGACAGGGCCGTCCCGTGGCTGAGTGGTTAGCGCGCTCAGCTACTGATCTACGGGACCTGGGTTCGAGCCCCGGGTTAAGGCATGGATGTTCGTGTTGTTTTCTGCTGAGGTCCTGCCATCCTCTCAGATCTTCTACTGTGGCATATAAACTGACAGGCTCCTGTTCAGACCTCTGTGGCAAGCAGCTGCTTGAGGGGGTATTTATTTATTTATTTATTTTTATTGACAGGATGGTTGTTAAGCCAACACTATATTAAAAGACTCGTTAAAGGATTGTAATTTAAAGATATTAGAGGAAGTAGTATGAAAACGAGGGTCGGTGTATTATTATTATATGTTTCATGCCTCTACCTAAGGATTTGGATTCAGAATTCAGCTGGATTTTGGATTTTTCAACTAAATATAGAGTATATAATATTGCGAAAACAAGTTTTAGTTAATATTTAATTTTATGAGGGTATTATATGTCTACTATTAAGAATGCCTAGATTCTCTAGATAAACCCTCTGAAAACCTGCTAGTGGGATGGCATTTTTTTATGTGCTCACGCTCCCTGATGACTTTGGATGGTACCTTTTTTTATGTGCTTGCTCCACCTGATGTTAGAATCTGGCTATGCATTGCTGTCAGCATACCATCACCAGAGATGCTACTATGCCATATGCTGTTCACATTAACAGTTTTAGTAACTATAATACAATTTTGCACTTACGTGTGAATCAATATTAATTTTCACTCAACAACGAATCATAATCTAAAATTTTAAATAAATTTGATTTTCTACTAAGAACTCATCATCTTGTACCAAAAATTTATGGTGGATTGTTTACAGTAGTGTCCCATGTGATAAAAACAACTTACTGAAAATGGTTCTCATTACCTCACCTGACCAACTGACAAACATACAAATAAAACTAGGCTTAAATACCTGAATTGCTGACAGTATGGGTTTTCCACTGTGAATAATTTTCTACAATAATCTTTGATAACAGTTCTCGTAAATTCTTATGGAAATTTCCTGGAAATAGAGCTACAACTGCTTCATGAGTTGAATATCCTTGAAACAAAACACACCTGATAAGGGCACTCAAAGTTGATAGGAGCTAAGGAAAATATAAATTACACTTTAATAATACTTTAAAATTTATTTCATTTAACACACATTTCTTTATTTAGTATTTATGCTCAATAATTTTTATAAATTTAATTTCGTTAGGTTTACTATTTCTTTTTTGATGAACATTAAAATTGTGCTACCTCTTTTTTTAAAAAGGAAGTTGCTCTACTAAAAAATTTTTTCACAAGGCAGGTGTGCTCAAAAGAACGTCTTTGGATTTTAAGTCAGCACAGACCTTGTCGGTGAAAATGAGTCCTTTTAGGGAAGCACATTTCACAAATATAAAAATCTGCAAAATTAAAAAAATGTCTTTAAAGCAAACAGGCGAAACACTACAAACACTTTTTACGTAGTTCTTTGAATGTTCTAATTTTAACTTTATTTTATCATGTGCACATTTACTGAACATGGAATTTCATACTGTCTATTATTAAACCATTGCTCCACTAGATTGTCTTAATCTTGGTGGCCCATTGTAACAAGTTATATATCAAATGAAACCTTATGACATGGAAAATGTTAAAGGCTCTCTCTCTCTATAAAAAAATGTCTTCCTTTTTTCCTTTCTGTTAAAATGGTAAAAGTTGCAAACAGTTTTTTACTAAATCTCCTCAACTAGGGAGTCAATTGCAACAAGTATTGTAACAATGTAATAAATGAAAGTTCATGACACTGGAAGTAAGAACATTGTTTTTCTTTCTCTCAAATGGAAAACAGGGGTGGGTTCCTTTCTAGCTGTTGCCCTGTAACTACTGAACCCACAGGAGCTAATCATAATAAGTTATATATCAAATAAGAGTTAATGATAAAAAGGTTGTTTTAAGCAATAGGATGATTTTCGCAGGCAGGGATGCTGGACAAGACAGTAATTGCAGTGAGTATCCCAGCAGCTCCACAATGGAAGTGAACGCAGTATGCATTGAAGAGAGCATTCAGAGGATCGACATGTTACTTTGCAGTGTATTCATCTGAGCTAGGCTTGTTATATGTTGCTGTGTATCATCATGGAGGCATTATGGTACTTTATGGTACCATAACTCCATGTACCCCCCACCTCCAAAGGTGGGTTTCATATGCATTAATGGAGAACAAGGCACAATGAATGGCAGCAAGTCTTACACTGTCACTGTGCAATGTTATGGAACAGAGGGAACCAACTTTCTTCATAGAATGGTGATGAAACATGGGTCTACCATTACAGGTCAAGCAGTAAGCACACATTGATGGAGTGGAAGCACCAAATATTACCAACCTGAAAGAGGTTGAAAATGATACCTTACACTGGAAAAGTGTTCACTATAGTCTTTTGGAATATCTGTGGTGTGTTGTTGTTGGAATTTGTGGAACATGTACACAGCAATACTGTTGAATGATACTGTGGCACACTAAAATGCTTACAAGAGGCCATTAGGAAGAAACGCCTTGGTCTTTTTAGTCAAGACATCATTCTCATTCATGACAATGCCCGCCTGCACACAGCAAACAGAATACAAGACTTTCTGTGGCAGTTTTGGTGGATCATTCATGGTTATCCTGCATACAGTCTTGATCTGACTAAATGCAATTTCCACCTATTACCACAATTGAAAGATCACTTGGGAGGACATTGTTTCACATCAGATGAAGAGGTGCAACTGCATGGTTGAATCACCAGGGACAGGACTTTTATGCTGATGGAATGGATAATCTCATTACACATAGTGACAAATGTTTGAATATTTATGGTAATTATGTTGAAAAATAGTGTATTGGTTGAGGTTTCACTTTGTATGATTAATTGTGCCCATTAAAGACATTGGGTATGACATATCAACCTTGTAACCTTACTTTCTCATCCATCTACGTACTTAAATATTTATTAAAAATAGACATTTCAGAGCTCCTACATAATGCTTTTTTTTTAATTAACTCCTCAGCTTGATGCATGAGAAAGTAATAAAATTTTGTGATCCTTCAAACTACCATTAACACAGCCTAAATGACAAGATCCTCATGGCTAATGCCTTAATAAAAGTTTTGCTTTAATATTTTGAATTAATGTGCCTAGAAAGGCAAGTTGCTTTGTTTTTATTGGAGGTTCTAGGTCACTATTACAGAAGTCAAATTACACATTCCCCCCATTTTGCCATTTAAAACTGTTTTAATATTTCTAAACATGTTTATTGTTTACTGGACGTGTCTTACAAAAAAAAGTTTTTTTCTACCATGTGATTGGCACATAATAGCTACAAAAGTTTTTTTTTATTTCAAACTTTGTGCATAGTTGACTGTAGTACTTGACTGCGCTGTTATATTGGCATGTTACAGAATGGATATATAAGTATTGGATATCATCCAGTGTTGTGCAAGTATTAACATTATTTTTCTTGCATTTTATTTGTTGACAATTGTTTGTCATATTTTGCCATAGATATATCATATAAAGTTGATTCAAAAAACTGCATTTTCCCCAGAAAAAATTTAGTTGCTCTCAATAGCAAATCAGATGAATTTTTAGGCTTTCCTGATTCATAAGTGGAATATTGATACCAAGTGAGTATAATGTATATATTTTTCACTTGTCTAATTCTGTCTAGTCTGCCACTGCCACACCATTGTCTAGTCTGCCTTTCTGATCAACAAAAAAAATCCATTGTTTGCATAAATGGTCAAAACATTTAGAAAAAAATTAAATTACAAAAATATTATGGGCTTATACTAAGTAAAAAAATACTTTTGAAAATACAACAAAACTTTGCCATTTTTTTAATCGCAAACGCTCTTTCTTTAGTATATAACATGATCAATTTCTGCCGATTGGCTATTTGGGAAAAAAAATCTAAAGTTCACTTTTTTATTTGAGTGAACTGAGTTGACAAAAGTCTTGACATTTTTCAAAGTGTATCACTGAAAGAAGAATTACAGATTAAATTTCTTATGATCAGAGATAGCCTTTCTATTCATATGCAGTATAATTATTTTTTTGTCTATTAGGTTTTCGAAATAAATTTTACTTGCATTGCCAGATGCCTTTTTTTTACTATGTGACTGTAAAACAGCCCTAGTAAAATAAAACCAGTGTTTTTCTTGTTAAATGTTTTATCTTCAGAACATGATATAATTCCTTTCATTAGTTATTTAGCAAAAAAAGTTCTAAAATACACTTTTTTTTTTGACTAAGTACAGTTGAAGCCTGGTGATCAGTTACAATTCAGCTTTTCAAGCCTAGAATGGTAAGTGTAAAGGCCAATGCTTTTTTTTTTAAAAGGCAACTCAATTTCTGAACACACAAACTCAACACATAATCCTGAAGAAACCATGGGCTACAGAGGTCCAACAAGACTGTGAAATTTAGTCTTCCACACTCAATCCTAAGTTACATGGATAAGCAGTATTTGACAACTACAGGCCAATTAAAAAAAAAAGTCCTGTTTGACATTGTCTGCTCACCATAACATCATCTAGCCCCCCCCCCCGAAATTTCTGACACCTTTTTGAAATACTGTTCATAACCTTATTTGCTAATCTGTAGTTATATATACATGGGCAACATGACCAAAGAAATGCCATAAGAGTATCTAAATTAAAAGCATCCAATTTATCTTTATCTTGTTTACAAAAGGTCCATTTTGATATCATAACTAACTTTGGAAAGGACCAAATTATTGTATAGCTTAATTTTAATTTTTAGGTGTATACATCTATATTTTCAATTCTCTACAGAATTCCTGGGCAAATTAAGGAAAAATTTTCCCCTTGCAATGAATTCTGCATAACATAATCAAAACCAAAGAGAAAAGGTGATAAAATGCACCCTTGCCAGATCAGGGCCCAGTAGCAATGTTAAGTAACTGTCAGATATGCCATATTACAATCAACTACAAACTATCATGATCAATGGAATTAAAAGCTTTTTCAAAGCTAGTAACAACAGGTTTCTAAAATTCTAAACATTTTTCAAGAATCTGCCTAAGTGAAATAATTTTATTTATACACCCCCTACTATTTCCAAATATACACTGTTCATCAAGCAGTTGCCCATCAGCCAGTCTTAATTCTATGAGGGTAGATCATTTAATTCATGGACTGTGATCATCAACAATTAGCAGTTGTTTGTATGAGTTAATATGATGTGTGGCAACACAACAACTCTTCAATGCCATGGAGCAGTGCATGCAAAAAAATAAAATGGAGCAGTGCATGAAATATGTTGTCAAAAATAACAGCTGAGTGCCATTTTTTTGCTTTGGAAAGGTGTTCATTTCTGTGTGTGATTTTTTTGCAGGTTAAAGCTAATCTGGAAACTCAGCAGCAGTATGTGATGTTAATATATTCAGTGAGGCTTAAGTGGTGCAGAATTGCAGAAATCACTCAAGTGTATGGAGAACAGTGCTTGGTTGCCCAGATCTTAGGTTATCCTCCACAGAATCAGGGTCATCTGTGAAGTGTTTGTGCCACTTAAAAATTACACTTCAAATACTGTTCACCATACACTTGTCATTTCTATGATTGTTCACCACTTAAGCCTTGCTGAACATAGTAACATATCACATACCACTAGGATGGCCAGATTTAAAAAGATCAGGGAACTCTTAAAATTAAGTTTGAAGGATTAAGCAGATGTGCACCTTAAAGCAGCAATGTCTACTCACTGTAGTTTGATAATTGTGCAATTCGTGACTTTCATTATAAAATTCTAGCCTTAATTTTTCAGTCACTAGCACTATTAAGTGAATTTTTTATAGCAGTGTGGTCATTAATATTCTATTAGTAAAAGATCTGCTCATAGTATCCACAGTTAATGTTTAAAAAACAAATCAAAAAAGGAATTCTTGGTACACTTCTGGGGACACTTATTGATCGCCCTACATACTGCTAATGTTTCCAGATCAGCCATAGCCTGCACAAAATCACACAAAAACAAACACCTTTTTAAAACAAGAAAACTTAGAGAATGACTATTTATTGTTCTTTTTTTACTTCAGATCAGTAGCAAAGAACCATCACTCTTTGTCACTACTGACTTATATCATTCAAAACTTTGGCCTCTTTTTGTTGCCTAATTTTTTATGTTGTTGCTATACATTAAGGTTTAAATTTTAAGCTATTTCCAAAACATTATATCCATCTTATGAAATCCTCAGAAAAATATGTGGCAATTCAATAGCTCTGATGGCAATATACTATCCAACATTTAATCAGGAAGTCATGAAGTTGCACCCAGTTGAGGCAAAATTGTGTTTCTGCTCTCGATCCATTCCAAGTTTTCCAAAACACATTTGTTAGTTATTTACAACAAAGTGTAAAGTGTTAAATGAAATGGAAGCTGACCAATTAGTTTTCTTTTACTGGTCACATCCTGTTATATTTTGTAGTAAATTATCAAAATATTTCATACATACTTTAGCAGCTTCTGAATTTTCAGTGCTCAGCATTTCTGCAACATTCTTAACTATGTGATTTGGAAATGCTTCTTTTTCTCTATGATCAAAAGACTCCTTGCAGATTTCAATTACTTGTTGTTTTGAAGAAGCCTATTAATTAAAAACATTATAAGAGTGTAAATATGAGATAAATCAAATCAATTCAAGTTACACAATTTATTCAGAATAAAATAAAGGTTTGCAATTACCAACCCTTAAAGTGTCTGATTATATATCATATCTCATCAATATAAAAATTTGAAGAGCTTTAGAATTTTATCCAGATATAAGTTACAGACACAAATTGGTCATGTTATTTTCCACAATGTAATTTATCAATTTCCATGTTTAATTTGAAAAAAACATTTAAAAAGGAAATTCTTTTTAACAAAAACATAGAAACTAGCAGCAAAGTTTTTTGGGAACTATAGTGTCTTCTGGCATTTTAAGAGTTAATAAGGATCATAAGTAGAGTAGGATTTTTTGGGTTTTATATAATTTTTACCCTCTTCCCCAGTTGATATTCAGGTTTAAACCTGAAAAAAAAAAAAGCAAAAATATATGCATTTCACAATGGTTGTTTTCTTATAAAAAGAGAAAAGATTATACTGTCCATTTGTTTGAACTTGTTATTTGACAACTGATCTATGCCTAACATAAGCACAGACAATGGTCAGAGAATGAATTATTGTTAAATATTCTATGTTATATTGCAGTGTGCTTACTACTGATGCAAGATGTGGGTCTTCCAGAATTACAACCATTACTTGAGATTGATACAGGCAGTTCTTGCTATAAAAATTAATTGGCTCTAGAATACGATTTATTAAATGAAAATCTCATATTAATGCAGGAGCGATTAATTTATTGTTCCTGATATACTGCATGCTAGAAAAATATCAATATGAGAGAAAGAATATATTTCTTGTTTGTATAGAAGTAATTTCTCTAAAAAAACATTGGCAATGCTTACAGTGGGTCACAAAAGCATTCGGCCACCTCACATTTCTCATAATTTTGTATACTTAGAAGTACTAAATGTAGTCAAAACCAAAGAAAAAAATTTATACAACATTTTATGTTTGTGCTCTGATGTTATATACAAAAATGAAAAATAAATAAACACAAAATACTAAAACATAATGACTTTAAGAAACAAAAAGCAGTAAATTAGCCACACAAAAGTATTCAGTCACCTGCTATAAAACAAAATATATAAAACGAAAACATGAAAAACATCTAATATTTTTTTGCATGTCCTCTTTCACATATGACTGCTCACAAAGAGCCATTGATTTGATCAGTTTTTTGGTTTTCAAGTGTACCTACTCCAGCTGCTGACATGCATCCCCACACCATTATAGAACCCCCTCCGTATTTGACAGTAGCACAGAGATTACATTGATCGAACTCTGATTTGGGCTTCCTCCATACAATTTTCCTCTTGCTTGTGTTGAATATCACGAACTTTGATCGGTCACTAAAAATCACCTCGTTCCAGAAATCCTGATCCTTATTAACAATTTTTTTTTTGTGAAATCCAGCCTTTTTCCCCCATTTGTCTCACTGATCCAGGGCTTCTTTCTGGCAACTCATCCATAATATCCACTATTTCATAGTGTTTGACGATTTCAAAACTTTAATTCATTCCAAAAAATGATTTAACTTTAGAACATATTTCCCTTGCTGGTTCAGCGAGATTTGCTTTGGCACATCTAACAAATGTTCTCTCTTCACAATGATTTAGAATTTTGGTCTTCCAGTTCAGTGTCTGTTCATTAAGTCTCCTTACTGGTATCTTTTAATATGCTTTGCACTGTTGAGTGTGGAATTCCAGTCACTTTAGAAATCTCTCTTTGAGACAAATTTGTTTTTTCAAGTTAATAATTATTTCTCTTTCACCTAAACTAAGCTCTCGCATTTTCACCATTCTAAAACTTGAAGTAATGAATGTTCTAGAATCTAGACTTGAGATTTTAAATGTTTTGTGAAAACATCACGACTTCAAGTTTGCTTCAAGTTTGCGTATTGACATTAGCATGTGATTACTACGCAAATCTAGAATTTTGCATACTGTATTACAAGGTGGCCAAATACTTTTGTGTGGCTAGTTTAGTGCTGTTTTTTTTAAAACGTTATGTTCTAGCATTTTGTTTATTTTTCATTTTTGTAGCCCAAACATAAAATGTCGTATATATATTTTATTTATTTATTTATTTTTTTTTTTTTTGGGGGGGGGGCGGTATTGATTACATTTAGTACTTTTAAGTATACAAAATTATGAGAAATGTGTGGTGGCCGAATACTTTTGTGACCAACTGTATGTCATATAAAATCACCCATATCTGATAATTTTAATTATTTTAATCCGAATTTTTAAAACATTCCTGGATTATTTTTTCAATCCGAATTTCAAAAAACAAAATTCCCCGATAATAAACTTTGAAGTTCTTTTTTAACACCAAAAAATCATACCCTAATCATAAGCAGTCGTTTAGAGAATGTTCAAAAATATTAGTTTATCATTAACACTATAAAATTATTCAAACTCCTTTCCGAAAGTCTGGTACGTTACTATAAGCATGTAAATGAATTACAAAACTAAATTTACCGCCCCATATAAGATGTATACAAGTCATAAAGTGTAACAGTTTCCGATTACCTTTAAAAGAGCATTCAAGTCTTCAAATTCAATTTTTTCTGAAAGTGCCATTCCTCACACAGTTTATCAGAAGTGAATTTAATGCTATAAATCTAATTTTCTTTTTACAGATATAAGTAGAAAACCCTGATTAAATCGTCAATAATGACCAACACTACATCAGATTTCTAATTACCCACTCGGAAAAACCATACAATCGCTACTGAAGCCCTCCCCTCCTCTCCTTACAGTCTCTACAGTAAAGTTGCGGTTTATGTTGCCGATATTTGATCGTACCGTTTCATTCTGCCATGGATAATATTGCTATTCATAGAAAAACGCATATCGCCTCTGGGGCATACGAGAATATCGTTTCAAAGAGAAGAAAGTTTTTCCCAGTGTTTCCTTTACCTCCTGTTTTATTCCTTAAAAGTTTTAACTTGAGCTTTCGGATGATGGTAAAAATGAAAATATTATTTTATTAGTAAATATACAACATAAAAGTATCGTCTTTTAATTCTTAAATCTAAAAAAAAAATGCATTTCCCACACCTCTCTCAAAAAAAAAAAAGGGAGGGGGGGGGGGTTATTGCTGTCATTGGAATTTCTCTTAGAAATTACCACTAATTTTTTTTTAATTTCTATTCTTTACATATTATTTGTAAAACTCGATAACAGCTTTCCGTTTCATATTTAGCGATCTATTAAGACATATATATTAAAACTACTAAGTATTTGAAAAATGCGAATTATATTTCATTAGTACCAATCAAACTAAAAAAGAATTTTCTATATATCTGTTCTAAATATCATTTTTATAGTTTACAATCGAAACTTCATGACATTTACATTCCACTACCAAAATTTCCAATTTCTGTCATTAATACACCGTTGCAATATTCCCTTCAAATTTTGAATTTTCAAACTTTTCACAGTAGAGAGCACAGTTACCGTTTAGAAAGATTCCGAAAGTGCGAATCATAATATTTTATCCATTCCTA
The DNA here is from genome assembly GCA_038380435.1 of Ryuthela nishihirai. Lineage (NCBI taxonomy): Eukaryota > Metazoa > Arthropoda > Arachnida > Araneae > Heptathelidae > Ryuthela > Ryuthela nishihirai. Next base: position 25,290,257 of record JAWZYU010000003.1, read on the forward strand.
TCTAATCCTAAAACTATGTTTTTTTATTTATCTCTAAATGCAAACAATTATCTACTAAAACAAAAAATTGTGTTTTTCCCACCCACATTGGGGAGGCACCCTTGGAACGAAATCGTGAAGCATATGCGCATGGTGTTTCTATGGAATTTGTGCAGTAAGGATTTTAGATTTTCTAAATTTCTAATCATGTGTCAAACAAATCCATCTGCAGATCGCCCAGAAAGATACAAGGAATATCGTGCAATACGTAAATAAACGTACAATCTATTTCATTTATTTAAAATAATCGATCATTTATACAAGTTAACGCATAACTCTGAAGTCAATTTCGGAAATTAAACGCGGTCTTCAGTGTTGCTTTAACACTATGAAAAGTAACGAATCATGCAGTTACATTTGTTCGCATGGTAAGCTGTGTTTCGTGTGAGGCACCGAGACGCGATGGGCAACTAAGAATACCGGTCGCCTGAACTCAAAGACTGCATCGCACAAGACTGAGTCAAAAAGTTATAAGAGTACATATATTTTTTTTTCTATAACTCTTTTTTAAGTTATTATAACTCTATTTTAAGTCTTTATTAAGAGAATTTGTAAGAGTAATATTAGAATTTTAGATTCTACTCAAATATAAATAGCTTATTTTATATTTATGTTTAAAAACATTCAAGTCTAATATTCACTTTGGCACGGGGAGGCCGATTTTGGCTCCTGTGAACTCTTTTTAACGATACTCGCGTTCACCGGTAGTAGAAGCCGGCGGTATTCGGCACCTGCAGCGAGAGTTGCGGCAGCATAGCTAAAGACTACGGAATATTTTGTATCTGGCAAAACAATAAGCATAGAATCATTCTAAAATAACGTGAATTAATTAACTTTGTTAAATAAGTTCCTACCAATCTATTTATCCAACATTTTAAATGAAGAATTTTTTAAATCATTTTTTGCTGTAGCTTTCAAAAGTCGTGTTTTCTCTGCAATGAAATATTTTATGCTTTCTAAGCGTATTTTATATATCTAAATCATTTTTTACGTATTATTTGATTTGACCATAATCATAATCAGTAGAATATTTTTTCATCATGTCAAATAAATGAAGAAACTAACTTGGTATCTGACTTATACTTGACACAGTGTTTATGGGCACAAACACATAGCCGTCCTATGCCTCACCTGTTGTCATGGAGAAACTCGTTTAGGGCCTCTCCCCTCTTTTCTACACTCTTTAATTCATTGTGACCAATGGAAACACCAAGGCGTTCACATTTCACCATCAAAATTAAAAATTTCTAGCTTAAATACGTCGAGCTATGCACCAATCCCCTGTGATCATACATAGAACCCGCCAGACCTAGCACCTAAACCCACTTTTGCACCCATAACCCCTCTTCTTTAGATAGGGTGAAAACCAGTTTTTTAGCTTTTGACCAAAGTTATCGCTAACAGCTTTGCCACTCACAGCCACCACGGCTACAAATCACCGCAAAACTCAGCCACATATCCCCGAAAGAACTTTTAAGCTAATACACCCTCCCCAATTTCTCTCTCCTACCATTGACAAGGCACTGATGCATCTGCACTGTTTTCTGAACAGCTTCATTCACCAGGCGGCCTGCGGCCACATGCCTCATCGCCGAGATGTAGGGTCGCTGGCACTTCACGGTGCTGGTCCCAACCATTGGTCGAATTCAGCTCCCAAAATTAAATTTGCACAGATGATAGAGGGGCCAGGCCCTTCTTACGAAGTGGTCCAGAAGAAGGAATATAATGTTAGACCTAGCACCTAATATCCGACCCCGCTTTCTCGTGGTCGGATAGTCGGATAGCCATTAGTACGTTTCAAAAGAGATGTTGGAAAAAGAGGATGAAAAAGAGAATGTGGAGAAATAGTCGTAAACACCTAAAGACTAAAATTAGACTGTATAGTAGTTTGATTCTTTCTAGGGTTAGTTATGGTACTGAAACTTGGATGCTTTGTTAACAAGATAACAGGAAAATAGATGCTTTTGATGCTAGATGCTTATGCAGTATCTTGTGCATTAGGTGGTTCAACTTTGGAAGTAATGATGGGGTTAAGCAAAGGAGTGAGCAAACTCCTTTAAGCAGCAAATTGTGTAGAGAGAGACTCCGTTGGTTTGGCCATGTTGCTCGTATGGAGAATTATAGATTGGCGAATAGGGTTATGAATAGTGTGCCTAAAGGCCTCAGAAAGAGGGGGAGACCTGCTGTGGGCAGACAATGGGAAACAGGACCTTGTTAGAATTGGTGTGCAATGGCCAGATGCAGCAGATATAGCTCAGGACAGATATGCTTGGAGAACTAAATTGCATGGTCTGGTTGGACCTCCGTAGCCCATCGTTGCTTGAGGATGATGTTGATGCAATATTTGTTTGAAATTTTGGAATCTGTAAATTTTTCCACCGTTAGAGGGCGCAATTATAGTTTTCGGAGATTTAAAAAGTTTGAATCGTAATATTTTATCAGTTCCTGTCTAACCCAAAAATGATTTTTCATTTATCTGTAAAAACAAACAATATACCGCTAAACCTAAAAAGGTGTTTCCCACCCCCTCTGAGTCTAAGGGTAACTAATTGTTGGCAATGGAAACTTTGTGACATTCACATTCCACCACGAAAATTTTATATTTCTACCATATATGCATTGGTTTGCATATTCGTTTGAATTTTTCAACATTTTTTCTCCGCTAGAGAGCGTAATAATAGCTATAGAGAGATTCGGAAAGTACATATTGTAATATTTCATCAATGCCTATATTTAACATAAAAAATTATCTCTGTAAACGAACTGTTCGATGTTACAGACAGACAGGCAGACAGACCAGAATGAAGAACTATTATCTCGTTTTCAAAGAAAACTAGATAAAAAATACCACGGCTGACGTTTTCAATTTTGATTATCGATTCCTTGCGCATTCCAGTGCCATAAAAATATTACTTCCAATTTTTGCAATGGGTATTGAGGGGGTATTTATTTTATTTTTTTTATATTATAAATTAATATAAATATCAGCAGCTAAAGAATATGCACAAGTGTAAAATGAAAGGATTTGAAATCATTTTTGAAATATATCATAGGTAAACGGTGAATGCAGCTGATTGGTTGCCTTCATTCCAGTAAATAATCGAAAATTAGTAAAACATGAAGTTGGATATTTTTAGCTTTAGCAATTAATCCTAGTAGCAAAAACATTCCTTGCTTCAGTTCATACCATAATGTAGCATATCATGGCATCAGAAATTTAACTTTTCAAACTTTACCTTTTTAAGGAAAAAATAAAAATGCAGTATAAATTACTGCTTTAAACGTGTATTGTGTTGACTGCACTAGCAACATCTCCGCTTCAAAATTGAACACTCATTCATTTGGCTCAATGCAAGTCCTGTAATTAACCTGTGGAAATTAACTAGGTAATCCCATCCATCTCGCTTAGTAATTCCATCGAGTGTATTCTGGGTAATCCACCCCCTTTCATCCTCTGTAATTTTAGTTGCTCGTTTCTGCACGTACACATCACATGTTACTGTAACCGTGTGTGTGAGGTGTTACGGATAATCGTAGCTTTCGTTGCGATCAGAGTTGTACTTTAATTTTTTTATGGAAATCTGAATTACTGTTTATATATTTTTGACTTTTTAAAATTAAATCTGAATTATTTTAATTTGAAACTATTTCATTCAAAGCTTGTTACGGTTCCTTACATGTTAAAAATGCATCTTGAGTGTCAAAAGTTTTGAAGCCGGTTGTCTAATGCTTTGAAAGTTGTTATACACTTTTCTACATTTGACATGTCTATCACAAGACAAAATTGTCTGATTCTATTGAGTGGCTCTAAAGAAGGTAGGTACCAAAAACGTTTTGTATGCAGAATATCATCTAGCATTGTTGAGCATGATAAAGAAGCGAGAACTAGAGCTGGACACGTATACCGTTCCTGCTGGTCAGATTTGTTAAGTAAACTGTATAATGAATTCTTCGCAAATTATTTCTTTTATAATTTAAAGAATACTTTTCCACCCTAAATGTATTAATAAGGCTAGGTATTTGAATGTTTTTCATGTGTTTAAATAGTTGCTATTTAAACTATTTTCTTGCTCTTTTTTTTTTAGCTATGAATGCTTTTTGTTATATGATGGATATACTTTTAATTAACAGCAGGCATGACAATTAGAGTAACAGTGAGCTCAATATATGTAATCAGAAAAGGATGGAACAAACTCACTAGTAAGTTGTATTAGGTCGAATAAAAAGTTCATTATCAAAGCTCACTACCACAAACATTTGCATGAACCGACAATCAAATATGTTTCATACTACACATCTTAATATTTTGCCACAACCATGTCTACAACATGGGGTGGGGGTGGCTCGGTAGTGCGCCAGGCTTGTAATCTGTAGTTCCCAGGTTTGAGTCCCAGCTGGTCAGCATTGAGATTTATCTCTGCAAAATTCCCCACCCTGCCCACGGTCAGTAGGGGACACCGATGGGCTTGGAAAGGCCACCGTCTGTTGGATGAGATGTTAAGTCCTGGCCCATGTGCAGGAGAAACTGCATGTTAAAACTGATGCACGTTTAAACTGTGCATGTTAAAGAAATGCTGGATGGCCTTGACGGGATACTACCATCTATCTCCCAACAGCTGTTCCAGTGGGTCCCCTTCCCCAACCTTCGGGGTTCATGTGACCTGAGCCCATGAGTAATTATAGTTTTCGGTTTTTACCCATGAGTAATTATAGACTTCCATGTGACCTGAGCCCATGAGTGACCATTTAGCCCATGGTGTGCAAAAAAATGCCGCTCAGAGAAAACAACCCACATTACTGGTACTTTGAACAGCCAGCATTACATCACTGAGGTGTTGGAGCCTGTGGTCATACCTTATCTTCAGGGGCTCTCTGGTGCCATTTACCAATAAGATTTACCACACGTGGCATGCATCATCGAACAATTTCTGGATAACCAACATGTGAAACTTCTGCCTTGGGCTGTGGGTTCACCAGATCTGTTCCGAATCAAACATGTCTGGTCCATGATCTCGTGACGAATAGCACACCAGCAACTGCTACAATAGATGAACTTTGGCTACGTATCAAAACTGCATGGACTGATATTCCCCAAACACACATTCGATGTCTCATCCTCTCAATGTCGAACCATGTGGCAGTGGTTATTGCGGCTCATGGTGGCTACACAAAATACTGATTTCTTTGTATTCCACAGTCTTAGTTGTGTTTTTGTAACATAAGCTATGTATTTACTAAATATGGCTTTGATATCTCTTGTCTTTCCTGGTGTTGCACTTTTAATGGCCAGCAGTATATAATACCTGGGTTGGAGCTCTCACAGGAAGTATTTAGTTTCATCTCAACATGGGAAAAACAAAAGATTTATCTTGTTTCGACAAAGGCCAGATAGTTATGGCAAGACGCCTTGGTTAAGAGCATCTCTGAAACAGCGATTCTGGTAGGCTGCTCATGCTATGCAGTAGTTAGTACCTATGGAAGATGGTCGAAACAGGTGACACTTTGAGCCGTCGACAAGGCATAGGCCAGCCATGCCTCATTGATGTCAGAGGTCAGCACAGGCTATCTTGTCTGCAGCAACAAGAGGGCTACTGTGGCTGACATTATCCATAATTTCAGTTGTGGTAAAGTTCCCAATGTGTCCGAAGACAGTTCATTGTAAGCTCTTGGATATGTGTCTCTGCAGCCGCAGACCCATTTGTGTGCCTATTAATATTAAGATTTATATTTAGTTGGGAACTCTAAACAGAATGCTTTTTAAATCTATAGACACTTTAGGTTGGTTTCTGAAGTTTCCTTGTGAAATATTCTTACTGAAACTATAATGGAATGTTTAATTCTGAAAACATTGAAATCTTGATATCCAAGTTATATATTTTTTAAAATATTGATTTCTAACATATTTACAGGAAATTCTGCACAGTCATTTATACAGTCATTTACTCTGCTTCATACAAATTTTACTGTGCAGATTGCCACTCCAGGGGTATGTAAACATTTTATTACTATATGTTAACATATTGCATGCTTACTTGCTATAAATTTTAGTACAGAACTGTTTAACTTTTATTTGTACTGCTTACAGATTATCAGTATTTTTATTTGTTATATGGGTGAATACTATGTACTAAAAGCATATTTTTTAGTTGCTTTTTAGAGATGCCTCACCAGGCATTGTCTGAGATGCAACACAGAATGGCTCAAAATGTGATATAGATTAAATAAAGATTAATTGATATATAATATAATTAGATTAAGTAATTTTTTTGATGAGGGATATATTTTGTGGACCATGTACTGAACACAAGAGGTTTTACACAGGATGCAAATGTGCCTAGTTATACCATTGTTGTTTATTACTATTAATAAATTTTATTCATTTACCCCTCAACTAGCTGTTTGCCACAGAGGTCTGACAGGTGCCTATCAGTTTAATATGCCATAAAGGGGATCTGTGAGGAAGGCCAGACTACAGCAGAAAGACAACACAAAAATTTCTGTACCTTATCTAGGGCATGAACCCCCAAGGTGCGAGCTCCTGTCCATGGTGAGGGGACCACCATGTGAAAGTTTTTCTGGTTTGGGCACTTTCACAGGCTCGCCTTGCATCTTTTGGGTACCTTCAAAGGCAAAGTTTGCTGTGTGCGGTGATCCATGTCTCTGGAAAGGAGGATCCTGGTATTTACTTGGGGGTCCTCTGCTCTCCTCAGCTTTGACTAGCAAGGTGTCTCAAGCTTAATAGGGTATCTAATCCTAATCAGGAGTCTTGACTTAAAATGTAGGCTAATTAAAATTATTTTTCAAAATCAAATTTCACCTCTGAATTTAAAAATTAAGAATTATAACATTATTTTCATAAACTTTCCCCTTTGGGTGCTCTTGTCATTGGGGAGACTGTTCATCATAGGGCTGGGCAGTGATTTTGTGGGCTGCTGTTACATACTGCTTGGGTCTCTGTTTCAGGTAAAAGGGAGGTTCTGGGGTGACTCCCTCAGGATCAATCGGCTGGTGGGTTTGACCTGTTAGAGCTAACTGTGCAGTATGGTGAGTGCCTTGCCCATGTCTTGGTACAGGTTTGTGAGTTTTCCCACACGTTTTTATACTTTTATAGTTATCTTTATTTTGTGAGGCCAGTTCGGTTCTTTGCAATTTTTGTTATTTTTTCAATTAGTTCATTTTGTGAGGACAGTTTCTTTCCTCACAGTTCTCTTTTTCCTTTTATTTGTGAGGGCTTGACTCACTGTGTGAGTATAGTGCCTATACAGCCCTGGTGGCTAATTGGGCATCCCCTTGTTGGGCTCCGTGGATGGTGGGGACCATGGACACTGAACCACAGATTAAAAAATCACGAGATGAATTACCTGCAATTAATTTGATCAATGCCTCTAAGAGGGCTCTACATAAAGCCCTCTTGGAGGTTCCACACATCTGGCACTTCTCTCTCATTCACTGGGATGCAGATAGTCCAGCTATTGGAAGTGTCACCATCCTCATGAGCAACCATCCTCCATTCCAGGTTATAACCCTTAACACCACTGTAGAGGCAGTAGCACCTCTTCATGAGGTTTTTGTTGACTGTCTGCTCTGTATATCTTCCACCCAGAAGCATTGTCTTCCAGGAAGACTTTGATGACCTCATCAATGCAGTTGCTGTCCCCCTTTCTCATCATGGCAGACTTCAATGGACAGAGCCCTTTTTGGGGTAGTACTGAGGAGGGGTGGAATCCACAAGCAATGGCTCCTGGATCCTTCACTCTTGCTATTGAACATGGGTCCAGTACTCACTTTCACTCCCCAACCCACACCTTCACTACCATAAATCTTGCCATTTGCTCCTCTTTGATCCTTTCACTCTTTACATGGGAGGTCGAGGACAACTCTTACGGAAGCAATCACCTTCCTGTGGTATGTACCATCTCTCAATGGGGACCTTGTGATCCTTCATGCATATCACAGTGGAGGCTTGATTGGGCTGACTGTAGTGGTTTCGAGCACCTCTGTGAGTTTGACCACTTTTCTGTCAGGCAGGAACCAATCAGTGTAGCATAACAGACTGTATTGTCCATGCAGCTGCTTCACTATTCCTCAGACTTTGACACAGTTTCCTCATTTTCTGAAACCGTGGTGGAATCCTAATTGCATTGCAGCTTTGTAAAGCTCATAACAAGGCTTGGAGGGGGGGGGGGGGGCGTTCAGAGATATCTGACATCCACCAAACTTGAAGCATTCAAGTGTGCTAGGGCGAAAGCCTGGTTCATCCGGTGATAGAGCCAGAAGTAATCTTGGATAAAATACACGTGTTTATCATCTGCATGACCATTTCTAAGGTTGTGTGGAATAAAGTCCAGACGTTGAGTGGGAACTGCACATCCCATGCATTATTGATCCTGGAGCATAATGGACAGGCAAATGCTGATCCTCAAGCAATTGCCAACACTCTGGGGGAAACATTTCCCTCTATCTCTTCTCCTTATTCCCATTCTCCTAAGTTCCTGGCCCAGAAGAGCAAGGCCAAACACTCTGCTATCTTCCACACAAATGACCTAGAGCCTTACAACAGGCCATTCACAGCAGAGAAGCTGTGCTTTGCTCTGCACTTTTTTAGTGCATCTGCTGTCGGGCCAGATAACATCCATTATGCCAATTATGCCATACTCCAATATCTCTCACCATTGAGTAAAGATCAGCTGCTCTGTCCTTTTAGCCACATTTTTCTTGAGGAGCAGTTTCTGAACTTCTAGCAGGAGGTTATCATCTTGGCTTCCTCAAGCCAGGAAAGGATTCCAAGATCCTTCCATTATCATTGATCCTTCCAGTAACATTGATGAGCTGTGTATGCAAGATGTTGCAAATAACGGTAAATGCCAGACTCATCTGGTATTTAAAACATCCAGCCTTCTTTCCAACACCCAGTGTGGCTTTTGCAAGCAGTGGTCAACTCTTTACCATCTGATACACCTGAAACTCTATCAGAAATTCATTTTAAAATGAAATTACCTGGTGTCCACTTTTTTTTTTGACATCGAAAAAACATAAGACATGGTATGGAGATTCTTGAAGATTTCGCATTCTTCATGACCTCTATGATTTCGGCTTAAGAGGTCACATGCCAATCTTCATCTACAACTTCTTATCTACACATCCTTTTCCTGTGTGTGTTGATGGTAGCTCTGTCACAGCCTTTCCACCAAGAACTGGGCACCACAAGGCTGTTTTAAGTGTTACACTTTTTGCTGTCAAGATAAATTCCATTACACGACAACTTCCTCCGACTGTAGACAATGCCCTCTATGTTGAAAACTTAGTGTCTTTTGCTTGTCATTCAACATGAGGGTCATTGAATGGCAACTACAAATTTCCCAGAACAATCTTTTGGTTGGGGTGATGGCCAATAATTTTTGGATCTACCCATAGTAGACCATTTGTGTGCACTTTTGCCACAAGTGCAATCTTCATATGGACCATGAGCTATGGCTTGGGGGTAACATCATTCAAGTTGTGGCAGAAACCAAGTTTCTTGTCTCTTCTTTGCCTGGAAATTGACCTTTTCACCACACTTCATCTTAGGTCCAAGTGCACATGGGTATTGTCTTCTCCTCTCTCTCATGGGGAGCAGACATATTCTTTGCTCCTCCTCTACCATGCATTTGTCCAGTCAAAACTGGGCTACAGATCCCAGGTGTACCATTCTGCCCGAGATTTGGTGGTGAAAGTGCTGGACTCTGTCCACCAACAGGCCCTCCATGTTTGCACAGGGGCCTTCTGCATCTCACTGGTCCAGAGTCTTTGCGTTGAGACTGACAATTTTCTTTATCCCTTTGTTGTTAGCAGTTATAATATGCATCTAAATTGCAACTCCTGCCAGGCCAACCCACTTGGGACTGCATTTTCAGTCCTAAGGGTGGTGCTTTACACTAATCACCTGACTGCCATTCATCCTTAATTCCCCGCCCTGCCCACAGTCAGTAGGGGACACCGATGGGCTTGGAAAGGCCGCCGTCCGTCGGATGGGATGTTAAGCTGTGGCCCCGTGTGCAGGAGAGCCATACCCTGTGCACGTTAAAGAACACGCTGGATGGCCTTGACGGGAGGCTACCATCTGTCTCCCAACAGCTGTTCCAGTGGGTCCCCTCCCCCAACCTTCTCTGAGCCTTCGGGGTCCATGTGACCTGGCCATTTAGCCCATGGTGTGCAAAAAAGTGCCTCTCAGAGGTAAAACAACCCAACAACAAAGCCATTCATCCTTTTGATTTGTGTGTCTGAGGCTGCCTCAGAGACATTAACACCAGTCTCGATAGCATTGCATCCGAAAACAGCAAGCCATGGGTGGAAGCTGAGTCACTTCCACCATGGTTTGCTGTTTCTCCATCATGTCATATTTTCCTTTGCAGGCTGGAGAAGGCCTTTACAACCAACTGTATACTGGAAAACATTTTGCCAGCCACTATGCTGAGTGCTGGACTTCTCACTTGTCTTCACAGATGGCTCACAGAGTTTTGCAACACTGTTGTAACTGTCAAACATTTTGATTTCTTGTCCATGTTTTAACTTTGAATGTTGTGTTTTTTAGCTTTTACAATTTTATGCCCAAGCCTCTTGCACTCGTACCTCTTTTATGAAATATTTCAATTTTACCACTGTTTTTGCATTTTTATCTCGTTTTCAAAGAAAACGAGATGATAGTTTCGCTGTATCATCTGTCTGTAGACATCAGACTTTTTGGTTTACAGAGATAAATCAAAAATTCTTTTTGTGTTGGATAGGTATTGAAGAAATATTACAATATGCACTATCAGAATCTCTCTAAAGCTATAATTATAAAGTGGTGGAAAAATTGAAGATTCTAAAATTTTAAACGAATACTGCAAGCAATATATTTATAATAGAGATTTAAAATTTTGGTGGTGGAATGTGTGAAGGTCGTGAAGTTTCCATTGCATCAATGAGTTGATCCCTTAGACCCAGAGGGGGTGGGAAAACACACCTTTTTAGTTTTAGCAGATAGTTGTTTTTTTTAGATAAATGAAAAATTCTTTTTAGGTTAGATAGGAATTGATAAAATATTATGATTCACATGTTTTAAATCTTCTGAAAACTATAATTCTGCCCTCTAATAGTTTTACAGATAATACTATCCCATGCCTGAGTGGTTAGCATGCTTGGCTACTGATCTAAGGGACCTGGGTTCAAGTCCCAGGTAAGGCATGGTTGTGTGTTGTTTTTCTGCTGAGGTCCTGCTATCCCCTCAGACCTTCTACTATGGCATATAAACTGACAGACTCCTGTCAGACCTCTGTGGCAAGCAGCTGCTTGGAGGGTGGGGGGGAGGGGTGTTTATTTATTTTTATTTTATATAGAACAGAAATTTGAATAATTAATGGTAGTTTTTAACAGATTCCACTGACAGCAATAATTTACCCACTTTTCTGAGAGAGATGTGGGAAATGCAACTTTTTAGATTTAAGAATTCAGAGACGATTCTTTTATGTTGTATAATTACTAATAAAATACTATTTGCATTTTTCTCATCCGGTAGTTCAAAATAAAACTTTTAAGGAATGAAATGGTAAAGGGAAAAACTTCTTTTTCTATGAAAATGAGATTCTCACATGCACCAGAGGCGATATGCATCCTTCTAATTTGATATACCGATTATTTTAATAGACCCCAGTTTTACAGTTGTCTTTCCATATTTTAACCTTGGTTTTTTACACCTGGTTGATTTCCTTTTGTATTTCTCTTTATATCATTGTTTTACATGTCATTTATACTTTCATCTTGTCGTTTTACCTTTTTCCATATTTGTGTTTTTGTCTTTTAAATTATAGTTTTGGGTTTTCATTTGTTTTGTTTGGTGCATTATGGCCTTAGTTGCCAATGCGCCATAAAACCCAAATAACCAACCAACTTTGATCAGCCAAGCAAGCTAGCCACTCAGCCACAAGATGAGTGGTATGTACTTTCAAAATGGATTGAACAACTTTCAAAAGTGCGGGTGGAAGACTCTTGTCCAATTGATATCATTAGTACACCAGACTTGCAATGTGAAGCTCCCAGGTTTTAGACCTAACTGTGCTCATGCCATAAGCATAGCTCTCAAAAATACATCATTATAAAAGAATACCCATATTTTAATGTGCTATATATATTTTTTTTTTTGAATAAGTGACATTTGTAATGTATCATCAAAATATGAAGCACAGTGGTGCCAAATTGGATATCTTGTGAGCCACAAGATTGAGTCCCGAGAATAAGATTTGAGTAAGGTTTCCCAATTACTAAAATATTTCACTAGACAAGAAAGGTAAAAATGATATTCTATATGGAAATAACTTTTATAATTGTTTTTTAAATCCATTTTTAGTGTTGAACATGTAATATGAAGTTAATATAAAATTATACAAAGGCATCTGTTTTGGATTTCAAATCAGGTAGACAAGATTGAGATTTTGTATAAGATCCTGTACCCCACCCCCGGCCCCCCAAGTAACATCTTTGATTCCATTTATGGATATTCTTGTTTTTATTTCATAATACAGATGTCTTTCAAAGGATTAAATCCTTTTTTTTTTTTGCTTTTTTGATATAGCTGTCCCATGGATGAGTGGTTAGCACACTTGGCTACTAATCTAAGGGACCTGGGTTCAAGTCCCAGGTAAGGCATGGATGTTCATGTTGTTTTTCTGCTGAGGTCCTGCCAGCCTCACAGACCTTCTACTATGGCATATAAACCGACAGGCTTCTGTCAGATCTCTGTGGCAAGCAGCTGCTTGAGGGTTTTTTTTTTTATACAAGATCTATAGTGTCAAAGTATGGGAACCTTAGTATAGGTTGGGTTCGGTTGTTTTACCTCTGAGCGGCACTTTTTTGCACACCATGGGCTAAATGGCCAGGTCTCATGGACCCCGAAGGCTCAGAGAAGGTTGGGGGATGGGACCCACTGGAACAGCTGTTGGGAGACAGATGGTAGCCTCCCGTCAAGGCCATCCAGCGTGTTCTTTAACGTGCACAGGGTATGGCTCTCCCGGACACGGGGCCACGGCTTAACCGAAAAAAAAAATAAGTTTTTCCTTTGGAAAGGCCGCCGTCCCATCCGACGGACAGCGGCCTTTCCAAGCCCATCGGTGTCCCCTACTGACCGTGGGCAGGGCGGGGAATTTTGCAGAGATAAATCTCAACACTGACCCAGCTGGGACTCGAACCTGGGAACTACAGATTACGAGCCTGGCGCGCTACTGACTGAGCCACCCCCGCCTCAACCTTAGTATGTACATTGTCTTATGTTTTTTTATATATGTATATATATATGTAGTGCCATGTATGCAATTATCTTTTGTTACCAAGTCATGGTGTAAAAAATATTTCAATTGTTTTTTGTTTCAGCTTAAATTGTAAAAAAAAAATCCTAACCTTTCAAACATTCTTAAATTAAACAATTTTGAAAATTTACTCAACATATTTTTGGAAAAAAAAAGTTTTTGATGGCTTATTAAATAAAGCATTAACTATTATGTAACTTAATTTATCACTTCAAATAAAAAAAATGTCTTATTCAGTTCAATCATTTGAACTACACTGGTGTCCAAATGTTAAGCATTGTTTCATACACTATTAAATATCTCACAAATGACTGAAATTATTAGCATTACATTTTATATGTCAATGAAATAGAATATATCCAAAGTTATATGCTTCTGGAAAATATCTGTTAACAATTGTATGGCACCTAAACATTTTATGGATGCTTTTACACATAGTAGAGCAATCATTGTCTTGCTGATCTCTGATTGATATGGCTAGGACTGTAAATGTCCCCACTCAGTGCTTTGAAAATTTAGGAGACAGTTCCAACAGTCAGGATTGGGTTGTTTTACCTCTGAGTGGTATGTTTTTGCACACAATGGACTAAATAGCAAGGTCACAAGGACCCTGAGGGCTCAGAGAAGGTTGGTGGGGGAGGTGACACACTGAACAGCTGTTAGGAGACAGATGGAGCCTCCCTTCAAAAAAGCCATCCAGTGTGTTCTTTAATGAGCACAAAGTATGGCTCTCCCACACATGGGACCACTGCTTAACATCCTCTTTGAATGATCTTGGCTTTTCCTAGGCCATTGATGTCCTCTACTAACCAAGGGCAGGGTGGGGAGTTTTTCAGAGATAAATTTCAACTCTGGCCCAGCTGGGACTCAAACCTGGGAACTGTAGATTGAGTCTGGTGTGCTACTGACTGAGCCATCCCTGCCTCCAACAGCCAAGAGATATTAGCCATAGATGATGCAAAGTTGTTCAACAGTGACAAAAGTGCAGGATGATAGTACTTGTACTAACCCTGACATCACAGAGTGATGTCAGCCAGGCAACTCTCTCTCTGGAGCTTTCTGCAGTCATTGAGAAAACAGTTTCAAAGTCCTTCACCAGATAGGGCTCTATTCCAGATGACCAATGGTTTGTATTTCCCTCAATCCATACTGCAGGAGAGCCTGACAATCATGATGCACACACCCTGATTGAACTCCAGATCAATGGATGCATATACTCTTCACTGACAAATTCTTGACATGTTTGAATTCAGACCAGTTCTTGACATGTTTTAATTTGAAGTAGGCAAGGAACTTGTTTCCAACCCTCTTAGCATCAGAAAATGACACTGCTATGGTGGTGGTGGTGATTTGATAATCTGGAGTTGCATTATGTCAAATAAACGTACACACTATTCTTTTACAAGAGGCATTCTAACTGGTTAAAGGTGTAAAGGACAATATCCTTTAGCTCTATGTGAGGTTTTCCAGCAGTGCTATTGGTCCCTAGTTTATTATGATGGATGATAATGCCACCTCTCATACAGTCATGGGCTCAGATAGTTAATATTCCTCACTCTCAAGGGGGCGGGGGTAGCTCAGTCGGTAGCGCGCCAGGCTCGTAATCTGTAGTTCCCAGGTTCGAGTCACAGCTGGGTCAGCGTTGAGATTTATCTCCACAAAATTCCCCGCCCTGCCCACGGTCAGTAGGGGACACTGATGGGCTTGGAAAGGCCGCTGTCCGTTGGATGGGACGTTAAGCCATGGCCCCGTGTGCAGGAGAGACATACCCTGTGCACATTAAAGAACACGCTGGATGGCCTTGACGGGGGGCTACCATCTGTCTCCCAACAGCTGTTCCAGTGGGTCCCCTCCCCCAACCTTCTCTGAGCCTTCGGGGTCCATGTGACCTGGCCATTTAGCTCATGGTGTGCAAAAAAGTGCTGCTCAGAGGTAAAACAACCCAACCCTCACTCTCAAGTAATTAGTTAAGTGAATTTAGTGACATTTGTGCTCAGTATCTGAACTTTAGAGCATATGTGGGATGCACTGGAAAGAAGCATTGGAGGTCATCAACCCCCTCCAAGACCTTCCATGAGCTCTGATCTGATATCTAGGTTGGATTGGGTTGTTTTACTTCTGAGTGGCATTTTTTTTTTAATACAATGGACTAAATAACCAATTTGCAAAGTCAGGTCCTAAGGCCTCAGAGAAGGCTGGGGAAGGGGATCTACTGGATATTGCTGTTCTTAAATATTCAAAAACTTTATAAATATTGAATGAATGTTGTTGAAAACTGAAATTTAGATAGATTTAGATGAGATCTTTAATATATTTTTGTTTTTCTTTAAAAAAAAACATAGTGCAGCTAATGTTTTTTGTCTGTGTATGAGAGTAAATTTTATCTTAATTGCATTTAATGAAAATTGTGGTTATTATCAGCTTACTGTTTAAAAATTTTAAATAGGGAAGACCATTGGAATTTGTTAATCAAGATGATCAAAGCCGAAGGTGGCTGAATGAATTCCGCATGAAAGCTCTGGCTATACCCATCAGCTTGCAAACTGTAGATCGTAAGTTTCTTTTTTTAAAACATGCCTCTAAGGCAAAGATGTGTAAATTAGGAGGTTAACCCCACTGGATGGCCAAAAAGGTACTGTGTGGAGACATGAACTGTTTTATTTCATTTGAAAAATTTCCATGAAAATGTTGTAAATATTTTTTCAAATATTATTTTAAAAAGGTGTAAAATTTAGACTAACAATATATATTTAATACATTTAGTAAAGTTATAATTACATTACGTTCAAATAAACAAATATTCAGTCACTAACAATATTTTTAAATAAGAAATCACATTTTTCTTTCTTAAGATTTATAGTAAGTTACTCATTGTAAGTGACAAAAGCTTAGATTTACAAAAAAATATATATATACACTACTTGACATAGAAAATGCAATGCCAGGAAGAATTTGTTGGATCTTCATACAAATAGGTGGGTATATGTCAACAGTCAGGTTATGCAAATGAGTGCATTTGTGGACCAATCATGTGAAAGGTGAGGGAGATAACAGGGCAAAATGACTTGGCATAGCTAAGTTGGATCATCCTCACCCGGGCCCGTGGACCACTGCATTGGAGTGATCTTGGTGGCAAAAGCGCATGTAAGGAGTGAGAATACCTAGGTGACATCATCAGAAATCCTACCATCACACGAACACCTTTACCAGAGGCTTCATCATAGGGTTACGTATGGCTGGTTGGTCCCTGCATTGCATCATAGCAGAGACACATCAGGAAGCAACAACTGTCAGCCAAATTTGGCAATGGTGGTTGGAGGAAGATGACATGCATCGTTGTAGTGGGACTAGTGCATATAGGCACACATCCAAATGCCTTGATCACAGCCTTAGACAGCAAGCAGTAGCTGCCCCACAATCCACAGTAGACGATATTTGATCTGGTGTACAGGCAGCTACGGACATCCCCATATTGACAAAGACTAAATCACAGATTGATTAAGGCAGCTTTGCGCTCTTGCCTGCTGTTGTGATGACTGTCACTCAGCAGCACATCATTGCGCAAGGTTGCAGTGATGTCGCACCAAACATGCGTGGCAGGATGAATGGAACCATGTATTCAGCAATGAGTCTTGCTTCTGTCTCAGCACCGACAATTGCTGATTGAGAGTCTGGAGACGACATGGCCATTGGGCTGATCTAGCTGCCATCCATGAGCGTCATGTCATACTGCTACTCAGCCTTGTGTCATGATTTGGGCACTATCAATTTCACTGCTCATATACAAGTTGATATAATGACAGCACAATGCTAGGTCGTTGAGGTGCTGCAGCCTGTTTCGTTGCTGTATCTCCGTGGTATCCCTGATGCCCAGTTTCAACACAATAATGCCCTCTTGCCACACTGCCAACATCAGCAGACAGTGCCTATGAAGTGTTCAGGTGCAGCCTTAGCCAGTGCAATCCCCAGATTTCTCCCCAATAGAGAACATGTGGGACATCATTGACAGATGACTTCATGCCTCTGCACGACCCCCTTGCATTGTCGATGAATTATGGACACAGGTCAATGATGCATGATCCATGATACCTCATCACACCATCTGGAGATTTTTCCACTTGATGCCACACTGTGTTTCTGAATATATAGTCCAGCATGGCAGTCATATGACCTACTGACTCAGGCCACATTATACTGTCTCGTAACCCATTGCATTCATGTAATCTGTCAGAAATTAAAATGCTTCTTTCCCACCTGCTTGTCTACATGTGTGGCAAGTTTCATCTCATTTTGTACATTCCTTCATGGTGTGGCATTTTCTATGTTGAGCAGTGTATATAATTTATAACTCTGGTTAGATTCCACAGTGGGAAATAAAATTATTCTTGTTGCTGACTTTGCTTAGTTGGTAAGATAAACCCTGCTTAAGAACCATTCAACTGATTTCATGAAGTTCAACAAACTTATTAAAAGTATTAAGAAATGCATTTTTTAACCCATTGGCTTAAGGATATTTTTATGCTAAACATGCCCAGAATTACTGTTTTATAAAGTGAAATTTCATGTAATATATATAATCTGAAATTTAATCTAATTTTTATAATATCCAGTGCAACCAAATATTTGTAATATGCAATTTCACCTAATTTTTTTATAATATCTAATTTTATTCAATCAGAATAAAACCAGTGAATAAAAGAAATCATTAAAAAAAAACTGAGTTCTTACTTGCGATATGTTTAAATGATGAAAGGTTTCTTGTGGTTTTCTGGGAAGAAAGCCAAGTGGCAATGGAGAAAGTGAATCTTTAAGAACATATTGCAGTCAAGTTTGTCATACAGAGACATGTCCTTAATCAGTTTCTTGTAGTTGTCTGCCCTAACATTCATGAAGAATTTAGTTGACACCAGACGAAATGCATCCCAAGCCTTTTTATCGTCACCCTGAAGCAGGTTGTTGAACATCTGGTCTCTGAACAGCTCGCGGATCTGAGGACCCACAAAAATTCAGTGTTTAATTTTTGCTTTGCTGAGTCGAGGGAATTTATCAGTCAAGTACTTGAAAGCTGATGCAGTCCGGTCCATGGCTTTTACAAAGTTTTTCATCACACCGAGTTTGATGTTTAGGGATGGTAGCAGTTACGAGGCATCACTACTGCTGGTTAAAATTGCAAGGATCACTTGTGTTGTAGTTATGACTCGGGGGTAAATAGGAGTCACTCAAAAGACTTGCTCACCCTATGAGATGTCACTTACAACTAATGATTTCATCATCTTTTGTCTGCGATCGTAAAGCCACGATGTCATGACTCAACTACATTACATCAGACAATGATGTAATACTTCAGGGGGTTGTGTGTATACTGATGGAATACAATGCTGATGTTGCAATACAATTGGGATGATGCAATACAATGCAATATGTTGCAAACTGGAGTTTAAAATAGAGAGCATTGCGAAATGGTTACCTATGTACTCAATGCGAACTGAGTCATTTATACTTGACCATCTCTGTCTCTCCTAAACAAGAGCCAATTGACAAATTTTATTGTCATTTTTGTGTTGAGCACCTCGAAATTAGTAAAGATTGACTATTTTCATTTCAGAGCCTTTTTGTGTGCTGCCCAGTGTTATTAACAACCAAGATATAGTACCCCCCATGGGAGGAGTCTATCAGTCAAAATTCACAGTCAATCCAGAGTGGTTTTTGTACAAAATCCACAACCCACAAAATAAAGCAGAGAACAAGAATAATTAGGAAAAACATAGGCAATTAGAACAGAAACAAAAAGAACATGAACTAAACAATTAGATAAAACAGCTTTAACTCAGGCAATATTAAAATATAAATTATCTATAACACAAATTCAACCAAAAATAATAGCAGCCCCACCTAGAAAATATCCTAATTGACATTCAAACAGAAAATTATGCAATATTGATATTACACCCCTCCCACTGGCATGGAATCTCTTACATCATAGTAAGGTGTCTCTGCAACACCAATAGTGAGGCACACTATAAAAATGATGAACCAACATCAGTATTCACCACTGATGAAGCTGTCAAGTGATGGATGAAATGCTTCCAGTCAAATGCCCTTTTAACTTACAGAGTATTTTAAATAAATTAAATTTTTAAAGATGTAAATTCTCAGAAAACAACGACAGCAATTAAGATATTCAAAATTGTGCTTTGCTGCTGGAGATTGCAACATCAGAAATGCAAAACTGCATAAGGGTTGATAATATAGATAGATTAGATAATTTGGTTGAATTTGTGTTGTAGATATTTTATATTTGCCAATCACCTTGCAGTCATCATTAGAGAATACATCAACATGGACTGAGTTTTCCAAAGACACTGACTACATAATAAACTATCAATTCACCTATGGCAAGTCAGTTTATGGACAGCAAGTCAACACTTGACACTATGAAGATAATCTGGAATATTGTGAATGTGCCAGCCACTATATAGGAATGGAGTTTAAAAACAAGAATTAATTATGGTAAGAATTTGGTAAATATTCCATCTTTAGCAAACAGCAGTAACTCTAAAGAACTTATTACAGAGATTAAACATGAAATTTTGACTAAAAAATGCTCAGTTGTTTTACTAAATGTAAAATTATTTAACTGACTCTGTTTAAAATTATTGTAGTCTGAGAACTTTTAATGATTTATTAACAATGAAGTTTGTGAGTTAAAGCAATTACTGAATTTCTTATTCAGATATTCAGAAGCTAACCATATTTTGTGTAGAGCACAAATGTGGGATAAGATCATACCATTGTTTGAAAAATATAAATATCTGTTTATCAAAGCAAGTCTCCCATATGACATGTCACAAAAAATAGGGGTATGAAGATAACATTTTCTTGACCAATGCATTTGAAGTTCAGGTTTTTGTACAGCACATCAAAAAAGTAATAAAACTAAAAATACTTAAATTTCATTTTCCATTGTCACAATCTACTATCTTTTTTCTTTGTGCTTCTTTAATTGTGTATTGCACAAGTATTGTTCTGCACATATAAGCTCACAGGACAAAAAATTTGTCACCCCTGGGGCTGAATGTCACCTAATAGCGCAATGCCTCTGTGCGACTGAAGAACAGTTGAAATCCTGTCCAGCATGGATGCCACCAGTGTGCGGATGTAGTGCACATCAATATTCATCCACTCTTCCAGCAGCAAATGCTGCAATTCAGCCAGTTTGGCTGGATGGCTGAGACAGCACTTCACTCGTTGCCACAAATTTTCTATGGGATTCAAATTCAGGGATTTGGCAGGCCAGTCAAGATGTTCGAAGGCTTCAGAATGCTCGTCATGCTAATCCGACACTTCGAGCCCTGTGCATGATGTGACAATTGTTGTCTTGAAAGACTGTGGTATCCTTTTGTTGTTCACTGTGGAGATGCTGCACAAAAGACAACATGTGGCCATCCATTAGCTCCATATAGCCCTTCTGGTTCAAGTGTAATGTCACCGCAACCAAAGGACCCATTTCCTCATACGTAAAACACCCCCAGAACATCACAGAGCCTTCTCCGGCTTGAACAGAACTTTGCACACAGTCTGCATGGAAAGCTTCATGCGGCTTATGATGTACTGTCACCTCACATCATTCAAGTATAAGCAAAAACGTGACTCATTAGACCAGATCACACACTTCCAAGAGTCAACAGTTCAGTCTTTGTGGCACCTTGCCCACTGTAGCCATGCAGCCTTGTGCAGAGCTGTTAACATGTGTCTCTTCCACTGTATTCTGCTCCAGATATCCATGGCATGCATTTCCCTTTGGAGAGTTCGTTTGAAAACAGCTTTTTGTAGGCCTGCATACAGTCTTTCTGCTGGAGTTCTGGTGATGATTAGTGGTGGACTGTGATGTATGCCTTTGGACAATACATTTCGACACACCTGCAAAGGCAGCAACTACTTGTACACTATGCCCTTTGGCTCGGCCAAAGGCAATAACACCTTTTTGTCACTCATTCACATCTTTGGTGCAACCCATGTTTCACAGAGCAACTAACACCCATATGGCACACAACCACTTCTTGTCACTGTATGAACCCCATAGTGCATGGCACAGCTATTTGTAGGACATGTTTATTACTGGTGCACCCTGTGTTGCTGTTGAACAGATGTAACCCTCTTACGGAGGAGATGACTAATTTTTTGTCCAGTGAGCTTATATGTATAATTTTTTTATTTATTTATTATTAACAAGTTCATTTTCAGAGTGTAATTCTAGAAATTCAAGTACATCCTCAAGATTTTTTATATTGGTCCCTATGCCTTGATTTGCATTCTTGAAATCTTGGTGGTACTGGCTGTGAATTTGAATAATTCACTTTTTGACACTAGGAATGTAGTTTTCTGAGCTTTCAGAATCACTTGATGATAGTGGTTCACTTCAATGAATAAGCACTGTCAGTGCCCTCTTCACTTATTACAACTTCATCTGTGGGGCGGGGGTGGCTCAGTCGGTAGCACACCTGGCTCGTAATCTATAGTTCCCAGGTTCGAGTCCCAGCTGGGTCAGCATTGAGATTTATCTCTGCAAAATTCCCCACCATGCCCACAGTCAGTAGGGGACACTGCTGGGCTTGGAAAGGCCACCGACTGTCGGATGGGACATTAAGCTGTGACCCCATGTGCAGGAAAGCCATCCCCTCTGCATGTTCAAGAACACACTGGATGGCCTTGACAGGAGGCTACCATCTGTCTCCCAACAGCTGTTCCAGTGGGTCCCCTCCCCCAACTTTCTCTAAGCTTTTGGGGTCCATGTGACCTGGCCATTTGGCCCATGGTGTGCAAAAAAGTACCACTCAGAGGTAAAACAACCCAACAACTTCATCTGTGAAAATTGAATTGAAAATCACAATAAAACATTTTACAATAACAAAAAGACACCTTTAGTAAGATCTTGGAATTGTGATGAGGGTATTACTTCTACTTGGGTAAACACACTTGAGTAACTACACTGGTTTCTATAAATTAAAGAACAACTCTATGTTATGCAATGGGAAGCTAACATTGAAGCTCTATAACTTCCATATTTTTTTTTTTATTTTGAAAAATGTAATAGCAGATAAGATCTCAATCAAATACATCAGTATCTCAATTTTCAATAATATTTATTCAGTATTTAATAAGTTATGAAAGATTCAATATTTAACAATGCCAGTCACAAAAATTGACTTCAGAAATTAATTGAAACTTATTAATAAGTATTGTATCAAAGTGTTTAATGAAATAATTGTGTATTTTAGAAGTTTATGTAAAGAATTCTTTCACTATTCATCAGATTTGTATAAGTTTCTTAAGATTGTCATTGCTGTTGTTCAATATTCAGACTATTGTTATATATAGAATATTACTGAAAATTAATGTATAGAGAATATAGCTGAAAATCTATATATTGATATATTTGAGATCTATGTCTATCATATTTTGCTCAACAAAAAAAACTTGTTTAGAAATTATAGAGCTTTGTTAGCTTCTCATTGGCATAACTGTTGTTCCTTAATTTGTAGAAACGATGTAAATTGTAACAGCATTTTTTTCTTGTATTGAACACGGTTTCTGCGCTTCCTGGGCCAGCATCGAGATTTATCTTCACTAAACCCCACCCTGCCTTTGGTTAGAAAGGGGATACTGATGGCTTTAAAAGGCTGCCATCTGTCAGAGTGCAAAAAAGTGCTATCTGAAGAAATAAATCAATGTGACCAGTTAAATAAATGTGATTATGAAGATTAAGTAATAATAGAAATATTATCAGCTAATTTATATTAAAATAAAAAATAATTTAGAAAAGACTGTTTTTTAAACTTTACTGATGTTAAAGTGAAAAAAAAAGCAAAATTTTGCCATTTTTAAAAAATCCCAAAATGTTTATCTTACCATTTTTTTTTTTAGATATTTGCAATTTTATTAATCACAATTAAGTGCTTTCTCTTTTGGTGTATTACATGACCTGTTTCTCCATGTGAATTGCTTCAAGTTAAGGCTCTCAAGTTATTTTATTTTCTGACAATACTTCAAAATTAGCTTGGCCCAGAGTAAGTTCAGTTTCAGAAATTGGACATTTTGAGGGTTAAAGGTTGTTTCTAGCCCATATTCATTTTGGTTTTGTACTCCCTGTTTTACAGAGGCTGTAAAAAAGAGTTGATTCCAAGCTTCAGCTAAAAATGCAAATTTGATACTTAAAAGATTACAATGAATAAAAGGTAAAAAAAATTAATTTCCCAAGTGGATGAGAGCTATGTTGTTTTTATCTTAAAATTCAGCTTTCAAGAGCATTTATATAATTATTTTGCTATCTGTTAATAAAATGGCATTATACTGTAAGCACAATTGATATTTAAGGAATTGTAAAGTAAGTTTATTAACTATAAAAGATATATTTTTTGTAATAATTAGTTTTCTGCTCCCTTGATCACACTATAAATGTTGTATTTTTAGAACTAATCTTTCTTTTATTTGCCAAGTGAACAAAAATAATTTGTATAAATTAAAAAAACTATTAACTTTAATTTATATGACTGTTAATTATGGTCCTCCATTCATGTCATAGGATGAACTCAAATTCTTTATGCTGTTATTGATGATAAATGAATTCAAAACACACAACCAAAAGAAAGTATCTTAAGTAAAATGCTTGTTTATCATTAGCTCACAGATATTCTTGTCTCATAATTCCTCATTCCCCTGGGGCTGCATCAGATCTCGCTGATGATAAAGATCTGTGCCAAATTTTGAAGAACTTTGTTAAAGAGAAAAGTAAGTTAAGCTTTATTTTGCTGTGAAAAAGATATTTTTACAAAATAAGGTAATTCTGTTTTTAAGCTATTATTGACACATAAAAGTACCAATAAAATAATGTTAGTCTCTAAAACTATTATCAAATAATGAATCACAACATTGAAATTCTGTAAAGAAATTAATTGATATAATTAATAAATGGGTTCATAGAAAAAAAAGTTTCGCTGACGTGCAGGATCCAAACCATGTCTCTCCAGAAACATGCCCAGAATGTTCTAAGACAGAGCCAATGTTATTTTAGTGGTCTTAGAACACTCTGGCATGTTTCAGGAGAGACATGGGTTCAAATCCTGCACGTAGGCGAAACTTTTTTTCACAAAACCATTAATTGATGTTAAAGTCAACAGGTAACTCTGTGGGTATTATTTATCTATTAATTAATATAAAGCAGAAATCAGCTGTGTTTATGGAAAGTAAATTACTTTCAATTAAGAGTGGTTTTGATTATCAACCTAAAGTTTGTTAATGCAAATATGTCTAATATCGTGCAGAGGTTTAACTTATCAAGTAATTTTTTTTTGTTGCTAAACAGCTGTCTAAGGATGAGTGATTAACACGCTTGGCTACTGATCTAAGGGACCTGGGTTTGCGACTTGGATAAAGCATGGATGTGTGTGTGTGTGTAGTTTTTCTGCTAAGTTCCTGCCATCCTCACAGACCTCTACTATGGCATATTAAACTGACAGGCTCCTGTCTGACCTCTGTGGCAAGCAGCTGCTTGAGGGGGTATTTATTTATTTATTGCTACACACACTATTAAAACCTTTGTAAAATATTTGAGACCATGATCACTGAAGTTCAGCAGCTTTGGGCACTGTCAGTACCTAGGAGGGTGACCACCTGGGAACACCGCATGCAGTTGGCAAAAAATCTGCTGAGGACCTGCCATCCTCACAGATCCCTTCTACTATGGCATATTAAACTGACAGGCTCCTGTCAGACCTCTGTGGCAAACAGCTGCTTGAGGAGGTATTTATTTATTTATTTTTATTTTACAAATAAAACATTATAGTTAAAATAATTGTTAAGATCATTATTTTTTCTGTTGCAGTTAATGTTTCATTATACAGTTGTGTTTATTGCTAGATGATTGAGAGTGTCTTTCCTCTCTCATTTTGACTGGAGATGATAATCAGAATATCATGGTCAGCCTGGTGCAATAATCCATGCAAAAAACTATATCTTACTCATTATTTTTATTTTATAAATTTAAGAAAAATATTCACACAGAAAAGAGCTAAATATATTTTTTTATTAACATTTCAGCATTCTTATATAATATTAGCTACTTCTCAACATCATGTTAATAAAAAAATTGCAGTTTTAATCTACAGTCACAAAATGTAATACTATTTTTTTAAATTAAAATATTCTTTTGTTGTGGTATATGTATGTATATTCAATATGATGTGAAAATACAGTTGGGTTGGGTTGTTTTACCTCTGAGCGGCACTTTTTTGCACACCATGGGCTAAATGGCCAGGTCACATGGACCCCGAAGGCTCAGAGAAGGTTGGGGGAGGGGA
Source organism: Ryuthela nishihirai (assembly GCA_038380435.1). Classification (NCBI taxonomy): domain Eukaryota; kingdom Metazoa; phylum Arthropoda; class Arachnida; order Araneae; family Heptathelidae; genus Ryuthela; species Ryuthela nishihirai. Next base: position 25,315,971 of record JAWZYU010000003.1, read on the forward strand.
CCCACTGGAACAGCTGTTGGAAGACAGATGGTAATCCCCGTCAAGGCCATCCAGCGTGTTCTTTAACGTGCACAGGGTATGGCTCTCCCACACACGGGGCCACGGCTTAACGTCCCATCCGATGGACGGCAGACTTTCAAAGCCCATCGGTGTCCCCTACTGACCGTGGGCAGGGCGGGGAATTTTGCGAAGATAAATCTCAACGCTGACCCAGCTGGGACTCGAACCTGGGAACTATAGATTACGAGCCTGGCGTGCTACCGACTGAGCCCCGCCCCATGAAAATACAGGAAACTCATATTTGGCAAAACTATCATTAACAAATCCAATACTGTACAGAAGAAATTTAAAAGGGATTTATGGGTAAAAATATAACATAGAATTATGTTATACACTGAAGTGCCATTGAAGTAAACTGACAAGCTCCTGTCAGACCTCTGTGGCTTGATGAGGTATTTATTTTTATTTTACAAATAAAACATTATGGTTAAAATAATTGCTAAGATCATTATTCATTATTATCAGGGATAGCAACCTAGATATAGGATAGGCCCTGATAACAGCCACCACACGACGAGGCAAGGACTCCACAAGCTTGCATAAATGTTCCACAGGTATGGTGACTCATGCATCCTCCAGAGCTGTTCACAATTCCCTCAAGGTCGTCGCTAATTGGATATGGGCCTGAACGTTCTGCTTGACATTATCCCAAAGATTTTCAATGGGATTTAAATCTGGACTTCTAGGTGGCCAATTCATTATTTCAAAGTCAGCAGAATGCTCCTGCAACCATGTAGTAGCCAACCTGAATCTGTGAGATGAACAGTTGTCTTGCTGGTATACACCATCTCCATTGGGATGCATAATGGCCATAAATAGGTGTAAATGATCAGCCACGAGTTCTATGTACAGGGATCCATTGAGAGTCGTCAATACATGTACTAAAGATCCCACAGACGTCCAACTGAAGATACCATAGGCCATCACCGAGCCACCACAAGCTTGTACTGTTCTGACCTGATATGCAGGATCCATGGCTTCACGGGGTTTGCGCCATACCCTCAGTCTCCCATCGCATGATGATTTTAAAATGTTTCTTAACAGAATTTAAATCGGGATTCATTACTCCAGGCTATCCGTTGCCAATTTTTGATGGTCCAGTTTTGATGTTCTTTAGCCTAGGCAAGGCATTGAACCCAGTGTCGTGCCATTAGAAGTGGAACTCTCATAGGTCGATGGCTTCCAAAGCGAAGATGATGAAGTGAGCATTGCACGGTTCGTGCACTGACTTCCCGGCTGGAACCTGTGTTCAGGTGGGAGGTGATTTCAGATAATGTCTGGCCCCTATTGGTCCTATGATGCAGGTCAGATGGCAAAGCCCATGATCATTCAAGGCTGGTTGTCCTTTGCAATTTGTCTGGGTGCTTTTTTTTTGTCGGAATTTTCATATTCCCGGAACACTCTTGAAACTGTCTTATGAGAAAATCCAAGTTTGTTGACAATTTCGGAGATAGTGTCCCATCTGTCGGGACCTACGATCTGCCCTCTGTAAGATGCATCTAAATCCCATGCCTTTCCCATTATGCTTCTCGTGATGAATACTTGGGGAAGCCAAAGCTGACAGCTATATGTGACCAGAGTTTCAGCCATGCTTGCATGTAAATGCGGGACTTGCAGTACTGAATTTGGATAACATCTATCCCTAATTCAATGGCACTTCAGTGTATATATATATGTGTATAACATGAGTAGATTTTTTTTTCCACAGTAAAATCCTGAGTGATATGTATTGTATTTCACAATGAGTGACTTAGTGTTTGCTCTGAGATTAATATTTCTAATATTCTTGCCTGAGGGCATTTAAAAGTACTTGTTACTGTGATTTTATGATATTAAGCTAGTTTTAATATCACCGTGTTTCCTAATTATATAAAATTTACTTTATTCACCAAACCAGAGCCTATTTGTGCAATTGGTATGGGAGTAGCTGGCCTATTTTCTGCTCTGGAGGAAGATTCTTGGTGCTTTCGTCGCTACACACTCACCTCGGTAAGTTACTATATTTCAAGTGTAAAATATTTTGTTTCCAAATAACCACTGAGACTTATAAATATATTTTGCCAAGTCCTGCTATACAAAAATTTAGTATTAGGTTTCTAAAGTCTTGTATACATATAAAAAAGATATTTCTGTAAGAAACTATTGTTGAAAGACAAGGAATGCAATAGTTCTTGAACTTTTTGGTCACATACCACTTGAATGGTTAATGTTCATCTGCTGAATCATCTGTATGATTAATTTTTTATCTCAGTGCTTAATATAATGTGGTAAACCTCCATACCAATCAAGGCAGGGTTTGACTCAGTCTGTTGTGTACCAGGTTCATAATCTGCAGTTTCCAGTTTTGAGTCCCACCTGGGCCAACATTGACATTTATCTCTACTACACCTCTACCCTGCCTCAGTCAGAATGGGAACACTGATGGACATGGAAAGGCTGCCTACCATTGGAAGGGACCATATCCTGTGCACATTAAAAAACACACAGCAAGGCTTAATGGGATGCTTCCAGCTGTCTCTTAACAGCTGTCCAGTGTATTTCCTTCCCTCAATCTTTTTATTCCTTAGGAGTCCTTATGACCTAGCCAATTTAGCCCATTTTGAAAAAAAAAAAAAAAAGAAAACACCACTCAGAGGTAAAACAACCTAACTCAACCCATACCTATCTTTACTAAGCCCTTTTCATCAGTGTATAAAAAATATTGACCTGTTAAAAGTAAAAAAATAGATTGTCATCAAAGAATGTCACATTGACCTTATGACATCTCAGTCTTCACCACACTACAGAATTTTATATCTTTTACAGTGACTTGTCACAATTTTGTAATAAAATCGCAATTTAACTTTAACCTCCCAAATAACAATTTAATCTTTTTTGGTACCACATTTGACATTATATTGTTAGAATTCTGTATATTTTGCTGCCATATTCAATTAGTTTTGAAGTAAGGGGAAAGCATGATGTTGTTGTATATGAATAGTTTTGCTCCCTTTTTTTCATCACTGCCCTGATATTGCCATCTTTTTTTTATCACTGATTCAATATTGTATGTTTTTCTTTACCACTAACATGAAATTAACACCTATTTTTTTCAACCATTTACTTGACATCCATTTTTCTTGACCACTGACTGAATATATATATATATGTATAACATATGAAAACTGCTGTAAAAATTTTTAAAATGTAATTTCCTAAGGATTTTTAATTCATTTAAAAAGAAAAATCAACAACTATAGTTTTTGCTTGGGCATCTGTCGGCATCCATTAACTTTTTTATTTTATTTTTAGAGAGAGAAAATTTATTTTTGTGTTGGTTAGGTATTGATAAATTATTACGACATGTGTTTTGCAAATCTCCCAATAGGTTGAACAGCACCCTCTAATGGTAGAAAAAGTTGGAAAATGCCAAAGCTGTATATGATTATTGAAAACCATATATGTATACTAGAAGTTCAAAATTTTGATGATAGAGTGTGATGGCTAAGTGGTTTACATTGGCAACAATAATTTGTTTCTCCCCCCTCAGGAAAGGGGGGAGGTGCAACTTTTTTGTTTAAAGAGATAATTGTTTTTATTTTCATCGCTGTGTGGTGCGATAAAAAAATTCTCAGATCTACCACATGTAGTGCCATCTAGATGTACTTCCAACTTCTGCTGTTAGGTATTGCAAGCCTTCTTTGTCAAGCAGTCTTGTAAGTTGCACATTGACAGTTGGAATCAAGCCTTCTTTATGAGCATTTTAGTGCATTTGTGGTGCTTTATGATTTTTTAACATAAAAATGGAAGAAATAAAAGAACAGCACCATTTGCATCAAGTTTTTATTCAAACTTGCAAAAACTGCTTCAGATGCTCACAAAATACTTAAGCATTTGGTGATGATGTCATGGGCGGAACTCAGACTTGAGAGTGGTTCTCACATTTTAATAATGGGCAAATGTTGGTGGAGGATTCCAAACTTTCTGGTTGGCCTTCAACAAGCTGAACAGATGAGAATGTATAGAAAGTGCATCAGGCCATCCACAAAAACTGTCAATGAACAGTTAATGACATTTGTGGAATTGTTGGACTAACATACAGATTCCAACAGAGGAGCTCAATGTGAGGCAGGTAGCTGCCAAATTTGTGCCTCGATTGCTGACTCAGGGCCAAAGACAACAATTACTCACTGTGTGCAGGGACCTTCAGAAGCAAGTCAAAAAGGACTGAAACTTCCTTTCTAAAGTCATAACTGGTGGTGAAAGCTGGGTTTATGGATATGACCCAGAAACAAAGCAGCAACCATCCCAGTGGAAGAGTCCACCGTGACCAAAGAAAGTGAGGCAGGTGAAGAGCAATGTGAAAAGCATGCTGATTTGTTTCTTTCATATGGAGGGGATTGTGCATAAGGAATTTGTTCCTACAGACCAGACAGTGAATCAACACTACTACATCAAGGTCCTGAAGTGTTCAAGGGAGAGTGTGAGGCTGAAATGTCCAGTAAAATTGTGCACACAGGACTGGGGGTTCATCATGACAATGCATTCACTCACACCACTGTCTGTTCAGCAGTTTATGGCCAAAAGTAACAGTGGTCCCTAACCCCCCTGCAATTTCTTCCTGTTCCTCAAGATGAAGTTCCTCCTTAAGGTGTGAAGATTTGATTGTATTGAAGTGATTCAGGCAGAATAGAAGGAAGTGCTGATCAACATCTCAAAACAGGAATTTCAGAGAAAAATGCTGGGCTCATCGGTAGTGCGCCAGGCTCATAATCTCTGTCAGTAACGCGCCAGGCTCATAATCTCTGTCAGTAACGTGCCAGGCTCATAATCTCTGTCAGTAACATGCCAGGCTCATAATCTCTGTCAGTAATGCGCCAGGCTCATAATCTGTAAGTTCCAAGACTCTGCAAAATTCCCCCAAGGGGCTACTTTGCAGGGGATAACAGTGATTAAAAACCCAAGGTAAGAAGTACTGGCCAGGGACATTTGGATTGCACCTAGTAAGTTTGCTACTGTATATTGTGATATAAATTCAAGTCTCTACCTATCAAAGAAATTAAACTGAAGTTTAAAACCACTAATTTTTCTACCTAATCGGGGCAACACCTCTATTGACCCCAAAGGAGCTGTTGAATTTCACTGGGAAACTTGGTAGAACTATATGATTTAAATAAAATCCAGTAATCACCTTTTCCTATTTCCTGATGCAAATACCATATGTATAAAATAAATTAATAATTCAACAGTGTTAAAAACGTTTTATTTTTTATATCGAAACGTCCATGGCCTATCTGTAAAATAATTTTGTGTTCAAAAGTTTCATTTCTATTAACTTGCAGGTTTCTGTATTTGAGTTAGCTAGAAGTCCTGATTTTTCTAATTTACCAATTATACCTGAAGATATCATCAAGGACAGAGGTGCTCTATACAGTTGTAAGTATATGTGTTTACCTCAATATATATATATATATTTATTTTCTGTAAAGCAACACAATTTTAGTATAATTTGCACCAATATTTCAATATTATACAGGTATCTCTCAACTTATGTAATTTCAACTTAAGTGAATTTTATGTTAACATGATTTCCAATGAATATTGATATAAATATAGGGGCGGGGGTGGCTCAGTCGGTAGCATGCCAGGCTCATAATCTGTAGTTCCCAGGTTCGAGTCCCAGCTGGGTCAATGTTGAGATTTATCTCTGCAAAATTCCTCGCCCTGCCCATTGTCAGTAGGGAACACTGATGGGCTTGGAAAGGCCGCCGTCCGTCGGAGGGGACGTTAAGCCACGGCCCCGTGTGTGGGAGAGCCATACCCTGTGCACGTTAAAGAACACGCTGGATGGCCTTGACGGGAGGCTAGCATCTGTCTCCCAACAGTTGTTCCAGTGGGTCCCCTCCCCCAACTTCTCTAAGCCTTCTAGGTCCATGTGACCTGGTCATTTAGCCTATGGTGTAAAAAAAATGCTGCTCAGAGGTAAAACAACCCAACTCCTTGATATAAATAAATGCAGATGAGCAAGACATCACACTATATGTATAGTTCTTCTACATTAAATTTTTAATGATGACTGAAAAATAAATTATTTGTCTACCACCAAAAATTAAGGATTGGTAAAAGAGTAAAATAAATGGTGTTAAAGTTACATTATTTTGCAATCAAAATTTAAAGCAGTGAAACCAAATGAGTAAGAAAATAACTGAATGTAAATAAAAAATTTAAAGCAATTACTAATTAGCATATCAGAATAGTAATACTAAAGATATTTAAATGAGCATCAAAGGTCAGACAGAATGAGTTAGACAAAGCTCTATTTCATCTGCTCTATTTCATCAGCTTTATTAATCAGAAGAGTCAAAGATAACATATATTAGTCAAAAATAACAGAAAAAAGACAATTCCATTCAGAAAAGTGAATGTAGACAAAAATGCTTATATAGGCAACTTCCGTTCATAAAGTTACTGCTAGCAGTGAAAAAATATTGAGTTAGGAGCTCACATTTGGGAACACAAAGCTTGAGAATACCTGTATAATGGATTGAAATTCAACTTGGAGCATAGTCAGAATTTTACACCAGTTGAAAAACACTGAAATTAGTGCAGTTTGATAATATACTTCATTTTCATGTAAGGGAAAATAAAAGTTTGTCAAAATAAAAATTTTAAATTTGTTTTTAATATTTGAACTTTTTTTTTATCTATCTGGTCTCTGACTGGTCCAGGTTGTACTATTGGGATTTTTTTTTTTGTGTGTAAAAGACATCAATGGAGTAATCTTCATTTTGGCTTCTAATTACCTGTAAAAAAAAAAAAGAAAATTTAATGTCTGGAAAATTTTAATTTTTGTGAGAGTTAGGACCAACAATATCAAAGCCTGTTAATTACAGCAGGGGGTAAAGAGCTGTTCTTCTACCCCACCCCCATACTGATATTACTCCACCCCCATGCTGCATAGTGTAAATATCAATGTACATAGGTGTGGCTCAGTCAGTAGCAGTGCAGGCTCATAACCTGCAGTTCCAGGTTTGAGTCTCAACTGTGTCAGTATTCAACTTTATCTCCAACTAATTCACGCTTTGCTTTATCACTAACTAACCCTCACCTTGTCCTTCGTGAGAAAGGGAACACTAATAGTCTTCTGAAGGGTGTCATCTATCAATGGGACATTAAGTGTGGCTCTGTGTGAAGGAGAGCCATATCCTGGAAAACCTTGATGAGTCTTCCATCTGTTTCCTAACAGCTGTCTAGTTGGTCCCCTTCCTCAAACCAACTTAACCTTGGGATCTTCATGACCTGGCCATTTAGCCTATATTGTGCACAGAAATGCCACTCAGAGTAAAACAACCCGACTTAGTGTATGTAGAGTGTTACTTGAAGGTTAGCAGGATTTTATTTCATGTATAGGATATTATTTTTCAATAAATAATTTGTCATATAGCAATGTTCAAAAATTATGCTGACTGTAAATCATGCTTTATTTTGTCACAATTTTAATTTTTCTTTTATAATGTTGCAAAAAAATTTTTTTTTCTTTTTTCCAGCAAGTGATCCTGATGAGATTCATGTTGTTGTTGATCGTCATCTAGTCACAGGTCAAAATGAGCAGTCAACCTTAACCGCAGTGCAGAATCTTATTTTACTTTGCAATCAGAAACATTCTCGCAAAGATAGGCATCCATAATTATATATAAAAATTATTCTGAAAAAATATGAAATGAACTGTTGCTTTCAGTGACTGAGAATTGAGTAATATATAGAAATACTCTTACCATTTTAAAACTATGACATACATAAAATGAGTGTTTATTGAAATGCAGATTATCTGAAGCTATGTATGAATGTTAAAAGATCTCTAAGTATATAAATACTTAAAATAAATACTTCCCTAAATCATTACTCTACTTTCAGTGTATGCATTTCTGAGAAATCTATGCAATGAATTAGTTATTTTGCTGAATAAATTTTGTGTAACATTTTGGCATTTTGCAGTTAATTTACTTCAATACGTGATCTAAGAATAAATGTATATTCTAATTAAATAGAATGATAATTATTTAGGAATTTGTGACTTTATCAGATATTGAGATATTTTAAATTTGTGGATCCATATCAATTGACTTTTTGTTAGCTGAAAAAAAAAACTTTTGTGTTAAGAAAAGTGCAAAATATTCCTTTGTGTTATAAATATTACTTAAATTTAAACTACGTGAAAATATTAATAAAAGCTATTTACAATAGCAATACACTATATGTGATCTTTATATTCTGATTTGTTATTGTTTCAACAGTGCTGTCAACTCATATTCAAAAACATCATTGATATGCAAAATGGTCATGGTTGTAACCTTGTCTATATTTGAGTAGGCTACATTTGCACAGTTTTATGCCCATCTCCTTATTTACATCCTGTATTGCCTTCTAATAATAACATAATGCTCGTATCATCAGCTAATTTTAAAAACTATTATTAAAAATGCATTTAGTCCATAAAACTTAAGTCGCATCAAATATTGGATGTAAACTTGTTTAGTTATTGAAATAGAGCAAGCTTGTTTATGCTTTAAAATGAGATAATCACATTTCTGCATTTGAAAGAAATGAGATAATCTCATTTCTCTCAAATGCAGTTAAATCTGAAATTTATTTGTTTAATGCCTGATGCTTACCCTTTTGCTATTCCATACACAGATTATCAATCAAGGTTTGGTTTTACAGGTATACAGGGTGTCCCTGAATTTAATGTTTTATTGTCAAGGTTTGAATTAATGTATACAGGGTGTCCCTGAATTTAATGTCCTGAATTAAATGTAATTTAATGTTTCAAAGGTTATTCTCGGAACCCACACACACACGAAACAATGCTGAAATCTTCCCCGAAACTGAATTCTTGGACACCCACGAAACTAAATCCTAGGTTTATCCCTGTTCAGAGGGGTGTGTTGAGTTCATAGCTTGCAGGCTTTTAATTTGCAATTCATAGATTTGAGTCTCAACTGTACCAACACTGAGATTTATGTCTACTAACCCCATCCTGCCATTGTTGAGAAAGGGGACACTGGTCGATTTAAAAGGGTTGCTGTCCATTGGATGGGATGCTTAACTGTAACCGTGTGTGGAGGAGAGCCATAACCCATATATGTTAAAGCACATACTTAATGACATTGATAGGAGGCTTCCATCTGTCTCCTAAGAGCTGTCCTATACATCCTTCCCCAACTTTCTTAGGATCCTTGTGACCTTGCTGTTTAGCCAATTGCTGCTCAGAAGTAAAAACCCAATCTGTATCCAAATATTGTACCCAGAGCCTGGAGACAGCAATTCGAGACCATCAGCCGCTTGGCTACATTTGTTGAGATTGTTCAGCATCTATTCTTCCAATGTCACATCACCTAAACAAGTCTTTTGATACATTTTTAATGAAATTGCAATGTTCATTGTTCAATTTATGGCTAAACAATAAATAATACACGCAATTCATGGTAAATTTCCGCTAAGAAAAAAAAATTCTAAGGAGATAAGAAAGCGATATCAGAATTTAAAAATTCACAAAAAAGTTTAAAATAGTTGTTTCAATAACTAAGTTTTACAAAAATGGCGAAGAGTGTCATGTGATATCCAACATCTGTAAATTGGAAACATTTACTGTCGTAGCACTAATCCCTCTCTGCCTTAAAAAATTCCTGAATACCCGACTACTTAGACCGTGGGCTAGGAAAGGCCGCTATCTGTCTGATGAGATGTTAAGCTGTGACCCTATGTGTGGGAGAGCCATACCCTGTGCACGTTAAAAAACACTCTTTGATGTCGATGGGAGGCTACCAGCTCTCCCAACAGTTGTTCCAGTGAGTCCCCTCCCCCAACCTCTGAGCCCTAGGGGTCTTTGAGACCTGACCATTTAGCCCATTGTGTGCAAAAAGTGCCACTCGGAGCTAAAACCCAACTCTTACTCAGAGATGAGCAATGCAATCTATGCCTTTATTTTTTTTCAATACTGTATTACAGGTTGGGCAACATACGGTCATCGTTACCTTTTCAAAGGGTCTGCGAATCTTTTGGGCTTTATAGCGTAAAATTGTCTCACCAGAAATATTGGTTTGGTAATCTTTTTTTAAGTCAATGTAAATAATCGTCTAGAAATTGAATTTATTTACAAACGACCGACATGTTGAGACGAATCTGTGGCGTTAGTGATATTGCATGCAGCCTTTCAAATTCTAGGCAGTAATGATAAATATGTTAACACCTATAATTTTAAACATTTTCTCAAATGAATTTTCTTAAACGAATATTCAGTCAAAAATGACCAGGCTCGTACTGGCAAGGGGTGCTGTAGCGTCCCATTCCTTCAGCCCCTGGGACCTCAAAGGAGCAGGATTCTTTAATAATTGTTATTTTGCACAAATTCCACAGAATTGGGGAAAACCTATTTTAAGCTTTACGAACTATCAACAGAATATATATAGTTATGAAACAAAACCCACTAGTTCCGCCTAAAGCACTACTGAAATCTCGACAGAGAACGTTTATTAACACAACCCAAGCTCCTCTGCTCTAGATGTGTCCCTGAAAAAACATGCCAGTCCGCCCCTGCAAGTGACATACGAACATTTGCATTCAACTCTAAGGACTAGTACTACTGGTTTTGAAGTTGAATTAACTAAATTGGCAAAATATTGTTACGAATTAAATGGATGAAAACTGAGCGCGAGTTCAAATAAATAGTATATAACAATTCTAAAACAATGTAATTTATTACAAAAGTATGGATAAATTCATTTATATAAACTAAAGTCAACCAACAGTATTTCTATATGAGTATAAAAATAAATCTTAAAAAGAACTTAGTATCTTATTACTATTTACACTGAAATCATAAAATAAGGCATATCAGTCGATGAACAGTACAATCATATTTGTAAACAAATCTGCAACCTATCGAGAACAACCTTACCAATTCTTGTAAACAAACTAAATGTAACTACACCAATTGATGAACTCTTCCTACAGAACACTTGAAATCAACTCTGTACGTTCGACTAACATAAAATCTCATTGACACTTTTAAGTTTGAATAAACATCCTTATTTTTCTTGTGAGTCCACTAGTAGAATCTATACTAATAACTTATTTAATCTCCCGCGCACACACCACATAAAAATACTTCCTCTTTAGATCATTTATCGTGCAATTACTGAGACTGCGTTTCCTTTCACACTCCAACTCCTATTCATACAACGGGGCGGGGGTGGCTCAGTCGGTAGCGCGCCAGGCTCGTAATCTGTAGTTCCCAGGTTCGAGTCCCAGCTGGGTCAGCGTTGAGATTTATCTCCGCAAAATTCCCCGCCCTGCCCACGGTCAGTAGGGGACACCGATGGGCTTGAAAAGGCCGCCGTCCGTCGGACGGGACGTTAAGCCGTGGCCCCGTGTGCGGGAGAGCCATACCCTGTGCACGTTAAAGAACACGCTGGATGGCCTTGACGGGAGGCTACCATCTGTCTCCCAACAGCTGTTCCAGTGGGTCCCCTCCCCCAACCTTCTCTGAGACTTCGGGGTCCATGTGACCTGGCCATTTAGCCCATGGTGTGCAAAAAAGTGCCGCTCAGAGGTAAAACAACCCAACCCTATTCATACAATTCTCTTATTCCTTATTTTTCAGTTAGGTTCTTTGGTCGAAGTCGTTGGTGACGTAATTCCCACGCTGTAGTTCACGCGAGCATCAATACATCATATCACGGTTCATTGTAGCACGTTTATCTGTCGTAATAATATTTTAAAAAATGTCACACCTGTCAATATTTTTAGATGCTCTTTTAATTTGTGCGTAAGCCTTTGCATATTTTCAATTATTCAAATATTACTTCTATTTGAGATATAATCATAAAGATATGTATAGAGATAAACATTTTTCTAAGATTAAATCGACAGAAAAAAATGAAACGTCTATTTTTGCACATATTATGCTCCCTCCTAATCCCTCTATTGTGGCGTGTTATGGATTCCGCAGTTCTAATGTGGCTAACTAGCAAGGAGAGGGGGTTTAAAACTATGATTTAGCCCCCCCCCCCTCTCCCGTTACAGAGGGATTGTGTGTTTATGGGGGATGAATTAGAGAATCTGCTGTACATAAATTACAGCAAATGTTTTGTGTCTTAGAAAAGATTGAGAAAAGACAGAAAGTTGACGACCCCTACTGTATAAAGTTCTGCTTATTTATAATGTTGCAAAAAAACTTTAAAGAAGACTTTGAGAAAATCTTTTGCTAATGAGATTCTATTCAGTTTCATGGAATAATGGTTTTTCCGGATCAGTCGATAAACGCACACGCCACTTAAGCACTGGCATATGGCTTTGGCCATTTAAGAACCACGAAGTAAAATGATTTTATTCTTCGAGGTTGGCGGTTTATTCTCCTTTTTTTATGTTTTTCAGAACGTGAGGAGTTCCAAATTTACCCAGATCTAAGGCGTCGCTGCACCTTATTGGGTGTGTGAGTTTCTTTAATTTCTCTTTTATGTATGCTAAACATAAGAAAAGTGCCAGTCCGTCGTTTACCTCGAGTCGAATCGAATGAGGTTCTTCAAATATTAACAGATTGCAATAGAATTCACACAGTGCGTGCTGCAGTTCAGGGCCGGATCTTGAGACTTTTCTAATTCAGTTGAGTTTCTTTCCCCCTTACCTTTTCTAGAATTTCACTTGCTCTAGCCTAGTATCTAATCACAGCGTACTTGAATGGGAGCAGTGTTAATGCTTTCATCCACGATGACGACCAATAGTGATGGGAAAACTTCATTTTGCTTTGCCTGGTATATATACTGTTGTGCTGACCAGTTTATTGCAATTCGGACTGCCTTAACCAATGGATGATAATTTATTGCAATTCGAACTGCCTGGAGAGATAATTAAATTTTACTCTTCAACATTCCCGAATCTTCCATTAGTGTGAATTTGCATTGTTAGACGGCGTTAATTTGAACGAGGAAAAAGCGGAAAAATCCCCTTTGGGAATTAACATTCTATATTCGCCACATAATATTGGGACTTTCTAGTTTATTGTCTTTTTTTAAAAAAATAATCTTGTCCTGAACTTATGAAGATGACAAAGAGAATCATTTAAATCTGGGGCTCTTTCAAATATCTGTATTCTTTATTGACATTTTTTTATATCCGTATTTGGGGAAAACTAGCAAGGGGAAGGATTTAAAACTATGATTTAGCCCCCCTCCCCTGTTACAGAGGGATTGTGTGTTTATGGGGGATGAATTAGAGAATCCTCTGTACATAAATTGCAGCAAATGTTTTGTGTCTTAGAAAAGATTGAGAACCACTGGCTTCATCCATTCATTGGATCACTGCGTTCTATACTGCTGTTCACGAAAATAAGAACACTAAGAAGGAATAGAGTAAGGTCAATGACTTGTATGGGACATGTTTGAAACTTACTATGGAAGAAGTGATTAGAGTTTCAAGGTCATCGGTACAGTCGTGTTGGCTACAATGAGAACATTCTTGACTGGACTCTTCCCACAGATAATTAAAGAGGCGGTAGTTGGTTCAGCTTATCAGTTCTTGTGCAAATGTTTTTAAGATATGCCATGTAGACCAGTGTGAGCTCCATAACTCCAGGTGATCGAGTTTGACATAGGGTGTATTGTAGAAAAGGCAATCTTTTGTATTGAGAAATTTGGAACGTAGTGTATCTGTTGCGCATTGAATATGCAGAAAATAATTCAAAGACAGGCAAACAACATATTGGAAGGTTCAGGACCTCATCCACAGACAAATCACTATCTTCAGAGGTTGGCTATAACAAATCGCTCTGCCCTGTTATGACCTTGCCCCAACAGTGCAGGTCAGTAACATAACTTCCAATGTTGGCAGTAACAGTTCAACGCTGTTCATTGCAATTCAGACTGCATGCCTACTGGCCATTGTTAAGACTTTCTGATACCCCAACACAAAGCAGCTAGACTACAGTGGTGCGTTGAATGATGGCAGTGGTGGGATGAATGATATAACATCGTCTTTTCAAATGTATCCTGTCTCTTTCTGTTCGAATCCAATAGTAGAATCCTCGTCTGTGGATCTGAGAGGAGTGTATTCAGATGAGGCATGCAGCACCAATGCGTGGGATTATGGTGTGGGCTGCGATCAGTTATGAAAGCAAATCTGCCTTAGGCAGATGCACACCTCCATTACCAGTGCTCGTTATATCCAGGACATTTTACAGCTAATAGCTCTTCCGTACTTACAGATTGTCCCACATGCCATATGGTATTTATTTGATTCCATGCCTCGCTGTGTACAGCAGGTCATGCAAGAAAGGGGTGGGCACAATCATTATTAAACAATTCGATATGTAATTCTCCAATTGCTTCTATATTTTAATCATTTATTACTACAATAAAGTTACATCGAACCCCAAATAACAGCGTGTTCTGATTTTCGTGAGCACCATTGTATTTTAATTGAGCAGTAATATATCCATATTTACTTTTGGCAGTGGCACTTTGAGATTGCTGAGAACGATGCATGTCACTTTTGGGCATATTGCTTCACAGAATAGGGGCGAGGGGTGGCTCAGTCGGTAGCGCGCCAGGCTCGTAATCTGTAGTTCCCAGGTTCGAGTCCCAGCTGGGTCAGCGTTGAGATTTATCTCCGCTGACCCAGCTGGGTCAATCTCAACCCAGCAGCGTTGAGATTTATCTCCGCAAAATTCCCCGCCCTGCCCACGGTCAGTAGGGGACACCGATGGGCTTGGAAAGGCCGCCGTCCGTCGGATGGGACGTTAAGCCGTGGCCCCGTGTGCGGGAGAGCCATACCCTGTGCACGTTAAAGAACACGCTGGATGGCCTTGACGGGAGGCTACCATCTGTCTCCCAACAGCTATTCCAGTGGGTCCCCTCCCCCAACCTTCTCTGAGCCTTCGGGGTCCATGTGACCGGGCCATTTAGCCCATGGTGTGCAAAAAAAGTGCCGCTCAGAGGTAAAACAATCAAATCCAATCTTCACAGAATATTGAATGAAATAAAAGCAGGCAAAATAGTTCAGAAAACAATCTTGTATGCATTATGACTTTTATTCAGTCCTGTTCGGAGTTCAAATTAACATTCGGTGTAAACTGCAAAAATGTTATGATTGTCCCCTATGGTCCTTAGAGCTTTTCTGACAATTATTCATTTGCAAATTTGTTTTGAGTAGAAGGTCACAATAAAAAATATTAAGACAGTTCTGCTTCTTTATTATTTTACTAATTCTTACTTCGACTCATTTTGATTTGACTGCTGATCACCTGATCACTCGAGCCAGGAAACTGCATACCATGCGCTTTCAAATCTTGACATGCCTGTTTTAAAAGTAAATTAAATTTCATCAGCAGAAAAATAAATATCACAACATCATGATGGTAAAAATAAATGGTAAAATAATATGAAACAATTTTTTATATTTGTTTTCTTCTCTCACAAGATTAAGAAAACGCTAAATTGAAATTATGACCTGCTCGATAGCAGAGATTTTTTAGATTAAATTAGTGAATAGCAGATGGCATCATTATTACCCTTGGTAAGCATAAGCCGTAGCTCAATGGCGTAAGCAGATACGTTTAAGGGGGATGTAAGGGATAAATGCCTTTTAAGATTTCTAGGGAGAGGTCAAAAAGACATTTTTAAGGTGCAGAGAAAAAACGTAAATGAATATGTTTTAATATTATTGTGAGTTTTCAGGGGGGGGGGGGGAAGGATATTTGAACCTTCCAGCATACATGCTGTGTTTTGCACAACACTGTCCCTATTAAGGTCGGAGTTACAACCATTGAGAGAATTTCGATCAATTTATTACTGGTGTGCTTCAGATTTTTTTATCACTTTTTTTTTTAACTAGATTCTTAATAGTAAACTCTCATGCATTCTAGTGCAGTAAAATATCAGTGTAGTGAACGCCAGAGTGACGAAATATTCAGTAAAATGAAATTGTTTTCTGTCTTCTAACAATTTACTATCTATCTTTGTTAAAGTTATAAAAAAATTTCGAAAAAATGAGAATCATTGAACAATGTGACATGCACTTTTTGTTATCGACTTGGTGTGGTTAATAGTATTAACTATTGGATGGTACTTTTACAAATTGGTGGCTGTTCTTTCTTTGCCCCTTCTCCCCTGTCCTGAATATGGAAACCTAGGATGAAGCCTCTAGATGGTGGGAGGGGCTAAAATCCTTTGAAACCTAAAATTTTCATTCGTTGAACACATTCTGGTTAATGTTTCCTGGGGCCCGAAATGTAATCTGTGGGGCATTCATGTTTTTAAGCTAATGCTATTGAGGTCAAAGGTCACAGGAAAACGACTTACAAAAAATTCCCTGTCATGCACCACCTATCCTTTAGATAAAAGTCAAATATGTTAATATCAGAAAATGCCAGATTAAAGTACAGAATAGGAACTAAGATGATTTCCAACTTGGGGGTAGTTGCACTGACATGTGAATGCCATAAGAACTGATTCTCAGGGTCAAAGGGTATATGGAAACTTTGCAAAAATCGGAGGTAATGCAGATGTGCTGAGGAAGCCATAAAAAATCGCGGATACAGGACAGGTAAGATGATTGTGGGATAGTCGTGCTATCAAGCTAATGTCGAGAAATGCCTGCTATGGTCAAAGGTTACGTGAAGAATTTACAAAAACAAAATTTCTTAGCCAGGTGACAGCCTATACAGGGTGTTTCAAAACTCTCTGTACAAATTTCAATGGGGGATAGGAACACCAAGACAAACCTTTTTTATCTATGAATGTATGTCCGCTGATCTAACCCTTTGGTGCTAGAGGGCACTGTTTGGGAAGCACTGTCGGTTCAACCTCACAGCAGCTCTTCCATTTCCATTGGCAGCCCCATATACCAGGTGCATGTCAGCCATCTCAGCAGTCGTGAAACACTTCATGTTACACGTAATGTGTCTGATTTATGAATGCCGATGGCAAACACATATCTGTTCTCCATTCCCACTTAGCCCCACTAGCCAATTGCAGTGCTGCCAAACAGTGGCCTCTAGCACCGAAGGGTTACATCAGTGGACATACATTCATCGACGAAAAAGGTTTTCCCGATGATTTTCGAAAAGAAGGCATCGAGTTTCTTTTCGAAAAGGTTTTCCCGATGATGATTTCCGAAAAAGGTTTTCCCGATTTCTTGGTGTTCCCTATCTCTCATCGAAATTTGTACAGAGAGTTTTGAAACACCCTGTAGATAAAAGACTGCCACATCAGTGGGTTAGACAGAAAAACGTGAATGCGCAACAACACTTGAGATAACTATCAGCCTATAATGCAGCTGCTCTCTCACATGAACAAATAGTGTTAAAGGAAACTGTTCACAAATTATCAAAGTTTACATGGTGCAGTAAGTAATGTCGTCAGTATGCCTAACGTAAAGATCACAAAATCTAGATGTAGTTGACAGAATAATACGACCTAAGTCGGAGGTTACAGCTAAGAGGATAAACAAGCGAGACATTAGATACATGGGGAAAAAAAGTTGTCTGGCTGGGTTGTAGACTGCCATTGAAAATTCTTGGTCAAGTGTTTAAAAGGGTACGAGACAAAGCCAAATTTTTTAAATAGCCTCATTGGTGGACACGAAGATGAGTAGGCTCCTGCATGCATATTGAAGTGGTTTATAAACACTTGCGCATTCCACAATATATCTTAGCTTTAATTAAAAACACTCTAGATGTTATCCAGAGAGATCTGGATGCTATGCTGCAGAGGACTGATGAAATCCCAAGAACAGGGAAAGTCTCCTACCTGAGTCTTAAGAATGGAAGAGGTCCATGTATCTTCCCTCATCCAAGAGAGTCAGATCTGACAGAAAGCGATGCATCAGACAGCTTTTATCTGATCACGGGTTGAGAGCATGCTGGGACACAAATTCGACCAACTGCTCAAAACTGATCCGACTGCTGCACGCATTTGCCAGCAAACAGAAGTGGTTCTGAGAATTAGAGGTGACTCCTTCCTCTTTGATGGGAGAACAGGGATATTCTCCTTGTTTTGTAACATGAAAGTCGAAAACTGTTCCATCAAAGATTATGATGTGAATCGTTTATATCTACATGTCTGTAAGAGAGGTATATATTTCCTGTCAAGCACCTCAGGAGGATCACGGAAATTTTCGATTACATCTCAGACATCTCTTTCGGCATAATTCATTATACCATATTTCCCCCTTCTAATCTGTATATCCCTAGCCTCTCCCTATCATTGCCGTAACGAACTTTAGTTCCCTCTGTTTGGTACTTGTGCAGAATTAGCAAAGGAAGGCCCTTGCACACACAGAAGCACAGAGAACTCTCACTGCCTTCTATATATTACTGGAATTCTGTAAAGCCATCCACAAAGGGTACAAAATTATCAAAATTCATAACGTTTGGTACTCTTCCGAAATCATAACTCACTCTATCTAGGACCCTTACTTATTTGGCAAATATATCAAAACATTATTAGAGCCCAAACATAAATATTGAAGCTATCCTCCCAGTGTCATTACAGATTCCGAAAAAGATGAATTTTTTTTGAAAAATGTTTTTCAGGCGGAGAGGGTGAAGATTAACCCTTATGACATCGAATTTCACATCACCAAAAGAAATCTAGGTAAGGCAGGTTTGAATTATCTATGGCAGCGCTGTCCAACTAGCGGCCCGCACAAGGTTTTTTGTGGCCCGCGAACAAAATCGAGTTTTTACTTGAAATTTTAAATAAATATCTATAGTCCACCTTATAATTTTTGTCAACTTATATTACTTGATATGCAAACTTCAACTTCCTCATTCTATTTACAATTATTGCATTATTTCAACTTACTCATTCTATTCTTATTGCCCAACAACTACGGCCACAATGCTCCCATTACATTTATTAAATATTTGATAAGGTTTAGAAAATCTATATTCGTTTATTATTACTTATTATTTTTCGTATAAATAAAATAATTTTTTGAGGTGACATGAACTGACTTTTCAATTACCTATCCTGTCCGATTCTTTTTTTGGGCCAGCGAAATATTGGCGAAAGAAAAAATGGACCGCGGTATTAGAGAATTGGACAGTACTGATCTATGGGGTAAACTATCAGAAGATTTATCTATGTTCCACTTCCTTCCTAATTAATAGCTCTATCTAATTATTGGAATTAGCAAACGATAGCTCAAAAATTCTTATTGACTTCTGTGTCTCATTCCCGATCACCTCCTAGTCACCCATAAACACACGAAAGAATTCCTCCCTTTAAATTCTAAAGGTAACGTTGTTGTGGCCTTATTCGTTACTGCTTAAGCCCTTTTGATATCATACGAAATGCTTTCTAAATCAAAACAGTGACTGGATTCCTATATTTTTAAAACTCACCCTGCAATACTTTCACATATCGTCCATAGACTATGAGTTATTTTAAAAATGAAATATCATATCAGTGGGATGCCTCTGTTACTATAGAAAGATATACTTCAATTACTCCCAAAAATTAGGTTCTCAAGTTGTCTAACCGGAAACTATGACCCACGCCAAAAGTTTTAGAATGAGTACATAACAACGAACATTACAGAAGTTCATTAGAATTTAATTCTGGGAGGTCCCCCTGCCACTTTTGCTATCCTATTCAACGTTAAATTAGGCAAATTATAAGGCCACTCCCATTAACTGTTCCTTCCGCAAAAAAAAATCTTTTTAATCTCAACAAAAACAATCCTCAAATCTGGGCAAAGTGTCGCATACCCTTTTGGCTTCAAAGCATATATTTTTGTTTACCATTCAGGATAGATAAAAATATTCCGGTAACTAAATAATTTCTTAAGTAAATCCTATCAGCACCACTCAGGATGACTACTGTACACTTTCATATTATTACGAATCTTAACACAGATCTCTGATTTTAAACGATGCACAGATGTCACCGATATTTGTCTTGTAGACATTATATGTCAAATGATTTTAAAAGCACAGATTTCACTGATATTTGTCTAGGAGATATTATTATATGATTTTAAAAAGGTACAGTTGCCACAGATATTTGTCTCATAGATATTATATGTCAAATGATTTTTAAAACGTACAGGCTTTCACTGATATTTGACTAGGTGATACATTATTATATTTTTTTAAAAAAGGACAGTTGTCGCTGATATTTGCTTCGTAGATATTACATATCAAAAGATTTTCGATCATGTGTTCAGATCCCAAGTGGCTTGAAACAATTTTGCCTCTGTATACAATTTACTTTAACAGCGTAATAGTGGCTGAACACTTTGTAATCACTGATATTTGTGTTGTAGATATTATTCTATCATGTACTGCATGATTAGCACTATTCTGTACATTGAATATATAATATATAATTAATTTTAATAAGTGGAATTGGTATGGACTAAATGTTTTAAAAATACAATCTAAATATTACAGAGAAATGTAAATAAATACTTTTTTTTACTTTTACACAGTGTTTACTATGATCTATGACTTTTTATTTTCTCTGAAGTGTGTATATATATATATCTCTCTCTGTGTGTGTGTGTGTGGGGGGGTTGATGTAGGTAAAAAATTAAACTTTGGAAAAACTTTCACTTCTCCAAAGTTGAGGGAATATTTTTCAAAATGTTGAAAAAACTTTTGTACAGAGTTTAAAATACGGTGATAAGAATTCTGATGATAACTAAAGACTGATTTACATTATCCTTTTTTGCAGGTATTTCTCTCTCAATCACCAGTTCAATTCACCTTGTATCGTACCTTCTCTGAAGGTGCCCTGCCGGATAATGCAAGGTATAATAATACAAGGTACCCGCATGTAGGTTTGCACACGAAATCCATAAAGAAACGGATTCACATCATGAAAATCTTTGAGAATAAGGTCAAAAATATGGGTTCTTACCACTACGTTGAAAACCAAAGACGAATAACAGCGTAGCTTAAGACTTAAAGCGTCCTCCTAATGGCCAGAATCTGGGTTGCAGGAGTTTGAAAATTTGGTTGTGAGCCTACACTGGCCGTTCAACAAACCCTGAACTTATCTGCAGTATAGCACATCTCATAGTAAAAAAAAAATATAGGGGAAACTCATTCTGACCAACCATCGACCCCAGACACTTAAGAAACAAAACTTTTTCTCAGCAAATTACTTCAAGATTTTTTTTTCTGCTTACGGGACATTTTCTTGTGATACTTCATTACTGAATTATTTACATAACGCTGTGAGCGTCAGTGACAAATATCATCATCATCATCCTCAAGCAGCCATGGGCTACGGAGGTCCAACCAGACCGTGCAATTTAGTTCTCCAAGCAAGTCTATCCTGAGCTACATCTACTGCATCTGGCCACTGCACACCAATTCTAACAAGGTCCTGTTTGACATTGTCTGCCCACCGCATCCTAGGTCTCCCCCTCTTTCTGAGGCCTTTTCACACTGTTCATAACCCTATTCGCCAATCTATAATTATTCATACGGGCAACATGGCCAAACCAACGGAGTCTCTCTCTGCACAATATGCTGCTTAAAGGAGGTTGCAAACTCCTTTGCCTAACCTCATCATTAGTTACAAAGTTGAACCACCTAATGCCCAAGATACTGCGTAAGCATCTGGAATCAAAAGCATCTAGTTTCCTGTTATCTGTCAAATATCACTTCCATCATATAAGACAGCTTGGTTGACCGATTCTCGACATAGATGGGGCCAGTGGCGAATCAATAAAATATTTATCTCATGTCCTCCCGGATTTTTGGAAAAAAAAAACATGAATTTGATAAACTTGTAATGTTTTAAACTAAAATTAAAATACTTTTTTTTTGCATTTTCCTATTTTTAAATTCCTTGAACCCATGACTAATATAATTTACAGTTAACGTGAAAAAATTTACTGTAAATGCAAATCGTGAATGCTAAATTAATTCTGGTAATGTTGTAAACGTTACTACTTTCTGAAATCGCAATATTAGCAATTTACATGCCAGAAAAAAAAATGCACTTTTAAAAAATTGCATAAAATTTTGCTTCCACCCATGGATATATGGATATATAAAAGTTAACAGCTAATTTTTTTTTTTTGGGGGGGGGGGGGAATTACTCCTAGTTTGCAACATAACGGGCAGCGAAGGAATTACTCCTAGTTTATTCATGCCTAATGATACAACAGCATGCCTTGATCACTATTTCAATTAATACAAAGTTTTCAAATAAACACAAAGTTTGCCTTCTAACAGAACTGATAGTTACTATACCACTTAATACCACATAACTCTTAATTGTTTATCAAGTATGAATAAAAATCGGTACATCATACATTTTGAGATGTATTGAATAATTCGATTTATGCTTTTTTTTCTGACTGAATTGTTAGTTAAAAAAATAAAACTTAGTAGGAGAAAACTTATTTTATTTCACAAATTTAAAGCATATCGTTCTTTACCCTCCATTTCTATCTTTTTGTCCTCCTTATAGAACACTGCATCTGGTAACTCGATGTATGATATATACCATATATTAAGTTGTAAAATACAAGATCTAACTGAATTCTGAACCCAAACCCCTAGTTAGTGGTATAAAACATATAAAATTAATTTTAATGAAAGTAATGGTCAGTCTTTTCAAGATCTAACAGGTTTTGAACAGACTGACGATTACTTTCATGCTGCTAACTCTAACGTCTTTTCATCATAGCTTTAATAAAGGTCGTGTTAATATATTCCCTTAAATTGATGAAAACGCGCCACTTTTGGAAAATGACCGCCACTGGGTACTTTTTGACAGTCTCTGAGGGGAGAGTTGGGTTGTTTTACCTCTGAGCGGCACTTTTTTACACACCATGGGCTAAATGGCCAGGTCACATGGACCCCGAAGGCTCAGAGAAGGTGGGGGGAGGGGACCCACTGGAACAGCTTTGGGAGACAGATGGTAGCCTCTCGTCAAGGCCATCCAGCGTGTTCTTTAACGTGCACAGGGTATGGCTCTCCCGCACACGGGGCCACGGCTTAACGTCCCATGCGACGGACGGCGGCCTTTCCAAGCCCATCGGTGTCCCCTACTGACCGTGGGCAGGGCGGGGAATTTTGCGGAGATAAATCTCAACGCTGACCCAGCTGGGACTCGAACCTGGGAACTACAGATTACGAGCCTGGCGCGCTACCGACTGAGCCACCCCCGCCCCTCTGAGGGGAGAAGAAAAAAGGTCGAGACAACCACATACGGACATTTAAGCTCGTAACACTAGGGCACAGATTTTCAGCCATGCGCACTAACCACTCTGTCACAGATACGGTAAAAGTAACTAAACCACTCTTTCATAAAAAAAAGATAATATTTTGAAATGTCTACAAGGTGTCACTGATTAGAGAAACAAAACTTAGTGTCGTATGATTAAAAATAAGCATTAAATCTTTAATTTCGTACAGAAGTTTAAATATTAAATCACATTTAAATATAATTTAAAGTTTCTAGAAGCCTGATAGAGCTTAAACGACAGGGAATATCTAGATTACCATGATCCGATTAAAATTTAAAAATACCTTCGATTGCCACTAAAATCGGCCGCGAATGCAATCAGTTGTTTTTTGCAACCGATGCATGGAAATGGATTATGCTATTGACTAACGATAAAGAAAAATATCGTAGATGTACATTGAAACGTGCAATTTTCCGCAACACTCAGATGAAGCTGTTTCGAAATTAGAACAAAAAATCGCCCAAAGCAGTATCGCCAGGTTCATTTAAGTTTATCTACTCTGATTCATTTCACAACTGTGGACAAATACCAGTTTTGAACAATAATTCTTTTTTCAGCTTTTCCGAGGTATTAAGACTTTTGAAGGAAATTCTAAAATAAAATATATTTATAATGAAAATATTATCGGAGAAGGATCGAAATTTTAAGTAGCAGTACAAATTAGTCGAACTATAGAATATTATAAGTAATTTTTCGGCGTTATAACCATCATACCAATTACTCAGAGTCTGATTCAGACATTCCAGGGCCAAGAGTAATGAAATGTTAATTGGCCCTATCTATGTCGAATGGGTAAAGCAATATGTAAAATCAAAGCTAACAGATCGGTACGCCATTCCGATACTTATTCCTTATGGAAATATCGTAACTTTTATGTCAATGTATTATATTTTACGTCATTTCGAATATATTCAATGTTTCTGTTTAACAATCAGAATTATAAGGAATCTTCGTTGTTGTTTACCTCTGAGCAACACGTTTACGCACAATGGGCTAATTAGCTAGGTCGCAATTCACTCGATAGTTGTTAGGAAACATGGAAATCTCGTCAAGGCCATCCAGGATCTTCTTTAACGCGAACTCTTGCACGTAGAGCTAAAGGCTTAACGTCCCATTCGTCGGACCTTTTCATTTGAAGGAAAGAATTGCTTCCCTTATATTCATCATTGCTTCTTTTGAGTCTAGGTACTATCGTCATTGTTACAGTTTTAATCAATTTTAAAATGCAAAAGGTTAAAAAAAAAATCGCCATTACATGGCGTTGTGAATTTTAAAAATCTAAGGCCTTCTTCTGCTTGCCATTAATAAAACTCTGACACGTATTAAAATGGACTCATATCTGATATAGTCCAAAGAATTCAAGAAATTGAGCAAAACAGTGCAAAATTTCACAGTTTAAAATTAATGCATTATGGGCTGCAGTGACGTTCGCATAGGTTCTAAGGTGACAGAAAGCGAAAAAATCTTGATAGATACTTGATTTTTACCTAATGCTAATTTCTCAATGATGGGAAGAAATAATCGGTCCAATACTGTCCTTTCTTTGAATATTACCGAATAAATATTCCCCTCACCCAGAGCATTTATGGCAAAGATCTAGCAGCAGCCTGTCAGTATATAACACATTATTAGTAATAAAGATAAAGAAGATAAGACCTGTGAAAATAAGACCAAATCTCAGTAGAAAGATAACATCAATCCGAAAGAAAACATTCATATCTTATCCGGGATTTAAATGCAATTACTCTGCAGGCAAATACGTCACTACACGAAACAATTGCATCTGTAAATTTTTTTTGGTGGGGGAGGGAGGGAGGGAGGGTTTGGTGGGTCACATAAATTTTTCTAGTTGTAATAATCTGGGATATCTGTGCCTGTACGATTTTGCGCTCTACAGAATAATTAGATTTTGTACTTAAGTAAAATACATATAAATTGTAGTATAATTCTGATTGCTCTGTGAGTCTTGGCACAGCCCTGTCCATATTATAAAATAAAAGAACTGGATCGGCTGTAGCTCACGGGAGATCTAAAGATCGATTAAACACAAAGACAAAACGGCCAAAGAAAAGTGTATACAGCTGTGAAATTTGGCATTTCTTCTTCGCTTTTGTAACAACAGCTTTCGAACTTCCCAGTACAATAAATACCGATTGTCGAATGCCTCGATAGCGTTTGTCTCGCAGTATTCACATATCGTAACGCTCGGTATTCACATATCCTAGATCTCAGCAGTGACATACCCAGGGGGAGGGGACCTCGGTCCCGCCCGAAAATCTGGTCGTCTTTACGAAATCTCAAATTTGTCTACCTGCTTTGAAATCCATAACAGGTGTCTTAACAGGTGTCTTTATATAATATTATTATTTCAGTACCATAGTATCTGTCGACAGTAAAATTAGATTTAGAAAACAACTGTAAAATTATATTCCATGTAGAATATCATTTTAACCTTTCCTGTCCGATGGAATATTTTATTAATTGGGAAACCCTACTCAAGTCTTATTCTCAGACCTTCCCTTCACCCACCCGAAACTAATTCCCGGGTACGTGCTGGCCCTCAGTATTCACACACACCGTAGCTTCAGTATCCACAAACACATCGTAACTCTCAGTATGCACACACACACACACACACATCGTAGCTCTCAGTATTCACATACATCGTAGCTCTTTGGGGTGGGGGTGGCTCAGTCGGTAGCGCACCAGGCTTGTAATCTGCAGTTCCAGGTTCGGGTCCCAGCTGGGTCAGCGTTGAGATTTATCTCCGCAAAATCCCCCCCCCCCCTTGACCACGGTAAGTAGGGGGTACCGATGGGCTTGGAAAGGCCGCCCGTCCGTCGGATGGGACGTTAAGCCGTGACCACGTGTGCGGGATACCCTGTGCACGTTAAAGAACACGCTGGATGGCCTTAACGGGAGGCTGCCATTTGTCTCCCAACAGCTGTTCCAGTGGGTCCCCTCCCCAACTTTCTCTGAGCTTTCGGAGTCCTTGTGACCTGGCCATTTAGCCCATGGTGTAGAAAAAAGTGCCGCTCAGAGGTGAAACAACCCAACCTCGTAGCTCTCAGTATTCACACACAGCATGGCTGTCAGTATTCACACACAGCAAGAGCTGGACTTCCGCATAAACTAACAGCTACAGCTTAGGGCCTCTCAATTATAAAGGGCCTCAAATACTTGTGAAGTTTGAAGTAAAAATTGAAGTTTACGGTGTCATTAATTTTTTATATTCAAATTAATCTATTGCGCAAACACTGTTTATCTCAACTCTTTTTACCTAATGCTAATTTCTCAATGATGGGCATACCAGTGTTAGTATGTTTTTGCTGCATTAGTTTCATATTTATTTTGTAATATTCCCTTCAGTCATAACAATTATATAACTTAGCTCGCAGTATTCACACATCGCAGTTCGTAGCATTTATACAGTGCCCAGCACCTTTATGGCTGTTTTCCTCGCAATATACCTCCGAAAATTTAAAAATAAATAAAAAAAATAAATACCCCCTCAAGCTGCTGCTTGCCACAGAGGTCTGACAGGAGCCTGTCAGTTTATATGCCACAGTAGGAGATCATTCGTCAACGGATTATGAAGATTATTCGCGATTAATGAGACATCCTATGTATCAATGGTGAAATGTCTGGAAATGTGGAAACAATTGGGACAATGAGGCAATAGTTCATTGATTGATTGAGCATCAATCATTGAAATCATGGGTTGATTCAGCATCAATCATTCAGATCTTTGGTTGATTCAGCATCGATCATTGATGTCATTGGTTGATTGAGTATCAATCGTTGAGATCTGAGATTATTAGGTGATTGAGCATCGATCATTGATGTCATTGGTTGATTGAGTATCAATCGTTGAGATCTGAGATTTTTAGGTGATTGAGCATGAAACATTGAGATCTGAGATCATTAGGTGATTGTCTAGTAATCTGAGATTATTAGGTGATTGAGCATCGATCATTGAGAATTGAGATTATTAGTTGATTGAGCATCAATCACTGAAATTTGACATGAAGATGACTGAGTATCAGTAATTGAAATATGAGTTCATTGGTTAATTTAGTATCAACTACTGAGATTTGATATCATTTATTGATTGAGTATCAATCATTGAGATTTAAAATCATTGGTTGAGTGAGCATCAGTCATTGAAATTGAAATCCTTAGTTGATTGCTTATCAATCACTGAGATTTGAGATCATTGGTTGAATGAGCATCAATCATTGAGAATTGAGATCATTAGTTAATTGAGTATCAATCATTGATATTTGTGACCATTGGTTGATTGAACATCAATCACTGAGCTTTCAGATCATTGGTTGATTGAGCATCAATCACTGAGATTTGAGATCATTGGTTGATTGAGCATCAGCCACTGAGATCATTGGTTGATTGACAAGTGATTGATTGGTCACTAAACCAATGCTTTATTAGATTTGTCTGACAGTCAGCTTTGACAGTCTCATTGCTTCAGTTGTCATACAAGCTTCCCTATTGATAAATAAATACTCGTATTTTGCATGCAGAACTCAGACACTTAATGGTTGCACAAGCCAATAATTTGTCCATAAAATGATAAAAACGTCTCGATTTGTACATCTGTAAATTAATTTTCACTTTTTTTTAGAAGAGTATTTTGGGTCGGGTTGTTTTACCTCTGAGCGGCACTTTTTTTCACACCATGGGCTAAGTGGCCAGGTCACATGGATCCCGAAGGCTCAGAGAAGGTTGGGGGAGGAGATCCACTGGAACAGCTGTTGGGAGATAGATGGTAATATCCCGTCAAGGCCAACCAGCGTGTTCTTTAACGTGCACAGGGTATGGCTCTCCTACACACGGGGTCACGGATTAACGTCCCATCCGATGGACGGCGGCCTTTCCAAGCCCATCGGTGTCCCCTACTGACTGTGGGCAGGGTGGGGAATTTTGCGGAGATAAATCTCAACGCTGACCCAGCTGCGACTCAAACCTGGGAACTACAGATTACGAGCCTGGCGCGCTACCGACTGAGCCACCCCCGCCCCTATTTTGGAGTATTTATCTCATAAAATCTTACCCTTCCCTCGCCATTTTTCCGAGAAAGTATAATAACAAAATTGAATCCGTCTAAACATGTGCAGTAAAAGAAATTCCACCATTTAATTCTGTGATTTCTTGTTCTTATTTTTGGAAGTTTGCTCTTAAGATTAATATCGGCAGACTTACAACTTGTCTAAAGTTAAAAATGACAAAAGGAATTTAGCGGACTGTAGTAAAATTGAATTAAAAGTGGTCCATTAAAATCATTATCTCAGGAGAAAAATAGACAATTATATTTAATTACTGGTTAGTATTATGTTTAAGACTGGTGCTAAGCTTAGATCACTCATTGGATTCCTTAACAACAGGGGTCCTCTGCAGTTGTTACATTGAATGCATATACAGTAGAGCTTCAATTATCGGGGTTACTGGGTACCTGGGAACTCAGTAACCCCGATAAATTTAATAAAATCGCAAATCAAACCTAAAGTATTTATAAACGAGTTAATTTTTATGCATTTCTTAAATGTTTTATTATATATGTATTAGAAAGGGTGGAGGAATATTGCAGCCAATAAGAAATAAAATTCTATGGCTTTTGAGAACACTTTGTTCAGAAAATTGTAATCTAATTATGAATAAAAGTTTATGTATGCCTGAAATGTTTTCAAAAATTTTCCATATTATCCAATTTTTTTTCGTCCGGGGTTGTATTGGTCTGTTTTGCTCTCAGATAATGCGAGACTGCTGTATTAATTGAAAATTGAAGGTGTGCCTGGGTCTTCAATGCCAGTTGTTACATTGAGCACAAATTATTTGAAAATTGAAAGTGTTACGTGGACACGAATTTTCAGCCTGGAACCAGAAATGTATCTGTTTGATCAACGATGATGAAAAGGGAAGAACAACAAAATTATTAGTCCTTTTTCCGTTTCAAGGTTTTAAAGATCTGTTATCTGGCACCTTTAGATTTCTGTGCCTTATCTATGAAGTAAGTTTGTATATGATTAGCTATCAGCTCTGCAGATGACATTGATGCACTTAGGGTTATATGCCAAGATTGATGCATTCTGGGTCAACAAGTTGAAAACAACGTTTTTTAATCAAGAATCTTGTATACTTACACTTAACAAAAGCTTTTTCAAGTCCACTATTTCGAACACATTGCGATTATACATATTGAGATGATTCAGGTATTTCAACACCTTTTTCCGTTCAACTGCTGTTTCAAAAGAAATGGAACTAAATTAAACTTGCTGCAAATTTTTTAAAAAAATTACAAATTCAAAGTTTTTTTAATTAATACAGAATTTATATACAGCACAATAACAGTTGAAAATATAAATACCCCCTCAAGCAGCTGCTTGCCACAGAGGTCTGACAGGAGCCTGTCAGTTTATATGCCAAAGTAGAAGATCTGAGAGGATGGCAGGACCTCAGCAGAAAAACAACACATACAACCATGCCTTATCCGGGGCTCGAAACCCAGGTCCCTTAGATCAGTAGCCAAGCGCGCTAACCACTCGGCCATGGGACGGCTATAACAGTTGAAAATAAATTTTGAAAATGAAATTTTTTCATTATTCCAAAAGTTTCCATATTAATAAGTTATAGAGGACTTATAATTAAGGTGGCAATACTCCAATTTAAAACCCTTTGTTCCGGTGTCCCCGAAAGATTAAAAAAAAAATGTTATAACTGCACAAGTTTTAAAATTTACCAGGTTAAAAGCAAAAATGAAAATATAATCTCAATCGTGCATTAAAACAAGTAGTTTGAGTGAGAAACGAAATGTCTTAATATTTTAACAATGATTATTTAAGGCGCACAGTGTTTGTTTGCGTATTATATTTATTTACATGTGGTTTGCATGGCTGACGTACCTATCTAGCTTCTTCTAATTGATATCATTTTTTGTGAAACAAATCTGGTAAGTAATATATACTTTTATAATAACTAGTGATTTTAGTGTTAATTTCACGGTGTATTTTTAATTAATTGAATTATTTATTTATTAGAAATCAGTTTTTATTATATGTAGGTACTTGAATTTATAACAGACATAGGTGTACGCCGAGAATAAATGCTCCAGTTTCGAAAACTTGAAACCGGAGCATTTATGGAAATATCCCGATTTTTATCTGAAGAAAACTGGTCACTTTATTTATAATGTGCTTAAGGTTCTAAAAAATAAGGACAATTTCTAGATATCCCTTTTACTGAAATTGTTCACTGGTCCTACAAACAATGGCACCCATTTAAAGTCTGAACAGCTGATTTCGACGATAGACGTTTGGTTGCTCATTTACTTCAAGTTATGTTTCATTGCAACCTTTATTTCTTTTTTTTAAAAACAAGTTTCCAGGAACTTTCCTTACCTATCATAGTTAAATCCTCATAACGGCTTTCGATGGGGAGCAAAGATACACTTTTTCGTGTCTTTTATGGACATTAAAAAGGTGTTGAGGGATATTAAAAAACAAAGATATAAAATATTTACAGATAATTTTTTAGACATAAGATGGCAATCTAATTTCGACAATATCCGCTGGTATTTCCAAAAGTTACCATGACAGAAATAAAAACCTTGATTTCGAACGTCCGTCTCTGAAGACTACTAGGGTTCAGGTCCGGATATAAGGAAAAACAGACGGTGAAGGGGAAGAATTTTTCGCGAAGGGTCATATAAATATTCGAATATAACAAACGACTTAATATCGAACTGGAAGAAAGTAAAGGGGTGGGGGGCAAGAGATTGGATTTCCAATATAACATTTACCCCTCTGTTTTTAAAAAGTTTTCTTATAAAATTTTGTCAGATATGCAAAAATTTAATAATTGTTTTCCTCCGTTACCTTTAGTAGCATTCTCGGGGGAGGGGGGGGGAGTTGAACATCTTGCCCCTCTTGCCCCTTTCCCTCCCCTAGGTCCGGCCCTGGATATAACTATTCTGCTCTCGTAGTAAAAGTTGAAGTTAAAAGTCGGCGCCTAAAGGGGGAGGGGGCAATGGAGCCGAAAAAAAAGCAAAGGGGGCAGGACACTGGATTTCCTTTGCAGTGTAACATTTTCCCCTTCGTTTCAGCGGTTTCAAAAAATGTCTCGAAACAAGCGTGAAATATGCAGCAGAAGTTTAAGAATTTCTGCTTCCATTACCCTTATTGGCATTGCCCTCTTGCCCCACCCCCTCTCAAAATTTCTTAAGTATTTTTT
Organism: Ryuthela nishihirai; assembly: GCA_038380435.1. NCBI lineage: Eukaryota > Metazoa > Arthropoda > Arachnida > Araneae > Heptathelidae > Ryuthela > Ryuthela nishihirai. The sequence goes on from JAWZYU010000003.1 coordinate 25,347,522, forward strand.
CACTCCTTTTAGCCATCAATAATGCAATAATGTTTGCTCGTGTTTCTGCATATCTTATCAAATACGAGACTTTATCAGCCATCCGCGTTAACATCAATTTCTTTATTTCCGCGGTTTTATCCGCGTTAAGGTTAATCTTTTATCCGCCGAGAACTTTTAAATGAGGATATCCGCGGATAAAACCAGGATATTAGCATCGCGCAGGGCTCTAATTATAAAAGAATACCGATATTTTTAAATGCTTTTTTAAACAAAAGTGATGTGTGTCTAAAATATTAAGAAACTGCCAGTTCCCTTGCTATGGTGGTGTAGCTATGGTGGTGTAGAGTTCTTATCACGTGGTGCTACTATTACATACGTAATATTGCTTGCTATGGTGGTGTAGAGTTCTTATCACGTGGTGGTGCTACTATTACATACGTATGTATAATGTCTTAAATGCCAAATTTTCAAATCGCTGGGTTGGTAGAGGTTAACCCATATTGTGTCCTGTGGCCCCGATTTGTCACTAATGGACTTTTTAAATAATTATTTTAATTTTAATTTTTTTTATTTTTGGGGGATATGGTACACATACGTTAAAAATATCGTTTATTCCGAAAAAAAAAAACTGATTTAACGCATTTAAAGAAGAGAATCCCTACAGCTGTTGCAAGTGTTACACGAGGCATGACGAGTCGAATTATTGGCGGAAGTTGAATATCACGATACCAATGGCGTTCACATTGAACTCTGTTGAACAGAAAATGAAACTTGGAGAGTTTCTTGACATTTTCGACACACAACTACTAACTTTTGTTACTTGATTGTTTAAAAAAATAGCACTTTGAAATATTTGTATTCTTGGTTAGTGCACTTGGTTACTTATCTAAGGGACCTGGGTTCGAGTCCCGGACAAGGCATGGGTCTTTGTGTTGTTTTTCTGCTGAGGTCCTGCCATCCTCACAGACATGCTACTATGGCATATAAACTGATAGGCTCCTGTCAGACCTCTGTGGCAAGCAGCTGCTTGAGGGGGTATTTATTTTTTGTTATTTATAATGACTGTATTGATAGCTCTGTCAGACCTCAGTGGTAAGCAGTTGTTCGAAGGGCAATTCATTTATTTTTTATCTCAATTTATTAAGTACGAGCTCTGTTCAATTGCAATTTTTATTCCTACTTGGCTGCGGAGTAAGCTGTCCTGATCACGTGTAGATGTTTGGTTATGGAGCAATGACACCTGGGTTCCAGTTCATCAGAATAAGGCATGAGTGTTTCTTTTCAAATGCTGTCTCGCTTTCCTTACAATCTTCTCGAAGGCGTACAAGTTCCAGTCAGACCTCCGCAGCAAATCGCTACTTGAGAAATCATTTATTTATAATGTATAGCAATATGAAACGCATTTAGGTTGGGTTGTTTTACCTCTGAGCGGCACTTTTTTGCACACCATGGGCTAAATGGCCAGGTCACATGGACCCCGAAGACTCAGAGAAGGTTGGGGGAGGGGACCCACTGGAACAGCTGTTGGGAGACAGATGGTAGCCTCCCGTCAAGGCCATCCAGCGTGTTCTTTAACGTGCACGGGGTATGGCTCTCCCGCACACGGAGCCACGGTTTAACGTCCCATCCGACGGACGGCGGCCTTTCCAAGCCCATCGGTGTCCCCTACTGACCGTGGGCAGGGCGGGGAATTTTGCGGAGATAAATCTCAACGCTGACCCAGCTGGGACTCGAACCTGGGAACTACAGATTACGAGCCTGGCGCGCTACCGACTGAGCCACTCCCGCCCCAAAAACGCATTTAGGAAGGGTTCGGTTATTTTGCCTCTAAGCGGCCCTTTTTTAGCATATAATGAGCTAAATGGCCAATTCATTTGGCATTTAAAAAAGTAATTGAAATTTGGAATATTTAACAAATTTAACAGCAACAGTGCCAGTTAAAATAATTTATCTCAAAAATTAATACTAATATTTTGAAATTAATATTAATATTTTGAAAACAAAGAAATAATCGTTGTATAATATTAACCTTTACTGAACTGTAGAAGAACATTTTAGCATTTCGGTAATGTTTCGATTTTCGCCAATTTGGATAACTTTTTGCAGAAAAACTTAGTTTGTTAAATATTTCAATTTCCAGTAATTTTCAATCAAATATGTACTGAAAGAATATTGTCGAAAATTCGAGATTTCAATAGATTTCATTGAGATTTTTTATCTTCAATTCTATTTTTCATTAAAAGATTTATTTTAAAAAATACCTATATTTTGTAAACAGAAATTGCACCTGTATATGAGGATGGTTATCTCTTGGTTAATTGGCCTCTCTAATTGATTTTTAGGGCGCAAATAGGAAGAAGAATATTTTCTTCTAGTGAGAACTTCAATCAGTAGCTTCATTACACCGTTTCCCCCATATCCAACTGTACATGTTTTCCTTCCGCTTTCTGACCTTGCGAGCAAGGGAACACAGATAGACTTATCGAATATCCTCACTAGCGGAACGTTTCCTTCGGGCAATTGAACAGCTTGTACTTAAAACTTTTATACCATTCTTTTGTTTTCCAATCCAGTAGCTGAAGCAATTTTAGCAGTAACTGAAGCTGAACCTTTCAATCAAAGGAAAAACGAGAAAGAAAACAACTTGTCCTTGTTTCTTAGCTCATTGGAATATTTTGATTCTGATATCTGTTTTCATTATTCTGCTACGTTATTATTTGGATGTCCTATGAATTTCATTTTCGTTTCTAAATATCCTTTATATCTCTAAATGTATTATATATATTATTTTGACACCTGCAGTGGTATCAGAATTACTATATTTGACAGGCGATAATTTTATTAAAATTCAAGCAGAGTTAAAGCCTGGAAGCGAATTCATAGGCAGTGGAGGATTGAGAGGCACATCTGAGGGATACTTTTCTACCAAAAATAGGCTCCAAGGGCTTAAAATGTTGGGAAGTGAATGGGGACACACTGAACTTTTTTTCCTATTAGGAGACAGATGGAAGCCTCCCATCAAGACCACCCAGAGTGTTCTTTGACGTGCACATGATATGCTTTTCCTGCGAATGGAACCACAACTTAATGTCTCATCCGATGGACGGTAGCCTTTCCAAGCCCATTAGTATTCTAGTTAAGGGCAGAAAGGAGTTAGCTTAGAAAATCTCAACACAGTCACAATAGAGAGTAGAGACTCGAACTCGAAAACATCAGTTTACGATGCCTCATCCGGTAGCGCGCTAGGTTCGTAATCGGTAGTACCCAGTTCGAATACACATAAAAAAGTGGTTGGAGCTGTTAACATTCCAACCTTTCTGCCATATCAGAAAAAAAAGTTTATGAAAAACGGAAGCGGTCGGGAGAGCTGATTGCTTTTATATGTTCCACTACACTGTGAGGCCACATCCGTTATTAATAATGGTTTGGTTTAAAGACAGCAGAAAGCTCCGTTGCTGGTAATGGTTTTTAAGGCGAAAATGTGGAAATGGTAATAACGGTAAACGCTCAAACCCTCTCTAAAGTGGTCGTAGCCGGATAATTTGAGCAGCAGTCAACATCGGCCACAGATTCCGTATCCATTACAACTATATACGTAAATTAATTTTTAACACTTTCATAGCAAGTTTTCTTTAAAATTTCAATAACGTATATATAATACGGCTGTTTGATACTTTCCGAGTTTAAGGTGATCGTATTCATACCATTGGTATAGCGTCTTCCTTCTTCCCTTATAACAACAAGGAGACGATCATATTCACTCCTTTTGGCAGCATTCAGATTTTCGCGTGTTTTCGTTTGAGCGCTTTCAAGTATCTGAGAGAGCTTCAGAACCTATTAATAGAAAAACAAAATAATTCTTGATTGCAATGGTTAAGCATTATTATGTTTTGCCAAGTAACTAGTAATTGCGAAAAATATTTGGCAGAAAACTACGTTATCCATATTATGAAATGGCTGATCGAGTCAAGGATGTAGAAAAATCAGGAATGCTGTTCTAGTATATATAATTTTCACTCATTATTTGAAGGTTTCAAAAAATATTCTTGCAAAATATGTTTTATAAATATTGTATGGTATGTTTCATGTATGTATATTTCATAATATATTGTTATTTTTTTCTCCTCCGTTCTGCTTAACATTCTCAAGGGTTGTGGGTGTGGCTACCTTTCTCCTATCCACCCTAAAATTTGGCCTTGGTTTGAATCCGGTCACGGTTTACCTTGTTATTTATGAATGGCCAACTAAAGATCGGATTACTCATAGATTAGAAATTTAAGGAAATTACTAAGTTATGATTGAAGAGTTATAAACGCTCCAAATTTCTTTTATTTTTCAATCATGACAGTAGAGTGCTATTGCATTTTCTTACCAGTAACAAATCAAATTACAAATAGTTCAGATCACAGGCTCAAATGGTTCATATGATAAATGCTACAAAAATAATTTTTTTTTTTTTTTTTGAAACCCATGTTTTCTATAGATGCCACAAGGCCAAAATAGTTTCCAGTGAGATAATCCGGTAAAGAATTAGTGAAAAACTAAATGAGTAACCTATAAGAAGAGTATCGTTAGTTTTTAAAGTGTAAACATTAAAAACTAAAAGAGTAACATATCGCCTCTGGCGAATATGGAATTTTCGTTTTCAAAAAGATTGAAACTTTTTTTATTTTCCACCTTTAGGACCAAATGGATGATTGGGAAAATGAATTAGTAATATTTTATTAGTAGCTTTACAACACAAAAAAGCTTTTCATTTTTCTCGTAAAGCATAAAAGTTAAGTTTTCCAAACCCTACTGGGGGTAAGGAACAATTCGCTGCTGCCAATCTGAGTCTCTTGACCACCACACTCAACCATCAAAATTTCAAATTTCTACCATAAATAGGTGGTTTGCAATATTCGTTTAAAGTGTTTTGGCACTAATACTCTTGAGAAATTCTGAAAATGCAATCGATTTCATCAATTTTCATCAACAGTCTAACCAAGTTAGACTGTTGATAACGTTAATCTAAACTTGGTCTCTGCAACGAGTGTGTGAGAGGTGAGGCCAAGTTTACCACAACAACATGAGGCCAAGTTTACCACAACAACATGAGGCCAAGTTTACCACAACAACATGAGGCCAAGTTTAGAGGCCGCCATAGATCACCTGTAACCTTTTTTTTTTGTATATAATACTATGTTGCCAAAAATACTATGTAAAGAGTGGGATGTTTTGCTTGGCGCACAACGGCACACCTCGCAGCGACTCTATCAATGCGTATTTAATCTAAAAAGATTTTTTTTCTCTAAAAGCAAAAAAGAAACTAATGTCGGCAGACAAACAGACGACAAAGTGAAAACATTAACCCTTTTTTGAAAACGAACTAAAAACATCAAAACACACGAAATGATGTTGAGAATCCAGTACACAATCCACCAATATTTCCCTTTATTCGTGGCTTGAAAAAAAAAAAACGATAATTTTTTAGAGGTGTTTGAAATTCATAGCATTTTGATAAAATATCTAGAATTAATCTAGCGGTACATTTTTTTTATAAATCGTCGTCTAAAACTGTAAAAGTTTATTTAGAATTATTAGTTTCATGGGGAAGGAGATTGCTACTTATTTCAATAGCTGACCAATTTTGAATTCGAGAATGTTGAGTCCTTTACAGCGATATTTTTGATAATTTTCAACCTTTCATTAAAGCTTAGAACTTTAGAAAAGTTTTTTCTATTTTATTGGGCTCTAGAAGTTCTTAAGATGGGTACAGTCGCTCAAAAAATATCCGAACACTACGGCTGATTACAGAATTCAGAAAAAATATCTGGCAACGATTTTTTAGAAATTAGTGATCTGGCAAATCGTGGCCAGATATTTTTTCTGAATTCTGTAATCAACCATAGTGTTCGGATACTTTTTTGAGCGACTGTAGGTGGTCATATTATTTTGATACTAGATCGTGTGGGCTCACTCACGGAAATATTGAGCGTGTGCAGTTACCGTTCACAGCAAACTGGAGCGTGTGTGCAGTAACTGCACACGCTCCAATTTGCTGTGAACGGTAACTGGAGCGTGCACAGTTGCTGTACACGCTCCAGATATTTTTCCTGAATTCTGTAATCACGTGACACGAAGGTTGCCAGATCACTAATTTCTAAAAAAATAGTTGCCAGATATTTTTTCTGAATTCTGTAATCAGCCGTAGTGTTCGGATATTTTTTTGAGCGACTGTACAGTAAGAGACGGATCTAAGAGGGAGGAGAAGCAAAGGATCTAAATCTCCACATACCAGAACGGCCTTCTGGTCCATCTCGATTCAATAAAATTACTTGCTCCTGATATTCCTCCCCCCCCCCCATCGCCCCAAATAGCAACGATTTCCCTTAATATTTTTTTATATCCGTATCAGATTACAATCATTAATGACTCCAGATATTCTAATTATATAACCTATATTTTATATCATAAGTGAGTCAAAAGGAAAAGAAACGCAAACAGAAAAATATTTGTACAAAATACAAAGATAAATTAAAATGTAGTTGCACAATGAAAAAAGGAATTAAAATGTCCAAAATCAAGAATTGATTGATAATGCGATGTTTAAAAGTTTGGCTTATCATAAATGGTACGCTAAAAGTCGTACTGTCACACAGCATATTCGTCATGACCGTTCTGCTGTAAGGCATATTTAGATATAACAAGTTAACGTAAATGGTGAAATAATCATTATGGACATAGAGTTGACTTCTTTCAGACTTCTTGTTACTTACTTTGGAATCATGATTCTTGTATCAATTCTTATGTTCTCAGTAAAATTTCTTATTACACAGAAGGCGTTTGAGCACAATTTGCCATTCTTTCCAGAACGTTTGTGTCAGAAGGCAAAGAAAAGATTAGAGTTGGGTTGTTTTACCCCTGAGCGGCACTTTTTTGCACACAATCGGCTAAATGGTCAGGTCACAAGGACCCCGAAGGTTCAGAGAAGGTTAAGGTAGACCCACTCAACATCTGTTGGAAGACAGACGTCAAGCCCATCCAGCTTGTTCTTTAACGTGCACAGGGTATGATTCTTCTGCACACGGAGTCACGGCTTAACGTCCCATCCGACGGACGACGGCCTTTCCAAGCATCGTTGTTCCCTATTGACCGTGGACAGGACGGGGAATTTTGCGGAGATAAATCTCAACGCTGACCCAGCTGGGACTCGAACCTGCAGATTACAAGCCTAGAGTGCTTACCGACTGAGCCACCCTCGCCCCAGAAGCATTAGCCTCACCCAGTGTCGTCTTAACGTAATGGTGCACCCGGCTGCAGTCAGGGACAACGCCAACTTTTCATGCAAAATCAGCATTTAAAAATACCTTATTTTTAAATTTTTTCTAATGTTTTTTACGTATTAACAAAATCCGTAAATTCTACTCTTCTTCGTTAAATTTTTATCTTTCTCGCCATTTGTACTGCATCTAGACTTTAGAGTAGTGGTGGCTAGGTTATATTATTTGTGTAGGCGACAATGAAGATCGCACACATTCGGCTGTTGATGCTGAATGTAATCAGTAGTGGTGCCGTTATAATTCGCTTAAGCCAGAAATGTCGATACCTTAAATTTCGGATAGCACTCTAATCGGATCGCGTCGTAGATCGTAGATCGTGTATGGATATGCGATGTTCCAGGTAAAACATTACCCATTACCGCCTCCATCTGAGAATATGCCCAGTGGGCATAAGTAAAACATATAACAAGTAAACCACCCGTGGGTGGGCCCCTAGAGGCTAACATAAAACACAAGTTAAAAATAGCATATATCATGTACAAGGGACCTAAAATGAGTAGCTTTCCTCAGAGAAAGCCATTATTTTAGACCTCTGTACTTATTAAGATCATTATGATCATAATTAAGCAAAGAAAAATAATCTAATTAGGATTATTTTTAACAGCCTCAAAAAACCTTTTTGAGATGCATTTAATATGAGTATATATGTGGTCGATGCCCAAGTCTTTATAAAGTTGTATGTTAGTAACAAATCAAGGGGCATCGACCGCAGATCTCAATATTTTGTTTTGCAAGATCTGAATCTTGCGTATATTCGTGGAGGTGGTGTTCGCCCATATAGGGGAAGCATAAGTTATTATCGGACGAATGACCATGTTGTACAATAATAATTTATGGCCAATCATCAAGAAGCATTTCTCCGAAGGAGAGGTCCTAGTTGACATCTCACTGCATTGACTTTAGCGATAATATCATGAATATGAGAGTCCCATTTGAGCTTTTGATGTAGGGTTGCCCAAGTATTTGATGGACTTTTGACATTCAATTGGTTTATTTAAAAAAATTAAACGTTTTGGGTTTTTAATAAGTTTTCGTAAAAAAAATAAATCCTGGTTACGTACCTGCCAGGCACGTACCCAGAGTGGGGGTCCAGACTATCTCTCCTCCGAAAATTCTGCCATCCTATACTAAATCTCAAACTTGTCTACCTTCTTTGAAATCTAAAACAGTTGTCTCTGTATAATTTTTATCTTAACTCCATATTTCATGTCCGATACTAAAAATAAATTAAAAAAACAACAACTATAAGATCTCATTCCATACAGAATGGGGCGGGGGTGGCTCAGTCGGTAGCACGCCAGGCTCGTAATCTGTAGTTCGAGTCCCAGCTGGGTCAGCGTTAAGATTTATCTCCGCAAAATTCCCCGCCCTGCCCACGGTCAGTAGGGGACACCGATGGGCTTGGTCCGTCCGTCGGATGGGACGTTAAGCCGTGGCCCGTATGCGGGAGAGCCATACCCTGTGCACGTTAAAGAACACGCTGGATGGCCTTGACGGGAGGCTACCATCTGTCTCCCAACAGCTGTTCCAGTGGGTCCCCTCCCCCAACCTTCTCTGAGCCTTCGGGGTCCATGTGACCTGGCCATTTAGCCCATGGTATGCAAAAAAGTGCCGCTCAGAGGTAAAACAACCCAACCCATAGAGAATATCATTTTAAACTTTCTTGTTCGGTGGAATATTTTAGTAATTGGGAAACCCTATTTAGTCTTATTCTCAGTTCTTATTAATTTTATTCCTGTCTTCGGCGCTCTCCCCCCCTCCCCTTCTTCGGCGCTCTCCCCCCCTCCCCCCCAAAAAAATTCCTGGGTATGTGCTTGCCTATTGCCACCATGGAGGCGGCGCCTATGGTTACTCAGTGTTCCCTCCGAAGTATGACCGTTCTTACAGCAGAACGGTCATGACGAATAAGTTTTGGGTTTTTAATAAGTTTTCCACTGAAGAGGATGGCAGTGCTCTTCTCAGTGTTTATCTTGACCTTTCGTTTATCGTACGAACTCTCCACCTCATCAAGACATCTCTGCAGCCCGTCGGTAGCAATCACTGGACCCAATGAGGGGAAAGGAGAGCGATATCATAATCGAATCGTTTTGTTAGCATTTATACAGAGCAGGGCCGGATCTAGGGATGGAGGGAGGTGGGCAACACATCAATACACATAAATATTTTTTTTTCCTGCTAATTCTTTTAATGAAAATAGAAGATTAATTGTGAACTCAATTTATTTATTTATCCCAATCGTTATTATTTTAGCATGCGCTCATGGAAGTTTATCAACAACTGAAAATGAAACTGAAGAGTTCTGAAAGAAATTACCTAATTTCCGAAGGTGTGAGACGCAATCCGTAATATACATTTCTGTTGTATTTGAGGGAGGAAAAAGCCTTTACAAGGACTGCAACACTTGGAATATTTCCTATTTATTCCGCTAGTGTCAGCCAGTTGTTCGTTTTTCTGACGTGTGCTAAAAAAATTATTAATAAACTAGATTAATTAAATAACTATAGAAAAACGAATTATTCCTCCAGGTCAATTTCCGCTATATTCTGCCGCTAGTAGAATAAAAAGGAAATATCTCACCTTTTGTTATATAATGGATATAAATATGAATAGGAAATATCTCTCCATTGTGTTAGAAAATATGGCAGGAATGTATATTACGGAGGTTACGATGGGCCTTACCCGTAACCGCCGGAAAAAAACTTCAGGATTTGTTTCCACTTGAACAAGGTATATTTTCAATTAACTTTACAGTTCTCTCTGTTGCCAAAAGTTAAACGTATTAAGCAGTTTCTCTGAATAGCATATTGATGATGAGCACTTAATGGAGAGACATTAAAAATACCTTGTGTTGTAAGACGGCATCTCCAAGTTTCAGTTTAATAGTTTGGTCTTCCAGAATCGTATTCGTTACTTCCTTGAAGTATGCACCATAATGGAGTTTCTGGGAATGAAAAGGAAAGGCAATTATATCTTACTCAGATTATGCTACAATTAATTGCATCTGTAAATAAAATTAGAAGAATCATCTATCTATCGCCGCCAAGAGAAACATCGTCAAGTCCCATATAAAATATGTTAAATTTTCTTCATTCGCCATTCCCTGATATCATTTACCTGCGTCTTTTGTCCAAAATCGTGGCCATCGGCAGAAATTTTTTCAGAGGTAGGATAGGCAAAAACAAATCAATGTTTCAAGATAGGAATACTTAAGTTGACCCGTTAATTAATGAGCATAGTTCCATATACAGCAATTGCGCATACATCCTTCCTACCATAATGAGGAGACAGTGGTGGCTCAGTCGATAGCTCGCAATCTGCAGTTCTCAGGTTCGAGTCCCAGCTGAGCTAGCTTTGAGATTTATCTCCGCAAAATTCCCGCCCTGTTCTTGGTCAATAGGGGACACCGATGGGCTTGGAAAGGCCGCCGTCTGTCGTTGGGACGTTAAGCCATGTGCGGGAGAGCCAAACCCTGTGCACTCTAAAGAACACGATGGATGGCCTTGACAGAAGGCTATTCTCTGCCTCCTAACAGCTGTTTTACTGGGTCCCCTCCACCAACTTTCTCTTAGCCCTTGGGGTCCTTGTGACCTGGCCATTTAGCACATTGTGTGCAAAAAAATACCCTCAGGGGTAAAACAGCCCAACCATACCATAATGTAACTAAGGATGCCCGAAAAAAAAAAGGAAGCTTACTATTGAAAATTTAGGCAAAAAATATTTTTTCGTTTTAATAAATAAAAATAAAATGCTTAACAAAGCATAAAATTTCAAATTTTACATTTCATCGAGGAAAAAACGACATTAATTTTTGGTACACCTATGTTATTCAACATAAATCTCGAACAATTTTACCGGGAGGAAGGAAGCTTACTATTGTTGTTTACTTAAGCTTACTATTGAAGCTTACTATTGTTTACCCTGTTCTGGTGGAAATATGATAATTTCATTCTTACCGATATTTGTTCAAATATTCCTTTTGGAAGTCCTCGATAGCCGAGGTGTCGATGATCTCTCTTGCATTTCGACCTGGTATCAGAGTTCATTTCACTGGTGTACGAGGCAGAAAGTAGAGCGACAACTGGGAGCATATTCATTCTGGAAACCCTTCTGCAAAACACAAAAATGGACGATTTGAAATACTTCTGAGGGAATACTGAGTAACCATAGGCGCCGCCTCCATGGTGGCAATGGGCAGGCACATACCCAGGAATTTATTTATTTACTTTTTTTTTTGGGGGGGGGGGGGGCGCCGAATAATAAAGACAGGAATAAAAGGAATAAGAACTGAGAATAAGACTAAGTGGGGTTTCCCAATTACTAAAATATTCCCCGAACAGGAAAGTTTAAAATGATATTCTCTATGGAATGAGGAGATCTTATAGTTGTTGTTTTTTTAATTTATTTTTAGTATCGGACATGAAATATGGAGCTAAGATAAAATTATACAGAGACAACTGTTTTAGATTTCAAAGAAGGCAGACAAGTTTGAGATTTAGTATAGGACGGCAGAATTTTCGGAAGGGAGAGAGTCTGGACCCCCCACTCTGGGTACGTGCCTGGCAGGTACGTAACCAGGATTTATTATTTTTTGGAGGGGAGGGGCGTCCGAGAATAATTCAGTTTCGAGGGCCCCCCTATGAGTACGTCCCTACTCCCATATTTGCATGTGCCCGCCGTTATCTACGCATAGCTTTGTTGCTGTTTTCGCCAATGGTTTGTTCAAAAGAGCCCATTTTGTCAACTATGCTTAACTTTTGGACACCAGTGTAAATTAAATTTATAAAAGAGAAAAAGAACTTATAGAAGACAATAAGTCCAACTTCAGCAAAGCAAATCCTCATTAAAATAATCAATTTTAATAAAATTAGATTGCTTATGTTTCACTTTAGATTTTTTTGCATTAGTTATACACGTGTTATTAATTATATATTTCTTTGGCAGCCCGCCCATCCATTTCAGTTTTTTAAGCGACCCTTCAGCTGAAACGTTTGCCTAGGCCTGCCCTACTTGGTTATTTTACTTAACAATCAACTAGGTAGTCTATTATAATAGTACTACTGTATGAGCTGGGGTTGCAATATAGGTATATATTATGCGGATTTTTTATGATGAGTATATATATGGCACTTTTTTTATGAGCAAATAATGATGCTAAAATAAATCGAAAATTGAGCTGGAACCCCGTTCCGGTATAAAAAAATTTTCCTCTCTTTTAGTGATCCTTAAGAAAAATAAAAAAACAAATGCTTGAAATATATGTCTATATGCTTTTATTTTGCCTTCCTACCAGTTACTAGTATTTACCCCGTGGTCGTGCTCCTATGTAGCTGCTTTGTTTTTCATGGTGCTCTTTCCACTACTGTGCTTAAGAAAGTTACCTGTTTTACTCCCTTCTTCCTCCGACCCTTTAGTTAATTGGAAGTGAATAGCAATCAACCCCTGAGGAAACCGTAAGGCAATTTTTTTAATTAGTAACATTCAAAACTCTCTTTAAGTCACTGGCTAGCTGATATAACTTAGGATTTTATTCTTTGCGAATCAAAACTAAGTTATTCATGACAAAATATAAAAAAAAAAGTACAAACCACATTTATATTTCCTCTCAACTCATTGATGGCGGAACCTTGTTTGTTGTTAACTCCTCCTTAACATGCACTTAGATAGAATCGCATTAGCTGTCCCCGAAAATCCTCTACAGGCCTGTTTCACGTGTGTGGTTATCTTGCCAGAGTGCGCTGCATTCAAAGAAGAAACTGAATGCCTCCGCAACGAAAGGAATACTTGAATTACATTCCTGGAATGTAAACCTAATCTACGAAAAACTGCAACAACTATTTTACTAGAATGCGGATGTCCAAAAACGAAATATAAAACTTTGCACTGTCCTTCACCTGAACCGCCGTCCGTCGGATGGGGACGTTAAGCCGTGGCCCCGTGTGCGGGAGAGCCATACCCTGTGCACGTTAAAGAACACGCTGGTTGGCCTTGACGGGAGGCTACCATCTGTCTCCCAACAGCTGTTCCAGTGGGTCCCCTCCCCCAACCTTCTCTGAGCCTTCGGGGTCCATGTGACCTGGCCATTTAGCCCATGGTGCGCAAAAAAGTGCCGCTCAGAGGTAAAACAACCCAACCTTCACCTGAAACGTTTATCTCTCATTGACGTCTTATTGAATTTAAAATCTATAACGCAAGGAAAGAAGTAAGAATTTAAGATTCTTTCAGTCATAATAGACTTTAAAAATTAAAATATTTTACGAATTATTATTATTTATATTTATTAAAATTCAAAATTTTCAGGCCCTCAAAATTTGGGAACCATAGGCAGTTTTTCCCTCTGCCCTGATCACATAGAGAGAAATAATCTAACAATTAGTTGGCCTGTTTTACATTCAATAACAGGATAGGTACAATAAAATCAACTACACTACAGTCAAAATATTCAGTGTGTTTTACAATGCATGGGGTACGACTCTCCTTTAACATGATTCTCGGTTTAAAATCTCATTCGACCGAGACCATAGATGTCGACTTTTCTTCATAGATGTCGATTTCGAAAAAAGAAACAAGAAGAAAATATGTCAACCGTGATAAATTCATCTATTAAACATGCTTAAGAGGTTACTAAATCTTTTAAATTAATCTCACCTTTTGAAATATTTGTTCACTAATGTGTTTTCGCCTGAGAAGCAGTTACAGTGGACCCCCGATATAACGCGCATGTCGGGCGGGAAACAACACCCGCGTTACAAGGTGAACCGCGTTATACCGAGCAGCGCGGTGGCGACACAATAAATTTCACACTGTAAGCTTTTCTTTTACTCATCATGCATACAATAATTAAACACTATTCAAAATACATGCAGGAACTCAATACATACACAATTACTCAATACGCAGTAACAATAAAATGCGATACTCACTAACGCCGCACGGACCTGTATAAACATGTTTGAACTTATCGCGAACATCGCCCGCGCTATAACCGAGTGCGCGGTATAGCGAGCAGCGCTATAACGAAGGTCCACTGTACTTGAATTCTCAAAGTGTGAAATATCACCTTTTCATTTCTAACGTACTCACTTCCATGCATTCTCTGGTCACTTCAAAATCTTTGGACAAAATATTCTTTTTACGGGAAGGAATGGCAAACAGATACTGGCACAGGTTTGAAACTTCCGAGTCTTTTTCAATGACAATCTTCTACTGATAACACGAATTTATAATAAAGACTGGCAACATCTTATGAGTGTTTTACAAAGTTGCTTGTCTGTCTGTTTGCTAGGCATTTGGAAACCTCATAAGATATCGTAAACCTTATACGATGGTTCCCGACATGCACACACTCTTCGGATTTAGTTTCTTTAGCCGAGAATTTAACTTGAGAGGGGGGGGGGCTGTCTGAGAATAAGACTTGAGTAGGGTTTCCCAATTACTGAAATATTTCACAGAACAAGAAAAGTTAAAATGATATTCTGTATGGAATACAATTTTTTTTTAAATCTATTTTTAGTGTCGGACATAAAATACGACGCTAAAATAAAACAATTGTTTTGGATTTCAAAGCAGGTAGACAAGTTTAAGATTTAGAAAGGTCTCGCCATTCTCTCAGACCTTCTACTATGGCGTATAAACTGACAGGCTCCTGTCAGACCTCTGTGGCAAGCTGTTGCTTGAGGGGGTATTTATTTTTTATTTATAAGGCAACAGGATTTTTCGAGAGGGATTCCCTCCACCCGAATACGTCCCTGGTTCCCGAGATCAAGATCCGTGTCCTAACTGCTCGGTTTTGTTTACGATAGCTCCCTTTTTTTTCCCTCCCATCATAAAACAAGGATAACTCCTCCAAATCAAAAGCTAGGACCATCAAATTCGTTATACGGCTTCCTCTTTATCGCAACTTAAAGGAGCATAAATGTTTGGTAGGGGGGAGGGTAACATTTTTTAAACAAAAGAGGGGGGGGGGGGAGGTAGAATCAACAAAACAACAACATTTTTAAATTTTTTTACCGTTAGTCGGATGGAACATCGTTCGCACAATATTCGCTTAAAGTATGGCAATTTTCCGACTTTTTCCATCGCCACAAGGTGCTGTAAAACTATTGGGAGATTCGAAAAGGGTGAATTCTAATATTTTCTCAATACATATATTACAGAAAGAAGAACAATTCATTTATTTCTGAAAACATAAAAGTTGCGCTTTCTCAAACCTATAGTTAATAAAATCGTGGTATCAGTGTAAACCCCTTGATCCTTACACTTCACCATCAAAATTTCAGATATTTAGCACAAACAGATCGTTTGCAATATTCGTTTAAAATTTGGTCTTTCAGCAAATTTTTTACGGCGCTGTTGAAACTATTGGAATATTCGGAATGCGCGAATTCTAATACTTCGCTATTATATCCAACCCAAAGAGAAATTCTCATTTATCTCTAAAAAAAAGTTGGGTTTCTACAGGCGGACAGACAGACAAATGACAAAGTGAAAAACATTAGCTAATTTCCCTGAAATCGAGCTGAAAACGGGGAGTAATAATTTTTTTTTGTACCAAAATTTATATCATATTTACATAAAGAGTAATTTACAAAAGTTGCAAGCGACACAGTCTCTAAATATTCCTGACTGCAGAATGTCTCTTGTTAATTACACTACAATGTGGTAAAACATTTTGTGTCGTTTCGTCCTCAAGCAACAGCTTGCCACAGAGGTCTGACAGGAGCCTGTCAGATGTGGACAAACATTTGATGTCGTTTCGTTCTCCAAACAGAACATTAACGTTAAAATGACACATGATGTCATTGTCTGGAAACGCACTGTATGTTCTCGTGCCCAAGCTCTCGAGTAGTTAAGATGGAGTGACCAAAAAGGTGCGAGTGCGTATGTAATTGCTCGTCGGTAGCACTCCAGACTCATAAACAATTTTCAGGTTCGAGTCCCACCTGTGCTTACGTTGAGATTTATTGTCATTAACCCCTACTCGGTGCCCTTGTGTTCCTTCTGACTTGGCCATTTAGACCATTGTGAGCGGAAAAAGAGCAAAAGAGCCGCTCAGAGGCAAAACAGTCCATTGTGAAAGCACTGAATTATATCGACAGCTTTTTGTTCCTTTTTTTTTGCCACACTCAAAATTTAATGCAAAGAGTCGTTTGAATTTGAGTACTCTTCAATCTTCAGGGATTCTATTCAATGACTAAGGGATGGTTCAGTAATTTTTACTTGTTTTGATAAATGTTTTTAAAAAAATTACATTTTTTTTTTGGCTTGACTTGATTATTTTTAGTCTTTGGTTAATTTTACAACTGTGTGATTAAGCAAAGACATATTTACTTGGAGGAGGGAATTCAGTGTGCTCATTTTCGTGCCATTTCTCACTTCTGTTCACATTCATTGGAGAAAATATTCTCCTTATGAGAAGGAAAGACAATTCACTGAATTCAGAGATAATAATGAAACAACATTTATTCTGGGCAAGTGCTTTGTCTGAAAATTAAATAAAAATGCTACATATTTATTTGCAATGAGGTTAAATAAACATTTATTGACATAAGAATCAAAGTTTGCTTAGCTAATAGATATGAGAGCAACGTTCCAGTCCATTTTCGGTGTTTGTCCTTAGATATTGCTTCCCGCATTCGAAAAGTCGCTCGGGGTGCAGATTTGGATCCAGATAAAAATTTAAGGATAGGGTCAAGTGACAAGATTGAACCGAACGGACCAGAAAGCTCTTCTGGGAACTGTTTTTCCCGTTTCTGTTTAGTGATCTTATAATTAAATATTATTTCTTAAATAAGTGTAACGTTTACGTTGTTTTTTTTTTTTCGCCTCCTTTCCGGTTATTAAAATTCTTCGCAAGCAGGAAGCCCTATTTTGATCAAGCCCTGTAATGTATTTGACATCAATAACATAAAGTTTAACTGCCCAAAAAAGCATTGGGCGAATGCTGACAGTCTCAAACGATTATTCCCGTTCTGCCCTCGATGGAAAAGGGACACAGATAGGTTTGAGGTGGTCTCCGTCCATCCATCAGATGAGAAGTTAAGCCTGGCCCTGTGTGCAGAAGTTAAGCCTGCACAGGAGAAACACCCTGTGTAGATTAAAGAGCACGGTGGATGACCTTGACGAGAGGTTTCGATCTGTCTCCTAGCAGTTGTCCAGTGGGTACCCTTCCACAGCCTTTTTTAAACCCCTGGGGTTCTTGTGACCTGGCCATTTAGTCCATTGTGGGACCAGTCTCAAGAGACAATCCGTCGAATGGGACATTAAGCCATGGCACCGTGTGCTGAAAAGCCATACCCTGTTCACGTTAAAAAACATGCTTGATGGCCTTGACGGAAGACTTCCATCTGTCTCCTAACAGCTTACTAGTGTGTCATCTTCCTCTAAACCTCTCTGAGACCTCAGGGTCCTAGTGACCTGGGCATTTATCCTATTATGTGCACAAAAGGGCCGCTCAGGGGTAAAACAACCTAACCCTAGTCCTTGGTGAGCACAAAAAGTCTTCTCAGAGGTAAAACAACCCAACTCAAACGATTATGCTAATAGCTGATGATGACGATAAAGGGTCGTATTCAACTCTTACATCCACTTTAATTCTGAGTGAGCAAGTACGCAGTAAAGCATTCCTTAGCATATACACAGTACCTGAATTTCGCATCAAAAGTTCATTAATGACAGGAAAAATAGATAAGGATTCAGAAGTCAAAACATATTGGGCAATTTTCTGCGTTACAAACGTTGTGCAAATATAATGGAGCAGCTTGAACCTTCTCCTACCTGAAAAGCTCATTACGCTGCTATTATTAGATTTATTGGAGACAAAGCTTAATGTTAAAATAATGCATCAACTGTATGAGGAAAAATATGTGGACAAACAAGTTACGTATTCGTTTTACCTAAAGTTGTTTCATGAACATTGTGATTTCTTTGGAAGATCTCTGGTTAAACCTGTTGCATGTGCGAAGAACTCAGTGTCAAGGTAAAAAGGAAAAGGTCGCAGAACAAGACTTGAAAGATTCATACTTTGAAGAAGAAAAGGAGCTTTTATGTAAGTGTTTTCAAGTGCCTACTGTGGATATTGTGAAGGTGAAATCTGATATTCTAAGCATGTAGTTCTGTGCATTTTAATATATAAGTGCTATTTTGTACATGCAATAGGTACCGGATTAACGTCCTAGGTTCTCAACGTCCTAGGCTAAAAATTCCAGAGGACCCATCCCCAATATATTTACAGTCAGCACCTCCATAATTTTGCCGTCCCGTGGCCGAGTGGTTAGCGCGCTTGGCTACTGATCTAAGGGACCTGAGTTCGAGCCCCGGATACGGCATGGATGTTCGTATTGTTTTCTGCTGAGGTCCTGCCATCCTCTCAGATCTTCTACTGTGGCATATAAACTGACAGGCTCCTGTCAGACCTCTGTGGCAAGCAGCTGCTTGAGGGGGTATTTATTTATTTATTATTATAAATTATGTTGGTTCAAAATGTGTCATTCAGCAAAGCAGATTTTGTATTATATTGAAATATTTCGAAAGCTATCAACAGGATTTATAATGCTTAAAAAAACAAGGTTTTAAATCTGCATGAGCACATCTAACGAACTTTGAACACAATGTGGTAAAATTTTGAAGAAAGATCACAAGAAGTGATAAAATTTTGTTTTTCACATTTTCCTTTAACGAAGGAAAAGTTTTCTTTTTACCAAGAAAACTTATTATTATGAATCAAACTTCCATTTTTAAGTTCTGAATTTAAGTATCGAATTAATGTTTTGTTTTGAAATTATACATTAAAAGAATAGCATATTGCCTCCGGCGAACATGGGATGCTCATTTTCAAAGAAATTTCAGTTTTTCATTTTCCGAATTTTCACCCTTTAACAATAATAATTTTCATTAATGGGCGATTTGAAAACTTAAATAGTAATATACGAGTATTATTAACTCTATATAACGAAAAAAAAAAATTCTCCTTTCTCCCTTAAAACGAAAAATTTTTCTCGTCTACTACGATTAAGGAGCAAATCAATCAGTGTATATAAGATAAAACTATTTATTTATTATTATAAATAAATAAATACCCCCTCAAGCAGCTGCTTGTCACAGAGGTGTGACAGGAGCCTCTCATTTTATATGTCATAGTAGAAGGTCTGTGAGGATGGCAGGACCTCAGCAGAAAAATAACACGAACGTCTATGCCTTACCCAGGGCTCGAACCCTGCTCCCTTAGATCAGCAGCCAAGAGTGCTAACCACTCGGTCATGATTATTATATTAAAACCTTATTGAAAATTTTAAAATTAAATACTAACTTTTAAAAATAAAAGCAAAACAAATAGTCGAATGTTAACTAATAGCAATTTAATTAAAAACATGTATGAACATAATTTTTACTCATCTTAAGTATTTTGGTATCTGTTTTTGATCAACACATTCTACCACCGGAATTTCTAAATCTCTAGCATAAATATATATATCGTTTGCAATATTACTTCAAATTTCACATTTTTTACGAAGAGCTTTCATAAAGTTCTTGACACGTGTCTGTAGATTTGCATTCGTTCTTCCGAAATTAACCAACTACGACTTATTTGGAAGCTTGTTTCTAAACTTGTCATTATATGTTAAAAACAATGACCGTATCATCATTTCTTTTTTTCGCTAGTGGCGCGTAAAGTTCGATTTGCGAAATCTGTGTGTTGTTGCTATGGAGCCTACTAAAGACGGGAAAAGATTTTACATTTTCACAAGGATGCAGGTTGGGGGACGACATGAAAAAATTCATGCCGATTTATCACACGCATATGGGGATCATGCCTATTCATATGGCAATGGTAAGGGATTAAGGTGCAAATTCAGAGAAGGATGGCAGAGCTTCAAAGACCTCACTCGTGTAGGAACACCAAAGGAGGCCGTGAACGAGAGAATCATCGCTGCTCTTCGTGAACTCGTTAAGGAAACACCACACATCACCGTTCAGAAAATATGCTTAGACATCAGTGTATCGATTGGCAGTGTGGAAACAATTATTCATCAACTTTTAAAGTCCCGAAAGATCTGTACCAAATGGGTACCCCACAAACTGACCGAACAGCAGAAAAGGGCTAGAGTCGAATCGTGCAAGGAGATGCTGGCAATGTTTTAACCTAGTGTCCCTAAACGGTTGACAGACATTGTCACAGGTGATGAGACGTGGTTTTATTACTAAAAAAATTCCCAGAAAGATCAACTATGTTTGGGTTGCAGAAGATGAACCGCATCCCCAAATTCTACGACAAGATTTTTCCTCAAGGAATGTTCCCAATTTTTTTCACATTGTCTTCATGACAATGCCAGTGGTCACAAAACCTTGCAAGTTACCGCCGGTAAGTTATGCCCTAGAAGTTAAGCAGGAAAAAATCAAATAGCTACCCCATCTTGCATATTTATCCGATCTTGCACCATGCGATTTTTGGTTGTTACCATAAATTAAAAACGAACTTACTGGAAAGCCTTTTTCAAGGGTGGAAGACCTTGGAAAATGAGTTCACTGAGAGTTGTGGAGTATTCCCTAACAGAAATACCACCAAGCGTTCCAGAATTGGTGTAGACATTTGTAACTTTACATAGATGCAGGGGAGTATACTTTGAAGGACAGTTCGGCTGGTTAGGTTGTTTTACCTCTCATTGGCACTTTTTTACACACAATAGGTTAAATGGCCAGGTCGCAAGGACTCCGAGGGCTGAGAGAAGGTTTGGGAGAGGGGACCCACTGGACAACTGTTGGGAGACAGATGGTAGCCTCTTGTCAAGGTCATCCAGTGTGTTCTTTAACATGCACAGGGTATGGCTCTTCCGTACACAGGGCCACAGCTTAATGTTCCATCTGACAGATGGTGGTCTTTCCAAGCCCATCAGTGTCCCTTACTGACTGAGGGCAGGGCAGGGAATTTTTCGGAGATAAATCTCAATGTTGGCCCAGGCGGCACTCGAATATGGGAACTACAGATTACGAGCCTGGCATGCTACCGACCATGCAACCCCCACCCCTTGAAGGACAGTAAAAGTTCTGTTGAGGAAAGTGCAATGGTTTTTGTTCTGCAGATTCAAGTCAAGAACTTTTTGAACACCCCTCGTAGATTTAGCGCCTTCTAATGATATAAATTAATGCTTCTTGGAGGATTCGAAAACTATGAATCATCATATCCCATTAGTATTTATTCACTCTCATTAATCTCTTAAACAAAAATCTGCGTTTCCCCCCTTCCCAACAAATTGTTGCTACCTGCTGGTAACCCGATGTTACAAGGTTCGAATCGAATTTTCAAATGTGTTTGCATTTCAAAATTTCTTCGCTAACCCCCGCTCTACCCTGAGTTAATAGGATACTGACGAACTTAGAAAGGCCATCGTTTGTCGAAAACTGACAGGAAAAATGAAAAAGCCTGAAAACAACATTAAACGCTAACTAACTTCATATGCAGGAAAGTCATACTCTGTGCATGCTAAAGAACACTTCAATGGTTTAACAATAAGCTTCCTTCTATCTCCTAACAGCTGTTTAGTGGGTTGCCTTCCCCTATCCAGTTCTCAACACTTGGGGTCCTTACGACCAGAATTTTAGTTTATTACGTGGAAAAACATGACTCTTAGGGGAAGTGGCTATCCAGAAAAAATTTAGAATGGGTGAGGTTTTAACTTACCAGGTGAAGAGGAGCTGCACAGAAGTGGGAGTGACACTTCAAATATGCGCATGCTCAAAAGCGAGAATTTCGAGTTCTTTTTCAAAAAATGCTAGTTGTCAAACCTTGACGGTAGAGGTTTGAAAATCCGAAATCTCTCCCGTAGATTACCACTCTCTTCAGGAGCAAAACAACTCATATTTAAGGATTGAAGGGTGAACCTGATATAAGATATTAAGAAATCAAAATATTTTCAGCCTTTCGTTCATCAACTGATATATGACTTTCCTCGTGGCAAAAGTGAATCATAATGAGGAAACAATTTTCCTCATTCTCCGTACAGATACTAATTAATGGAATTCACCGAGAAGATTATTTTTATTTCTTCACTGTCACATCGTTCGGCTTTTGTGCGATGCTTGTGTACAGTCGCTCAAAAAAATATCCGAACACTATGGTTGATTACAGAATTCAGAAAAAATATCTGGCAACGATATTTTTAGAAATTGATGATCTGGCAACCTTCGTGTCATGTGACACGATATAGTTATATTATTATCGATTATAGTTGACCGGTGATATTGAAACAATTGTTTTGACTAATATAATAATAAAATGTGAAATTTGAAAATTGCAACTGTAAAAAAGTAAGATATCATGTATTGAATTAGACTTTTATTAAATCTTTAACTTATCTGCAGTAATATTTTCTAATAAAAAAGTTAGGATTTCAGGACCTTCAAATTTGTTTGGCAATTAAAACCACAGTTCTATACATATGCTATAGAAGAAGAAATTATATGTCTGCGCCACTGAATGCCATGGATCAGTCAGGAGGTAATGTTATGGAGGAAGAGTGGCAAGGCATAATTTAGATCTGGGGAGGGGGGGATATCAGGGACATAGCCCCACCCTTTGAGAATTCTAGAAAGAAGAATGGAGGTGAAAAGTTATTAAAAGTATGTATATTTCATCCATTTTTCAAGAAATTTTTGAGATGCCATTAAAACTGAGTGAAAAATTTTCCAGTTTCTCCCCCTCCCTCCACCATTTATTTATAGATCTGAACTTGCTATATAGGTATTTCTTAACTCTGAAATTTATTCCCACATAACCACAATATCTTGAATATATCCAAAATATATTAGAGATAACTAACGGATATTTTTATATCTTAAATATCTTATAGATATTGTGCTTGTGTGGGTTTAACACTAGTAGTATAAGGAACGGGTCAACCTAAAGCTCAATGTTATCCTATGAAAAGTAGAGTTGACATAAATCACTAATGATGGTGGGTTCCAATCACTTGAAATGGAATCTACATCAAAATCATTCGTCCGTTATAACAAGGGGGAAGCCCAATTCACAAAATTGTCAGAAACATGAATTGTCAGATTTCCCGAAAACCATGTGATCGAATCAGATAAATGGAATGGATTCGTCTCGTTCAGACTTTCACAACGTACCCACGTGACTAGGATATGAGCAATATTTAAGAGATCGATATCGAGTCCGGGTTCGACCTTCATGTCATTTGTTATAACGCTTTTCATTATGGTTAGAGGAATAACATGGGATCATTTAGGCTTAGCAGATAATCAAAATTATTAATATAGCTTTCTATAATATATGTCATATAGATGGTAACTGTAATAAAAGCTTGTTGGGAACAGAATAACCCTACTGATGGATATACTAATAAAATTCAAAAGCAAAGTTAATTTTGCTTAAAAAATAAGTTTAAAAAACTTTGAAAGGAAACTTATTTGATGAAATTAAGAGATTTATCTCTGTTGAATGATTTGTGCTTCTTACAGGAGAACACGATTGTACCACGTCATAACTGCACAAATTTAGCTGTCACTACGTTAAAAATACATTACAGGTGTCCTTTCTGCGCAGCTTGGTGAACTCCTTTTTTGCCCATGGTAAAGTTGCCAAAGATATCTCTAGTATATATAGAACTCTGTGATCACTTTAGTGATTCAATATGTAACTAAAATAGCATCATCCATTCACATGCCACCATAAGGAAGCGGTTAATTTTCTGTTCATGTTGCACACAATAGGCTATATGTCTATTTCACATGAACCCTAAAGGCTTAGAGAATGTTTTGGAAGAGGAGACACTGGACAATTGTTTGTAGAGAAATGGAAACCTCCTGTCAGAGCCATCTAGTATGTTCCTTAATGTGTACAGAGTATTACTCTTCTGCATATGTGGCTAAGCTTTATGTCCGACCCCATGAACAGAGGCCTTTTCAAACCCAACAGTGGCATTTTTCTCACCAATAGCTGGGTGGGAATTTAGTATAGATAAATTTCAATGCTGGCATGTTTGAAACTCAAACCTGGGAAGTTATTTCGGATATGAATTTTATACCTGAGCCAATGGACTATGTGGATCAGAAAGGAGATAGTGTCATGGCCGAACAGTTGGCGAAAACACCAGCAAAGTACATGTACACAAGTGCAACAATATTCAAAATGGATCATCTGTGGAACTAATTAAAGCTAAATTAATTATACAGAATACTTGCAAATTATCTTGCTGAGAATTTTTAAATTGGCACAAAATGATAAATAGTATTAATTGCTGCTAAATCAGAAAAATATATGCTGGAAGAACTGAAACAAATGTTTTATTTTTATTGTTATTCTGTTAATATTTAGCAAAAATTATGGTAATTTGAATGCATATCATTGAACTTTCTTTTTACTTAATTGATTTCAGTGTCTTATTTAAACTTTCACACAAATATAAATTAATATTTTAATTCAAATATTTTTATGACTCCCACCCCTCCATGGCCTGGTTGGGGGTTCGTTGTCCAGTATTTCATTGGGAAAAGTTGGCAACCCTACTACCAATGTTCTAATAAAAAAATAGGGTTCTATATATGCTAGAGATAGCTCTGACAACCGTCCATGGACAACAAAAAATTCATCAAGTTGGGCAGAAAGGACACCTGTAATGTATTTTAACGTAGTGACAGCTAAATTTGTGCAGTTATGACGTGGTACAATCGTGTTCTCCTGTAAGAAGCACAAATCATTCAACAGAGATAAATCTCTTAATTTCATCAAATAAGTTTCCTTTCAAAGTTTTTTAAACTTATTTTTTAAGCAAAATTAACTTTGCTTTTGAATTTTATTAGTATATCCATCAGTAGGGTTATTCTGTTCCCAACAAGCTTTTATTACAGTTACCATCTATATGACATATATTATAGAAAGCTATATTAATAATTTTGATTATCTGCTAAGCCTAAATGATCCCATGTTATTCCTCTAACCATAATGAAAAGCGTTATAACAAATGACATGAAGGTCGAACCCGGACTCGATATCGATCTCTTAAATATTGCTCATATCCTAGTCACGTGGGTACGTTGTGAAAGTCTGAACGAGACAAATCCATTCCATTTATCTGATTCGATCACATGGTTTTCGGGAAATCTGACAATTCATGTTTCTGACAATTTTGTGAAATGAGCTTCCCCCTTGTTATAACGGACGAATGATTTTGATGTAGATTCCATTTCAAGTGATTGGAACCCACCATCATTAGTGATTTATGTCAACCCTACTTTTCATAGGATAACAATGAGCTTTAGTTGACCCATTCCTTATACTACTAGTGTTAACTAAATTTCAGCATTAAGAAATATCTACATGGCATTCTCAGATCAATAACTAAATGGGGGGAGTGGGAAGCGAGAGACTGGAAAAGTTTTCACTCCGTTTCAATGGCATCTAAAAAATTTCTTAAAAAATGGATGAAATATACATACCTTTAATAACTTTTCACCTTCATTCTTGTTACTAGCATTCTCAAAGGGTGGGGCCCTGTTCCCTGATGTCCCCCACCCTTAAATCAGGCCTTGTCGCATCGTAGTTAAGTTGATATATTTTAGTTTTATTTACCAAAAAAATGTCCATTCAATAGCTTCCTAACATGGGTAAAGAGCAAGACAAATGCATGCACTTTTGCGACGAATCTATTATTTTGACCAATTGTTCGGCCATTACACTGTTTCCTTACTAAACCATGGCGTCCAATGGTGCAGATGTAGTTCTCGTTCTAGTATATATAGATGCTCAAAATCTCCTATTATGTGTTCAAGGTTCAAGGTGTAATAAAGGTTAGTGATGCCCACATGTGTTCATTCATCAGCGGTAAAGATCACTTCTAGCGCAGTTAATCTAAATTAGTTGGAGGAATCTGCATTTAAATTCGAGGGAAGTCTTGTTATTTAAACAGGACGTTATACAAGTGATACAGCAACGAATTATCCTGTTGCGATACACATATTGAATCGCCAGCATGGTTCATCTCTTTTCGATCTAGTGCCCATCACGTGATCGGTAATGGTCTCGGTTAACAGATACTATCTTATCCTGGAATAATGCCCCTTAGGGATTTCGCACGGGACGGTGACAAACGTTGATACTAGGGGACGATTGGAACCTATATTCGGAGAGCATTAAAAAGAAAATACCCAAATCTTTCTTGTTAAGTAAGGAAGTAAACAGTTATGCTAACTGTAACTGGCATCACTTTCACAGGGAGTTGACGTGATTAATGGGTGTTAATGAATAGGTTACTGGTTCGTACACATAACAATGGTAAGTTTTCTAAGATTTGAATTATAATTCCTCTAAACATAGTGAGAATTTATTTTTTTGTCATTTCAGTCATTTCAAAACAAAAATATTGTTTTGAAATTTGCATATCTCAGCGTGTAAACAGGACATTTTTCCATAAGTGTCGAAAACATATAAAAAAAAAAGTAAAATTGCACAGTAAATATTTCAGAATATAAATCTGCATTATTTAGCTAAATAAATCCTAAATTAGTTTACTGGCATTTGGCAGTGTTTTGAACATGCGCGAATGAATATTTGGAAATCCTTGTTTCGATGAAATCTTAGGGAACTAACCTAACTTAAAATAGATTCAGTTAATTACGTGCATATGACTAGAATTAAAAATAATAAAATGTTCGGATGAAATGGGAAGTGAGATCAGATAGAGCAAGAGCACTTAGGTTATGGGTCACACAGTTGGTGAAATGACCAGGTCATAAAATCCCCAAGTGCTCAGAGAAAGCTGGGGGTGAGAGGATTTACTGGACAGCTGTTAGGTGACATATTAGCCTACCATCAAGACCATCAGTGTGGTCTTTAATGTGTACAACATATGGCTCTCCCACAAACAAGGCCATGGTTTAACATCCAATCTGACAGATAACCTTTGATATCCCATACTGATTGAGGGCAGGGGAATTTGTGGAGATAAATCTAAATGCTAGTCCGGGTAGGACTTGAACCTGGGAACTACAAATTACAAGTCTGGTGAGCTATGAACTTAGCCATCCCTGCCCCAGTTGTGAGCTGGGTGTGATCCAAACCCACACATCCCTGGTGAAGTATCAGGTGCTCTGAGCTGCTGGCTGGAAAAGCATTTGATATAATGACAAGGTTGTGTTGAGGTATCTTAGCTCAGTCAAGTTGAAACTTTTTCGCTAGCTATATTTATTCTGTCAATAAATAATATATTTTTATTGTGGCAGTTGCTGTTCTATGGGAGGATATCCAACTTAGGAGGAGAAATGCTAGTCAAGAAGGTCTTCAAATTTTGAAAATGTCTAGCACTAAGAGTGAGGAGCATCAAATATTTTAAGAGAACATTATATTTTACTCATAATTACAAAGTGTTACCTAATGTTTGGAATTCCTTTTAGATTTTTGGTTGTAAAATAGCTGTTAGGAAAGGTGTAAAAATATGATTCCAAGAAATCTGTAAAAGTCAAGTTGGAAAGAAATTGAGCCTTGCAGGAACCTATAGCAGAAAGGAAAAATACATGGAGTTTTGATAAATACTCCAAATGGCCTCCTTCTGTGCAAAGCCAGAGCATTGGAAACAAACCTTTGTTTAAGAAAATTCCAATCTTTACAGTGAACACAGTGAGTGATAGATAAATAGCTGATTTATTTCACAATTGTCACTGTTAAGAGATTTATGTCTCCCGTGTTGCAGATAGAGATGCTAAAATGATTGGATGGTTATAGTTTGTTTTAGGTGTAGTGCAGTTAAAAGCTGAAGTACATTTACTGCTATGGGAGGCATATTCTTGGCTGGTACTCTTGCCATAGTTGCTGCCGAGGCTTACACTTAGTTGCTGCGGTGCTTTAGTCAGTATACTGGTCCTATAGCATTTTCAGGTGGTGGTTGGCACTGTGTGCTGATGCACGGAAGGTTCATCTGTTTTGCACATGGTGGCATTGTTTTTCTAAGTGTGCTACAGGATGACATGCTATGGTGTATGGTAACAGTGGATCTGTTCTTCCAACTTTAACTCTGATGTTTGGTAGAGACATCTGCTGCTTTACACATTTGACATATATTCATGAGCATAATGCATTTCTTCAGATACTGTCAACTCTTTGGCAAATGGGGTTGATATAATTGCGGTCCCTCTAGTGGTGCTCCTATAATTTAAACCGGAAATTGTGTAATAGCAAGTTCCAGATGGTTGGGAGGGGGTCAGATCATTGTTGCATAGTTCTTTTTTAAGGTTTATAATTAAATTTTCCATGTTGTTTAGTTGAAATTTTGTGGGTGGAGATGGTATTATTTTATAATTAAGTTTAGTTGCTGTTAGGTTGTTTTGAATTATTGTTTACATTAGTGCTGTATGGCCTACTTTTTTCTTAATATCTGTTTCATGTTCGGTGATGTGATTGTCGATTTGTCTGTATGTTTTCCCTATGTAGTTATTTTTGTTTTGGAGTAATTAGTGTGGGTCGTCAATTTTTATGTTACACATTCCTCTCGTGAGTTTAGTTTTGTCTCTGTCATTCAGTACAACTTTCTTTTGTGTTTGTTATAGAGCTAGGAGCTTTCATATTGTATTTCTTTAAGATGTTATTTAGTGAATGTGAGAAGCCTGGAATGTATGGGAAAGCTATAGTATAATTGGATTTAACTGATTCTTCTTGTGCTAGTGTTGATTAGCCCACAGATTTTCATTATGAAGGTTTTCTCATAGCCGGCTTCTTGACCTATTCCATAAATATAGTTAATTTCATTTCTTAATAAAACTTTAGATGATACATAGCAATATGCTTTATAAAAGTACGTGTTGAAAGCTGCTGCTTTATACGAAGTGGGGTGGTTAGATTTAGCTGATATTAGATTTGGTACAAAGGTGGGCATTTTGTACACAGTTGTATTGCATTTTAGATTATTATGTGCTATCATTATATTTAGATATGGTAATTGCTGGTTGGTCTCATTGATACATGTAAACTTTATGGTTTGACTTGTCACCAGACTGGATCTTCTTTGCTCTCTTGCATTTTTATGGTTGGTAAGATGTTATTGAAGATATCTAAATGATTATGTAATTCCTCTTAGCTGTGGTCCCAGAATATTAAAATATCGTCTATAACATAGGATAGTATTGGTTTAAGTTTACTTTTAGCCAGGGCTGTTTCTTCTACATGCCTCATTACTGCATCAGCCATTAATCTGGAAAGAGGGGAGGCCATGGGTACATCCTCCATCTGAACCCAGGTTTCTCCATTTACCACAAATCAGTTGGAGGAGGTGGCTAGATCAAGGGCTTCATGTATGCTAAAGTACTGTTGTGTTGATAATTGTGAAATAAATCAGTTATTTAAGCAAATTCCTTCAGATCTCAGACATTTGTGTGATGTGGTTTGGTGGCAAACTCTGTTGAACATATTGTTTTGGAGTGTTCTCTTTTAAGATCAAATTGGTGGTGGCCACAAGAAGCCTCATCATTGAGTTCTGAAGCAAAAATTTGTTGGCACTTAGGTTTTGGAACTAAGGCAGTGTTATCTACAGTGAAGAACTCAGCAAAGTTAAATGCTTGTTAGAATATTGGCAGAGAGTATTCAAAAGAAATAGAATATAATTATAAATTTTTTTTTTCTTCTGAGAAGGACGTCAACAACTAACTAACTAAGGACTTTAGAAAAAAAGGGAAAGTGTGACAAATTGAAGTTAAACCTTTATGCCACCTCTGTTTTTTCCCACTCATGCACTACTGGTCCATTGTATTTCACAATCATTTACAGACAATTACTTGAATAGTAATAAATTAACCTTTAAGCAGCTGTTTGCCACAGAGGTCTCATGGTAGCCTGTCAGTATAATATACCATAAAGAAGATATATAAAGGAAGACATCATTAGAAAAACATCCATGCGTTTACTAGTGCTCAGAGTCCCTAGTAAACCAAGGCTCAGTAACCAATTGTACTAACCACTTGGCATGGCTAATAGTCAAAGATTATCCACAGACTTGTCACCAGACTGGATCTTCTCTGCTGTCTTGCATTTTTTAACAGTTTATTTCATATCTTCCCCCCTTTTTTTTTTGTCCTGTATTGATTTTCATCATGATCCTGAAGCAGCCATGGACTACAGAGGTCCACCCACACTATGCAGTTTAGTTCTCCTAACATATCTGTTCTGAGTTATAGCTGCTGCATCTGACCACTGTAGACCTAACAAGACCTATTTGACATTGTCTGCCCACTGCATCCTAGGTCTCCCCTTCTTTCAGAAGCCTTTATTAGGCACACTCTTCATAACCCTATTCACTAATTTATAATTATACATGTGGGCAACATGGACAAATCAATGGAGTCTCTCTCTGCACAATATGCTACTCAAAGGAGGTTGCAGACTATTTGCCTAACTTCATTACTTACAAAGTTGAACTATCCCCAAGATACTGCACAAGTATCTAGAATCAGAGACATAAAGTTTTTTGTTTACAAATGGTCCAAGTTTCAATACCATAACTAACCCTAGAAAGAACCAAACTATTCAGCCTAAATTTAGTTTTTAGGTGTATATGCCTATTTCTCCACACTCTCCATAGATTCTTAAAAGTCCCAGCAGCAATCCCTATTCATCTTTGATCTCATGCTGTACACCACCATTATCTGTTACATAGCTCCCAAGATAATTAAACAGACACTTGCTCAAGGGTGCAACCATTCAGATTAACTGAATTAATTGAATTTCACCAGTGTTTATATTGAGAACATATGAAGAAAACATCCATGCTATTGATATTATATGATGTAAATAGGTATGTTTCAGTTTCTATGGCATGATTTCTCAAACTTTTCTAGCTATTAGACCCCTTTATGTTTTTGAAGCAAACATGCACAATACAGCTGAGCCACCATTTAAGTTTTTTCATTTAAATTCTTCCAAACAGTGCTGAGACAAAATAAAAATCGTAATGGTAAAAAATACTCACTTTGAAATACCATTAGAGAAACAGGGTACATATGCAGTTTATGGCACTCAACGTACTAGGTGGTGCCTTGAATTAAAACTGAATGTAAGGTATAAGTAATGTAAGTAAATAACTTACACTATGTTAGTGATGTAATGTATTTTCACCATATTGAATGATTTACTGGATTGTCTGTTGGTATGTTTCATGTGGCCTCTAATTCTTAATTTTATTTTTCCCCATTCTAAGGTGAATAAAAAGTTACAAAAGAGTTTACAGAATTTTCCCCCTTCTCCAAAAATATTTTTTTCTTGCAATGTGGATTTAATTGCCATATATGTAACATAAAGTATAAATTTTATTTCATAGGTAAATATTGAATGTTGTAGGTGATTTATGATATTTAGTTAATATATGTTTATTCTCTGTTATTATGTTAAGTGGTAAATCTGGGGTGATGGACTTTCTGATGCATTTCTGTATTTTTACTGAGACATTCTTTAAAGTAACATATTTTTTGTTATAGGGTGGGGGGGGGGAGTACTTTGATGACACAGTTTCAAAAGTGTAGGATAGTTTCTTGTAGTATGCT
Organism: Ryuthela nishihirai; assembly: GCA_038380435.1. NCBI lineage: Eukaryota > Metazoa > Arthropoda > Arachnida > Araneae > Heptathelidae > Ryuthela > Ryuthela nishihirai. The sequence continues at coordinate 25,379,360 of JAWZYU010000003.1, forward strand.
TTATTTAAAATGGTTGTTTCTGGTGAGATTAGCTAATGTGTTTTTTAATAATGTGGATAGGCTCTGCATTGTTTATGATAATTAGTGTTTTTTAGGCTTTACCTAATAAGGGATTATTTTAGTTCCAGGATCTTTTTTCATACTGTGGATTAGTGGTGAATTATTTATGATAATTCATGGTTTTTTAGGTTTGTTGTCTCTGATGGAATTGTTTAATTTTTTTTTTATACTGTGGATCAGTGGTGAATTGTTTGCAATAATTTGTGTTTTTAAGCTTGTCTTTTATGGGATTATTTAGTTCCAGGGTTTTTTTTTTATTACTGTGCATCTGTTGTTAATTCTGTAACAATTTTGTTTTTCAGTCTTGCTCTTTCTGATGAGATTGCTATGGGGAAAGTCGGGGGGGGGGGGGGGGGGGGGGGGGGGTTAAAAGTGTGGGATGTCAGTTTGTTCAGGTTAAAATAGTTGTCTCCTGTGAGATTATTTTGTTCTGTACTTTTTGATTGTGAATGGCAGTTTATTGGTATATTTTTAATACAATGCAATAATGCGGCGGCAACTGATGGAGACGAAAAAACATTTTTTTTGCTAAAAGAATTAAACCAAAACAGTTTCTTAAAATTCCTTCTGTAACAAAAAAACAACAACTAAATATGTGATTTAAACTAATAAAAAAATACATTTTAATATAAGAGAAAACAAAATCAACTTCTCAGAAAGGAAAGTTCTACAAATAATAACCCTAAATAATTGTATTACTAGCAGACAAGAGGCCGTACAGTGAGAATACACAGAGTAAAGTATATAATGATAAACACTTATTCCTATGCATAAAACTTTTTTCCCACAAATAAAATTGCCAGAAGTAATATCTGACAAATTTTCCTAATTACACATATTGCTGTGTAATGAATGTCAGCCAGCACCATCCGAGGCTACTTGTTAAACAGCCTATTATTGCTAACAAATAAATTTTTCATTCCACAATTAAAAAAAAGCTTGCAAATATCAATAATTTCACTGAGACCATTATTCTATCAAGCGCATAACCCTTAACAACCTTTCTGCAATTTAAGAAAACCTGAGAACAGTGTTTCGTACCATGATAACGATTACATCAAATGCAATGGAAGAAAAATTTCTGCTATCCCTCACCCACACCCCCAATGAAAAAAACCCCTCACAACTGCTAATTACCAACAAATAAAATTCCCCTGAAACAAGACATAAACACACAAACTACATTAGTGAAATACAACTGCCTTCCTACATATTCCAAATTGTTCCACCCACCTCCTCTTTTCCCATATTTAAAACACTAAATACATTCCCAAAATTTAAATTCCTTAAACTAGTCACACAAACAAAAATTAACATAAATAAAGCAACAGAATTAATCTCATCACAGGCAATACACATCAAAAAACAAGAAAATCAGAAGCAATTCCCCCTCCCTCAGATCTGGCTCTGCTTAGAGGCATAGACTTGGAATGATGCAATGACCAAAGATACAAGGGTAGGAACTTTGTAATTGGATGTTGTTGGGAAAAAACAAAAATCCATACTTTACAGGGTTACTTGGCTATGAACTATTGATCAGTAAACAGATTGAAGGCCTTAAGATCAAGTGACATTTATGCTTCTTGTAAGTTACTCTGTGTACTTTGTTATTAAAGAAGAGCAAACTGTGCCTGGCTGTGAGAGTTCAGTTGTTGATCACAAATAGCAGAAAGAGTATTTAGCAGGTACAAGGGACAGATGAATGAATGAAGAGGTTTTTATGCAAAATGGTACTACAAAAAATTTTTCTTTGTGGCCAACAGAAAAGTTAAAATATATGATCATTAACAAGTCTAAATTAATGTGATTTCACCAGTTCTCACAGATTTCATTCTTTGTTATCTTCTCTTATTTTAAAGTGTCATATAGGACATTTTTGTACTAAGTATGAATAGCACAGGAAATTTGACAGTAAAATTAAGTTATTTGAATAATCAACATTCATATGTAGAGGAGAATTTTATTAGTAATGCTATTAAATTTAGTTAAATCAGTTGGTATTTGTAAAAAAAAAGGTTTGCTCACATCCTAGGTCTTCCCCTTTTTCTGATACCCTTAGGCACACTGTTCATAATCCTATTTGCCAATCTGCAGCTATGCATACAGGCAACATGGCCAAACCAATGCAGTCTCTCTCTGCACAATATGCTGCTCAAAAGAGGTTAATGACTCCTTCTTCTAACTTCATCATTACTTACAAAGTCAAACCACCTAATGCCCAAGATACTGCATAAGCATCTAGAATCAAAGGCATTAAGTTTCGTGTTATCCTGCTTACAAAGGGTCCATGTTTCACTACCATAACTAATCTTCGAAAGAACCAAACTATTATACAACCTAATTTTAGTCTTTAGGTGAATGTGCCTATTTTTCCATACTCTCTATAGGTTCTTAAAAGAGCAGCATTCCCTATTCTTCTACTTATCTCATGCTGCACATCACCAGTATGTTACATAGCTCCCAAGGTAATTAAACTGAGACACTTGATCAAGAGTGCAGCCATTCAAAGCAACTGAAGCACTATCTGCCTGACTAATTTCCATCACTTTAGTTTTTTCTCTGTTTATCACCAAACCTACTGTTACCAGTCTCATCAACTGCCCTAATGAACGAATTCATCTCATCATCATTAGCCAACAAGTCCAAATCATCTGCATAATCTAAATTGGAAATTTTGAAATCTCTAGACCATTTAAGGCCAAAATCTTTCCCTTGCAAAGAATTTTGCATAACATAATCAATAATCAAACTAAAGAAAAAAGGAGACAAAATGCACCCTTGTCTAACTCTACTAGCAATGCTAAACCAATCACTGCAAGACGTACCAACTCTCACACACAACTCAATGTTATTATAGAGAGCTCTCATTACACTAACTTATCAGGTATTGCATATGATCTAACAATCAACCACAAATTATGTTGATCAACAGAGTCAAAAGCCTTTTTGAAGTCTATAAAGCTAGCAACCACAGGTTTCTGAAACTGATAAAAGGGACTGGGTTTGAGCCCTAGGTAAGGCATGGATGTTTGTGTTGTCTTTCTACTTAGGTCTTGCATTCTTCACAGAGATCTTTCCTGTGACACATTGAACTGACAGTTTCCTGTCAGACATCTGGCAAGCAGCTGCTTGAGGGGTAATTATTTATTTAACATAATCTCCATTTTACTAACATCTCAGTATTTTTGTTTCATTTTGAATAATTCAGTCTATTTAAATATCCAGGAAATGAGGTAGAATTTATGTATTTTTTTATTATTTAACTGGAATCGTTATATTTTATATTGAGCATAAATTTGAGTATGTGGGCAGACGTGTAACGTCATTAGTGGCAGAAATCAGCAGTTTCCCATGGTTTTTGCAGCTACTAGAGAGCCGTCCCATGGCCGAATGGTTAGCACGCTTGGCTTCTGATCTAAGGGACCTGGGTTCGAGCCCCGGGAAAGGCATGGTTGTGTGTGTTGTTTTTCTGCTGAGGTCCTGCCATCCTCTCAGACCTTCTACTATGGCATAATAAACTGACAGGCTCCTGTCAGACCTCTGTGGCAAGCAGATGCTTGAGGGGGTATTTATTTATTTTATTTTTAGAGTGATCAGTCCCAAATTTGGTGGGGTGGTCCCACTTAGTTCCAATTCTGTTGGGGTAACAGACCAGGTTCCTAGCTGCTTTGTGGGTCAGGAGTAATCTCTTGAAGTGTCCAAAATTTCTGGGGGTGCTGCTGTTGCCTTCTTTGTGAATGGAATAGTACACTGTGAATTAAGTTATTAATGGCCATACATTTGGTGCCAAACCTTTGGCGGGATTTAATTGTGACTGAGGTAGTATGTTAAAAGTGGAAAGCTGTGAGTGAAATTATTGATGGGAAGAGTTATCAATGGACATATGTTTCATGCCAAACTTTTGTCATGGATTTAAGTAGTAAACAAATATTGTATATCTTCATATTCAAATAGAATTTTTTTTTAGCCTTTTGTTACTATATTATAAAACTAGCAGCAAAAATTTTACAATGTATTAAATTTTTTGTTACCAAATATTCAGCATGTTCATGTAAAAATTCCTGTTGAACTAGTGGTATTACTTTCTTATAAAATCACAGCTTATTACAACATTCAGTACTTTGGTATACACTTTTATGATGTATCAAGATATAAAAGTACAGGTAGTCTCTGACTTTACGTAAGGTTTGAAGTGGAAAAAATTTCTGGTCTTGTGTAGAGGTTGGAGGTGGCACATGCACAAAGCAGCATCCCTTAAAATGTATGTATGTTCATGTTTGCAACTTCCATTGTTCATTCCATATTAGATTAATATATATACTTTTCTGTTTATTATATTTTTAATTTTTGAGCTGAATATATAAATTTCAAAATGTGTGTATCAAAGAAATAAATATATGTGTATTTTTATATTGTTTATTTCTTGTGAAATGAAGACATAGACATAAAGAAAAAAAAGTGATAAATTAATATTTCTTATGTAGAAGATTGTAAACCATCAAAATGCGATATTTGTGAGATACAGTAGTAAAAAGTAATGCAAATAAATATTTTTAATCAAGGATCCTAATTTACATAAAAACTCAGCTTATATAAGGTCTCCAGTAACCAAATCCTTATGTAAGTTAGGGATTACTTGTATACAGATGTGATTACTAGACAATGTTTGAAAATACTTTTATAAGGTTAACTATGGAAGTTGTATTGCTGTTTTTTTTTTCTTTATACGCCATAATGTGTTTCAATCTGATAATCACTTCTGTCATATTTCTAGAGAGGCATGGGTTCAAATCCTGCATGTCGCCAAAACTTTTTTCCACAAAAATGATCAGTTATTTACAAATGCCATAATGGTAAAAAATTCAAAAATAAATATGATAGTTGTTGTATGTGACATTTACATACCAGTTGTGATGTTTTTAATGATTTTGTTTTGAATCAAAACCAATGGCTTTAGAATAGTTATACATGTTTCATCATATAACAACAAACCATAATAACTGCTGACAGAATATATGAATAGTAAATAATAATTATCATTCATGTTATACAGCAAATTTTTATAATTATCAGCAATATTTTAATATTTAGTCAGCAAATTTTTATAATTATTACTAGAAAGGGGAAAGTAATGTATAAAGGAATTTCTCCTGTGTGATTCAACAAATGTTTAAAATGAATCAAATAATATTAGAGAAGTCAGCTGTTATATATCCTTTTAAATGTAGCTGAATTTATTAGTTTTTTTGTGTAAAATGCATGTGTTAAATATTATGTTGCTACAGGTTTTTTCCAAAGGATTTAAAGAAAGGAGACTTTTTGTATTCCAAAGTGACTAACTGATTGCTGGCTTGTGGTACATGATGCAAGTAAGAGTTGACATGGATTTCCTGCTTGGCTTAACATGAAGTAGAGCATTAAGTATGGCAGTTCCACCTGTTCCTCCTAGAGGCAGTCCCAAATCATGGTTGGGAGAAGAGAAGATTGGGGATCACACAAGATGGAGATCTGGAAGGCAGAATTCATATTCTGAAAGCACTTCACAAGCTAAAGCATCGGATATTTGTTTCAATGACCAATTCTCACCACATCAGTATGATGCTTGTTCAGTAGGTTAGCTAGAACATTTTTTCTTACTTCTCAATATTTGTTGATATGAATATTAATACTCAGGATACCTTTCCTGTTAAATAAAGAAATTTATAAAGTTATGAAAATTCCTTATGATCCAGGTAGGACTGGAAACATACAACCAATAGTTTCATGCTAGCTGCTCTGTCGAACTACTGAGTTCATTAAAATTTTCAGTTAAATCACAATTTAGTTAATATGAATTATGTGTCTTTATATACAATAGAAATTTATATGTAATACAGTATATACATAAATTTCTAGATTTAAAGGGCATAATTTAGCTACAGTTATCAGGTTATACGAAGAACTACAAAGCAATATAAATAAAATATTTGCGACAGATAATTTTTAAATTTTTTTTTTCCTACAGAAAAAAAAAATCTGGAGTAAATTAACAAACAGAAATAGATCTTATTATATACCAAAATGATGTTTTTTATCACATAACTTTTGCACCAAAGATTTAATTAACCTATTTTATTTTTCCATTCAATACTGTGTCACTGGTTCTTGATTTTATTTTTTCAACACTCATCCATAATGAAATAGTCAAAATTTCTAATTAATAAAATAATCAATTTGCCAATGATGGCAATTTTTATTTGTAAAACATAATGATTGGAATAAAGAAAAAAATGGTTAAATTGTACAAAATGAAGCAAAAAAAAGTTTATAAATTAAGAAATATTTCATTTAGAATTAACTAAAAAAGGGTTAAATTTGCAACACTGATAAGGTATTAAATTCTGAACAATAAAGTAACAGAAATTCTAAGAGAAAAGAATGCTGCGTAGGCGTCAAGAATGTTTTCAATATTTTTAGTCGTGAAATTTAATTTTAGGATCTGAGTAATAAATCGTATGCCTTCTGCACGTGCTTAATTATCTAGCTGTTGTAAATGTTTTTGCTACATAAACGTAGATTTTGTCATTTGAACAAAACATTTTGTTGTGGCAATATGTAAAAAATAATGCATAGTCCAAAGAACCAGAATGTGCTGGATAATGCTAATTATTTTTCACCATATTTTGTGTTACTTATTGAATCCTAATAATTCAATATTTAACAAATAACAATAATTGCAAATGAACATTTAACCATTTAATGGCCAAAAAATCTCAGAAAAGGGTTGTAAAAGAAATTAGCACTATTTGAACTAGTCCATTTCAAATTTCGGCTGTTTTGGGACACTGGGCATTAAATGATTGCAAGTTTTCATAGCATATGGATTTAAAATGCATATAAAATGGCAGAGAAATATTAATTTCATGACTTTTTTGTACTTTTGATGAAATATGAATTTTTTTAAGTAAATTTGCAGGGTTTATTACCAGCATATTTTGCAAAATACAATAATTATATTGGTAGTGTAGCATTCAGTTAGGACAGTGTGGCAACACTGTTAGGTTGATAATAGATTAACTGTGTTGCAAGGAATATATGAAAGGAAGGTTATGTCCTAAAGTATTAACCTGTAACTAGAGGTGAGGAAGATGATGGCCATATGTTTGGGCCCATGAACACTGCCAAATATGTGTTAGGTATCAAGTTAGTGTATTCACTTTATGATGAATGAAATACTCTGTTAAAATACTATTAAGTGATTATGATAATGGTAGAATTAAATAACATATAAAAATGAATACATGTGAGATTATTTTTTTTTTGAAAAGTAAATCAGCATATTTTGCAAAATGCAATAATTGTATAACCTTTATTAATAAAAGTATAACATTTAGTTAGGGCAGTGTGGTAACACATACACCCAGAAAGCATAAAATATTTCATTGCAGAGATGAACAAAAGTTTTGAAAATTGTAAAAGAAAGGTATTTAAAAATATTCTAAAACGAAATGTTGAATAAATAGATTGGGAAAAACTTATTTAGCAAAGCTCTTGTTTAATTCATGCTATTTTGGAATGATCCTCTACTTGTCCAGATATGAAAAGCCCATATCCTTCAGTTTTGCTGCTATTACTATTGCTATCTGTGCTGAATGTTGCTGCCTTTTACTACCAGTTTATGTGAGTATAGATCTCGGAGTTGATAAGAACCAAAATCGGCTTTCCCATGCACATAGTGCATATCAGACTTGAATGTTTTAAAATGTAGGAACAAAATTGCACTAATTTATTTATATTTGAATTAAATGTAAAATTCTAATATTACTCGTACAAATTTTTGGCTTAACTATATTGTCATACCTTGTCACTTCAATACAATATTTTGTCACTTGGAGGACTGATGTTTTGTACGACAATAAGGAAATCGGTAAGTCTTATTAGAATTGCATAAGCTTCATTTAATGAAATGTCATGCTAGGTTAAATGCAAGAAAATGTAATTATATAATCCTTTACTTTTCATATTGTTAAAGTTAAACACAGCAACACTGAAATTGCACAGCTAAGAATTTTCAGTACTTTTGCCAAAGAAATTTTCAGTGTTTTCACTTAGTAATGTTTAAGGCAGGTTTGCTGGTAACCATTGTCCCCAGAAATGTCACCTACAGTTTGAAAAGGGAAATTTCCAGATGTTTTTTTCCCTTCTTGTTAATGATGCCAAGCCCAAATCCCTTCAGTGCCACAGCTGGCACCACTCTTCTTTCATTTAAGGGAGTAGTGACTGCCCCTCTACCACCACCACTTTTGATGCATACATAGCTATATAAATTAAAGAATCAGATGGTAAATCCTTACCTATGTGTGATATAGCAGAATGAATGGCAGTTTGCAATGTCAGTTCCATGAGTCTGTTACTTAGCAGTGTGAGCCTATCTGTAACATTTAGTTGTGTATTTTGTTCCCTAGAAATGAAGCAGGATCAATTAACTTTTGATAGCTTTCTATAAAAGTTAAAAACTGTAGATGATGGTATATTAGTTGTGGTGGAACATCATAGTGAACTAAAATGTGAAGTTCATTGTGATGCCCCCTCATTCACTTTTACTTTACCTTAACAAGTTTTGCTTAACTTACCTTATAATTATCATTTTGGGGATTTTTTTTTTCATTTTTGGCATCACAGTGCTCGTTTCCAAGAGCATAGGAGTTACGCATGTGCAACTCCGAACTTCCGATTGGCACCTGCTAAAGTGCGTGTACAAGGACACGCCCCCTCTTGCATCATAGCTTGCGCCGATCGTCGTGTTATGCAAATGTCTTTCCTGGCATGCAACATGCTATGTGCTGGCTTTGTAGCCTCTTGTTATAACCTGGTGACATGTTTGAGTTAGAGTAGCACGAGCACAGAGAGAGAGAGCACAGTTTTGAGTTAGTTGAGAAAGAGTGTAGTTTTGTTGAAGAGTTTGTAGAAATGATGTAGTATCTTCTTCATTGAAGTTTTGGTGAGAGTTTTTAGAAATAAATTTGTTTGTTACAGAAACTTTTTGAATCTTTACTAATTTTTTCTCTTGAGCAACGTTAATTGTTTTGATTAGAATTAACATTAAATTTTGACAATCATTTAATATTTTTGAATTTTTACTCATTAACGCTCGCTGGTATTTCGAACCCTAATTAAACTTTATTTTTGGCAATTTGTTAATTATTGCCTGGCGCCCGACTCAGCTATCCGGAGCTTAAATAATTATTGGATCAGACAAAGGGTCCAAAACTTAATAAACTTTAAAAGTATTTTCAATTCTTTGGAGCGTTACATCATGAATGTACTTTTTAGTTGACATTGCATTGATTACGATGGCTATTTCTGGTTCTTGCAGCTTTAATAATGTATCTGACAGGATGATATAGATAAATATATTGACTTCATTTCATCTATTGATGACAAAATCAGATGTGACCTAATAGAGGCAACATGGCCTTTTTGCCCTAAAACCCCAACCAACCAACCAATGGACCTAATAGAGAGACCATGGGAAACCTTCACCTTGATTCAAGCTATCCTATTCAACTCATCTAAAAGGGAAAGAAGGAAAAAGATGTCTGAGAGTCAATCCCTTAATAAATTTCTCAACATTAGTTTAAACAGAATGTATGTAATCACTCTTAATTTCACATCAATATCAAATTTAGAGGAAGAATTATCTTGAGCTGGGTGGGGATATGAACCCACGACCTCCTGATAACGTGTCAGGCACTCTGAATGCTGAGCTACTGGATGCCGATCAAGATCGCTATTTGATCTGAACCTTTCTACTGCAGACACTACCTTTAAGAGACACAGATATGTCTACTGCAGATAGGAAGGTTCATATCGTGAAATAGAGAACTAGTTCAGCAGTCAGAGCACCTGAAGTGTTATCAGGAAGTTGTGGGTTTGTATCCCACCATTCTCAACACAATTTTTACTCTTTGATATTGATGTGGGACCAAGAGTGATTACATACATTCTGTGGCTGATATTCCATGGTTTGCCATTCCCATGGCTGGTATATCCAGCATTAAAAGAGGACTTTACTACAAATATTGCCCATTTTTCAACATAGCAGTTATGGGTGGCTTTTGAAAACACATTCCTCTTCAGAAACTTGTAAGAGACCCTTTGACCACTTTTGCCAAGCTTTAGATAAATATAGTGACCTTTGCAGATGTGAAAAGAATTAATACCATAGGAATGCTGTAGAAGGAGCTGAACATTTTCTTAAAATGTATTGTACACCAGAAGAAAAGATCAATAAGATTAATTCAGAATGCCTGACAAGTGCAAGAAAATATACAGAGATTGAAACCTATCGTAGAAACCATGTTACTCCACAGGTAGAATATTCCTTGGTGAGGATACTGAGATGACAGAAAATTAAATATTGGAACTGGAACACGCACTACTCATTAACTAAAGCAATTTTAGATAGATTCTGAAATATAGAGTCAATAGTGGAAATGCTGTTCTAGCAAAACATATTGCAAATGCCACTTACATAAGCAAGACCATATAAAACCAACTAATTGACTTCTGTGGGGAAGAGATTGGTAGTTTGTTCTTAATTGTGTAAAAGAGGCAAAATATTACTGTGTAATATTTGACAGAAACAAGACATTATATGGTGTATGAGGTGCTATATTGTGTTTTAACCATGCATTGAATTCGTCCTTGCCTAAGACATCTTCCGTTCAATATTTATGAATTCTATTGACATCATCAAGGAAGTTGCTTTTTTCTTTAATCCTCCTTCAAAGCAAACACATACTTATAAATGTTGTCAATTCACACCTAAAAGATATGTCTGAAAATTCTTGGATTGAAAGAAACGAATCCTTGGTGTAATTTATTGATTCAACAAAGGCACTAGAATATAGATCGAGCTGGAGTGAAACAATAACTTCTAAGGTTAAAATCTTGCTAACAGCTAAATGGAATGTTGAGTGTGTAGTAGCATTCCATTGCCAACTGTCGGTATTTTACTGGTGTTTACCATTAAGTGAGTTATTCCAGAAGAAAAGCCTTGATATAACTACTGCTTCTATTTGTTAATGATCTCTCAATATTAAGAAAGCAACATGCCAACTGTAAACGATGAATTTTCCATCATATTTTCCTAAACATTGGAGCTCTTATCAAACGTTAGACTTAAGGATCAAGCTTGCCCCAGGAAAAAGCAAATGTACAAGTCAAATGTTTAGTGTTTTGACACCCGAAGAATACTATTGAAGATCAATATACATTCCAATGATGAATGATTTGGAAACTAGGTTTTCATTCAAAACATTCATGTCAACCTGTGTCTGTTGTGGAAATGCTCAGTGGATTTAAATGCAGTCTTATTGACATTTTGAAGATTAAGGAAATCTGAAAATATTGTGGTGATCTCCTAAGTAGTTATAAACCTACACTCGAATTTTGGCTATCAGCAGAAGTCAAGCTTTCAACAGAAAAGTGAGTTAGATTGGCAGGATCTGTAGAAATTCCTGCTCCTTTGAAAAAACTTAAAAACTCAGATCAGGACAATTTTTTTTTGTGAACTACTTTTTAAAAATCTTTTACTATTGCTACAAATGATGTGTCTTCTGAGAGAAGCTTTTCGTCATTGCATATAAAAACTATGTAAGAAATCAAATAGCTTAAGAGAGATTGGCAGGTTTAGCTCTTCTATACAACATACGCACATCATGAAACTGAAGTTAATGTAAACAAAGTGATTGAACATTTTTGCTAAAGGTGGAAATCCAAAATTAGGTATTGCGACAGGTATGGATTAAATTGCTTAGGTATATATTTTGGGCTTTTTTAAATAAAGTGATGTTTTGCTATGGCAGTTTTGAATAGGAAAATGAATTAATATAATAACATATTAATAAGTAATGTTTCAAGTTCCTATTTTTTAAAGTCCAATTTTAATTATACACCCATCCCTTAATATACATGATTTTTGGTTTTGCATCGTATGAATTAAATTTCTATATGTGTGTAGAAATATATTATGATGTAGCAGTGCCAAGGAAGATTATTAGACTCATCCCAAAGTAAAAATCAACAACAATTTTAGTTGATATCATGTATTTTCAAGAATAAATAAATAATAGTGAATTCGTATACCATAAAATTGTATTCTTGCCATTGTGATGCAATCTTTTGCTCGACATCTTAGAAGGATTATAGAAGGGTCATCTTAATGAAATAAAACCTTTTTTGAATTCGCAGTGAGATATAACTTTTCTAGACTGAATTCTTTCAGTCTAGTAAACACTGTGTTTTATTGCATTTTTAGCTAAAGTTAATTTTGTAGATTATTATATAAATTAAATACAACTGATTCGTAAGTACATGCTTTCATAAATTTCATGTAAATACTAATTTTACAAAATAAAGCATTAGTTTTGGTACAAATGCTTCATGCCTAATTTATGTTCAGTTTGTAAATACCCTTTCAAATGTCATGTTTGAATCTGATAGTATAGTCTACATTAACGACAAGTATTTTTTGTGACCCTCGTCCCCCCACAAAAAAGTGAGAAATTAATCTAAGCTTATCTGAATTAATATGAATAAAATGCAAAATAATGTTACGTTAATGTTTATTATTATTGGTGAACTGAAATTTTAGATAAATATGTGTAAAAAAACTTTTATTAATAATTTTTTTTTTCAGAACTTATTCCCTTTTTTTCAAGTTGTTGGTTTTGATTTGTGATTTTTATACATGATGAATTTCTAGGCCTGTCTACCCTGTAAATCAGGCATGTCCAACCTTTTGACTTCCCTGGGCCACATTGAGTGAAGATTTGACTTTTCTGGGCCACATTGAATGAAGATATATTGTTTTGGGCCGACATAAAATATATAATATAGTTAATGTATATGAATATTAAAACTTCATTTATTTTCTTGTGTTTTTTATTATAAAATTAAAAAAAGGGCAACATAAAACTAGTGGGATATCAAAAACTCGCTGAAAATCACATAATCATGTTGAAAGTTTATGTCGTAAACATGTAAATTTTACAATTTTGTGGGTCGCATTACTAGCTGTCCAGGGCCGCATGCAGGCCGCTGGTTGGACGTGCCTGCTGTAAATCTAGAGATGCTTGTAATATTATTAAATTCTTTTGTATCAAAAAGAATTTAGATGTGAATAAGCTGTTTTTTTTTGGCTCAAAAGACAGTAAAGTTGCAAAATCTTATTTTTCGCCAGGGGATCCATTAATTAAAAAAAAAGCCCTATCTACGGAATATAGGGTTGACATGTGCAAGATCACCAATATTGTTCTTTTTGACAATTTGTAATGTGAAATCAAAAGTTTGAGAGCTCGTCTATTGATCTTTATGCTGTATGTGCCTCTCTCTTTATAAATGCTGTTGAAATAAAAATTTAGTATTTATGAATAACCTGTACAATTGGTACAGTATATCTTATTGATTTCATTAACTCTGTATCATTGCAGATACTTCAGTGACAGCACCACCACTACCTCCTCGACGTTGTGGGGGTGTAACATGGCAGAAGACGCAGAAGTACTCTGTTGAAATAAATGAATTATCCTTAGTTCCTCCACCCCCGAGTATAGGGCAGACATTCAAAAAGAGTCAGGAAATGGAAGACCTTATTGAATTATCCAGTCCGCCACAAAATAAAAATGATACAAGCAGCAGAATGGCTGGTGTACTTTTTGGTTCCCTGACTATGCCTGTTACTAACTTTACTACTACAATCACAGATACAGTATCAGTTGAGCAGCTGAAGCCTGTTGCAGGTAGAGTGATGCCTGAAAACTGTATATGGAAACTACCACAATCCTCTGTAGTGTACAACACATCAACTTTGACATTCACCAATAGCACATACCAGAGCTCAATAATGCCACACATGACCCAAGGTTTTGATATACAGCACAGCAAATCTGCCCCAGATTTAGGGAATTGTAGGCCAGCTATATTCTCTATGGATCACAGATTCTCTTGGCCATCAGATTCTGGAAAAAATAGTAGTGCAATAAATTCTGCCCAGCACTCTGTTAATGGCAGCACTTCTGAGGTAAGTTCTAAGAATATACAAGCTAGTTTAGAGAATGTCTTGAATTTTATGAAAAAGAAAAGAGACAGCAATTTAATTGATTTATATTGTGTAGATGATGTAGGTAAAACAAAATATCAAGCACCAAAGTTATCTCAATTAGATGATGTTTTGAAAATATTTGATCCATTAACAGAATTGTGTGAAGAAGGTATCTCCCCTTCTCCACCATCAGTACCAACAGAAGCTTATGATAAAACACATAATTCGAAAACGGATGAAAATTCTGATACACAAGTAAAAACAGTGAATATAAAAGTATATAGTAATGATAGAAATTCAAACCATGGTTTTCAAGGAGGTGTAAAAAAATTGCCAGATGAAAGTATTAGATTTGAAAAAACCTATTTTTCCCCAAAACTGAATGATTCTCCTAATATATATTGTAAAATTCCTAGTGATTCCAATGGTTCTGTATTAAAAATAGTTCCAAGTAGTTTAAGCTGTAGTGAAGAAATACGTGACTTTTGCAACAAATTAAAATGTTTAAGATCTGAATTTTCATATGATGATTATCCTACTAATGCAGGCCTTGTCATTAGCCCAACTCTTGATAGTTATCAAGAAGGAGATTCCCTCAGTATAAAACTTATCATTAGAACTAAGTATTCTGATAGACCTGTTTCTTTTACTTGTGATGTCAACACCAGTATTGAACATGTAGTTAGTCATACAGTTTGTACAGTATTGGATGATACAGGATCTTTATGTATGGATAATTTTGCCCTCAAAGTTCATGGACTATCTGAATACTTTTCTGCTGATTCAGTACTTGCTGATTATGAGTATGTTCATCAGTGTCATAAATTTGATAAGCCTGTTTGTTTAACACTAACTGAAATTCAAGATTTGTTAAGGCCACTTGCCAGGACAAAGGACGATGACTATAAAAATACAAACTTTAAATTAGATGATGTTATTCCTTTTCAAAAAAAGGAAATTATTACATATGAAACCTTAAATATCCTTATAGATACATTAGAAAAGGAAATTGAAAAGATCAAATCTAATACTTTAAAATCAGATGGTATGGACAGTTTATACACACAAGGAGTTGTGCAAGCTGTGAAAGCAATTTGCACTCTTCTATCCCATGTTGAAACTGTTGAAATAGCTAATGCTGTTGATAATCTTATTCAAGTTAGTCTTTTGTTTGGAAAACCTGAACAAACTAATTGGGAAATATTGCCTGAGTTGAATACGTTGTGTAGTGCAGTTGGGAGAATTTTCAATGAAAAGAAAAGCAAATTGCACGATTTATTTCAACTCTTGGAAGTAACTCTACTTCATTTACATCAAGCAATTCAACAATTACTTATAATGTACTCAAGAACTTTTAGAGTAAATTTTGAAATTCAGACTCCAAAATTTGATTCACCTACTAAATATGTCACTGATTTCCTTGATACTCTTCTTTTTCAAATTTGCATGGTTCACCGTCTGCCTCCTAACTGGTCGGGACTCTATGAATGCTATAGTATTGTATGCGAAATTTTTCATGGCGAAACTCAGTTGGCATCTGTAACATCAAAAGCTGTGACCATCGCCAAAAGATTTTTTCACCATATTTGTTTTGATGAATGGATTCAGTTTGAAACAATATCTATGTGTACATTACCTCGAGAAGCAGTTCTTCGATTTACTCTTTTGGGAAAACAAAATACTCAGTCAGATTCAAAACAGAGTGATAGCAACCAACAACAGAAAACTGCACTTGGATGGTGTGCTGTTAGACTGTTTACCAGCAGAAAAGAACTGGCACAAGGTAGTTTTCTTTTAGGTTTTTGGCCATCGGACATTCCCAAAGTCAGTGGCCCTGTATTATCAAATTCAGATTCTTCTTGTTTTTTGCTGCAGATAAATCTTCCAGAATTTGGTTGTACAGTCATGTTTCCTCCAGTCATTGATAATAAGTTTGCCTCCTCCCAAATGAGAGATTTCAATAATTTAGAGCCACGTTTGAAGTCAGAATTAATGGAGATTATTGAACGAGATTCCCTTACATCATTGAAACCAGATGAAAAAGAATTACTTTGGGAAAAAAGATATTATTTACATGAATTCCCTCATGCCCTTCCAAAAGTGCTTTTAGCAGCTCATGGCTGGGATTGGGCATGTTTATCAGATATTTATTCCTTACTGAAACAGTGGGCACCACTTGCACCAGTTGATGCATTAATATTGCTATTGCCTTACTTTCCAGACAGGGAAGTAAGGCGAACAGCAATTCAGTGGATGAAAAATATTGTTAGTGATGAATTATGCGATTACTTGCCACAAATAGTGCAAGTTCTTAGGTATGAAACGTGGGAAGACTCCTCTATTGCATGGTTTCTTTTAGAAAGGTCACTAACAAGTATAAGAGTAGCCCATCATTTATACTGGCTTATAAAGCAAAACATAAATGATCCAGTTGCTGGACAAAGAATGAAATTAATGTTAAATGCTTTGCTTGTGATAGCAGGAAGTGCAGTATGCAAAAGAATAGAAACACAAGAAACATTACTAGAAAATCTTTCGAATATAGCAGAAAAAGTTAAAACTACAAAGGAATCTTTAAGACTTAGTATTTTGTTCCATGAGCTTGAAGTAACTCATCATACTTTACAAGAAAATCCAACATGTCTTCCTCTTAGTCCAAGCATGGAGATTTATGGAGTTCATGTAAAATCATGTTCCTATTTTACATCAAACACACTTCCTTTAAAGTTGTCTTTCCACAGTTCAGAAAAAGATGCAAAAACTATTGAAGCTATTTATAAAGTAGGTGATGATTTGAGACAGGATATGTTAACCCTACAGATGATACGAATTATGGATAAGCTATGGCTGAAAGAAGGATTAGATTTGAAAATTGTTACTTTTACATGTGTTGCTACTGAATACAGAAAAGGAATGGTAGAACTTGTACCAGAGGCAGAAACGCTACGTAAAATTCAAGCAGAACTGGGACTTGCTGGACCTTTCAAAGACCGTCCTATTGCTGAGTGGCTGCAGAAACATAACACTTCTGAACTAGAATATCAGCAAGCTGTGGAAAATTTTACACTTTCTTGTGCAGGCTATTGTGTTGCTACCTATATTTTGGGCATTTGTGATCGACATAATGACAATATAATGTTGAAAACTTCTGGGCATATTTTCCATATTGACTTTGGCAAATTTTTAGGTGATGCACAAATGTTCGGAAATATTAAAAGAGACAGAACAGCATTTGTGTTAACATCAGATATGGCTTATGTAATAAATGGAGGTGACAAACCTTCTAAAAAATTTCAGCATTTTATAGATCTTTGTTCTCAAGCTTTTAACATTATCCGAAAGCATAGCAGTATATTTCTAAATCTGTTCACATTAATGATATCATCAGGTATCCCAGGCATGTCTTCTGGTGCTGTAAACTACATTCAAAAAGCTCTGCTTCCTGGTTTATCTGAAATAGAAGCTACAGCGCAGTTTACACACTTGATTCAAGAAAGCTTGAAGTCGTGGTTCACGCAGTTCAATTTTTTCATCCATACATTAGCTCAGTTACGATTTACTGGAGACCATAATGAAGATTTGATTTTGTCCTTCATACCAAAGACTTTTTCGAAAGAAACTGATGGCAAAATAATTTCACTTGATGTGATTGGTTGTCAAAAGCAGTATGATCCAGAAAAATATTATCTATATGTCATAAAAGTAGAAAGGCAAAACCTTCCTGTACCTATGTGTGTTTTTCGTACATATCGAGAATTCGTGGAATTCCATCAGAAATTAACTTTATTGTTTCCTTTAGCAACATTCCATCCTCTTCCTCGAAATCCTGTGGTGGGTCGAGCAAATGTCCGTGAGGTTGCAGATCGACGTAAAGTGGTAATTGGTACATTTTTGAAGTCGTTAATGGTTATGGCCGAAGAAATTTCCCATTGTACATTGGTATATACATTTTTCCATCCACTCTTAAGAGACCAAGAAGGAATGGCAGAAGATAAAGAAGCCAGGAATGCAACTGTTAGATCCCGTCGGAGTAGTTCATTAGGTATTATTAATGGTCAAATAAAACTGTCATTAGTATACAAAAATGATAGTTTGTTCATCATGATAATGCATGCAAAAAATTTAAGTTCTCCAAAAGGAACAGCGCCAGATCCATATGTTAAAACCTATTTGCTTCCAGATCCAAATAAATTTACTAAAAGAAAAACTAAAACAGTCTCAAAAAGTTGCCATCCAACATTTATGGAGATGCTTGTGTATCGATTGCCCTTGGAAGTTTTATGCCATAGAAGTATTCATGTATCTGTCTGGGATTATGATAGAGTCCAAGAAAATGAGTTTTTGGGAGCAACGCTAATCTCTCTCAGAGAAGTTGACTTGCACAAAGAAATTGTTCAGTGGTATCCACTTGGCAACTTTAATAATTAACTTTTAATCTTACAGAGCTTCCAAATATCTGTGTTTTCATTCAGAAACAACGACCTTGCCTTAGTGAGAAAGAATCATTGTATATATATATTTACTCATCAGATTGACTTCATATCAAAGAAAATGTAAGATCTTATACGTATTTCAATGCCCTTGATATTTGTCTACAATGTTTTGTCATTTATATGCATTTTATCTGAAGCAATACATTTTAAAGTAGCCAAAACTCGATTCGCTAAGGAACATTGCTGGCAGTTCTACCCAATGAAGTAGAAAAGCTAAAGCATTGATTATATATATATACAAACACATACTTTATACATATTTGTTAAGCTACTCAAATCTTCTTGTATGCTCTTTAATGTATTTCTTGAATAATTAGATTCTATTGCAACGACAATCCATGTTTTAAATTGGACTATAAGAATTCAAAGAATATTTATATTGCTCTTCCACTGTTTATGTAAAGAACACAATTTTAAAGCTATATTTTTAAAAAGAAAATGCATTTTATGTGTAGTGTAAAAAATATTTCAAGTATTATGTATAGAAGTGAGAAATATTTCAAATAAACATGCCTGCTTTATACTTTACAAGCTTTTTTGTAAATAAAAAGTAATCTTTATACCAAATGAAATGTTGCCTTTGTAAATAAAACAACAGAATGATTCACAAAAATGTTATGCAGAATGTTTTCTGTTTCATTTAAATGTGTTTTTGCATTCCGACACGAATGTACTACTACACTCATGTTTATCTAGATTAGGGATTCCCAACGTGGGGTACGCCGTGAGAGTTCAAAAGTCGCTACATATATGTTTTATTACCATTGTTATATTATAATTATAGTTTTATCAATACAAGGGGTACGCCAGTTACATATTTCCAGGGGGACGTGAAGCATAAAAGATTGAGAACCAATGATCTAGATCATCGGCGCTTCTATAATTCTCTGAAATTAGTGCATATTTTTTTATTAATTCTTTTAAAGCACAGAGCATATTCGTTCAAACTCTTTGAAAGCGATTTGTTTTTCTGAACTTTTAGTGTCGCACAGTTTTTGCAAATCCATTAGAAGAGAGTAGGCAAAAACCAATGTTAATTTCCGGTGACCATCTTTCAATGGAACAATGATCTATTTATTATTCCATTGAAAGGATGAGTTCTTTTTCTCTTCGTTTCTGACGTGTCCGACACCTGCCTACCTTACAGCATTGTAGTGTACCTACAGCTAACGAAGCAAGTTTGCAGGCAGCGGAGGGAATGGGTATTACAAACTTTCATTTTTAAACAGTTTATACTTATTTATGAAAAGAAAATGTTGGAAAACAGTTTATGTATGGTTCACGATAAATATATCCTCAAGCAAAAAATCTGTTTCAAAAATTCCCTTTAATGTGATGCAGTTTTTACCATTTGACACTGATGGAAGAGGGGGAAATTGTAACGAAAAATTTGTCATAGTAAGGTTCAAGTTTTTGCTGTAACGTTAGCAAAGACGTTTACTGTAATCAACTGTAACTTCGTCGTTAATTTTGAGATACGTAAGTTGTTTTAATAGTTTATAAAACATTTGTGAGATCTAAGGCCGTTTGGCGTAGAAAAATACTGAACACTGGTTGAAAAACGGTGGTATTATGCATTGGCCTTTAATAGCTTGATCGTTTGCTCCCTCTATGAAAAAAAAGTCCAGTTAGAAATCACCTCTTAGCTACTGCAGAGGCACGAAAATATGCATTAAAAACAATTACCACCTTTATATTATGTACCTAAAATTATCGACCATTTATGCTCGCAGGGTGGGCGATTGCCCTGGGCGCCACGGCATAGGGGGTGCCAAAGGCGCCAATGTATATTATGTATTTCAAAATATAGATAAGCAGGGTTGGATTTCCCACAAGGCCACTTGCCTAAGGGTGCCATAATTTATGTCTCGTGATTTGTTGAACAACAAAATTATATCCGTTCAGTTCTTGGAGTAATAAAGAAGTTGCAAGTATCCACAGTATAAAGATATTGCTCTTTCTTTAAAGCACTCCTGGCAATCAAAATAAAAAATACCCCCTCAAGCAGCTGCTTGCCACAGAGGTCTGACAGGAGCCTGTCAGTTTATATGCCACAGTAGGAGATCTGAGAGGATAGTGAAGTTTTAAAAGAATATGGATTATGAGAATATGCAATATTATAAATAATAAATACCCCCTCAAGCAGCTGCTTGCCACAGAGGTCTGACAGGAGCCTGTCAGTTTATATGCCACAGTAGAAGATCTGAGAGGATGGCAGGACCTCAGCAGAAAACAACACGAACATCCATGCCTTACCCGGGGCTCGAACCCAGGTCCCGTAGATCAGTAGCCAAGCGCGCTAACCACTCGGCCACGGGACGGCTGATACAATATTACTGTACGTATTTATTACCAATACGTATAACCATATTTTGAAGAGAAACTATTCAAAGTTCTCAAAGCTTGAACATAGGCTTAAAAGAGATGCAACAGGAGATGAATTACAGATCTCGCTCATATTTATCCAAATCTCAATTTTAATATTCCTTTAGTGGCTATGGATGGGACAGGGGTGGCTCAGTCGGTAGCGCGCCAGGCTCATAATCGGTAGTTCCCAGGTTCGAGTCCCAGCTGGGTCAGTGTTGAGATTTATCCGCAAAATTGCCTCTGCCCCAGGATAATCTGTAGTTCCCAGGTTCGAGTCAGCGTTGAGCTTTATTTCTGCAAAATTCCCAGCCCTGCCCACGGTCAGTAGGGAACACCGATGGGCTTGTAAAGACCGCCGTCCGTCAGATAGGACGTTAAGCCGTGGTCCTGTATGCGGGAAAGATCCTGTTCACGTTAACACTCTAAATGGCCTTGACGGGAGGCTACCATCTACCTCCCAACAGCTCCTCCAGTGGGTCCCCTCCCACAACATTCTCTGAGCCTTCGGGGTCCTTGTGATCTGGCCATTTAGCCCATGGTGTGCAAAAAAGTGCTGCTGAGAGGTAAAACAACCCAATCCAAAGTAGCTATGGAAACTGAATTAGTGCAAAGCAGTGTGTCCGCCCTAAACCATGGCCTGGCCACTGACGATCTACGTAACAGTCCAAAGCGCTGGATTAAAAAAAAAACATTAAGTGAAAAGGAATGAACTAGGAACAATTAAAATCTGATGGTTGTCACACAGCCAAGGTGATTTCCATGACGATGAGTGAATAGGTAAAGGGATAAACTTAGCAATTTCACTCTGGAGGTGGCAGGGTAAGAAAACAATGAGTCGCAAATCGTTTCTTGTTCACTTTCGTGGATTCTGATTATCGTTCTTCACCAAGTGTACTGTCTGACTGAACTACTACACAGTTTTGCACTAAGGTTACAAAAAATTCTTAAATGTGACACAGAAAGAGAAATTATAAAAAGGCCAAAAGAAAGCTTTATTGATATCAAGGTGTATGGAATTATTACTATTAACACAATTCTTTATCGACGATTATTATGTAAAAAAATAATGGCAAAACTTGCTGATTAAGATGTGCTGCTGCAAAAAAAAAAAGCTTTATACCAGGATGTTGAGTTCTTTTTCTCTTCGTTTTATTATCTGTATTTAAGTAAGTCTTTTTATATTTACACTTTGGTTTTATTATTTGGCCTTAAATTCATGGTATATTTTTTCTTTGATGACTTTCCAATCAATATTTCTTATAACGAATTTACGATACAGCGAAGTTTTTAGCTGATACTTCAATTTCGTTAAAAATGGGTTCGACTGCACATTTATTTTAGCAAACGATTTCTTACAGCTTTTAAGATAAATTTTTACGAGAAGCAGCAATTGTGACAAATGCTTCAGCTCCAGAACCTTTTAAGTAATAAAATTGATCAAAATCAGGTTTTGGTAAATATTTTAAATTTCGTGCAACGCTTTGCTAAAAAAGACTATTTCGTGGTTGGTTTAACTTTCAATATAGCTTTCCATTCACATAACATGGAAGGTCTCAATACTTATGATAATTTAGTATAATTTATTCATTCCCAGGACAAGCAAAAAAAAAAAAGAAAATATTTGAACATTAATAATTCGATTTTTAAAGGTAATTGCATATTGAATATATTATGTGGTAGGTATAATATATTCAGTGCTTTAATTTTGTAGTAGTTTACAAAATATCTGGAATTTTACTTTTCTGTAGAAATTCCACGTACACCACATTCGCACTACTGCTGTTTGTGCCTAGGGCGCTTGAAGTGGACATCCAAGATCCATAGAGAATGTTTTTTATACAACATTAAAAACAATAATTGCAATTATAGTAGACAACCGATTTTTAAAATTAAAAACGTTTTGTGAGGAGGTGACTGTTCCACCCTTGAAAAATCCTGTCTTCTTTTACAAAGTTGCAAACTTGTCTACTACTTGCTGTAAAATCCAAAACTGTTGTTTTTGCATAATTTTATTTTAGTTACCAATTTATGTCTGACACTAAAAATAGATTTAAAAAAACACAAATGCAATTCCTTGGAGAATATCATTTTCGCCTTTCCTGGCGGATAGAATATTTTAGTAATTGAGAAACCCTACTCAAGTCTTTTTCTCATCCTCCCCCCAAAATTAGACCCCTCGGTGCGAGCTCCTGTCTGTGGTGAGGGACCACCCTGTGAAGGTTCCGCTGGCTCGGGTACCTTCACAGGGTCCTGAACGGTCGCCCGCATGTTTGCCGTGTGCGGAGACCCGTGTTCCGGGAAAGGAGGATCCTGGTAGTTGCTTGGGGGTCCCCATCTCTCCTCAGCTCGTGACTGGCAGGAACTTCTTTGGCTGCTTTGCCTTTGAGGAGCCTATCATTGTGGGGCTGGGCAACGGATTCTGGGGCCTCTGCTTCTGGTAAACGGGAGCTCCTGGGGTGCCCCCCCCCCCCCCCCCCCCAAGGAGCGTTCGGGTACATGTATGTGAGTTTCCTCACAAATTATTTTCTTTTTGTAGTTATAATTTCTTTGTGAGGCCAGTTTGGTCGTTCACAATTTTTTTATTTTACGCTTTGTTCCTTTTGTGTAGAAAGTTTATTTCTGTTTTCATTTTCCTTTTTATTTTTGAGGACTTGGTTCACAGCCTGTGTGGGTATAGTGCCCGTGTATCTCTGGCACCCGACTGGGCATCCCCTTGTTAGGCTCTGTGGAGGGTGGGGACAGCGGGCACTGAACCACACAAACAAACCATGAGAGTTGATGAAGAAATTGATACGATCAATGCCAACAAGAGGGTTCGACATGAGCCAACATCATCCCCGTCTCTTATCTCTTCCATCATCTTCTTTGTCTGTGTCTTCGTTCCCAAGATTCTTGATCATCCACTCCATGGGTGATCAGGTACTTGGGGACATGTCTCCATTTTTTGTAAATAAAAGTTTGAAAGGTCTTGCGGGAGAGCCGAAATCTGTCAAACGCTTACGATTTGGTGATTTGCAAGTTGAGACTGCTTGTTCCAAACACTCAGAACTGCTCCTGAAAGTCAGAGATTTTGGAGGGTGGCTGTCAAGTGCACTACCCACAAAACTTTGAATTCCTCTTGGGGTGTGAACACTAAGTGGGGCCTCCTCAAAGTGACCAAGGAGGAAATCCTTTCAGAACACACTCACCAAGGAGTAACAGTGATCCACCGGGTTTCAATGTATCGTGATGGTAAATTAGTACCCACCTTTGTACTGATTCTGACATTTAACACGCCATGTCTGCCTTCCATCAGGTTATTTACATTGTGAGGTATGGCCGTATATACCAAACCTTCTGCAGTGATTTCAGTGCCAGATATACAGTCATGCCCACACAGCTTGCTGGGGCAAACCCACCTGTGCTCGCTGTGGGAGCAAGGATCATCTTGATCCTGACTGCACAGGTGAAAAGGCAAGCTGTGTGAACTGTAGTGACGAATATTAGCATATTCCCACGATTGTCCCAAGTGAAAGGAGGAAAAGGAGGTTCAACACTTGAAAGTTTGAACATCTCACATGCTGAGGCAAGAAAGCTCGCTGCACCACCACCCCACCTGGCAAGGTATCCTATGCCAGTGCAGTCATTGGAAAACCCATCGTTCCAATGACTTCAGTGGCGGCGCAGATCGACATCAGTGTACCACCTACTGAGTCTTTCTCACCTGCAGTAAGATACCTCCTGACGCAGGCGAAACCGAAGGTGGTGTCAACTTCGATATCAACTCCAGTTTCCATTCCTGCAACTCAGCCTTCCACAGGAAGGCATCCTTCCCATCCTCAGACAGGAAGACCATCCAAACCGAAGGGGCCCCCACTGGGGCCAAAAAAGAAACATCAATCCTCCTCAAAGAGCAGTCACCGATCCATACCCCTCAGACGATTCTGAGGACATGGATACCGACTTTCCCTATTCACTAAACCATCCTCTGTGGTGGTTAGGCTGAATAGGAATTCGTCGTTCGCCCACTCTTCTAAGTCCTGAGATGGCCGCACTCCTACAATGGAATTGTTGGGATTCCAGAGGAATATTGATGACATCAAGGCCCTCCTTCAGGCACACCGGCCCATCTGTGTGTGCCTACAGGAGACATACTTGCAGCCAGTCGCAGATCCCACGATCCAGTACTTTTCATTAGTTCGCCGGGACAGAGATGATCTAGCTCGTGGGAGTGTCGCCATCCTCATTAGCAACCATTCTCCATTCCAAGTTGTGCCCCTCACCACCAACTTAGAGGCGGTAGCCATCCGCCTCTTCATGGGGTTCTCACTGGCTGTCTGCTCTGTATATCTTCCACCTAGGAGCATCGTCTTCCAGGAAGAACTTGATGACCTCGTCTTGCAGTAGCCATCCCCTTTCCTCATCATGGGGGACTTCAATGGACACAGCCCACTTTGGGGCAGTGCTAACACTAAGGGAGGGGCGGGGTTCTGGATGCTTGTCTCTCCCTGTTGAACACTGGTGTCAGTACATACTTTCACTCCCCAACTCGCACATTCACTGCCACTACCTCACCATCTTATCCTCCTTGATCCTTCCACTCTTTACATGGGAAGTTGAGGACAACCCTTACAGATGCGATCACCTCCCTGTGGTGTGCACCATCTCCAGTGGGTGCCTTGCAGCCCTTCATGGGTCTCATGGTGGAAGCTTGATCAGGCTGATGGGAGTGGTTTCGAGCTGCACTACGAGCTCGATGACCACTCTGTCAGCCAGGAGTCCATCAATGTGGGAGTAGTGGAGATAACGGACTGTAATGAGCTTTCGCCGGCAATGGTCAACTCTTGATCGTCGTAGATGCAGCTGCATCAACAATTCCTCAAACTTCGACACGGTTTCCTCATTTTCCGAAACCGTGATGAAATCCAGATTGCACCGCAGCTCATAAGGCTCAGAACAAGGTTTGGGGGTGTTTCGGAGATATCGAACATCCCCCAACTTTGAAACGTTCAAACGCACAAGGGTGAAAGCTAGTTTTGTCCAGAGCCAGAAGGAATTTTGGATCAAATATACGTCTTCTATCACCCACATGACCAGTTCTAAGATCGTGTGGGATAAAGTACGGAAGATGGGTGGGAACTACATGTCCTACTCGTTATCGATCCTGGAGCATAATGGACAGGCAATTTCAGATCCTGGTACTCTGGGGGAGTCATTCTCCGCCATCTCTTCGTTGTTTTTCTACTCCCTCGAGTTTCTGGCCCAGAAGCGCAGGGTGGAATACCTATGCTGTCCTTTCATTTGAATGGCCTGGAGCCTTACAACAGGCCATTCACACTGGAGGAGCTTCGCCTTGTTCTGCACACCTCGTGCATCTGCTGCTCGGGCCAGACAATGTCCATTATCCCATGGTCCAACATCCCTCACCATCGAGTAAGGATCGACTGCTCCATCTTTTCAGTCGCATTTTTCTCGAGGAGCAGTTTCCGGACTCCTGGCCGGAGGCCATCGTCTTGACCTTCCTGAAGCCAGGAAAGGATTCCAAGATTCCTTCTAATTATCTTCCCATTGTGTTGACGAGCTGCATGCACCATGGGTTGGAAAGAATTGTAAATGCCAGGCTTATCTGCTATTTAGAACACCAGAACCTTCTTTCCAACACCAAGTGTGGCTTTTGCAGGCAACGGTCAACTCTTGACCGTCTGATATGCCTCAAATCGTGATCTCCATAGCTTCGGCTTGAGAGGTCACATGCCAATCTTCATTTCCAACTTCTTATTGACACATTGTTTTCGCGGTCGTATCCCCAAAAACGGGGTGCCACAAGGCTGCATTCTGAATGTTACGCTTTTCATTGTCAAGATTAATTCTATTACTAGACGACTTCCTCCATTTGTAGGCAATGCCCTATATGTTGACGATTTTAGCATCTTTTGCTCTGTATCCAGCATGAGGGTCATTGAAAGGAAACTGCAAATTGCCCTGAACAATCTTTCGGTTTGGGCGATAGCAAGCAAGTTTCGGTTCTCCCCACAGAAGATCACTTGCATGCACTTTTGCCACAAGCGTAATCTTCACCTGGATCCCAAGCTACAGCTCGGGGGTAACATCATTCCAGTTGTGGCAGAGACCAAGTTTCTCGGTCTTATCTTAGATTGGTACTTGACCTTTTTAACATACATACGTCGTCTCAGGTCCAAGTGCATGCGGGCATTGAACATCGTCAAGGTCCTCTCTTTCCTGCCTGTTTTTCTCTGCCTGTACCGTGCATTTGTCCGGTTGAAACTGGGCTATGGATCCCAGATATATGACTCTGCCCGGGATTCAGTGGTGAAGGTGCTGAACCCCCTCCATCATCAGACTCTCTGTATTTGCACAGGAGCCTTCCATACCTCACCGGTCCAGAGTCTTTACATTGAGACCGACGAACCATCTTTTACCTCTTTGCCATCAGCAATGTCCCTACAATAAGCATATAAATTGCAATCCCTGGCTGGCCATCCCACTTGGGACTGCGTTTTCAGTCCAAAGTGGGAAATGCTTTACACTAATCAGCTGACTGCCATTCATCCTTTTGGTTTGCAAATCCGAGGCTACTTCAGAGACATCAACACCAGTCTCAATAGCCTTGCACGGTCGACAGTCGAGTCACTCCCACCGTGGCTCACAGTTTTCCCTTCCTGTGATTTTTTCATGTGCAGGATGGGGAAGGCTTTTACACATGTGTACTGGCAACTCTTTGCCAGCCATTGTGCTGAGTACCCAGACTTCTTGCCTGTCTTCACAGATGGCTCGAAGTCTGGCACATCAGTGGTATTGGCCATGGTCTGCTGTGATGTAATCATTTGCAGACCAGATCCCACTGCAGTGTTCCATCTTCACTGCAGAGCTGCACGCTATCAGTCTCACCTTGGACCATGTGGCGGCTAAGCATCATCGTTGGTGTGTGCTTTACACCAACTCGCTTAGTTCGTTACAGGCTTTGATCTTGGTGAGGCATCGGCCTCACCTAGTTCTAAGATCCGCCAGCAGGTACATCATCTGGCAGCCACAACCACTATTCATTTCTGTTTGGTGCTCGGTCACGTCGGTATCAGGGCAATGCTGTAAAAGCAATGCTCTGCTTAGGTCATTCGTCTATTACTCATTCATTTCTTCTATGGGTGGACGACAAACTTGAGTTTTGTGACACTATTTTAAATATTAAGCATATTTTAATTGAATGTCCTTGTTTTAACTTTGAAGAACGCATGTTTTTCAGCTTTCACAATTTTACGTCCGAGCTCCTTACCCTCGGACACCTTTTATCTGATCATTGTATTTTATCGTCAGTTTTTACCGTTTTTTGAAATATTCTGCTATTTTAATCGACTTTGATTTTACCTTGTTTTTATATCTAACCCAGGCCTTACACCTGGGTTGTTCAGGTTATATATACGACTTGTTGATTTAATTGTTATATATACTTTTTGTTTTTCTGTTTCTGTTTTTTCTGTTGGTTTTGTCGTTTGCCTTTTACAGCATTTGGTTTTAACTTTGGTTAAGGGGTACTCATCTTTTAGCTTCTTTTTACCTCGTTTGGCGCGTTATGGCCTGAGTAGCTCATGCGCCATAAAATCCCAAACAACCAACCAACCCGAAACTAGATTCTCTTGGACCTCCCTCCCATCCCGAAATTAAATCCTGAGTATGCCTGGGGGGGGGGGGGGCACCGAAATTTCTTTTCTCCCGATATCACATTTACTGTTATGCCAGCCCTGTAAGTACGAGGAATTGAAACTAAGCCTTGGCCACCATTACGATGCATTTGGTTTAAAAATCAGTGTAAAAAAATTACTTAGACGTACAAATGTATGGGAAAAGACATATTTTTATAGTTTTAAAATTCAAAAACAAGCTAACAAATTTTGGATATGTTACATTTTGTATTCGTGACAGAAGGACATTTGTCACCACTAGCGGTGTATGGTCAACTAAAATTTACATACATAGCCCTTAGCCAACCATGGGCTACAAAGGTTCAACTAGATAGCAGTATAGTTCCTCCAAAAATATCTCCTGAGCTACAGTTGCTGCCTCTGGTCACTCAGTGCCAATTATAACAAGGTTTGTTTGACCACTGCATCCTATCTTCCCCTTTTTCTATGGTCTTCGCCAAAATGTTATAACCCTATTCAGTAATCTGTAGTTACGCATAGGGACATGCCCGAATCAATTCAGTCTGCACCATGTGCTGCTCAGCTGTGATTGCCGTAGTTCTTTGGTTACATTACTTCATTATTGTTTACAAAGTCAAACCGCCTATGCCCAAGATACTTTTTAAGTATCTAGAATCAAAGGCATCGAGTTTCCTGTTATTTTGCTTAAAAAGGGTTGAAATTTTGGTACCAAAACTAACTTCAGAAAGGCCTCAACTAGAGTTTCTTTTCGACAAATATATTATTTTCAAAATGCTCCTGAGAAATTTATAGCAAATTATTTTATTATAATAATTATTTTAAAACGTATCTACACTTTGAATGCCCTCAATTTGTGTAACACACATTGAGGTAAATATTACTAGAGACAGGACTGGCAACGGACGCCATCAGTGAGGCAGATAGAGAGAGAGCAGCGTGTTTGATTAGCGTAAACAAACCTTTCACCACGCTCTTAGATTTACATGAATTGTGTACTAACCACTGTAAAATACTATAAAAGCAGCAATTCGACATTTCATAGGTTAGTAATTTACGAATACTGTGAAATGCTTTTAAATTGAAATTGTTAAAGCAGAGAGGCCTAAAAATAAAAATCATTTTAAAATACCGTTCTGTCCTAGTGTAATATCAAATGTAGTTCACGACTTTTTTCATAAATGAAACTAATAATATTTACATATGAAAAGAAGGCGATTTACAGATTGAAACAGAATGGAATTTATAGAATATTTTAGTGAATTTTGTTTCTGAAAGAAATATTGAACTTAGATATTAATTTTACGAGACTTCTGCTTTGCATTTTTATTTTGCCAAAATAACAAAAAAAAATTTTTTTCTCAAACGAAACGCCTGAAATAGGGATTTTATAATTTTGAATGTGATAAATGAAGTCTAAAAATTTGCTCTTCATATTTAATAAAAAAAAATTATTAGTTGAAATGCTAAGGCTTGTCAATTGTGGTTGAAGCTTCACTGTCTCTCTTTAAACAGTAGCTAGTACTATCTGTTCCCAGCACTTTACTGTTTTAAAAATAAAGCTTCAGAAAATGGCACAGTAGGATTAATTAATGATGCTGTGCTAACTTCACACTTGTAGAAGATATGATAGAAATTGTAATGAGAACAGATATTGCCTATAAAAATGATCACTCATGCTGTGTAAGAGGGAATAGTCCTAGAAAATTTAAGAGAAAGTTGATGTCAGTGCAAAATGAAATCCAGAGCTTAAAGAAAATGCTACGTGAAATTATTGCCACCTAAGATTCAAGCAATCGGACTGTTCTATTTTAAAAGAAATATTAGATTTTAGGCTCAAAAGCTCATCAAGATGACATTGAGACACTAAAGACTGTGTTTCTAGATATAACTTTAAACCTGTTCAGAAATTCACAGCAAAAATGCTGAAAGAAGCAATGGCATATTTTATTGCCAAGAGGTAAATAGGTTTACCATGATATTTTCATTCTCCAAAGGCTTATTAAAAATTGAGGTTTTATTCTTTTATTTTTAAAAAGGCTTATGAATTTGTAAGAGAAAATCTTTCCCAATAGCTCCACAATTTTAACTTGGTGCAGATCTGTAGATGGCCTTCCTGGATTTATTTGAAGTTTTCTGCATGGAAATTTTTACTGATAGTAAGCAGAAGCATATGATATTCACTTTATTATTTGAGGAGAAGTCAATTAGGAAACAAATACTGTTCAATGACAAATGCTATTGTGGATATGTAGATTATGGTAATAATGCTAATGAAAAAAATTCAGATATAGCTTCTGAAACTCTAATTTTTATGTTTGTTTCAGTTTTATATTGCTGGAAAATCCCCATAGGTTATTTTTTTAACAGTTGGTTTGTCTGGCTCAAAATATATTTTTACTTACAAATTCAGCCAGGACCATATATAAAATTTTTAAGCTATAGGAGCAAAAGAGGGAAACTATAATAATCTAACGATCTTTAGTTCCAAAGTGCACATATGCAGTTAATAATTAACTGGCTGATAATTAATATGAAAAATAGCAATTGTTTAACTTTCAATAAAATTAAAATAATTGGCAGCAATAACGAAATATCCAGTGACATTTTAGGTGTTTCTCACATGTGGATAATATCAAGCAATCACAGTAAAGCAATGAAGGTCATTGTGTCTCTTTTCTCCGAAATTGAAAAATGTTATTATGAGCTGTCTTTATAACAAAAAAATTATGAAAAATTTCTTGCATAGAATGTAAATTAGCATTGACTCTGACCTGTGTGTGTATGTGTGTGTGTGAGGGAGGGCTTTTTAAATAGAAGTGTAAATTTTTTTTTTTATGTATAGCATGCAATTTCAATTATGTCATTTGTGTGTATGTGACCTTGGATATCCTTCTGCCTCAGCTAATGTAAAAGTTTACATGTGGTTTTTGTTGCATGAAATTTCAATCATGTCATTTGTGTGTGGGGGAGGGGGGGCTTGCCTTTCCTTTTGTCTTAGTTGAAATGAGAGAGTGTAAATTATTTTTTTATATATATAGCATGCAATTTCAATTATGTCATTTGTGTTTGTGACCTTGGATTTTCTTCTGCCTTAGCTGATATAAAATTTTAGAATGTTGGAAATTTAATGGAACAAAAACCAATCATGTCATTTGTGTATGTGTGTGTGTGTGAGGGGGGTATCTTGCCTTTCCTTCTGCCTTAGTTGAAATGAGAGAAAGTATGTTATTTTGTTTTTTATATATATTGCATTCAATTTCAATTATGTCATTTGTGTGGGTGTGATCTTGGATATCCTTCTGCCTCAGCTGATATAAAAGTTTACAATGTTTGTTTTTTCATAATATCAAATTTTAATTATGCCGTTTGTGTGGGAGGGGGGGGGCTTGAATTTCTTTATGCTTCAGCTGAATAACAAGCTTATAATATTTGGATTTTTTTTATAGCATGAAATTAAATTGTGTCATTTATTGGGAGACTTGATTTCTTGCCTCGGCTGAATTAAAAAAAGTTTACACTCTCTGATTATTTCTTTCAATTTTTAATAAAGATTAATAGTTTTTAATGAAAGAAGAAAATAAATGAGACTTTTCATCCCTTTTTTTTAAATGAGGCGCGGATTTGCACTATTAAGATCTATAAATTTTGAGGGCTTTCGCTTAAGCTGAAAGATTTGATCATGTATTAGATTTTAAAATATGTTTACCATTGTTCCTGTTTTAAACGGGCTCAAATTGAAGTCTGCTAAGTTTACAGTCAATTTAGTTCAGCTATAATCACATATTAAGAGCATATCGAAATTTTTTTCAATTTTCATACAAAACCTCGATTTGGAAAAGTAGTAGTCTCCAGGGTCTTCGCTTTTCATCCGATATAAATTAATAAGTGTGTATTAATTAAATCTATTTTGCTTTAATTACAACACTGGAATAACCTCATTGAAATAAATCACAAAAAACAGCACAGTTCTGCCTCATTTAATATCATAAATCATTTGTTAAGAATTTTTAAATAGCCTTCATCGTTGTTCGCAGCCAATTCGCAAGGTATCACGAGTATTCTTGCCTCACTAAGCAGTCTGCAGACACAGCCGTCTGTGATCATGGCGGTCCATTGAGGTAGGAATCGGAGTCCTATCTCTAGTATTACTACCTCAATGGCAACACATTGTAATTAGTAAGACCGTCGGGAAAAGGATGGCTGCAAAAAACCCTGGCGAGCAAGTCTTCAAAATCTGTTGGATTATTTTATCTCGTTACACATCTCCGAGGCATTTAGAGATATTATTTCTGCCCTAATGCTAATCATTATTAAAAATAACATATATTTATTTTTATATATAAAACAAAAAAAAAGTTACATGAACATAGTTAGAATTAATCCAGACACAAAATGAGATAGAATAAAAAGTGTTTATATGCAAAAGGAGGAAATTGACGGTGGCTCTTAATAGAATTAAGAATCTGGTTGACAGATATTTGCGAGATGAGCAGTGTGGATTCAGAAGTGGTAGTGGATGTGTAGACCAGATTTTTTCACTTAGGCAGATTCTTGAGAAATGTTTAGTTTCAGAAACCCGTGGTTACTAGCTTTTCAGATTTCAAAAAGGCTTTTGACTCTGTTCCCTTAATTTGTGTGAGATCTTATGTCACACCAGACAAGCTAGTTGACATTAATAACACTGAGTCGTGTGCTAAGTGTTGGTAAGTAAGGTAAGGTTTTAACAATTGGCGAACACCAGAAGCAATGCTAACATAAGGGTGCATTTTGTCACCTTTTCCCTCTAGTTTGGTTATTGATTTTGTTATGCGAAATTCACTGCGAGGGAAAGATTTCGGCCTTAAATAGTCTGGAGATCTGAAACTTTCTGATTTAGACTATGCTGATGAATTCGCCCTTTTGAGAAATGATGATGAGATGAACTTTCATTCGAGCAGTTGATAGATGGTAGTAGAATAGGTTTGGTGGTAAACAGAGAAAACTAAAGTGATGAAAATTGGTCACGCAGGCTGTGGCTCGTTAATATGAATGGTTCATATTAACTGAATCTGGTGATGTACAGTACGAGATAAAGACTAATATGGATTGCTGCTGGGGCTTTTAAGAATCTGTGGAGAGTGGAGAAATAGGGATATACACCTGAAGACTAAAATTAGATTGCATATAATAATTTGGTCCTTTCTAGAGTTAGTTATGGTAGGGAAACCTGGACCCTTTGTAAACAAAAGAAATTTGTTGGGTTGTTTTACCTCTGAGCGGCACTTTTTTTGCACACCATGGGCTAAATGGCCAGATCACATGGACCCTGAAGGTTCAGAAGTTTGGAACAGCTTTTGGGAGGCAGATGGTAGCCTCCCATCAAACGTGTTCTTTAAAGTGCACAGGGTATGACTCTCCTGCACACAGAGCCATGGCTTAACGTCCCATCTGATGGACAGCAGCCTTTCCAAGCCCATTGGTGTCCCCTACTGACGTGGGCAGGGAATTTTGTGGAGATAAATCACAACGCTGACCCAGCTGCGACAAACAGGGTACAGATTACGAGCCTGGCACACTACCAACCGAGCCACCCCACAAATAAGAGGAAATTTGATACTTTCGATCTTAAATGCTTACGCAGTATTTTGGTCATTAGGTGGTTCAACTATATAAGAAATGATGAGGTTAGGTAAAGGAGTTGGCAACCTCCTTTGAGCAGCATATCATGCAGAGACTCCATCGGTTACAGATTAGTTAATAGGGCTATGAACAGTGTGCCTAAAGGCATCAGAAAGAGGGAGAGGCCTAGGTGAACAAACAGGACCTTCTTAGAATTGGTCTACAGTGTCGAGATGTAGCTCAGGAGAGGTGTTTGGAGAACTAAATTGCACAATCTGGTTGGACCTCTGTAACCCATGGCCGTTTGAGGATATCATTCCTGTTCGCAAGCAGTGCATCAAGTTCGGTCTATGAAATCTGTGCATTTTTGCTATGGAGCCTACTAAAGATGGAAAGAATTCATTTTCACAAGGAGGAAGCTCGGGAGCGTTCCGAAAAAAATTCATGCCTGTTCGCATGGGACTGTTATGGGATGGATGCCCAAATTCAGAAGATGGCAGAGCTAAATGGCCAGGAGTACACCAACATTGTTTTGCCCAAAATGGTTGAGATGAAGGAGCAATGTCCAAAAATAGGCGTGACAAGGGCTCCATGACAATGCGTATTCACGAAACCTGGCAAGTTATGGCTTATCTGGAGCAGGAAAATATCAAACAGTACCTCACATTCATCCAATCTTGCGCCATGCAATTTTTCCCCAAAATTAAAAACGAACTTGCTGAGAAATCTTTTTTGAAAGGTGCAAGACCTAGAAAAATGAGGTTCATTCAGAGTTGCATAACCACCAAGTGTTCCAGAATTGACATACACGTCTGCAACTTTACATAGATGCTAGAGGGGAAAACTTTGAAGAACCAAGTTTTATTGAGGTTGGGCTGTTTTAACTCTGAGTGGCACTTTTTTGCACACAATGGGCTAAATGGCCAGGTCAAAGGGCCCAAAAATGGGGGGAGAGGATGTACTGGACAGTTGTTGGGTGGTAGCCTCCTGTCAAGGCCATCCAGCATGTTCTCCAAGGTGCACAGAACATAGTTCTGCACACGTGCCATGGCTTAATATCTCATCCAACAGACAGTGGCCTTTCCAAGCTGATTGGTGTCCCCTACTTATTGAGGGCAGAGATGAGTTTTGTGGAGATAAATCTCGACACCTGCCCAGCTGGGACTCGAACCTGGAAACTGCAGATTATGAGCCACCCCCACTGTTTTATTGAGGTAAGTGCAATGGTTGTTTTGTAGATTGTCAGGAACGTTTTGAAGGCCCCTCGTAAAAGCAAACTATATTTTCCCATCTCTTGATTAAAATTGAGGGTCCAAGCAGCTGCTAAACCAATTTATGCTGATTTTACTAAATCTCCGATTTTTATTAAAAATCAAAATAATTCAGTTGTCATTTATTTGTATATTTTAACGCTAATACAACTTTCAGTTATCCAGTCACTTAGTAAAGTCCTAGTGCATGGTGTACTTGAGTGTTTTCTTGAGGACACAGGACTATGAGATTAAAATCCCACAGCAAGTTCTAACAAGACTAGTCAAACAAGATAAGTATAACTACCTTGACCCCGAGAAGAAGCAACCATTGAAGAAGTCATCAGGAGGTATGCTGCAAGTCTATTACACCGAGAAAAACAGCTATATAGTGAATACCCAAAAGGTCAATTTGGTTTCACTTAGACCACTAATTTTACCAATCGCTTTGATTTTTCCCTACCCAACTTCCTCATGAAGTCACCTCGATGCCAGGTTTCAGGGGGACGGACAAATTTGGAATTCCATTGCATATTTCCCTCTGTATTAGGACTTTAAAATTTTTTTTGAAAAAATTCATGAAATATACATTATATTTAATAATTTTTTGCTTCATTACCCTTATTAACATTATAAAGAAATGGGAAAACCCCCACTTTTAGATCTAGCCCTGCTCCCATAGCTATACTTCAGATGAGAATATATGAAGCAAAAAGATTCAAAAATTAGTACCAGTTAAAAAGTACCAAAAATTCATGTTTAAAAAAAGTATTAAAATTCAGTTAGCTCAACAGTTATTTATTGCATTTGTTTAGAAGTACATAATGGACACATAAGTACAACTGAAAAGACTATACAGCTAATAGCCTAACAGTAACAATATGGATGTCAGTACATCCTCATACGAACTGGATAAATATATATATACTTTAACCAGAGATACAGGTTCCACTTTAATAAATATTTTCTGGCACCATATAAAAGTTACTCATTATCAGTAAACTGATTCGTTGCTTGAACATGTTAGCCATTCCAAACATACATTAATGGCTATTATGTCTTTTCTATTTGCTTTCGACTCTTCCTTGCTACTGATATGTAACAGATTGCTTAGACAGTTAATACCATCTTTCCACATGTTCATTTTGCTAGTTGTTAAACATTTTTTAGGGCATGTAATGTCAACAGCAAGCCCTTTTTCCTTGTCGCGAAATAATTTTCAAGATTTGCAGCAAGAATCGAGATGCTATTAAATTCAAATAATATATTATAAATATCATCATAACATCTTCATTTTCCATGCAAAATTTTACTACTATGCGGCTTTTACGAAAACTTTTAAATGCGTCACAAAATAATATGGTTTCAAAGGCGCATGACCTGCGAAGAGATGTGACAAACTCTTTGCAACTGCACTCATTAATGAACGGCTCGACATAATTACTTCTATCTTGAAACAGTAATTGCCCCCTCCCCTGGAAAAATCTGCTGGCGCCAGTGTGGAATAAGGGTGGGATACGGACACAAAGTATAAATTGATAACTATCAAAGATGAAACAGAAAATGCATAGTTTCTTTATGAACTGTAATCGAGCCATCACTGTATATATTTCGAACAGTAGGAGATACATAAAATACCAAATGCCGCGATTATAGTGCGCTTATAGATGCGAGTATATATTTCAGTTCTCTTAAGCAGTTCTAAAAGTAGTTTTTTTTTACTTATAACGGCTTTAATAATTCTTATAATAACCATGAAAAAAATTCTGGAGTGTGAAAATGACTACTAATAAAAACCTAAAATTTCCATTGCAGTATGACATTTCCCCCTCCTTTTCCAGGTCTTTATAAATTTATTGAAAAATGCGTGACCCCCCCCCCCACAACCCCTAGATCTGGCCCTGAACAGTAGCATATATAAATCAAAGAGATAAATTTAAACATTTTTCTATCTCTTTTTCTGCTCTGTGAACGAACAAATTATATTCTCATATTCCCTATTAACAGTTGACTTTAGATTCTCAATTGAATGCATTTAACCAATCTTGAACCACGGATCTTCGTAAGTAGTTTTTACTCTTCTAAAGGTTGAAAAGGGATGAAATTTATTTATTCATGTGAATATGATGTAATACTGTGTCCCTAGGAGAATGCCTAACGTGCCTTAAGAGAAATCTGGCCCTGATGATATTCACTATAAACATATACTTCTTCAATAAGGTGGCATTAATAGCAAAATTTTAGTAGTGTGTGAAATGTTGATGAGTTTTTCTATACTACCTTCTTAATCTCAGAAGCGGGTATTCTTGTTCAATATTGCAGTTCTACCGTTGTTGACAACTAGAAGGCATGTGAAACTTATTACGCAAATACTTACTGTACAGGCATGGTCGATAGAAATCTTAATGCCACCTGTGAAAAATGAAATATGCCACTTTATCACGGTGACTTTGGGGAAAGAACAAGCATTAAATGCTTAGTGGTCTACTTTGTTTTCTTACTTATAATGGCCACCAAATTGTCCAGTTAGCCATGTGCATCTTGAACATTTATTTCTGGCAGCCTGTGTACAGATCAAAACTTTGGTAAACTAAATCAAATGATTGGACATCTCAAAAATGTTGCTCAACTGTATCAGCAAATGCTAAGGGAAAAATGACGTATAAATGTTTTGAGGGTTTTACTCTGAAAGGTAGATAGTTTAGGTACAGTAAGGCTAGTGTAAAATATCACTTGCATTCCTAGTTATAAACGATTAATTAAAAGTTCTTAATGAGTGCAAGAGTGGTGGCCCTAAAATGTTAAGTCTATTATAGTTACGGTGACCATATTTTTTTTGGAGAAAATTGTTTAATAATAAAAAAAAACAGGTTGCGTTTATTTGTTTCACTAGAAAGCTTTATAACATTTATTATAAAATATAAGCATACACATAGCATTTTAAACAATCATATTATTACTTTAAAAATTTTAATACTTTTCACAAGAATGAACTTTTTTTAATAAATCAGGTTTGTGTTTTAAAAATTTCATAAAACTGTATACAATTCATGTCAAAGTCGCATTTGGTATAAATGCATGCTTTTAATGTTTCTATTTTTAATTTGGTGTTTTCACTGGTCCACATATTGTTCGGTAATCAAAATACTCTTTCAGTGGGAGCATTAGATCCAGGGAGACATAAGTAAAATTCAACGATTTTTAAAATGTTTTTAAAAAATAAGGTGTTTATCTGTGAAATATTTAAACATTTCAACCCATCTACTGCACGCCAATATACACAGTTTACTATTTCAATTCACAAAAAAAGACAAAATGGCCATTTTAGAAAAAATAAATCTAAAGGACAGAGCAGTGAAATAAAGGGCTGTCCTCTTAAATAAAGGACGTATGGTCACGGTAATTATAGT
This sequence comes from Ryuthela nishihirai, assembly GCA_038380435.1. NCBI lineage: Eukaryota > Metazoa > Arthropoda > Arachnida > Araneae > Heptathelidae > Ryuthela > Ryuthela nishihirai. The sequence goes on from JAWZYU010000003.1 coordinate 25,418,282, forward strand.
GCATAATGTGCACACTTTATATAGGCCCTTGAGAACACAATGTGATGAAATCCTAAATATTGCGATGCTAGAATAATTGCTTTATACTAAACATGCAAACTTAACAGATCATTTGCAAGATCAGAATATTCCTATGTCTAATATATATAACTCTGTTCAATGACCAGTAACTCATTGCATCTACTTTTGGTATAGTACAAGAACTGGGACAAAAGTTATGCACGTTGACATCTATATCGAAAAAACGAAACAAACAGAAGACATAAACTTAATTTTATAGTTTCACTGCACAGAAAAAGAGTGGCAATTAGGTTTGTTTTATTTTACACAAGTTCAAATAATTGAACATTGCGATAATAAATAATGTTGCTTATTACAAGCAGTGTAATATATTCACAAAATATTGCCATGCATTATTTTACTTTATTTACTACATATATTTTACTTAGTGTGTAGAGCTGGCACTTTATTATAGGAAGTGCCAGCTATTTGATAATGTTAGTGTTAATACGTATTGCATGTCTTTGTAATAACTGGTTTTGTAGTAGAATTTTTTAAAAAACTTTTGACACTGTATGATCCAAAGAAATGATAGCAACATTGATCAGTGTTTTAAATATATTAGTACAAAAGCTAGATATTTTTTTCACCAATACAAAGCCTACAAGGTCTGCTCTCTAATAAAAAGATACATATGTCCTTTTCTAGCTCAGCCATTCGAAATTTTTTTAGAAATTCCGTTTGTATTTTAAAACCTTTTATACTTTGCATGAAATTAAATAACAAAATAATCACCTACTGTTTGTTGCCCAGTGTCTGAGCAGTGATTACACTGCTACTCTATTTGAGTTTAGCTGTCCCCCCCCCCACACACACACACGTGCACACCGTGAGCAAAAACACCAGGATATAAAGAAACCAAAGTTTAGATTATGATTGTGGAAAGGATCAACTGGACAGATATTTAAAGTCATAGGCAGTGTTTTTTTTTTATTTGCACAGTGTATGGCTTTCATGTTTATGTGGCTATGGTTTTACACATATAATGACTATTTCTATACCCACCAAAAGCTTCTTTTTCATCAAGCCATGAGTGAAGGAAATTTATTGGTTGGCAGTTGGGACCTGTTGACATCAGGGGTGAAACCACCAATGCTGTGTGTGAACAGTGCAATCTACTGTGGGTTTTTTTGTTTTGGGTTGTTTCACCTCTGAGCGGCACTTTTTTGCACACCATGGGCTAAATGGCCAGATCACATGGACCCTGAAGGCTCAGAGAAGGTTGGGGGAGGGGACCCACTGGAACAGCTGTTGGGAGACAGATGGTAGCCTCTCATCAAGGCCATCCAGCGTGTTCTTTAACATGCACAGGGTATGTCTCTCCCGCACACGATCTACTGTGGGCCATCCTGGGCTCGGGCCTGCATTTTCTATTATATGATAGGGGCCACTTGAATCTTTGCACCCCCATGATGATCAGGTTTTGCCACTGCCTACCATGCTACCAGCTTATTATTTTGCTACAGTACTCCACAAACATAAAAGCATGACCTATACAAACAGTAATGATAGTTTAGATTTAAAAAAATATTAATTCAGAGGTTTTTAAAAATTTTCAGCAGTAAAAAACAAGCTTTGTGTTGTTTCACTTCTAAGTAGCACTTTTTTTTTTTCATAAAATGCACTAAATTGCCAAGTCATAAGGACCTCAAGGGCTCAGTTGGGTTGTCTTACCTCTGCACTTTTTTGCACACCATGGGCTAAATGGCCAGGTCACATGGACCCCGAAGGCTCAGAGAAGGTTGGGGGAGGGGACCCACTGGAACAGCTGTTGGGAGGCAGATGGTAGCCTCCCATCAAGGCCATCCAGAGTGTTCTTTAAAGTGCACAGGGTATGGCTCTCCTGCACACAGGGCCAGAGCTTAATGTCTCATCTGATGGACAGCAGCCTTTCCAAGCCCACTGGTGTCCCCTACCGACTGTGGGCAGGGCGGGGAATTTTGCAGAAATAAATCTCAATGCTGACACAGCTGGGACTCAAACCTGGTAACTATAGATTATGAGCCTGGCGCACTACCGACTGAGTCACCCCCAAAGGTAGCTAGATAGGGGAAGGGTACCTACTGGATAACTGTTAGGAGACAGGTGGTAATCCTTTTGTCATGGTAATAAGTAGGTCATGGTAAGTGTGTTCTTTAATATGCACAGAATATGGCTCTCCTTGCACATGGAGCCCTGGCTTAACATTTCATTTAACAGATGGCAGACTTTTAAGCTCATTTCTCACCAAAGGTAGAGTGGGGGTTAGGGGAGAAAATCTGAACACAGGAACAGTGGGGATTTGAACTTGGGATCTTCAGGTTATGAGCCAACCACAGAAATAAAAACCAACTCCAACATTAAAGAATAAGCCTTAATTAAAATTTATATTTAATGAGTACAAAAAATAATAATCTAGATTTTGTTGGAAACTTTTTCAAATATCTACATCTGAAAGATTAGAGAACTAGTATTTAAAAATGTAATTAAGAAAAACTTAATTCTGAAACATTCTTAAAAAATGCAATCAGAAAACAGGTTCACCTATTATTTTCTTTCACAAGCATATATTGAAATGAGTGCCATTTATTTGGCACTATTTCCAAAAAAAGCTGAGAAAAAAAAATTAAAAACATTGCACTTAAAATAAAATGGAAACCTGGAAATTCTTTTTTCACTCACCAGTGCTGCAATACATCTGCCCATGGCTCATAATTTCAAGGTCTCTAATTTATTCAGAGCATGGCTTAGAATGCTATTTCCAATTATTAAATATATTTTAATTAATAATTCCTATATTAATATTGTTCTTTCAAATAACAATTAAGCTCACTGGACAAAAAATTAGTCATCTTCTGCTGTAAGAGGATTATGTCTGTTCGACAGCAACAGAGGGCGCACCAGTAATAAATGTGTCCTACAAATAACTGTGTCATGCGCTATGGGGTTCATACCGTGACAAGAAGTGGTTGTATGCCACATGTATGTTAATCACTCTAAGAAACATGGTTCCCACCAAAGATGTGAATGAGTGGCAAAAAGGTGTTATTGCATTTGGCCAAGTCAAAGGGCATAGTGTACAAGAAGTTGCTGCCTTTGCAGGTGTGTCGAAATGTACTGTCCAAAGGGTCTTCCAGCAGTGGCATACATCGCAGTCCACCGCTAATTGTTTCCAACCCATGTTAACAACTTTGTACAAGGCTGCATGGCTACAGAGGACGCGGAACCACAAAGACTGGACTGTCGACTCTTGGAAGTGTGTGATCTGGTCAGGTCTGCTCACTCAGGTCAATCACGTTTTTACTTGTACTCAAATGATGCAAGGTGATGGGTATATCGTAAGCCACATGAATGCAGACTGTGTGCAAGGTTCTGTTCAAGCTGGAGGAGGCTCTGTGATGTTCTGGGGGTGTTTCACATACAAGAAATGAGTCCTATGGTTGCAGTGACGTCTCACTTGAACCAGAAGGGCTATATGGAGCTACTGGACGACCATATGTTGCCTTTTGTGCAGCATCTCCACAGTGAACACCAAAAGGATACCTGGGGCTCGAAGTGTGTCGGATTGGCACAATGAGCATTCTGAAGTTCCGAGCATTCTTGGGAAAGAAATGTGTTGCTTATATCACCCAAGAATCATTTATGAGTCTAATTGCAAATATTGTAGATAAGATACAGAAATATTTTTTAAAAATTATTTCACAAGCATCTTCAATATAAAATGTGCAAGTAAATGGCCTCCCTATTTTTAATCATTTTTGTGCATGAGTGCACTACCTCCATGACATATACACTGTTCATACTGTATTACGTGGGGGAAAAAATGGTTGTTCTCAATGGTGAGTGAAAAGGTGTAAATGAAAATTTGGAGCAAATATTGAAACAATATTAGAAATTCTATATCACAATTGAGTGATTGAAGAATAAATTTGAAGCAGAAGGCACTATACAAGATACACAAAAAGCTTGGTAGCAGAGAATACTCTGTATAAAATGAAAAGAATGATGATTAAATATGAACACTGATTCAAGCAAAATGTTCGATAACATGATAAAAGAACTTGTAAGAAATGTGATATACCATGATTTTATAAAGTAGCATGCTAAAAGGTGATATTATTGTGGAACATCTTGTTTTGCATTTATTAATTTCCTGTTTGTATAAATCACTTGGTTCTAAAATTGTTAGTTTTTCTCTTCATTGTATGAATAATATATAATTAAATTTCAAGATTAAAAACTTGGAATGCTTAGAAGTGGAGTAGAAAGTTGTTCTCAAACTGGAATTTTAAAATTGTATCAATCATAAATGAAACTAAATTTTAATTTCCTTAAGAATTAATTCACATTTTAATAAAGAAAAAAGGAGTTGGTACACAAAAAAGCAACACCATGTTAAATTTTAAAATACATAATGTATTGTTTCTGTTTAGAAAAAAGATATTCTGGGAAAATATATTTAAAACAGTGTTTAATTTTCCTGAATGGAACATTGCATAAAATAAATAAAAATGTTTCTAATGCTAAAGAATCATTATTATTCTTTGAAATATCAGAGCCTTTAAACTGACTATTCATTACCGATATTCATATTACTTTATCATTACAACACTTTATCTAACTTTACCTAATTAGAAGTAATATTGTTAAATGCATATGCTATTAATCTACGTAAAGTGATCTGAGTTATGCATTACTCTTAGTAGCACTTTACTGTTCTTGAAGCAGTCATCTAAATTACACAGTTATAGGCACTTGCACTATCTTCTTCACATCGCACGGTGAAAGAATGTTTTAATTCATCATATAAAACATCGATTTCTTTCAAAAAACTTAGAAGTTATTTACATTACTTATCATACAACTATAAAATATCACAAAGGAAAGGACAGACAACCATCAATTTCTGATTCTCTAGAAAGTTATAAAAATTAACAGTCACTTTAAAGAATTAAACAGATATTGAAATCACGAATTGTATGTACATTTTCATACACATTAGATAAAACTATACACTATTACTTTCATTTTTCATTAAGTCTTACATTGCATATTTTTGATAATGGTTCACAAAAACCTCATACTGTGTCGCAGTGCACCATTTTCATCCTGTTTCTTTATTGTATTCATCTCATGTTTTAAGTGCTAAGATCTTGGTGAACCACTAAGTACCATGCAGTGTTTTCAGCACTGTTTGCTAATTTCATAAAAATCTTGTTCATTGTCCTTACTTTCAAAATAGTATTGATGGGATGAGTGAAAACGTGCTTTTTATATGGACTAGAACACATACTAACTTCATTTGCAGAAGCAGAAATGTGAAAGCCCTTTAGTAATTTCCACCAAGAAGGATGACTAAATCACCTCTTATGTTGCCATCTAGGAGTATTACCTTCACTGCTAAACTGCAGTTCATAACCTGCTGCTTCTCTGCGTTTCCGTTGTTCTGTCCCAGCAGCCACATAAGAGAAAACACATAACACTGCATAGCATATTTGGTCAGCCTAGAGAGAATAATACAAAATATAGTTTTATTATATATTATTATACCATAATAGTTCAATTTCAAAATGAGTATATTCTCCACTGTTACGTTAATTAAAAAATTAAAATTATGTAGTTACATAACTAATGTTATGTAACTACATAATTTTTTACATAAAGATAATAACCAAGGTAATATTAAAGGAATACACTGATTGAACTTTATCAGAACTGTTGCTACTAACAATCGGGTCATTACTTTGATTAAAGTCATGGCATAGACCTGGAACTGCCTTCCTAGCATTGATGTAGGAGGTGTAGGAAATGGAAGCACAGTAATTCAACAGAATTTTCAAGATAGAATTAAGATAAAATGATTCAAATTCCAGACAAAACTCCAGACATTTGTTTATTATTTGAGATAAATAAGGAAAATTGTAAACAATGCTACCCTTGTGATTATATGTCTAATTGGTAATCTAGTGGAATACTCTACAAATAGAGTGATCATATCCTCTGATTCCACAGTTGCCTCAGCTGGTTGTTGAAAAAAGAAAATTAAATGTAAAACTTATTTATCTCCATGTACTTTAAAAAAATGAAAAAAAGTCTTACTGCCAATTCTGGAATCACTTGCTCAATTCATATAACTCTAAAGGAAGATGGGTACCTACAGTTTTTTCTGACTGATAAAAGAAACTTGATTTGGCACCTTATCTCCCTTTCAGGTTCTACGAATTGAGCAAGAAATTTCATCGCTGGTAGTATGTTTTACGTTTTTTTATTTTTGCAGGCAAGTATGGAAAGACAGTTATATATACAGGGTGATTCAGTTAAGCGTGTACAAACTTCTGGGAGGGGTAAGTTGCACAAAGACGAATCGGAATCATATAGCAATGCAGGGTCGGTAACGGCATCTTCACGTGGTAGATGGCATTGTACGGCTGCGGGACTGCACATCGTCCTCGCGGGTAACCATCATTCGCGAACCGCCTGCAGGAGTAGTAGGATGGCCGATGCAGAGGTAGTAGGATTACACAAATGCAGAGTTGGCCAATATGCATCTCGCATACAGGGCTGCGGACTGCAACAGGCGAGCCGCTGTGCGCGTATACCAGGAATGGTACCCAATGAGGCATACTCCCAACCACCAGATGTTTGCATGGCTGCATCAGAGGTTATGTGATACTGGTTCCTTCCAGAGACCTGCCAGGAGTCGGGAACGATGGGCACAGACCCCTGACATGGAGGAGAATGTGCTACGTCATACAGAAGACACTCCAAGTGCCAGTACTCGAGCAATCGCCCACCGGGTCGGTCTTTCCCAATCCACCGTATGGAGGATTATGCACAATAACCAATTGCATCCATATTATGTGCAGTGCATCCAGACACTGAAGCCTGAGGATTACCCACAGTTGCGCAATGGTAACTGCAGAAGAGTGCGGCAGAACCCCAATTTCCTGCTTCTGGGTTGTTCACAGACGAGGCATGCTTTACACGGGAAGGTAGCTTCAATGCACATAATGAGCATGGATGGGCGGTGGAGAACCCCCATGTTACACGAACACGTGCAGCACAAAACCATTTTGCTGTAAATGTTTGGTCTGTCGGGGACCACTTAATAAGCCCATACCTCATGCCTGTTCGTCTGGACGGAAGGAGTTATCAGATATTTCTAAAGGACGTCTTGCCAGAACTTTTGGATGAACAACAGTCCTTCAGTCGCTGTGCCATGCAGTGTGGTTCCAGCATGATGGGGGCCCCACCCATTTCAGCCATGAAGTTCGTCAACACTTAAACATGACATTTGGACAACAGTGGATCGGGCGTGGTGGTCCCATTCATTGGCCTGCAAGATCACCGGCCCTATCATGCCTTGATTACTTCTTCTGGGGCTACAACAAAGGACTGGTGTTTGACACCCCCGTTGAAAGTGCTGAGGACCTGGTTGCATGCATCTCCTTAGCTGCCTCGGAAGTCCGAGACGCCAGGAATCTTCCAGAATGTATGTGATTCCATGTGCTGACGATGTCAGGCCTGTGTCACAGCTCGTGGTCGCAACTACGAACACCTTCTGTGACCTCTGTGCATTTCGCAAATTTACCTATTGTGATTAATAAAAAGTACTTTGTTCACTTACTTGCTGCTCTTTCATTCATGTCCTCTCTGTACACTAGCACATGTTGATGCCGTTACCGACCCTGCATTGCTATATAATTCCGATTTGTCTTTGTGCAACCTACCCCTCCCAGAAGTTTGCACACGCTTAACTGAATCACCCTGTATATTTTTCCAATTTCTTTATTTTATTTTTAGAAATTACTTCACTTTACAGAGGAGTTGTCATTAAAAACATATACTCTCCTAGATTTATCACTCCTGAATCCATTTCAAGTTCAGAGATTTTTATAAATTTTATAATCCTCTACACAAAGGATGGAGATAACCTAGAAGCTCTATTGTGCTTGTTCTGGTTTCTCATATTCAATACTTAAATGGAAAGTGGCATTTACAGAACCTTTTCATTTAAATTGCACAAAACACATTACTAGTAACAATATAAAATGATTTGAATGCAAAATTTTGCTGTCAAAATAAATGATTATTGATGCCTACTAAAGATTCAATACATGTCCAAAATGCTAAACTTCTGGAACTTTATTCGCTTGAATTACACAAACTACATTAAAAATACGCTGAATATTTGTGGTGAACATAAGTATAAAGGCATCGAAGCATGCAGTCATGTAATTTCAGAATCATAAAACCATCTTATATTGAAAACGCTACCTAAGCATAAATTTCTTATTAGGTTTAAAAGGCTCCAAGCCTCACTTTCATGATTTTAAAATACATAACAAACTTTATGTTGAACAAAACTATTACATAAATTTGGGGGAGGGGAGCAAAAATAAAACGATTGATGAATAAGAAATATGACAAAAAAAGAATTTTGCAATTTAGTATGAAGGTACAACTGAAATTATTCAATTTTAGATAAACAAGAATAATATGACACAGTAAGTTGCATAATTAATCATTGACGTTTTTAGTGCCGAGTTATTTGTGCCCTGTCTACTGCAGTGCAAAATATCTTGGGCATAGCATATAAAAGGTTGACAATGTTTTCTACACTACTATCAGTAGTAAAAGTGCTTATAGTTATATAGTTTCAAAATAGAACACTGATATTTGATATTTAGAGATCTTAGGCCCATCACAAAACTAATGAAGTACCATATCGCCATTTTCGCAAATTATAAGTATAGTGGAGTAGTACTTTTTTTTAGATGTTGCTATGATTACAAAAGTTCATTGGAGCTGTATAAGGAAACTATTAGACAGTGTCCAGATTTTGATTGATAAAAATGGGGGCATTTCAGAAAATGTCCTGGTTTCAGCTTTCTGAAACCATGACATTTTAGTTATGGTTCCAATTTCAGTTTACTGAAACTCAGGCATTTGTTCTTGGAAATAACACTAGAGAAAACTTAAACTAAATTTAACTAAGGTAGTTGTATGGAGCAATAGGCATGACACTTGCACAATAGACAATTTGCAGTAGGTTGGAGGAGCAATAATTCTCCTACTCTAAGCATATTGTATAGTTATTCTGCATAGATTGATGGTAAGCCTTTGAAATGTTACTTTCAACATTTGATTAGCAACAGTTAAAAAAATGCAGATTTCTGCTTTAAAAAAAATTAAAATTTAGTATTATGATGGCAAATTTTATTTTAATCATGCATATTAATGTTTTTTCAGCCGTCCCATGACCGAGTGGTTAGCGTGCTTGGCTACTGATCTAAGGGACCTGGGTTCGAGCCCCGTGTTAAGGCATGGATGTAAGTGTCGTTTTTCTGCTGAGGTCCTGCCATCCTCTCAGACCTTCTACTGTGGCATATAAACCAACAGGCTCCTGTCCAGACCTCTGTGGCAAGCAGCTGCTTGAGGGGGTATTTATTATTTTTTATTTATATTAATGGTGTGTTTAGGAGTGCCCAATATGAGCTATGACCCCCATTGGCAGTGATGCATGCAGCTAGACGTTAAGGCATCGATGCATACAGGTCCCTAATAAGTCCTGAGGTACTTTGCACCATTCATACTCAAAATGGTGACACAGCTTGTCCAGTGTGTATGTTGGCTATGGACGCTGTTGGAGATGTCAACTGAGCACATCCCACATGTGCTCTAAATGGGAGAAATCTAGGGACATAGCAGGCCAAGTAGGGTTTTGATATCCCATAGATACTGCTGGATAATGCATTTCCACATGGGAACGTGCATTATGCTGCTGAAAATGGCACCAGAAGAGCATGGCAGGAAAGGTAGGCAATGGGGAACCAGAATTTCATTGACATATTGTTCAGTTGTGAAAGTTTCCTGGACAAACATCTATAGATGTTCTGCAGTCATAACTGATGGCACAAACCAGAACACTGGGTGTGAGGGCACTGTGGCACTCCTGAATGTGTGCCAGATCCTAACACCAAACCTTGATGAGACCATCATTGGCACAAACAGAAGTGTGATTCATCCAAGAAGATCATGTGGTACCATTCCTCCTCCCATGACACATGCACAGGGGATGCCAAGCATGTAATTCTGCTTTGTTCAAATGTCATTAGATGGTCCACTGGTGCATGCATTGCAGATGCCACATTACACTGGATTGCTGTAGATGTCACACAGGGGTGGGAGGTTGCTTCTCAGCAGATGAAGTGAACTTTTCATGGCTTGGTATGTCTGCAGAAACCTGTGCCATGGTGACATGAAGCAGTACTTATCCTCATCCACTGCTCTGAACAGTGTGTTACAGTGCTCATTGCATGACCAAGATAGTTGGCTATAGAATGGGCATACCAGCCTGCCTCATGCATCCCCACAATATGATCCCATTTGAATGGGCCAGCTGCTGACAATGTGATCGTGTTCATTGCCTTGGCATAACTGAAATACATTTGCACTGTTCCACTTACACTGACTTACCTGCTGTCTCTATGGTAGATTTTATTGGGGTCTCTATTTCCAGTTCCATGTGACATCATGCTGTCATCACTGGAATCATTTGGATAGGATCTGAAGTACTATGTGTGCTAATGAGTTGATGTCACTGCATTCATTCTTCATGGGTATTGCAATTCTATGTGTCCATGAGTGTATAATCAATCATATTCCTATTCAAACCATGTATATTTATAAATATCCCAGTATTTGTGGTTAGTTATTCTCAAACTATTAAGCTTAATTATCTGTAGATGTTCCCCATGCCAATGCAACTACCAATGCCTAAAGGACCTATCATCCCTGCCATAAGCTCAGAGTAAGTACCAACTTTAGTACTGAAGTCATCTAGCACAAGAGTAATATGTCATTTCTTGACAGAATTCAAAATATCATGAAGTTATTCATAAAACCTATCTTTCTTGTTCTCATCGGAGTCCTCTGTGGGGATAACAGATAACATTAAAGTCTTTAATCTTAGTTTCAAATTTAGCTGTAAGAAATCTTTCATTAATGCAATCATTTCCTAGAAGATCATCACTGGCTTATCTGCTGAGAATCAAACCTATGCCTTGGAGATGCTGTCCATCCTCCCACCCTGAAAAAGAGAAATTTAAAATTATATTTAAATATCTGATTTCTACCTGTCCATCTGGTCTCTTGCAAACTCAAAATATCTAGGATATAATGCTGGAATTCCTGTGTGAGGACATCAAGAGAATAATATCTATGAAACATTCTCATGTTCCATGTACCTGTGGAAAGAAAACCCATTTCCCCACTGATAACGGCTTAAGTCATCAATTGCTGGTAGGAACTTCAGACATCACCTTTACAAGTGAACTTTTTAAAGAACAAGAATCAAAATAGAAACTGACATCCCTGAGACACATTACTCCAAGGAAGGTTAACAATGCCCTTGGAAATAAGAGTTCAGGTACCTGTGATAACCTCTGATCAGGATTATTCACCAGCTGATATAAGGTTTCCTGTGCATCTGTTCACTTAAGGCTGGCAACCCATAGGCAAACAGAAAATACAGGAGTAGCTTTTCCCTCAACAAAGGCCCACTAGTGCAGCAAGTCCAGGATCCATAATGACTCAAAGCTATAAGCCAATCCATGGGTTTTAATGGTCAGCACGAGGACCTTGTGATGTTCACCACTCATCAGGGAAGTTGTCAGATACGTAGCTGTTATTTTGTTAATATGTCACGAGAGAAATAAAATTGTAGAAGTAAGAATGCAATTTTAGAGAAAAAATGCAAATATAACTTTTTATACCCAATGAATATTTCTTTTAATATTGTGATTCATTATTATTCATAAAAATAAAGTCTTAACCAAATTATTGGAGCTAATTTTCCTTTGGAGAGTCTTGGTGCCATAGACTCACCAGTGCTACACCACTGTTACATTAATGTAAGGAACAACCTGCTGCAGCCTCCATGGTCTCGATGGGTTTCGAATGTAGTCCCTATGGTGTTGATAAATGACCAGCACAGTTCTGGGTTTCACACCATGTTAAAAATGGTTTGACAAAAAACACAGCAATAAAAAGAAATAGTGAAGAACTAATAATTTCAAGCATTCCAGTGAATGTAAGGCTAAGAGACTATTTTTCATGTGGTTTGCTGTTACCTAAGAACCTACTTCTGTTTCTGTTTCCTACTCTGTCCTACTTCTGTTTCCAAACAAAGTTAACAATCTACTCAAAATGAAAAAAAACAACAACAAAAAAAAAAATTAAATTTCCCTTCTGTAAAGCTGAAAGGCATTTTTTATATAAATAGCATATTTTCTCTAAATAAATTAGAAAATATGTTTTTTCTATTAATACAAGTCTTAAGTATTGGTTGTTTAAGGTTTTATGGTACATTAGCAACTAAGGCTATAATGTGTCAGGCAAGATAAAAAAGAGAATACCCACCAAAGCAAACACAAAAAATGTAAAAGAAAAAAAAACAATGCATCAAAATAAAATAACTAGAAAAAGGTTTAGAACAATTTATATATATACACAAAAAGAAGATAAAACTAATCCAGGTAAAAAAGACCCAGGTCAGACAGAATATAAATAACAAAGCCACAATTTTATAATCTGTTGAAATATCTAGTATGTAGTTAAAAAAAAGAAGGAAAAAAAAGATCCTAAGTGTAGAAGGCTTGGAAATAAAATCACGAAAAATTAAAAAGTTTTAACTTGTTTTAACTTCTAACTTCATATATATTATTAAAATATATATGAAGTTAGAAGTTAAAACAAGAACATTGAATTAAAATACGTTTCACGGTTAAAATGGTGTCACAAAACTCTCACTTAGGTTTGCCATTTGCCCATAAAAGAAATGAATGTGTAATGAACGACCTAAGCAGAGCTGAGCAAGTACAGCGTCCTCCTTGAAGTTCATGCAAAAACATGACTACCACGTTTGATAATGGCTTGATCTCAAACAGCTTGTTTGCAATCTGTTCTGACCAAGATCTCTGTCACTGTGTCCAGAGTTCGATGATATAATGCTGCCGGAAGTCCAGGTATGAAACCTGCAATGGAGAGCTGGAAGGTATGTAGCTGACTTGGCAGCAGGGTCTGCCAAGTCACTGCACTTGATGCTGACGTGACAAGGTACCCAAGAGAAGAGGATGACCATTGTGATCACCAAATGATGGAGCTGCTGGCAAATCTTGGAGAGAACAGGGTGAGGCTGAGCCATCACTAAGATCAAAGCTTGTAACGAACTAAGCAAGTTGGTGTAATATACACACCAACAATGCTTAGTCACAATGTAGTCAAAGAAAGAGACTGATAGCATAAAACTCTGCAGTGAAGTTAGAAACTCTGGTGGGATCTGGTCTGAAATGATGACATCACATCAAACTATGGCTGACCAAACAGAGTCAGACTTTGAGCCATCTTTGAAGATGTGCAAGAAGTCTGGATGCAGAGCACAATGGCTGGAAAAGAATTGCTGGTCATGCAGTTGGGTGTAAAAGCCTTCCTCATCCTTTAAAGGGAAAAATCTCAAGAAGGGGAAACAGTAAGACACAGTGAAATAGACTCAATTGTTGGCTGGATGGTATTAATGTCCCTCACACATGCAAACTGAAAGGATGAATGACAGTTGAGTGATTAATGTAAAGTATTTCCCACTTAGGAATAAACACACATAAGTGGGATGGTCTGGCAGGGATCACAATTTCGATGAATATTGCAGGGATAACAGCTCATGGCAAAGAAATAAAAATGGTTCATCAGTCTCAATGTAAAGATTTGACCAGTAACATATGGAAGATAGAAGGCTCCCATCGAAACAGAGGGCTTAATGGTGGAGAGAGTCCAACACCTTCATCACCAAATCCTGTGTGGAATTCCTTTATTCATCCTACTTCTTAGCACATTTCCTCTTTTAACCCTTCCCATGTCCAGCCTGAAAAACTGGTTTACATCCAGAGGCCAAATTTAACTTTGGAATTTTTTTTTTGTCAAATAACTAATGAAAGGAATTATGGCATGTTATATGCCAAATTAATCAGCATTTAATTCTAAATTCTCAGAAAGAGGGTATGCGACCTAGTATGCGGTGGGCAGACAATGTCAAACAGGACCTTGTTAGAATTGGTGTGCAGTGGGGCCAGATGCAGCAGATGTACCTCAGGACAGATATGCTTGCAGAACTAAATTGCACAGTCTGGTTGGACCTCCATAGCCCATGGCTGCTTGAGGATGATGATGAATTCTAAATTTTCTTAAAATAAAATATTTAACAAAAAGCAATGATTAGTTTTATTTTAATGGAACTTTTTTTTAGGGTCATGTAGTAAAGAAAATAAAGAAAATATTTATGCATCTGACAACACAAATAAAAATTTATTTAAAAAACACTAATAGACAGAAATGATTAATAGTGCACATGAATAGAAAGCTATTTTTGAATAACAAAAAAAAATAATTTTCTTGCTTAAACATTTCTTCCATTTTGTAATTTTTTTCTCCATTCCATACTTTGAGAAAAGTTTAGGCTTGTTGCAGAGTCCAATATGGTTTACATCCAGAAACAAGTGATGGAAACAAGTGGATGTAAACAAGTGGATGGCTTTAACAAATGATTTATGTCACAGTTTAATAAAATATGCATAAAACGAATAAAGAAAATATTTATCAAGCCTGAAATATATATGTTTACACTGAAGTGCCATTGAATTAGGGATAATAACCTAGTAACAAGTTGGACCCCTCTGGCCCTGATAAAGGATGCCACACGAGGCAAGGACTCCACAAGCTTGCTTAAATGTTCTACAGGTATGGCGACTCATGCATCCTCCAGAGATGTCCACAGTTCTCTCAAGGTTGTTGCTGATGGGACACGGGCCCAAACACTCTGCTTGACGGTATCCCAAAGATTTTCGATGGGATTTAAATCTGGGGTTCTAGGTGGTCAATTCATTATTTCAAAGTCAGCAGAATGCTCCTGCAACCATGCAGTAGCCAACCTAGACCTGTGAGATGAACAGTTGTCTTGCTGGTAGATGCCATCGCCATTGGGATGTATGATGGCTATAAATAGGTATAAATGGTCAGCCATGAGTTCTACATACTGGAATGCATTGAGAGTCGTCGGTACACAAACCAAAGGTCCCACAGACGTCCAACTGAAGACACCCAGGCCATCACTGAGCCACCACCAGCTTGTACTGCTCTGACCTGACATGCAGGATCCATGGCTTCATGAGGTTGGTGCCATACCCTCAGTCTTCCATCAGCGTGATGAAATTTAAATCAAGATTCATTACTCCAGACTCTCTGTTGCCAATTTTCGATGGTCCAGTTTCGATGAGAGCTCTGTTAATCAGTGCTATTCTTGTTCTTCAGATGGGAAAAGCAGTGGATTTAAGTTAGTTTGAAAAGGCCAAATTGTAATGGCCAGATGACTGGGTCCATTAACTAACCACCCCCCCCCCCCAGTGCTCATGGTCCATGGTTAGCCTTACCTTCGAAAAGTGGCGAAACCGAATCGCTGGCAATGGTGTGGGCCAACCATGGCCCATTAATGCTAGAGGTGAGCAAAAGCTATCCCTATATGGTACGAGCCAACAGAAGGTATACTGTAGTGCAACTCGCTCGTAATGGTGACGGGAGTAATGTGTCACAACACAGTACATCGAACCCTGCTGAAAATGGGGCTGCATAGCTGTAGGTCACTCTGAGTGCCAATGCTAACCTAGGTTTACTGTCGAAAACACCTACAATGGGCACGTGAGCATCAAAACTGGACCTTGAATCATTGGAAGGTCATCTGGTCAGATGAATCTTGTTTCCTGTTGCACCATGTGGATGGTTGGGTACGTGTGTGTTGTTTACCTGGGGAAGTATTGGCATCAGGATGCACCGTGGGATGAAAACAAGCCGGTGGAGGAAGTGTAATGCTTTAGGCAATGTTCTGGAAAATCCTGGGTTCAGTCATTCATGTGCAGGAAACTATGATGTCTACCACCTACTTAAACATCATTGCAGACCAGGTACATCCTTTCATGGCAACGGTAATTCCCTCTAGTAGTGCCTTCTTTCAGCAGGATAAAGTGCCTGTCACACTGCCAGATTGTTCCGAGAATGGTTTACGGAACATGAGGAAGACTTCCAAGTATTGCCCTTGCCTCCAAATTCCCCAGACATCAATCCAATCGAGCATATGTGGTTTGTTTTGGAACTGCATATCCGATCTGTGGGGAGTTAGGTTGTTTTACCTCTGAGTGGCACTTTTTTGCACACCATGTGATCTGTGGAGGCTCAGCCATGTAACTTACAAGAGTTAAAGAATCTGCTGGTAATGTGTTGGTACCAGATACCACAAGACACCTTTAGAAATCTTGTAGCATCCATGCTTCCCCAGGTAAGAGCTGTTTTGGCGGCATGTGGAGGACCAACATTATATTAGGCAGGTGGCCATAATGTTTTGGCTCTTTGGTGTATGTTATTTTTTCTTTCATTATTTCTTAATTTTCCAATAAAAAACTTTGATCTTCTATGGTGTTTCTGAAAATGAACGAGTTCTTTGATAGGGAGGCAAAAAGGACTTCCTTGGTATGGAAATCAGTCCTCATGTGGGAGAGCAATTTTGGCAAGGTTTTTTTAATCCTTTCCCCCCAGCTTTTTTTTTAAATTACGAGATTTTACATTTATACTGAATGGCTGCCAACCACCCCCCAGTATCTTGGCTGTTTCACTTTGAGGATATAGATTTTTGTTTTTTTGCTTTGGTGCACTAACTATTTTGATACTTAGCCAAAATTCAACACCCCCCCAAAAAATTTTTTATAATGTTTAGTAAAAAGAAAAGACCATTTCATAAACTAGACAGAAATTCTCATTAATGCGAGCAAACCAAGTCACCTTGTATAATGCTGGCCCATGTTTTAAAATATACCACACTGAAGAAAAATTTAAAAGAAATAAAAAATCTTATTTCAGGTAAATATTATAGTATTCAGGAAGAAACGTCCTTTTCATTAATATATAATTTAACTGTTTTATTCGTTAGATTTTCCAAAATTGAGCCTTAATTGCATAGTACAATCTATTTTTTTCGCTATATTACTGTGGAAAAAGTATTATGAAAATTTATATGCTTATAGTTTGTTTATATTTTTTTATTTTCATAAAATTTGAAGTTAAATTCTGTTTATTTTGGTATATAACATAACTTATTTCTGTTGATTGGATATTTTTAAAAAAATTATAAAACTGACTTGCTTTTCTGACTCAGCACAATTGGCGAACTTTGCTCAAAGTATGGTACCAAGAAAAAAACTATAAAAAGAAAGTAATTTTCTTCTTTGATGTAATTTTTTATTATTCAGAAGTAAATAGTCTTTCTATTCATATGCATTTTAATTATTTCTATTAGTTTTATTAAATAAATTTTTATTTACATTGCCAGATGCATTTTTATTACTACATGATTCTAAAAAATGCCGATTGAAATAAAATTAGTAGTCTTTTTGTAAAATATTTTATTTTCAAAAAATTCAGAATTAAATTCTGATTAACATGTCATAATTGGGAGCATTGCCCCTCAGCTCAGTAAAGGTTCATATTCATTAACATTTTCATATTCTACCTTTCTTAATTGATAATTCCTTTCAATAGTTATTTGGCAAAAAGTTTCTAAAACGAAATTTTTTTTGGCTGATTAGAGTGAGAAAATAGCTGGATCTCTGGATGTAAATCAGTTTTTCAGATGGGACCTTGGAAGGGTTAATGATATAATGATAAAATTTTATTCTTTCTATGAGTACAATATCACAGCATGCTGCAGTGTGGAATGTGCTATGTTTATTTTGTCACAAAACACTCATTTATATATAAAGTTACAAGATCCAACAAAATTCATAAATCGCTTTAAGTGGTAGTATTGAGAATTTTATTGTTCAAACTTGAAAAGTTTATAAAAGGTGGTTTAAAATGGTAGAAGCTGGAAATGTCTTGCAAGTATGATGTATATATATTGCCTTCATGCAAAATTGTACTTTGTAGAATATCTGGTTAGTGCTACAGATTTTAATGTTTCAAGTTCGCTACCTATTTTAAGTGCCCAAAAAGTGTATAAAAAAAGATGAAAAGTATTAAAACTACGAGTGCATGTTTTTTCTCTAGAATATTTTTAAATAATTTAAATTGGTGGATTTTAGCACTGTCAGTTTTCAATGATTATGAAAATTACTATACAATAAAAAGGTTGATTAATTACTATTTTGAAAAAGGTTTTCTGCTAATAAAGCTAACCAGATCCCAAAACGAAAAGATTATTTTTAGTGTTTGTGGTACAGCACATGCTCTGAGCTTTTGGACCTTATGTCTTGACCAGTTAGCTTATTGTGCAGAATAAAAAGTGCTCAGAGTAAAATCCAAATAATATGAATGGTTTATTTTGAGTCATCAGGATTACTCCTCAAAGTTTCTGTCATTTGAATTTTTTAAGTGTTCAAAAATTTCTTTCATGAAATGTCAGTATTTTGGTCATTTGGAAGAAACACTGAATTTTTTTGTCTTTACAGCACCTTGCTAATATTGCAGTACTGGAATGTCAACAACATAAAGATGGTAAAACATTTTAATTGCTTGCTTTGTTTATTTAAAATGATTTTATATGTTGGTATATATTGAGCTTAAATTTTGTGTTTAGTTTTTAGAGGTAAGGTGTTTATTTTTCTCAACTGCTTGAAACATTTACCTTAAAACAAATTTGTAAGAAAATATTATTTGATTATAGTGGGAAAACTAATCCTTCAATGCTCTCTTCAAACTATAACAAAAATATACTACATACATGAATATCCTTAAAGGACATTTGCCCATTCTTTGCTGTTATTTAAAAAAATATATATATTAACAAATCAGTTGTGAAATAAATATGGAGTACTTTTAATATTAATTTCATATGTGGATATATAATGTTATCCCCTCCCTGATTAAAATTCTGTGGGCTTTGTGCTGTGCATATATTTATTATCAATAACCCTAGTTCAAACTGTAGAAAGTTCTTTTATGTAATTTTTAATAGATGTAAGCTTATTTAAAGTTTGTTGTAACAAGCAAATCTTTAAGTAAATTGCTTTTTATTAGTACTAGAAAAAAGATGAAAGTTTATTTTGCAAACTTTTTTGCCACCCTTAGAAATTGCTTAACATTTTGAAAATTTGTTTCAAAGTTTATTAGAGTTGTAAAATTGTCTCAGAATTTGGAGAACTTAATACATCTTATAACTGGCTTTCAGTATTGATATTAGATGGTAAAAACAAAGTATGCAAGTTAATGTCTTACTTTGACATTGGACAATAATACAGAGAATATGTTTTCTATCTGGCTGTTATGTACAGAGAATAATGCTGCTCATTTTGACTTCATTGCAATGAAGTAATAATGATTTAAAACTTTAACTTCCAAAGTGTTTAGGTTACCAATATTTTAATTGAAATTAAAACATCCTTTAACAATAAATATATAGCAAATTTAATTTAAATACACAGAATTTGATTGCAATAGTAATGAAGTTACCAAGATAATGACATATAAGGTGCTAAAATAACTTTGAGTAAGCAAATTATTTATAAGAGGTTACTAATAATGAGACAAGTTCTGTAAAGTAGAAAATTATGTGTGCAAGATAATTATTAAAAAACGCTATGTATTGCAGGTATGAAGAGAAATAGCGTGAAACAATGTACAAGAAAAAATAATTTGACAAATAATGGTTTAAAAACTTATATGCATGAAAAAGCAAACAAAGGGTGTTAATAACAATGCAAACAAAACACACCAACATCAGCAGGCATTAGGAAGAGGTGCTAAGGTGCATACAACAGGACCAGGGAATCATGAGGGATCTTGCAAGATGCGAGCCACATGGACAGCTAGGACACGATGTACTGACACTATTATTTCTGTAGCCTGCATAAAGAATGAGGCTGTATTAAACAGAAAGGAAGAATTTAAAAATATGCTCATGCATTTACATGTAACTTTGAAGCCTAATCAAGATCTCTTAAGTTAGCTGAATTATAATACTAATTTATTGTCAGACTTCCCAAAATGGATAAATTTAGTAAAAAGGTTTAATTTTGCTACAAATGCAATTAAGATTTCTTTTGAATGAGCTATTTATTTGACTGAGGAAGTAAAATATTTCGAATTTTTTTTAATACCTGATACAAAATATCTTTGGAACATTTAAATGTTGATTCTGGCCTGTATTCATGTTTCAGTTGTGCGTATTTGCTTTAGTATCACTCACTGACATTTGTTTTTTGTTCTATCAAGCTACTCTGTGCTGTTAAACTACTAGTAGCCTTTGCACTGCCAAGTGAACACTATACACTCAAAAGTTTATAATTTCAGTTTTCCATTGAGTTCTTCAATAGTTCTCCATTTAACTTTGTAAAACCAAGTCTGCAATACCCTTTCATTATAAATTATTATTTCCATAAAATTTAGAAAATTTTTCAGTAGTTCATTGCTATTCTCTTAGTTTTGCTTGGTACTTTACTTATTGACACTTAAATATTTCCTTTGAAATTTATTCTTTTAAT
The DNA here is from genome assembly GCA_038380435.1 of Ryuthela nishihirai. Taxonomy (NCBI): domain Eukaryota; kingdom Metazoa; phylum Arthropoda; class Arachnida; order Araneae; family Heptathelidae; genus Ryuthela; species Ryuthela nishihirai. The sequence continues at coordinate 25,438,897 of JAWZYU010000003.1, forward strand.
TTATATTCACATTATATGACAGTTAATTGCAATATTTTCCTCAAGAAATTATATAAATACAATAACTACAGGGAATTCACATATGCATTTAAAGTGTCAGAATTAGAACAGTTAATAAGCTCACAGGACAAAAAAATTAGTCAACTCCCATTGTAAGAGTTATGTCCGTTCGACAGCAACAGAGGGCGCACCAGTAATAAACGCATCCTACAAATAGCTATGCCATGTGCTATGGAGTTCATACACTGACAAGAAGTGGTTGTATGCCCATGTGTGTGTTAGTTGTTCCATGAAACATGGGTTGTGCCAAAGATGTGAATGAATGGCAAAAAGGTGTTATTGCATTTGGCATAGTGTACAAGAAGTTGCTGTCTTTGCAGGTGTGTTGAAATATACTATCCAAAGGGTCTTTCAGCAGTGGCACATATCGCAGTCCACTGCTATTTGTCACCAGAACTGCAGCAGAAAGACTGTGCTCACCAATACGGAACATTAGAGTGTGTCACGGCACTGTTAGGGCAAACTGCTTTGCAATGAGGCAAGAATTGCTCCAGTCAGTCAATGCAGGCCTACAACAAGCTGTTTCCGAACGAACACTCTGAAGGGAACTGCATGCCACGGATATTTGGAGCAGAATACTGTGGAAGAGACCCATGTTAACAGCTATGCACAAGGCTGCATGGTTTCAGTGGGCGCGGCACCACAAAGACTGGACTGTTGACTTTTGGAAGTGTGTGATCTGGTTGGATGAGTCACGTTTTTGCTTGTACTCGAATGATGCAAGGTGACGGGTACATCGTAAGCCACATGAAGCCTTCCATGTGGATTGTGTGCAAGATTCTGTTCAAGCTGGAGGAGGCTCTGTGATGTTCTGGGGGGGTATTTCACGTACGAGAAATGGGTCCTTTGGTTGCAGTGATGTCACACTTGAACCAGAAGGGCTGTATGGAGCTATTGGATGACCACATGTTGCCTTTTGTGCAGCATCTCCACAGTGAACACCAGAAGGATACCTGTCTTCCAAGACAACAATTGTTGCATGTACAGGGCTCAAAGTGTGTCTAACTGACACGATGAGCATTCTGAAGCCTTCAAACATCTCATACATGAAGCCTTCAAACATCATCCCCTGATGCCCCGCCAAATCCCCTGATATCTGATATCTTTAATTAATATTAAGAGCTCAAAGCCTATGGCTTATATCTCGAAGTCTAAAATAGTGCCTGATTGGCAATAACAAAGTTAAAATACATAAACCCCAAAGGGGTAACAAGAACAAAACAAATTTGCTATAAAAAGCACAACTAAAATTTAAACATGCAAGTGTCAAACACCATTATCTTAGGACGCTTGAATTGGTTTAAAATCAATGGATCATAATCAATCAAAGATCTAATTATATCATAAGGATGATCTTCCACTGCCTTGAAAAAGTTATGTGTGAGCTTCCGAATATGAGTGTATATGTGGACAAATCAATGGGTGAAGTGCCGTTCCAGCCATCTGGCCAATCTGGCCGAACTGCAGAATTTGCTGCTGGAAGAGTGGATGAATATTGATGTGCACTACATCCGCACACTGGTGGCATCCATACCAGACAGAATTTCAGCTCTTCTTCGGTCGCACAAAGGCGTTACGTGCTGTTAGGTGACATTCAGCCAGAGATGACTAATTTTTTGTCCAGTGGGCTTATATCATCATATATAAAGATTTGAATAAATAGAAATCATATCTCCTTCACCAGAAAACTAATATTGTTAGATAAATAAGAGGAGGAGGAATATGGGTAATATCAACAGACTTCTAAACACAATAATATAAGGTTAAGCCTTTTCCAAGTTTTATTTTACACCTTTTCCAATATTTAAGCTTGTTTAATTGAATTGTAGGGAAGTCTGTGGGTAAATGAAACATAGAGCTAATAAAAACATTGACACTGTATTGTCCTTTTTGTATTGACAAATATTACACTTAGAGCAGCAGTTCCCAACTTTTTGAAAATGAAGGACCTCTATTTTAGTTTGAAAAATACAATGGATCCCTCCATGGGGGTCCGTCATATTTTAACCATTTAACCACCTCAAAAGTGAATTTCCCGCGGACTCCCTCAGATGTTACCATAGACCCCTGGATTATATCAGTAAATTTATTCATGGTCTTGTTGACCATTGAATTCATAGACCAATTTAAAGATTATACCTATAAAAACCTGAAGGTCTGAAGACCACAGTTTGGGAATCACTGATGTAGAATAATCTCAGGTGTGAGTGTGTGTAGTTGGGGGGGGGGGGGGGGGGTTGGATCAGTCAATAGTGAATCTGTAACCTGATGTTTTCAGATTCAAGCCCCCATCGTGTTCCACTGAAGTTATTGAAGTTTTATCCAATAACTCATGCTCTGCCATCAGTAAAGAATGTCATATAAGACATTAAGGATAGGCTCCATGCCATACTGTGCAGACATCAAAGAATATGCTGGATAGTCTTGATGGAAAGCTTCCATCTGTCAAGTGAATCCCCTTCCTCAATCTAGCTCTAGACCTTGGACTCCTTATAACCTGGCTGCTCAACTCACTATATGTAAAGAGTGCTGCTCAGAGATAAAATAACAACAGTGATTCAAAGGGGTATAAAACAATTAATATTGGCATGGATCACCAAAAATCTATGCATATGCATTATTTATATAAATGACTAAAAAATTTAAAAAACACAAAATAAACGAAAGATTTAAGTATTATGAGCTATTTACAACAAAATGACAAAAATAATTCAGAAAAAAAATAGTTTAAAAAGAAATTTTACTGACATTAAAATGAAAAAATACAGTTAATATTTTCAACATTTAAAAAAAAATGCCTAAAAATTTATTTTAAAATTTTCTTTGAATTCTTGACATTTTATTAATCAAAATTAATTGCTCTTTCTTTTGGTATATAACATGACACAGTTCTGCTCATTAGTTACCTCAGAATGAGGTTCTAATGTTGTTTATTTTCTGAAAACACTTTAAAATAAATCTGGTCATCACAGCGAGTTCATTTCAGAAAGAAACCTGACACTGTAAGGGTTAAAGTACCATATTTTACAGCATAAATGTCACATTTTTTGTTTTTAAAAAAAGACTAAAAAAATCACCCTGCATCCAATATGTGCAGGTCTCCCACAGGTTAATGAATCCCCCTGAATAATGCAGACAGCCATAATAATAGTTGTGCAGCAATAAGGATGGGTTGCATTGTACTAAGCATATAAATGATCATTCAATAAAATCTTTTGATCTGCTAATTAATTTCTTTGTCACATTATGAAATTTTGGATAATTTAATTTTGAATAGAAAATCTCAAATGTTACAAAATTCAACATTTTTTTAGAGGCCATGACCATTCTATCAAAAGCACTCTCCCCGAAAGAGTGAAGAATAAATGAGCCATCTTAAACTTAGGCATGAATTTTATGTTTTATGCACTATATTTGGAAAGTTCTCCTTTTTTTCAACTGTTACACAAACTTGATCATTTCTGTCACATGTTATTAAGTTTACCTACCAGAATTATCACTGAAGATTATTCCATCTATATAGACTTACTGTATGATGTTACATACATATTAGTAGAAGTAAATATTAAATGCTTAAATACATTAAAAAGATTTTCTTAAATATCCTTACTGAAATAGGGGGTTCATCTTATATGCCATAAAATACAGTGTGCATACCATGATTACAAAACAGAAATAGAATGAAGTAAGAAATATGTATGTGGTATCTCTTATGAGGAGGTATCATATGTTTTCTCTTACCATAACATTGGTGGCAATACTGAATAAAAATGTTAGTAAAGAATAACATTTTGTTAAGTTCTCTCTTATGAATATTACTGTTCATCAAAGGAGATATTAAGCTGAGTTCTGAAAAGAAGTGATATACATGTTAGAAAACATGTTAGATAGCATTGATTAGGATAGGCTTTATTCTTACCTAATAACTCTCTAGTGGGACTCTAATCCCTAACCCTGAGTCTTCAGCTCCTGTGGCCATTTTTTAACCCTTATGTAGTAAAACAAGACCATAGGAATGAAGTAATTCAACTTACTAATGAAACTGTAATAATAAATTCCTAATTGACTAGGAAAAACTGCTGTATGGGATTTCTCAATAATAGGTTTTACTGTGCTAAATATGCTTGCTACTATGAGATGGAAATGTGATCATGTTTGTTTTCAGTTTAGTGAAAATAACAGTTGAAAATACATGATAAACATAATTTCACACACATGAAAGCCAACAGCATTCAAAAATTGTAAAGAAACATAAAAATAATATGATAAAATATAATCAAAATTTACCATACACTCATGAACCCATACAGATCATTATGACCACCAGTCTCAATGACTGAATGCATCCCACTGTACTACGAGAACAGGATAATATAGACAGCATAGGCAGAACGTGTTAGTTTGTCAGTATAAAGCCCCTGTGCAATGGAGAAAGGGAAGGATTTGTCAGTCTGAATGGGGAACGATTATTGAGGTGAGGAAGGTTGGGGGCCAACATTTCACCAACCACAGGAATCATTGGCTGTTGGAGGGCTGCTGCATGAAGGTGTGGTGGGAATGGTCCAAAGAGGGACACACATCCACCCAATATGAGAGAGACCATCACTTGTTGACAGTTGAGGTGAATGCTGGTTGGGACAGCACATGCCAATTGAATGGCAATGTCATGGACCAGCAAACTCGTGGACATCACTGGATCCCCTCATCCCCATTGAATGAACCCTCACCACCAGATCCTACCTATGTATTGTTTCAGACTAACTGATGTCCTCATGATAACTGTGTATCTGGATGACACTGGACTCTCAGATGATGATCACAAAGCCTGCATTCAACAGGAATGGTTCGAAGATCATGTCCAAGCATTTCACATGCTTCCCCGGGAACCAATTTCGCCCGACATGAATCCCATCAAACAATTGTGGGATGAAGTGGAATGCAGTATTCGCTGCTCCATTACAGTGCCTCACTCTATTGCCAAACCTGGGATGTTATTCTGTCCAGTTGGTACAGAATACCAAGAACACTTTCTGCAGTCTAGTGGAGTCAAATGTCATGCTAGGTGTAAGTGGTTATCGCAGAAAAGATGGCCCAACAGGCTATTATGCAGATGATCATAATGTTATGGCTCATGAATGTACATGTGAATAAGGGCAAGTAGACCACTGATTCTGCTGACTGTTGTTTGATTGTTAACAGTTCAATTAAGGAGCTCTGCATAAAAGAATAGATGGCTATAAGTTTTACTGTTGTTTTGGACACTGAATTCAATTACCCCTTTCTTGAAAATGACAAATGCTATGCTTCCCAGAGTATTCATTTATCTTATGGTTTTATCTTTACTTTGTTATATATTAGTATAAATATTTTTTTGCATGCTGATGTTCCTGATATGCACTTTAAAAAAAAAATCTAAAGAATAAACAAAAGTTGGGGCTATTGATCCCCTCTGTTTCATTTATAAACTGTTAAAGTAGTGTGTATTCGCTGAAATAAAATTTATCATAAAATTAGTGAGAAAAAGTGAACAAATAAGATTAAAAATATCTTGATTTTCAACAATATTCTTTCAGTATTTAAAAAGATATGGAGGTTTAAACACATCAAAGTTGCAATATGTTGTAAGAAATTTATCAAAAAATTAAAAGAATATTGAAGGAATTATTTACACACCTTTTTAAATTATGTAGTTACGAAATGTTTCGAAATAATACTTCTTATTTCAGTTTCAATTAACTTCAAAGGTAAGTTTTTTGTTTAGCATTGCTATTGTTAAATGTTCAAACTTCCATAACTCTTTAAATACTAAAGGGTGTTGAAAATCGATATTTAGATAGAACTGATAATTTACCTTTAGTCATATTTTCCCATAAAATTCTTATTTTAAAAGTTACAGAGCTTTAAAGTTAGCATCCCATTGACATAATGTAGAATTGGGTGGGCATAATTCAATGAATACTCAGTGTACATGATTTTGATGTACTGGAAAAGTATTTTGGAAAACATAAAAATGTTTTAAGTAGGTTGTTTCAATGCTCTTTAAATCTTGAAGCAAATTGTGACATCTATTCAGCATTTCAAAATGTTGAATAGATGTCATCATGGTGAAAGAAATGGTGCTGAAAGATGGCATCATGGTGCAGAAAGAATCATTATGAAAGGGTGTAGATGGTCGGCGAAGATGTTCATGTACCTAGTACTGATGACGGTCTCAATGGGTATGTGGGGCCCCAAGGAAGCCCATGTAAACATACCCAAACTGTTACACTGCCTCCACCTGCTTGTATGACCCCAACTTGGCAAGCTGGGTCCATCGCTTCGTGTGGTTTATGTCACACACACACACACTCTCTCTCATCGGTGTGATAGAGTTAAAACCATGATTTCATTTGTCAGACCAGATTACCTGTTTCCAGTCCCCCACACTCCAGTTGCAATAGGACTTTGAGGGGCGGGGATAACACAGTTGGTAGTGTGCCAGGCTCGTAATCTGCAGTTCCCAGGTTCGATCTCATATGGGTCAACATTGAGATTATCTCCACCAAACTCCCTGCCTTGCCCATGGTCAATAGGCTTGGAAATGCTTCGGTGGGCTTGGAAAGGCTGCTGCCTGTCAGATGGGATATTAAGATGTGGCCCTGTGTGTGGGAGAACCATACCCTGTGCATGTTAAAGAACACACTGAATAGCCTTGACAAGAGGTTATCATCTGTCTCCCAACAGCTGTTCCAGTGGGTCCCCCCAACCTTCTCTGAGATTTCAGTGTCCTTGTGACTTGGCCATTTCATCCATTGTGTGCAAAAAAGGGCTGCTCAGAGGTAAAACAACAAGCCAACCAACGACAGGCTTTTGCAAACTGCAGCTTAATCTTTTGGTGCCTTGTGGTCTACAAGGGGACCCGACGTGGATGTCGACTCCATAACCTATTTTTTCCATGGTATGATGGATAGTCTTTGTGCATAAGCTTGTGGATGCACCCTCATTCAATTCTGACCTTATCTGCTCCACAGTAGCTGTGCAATTCCTTGTAATAATGCAGGACAGTCTGCACTCACCTCAAAAGGCAATTGCAAATAAACGTCCACATTTCTCCTGTTGGTTGGAAGTTTTGCCGTTTTTCGTGTAGTCTTGGTATATACATGTGATGGTCTGAAATGAAATCCCAACAGTTCAGCAGTTGTGATTGAACAACCAGCCTTTCTCACACCTACTATCTGGCTACAGACAAATCCACTTATGTCACTGCCTTATCGTTTTTCTCGATTTTCCAGTCAGAAAACTTTAAGCTTTTATCATTTCTTGAGAACGAATGAGGTCTTGAATATGGGAAAAAAAAGGGATTTCCTAACTTAGAAATCAGCTCCCCTGCGATTAGGAGGGTGGGATAATAATGCAATTATGTCAAGAGGCTAAACCCTCTTCTCCACTACTATGCTGGGAGGAGGGAGTTACATCTCACCCATTCACAAAATTTTATGTTAATGAAATTATTAACTCATGCATTTACATTCAATGATTAAAAAGGTTCAACTTTATTCCCTCGGAAAAAAGTCTTAGCTATGCAGTTCTGAGGATATTGAACTATTTTTAGCCTTATTATACATAACTTGAAGAAACTTTGCCAAGATGATTCCTAAAGTGCAATGGAAATGTCACGTGCATTGCAAGGGTTAAATAGCTAGAATGAAAGTTATTTATATTATAATTAATAAAGTATATTTTGTTATAAATATTTGCTTGTATATTATAAATATATACTGTTTAAATATATTTATAATAAATGTCATGGGCACCTTCTACACTCTGGCCCCTGGGCGATAGCCCACTTCGCCAGCCCTGCTATCACAAAAGGTCAGAATGCTCCCATGAGTGTGAGCAGTGCAAAGTCATCTTGTGCAAATTTGTCCCAAAAAACTATAAAAAAAAAAGTTCTGTCTCAGTAAACTTTTTTTTTAATTACATTATTGAGAACGAAATTTTCTTTGAAGTTGTTCAAGAATTAAGTCTTAATTAACTGTTTTACCAGATTCTTTTTTCACTATATCACTCTGAAAAAGTCATTTAAATCAATGTGTTTCTCATTTTAGTTAGAAATTTTATTTTTATAAGTAAATGCTGTTTTATTCGGAATATATATTATATATACCAAATAAACAGTAAAAAAAAAAATTATAACACGATTTATTTCTGTTTGTTAGTTATTTGGCAAAAAAAAAAATTTAAAGCTAAATTTATTTGGCTGAGTGCAATGAAAATATTGCTGGGCTGAAAATTTATTCTAGTGTTTCAATTTACTAAATTTGAATTCAATTTACTAAATTGCAACACTATTTCACATTTTTCTTAACTAAGATAAAGGGACAGTTCTTATAAGAGCACACCTAGGGAGTCTCAAAATCAAATAATATAGGGACAAAATCAGTTACTTCTCAAATATTTATGGTGGGCCACATTTTAAACGAAACATAATTACTTACGTTATTTTATTATCAAATGTTATATCAATAAATATTTTTGTGAAAATTTTTTTGCCTATGTGCAGGAGTATTAAGTGGAAAAAAGAAGGAGCTGGTGTTAATTCAATGGTAGAATACTCTGGCATGATTCTGGAGAGACATGGATTCAAATCCTGCACTTCAACGAAGCTTTTCTCCACAAAAACATTTATTGATTTATTGACGTTACAGTCAACAGGTTCCTTAATGTTTAAATGTTATATTCTTTTAACAACACAACATACCTAAATTTCATTCATACTGGTTTCATATTTCAGAACACAACCTTATTCTACATATTTGCATGAGATCATTGCAGTCGAGGCAAGCTAGTAAGCCACATTTCATTACCATGATTATGATATAATGTATTGCTTGTGGGCTGCATGCTTGAGACCCCTGCATTAACTACATGCAAGTTATTATGAGTAAAATCAGTCATGATGAAAGAGTGATTCTAAAAGCATTAGTCAACATGCCTAGTGCACATAAATCACCTCTACAAACAGGATTACAAACAAATCAAGTATTATACTTGCTACATTTGGTTGTTTTAGTACCTCTAGATTGTTCATTACATCTATTGTGTTCAAACAGGTTTGTGAAAGATATTGTGAACCTTTCACATTAGAAATTTATGATTTAACTCTTGCAATAAATTTAGATTTCTACAAAAATTTAAGTAAATCTGTGATAAAACCATGCCACAATCTAATGCTAAATCTATTACATATTTTAGAGAATATTTTTTGTTTGACTGTATGTTTGTTAAAGAGCTTTTCCTAAATGGTAAGAGCTAGGACCACCAAATTTGGCATACAGTGTCATCTCATCATAACTTAGTGTAGAATAAAGGAAAAACAATGTTGGTGAAATTTTTGCACAAAAACATTTATTGATAAAGGAAATTTTTACCCAATAAAATTAAGCACTCCCTCCAAAAAAATGCATATTAATATGTTTGTTATTTATGATAACAAAGTGTAACAAGTTCTTAATAATAGCCATTACAATGTAACTGGGTTTAACAATGCACATTGATGTAATAATTAGGTCATGTTCCAATGCATAGAGCATTTCAAAATATGGATATTAGGCATGTGTGTTTGGCTGCTGGTAGAGGAGTTGATTATTAGGATAGTAAGATTGTTTTCATGTGGATGCTGGAGCCTGATATTTACCTGTTGCTTGTTTTTCTTGATCGATATTTTCCATGGATAAGGGAGTTGGTATATCTCTTTATTACATACAGTGCTTCTGCTTCATAAATTGTTAAGTTGTTCATTTAGATCCAATTGTCCTTGTGTTGAGGGTGCTGCTATATAATTTCCGCGTTTTTGAAATCGAGTGTGGCTTTTTGCTGTACTATTCTTGTTAATGATGTATTTTTTTTTGGTGATAATATTCCTTTTATGTTCCTTTACCCTGATGACTGCTAAGCATTTATTTAATCTTCCTATAGTATGGTTTTAATATGTTTGTTGCTGGTATCTTGACTAGTATTTTGTATATTCCTCCTGTCAAATGCTTTGGGTCTTGACCCTTTTTAATCATATCATATACTTGATTGAAGGCTGTTGTGGGGACCTTATATTGATATGGTTTCATTACATTATTGAAAGATTGTGATAATTATCGAATCTGAGGTACATTGGTCATGTATTTTATGTTATCTTTTTTGTTCTTTTGCTGGGATAGGTTAGACATTTCTTATTTTCTCTTTTTTAGTTATTTGTTCAGCTTCCCATTCTATCTTTCTAAGTATGCTATCGGGTAACTGGCTTGTTTAGCTGCGGTATATATACGATTTTTCTTTCTTGTGTATGTTCAAATTTAGTGGTGGCATTTCTGTTATTTCACAAAAAAGCTGTAGGTATTGCTCCTTTATTTCGTGAAGTCGGTGTTTGCAATCTGCCAGAATGAAGGTCATTGGTGCTATTGGTTTATGATATGTCATAATATTAATTTTATTCTTTTTTAATAAGTATAGGTCTAAAAATGATAACTTTTCTTTATTGGTAGTAAATTGTACAGTACTGTATGCTTCATTTAGTTTCAGTACCATTTCATCTATATTATATGGATTTTGATAGATTACTAAGATGTCATTTATATAACTCCCATAGTATGTTAGTGCTGGTTGAATGTTATTTATGATGTGGCACTCTATATCTCTGATGATCATTTCTGCCAAGAGGCAGGAAATCGGTCATCCCATAGGTATTCCCTTTCTTTTGCATATTAACTTCAATGTTAACAGCAAAGTAGTTATTCTGTGTTATCATTTTTAGAGCTTGTACTATACTTTTTATGGTTGATTTTTCATGGTCCTATGCTTCTTTGAGGGTTTCTTCTATTAGGGTTATACTGCATTCCACAGGGATGCTTGGATATAAAGTCTTAATGTCTAAGGATGCCATTCTGTGGTTAGGGTCAATGTTCATTTTTGTGATGGCTTCAGGTGCCTGCAAAGGGTTGCTGACGGTAAACTTAGTAAGAGGAAAGTGTTTTTAAATATTGAAATAGTGCTCTTTCTAATCAAATAGTAGGCATGCAATGTTTGTGTATTAAAGGCAGCAAGGGAGTATTATCCTTCTATATCTTTACTTTTGTGAAGAGGCATGGAGATCCATGGAAGATCAATCAAGAAAAAGAAAAACAGGCAGCAGATAAATATCAGGCTCTAGCATTCATACAACAAGAACCTTACTACTCTAATAGAGTAATCAACTCCTCTATTAGTGGCCAAACACACAACATGCATAATAATAATTCCATAAATAATAATTCCAGAGCACAATGTGCATGATCTGGACTCTGAAAATATAAACTTCGACTTCATAGCTTATCAGCCATTACACCCTGAAGAAGAGTATATGAATTCGAAACATGTTGTTTGACAATAATTGCTTACAGCGTATGTTTATGTGAGTTACAGGATGAGAAATTCAAAGTGACTGAACTGGACCACACACTTCCTGATGCCTGGCAAACACTGAACTATGGTTGATGCGACAGATGGAACAAGCGAAGACATCGAGGCTTGCCAGTCAACACACAACCACTGAAGGGTTCAGCAAGCAGCATCTGGAACTAATAAGTAGCAGAGGCGACAACACAGTTTATGCTGAAGATACATAAGTATCACCTTCTCATTCATTAACTCCTTAGTATATAATATTTTTTAGCATTCTTTTGTATGGTGAAAATCACAAAAGTATCAGTCTATAGTTGATTCGGGTGAAAAGAACTGCTACAAAAGAACGCATCTTACAGTGTTATAGTGCACATTAATTAATTGCAAAGAAGCGTTGTATATTAATATAGTACATTGATAAATTAATAAATTACTTTACATCTTATCACCAGCATTAGACTTTATATGAACAAACTTATTTTTTCATATAAACACCATAATATTATTATTTTTTCACATAAAGAATAAAAAAACTTTTATTGGATCAAACTTATTCTGAGTTAGTTGCATCCTTATTAGTATGTTGTTGATGTCATTTATGAGTTACAGCTATTGAAGAATTATAAGTCAATAAAAATTTTTTTTTTTTCAAAACTTACCATTGAGGACTTGTATTTCCTTTGAATTACTTGTCTTGTTTTTGGATCTAAGAGGAATAGAATAACAACAATTACAAGAAGGAAATTGACTGAAAATAATGCTGGTAAAATGCACTTATTTTTCTGTAACAGAACTGTAAGTCTTATTAGTAGTAAATAATAAATAAATATTAAGATTAACTAATAAGATAGGAACAAATTTGAAAATACTTGAAACAACATTTGGAGTATATAAATTGCAATAATTTGCTTATTTGTATTTTTATATAAATTAAAATTTTAACCAATCATTTTAATAAATTTTAAAGTCATTTCAATAGCATTTTTTCTACTCTATGTTATATTCAACAAAACATAACAGCACTTATTTTATAATTTTTATGTTTATAGAGTAGTTTTGCATAGTAGTTTTATTTGTAGAGTATTAATTCTGTATATTCCAATTTAAAGCTATAGCATAAAAATATATAAAATTTTTGCTATATAAGGAAATGAATGTTAGTAGTACTTGATTTCTTGCTGATGGTAAGAAATTAATAATGCAGAAAATGGATGAAGAAAACAGTAAAAAAGGAACTAAAAAACCGTCATAGACAAATAATTTGATGGATGGAAAAATACAATAAGATACTAATGAGTATGTGTGATTCTTTTGATGGTGATCTTAGTTTTGCAAGGTGATAAGTATTTCATTTACATCAATTATAAGAAATAAAGAATAAAAGGCATTGTATATGTAGACAAGATAAAAGAATCAGACATAATATGGTTATGATAATGCAGTGGTCATAAATGAATTTTTTAAAGACTTATTATTTGCTTTTCAATGACATATTTTTCACCATATTGATTAAAATTGGGCAAATTCAACTTTACAGCGACAAATTAAAATTTTATATCCTTATTTGTAATCATATAGAAATATGTATATAAAAGGGTTGGATGATTAGGGTTTTATGATTGGGGTATATAAGATTTAGGTTTGGGGATCTCGCTGGCCAATCTTAACTCTCAAGATATCCCTCCACTATCTATGCTCTATGTGGTTGAGCATTATCATAAATAAATTCTGACCCAATGGCCTCTAAAAAAGTCTCACACATAAGGCTCTGAATCTTGTCTCTGTATATTAGGTATCTAAGGGTAGAGTCCCTCCTGAGAAGACATGCAGGTCAGTGCAGCCACTGATAGTGATACTTCCCCAGATCAATAAACCACTCCCACCAAAATTGTTCCATTCCACAATATTCAAGGGGTGATTATGTGTCTCATGCTCTCTCTAGATGCATTAGCACCAAGAATCACTACTTATGCTATATCATGATTCATCCAAAGAGAGAACTTGTCCCCTCTGGTGCAATTGAGGTGCTGCATGCCCATTTTAGTCATGCCTCCAATAAGCTGAGGTTAGTGGTATGCACACTACAAGTCTTCTAGCATATGTCCTCTTTCATGAATTTGTTGGGATGCAGTTGCTCTGGATACTGTCTTTCCTGTGATAGCTGATAGCTGCAATGCAAGTTGGAGCAATGACATCATTCTATTGCACCCTGCAGTTAGAAACAGGAAACGATCATCTTGAACTGTTGTTGCTCTGGGCCTATACTGGCTCATTCTTTTAGGGCAGAGCTCAGGAACATTTTTTGGGTAAACAACCAACAAATCAAATAAAAAAAAAGATAAACTAGCAAATATAAGAGCCACAAATTATAATCTTTATTGGGTAAAGAGCTATACTAAAAAAAACGCATACATTATTTTACTTAGAAAAAATCATAATGTATAATTTTTAAAATAGATATATTGAAGTGTATACAATATAATTATTAAAAAATAATTATTAATGAATCTGCCATTCATCACTGACTTTTGAGAGTGAGTCTTCTCACCCAACTTATTGCATTTGGAGTGTATTTAAAGCATTTGAATTGAATCAGAACTTTCAAACTATTGTCTGCCAACCTACTTTGGTGTTTGTTTCCAACAAAAATCATTAAAAAATTTCATAGTTGAATTTTGAACCAAAAAGCTTGTAAAAGCCATTTTTTAGAGTGCTCAGAACTGCATGTGGCTCTGGAGCTGCTGGTTCCCAATCCCTGTTCTAGAGCACGTTCCAGAGTCCAGAATTAAATAAACATATAGCCAGTTTTGCTTTTTGTGCTAAATTTCATTATAATTATTATTTGTACAATAATCTGCTGATATTAAAAATGGGTAATTTGAGTATAAATTACACAAGAGAATCATCAAGCAAAAAAAGGAAAGGGTATACATATATTCAATATAGCTATAAAGGATAGCCAGAGGAGTGTTTGAATATTGCAGAGTACTAGCTCCTCGAGTATGTTATTTTGCGTGGTTTAGAAGAACTCTAGCAGTTGACAGAAAATTCAATCCTAAATCAGGTTCTTGGAATTCTAAAATTGCCATGGGATGGAAAAATAGAATTATTAAAGATGTAAAGGGACCTTCACATGATTTATGGAGAAGAGAAGTAACTAAGATTCCTAGCCTAAGGCAAGTCTATGATAGAAAGACTGGGTATACCAAAGAAACTTACATGGATAATCGCATTGGTAGTCCACTTCTATGTAAAGCTAGAGCCAGTGCTTTGGAAACGAATAAAAGACTCAGTAAATTCCTAAATTGTTCTGAAAAATGTAATCTATATCCTAATGCCACTGAGACAATCATGCACATTGTACTGGAATGTGATTCTCTAGAGCACCTTTGATATGATTGGCAATGGCCTATAGAGAATGAAAACTGGACACAGCATGATAAATTGAGTTGGAGACTTGGCTTCCCCATAAAGGGTGAAGTTATTGGATTGGAAAACCTTGAAGAGACCAAGTTCCTCCTTACGGAAAGGTTCTCTCATAGAGAAAGATTTGATAGAACATAAGATACAAATTGTTGACAGTCGTATATTTCTGAGAAGGAAGAAAAAAACTCATGTCAAGACTGTCCTACTTCAATCTGTTTAATGACTCTCAACCTCTGACCATTATTTAAATTATTCCCTCTTTGCATTTTAACAAAACTGTAATTTGAAATGCTTTACAAAACTGCTCTTAATCCAAAATGGGAAGCATCTGTGGCTCAGTCAGTAGCGTGCCAGGCTTGTAATCTGCAGTTCCCAGGTTCCAAAAAGTACCAGTCAGGCCAGCATTGAGATTTATCTCCACAAAACTCCCTGCTCCTGGTTATTAGGGAGCACTGATGGGCTTGGAAAGGTTGCTGTCGATTGGATGGGACATTAAGAAATGGCACCATACATGGGAGAGCCATACCCTGTACACATTAAAGAACATGATGGATGGCCTTGATGGGAGGCTACCATGTCTCCCAACAGCTGTCCAGTGGGTCCCCTCCCTCAACCTTCTCTAAACCCTTGGGGTCCTGGTGACCTGGCCATTTAAATTATTGTGTGAAAAAAAGTTCCACTCAGAGGTAACCCAACCAAGAAGCTGCTTTTAATTTGTGCATCACAGTCTTTTGTATTGAGAAATGCAAATTTAATAGCCAATAAATGTGAATGTTTCACACTAATTATCCTCTGAAAATTTTCTTAAATTCCAAAGAGGATTTCTTGAGATATTTGCAATTTTGTTCAACTTCCTTAACCCTGCAGTAGTTACGTGGTTTTTTTCTAAAGCATTTGGTCACATGGGGGACCAATATCACCCATTTATTAAACCAAATATTTATGGAAAATTTTACTTTTTGAGGCTAATTTGAAATTTATCAATAATTTTCCTGCTAAATAAAATGCACTTACACATAAAAATACTTATATATTAAAATAAGCTGGGTGATTCCTGTCTCCTGCATGACTAATGCAGGGTTAAATTATGAATAGCAGTGCATCTCAGATAAGTGTTGTTCACGCTTATTTAAAATTGTTTTTTCTTTCTAAAATTGAAATGGTAATAAACATAAAGTTAGCAATGTAAACATATTAATATGAGCCAAAAACTACTAGAAATTTTAATAAATATGATAAATTAAATGAAAAAAAGATACTCATACTTCAAAGTATGAGAATCAAAATAATGGAAGGGAAAATGAAAGAGAAGCTATTAATTATAGATAGGTAAATTCAGGGTGAAAGAAAGCAGGTTTTTTAATAAATTGAGTAAAATGCAATATTGTGTGAAAATGCTCACTACTAATGCAGTGTTTTTGAATGTATTAATGAGAATGTGTTCTTGAATTTGTTGATATGTCTATGAAAAAGTGTAAAATGTGCAATGCAAGTCCCACAGTTTAAAATATCAATCAATCAACAAAACATGAAAGGTTCTAGCAATTACTATAGAAACTGACTTACTGTATTGAGAGGAAAAAAAAAAGGTAGGTAGGTTTTAGCAGTGCTTTGGTTTATAATGAAAGTTTTACTTTCAAGATTTTAAACTTTACTTTTAAAATCTTAAAAAAAAAGTCATGTTAAACACTAAAAGGAATTAAGAGTAATCTTAAAGGCAAATACTAAGCCTATAATTCACTTAGGTTATAAAAATAGAAGTGCAGAAAGTGAAGGATGAAATAATTATAAACATATAGCCAGTTTTGCTTTTTGTGCTAAATTTTATTACAATTATTATTTATGCAATAATCTGTTGATATTAAAAATGAGTAGTTTGAGTATAAATTACACAAGAGAATCATTAAGCAAAAAAGGAAAGGGTATACATATATTCAATATATAGCTAAAATAATTCTAGAAACTGCACAATTGTACAAAATATGGATCATAATTTTGGAAAATTATTAAAAGAATTTATGCATATATTATTTTTTGTATCATTTGTGACTTTTAATCTTTTTAAGTGATTTTTCAGACTTTTTTTGAAGATTTCTGGTAGCACAACATTGTGTTATCATCTGTACCATATACCATAATTTACCATTCATGAGATTAGAAATCTGAAAACTCAATATTTAAAATAAAGTAAAAAGGAAAGTTTGCAAGCAAAAATGAAATTAAAAAAATGTATTCAAAATCATATAATTAGTTCAAACTGTATACTATTGTTATTTAAAATGCTTATATTGTACTACACTGATATGAGTATATAAAAAACATTTTGTGCAATGCACAGCTGACAAAGTGCAAATAGCATAACTAAAAGAAACTACTGATTAAATAAATCATGATGGTTAAATTACTTTTAATACTTAGTAAATGTTTATTAAATGAATATAATAATAAAATTACTGTTAAAAAATATATTCATTTAAAATAGTCAAAGAGTGAAGACAAAGTGACTGGTTAAAAATTGCAACCAGAGTAATAAAAGAGTTGTTCAAAACATTTTGGGTGATCTTTTTAAAAAGAGCTTTAAGAGAGAAAGCATATTCAAGGTAGTTTTACTCCTGCTGTTTTTCTAAAAAATTAATTAGGTTGTGGAATGCACAGAATGGCCCAAATGAAACCAGTGAGGGGAGTAATTTTTTTTTAGCAACTGAACAAAATCTATTTTAAACTTTCTTGCAGATATTCTTTCAGATATTCATTACATCCCTTTGAGTATTTGTCTTTTAGTTAACCTAAATATGTTGCTTTAATTTATAAATAACAGGTGCATCTTTTTTATTGTAAAAAAACTAAAAATGGTTCTGAAATGTGTATTTTTATATAGCTGGTAGAACAACTTTGTGTAACAATAGGAGAAAAACAAACAATGATACTGATAAATAGCTGATTCTGGAGATACAGTTGAGGAATCCAGTAGTTTGACTAAAAGAGCAAAGATCTTGTCAAGATATTTGACCACTCTACACATGGAAACATATAAATTGGCTTTTTGGAGTAGCACACTGAAAGATAGTTTAGAAGGAATATGGAGAAGATTTCAAAAACTGTTCCTTAAAAAGTAGGGAAGTGATTGGTTAGAAAGAAAAAAGTGTGTATTTATGAATATTGAAGTGTGATAATTTTTCCTTAGGACAGAAATATGAAGGAAAAATGTATATTTGTGTAATTAAATCTGTCTAATCTTTAGTTGAATTTGTTTACTTATTTGTGTGTGTATCAATGCATGCACAAATAGCAATTTTATTTTTTGTACAGATTTCCTTCCATTTCTTGTGCAGAATTAATGGCATTAAAATAAAAAAGAAAATTTAGTAATTTTTTGGCTAACTGTCATTTGGCATTTGCACAAAACAGATTTTAAGTACTAGTATAAGATGCAATGGTAAGTACATATTCATAAATTTAAGTAAATTTTTACTAGCTATCTCAGATATTGATGCCTCTATTGCCACCAACTGCATATTTTTGCAAGACTTATTAGGTTCTATGCAGTTTTCAGTTAGTCTGAATAGGATTATATGTTAGCACTTAAAACAAATAATGCATACTGAGGTCATTTAACCGGTACTGAGAGTAATTTTGTTTGGGTAACAGTTGCTTTAATGTTTTCATAGTGTATAAAATTTTGCAGATATATACAAAATACATATCATTATTAATTATAAGTAAATGTTAAACTTTACATAGGCTCAGAAACTATACACCTAAAAGTTCAACTTTTAGTTCTTTGAAATTTGCTAATGGATGGATAACTTAGATTTACTTGATGCTATATATTAATTAGTTTGCAAAACGTTCAATAGCAAACCAACTTAAGGAACACTAAAACGAGTCTTTTTTTTTTAATATCATTCTGATGAAAGAAAAAGAAATTTAAAAATGGTGGGAAATCATTAGATTTATTTTTATACACAAGGTCTCAATTGGAATTAAACACCAAATTATGATCCATAATGTGTGTGTGTGTGTAAACACAAAACACATGCACATATACACATATATAAAGAGCCTAATGTAGCTCTTAAGTTTACTTACCTAACTTAAGTACAAAAAACAAAAAACAATTTATGTAAACAATAAATGTTTTCTTATATTTTGAAACTACAAAAACGCAAAGCTACAGATATTACACTTCCAGATGTAGAAGGATAATGTTATTAGCAAAACAGATATGCTTAAAAAAAGAAGTAAATATTAAAAAAAAGTGACACTGGTAATTTGTTATCAGTTTCAGCAATAAAAAATGCGGCAAAAAATATTGCACCAAAATTCTGTAACTTGTTACACCACAGCCAAACGTGCTAAGCACATGAAACACACTAAAATTATTGTATGGTGGCAAAGAAGGCTGCAAAAAATCAGTGCATACTCAAGTGTAGTAAAAGCTTACATCTTATTCCCCTATTTTCATTAGAATTTGTTCAGATCATAAAAAAGGAAAATAAAAATGAGGGATACCTCAATTTTACTTTTTTTTTTTATCTTTGTGCAAAAAAATTAATAATGACTTTCATGTAACAGAAACAATAACTTTTGGTAATGTATTATATAGCATATTGTTTACTTACACTGCTTTAAATTCTAAAAGACCAAAATGTGTAACTCTGCTAAGTATTAATATAGTATATTTACATATTATTAATCCAACATGCATTGTATGATTATGTTACTCTATACTGATTTATAATTACCTTCCCTCCACATACAGACGAAAAAGGAAATGTAATAATAGTATTTAGTAAACATGAGAAAATCTCTTTTTAATATATTCTGCATTTGGGCATATTTCCCCTTTAATTTTTATGTGAAATTTTTATTACTGAATTACAAAACATTTAAATTTATACTTCATGTTTTTCAGTTTCTGCTGTATGTTAGCATTTTCCCATAGTTTCAGTGATTATGAACTCTGTGGAAATTGATTAGTATTCTTCAATATTGATGGTCTGTGCAACCAATTTTTAACTGAACTATTATTATAATTATAGATTTTAATGCATCTACATAAAATGGACACTTGCCTTTTTAACTAGACTTTTTGCAACAGATATAATTTTTAGCTATCATGATAACCAAATCTTTATGATGTCAGTCTTAAACTATATTTTAGATATATCATATAGTGTTTATAGAGCTCATTACTTATTATTATTATATATATAATTCAGTAGTGTAACACAGGGTGACCAGATGTATTCAGTTGTGAGTTGTCAACTAGGGTGACCAGATGTATTCATTTGTGAGTTGTCAACTAGGGTGACCAGACATTCCCATTTTCTATGGGTGTCTAGTCACCCTAGTTTGACAGCTCACAATTGACGACTTTCATTTTGAAATTCTAGCCTCAATTTTTCAGTCACTTGCATTAGTAACTGAAATTTCTTATAATGTATTGCTACTACTATTCTATTAGTAAAGTTAATTTAAATGCTGTAGAGTTAATTTAAAATTTAAAGTAATATTTAAAAAATTAATTGTGAGGACACTTCAAGGAACATTTATTTGTTAGGAGATTGATTTATTTGTTAGTACAGAGTTTTTCATCCAGGGACTGTCCCTGGAAAATGGGGACATCTGGTCATCCTAGTGTAGCAAGGTGACACAGGCCTGATGTGAGAATGCTTTACTGGATTCTTCCTTAAAATATTTTTGTGGAAAACAATAGGATTTTTTTTAATGAAATAGAAAAATATTTATCATTTTATTAATTTAATTGTGTAGTATACACATAGAAACTCATATTCTGTTGCAATGCTTCTAAAACAACAACAACAAAATAAAGTGGTGAGCATGGGTCTTGGTTTGGCTAAACCAATAGAACCATGGCAGCTATGCCCCTATATATATATATAAACACTGTGATTTTAACCTTTACTCTATAGTTGCTCGATAAAATTATATCAGCTAGTTAAATGTCATGTCACTCATTATTACAACTCTTACTTATTAGAAAAATTTTACTGGAATGGCATTCTAGCTTGACAATGGCACCCTTCTTTCATGTAGATCACTTGCCATCCCCCTTCTTTCCCTAGATCTGGGCATGGGTTGTTTTAATCCTGAAGAGAACTTTTGCTGCATAATGGTTGAATATGTTAGAATAAAGGCAACAAAATGGATAGCTGTCAGGGTGTATGAAAAGCTTATAAAAATAAGCAATAATAAAGTAATCCACCAACTTTTCACACCAATGTCCCCCTTTTCATCTAATACAGTAAGTGATGGACATCTTGATTTGGAATACCTAAGATTTGAACCTCAGGTGATGAACTTGGACCAGGCATGAGGGTAATTTTGAAAGGTAGATGAGGATGTATCCATAAAGTTTAAATGCTACTTTAATGTCAGTGATGAAGAATAAATTTAATTGACTGTTTCTAAAATGCTCAAAAACTCTTGAAATTGCAAAATGTCCTTCTTTCTGTAAGTCTAAAACAAACTTTAGATTTACAATGGTAAATATAAATAGTGAAGCTGTCTGCTAAGGCTACAATGAAGACTTGACAATTTGAACCAGATGATAATTGCTTGCACATTTTATTTAACATATAAATTTCAATCTAGAAATTCATCTATACAAAATTTGTTGAGAAATGCCCAGTTTCCTTTTATTGAGTCTACTGTATTACTATATGTCTGTTTGAATCAAATTAATCGTCTTAAATTTATAATTAATTATAATATAATTACTATATTATTACTTATATACTTACTATAATATAATTACTATATTATAACTACATTGCTAATCCATTTGGACATCTCATATTTTATTATTAAAATACATCTTTAAAGAAATCTGGAAATTAATAAACTAGAGGTATACCAAACTTTTAATTCTGAACAGCTGACTGTTCGGTCATTGCTGTATGGTTGAACCAGTTTAAGTTTGCCTGAACTTGTATACTCAAATACCATGAAATACCATATTTGCTGAAATATACTTCAGTGACTAATATTTGATATGCATTCAGTGAAATATCCCTTTTTCAATAATAATTTCGTATTGAAGTCATAAGGGAAATAAATATTAAACCTCTATTCAATGATGCCTGTTTTTTGTTCCAAATGGAAAATATTCATCTTACAAAGGTTTTATGATAAACCCATTTAACATTGGTTCCAAGAAAATACCATAGTAAATGAAACAACACTGTAAGGTGCTGTTAGTTCCATAAGAACAATATTATAAATGGGAGATAAGTTCCTGAGCAGTCAAAATTTGGAACATAAAAGCTTAAAATATATAGGTCTTTAAAGAGATCTGATACCTATACATATACAACAATCTTTATTATGGTAATAAAAAGAAGTCAACATTTTAAAATATGTAGAACATTTAAAATTGAACTAAACACACATTTTAAAATAAAACACGCATTAAAACAGTTTTGAACATGAAACTAAACATTTCCTTTAGGAACTTGGACTTTTGCTTATGCTGATGGGCACTGAATTAATGTGATGTATGATGTATCATTCTTAGGGTGATTTCTAAGAACTCTTTAGGAAGATTTACATGGACTGCTTGTGATGGTATTTCAAGTCTTTGCCACCATTATGGGTAGACTGTTTATCTTTAGGGGTATATCCTTTTATGGGAGTGCTGTATGTTAATTTGTTAATTCTGTAAAATTAGTAAAAAGATAACAAAGGTTATGCACATAGATAGTAAGCATTTGTGCCACTTGACAAGTTACAACTTGTTTGGGACCAATTTGGATTGTTGCTAGTCAATAATATCCAAATTGTGCTTTAGTCAAACAATGTTACAGTGAATCAACACTATTGGAGGGCAACGTTAATTGGGACATGACTACTATATTTTACATTAAGTTTTTATTTTTTATTTTTGAGCTTTTATGAAATCCCTATGGTTACTTTGCAGCATTATATTTGCAGCTGAATATTCTAAATGTGACTTTAAAAGAGTAGAAATGTCAGTACTTATAAAAACTACTGCTGCACTGAGCATTCAGCTAAAATTCAATGTATATGCTTTTTGGATCACACAAAAAGTCAGGTTGAATATATTCATAATTCCACTATAGCCATATCTCATTTTAATTTATACTGCTTACCAAAAGCTAAACATGGATAACCAGTATATGAATTAAAAAAAAATAGTCATCATAGATAACAGATTTTTAACATATCTAGGTTGGGTTGTTTTACCTCTGAGCAGCACTTTTTTGCACACTATGGGCTAAATGGCCAGGTCACATGGACCCCAAAGGCTCAGAGATGGTTGGGGGAGAGGACCCACTGGAACAGCTGTTGCGAGACAGATGGTAGCCTCCTGTCAAGGCCATCCAGCGTGTTCTTTAACTCACACAGGGCTCTCCTGCACACAGGACCACAACTTAATGTCCCATCAGATGGACGGCAGCCTTTCCAAGCCCATCGGTGTCCCCTACTGACTGTGGGCAGGGCGGGGAATTTTTATGGAGATAAATCTCAACACTGACCCAGCTGGGACTTGAACCTGGAACTACAGATTACGAGCCTGGCGCGCTACCAACTGACCACCCCCACCCCACATATCTAGGTAATATAATGTGTAATTAGGAATAATCAACATGCAAATCCTATATAACATTATGGAAAATATATAGCCTCATAAAAGGAGTACTCGTGTAGATGCTTGATGATTTCAAATTGAAATGCTGCATTGTCAGTCTGGAACAGCTGACTGCCTCATGATGCCTCAAAATAATAGACAGCCATTGGAAGCTGGTCAAACAGTCACAGAGGTGGGTGTGTTCTTTGGTAGCCACCAAATCTGTTATTTCAAGGCTATGTCAGCAACTTTCAAACAACCCAAACAGTTATCAAAGAAGACCTGTTCTAGAGCAGCAGCTATGGTTACAACCCCTCAAAGTTTTGGGTTTTATGACACAAGGTAGCCCCTCAATATGATCACTATATTGGACTACTGTCCTTACAGAACAGGAGAGCAATGACATCATTTCTGCTTTCGACCTAGTTGAAGCCATAGGAAAACAGGTATCTGTCTTAACTGTGATCATAAAGTATTTGCCAATCTTATAATGTCAACATGACTCCATATTCCATTTGAATAGTGTAGCTCGGAATCATTTCTGATCTTCAATTGGACCTAAAATGGTGGCTGAGAAAACCACAAACTGACTAATAATTTCATCTTTTGCTGATTAGTTCTGTGTTATTGCCATGATTTCAGATTATGTGAATACAATTTATGTGACTGCTGCGATTTTCAGACTCCTCCTTGATCCCTAGACTACTCCTTAATATTAGGTTCCTCAATTACTATATCAGTTAAAGCCTAAATTAAAATTAAAAAACAACAACAACTATATGTCCTGTTTTCCAATAATATTCATCATACAAGATGCCCCCATATTACAAAACAGATGTGTTCATGAAAATATGTCCATGCCTTCAAATTCTGTAAACCCGATTTTTTTTATAGATACTTTTTACCCATCAGAAATAATATACAGAAAAATAAATTTAAAAACTTTGAAAATTTAAAATTTATTTAGTTTTGAATGGTGAGCAAACAAGTAATTGTGAAGTATTGTAGAAAAGAAATGGAAGGCTCAGGTTGGGTTGTTTTACCTCTGAGCAGCACTATGTTAGTTAATATGGGCCACAATGGGCTAAATGGCCAAGTCCCAAAGGCTCAAAGGTTGGGGGGTGGACCCACTGGACAGTTGTTGGGAGACAGATGGTAACCTCCCATCAAGGCCATCCAGCATGTTCTTAACATGCACAGGGTATGGCTATCCCACATACAGGAACATGGCTTATCATCATCCGATGGATGACAGCCTTTTCTAGCCCCTCTACTGACCAAGGGCAGGGGTCGGTGCCCCTACTGACCAAGGGCAGGGTGGGGAACTTTGCAGAGATAAATATCAACACTGGTCCAACTGGGACTGAAACCTGGAAACTATAGATTATGAGTGTGGTACACTACCAACAGGGCCACTCCCACCCCTGGGAGGTTCAGGACTAGTATTTCCACACCATGTGAATCAGAATCTTATTTGATGTTTATTCTTTCATGGTTACAAATAAAAAATAAAGGGTAGGCCATGCCCCATTTTTTATACCCTGACAGGTACTACATACGACACTGAAAACTGCAACAGTTTTAGCATCGTTTTACTCACTTTCACTTAACATGGCATTTTCCCCAAAATCCCTTGAACCATGCCTATTAACAGATTTAGAGATTATTGTAGCATTCTAAGCACTCCCCCTTGACTACCTGTGCTATTATTCTCGTGACTTATCTAAATTTTTTCAAATAGTAATCAATACTATGCATAATTATTTTTAAATTATATATTTTTGATAAAGAACAAAATTATTCAAAAGTGTCTACATCTACAATAACATTGTGAGAACTATTTAAAAGAAAAAAAACCATACTTGTAGGAATGAAATTAATTGAATAATGTAGCATCTGCAGAAGTTTCTCTAGGGGGCAAGAATCTTTTTAAAGAATGGGCATGGTTACGTAGAATACATTTAATCATATCTAATGTAGCTTTTGTTAACTCTTAAAAAAAGAACCAACAACAATTACACAGTCGTATCAGAATAATATGACCACCTACCTAATAATGGAAATAACCACCCTTGGTCCGGATGACAGTGGTGAGATGGTGTGGCATGGATGCAATGAGGCTCTGGAAAGTTGCCAGAGGTCCACGTGCCCATTCAGACTCCAGCAGAGCACAGAGGTTCTGGAGATAATGTGGGTGTGGGTCCACACACTGAACCCGTTGATCCAAATGGTCCCACAAGTGCTCTATGGGATTGAGGTCGGGCGATTTCACTGGCCAAGGGAGAACGGAGACATTGCTGTCATGTTCCTGGAACCAGTCATGCACCACCTTAGCGATATGGCAGGGCGCATTGTCCTATTGGTAAACACCATCACCACCAGGGTAAACATCCAACATGAAGAGATGTATGTGGTCAGCAAGGTTGGACAGGTAGCCATTGGCATTCAGGGACCCATCCAGTGGTACCAGAGGCCCCAGGTCATACCAGGAAAACATCCCCCAGACATGCACACTGCCACCGCTGGCCTGTACTTGACCAACAAGCATGTCCGAGTGTTGGTTCTCATGTGTCTGATGCCATATCCACCACCGCCTGTCACTTCTGTGGAGTAGACCTCTATTTGTCGGAGAAAGCAACCTTTTTCCACTCTTTCACTGCCCAATGACAGTAGTCCCATGCAAACTGCAGGCATCATTGCCGATGGACCTTGGTTAACATGGGCACTTTTATGCAGTATCGACTCCGGTGACCCATGTGTAACAAGGTTCACTCTACTGTTATCGGGGACACGTACCAGGGTCCAGCATTCATTTGAGTGATCAATTACTGCACATCAATTGCCCTTTACCAGTCAACGGAGGCGACATTCTCCTCTGGGGTTAATGGCCTTTGGGGCTCCACAGTTATAACGTCTGGAGGTACTTGATGTGCCAGTGGTCCATTCTTGGCACACCCTTACTATAGCACCTTGCGAACAGCCCATGAAGTCTGCTGTTTCCTTGGTGTGGTAGCTAATGATCATTCCTTTTTGAACATCCGTCAAATCAATACCTCTGCCCATAGTGCTCATGTTATGCATTATTGCTCATCTGTCCTGGCTGGCTGCTTCTATCTCCATGTGGTCGACCTTGTCATGTGCACTCTGTGACATGCCTGGGCGGGTACACTGTGATTCTGTGGGTGGTCATATTATTCTGATATGACTGTGTATATAGTTATAGCAAAATATAACTTAAAAACACATACACATTTCTAGGCAGATATGCTACCACTTTCCCCCTTTCCCTCCTGCAGACTCCTATGTTTGAATGCGAATTTTATTAGACACTGAAAACTGGTTATAAACTGCATTAGTTTGGAAGGTGAAAAACTGAATACCAGAATCTTTTCAAAACAACCCGAGTTTATAAAAAAGGCAAAATCAATTTACTAGTAATTCTATACTGTTCAAGATAGCTGTAATATGCAATGGTTTGAATTCAGAATTAAACATTCATTCAGAATGTATTTATATGGTGTTATGTACAGGTGGTATATATGAAGGGGGTGGGCAACATGGGCAGCGGCTGCCCATCCTGAAAATTTGGAGAGTGGGAAAACAAAAGAGTATGTTTTTTCCACCAATGAATTTTGAGTTGGTATTAACCTTTTAATAATTAGAAGAGAGAGAAAAAGAAAGATTTCACTATTCTAGTTAAGCTCTAATTGAAGATTAAAAATGATTCCAAGCTACACTACTGAAATGGCATATGCTGATGTTAAATTCGCAAATATGTTATGATTAGGGGCATAATTCAGGATTTTTTGGGGTTGCTGAACCTAAGATTTTTTTAATGGCCCCCAGTAAAAATTTGGCACACCACATACAGTAACACAGTCAAACATTTGTGTTGACAGGGTGGAGAGAGAATTTGCCTCTTTTTTGTATATATACATTCAAATCAGTTTATGCAGAAACTTACTTTTTTTTTTAACCACAAGATGTGATTTATATTGGAAACAACACAATCTTTGCTTGGTAGTTCAGAAAAAACAAACTTTAACAAATTGTCTGATAAATTTATCATTTACTAATTAAAGTCTTATTTCATGTTTATTCTTTCGTGGTTGTAGAATAAAAATTGGGGTTAGACCATGCCCATTTCTTATATCTTGACAAATTGCAACTTCTTTAGTATTATCTTTATTCACTTTCAGTTAATGCAGAGTTTTCCTCCAAAACAATGAACTGTGATTGTAAATAGTTTTATCATTTTTCAATTTCATGATTTCAAAGACTGAAAGAAGGTGCTTTAGCACTCCAAGCACACTCCCTGAATACACCCTGTTCACATGTATTTCAAGTTTGCAAATTTCATTGATCTATGCTTAACTTTTGATGCACTGTATTTATCTTTCAATGCAAATTGGAAGATATGAATATTTCTAAAAATATGTTTGCCAATATTGGATTTAACATTTAAAACTAACACAGTGCTTTTAAAAACGAAATTAAATGTGTATAAACTTTAGGAAATACTAATAATAAGATAATTTATATAAAAACTAACATTTAACCCTATGAACCAAACTTATTTGTAAAATAGCAATATCAACACCATTGGTGGATTGGAAAATCTTTTTGTACAGTAATGGCATATTTGTTCCTGTTTCGAACATTATGATTATAAATAAACTGCATTTGTTTGAACTGGGAAATGAGAAAACAGTTTCGATTTCACCCATAGTGGATCGAGGCTGTCAAGATGGTGAGGAGCCACAGTGGAAGCAGCATAAAAAAATGCTTGGATCTGAAATTTACCTTGGCTGTCAACGGTAAAGTTTGGGTCCCAGGCTACTGCCATGGTAGTAGTTAGTATTGATGTGGCACAGGAAGCTGTGGCTTTCAGCAGGTATGATCAAATTTGGAACATGTGGAGATTCAAAATTATCGAAATTTATATCACAAAAATATAACATTTAATCTATTTAAGAATCAAACTTGTAAAGCACTGAAAGTACTCAAGATCAAAATGTGTTGATGTGAATTCAAAATTTTACCTTACCCACAAAATGGTTCTAGGGTTAATAATGGTAATATTTTATGCAGTATAGTGATGAACAGTATGGATTCAGAAGTGGTAGAGGATGTATAGATCATATTTTTTCACTTCAGCATATTCTTGAGAAATGTTTAGTTTCAAAAACCTTTGGTTACTAGCTTGGTTGATTTAAAAAAGGTATTAGATTTTGTTGATCATCATAATTTGGTTGGCTGTTAGATCATATGGCATACCTGACAAGTTAGTTAGTATAATGAAAGCTCTCTATAATAACACTGAATCATGTGTGAGAGTTGGTGAGGCCTATAGTGATTGGTTCAGCATTTCTAGTGGAGTTAGACAAGGGTGCATTTTTCTCCTTTTCTCTTTCGTTATTGATTATGTTATGCAGAATTCTTTGCAAGGGAAAAATTTTGGGCTTAAATGGTCTAGAGATTTCAAATTTTTTTATTTCAAATCATCTGCATAATTTAATGCAGATGATTTCACCCTGTTGGCTAATGATGTTGATGAAGTGAATTCTTTCATTAGGGTTGTTGATGAAACTGGTAATACAGTAGGTGATAAAAAAAAACTAAAGTGAAGAAAACTGGTCCAACAGTTGGTGCTTCAGTAGCTTTGAATGGCTGCACTCTTGAGCAAGTGTTTCAGATTAATTATTTTGGGAGCTATGTAACTGATATTGGTGATGTGCAGCATGAGATAAATAGAAGAAAGGAATTGCTACTGGGACTTTTAAGAATCTATGGAGAGTGTGGAAAAATAGGTGTATGCACCTAGATTAAAATCAGGCTACAGAATAGTTTAGTTCTTTCTAAGGTTAGTTATGGTAATGAAACATAGACCATTTGTAAGCAGGATAACAGGAAACTTGATGCCTTTGATTCTAGATGTTTATGCAGTATCTTGGGCATTAGGTGGTTTGGTTTTGTAAGTAATGATGAGGCTGGAAGGAGTCAGCAACTTTCTTCGAGTAGCATATTGTGCAGAGAGAGACTGTGCTGATTTGGACATTTTGCCTGTATGTAAAACTATAGATTAGTGAATAGGATTATGAATAGTGTGCCTAAACTCCTCAAAAAAAAAGGAGACCTAGGATGCGATGGGCAGACAATGCCAAACTGAACCTTGTTAGAATTGACATACACTGGACAAATGCAGCATCCATAGCTCAGGATCAGATTCCAGATGAAGGCTCATTCTCTAAAATATTTTTATTTTCTTTTAATCTGTCATAATTGTAGATATTTTGAAAAAATATTCAAACATAATATTACATGCTTTATATTTAGGTGAAAGTATAAAGAAAAAGCTTTAAAAAAGTTAACATTAATCATGCTATGATCCTTTGGGGCTAAACTATGAATTTTTTTTACACTGCCATAGTGAAATGTATTGTTGAAATGGAAAAATAATTTTATCTATGTAGCACGAACATTCAAGGTCAATTAGATAAGTGGACACATACAGATGCCAATGAATTAATTTGTACCATCATAAATGCATGCAAATTAGTCAAAAGAGTAACATGTTACTAATTCTGGTGAAGTCAGTTTTCTAGCCAGTTGCCATTAAGATATGAAATAACTGTTTCATTTAGTTTTACATTTACTGATACATATTGTGATAAATGAATGTTTAAGAAATATTATTGTAATATAAATATTGAAGATTTGGGCTTGAATTTTTGAACTCAAGCCTGAAATTATGCAGCAAAAGTATGAACCATTTCGAAAATTACAGTTTGTTAAAGCTCAATTATAGTAAAAGAAAAAATTTCTCTGATATATCATAAAATATAAATACAGAATCTGTTTCAAATCCATTTTTTTTATCTTTTTATTCATCATCATCATCATCCTCAAGCAGCCATGGGCTACGGAGGTCCAACCAGACCGTGCAGTTTAATTCTCCAAGCATATCTGTCCTGAGCTACATCTGCTGCATCCGGCCACTGTACACCAATTCTAACAAGGTCCTGTTTGACATTGTCTGCCCACCGCATCCTAGGTCTCCCCCTCCTTCTGAGGTCTCTAGGCACACTGTTCATAACCCTATTCGCCAATCTATAATTATCCATACAGGCAACATGGCCAAACCAGCGGAGTCTCTCTCTGCACAATATGCTGCTTAAAGGAGGTTGCAGACTCCTTTGCCTAACCTCATCATTAGTTACAAAGTTAAACCACCTAATACCCAAGATACTGCGTAAGCATCTAGAATCAAAAGCATCTAGTTTCCTGTTATCTTGCTTACACAGTGTCCAAGTTTCACTACCATAACTAACCCTAGAAAGAACCAAACTATTATACAGTCTAATTTTAGTCTTTAGGTGTATACGCCTATTTCTCCACAATCTCCATAGATTCTTAAAAGTCCCGGCAGCAATACCTATTCGTCTGTTAATCTCATGCCGCACATCACCAGTATCAGTTACGCAGCTCCCAAGGTAATTAAACTGTGACACCTGCTCAAGACTGCAACCATTCAGATTAACTGAATCACAGCCTGCCTGACCAATTTTCATCACTTTAGTGTTTTCTCTCTGTTTATAACCAAACCTACTCTACCACCAGTTTCATCAACAGCTCGAATGAAAGAGTTCATCTCATCAACATCATTTGCCAAAAGGGCTAAATCATCAGCATAATCTAAATCAGAAATTTTCGTATCTCCAGCCCATTTAAGGCCAAAAGCTTTCCCTTGAAGTGAATTTCGCATAACATAATCAACAACCAAACTAAAGAGAAAAGGAGACAAAATGCACCCTTGTCGAACACCAGAAGTAATGCTAAACCAATTGCTACAAGACTTACCAACTCTCACACATGACTCAGTGTTATTATATAGAGCTTTCATTATGTTAACTAACTTGTCTGGTATACCATATGACCTCACAATCAACCACAAATTATGACGATCAACAGAGTCGAAAGCCTTTTTGAAATCAACAAAGCTAGCAACCAAAGGTTTCTGAAACTCTAAACATTTCTCAAGAATCTGCCTAAGTGAAAATATCTGATCTACACATCCCCTACCACTTCTGAATCCACATTGCTCATCACGCAATTGCCTGTCAACCAGATTCTTAATTCTATTAAGCACAATCATGGAAAGAACTTTACCTGGAACGGAGAGTAGGCTGATACCCCTATAGTTATCACAAGAACTGCGATCACCTTTTTTGAAAATAGGGATAATAATAGCTCTGGTAAAATCTTTAGGAACCATGCCTTTATCATAAAAGTTATTCAAAATTTCAGTCATCCAAATGGTAACTGAAACATTCCCAGCTCTAAGCATTTCCGTAGTAATTTCATCCACCTTCACCCCAAGCCTTTTTGAAATCAACAAAGCTAGCAACCAAAGGTTTCTGAAACTCTAAACATTTCTCAAGAATCTGCCTAAGTGAAAATATCTGATCTACACATCCCCTACCACTTCTGAATCCACATTGCTCATCACGCAATTGCCTGTCAACCAGATTCTTAATTCTATTAAGCACAATCATGGAAAGAACTTTACCTGGAACGGAGAGTAGGCTGATACCCCTATAGTTATCACAAGAACTGCGATCACCTTTTTTGAAAATAGGGATAATAATAGCTCTGGTAAAATCTTTAGGAACCATGCCTTTATCATAAAAGTTATTCAAAATTTCAGTCATCCAAATGGTAACTGAAACATTCCCAGCTCTAAGCATTTCCGTAGTAATTTCATCCACCCCTGGGGATTTATGAAGTTTAAGTTTAGAAATAGCCAAACTAACTTCAGATTGTGTTATAGGGCCAACATTAAAGCCAACAATGCAAACAATGGGATATCATCATTGCAAACAATGGGAGTAGAACTAACCACATTGTTTAGAACATCACTGAAATGCTTAGCCCACCTAGCCATGACAGAATCCTCACCTTCTATAACCTTGCCTTGTTTATCCTTCAATCCCTGTATACCTGTTCGTTTTCTACCACACAAAACATTAACTATCTGGTACAGCTCTCTGCTGTTGTGCTGTCTAACTGCTTCCTCAGCTTTGTCAGCAAGGCCATCAAGCCAAAGATTCTTATCAGTAGCTAACTGATCCTTTACACGTTTATTAAGTTCTTTGTAATGCTTTCTATTAGGACTAGTAGGGTACTGATTAAGGACATTCCTGCAGTTCCTTCTTTCTGAAATAAGCTCAAGTGCTTTATCACTTAAATAATTATGTCTCCTCTGCTCCTTTTTCCCTAAAAGAGTACTGTTAGTTTCCAAAAAAGCCTGTTTAAAATAGCCCCATTCTTCCTCAACTTCAGTATTAAGCAAACCATGACTGTCATAATGACTAAGTAACCTATCATGGTAAGCTTTAGCTATAACTGGGTCTTTCAGAGCTTCAGTATTAAAGGTAATTTTTTTAAATTTAGCACAACACTTTTTAAGTTTAAGTTGCAAGACACTTTTAACAAGGTAATGATCAGATCCAATTTCAGCTCCCCTATATGCCCTGGTATTTCTAACAGAACTAGCCCATTTGCTGTTAATTAATATATAATCAATCATATTCTTATGCAGCCCATCAGGTGAAACCCATGTGTATTTATGTATGTCGCGGTGTTTGTAATATGTGTTAGTTATTCTGAAACCGTTTAGTTTACTTACCTGTAGGAGACGTTGCCCATTGCCATTGCAGCTACCAATACCAAAAGGGCCTATTACTCCTCCCCAAAGGTCAGAGTCGGTACCAACTTTGGCATTGAAGTCACCAAGAACAAGGGTAATATCTCCTTTCTTGACAGAATTCAAAATATCCTGAAGTTGTCTGTAAAACCTATCCTTCTCATTCTCATCAGAATCCTCAGTGGGGGCATAACAGCAGATAACATTCAAGTCTTTAATGCTTGTCTGAAATTTTGCTGTAAGAAACCTTTCATTAATACACTCATATCCTAGAAGAGCATCACTAGCATGTCTGCTGAGCAGCAGACCCACGCCTTGGTGATGCTTTCCATCCTCCCTCCCTGTAAAGAGAAATTTAAAGTTATTTTTAAGTATCTCACCTTTACCTGTCCATCTGGTCTCTTGCAAGCCTAGAATATCTAGGTTATAGCGCTGGAATTCCTGCACGAGGACATCAAGAGAATAATCTCTATGTAATGTCCTCACGTTCCACATTCCTGCAGAGAGAAAATGATTAGTAGGATTTTTAAAGAAATTATGTTTATTGAGATTGGTAGGGCCAACAATATCAAACAGCCCCCTGATCGCAGGCATGGGGCAAAGACCTGTTCCTCCTCCGCTAAAGGCTGAAGTCACCGATGCTGGTAGGAACTTCAGGCACCACCTTTTCAAGTGGACTTTTTCAACAGCCACATGGCCTGCCTGAGACACATTATTCCAGTTTAGGCTTGATGCTCAACTAGCTAAGTAAGGTTCAGGTACCTGCGATGGCCTCTGATTAGGATTATCCACCAGCTGATATAAGGTATCCCATGCGTCTGTTCACTTAGAGCTGGCAACCCAGAAGCAAACAGAAAACACAGCGGCAGACTCTCCCTCAACAGAGGCCCATCAGTGCAGCAAATCCAGGATCCATAATCAAACTCAAATCCATAAACAAGTCCAGTCTAGTAGGTATAAGTGGTCAGCACCAGGACCCTGTGAAGTTGACCACTCCTCAGCAGGGTTGAAAAAAAAGGAAAAAAGTGGCCATAGATGACCAGATCAGTAGGCCATACTGAACTGGCAGCCCTCCCCTTCCGTTCCCTTCCAAAAGAGAATATCTCTTTTGAAAGGTACTAACGGCCTGCACCACGAGAAGGCGGGGTCGGACATTAGGTGCTAGACCTGGCCGGTTCTGTGCATCATCACTGGGGATTGGTACACAGCTCTCCTTCCAGTTTACGCCTAGCTACCATTAACAAGCCCTCTTTTTATTATAAGGTTAAAATCTAAATGTTATTTGGAATGAAAAATATGTAGGTGGATCATTTAATTCATGGACTGCCATCACCAACAATGAACATCTTTTTCATACAAATTAATATATATGGGGCAACATGATTCTTCAAGGGCACAGTGCAGTGAGTGCAAGTTGAGTCACTTTGTGATATGGTCATGTGTAACAGTATGCAGTCAGCCTTTTGTATTCTCGCTTTGCAAAGGTGTTCTTTTTGTATGTAATGTTTTGCAGGATATGGCTGATCTGGAAACTGCTGTTATTTTGTTAAGCAGATGTTACTGTGATATGTTACTGTGTCCAGCAAGGTTTAAGTGGTGCACAGGCAGCCACAGAAATGGCTCAAAGTGTATGGAGAACAGTGCTTGAAATGAAGTATGATTTTCGAGTTGCACAACTGCTTCACAGTTGGAGAGGATGACCTAAGACAGTGTCTCGCAAACTTTTTTACTCTGCAGCACACTGAATCTAATTTTTTTCCCGTGGCACACCTAAAAAAGAATTTTTGATGGTTACATAAAAAGGGGAAAATTGAAGTTTTGTTAAATGCATTTTATTTAAAATTTAGATATGAACATTTTTCAATGGGATGTATGAGCTTGCTTCTGCGAACAAATTTGCATTATTCTTGGCTCAAAGTTAGATAAACACACTCGCATCTCTTCATCAATCATCTGAAGCCACTCACGCTTTTTAGATTTAATTTCAGTCAATGATGAGAATCCAAGTTCACAAAGATAAGACGAGCCGAAAGGTAACAAGACTCGAATAGCTTTTGTGCTCAATTCAGGATATTGACTATGGAGGGAAATCCAGAACGTTGATAATTCTAGTTCTGAAAAGGAAGCCTTATGAACCAAGTCATTCTTCAGGTCGATGAAATCTTCTTCCTTTGTTGTTAATGAACAATCAGCATATCTTACAAAAGGGTTGATTACCCATTCATCTTGTTTCGCATTCAGAGACGGAAAATATTTAGAAAATGACGAGAGCAGATTTTTGAAAGTGATTTGAATTTTGCGTGATATTTTCTGTTTGATGAGTTGACCCCTGGTAAAAAGTCAAATTTCAAACTTTTCGATTTTTGCATCCAAAGCTGTAGTTTTTCTTCAAATGCCTTGAGTTTTGCAGTGATGGTTATGATGTTTTCCTTCGCTCCTTGGAGGCTCAAATTCAAAATATTTAACTTAGTGAAAAGGTCATTTAGAAATGAAACTTCAAGCCACCAAACATCGTCTTGTAGAAAGTTAAATTCATCTGTATCTTCTGTGTCGAAAAATGAAATGATTTCAACTCACAAAAATATAACTCTTTCGAGAACTTTTCCTTTCGAGAGCCATCTCACTTCTGTATGATACAACAAGCCTTTGTACTCGGAATCCATAGCCTCATATAACGAAGCGAAAATTCTTGTTCGTAGTGGGTTGGGTTGTTTTACCTCTGAGCGGCACTTTTTTGCACACCATGGGCTAAATGGCCAGGTCACATGGACCCCGAAGGCTCAGAGAAGGTTGGGGGAGGGGACCCACTGGAACAGCTGTTGGGAGACAGATGGTAGCCTCCCGTCAAGGCCATCCAGCGTGTTCTTTAACGTGCACAGGGTATGGCTCTCCCGCACACGGGGCCACAGCTTAACGTCCCATCCGACGGACAGTGGCCTTTCCAAGCCCATCGGTGTCCCCTACTGACCGTGGGCAGGGCAGGGAATTTTGCGGAGATAGATCTCAACGCTGACCCAGCTGGGACTCGAACCTGGGTGTTCGTAGTGAGTTTGACTTGATATAGTTGACGATCTTATCACTTCGTTCATTGTTTGACTAAGTTTTTCTGGAAGCGCTTTTGTCACCAAAACCTCTCGATGAATCATGCAATGCACAATCTTTACATTCGGATTGATTTTCAACACATGAGCGACAAATCCTTTTTTGCATCCTTGCATTGAAGGAGCACCATCGGTACAGACACTGATACAATTTTCCCATTTGATTCCTCTTGATTCAATACTTTGATTCACCAGCTCGAAAACATCCTGTCCAGTAGTAGTTTCCTTCAGCTCTGAACAGAAAAAGAACTGATTCGAAATCGATCCATTTCTAACGATACGAAGATATGCTAAAAGTTGAGCCTTATTGCTAATGTCAGTAGATTCGTCGACTTGAAGAGCCCAGAGTTTCGCAATTTGTTCTTTAGGATCCGCAAAATGTTCTTTGAGTTGTTGATCAATATCATCCGACGTATCTTGAATTCTACGAGCAATTGTATCAGCTGATAATGGGATTAATTTCACACGTTCAATGGCTTGAGTATTAACCATGGCCTCAAGAGCAATTTCCAAAGAAGGTAAAATGATATTTTCAGCATCAGCATGCAGTTTTTTCTTTCTCGCTAAAAGTTGAGCAATCTGGTAACTTGCGATCTGAGCCTTTTCTGGTACTGTGCAAAAATTCTTCAGTCGTTTGGCTTGATTTTGTAATTTTGAGCGAAGACTCTCAAAATACGATTTCAGCTTGTTCAAGTGAAAGGGATGTTTTTTTTCAGGATGATTTTTTTCTAAATGGCGTTTCAGCTTACTTGGAACCATCGCTTCATTCGATAGAGTTGCAGAACATAACATGCAAACTGGCAAAGAAATGTCATTTTCAGATGGCATAAAAGCAAACTCTATATAATCGTCATTATATTTGTGCTTTGTTGAAGTCATCAGCCTGGTTTTATTTGAAGATTTGCTCTTGTTCTTTAATTCATAACTCGGTGTTTGTTTTAAATATTTGTCCATTCTATGGCTTGAAATAATCAAAAATTAATACCAAAATTTGGAAAAAGCTTGTTAAATACTTACAAGATCCCAGTTGATAAAATCTGAAAGATTTTTATCAAAGCACGTCGATAACACAAGTCACATCAAAATGAAATCTTTGAAATATCTAGTGTTAATTTGAAAATCTCTCGCGGCACACAGTTTGCGAGACACTGACCTAAGATGTGGGCAATCAAGCACTTTCATCAATATGCAATACATCACCCAAGCTCAGGATATTCTAAGTGAAAACTGCAGAATAATGTTATGTGCACTTGCAGCAAGGATGTGCACTTGCTTATAGCAGTGTTCAGACAATAGTGATGGAGCATTTGGAAACATCAAGAATTTGTGCTTGTTGGATCCTGCACAATTTGGCGTGGTTTGCATTTTCAAAAATGCTAAAGTGTATACAAGATGTGTGTTAGAACTGGTTGGCAACATTTGAGAAGGAAGGTGAAAGCTTTTTACAGTGTATTGTGACTGGAGATGAGATTGGATTTTCCACTATGATCCAAAAACAAAATGCTGATCTAGTGAATGGAAGCACTCAAGTTCACTGCAGTCTATGAATTGAGCTCTGAGGTTGGCTGGGAAACAAATATCTCTGTGGTTTTTTAATTGCAAAGGCATTCCCTGTAATACATTTTATGCCATGGAAGTCAATAATTAATAAGGAAGTTTATACAGAAGTTTTTCAAACAAATATTTGTCTTGCAGTTTGTGAAAAAACAATCAGAATTCCAAAGGGAAAATGGTTTTTGCACACAATAATGCAAGGCCTATACTGCTGCTTTGATTCAAACTGGTGTCACCAATATTGGTATGGGATGTTAAGAGCATCCCCCTTACTACCCCAATCTCGCACATTGCTATTTTCACCTGTTTCCAAAGCTGAAAACAGTGTTAAAAGACTGTCACTTTTGGAAATGAAGTTTAGAAATGAAGAAGTTCGAGGAGCCACAATGACAGTGCTCTGAACAATTTTACAAAATAGCTTGCATTGAGTATTTGATGTCTGAGTTAGGAGATGGCATAAGTGCATAGATTTCAATGGGAATACTTTGAGAAGGAGAAAATACTCACAGACTCAAATGATGAAGATTAAAGGTAAGGCATAAGGAGTCCATTAAATATCCATCCTCATAATTCATGAAACTTTGAGTAACACCATTACAAGTGCTAGGAACAATTGATTATTAATGAGAGAGAATTTCGGGGGAAAAAAATCAAAGGATGAATGATGCTTATGTTTCTTATTAAAGACAAATTCAGTAGTTAAAATGAAAAAAAAAAAAAACAGCACAGTTTGGGTCCACTGATATGCCGAAAGGCCAACAAAATATTGCATATTTAAACTACACTCATGGATAGAAAATATTGCAACATCAATAAAGGATTAATGCAGTGACACCAAATTTTACCACACCTAATACCCAGTGATGCAGTATGATGTCATATGGAACAGGAAAAAGAGGTGGCACTGTTAGTCTCCAGATCCCAATAAAAGCCACCATAGTAAGCAGCAGGTAAGTCAGTAGAAGTGAAACAGTGACATGTGTTTCAGTTATGCAAAGGCAATGAATGTGAGCACGTTATCAGCATCTAGATTCATTTGCCTTATCACAGGGATGCATGAGGCAGGTTGGTCTGTCTATTGTACAACTGACCATCTTGGTCACACAGTGAGCACTGTAACATGCTGTATGGAACAGTGTACTAGGTATTGCTTCACATTGCTATGGCTATGGTCCCTGAAGACGTACCACACAAGATAATTTAATCTGCAACAAGCAACCTTCGACTCCTTTGTGACATCTACAACAAATCCAGTGCAATGTGCTGCCAGCAATGCATGCACCATGTACACATAGACCATCCAACATTCGAAAGAAGCTGAATTGCAGGTATGGCATCTCCTACACAGGTTGCCTCTGACTGCTAATGATCATCAGGCATGTCATCTGTGGTGCATCAAGCATGTGTTGTGGATGAGGGAAGGGCACCATATCGTCTTCTTGGATAATTCATGCTTCTGTTTTTGGATGCAGATGATGGTTGCATCAGGGCTTGTCATTGCCATGGCAGAATCCAGCACACATTCAGGAGTACCACTATGTCAACACACCCATTGTTTTGGTGTGGGGTGCCATCAGTTATGACTCCAGAACACCTTTAGTGTTTGCCCACAGAACTCTGACAGCTCAACAATTAGTCGATATCATTCTGGTGCCCTATTGTATTCTCAGCAGGATAATGCATCCACATATGGCTGCATTGTCCAGCAGTGTCTACAGGATGCCAACACCCTACCTTGGCCCATTCTGTCCCCAGATTTCTTCTCTGTAGAATACATATGGGATATGCTGGGTCAACGTCTCTGACAGTGTCCACAGCCAGCACATACACTGGACACCCTGCGTCTCCATTTGGAGGAAGAATGGCAAAGTGCCTCAGGACCCTCTATTAGGGACCTGCCAATTACTCTTGATTTTTTTATGGTGCAATATGGCCTTCAACATTGCGCCAAAAAACTCAAACCAACCAACCGATTTTTGGTTTAAAATCTGAACTGGCCATTAAAAAACCGAATTTTAGGTTTTTTTTTTCAGTTTTACCCTGCTCCCAAATTTTACAATATTTTTGCTCTTTTCCCAAATGTTAACGAAAAGGAAGAATTGTTAACGATTTAGCTCTTTTACTGTACTAAAGGTGCAGCTATGTTCCCACTCCCTAATCTATGATTGCTTGTAGGAACTCACCTGCACATCAGTCAGAGGAAATCTATCTAAGT
This sequence comes from Ryuthela nishihirai, assembly GCA_038380435.1. Lineage (NCBI taxonomy): Eukaryota > Metazoa > Arthropoda > Arachnida > Araneae > Heptathelidae > Ryuthela > Ryuthela nishihirai. The sequence goes on from JAWZYU010000003.1 coordinate 25,478,985, forward strand.
AATTTGATGTTCCCACTAACCATTTCCAGACAGAACACATAGCAAAGTCCATACCTAAATTCTTTTATACAGTTGAAGGTCGTTTGTTTCTAGATTGGTAATTATTGAACCTATAACCAATTGTCCCTGTTCTGGCCAACTAAATGCAAAATCAAATTATTTAGAAATGGAAACTTCAGAGTGAAGGAGATAATACTGATTAGAGAACTTCCCTGATCTGTGGGCCATGATTGACATTGCAACTTGAATGGGTCTCATGCATGTCTATTATTATCTGGTTGGGCTAATGGTTGATAAGGAATTAAAGCTTTCACTTAAGTTTAGGAAAGTTGACAGCTGGGCTACTACTCCAACCTTTGTAACTAATGATCATTATGTAGGTACACCTGCAGTTTATGACACTCAGATCACTAGATGGCACTATGAGTGGTAACTAAAAGTTCTTAAGGTCTGTAAAGTACCCTAAGTGAATAATATACAGTATAATAACTTTTCATCTATCAAACAATTTATTGGATTGTCTGTTGGTATGTTTCGTGTGGCCTATGGTTTTTGATTTTTTTTTTCTGGTCTAGCCATCTAAGGTGAATAACAATTATGAGTTTATTTTCAGGGAAGTGGTGAGCTATTCATATAATTATATTTTTTAAATGCAATTTGGATTTAATTGCCTTATATAGCATAAATTTAGCCTCAGGTAAGTACTGAAAGCTGCAGCTTATTTATGATATTTAGTTAATGCAATATTCCTTTTTATTGTGTTCGGAAAATCGTCTCCGATGAGATTATCTTGTTCTTTTTTTTAATAATGCAGGTGGTGGTAAATTGTTTATGATTCATAATTTTTGGGCTTCTTTTTCTCTAATGAAATTATTTAGTTCTGGTGGTTTTTATACTGAGGATCGGCAGAGAGTTATTTATGATAATTGGTGTTTTTTAAACTTGTGGTCTCTGATGGAATTTAGTTCCAAGGTTTTTTTGACACTATAAAAATAATTGAATACTATAATAATTGAATTGGTGGTTCATTATTTATGATCATTTGTGTGTTTCAGGCTTGTTGCCTTTGATGGGATTATTTAGCTTGGTGGTATTTTTTATACTGCAGATTCACAGTGAATTATTTGCAATTTTTTTTAAGACTTGCTATAAGATTGGTGTGTTTTGGGAGTTGGGTAAAAAAGGGAGGAACCATTGTTTAGCAGTATGTTCAAGTTAAAATGATTGTCTCCAATAAACTGGAGTTTTCTAAATTGTGGAATGACATTAGTTGTTTAGTGGTATGTGCTTGTTAGAATACCTGACTCCTATGAGATTGTTTTTTGCAAGTTTTTTTAAATTACAGAATTAACATGCATTTGTTAGTGATAATAGAGCTGTTGAAACAGTAGCCTCAGATAGTACTGACTGACATTAACTGTATAACACTATGCACAGTTAAGAAAATATGCCTTTAGAATACAATTACTTCTGGTGTTTTTTTTTTATTTCTGGAAGCAAAATTTTATTCTTTTTATTATTATATTTTTTATTCAACATATCCTCGTTGTATGGGTTCGGTTGTTTTATCTTTGAGTGGCACTTTTTTGCACATAATGGGCTAAATGGCCAGGTCACAAAGACCCTGAAGGCTCAGAGGTTGGGGAAGGGGGACCTACTGGTACAGTTGTTGGGATACAGATGGTAGCCTCTAATCAAGGCCATCCAGTGTATTCTTTAATGTGCACAGGGTATGGCTCTTACACACACAGAGCCACAGCTTAATGTCCCATCTGATGGATGGCAGACTTTCCAAGCCCATTGGTGTCTCCTATTGACCATGGGCAAGGTGGGGAGTTTTGTAGATCATTGTACATCCTCTTCACTACTAGTAATACAATTGTTTAGGTTACTGTAGAATTTTGCAAGAAGTTGAATATTCTTCCCAATGTGATATTGAAATACATTTTTCATTAGTTTAAATCGCATATTTAGTGGGTTTTTTACAAAAGAACTTTAAGAAATGTGGTATAATTCTATAAAAATTTTTGTTGCCATCAGTCACTGCTAGAAGTCTGGAAATTGCGAGTTCCACCAAGATGCAAAGCATTATTGTGTTGTATTAAAAAAATGGCACCCATGCACTGTAAACTACAAGTCTGCCTTGCTCTGATTTCCTCCTATTTTTCATTCTCTCAAATCATAATTTTCGAAATGCAAGGTTGGCAGCTCTGGGACCTACATGCCTCAATGCCTCAATGTTTGGCTACATGCATCGCTGCCAATGGGATTCATACCTCATACTGAGAACCTATATTGGAGCCCCTAAACACACCCTAATATGCATGCAGATTATTGTGTGATTAATCATTACTACCTTGTAACATAACTGAGTTTTACCATGGCTTTCTCCAATGATGAACCTATTTGAAGTCAACCAGATCAATTTTTTTTACCCATGTTGCACTTGATCTGCTTTCTACCATGTCTTTATATGGTTTTTACAGGGCTTTGTAATGACATAGAATACTAGTGTGTGAAATTTTGCATGCATTGGCATGTTTCATAGTACTTTATGCATGATGCAATGTTCATAATAATTTGGTCAGGCAGTGTATGCTACATCGAATTCAACCTATTTTGAAGCCATATGGAGTTTCCACTTCATATTTAAATAAGGTTTCTAATTTTTTGGCCAAACAGTACATATAAAAACATAAAATTGTAAAATACAGCACACTTTCCATATTTAGTTCTTAACACTTTTCAACTCCAATAGAAAAACACGGTTTCATGGCTATAATAATTATACAAGTTTTATGTAAATCTTACTATTCTTAACAAACAAGTAAGACATGTTAAACAATTTTACTAATTGTTAAATTTGATGAAAGTTTTGGTGATATTTATAAAATTAGCTAAAAGAGTTTATTTGAAAACCCTTTTCTGCAGTGATGGACTTAGCTAGCTGTGATTGGGAGCTCAGTCTCCAAATTTTTTACTTAAATATCAAAATATTTTCACAAATGTCAAACCTATGATTAGTAAAGGATTACTGCAATTCAAATCTAAAACAAGGGGAATTGTCTCTTTTGAACTCCCTTGGTAATGCTCACAATGATGAATATTGGAACTGCTAGTTATGGAAGAATACTTGGTTTAATTAACACAACTATGCTGTATAATTGTTGTTGAGCAGGCTATGTTATAATTATATCACAACCTAAGTGCAACACAACTAACTAACAACTAACACAACACACTAAGATAAACTAATAATGAGTATATAGCTTGCTCGACAGCAATTATATTACAGCATAATGGTGTTAATTAAACTGATTTGAATTACCGCTGTGTTGAAAACTTTATTGAATGGAAGGAATTATATTTTTGAAACTTTATTTTGAGAAATTGGAGCGCTTTTGGTTTTGTAAACAATTTAGATTCTATACTGGTAGATCTTTGTTGAGGAAAAGTCTACTCTTGCATTTTTAACATTGTTTCCCATAAAGAAATTTTCTTCAGGGAGCAGTTCACTTACTGACTTACTTACTTCAGGGAGAAGTAAAAAAGTCAGTAGAACAACTCAAATATTGATACCTTCTGCTTAATTCAAACCCAAGTCCTTTTGCTGCACAGTCAATTTAGCTAACCTTTTAGCCATTGTGAAGGGTGCTTGCCAAAGTTAACTGATTCTTGATATGAATATAGTAGTCACTTTACCAGAGTAATAAGCAGCCCAAAGAAGCAATCAGTAGAGTAGGAATGTGTTTAGGCTAGAATTTTAAGATTGAGTACTTTCAAAATCTGATGAAATTCAGTTTTATTTGTTCCTTATTATATTATATTATCCTTTTTACTTTAAAACTGTTTGCAATGTCAACTAACAATGCTGACAACAGACTAGGAGTAGTTGCTTATGTTGCCTTCCTGTTAGTCCTCAATAGTAAGTGCCACTATGAGAAGAAATTTGTAAACTGTTGCAGTTACTATGAAATGGATACTATGTGAAATCTTACTGTTCTGTTTAAAACAACAGAAGCTTTTTAATTAAAATATGTATTGATCTGTAAGAGTTAATCTTGTTAGTTTTATATTTTTTTGGGGGAATAATAGCTTGATCTTAATATTTTATTACTTTTAATATGGTTATGTCTATCAAACAGTAATATAAACTCAGTGATAAGTATATGCTATATGTTTAAATAAAGTCTTTAACACTGATGTAACATAATTGTAGCAATTTACTCTTGTAAACTTCTTTGGAAGGAGATGATAATCTTCAAGAATGAAGAATCTTGTACAATAAAATTTACAGAATACAAATGCTTGTATACTTGAAAACACTGGGTTTTATTTAAAGAATTAAAAATAAAAATAATAAAAAGGAAATAAAAAAAGAGTGTGTTCCTGTACATAAGCATTTGTGTTCTGTGGAATTTCATCATACAAGGTGCTTCATTCTAGACTATCATTTTCTTTCAAAGAAATATACAAGAATAAACTGCTATATCTATACCCTGTTGTTACACTTTATAAGAACATTTATGGTATTAAAAGTAATAATAAGAAAACAGACTTAGTTATTCAGCTTTAGCTACAAAATTAGTTCTGCTGTTATTAGTGTAAACTTCTATTCAAACTGTGAGATGCATCAGTGAATAAAAGTATAGACCTTGCACAACAGGCAGTGGCAGTCATAAGGAGCTGGCAGGGGGGCCAGTGCCCCCTACAAGAGGTCTGTGGTTTTTTTTTTAAGCTGTTTTTCATTCCTGAAGGAATTAGGGGTGCAAGGTTTGTTTGCCATTTTCTTTTTAGGAAGAAAAGCCTCTAACATCCCATAGGCCAAATGACAAGCTGTTAAGAAGGATATTAATTGCTAAATAATCCATCAGTAAAATTAGAAGCCTCATTTCTGGACTATAAAACCCTCTATACATCTCTAAATGGCACCCTCCAGGCTTGAGACTTATGACCACCCTGGCAACAGACTTATCAATAGTGCCATATAGTAATAAATTACATAAGCCAAACTATGATGGTCAACTTAAATATGGGTAAAAGTTGCAGCTTTGTACAATATGCACAGTTAGAGCAGTTATAGCGGCATTTAAGTAAATGCATCGATGTTTATAAGCTAGCAATAATAGCCTTATATGAATGCCTTATATAATGAATATGATGATGTGGCTGAAATAAATACTACAGCATCACTTACCGATCTGTGAAAATTCAGTATTTGCCATTAGATTGTGGTTTTCAGTTACATTATATCTTCACCTAAGGTTAATTAAGAGCAGTGGATTTTAAAGAATAGTGAAGTAAGAGTCATTTCATTGAACCATGAGTATCACAGGTAGAACCCCCCCCCCCCAAAAAAAAAAAAAAAAAAAAAAAATTCAAAATTGTAAGCTTTGTTTAGAGACAATTGGTGATTTATGCTTCTGTCCTTACCAAGTGTGAAAGGCAGATATGAATATGTACTGAATCACAAGGGAAAACATTAATGTTATATTACCGTGTTTTACACATCTCAATGATTAAAGAAGTTTTTTTTACACATCTTAAAATATGTTAGGTCACTAATTTATATTAACATTTAAATTTAAGAGGGAAAATAGAAAAACTTTGAATAAAAATATACTTTTATCTGCTAATGTCTTCTCTCTCAATTTGAAAATCTTTATCACAAACCATTATAGTGCAGCAGGACTCAAACAAGAAAAATGGTCTCAGATTAAAGTGATACGTTGAAAAGACCTATATTATGTCAATTTGTCTTCTATAAACTACATATTATTTATTATCCAAGAAAAACTTTTTGCTTAATGCAGAAGTGTGCTTTGAGAAAATATGGATGTAATGGACCACAAAACATGTCAGCAGAATAAAGTATATTTTATCAAAGTTACTAATAATTTTTTTGCCTTAAAGTGAAGTGGATTAACCTTAAATTAATGACTTATACAGAGTAATTACAAAGTAGCTTTACAACTTCACACGTTTATAACACTGCATTTGTCAAAGGAAATGGAAACAAATTACATGACAATGAAGAGAAATGCACCAAATATACAGATGTTCAATATTGCAGAAGTGATGAGTAGATATCCCAAAAAATTTCTATTTCCTCCAGTAATCTAAAAAGCATATCTATCAGGAATTAGGGATAGTGATCCTGTCTTTCAATTTATTGATGGATTGTAGTAATGACAGGTGATAAATTGCATATTCAATAAAACTCTACAGATAGAAATAAAGTGGAATTAAGTTATGAATGAGGTGGCCACTAAGGGGATAACTAATCCAGCAGCATGTGAATTTGCTGATTTAGACAATTTTTCACAGCAGGTAAGGAATAAGTGCACTGTAGTTGTTGCTGTCTTAGTTCCCTCAAACCAAAACACATATTATGCTTTCTCTGAAACTATACAATTTACTATTTCACATTTTCCTACAGCAGTGCTTCCACTGGAGCTGACAATAAATGAAAAATTTCTTCTCATTGTCATTTGTTTTCCTTTGTGTGACAAAGTAGTTTATATATTTGAAGTTGCAAAATTATCCTGTATATTAAATAATTTTTATATTTGTGATTAATCAAATGTAAAAGGTGACTTTTAAACTTCAAAAACAACAACAACAAACAAACATGGTTTTGTAAAAAGGATTTGAAGCTCAATGGCAAATCTGAATAATTTATATATTTGAAAAAAATTCCAAAACTTTGCCATTTTCATTTGTAAACTATAATTAAAATGATTTTCTTTTAATTACTGATGTAACCTTGTTTAATAAGTGTAATAAAATAAATTTTAGTGCAGTTATTATAATATTTGCATGAAAGTAAAATTATTAGTACCATTTATATAAATTTGAAAACCTTATTATTAGGAAAGTGAAACATAGTATTCTACCAAATCCCAGTAGCCTGTTTTGAAATCCATTTCAACCAGATGGCAATATAAATTGAGCACTACTAGACTGTATAATTGCAATATGTTGTCAAATAGTAAGATGTAGTTTCATCATGAATTTTTTTAAAAATACAAACCGATATAATGCCATCCAAAATATTTATAAGGAAATGTTCTTTTTCTTACACATGGAATGGACCAATTGCAAGTCTGATGGAAATTATCAGCTGTATATTACATTTAGTTTTCATTCATGGGCATAGTAATTCATAGACAGTGATAAAGGTTGGGTTGTTTTACCTCTGAGCGGCACTTTTTTGCACACCATGGGCTAAATGGCCAGGTCACATGGACCCCGAAGGCTCAGAGAAGGTTGGGGGAGGGGACCCACTGGAACAGCTGTTGGGAGACAGATGGTAGCCTCCCGTCAAGGCCATCCAGCGTGTTCTTTAACGTGCACAGGGTATGGCTCTCCCGCACACGGGGCCACGGCTTAACGTCCCATCCGACGGACGGCGGCCTTTCCAAGCCCATCGGTGTCCCCTACTGACCGTGGGCAGGGCGGGGAATTTTGCGGAGATAAATCTCAACGCTGACCCAGCTGGGACTCGAACCTGGGAACTACAGATTACGAGCCTGGCGCGCTACCGACTGAGCCACCGCCGCCCCGACAGTGATAAAGGCATTAATAAATTGGCATATCTCAAAATCATGCCTTCTTTTGTCATATAAAATTATGCATTATTAGCCAAGGCAATTAATGTTCAATAAACATCTTAATATATAATTCAAGACAAATCCATTCAGAAGATTATCAATAAGAAGCCACTGAACTGGTATGCAACAGCTTCAGTAAATGCCATATTTCTTCAAATTACCTTTTAACCTAAATTTTATGGTAGGCATAGATGAATTGTAGCTTATTATTTGTTGATAGAACATATTTAATAACAACAAGATAAAGGTAGACAGTACAAGACAAAAAATCCAAGTGAACATTAATGTTCAAGATTTTACTACTCAGTCACAAAATGTAATCAAAACTGCGCAATTTGTTCCTCAATATCTATGAGTTGACATGAATCATGAAAAATAACTTTTCAGTTCAATATATCCTGATTTTAAAACCCTTTTAGATATTAACCTCCAAGTAGATACATAGTGTAACCACTTTGCTACATATAAGGTGCGGGAAAGTTTGAATAAGAATTTGACACCCTTGAAAATATTTTCATTAGCTCTGCAATTGTTTTAACTACTACGGATTATCGTTATTATTAATGAATATAATACTTGAAGTTACATTTAAAACAAAATCAGAATCATTTTAATAACCTAACTGAATTACTCATATTATATTTTTGTATTGTTTATTTATTGCAGATGAAGTTTAATCAAATAGATTTTGTTTCATTTTGCTTCATAAAATATTCTTTCATTTATTTTACTTAAGGTTCCAAGTAAATAAAAAAAAAATCACAAATACCAGGGTCACTTTTAGAGAAATATAATTGAAGAGGCAACAAGAAATGATAGCTTTAAATAGCATCACAACACAAAGACAAACATTCCTATAAAAGACAAAAACATGCAAGGAGCTCCCAGACCCAGCTGGGATGTGATGGAATGCAGTTCAGCTATATCACTTCACAGACAACAAGTCTAACGATTCCCAGGAGGGGATGGAAAGCAGAAGAAAGAAACAGTTTTATTGTTTACTACATGACAACTTACTAAACTCTTCCAGAACAAACATCCCTCCCTTTTGGGTGAAACACTTCCTTATGTTTTCCAGCCTTACAAAGAACTGTAAAGTAAGAAGTCATTGCAATGGTTATCCCATTCTCTCTGCCTCTTTCTCGTACACATTCTTCGACAAACTAAAATAGTTATTTCTACTACAAATTTATTAAGTAACAAAAATTAACTACAAAAAACAAAACTGACTAGAATTATACTCAGTACAAAAAAATTTAGTGGTCAATTACTTTTGTACAATCAAAAGTAGTGCAATCAACAAGCCATGTTGAATTAGTGAAATATAAATTTAACATTGACGTCTAACATCCAAATATCATTTCATGCAACAAGGAGAGGAAAAAAAAATGGTGCTTAATAAGAAAACACGAAAGCAATCATTCATGCTTATAATGACAAAAACTTATGTCACTCACACCACAATCATAACTTTTAAAAACATTTAGGAAGGCAACAAAGTTTATCTAAAAATGCAAATAAAAACAATATGGCTGTATTCAAAATTTAATTTTAAGCTGAATAGTGTATGAAAATAAATTTGATGGTAGCTGCCAAAATAACTTAACACATTGTGGTTGCAAATGGATATATGTTGAAGATCAAAACTCCTGTTAAACTACATATTAGAAAACAAAAAAATGGCAACTATTTAATTTAAATTGTAAAAACATTTTAAATGTCTCATTTGTTATTTTTAAAGTTTATTACAATATTTCAAATTTGTAATAGAAATAGAATAAATATTGCTGGCTGTGTAACATAAGTTTCAGAATTATATTAATCTAATGAAGATAATCATTCCTGTCTTCATGTATCAACATACATAAAGTATATATATCAGAAAAGGCCATCAATCTTGATATTTGTTGATTTTGCAGTAATTGTTAGTTGCTTATTTTCTTTAACATATGTGCAAGTCATTTGGATATATTAAGTCTCTTGTCTAGAAAGCACCACTAGATGAAATGCATAATTGGTTTAACCTGATTGAGAGGAATCTTATTCTACCAATTAAGGGTTCCAAAAGATTTAACGATTTCATATCATCATACTATGTACAACAGCACAATGTTTTTAAAGTAAAAATGCTTATAAATTATGTGCTGGCAAACGTTTATCAGTACTTATACATATATCCTATATTTAAAAAATAAAAATGAATCATTATATTTACCTATACCCTTTATTTACTGAACTTGTAATTATTTACGGAATTTGTAAGCACATATTCAGAGGTAACAATGGCAGACATTACTAGCTTAATATAAGCCATTTTTTAAATTTTTACATTACAAATATATACATATTTATGGTGTGTCAAGGTTGAAAGGATGTCAGTGAAAGAAAACACTCAGAAATTATATTTGAAAAAAAACCATGAAAATATAGGTATGTTTCATAGGAAAAACAAAACAAATTTAGGTGCAAAAAATATTATCATATAGTGTAGAAGAACAATTAAAAAGTGTTAAAAGATATACAGATAATACTGATCTTTTGAACAAATATAAATAATAATTTGGATAATATATATATATGAATATTTTTAGAAATTAAACACCATATTTGCATAATTTTGAAAACAATTACTTCAGCAAATTATTTAAGTAAATTATTTATTTCCAAATCCTCAATGCAATTTCCTATTTATAATAAGACAAAACAGCAAGAAAATAAATAATAATATTTTAAGTTTTCTAAAATAATCTTTGTTTACTGCTCATGCTAAGAGAACGGAGAAAAAAGAGCAATTTCATTAGGATGTAATGAATTATATTTCAAGTTTTAGCATAAATTTTTTATTCACTGAAACTTCATATGAATGAAATTTTTATATACATATTTTCATCAGATGTAAATGGTTTATATTAAATGCTTTCTAGTGTTTCAGTTTTTGACTGATTTTCCACACTGAGTGATGATTTATATGACAGAACAATAAAAAAAAGTATCCCAATAAATAAAACAGCAACAAATCATGATTAGAAACAAGAAAATATTTAAGGCAAAATGTTGTCCACATTTTTCAGCAATGTTGAACTTTCAATAATAATATCATAAGACAGCTTTAGCTAGTAATTTTAACTTTTTTTCAGTAAAATGATTCCAGGACATATCACACACCGATACTTTATCTATACTAACAAATTTCTTATTGAAATTCAGTGGGTCCTCAAAATAGAAAAAATAAAAGTTTTAAACTTATACTTGGATTCTATCAGAAGATTTTAATGCAACACATGTTGGCCAGGAAAAAACACAGGAATTGGAGGCACTGCTAAAAGTAAATTTTCAACTACTGATAAATTATAAAAATGAAAAAAAAAATGGCTTGAGTTTTGAAATCAGGTTCTATTATAGGTAAGGGTTAAATTTTTAATGCAACATGGTTGCTACAAGAAACCTTCCAAGTAGGAAACTTGGGACCATATGGTCAAGTATTTGGAAATTATGAGGATGGGTGAGTAGAGGGTTAAATCTTCAAAAATAGAGCAATCTTTCAAAATTAAAAGAAGTGATGCATGCCTCTACGGGACCTTTTCCTTATAATAATTGCTAATTCTATATCACCATGAATTGTTTTTGAATGCTGCTTGGAAAGTAGGTGGATGGTACTCACACAATGGGAATCATTTACCCCTATTAGTATGGACAATAGATCTATAGGTTGCTAATACAGTAAATTCTCAAAAATCTGAATGGTTGGGGCCAAATACCATTCAGATTTTTGAAAAAACTGGTATTTTTGAGAGTGGTACAGAAAATGTACTAACTACAGTATAATAAGTACAGTACAGTAATAAAAAAATCATATTGCATACTTTCTGTGTAAGAGACACTGGTTATGTGTGGCATGAGATAAACAGAATAGAATTTCTGCTGAGACTTAAGAATCTACCAAAAGTGTGGAAAAATAGGCATTTACACTTGATAGTTAAAATTAGACTCTATAGTAGTTTGGTTTTTTCCAAAGTTCTGGTAGTGAAATTTGGAGCCTTTGTAAGCAAGATAGCAGGAAACTTGATGACTAAAATTAGATTGTATAATAGTTTGGTCCTTTCTAGGGTTAGTTATGATAGTGAAACTTGGATGCCTCTGATTCTAGACGCTTGCGCAGTATCTTGGGCATTAGGTGGTTTAACTTTGTGAGTAATGAAGAGGTTAGGCAAAGGAGTTGGCAACCTCCTTTGAGCAGCATATTGTGCAGAGAGAGACTGTTGCTTTGGCCGTGTTGCCCGTATGGATAATTATAGATTAGCAAATAGGGTTATGAACAGTGTGCCTAGAGGCCTCAGAAAAGAGGGGGAAATCTAAGATGCGGTGGGCAATGTCAAAAAAGACCTCATTAGAATTGGTGTACAGTGGGCCAGATGCAGGAGATGTAACTTAGGATAGATATGTTTGTAGAACTAAATTGCACAATCTGGTTGGATCTCTGTAGCCCATGGCTGCTTGAGGAGGATGATGATGATGAGACTGCAATGACTTGGCCTTGTTGCCCTATGGATAACTAGAGATTAGTGAATAGGGTTATGAGCAGTGTGCCTGAAGGATGTAGATAAAGGGGGAGACCTAGGATGCAGTGGGCAGACAACATCAAAGAGGGCCTCGTTAAAATTGGCTTTCAGAAGGCAAATGCAGCAGCTGTGTCTTAGGATACACATGCTTGGAGGACTAAATTGCACAGTCTGGTTGGCCGTCCATAGTTGCTCAAAGTCTGTCAAGTAGGCTTTTATATTCCATACATTTTGGTGGAAGTTAATAGTCTTTAATACAACATATTCCAAAAAGTTATTGACTTTTGATAATTTTATAATTATATTGAATAAAAGGAAAAACTTTTTACAAGACTCAAGCATGAGTTACATACATTAAGATTACTCAGTTAATATGAGTTTTGGACAATGATTTAGTGCTAGTTAACTTCATTATTATGACTTGCTTGGCATTGTGTGGTTCATACATGCATAAAAATGTATTAATTAATGCATACTCATATCAATAGAGGTGTTGAGAAAATCTAAGGGTTGTCTTTTGACATTACTATCCCATTTATATGCAGCTACATTAATCTATGTTTTTTTCTTATCATGCAGAGAACCAATTTCTCTGAGCCACTTTCTCTGCAGTAGGAAATTGTTTTTACATATGGAGAATGACTATTTTTTCCAGTTAATATGGCTTTTATAATTTATCCCAGTGGTAATAGCCAGATTACAAACTCAGACAATTTAATATAAAAATTGGTGGCATTTCAATGACCCATGTTTTTTTCCCACAAAAAAATCCCAGAATTCTCTTATAACTTCTCAACTCATTACATAAAAAATTGCTTTTCTACTTTATGTTAGGGATTTTTGAATACAAAAATTTAGCATGTTTGTATTCTAAAATCAAATGGGAATTTTAGGATTAAAGAAAAATTGAAATTTCAAAGTAATGCTACTATCTTGTATTTCTTTGATCTTGAATGAAATTTAATACAAAATAGTTCATTTCTAAGAAATTTTAAATCATATATACTGTGCTACCAAAAAATTACAATTTTCATGTTGTCAATGAGAATCTAACTCCAAAACTCTATAACTTCTAAAAAAATATGCATTTAATGGAAAAATGTGACTCAAGATAAATTAAAGATTATAATTCATCATCCTCAAGCAGACATGGGCATGGAGGTCCAACCAGACCGTGAAATTTAGTTCTCCAAGCATATCTGTCATGAGCTGCCTCTGCTGCATCTGGCCACTGCACACCAATTCTAACAAAGACCGGACAGGTCTAGCACCTAATGTTCGACCCCGCCTTCTCGTGGTGCAGGCCGTTAGTACCTTTCAAAAGAGATATTCTCTTTTGGAAGGGAACGGAAGGGGAGGGCTGCCAGTTCAGTATGGCCTACTGATCTGGTCATCTATGGCCACTTTTTTCCTTTTTTTTCAACCCTGCTGAGGAGTGGTCAACTTCACAGGGTCCTGGTGCTGACCACTTATACCTACTAGACTGGACTTGTTTATGGATTTGAGTTTGATTATGGATCCTGGATTTGCTGCACTGATGGGCCTCTGTTGAGGGAGAGTCTGCCGCTGTGTTTTCTGTTTGCTTCTGGGTTGCCAGCTCTAAGTGAACAGACGCATGGGATACCTTATATCAGCTGGTGGATAATCCTAATCAGAGGCCATCGCAGGTACCTGAACCTTACTTAGCTAGTTGAGCATCAAGCCTAAACTGGAATAATGTGTCTCAGGCAGGCCATGTGGCTGTTGAAAAAGTCCACTTGAAAAGGTGGTGCCTGAAGTTCCTACCAGCATCGGTGACTTCAGCCTTTAGCGGAGGAGGAACAGGTCTTTGCCCCATGCCTGCGATCAGGGGGCTGTTTGATATTGTTGGCCCTACCAATCTCAATAAACCTAATTTCTTTAAAAATCCTACTAATCATTTTCTCTCTGCAGGAACGTGGAACGTGAGGACATTACATAGAGATTATTCTCTTGATGTCCTCATGCAGGAATTCCAGCGCTATAACCTAGATATTCTAGGCTTGCAAGAGACCAGATGGACAGGTAAAGGTGAGATACTTAAAAATAACTTTAAATTTCTCTTTACAGGGAGGGAGGATGGAAAGCATCACCAAGGCGTCACCATGTCCTTAATCAGTACCCTACTAGTTCTACTAGAAAGGATTACAGAGAGCTTAATAAATGTGTAAAGGATCAGTTAGCTACTGATAAGAATCTTTGGCTTGATGGCTTGGCTGACAAAGCTGAGGAAGCAGTTAGACAGCACAACAGCAGATAGCGTACCAGATAGTTAATGTTTTATGTGGTAGAAAACAGACAGGCATACAAGGATTGAAGGATAAACAAGGTAAGGTTATAGAAGGGGAGGATTCTGCCATGGCTGGGTGGGATGAGCATTTCAGTGATGTTCTAAACAATGTGGTTAGTTCTACTCCCATTGCTTGTAGTGATGATAGATATATTGGGGGCTTTAATGTTGGCTCTATAACACAATCTGAAGTTATTTTGGCTGTTTCTAAACTTAAACTTCATAAATCCCCAGGGGTAGATGAAATTACTACAGAAATGCTCCGAGCTGGGAATGTTTCGGTAACCATTTGGATGACTGAAATTTTGAATAACTTTTATGATAAAGGCATGGTTCCTAAAGATTTTACCAGAGCTATTATTATCCCTATTTTCAAAAAAGGTGATCGCAGTTCTTGTGATAACTATAGGGGTATCAGCCTACTCTCCGTTCCAGGTAAAGTTCTTTCCATGATTGTGCTTAATAGAATTAAGAATCTGGTTGACATGCAATTACATGATGAGCAATGTAGATTCAGAAGTGGTAGGGGATGTGTAGATCAGATATTTTCACTCAGGCAGATTCTTGAGAAATGTTTAGAGTTTCAGAAACCTTTAGTTGCTAGCTTTGTTGATTTCAAAAAGGCTTTCGACTCTGTTGATCGTCATAATTTGTGGTTGATTGTGAGGTCATATGGTATACCAGACAAGTTAGTTAACATAATGAAAGCTCTCTATAATAACACTGAGTTGTGTGTGAGAGTTGGTAAGTCTTGTAGCAACTGGTTTAGCATTACTTCTGGTGTTCAACAAGGGTGCATTTTGCCTCCTTTTCACTTTAGTTTGGTTATTGATTATGTTATGCGAAATTCACTTCAAGGGAAAGATTTTGGCCTTAAATGGGCTGGAGATACGAAAATTTCTGATTTAGATTATGTTGATGATTTAGCCCTTTCGGCAAATGATGTTGATGAGATGAACTCTTTCATTCGAGCTGTTGATGATACTGGTAGTAGAGTAGGTTTGGTTATAACAGAGAGAAAACTAAAGTGATGAAAATTGGTCAGGCAGGTTGTGATTCAGTTCATCTGAATGGTTGCAGTCTTGAGCAGGTGTCACAGTTTAATTACCTTGGGAGCTATGTAACAGATACTGGTGATGTGCGGCATGAGATTAACAGATGAATAGGGATTGCTGCTGGGACTTTTAAGAATCTATGGAGATTGTGGAGAAATAGGCATATACACCTAAAGACTAAAATTAGACTGTATAATAGTTTGGTTCTTTCTAGGGTTAGTTATGGTAGTGAAGCTTGGACGCTGTGTAAACAAGATAACAGGAAACTAGATGCTTTTGATTCTAGATGCTTACGTAGTATCTTGGGTATTAGGTGGTTTAACTTTGTAACTAATGATGAGGCTAGGCAAAGGAGTCTGCAACCTCCTTTGAGCAGCATATTGTGCAGAGAGAGACTCCGTATGGTTTGGCCATGTTGCCCGTATGAATAATTATAGATTGGCAAATAGGGTTATGAACATTGTGCCTAGAGGCCTCAGAAGGAGGGGGAAACCTAGGATGCGGAGGGCAGACAATGTCAACCAGGACCTTGTTAGAATTGGTGTGCCATGGCCGGATGCAGCAGATGTAGCTCAGGACAGATATGCTTGGAGAATTAAACTGCGCAGTCTGGTTAGACCTCTGTAGAACATGGCTGCTTCACGATGATGATGATGATGTTTGACATTGTCTGCCCACCGCATCTTAGGTCTCCCTCTCTTTCTGAGGTTTTTAATCACACTGTTCATAACCGTATAATTATCCATATGGGCAACATGGCCAAACCAATGGAGTCTCTCTCTGCACAATATGCTGCTTAAAGGATGTTGCCAACTCCTTTGCCTAACCTCATCATTAGTTACAAAGCTGAACCACCTAATGCCCAAGATACTGTGTAAGCATCTAGAATTAAAAGTATCTATTTCCTGTTATCTTGTTTACAAGCATCTAAGTTTCACTATCATAACTAACCCTAGAAAGAACCAAACTATTATACAGTCTAATTTTAGTCTAATCTATTTAAATCTAGATTTTTAACAATATTTGTTCAGTATTTAAAGCATTATGGAAGGTGGGATGTTTAATATTAAATTATCTTGCTTTATAAAAATCATTCATAATTGTCAAATATTGAAATAATCATTGCACAAACTTCTAAAATGTATTTTATTTTATTAAATCCTATCACAACTCTTTGAATATTGTTGGAAATCGAGATTTACATAGATTTGATTATGTCCTGTATGTGTAATGAGTTTGTGTAACGATTTATCTAAAGTCATATTTCTCCATGCATAATTCAGAAATTATAGAATTTAGAAGTTAGATTCACATTGACATAATATGGGAATTGTAATATTTTTGTAGGGCAGTGTATAGGATTTATATTTTCTTAGAAATGAAATATTTCGTTTTAGATTACATTCAAGATCACAGAATGTGTCTCTGCATATCATCATTATCATCCTCAAGCAGCTTTGGGCTAAAGAGATCCAACCACACTATACAATTTAGTTCTCCTAACATGTCTGCTCTGAGCTATAGCTGCTGCATCTGACTACTGTAGACCAATTCTAACAAGGTCCTGTTTGACATTGTCTGCCCACCACATTCTACCTCTTCTCTTTCTGATTTTAGGCACACTGTTCATAACCCTATTTGCTAATATATAGTTATGCTTATGGGCAAACCAATGGAGTCTCTTTCTGCACAATATGCTGTTAAGAGAAGGTTGCCGATTCCTTTGCCCAACCTCATCATTATTTACAAAGTTGAACCACCTATTGCTCCAGATACTGTGTAAGCATCAAGAATCAAAAGCATCACGTTTCCTTGCCATCTTGTTTAAAAAGGATCCAAGTTTCACTTACCATAACTAACCCTAGAAAGAACCAAACTATTATAGTCTAATTTTAGTCTTTAGGTGTATACATCTATTTCTCCATAGATTCTCAAAAGTCCCAGCAGCAATCCCTATAGTCTGTTAATCTCATGCTGTACATCACTAGTATATGTTACTTAGCTCCCAAGATAATTAAACTGAGACACTTGCTCAAGGGTGCAACCATTCAAAACGACTGAAGCACCATCTGCCTGACTAATTTTCATCACTTTAGTGTTATCTCTGTTTATCACTAAACCAACTCTATTACAGTCTCATCAACAGCCCTAATGAAAGAATTCATCTAATCAACATCATTTGCCAAAAGGGCTAAATCATCAGCATAGTCTAAATCATAAATTTTCAGATCTCCAGACCATTTAAGGCCAAAATCGTCCCTTGCAGTGAATTTCGCATAACATAATGAAAAACCAAACTAAAGAGAAAAGGAGACAAAATTCACCCTTTTCAAACACCAGAAGCAATGCTAAACCAAATGCTACAAGCCTTACCAACTCTCACACATGACTCAGTGTTATTATAGAGAGGTTTCCTTATGTTAACTAATGTGTCTGGTATGCCATATGATCTCATAGCAACCACAAATTATAACGATCAGTAGCCGTCCCATGGCTGAGTGGTTAGCATGCTTGTCTACTGATCTAGGGGACCTAAGTTTGCGACCTGGGTAGGGCATGGATGTATGTCTGTATGTATTTTTCTGCTGAGGTCCTGCCATCCTCTCAGACCTTCTACTATGGCATATAAACTGACTTTTTTTATTTAGAGTCAAAGGCCTTTTGAAATCAACAAAGCTAGTAACTCTTACATTTCTCAAGAATCTGCCTAAGTGAAAAAAATCTGAACTACACATCTTCTACCACTTTTGAATCCACACTGCTCATCACGCAATTGCCCATCAACAAGATTCTTAATTCTATTAAGCACAATCAAGCAAAGAACTTTACCTGGAACAGAAAGCAGGCAGATACTGCTATAGTTATCACAAGAACTGTGATCACCTTTTTTAAAAATAGAGATAATAATAGCTCTGGTAAAATCCTTAGGAACAATGCCTTTAGTATAAAAGATATTCAAAATTTCACTCATCCATATGGTAACTGAAACATTCCCACTCTAAGAATTTCAGTAGTAATTTCATCTACCCCTGAGGATTTATGTAGTTCAGAAATAGCCAAAATAACTTCAGACTGTGTTATACGGCCAACCTTAAAGCCAGTAATGCACCTATCATCATTACAAATAATAGGATAATTAACCACATTGTTCAGAATATCACTGAAATGCTCAGCACACCTAACCATGACAGAATTCTATCTTTAATCCCTATCTTTTAATCCCTGTATACCTCTCCATATTCTACCAACTATCTATTTGGTACAGCTCTCCACTGTTGTGCTGTCTAACTGCTTTCTCGGCTTTGTCAGCCAGCCATCAAGCCAAAAATTCTTATCAGCAGCTAACTGATCCTTTACAGGTTTATTAAGCTCTCTGTAATGCTCCTGTCAGACCTCTGTGGCAATCAGCTGCTCAAGGGGTATTTATTTTGCCGTCCTGTGGCCGAGTGGTTAGCGCGCTTGGCTACTGATCTATGGGACCTGGGTTCGAGCCCCGGATAAGGCATGGATGTATGTGTCGTTTTTCTGCTGAGGTCCTGCCATCCTCACAGACCTTCTACTATGGCATATAAACTGACAGGCTCCTGTCAGACCTCTGTGGCAAGCAGCTGCTTGAGGGGGTATTTATTTATTTATTATAATGCTTTCTATTAGGAATAGTAAGGTATTGATTAAAGACATTCCTGCAGTTCTTTCTTTCTGAAATAAGCTCAAGTGCCTTATTACTGAAATTAACTGAATTATAATCCTTATTGGCATCCTCAGTGGGGGTATAACAGCAGATAACATTCAAGTCTTTAATTGTCTTAAATTGTTTTGTTAATTTTGCTTGTCTGCAATATAACTGTAAGATTCATTAATGTACTCATATCCTATAAGAATGATCACAAGTCCTATCTCAGCATACACACTAGCATGTATGCTGAGCAGCAAACCTACACCTTGGAGATGCTTTTTATCTTACCTCCCTGAAAAGAGACATTTAATATTATTTTTAAGAATCTGACCTTTATCTGTCCATCTGGTCTCTTGCAAGCTG
Source organism: Ryuthela nishihirai (assembly GCA_038380435.1). Lineage (NCBI taxonomy): Eukaryota > Metazoa > Arthropoda > Arachnida > Araneae > Heptathelidae > Ryuthela > Ryuthela nishihirai. The sequence goes on from JAWZYU010000003.1 coordinate 25,498,559, forward strand.
AAAATATCTAATTTATAATGGTGAAATTATTGTGTGAGAGCATTAAGAGAATGATCTATGTGCAAAGTCCTCACATTCCAACTACCTATGGAGAGAAAATGGTTAGTGGGATGTTTAAAGAACTATGCTTACTGATAGAGGGAATGCCAACAATATCAAACAGCTCTCAAATCACAGGCATGGGGCAAAGACCCGTTCCCCAACTACTAAAGGCTGAAGCCATCTACACTGGAAGACTTCCTCCAATGTAGGATTTGATGATGCCAGTAGAAGCAAGGGTTCAGATGCCTGCAATGACCTCTGCTCAGGATTATCCACCAACTGATAAAACATATCCTGTGAATCAATTCACTTGGGACTGTCAACCTACAAACAAATTGAAAACACAGCAGAAGATTATTCCTCCACAGAAGCCCACCACTGCAGCAAATTTAGGATCCATAATCAAGCTCAGAGCCATTATTCTGTTCAGGTTGGTATACATGGTCAGCACCAGGACCCTGTGTGGTTAACTACTCCTCAGCAGGGTAGAAAAAAAGGAAAGTAGCCTTAGTTGTCCAGATGAGTAGGCCACACTGATCTGACAGCATATAGGATAGTAAAATTACCTTTGAAATTAGAGTTTCAATGTTAATTTAATCCTGAAATATCCATTTGCAAGTTCAATATGTGAAGTACAGTTGCACGGCATTTGAGAAACAGCAAAGAGAAAAATGCAAACGTTTTAGATTTTACTGTGGTGAGTTGTTGAAAATGAGAGTTTGTTAGTTACTATGCTGTTTATACAAAGGGTTACTCAAATGGGGTCACAAAGGAAATTTTGTGACACTTGAAGAATGAGTAAAATATATCTAACTAATACTAGAAATAATATGGGTTCACAAAAGAAAAATCAAAAAATTTAATTATAAAATAAATTTTTTTGTACTTTATATGTATGTGTATCTTTTTGTCTTAATCTCTGGGCAGTTTTTTCTTTACTTCAAGTCTGCAAACACGACTTGAAATTCAGACTGAAAAATCTTTTCAGCTTAAAAATTTAATTGAGTAAGTCTTTATAAACTAATGAATATAACCTTCCATTGGTACACCATAAATAATTCGCAAGGAGCCAAGGTAAAAAAAAAAATCCTCAGAAGTGCAGCAAGTCATCTAGAATAAAGTTGTAGAATGCTAATGCTATGACTTTATTCTAGATGACTTACTAGTGCAACAAATATAATATTTAAATGATCATGAAATATATATACATTCAATCATGTTTGTAAATGTCCATTTTCAATTTTACTATTGTATTAGTGGTTGAAAAAATGTTGTCAGTGGTGATGTTAATACAAAGTCCAATGATGAGTAGAAGCAAAGAAGGCATCACTGCAATTATTAATTCCATTGTCTCCCTTCACTGGATTCTAAGTCAATATGGCCAACTTAAACATTAATGGCCACAATTTGGGGCACAATTCCATGTTATGTCAATGGGAAGTTAAATTTAAATAAATTAATAGACTCAACCAATCTTGGCTTCTACCTATAAATAATCACTCTCATAGTTGATATAACCTGACATGTTATCAGGAGGTTGTGGGTTCAAATCCCACCCGGCTCAAGACAATTTTTTCTCTAAATATTTGAATCAACTATGAGAGTGATTATTTATAGGTTAAATTTAAAGCTCCATAATTTCAAAACTAAGCACTTTATGAAAAAATTATACTAATGATTAACATTTTCATAATAGGTGGTATAGCAATTGTACCCACATTCAACACCCACGAGGCAAAAGCTGCTAGCATAGCATCTGTACCCCAGTTTTCATTCTACCATCACCAGCAGTTAATTGCTTTGGAGTGTGAAGCCAAGAGGTCGGCCTATTAACATGTGACACATCCCAACTTCTCAGAGATCCCCACTATTCTCTTACAATTGTATTAAAGCAAACTGTCCATGGAGTTACTACTTTTAGCTCTGTTTCATCCTGCTTGGGTCGGGGGAGAGTTCAATGCCGAGTGATAGTGGGTGGTGATCTTTTGCCAGAAAGAGTAGAACTGAAATAGTACATTGCTTTTCTGAAAGCAAAATGTGTTTTGAAGTGCCAATGTCTAAAGGTTAAGGAGCTCAATTAAATTTACCTACATCTTGGTTTTAAACATTCATTCACAAGTTATTTTCACCTCTGAGTCAACCTTTTTGAACACAATAGACTAAATGGTTAAGGCTATGCTTACTGATGAAGCTCAGAGTTAGTTATAGGAGGGGATTCACTGAACAATTGCTAGGAGAAAGATGAAGCTCCTGTAGGCCATTCAGTATATTCTTTAATTGCATAGGTATCTTCTGCTATCTATCAGTCTTCTTTCTGCCTGTGGCCCATGGCTTAATATCCTGTCTAACAAACAGCAGCCTTTTCAAAACTATTGGTGAAAACTTTCTCACAAAGGACAGATTGAGGGTTAGTACCTTAATGCAAGGGGAGTAAAAATTGAAACTTGGAAACATCAGGTTATAAGTCTGGTTTGCTATTGACTAAGTGAACTCCTGACCTAATATTCATTCAATATTTAAGAAGTTATGTAAATTGAAATAATTAATAGCATATCCTATTACAATCATTCCAAATAATTCCCTTCAAAACTGATGAAGGCTGAAATAAAACCCCAAACGAATTCTTTGAAGACCAACAAATACATTTATTTTAGTATATTGTTTAATATAATAGTAATATGTTTTAATTAATTTATGAGAACATTTCTAATGACTGGCAATCATTACTGTTGAATATTCCAAATTTTTTAAAACAACGAATGAATATTTTTGAAAAATTAGCATATATTTTTCTGTGCTCTTTAACTTATCTTTAGTTTATTTCTACAAAAAGCTTTAAAAACAATTATAAAATTTCGAATTTGACTTCCCATTGACTAATATGGGTCAGCCTTTAAATTTTGAGCAGCAGTTTAAATATAGTTTTAGTGAATAAATAAATTTATTCACTAAAATATATATATCAATAAAAAATATTATAAAAATTTCATTTAGTAGACTAGCAGTAAGGTTAACAAAATGAATTCACACAATAAAAGAGATTAAGTAGAATGTAGGAACAACATACTTGTCCTATATGAAAACAAATGAGGGAAAAACTAAGTACTGCTAATGATGTAGTAGCATTGAACTAATAGAGAATTTACTGAAGAGGGTTTTACTGCCTGTGATCACAAAGCAATTTGAACTATTTTGGATTGTTTTTCACAGTGGTGGAAAAAGCCCTGAAATATATATACCACACATGCAACCCACAAGAGCACTTCTGTGCTTTGCACGTTTCTCTTGGTCATATTTATTTTTAGCCTAGGAATTATTAAGAACGTATAATTTTATCATTCACTCTAAAATAGTTTTTATGCAGATTTCAAACTGTTTTTAGTTTTTGGCTATCTTAAAAGATTTCTGAGATATAATTACTGGAACACCTTCAAATATAAATTATAATATGATATGGCATATAGATATTTATTATTGAAAACTTAAAATTTCCGAAAAATATCTAATTTTACCCATATTTTAATAATTATAGATCAGTTGTTAATGAGAATATCAAATGTTTAAAACCAATATTTCATAGGCCAGCCATTTTCATCTTTGAATGGAATGCACTAATTTCAAAAGCAATTCTTTTATAACAATATAGTTAAAAGAAAAGAGCCAACCTCAGTTAACTCAAGCCTACTTGAAGGCATCTTCTTGGAAATTTCATAACTAGTTTTCTACCATAAGTTCTCAATAGAATTAAGCTCTGGAGACTGTACAGGTCAGTCCATCCTTTTAACCCTTGAAGTGTCGGAAGCTGATTAATCAGTTTTCAGAAATCCTTACAAGTGAACCTGAAACATATTTTTATGCTTACGTACCATTTTTTTTCCTTTTTTGTTTTTTGTTCAGAATTAAATGATTTTTCTTTTTACATGTAATTTGAACTATTTCACTTATTAGTTGATTCATAATGAGGTTCAGAATTTACTTAAAAAAAAAAAAACTTGGCCCTGTAAGGATTAATGGTGTTATTTGCTAACCACTTCTGAACAACCTTTGCATGGGGTCAAGGAGTATAATCATCCTAAAAAAATCCAAGGTTCATCTACAAAAAGATCCCTAGCTATTGAGAACAATTTTGCTTTTGGCATTTCAATGTAATCCTTTGCTTTCACTGTTTCTTTTATAGAATTTAGCACTAAGTATCTTAAAGCTACTATGAAACATACTAGTCATGGTATGGGGTTGCATGTTTCACAATAGCTTTAAAGACATGAGGGCTGAATTCCTCATGAGGTCTTCTTCTTGTAGGCATTACTAATTTCCAGTAAGGTAAAAACTGACTTTGATATATTAAATTCTTTCTTTAAGTCCTAAACAGTTCACAATGAGTTGTGAACCTTCCTTAATGGTTCTTTGTACCCTTTGTTTCTTGCACTGGAAATCTGTAAGTAAGGAATTTGGATGAACTTTACAACTCTGTAATGTGTTTTTTAGCAGTCTTCCTCTTGCAGTTCTTAAGTACACATTGATGTTTGCTCCTAATGTCCATTCTTTCAGAAGTTGGGATGAAATGAACTTTCTGTTTGAAAGTGTAATCGCATGTATACCCTATCATCATGTATAAAGTTTTTTCCTAGATCACTCATATCTTTCTCTATTAGCAACAGATCTAGTTTCAGAATGTTTCAATATTTTCAAGAGTAAAAAGCCCACATGGTACTTCAGCAGTGTTTGATGCAAAGATGATTATTTTATATCTCTGATTATGAGGCAAAAATAAAGATTTCATAACTTCTTTATTACTTGAAATAATTAGTTGAAAAAAATTGATTGTCCTGACTGGGATTTGAACCCAGGTCTCTCAGAAACATACCAGGCATCTTAACCGTTGGGCCATCAAGAGCCAATCATTTTTCCAACAAAGTGACATAAGCATTCCTGCAATGTTTGTTCATTCACCAGTGGTGCCATCTGTTATTAGGAATCAGGCAGCCAAGCCACCACATTTGATGGTAGTAATATTTGTCATTCATGCTCACAGTGTTATATGAATAAATTATCACAGGAAAACGTCCCGTAGAAAAGGAACACTTGAAATAATTAGATGAACTGCACAAAATATTGAATGCACTATATAACTGCTCATGTCCCCAGATTCAGTTTAAAGTGCGCTGAAACATGTAACAAAGCAAATAATTCCAATTGATTACTCATACATGATTGATTGGCATAACAGAGCACTTGACTGGTTGAAATGAGAGTATGTTCAATCCTAATATTACTTTGTGTTTGTAGCTGCATGAATTTTTTCAAACTATCTGAAGATCTCATTAATAAAGTATCATAGCAAAGTATCTGGCAAAGAGTGGGTTTGAAACCCACTTATGGTTAAAAAATTTCAGTTAACTATATTTGAAGATCTATTTAAAATATTTGAAAATAGAAAAAAAGATTTAAAATTAGCATATAATAAAAAAGGCCTTCATTTAATAAAAGTTACATAAATTGATAATTTAATGGGTAGAAATTGGCTGAAACACAAAAAAAAAGTAAAAAAAAAAAGTTTTCTGATCTTTTTTGCTACCACTGTATGTTTACCAAAAAACAAGTGATCCCCATACAGGCAAGTGCAAGCAATTTCTTGACAAGTGACATTTTTTGGGCTTGTTTACATCATTGGACTCTGGAATAATGCCCCCACTTGATGATAGTATCTTGAGTGCTGAAAAGTCTTTTCTCTTATTACAAGTTAGTAATCAAAAAAAAATTAGAACTTTAAATATCAAATTCCATACTTCCAGCCAGTAACACAATAGTTGGGAAGGTGTGTATGTAAAAATACTCCCCATAAATTTATAAGAGGTAGAGATTACATTAGCAAAAAAGTTTAAAATATCCAAAAATCTTGAGTAAATCACTGCTTTTGGCTGAAATTGCTATTTCCTTTGCTTGTTAACAATACATATTAGTCTTTCTTATGAAATGGTTTATTGCTGATAATGACATAATATCTACATAGTAGAAAGATTAACTATCATTTCAAAAACTTTGGCAGTTGCTTTTTTTCGTGACATTAGAAATGATCTCATCAAAGTAAAAGGTTTAACTTCTTCACTGGTTAACACATTTTAAAATATACTTGTGAACATTGTTGAAAAACTAAAATTTTGCAGCTGACTATATTTGAAAATCTATTTAAAACATTTCAAAACAGAAAAAAAGTTAAGTAATATGCAGGATAGAGATTAGTTGCAGGATAGAGATTAGTTTATAAGGCTTGGGCTCAAAATAGTACAGATGGCAGAATAATATAAATTTCAAGTATTTCTTGCAATCATGAAAAAAATAAAAATATAAATTTTTTATCATAATTTCAACCTTTTAATCAGTTTTTAATTAAAATAATATATAATTATATAATCATATAAAATAATTATTACCGTCCTGTGGCCGAGTGGTTAGCTTGTTTGGCTACTAATCAAAGGGACCTGGGTTCGAGCCCCCGGGTGAGGTATGGTTGTTTGTGTTTCTGCTGAGGTCTGCCATCCTCACAGACCTTCTACTATGGCATATTAAATTGACAGGTTCCTATCAGACCTCTGTGGCAAACAGCTGCTTGAGGGAATATTTATTATAATTTAGAATTAATAATATTTTATAATAATTTAACCTTTTAATCAGTCTTTAATTAAAGTTAAGCCACCATGCAGCTTTTTATTAATTTTTTACATATTTTTTATATTTAAAAAATGAATGTCTCTTAGTATTTATAATGAATTTAGCAACAAGCTTCCATTATCTACTAATATTCCCAAAATTATTTTTGAAATATCATTAACATTTTGTCATGAAATGATTATAATTAATAATCCAAGATTAAAATAAATGATTAGTAACAAGCATCTCTGTATTATTTTTTTGTCTTATGATGCATCAGAGAAATTTCCCCCCACATTGGGCTTGGCCTCAACAGTTGTTGAAATGACTTGGGTTCAACACTTTCAGACTCGGATGGGTGTGAGTTCAAAAAGGTGAGCCCAAATTCATCTCTAATGCTAATATTCACATCTTTCTAAGTTTTAGAAATAATGAGTGTGATTTCTGACACACTGGCCATGTTACATATATACATACATGTATACACCAAAGAGCCAAAACATTATGACCACCTGCCTAATATGATGTTGGTCCTCCTTGTCCACCAAAACGGCTCTTACCCAGCAAGGCATAGACGCAACAAGATTTCTAAAGGTGTCTCGTGGTATCTGGTACCAACATGTTACCATCAGATTCTTTCTCTTGTAAGTTACATGGTTGAGCTGCCACAGATAGGATATGCTGTTCCAATGCAAACCACAGATGCATGATTGATGTTTGGGGAATTTGGAGGCCAGGGCAATATTTGGAAGTTTTCCTCGTGTTCTGCGAAACATTCTCGAACAATCCGGGCAGAGTGTCATGATGCATTATCCTGCTGAAAAAAGGCACAACTAGAGGGGAATACTGTTGCCATGAAAGGATGTATCTGATCTGCAATGATGTTTAGGTAGGTGACAGATGTCATAGTTTCCTGCACATGAATGACTGGACCTAGGATTTCCCAGCAAAACATTGCCCAAAGCATTACACTTCCTCTACCGGCTTCTTTTTATCCCACAGTGCATCCTAGTGACAACACTTCCCCAGGTAAACGATGCACACATACCCAGCCATACACATGGTGCAACAGGAAATGAGATTCATCGGATCAGACAACCTTCTTCCAATCTTTCAAGGTCCAGTTTTGATGCTCACATGCCCATTATAGGCGCTTTCGACAGTGAACCAAGGTTAGCAAGGTCACTCGGAGTGGCCTGTGCCACACAGCCCCATTTTCAGTAGGTTCGATGTACTGTGTGTTGTGACACGACTTGCATAACTAGCATTCAAATTACACTATGGCGTTAGTTGCGCCATAGTATCTCTTCTGTTGGCTCGTACCATATGGGATAGCCTTCGTTAACCTCTAACATTGATGAGGTTGGCCCACAACTTGTTCATGGTTTTTCCCTTCCATGACCACTTTTTGAAGGTACTAACCATGGCTGACTGTGAGCACCCCACAAGCTTTGCCATCTCAGAAATGCTCTGACCCAGTCGTCTGGCCATTACAATTTGGCCTTTTCACTTCAAACTCACTTAAGTCCACTGCCTTTCCCATCTGAAGAACAAGAATAATACTGATTAACAGAGCTCAGTATCAGGTGTTATTTATACCGTTTCATGACCTTCACATGCAGCATCATTTACCTGCAATTGCTTCGATTTGCATAAAATGCGCTGTTCATAACCTTTTGGCTTTTCAATGTACATATACACAGACATAGAATCCTCAAGTAGTCATGGACTACAGAGCTCCAACCAGACTGTTAGTTCATTTTCTAAACACATCTATCCTGAGCTACAGCTGCTGCATTTGGCTACTGTAGGCTAATTCTAGTAAGGTCCTATTTGACATTGTCTGCCCACTGCATCCCAGGTCTTTATCCCTTTATTGAGGCCTTTAGGCCCACTGTTTGTACCGATGGTTATGAACAGTGTACCTGAGGCCACTGAAACAATTCGTCAATCAGCAAATTTGCACACAGGCAACATGGCCAAACCAACACAGTCTCTCATTGCTCAATATACTGCTCAAGGAGGTTGCCAACTCCTTTTTCTAACCTCATCATTACTTACAAAGTCAAATCATCTGCCCAAGATACAACATAAGCCCCAAAAATCAAAGGCATAAAGTTTGCTGTTATCTTTCTTATAAATGGGCCAAGTTTCATTACCATAACTAACCCTAGAACCAAATTATTATACAATCTAATTTTAGTCTTTAGGTTATATGACAATTTCTACGTACTCCCCATAGATTCTTAAAAGTCCCAGCAGCAATTTCTTCTGTTTATCTCATGCCGCATATCACCAATATCTGTTAAACAGCTTCTGATATAATTAAAATGAGATACTTGCTCAAGAGCGGAACAGTTCAAAGTAACTGAAGCACCACCTGCTTAACCAATTTTCATCATTCTAGCTTTCTCCCCATTTATCACCATATTGATTATACCACCAATCTCATCAAGAGCTCTAATGAAAGAGTTCATTTTATCAATATCATTCACCAAAAGGGCCAAATATATCTGTATAATCTAAATTGAAAATCTTCAAATCTCTTGACCATTTAAGGCCAAAATCTTACTCTTGCACCAGTGAATTCTTGCAGTGAATTCCACATAACGTAATCAATAACCAAACTAAAGAGAAAAGGAGGTAAAATGTGCTAACTCCACTAGCAATGCTAAATCAGTTGCTACAAGCTTTACCAACTCGCTTTGCATGGCGTCACATTCAATAATGAAAGAGCTTTCATTATGCTTACTAACTTGCCTGGCATGTCACATGGTCTGGTATGCATCTCACTATCAACCACAAATTATGATGATCAACAAAGTCAAAAGCATTTTTGAAATCTACAAAAAATGAAACTACAAATTTTTTTCACTTAGGCAGATTTTTGAGAAATGTTTAATATTTACACCCACTATATTTCCGAATCTATACTGTTCATCATGCAATTGTCCATCAACCAAATTCCCCATTCCATAAAGCAAAATAATGAAAAGAACTTTACCAGGAATAAATATTTTGCTAATACCCCTATAGTTACCACAAGAACTGTAGTGAATTTTGTGCAGAAAACATTGAATTTTGTAACATTAAATTTTATTTGACTTTTATCATTGTGCTTTTAATTATATCTTTTTGCACAAGAACTGCAATCACCTTTCTTAAAATCGGAGATAATAATAGCTCTAGTATAATCCTTAGAAACAACACCTTTATCTAAAAGATGTTCCAAATTTCAGTATAATTCATTAAATAGTATGTACCCCTAGTGATTAATGTAATTTAAATTTAGAGATGGCCAATATAACTTCAGACTGATATAGGGTCAACATCAAGGTTAGTAATGCATCTATCATTATGAACAATGGAAGCAGAACCACATTGTTTAGAACATCACTGAAATGCTCAGTGCATCTTGACATTACAGAATTATCATCTTCAATAATAACCTTACCATGTTTATCCCTCAAACCACTTGTACTTGTCTGTTTCTCCCATTACAAAACATTAACTATTTGCTATAGCTCTATGCTATTATGCTGTCTAGCTGCTTCCTCTGTTTTGTCAGCCAAGCTCTCAAGCCAAAGATTCCTATCAGCTGTTAATTGATCATTTATACAATTATTAAGTGCTTTGCATGCTTTCTGTTAGGACTAGTATGGCAGTCAAAGATTTAGTTTGGTGGTGGTGGTGGTGGGGGGGGTGTCTGGGAATAAGACTTGAGTAGGGTTCTCAATTAATAACATATTACAACAGACAGAGAAGATTAATATGATATTCTATATGGAATAAAATTTTATTGTTATTTTTTAAATCTATTTTTAGTACTGGACATATATTATGAGATTAAAATAAAAATATACAAATACACCTGTTTTACTTTTCAAAGCAGATAAACAAGTTTGAGATTTCGTATAAGTTGACTGCATTTTTTTGTGGTGGTCAAGACTCCCTGGTCCCCACAGATAAAGGACTTTGTACAGATAGCCAATTTCTATAAACTCAATGATCCCATATTAATTGATGTAGCTCTCTCTCTCTTGTAGTTTACCACTCATTGAAAAGTGTCTTCTCTTGGCAGTGGGAGAAAACTTTCATTCATATTACTCTTAAAAACACACACACTTTCCCACTTGGGTTTTGAGTTGGGGACCTGAATAGCAACAAAGAGTATTGACCATTTTAACCACTATGCCAACCTTCTTTAAAAGTTATGGTTTTTATGAGGTAAATTTAATGTAACTCTAAAACATTTACTTATATATAGGTAAAACACAGCAGAAACAAGATAGTATTATCCAACATTAATGGGAACAGTGAATGTATCAGGATCTGAGGTAACAAGATTTTACAAAATGGGTGCAAAATAGCACATAAGATGTGTTTGTTTATATTTCAGTTAAAGAGGTATCTCCTTAATGGAGATTTAATATTTCTATATCTCTATAGAGTGAAATTCCTTATGAGATATGATGACAATATATGAAATTTGTAGGAAATTTTTTAATTCTGTCAAGAAGGAAGATACTACTCTTGTGCTAGGTAAATTCAGTGCTAAAGCTCGTACTGACTCTTGACTTTTGGGCAGGAGTGATAGGTCTTTTTGGCATTGGCAGTTACAATGGCAATGTCCTTTTTCAGTTTAAAAAACATCAAATATGTAACAACTCACCTTGAATGGCATTTACAGCTCCAACCTAGAATAGTTCTGTGCACTCAGACTTTCCAATATCAAAGCTACTGAGTTGGGTTGTTTTACCTCTGAGCGGCACTTTTTTGCACACCATGGGCTAAATGGCCAGGTCACATGGACCCCGAAGGCTCAGAGAAGGTTGGGGGAGGGGACCCACTGGAACAGCTGTTGGGAGACAGATGGTAGTCTCCTGTCAAGGCCATCCAGCATGTTCTTTAACGTGCACAGGGTATGGCTCTCCCGCACACGGGGCCACGGCTTAACGTCCCATCCAACGGACAGTGGCCTTTCCAAGTCCATCGGTGTCCCTTACTGATCGTGGGCAGGGCGGGGAATTTTGCGGAGATAAATCTCAACGCTGACCCAGCTGGGACTCGAACCTGGGAACTACAGATTACGAGCCTGGCGCGCATCAAAGCTACTGACCTTTTTGGTTAGCAACATCTATGCACTCAAAATTACCAATGAAATGTAAAAAATCATCAAATATGTAGCAATTTGCCTTGCATGGTGTTTACCTTACCTACAAACTCTGCATATTGTCATCATATCTCATAAGGAATTTCACTTTACATAGATATAGAAACGTTAATTTTATGCTAAGGAGATTACCTGAAATATAGACAAACACATCTTATATACTATTTTGTCACCCATTTTGTAAAATCTTATTATATCAGACTTTGATACATTCACTGTTATCAATAATGTTTGATAATACTGTCTCATTTCTGCTGTGCTCTTTTACTTGCTAACTAATTCTAGGTTATTTCTCTGAAGTATTTTTTTGTGATTGCAAAGGGCATAGTTTGAAATATAAACATACACTGCATGGCATTGAAATTGCCCCACCTAGAAGGAGCAAGGGGATAGGGGTGAAATGTAGCACACACATTGCAATATATATTGGCATACCATGATTTAATTTGCAGCCACTTATAGTAGTTAGAAGATGAGATAATGCAGCACAATGTGACTGCCTCAGTAGGTGGTTGCACTGCCATGAAATACAGGCAGCAATACGGCGTGTCATGGAGTCATACAGTTGACGGATATGGTCCTGAGGAATTGTACACCAAGCAGCATTGACTTGCTCCCATAATTCATTGAGATTCCGTGCCTGCTGGTGAGAGGATTGCACACGTCATCTAATGTGGTCCCACCATTTTTCTATTGGGGATAAATCTGGAGATCGTGCTGGCCATGGCAATACTTTAACATGTTGCAAACATTATCTGGAGACCCTAGCAGTGTGTACATAGGTGTTATCATGCTGGAAAATGGGCTGCAGAACTGCACTAATGTATCATACAGCTGTCAGTGTTCCTGCGATGTGGACAAGAGGTGACCTGCTGTCATATCCAATAGCACACCATACCATTATGCTGGCTGATGGTCAGTGTGCCAGTTGTGAACAAAAGATGGATTTGTCCTCTCACCAGGTTGTCGCCATGCACGGACCTGTTGATTGTCAGCACCCAGACAAATGGGATTCATCACTAAACACAACAGTGTTCCATTTGTGACCCCAGTTCATATGACTTCAGCACCAAGCCAGACTAGCACTGCGATGGTTTACAGTCAATGGCAGTTGATGTAATGGTTGCCTATAGTGCAGGTGACTCATGCAACCTTCGATTTACCGTTTGGGTCATTATGGGGACATCCATGGCTGCTGACACAGCCATCGAATATCATCTGCAGTGCTCTGTGGTGATGAATGAGCATGTCCAATAATGCACCTATCAAACTGTGCTGACGTCTGTCAGACAGCACCACTCCCTCTGCGATGCATGCTAGAACCTTCATTTCATCACTGTTGCCAACAGCATCCAACAGTTAGTGCATCCCGATGAACATGGTGAGCGACACGATGTGTAATCCATCCAGTTTCACATAGGCCAATAATTCTTCCTCTCTCAAAAGCATCAAATGACGATAAACCGGTCGACAGCGTGTACCAGGCATTTTTGGTCTTTGCTGAACAATTTCCTAGTGGAACCACCTAATATCAACCATTTGCATGACTTCCACCTATATAAACCTTTTATCTCTTGAGTTACACACATCATTGGCTCCAGATTATCATAATTTGCATATCTCAACTGTGCACACCCACCCTTCTATTTGCATGTTTGTACAACATGTCCTTCTGTGTCGAGCAGTGTATAATAAAAGATCTCACCACTTTCAATGTCGAGCAGTGTATAATAAAAGATCTCACCACTTTCAATGTCGAGCAGTGTATAATAAAAGATCTCACCATCAGAGATCAGTTCTTTTAATAAGTAATGTTTTATACTGCAACAGTAAGTAATGAGATTAACAGGAAAAGTTGCAGTCCTCTATAATAATTTGTAATAATAGTACAGATCTCATGAATGTGATTTGTACCTGCTTTGTACTTTGAAGTTATGCCATTGAGCACTAGTTCCTGTAGATGTAGATGGTACTGAAGCAGATTCTGTTGATGTGTACAAAGTGAAGTGCAAGGCCAAAGCAAAAATGTGAAGTTGGGTTGGTTCTGCACGATGAAAATAATGAAACTTTTTTCTGCAGTTGGCTATCTGTATGATGTCTGTAATCTGTGCCTGATCCCCACTCCTGACTATGTCCCTGTAGTAGATAATTATTTAAATTATTACTGCACTTATTTATTTCAAAAATAAGCTCCACTGTCTTGTTACTCAAATAACGTATTCTCCTCTGCTTCTTTTTGTTCAAAACAGTACAGTTAGTTTCAAGAAAAGTCTGTTTAAATAGTCCCATTCTTACTTAACTTTAGTAGTATGTAAACCATGATTGTTTTAATGACTAAGTAACCTACTATATCACGGTAGCTTTGGCCATAACTGGATCTTTCAGAGCTTCAGTGTTAAAGATATTTTTTTACTTTAGAAGAACACTTCCTAAGTTTAATTTACAAGACACTTTTAACAAGGTAAGATCTAATTTCAGCTCCCCTACAAAATCTGGTATTCCTAACAGAACTAGCCCATTTGCTAATTAATATATAATCATATTCCTATGCAATCCACCTTTTGAAACATGTGTATTTATATATGCACAATGTTTATAATAAGTGTTAGTTATTCTTAAAACATTAGGTTTCCTCACCTCCTGAAGAATATGTTCCCCATTGCAACTGCCAATGCCTAAAGGACCTATCATTCCTGCCCAGAAGTCAGAGCTTTAGCATTGAATTTACCTAGCACAAGAGAAATATCTACTTTCTTGACAGAATTTAAAATATCCTGAAGTTAATAAATAGTTCTGAAGGAAAAATAAATTTTGCCAATGTGGAGGACCATTAAATTAGTACTGGATCCATCATTTATCCACTAATAACTCATAAATCATTCTGAACATAAGAGTGTATCATCACCATCCTCAAACAGTCACGGGCTAAGAAGGTCCAACCAGATCATGCAATTTAGTTCTCCAAACACATCTCTCCTGAGCTACATCTGCTGCATCTTGCCACTGCAGATCAATTGTAACAAGGTCTTGTTTTTCATTGTCTGCCCACTGAATCCTAGGTCTCCCCCTCTTTCTGAGGCCTTTAGGCACACTGTTCATAACCTTATTCACTAATATATAATTATGCATATAAGCAACACGGCCAAACCAATGGAGTCTATCTCTGTACCATGTACTGCTCAAAGGAGGTTGCAGACTCCTTTGCCTAACCCTCATCATTACTTACAAAGTTGAACCCCTTAATGCTCAAGATACTGTGTAAGCATCTAGAATCAAAAAGCATCAAGCTTCCTGTTATCTTGTTTACAAAGGGTCTAAGTTTTACTACCATAACTAACTTTGGAAAGAACCAAACTATTATACAGTCTAATTTTAGTCTTTAGGTGTATAGTCCTATTTCTTCATACTCCCCATTGGTTCTTAAAGAGATATGGTAGCCAGACATTTTGCAACAGCTATGCTTCATAAGTAACAATTTAAGTAATAAGTACTTCAACAGCAATGCTTCATAAGAATTCACATCAGAAATACTTAAACTCAAATAATGACTATTTTTTGAAACCATTTAATAAAATAAATATACATTTGAGAAGTTCTTTATGCACTTCTCAAATTCAGGATAAAAACTCGCAGAAACACAATACAGAAAAGAAACAATGATTTTATCTGGAGCTTTAACGTCTGGTCTTTTTTTTTATCAGTAGCCAAACACACTAATCACTCAGCCACTAGGAAACCATCTTAAAGTACTTTGCTTTTATCACTTTATAACATGGTCAGATCTGTAACTGGGAGATAGGTATACATTGGAAGGAGAGCTATGCACCAATCCCCTGTGAGGATGCAGAGAACTGACAAAGCTTAGAACCTAAATTCCAACCCTGCCTTCTCATTGTGCAGGCTATTGATACTTTTCAAAAGAGATACTTTCTTGTGGAAGAGAATGGAAAGGGAGGGCTGCCAGATCAATGTGATCAGTATTGATCTGGATTAATATGGCTACTTTTCATTTTCTTCCTATCCTGCTGAGGATTCAGGACAGGCTTAAGGCTGATCAAGGTATGTTTGTGCCCCAATGCAAAGTCCCTTTTCAGCATTCCTTTTCAGAAATTGTACAGATGCCACCTTGTCGAAGGTGCTCTAATGCACAGCTTATCACACTTAACAGCTTCAGCCAGCCCTATGAGATTCAATGATTATTTCAATATTAGACAATTTTAAACAATTTTTAGAAAACAAGATAATTTATTGTTAACTATTCCAGCTTCTATGACTCTTTAAATACAAGTTGTATTGTACTTAATTAAAATACCATACAACTTGAACAAATATTGTTTAAAATCAAGATTTAAATAAATTTGATTATGATCTTTATCTTCAATCACATGCCTATTTTAGAAGTTAGAGAGCTTCAAAGTTAGATTCCCATTGACATAACATGGAAATTCAATAATATATTAGTAGGGAAATGAAGAATTTCATTTGTACCTACTAACCCAAAAGAAAAGCAAGAGTTAAAATGCGTACAGATGGACAGACAACAAAGTAAAAACAACAGCTCATTTTTTAAAAATGAATTAAAGACAAAAAAAAAAAGGAAATGATAAACTTCAGTAATATAGCAATTAAAAGACAGTGGTTTAAGTCACAGTGCAGATTTAAAGTTAAGAAAATTACTCTATATCACTGTAATGGTCAGAAAAGCTGAGACAAATAGTTGAAATTATTATTTACAAAATTATCTTTGTTTTTTTTCTTGGGGCGATATCCAATATATGGTTGAGTCTATTGTTCTGTGGTGTGTAGTACAGTCTTATGTTATTATGAATTCACAAATGTTCTTGATTTTGCTGTTATTCTTGGTGGGGATTCTGTTGCAGGTTGACATCAATTTGGAAGTGGCACAGAGACAAAATACATTGTTGGAATCTATGATTTGCTGCACACCTTAAGCAATGTATTTGCACATTTCTAGTGCCTATCATGCATTGTATTTCACATTGCTGCTCCAATGCATTATCAGGTGAAATAGTGGTTTTGCAGCAGGCATAGATGTTAGCATGCTGCAGTCAGTGTTTATGTTAGGCTCAGAACATGTTGTGTGAAGGGGTGGGTGGTAGTACTTGTGGTACCCTCAACTGAGGAGTTTGGGAGATAGAATTTTAAAATTTAAAGCCCTCAACAATATAACAAAAATTTAAAATTCTACAAATACCTCAACAAAGAGCACCACAAGTACTACCACCAACCCTTCCACACAATATGCTCTGAGCCAAACATAAACAAATACTGATGTTGCATGTTAACATCTGTGCCTGCTGCAAAACAAAACTGTTTCACTTGATGCATTGGAACAACAATGCAAAATGCATAGCACATACGGAAAAAGAGCACATTATTTGCTCTTCTTGAAAAGTTGGGAGATGCTGGAAATGTACAAATACATTGGTTAATGTGTGCAGCAAATCATTGATTCCAACAACGCATTTAGTTTCTTTGTGCCACTTCCAAATTGATGCCAACCTGCAACAGAATCTGCATGAAGAACAACAGCAAAATCAGGAACATTTGTGAATTCATAATAACATAGACTGTACTACTCACCACAGGATAATAGACTCAACCATATATCAAATATCAACCCAGATTAAAACAAGGCAATTTTGTAGATAATTCCAACTGTCTCAGCTTTTCTGACCATTACAGTGATATAGAGTAATTTATTATATACTTGATATAGAGTACATCGTAAGGCTACTTTTTAAAAACTACGAGTCCTCTATTAGATCAAAGTCCATTCCGAAAGGTTCCAAAAGTGATGTATTAAAATTGACAGCAAGAAACTTGATTTAGGACTAAAATATGACAGGATTAGTGTAACTGCTACATAGTGCAATACATTTAGTCATTTGCATTATAGGCAAACAATTAAGTAGAGATCTGTTCTTTATTCTCTGTAGAACTTTAATCTCAGATTGATATTCTAATTTTTTATACAAATTTTATCAACTGTGATGAGATTAGGCGTTATTCTGAAGAATAACAAGTCTAATCTCATCACACAGTTGATAAACTACACTTGTTGATCTAGAGTTGATATCTACAGTTGATAAAGTTTGAATATCAATATGCCATGATACTATTTCAACTCCTACTACTAAATACTATTTCATTTTAACTCCAATCAATTTTGGGAATGGAATCAATATGTCATGATGCTATTTTAAGACCCAATCAATTTTGGGTCTTGAAATAGTATCATGGCATTGACATTATTTCATTTTACTCTGAAAACAGGTTGTTCCCCCACCATGAAATAGCATTAAGTATCATTCAATAAAGAATACACATTCTTCCAGGCAGGTGACAATGCAAGGACAATTTATTAATTAAAACACATTAAAAGCAGCTCAGTAACATGACTAGAATTAATTCATGAAGTCAGTCACATTCAGACTAGTAGGCAGAAATCTCTTTTCATCCTTATAGTTAAATTTAGCTAATGTTTCATAGCAAAGGATTATTTGCAACATTGAATGAAACCGGTTTCAAAAACACCAGTAAACCTTCTACTGGTGATCTTATTTGTGAATAGTATTAGTAATGATTTGGGTTCTGGAATCCACAGACTTTCCAAACATAATTTTTTCCAGAAAACACAAGTCACTAACAAAAAAAATTAACAATTTGAAAATTCCTTCTTTTGCATCTCATTGAAAATTGTCACCAGAGCAGGTCGTGAGGACCCATACGTTTTATTAAAAGCTATTCACCTTTAGTAACACATTTAATTTTATTTCCACATCTCTAGAATTAATTTATTATTAACATCTTACTGATTACTAATTAAACATATTTCACTTTAGAGACAAAAGCTAATTAACAACTTTGTGTAAAAGCTAGGTGAACTGCTTTTTGTTATTTATACAGTATCTGAGATACGTTTAATTTTAATTTATCCTAAGTTTTGAACAAATACACTGTTCTTTCTAGTTTTACAAGGGGAGCCACCATATAGGATTGAGGACAAGTATTCACTCACACCTGGGCAGAGGGGTGTTAACAAGCCATTGAACTGTGAGAATTTTAATATTTGGTGATGTACTACGACACATAAATAAGGCTAATTTTACTGTATTTGAGCATAAAAGTCATGAGAAATTCATTGGATATATCGTTAATTATCAATCGACTAAGGCTGTCTACACATTGATTATTAGTGCGAGAATTTTAATATTTGGTGATGTACTATGACACATAAATAAGGCTAATTTTACTGTATTTGAGCATAAAAGTCATGAAATTCATTGGATATATCGTTAATTATCAAATCGACTAAGGCTGTCTACACATTGATTATTAGTTATTAATTATTAGAAATTAAGTTTTATTTTCGTAAATATCACAAAGTACAAATAATGTGGACTTCGATTATCGCTGCCACAACCCATCACTTCCCATGCAGCATGAAGAGGTCTGTCACTACAGCAGTCCAAGCACTTTCTCGAAAAACCAGGGTAGGGGCTGAATGGCAATTCTTTCTGTTCTCTCTGCAATCATTGTATCGATTAAGATATTATTAAATGATTATTAGTTATTAATATTTAGACTTTTAATTTTCATTAACATCATAAAGTATGCATGACGTGGACTTCGATCATTGCTGCCAAACCCATCGCTTCCGGTGCGGCATGACAAGGTCCGCCACTACCGAAGTTTGAGCATGCTTTCGAAAAAGCACAGGAGGAGGCTGTATGACAATTATTTCTGCCCCAATTTATGCAATATACACCAAAGAGCCAAAACATTATGAGCAGTGCATCTTTATGCAAATTGAAGCAACTGCAGATAAATGACTGTGTGTGAAGGTCATGAAATGGGATAAATAATATCTGATACTGAGCACTGTTAATCAGTGTTATTCTTGTTCTTCAGATGGGAAAGGCAGTGGACTTATGTGAGTTTGACAAACGCCAAATGGTAATGGCCAGACGACTGGGTCAGAGCATTTCCGAGACAACAAGGCCTGTGGGGTGCTCACAATCAGCCATGGTTAGTACCTTCAAAAAGTGGTCCGAGGAGGGAAAAACTATGAACCGTTGGCAAGATGTGGGCTGATCACAGCTCATTGATGTTAGAGTTGAGTGAAGGCTGTCCTGTGTAGTACGATACTTAATTTGGATAGTGGTCATTGAAATAGATACATTGAAAGCACCTACACCTCTAAAGAGAGTGTAGGTGCTTTAATGGTGAACCAAGGTTAGCATGCACACTTGGAGCAGCCTGCGCTACACAGTCCCATTTTCAGCAGGGTTTGATGTACTGTGTGTTATGACACATTATTCCTTGTCACCAGTATTCAAATTACTTGTGAGTTGCGCCACAGTATCCCTTCTATTGGCTCGTACTATACAGGATAGCCTTCACTCAACTCTAACATCAATGAGCTGTGATCAGCCCACATCTTGCCAACAGTTCACGGTTTTTCCCTCTGGGCATATGAGCATCAAAACTGGACCTTGAATGATTGGAAAAAGGTTGTCTGGTCCAGTGAATCCCGTTGCACCATGTGGATGGCCAGGTATGTGTGCGTTGTTTACCCAGGGAAGTGTTGTCACTAGTAAGCACTGTGGGATGAAAACAAGCTGGTGGAGGAAGTGTAATGCTTTGGGCAATGTTCTGCTGGGAAACCCTAGATCCAGTTATTCATGTGCAGGAAACTATGACGTCTGTCACCTACCTAAACATCATTGAAGACCAGGTACATCCTTTCATGGCAATGCTATTCCCCTCTAGTAGTGCCTGCCTTCTTTCAGCAGGATAATGCACCATGCCACACTGCCCGTATTGTTCGAGAATGCTTTGTGGAACACGAGGAAGACTTCCAGGTATTACCCTGGCCTCCAAATTCCTCAGACATCAATCCAATCGAGCATCTGTGGTTTGTGTTGGAACAGCATATCCGATCTGTGGCAGCTCAACCATGTTAACTTACAAGAGTTAAAGGATCTGCTGGTAATGTGTTGGTACCAGATATCACAAAACAGCTTTAGAAATCTTGTAACGTCCATGCCTCACCAGGTAAGAACTGGTTTAGTGGCACGTGGAGAACCAAACATCATATTAGGCAGGTGGTCATAATATTTTTGCTCTTAGGTGTATTGATTAAATGCCTATTAATCATTAACTTCATTTGCAGACATATAGCACCATGGACTTGGGTCATGCACTGGTCCTGTCCACCCCACCCTTGAACTACACTGAAGTGCCATTGAATTAGGGATAGGAGACACTATCCAAATTAAGTACTGCAAGTCACACATTTGCATGCATGTGAGGCTGAAACTCTGGTCATATATAGCTGTCAGCTTCGGCTTCCCCAAACATTCGTTGTGAGAAATGTAATGGGAAAGGCGTAGGATTTAGATACATTTGACAGAGGGCAGATCGTAGGTGCCCGACAGATGGGACACTTGATCTCTGAAATTCTCAATGAACTTGGATTTTCTCGTATGAAGTTTCAAGAGTGCTCCGGGAATATGAAAATTCCGGCAAAAAAACAAGCACCAAGACAAACTGCAAAGGACAACCAGCGTTGAATGATCGTGGGCTTCGACATCTGACCTGCATCAAACGGACCAATAGGGGCCAGACATTATCTGAAATCACTTCCCATCTGAATGAATGTTCCAGCTAGGAAGTTAATGCACAGACTGTGCAATGCTCACTTCATCGTCTTGGCTTTGGGAACTGCCAACCTATGAGCCCCATTTCTAATGGCATGACACTGGGTTCAATGTCTTGCCTGGGATAAAGAACATCAAAACTGGACCATCAAAAATTGGCAACGGATAGCCTGGAGTGATGAATCCCGATTTAAACTTCATCATGACGATGGGAAACTGAAGGTATGGTGCCAACCCCATGAAGCCATGGATCCTGCATGTCAGGTCGAAACAGTACAAGCTGGTGGTGGCTCAGTAATGGCCTGGGTGTCTTCAGTCGGATGTCTGTGGGACCTTTGGTATGTGTACTGATGACTCTCAATGCATCCCCGTATGTAGAACTCATGGCTGACCATTTACACCCATTTATGGCCATCATGCATCCCAATGGAGATGGCGTCTACCAGCAAGGCAACTGTTCATCTCACAGGTCCAGATTGGCTACTGCATGGTTGCAGGAGCATTCTGCTGACTCTGAAATAATGAATTGGCCACCAAGAAGCCCAGATTTAAATCCCATCAAAAATATTTGGGATACCATTGTTCAGGCCCATGTCCCATCAACGATGACCTTGAGAGAATTGTGGACAGCTCTGGAGGATGCATGGGTCGCCATACCTGTGGAACATTTACACAAGCTTGTGGAGTCCTTGCCTTGTCATGTGGGGGCCGTTATCAGGACCAGAGAAGGTCCAACATGTTACTAGGTTGCTATCCCTAATTCAATGGCACTTAGTGTATTGCAGGTAGAATCCAATATTGATATAATGATCAAATTAGCACTGTAAGTACAAAGAGGACAGAAAGAATTGCCGTTTGGTCCCTACCATGCTTTTTCAAGAAAATGCTTGGACTGCGGTAGTGATGATCCAAGTCTGCATTATGCACAACTTTATGATATTAACGAAAATAAAATTATTTTTTAATATTTAATAACTAATAATCGATAGGTAGACCACCTTAGTCGATTGATAATTTGATATATTCGATGAATTTCGCCTGAATTTACGCTCAAATACGGTAAAATAGCCTTATTTATGTGTCATAGAAGTCAGCTTCGGTAAAAAGCACAATACAGTGAGAATCGTCCAGCATCCAAGCTATTAGACTAGTGCCAGACCACCATAATGAGGAGAGAAAATGCATACCAGAATGGCATTTTGGCTCATCCTAGTCACTTGGTTCACCACCACCAAGCTCTTTTCTAGGTCTCAGTTGGTATTAGGTATGCCCCCCTCCTAAGAACATGTTAGTGCAAATATTATTTTAAATAGATAAATGAAAATGAATTATTATTTTACTGTATGTCAAAAACCTATGCCTTACCCCTCCAAGAATATTTTTTACTGGCTATGACCCTGGTCTGAATATACCATAAATATGTAGTTTAAATTCTCTCCTTCCTCCAAGGAGTATTTTGAGTCTAAAATTAAGGGTGCATAAATTATATAGGGAAAATCTGAGAATAGGTATACCTTCAACTTTTCTGAAGATTCAGCAGAACATAAGTAATGTTATCTTTGCATGTTAATGTTATTAACTAATGTTAATAGTACTATCTGAAATATAATCCTTGTGTCGAAGGCTGTAATCTGTTCACTTTTTTACTTAAAAATCAGGCTCTCATACCTGATTGCTGAATTTTTAAAAAAATTGGAAAAACCAAAATTATTTGTGTTTAACCTTTGATTACTTTGAATCAATGTCAGTATTTCTATAAAAGTAAGCTGTAAAATACATATATATCTTGAAAAACACATTTTTAACCAGAAGTAAGAGTGCACGAATTACATGCAAAATTACAGTATTTAAAATGAATAATTTAAATATAAATAGCAGAGAAGCTATATATTTCTAAAAACCTGACACAAAAATTTTTTTCTAAAACATTTATATGGCATTAAAAATACAGCTCAAAATATAGCAGATAACATTCATATGCAAATGCAAAAATGCAATACAAATACATTGCTTGACAAAATTAAGGTAACACTCAAAATGTGGGATAACTTTTTTTACTGTATGATGCAATTAAATGAAAATTTGCACTGAAAAATATTTTAGTACAATGAGGAAATGCATGGAAAATGAGAACCCTTAGACTGAAAATGAATGTTTTACAATGACGTCAATAAAACAAGAAATTAGTGTACATTGCTGTCACTTGGTCCACTCCCACCAAGTTCTTTTCCAGATCTCATCCTGCATTAGATATGGTTTCACTGCCCCCCTCCCCAAGTTAACTTCAGATGCTCCAAAATATGCACTTATAATGCCAATATGGTGTATGATTTCCTCTGATGGCTAAAAAGGAATGACAGTATCAATCCATGCTTAATATAAGGTTGTTCAGAAGGGACTGATGCAACAAATCCCATTCTTCCACAAGAGCTAACTTTACCTTGTGGAAAGACTGAGGAAGTGACTGATGAGGCATTCCAGACATGTCTGATGGGATTTAGGTCTAGCAAACTTTCCGCCAGGTCATTTGTTGGACATCTTTCATTTCTAAGTACTTCTGCACCAGGTTAGTTCTATTCAGTCAGACACTGTTGTCCATTAACAGGAAATCCAATGCCAACTGTACTCTTACAAAGGTGTACATAGGGTTCAAGGATCTCTTCACTGTATTTCTGAGCAGTTACAATGAAATATTTCGATTTATCTATCGAATACATGAAGAGGAATATGGGTATTGATGGTTATGCCCCCCAGACCATCACACCACCTCCACCATAAATATCCCTTTCTCTGATATTGGAGGGATGGTATCACAATCCTCTTTTTCTCCAGATTAAAGTCTAGAATTAATCTGTAGGCTAAATTATGATTCGTCAGAAAATGAAACATTAGCCCCTTGTTCAAGGCTCAAAGTGACATGTTGGCAGCACCAGTTTAGATGAGCTTTTAGGTGACTGGGGATTAGTGGGACCCAAACCACTGGGTACTATTCAGACAATGCAAGTGGCATACAGCTCATGTGCATTGTCTTTGTAACACTGTTTTGCTGGAAATCCTTTCATCTGTGACTGCAGAAACCTAGAGAGAAGTTGACACAAAGTGATCGTATTGTTCTGTCTTACCATTAGAGCCAGATAAAATCAATTTGGGTTGAAGTAATTCTCATGTGACCTTGGCCAGCTCTTCTGGTAATGGTTCTTGCATCTTGGAACTGTTTTCAAAGTGGTGTCAATACCACCTTTCTTGACACACTGAGCCATCTCGCAACTGTCCTGCTTAAGTCTTCCAACAGCCCAACACCACAAGGAATCATCTAAACAATTATGGCTTGCCATCTTCACTAGAAATAATGAGATTAACCCTCCTTGCAAGCAACAATTTTGAAATGGAGTGATCTGACAGCAAACCATGTTTCTACAGGCATTATTAATTAGAATGTTGGAAGAAATTGTGGGGTCGTAAATAAATTTTGATTGGTTATTCAAAAAATCGCATGAAAAGTTGCCTATAATGACATACTCTTACTTTCTGAGATGTTGTTAAAATTAAAGTTTGATGAAAAATGATGTTACCTTAATTTTGTCAATCAATGCACATTGAGAATATTTTTTCATAAGTTTTGCTTTATTTATGGCTCTATTCAATGGTACAAATTATAGTTAAAATTAAAAATATTATATAGCACACTTTTTAACACAAATATTTTAAAGGACAAGACTAAAGATCATATTTGATAATATTTTCATACTAGAGATATAAAAGCTCAAGTAATGCTAGAGTTTATAAAAACCAGCAATGTGATTCTGACCATACAAAACATTTTAAGTTTTACATTACAAATTTTTAATTTACTAAATGGCATTTAACACTAATCAATAATATCCATTAATATTAAAGAGTTGCTTTGAATTAAATTTAAACATTTTATTGGATCAACCTGTAATAACATCAACCCATCTACAGTAGTCTAATAATAAATAAATAAAAAAAATAAAATAAATAAATACCCCCTCAAGCAGCTGCTCAACACGTTTTTTGTTTGCTTAAAAAAAGTAGGGGATTTGTATATTTCTTTTTATGTTCTTTTGAACTGCCCTTGAATTTCTTGTATCATATTCTAAAAAAATATATAGTTTTGAACTTTAGTAATAAATGATTTAGGATGCAATATGTCCCGCAGACAGTGATGGCTTGTCAGGTGAAGAAAGTGAGGCTAAGAATCACCAAAATTTGCAAAGATTAATTTGAATAATAATAATATTGAAGCTGTATTAATTATTTTGCAATAACATCTATTATTCTTTCCTTAGTTCCATAAAAAATAAATCGTATTCTTTAAATTTATGCAAAAGTTGGCTAAGAAAATCTTTACTATGCTATTTAGTACACATTTCCACATGCATACTACATAGAATGAAATAGATTTTTTTAACCAGTAAAACTTTGCCTGAAGCTTTATATATATGTTGATTCAAAAATGATTATAAGTGACAAGCATTGTACATACTGTTTACTACTCTCAACTGTCAATGAAAAGCCAAAGCTCTTTGAGAAAAGCACTTCTATGAATCTATGTAGATTTAACTTCAGCAGAGAAAGTGCACAGAGACTCATGGGAAAATTAATTCTGCTCTTTGTGATACAGTAGTTCAACATTGTCAATTTCAATTTCTTTCAGGATTTGGCTTCATAGGTCACAGTATTTGCTATGAGCCCTGGTGCTGGTCTGTTATAGTTTTATACTCTCAAGAGAATTTTATTCATCTTGAGTAATCATTAGTGGACTTGACAAATTTCATCAAAATTCTGGCAAAGTTATATATGTGCTGGATGCTCATCTATGTGTTAATAGCATCCAATGCAATATTTTATTTTATAAATGTCTTTAAAGTAACTTCTAGTAGTTATTTGTAATATTGTATAATTATGGTATAATGCATGATGATTGAGCTCAAATTTTGTAATAAACTATGCCATTTGCTTCTCAATGATAGGAATTTGTAAAATAAGGAGACAAAGTAACTGAATGAGCAAGCAAACTGCTGTACACTTTATGAAATCTGTGTGCAAAACATTTTTGATTAATATATAAAATGTTTAACCAAAGATGTGTAAAATTTATTTCTAATATTATACCAGTGCTTAAAATACATTGCTCGACACAGAAAATGCCACATAAGGAAGTTTTGTCAGAGTGCCGTGGAAATAGATGGATATATGTTACAGCAGGTTACAGAAATGAATGCAGTTGTGAACCAATCATGTGATAGGTGAAGGAGATAACAGGGCAAAACGGCTCAGCACAGCTAAGTTTGGTCATCCTCACCTGGGTATGTGGACTACTGCATCAGAATGATCTTAGTGGTGAAAGCACATATAAGGAGTGAGAATGCCTGGGCGACATCATAAGGAATCCTATCATCACATGGACACCTTTACCAGAGGAATCATCATAGGGTTACATATGGCTGGTTCACTCCCTGCATTGCATTACAATGGAAACACATCAGGATGCAACAACTGTTCGCTGAATTTGATGACAGTGGTTAGTGAAAGGTAACATGTGTTGCTGTAGTGGGATGTCTGAACACCTCAATCACCTCATTCAACGACAAGCCACAGTAAGCCAATAATCCACAGTGGACGACATTTGACATGGTGTACAGTCAGTTATGGACATCCCTGTGTCGACATGGACTGTGAATCACAGATTGACTGAGGCAGGTTTGCGCTCTTGCCAGCCATTGTGACAACTGTCACTTACCACAACACATTGTCATGCAAGGTTTCAGGGTGCCATACCAGACATGTGTGACAGGACAAATGGAACCATGTCATATTCAACGACAAGTCTCACTTCTGTCTTGTGCCAATGATTGGTGATTGAGAGTCTGGAGATGACATGGTCACCGGGCTGATCTTGCTGCCATCTTTGAGCTTCACATGGCTTCTCAGCCAGGTGTCATGGTTTGGGAAACTATCATTTTCAACAGCCATTCAACACTCATACATAGTGAATGCAATGACAACATAATGATACGTCAATGAGGAGCTGCAGCCCATTTTGTTGCCATATCTTTGTGGTATCCTTGATGCCCAGTTTTAATACGATCACTGCCAACATCAGCAGATAGTGCCTACATGGTGTCCAGGTGCTGCCTTGGCCAGCATGATCCCCAGACTTCTCCCCAATAGAAAACGTGTGGGACGTCACTGGCAGACAACTTTACACCTCTGCACTACCTCCTTGCAATGTCGATGAATTATGGACACAGGATAATGATGCATGGTCCATGATACCTCAGCACATCATCTGGGGACTTTTCCACTCGATGCCATGCTGTGTTGCCGAATGTATAGCCTGGCATGGCGGTCTTACAACCTACGACTCAAGCCACATTATACTGTCTCCTTGCCCATTGCATTCATGTAATCCCTCAGAAATTAAATCACTTCTTTCTCACCTACTTGTCTATATGTGTGGTAAGTTTCATCTCATTTCGTGCATTCCTTCATGGTGTGGCATTTTCTATGTCAAGCTGTGTAGTTCTATGTATTTAAAAATATGCAGGCGGCTATGCCCCAAAACCAAGGAGAGAAAAAATATACTAGAATAATACGAAATACACAGTTGTTGGTTAAAAACAAGACCATGATGTTGGTTAAAAGAGATAGTTATTAACAGTAAAAGGTAGAGGGTGGGGATCTATCAGATACTCCTCAATCATCCTCAAGAACCACAGGTATATCTATGGAAAAACCTAGAAGCAGCTGGGTCAGTGTTGAGATTATCTCCACAAAACTCCTCACCCTGGCCATGGCCAGTAGGACACTGATGGGCTTGGAAATAGCCACCGTCCATTGGATGGGACATTAAGTAGTGGCCTGGTGTGCAGTACACCCTGTGCCCGTTAAAGAACAAGCTGGATGGCCTTGACAGGAGGCTACCATGTCTCCCAACAGCTGTTACAGCGGATCCCCTCCCTCAACCTTTTTTGAGCCTTCAGGGTCCTTGCAACCTGGCCATTTAGACCGCTGTGTGAAAAAAAGTGTCACTCAGAGGTAAAGCAACCCAATCCAACCCTAGAAACTGTCATAAGCATGTAAAAGAAAACAGAACTTACAGAACAAAACATCCCATATGGCACTTGCTAGGACTACTACAGAAAAAGGATATAAACCCATATTTTACAAAACTAAAGTCATTGCTGCACCTAACACTCATTTTAATCGAGCTTTACACGAACAGTTATCAATTTACCAACAATGGCACAAATGTTGCAATAATCTCCAATACGTTCCACCAAATCCCTGGAAGTCACTGTATGATAATGAACCCACAAAAAAATATGAGAAATAAGGTAGCAACAATATCAAGAAGATCTATAAAAATAGAATAGCAGAAATATGCATTAAAAAGAAATCTAATACATAAAGAAGAAAGTTTGTTTGTGGGTTTGTGTGTCTGTCTGCTTATGCACTTGACTCCCTGAAGAGCTAGAGGCTTCATACTTTGCATGACAGTTCCCTTCACTAAGGGGAAGAATATAGGTTATTTGCAAACCAGCTGGGGTCAACCAAAATTGGGGTGGGTGGGTTTGAATTTCTCAAAATCCCTATAGACAACATTAATGGTTAAAAGTTATACAAAATAACTGTTGCCACCAATAAATTTGAAATAAGGAATTCATCAAACTAATTTTATTCTGATTTTGTGTGATAAAGTCGTCATTCAGTTTAATGGGTGAAGAGCACGAGCCTTACTGGATAGTGAAGTCATTCTAATTAAGCACAAGCGGAACACGAGATTCTTTGTTGAAATGAAGGCTTCAGAAACTAAGAATTTGTATCAGAAATTAAAATCATTAACTTAATTTTAAAAATATATAAAAGTTAATAAATGTAATATGCTAACTAGTAAACGTTTTAATATTTTAAGTAATAAATAACGTTTTTTAATATTAATAATAATTTTTTCGTCGTACTTATACATATTTTGGGCATTTCAGACTACATTTAATTTTATTTTTCTATAAATGGTAGCTAGGTAGTCATTGGAAAGAGCTTCCCTGCGATGAAGTATAGAACTGGCCAGGCCTAGCACCTAATGTCTGACACAGCTTTCTCATAGTATAGCCCATAAATACCTTTCAAAACAGATGCCATCTTTGGTGGAAGTGAAGGGAAGGGCTGCCAGATTAGTGTGGCCTACTGATCTGGACAACTATGTCGACTTTTATTTTTGTTCTACCCTGCCGAGGAGTGATCAACCACACAGGGTCCTGGTGCTGACCATATATACCAAACTAAACTGAATAATGGCTTAGAGCTTGATTATGGATCCTGAATTTGCTGCACTAGTGGGCTTCTGTGGAGGGAAAATCTTCTGCTGCATTTTCTGTTTGTTTGTGGGTTGACAGACCCAAGTGAATAGATTCACAGGATATGTTTTATCAGCTGGTGGATAATCCTGAGCAGAGGTCATCGCAGGAACCTGAACTCTTGCTTCTACTGGGATCGTCAAATTCTACATTGGACGAAGTCTTCCAGTGTAGATGGCTTCAGCCTTTAGTGGTGAGGGAATGGGTCTTTGCCCCATGCCTGCGATTAGGGGTCTGTTTGATATTGTCGGCATTCCCTCTCTCAATAAACACAGTTTCTTTAAACATCCCACTAACCATTTTCTTTCCATAGGTAGTTGGAATGTGAGGACTTTGTGCGGAGCTTATTCTCTTGATGTCCTCACACAAGAATTCCACCATTATAATTTAGATATTCTCGGCTTACAAGAGACCAGATGGACAGATAAAGGTCAGATTCATAAAAATAATCTTAAATTTCTCTTTTCAGGGAGTTAAGATAAAATGCATCTCCAAGGCGAAGGTTTGCTTCTCAGAATAAACACAAGTGATGTTCTCCTAGGATATGAGTGCATTAATGAAAGGTTTCTTACAGCTAAAATTCAGACAAGTGTTGAAGATTTAAATGATATCTGCTGCTGTGCCCCAACTGAGGATGCCAATGAGGATGAGAAGGAAAGGTTTTATGGGCAACTTCAGGATATTTTGAATTCGGTCATGAGAGGAGATATTATCCTTGTTCTAGGTGACTCAATGCCAAAGTTGGTACTAATCCTGACCTTTTGGTATTGGTAATTGCAATTGGCAATGTCTCCTACAGGTAAGTAAACTTAATGAATAACTAACACTTATTACAAACACTGTGACATACATAAGTACACATGGGTTTCACCAGATGGGCTACATAAGAATATGATTGATTATATATTAACAGCAAATGGGCTAGTTCTGTTAGGAATACCAGGTCATATAGGGGAGTTGAAATTGGATCTTACCATTACCTTGTTAAAAGTGTCTTGCAACTTAAACTTAAAAAGTGTTGTGCTAAGGTTAAAAAATTACTTTTAATTCTGAAGCTCTGAAAGACCCAGTTATAGCTAAAGCTTACAATGACAGATTGCTTAGTCATTATGACAGTCACGGTTTGCTTACTACTGAAGTTGAGGAAGAATGGGACCATTTTAAACAGGCTTTTCTTGAAACTAACAGCACTCGTTTAGGAAAAAATGAGCAGAGGAGGCAAAATTATTTGAGTGATAAGGCAACTGACCTTTGGGCAGTCATTATTTATAATGAAATTATTTCTTATTCAGAAAGAAAGAACTGCAGGAATGTTTTTAATCAATACCTTACTAGTTCTAATAGAAAGCATTACAGAGAGCTTAATACACATGTAAAGGATTAGACAGCTGCCGCTAAGAATCTTTGGCTTGATGGCTTGGCTAACAAAGCCGAGGAAGCAGTTAGACAGCACAACAGCAGAGATCTGTACCAGATAATTAATGTTTTATTTGGTAGAAAATGGACAGGTATACAGGGATTGAAGCTAAAGCAAGGTAAGGTTATAGAAGGTGA
Organism: Ryuthela nishihirai; assembly: GCA_038380435.1. NCBI lineage: Eukaryota > Metazoa > Arthropoda > Arachnida > Araneae > Heptathelidae > Ryuthela > Ryuthela nishihirai. Next base: position 25,530,043 of record JAWZYU010000003.1, read on the forward strand.
GGATTCTGTCATGGCTATGTGGGCTGAGCATTTCAGTGATGTTCTAAACAATGTGATTAGATCTACTCCCATTATTTGTAATGATGATAGATGAATTATTGGCTTTAATGTTGGCCCTAAAACACAGTCTGAAGTTATTTTGGCTATTTCTAAACTTAAACTATATAAATCCCCAGGGGTAGATGAAATTACTATTGAAATGCTTAGAGCTGAGAATGTTTCGGTTAGCACATTTACTGACTGAAATTTTGAATATCTTTTATGCTAAAGGCATTGTTCCTAAGGATTTTACCAGAGCTATTATTATCCCTATTTTTAAAAAAAGTGATTGCAGTTCTTGTGATAACTATAGGGGTATCAGCCTACTTTCTGGGATGTGTAGACCAGATTCTTTCACTTGGGTGAATTACTGAGAAATGTTTAGTTTCAGAAACCTTTGGTTATTAGGGTTTTTTTCATTTTGAAAAGGCTTTTGACACTGTTGGTTGTCATAATTTTTGGTTGATTGTGAGATTGTATGTCATATAAGACAAGTTAGCTGACATAACGAATGCTCTCTATAACAACACTGAGTCATGTGTAAGAGTTGGTAAGGCTTGTAGCAATTGGTTTAGCATTGCTTCTGGTGTTTGACAAGGGTGCATTTTGTCTCCTTTTCTCTTTAGTTTGGTTATTGATTATGTTATGCAAAATTCATTGCAAGGGAAAGATTTTGGTCTTAAATTTTCTGGAGATCTGAAAATTTCTGATTTAGACTATGCTGATGATTTAGCCTTTTGGTAAATGATGTTGATTAGATGAACTCTTTCATTCGAGTTGTTGATGAGATTGGTAGTAGAGTAGGTTTGGTGATAGAGAGAAAACTAAAGTGATGAATATTGGTGAGGCAGGCTGTGATTAAGTTAACCTGAATGGTTGCAGTTTTGAGCAGGTGTCACAGTTTAATTATCTTGGGAGCTATGTAACAGATACTGATGATGTACAGCATGAGATTAACAGATGAATAGGGATTGCTGCCAGGACTTTTAAGAATCTATGGAGAGTGTGAAGAAATAGGTGTATACACCTAAAGACTAAAATTAGACTGTATAATAGTTTGGTTCTTTCTAGGGTTAGTTATGGTAGTGAAACTTGGATGCTTTGTAAACAAGGAAACTTGATGCTTTTGATCCTAGATGCTTGCACAGCATCTTGGGCATTAGGTGGTACAACTATGTAAGAAATGACGAAGTTAGGCAAGGAGTTAGCAATCTCCTTTGAGCAGCATATTGTGCAGAGTGAGACTCTGTTGGTTTGGACATGTTGCTCATATGCATAACTACAGATTAGCGAATAGAGTTATGAACAATGTGCCTAATGGCCTCAGAAATTTGGGAAGATCTAGGATGCAGTGGGCAGACAATGTCAAACAGGACCTTGTTATAATTGATCTGCAGTGGCAAGATGCAGATGTAGCTTAGGATAGATATGCTTGGAGATCTAAATTGCACAATCTGCTTGGTTGGACCTCCATAGCCCATGGCTGCTTCAGAATGATGATGATGATGATGAAGTTACATATGGCTGGAAAACTGTATCTGAGTGACTCTGGTGGATGTAAAATAATTTCAAAAAAGTTTGATCATCTGAGTGAGGGAATTCTATTTTTTGGTTTAGAAACTTTTCACATGGGGAGGATCATACAATACCTCAGAGTATGTCCATTTCTTTCATTCCCGAAAAGGGAGGAAAAAAAATTAAACCAAAGGGTATTGATTTTTATACTAAATGAAAACTTGTGACCTGGGGAGTGCCATCTACTCTGTATTCTAAAGAGTTTCAGACCTGAGCAATGCCAGGTAAATCTGCTAGTAAATTATAAAAAAGGTGAGATCATAAAAATAATACAAGACTGAATGCAAAATAATCAACTAGAAAACGACTGCTTGCCATAATTTCCACTACAGCAGTATGTCACAGCAAATAAAATACCAAGACGTTCACATTCATTCACAAAACATACTCCAGAGTGAAATAATCTGCTACAGTAGGGTTAACACTAAACTCCAGTTTTCTAAAAGGACAAAAAAGGTAGAAATGGAGGATAATGGAGGACATAGAAGATAAAAATGGGGAACAAAGGACAGAGAAGGGAAAAATGGTGGACAAAGGAGGATATGCTTTCAATTTGTGAAATAAGTTTTTTCCTAACAAGTTTAGTCAGAAAAAGACATAATTCTAATTATTCAGTACACTTCAAAATATATGATGTGCCAATTTTTACTCATACTTGATAAGCAATCAATAGTTATTTGGCTTTAAGTAGTTTAGTGATTAGTAACTATCTGCTCTTGCAAGTGGGGAACTTTGAGTGTTTCTATTAACTATAACTGAGGTAGTGATCAGCAATGACTTCAGTCTCATCATTATTATTTCTTGTATGAGGAGGCTTATACAAAATACGAATAATTCCTTCGCTGTTCTTTTATTTTGCAAATAAAAAATTAAACTGTTGTCAACTTTCATAGCTCCAGCTATTGGTGGATGGAAGAAAAATTTTATACAATTTTCTAAAGTGTGTACTTTTTTCAATCTGGCATGTAAATTGCATATATTGAAATTACAGAATATAGTAACTTTCACAATAAGAAAATTAATTTAGCATTGACAATTTGAATTTACAGTATATTATTTCATTGTTAACAGTAAATTATGTTCTAATCATGGATTAAAAAAATAAAAAAAAAACAAGAAAATACAAAAAAAAAAACAGTGACTTAATTTTAATTTAAAAGATGTTACGAGTTTATATAAAAAGGAGGACATTTTTTTTCCTCAAAATTCCAAGAGGATACGAGATAAAAAAGGAGGACATGTCATCCTTTCTATTCTTTACCTACCTTCCTACCTTATTCTATAGGCAATAAAACCTAGTCTCCTGCATGATACTAAACAGTGGCAAAACTAAATTGCTATGGGACCTGGTGCAAAATATTTGAGTGGACCCTGATTGTATAGTATACAGTGGGATGGGAGACACCCTGAAGTGGACCTAGACCCATGGGGTGGGCGGGTGGTTGGATACATTGCACCACCTAGACTAATGGTAGTTTCTCTCCTGATATTGTTGGGTTGTTTTACCTCTGAGCGGCACTTTTTTGCACACCATGGGCTAAATGGCCAGGTCACATGGACCCCGAAGGCTCAGAGAAGGTTGGGGGGAGGGGACCCACTGGAACAGCTGTTAGGAGACAGATGGTAGCCTCCCGTCAAGGCCATCCAGCGTGTTCTTTAACGTGCACAGGGTATGGCTCTCCCACACACGGGACCACGGCTTAACGTCCCATCCGACGGACGGCGGCCTTTCCAAGCCCATCGGTGTCCCCTACTGACCGTGGGCAGGGCGGGGTATTTTTGCGGAGCTCTCCTGATATTAACCCATTTGCATTGATGAAGACTTCAAGTAAGTAGAAAGATCTTGGCATATCACCAAGCACATAACTTATTCACTACCAAGCCATCTATATCAACCACTTTAAGTGGAGCTTCAGTGTGAGAGGAATGTTCTATGAACTAGTGCAGAATGTGTACAATGCATGGGAATAATTAGTAGTGGTGGATTAAGACCTTTTGGAGCCTCTAGGCATTAAGATGTTGAGAGCCTTTCCTTGCAGTTTGTAATGTTATTTAAAAAACTGATTAATATGGAATACTGAAAATTTTTTAATATTGCAATAACAAACATAAAAATCTATTTCTGTGGATCAGCCAAAATGGGCATAATAAACTCGTAGTGTTTAAATTAATTAGTAGTTAAATTAATTAATAGTAGTTAAATTAATTAGTAACTCGTAGTGTTAAATTAAACTCGTAGTGCTAAATGAATTGCATCAGTTAAATCAGACAAAATTATATGCAAAGATTAATATATTACTGTACTGCAGTTCCTTAGAATAAACAAAAACTATTTCTATTTATTTATTAATTTGTTATTTTTTCTTTTAACAATACTGCACATGGGGTTGAGGTCCCCTAACCTTTCAGGTCCCTAGGTGCCTATCTAATCTGCCATAATAATTAGGATAGTTAACTAAGATGTTAAGTTCCATATGGGATGCATGTCAAGTATGACTGTTTTTTTAGCTATTTTAACTATGAACTTTTAACATATTCTTATTAAAGAATTTTAGAAGAATAACCCATTCCCTGACAAAGGTGTGTTTAAATGCTTTGGTGCACAATTCTATTCTGCTTGCTCCCACAGGGGTGAGGGTTGGCTCAGTTGGTAGCATACCAGGCTTGTAATCTGTAGTTTCCAGGTTCAAGTCCCCCTGTGATTGAGATTTATCTCCGCTCAACCTTGCCATCAGTTAGTAGGAAACACCGGTGGGCTTGGAAAGGCTGCCATCTGTCAGATGGGACATAAAGCCCATGTGTGGGAGAGTCAAACACTGCACACACTAAAGAACATGCTAGATGGCCTTGATGGGTAGCTACCATCTGTCTCCTAATAGATGTCCAGTGGGTCCCCCTCCTCAATCTTGTCTGAGCCCTAGGAGTCCTGGTGACCTGACCATTTAGCTCATTATGTGCATAAAAGTGCATCTCAGAAGTGAAACAATTAAACTCAACATACTTCCACTAGCATTTTCTACAAATTCAGCTTAAAAATTTCATTTACACAAAATATTTCTGAATGCATGCATTTTGTGATCATTCAGTTTGAAATACCTGCCAGAACTGGTGGCATTTAAATACCCATATAGCCATTGCGGTCAGGGAAAGAACATATTTTTTGTGTGCTTATTGTGAGCCTGAATATTTATATCACCACTGCTACCTTAACACATTCACTACATATAACATGTATACATATCATGGAAAAAGGATGAAGTGAATATATCCTCAATGATTATGATAAGACAGAAAATGGCTGAAATTAAAATTGGGTAGTGATTGGGTTAAACCTTATTCCATGACACTGCTTTACAATATATGTTTCTTTTCTTACTTAGAGTGAGAAATATTATTTAAAAAGGAATTCAACTCTTAAATGTAATATGTGCTAATATTTTAATTATGTGACTATTAAACAGATTTTCATTAACTGGATATCAAATTAGTATTTATACATAATCTGTTTAAATTTGAGCATAGTTTATTGAGACTACTGCAAGTAATAAAATGTTTATAAATTAGATCAGTGTAGGCTATATTACCCCATAATGCAAGAATTTCCATAAGTTGATAAACTGATAACATACAGTGAAGAAACAAACAGCACTACCAACTATAAGTGATTACATGAAAAATATCAGGAAACAAAATGAAGAAACATTATGGAATGAAAATTAAACTTGCTACTATTAATATTTAGAAAATATTCTTCATAATACAACTTTCAGTTAAATATATAGTAAACAAAACATGGAACTTTTCATATTACTATTAACTTTAAGGCAACTGGAGTTCTCAAAGATTTGGGAAAAAAGGTTCATCCATTTCTTTGCTCACATTCTTCAAGCTTGTCAGATTAAATTGTTTGCATGCAATTAACAGCAAAAAAAGTGACTGATGACTCACATTTATAGTATAACTGTTAATGCTATCATGCTTGGCTGTCAAATGTATAACTAATGTTTCACAGACCAAGAAGGATGATGCTAACAGTATTTCACATAAAATACAATTCCCACTTATTTAGTCTATCTGTGATATGCAAACCAATGGTTTGAATTTTATATTTTCAAATTATTAAAAGAGAAACAATCTTTTGTCTACTAATTTCAGATTATTTTGACATGCTACAATAACTTTCTTAGCCTTTTAAATATATATATATATTTCAGCAGCTATTATACGACAAAATTCAAAACATATGTTACACAACAGAAAATAGCATTTAACTGGATGATATATTTAATCTATATATAATTAGATACAGCAAAATTATTTAAGAACCCAAACTTAAAATAACCAAGCATGGACCTTTACTGAAATTTTGGGAAATTGAAATATACTCATTTGAAACTAACTTCTTAATTTGGCCAAGAATTCAAAAACATGGAAAAGGGAACTTGCTTAATTTGCTACTAAAGACGTAATTTACAATGAATATCTTATAGAAAGGCCAATAAAATCAAATTGGCATCTACTTTTATACTATCATTTAACCAAATATCAATTATAACTCAAAACGAATTAGAAACCTAATGCACATTAATATTTTTAATATATAAATTCAATTGCGCAAAATTACTAACACAGTGCTAATAACTAATTTATGTGAACTGATGCATATTTACAATTTTACTGCTTTGCCCACCACTGAATTCATATGAAAGAATTGGCCCTTTATTTTAATTAATTCAGGGTCCCCAACTGGTTTGACTAACAGGCCACTTTTGAAGAATAATACTGTTTGTACATCTTTGAAAATAACAACTATTTTCAAAACCAATCATTCCAGATTTATCTCATGACATGTTGTACTTAAAGTACATATGTATTATTTTTGCTATATACTTAGTATTTTTAAATATTGCATAGAATTGCAGTTTTTATTTATTCACAAATTGTTTTAAAATCAGCAAAAAAGAAATAAAAGTTACAAAAATTTAGCTTTTCAAGAGAAAAAAAAATATTAGCCTACAATTTAATCTGCAATTCAATTATTTGCCACTCTAATTCTAAATTGGTAGTAAAATTTTAAAATTCAAGAATTCTGAAAAAAAATTAAATTTAAAAACTATTTTATGAATTTTAATGTTTTGACAAAAAAACATCTCAAGCAGCTGCTTGCCATAGAGGTCTGACAGGAACCTGTCAGTATATACCACAGTGGAAGGACAACACAAACATACGTGTCCCTTTGATCAATAGCCAAGCAAGCTAACACTAGCATAAAACTTAGAAACAGACATGCTTTTATATACTTATAGCAAAGACAAGTACATTGTTTAGCATCTTGATCAACAATGTTCTTACAATGGGAAATCATTGATTAAGTTGCTGGTCTTAGTTAATCTTCAAGAATTAATGAGCTGGCATAGTCAGGGAGGTATCAGGCACCTTTAAAGATGTCCGCTAAAGAGAGATTTTATTTTACATGGAAGAAATATACCAAAGAGCCAAATCATTATGACCGGCACATTTTTATGAAAATCGAAGCAACTGCAGGTAAACGACAGCACGTGTGAAGGTCATGAAACAGCATAAATAACACCTGATACTGAGCTCTGTTAATCAATGCTATTCTTGTTCTTCATATGGGAAAGGCAGCGGATTTAAGTGAGTTTGACAAAGGCCAAATTGTAATGGCCAGATGACTGGGTCAGAACATTTCCGAGACGACAAGGCTTGTGGGGTGCTCACAGTCCGCCGTGGTTTGTACTTTCAAAAAGTGGTCCGAGGAGGAAAAACCCATGAACTGCTGGCAAGGTGTGGGCTGACCACAGCTCATCGATGCTAGAGGTGAGCGAAGGCTATCCCATATGGTATGAGCCAATAGAAGGGATACTATGCCATAACTTGCCCGTAATTAGAATGCTGGTGACAGGAATAATATGTCACAACCACAGTACATCAAACCCTGCTGAAAATGGGGCTGCATAGCTGCAGGCCGCTCCGAGTGCCCATGCTAATCTTGGTTCACTGTTGAAAGCACCTACATTGGGTATGTGAACATCAAAACTGGACCTTGAAAGATTGGAAGAAGGTTGTCTGATCTGATAAATCTCATTTCCTGTTGCACCATGTGGATGGCCAGGTATGTGTGTTGTTTACCTGGGGAAGTGTTGTCACTAGGATGCACTGTGGGATGAAAACAAGCTGGTGGAGGAAATGTAATGCTTTGGGCAATGTTCTGGAAAACCCTGGGTTCAGTCATTCATGTGCAGGAAACAATGTCTACCACCTACTTAAATATCATTGCAGACCAGGTACATTCTTTCATGGCAACGGTAATTCCCTCTAGTAGTGCCTTCTTTCAGCAGTATAACGTGCCATGCCACACTGCCCAGATTGTTCGAGAATGTTTCGTGGAACATGAGGAAGACTTCCAAGTATTGCCCTGGCTCCCAAATTCCCAAGACATCAATTTAATCATGCATCTGTGGTTTGCACTGGAACAGCATATCCTATCTGTGGGGCTCGACCACGTAACTTACAAGAGTTAAATGATCTGCTGGTAACATGTTGGTACCAGATACCACAAGACACCTTTAGAAATCTTGTAGCATCCATGCCTTGCTGGGTAAGAGCTGTTTTGGTGGATGTGGAGGACCAACATCATATTAGGCAGGTGTCATAATGTTTTGGCTCTTCAGTGTATATTAGTTGAAATCACCCCAGGATATGGCAATTGTTTTCTTCTAAAAGGTTTCAGATATGTAGATTTTTGGTTCTGGAATACGTAAAACATAAAAATAAAAAGTTCTGAGATTTACTGCAGTGACAGAGTACACATTGTGTCATGCAGGCCATGTGTTGGGGACCCTGGCATAACTTAAGTTTCTTATCCAATATTTGGGTAAAAAATTCCAATGGTAATGAATGATGAATTTGTCAAAATTAATTCTTCACATAATAAAATAATAATGCACGTGCCCATTAAAGCAGTTTTATCAAAAAGAAAAAGCATTTTTAATATAGTCTGACATAACTATACAAGAAGCCATTAAAATCTTTGCCACAGTTTACAAGTACACCTAGCTTAAATAAGCAGTGTATTGCTTAACAGAGTTATGGCCACTTTGGAATTATATAAATAATTTTATTATTATGCTATATATTTGGAATAAATCTATATATCAATATGCACATAAAAAGAAGTTCTTATGACTAGGTCTAATAATCCAAAATGATTCTGTTATTAAAAAAAAAAACTACAACTAATCTGTTACTGATAAACTACAAAAATATAATTTTTAATATTATTCTAAGCTAAAAACTTCATTTTCAACATTATTTCTTACCATAAATTGTGAAGTATAAAATCTCTTTTCTTCCCTTCCCTCTCCCCAAAAAGGAGTTAAAAAAAATGTTTTGAAACATAATTTCATATTCTTTCTATATGGTTTAGATATAGAAGTGGGGCATGGAGTAGAAAAAATACACCAGTATTGGTCCAGGCTTAGATGTTACTTTCTTATTACAGTAAATTATTACTGCTTACAATTAGTTCTAAATGTTTTCATTACAACTACTGTTGTTCTAAATTAATACTAAAATTGATGCATTATACTAACTGAGTTTAAATTACAGTTCAATGAGAAATTCTTACCTAGTTTGAATCCTCGCCAGTCTTGAAGCCAGATAAGTGATAGTGGACCATAAATACCAATATGAAGCTTTTGATATTTTTAAAACTATTTTTATACTAATTTTAACAATTGTACTAAAACTTCTAAGCTTTTGATTTTTAATTAAAATATTATTTTCTATGACTTAAATAACAGCAGTTACTATTTATTTGATAAAGTACACTTTAAGCCTGACCAATACTGCTGTAACTTTAAGGCACTTTATGTCATAAAAATATATTTTTATAAATGGAAAGTGTGAAAAAAAAATACTAGTTTAAATATGGATTTAAAATTTTGCACAAAAATTCTTAAAAGTTGTTAAAAAAATGTATGTACATATATCTTTATAATAATTGGAAAACACCAGTGATGTATTTAAAAACTTTCCACAAAATGTTAATTACAAAATGTTTGTATGAAAAAAAGTTAAAAAAACAAAAACAAAAATATAAAAAAAAATACATTTGTTCATAATGATACAGGAAAACTATTAAACTTATCCTGAATTGTACACAAGAGGAAATACATAAATTTGAAACTTTAATATTGTTAAAATTAAGAGAATATATAAAGCATCATGAAAGTGCCACAAATGCAAGGCTTAAGCAATAATAGGTTTAATACTTTATGCATGCAAATAAGGACGTTCTTTTCAAGAAATGTGTTTTAAATTTTAAACATTTAAGAAACAACTTACAATTCTAAATTCATTAGGGATAACTTGAAATGTAAGAATAATTCCCTCATATATATATTTAATTGAGAAGTAAACAGTTCAACCTTCAAACACAATATTCACAAATATTTAAAATTTTAAGTAAAATAACTTTTTCTTATCATCTGAAACATGATAGATGAGAGCAATTTCTAAAAATTAAATTCGTTTGAAGTGATTTCACTTTTATGTTGTTTTTAAATTATTTAAAGTTCAGGAATATTTTGCTTGAATACTAAAATGCTTGATAGTCAATTTGCTCAAGAATCTAAACTAATAAACAAAATACTACAAATTGCTAATTATATTTATCAGTTTAAGATTGATATATTACTTAAAATATATACATTTTATTCAAACATTTTACTCATATATGGTTAATAAGTAGGAAAATTAAAATTTATCATTTCAAGGATTCAGCAAAACAAACTTAATTTTTAATGCCACTGTTTCTATCTAAACATATCAAAAAATATGACATCACAATATTTTTTGCAGAAAGCACAACTGAAGAGCAAATCATGCCAAACCTATCGTGTTTCCTCTTCAAGTTTATTTCAACTTCATTTTAATTATTAATATGTGAATCAACATTTAAAAATCTACAAATTAAAACATATTTGACATATTTCATTTTTGTTAGCATCCTACAAACTTTTTAATTACTGAAAGATTTTTCTTTTAAGACTGTTTTTATGAAAGTTTAAGACAGTGATTAGGACATCATAATTGCTTTAAGAAATCAGTAAAACATTTAACTTAATGTCATATTTTTTATGATATCATTGCGAATTATTCAATAAGATGAAATATATTTCACATGAAAACTGCTAATTTTATTTAAATAACCAAAATCAAATTAATCATAAGAATCAAAAACATTTTGTACAAGACAAATAATTTTTTTAGCATCTTTATTATATATTATAAAAATGTAAAAGGTAGAATTTAATTATAAATAGCAAAATATTCTTGTCTTATGAACTAATTTGCTATGCTGTATTGCCTAGAAAAATAAATCAAAAAGACAAGAGAGTGTGAAATAAGTAAAGTTGATGGACTAAACCAACTGTTTCCACATGAAGTTGCATAAATGCAACAGTCGAAAAACCAAGACAGTATTAAAGATCTATATTGCTACAAGTGCATACAGAAAAACAAAATCACTGTTCCAGTTAAGAAAAAGGTTGCAAAATATCAAGAGTTGAAAAAAATGGGAGAACAGCTATCTCTTTTGAAAAGCCAAATTGAAAGAAATTTAGGCTCTTTTTGTAACAAGTGCATGAAAATAGTTAAGTAACTGCATTTTGCATCAAACTTCTGTTCTGGCTTTCGCCTTTGAAGAATCTCTGGATGCACATCTTTTAATAATCATGGATAGTATTAGAAGCAATATAAATATTCCTATTTATAAATATGTAGTGAAAAAAGTGGTAAAAAAACAAGTGTCATTTGGACTCTACTTATCTTTATAAAATGCCACATTTGCCCAGAATACTATCAGAAATTGACCAATATTATTTATGTTTCAGTTATGATCAGTGGTGTTTATGCTTATACAAATAGAATATTATTGAAAACAACAACAACAACAAAAAAAAACCCAACCAATTTATAACTTCCTAAAATAAAACCTTATAAAATTTTGAAACTGTGTGAAAAAAAAAAAATCACCGATAATACAGAGAACATTAAAATGAAATCCACGGTTAGTGATAAAAACTAAACACTGTTAGCACAAAAGCATGCATGCATTAGATTTTTAGTCTACCCATGTGCATTTTTGGTTGACCACAAATGAATTTTTTAGCATATGTACATGCCTGCTCATTTAGGTCACCTTGAATGTTCCTACTACACAGATATAAAAAAATTTTGTAATTTGGCAAATACATATTGCTTCTGGCAGTGTGTAAAAAACATGCTTGGTCCTGTGGACCACATGTATCACTTACATAGTCATTTTTATAAAATATACATTTAACTTTTTGAGCTGCATCCTGTTTATATTTTTTAGGATGAACGTTCAAAGCATATATGTTTTAATAAATATGGATGCTGAAGCCATAATATATGTATGAAGCCATTAATATTGTATTAAATATGCATTGAAAATGAATATGAAATTACTTTTTATGGCCTTTTTCATAAAAACTTTTTCTGCAATATAATGCATATTATATTTGTTTATTCTTTCAAAAAAAAAGTTTGAAAATTAATGTTCAGAGCAAAACTTTTTTTAAGAGCATTCATTAGCTTTCAGTTTAAGGTTGGGTAAAATGAGAAATGCCCACCCTTGGGTTAAAATCTTTACAATGGCTTTGGCATATTGTGAAAACTGGAAAGGAAAGATCAGTTAAAATCATCTATCCTCACCAGACATTGTTGTGAAGAAGGTTTTATTAGAACAGTAAGAACCAAAGAAGTCCATATCTTATAAATTAATACCTGAAAAGTTAACAAAATGGCATGAACTGCCTTTCAGTCAAAAGCAGTGGAAACAGTGAAGCAAAACCAGAGACTTACATGATCCAGCATACCACCAAGAAGTGCTGTTATAACAAGCAGAATTCCAAATGGATCTCATACCTTCTAAATGTTTCCCCCACTGTATAAAATCATCTTGAGTAGCATATTTATTTAAACTAATAAATTACTTGATAAATTAATGATAAAATGTTTGAATGAAAAGCAGTCAACAAAGTTAAACACAATTAAAGCAAAGGTTTTAAATATAACATTTTTTCCCCATGTAACAAAGGACTGTCACACATCATCTATCAGTACTAAACAGCCTAGGGTAAATATTAATTTGTAAGAGTTTTAGCAAGTTTAACTTGTATCAGTTTAATATAAAACCACCAACTTTTTGTATTCCTTTTGGCTAAGGATAGTTGCATTGCATACTAGATGAAAAATTTAAGTTATTGATATGACATGCTTTAACACTTTCGAGGTCTAGTGACAATTATTTGCCTTTCTATTGACATTCTTCAAGGTCAAGTGAAAACTAATTGTCACTAAATTTTTAACATATCCTATATGAGTTCTGCACATCATATAATTATACAGTAAATGCTAGGTTTTGACATCCCTTGAGGATCATTCTGAAACTTTAGATTTCCTTAGGTGTCAACAAACGTTGAGTGAGGCTTGAAAATTTAGAGATGTGAACTAAAAACCTGACTTTAAATGGTTAATATATTATGGTATAATTATGACAAAATGCAATTTTAATGTGAATGTTGAAGTTTTGCCATTGAAATTAAAGATAAGAATAAGACTGCCAAGTATATAAAAATAAGAAATTTACCATTGCTTTTGGTGGAAGTTACGATTAATTGCAAATATTTAAAGTTGTCTACTTTTGATACACATTCATACATATTTAAAGTTGCTAATTAAAAGTTACTACTATCTCACATTAAGGAAAAAAACACTAATTATAATTATCAGCATCTTTAAGCAAAGTACACTTTTGCTTGCTGATGTATATTTTACAGGAACTATGCCATTTTTCAAAGCATGCTCTGAGAAAGTGGGCTTCATATACTAATGAAACAAGCATTAGTGAATGGAAGCATATTTCTGATTAGGTTCTGCATTTATGTGAGGCAATAATGTCTTTTGATTTGTTTAATGAGTAAATATTTGTGAATGTGTGTTAAACTAGAAAAATAACTAGAACATTAAATTTGTATCTGACAGGTTGGGCTGTTTTACCTCTGAGCGACACTTTTTTGCACACAATGGGCTAAATGGCCAGGTCACAAGGACCCTGAAGACTCAGAGAAGGTTGGAGCGTCTTCTTCCAGCATGTTCTTTAACGTGCACAGGGTAAGACTTTCCCGCACACGGGGCCACGACTTAACATCCCATCCGACAGATGGTGGCCTTTCCAAGCCCATAGGTGTCCCCTACTGACTGTGGGCAGGGTGGGGAATTTTACAGAGATAAATCTCAATGCTGACCCAGCTGGGATGTGTCTGACGATTTTGCATTTTTTTAAATGAATTTTTCGACACAAAAGTTAAATTAACAAATGTTAATTTATAAAATTTTCTTTACTATCACTGGAACTGAAATGAAATTCTTTGGTGTCATATTATTTGTTGATATGCATGTTAATTCCAAATGCAGAGCTACATTGGTTTCAAAAATTAATGGACAAAAATAATGATCCAGAACAAGAAATATAGAACATAATGCAAAATTCAGGCAGGAGATGAATAAAATCTATGAAGTTCAGCATCATTATGCAAAATGACAATGGTATCAATAGATACATTCAAATTAATCTGTATAAACAAAGATATAAACACACACTAAAAAGTGAGTGCAGTATTATGTGGCTGACAGACAAGGACATATTTGAAAATAGCTGCAGAGTGAGAATTCTGGCAAGGAAACGATTAGATGACTCACAGAAACAAAAGAACATTGGGCACCTTAAAGAGACAAAGTCAGATAGAGAAAATAAAATGGCTGAATGTCAGCCAAAGCACAGACTATGGGGTTAGTTTCAATAACCATAATTGGGAAGCAAATTCTTGGGCAGTGGTGACTTCAAGCCCATCACCAGAGAGGCCATTATGCCACACTACAAGCTTTAGGGCAATGAGACTTTACACTGTGCTGTCTGAATCAAGACTTTGCTGTGTCCACTGGAAGCAAATTTTTGCCTAAGCATAAGAATGCATGAATGTTGTCTGTATGGCAGATGACTAATGGCTTTGTTTCTCACTGTACTCATGACAGGATTGTCCCTATGAAATGATTCTAGATACAGATTAATATGGAGAAAGGTTGACATTCAGTACTGCCCAAGGAAAATTATGGATAGAGACAATCGTGGTGATGGCAGGTGAGTACAGTTAGGAATTTCTCTTCATAGTAATAACAATCTGCACATACTGCAGAATGAATCCTATGTCAAGCAGGATCCAGTTGCAACTGGGGAAACATTCTTCTTACTGTTGATAATGGGAAAAAAATCAATATACTCTACTCAATAAAATGCAATTAATATTCAGCATTTAAAAGTCAACTATTGAAATACTGAATGCTGACATTTTCCTTTTTTGTAAACTCTGTTGCAAAAGTGAGAAAGCAACATTTTAGAACTTGAACAAAATAAATTATGAATATTTTTAAGTTCTTATTTAAATTTTTAGGTGAACTAGAAGAATAGAGTGAAAAAAAATCAATATTCAGATCTGCGGAAAATGAAAGTTTTTTTTTTGTTTACAACTTACACTTAATATTTACACTTTATATTTTTTTACACTTATATTTACCTAAATAATTCAATTTTATAATGATATGAGAATAAAAACACCCATGTAGATTGCTAATATTAGCTTAGGTGTTAAAAGGTACTAATAGATTTTTACTTTTATTTTATTTAAAATGAACTAATATGCTTACAGAGTCAAACTGTAGTGAATACATGTTTAAAACTGAAGATTACATTTAAAGTTTAATCATTATATTTAAAATTTAATACTTCACATTCTAAGTTTTCACTTGAAGTAATGTTGAAGAGTGTCATTTAGAATTGTATATATGATTATTCCCTGTTTACAAATTCTTGATCAAAAGTGTAAAATTCTGTAATCATGAGTTTCTATAATATTTAAATATATATATTAATTCTCAATCAGATCGGTAATAAAATCTGCATATTAAAGACTAATTGTTGTTGCTAAAATCAATAATTTTTCTTAATAAGATTTTTATGATTTTGTGAATTACAATGACAGTTATACCATTTAACTATTTTTTTTTGCCCTTAACAGTAGGAACTTCATCAAAATTTGTTTGTGTTTAGACAAAAGAAATTATTGCAGAATTTCATAATTTGTAATTAAAACAGTTCCTATTTTTATATTTTTAAGTAAAAAATATATAATTTCAATCAGCTGCTATACAATAGTTTTAAAAAACAAGTGTAATATGCTCAAGCAGCAAAATACTAATCACAAAAAGATTTATATGTTGGCAATTGCTAAGTTCTATAAATCATTACAACAATAATATACTGTAATGAAACATTTACTTCACTCTATATGCATTGCAGTATTACTAATGGTCTTTTTGACATATTAAGTAACAACTCAAAATTTAATTTCAGATTACTAAATTATGCCATTATTCAAAATTATAGCAAGATTTTAATTTATTATTCTCTATTCTAAAAAGATTTCCATAAAATTTTCCATTTTAATAAGAATCAAAGGTTATATTTTTAATTTACAACTGTTTTAATATGGGTTTTATAGAAAATTATTATTTGATACATGGCTTTATATTAATCTGATATAAGTTTATTAATTAAACTGCTTACAGTTTTTGCATAGCTAACCATACACGATTTTGTTTTACAATGGAAAATGTAACCGTAATAATACAGTTTTAATTTCTATGGCTACTAATCCCTTTTTTATTCTGAAGGCAATTCATCTTTGCTAACTATGGAACATTAAACAGAACACAAGGTATGCAAAACAATAAACAACCAAAAAAGCAGTAGAAACTAAACATAAGCTGTTTTTATTATTAAAAAGCACATGCATATAGAATATGAGATACGTTCCTTTCAATGCACATTTAGTTACACTAATATATTGTCCAATAAATTTTAAATCACATGAAATAGTTTAAAACAAACTACAATATTTACATGCTTTTAAATCAAAACCAGATACCATTGCTTTCTAAATTTTATGATTACTTCTGATTCCAAATTTAATATATTCAGAAGTTCTTGAATTAAATAAATTTGTAGATCACTAGCAGCCAAGTAGTTCAGTGGGTAGCATGTTAAGCTTAATTAAGTTACTAGATTTGTTTTCTATTGTTCTGTTTTTCTGTTGAATATTAACTAAACTCACAATCTTACTTATATATGATTAATATATTTTGCTACTGTCACATTTCCATGGAACAGGTCTACTTGAAGCTTTTTAAAACCTTTTCCCAGTTAAAAACATGATTTCCATATGTAACTAAAATTTTACAGTATACATTAAAAAGCTATAGGTTTCTTTTCTAAAATATTTGTTGCTTACTTCTTTCTAAACTACACTGATTTACACAAAAACTGAGAAATTTAATTAGAACGGTAAATACTCTGGAAATAAAAAAAACTCAGTTTTTAACAAACTGTTAAAACATTTAACACACTAGAATTAAGTCAATTTGGTCTTTATTATAATTCAATCAAGTTGTTCAACAATATCAACATAATTACCAATCTACAGAGATATGCAAATTTCAGATTTATATATTTCACAATACAAAATATTGAAATAATGGCTGCATAGCTCATAGTAATATCATCATAATCTTTCCCAAAGTGGGCAATACCGCCCCCTGGGGGGAGCTGGAATGATCCAGGGGGTCTGTAGTAGCCTCGGGTGCAATTGGGAGGCGGTAGAAGCATAAAAAAAGAAGGGAAGATAAGAAAATTTTGAAAAACCGTTCGTACATGTTTCACCTGTTGTGTAACACAGAGTTAAGTCGTAGTGATTACTTTATTTTCCAAATAAACATATAAAATACAAGTTATAACCGATCAGTGGTCAAGTCCGCCGACAGGTCTTATCAAAACAAGTGTTGGCAGGCGAGTGTGTCGCACATTGTCGGGAAATCCAGCATGGATCGGCAGGAATATGTGCGTGTAATGAGAATGTTACTATGGTTGATTTTAATAAATAATTTTATAATTTCAAGCTTCAAGGTGTCTTATTTACAACAACATCTTTCTTTACTATGTTGTAGGATGTAGGTAGAAATATAGATATATAAAAGAATGCAAATTTGTCACTGTATCTTTCTGTTTGTTCGCTTAAAGAAGGTAGATTTCCAGGGGGGTCCTGAGCAAATTTTTTTTTTCTAAAAAGAGGGTGGTAGGACAAATAAGTTTGGGAACCTCTGGTCTAGAACAACAACAATTCAAGATGATTGTTTCCTATCCCTAACTGCAAGGTGCAATAGAATGATATCAGTGCACCAACTTGCATCGGAGCTGTCAGCTACCACAGAAAGGACAGTATCCAGAGCAACTGCATCCCAACAAATTCGTGAAAGAGGGTTACATGCTAAAAGACTTGTACTATGCATACTACTAACCTAAGCTCATTGCAGCCAGCACCTTACTTGGCCCAATGGAGACGGGTTTCCTTTTCAGATGAATCACGATATAAGCATAAGTAGTGATTCTTGGTGCTAATGCATCACGAGAGAGCATGGGACACAATAATCATTCCTTGAATATTCTGGAATAGGAGTTTTGGTGGGAGTGGCTCATTCTGGGGAAGTATCACTATCAATTGCTGCACTGACCTGCATGTCTTCTCAGGAGGGACTCATAACTGCCCTAAGATACAGAGGCAAGATCCTGAAGCCTTATGTGAGATTTTTTTTTTAGAGGTGCCATTGGGTCAGAATTTATGATAATGCTAAACCACAAAGAGCACAGATAGTGGAGGGATACATTGTGAGTTAAGATATCCAAAGAATGGATTGGCCAGTGAGATCCCCAAACCTAAATCTCATTGAACATGCATGGGATGCTTAGGGAAGGCAAGTTGAAAATCATCAACCCCTTCCAAGGACCCTTCATAAGCTGAGAAATGTTCTCATAGAGGAATGGAATATGCTACCCCTGCATTGTTGGATAACCTTATTAGAAGCATGAGAGCTTGTTGTGCAAGCTGTATTGCTGTTAGGGGTAATTATACTTCTTACTAAATAATCTTTGGCTTAAAATTTTCTTGAAAAATATAGTTTTATTAATGACACTAGCAAATAAAATGAAAATAATAGCTTATTAAAAAAAAAGGAGCTACTATTTTTACTTTACTGTGTCTGTAGATTCAACTTTTTCATTTTAAGAGATGAAAAATCTTTGTAGGTTGGATAGGTATTAATAAGGTATTATAGGGACTAATAAAATTTTAGTATCTAGTAATCAGTTTTTGAATCTTGCATTAGTTTGAATTTCCACCATAAGAGAGTATCATATTTGGAAAATTGCAAAACTTTTATCTTTAAAAATGAGCAATCTATATTCATCACAAGTGATTGGACATTCAAGAAACATATTTTTCAATACATCTATTTAACCTATTAAATCTTTCCATCAAAAAATGATATTTTTGCATTTACTGATGAGATTTGGTTTGCAACTCCAATTATGTTTTTTAGCAACTACAGTGTACTGGTTAAGACTCTAGATTAAAAAACGTTGATCCTAATTTTCAATCACTGACCACAGGGGAAACAACTTGTTGGTAGCTTAATGATATGGTGTCTATAAGGGTTTCCAAAAGAATGAGGAAGGTATGTCAGCAATAAATGAGTTGAACAGAGAATATGAAAGAGTACTTACTAACATGGCATGATGTGACCAAAAGTAATAGTTTCTGTTCAAGAAAGGCAGAAAAATAATTGTATACATTTTGCTGTTTGTTTTGATTACAGGTAGATAGGCACTGGGCACACAAGCATACATTTGCATTATGATAAACAGTCACTTTATACAGATCTTGCAATAGCTTTCAAGTCTGCCAAATGATATTATTGAGATAGATGACTACATTATTCTTTAAAAGGGAATAGCTTAGCTCTGGAGAGAGAAAAATTAAGCACTCAAAGCATTCATTTGAAATTTCTGAAATGCACTATCCCTGCAAAAAAGAAAATAAAATTGCTTTTGTAGTAAATCATTCACTAATTGAGCACTGTCAGCTATTAGCAGATTTCTTACTGTACTATTTTTGGCAGTTTCTGACCATATACAAGAGTGTAGGGAAGTCTCTTTGTATATGCTATTAGGCAGTAGGCTTCAACTTTCAAGTTCTTGTTAGATCAAATTCTTTAAGATTCAATCTACAGACATATTTTAGAGATCACTTTCAATTTTCATACTGCAATATTAATAACGTTTGAAACACTATTCCATAAGAACATGCTTAATTCGTTATCCAGCAGAGGAGAGCTTATTGTGAAGCATTTTATAACAGTTATAACTGGTATGGATCTTGAAGCAGGGCAGGCAGGGTGTTTTGAGGGGGATCTGGGCAAGCAATTAGTGTGGCCTCAAAGTTATATACATCTATATATTATACTTATTTTATGTGCATGGTACAGAGAACATCCACACAGAATTGTCAAAAATTACTTTTGAACATATTTCACAACTTAGATCCCTTAAAGATTTGAATTACTGAATTTTCACTATCAAACCAGGGGCCCTGGGTGACTGCGCCAGTACCAGCGTGTCTTTAAGTAATAGCATTAACGTTGAAATGAAACTTTTCTAGTAGTACACCTAATTCCTGTCTAACACGATAGATACATTTTTCAAAAGATTAGTGTAAAGTGAACTCATGTTATCAGTCATGAAATTCTCAAAAGAAATAATGTAAATGGGAGGGGAAGCATTCCAGAATCCTAACTGATTGACATATTTTAAATTTTATTCTTTATATTAAATTTCATCTACGGAACTTATTTTTACAGAAAAGAAGAAATGATAAAATTAGAAACCAAAAACGGCTAAATCATGTTTAATTTTAATACATGGTACATGTAGATGATTGTTGAGTAATGAAGAATGAAAACGAAAATTGATTGTTGTAAATTCTATCGTCAAGTAATGGTATGACAAACTGTATGTTTGCATGTATGTACTCTACGATGTTACAAGTTATAATCTTGAACCAATCAGGGCGAATTTGCATATGTATACATTGTCATTGATCAACAATTAAAATGTTTTGCATTGTTTACAAATATATTGCATGTTACTGCTATTTAAACACATTATATATATAGGAAAAATCTTCCTTGGAAGTGCTGGAATTATGAACAGGGATAAGCCAGATAGGTGAGACAAGAAAAGCATCCAATGTCGAATTTGCATATGTATACATTGTCATTGATCAACAATTAAAATGTTCTGCATTGTTTACAAATATATTGCATGTTACTGCTATTTAAACACATTATATATATATATAGGAAAAATCTTCCTTGGAAGTGCTGGAATTATGAACAGGGATAAGCCAGATAGGTGAGACAAGAAAAGCATCCAATGTATCTTCTTATATGGTAGATACAATAACATAAACAATCATAGAAAAGTTGAAAAAAATAAAGAAATGAGAAATCATATTAAATTGAATGATCAATTGCATTATGGTCAAGAACCAGTTCCATTTTACAAATATTAAACTGAAATCGCATTAGCAGAATTTCTGTCAGTTGGGGACTGGGTGTACCATATTCTGCTACTCACAAATAAAAAATGTGGCTAGTGTTTTTCTTCTAACATTGTTATGACCTTTTCTTTGTAGTCTTAAAATAATTTCATTGTCCTGAGATTGTCTAAAAAGTCAAAAACTCGCAGAATTGTTAACTTTAATTTGCCATGACCTTTTAAGAATTACCAGAAGCATGCTTTGCAATATTCTCCCACTGCAAAGTTTTTTTTTTCAATAAGTAATTATTTTTCCTAATGATAACGTTTACAGTTGGTTATAAAATGCAAATAACAAGAAAGCCATTTAAATGTAATTTTATATTTACTGCATTAACAACACAGCTACTTTACATTTTGAAATGTAGAAAATGTGCAAATTACTCCTTAGAAATAAAAATCACAGAATCATTATTTCTAGAGACAGCATCCTTATTATCTTAACATCAGCCACAATGAATCATGATAATATTTCAAGACAGTGTCATAGCAGTACATATTCACAGAGCATTTCCACATGCATAATTTGTTATCCAAGTTTGGGTTAAATATTCATACTTTACTCATTTAAATATTAATAAATTACAATTAGGACAAATTTATTTTAATGGTTATTATGTTTATTATATAGAAACAATTTGATGTAAAAATGTTAAAAGTTAAGAAACAACTTGAAAGTAAAAAAAAATGTAGAAATAACTATAGTTTTACTATAATTTTTAAAAAATTAAACAGCATTTTAGCCATGTAAAATTATGCATTTTAAATTTAAGCATAAAAATATTACCTTGTTGATTTTCACTAATGAGCATCATAAAATGAAACTTTTATCTAGCAGACAATATTATCTGTTTTTCGTTTATTTACCATTTATTAAGAACATTTATTTAACCATTTAATATTTATTCAAGTTTTTATCTTTATAATTTAACCAACATTATTTAAACTGGGTTGACACCAACAGTAAGTAATGATGGATATACATTTATTCCAAAAAATCTTTTGATAAAAGTTAAAACTTACAAAAAATATATCCAATTAGTAATATTATATCTAACATAAAAATGAAAATAAAAAAGTGAATATTATTTTCAAATTCTAATTTCCTTAACTTCTTAAAAATATTGCTTGAATTTTTACTGATAAAAAAATCCACTTTAAAATTAAGGTCTATAATCAGGGTACATACAGAAATATTAGTGGAAGAATGATGGGCAGAAGTTGAGAGATTTAAGATAAAATTGTTTTTATCATTTTCAAACATTTGGGAAAAAAGATTAATATTTATATACAGACTGATATTACTAGACCTTCCCCTCACTACCCCTTATAGACAGTTGTATCAGAATAATATGATCACCCACCATACATATACTATGGTAGGTGATCATATTATTCTAATATACGACTGTGTATATCCCTAGCAATAGTAAACATTTACAAAGTTTTGCCTTATCACTGAATGACAACTGTGTCAGAAAAAAACAAGAGAAAGTCTATTACCAATTTATTTGTCCTCTAACCCTTTCAGTGCCATATATAAACAACCAAAAACTGTTTTTTATTTTTAAATAAATATCTAATGATTTACATGATTTTTTTTTCAAGTAAAACTTCGATGTAATAACATCAGATATTCTTTTGACATAAAAGAATAAGTAATAATAATTGAAATGAAAAATTACTGGCCATTTATTTAGAATAGGATATGGGCATAGCTTTGACAGGGTTAAACATCAAACATTGTTTTAATTTTTTCCCAAGCATAAGTTTTTTAAACCAATGCATACTAATACTCTTCAAGCTGTTGAGAACATTTTCTCAGAATATTGAAACCTTTTGATTAGATGCACTTTAAAGGTAGCATATTGTTCATTTGTATATATACTTCACTGATGAATTTAGAAGTTGCCACTTTTTTCAAATTTTTCAAAACTTCAAATTTTTTGTAATAAATTTGCCTTTATTACCTAATTTTTCAACATTTCACTGAGCAGGCACTTTTCAGTATGAAATATTGGGCTGTTTTGCCCCACAAGACTTCAAGGCACAGTACTGTCTGGGAAAGAGACCCACAAGACAGCTGTTAAAGGCTAATAATAACTTCCATCAAAGCCATATAGTAGAATTTTAAACATTCACATGGTATGGATTCACTTACATACTGTGCCACAGTATAACGTTTCATCTAATGAACTGAAGTTTTCCCAAGCTCATTGGTGTTTCCTTTCTCATTCAAGGTTAAGTGTATGTGAGTGGAGAAAATCTCCATGCTGGTACTGTTATAATAAACCTGAACCGAAGGTTATGAATCTGACACAATATTGAACTTGTACCATGCATCCTCAGTATGTTCAGAATCATGAAAAAAAAGAGTATATATATATATAGATTTTCACAAAGAACACAAAGAACTGTGTAAATGTAAACATTCTATCACAAAATTTTGTAGTTTAAATAACTGTTTCTTTTAATATCCGCTCTTTTACCTTCAAACATATCTACAATATTATCGGCAGGCAACATTGTATGATAGGTGAAAAAGATCTAATTTCTTTTTTTTAATTTAAAAATTAAAAAATTTACTATTGTTTTGACACTGAAATATAGCTATATTTCAGTTTATATACCTACAAATAACATTTTTTATATATGCTTTTATCAAAGATAGCTTTATAACAAAAAAAAAATTATATCTAAATGATTCAGTACATTATAACTACACTATTCCTAAAAAGTTAAGCACGGATCAGCAAAATGTGCATAACTCGAAATCCTCCTCCTCCTCCTCAAGCAGCCATGGGCTAAATAAGTCCAAGCACACCATGCAATTTAGTTCTCCAAGCATATCTGTCCTGAGCTACATCTGCTGCATCCGGCCACTGCACACCAATTCTAACAAGGTCCTGTTTGACACTGTCTGCCTATGGCATCCTAGGCTTCCCCCTCTTTCTGATGCCTTTCATAACCCTATTTGCTAACCTATAATTATCCATATGGGCAACATGGCCAAACCAACGAAGTCTCTGTCTGCACAATATGGTGCTTAAAGGAGGATGCTGATTTCTTTGCCTAACTTCGTCATTACTTATATAGTTGTACCACCTAATGCCCAAGATACTGTGCAAGCATCTAGGATCAAAAGCATCAAGTTTCCTTGTTTACAAAGCATCCAAGTTCCACTACCATAACTAACCCTAGAAAGAACCTAACTATTATAAAGTCAAATTTTAGTCTTTAGGTGTATACACCTATTTCTTCACACTCTCCATAGATTCTTAAAAGTCCTGGAAGCAATCCCTATTCATCTGTTAATCTCATGCTGTACATTATCAGTATCTGTTACATAGCTCCCAAGATAATTAAACTGTGACAACCTGCTCAAGACTGCAACCATTCAGGTTAACTTAATCACAGCCTGCCTCACCAATATTCATCACTTTAGTTTTCTCTCTATCACCAAACCTACTCTACTACCAATCTCATCAACAACTCGAATGAAAGAGTTCATCTCATCAACATCATTTACCAAAAGGGCTAAATCATCAGCATAGTCTAAATCAGAAATTTTCAGATCTCCAGGCCATTTAAGGTCAAAATCTTTCCCTTGCAGGGAATTTCACATAACATAATCAATAACCAAACTAAAGAGAAAAGAAGACAAAATACACCCTTGTCAAACACCAGAAGCAATGCTAAACCAATTACTACAAGCCTTAGCAACACTTTTTTGAAATCAACAAAGCTAGTAACCAATGGTTTTTGAAACTCTAAACATTTCTCAAGAATCTGCCTGAGTGAAAATATTGTTCTAGACATCCCTTGCAACTTCTGAATCCACATTACTCAACCAGATTCTTAATTTCATTAAGCACAATCATGCAAAGAAATTTACCTGGAACAAAAAGCAGGCTGATACCCCTACATTTATCACAAGAACTGTGATCACCTTTTTTAAAAATAAGGATAATAATCCTTAGGAACAAGGATATAATAGCCAAGGAGGCTATTATATCCTTGTTTCTAAGGATTTCTGATAAAATTCTTAGGAACAATGCCTTTTTCATAAAAGATATTCAAAATTTCAGTCAGCCATGTGGTAACAGAAACATTCCCAGCTCTAAACATTTCAGTAGATAATTTCATCTACCCCTGGGGATTTATGTAGATTACGCTTAGAAATAGCCAAAATAACTTCAGACTGTGTTTTAGAGTGAACATTAAAACCAGTAATGCATCTGCTCAACAACTTCATTACAAACATGGGAGTAGAATTAACCACATTGCTTAGAACATCACTGAAATGCTCAGCCCACATAGCCATGACAGAATCCTCACCTTCTATAACCTTACCTTGTTTATCCTACAATCCCTGTATACCTGTCTGTTTTCGAACACACAAAACATTAACTATTTGGTATAGCTCTCTGCTGTTGTGCTGTCTAACTGCTTCCTCGGCTGTGTCAGCCAAGCCATCAACCCATAGATTCTTATCATAAGCTAACTGATCTTTTACATGCTTATTAAGTTCTCTGTAATGCTTTCTATTAGGACTAGGAAGATATTGATTAAGGACATTCCTGCATTTCTTCCTGAATAAGAAATAATTTCATTATAAATAATGACCCCAAAGGTCAAGTGCCTTATCACTCAAATAATTTTGCCTCCTCTGCTCCTTTTTCCCTGAAAGAGTACTGTTAGTTTCAAGAAAAGCCTGTTTAAAATGGTCCCATTCTTCAACTTCAGTAGTAAGCAAACCACGACTGTCATAATTACTAAGTAATCTATCATGGTTACTTAGTAATTATGATGTTAAGTTATATCAAGCTTTAGCTATAATTGGGTCTTTCAGAGCTTCAGAATTAAAGGCAAATTTTTTAACCTTAACACAACACATCTTAAGTTGCAGGACACTTTTAACAAAGGTAATGGTCAGATCCAGTTTCAGCTCCCCTATAAGACCTGGTATTCCTAACAGAAGTAGACTATTTGCTGTTAATCAATATATAATCAATCATATTCTTGTGCAACCCATCTGGTGCAACCCAAGTGTACTTATGTATGTTGCAGTGTTTGTAATAAATGTTAGTTATTCTCAAACCATTAAGTTTACTTACCTGTAGGAGACATTGCCCATTGCAGCTACCAATACCAAAAGGGCCTATCACCCCTCTCCAAAGGTCAGAGTCAGTACCAACTTTGGCATTGAAGTCACCTAGAACAAGGGTAATATCTCCTTTCATGACAGTATATTTGGACAATTTAATCAAACTTCATAGGAAGATAGAATCAAGAACTAATGTAGAACCAACAATGCCACTTCATACTCTCAATAAAATAATGCAGAGAATGGGAGTGCAATATAGTCCGCCAAGCAATAAGAACAATCTTGAGATCCTGTACGGTTTGGGGATGTGTGTTGAAGAAAGTTCAGGATGGTGACTCACTAAGCAGTTTTTAGTAGCAGATAGGAGTATTACATCAAGACTAGTACAATTTATAATGTGCTAAGTGAATAACCATGGTTCAATCAAGCAGATAGTGCCCTTTCCAATATCACCAGTTACTCCTTCCTTACAAAGGACAAGATATGAAAAAAGGCCTAATGCTAGCACATTGAGACAAACCATCAAATGCCCTAGCATGCTACTGACTGAACCATCTGTGCTTTCACCCATAGCAAGCTGGTTCTGTCCCTCACTTGAGAATCAATATTTCAAATTAGAAATTATCATGCATTTTTTCCTTCAAAATTAATTTTTGAAACTATTGATAAATGTTGCTACTTCTGAAAAACATTTCCATTGGCATCCTTGGTAAGGATTTTACTAAAACTGCTTTTTATTTTTAAGAAGCTTAATACAGATTTACAAAGTGTTACTATTAGCCATAGCATTTGTGTTACTAATTTGAACTGATGATCTGGAATATATTTAGTTACTGAAAACAATTGCAAAAAATTGCGAGGTAGCTCAGTGGTCAGAGCACCTGACACATTATCAGGGTGGTCATGGGTTAATATCCCACACTGCTCAAGACAATTTCTACTTTTAATGTTTAGCAGTTATACAAAACATTACCTCAAGTATGTGTGGTTCAGTCATTAGCATGCCAGGCTCATAATCTGCTGTTTCCAGGTTTGAATTCCAGCTGTGCCAGCACTGAGATATACAATGAGAGGACAATTTATTGTACAAAGTGTTGTCACCACACACACAACTAATAACGTGGAGTCTACTTTCACCCTCACAACAGTAGCAACACATTGTGGCATGGACTCTACCAGGTGTTGGAAACATTCAGGTGGTATTAAGGTCCATGATTCCTGGACAGCTGTTTGTAAATTACTGAAGATTACTGGTGGTGGGTTTTGTGCTTGAATGCATCACTCCACTTCATCCCACAGATGCTCAATATGGTTCAAATCCAGAAAGTGAGAAGGCCATTCGAAGGTTGTGAACTCACTGGAATGCTCCTCCAACCAGTCTTTTGCCCAATGGCAGTGATGAGACAGGGCATTGTTTTGGTAAAGAAAGCATCATGCTGTAGGAAATGGATAGCCATGAACAGGTGTAGGTGATCAGTGTGTACATGAATAACATATCACCAGGCTATGAGGCTGCAGTGGGCAAAAGAACACCCCCAATGGACCATGGAAGACTGGAAATGGGGGAGCTTGGTCTAATGAATCAAGTTTCCAACTACAATATGCCAACAGGAGGTGGCATCTGTGACATAGAGCACATGAGGCCATGGACTCCAGCTGTCAAGTCAGGGTCTGTGTATAGGAACAAGGGGCCCCAAGATGGCCCATATAAACATGCCCCAGAACATTACACCATCTCCACTAGCCTGTAACATCCTGACTTGACAGTTGGTGTCCATGGCCTCATATGCTCTATGCCACAAATGCAACCTTCTGCTGGCATGTTGTAGTTGAAACCTTGATTTATCATACCAAGCTACAAATTTCCAGTCTTCCACAGTCCATTGGTGATGTTCTTTCACCCACTGAAGCCTCATAGCCCTGTAACATGCTGTTAACAAGGATACTCGATGTGGGTATCAGCTGCTATAATCCAGTTGTACCATCATAGGTTGAATGGTTGCAGGTTTTGATGTAGTCTTGGTAAGCACATGTGATGGTCACATGCAGAAATTCCAGACGTTCAGCAGATGTGGATATGGAGAACCCCCATCTTCTTCACACTATCTGCCCATGATCAAACTCGCTTAGGTCACTGTGTTTACCCATCACAACAGTCACAGGTACACTATACAGCAGATAGGTATATGACCTATTTATACCCAGTAAAGGGTTTTGGCTGGGAGTATTATTGTGGTGGAGTAGAGCATGTGTGTGGATGGATGTAGTATTCATAATAAATTGGGCTTTCAGTGTATCTTTGCTAAACCATTGCCCTCAGTCAGAAAGGGGACACCATGGGCTTCAAAAGATTATTGTCTGTCAAATAGGATTCAAAGCTGTGGCACCATATGCAGGAGAACCATACCCTGTGCATGTTAAAGAATATGCTAGATGGCCTTGACAGGTTTCCATCTGTTTCTTAATAGTTGTCCAAATGGGTCCCTCCCCCCAACCTTTTCTGAGCCCTTGTGACCTGGCCATTTGGCTTTAATGTGCTAGAAAGATGCTGCTCAGAGGTAAAACTACCGAACTCTCCTTCAAAAATTAATCATTTTCTACTCCAACTTCGCCATCAACCCCTAACGCAGTTATCTTTTTAGCCTAATATTGCTTTAATGTAACATTTTTAGGTATTATTATGGACTTTTTTACTGGACAGTAAATGTTTGTGTGAGAAAAAACAGAATGATATTTAAGGATTTTTTTGAAGTATTGAAAATAAGAATTCAGTTATGACAAAATAGGATGAAGATTTCAGAGATTTTGAATAATATGGTTATTTCAACTTAATTGTTTGTAATGAAGATAGATGCATTACTAACTGTATTATAATTTGAAGTTACTTTGGCTATCCCCAAATTAAAATTGCACAAATTCACAGGGATAGATGAAATCATTACTGAAATGCTTAGTGCCTAAGTGCTGGGAATGTTTCTGTTGTCATATGACTGAGAGAAAATTTAGAATTTTTTTGTAATAAAATTAATAAGTTGTTCATAAGGATTTTATTAAAGTTATTATCCCTATTTTCAGAAATGGTGATTGCATTCAGGAAATTGATTGATTACTATCAGGAAAAAGGCTCTTATGAAAATTACAGGGGTATCAATCTACTTTATGTCCCAAGTAAAGTTATTGCATTATTGTGCTTAACAGAATTTGGTTGGACAATTTCAAGATGAAGAGCATAGGTTCAGAAGTGGTAAGGCATGGTTTGGTTGTTTGGGTTTAATGGTGCAACAGCAACTAGGGCCATATTGCACCAAATAATACAATAAACAGTAAAAGCTACACAGATAAAAGTCACATAACCCTCAACTGAAAGTTAAAACTACACACAAACGGGAAAAAGAAATGAAACTGGAATGATATGTGTATAATCAAAAACAATGCGTAAAAAGAATCAACAAGTGTAAAACTGAAAAACAAAAAAACAGGTGTAGAGGACCCATAAAAGCAACAAGACTAAACAGTAAAATATCATAGATGATAAAAATAACTGGAAACCTAAAAACTCGAAAGTAGGTGTTAAAAAACAATCATCAGATAAAAGATGGACGAATGTAAGGGGCTTGACCATAAAATTATGGAAGTTAAAATATATATGATGTTCAAGGGTAAAAGCAGGACAAGTGATTAAAATACGTTTAATGGCCAAAATGGCATCACAAAACTCATACTTAGGTTCGTTGTCTGCCCGAAAAAGAAAGTTCCGAAAAAGAAATGTGTGGTAAACGAATGGGTAAAGTATGAATAGTTAAAATATTTTCACTAAGACAGACTTGAGAAATGTTTAGAGTTTTAAAAATTTGTGGTTATTAGCTTTGTAGATTTTGAAAAGACTTTTGACTCTGATGATCCTCATAATTTATATTTCATCTCAAAATCATGTTGTATATCTTTTACCATGCTCTTATAATGTTCATTTGTCAAATATTAGTGTTAAAATTTTACAAACTATGATGTTAAAGTCAAAAAGGTTAACTTTGGAACAAATTAGACATTTAACACGTATTTCTGAAATTTGCATAATGAATTTTTCACATAAGGAATTTTTTTGTGGAATGAATTAAATTCATTATACAGGGCCCATTTACAAAAGTGGAGCAACAACTGTATATCCATTTATACTACGCAATATGAATATTTATAAAATGTGAATAAAGAGAATATCTACATATATATATATTCAACCACAATGAAAAACTGCTTCTTTGTGGAAGTTCTTTTCATTTCACCAATTTCAGTAAACTGTTGCAAAATACCATTTATGGTGCTTATGCTATATTTTAAATTTGCAGTTATCACATCTTATCAAACAAAATGATAAAATATTTTATTAAACTGAAACAAAACTTACCGTATATTTCCGCAGATAAGACGACCTTCAGATAAGACGAGGTATAAATTTTCGTCAAAGTTTTAGCATATATCTGTCCTATAAGACGACCCCAAACTATCAACGGCCTATGAATTTAGTTCAGATCCGCGATCATCATCTGGATAATAATACTGTATAGCGTATACGGAATTATGTCCTATTCGCAAACATTTGCACTGATTCGGGCATTCGGATAATGACCTTGACTATTCACAAAAGCGTCGTATGGGCTATTCTATTTTGTGGACATACCCTACTCTGTACTAGTAAATAATTACGGTTTGTCTGTTTTTTCCTCAATAGCTCAATAAACATAACTTTTAATATTTATTTTGTTTTAGTATTGTTTTACTATTACAATGTAATATATTATTTACTATTACAATGTAATGTATTATCATATAGCGTATTTAAATAATATGATAGATTTTTCGATAAGTTGTAGTAATAATGGTTTCAATTTATATAAATTTCAACCTAATTTTTTTTGTATCTGTCCTATAAGACGACCCGGATTTTGGGGGCTTTTTTTTATGATTCAACTATCGTCATATCTGCGGAAATATATGGTAACTCATATATAATTGGAATTTTAGCATAAAATAAAAAAAATGAGATTTAGTTATTTAGGTTATATTTGACTTAATATGATTCAAAATGTACAGTTGTGGTTTAGTACAAGGTGCTAATAATTAAAGTTTCCCTGTTCAGAGGCTGCTGCAAAGTTATGAAATGGATGGAAATATTCATATTTCAGATTTACAGGTTGCAAAGCATGAAAAAAAAAATGCAACAAAATTGAAGCTCTAAAACTTACCACAATACGAATAAAAGATTGTTGCTTATTATCAGGACAAAATCTGTTCTTTGTGATGCCTTTCACTGGCCATAATGTGCTGAAATTGAAGGATAGCATTGCTGACAGAGGGATGCAGTATACCACAACAATACATTTGCTACATATTGGGTATGTTTTTCAGGTCTACAAGTGCCCTAATGTCAGTATGGCACACCTGATCCTTCAAATTACCCCACAGCCAAAAGTCATAGGGATTCAAAACTGAGGAATATGGTGGCCATAAAGTAGGGAATCTCTGACTTATCATTCTGTCACCAGTGAAGTTTCAATCCAACAGATTCTTCACAGTGTTTATGGCATAGGAAGAACTCCATCCTGAATGAAGACTGTTGTCTGAAGAGACCCATGTTGTTGTAGGGATGGAATGACAATACCATGTAAAATGGCATAGTAGGCCTGACCAGTGACAGAATAGGTTATAGTAGTGTGGCATGGACCTTTTCGAAAAAAAAAAAGGGGGGGGGGTGCAAATGACAAATCCAAACATAAAACCACACAATACAGTCAATCACTTTAGGCAAGTGCAGTGGTTGCTCTTTGTATCACATTGGATTGCTTCTTACCCAGTTGCTACATCCAACCATTGTGGGTATTCACTACTCTATTCAAAAGGAAATGTCTTGTGCAAAGGCCAATCAAGTTGCTGGATCGCCAGTGAGAAACTGGTGCGAATAGTTATAAAGATAACGGTGAAGCACTTTTCTCAACACTTTATTGCATAGTTCTCTTGGGCAACAGTTGTAGAGTCTAGTTGACAGTTGTAGATACTTCTATATGTCAATCACTGAATACAGTGTGGTAGATATCTCCTCTACAATGTCTGGAGCAATAGGTTAACATCCTTG
Organism: Ryuthela nishihirai; assembly: GCA_038380435.1. Lineage (NCBI taxonomy): Eukaryota > Metazoa > Arthropoda > Arachnida > Araneae > Heptathelidae > Ryuthela > Ryuthela nishihirai. The sequence goes on from JAWZYU010000003.1 coordinate 25,562,542, forward strand.
TTCATTTCTGACACCTAAGATCCCATTAATTCAAATTTGGTCATTGTTTGTGGCCTGTGGATGGTATAAGGGTACCTTCTAAATATTTTCCTCTTTTGATACTCCTTTACTATTCATATTGCAATGCTTTGGTTCTCTTAAAACAATTTCATCAGCAATGCATGATTTTTCAGGCTCAGAGACATGGTTCTCATTAACAAGAACTTCTTATGCATTGTTTCAGCAACTACCTTTCATTGCCTTATGCCCTAATCCTTGAATGATATTAGATAGATAGATAGATAGATAATTTTTATTTCAGATAATGTTTTACAGTATACAAAAACTTTTGAAGTCTCACAAGAGCAGGCTCGCACAAAAGTGTGCTTTTAAATGTATGCATTTAGATATGTTTGCATCACCTGCACCATCTGGTGGTAAGTTTTACCATTATTTTTTTTTGCATAATCATTTTATGCATGCTTTGCAACATGCATATCCCAAATATGAATACATTCCACAGGTCTACAGTGTTTTCTGAACAGAAGAACTTTAATTATGATTGCCATGTTTATTTTCATACTTTTAATAGCTATGCTAGGAAAAATATATCTTCCATTGAAATTTTTGTTATATAACAACATGAATCAACAGAAAAAAAATGTAGAAGAGAATTTGGAAGAACAATTTAACACTGCAAGGTTTGAAAATGGCTGCTTTCTAGAGACCCAATAATCACAAATTGAATGCTAAGAGAATAAAAACAAGTTAATCTTCTAGTAAAGAGAATTCAATTTGCTGATGTTCACAATGAGTGCATTTTAGACAGATCAGAAAAAAAAATTGTCAGTTGTAATAATTTTTTAATTTAAAAGGTAACACCTGAAAAACTAATTCAAAACAGAATTTTTATTTTTATTTCCCATTGCTAAAGGTATTACAGTGCAAAATACTATATAAATATGCATATTTTACCTGATATTTCCCTACAATAATTCTAAAAATGACACTTTGCCAGATGGGTTAAATAAATTTTACTTTAGCTTTACATATATCCATTCTTTATTTCAAGTGTTAATGAAACTACGTATCTCATATTCAGGTAAAAAAAAAAAATGCATGCTAAAAGAAATTTTTAGGTATAATACACATAGAATATAATCTTAACTATAAGAAAACTATCATTCACATTAACTATTACAAAACAGTATTTATATTTTATAATATAAAACACACTATAAACTGACATATTACACAATACCACAATTAACATTTTATTAAGGTGCAAACTATTACAGAAATACTATACCTACAACACTGGCAGTGCTTCAGCTTGTGGCTAAACAGAGCTAAAACCAAATATTTAATACGTGCTGACTATTACTACCAGCTGTATTTGACAACACATGGTGCTGCCCAAGCACATCTTGTGACTGTATACATAGCGTGCATTTTAACAAATAACATACTTTGGAGATGTAAAGAATTATGTTCTAACAAACATAAAAGAGCTACAGCAACGAGCAACTATTTCAAGCACAAGGAATATTGTGTGAAAGGTGTCTACTAGTGCTATACAACTTGTTGTTTGTCACACACACACACATATGCACAGTAACATAACGCTCATCAGAATCCATTCCACATAAAAACAAAATCTACAATGCTAAATGGAGAAGCAAGTTTATCTCCAAAGCTCCTAAGCACACCCAATCATGCACATGCAAAACAGAGATAGAAAAGGTAAATTGATATTCATGCCACATGCAAGCAGTAGGGGAGTGCCGGGAAGAAACTTTGGAGATGGTCAAATAACAATCAATCAAAATGTACTACAGAACTAAAACAACATAATATCATGCTGATTAGCAATGACTGCACTGCTGAACTAATATTTTGTGCACAACAATTTGGGCTAGCTATTATTCACCCATTACAAGGCTGCTCAGACCCAAAGCCCTCTGTCACATGGTGCACTACTACATTACTGTCTAGAGGCTTAACTACAACAGCTCTAGACATAGCAACACAAAATAATGAAGGGCCTCTGTACCTCAAAGTCCTTCGGTGTTGACGTTAGCCATGGAGAAGGCATAAAAAAGGAAGAAATCCTTTAGAATGCTGTTAGTCAGGGCGGTCAGGTCACAAATATCATTATCATCACTTCTTTCACATTTCGGACCATCTCAAAAGCCCCTTCGCTTGCTACTGCTCAAATGTGAGAGACATTTAGGTCAGGATAATAATGTAAGACTAAAGGTTAATATTAAACTAGCAGGTTCTGAAGGGCATGCATAAGTCCATTCCAAAAGTAGTAATGCGGAAGTTTTATGATGCTGACGATCATTAGCACAATAAGTCCTCACTTATGAGGAAGTCACAGAGATATGGAACATACCAAGGCAGCGTGACAATATTACATCAGCACAGAGGCAGAGGGCACTAGCACCAGCTGCAGAAGTTAAAGGGAGCAGCTGTTTTAAGTTAAAGGTCAGGTGTAAATGAGTATTGCTAAAAGATGACCTGATTATGTGACAGATCAAAATGGACAGGCAAGCCACAGGAGATTTTTGAGAAGGTCCTTGCTGTGAAAATTAGAATAATGCCACAACAACAACAAAAAAAGTTCACCACAAATAAGTCAGACAACAGAGGTGCTTCAATAAGAGAATTAAAGAAGAGGGCAAATTAATTAAGATAGCTAATTCAATAAAATTTCACTTTTAATATTAATATTTGCAAAAAACAATCAGCATTCAAAAACTGGTAGGAATATAATCAATATGTATAAGTAAACAAATAAAACACAGCAATTACAATATATTTTTTAATTTAAAAATTTTAGTTGAAACAAAGATATGCATATATAAACTCCAGTATAATGAAAAGATTAACAATATGAAGTACTAAAGAAAATTTACCAGAAATATATTATTTCATTAATTAAATAAACATGAAGGGAAGCTTTAACTAGATGTGCATTACTTTAAAACTTCAGGAAAATTAGCTAATTATTCAATCATCAAAAATTACTATTTTTGGCTAAAATTCATTACATTAATAGATGAACAATATACATTCAATAGTCATGTGTAAAATTTAGGAATATTCTGAATATGAAAAATTTTCAGTATTTTAAATTGATTAAAGAGTAACTTCTTTAATTTCAGTATTAACATAAAAAATTTTTTAATGTTGTCCAATATACATACTAATGTAATGGTGTGTTAATAGGTAGAGTATGTGTGTGTGTGTGTGAAGCAGGTAAGGGAGGGTGGGGAGGGGTTGCACCAACAATCAAAATAATACTATTGCCAAATGACTCTTAAAGTAAGCAGAAGAAATATATCATTATTTGCATTTCTTAGAAAATTATGATAATGAAGTATTATTTGCTTCAGAAACCAAAATAAACCTCTTCTCATATAACCACTTCTCACAGTAGTCTGAGCAGTTTTTGTCACTATAAGTTGACATGGAAAAGATTCAAAAGTGTGAAGAATTCTTAGCAGGAGAGCAATATGAACACTTCAACTTGTCCAAGGCTTAACCCTTTCAGGGTGCTATGTTGATTACAAACATTGACAGAATCCAAAATGAGAGGAAAAAGATGGGTATATCAGCTTTTAAAACAAAACACAAAACTTTGATTTTTTAAGCATTATACCTAGAATCAGTCATTGTAATATATCTGACTTTAAGTGAAAACTCTGGTATAGAAGGTACCTTTTAAGGTTAGTGCACACAACCAGCATCACCAAACATTGAAAGGTATGGTATTATTTTTTAGCCAACATACTTTACCAAGTGTAAGGATGCTCAAATTAAAGTAATATATTTTTTATTAAAGTCAGGAGATTGTGAGTTTAGATCCCATCTGGATTATGACAATTCTTTTGCTATAATCATTTAATGTACATAGCCTACAGGTGCAATTGCCTATTATTCAACTGTGTTTTCTGTTTGCCTATAGGTTGCCAATCCTAAGTAGACAGATGTTGGTGGATAATCCTGATCAGAGGCCATTAAGGTACCCGAACCCTTACTCCTAAGGGCATCATCAACCTACCATGGAGTAACATGTTCAGGGATATCAGTTTCTATTTTGATTCTTGTTCTTGAAAAGGTGGTGCCTGAACTTCCTACCAGCAACCGATGGCTTAAGTCTTTAGAAGTAGGTAAGTGGGTCTTTGCCCCATACCTGCAATTAGGAGGCTGTTTGATATTATTGGCCCCACCTCTCTCAATAAACCTAGTTACTTTAAAAATACTACTGATTTTCTTTCCACAGGCACATGGAATGTGAGGAATTTGCATAAAATTTCATCATCACTGTATCATCAAACAAGTATTTGTTTAAAAAAGAAATTCGAAACATTCAATCCATTGCTGCATCATATCATGGCTTCCATCCAAAAGCAATAGAAAAGCTGATCTATAATTACAGAAACAACAACAGAAGAGATTCAGTTGTCTTCCCAATCACGAACTCCAAGTGGGCAACTTTGCTGGATCTATATTTTATGCTCCTCTCACTATACAAACCAGTCTGCAAATTACTCAGATGTAAAAAAAAAATCATATTTTTCAGCCCAGTTCTAAAGCTGAGGAAAATTATAAAAAGGGACAGAGACAAATTTAGCTTCCTTCAAAAATCAGGCATGTACAGATTTCTCTTACATTTGTTGGATAATTCCATTGTCTACTATTAGGAAAACCACATGTTCTCTAAAGTAGAGGTTCACAGAGCATCAGACAGATATCAGTCAAAACGAGCTAAAGACTGCCACTGCTGAGCTGGCAATACAACATGCAGCAACCATAGACTGGGAGCATGCAACACTGCACACTGCTAGCACGTGCACCTACTTACTACAGAACCATGATATGTGATGCTATTGAAATAATGACTCGCCTGTCCCCACCTGCAACTGAGACACTGGAATCACCCTTCACAACAGCCTTAATGTCCCCACATAGTGTCACTCCACTGAAGATGATGTGCTGTTCTTGCTTCGAAAAGCTTGAGTTTGCTCCTAAAAACTTTTAATATTTAAGTAGTTTGAAGGATAAGCTTAAAAATTTTATTGCTCAATGGCAGAGAACTTTAAGTTATTAATTTCTGAGCAAGAAGGTATTTTTAATTGTGTATTAATGGATTATTGTAATATAAACATATGTTACTTTAAGCTTTAAAATGAAACTACTTTTAATTTTACAGCATAAATAGAATTGAGTTGCGAACATTTAAACAAGGCTAATCCCACAAAGATATAATTTTTTGGCACATTTGAACAATTAACTCAAAAACTACTGAGCAGAGAGCAAAATAAATCGAAATTCATGCATAGTATAGTGTGACCAGTTAAAAAATCCTTTAACCCTAATCAAAACAGGTTGTGTGTGACCTTCCAGCATCATCGGCACTGCAATGCATGTAAGATTTCTGCTTATCAAGGTTGGGTTGTTTTACCTCTAAGCGGCACTTTTTTGCACACCATGGGCTAAATGGCCAGGTCACATGGACCCCAAAGGCTCAGAGAAGGTTGGGGGAGGGGACCCACTGGAACAGCTGTTGGGAGACAGATGGTAGCCTCCTGTCAAGGCCATCCAGCGTGTTCTTTAACGTGCACAGGGTATGGCTCTCCCGCACACGGGGTCACGGCTTAACATCCCATCCGACGAACGGCGGCCTTTCCAAGCCCATCGGTGTCCCCTACTGACCGTGGGCAGGGCGGGGAATTTTTGCGGAGATAAATCTCAACGCTACACAGCTGGGACTCGAACCTGGGAACTACAGATTATGAGCCTGGCGTGCTACCAACTGAGCCAACCCCCGCCCCTCTGCAGATTAAGAGCATAGGTATATTATTAACAGTTACTGTAACTGAATATAACATCGTATGCTACCAAGTCACATTCAGTTTTCCATGGAGTTGTGCAAATGTTGATGCTTACACATTCAAAGTGCTGCTAATGAAATAAATGGAATTTCATCTTTTAAAAAATAGAAATTTTATGTTTGAAATTTTTTTACATATATCATATTAAAATATATATCTCAGGCTTGAAAAATAATACTTATCTTTTCCATTTGGTGCATATTTCATTAAGCTATAAAAATGAGTCTTCCAGCTATCAGATTGCCATTCCTTACTCATGTTGTTTTACCTCTGAGAGGCACTTTTTGCATGCACATACATACAGAATCCTTAAGAAGCCATGGGCTATAAAGGGCCAACCAGATTGCACAATTTAGTTCTCCAAACATCCAAACATGTCTGTCCTGAGCTACAGCTGCCACTCTGGCCACAGTAGACCAATTCTAAAGAGGTCCTGTTTAACATTGACTGCCACTGCTTTTTAAGTCTTCCCATCTTTCTGAGTCCTTTGGGCACATTGAATATAGCCCTAGTCATATAGTTATGAATACAGGCAACATGGCAAAACCAACAGTCTCTCTCTCTGCACAATATGTTACTCACGATATGCTCCTTTGCTTAACCTCATCATTACTTACAAAGTTGAACCCCATAATGCCCAAGATACTGCATAAACATCAAAAGCATCAAGTTTCCTATTTTCTTGTTTACAAAGGGTCCATTTTTCATTATCATAACTAACTTTAGAAAAGATCAAATTATGTGGTAGCCTAATTTTAATCTTTAGATGTATACACCTATTGTCCACACTCTAGGTTCTTTAAAGTCCTATCAGCAATCCCTATTCTTCTATTTATCTCATGCCACACATCACCAGTATGTTAGGTAGCTCCCAAGATAATTAAATTGAGACACTTGCTCAAGAGTGCAATCATTGAAAGCAACTGAAGCACCATCTGCCAGAACAATTTTCATCACTTTAGTTTCTTTTCTGTTTATCACAAACCTATTCTATTGCAAGTCTCATCAACAGCCCTAATGAAATAATTAATCTCACCAACATCATTAGCTAAAGGAACCAAATCATCTGCATAATTTAAATCAGAAATTTTGAAATCTCCATACCATTTATAAGGCCAAATTCTTTCCCTTACAAAGAATTAGACATAACATAATCAATAACCAAAATAAAGAGGAAAGGAGATAAAATGCGCCCTTATCTAACTCCACTAGCAATACTAAACCAATCGTTACAAGCCTTACCAACTCTCACACATGACTCAATGTTATTATAGAGAGCTTTCATTGTGCTAACTAACTTGTCAGGCATTCCTTATTACCTAACGATCAATCACAAATTATGTTGACAACAGAGTCAAAATATTTTTTTGAAATCTACTAAGTTAACAACGAAGGTTTCTGAAACATTTCTCAAGTATCTGCCTAAGTGAAAAAATTTGATCACTACATCTCCTACCACTTCTGAATCCACACTCTCATCACACAATTGCCCATCAACCATATTCTTAATTCTATTAAACACATTCATGTAAAGAACTTTACCTGGAACAGAAAGTAAGCTGATAACCCTATAGTTATCACAGGAACTACAATCATCTTTTTAAAAATAGGTATAATAATAGCTCTGGTAAAATCCTTAGGAACAATGCCTTTTTCATAAAAGATATTCAAAATTTCAGTCAGCGATGTGATAGCAGAAATATTCCCAGCTCTAAGCATTTCAGTAGCAATTTCATCTCCCCTGGGGATTTATACAGTTTAAATTTAGAAATAGTCAAAATAACTTCAAACTGGGATAAAGAGCCAATACTAAAGACAGTAATGCATCTTACAAACAATGGGAGTAGAATTAATCGCACTGTTCAGAACATCATTAAAATGTTCAGTTATCTAGTCCTGACAGAATCCTCATCTTCAATAATCTTACTATGTTTATCCCTCAATCTCTGCATACCTGTCTGTTTCTTCGTACACAAAACATTAACTATCTGGTACAGCTCTATGCTGTCAAGCTGCTTCCTCTGCTTTGCCAACCAAGCTATTAAGCCAAAGATTCTTATCAGCTGTTAAACGATCCTTTATTAAGCTCTTTGTAATGCTTTCTGTTAAATGATCCTTTATTAAGCTCTTTGTAATGCTTTCTGTTAGGACTAGTAGGGTGTTGATTAAGGATATTCATGCAGTTCTTTCAAAAATAAGCTCCAGTGCCTTATCACTCAAATAATTTTGCCTCATTTGCTCTTCTTTTCCCAAAAGAGTACAGTTAGTGTCAAGAGAAGTCTGTTTAAAATGGTCTCTTTCTCCCTCAAACTTCAGTACTAAGCAAACCAGGACCATCATAATGACTAAGTACCCTATCATGGTAAGCTTTGCTATAACTGGGGTACTTCAGAGCTTCAATGTTAAAGTTATTTTTTTTACCTTAACACAACACTTTTTAAGTTGCAAGACACTTTTAACAAGGTGATGGTCAGATCCAATCTCAGCACCCTTGTATGACTTGATACTTCTAACAGAACTAGCCAATTTCCTGTTAATTAATATATAAAAATAAATATCACCTCAAGCAACTGTTTGCCACATAGGTCTGACAGGAGCTTGTCAGTTTATACACTATAGTATAAGGTCTGTGAGGAAGGAAAGACCTCAGCAGAAATACAACACAAACATCCAAGTCTTACGTGGGGGATTCAAACCCAGATTCCTTTGATCAGTAGCCAAGCACGCTATCCACTTGGCTACACAATGGCTTTTATATACAATCAATTATAGTAATATGTAATTCCCCTGGTGAAACCCATGTGCATTTATATATATCATGGGTTGTTTTACCTCTGAGAAGCACTTTTTTGCACACAATGGGCTAAATGCCCAGGTCATAAGGACCCTGAGGGCTCAGAGGAGGTTGGGGAAGAGGACTCTTAGACAGCTGTTAGGAGAAAGGTGATAGCTTCCATCAAGGTCATCCACTGTGCTATTTAACATGCACAGGGTATGGCTCTCCTACATATGGGGCCATGACCAAACATCTGATACGATGGACAGTGGTCTTTCCAAGCCTGTTGGTGTTCCCTATTGATTGCGAGCAGGATGAGGTTTTTGCAGAGATAAATATTAATGTTGGTCCAGGTAGGACTCAAACTTGGGAACTGCAGATTAAGAGTCGAGCCTGGTGAACTACCAACTGAGACACCCTGATCCCTATATGTCACCATGTTCATAATAAGTGTTAGCTATTCCCAAACCATCAAGTTTACTTATCTCTAGGAGATGCCCCCATTACCATTGCAATTACTAATACTAAAGTGACCTATCACTCCTCCCCAAAGGTCAGAGTTAGTACCAACTTTAGCATTGAAGTCACCTAGAACAAGTTTAATATATTCTTTCTTGGCAGAATTCAAAATATCCTGGTTTTCTGCAAAATCTTTCTGATCCTCACTGTAGTCTTTAATGGGGGCATAACAAAGGATAACATTCAACACTTTAATGCTTATTTTAAATTTAGCTGTAAGAAACCTTCATCAATACAGTCATATCCTAGGAAGAGCATCACATGTGTGTCTGTTGAGTAGGAAATTTACTCCTTGGAGATGCTTTCTATCATCCTTCCCTGAAAAGAGAAATTTAAGATTATTTTTCAGTATCTAAACCTTTATCTGTCCATCTTATCCCTTGCAAGCCAAGAATATCTAAGTTATAATGGTGGAATTCATCTGTGAGGACATCAAGAGAATCATTTCTGTGCAAAGTCCTCATATTCCAAGTACTTGTAGAGAGAAAATAGTTTATTTAAAAATTCCACTACCATGTTTATTGAGAGAGGAAGTGCTGCCAATATCAAACAACTCCCTAATTGCAGGCATGGGGCAAAGACCTGTTCCCCCACAAAGGCTGAAACCATCTACACTGGTAGGACTTCCTCCAAATGTAGATGATGCCCATAGAAGCAAGGATTCAGGTACCTGCAATGGCCTCTGATAAGGATTGTCCACCAGCTGATAAAACATATCCTGTCATCTATTCACTCAGGTTTCTCAACCCCTAAACAAAATAAAAATACAGTGGGAGATTTTCCCTCAACAGAAGCCCATCAGTGTAGCAAATTCAGGATCCATTATCAAGTTCAGAGCCATTGTTCTATTCAAGATGGTATATATAGTAAGCACCATATATATCATTCTGAATATCCACCAGCCCTGTGTGTTTGACCTCAAACTCCGGAGCAGGGTATAAAGAAAAGAAAAAGTAGCCATAATAGTCCAGACCACCAACAGACCACAATGATCTGGCAATCCCCTCCCCTTTTCACTTTCTTTGTCAAGATAGCATCTCTTTCGAAAGATACTAATGACCCGTACCATGAAAAGATGGGGTCACACTTTATGTGGTAGGCCTGGTCAGTTCTGTGCATAGATCTCCTTTCAGTGAATACCTAGCTACCATTTACAAAAAAGTTTTGCACACAAGACACAAGAAACAAAATAACCAGGTCACAAGGGATCCAAGAGCTCAGAGAACATTGGGGGAAGGGAACCTATTGGGCATCAGTTAAGAGACAGATGGTAAACTCCTATCAACACCATCCAGTGTGTTTTTTAACATTGCCCAGATAATGGATCTTCTGCAGATGAGGTCATGGCTTAATGTCCCATCCAAAGGACAGTGGTTGTTCCAAGCTGATCGGTGTCCTCTACTGACCAAGGGCAGGCAAGTAGTTTTGCAGAGATAATCTCAATGCTGGCAAAGTGGGCTAGAACCTGGCAACTGCAGATTACAAGCCTGGCACACGACCAACTGCCACTCCTACCTCTACTTAGTCACAATATTGCTGACACATCACTACTTAAGGTAGCATTACTCCATGCCACAGAAATTATCTGATTTAACCTCATGGGTTTCATCTGATCTGTTTTCAACAAATTGTTTCTTAAAGTTTCAGAATTTTTCCAAAAATTAGCTAAAATCTTTTATTTAAAATCAGAGGATTTTGGAAGAAATTACCAATTAAGCATGTCTGTTTTTTCACATTTAGTCTCCCTTTCTGGTTTACATCTATTTCAATATTTTTACAATTACTTTTATCATTTATCATGTTATTTTCAGAGACTGAAACCAAAGCCGCAGAATTCCTAGGTTCTGGGAATGTCCATGTTCAATTACAGCAATGAAGCATAAGATGAAGATGTGTGCACTGGATACACACGTGGCTGCTTGTGTCCTTTGGCCTGCATCCAGTAAACAAACATATATGATTTCCAAGCTAGTATTTTATATAACTTTTTTTTCATAAATTTTAATTTTTGTACTAAACTTTTTTTTCATAAATTTATTTCTGTAGATCTAGATAGATATCATTATCAATCTTTTAGAGTTATAGGCTACCTCTTCATTTTTTTCAGACAAGAAAGTCTTACAACTTGTTGCCATGAATATTTTTACCACAATGTTATTTTTATTATATTATTCAGAAAAAACTTTCTTTCAAATTGATATAAAATTACTTTTATTTATTAGGTTTTCCAACATTAAACCTTAATTGCTTTACTAAATCCTTTTTTACCTTGGCAAAACCCTTGGCAAAATATTAATTTAAAGATATTAGCTCAAAAGTTTTTATTGAATGATTTAAAAAAAATTGAACTCATTCCTAAAGTCTTGGCTTTACCATCACTCTGAGGATATTGATTTTTTTTCAGCCTTAGCACACTAACTTGTAGACATTTTCCCAAGATCCCAAAATGTTTTTCACTATATCACGAGGAAAAAGGACTAAAATTAATATGTTTGTTAAATTTATTTTAATAAAATTCGGAATTAAATGCTGTTTAGTTTGGTATAGAACATGACCTATTTCTATTTGTTCGTTATTTGGTAAAACAGTTTTAAAGTTAAATTTTTTGGCTGAGCATAGTGAAAAAATAACTTGATCTGTAGTTTCATTCGTTTTTCAGATTGTACACTAGAAAGGTTAGTCACACGTGTAATTCAGCAATTATTATTTCTGTGATTACATTTATTTTACAATGAAGCTTTTATGTGCTATTTTATATTTCTTTATAAGAGACTTTAATTACTAAAAAAATTATTATGATGTTTATTAAACTGTTTATGTTTCCTTTATATAGTCCCTAATACAAAATCCTGAAGTTGACTACCACGATGTGACTCAGTGACCCATAATGAACTATGTAAAAAAAATATCTATTGATAATGCACGACAGCATTGCTATTGATGAGGAAAATGAAAACAAGTCTACTATAAACTTGGGAAATAATTCTATGAAAGGCAGAGCAGACACATTGAATGTGTCTGCTCAGCCTATCATTGGCACATGCCTGTTTGATAAAATGGAAAACAAACAAGGGGCCTATTGCACAATTTAAAGCTTAGTTGATATTTGTGGTGTAACTGCAAAGGAGTTCACTGTAATTTGTTCATGAGAGAATTGGTTCAAGATATGGTTATTCCCAACAAAACATATCTGTCAAAAAGTCATATTATCTCAATAAACTAAATAAATTAAGTGTTGGCAAAATCATCAACATGGAGGAAACTGCAACAGCACCATGAACAACAAAGAGTGACTGTGGTCTAAATATCTGTAATGAATATTCTGAAAAAGTTGTCATTTATAAAATGAACATGAACAAATAATGCATTACATATATTTATTTTTTATTTTTAATGATTTTTAAAATTTATGACTAAAATAACAAATGAAATGATTTCGATGTAAGCGTGCATAAAAAATATATTCCATTTAATCAAATTAAACAACTTTCTCATCTGAGTTCCAAAGTCATGTCAGTAAAAGAACCTGATAGGATTAATGGTTAAAAGAATGAGCAAGAGTATCTTGTTAGAGGTAAGGGTAAGGGAAGTAAAGCACATGAATTATTTTGCAGCACTTTTTTGCACACAATGGTGCAAATGGCCAAGTCACAATGACTTTAAGAAGGTTGGAGAGGGGAATTCACTGGATAGCAGTTGGAAGCCTCCAGTCAAAGCCATCCACTATGTTCTTTAATATGCTTAGGGTATGGCTCTCCTGCATATGGGGTCACAACTTTATGTCTCATCCAACAGACAATGGCATTTCCAAGTCTTTTATCCACTTTCTCATTGAGAGTAGAATAGGGGTTAGTGGAGATAAATCTCAATGTTGGCAGAACTAGGACTCAAGCTTGGTGCACTACTGAATAAGCCAACCCCAACCCCAAATAAAATAATGAATATTCAATGAAAATGAAATGATGAAATATGGCAAATGAGAATTTAGAGTGCCAAATAAATCATAATTAAACAGATAAAAAAAAAATTAGGAAATCCGACTTACTTTTGCTAATTAGGTCAACTGTGTTTTCTTTATGATTATAACAATAATCACATTCTTTGCAATCTCCTGGTTAGTTATTTTTGTTCTTTTTTTACTTTTGCTGCTTACCAAATTACATATAATTTGCTTAATAAAATTATAGAAAGCAACAGGCGTCATATTTACTACAATTGAATGTACATGGCCGAGTGTTTAGCACGCTTGGCTACTGATCTAAGGGACCTGGGTTCGAGCCCTGGGTAAGGCATGGATGTATGTGTCATTTTTCTGCTGAGGTCCTGCCATCCTCACAGACCTTCTGCTATGGCATATAAACTGACAGGCTCCTGTCAGACCTCTGTGGCAAGCAGCTGCTTCAGGAGGTATTTTTTTTTCAAAAAGGACAAGAGGTTTTGGGCTGATATACAATATAATTAAAATTTTTGGGATAAGTAAATGGTTGTGTTTTGAGTTATGATTGTTTAGATTAGTATATATATATTTATTTTAATTGAGAGCTTTATTACAAAATCACACTGCCATCATGGGTTGAAAAACAAAAATAAAAAGTAATTTTTTTAATAATTCTATTTAACTATAGCTATTATTTTGTATTATAATGCTTTTTAATTGTCAGGGCAAAGGAACTTTTACATTTAAAAAGTACAGAAAATATATGCATAAATATGATAGTGGGATATATAATGTATTAAAAATTAGCCTGCAGGCATCATAGCTCAGCAATGGTCAAAATCATTAGATTATTGCAAATGGAATATTGGTATTGAGGCCCAAGTAAGTCCTATTGTTACAATTAAGAAAAACACTCTAAAGAAGCATGTTGAATTTAAAGATAGATCACTCAAACTATTTGTTACTGACCTATATCTACTGCAACATTAATTAGCCGCATTTCATCAAATCAAAAAGCTGACAAGATAACCATGAAAGAAGAATGGTATTAATATTACATTTGAAAGGTTTGCATCCAAGGATGGGGAATTTCAGAAAAATCTTATCAGCTAGTAAGTTTTATCACTCATCTCAGTAAAAGAAATAAAGCACTGGGGCCAAGCCAGAAAATTCGCTGTTGAATGTGGATGATTGAATGTGAATGAAACCTGCCTATATCTACTAACTAAAACTACAACAAATAGAAAATCCTTACAACCTTTACACTAATTGATATATCAGGAGAGCTATCCAGATGAATAACAGGACTGAATTCTGAAGAGTAGCTAAAAATGAATAACAGAAGCAGTGGCGGCTCGTAGCTAAAATTAGTGGGGGTGCTGCTCCAGAAAATTTTTAGCCTTTGTTTTAAAATTGTGTAAAAGGAAAAAAAAAAAACCGAAAAAATAAAAGAACCGAAAAAAAAATGAATCAAATAGATTAGCAGGATAATACTCTAATTCTACACTTTATCACATTCAAGAATATGGTACACGGTTTTTAAGCACAACACACGCGGAGTAAAAAAAAAAACTACCTTCAACCAGCACGCCAGGGTCGGCACTGCGGGAACGACAGTGCTCTCTCTCCCTTGCAGCCTCGCGTGTAGCTTCCTACGTGCGTATGCGCACAACAATCAAACACCTCGCCGCTAGTACTGTGAAGCGCACAGTTCCATACAAAGATTTTTTGTATCTTTTTCATAAACTGGGGGATGGCTACTGACATTAAGCTTAAGGATTATATATTGTACAAGCATAAAGAAAGAATTAAAGAAAAAAGGACTTATTATATTAAATGTTATCGATAATATCAAGTTGAAATTGGGGGTGCTGCAGTTCCACAGTGCCTATACGCGAGCCGCCACTGAACAGAAGGTGGATACCACTGAAAACTGTTTAAAGTAATTTTATAACTAATTGTTATTTGGAACCAGTTATTCACATCTTACTTAAAAAGTTAACAGTCTGATTATTTTTTTTAAAATGTGATTCATTTATTTCCAAATGATTTTTTTTCTCTACCACATATGAAAAAAAAAAATCAATCCTCAAGTAACATGGATAGGCATGATGGGACATCTGCTGTATAAAAAGAAGTTTGGGTTAAGGAAAAAAATGAAATCTGGTATAAAAAAATCACCCTACTGTTTTTTGATTCAAAGTGAATGAAAGAGAAAATAACTTTAAATTCTTCCTCAGGAATAAACAATTTTAGTTAGTATAACACTGAAAATATATTGATAAAATAGTGCTTTTATAGATCAAACATTAATAGATCTTGCATTTTAAGAACTACTAGAGATTAACATGATAAAAATTTGAATAGTATAAAGTGACAGGTAATTTTTAGGTTAAAATGGGTACTAGATCAAGGATAAATATTAAAAGAATTTTGTAAGAATAAAATCTGATAATTTTAATGGAATGGTAAAAAAAAAGGTAGAGATGGTTATCAAATACACTTTCTACATTTCTTACATTCAGCAAATTTCTTACTTTCAAAATTCATTACATTCAATAAGACACACTCCAAAACTTTACTATCCTATAAGACTACTAAAAGCACACTGGAGAGAGAGAGAGAGAAGAAAACCTGAAAAATTTAACTTTTTTTGGGAATTACAGATCAACTTCTTTGACAATATCATGTGCACAAGTCAGTGCTATATAGCAAATAAGTTAGTGCAGTACAGCAGATGTGAAGTGGAATTTTAGTAACAGGGAAGAAATATATGAATGATATAAGAATATAAAAGAATAAAATTTTCTACAGAATTCAAGCTTTAAGCCATCCTTACTACATGTTTTCCAAATTATGGGTTTAAAGAGATTTGACATTTGTACAATAGATGTTTTCACTCAAATGTCTGGTCCAGTAAATTTCGAATTACTTATTAATTTTTTTATAAGGACAGGTAGAATGGCATCCATGACATCCAGATTTCTTCTGGTGAGGTCATCTAAGAGCCCTGTTTACAAGACAAGGCAAAGGTTAATATATGACCTTCAGGAAACAGGGATTGAAGGATAAACATGGTAAGGTTATTGAATGTGAGGATTCAGTCATGGCTAGAATAGACAGGGCATTTAATAGATGTTCTAAACAATGTGGTTAGTCTTTCTATCATTGTTTGTAATGATATAGATGCGTTATTGGCCTTAATGTTGGTCCTATATCACAATCTGAAGTTATTTTAGCAATTTCTAAACTTAAACTACATAAATCCCCAGGGTAGATGAAATTACTACTGAAATGCTTAGAGCTGAGTATGTTTAGTTACCTCATAGGTAACTGAATTTTTGACCATCTTTTTTGATAAAGATATTGTTCCTAAGGATTTTATCAGAGCTATTATTATCCCTATTTTTCAAAAAAGGTGATTGTAGTTCCTGCGATAACTATAGGAGTATCAGCCTACTTTCTGTTCCAAGTAAAGTCCTTTGCATGATTGTGTTTAATAGAATTCAGAATCTATTGACAGACATTGCATGATGAAGTGTGGATTCAGAAGTAGTAGAGGTATAGTGATCAGATTTTTTCACTTAAGCAGATTGTTGAGAAATGTTTAGAGTTTCAGAAACCTCTGGTTACTAACTTTGTAGATTTCAAAAAGGCTTTTGATTCTGTTGATCATCATAATTTGTGGTTGATCGTGAGATAGTATGGCATATCAGACAAGTTAGTTGACTTATGCCAGTCAACTAACTTGGTGACAATGAGACATTATAGAGAACTTTCATTGATCATGTGAGAGCTGGTAAGGCTTGTAGCAATTGGTTTAGCATTGCTTCTGATTGTTTTGACAAGGGTACATTTTGTCTTCTTTTTTCTTTAGTTTGAATATTGATTATGTTATGTGATATTTCCTGTAAGGGAAAGATTTTGGCCTTAAATGGTCTGGAGATCTGGAAATTTCTGATTTAGACTATGCTCATGATTTAGCCCTTTTGGCAAATGATGTTGAGGAGATAAATTCTTTTATTAGAGTTGTTGATGAGACTAGTAAGAGAGTAGGTTTGGTGATAAACAGAGAGAAAACTAAAGTGATGAAAATAGGTCAGACAGATGGTGCTTCAGTAGCTTTAAATGGCTGCACTCTTGAGCAAGTGTCTCAGTTGAATTATCTTGGGAGCTATGTAACCTATACTAATAATGTGCAGCATGAGATAAACAGATGAATAGGGATTGCTGATGGGGATTTTAAGAATTTATGGAGAGAGTGGAGAAATAGGCATATACACCTAAAGACTAAAATTAGACTGTATAATAGCTTGGTTCTTTCTAGAGTTAGTTATGGTAATGAAACTTGGATCCTTTGTAAACAATATAACAGGAAACTTGATGCTGTTGATACTAGATGCTTACGCAGTATCTTGGGCATTACATGGTTCTACTTTGTAAATAACAGTGAGGTTAGGCAAAGGAGTCTGCTACCTCCTTTTAGTAGCATATTGTGCAAAGAGAGAGAGAGAGACTGTTGGTTTGGCCATGTTGCCTGTATGCATAGCTTTAGATTAGTGAACAGGGTTATGAAAATATGCCTAAAGGCCTAAGAGGGGGAGACTTAAGATGAGTTGGGCAGACAATGTCAAATATGACCTTATTAGAATTGGTCTACAGTGGTCAGATGTAGCTCAGGACAGATGTTTTTGGAGAATTAAATTGCACCATCTGGTTGGACCTCTGTAGCCCATGGCTGCTTGAGGTTGATGATGAGGAGGAAACAGAAAATGTTCTGGTATACTTACAGTGCATAATCTTCATGTGCCAAGAATTGTGCAGCATGTAATTAAACACCTATTGCATTAATCTGAAATCTCTGTTGGGTTGGAATTTTGCAACACTCTGTATTATCTCCATTCAATTTTCAATCTATTGAGCTTTGGAAGATCTTGCAATATTTATAAAAACGATACTGAATATGAAGGCTAGCCATTATACATTGCCATTTTCTTGAAGAATACTATTGGTTTGGCTTGGAAAGAGTCTGATACTTAGCTTGTGTGAGGAGCATGTGAAAGGATATCTCCTTGGACCACTCCATTTTAAAATTGTAGTTTTGTGAGAAGTACCAATTTTTACTTTAAATGTTTTGTTTTGGATATTTTTAAAAAGAAAGTTATACATAGTCCATATTTCCTTTCTTATATGTATTCACATTCACACTGTATTATGTCCATAAGCCACTGTATTCAAGCAAATTTAACTAGTGATACCATTTTTAAAAGGAATTTTTAGCTGTCTAATTTTATGAAGTAGGGCACTGTGAATAATAGAGTCAAATGCCCTTTTGGTAGCTATAATTATTGCTATTAAATAAGATTTTTAAAAGGAATTATCTATATCTGATATCCAATTTAGTAGTAAGTCTTTGATAGACTGGCCATATCTATACCCATAGAAGTGTTCATTTAAAATTTTGTTATGCTCCAAGTGCCAATTTATTCTATTATTTAAAATCATCTCAAAAAGTTTTAACATATTTGAACTGAGACAGATAGGTCTGTATGAGTTAAGATTTTCAGAAGGTTTATATTTTTTTAATGAAAATCATATGATTTTCAAACCAACTAGTTGGATATAAGTTATTTTGCCAAAAAATTATTAAATATTTTGAGAATTCCTTTTAACCAGTGATTCGGATGTTTTTTCAACGTTTTATTTGTGATACCATCTAGGCCAGGGGCAGGTTTGTTTTTAAGTAATCTTATGGCAAATTTAAGTTTATTAGAGGTAATAGGCAGGTTCAGGTATTCAGCATTTTGGCATTTAAATGTACAATGAAAAAAGTTATATTTATTGAATTTTCTATCTAATTATACTATTTTGGGTATGGTTGAATTAAGGAAGTGTTGAGAAAATTTTTCAGTTGTTTCTTTGTATCATTACTTTTAAGAATAAGTGTTTGAATTGAATTTTGCGGTGAATTTTAATTATTTAGTTTTTTGCAGATTCTCCATAAATTAGTTGTGATAGTTGTAGGAGAGAAATTCTCTGTAAGAAGATTCCAATTTTGTCTTTGTATATTTTTGATTTTTTTTTAGTGGTAACTGCAGAGATTCTTTTAAAGTTGATACAGTCTCTAAAAGTATTGTTTCTGTTCATTGTTCTCTGTACTTTTCTTCTGGTAGCAACTAATTTATTGATGAATATAGTATGAATACTATTTTTAGGGATATTTTTAATTATAGTAGATTTTTTTTATTTCAGTGAAGTGTATCAATTATGTAAATATAGTCTGTGTTATGTTCATTTGGATCAATTAATTCTAAATTTTGTGCAAATTTTTCCCACTCAGTTAATATAATTTGAGGTTTTCTATTTTTTATATTTGGGATTTGAATACCTATAGGAAAATGATTACTGCCCAAACTATCATAATACAATGACCATTGAATAAGTCCTGTAAGGTTTTCAGTAATTAATGTAAGGTCAATAACATAGTGTAAATTACTGATATTTATACATGTTCTTTTATTTTCATTTAATATAATTTTCATTTTTTTCTATGAAATTTAGAAGTTGAACTCCTTTACTGTAATTTTTGTATGAGTACCATGTCTTATTGTGTGAACTGAAGTCACTACAGAAGATGACCTCTCCTTGAAGAGTTTTAAAAATTTTAGAATATGTTGAATCTATTATGAAAGCTCCTGAATTGTAAGCATTTACTATGTTGACAGGTTTATCAATAATTTTAATCTGTATAGCAATATATTCAAGTTGAGGATGCAAAGTAGGAAATTAATTCTCTTCTGGTGTAACCATTTGTTAATATAAATAACTATTCTTCTGTTGTTACAATTATTTTTTGACTATATTTAATGTATTTGTTTAAATTAGGCATGTTATCTGTGTGTATTTCCTAGATGAATATGTAAGCTATCCAAGAGTATATGTATGCTATGTATTTTAGTTAGATGCTTTAAAATATGTTTTTTGGAATTAATGCCTCTTAGGTTCCATTGAAAGGTTTTCTGCCCATGGGCTGCTGTTCAAGGCAGATAATAATATATCATTAATAACATTGGAGTTCAGGACTGTTTGGGATTATAAGATTCAGTAGTTTAAGAATAAAACTTAAAATTTTTCCTTTGGAATCTTGGTTGAAAGATATACCTTGTGAGGGAATAATATTTTGTGAAGTTTTAGAACCTGTTATATTTTTTAACAGAATTTGCAAAATTCATATTAGATAAAGATCCTTGATTTATATTGGAGATGCTGGCTGTATTTGAGTAGAAGTCACATTCTTGAACTTTGAAAGTGGATTGTTCAAAGCAAAATCTTTTTACTGATGAATCAAGATATAGCCTCCATTTTAATTTAAGACATGCTACAGTATGAAATCTACATACACACAATCACTCAAGTAAATATCAAAGAAAAACTTTTAGAAGATGAAGGAGAATGAACTACAGAGGGGCTACTTTTAGCTGTCAATGAAATTTTTACATTTTTTTTACAGCATTATTTCCTGAACAGGCCTAGACATACAAAAGAGATTCTCATGCTTTGTTATATCTTTGCTCAAGATTCTGGATAACAAATCTAATCCAATTAAGCAATAATGCTTGTCCATATAAGGCTCTGATATGTTAAAAAAATTACTTGCTCATGAAACTGAAGACTGACAGGACATGTCTGGATGATATTAAACTGACAACATTGCACCCAGCCACACTCTTTTAAGAACAACAATTTAAGATTGTGAACCACTTTTTTCCAAGAATGGAAATCACTTTTAATTGTGATGGCAGAATCAATTGTAAGCAGCATGTAATACATTTTGAAGCTGTAGTGTAATAATGTTAATGCACCTTAAAATATATTTTAAGATACATTAAGAGTCATTTTTTGTCCCCCCCCAACATTTGAAAAAGTTTGAATTAATTTTCTAATTGTGAAATTGGCTATATTTAAATAAATATATATTTTCTTCATTGACGTACAGCCAAATCTATAGGGAATAGCTTGTAATTTAATAAAGTATATATATATATATTAAAAATTAGCCTAAAAACCACAATGGTATATATCAAAGAGCCAAAATATTATGACCAGCGCATCTTTATACAAATCAAAGCAACTGCAGATAAACGACAGTACATGTGAAGGTCATGAAATGGTATAAATAACACCCAATACTGAGCTCTATTAATCAGTGTTATTCTTGTTCTTCAGATGGGAAGGCATCAGACTTAAGTGAGTTTGATAAAGGCCAAATTGTAATGGCCAGACAACTAGATAAGAGCATTTCCAAGATGGCAAGGCTTGTGAGGTGCTCATGGTCAGCTGTAGTTAGTACCTTCAAAGTGATCCAAGGAGGGAAAAACCATGAACTGCTGGCAAGGGTGGAGCAATTTAGGCCCATCATTGCTAGAAGTGAGCGAAAGCTATCCTGTATGGTACGAGCCACCAAAGGTTGTTTACTGTGGCACAACTCACCCGTAATTTGAATGCTGGTGACAGGAGCAATGCGTCACAATACACAGTATATCAACTCTGCTGAAAATGGGGCTGCATAGCCACAAGCCACTCTGAGTGCCCATGCTAACCTCGGTTCACAGTCGAAAGTGCCTACAATGGGCAGGCGAGCATCAAAACTGGACCTTGAATAATTGGAAGTAGGTCATCTGATCCGATGAATCTCATTTCCTGTTGCACCATGTGGATGGTAGGGTATGTGTGCATCATTTACCTGGGGAAGTGTTAGCACCAGGATGCACCATGGGACAAAAACAAGCTGGTGGAAGAAGTGTAATGC
This sequence comes from Ryuthela nishihirai, assembly GCA_038380435.1. Lineage (NCBI taxonomy): Eukaryota > Metazoa > Arthropoda > Arachnida > Araneae > Heptathelidae > Ryuthela > Ryuthela nishihirai. The sequence goes on from JAWZYU010000003.1 coordinate 25,584,465, forward strand.
TTTGAGCAATGTTCTGCTGGGAAACCTGGGTCCAGTCATTCATGTGCAGGAAACTAAGACATCTACCACATACCTAAACATCATTGCAGACCAGATACATTCTTTCATGACAATGTTTCTCCTCTTGTCTCCTTTTCACAACAGTAAAGTGCCTTCTTTCAGTAGGATAATGCGTCATGCCACATTGCCTGGATTGTTCGAGAATGGCTTGTGGAACATGAGGTAGATTTCTAGGTATTGCCCTGGCCTCCAAATTCCTCAGACATCAATTGAATCGAGCATCTGTGGTTTGTGTTAGAACAGATATCCAATCTGTAGCGGTTCAACCACATAACCTACAAGAGTTAAAGGATCTACCAGTAATGTGCTAGTACCAGATACCACAAGACACCTTTAGAAATCTTGTAGTGTCCATGCCTCGCGGGTAAGAGCTCTTTTGGCGGCACGTGGAGGACCAACATTATATTAGGCAGGTGGTCATGTTTTGGCTCTTCGATGTAGATATTAAATAGTTAAAGAAATCTCTATGGCACTATTTAAAATTAAATGATAGCAAAGCAATATGCAGCAATTATTATTATTAAGACTAAATTATGTTGATGGTCTGCTGATAAAGGAGATAGATCTTACAAAAAAGTTCAACAAGTATGAAGTTCTGCAAGAGTTTTGATGACAAATAAGTCTTTTAGACCTTATTTAGGAGTACATATAAAACTCTGAGGATTTGATGTTTTTGTAGTCAGATGGATTTAATAGCAGTAAGTCATTATGAGAGCCATAGATGAGACAACAATAACATACATAGTTGATAAAGTAATAATTACTGCAGCTGAAGATTAAGATGGTGATACTTTAGTTGCCCAATAAAACAAATCAATCAATATAATTTACAAACCGATATTGTTAAAATAATAATGCCCTTTCCCTGAAAACTGCAGTTGATTACATGAAAAATTTAATTATCGAAGTTAATAATCTATATACACCGAAGAGCCAAAACATCATAACCAGTGCATCTTTATGCAAATCGAAGCAATTGCAGATAAATGACAGTGTGTGTGAAGGTCATGAAATGGTATAAATAATACCCGATACTGAGCTCTGTTAATCAGTGTTATTCTTGTTCGTCAGATGGGAAAGGCAGGCAACTTAAGCGAGTTTGACAAAGGCCAAATTGTAATGGCCAGATGACTGGGTCAGAGCATTTCCAAGATGAAAAGGCTTGTGGGGTGCTCACAGTCAGCTGTGGTTAGCACTTTCAAAAAGTGGTCTGAGGAAGGAGAAACCATGAACTGTCGGCAAGGTGTGGGCCAACCACGGCTCATCGATGCTAGAGGTAAGCAAAGGCTATCCCATATGGTATGAGCCAACAAAAAGATATTGTGGTGCATCTCGCCCATAATTTGAATGCTGGTGATTGGAGTAATGTGTCACAACACACAGTACATCAAACCCTGCTGAAAATGGGGGGCCCATGCTAAAACTGAGTGTTCATGCTAACCTAGGTTCACCATTGAAAGCACTTACAATGGGCACACAAGCATCAAACTGGACCTTGAATGATTGGAAGAAGGTCATCTGGTCCAATGAATCTCATTTCCTGTTGCACCATGTGGACGGCCGGGTACGTATGCGCCATTTACCTGGGGAAGTGTTGGCACCAGGATGCACAGTGGGAAGGAAAACAAGCTGGTGGAGGAAGTGTAATGCTTTGGGCAATGTTTAGCTGGGAAACCCTGGGTCCAATCATTCATGTGCAAGAAACTATGATGTCTGTCACCTACCTAAACATCATTGCAGACCAGGTGCATCCTTTCATGGCAATGGTATTCCCCTCTAGTAGTGCCTTCTTTCAGCAGGATAATACACCATGCCACACTGCCCAGATTGTTCGAAAATGGCTCACAGAACATGAGGAAAATTTACAGGTATTGCCCTGACCCCCAAATTCCCCAGACATCAGTCCAATCGAGTATTTGTGGTTTTTGTAGGAACAGCATATCCGATCTGTGGCAGATCAACCTCATAACTTACAAGAGTTAAAGAATCTGCTGGCAACATGTTGGTACCAGATACCACACCTTTAGAAATCTTGTAGCATCCATGCTTCACCAGGTAAGAGCTCTTTTGGCGGCATGAGGGGGACCAACATCATATTAGGCAGATGGTCATAATGTATTGACTCTTCTGTGTATATTCTCCCCCACAGCACGCGCCTGAAGGACTACAAGCTCCTCCTGAAGATGAATGACAATACTGATATGCATATGTAAGTGAGTGACAATCACAAACACCACCTGCTCTTGTACATCATTCACCTATCTAATGAAGCTGCATACTCCTACCTGTGAAAAATTCATAATGTTGCACAGAGTGCAGTAAGTACTTTTAATTTTTCAAGTGCATTTTATCTTTATCAATAACCAGAAGATTTCCCTACGGTTGCTCAGGTTTTAAACTCTCTAAAGTATATGGTAGATGGCACTCCCCATGTCAAAAGCTTTCATTTGGTATAAATTTCATTACAATCTAATTGACCACCACCTGAAAAAAATTTCCTTCACCCTCTTTAAGGGGAAGTCTGAAACTCTCTAAAGAAGACACTCTCTGGGTCACAAGTATGAATAATAATAATTATTATTTAGCATATTTTAATGATATATACCTTTATTATACATACATATAAAATCCTCATGCACTCATAGGCTATGGAGGTCCAACCAGACTGTGTAATTTTGTTCTTTAAATATGTATGTCTGTCCTGAGCTATAGCCATTGCATTTGGCCACTGCAGGAAAATTCTAGCAAGTCCTGTTTGACATTGTCTGTCCACCACATCCTAGGTTCCTCCTTTTACTGAGACCTTTTGGTATACATTCATAACACATTCACCAATCTGCAGCTATGCATATAGGTAACAAGGCTAAACCAATGCAGTCTCTCTTTGCACAATATGTTGCTCAAATGAGATTGTTGACTCCTTTTAAACTGATATAAGGGACCTGGGTTTGAGCCCCGGGTAAGGCATGGTTGTGTGTGTTGTTTTTCTGCTGAGGTCCTGCCATCTTCTCAAACCTTCTACTATGGCATATAAACTGACAGGCTCCTGTCAGACCTCTGTGGCAAGCAGCTGCTTGAGGGGGTATTTATTTTTATTTTTATTTAACCTCATCATTACTTACAAAGACACCATCTAATGCCAAAAATGTTGTTGTAAGCAACTAAAATCAAAGGCATCAAAAGTTTCCTGTTATCTTGCTTACAAAGGGTACGAGTTTCTTTACCATAACTAACCCTAGAAAGAATCAAACCATTATACAGGACTAATTTTAGTCTTTAGGTGAATACACCTATTTTTCCACATTCTCCATAGATTCCTAAAAGTCCCAGCAGAACCCTATTATTTTGTTTATCTCATGCCACACATCGCTAATATCTGTTAAACAACTCCTGGGATAATTAAACTGGGATACCTACTCAAGAGCCTAACTATTCAAAGCAACAGAGGAACCTTCTGCCTGACCAATTTTCATCAATTCAGATTTCTCTCTGTTTATCACCAAATTTACTCAGTTACCAGTCTCATTAATATCCCTAATGAAAGAGTTCAGCTCATCAACATCCTTAGCCAATAGGGCTACATCATCAACAGTCTAAATCAGAAATTTTTAAATCTCTGTTCGTGGGGTGACAGCCCAAAGTGAATAGATTCATAGGATATGTTTATCAGCTGATGGATAATCCTGAGCAAAGGTCATCGCAGGCACCTGAACACTTTGCTTCTATTGGCATCATCAAATTCTACATTGGAGGAAGTCTTCCAGTGTAGATGGCTTCAGTCTTTAGTGGTGGGGAAACAGGTCTTTGCCCCATACCTGCGATTAGGGAGTTGTTTGATATTTTCGGCATTCCCTCTCTCAATAAACATAGTTTCTTTAAACATCCCACTAACCATTTTCTCTCCATAGGTAGTTGGAATACGAGGACTTTGCACAGAACTTATTCTTTTGATGTCCTCACACAAGAATTCCACCATTATAATTTAGATATTCTAGGCTTGCAAGAGACCAGATGGAGAGATAGAGGTCAGATTCTTAAAAATAATCTTAAATTTCAAATTTCTCTTTTCAGGGAGGGAAGACAATAAGCATCACCAAGGCGTGGGACTGCTTCTCAGCAGACACACTAGTGATGCTCTTCTAGTATTATAAGTGCATTAATGAAAGATTTCTTACAGCAAAATTTCATACATGCATTAGACTTGAATGTTATCTGCTGTTATGCCCCTATTGAGGATGCCGATGAGTTTGAGAAGGATAGGTTTTATGGACAACTTCAGGATATTTTGAATTCTGTCAAGAAAGGAGATATTACCCTTGTTCTAGGTGACTTTAATGCCAAAGTTGGTACTGAATCTGACCTTTGGGGAGGGATGATAGGCCCTTTTGGTATTGGTAACTGCAATGGGCAACGTCTCCTACAGGTAAGTAAACTCAATGGTTTCAGAATAACTAACACATATTACAAACACCGCGACATACATAAGTATACACGGGTTTCACCTGATGGCCTGCATAAGAATATGATTGATTATATATTAACAGCAAATGGGCTTATTCTGTGAGGAATACCAGGTCATATAGGGCAGCTGAAATTGGATCTGACCATTACCTTGTTAAAAGTGTCTTGCAACTTAAACTTAAAAAGTGTTGTGCTAGGGTTAAAAATTTTACTTTTAATACTGAAGCTCTGAAAGACCCAGTTATAGCCAAAGCTTACCATGATAGGTTACTTAGTCATTATGACAGTCATGGTTTGCTTACTACCGATGTTGAGGAAGAACGGGGGCGTTTTAAACAGGCTTTTTCGGAAACTAACAGTACTCTTTTAGGAAAAAAGGAGTAGAGGAAGCACAATTATTTGAGTGATAAGTCACTTGAGCTTATTTCAGAAAGAAAGAACTGCAAGAATGTCCTTAATCAATACCTATTAGTTCTAATAGAAAGCATTACAGAGAGCTTAATAAATGTGTAAAGGATCAGTTAGCTGCTGATAAGAAAGCTTGATTGCTTGGCTGACAAAGCTGAGGAAGCAGTTAGCCAGCACAACAGCAGAGAACTGTACCAGATAGTTAATGCTTTGTGTGGTAAAAAACAGACAGGTATACAGGGATTGAAGGATAAACGAGGTAAGGTTATAGAAGGTGAGGATTCTGTCATGGCTAGGTGGGCTGAGCATTTCAGTGATGTTCTAAACAATGTGGTTAGTTCTACTTCTATTGTTTTTAATGATGATAGATGCATTAGTGGCTTTAATGTTGGCCCTATAACACAATCTGAAGTTATTTTGGCTATTTCTAAACTTACACTTCATAAATCCCCAGGGGTAGATGAAATTACTACCAAAATGCTTAGAGATCGGAATGTTCGGTTACCACTTGGATGACTGAAATTTTGAATATCTTTTATGATAAAGGCACGGTTCTTAAGGATTGTACCAGAGCTATTATTATCCTATTTTCAAAAAAGGTGATCGCAGTTCTTGTGATAACTATAGGGGTATCAGCTTACTCTCTGTTCCAGGTAAAGTTCTTTGCATGATTGTGCTTAATAGAATTAAGATTCTGGTTGACAGGCAATTGTGTGATGAGCAGTGTGGATTCAGAAGTGGTAGGGAAATCAAACATTTCCACTTAGGCAGATTACTTGAGAAATTTTTAGAGTTTCAGAAAACTTTGGTTGTTAGCTTTGTTGATTTCAAAAAAGCTTTTGACTCTCTTGATCATCATAATTTGTGGTTGATTGTGAGATCATATGGTATACCAGACAAGTTAGTTAACATAATCAAAGCTCTGTATAATAACAGTGAGTCATGTGTTAGAGTTGGTAAGGCTTGTAGCAATTGGTTTAGCATTACTTCTGGTGTTCGACAAGGGTGCATTTTGTCTCCCTTTCTCTTTAGTTTGGTTATTGATTATGTTATGCGAAATTCACTGCAAGGGAAGATTTTGGTCTTAAATGGTCTGGAGATATGAAAATTTCTGATTTAAATTATGGTGATGATTTAGTCCTTTTGGCAAATGATGTTGATGAGATGATCTCTTTCATTTGAGCTGTTGATGAGACTGGTAGTAGAGTAGGTTTGGTTATAAACAGAGAGAAAACTAAAGTGATGAAAATTGGCCAGGCAGGCTATGATTCAGTTAATCTGAATGATTGCAGTCTTGAGCAGGTGCCACAATTTAATTATCTTGGGAGCTATGTAACAAATACTGGTGATGTGCGGCATGAGATTAACAGACGAATAGGAATTGCTGCTGGGACTTTTAAGAATCTATGGAAAATGTGTAGAAATAGTCATATACACCTAAAGACTAAAATTAGACTGTATAATAATTTGGTTCTTTCTAGGGTTAGTTATGGTAGTGAAACTTGTACGCTTTGTAAACAAGATAACAGGAAATAGATACTTTTAATTCTAGATGCTTATGCAGTATCTTGGGCATTAGGTGGTTCAACTTTGTAACTAATGATGAGGTTAGGCAAAGGAGTCTGCAACCTCCTTTAAGCAGCATATTGTGCAGAGAGAGACTCCATTGGTTTGGCCATGTTGCCCTTATGGATAATTATAGATTGGTGAATAGGGTTATGAACAGTGTGCCTAAAGGCCTCAGAAAGAGGGGGAGACCTAGGATGTAGTGGGCAGACAATCTCAAACAGGACCTTGTTAGAATTGGTGTGCAGTGGCCAGATGCAGCAGAGGTAGCTCAGGACAGATATGCTTGGAGAACTAAATTGCACAGTCTGGTTGGACCTCCGTAGCCCATGGCTGCTTGAGGATGATGATGATGACCATTCAAGTCCAAAAATTTCCCCTTGCAGAGAATTTCACATACTATAATCAATAACCAAGCTAAAGAGAAAAGGACAAAATGCACCCTTGTCTAACCTTGTCATCTTGTTCAGTAGCTAAACCAATTGCTATATAAGCCTTACCAAGTCTCATATATGACAGTATTATTACAGAGAACTTTCACTGTATTATTTAACTTGTCCACTATTTCATATGATTTCACAATTAACTGCAAATTATGATAATCGACAAAGTCAAAAGCCTTTTTGAAATATATCAAGCTAGTAATCACAGTTTTTTTTAAACTCTAAAAATTTCTCAAGAATCTGCCTAAGTGAAAATATTTGACGTATACATCCCCTACCACTACTGAATTCACACTATTTATTACACAGTTGTCTATCACATTCTGAATTCTATTAAGCACAATAATGCAATGAACTCTATCTGGAACAGAAAGTAGATCGATTCCCTTATAATCACCACAAGTATTGTGATCACCTTCTTTTTATATAAATGGGGATAATAATAGCTCTTTAGGAACAACACCTTTATCATAAAAAAAAATAAATAAAAATTTCAGTCAGCCAAGTGAAAAACTAACAAACAAACATTATGGATTTCATTAGTATTTTCATCTATCCCTATGGATTTATGCAGTTTTAATTTAGAGATAATCGAAGTAACTGCAGAATGTGATATAGGGTCAATGTTAAAGTCAGTAATGCATCTATCATCATTACAAACAATGGGAGTAGAACTAACAACATTGTTTAGAACATCCTACCTATCCATGACAGAATCCTCACCTTCAATGACCTTACCAGGTTTATCCCTAAATCCTGTATACCTGTTTGTTTCTTCCCACACAAAATATTAACTCTCTCGTATAACACTCTGCTGTTGTGTTGTCAAGCTGCTTCCTCTAATTTGTCAGCCAAGCTATCAAGTCAAAGATTCTTATCAGTTATTAACTGATCCTTTACACATCGATTTAGCTCTTTGAATGCTGTCTGTTATACCTATTAAAGTATTAATTCAGATTATTTTTGCAATTCCTTCTTACAGAAATAAGTTCCTTAAGCTTTTCACTCAAATGACTGTTTTGTATTCTCCTTTTTCTCCAAAGAGAGTACAGTACTGTTTCAAGAAAAGCCTTCTTAAACTGATTCCATTCTTTTACAACTTCAGTAGTAAGCAAACCCAACTGTCATAATAAGAAGTACCTTATCATGGTAAGCTTTGGTTATATCTTGATCTTTCAGAGATTCAGTGTTAACCTTTACAGTGTCAGGTTTCTGAAACTGAACTTACTGTGGCCAGATTTATTTTAAAGTGATTTCAGAAAATAATATAAATAACTTTAGAACCTCATCCTAAACTAACTAATGAATGGAAATATGCCATTTTATATGCCAAAAGAAAGAGCATTTAATTGTGCTTAATAAAATGGCAAAAATTCAAACTGGTAATGGTAAGTTAAAATTTTTAAGCATTTTTTTAAAACATTGCAAAATTTTATTGTATTTTCCCCACTTTAACTTTAGTAAAATTTCAAAAAAATATATATTTTTCCCATTTTATTATATCATTTTGTTATTCTAATATAAACAGTTCACAATATTTTGATTATTGCTTAAATCTTTCATTTATTTCGTTTTTTTCTAAATTATTTAGTCATTTATGCATTTAATGCATATTCTTGACTTTTGACAGTCAGTAAATTAAGCCTAAGTAAAGCAATGTCATATTTTTTTTTGCTTTAAAAACTAGATAGTTTAAATAAGAAATGAAAAATATATCAGGAAAGTGATAAAGAACTATGATGGTTTGCTTACTGAAGTTGAGAAAGAATGGGATCAGTTTAAATAGGCTTTTCTTGAAACCAACAGTACTCTTTTGGGTAAAAGGGAACAGAAGAAACAAAATTATATGAGTGATAAGGCTATGGAAATTATTTCTGAAAGAAGGAAGTGCAGGATTAATATGAAACAACACCCTACTAGTCCTAACAGATGACATTACGAGATTAATAAACATGTAAAGGATCATTTAACAGTTAATAAGAATCTTTGGCTTGACTGACAAAGCAGAGGAAGCAGCTTGACAGCATAATGGCAGAGAGCTGTACCAAATGGTTAATGTTTTGTGTGGGAAGAAACAGACAGGTATACAGGGATTGAGAGTATTTAAAGAGTTATGGAAGTCTGAATATTTAACAACAGCAATGTATAACATTAGAATTTAATTCAGAAGTTATTTATAATTTGAATAAAAAGAATTATTTCTCACCAATACAACAGATGTATATTTGAAAAGTAATGTAATACATTCTTTTACATTATATAAATATTTATTACATTAATTACATATTACATAAAGTAATTAATGAAAATAATTTTTTGATATTTTTCAATTTTCCTAAGATTTGTACTGTTGTTAAATATTCAAACACCATAACTGTTTTAAGTACAAAGTGAACATTATTGAAAATTGAGATTTAAGTAGATTTGATTGCGATATTTAATTTATCTTCCATTACATTTTCTCATAAAACACTTAGTTTAGAAGTTACAGAACTTCGAAATTAGCTTTCACTTATATAACATAGAGGAAGGTGGTCATAATTCCGTGTGCACCCAGTGTATATTCCATTGTAAAATGTTTAAATTCCCTTTTTGAAGTTCAATATATGTCAGTAACATCAGTTCTGCACCTTCTGGTATTTTCTGAATGACTTAATTTTTAATGGCAACCAAAAATTTTTTTCACACTCATGACAAAAATTTCAACACAATGAAGCAAAGTGAAACTGAGCAGAGAGATAGAGCATGTTACAAGGTAGTAATGATTAATCACACAGTCACCTGCTAGCATATTTAGTGTGTATTTAGGTCCCCCCCCCAAAAAAAAAATATGGGCTCTCAGTAAGGGGTATGACTCCCCATTGACAGTGATCCATGTAGCCAGATATCAAGGCATTGATGCATGCAGGTCCCTAATATTGTCCTGAGGCACTTTCCATCATCAGGGTGTCCGGTGTGTGTGCTGACTGTGGAAACTATCGGAGATATTGATCCAGGACATATGTGTTCTACAGGGAAGAAATCCGATGATATTGCAGAATAAGATAGAGTGTTGACATCCCATAGACACTGTTGAACAATGTGTGCCATATGGGAATGTGTACTATCCTGTTGAAAAGTGGCACCAAGAGAGCTCCACAGGATAGGTAGGCAATGGAGTTCCAGAATGCTATTGACATATTGTTGAAATGTCAAAGTTCCCTGGACAAACACTAAAGGTGTTCTGCAGTAATAACTGATGGCACCCCACACCAGAACACTGGGTGTGTGGGCACTGTGATGCTCCCGGATGTGTGCCGGGTACTGCTACAGTGATGCCAAACCCTGATGCAACCATCATCTGCACCCAAACAGAAGTGTGATTCATCCAAGAAGACTATGAGGTACCATTTATCCTCCCATGACACATGCTCAATGCACCATAGATGTGACTGGTGGTGATTAGCAGTCAGAGGCAACCTGCACAGGGAATGCCATGCCTGTAATTCAGCTTCAATCAAATGTCATAGGATGGTTTGTGTGGACATTGGTGCATGCATTGAGGTGCCACAATGTGCTGGATTGCTGTAGGTGTCGCACACGGATCAGAGGTTGTTGTCAGCAGATGAGGTGGTGATCTTGTGGTGTGGTACATCTTCGGGGACCTAAGTATGGTGTCGTAAAGTGGTACCTGTCTTGTCTGCTGCGCCAAAACAGTGTGTTACAGTGTTTATTGTGTGAGTTAGATGGTCAGCTATACAACAGACAGACTAAGCTTCTGATAATGTGCTTGTTGTCTTGGAATAACTGAAACACATGTGCATTGTTTCACTTTCACTAATTTACCTACTGTCTGCTACAGTGGCTTTTATTGGGGTCTTTGGACCAACAGTGCTCTGCCATGCTGTTGTCACTGAATTCATTTGCATAGGTTGATTTACTTCTGAGTGGCACTCTTTTTGCACATAATGAGCTACATACAGGGCGATTCAGAATTCATCATCAATATTTAGTGGGGAGGAAGGGAATAAGAAAAGAAAGAGATTTCACATAGGTAAGTATGGGGGCAGACGAACGCATGGTGGTGTAGAGGGCGCTGTGTGTACACACCTCTCATACAGAAGCACAGCTGTTTGACGCATGCAGTCAGTTGTCATTCGACAATGTGAATTTGCAGAAGTAACATGAACCGGTATACGTGGAATGAATGTGCAGATATGCATGTAACTTACGGTGCGGCAGGAGAAAGATGTCTTCGAGCCAGGCAATTGTATGCAGCGCGCTTCCCAAACCGCCGTGTGCCACAGCATCAAATGTTTTCACGTATTCATCGCCAACTGCGTGAAACAGGATCGTTTGCTGCTAGTAATGTTAATCGAGGGAGGCGCAGATCGGCACGGACAGTAGCAGTAGAGGAAGCTGTCCTACAGGAAATCGAGGAACAACCTGGTGCTAGCACACGAGGTATGGCTAGGCAGTTTGGAATTTTGCAAGCAACAGCGTAGCGGATATTACACGATGAAGGGTTACATCCGTTTCATCTGCAAAGAGTGCAATTATTGGCAGCAGACGACCATCCCAAGCGTGCTATTTTTTGTCAGTGGTTCATGCAGAGAACAGCCGTTGATCCCAATTTCCCAACGTATGTTCTTTTCACCGATGAGGCGTTGTTCACTCGAGAGGGTGTCTTCAACACACACAATTGGCATGTGTGGGCTCATCAGAACCCACACGGTACAAGACCTGGAGCTGCGCAACAACGTTTTGCTGTCAATGTGTGGACTGGGATTGTCGGTGACTGTTTGTTGGGCCCGTATTTACTACCATCCTGTTTGGACGGTGCCAAGTACCTAACATTTCTTCAGACTGTGTTACCGGATCTTCTGAACGAGGTTCCTGATGGTAGTCTCCGGCGAATGTGGTTCCAGCATGACGGCGCTCCTGTACATTTCGCAAATGCTGTGCGTGCTTACCTACGCAGACAGTTTGGTGGTCAATGGATTGGCCGCGGTGGACCGGTTTCTTGGCCACCACGTTCACCGGATTTATCTCCAATCGATTTCTTTGTATGGGGTGCTATGAAAAATATGGTGTACGAGACCCCTGTTGATAGTGCTATGGATCTTGTAGCACGCATATCAGTTGCTGCCTCAAACATCCGGGAAATGCCAGGCATCTTCCACAGGGTCTGGCTGTCCATGGTAATGCCGTTGTGAGTCATGCATTCTAGCACATGGTCGGCAGTTCGAGCACCTCTTGTAAGTCTGTACAACCAATGCAAAGAAATGTTACATGTAAGATAATAAATGTTTTTTCCTTACCACTTCCTTCTTATGTGTTCTTTCCATCATTGAACTGGGGTCATTTTGCCCTACTACATGGCATATGCACCCATGCTTTCCTATGTGAAATCTCCTTCGTTTCTTATTACCTACCTCCCCACCAAATATTGATGATGAATTCTGAATCACCCTGTATACAGGTCACAAGGATCCCAAGGACTCAGAGAAGGTTGGGGGAAGTGGACCCACTAGAAAGCTGTTACAAGATAAATAGCCTCCCATCAAGACCATTCAGCATGTTTTTTACCATGCACAGGTATGGCTCTCTCACACATGGGCCATTGCTTTATGTCCCATCCAATGGAAGGTGGCCTTTCCAAGCCCATCAGTGACCCTACTGACTGAGGGCAGGGTGGGGAGTTACCTGAAAACTGCAGATCACAAGACTAAAGTGCTATCGACTATGCCACTTCCTGCTCTCATTTCCATAGGACCTCTGGTACTATATGTGGTAATGATTTCATGTCATTGCATTCATCCTTTAAGGTGTTGAAATTTTTGTATCCATGAGTATATTTTGGTATTGTTGTTTATTGAACTATTGAAACCATTGACTGAGATACTGCCATCTTTAACCTTCAACCATAATGATTTCTGTTGTATCAACATATGTTATAATTGCCTGCATCTATGGCTCTCATCTCATAATGCTTACTGCTGCTTCATCCATACTACGAAAAATGGCTCACTGTCTTATGGTTTGATATCAACCTCTGAATAAAGTGATTTGTTTATGATCAACATACTCCTGCAGTATGTCATACTTACTGCTTCTTTGAAATAATTCACCTATACCATCTTCATCAACAGACTATCAATATAATGTTATGTTATACTAACTGTAAATCAAAATAATTTAACTTTCAATGGTAATAATTGCTGCATACAGTGATATTATTTGAAACAGTAAGAGATTTTATTACATTTTTAATATATATATATAAACACACACGTTTTTGCATTTTGCTTTAATTTTTGGCACTAATTAGATTCTGTGTGTTTTAAGTTTGACACTGATTGTGCTCATCACTCACAATGATAATGTTTATTATAAAAAGCATTAAAATACATAAATACATAAATAAGGTATTCGATAAGTGAATTCAGAAGCTTAGATAAATTAAATAATGGACATTGACTTTACACAGAGCAACAGAAGCATATTAAATGATGGAAAAAAGTAGCAACTTGGTAACTAAGTTCATGAGAAAAAAAAAATCAAATCACTAACAAATTATGCAACAATAGTGAAAGTTGTGCTTAACCTTGGGGTTGTAATTCATTATATACATAAATTTAATCGCTATATACAGGATACATATTATGTAATAGAAATATTATATAATTGTTTGCTTAAATCATTAATTAAAGCCATTACTTTTTTACAAAAGAAAAAAAAAATATTAATTTTGCACACCAAATTCTATTTCACTAAAACCAATATTCTAGCAAAATATAACTTTCTTTTGCCCTCTTTTACTATTTATATAATCATGCATAGAGTATTTATCTCTTATTTCTACTTACAAAACAACAGAATTACATTTATAGAGGAGTGACAGAATTATATGTCATTTCCATGTTATATCAATGGAAAGCCAAATTTGAAAAGCTCATTTTGTGCAATTTCTAAAAGAATTCACAAAACTCATTATAGAAGAAGTTTAGATATCTACACCAGATCCATTTAAAAACTTACTTTTTAAATATTTACAAAGTTATAGAACAAATGATAAGCAATGAAAAATTGACTTTTGATTGAGCTGAGACTTGAAACATGCAATGAGATTATATCCCAACTGTTCTATCATTTGAGCAACTGAGTTCAATCAGTTTTTATATTTAATTTTACCACAAAGAATTTCTGATGGCAAGCAAGAAAATGGATCAGGCCCAGTAACTTGAATGTTAAGAACAAGTGGCATTTAATTAGCATTGTGTAGTTTTACTAAAGTATAATAAGTAGGAAAAAATTTCTTGCAAATTATTAATAATAAAAAACTATCAAAGTTAAAATATTGAGCAGCAAAATTTTTCACCCTGGAAATCTGCAAAAGCTAAAAATAATGAACAAACTTAAAGTTAATGGTTGACATGAAAACTATTATTTATGCTTTATTTAGATCTTGAGAGAAAAATATTTAGTAAGGGGTGACAGCTGCTACAGTTGTCACTAACTCTTTAAATACTAAAAAAATTAACCCTTTAAAAAGGAGTATTTTCACTATATACAACTTTAATAAGATTATAAAAATTGATAAAAATTAAGTCGGATAATTTCCCAAGAGATGGATGGCAAAAGCATCCATGATACTATATAGAATATCGATCATCCTCTATAATGAAAGTTAGTAATCTAAAGGTAAAATTTCACTTCCTTTCTTTATCTTTATATTCCTTACTTAAAGGTTAGGAAAAATAGAGAAACCTAAGTAACAGTTTGTGGTAAATGTGCCAGCACATTAATATTTTTCAAAGGGTTAAGATAAAGACTTAAATAAATTTGATGCAGATCCTTGAAACTTATTTTTATGCACTTTTAAAACATTTTTATGGAATATAGCTTAAAATTTGGTTTTCAACAGATAAAACATAGAAGTGTCAATGTATTCTATTACCCTTTAGTTATGTGCATAATGTTTTATGTATGCATTGTGCATTTAAAATGATGAAAATTTACACTTTACACATAAATATAAAAGGAATTTTAACATTAAAAACTGTTTTTTTTTATTAAACCAACATGAAAATAATAATTTTAAACTAATATGCAAAAAAAGCAGTACTGCTAAGATAGTCAAATTTTATGTAATATGAAATTATATTAGTAGTATTATGACTTTTATGCATATTAACTCAAAGGAAATTTTTCATATGGAGATTAAAAATAACATAAGTCAACATTTGCAGGAAAAAATAAATGTTTATACTTGGTAAAATAAATGTTTATACTTGGTAAAACAAACATTTCAATGAAAGTTTATGTAGTAAATGTTTCTAATGTTAATAATTCAAATATTTGTCATTAAACATATTGTGCTTTGTTGCCCACCAATTCTAAACTATTTCTAAAAAGAATTGGCTGAAAAGTTCTTTTTATTTAGCACAATTATTTCATTTGAATTTTTTAAAATTATATAAATTCTAGCTCAATAAAACATTCTAAATAAATTACCACAATATTAAGTATAATATACAAAGTTTGTAAAGTATAAAACTTTTTAATAGTAATAAAATATGAAGCCTTTAGCATATATAGACTCACCTTGCTGTTAGCAAACAGAAGACCAACCCCTTCCATGCAGACTTGCAGCAAGCCACCTTCACCAGTTTTCATATCTTGAACTGGGAACTCTCCTCCCAGTTCTGTTCCTACAAGATGGTTAGAGTAACTGCCCAATGAAGATTATTGCCATTAAAACACAAAATTAAATCCTAATTATTCTTGCATTATTATCCCTATTATTATTCAAATTACAAATATACAGTACAAAAAATAAACATTTGCTTTCTGTAAAATAATGAACAATAATGTTTTTTACAATGAATTCCCCAGTAATTTTTTTTTATTTTAACCAACCTTTTAGAAATTTACTGTGTAATACTTACATTTAAAAAGCTAAAAACTTTCAGAGTAACATATTCGAAACAGTAAATATTTCAGTTTAACAAATCCATTTTTAATACTTATTATTGGCAATATACAATAACTGATAAAACTACATAATTTCACTAATATGCAAATGCACTTACTACTAATGTGTATGTACTGTTTGAGGAACAGATAAAAATCTACTTAAATAACCTACAACAGTAGGTTATTTAAGTAGATTTTTATCTGTTCCTCAAAAATTTTTTATCTGTTCTTCAAAATTAATTACATTATCTTAATTATTTATTATGATTTTTATCTGTTCCTCAAAATTAATTACATTCACAGCTCATCAGCTTTTACTGGGTATTTACATAATATATAGTACTTATTATTATTATATACAAGTTTTTGAAGCTTTTTCTTTTTCATGCAACCTATCAGACAATGCCAGTGAACTTTTAAGCCCTAGTAGCAGAGCTAGCAAACTTTCAAAACCCAGTAGCAGTGCTAGCAAGCTTCCAAAAGCTGAGAATAAACTTGCATAACCCACCAGCTTTCATTAGCCCCACTTCACTCTACTACTTTCCTCTATGAATAGAATTTTGTATCACCTAAATATTTATATTACATATAATGAACCTATAGATGTTTATATCAAAATTTAGCATGCATGAAAAAAAAACAACTACCAATCTGCCTCTTGGATGCAAACATGTTAACCTATAGTATATCCTGGTTATGCATGAATTGCCCTGTCATTGAGCTAATGCGGTGATTCACACTTGATTAAGTAAGTTTATAGATGAAGGGATTCAAGTTGTCAGGACACAATCCAATGCACTATTTAAACTGAGAGTGAACTGAATAGTATAAAAATCCAATGAGTTATTCTGATGTAGCTGGTATTGAACACTCAATATTTCTTAATTTTATCAGTCTTAGACAGCAACCATTTGATATGAAGCTATATAGTTCTGTGTTGTCCATAAGAAACATTTAGTTTCAACAGTTAGGCAAGTGTAAAAAAAAATCCCATTAATTCATCTCACAGATTTAAACAGCAGATCTTCTTGTTATATGATAGCTGCTATACCAGTTGAACTAAGATGGTGACAACTTACACTTGCTTAAGTAAGGTTACAGATGAAGGAAACTCAAGTTGCCAGGGTGCAGTTCAATGTGCCCTTTAAACTGATGATCAACAGAAATTTTTTAAATAACCAATGGGTTATTCTGATTATTTAATCTCTTGATGTTTTATGACATTCAGACTTGGGCATTAACCATTGCCACGACTTGGGTGGTAATCATTTGATATGAACAATGGAATTCATATTAATGATAGGCATAAGAGACATTCAGTTTCAACAATTAGGAAACTGAGAAAAGTCCTATAAATTAATCTCCTGGATTTAAACATGGATCTCCTGGTCATGCACCAGTTGTTCTACCAGTTGAGCTAAAAAGGTGTAGCTATTCTTTTTGAATGATAAAAAATCCTTTCTAAAGCCTTTTGTGTAAAGTCATTATTATAGCTCATAAATATTTGTTGTTGCTTTTCTTATGACAAATATAACTTAACTGTGGTGATAAATTACACATGGTGTCACAAATTCAAGCTCTTATTTTAGTTCTCTTTTAAAATGTCATGCAGTGATGAATTAAAATCAGATGACGAAATTGAATTATTTTTAAAAGAAATGCACAGCATAACTCTACAATATTGTCTCCTTCAAAAGTTTACTTATTGCTCTGATCAGTATTCACATCTGAACAATATTTTTATCATTGCTTTGAACCTGCTAAATAGAGTTCAGTATATGCAACTGCAACAGTAATGCTCCCAAAACTGTTCATGTATGTGTACTGCTGTTGAAGAATATTTTGATATGGAATGTTACAGAGTGTTTGGCAGTTTGCTCATAAATATCAAAATATGGAAGTACCACTTTGTATATATTAAAAGAGCTGTAAAATTTGAATTACAAAGAGTGGAATAACCAGAATTTTTTAGGGGGGAGGAGGTTGAAATATTTTCTTGATGTTTTTGTTAATGTAAATTGATGGAATAATGATTAAGAAACATAATTCCATAAGGGAGGATTTAAACTACAATTCCCTCTCCTTGACTATGCCACTGATTATATATAAATGTAAACATCTTCTGAGGCAGCCTAGTTGTTTGAGCCCTAGAAGTCTATCAATATGTCACAGAACAGTGGTTCACAACATTTTAATTGTAATGGCTAACATTGCGATGAATCGATGTCATGATGAATTGACATAGAATCAGCAATTACAAGCTTTAGTAAGCAATACTCATTTTTCTCATATGCTTTTCATATGTAGAGATAACAACAGAAATTGGCAATTTTTAAAATTTGCTGAAATTTCCCCCTAGTCATTCATTTTTACTAGCTGACTGTATTATGCCAAAGTTATGCAATAAAATAATGCATTTCTGCTTTTTACTATACTATAACATACTGACAGACTTCCTCTAACAGAATATCCAAAAGCCTAAAACAAATGGCAATGATGATGTAAAATATGTGAAAGACCAAATTCAACGGTTTTCTTGCCAACTGCTGGAAAAGACATAATATAAATTGCCAATAAAGCCAACAAAGCTTCAAGTGAAGATTATGTAATGGCTACCTATTGCTAAAAATAAGTCATTTTATATCTGATAAAAAAAAGTCTTTTCATAAAATTAGAGAAAAACTAACTTTAGTTACTAATGCTTATCACACTAGAGCAGTAGAAAACAATATTATCATTACAAAACCTAATACAGAGATATTCAAAACCGATTATGGATAAATGGGCAAGTTGTTTAATTCATTGCTGTTTGCTTCCATGCAGATAATTGATTTTGCAACAACAACAAAAAAATAATAAAAATAAAAAGCTTCTAGAATAGCATCATTTCTTCAACATATACTACACACCACAACACAGAAACAAGCAACAACAACATCCTTTTAGGACTTGTACCTAAAAGTCCTCAGGACTAAACCATACACGAATACCTTCATAACATTCTTCCACACAATACCAAAAAAGTCCTTCTCAGGACTAAAACAATTACACCACATCAGACCTTACATCACAAACACCAACACTCTCTTTCTCTGTCGACATTTCTTTGTGCTTTCTGGGCCACATATTTGGAAACTTCACTTGCACATGGAGCAACAGCATGATCAAGGTGAAGCAAGGTTACCCACAACATCACACCAGCATTATAGATGAACTAATCACCATCAAACCTAGAAACATCCCACCTTCACAGTAAAATGGAGGCAGATGCCTGAAAAGGTCTAACAGCTGAAATTGCTTTGTGGATGAAAAATAAATTATGCAGAAAAATAATCAAACATTGTTTAAGAGGTGATGAAACAGACTGTTTATCAGAATTCACTGTGAACTTGTAATAGTAACCTTTGATGTGTTTATGATAAATCTTATTCAATTGTATTCACTAATTGTATGCTTTGTGTAAAAATATCTACATGCAAGTAAAATTGAATTATGGTTATACATCGAAGAGCCAAAACATTATGACCAGAGTGCCTTTATGCAAATCAAAACAACTGCAGGTAAATGATGGTGTGTGTGAAGGTCATGAAACAGTATAAATGACACCTAATACTGAGCTCTGTTAATCAGTATTATTCTTGTTCTTCAGATGGGAAAAGGCAGAGGACTAAGTGAGTTTGGCAAAGACCAAATTGTAATGGCCAGATGATTGGGTCAAAGCATTTCCGAGCTGGCAAGGCATGGGGGTACTCACAGTCAGCCCCATGCCTTGCCATGGGGCTGGAAGTCACAGTTGGGCAATGTTCTGCTGAGAAACCCTGGGTCTGGGCATTTATGTGCAGAAAACTATGATATCTACCACCTACCTAAACATCATTGCAGACCAGGTACATCTTTCATGGCAACAGTATACCCCCTCTAGTAGTGTCTTCTTTCAGTAGGATAATGTGCCATGCCACACTGCCCAGATTGTTTGAGAGTGGTTCATGGAACATGAGGAAGACTTCAAGGTATTGCCCTGGCCTCCAAATTCTCCAGACATCAATCCAATTGAGCATCTGTGGTTTGTGTTAGAACAGCATATCCAATATGCAGCAGCTCAACCATGTAACTTAAAAAGAGTTAAAGGATCTGCTGGTAACGTGTTGGTACCAGATACCGTTGGGTTGTTTTACCTCTGAGTGGCACTTTTTTGCACACCATGGACTAAATGGCCTGGTCACATGGAACTTGAAGGCTCAGAGAAGGTTGGGGGAGGGGACCCATTGGAACAGCTATTGGGAGACAGATGGTAGCCTGCCATCAAGGCCATCCAGTGTGTTCTATAATGTGCACAGGGTATAGCTCTCCACACACGGGACCATGGGTTAAAGTCCCATCTGACGGACAGCAGCCTTTCCAAGCCCATCGGTGTCCCCTACTGACTGTGGGCATGGCAGGGAATTTTGCGGAGATAAATCTCAATGCTGACCCAGCTGGGACTCAAACCTTGGAACTACAGATTACGAGCCTAGCACGCTACTGACTGAGCCACCCCCGCTGGTACCAGATACCACAAGACACCTTTAGAAATCTTGTAGTGTCCATGCCTTGCCTGGTAAGAGCTGTTTTGGTGGCACGTGGAGGACCAACATTATATTAGGCAGGTGGTTATAATGTTTTGTCTCTTCGGTGTATATGCTGTCCACTAGTGAGTTGTTCAGCTCTTGTGGGCTTTGACAGAAATGTATATACCTTAATTAATTTTTAAATAAAATGATATGATTAATAAATAACTTAAGATATTTTTAATTCATCACGAAAGTAGATATTACTCTTCTGGTTGACTTCAGTGTTAAAGTTGGCACTGACTCTGACCTCTGGGAAGAAGTGACAGGTCCTTGTTGCACTGGTAGATGAAATAGCAATGAGGAACATCTCCTACAGGCAAGTAAACTTAATGGTTTGAGAATAATTAACAAGAACCAGAATGTTTATAAATACATTAGGATTTCATGGGAATATGGCTGATTAAACATTAACAGAAAATGGGTGAGCTCTGTTATGAACACCAGGTTACACAGAATAACCTAAATTGGGTCTGATCATTACAGTGTTAAAAGTGTCTTTAATTGAAGCTTAACACAAAGAAATAGCCCAAGTTTACTACGATAGGTTACTTAGTCCTTATGACAATTGTGGTTTGCTTATAACTGAAGTTGAAGAACAATGGAGTCAAATTCCTTATTTTAAACTTAGCTCTAAGAAATCTTTCCTTAATGCATTATGCTAAAAGTGTATCACTGGCATTTCAGCTAAGAAGTAAAACCTATACCTTGTGTATGTTTGCTGTCCTCTGACTCTGAAAAGAGAAATTTAAGATTATTTTTAAGTATTAGACCTTTATCTGTCCATCTGGTCTCTTGCAAACCCAGAATGTTTAGTTTGTAATGCTGGAATTCGTGTATAAGGAATTTAAACCAAGAATACAAGAGAATAATCTCTGTGCAGAATCCTCATATTCCAGATAGCTGTGGAAATAAAACAGTTGGATTTTTCAAGAAACTAGGTTTATTGAAAGAGGTTGGCCAACAATATGAAGCAACGCCTTAATTGCAGACATGGGGCAAAAACCCATTCTCGCACTACTAAAAGCTTAAGCCATCAATTCTGGTAAGAACTTCAGACATCACCTTTACAAATGGATCTTTTGGAAAACAAGAATAAAAGATAAACATACCTGCCTGAGACACTACTCAGTTTAGAGCTGGTGATGCCCCTAGCAACAAGGGTTCAAGCCTTTGATTAGATTTTCCACAAGGAAATATAAAGTATCCTATGACTCTGTTATTTTGGGGTTGCAAACCAATTACTTTGAAGTGTACTAATGACATATGCAGCATCACAAAGTGGGATAAGACTTTAAGTGATAAGTCCAGCCAGTTCTGTGCATCTTCCCAGGGGTATGAATAGAAGCATGTCAAAGAGAACTTGAATGATTGGGAATACCTGGATTACCCTTGATTAGAGTCTGCATAATTTCTCCCTGTATTCTTGGGACTTAGGTCCAAGGCTACAGATGGGAGCAGACTGAGGGAACCACAATCTGTCACAGTATAAGAAAAACCTTTTTTAACAGTAGTTCCTAAATGATATCTTAAAGAAACTGTTAGTGATGGAACATGATTTAGTGGCACAGATGGTAGTGCACAAGACACATAACCTGAAATACTGAAAATGTATGGAAACAAACTGTGCTGAGAATTTCTTCTTTCATCAATGCCCTGGCTCTATGAGAAAGTGGACATTAGTCTTTTATAAAGCCAGTATATACTGGATAGAGCCATATACAGTGTGTGTTAAATGTGCTGGATGGCTTTGAGAAGAGGTTTCCATCTGTTTCTTACTGCTGTCCAGTGTCTCTTCCCAGCCATGATCTGAGCCTTAGAACTTTAGTATGTGCCCATTTAGCCCACTGTACATAAAAAGTGTTCCTGAGAGAGAGAGGTAAAAAAACCCCCAAATTTAACTGAATATAAACAAGTTGTGTTTGACACATGCAGATATCACCAAAGACATGTCATATGATTTAAAGCACATTTTTATACAATAGTTTATGGGTCTAATAAATTTTATCACCTCTTGTTCCATATTAATATTTCTTATTTAATTTAATTATTGGAAAAAAAAATTACTAGTAACGACAGTTGAAAATATGAGATGCAATTTTTTTTTATTCAAAATGAGGTTATTTTTAAAAAAATAGGTTCACTCACCAGGCATCAGTCCATTCCCCCTGGCAGCTGCTCTTTCCATGGCTTCCTTAATGCAGTAGTACAAGTCACGACACTGAATATTAAAAATAAGTTACTAGTTTTTTAGATCAACAAAAATCAATAACTTATATTATTGCAAAAAAAGAATAATTTTGAGCAAGGCAGGCTTTAGGAATTATCTGGCAATGAAATTTTCGGTGAAAATTTCCACTCTGATCAGATGTTAGGCACATTCATTCTTCTGCATAAAAACCTATACCTGCCTAACCCAAATTACTCAGCATGAGAGTGAATCATTAGGAAAAGGTAAGCAGAATTAAATTTAAAATTCTTGATAAAACTTAATTTATGGACATGAAATTATGTGACAAAAATGTTTTATCTTCAAAGTTCCAAGTTTTTAAAACTGAACTCAGTCTGGTGTAAATAGTCAATTTTAAAGAATTTTCAGCAGGAAGAAAACAAACTTTACAACCATATCTTGAGTTAATAAATGGATAATAGGTCATGCTATATATATATATCACATGAGTATTTCTGAGCAATAAAATTACAGAAATTCAAAAGTAAAACATTTTATGAATTTTATATCAACAAAGGTAAAATTTTACTGCAATTTTTAACTTATAAAAATCTTTAAAAATTAATTTTCTATTCCTTAATAACCTTGCAGTTTCAATATAAATACACCTGGACCCTGCTATGCAAATGTTCATTATAAGAATCTTCACTTATCCAAACACGAAGGATTTGTATCCTAAAAATTTCTATCTGAATGGCAGATTCAGCTATGCAAACTTTCTAGTTCGCAAGTGGTGAAAAAATGTAAAGTTCTCAATGCATATGAGCCATCATGCCGAACAGTTGTTCAGCTGTTTGCTATGCATTGGGCAGAGGATCATTGGGGCAAGCATAATCTTCAGTTCGTTTTTGCAAAGTGGTAGTTGTGTTAACCTTGTGCAATTCAAGTGTTTTGCACTGTTTTTTTCCGATATATGATTTCTTTGGAGACATGATTTCCAGGCATCATGTCTCCAAAAGACATAAGAAAGCTGAAATATTGTTGGTTAAGATAGAAAGAAGGAGCTAAAGAGAGAGAATAGCACATATATTCAAGGTAAAGCTTAAAGTTTTGGATTGTATTGAGAATGGGGAATGAAAGAAAGATTTGTTTAGGGAAGGTTTATCATAGTCTGCAGTTCATATAATATTTAGCAACAGTGAGAAAATAAAAGTAAGTGCTGAAAATGTACAAGTTGAAAAATAAACAAAAATGACAAGAAGACGAGCAGAAATTTGCAAAACTCTAGAGAGAGTGCTGATTCAATGGATTGATTGCCAGTGATCAAGGCATGTCATTGTTCTTCCTCATTGTTCAAGAGAAGTTGTTATCATTGTTTGAAGATCTGAAGAAGGTGATAGTGGCAAAAAAAAAAAGCAAAAAAGTGCTGCAGGCATGGAATTTAAGACAAGCAAGATTCATGAGTAGGCCATATTTTAATAATGTTAAATTAAGGGAAGAGATGACTTCTGCCGATAACAAAGCAGCACTGACTTTCCCCATGCATCTCCAGGATATTATTGTTGAAAGCAAATATCCGAAGCTTGGGTAGATCACAATGGCATCAAAAGCTCAAAGAAGGTTAGAGGAGGGGACCGAATGGAACAGCTGTTGGGAAACAGATGATAGCCTCCCATCAAGCATGTTCTTTAATGTGTACAGGGTTTGGCTCTCCCACACATGGGGACATCCTTTTCAAGCTCATCAGGATCCCCTACTGACTGTGGGCAGGGAGTTTTGTGGAGATAAATTTCAATACTGACCCAGCTGAGATTCGAACCTGCCTGGGAACTGACGGTTACAAGCCTGGTGCACTACCTCTGCCCCAAATATCTGAAGCAGATCTTCAACATGGATGAAATGGGCCTGTTTTGGAAGCAAATTATAACTTCAAGAATGCTTTTTATATCATAATACATTGCAAAGTAGCATTATAATAATGATGTTCAGGGTTTTTTTTTAAATCATTTTGGGGTGAATGTGTTCTGGGTCAGGAACACATTGGAATTTTGCCCATAAGAAATATTGGAAACGCTCAGCTTGCTATACAAATGCTTGCTTTATGAAATGTTTTTCAGGAATGAATTAGGTTCATAAAGCAGGACCAAGGTGTGTATATATTTCTATCATCACTTAAAAAAATAGAAGGTACTCCCCTATACAAAGAATAGAGATAACCTAGAAATTATATAAGGCTTGTCTTGGTTTCTCATAAATACACAAACACATGCTTAATACATAACCATGACATTCTGGGACTAAATCCCAGACACTGTTATTGTAAGTAAGACCAGCAGTGTTATTGTAAGACAAAGTGCTACCACTGTGCTACTAGGCAGAAGTAAACTTAAACCAGTAATTTAATTTCTTTCAATGCATATGCATTAAATTACAACAATTTCACTAAAGTAGGCTTAGATAGTTGAAATAAATTACCCTCAAGCAGCTACTTGCCTCAAAGATTTGACAGGAACTTGGGCAGCATAATATGCCTGAGAGAAGGTCTGTGTGGAAGGCAAGATTTCAACAGAACATTTAGCCTTATATGGGACTGAAAGTCAGATTCCTTTGTTCAGTAATTAAGCACACTACTTCCTGAAAACCTATCAGGTGCTTTTCCTATTGAACTACTCAGCCAAGTTCAATTGCAGATAACAAGATACTATAAACTTGATTCCTACAATCAAAAAGTGAGTGTGATGCCATATATCAATTGGGAATGTGACAGAACAACTGTCCACATAAAGATGCTACTTTAATTAATTAAATTTAAATACACAGTAACACATTATTAAAAGAGATTTAATCACAAACTACACTGTTATTCAAATCCCTAATTGCTCATTAGCTTGTTCTCATATACATCATTGCAAAATGCAATGTGTAATAGTACTAGCTTATTACCCTAAAAACACAAGGACTTCTACAGAAGAAGCATGAAGTATTGGCCTTCGATACTAATCAAGTGTTTTATAAGTTCTTATATATACTCACATATATTATACAGGCATGTTGTACTTGCTTGGTTGTATGTCCTGTGAAGTATATGTTTTGTAGTTCTGTAGACTTGGCTGGGACACTCAACACTTTCATGGAGAAACACAGTTCTGATTATCTATGGTGCACTTGACACTTGTTGACTTTCATACTGTAGATAAATTTTATTCTTGTCACAGGATGTTACAGTTGCTGTTATCATAGATGCTTTTTCACTTTAAGAATATTTTCTGTTGACTGATATCCAATGTTAACATGCAGCCTTTCCATTTAGTATCACTAGTTGCAGGTTTAATTCTTGAGCATAACTGATGTTTAAAGGCACTAAAGTACTCTTGGGCCCTGTGGGCCTGGCGACCTCTAACTACTTTGATGATCAAATACACAAATACATTACCAGTGAGTAGTTCAACAATATTAGCTTTTACCAAAAACTCACATTTTCCCCAGTTAATAACCCCCTAACATAATAATAATGATTCCCCTAACATATAGTATAGAGAAGAATCCTAGAATCTAGAATTCCCCTAACATATAGTATAGAGAAGAATCCTAGAATCTACTCCTAGCTTTTACAGGCCTTCTCATACAAGGACATGCACTACTAAGACCGAAGTCACTGCTAACCACTGCCTCAGTTAGAGCTAACACAGCACACAAAGTTGCACTTGCTGGAACAATCACTAGCTCCCTAACCATTATATCAGTTAAGGCCTCTTTAGTTGTTATTACATAAGAGGACTTTACTAAGTCAATAGTGTTGAAAAATATAGATCTAAAAAGAGCTAAAAGACTAAGAAAAAGCAAAATATAAATACATATACACATATACAAAATCCTCATGCAGTCATGGGCTCCCGAGGTCCTACAAGACTGTAATTTTCCTCTCCAGACATGTCCGTACCTGAGCTACAGATGCTGCATTTGACCATTGTAGGCCACTTCTAGCAAGGTCTTGTTTGACATTGTCTGCCCATTGCATCCTAGGTTTCCTCCTTTTCCTGAAGCCTTTAGACACAGTTTATAATCCTATTTGGCAATCTGCAGCTATACATATGGGCAACATGGCCAAACCAACACAGTCTCTCTCTGCACAAAATGTTGCCCAAAGGAGGTTGATGACTCCGTCTTCTAACCTCATCATTACTTACAAAGTCAAACCACCTAATGACCAAGATACTGTGTAAGCATCTGGAATCAAGGACATTAGTTTCTTGTTATCCTACTTACAAAGGGTCCATGCTTCACTACCAATCATAAATAATCTTAGAAATAATCAAACTATTACATAGCCTAATATTAGTCTTTAGGTGTATATGCCTACTTTTCCACACTCTCCATAGATTCCTAAAGATACTAGCAGCAATCTCTATTCTTCTATTTATCTCTTGCCGCATATCACCAGTATCTGTTAAACAGCTTCCAAGACAATTAAACTTAGACACTTGCTCAGGGGTGCAACCATTTAAATCAATTGAAGCATCATCTGCCTGACCAATTTCATCACTTTAGTTTTTCCTCTGTTTATCAAACTTAATCTATTACCAGTTTCATCAACAGCCCTAATGAAAGAATTCATCTCATCAACATCATTAGCCAACAGGGCCAAATTATCCGCATAATCTAATTCAGAAATCTCTAGACCATTTAAGGCCAAAATCTTTTCCTTGCAAAGAATTCTGTATAACATAATCAATAACCAAACAAACAGAAAAGGAAACAAAATGCATCCATGTCTAACTGTGATGGTTCACCCATTCACTATTATGTTCTTTCTTTAACCAGTTTTCATTTATTTACATTATAATTATTATTTTGGAGTTTTTTATTTGCTTTGAATCATCAATTATCCCTACCCATAGTGTTGTCAATTGTGCAACTTATAGGATCCAAGATTATTTATTGTTGTTACTTAGTGAGAGAGATATTTTGAAATAAGTTTTATATAAATAGAATAAACCCAACATATTCAATATCTAGTTTTATAGTCAAGTTGAAACCTTAGCATTTTATGTATTTATTACATATGTTTATATTTTGTTGAATTTACAACATGAAGTGAATGCATTATTTCTAGTTCATCTGAGGTTCTAGTTGAACCATAACCATTTGTTTACCATAGTAACCTAATTTCAAGTGCATTTATGACTTTGTAGTGAAATTTTTCTTATTTCAGCGGACCGATAGCTGAATTGAATATTGTGATGCGCTCTGTAAATGTAGATTAAGACTTAGAAGTTACAAAATTGTTTATGGTTATAACTTATGATAGTAATTGATGAGCGTGAAAGAGAATTTATTATATAGTAATTGTGCAAATCATAGATAAAGTATATTTTTGCATTGAAAGTGATATTGTTTACTGAAATGCAAAGTTTCGATGTAAGAATAAGGAAGAATTGTTAACATTGTATGTCATCATTTACTCATATGGATTTTCTTTACTCTTAGATATGATGTATATATATATTTAAATCTGTTTGGTGTTATCAGTGATATAAATACATCAGTGATTATTATTAAAATTATAATCACTGATTATAATATATATTATTTAAATAATATTATATATATATTATTAAAATTATAATCACTTATTTAAATACATCAGTGATTAAACTTATGGCCTGCAGGCCATAAGTTTTTAACATTTTTAATCTAGTGCTTTGACTTTGTTTTCAACGTGCACTGATATATGTTTGTTCATGGAGTTTGTGGGATGCAAACTTGGAAATAAATCTGAAGCCCAATTATACTGGACGTTGACAAATGGAGCTGCTTCCTGAGCTTAAGTATATCACATCAACGAGTTTGTTGAAAATTTCAAGCATCAATACCATTGAAATATGTCATCTCTAAGATCAACGTAGTTCTGGACTGGTATCTGGAGTATTGTACGTATACATTGAAAGTTAATACTTGTGAACTGACAGCATATGTGCTACCTTTTATGATCACTTCTATGATTACATCTATGTGTGCTTACATCTATAACGAAGACGGCACCAAAAGTCACTTAACCAGCTGTAGCCAGGAGGACTTTCCATGAAAAATGGTAATGTTATGACTATTACTTTGAACCTTTATCATTTTAAAGATTGCTTTAAGTTCTGTCATACAATTGTAACAACTCTTATCATGACTATTCATGAGATAGTCAATGTGTAAATGTGATTGCTCCTAGGTTCACTCCCTTAAAACAGCATAAATCGTGTATTAAATATTGTTTTAACTAGAACACTCACCTTTCCATTTATTAACCATTTATAAGTATTAAATATTGCTTAGAAATCACTAAAGAAAATGACTAAAAATAGAACAAAGATTGTTAAAACAAGACACATCATCAAACGGAATAATAGGACCACACGTTTCATTTGTGTGCATAAGTATCACATTATTACTGTAAGTTTGGATATGACCACCTAATTACAAACATGAGTGTCAACTGGTGGCTGCCTAAATGTGGAACAAATGTAGAGGTTTGCCTGCATACAAAAGGATAAGAAAGCGTAGTAAATTTAAGAATTTTTGTCATTTTAGTTAATCATCATGTTAGTTTGAATTTCATATTCTCCTTTTACTTCATTCACTCACAAATTATTATCCTTGAAGCACTTTTCATAATCTTATTCATTAATTAATCATTTTGCTTGCAACATGACTAAAACAGCATCATGTTTTAAGCCAGAAGTTATTTAATGATGATTAGTAACTCTTTTGATGAACTTTATATTACTCAATTATCACTTGGAAAATATCAACTAAGTTAATATAATGCTAAACACTTAATGAAAGATTATTTTTACGACAATAGATCATCAATCAGGAACAGGTAGCTCTGAGCATGCTAAAACATAGCTTT
Organism: Ryuthela nishihirai; assembly: GCA_038380435.1. NCBI lineage: Eukaryota > Metazoa > Arthropoda > Arachnida > Araneae > Heptathelidae > Ryuthela > Ryuthela nishihirai. The sequence continues at coordinate 25,614,039 of JAWZYU010000003.1, forward strand.
GAAACAGGCTTTTGGCCTCTTCGTTATTTTTGGTTCAACACTTCTACTGTGAATATTGTTTTTCAATTAATTTCATTAGAAACAAGTACTGGAGTACATTGACAAACATTAATTTGAAAGCACTGATCAATGCTCTACAAATCAAATACTCTAATCACATTCTAAATTTGAATAAGTTGGCTAAGATTCAAACTCAAAGTTATATTGAAATATGGCAATTTTTTTAAATAATTCTTTTTAATTACACTTATTACATCACTTGAATATACTTATTTAAAAATCATATGTTTGATTTTATTTTTCTAATAAAATAAAATAATTTGACTATACTTATATTAAAATTATATGGTTTCATTTCTTTCTATGGCCTGTAAATGGTAGTTAGGTAGTCACTGGAAGGAAAGTTATGCACCAATCCCCTGTGATGATGCACAGAACTACCTAATGTCCGATCCCGCCTTCTCGTGGTGCAGGCTGTTAGTACTTTTCAAAAGAGATATGCTGTTGTGGAAGTGAATGAAAGGGGAGGGCTGCCAGATTGGTGTGGTTTACTGATATGAACAACTATGGTTACTTTTCCTTTTTTTCTACCCTACTGAGGAGTGATCAACCACACAGAGTATTGGGTTGGGTTGTTTTACCTCTGAGTGGCACTTTTTTGCACACCATGGGCTAAATGGCCAGGCCACAAGGACCCCGAAGGCTCAGAGAAGGTTGGGGGAGGGGACCCACTGGAACAGCTATTGGGAGACAGATGGTAGCCTCCCGTTAAGGCCATTCAGCGTGTTCTTTAATGTGCATAGGGTATGGCTCTCCCACACACGGGGCCACGGCTTAACGTCCCATCCGACGGACGGCGGCCTTTCCAAGCCCATCGGTGTCCCCTACTGACCATGGGCAGGGCGGGGAATTTTGCAGAGATAAATCTCAACGCTGACCAGCTGGGACTCGAACCTGGGAACTACAGATTACGAGCCTGGCGTGCTACCGACTGAGCCACCCCCGCCCCCCAGAGTACTGGTGCTGACCATATAAACCTACTGGACTGAAATAAGGCTTTGAGCTTGATTATGGATCCTGAATTATTTGCTGCACTGGTAGGCTTCTGTAGAGGAAAAATCTTCCAAACTGTGGTTTCTCTTTCTTTGTGGGTTGACAGCCCAAAGTGAATAGATTCACAGAATATGATTTATCAGCTGGTGGATAATCCTGAGCAGATGTCATCGCAGGCACCAGAACTCTTGCTACTACTGGCATCGTCAAATTCTACATTGGAAGAAGTCTTCCAGTGTAGATGGTTTCAGCCTTTAGTGGTGGGGGAACAGGTCTTTGCCCCATGTCTGCGATTAGATCATTGCGATTAGGATATTGTCAGCATTCCCTCTCTAAATAAACACAGTTTCTTTAAACATCCCACTAACCATTTTCTCTCCGTAGGTAGTTGGAATGTGAGGACTTTGCACATAGATTATTCTCTTAATGTTCTCACACAAGAATTTCACCATTATAATTGAATATGGTGAAATTCAATTACATTTACAGGATAGTTATGCTTGGAGAACTAAATTGAACAATCTGGTGGACCTCTGTAGCCCATGGCTACTTGAGGATGATGATGATGATTTTTTTTTAGTAAAATAAAACAATTTGCATCTCTCTCAGAATTTATCATCTGAAAAAAAAAAAGGTTTCAGATCCCCGCAATGGATAAAAAATATACAAATACAATTAGCTTACCTTTTTAGTATAATATTTGTGCAGTTGTGTCTGCCCACCATTTCTTCTCCACAAGCAAAGAACTTTATTTTTGGGGCTATATGTCATATTTACTAGTCGCTCATACCACCATCTTTCAACAATTGCACCATTTACACTGCGCAAAATAATACCATCATCTCGAACCTGTCAGAATAATATAAGCATAAGGCAAATTAATAAAAGTCCCTGATAACATAAAACTGTGCACTTTTACATTCTTCTAGCAGTCAGGTATTAGTAAAATAACAATCCAGCTTCTGCATCAGTCCATCATAAGCGAATAGTTGAAATATAAAGAAACTAAAAAAATTACCTATCTCCCTATATATATATATTCCCATGTGTGCTGTAAAAGGTAAAATATAAACCTAAAGTAATTGATCGTGCATTAGTCACTGAATTCATTTTCACTTCAAAGGAAGGTAAGGCACCAGCAATCTTGTTGGGTAGAGTAATCAGTGCCCCATCTTCCTTTATATTAATTAATTATATATTATATACTAGGTTAATATTTCACTTTCAAGCTGATTATAATTTTTGCAATCTGTCTAATTAGTCCTTGATCAAAGATCTTCCAACATATTTCGTAGCTTTCTTCGACTATTTAAATTTCCATTAATTTTTCTTTATCGTAGATCAACTTAAGTTGTGTTAAAAATCCAGAATTAATAATAATAATAATTTATTTCCATATGCAATACAAAAATGTTATGCTCATTAATATAATACAATTCACATAAAACAGAAAAGGGACACAGTTAAAAAATTCAACACAGAATTTGACAAGACTGAGCACTTAACTAAATTACATTAAATAATACACTTGTGGCAAATATCTACTATATGATACACCAGTATTTTAAGAGTTTTAAGCATTAAAAATATTAATGAGTTAAAGTAGTTAACAAACTATGTTTGAATACAGAATACTTTTCAGCTTCTTTTAAATTATTATCTAAATTATTCCAAACTTTCGCACCCTGAAAGGTTAGTGATGCTTGTCCATAATTTGTTCTGCATAATGGTAATTCCAGGTCAAGTTGCTGTCGACTTGGGTAATGATAATACTTCCTCTGAAATATATATCGTATTTTTTTAATCTAATAGCACAGAACATAAATAGTGCTATATTTAATTTGTATAGATCTGGAAGTTGTAGAATTTTGGATTTTTCGAAAAAACATTTTCGTATGTTCATTAAAGTTTAGATTATACAGAGTTCTGACGAATGTTTTTTGAAGATTTAGCAGTTTATTAATATTCTGATTACTTGTGTTACCCCATATTAAAATGCAATAATATAGATGAGGATAAATAATGGAGTCATACAATTGCAATTTAATTTGAAAAGGAAATATGAATCTATAATGTCTAATAAGGCCAATATTTCTTGATTTTTTTTTTCTAATGCATGTAATGTGTTTATTCCATTTTAAGTTGCCAGTAAGCCATACTCCTAAGAATTTAATTTTGTTAACTCTTTCGATTGTATTTCCAACAATGCATATTCATGTAAAAAATGTTTTTTTACCGAGTTTTAAAAGTTTTTCAAAAAATAAAATTTTACAAAAGGGATATAAAATATCTACAAAAGGGATATAAAATATCTACAAAAGGCTAAAACTGATACAACACTAAAGGGCTGCACTAATTTTAACAACACAACAATTAGTAATGGTGTGGCAGAAGTCAGGTATTTGGGGCATCATTGATATCTGGGAGAGTGACACTGAGTGAGCTGAGATTGAGTAATATTTGTCACAACTGGGTGGCAGGGAGGATGTATTTTTAATAGTTAGAATGTTAAAGGTGGTAAAATATTATAGAAAATAAAAAAAATACTATTAATAATAATATAAATTAAATAGAATATAGAAGTATTTCAGAAGCTTTTAATTACTATATTATAAAATATTTATATATTGCCATTGTCTTGACAGTTCTAAAAATTTTTTTATTTACTAATAATAAATTACCTCACCAATAACAAAAATAACCCAATCACAATTTATCTCCTAATTAGACTCCTGAAAACAGGAGAGAATATAGAGTCCACTACTTATCCTATTAATGGTAGCAGGATAGAGAGTATTGAGGCAGTTAATGCTTTAACTGTCTCAATACTGGCCTATCCCTGTTCGTAATTCCGACATTTCCAAAATGATTTTTCACATTTCTGTATGTGTTTAAACAGCCATAACATGAAACATATTTGTAAACAATACAAACCATTTTAATTGTTGTTGACAGACCTTAATGTACCTATATACAAAGTTGCACTTTCGTTAAAGCTTATACCATCATGTGTAGAGTAGAAATGCTTGTAAACATACTGTTATCTTTATTACTCAACAATCATCTATACCAGTGGTTCCCAGCCTATGGTCCATAGGCCCACAGGGGTTTGTGAAGATAGCAAAAGGAGTCTGCAGGGTAATTTTAATATTTCAAATCACATAACATTATTGTGTTAAATTTTATTGCTTTTGGCTAGCATCATGTCAATTCAGTCACTAGCTATCTATGCTGATCATAAGCTGTTATTAGCTACTGATGACAAAATTTCTTAAGTACCGAAATTCTCCACTCAAATGTTTAGATTCAAATTACAAAGTAGGCCATAACGGAACAGAAGAAGAACTAGAGATATACCCATTCTTGGAACTTTTAACCCTTTGTGTGTCCAAGTTGGGTAAACAGTTCCATAATGCAAGAAGGTAATTTTTTTTTAAACAGAAATCAGCATTTTTTTAAATTGTTTCCAATCAAATCTCGAAAATAATATTTTAGTCTATGATATATATATTTTCCCTGTTGATTCTGCTTGAAAAAATTATGAAAAAGTTAAAAAAAAATACTAAAAGTTAAAATATATTTATTCACAGCAACATAAAATACATTTTATTTTCCACGATTTTTGCTGTATTTACAATAGAGAGTTTTACCTGAGTAAGACCAAAATTAGCATTTTTGTTACATTCTTTCCATTGCTACAATGCAATGTGCTCAGCAATTTTTAATTTCCAATATTCAAAACTTAAAGTGCTAAAAACAGTACCAAACTTCTAAATTTAATTGATATTACCATTCACTGTGATAGTGATAGCTGGCTCAGACCTTGCATTCTCAGCTATGGCTAATGATGTTTTCTCCTGTGCCTGTATTGAAACTGTTTTACAGGTTGGGAACAGTTTAATAAGTAATAAGTTTTCATATATGGCTTTGATCTTGATTATGTGGATCCTGGACTTGCTTGTACTGGTGGGCCTCTATTGAAGGAAAATCTACTGCTGTGCTTTCTGTTTGACCATGGGTTGCTAGCCCTAAGTGAACAGAGGCATGGGATACCTTATATCAGCTGGTGGATAACTCTGATCAGAGGCCATCATGGTACCCAAACTCTCACTTAGCTAGTTGCGCATTGCCAATCCTACACTGGAGTACTGCGTCTCAGGCAGGTCAGTTTCTTTCTAGATCTGTTTCTTGAAAAGGTTAACTTGTAAAGGTGGTCCCTGAAGTTCCTAGGGACGGGGGTGCTCAGTCGGTAGCGCGCCAGGCTCATAATCTGTAGTTCCCAGGTTCAAGTCCCAGCTGGGTCAGCGTTGAGATTTATCTCCGCAAAATTCCCTGTCCTGCCCACGGTCAGTAGGGAACACCGATGGGCTTGGAAAGGCCGCTGTCCATTGGATGGGACGTTAAGCCGTGCCCCCATGTGCAGGAGAGCCATACCCTGTGCACGTTAAAGAACATGCTGGATGACCTTGACGGGAGGCTACCATCTGTCTCCTAACAGCTGTTCCAGTGGGTCCCTTCCGCCAACCTTCTCTGAGCCTTTGGGGTCCATGTGACCTGGCCATTTAGCCCATGGTGTGCAAAAAAGTGCTGCTCAGAGGTAAAACAACCCAACCCTAAAGTTCCTACCAGAATGGATGGCTTCAGCTTTTGGCAGTGGGGGAATGGATCTTTGCCCCATGCTTGTAATTAGGGGGCTGTTTGATATTGTTCATTAGCCCTATCTTTCTCAATAAACCTAGTTTATTTTCAAAGAAATTTTTAAATTGTGGTTTATTTGACAGCCTGTTTTTTTACTTTGTAAAGTTCTGGTAGTAGGCAAGGAAAGTATTCAGATTATGCTTGAAAGAAAAATTTCTTTCCCAATTTAAATAACTTTCATTCAAAATTGCTATTGCTATTTTGCCATGTTTGAACAGCTGCAAAAGAGTTTTGCTATATTATTATGATGCACTCAAGATCATGGGAGATTGGCTGAGAGAAATGTGTTTCAACATGCTTGCAGACTAGTTACTCACTTGGTGCTTGTATTAGAGGCAGAGTTATTCATCAATAAAAATGGGTATGTGCATGTTTCATAAGTTATAGTGAATATATGCAAGTGCTCATTTAATGAGTGCATATGCTACTGCACTTTACTATTAATGGCTTTAAAAGGCATAATTGCAGTGAAGCATTAACAATAAACCTTCATGTTTCTTGCCCTACCATCAATGCATCATATTTATAGTGATATCGAGCTGTTAGGGTTGGGTTGTTTTACCTCTGAACAGCAATCTTTTGCACAAAATGGGCTAAATGGTCAGGTCACAAAGACCTCGAAGGCTCAGAGGTTGGGGGAGGGGACCCGCTGGAACAGCTGTTGAAAGATAGTTGGCAGCCTCTCATCAAGGCCACTAGTGTGTTCTTAATGTGCAGAGATTATGGCTCTCCTGCACATGGGGCCATGGCTTAATGTCCCATCTGATGGATGGCTGCCTTTCCAAGTCCATCAGTGTCCCCTACTGATCATAGGCAGGTTGGGGAGTTTTGAGATAAATCTCAATGCTGACCCATATTTCGAGCTGATAAATATTAAGTAATTAACATCTGCACAGTAATTTTATAGCTATTTTTAATAAATTATATTTTTTTCTCTCTTTTGCACAATTATATACCTGAAGGTTATGTTTAGTAGTGCAATTCTGGGTAACAGTTACTTTTAACTTCTGGCACTTTTAAATTTATATACAGTGTTATGGATGATTCAACTTCTTTTAATTTTATTTTCTTTTTTTTTTATCAACTTTCATTTACTGACTTGATGTCACCACCTTGAGAACAGAATTGTGACTTTTGTTTTAGATAAATGCTCTTTATTAATCAGTAGTAACTGTAATGACTAAAATGTACCAGCATTTTCAAAGTATGATTCCCAATAAATTTTCTGCTTCCAAAACCTAAACAAAAGAATTAGTAAAATTTCACTTTAGGCACAAAATAGTGTTACAGATTCAGTGCGAAGCAGCTATACTACACAGTTATTCAAATGTTTAGTAGTTTTCAATGAGTTCTATATCCATAAAAATTATCAGTATTTGGTAACAATAGATAAATTAAATGCAAAATAATAGGTAATAATAATAATAGGCTTCACGTACCTCCTGGAAATGTGTATGTAACTGGCGTACCCATTGTATAGATAGATAAAACTACAGTTAATGTATAACAATGGGAATAAAATGAAACATATATATATATAACATATATCTAGTGACTTTTCAACTCTCATGGTGTACCCCAAAATATTTTACCATGTACCCCACGTTAGAACCCCTAGTTTACAGAATTAAAAATCAAATTACAGTATAAATGTTTATAATAGTTTGCATTACCTCCATAAACAGCATATCCCCAGTGGCATCTGTTCCGGAATGAACAGTAAATGATTGACGATGCATTTGTCTACTACCTAACGGCTTTAAGTCTATGTCATTCCCGTGCTAAAATAAGAAAACAATAAATAAATTCCAATAAAACTGATAAAAACACTATACATGTACTTTTTACAGACAAGCATTCATTGCATTTAATAACAAAGAAAAATTAAAGTCAATATTTTCAATAACAATGCCTTATTTCCATATTATGAATACTAATTAATATTTTTGTATCAACAATAATTGCTTGACTACCAATTCCAAAATCAGTAGGTATGGGTACATTCTTACCAGTTACAGACATCAGCATAGCCAAAGGAATGGATGCAGGGAGTGGAGGGAAAATTCACTCTTCGAGAAAGTTAATTTCTGAAATATCATTAGTTCATCAATTTATATTAATAAAATTATTCAAATGCCATCCTTCCAAAAATCCCCTATACTACTGCAAATGTACAGTAGTAAATATTATGTTCAAAGCAGTGAGTAGCATTTTTTTTCTATGAGCTGGGTGCAATTAAAACTATATCAGTAGCCATAGAATAAAGTGAATGATATCCTTCATTTTAGTTTCAAATTTTTTAAAATTAGTTGTAACTTGACATGTACTTTTATGCAATTAAGCTGAGTGCCAGGTAAATAAAAATACATTACACTATAACATGAAATCTCTACTTTAAATTGCTAATCACACATATCATAATATTGTGTAAGATGTTCGGTAATCTGTCTTGATCACTAAGGACACTCTTTTGGCCAGTTTTATAGAAGCATATTGATAATAGCAATTATTTTCTATTATTTTGTATGCGGTTGAGACTTACAACTAAAGTGACAAATGATATCGCAAAACTTGTATCAGGCCTTTTAGAGTTTTTTTTTAATTTTTTTCAAAACTTTCTTTTAAATTTTTTTTTTTTACTTTTTTTATTTTTATTATTTTATGTCTTATTTACAAATGAACAATTATTATGAATCTGCCCTTTGCAGAGTCAAGAAATCTGGAAGGACTTACTCTTGATAAAGTACGTGGATGTGCAGTGGCTGATGTGAAACAAGCACAGACTGTGGACTTGTAGGAGTAATGCAAGTTTATTAAATTGAATTCACATGCCACTTTATCAACTCTATATTGTCAAGGCTCATTAATTATAATAAGCTGTGAAATTCGAAATAAAGAGGCCAAAATTAAAAATAAATTCTTAATTTTATGTTTAACAGCCGTATAGTGCCTTTAATAGCAAAAAATATATAATATCCTGATATAAAATCTCTTATTACTGTTGGGAAAAAAGTTGAATCTTAAGTAATTAATCTTTAGGGATGAATTTTACTAGCCTTCAGAATACTTCTTCTGGCTACATCAGGTAGTCTCTGATTTACACATCCCTTGTTAATGATATTTTGCTTAAATGATGATTAAAATTCAATAGAAATATACTCCTAAATCCCTGGCTAATGATGGAATTTTAATTACAGTGTAAGCATGTGCAAAATGCAAATTTTGTTGACTATTGAAGTGACACAAGTTTCACCCTTGTTTTCACCCTAACTGCTACTGCACTTGCATCAAAGTGTGCACCATGACATGAACAGGATAAGTGGAATTACTATGCAACTTTAAAGAATCTGTGTGGAATGAGTGAAAAAAAAAAGTAAATATATCTAAGACTAAATTTAGGCTTCATAACAATTTGTTACATTTTAAATTGTTTCGGTGGTGAAACTTGGACCCTATGTAAACAGAAGGTTTGATTCTTCTGACTCCAGAAGCTTGTGATGGATTTCATGCTTTTGTGGTGTTAGATGGTTTGATTTTGTGAATAATGAAGAGGTTAGAAAAATCATAACCACCTTTAAGCAACATCATGCATAGGGGTAGATCGCATTGGCCATGCTTTAGATTTTGTATGTGCATCCCACAGGCAAAATAATGGATTAGTGAACAAATGTATAAAAAATATTCTTAAATGCCCAAGGAAGAAGGGTAGAAGGTAGCAGAAGAATGAAGTGGGATAACAATGCCAAGTGGGATATTATTAAAATTGATCTATAATGGCCTAATCCAGCAGCACTGCTAAAGATTATTATTTGTAGAGAGAAAAACTGAAAGCTCTAATTATTCCTGCATGATCTTTGGCAGCTTGAAGATTTCATGCATGTATGAGACTGCTGATTATTGTAATACAGAGAACAAAGATGAATAAAATATTAAACATCAAATAAACAATTATACATTTGATGAAAAAGAATTTCAAAGGTCACAAGGATTCCAGGCTCAGAGAAGGATGAGAAAAGGAATCCACTGGGTAGCTGTTAAGAAATAGATGGAAGTCTCCCATTAAAACAATCCAGCATGTTTTTTAATGTTTACATGGTATAGCTTTCATACACACAAAGCCATGGCTTAACATTCCATTAAACAGACAATGGCCTTCCCAAGTGAAGCCTCTTCTTTTTTACAGAGAGGAGAACAGTAGTTAGCAAAGAAAATTCTGCAGCCATGTTTGGGACTTGAACCTGAGAACTGCAGATTACACACCTGGCACACTGCCGAGAAACTCCTGCCTATTTGTGTATGAGACCCTGGATAAAGAGAAAGCTTAACTTCTCTCTTGCGTTTAAGCTGTAATGACATTTGTTACAACCATGGGATCTTTGAATGTGTTTGCCAGTCAATGATATGTCATTGTGTTCTCTGCATAGAGGTAAATGAGCATCAATTTGAATAACTGTGCTAATGTAACAATTTTAAAAATAAAACTTAATGTAAAAATAAATGTAAACAAACAATGTAGAGACAAATGCAAATTAAAAAAAAAATATCAAAAGTTCCTTTGTCTTTTTTTCAAACTTTTATACAATATTACTTTTTGTTTTTGTGTGAGCTCACCTGTGAAATTTGCTTGGCAAAACATGCATTCATCAGTCACATATTTACATATAGAGCATCTACATGCAAAAACTATGCGAGATATGACTCAAGTTCATACTGACTCCCCCCCCATTTTGATGTGAGAAGCTGTCTAATCACTTATGAAGTTAGTCGGCAGTTTTGAAACCCCCTTGTATAACATACCTGCCAGACTAATATTTAAATCATAACTACTACAAACTTGCCAGTTCTTACTATTAACTTATTTTGCTGGTGAAATTTCACTTGCTTATTTTATGATTCTAAATATCTTCGTTTACTTTTGCAACTAACTTGGTAGTCAACATATGGTTCCACTCTGTCAACTTACTATTTGACCAAATATTTTGCTTACTGAATTAATGTTTAAAAATACATCTTGAGAATTAATATACCTTACTAGGATTTTTGTATTAAAAATGTATATTAAGGTACCATCAAGAACAAAGAAATCAAAACAAATAAATAAAAGAAGCTCCGTTCTGAATTTAGGGTATCATTATCCTCCTCCTCCTCAGCAGCCATGGGTTACGGAGGTAACAGGTTCTACACCAGACTGTGCAAATTTAGTTCTCCAAGCAATCTGTCCTGAACTACATCTGCTGCATCTGGCCACTGCACAATAATTCTAACAAGGTCCTGTTTGACATTCAATCTGTCCACTGCATCCTAGGTCTCCCCCTCTTTCAGAGGCCTTTAGGCACACTATTCATAACCCTATTCACCAATCTATAATTATCCATAAGGGCAACATGGCCAAACCAACAATCTCTCTCTGCACAATATGCTGCTTAAAGGATGTTGCTGACTCCTTTGCCTAACCTCATCATTAGTTACAAAGTTGAACCACCTAATGCACAAGATACTGCATAAGCATCTAGAATCAAAAGCAGCTAGTTTCCTGTTATCTTGTTCACAAAGCATTCAAGTTTCACTACCATAACTAACACTAGAAAGAACCAAACTATTATACAGTCTAATTTTAGTCTTTTGGTGTATACTCCTATTTCTTCACACTCTCCATAGATTCTTAAAAGTCCCAGCAATTCCTATTTGTCTGTTAATCTCATGCCGCACATCACCAGTATCTGTTACATAGCTCCCAAGATAATTAAACTGACATCTGCTCAAGACTGCAACCATTCAGATTAACTGAATCACAGTCTGCCTCACCAATATTCATCACTTTAGTATTTTCTCTATCACCAAACATACTCTACTACCAGTCTCATCAACAGAATGAATGAAAGAGTTAATCTCATCAACATCATACATAGAATATAATGAACACATATCTATATTAGATACATTAAAATCTGTTAAGAAAAGCAAATTCTCATTTATAAGCAGTTTATATTTACAACTACTTTTTTTAAAGATCCATAGTTTAAGTAAAACTTACCAAATTGCTGATCTGATCACTTAATTCATTTACTTCTGCACTGTAAACCAGACTAATATGACATTTGCCAAGGAGACGACATGTCTTGCGACGCATTTCTGTTTTATTAACATTCACCATCACCATAAAAGCAACCATATTATATAACATTGTTGAAAGAAGGCGATCTTCATCATGCTCCAATCGTTTTTTATCCATTTCAGAAAGGGACTGATACCTAAGAGTTGGGAAGAAAACTCTCATTATGACCCTAAGCATAAAAAAAAAGAAATTTTATATTTTGATTTATGAAATAATATCTAATTCCTTACAAAAACTAACAATGTTATAACTGGATAATAATAATGTTCATAGCTTCTTACTTTGAAACAAATTTGAACGTAAAGAAAATTTACGGATAACTAAAAAACTGATAATATGTCTTTTTTTTTTTTACACCATACATCATATATCACCAATAATTATACTTCATAAATATAGCTTCATATTATTTCAATGGCTGTTGTTCCCATTTTATATATTACTGGATAAATCAGCCTTCCAAATATGATTCAAATTATTAGAAGCCTATAAGAAAAATGATTGACCCAGTTACTCAAGTACTGGTAATAAACTAATACTTTTCAACTTTAATAAGCAGAGTTGTTTAGTTCATTAGAGCACCAAAAAATAACAAGGTAATATTAAACAAATATCAATTATTTATTATCTATCTCTAAAGAAAACCAATTTGAATTATTTATGTTTGTTATGCAATTATTATTATTTATTGGGTATCATTAAATAAAAAATATCATATTGCTAAAAACACATGTGATCAGAATTTTCTTTAATGTGTTGATAGGGTTAACTGTTCATCATTTGGTAACATAATTCCTTAATAATGCTTTCTGTAGATCACATACATACTTTATAACAGGTTTAATATGAATTGCATTCTACACTGTTGACCATTTTCAGTTAAGGCTGAATATTTGAGCTTTACATCAGCAAATAATGCTTTCATCAGCAAATAATTAGTGGACAGCAGGCCTGGATCTAAAAAAACACATGTAAAGATTTTTTTTTAGGGGGGGGGGGGGGCAACAGAAACCAGAATTCATATTTACCATTCAGAAATTCCTATTTGCAATCAAAACCATTCAGAATGTAATATTATTTACTTTGGCCAAATGCCATTTTTAACATCCTCCTATGAAATGAAATATGATAAAATATCTATTCTTTTTATCATATTAAGCTAAGTAAAAAAAGCTGTATGCTCCAATATATTGTATGTTACATTGTTGACTGCTAGTGCTAAAACTATAAAATGTTATGATTATGAGTTTTATTTTCACTTTTAATACCAGAATGCTGCAGTAGTACTAAAAACAAACATACTTGGAGACCAAAATAATAATCATAACTAAGGGCTCTATGATATTTGGTTTTTTGAGGATTTTATTTCATGTACATGTGAACTTTATGTATGAGAAGGTCCAGAAATCTGGAAATGCAACTGAATATATTAATGCATTATTATTTCTACATGGCAATAGGGGAAGCTACACTGTTTTTATAAAGAGCATCTAACTGTACAGATAAACTCACCTTTCCATCATCTCTCCAGGTCCTTGATCCATACCAACTATATCTCTTTCCTGAGATACTGCATCCAAAAATGCATCTTCCCAGAACTGCATTTGGTCCCACAATGTCGATCTGTCTTTACCTAATATATAAAGACAAAATTTGAGCAAATTAAAAACAATAACAATAAAAGGCTAATTAAAAATAAGACACTTTGTATCTAATGCATGCAAACATATGAATATTTAAAAATTCAGAATAATCTAAGCCTTATTGAACAATATCTGTATTCAGTTCAACAATCCATATCAATGAATTACTTAACAATAAAAGAGTGAATGAATTCACCTGAAATTAAGCATAACTGTTCTTAATGACAACAAATAAACAGTAGTTATTTGGTGATCAGAGTTGCATTCTGAAGATTGCCCTCAGTACCAAATTCATGATCAGTAGTCTTAAAGGCTTATGGAAAAAGCTGTTTGGTATACATATTTTAAGTACACTAGGATAGGAGAATGATGAAATCTTTGTGGGCTTTTCACCATTAATATCTAAAATCTTTGCATGCTCCCCCAGCTTGAAAAACATGTTTATGCCATACCCTAGAGAAACTAATATAATATTGTAAATATGTTGATATTTAAAATTAAAGGATAATATTTAACAATAAATTTAATCCACAATGTCAAAATTGCAATATTTTTTACCTTTAGGTGCTGATGAAGTCATAAGTTCATATGTAACACAATAGATAGTTCATTACATCCAGCCATTGTCAATGGATAAGTTCAATGGGAGAATAAACTGTCTTAGTACTTAAACATAAACCACTGACATATGAAATTTTTCACTTGAAAAGTTTTACAAGCAGCAGCTGGTGATGACTCTTATAATATATTGATGTTCATCTGACTGCAGATGCCTTCCTAATAGGACTCACACAACGGACTCCTTGAAAGTTAAGATATTAATAGGATGGAATGATAAGCCAGATAACTAGACCTGAATTTAATTAAGCATATGAGGGACACCTTTGTGAACTGAATTGCAGGATGCTTCCTCCCAGAACTCAAATTTGTTCTTGTGTAGAAATGAGCTTTATTACCACAAACCTTCATCAAGAGTACGATTAATACATTGCTGGGTTGTATGGCTATCAGGAGAATCATGCACTTTATTAACAACTCCTGTTCACTGATTCCAGCACCGTTGTTACAGAAATTCATGCTCCCATATGCGATTTCATCATTATGCCCCTTGTTGTTATTATAAATCATGCAACAATACTTTTCCACATGACATTTAATTGCATTTATTGAAAGCCATTTGGAGTTATACACACTTCTGTTCATTATCCATTAACTTTGAGACAGGTGTATTTGTCCCAACATGTCCTGTTGTACTTGTTATTTGTTTCAATGAAAAGTTTTGTTTCTGCTAATGGATGGGTTCAGAATTTGGAAAAAGTTGCTGTTTTTTTTAAAATGAATCATGAAGTTCCCTCCTGTGGATGTCTTCCATGCATCCCCATGAATACTGTTGTAGCTGTGGCTCACATAATAACCCTTAATGATTACATGATATATTTCCTAGTACCTCTACCTAATCATCTAGCTACAAAAATTTTTATAGTAAGATATACACTATGTTTAAAAAAGTTCCGAACACTTCCATATTATGTGAATGGAAAGCCACTTTCAAAGCTCCTTAACATTGAAAATAAACTTTTTACGCAAAAACTGTTATTGGCGATAAATTGTAGATGCCACTCAAATTTCTCTAAATATATTTCCTGCAATATTCATTTCATATTTAAAGAATGAATGGAAGCTGAAGCATTTATCTTCAACTTTTGACACTTGTGAAAAAATACTTCAATAGATAAAAACACAACTCTTGTAACAATTTGTTCACTAACATAAATTAAATATCCGAAATTTGTATGATATTTTTTAAAGATTTCATCAATTTGCAGGCAATGTGACAATGACTCTTTAAATACTGATTGAAGATCATTGAAAATTGAACCGTCACACTGCCTCCAAATTGATGAAATTTTAAAAAATGGTCATACAAACTTCAGATAATTATGTTAGTGAACAAACTGTTATAAGAGTTGTGTTTTATCTATTGAAATATTTTTTCACAAGTGTCAAAAGATGAAGATAAATGCTTGAGCTTCCACTCATTCTTTAAATATGAAATGAATATTGCAGGAAATATATTTGGAGAGATTTGAGCGATATCTACAATTTATCGCCAATAACAGTTTTTGCGTAAAAAGTTTATTTTCAATGTTAAGGAGCTTTGAAAGTGGCTTTCCATTCACATAACATGGAAGTGTCCAAACACTTTTTTCAACATAGTATATAAGAACGTTTGTATAGATTCTGTTGCCTGAATTTTCTCACAATCTGAAACAATTTGTGCACAAACAGCAGAGATACTTCTTGATGTGAAAGCAAATAACCGCCAGTCTTGCATTGCATATAATGCATAAGTTTAGATATTTGCACCAATCTTTAAGACTAACAGTAGGGCAAAAAAAAACGCCTTAGAAATCATAAGGCAAACCAAAAGTGATTGAGTACTCGTGTCTTGAAAACATTATCTATTGTTAATCAAATCTGTGAACTGCAGTTTGAAGACATACCAGTGCTGTCATATTGTGATTGGCAAGAGATTACTGTTTATGAAAACAATACACTTTTCAATAAAATTGCCACAGTATGGCAGGACTGACATAGGTAGTTGGTATGGTTTGTGTGGAAGGTGTTTTTTATTTGTTCTCCCTTGAAGTTTATACTAAATTGGTAAGTATTTACCAAGTTCCAAACACTTTTCATATTAACTAACAATTAAGCATTGAGTTTCTGAAGCTAAATTTGCTATGATGTCAAATTAATTTTGAAGTGTTTTTAGAAAATAAAATAAACTTTAGATCCTTAGGCTGAAATAACTAACACAAATAAGACACTGGCATTTAATTTTAAGTACTAAAAAGAAATTACAAAAAGGATTTTTTTTACAATTTTTGGAAATGGCAAAATTTATTAAATTTTTTATTTAAACTTTCATAAAAACACTTTAAAATTAGTTAACTTTACCCTTTTTTTCTAAACTTCTAAATTATTTCATTATTCCAATATAAACACTTCATAATACAAAATTTGTCCCCAAAGAAATGAGACTGTATTCATATTCTTAATGGATATCCAGTTCAATGGGCCTCTTTAGACACATGTGCAGCAGACTTGTTTTACCAGTATGCAAACAAGCTTTCATATTGTTACGACAGAAGGAATCTGGCAACCGAAAGCAAAAAGTTTCAGCCAACGAATAAGAACGTTGGGAGAATTTGGAGAAGAAGAGTGGAGCGTTAACGGTCATTTTTGTATTGTAACGGTCGTTGTGTGTTGTAACGGTCGGTGAGTTCGAAAATGGACGGTGAGCTGTTCTGAGACAGTGCGCGTAAGTGTCAAGAAGTAACTTGATGTGTTGTGTATACGCGGAAGGATAAAAGTGGGATCTTTTATCGTTAAGTATCAAGAAGTAACTTGATGTGTTGTGTATACGCGGAAGTATAAAAGTGGGAACTTTTATGGCTAACTTCGAATGTCTACACGGACTGTCTTTTTGTTCGGCTAGTGTGTGAAAAGTTATTAGCACAGGACGAGAATTGGTTTACGAGTGAAGATCTTCGGGTGACCTGGTAAATCAAGTAAAAGGTAGTATTTAGTAAAATACACAGAGCTGATGTTGTGTGCTCTACGTGAAGATTGATGACTTGTGCATGTTAATAGTTGATTTGTTAATAAGTTACTTCATCCATATTTCCTTTGTAACAATTTACCTTGTATTGAATTTGGTTTTGAAATATAGCTTTTAATACTCACGCTCAGTGGCTATCCATTTTTGTAATCCGCAACATTTGGTGTCAGAAGCGGGATAATTTATTGAATGCCGTTAACTAGAAGTATGGATGAATTAGTAAAGTTGATAAATAGCTTCAAAGCCGATATGACTACGCTGATGACTGATATGAAAGCCGATATGGCTACACAGATGAATGACATTAAAAGTCAAAATAATGACTTGAAAGCCGATATGGCTAACAAAATAGGTGACCTTGCCGCACAAAAAACTGAGATTAAAGGTGATATAGCCGCCCAAAGCGATAAAATAGGTGACTTGAAAGCCGAAATGGCCGCACGAAATAATGAGTTGAGGAATAAAAGAGGTGATCTGGCCGCACAAAATACTGAGATTAAAGGTGATATAGCTGCCCAAAGCGATAAAATAGGTGATTTGAAAGCCGAAATGGCCGCACAAAATAATGAGTTGAGAACGGAGATAGTTTCTCAAAAAGATGATTTGAAAGCCGAAATAGCCGCACAAAATACTGAGATGAGAGCTGAAGTGGCTTCTCGAGTTGGTAAGATTATTGATCACTTCAAGGATCATAAAACCGAACTCAATAGACAATGCAATAGTTTAAATGTTGAATTTGTCAGTGAAAAAGATGATCTTGATAGTGTTAAGTTAGATTGTAAACATGGAAAAGAGAAAGGCAACGCATATAAAAATGTGGATCTGCTACTGGAAATCAAGAATTGTAGAGATAGCACAGATAATGCCTTTGACCACGCAACTACTGGTAATGCATGGCAGAGTGTCTATGTCGCTGGTGACATGTCTAGGAACTGTGAAGAACAATCACACAGATTAGAGAGCTGTGAGACTAAACAGTACGCTTTGCACTTCAAAATACCTAGGTATACAAGTCTGGCACGATCTGAAGAGAGATCCACACGAAAGGTATTCTATTCCTCGCCGTCAGCAAAATGTGTCATGGACATTTATCGCAAAGGCAGAGTAACGAGTGGTAATGAGGGGGAACGAAACAGAGTTTACGTTTCGCAGAGTGGTCCGAGTAAAGAAGAGGCGTCCATTCATCATAGATACAAAGTGCCCTTCGTCGTTACCCGGGAAGTCGGAGAGATTTTTACGAAGCATATAGCCACACTTGAATCGTTTATAGAAAGTGGGGAATTAAGGAAGAGGAATTCCGAAGAATGGCTTAGAAGCATAACAGGTGATGCTAGTAAAAGAGCTTCAGGCAGAGACGGTACTTCAAAGACTAACTTTCTGGATGAAATTAAGCCTCAGAGTTACGATCGGAGAGAAGTAAAGCCCTCAGACAATCTCAACGAAACCATGCTGAATTTCTTTTCTGAACAGTCAATGCGCAGATTTGGACATTATAACCATTTGGATTATAAGGATATAGAAAAGTTTTATCACGACTTCAGGAGCTCTAAAGTGGACAATATCATGTTACAAAACTCGTCGCTGATCTCCAGAATGAACAATTTGGCAATCATGACTGATATTTCCCTGGCTAATTACAATGAGAGCTCCAAGAAAGTGAATTCGGAAGAAACAGCAAATATGACCTCCTCGGGTCATGTGTTTTGCTGGAGACCTGAGTGGCGCCATCGGATGGTGGATAAACACAGCACAGGAGGTGTCAGCGACAAAGTGAGTCTTGTCTTGGCTCCTGCACTTGCTGCTTTAGGTCTCAAGGTCCCTATGATCTCCGGTCGTGCTCTCCAATTGACGGGAGATACTCTGGACAAATTGGAATCCATCCCTGGCTTCACAGTCGACTGCACTAAAGATAAAATCGAGCAGATGATGGAAGACGTCGGATGCTGCATCGTAGGACAGACAGAGGAGCTGGTGCCAACAGATAAGGAGATTTACCGCTGCAAGGATCTGACGGCTACCGTAGATAGCGTTCCTCTAAGGAGATGCTCAATTGTGTCCAAAAAGCTGGCTGAAGGAGTGTGTGCTTTGGTTCATGATGTTGAATTCGGAAAAGGAGCTATTGATCTCATCAGTACAGAAGATGTTGCTGTTGATTTAGTTAAGAAAGTGGTTGCAGCATCACAAGCTCGTGGAATGAAGAGTTTGAGTTGTTCAGCTGTTATCAGCAACATGGATTCACCTCTTGAAAACTCTGTTGACAACTCTCTGGAAGTGATGGAAGCTGTTCAGTGTTTCCTTGGTAACGGATCCTTAGAACTGCAAGAGCTCGTCGAAGAGTTAGGAGAACTTCTGCGTTTTGTGAACATTGTGGATAATAGGGTAGATGAAGCATCACGTGTCCGTAAGGTTCTGCATAACGGCAATGCTTTGAACAAGTTTCGTAACATGTTAATAGAACAAGGAGTATCTGAAGATGTTGCAAGCTGGCTATGTGAAGGTAAAACAGAAAAAATATTGCTAGCAGCCCGACACATCACTGATTTCACTTATACAGGAGAAACAGGTAAGGTTGTCGGATTAGAAGCTGCAGTTCTAGCAAGAGTATGGAAGGAGGAGATGGACCGAAGCGCTAAAAAGAATTATGGAGCTGATATTATATTTGTGAAGCACCTTGGGGATCAAATTGAATCAGGTGAAATATGGCTGAAGGTTCATCACGACAGTTCTGAATTAAGTGAAAGTCAACTGACAAAAGGGTCAGATTGCAGGATGAAAATTCTCCCTAGATTTTATGTCACTAATGACTTTCATTCCTTGTTACTGTTGATAGAAGTAAAAATCCAAAGAAGAAAACTTTCGACAAAGAAGAAAACTTTTTACAGGTTTTGCACGAAAACTCTTAGTCGATTCTTCTCCCTGCAGAGACATAAACGTGTTCACAAGGGCTATAGGCCTTACACGTATTATGTTTGTGGACGAGGCTTCAGTCAGAAAAGAAATCTACGTCATAATGAGATTCGCTTTCATTTTGACACAGACGTGGTATATCGCATTCGTCGATGTCCAGCTACAAAGTGCAAGGTGGTTCACGTGGATCATTTGGCCCCGTTTCATCGAAGAACTGAAGAAACTTTGGAATCCAGGATTGTTCGGGACGAACAAGACCTAGGAAGGGGGCAGTGTTACGACAGAAGGAATCTGGCAACCGAAAGCAAAAAGTTTCAGCCAACGAATAAGAACGTTGGGAGAATTTGGAGAAGAAGAGTGGAGCGTTAACGGTCATTTTTGTATTGTAACGGTCGTTGTGTGTTGTAACGGTCGGTGAGTTCGAAAATGGACGGTGAGCTGTTCTGAGACAGTGCGCGTAAGTGTCAAGAAGTAACTTGATGTGTTGTGTATACGCGGAAGGATAAAAGTGGGATCTTTTATCGTTAAGTATCAAGAAGTAACTTGATGTGTTGTGTATACGCGGAAGTATAAAAGTGGGAACTTTTATGGCTAACTTCGAATGTCTACACGGACTGTCTTTTTGTTCGGCTAGTGTGTGAAAAGTTATTAGCACAGGACGAGAATTGGTTTACGAGTGAAGATCTTCGGGTGACCTGGTAAATCAAGTAAAAGGTAGTATTTAGTAAAATACACAGAGCTGATGTTGTGTGCTCTACGTGAAGATTGATGACTTGTGCATGTTAATAGTTGATTTGTTAATAAGTTACTTCATCCATATTTCCTTTGTAACAATTTACCTTGTATTGAATTTGGTTTTGAAATATAGCTTTTAATACTCACGCTCAGTGGCTATCCATTTTTGTAATCCGCAACAATATGTTAGCTCTCATCTGAAGTGGCAGTAGACACCATTTTCTTTTAGCCACAGTTGTTTACTTTGATTTGTGCGATGTTGAAGACATACCAGTGCTGTCATATTGTGAATTAGTGTACTTTTCATAAAGTTATCATATATTATCTTTTTTATGTTCCACCTATGTGAATTGTGTTTACCCATCACGATATTGAAAAAAAAAAGGAACTATACTTTGATTCACTCTTATTTAGTGACTTTAAGCATAACATCTGTTAACATCTTTATTGCTATAGAATTTGCCATATCTTAAATCTATAATTTTTGTAAAATGCTTATATATAGGGTGTTTCAAAACTCTGTACAAATTTCAGTGGGAGATAGGGAACACCAAGACAAACCTTTCTCATCTATGTCCACTGACATAACCCTTCAGTGCTAGAGGGCGCTGAGAGAAATATCAGTGGAGCTGCTAAGTAAATGAATGGAAACAAGTGTGAACATTACGTTTATTTAAAGAAGGTGCTCAAAGTTGTGACCAGCAACAACATTGCATGCATGACAGCATCAAAGTATTGATTGCTGTACATGTTGGAAGATTCCTGGAATTTTGTGAACAGTTGCAGCGGCGACAGCGATTCTTGTGAGGTCTTCATCTGAGTCAATGGGCGTCTCGTACATGAGGTTCTTCATGTGTCCCCAGAGGAAGAAATCAATAAATGTTAAATTGGGCAATCTTGGTGGCCAGGCGACAGGCCCAAAAGTGGATCCTGCACATCATTGCTGAAGTGTGCTGGTGCCCTGTCATGTTGAAACCACATTTATCTGCGAATAGCCACGGGAACATCTTCCAGTAGTCCTGGCAACGTTTCTTCACAAAATACCCAACAAATCTGCCTGTTTAGTTGGGGAGGCAGCAGGTATGGCCCAATCAAAATGTCTGGACTCTCTGACAATGAAACAGATTTAACCGCTGTTTGTGCAACACCCTCCACATGAGGGTATGGTTCACACCGAGGCTAGGTGTAACAGCTTGAGTGCTTGTGCCTGGATTGTCCTCAATCTGCTGTAGGATATCTTTATCCATGTTAGGAGTGCGCATGGTTCTCTCCCGACCAGTGTCATGCATGTTTGCATGAAAACGAAAAAAAAAGAAAGTCTGAAAAATCCATGGAATGCCCAGTTTCTCATAGTTGCCAATGCAAACACGCAAATGCTTGGCACACGTCTGTTTTGGAAGCACTGTCAGTACAACCTCACAGCAGCTCTTCCATTTCAATTGGCAGCCCCATACACCAGATGCATGTCAGCAGTTGTGAAACATTCCATGTTACATGTAATGTGTCTGATTTACAAATGCTGACAGCAAACAAAGTCCATTCTCCATTCCCACTTCATCCCTCTAGCCAATTGCAGGGCTGCCAAACAGAGCCCTCTAGCACGGAATTGTTACATCAGCGGACACACATTCATAGATGAAAAAGATTTGTCTTGGTGTTCCCTGTCTCCCATTAAAATTTGTACAAAGAGTTTTGAAACACCCTGTATATTGGTTACAGGTGATATTTATCTGACTATTATAAAAATACAGCTCTAAAAGGAAATTTAACTGATTTAACTCTCAAAATACTATGTAGGTAACAAATTAATTGAGGTGTAACATGTAAAAGGATGGCTGTGTTTGTATGAGCTCACTTGAATAACAGCTAAAAGATTTTTTTCTATCACAAATTTTTTGAATAGTTTAAAATTAATTGATGAAAACAGACAGTATAAAAATTCTGTTAGAACATAAGGTATATATTTACCTACTAAACCTTCAAACAGATAAGTCCTTCCAGATTCTGTACTTGGGTTTGCAGAGGTATTAATCATATTGCCACCATGATATCTAAAACCAGTACTGAGGCTACTTTTACTACTCCAAACACTAGGAGTTCTTTTCTGTCGATTTGTTAGGAACTAAAGTGAAAATTTTGTTTAAAAAAATTACATAATAAAGAGGACAGTTTAAAATATTTATAAGTACTGTAATAAATCATGTTATGCAATAATACATCAATGACTTTTCTAAATAAAATTTATTGTTTCATTCCTGAGCAGTCCTTTTTCTTGCTGCCCAATGAACTAAATAGTTAAGTCACTTTTTGTGTAGTTGGTTTGAAAAAAATAAATCAGGATAGAATTGGTTAAAGAGATTTATAGGATAGTCATTAGAGACAGAAGCAAGTTTTCTACTCAAGTCACTCAAACATTCTGTAATATACATGAGGTATGATTCTACTACACAAGTCCACAGATAAAAATGCTAACTGATGGACCCTTTCCTAAATTCATTATTATAGACTGTCAAGCTTCATGAAAAGTTTCAAATATATTGAGAACACCTTCCATAAAATTGGCTGCATTTTGGAGAATTAAAATTTTGCATTTTAAGAATAGTAATATGTAATATTTCATAGAATTTTTGTCTAAATTGTATACAATTTGTGTGCTTTTGGCATATTAACACAAAAATGTATATAAATACAGAAATACCTGACTTAACAAAGATTCTTGGAAAAGTTGAAGTTGTTTTCTTCCCATAGATATTGATATTATAATTAGAATTGGTTCCATGAAAAAAAGATTCTACCATAAACTTTAAATACTACAGTTATTTTTGTAAAGTACAAGTAATTTTTCTCTATAAATGGTTCAAGGTGTGGTAAGTTTTGGTGAAATTAGCCTCTAATAAGGGGCTCCTTACACGCATAAACTGGAAGGAGAGCTGTGTACCAATCCCCAGTGATGATACATAAAACTGGCCAGGTCTAGCACTTAATGTCCAACCCCACCTTCTTGTGGTGCAGGCTGTTAGTACTTTTCAAAAGAGATATTCTCTTTCAGAAGGGAATGGATGGGGAGCACTGCCAGATCAGTGTGGCCTACTGAACTGGTAATCTACAGCCACTTTTCCACCCCTCTTGCTGAGGAGTCAACTTCACTGTCCTGATTTATACTAACTATACTGATTTGGTTTATGGCTTTGAGCTTGATTATGGATCCTGGATTTGTTGCATTGGTAGGCCTCTGTTGAGGGAAAAGCTGTTGCTGTGTTTTCTGTTTGCTTGTGGGTTGCCAGCCCTAAGTGAACAGAGGCATAGGATACTTTATATCAGCTAGTGGATAACCCTGATCAAAGGCCATCATGGTACCTGAACTCTCACTTAGCTAGTTGCACATTGCCAATCCTACACTGGAATACTGCGTCTTAGGCAGGTCAGTTTCTCTCTAGATTCTCGTTCTTGAAAAGGTTCACTTGTTTTTTTTTATTCAGGTTTCTGGTTTGAAAGGTTCACCTGAAATTCCTACCAGAATGGGTGGCTTCAGCCTTTGGCATTGAGAGAACGGGTCTTTGCCCCATGCCTGTAATTAGGGGGCTGTTTGATATTGTTCATTGGCCCTACTTTTCTCAATAAGTTTAGTTTCTTTTAAAATACTACATTTTCTCTCTTCAACATTCAAACATTTTTCTCTTTTCAGGTACTTGGGATGTGATGACATTGCATAGAGATTATTCTCTTGACATCCTCACACAGGAATTCCAGCATTATAACCTAGATATTCAGAGCTTGTAAGAGACCAGATGGACAGGTCAAGGTCAGATATTTAAAAATAATTTTAAATTTCTCTTTTTCAATGAGGGAGGATGGAAAGCATATCCAAGGTGTGAGTTTACTTCTCAGCAGACAAACCAGTGATGCTCTTCTAGGATATGACTGCATTAATGAAAGCTTTCTTATAGCTAAACTCAAAACAAAAATTATGGTGTGAAGCTGTCATCAGTTTAATATCGATGGTATTCTGTAAATGGTAGCTAGGTAGTCATTGGAAGGAGAGCTATGCATCAATCCCCTGTGATGATACATAGAACCAGCCAGGCCTAGAACTGAATGTCCAACTCGCCTTCTTGTGGTGAAGGCTGTTAGTACCTTTCAAAAGAGAGCTGCTCTTGTGGAAGAGAACGGAAGGGGAGGGCTGCCAGATTAGTGTGGCCTACTGATCTGGACAACTATGGCTACTTTTTTTTTCTACCCTGCTGAGGAATGGTCAACCACACAGGGTCCTGGTGCTGACCATATAAAACTTACTGGACTGAATTAAGGCTCTGAGCTTGATTATGGATCCTAAATTTGCTGCACTGGTGGGCTTCTGTGGAGGGAAAATCTTCCACTGTGTTTTCTGTTTGTTTGTGGGTTGACAGCCCCAAGTGAATAGATTCATAAGATATGTTTATCAGCTGGTGGATAATCCTGAGCAGAGGTCATTGCAGGCACAATGAACTCTTGCTTCCACTGGGATCGTCAAATTCTACATTGGAGGAAGTCTTCCAGTGTAGATGGCTTCAGCCTTTCGTGGTGGGGGAACAGGTCTTTGCCCCATGCTTACAATTAGGGGGCTGTTTGATATTGTCAGCAGTCCCTCTCTAAATAAACATATTTTCTTTAAACATCCCACTAACCATTTTCTCTCCATAGGTAGTTGGAATGTGAGGACTCTGCACAGAGCTTATTTTCTTGATGTCCTCACACAAGAATTTCACCATTATAATTTAGATATTCTTGGCTTGCAAGAGACAAGATGGACAGATAAAGGCCAGATTCTTAAAAATAATCTTAAATTTCTCTTTTCAGGGAGAGAAGATAATAAGCACCACCAAGGCCTGGGGCTGCTTCTCAGCAGACACGCCAGTGATTCTCTTCTAGGATATGATTGCATTAATGAAAGGTTTCTTACAGCAAAATTTCAGACAAGCATTAAAGACTTAGTTGTCCCATGGCCGAGTAGATAGCGCGCTTGGCTACTGATCTACAGGACCTGGGTTCGAGCCCCGGGTAAGGCATGGATGTTCGTGTTGTTTCCTGCTGAGGTCCTGCCATCCTCTCAGATCTTGTACTGTGGCATATAAACTGACAGGCTCCTGTCAGACCTCTGTGGCAAGCAGCTGCTTGAGGGGGTATTTATTTTTTTATTATTTATTAAAGACTTGAATGTTATCTGCTGTTATGCCTCCACTGAGGATGCCAATAAGTATGAGAAGGATAGGTTTTACAGACAACTTCAGGATATTTTGAATTCTGTCAAGAAAGAAGATATTACCCTTGTTCTAGGTGACTTTAATGCCAAAGTTGGTACTGACTCTGACCTATGGGGAGGGGTGATAGGCCCTTTTGGTATTGATAGCTGCAAAGGCAATGGGCAACGTCTCCTACAGGTAATTAAACTCAATGGTTTCAGAATAACTAACTTATTACAAACACTGTGACATACATAAGTACACATGGGTTTCACCACAGATGGGCTGTATAAGAATATGATTGATTATATATTAATTTTAACAGCAAATGGGCTAGTTCTGTTAGGAATACCAGGGCACATAGGGGAGCTGAAACTGGATCTGACTATTACCTTGTTAAAAGTGTCTTGCAGCTTAAACTTAAAAAGTGTTGTGCTAAGGATAAAAATTTACTTTTAATACTGAAGCTCTGAAAGACCCAGATATAGTTAAAGCTTACCATGACAGGTTACTTAATCTTTATGACAGTTACGGTTTGCTTACTACTGAAGTTGAGGAAGAATGGGACCATTTTAAACAGGCTTTTTTGGAAACTAACAGTACTCTTTTAGGAAAAAAGGAGCAGAGGAGGCAGAATTATATGAGTGATAAGACACTTGAGCTTATTTCAGAAAGAAAGAACTGTAGAAATGTTCTTAATCAATACCCTACTAATCCTAATAGAAAGCATTACAGAGAACTTAATAAACGTGTAAAGGATCAGTTAGCTGCTGATAGAATCTTTGGCTTGATGGCTTGGCTGACAAAGCCGAGGAAGCAGTTAGACAGCACAGAGCTGTACCAGATAGTTAAAGTTTTGTGTGGTAAAAAACGGACAGGTATACAGGGATTGAAGGATAAACAAGGTAAGGTTATAGAAGGTGAGGATCCATGGCTGGGTGGGCTGAGCATTTCAGTGATGTTCTAAACAATGTGGTTAGTTCTACTCCCATTGCTTGTAGTGATGATAGATGTATTGGGGGCTTTAACGTTGGCTCTATAACACAATCTGAAGTTATTTTGGCTATTTCTAAACTTAAACTTCATAAATCCCCAGGGGAGATGAAATTACTACAGAAATGCTCAGAGCTGGGAATGTTTCGGTTACCATTTGGATGACTGAAATTTTGAATAACTTTTATGATAAAGGCACGGTAAAGATTTTACCAGAGCTATTATTATCCCTACTTTCAAAAAAAGGTGATCGCAGTTCTTGTGATAACTATAGGGGTATCAATCTACTCTCTGTTCCAGGGAAAGTTCTTTGCATGATTGTGCTTAATAGAATTAAGAATCTGGTTGACAAGGAATTGTGTGATGAGCAATGTGGATTCAGAAGTGGTAGGAATGTGTGGATCAGATATTTTCATTTCAGTGGATTCTTGAGAAATGTTTGGAGTGTCAGAAACCTTTGGTTGCTACCTTTGTTGATTTCAAGAAGGCTTTCGACTCTATTGCTCATCATAATTTGTGGTTGATTGTGAGATCATATGGTATACCAGACAAGTTAGTTAACATATTCAAAGCTCTGTATAATAACAGTGAGTCATGTGATAGAGTTGGTAAGGCTTGTAGCAATTGATTTAGCATTACTTCTGGTGTTCGACAAGGGTGCATTTTGTCTCCCTTTCTCTTTAGTTTGGTTACTGGTAGCAGAGTAGGTTTGGTTATAAACAGAGATAAAACTAAAGTGATGAAAATTGGTCATGCAGGCTGTGATTCAGTTAATCTGAATGGTTGCAGTCTTGGGCAGGTGTCACAGTTTAATTGTCTTGGGAGCTAGGTAACAGATACTGGTGATGTGCGGTATGAAATTAACAGACGAATAGGGATTGTTGCTGGGACTTTTAAGAATCTATGGAGAATGTGGAAAAATAGGAGTATACACCTAAAGACTAAAATTAGACTGTATAATAGTTTGAATCTTTCTAGGGTTAGTTATGGTTGTGAAACTTGGATGCTTTGTAAACAAGATAACAAGAAACTAGATGCTTTTGATTCTAGATGCTTACACAGTATTTTAGGCATTAGGTGGTTCAGCTTTGTAACTAATGATGAGGTTAGGCAAAGGAGTCTGCAACTTCCTTTAAGCATCATATTGTGCAGAGAGACTCTGTTGGTTTGGTCATGTTGCCCGTATGGATAATTATAGATTGGTGAATAGGGTTATGAACAGTGTGCCTAAAAGCCTCAGAAAGAAGGGGACACATAAGATGTGGTGGGCAGACAATGTCAAACAGACTTTGTTAGAATTGGTGTGCAGTGGCCAGGTGCAGCAGATGTAGCTCAGGATAGATATGCTTGGAGAACTAAATTGCACAGTCTGGTTGGACCTCTGTAGCCCAAGGCTGCTTGATGATGATGATGATGATTCTGATTGTTGCAGTTATATAAGTACCATCTTCTAATCCCTAGCATTGCTATGTCAATGTGGGTTTAATAAATCATGGTATACCGAGGCTTTCCAGATCATTTGATTGGCCAATAGTAAAATTCATGTGAGACTTCTGATTGAACAGTGATTACTAGATTTACTTGAAAGATCTAAACCTTTGCTCATTTGAGGGAGTAATAACACAATAAGGTTCAAAACCTTTAGACTTAATAATGTAACACACAATTGCCTATATTACTAATAATAAAGATCATATCTATTAGTGATGTAGGCATATTTCTGTGATTAAATTTTCGTGCATTAGTTTGAATTTGCAATCAGTTTTTATGATCCTCTATATGTGCCATTTTTGGACAGGATTTAGCCATTTCCTGAGGGTAGACCAATTTCAGAAATACCAAACACAGACATAATTAAGACATGCATTGCTTTGTTTAATGCCACTTAATATCACTTCAAAGATAATTATCAGTTATTATAAGGCTATTAAATGTGCTATAAACAGGGTCCACAAATAGAGTCACTTTTTGCAAGTGGCGACTAAAATTACTGCTGCCACACTTCATAAATAACTGACAATATTAATAGCAGATAAGTAAACCCAGAAACAATGTATAAATTCTGTAATAAAGTAGAAATTAAAAAAATAGAATAAACAAGAAACCAGATTAGAATATTACATTTCCAGCTTCAATTTCGCTGTCTGATACAGTAGATCGAAATGAATTTTGGCTGATTCGAAGATTTCGATAGTATGTAGGATTAGTTGTCATACTTCCAGCATCACTTGCATTACAACTGGGGACAGCTGGATCTGAACCTTGGCTGAAAGCAGTTCCTGTTTCAGAAACCTTAAAAAATTAAAGCAAATACAGATCAGGCAATATATATTATATACATGTACTGATTTTTGAGCAATTCATCAAAACTAAATACTGACCTAATTACTAGGCTTTTAAAATCACTTGAATTATAACCCTTACAGTGTTGGTTCCTGAAGCTGAACTCTTCTGGTTAAAATTAATCTTGAAGTGTTTTCAGGAAATAAACATTTTAGAATCTCATCCTGAAGTAACTAACAAACATAAATGTTACATACCAAAAGAAAGAATATTTAACTGTGATTAAGAAAATGGCAAAAATTAAAAAAAAAAAGGTTAGTAAAAAAATTTATGCATTAAAAAAACCCCGGAATGTTTTAGAAATTCAAAGTAGTAAAATAAAAAATTAATAAAAAGTTACAATGCTCTTTACTTACCTCTGACTCTACACTAGTAATCCTAGAAAACAAAATATTCCGTTTTGCATTGATGATACTTCGAAACATATCAGTAGCTTCTTCATGTTCAGAACTTTCAGGCGATGGAGTTATATGAACATCTGACAGATGGGAAGGATCGGTATATCGATGTGGGCTCAATTCATATTCTACAAAAATATTAATTTCAAATTTTTTAATTATTGGATTCAGGATTATCCAGGATTTCATTGATTTTGATTGGGAATCTTGACATGCATTGCCAGACCCTTTATTTCACTATATCAATGTAAAAAGCCTTATTTAACTTAATATATTTATCACTTAGGTTAAAAATTTTACTTTTATAAAATTCGGAATTAAAAGTTGTTTAATATATAACATGACCAAGTATCAGTTCATTAGTTGTTTGACAAAAAAAGTTCTAAAATTAATTTTAATTTTGATTGAGTGAAAAAAATTCTTGGGGCTCCAGGTTCATTTCAGTTTATCATGCAGGATATGAGAATGGTTAAATATATTACCACTGCGATTTATTATATTTATATTCTTTAAGAAGTTCCATATTAATTAATCAACACCACAGAAATTTACCTATTTCTATTTCTTGTCATTACACTAAAGTATAAACTCTTATAGATTCAAATTTCAGTGATGATAAAAGCTATTTTTTATGCTTACTAAATTAGCTTTTTCAGCCTGTTTCTAAACGAAATATTCCAGCAAGAACAGTTTATTAAAAATCAAGAAACAATTTTATTAATATTACCCAGTAGATAACTGGCTAAAAAATTTTTTTTTTACCGGTTTTCTACTGGGTAATATTCAAGTTACCATGTTAAGCTTAAAGCTAACTAACATAGAACTGGCATTGAATTAAAATTTATACATGGAAATAAAAAATAATTAATATCATAGTGAGTGGAGAAATTATGTACTTACTATAGTGTGGATCTGGCTGCTGTCCCCGATCATGAACATCTCTCTCACTTCCAGGTGAACCTCTGAGTTGAACTTCAGAAGGGCTACTATTGGTACTACTTTTACTAGATCCAGCTAGAAAAAAAAAATGGTCCTAATTAGTATAAAGTTATAACAATTACTCAATTCATCATCCTTTTCAAGAAACTAAGAACAACAAAAATAACTCAATATTGAATATAAACAACTGAGACATATATGATGTTATCTAAATGAATCTTCCCATTTGTAGGTGAGGCAATTTTTATGCAACTAATTATATATATCAAAATATTTAACACTCACCAACAGACAACCCTACATGTTCTTCTTGCCTTCCTGTGTCAGATAAATGCTTGTAAAGATTTTCTCCACTACCAAATGGACTACTACCCTAAATAAGTAAAACAAAGTACATTATAGAAATTATTTATCCATCTTTATAAATATTCAGCTAATAGAATACAGAATTTTTACATAATAAAATCTAAATTTTAGTTTATGGTTCTACAATCAGATGTCACCAGGGCTGGATGGATTGGGGGGGGGAGGAAGTCAGAATACTAGTAAGGGTAATTGAGGCAAAAATGACTAAACTTATTTATATTTCATGCATTTTTCAAGAAATTTTTTTAAGACATGTAAAATGAAGGGATAAATGTTATACTGCACTGGAAATCCAGTCTCTTGGCTACCCCTTTTACATTTATCCAGCTTGATTGTGTTGTGATTGTGAAAATACTTATACTACATCCAGCTGTGGTTTTAAGTTAGTTGCATTTGGCAGAATCCTGGGCATGAAAAAAAAAAAATCATTGAAAATTACCATATTGCCAAGTTTGTTCTTCAACATTTCAAAAGCTTAAGGTCAGCTCAACTAAACTATAATTAATATTATGCAGATAATGTGTTAGATGTTTTAGAGTCATGAAAATTTTGTGACAGAGGTGGGACATGAAACCACGCAGTTACATGCCAGACTAAAGAAATGAGTCTACTGATTTTTCATGATTTAGAACTAACTTTTATGAAATACTGTGATGCAGTTATCTCTTACTCAACAAGATGGTGGTACCTGCTAGTCATATTGGAAATTTATTGAAGTTATTTTATTAATCAGATGACAAAGCCAAGCATATTTATCTATCATTAAAAGTGAGAAACTGAATATTAATACCAAGAATAATTTACTGGTGTTATAGTGTTTGAAACAATGAGAAAATTTTATGAACCAAATGGAATTTAACCATACAATCAATGATTACATGCCAGTTGCTTTAATTATTTAATTACTGAGTCCTAACTTTTCATAGTTTCGAACTCGTTTTTATAAAATCACATGATGTTCATGTCTTTTAGGCAACAGACGATGCAACCATATCTTTATTATTGATCATGTTGTTTTTACCTGGAACATTTTGTTTAGAACTTTAAAAATGCTCATTTGTCACAAAAAATAAATTAAGAATTCAATTCATATTATACATTGCTCTCCTGGATCATATGCCACAAACCTAAAACTTATGATGTCACTTAATATGCATTAAGTCTAACATGCAAAACAATTTTTTTAGACCAAAATTAATTTAAAAGATGGCTTCCCAAAATTGCTTAATGTCTAAGGTTCAAATTATAGTAAAACTTTGGTATGTGGCTTAAAACAACATATTTTCTTATCTGCAGATAGAATTGATCACTAAATTATTAAATTCCAGCTGCACAGAAACAAATGATAACATATACAATTTTTGCAAATAAACTAAAAATAAAATGCAGTTAATTGAATTGCATGTTAAAGAATGGAAGGACGTAATAATAGATTCCCTCCATCCCTCACAATTGTTAAGTGGATCTTCTTTACTCACCCTAAACTGCAATTCTTCGAAAGCAAAGCATCTGTTAATTCTATTGTGCAGCAATAAATTAACTAATAAAATCATTAATTACTTATCATTCTTCATGAACCACAAAAAGTAAAAATAAATACCATGATTAAATCCCTTTCATATTACAGTAGACTCCCTCTTATCTGGCCCTTATGGCACTGGACCCCTGGCCAGATGAACAAAAAAACCAGTTAATCCGAAAAATGTGTCAGAAAATAAATATTAATTAAAATACAGTTCAGTTAGTATTTTTGTCATTTGCCATTTTTAATTTGTTGTACAATATTAACAATTTACTCACACTCACTTGAAAAAGTCCATGATTTTCTTTCGTTTCTTTGAACACTTTTTTTACCTGCAAAGTCTTGCCATTTTTTAATAAACATCACATCAATCGCAGATGAGGCCTGTTGTTGTTCAATGTATCTTATTGCAACATCAAAAGCTTCTTTTCGTTCAATATGGCTAATTTTCCTTTCTTCCTCTTCTTCATTCTCTGCTTCTTCTCTGTTCTCTTCTTGGCAGACTACATTGATAATTTCGTCATGAATCAGTGTTTCATTTTCCAACTGTTCATCACCTTTTAACCTTTTTTCAATGTCATCTTCTTTAAATGTGTCACATCCAGGCAGCAGTTTAAAGTCATTAAGCAGCGAAATATTGTCATTATCTGTCATATCTTTGACAGGTGCAGCTCATTCAATACTTTTGTGTTGTCATCTTTGGTACTTTCTACACAGTTTTCAACTTCAGGCCAAAGTTTTCTCCATGACTTCACAAACACTGTACAAGGCATTTCTTCAAAAGTCCTTGCCAACATGTAGATCACATCCTTGATATTTATTGTTTTCAAAGCGTTTAAAAGTCCTATTCTGTCATTTTCGGTTCACTGTAGAATTTCTGAAAGAGCTTTCTCCTGCATCACCTTTTTACACTTATAAGAAAGCCTTGATCCATCGGTTGCACTAAAGATGTTACATTAGGTGGCAAAAACATGGCTTTTATGCTGTCAGAAAATTGCTTTGCTGCTAAAGGATCAGCTGACAATTTTTTACCACAAACACCAAGGTAATGAAAACCATGCCGTTTTTTCCAGCGAGAAAGCCATCCTTTGCTTGTGAAAAATCTCCCCCGTTAGCGATTTTAGAATGAAGAATTAATGCTTTTTCTTTCAAGATTGGTGTTCCTTTTCAACACTCTTGCATGAACCATAACCAAAGTGCATCATCGACAATTTCACTTTTCAGCTTTTTAAGAGTGTGCCGAGAAGAAAGTGTTTTTTCAGACTCGACTTGAATGCACAAATCTTATAAATATTTTCTATTCCTTCTCCAGTCATTTACTGTGCCTTTGTCAATACATTCTAATGCTTTTAATTTCATCTCCATCATAATGACATTATGCTTACATTTGCACCCACTTATTTTGTACCACACAATAATTAATAGATCACAACACACACTCCTGTAAATGCACAGTAATACTGACAAAGAGGAACTGAAGCAAATATGTACTGTACTATAAACAAAACATGCAGCAACTTGCTTCCATTTCTTGAAACTGAAGCAAATAAACAAAACAAGCAGCGACTTGCTTCCACTTCTTGGAACTACCAGTTAAAGTGGAGGCCAGTTGAGCCAAGACTAGATAAGAGTTTACTGTAATTATATATTTCATAGATGTTGATTAGATAATGACTGTCACCTCTATGGGTACAAGTTTAGAAAGATGAACAATTCGCATTAATTCCAAAGAAAAATAGTGCCCAAACATTTTTTTTTACAATAGGTAAAAGAAACATCTTTATTCTTTCTATCTCTGTGTGCTTATATAAGAACACTAACCGTAGAACTATTGATTTTTTGCTGATCAACATTTGCTAATTATTTTAAAAACTTAAATATTGAAATTTTGTGCAATTTTTTTAAAATTTGCACAAAATGTTGAAAAATGCAAAATTTTGAAAGGGAAAATATATCAACATGAATTATATTTCCTTAAAAATAAAATTAGTTAACCTTTTCACTGAAATATAAAATCATACACCATATCATACAATTTACCTGTGAAAGAGAAGCTGTAGTATTGGTACTTATATCTAGTCTCTGTTCATCCATTAGATCTCTTGCCCAATAATGTGTATGAGCTATTTCTAAAACTTGCAAGGCACTGGCCATACCTCCTAAACCATAGTTACTATATGTATGTTCTAAACCAGCAACAACTGCTATGAGAAGTTTCAGCATTCCTTTCCAGACAGCTTTACTGACACACTAAGAACAAAAAAAAATATTCTCCTTCTTTTAACAATGAAAAAATTAAAAAGGTACATATATTGAAACTTTCAAGAACTTATCAAGTTAAAATGTCTCATTTTAAAATTTTATTTCATAAGAGTAATGAAAAGGGTTTTGTAAAGAATATGAATATACAAAAATAATAATCCTATCAGATTTATCTAGATTCAAAAGACAGTAATAATAAAATTACACTAAGAGAGTTACTATTTACAAAGCTTAAAAATTATTTTAAAAGATAAATTATGCAATTTATTATAGAAAATTAAACAGTATTGCTATTTAAACCTAATTCAAAAATAGCTAATTTAAACTACTAATTATTTCTAGATATAAAAAAATTATTAATGAATTTCAGGGATTTTTTTTTATTTGTGACACATAGGACAGAGCAGAATCCTTGAAGCTCCTAGCTTTTACAGGCTTTCACCTACAAGGACATGCTGAAGCCACTGCTGACCACTGACTAAGCTAGAGCTAATACAACACACAAAGCTTGCCTTGCTAGAATAATTGTTAGCTCTCTAACTGCTATGCCAGTTAAAAAAAAGTGTCAAAGATACCACTTTTTATTACTCATCACCATACTGAATTAATATCTAATGAAAAAATCTATGAAAGAATATATAATTAATCATAATTCATTTAACTTGAAATGCTAAACCAGTGCGGATATTTTAAAACAGTTTTTCCTATCACATATTTCTCTCTTTTCTCATCATTTCATCGATTTACAGTAGGAGGCTATGTTATTAATTACTTGACTTAACAACAGGCTGAACATTTTGTGTTTGAACTGCTCATACATTTCAAGTTCCATATGCATTGCCCTGTTGCATCATCGATTTAGTTATTTTTCAATGCTAAGAGATCGCAGATAAAATAAACTGTTTATGCTGTTAGCAGTCATGTGAAAATTGTAGGGAAGCTGGTGGTTTAAAATGTTCTGTAAAATTGATGGTGCAACAGGGCAATGAATATGAAACTCAAAATTTCTTTAACTTTCATATTCAGCTGCACACAGGGCCACAGGTTTATGCCCCATCCTATGAGCAGCAGGGCAGAGAGTTTTCAGCAGTTTCGAGTCCCACCTGAGCCAGCATTGAGAGTTATCTCTAACCTGGGAACTGCAGATTATGAGTCTGACATGCTACTGATTGAGCCACCCTGACCCTTTGTTTTAATCAACAGATCAATTTCATTTTTGAACATGATGCATAGATTTACGAGGTGCAATCCAAAAGTTCTTGGATTGTACTGGCAAAAAAATGTAGGTCTCCTTCAAAATAGTCCCCTAGAGAGCTAAGATACCCAGCACTTTTCGCACTGCTGAAAACATCTCTGAAACTCCTGTTTCGAGATGTTGTTTAGCATCTCCTTTGATTCTGCCTGAATCACTTCAACACAATCAAATTATTGACCCTTAAGGTGGAATTTCATCTTGAGAAACAGGAAGAAGTTGCAGGGGCAAAGTCTGGTGAGTATTGGGGGTCCACTTCCATGTTATTTTTGATCAAAAACTGATGAACAGACAGAGCAGTGTGGGCTGGTGTGTTATCATGATGGACCACCCAGTCCTGTGAGTACCATTTTCCTCGATGTTTCAGCCTCATACTCTCCCTCAAATGCTTCAAGATCTCAATTAGTAGTGCTGATTCACTGTTTGGCCTGTAGGAATTAACTCCTCGTGCACAATTGCCTCCACATCAAGGAAACAAATCATTATGCTCTTCACCTTCCTTTGGTCATGGTGAAGGAGGACTATTTCACTGGGATGATATCCATAAACCTAGCTTTCATCAGAAGTTATGACTTTAAAGAAATAAGGTTCAGTCTTTTTTGACTTAACCTTATTTGACTCCCTGCACACAGTGAGCCAATGTTTACTTCTGGTCCCAAGACATCAGTCGAGGCACAAATTTGGTAGCAATTCACCTCATGTTGAGCTCCTCCATTAGGATCTAATTGACATGATCTGTATGTTAGTCCAACAATTTCACTGGTGTCATCAACAGTTCATCAATGGTCTTTATAGATCGCCTGATGCACTTCTCCACATTCTTGTGAAGAAACAAACAACTTACTCCACATTCTTGGAATATTCAGAAATCTTCCACTGATGTTTGCTCATATTTAAAATGAAAGAACCACTCAAAAGTCTGAGTTTGGCTCATTGTGTCATCACCAAATGCTTGTTTAACCATTCGGAGAGTCTCTGAAGAAGCTTTACCGAGTTTGAAACAAAACTTGATGCAAACACACTTCCCCCCCCCCCCATTTCTCTGTTAAAAAAAATCATAAAGTTGCACAAATACAAATGCACTAAAATGCTCATAAAGAATACTTAGTTCCAACTGTCAATGTGAAATTTGCCAGACTACTTGACAAAATAGAAGGCAAAGGAGAAGTGGAGATACCCCTAGAGACAGAAGTCAGAACTACATCTAGATGGTGATACACCAGGTAAGTCTGGGATCCTTTGGATTGCAC
Organism: Ryuthela nishihirai; assembly: GCA_038380435.1. NCBI lineage: Eukaryota > Metazoa > Arthropoda > Arachnida > Araneae > Heptathelidae > Ryuthela > Ryuthela nishihirai. The sequence goes on from JAWZYU010000003.1 coordinate 25,651,356, forward strand.
CATGTATATGAATTATCAGCATATCAAATACCAAGCTGATCAAGGCAAACATTTGGGAGTTATTGCAAAATAAACATACAAATTCATAACAGCAATGGCTTTTTGTTATCCCAAAAGGGCCAAGTACTTAAGAAAACTTGTTACAAGTCTTCAAACTTAGGGAATCTTCATTCTATTCTTACATCCATGATAAAAACACCAAATTATATACATGTTCAACCTGTGCTAAATGGTTGGGGGGGGGGGGACAGATGGAGAAACTCACAAAGTTTTTTCACAAAGTCACACACTTTAGTGCTGTGGAAATCAGAATATACAGATTGCATCTTAAAAGTGAGACCCCCCTGGAGTATTAGGTACAGTTCAACTGCAATTCATACTATTTGTGACGTGTGATAAAACATGCATAACTGCAAAAATATTTGTGCAACAAATGTATCAACGAATATACATGCATAAATTTATGATAATTTAATTAAAACAATTTTGAAACTAAATCTATAATAAAAGGAGATGTCTGTAACAGCCACAACTTTTCTCACAAAGGAAATTTTGTCAGCAGATTAAGAGCAGCATGAGGGTATGAAGTGCAAAATATTAACTGGATAGGTTCAATAGATGGTTAGAAACTGTTACTTTAGATAAAATTACTTTCCTCTCTATTTTCCATTTATATCTTCTTCATTTGCAATTTCCAAGCAAGAAAGCCACCAACCATCACATCCCAAAAGATCCCTCACATTCCCAAAGGCGTTGTTATATTAAGGTTTTCCATTGAAGATAGGAACCTATTTATTTTACCCAATATAGGATCACACTGTAAGAAATTTGAGGCCATTCAGTAATGTATCTTGGAAATGCAGGGGACCAAACTCTGTTGAATCAGAAATAAAAATCTTGGTAATCTGAGTAGAAATGAAGCCACGGGTTGTGAGAGTGGCACTGAATCAGCAATGCTGGACAATCCTTTGTGTAAAATCTTTGCTAAGGGATTGGGGTGCAAGGGGGGTAGTACTCATAAAATTAATCTTTAATGCAGTGAAAATCAGAAAATACAGACTAAAAGTGAGACTGGGCAGCACCAGGTACATTCAGTTAGTTAAAATAAAATTAAATAAAAAAATTACCTCTCAAACAGCTGCTTGCCATATAGGTTACAGCAGCAATTAAAATTTTAAATATAACATGGATATTAAATATACTAACAAGCAGGCAAATGAAAATATGTGATAATATGGATATTTTAACCTTTTTTTTTTATCATTTACATAACTGACGAATAAATTTTCAACAATTATTGAATAAAATATACTAACTACATCATCAATGTGATCATCAGGACCAATTTTCCTCTCAAGAGTTTTGTTAAGTCTGGAAACTACTAAATTGCGATAATTTTCATCTTCCATTAGCTTCTTTACTCTATTCAGCTTTAACCATCCAACACCTTCTCCTTCTAAAACAGCATTAATGGTTTCTTTAAGGAACTGCTGGTTTTCACTAAAATTAAAAAAAGTAATCTAAACCCAAGGTAGCATAAAAATATAGGTGTTAATAAAATATATTATAAACTATCAATATGCACTGAATCAGAAATGCAAAAAGTTTGTCATTTGCTCAAATGTTTAACAAAATAATACTATGACACAGGGGCAGAGCAAGTAGGTCAAGTGGCAAGTCTGCCCTGGGGCAAGACACTTTTTCAGGGCCCCAAATTTTTCAATAGCAGCAATTGTGTATACTGCTGAGTTGTCGATTACATTAAATTCTTATTTCGAACAATATTTTTAAAATTTCATTGATTTAAAGCAAACATTGGCTTAACTAAAATCAAATATTTATTATGTGGTAAAACATTTTCAATCTAGATGCAGTTGTTCAAGATTGAATGTTGAACCACAAAAATATAATTTTAAGGATTTAATGGTGGAAAATATATTACTTTTATTGGGTAAGGGAGTGCAACCATTCGAAGCAACTGAAGCACCATCTTGCCTTACCAATTTTCATCATTTTAGCTTTCTCTTTGTTCATCAACAAACCTACTCTATTACCAGTCTCATCAATAACCCTAAAAACATGCCCTCCAGTACCAACAGAGCCAAATCATCTGCATAATCTAAACCAGAAATTTTTAATCTCCAGATCATTTAAGGCCAAAATTTTCCCCTTGAAAAGAATTCTGCATAACATAATCCATAACCAAACTAAAAAGAAATGGAGACAAAATACACCCTTGTCTAACTTCACTAGCAATGCTAAAACCAATCGTAACAAGCCATACCAACTCTCATACAAAATTCAGTGTTATTATAGAGAGCTTTCATTATGCTAAGCTGTCAGGGATATGATCTATATGACTTGATTATTCCATATGATCTAATGATAAACCACAAATTACATTGATCAACAGTCAAAAGCCTTTTTGAAACCTATAAAACTAGTAACCACATGTTTCTGAAACAAAACATTTCTCAAGAATCTGCCTAAGTGAAAATATTTGATCTATACATCCCCTATCACTTCTAAATTCACAATGTTCATCATACAGTTCTACATCAACCAAATTCTTAATTCTATTAAGAAAAATAATGCAAAGAATGTTACCTGGAACAGAAAGTAGACTGATTCCCCTATAATTATCACAAGAACAGCAATCACCATTTTTAAAGTTAAGGGATAATAATAATTCTAGTAAAATACTTATGAATAATGCCTTTGGCATTGAAGATATTCAAAATTTCAGTCAGCCATGTGCAACTGAAACATTACCAACTCTAAGCATTTCAGTAGTAATTTCATCTACCCCTGAGGATTTATGCAATTTTAATTTAGAGGTAGCCAAAGTAACTTCAGAATGGGATATAGGACAAGAAGAAAGTAATGCATCTATCTTCATTAAAAACAATGGGAGTAGAACTAACAACATTGTTTAGAATATCTCTGAAATGCTCAGCACACCTAGTCATGTCGGAATCTTCACCTTCAATAACCTTACCATGTTTATCTCTCAATACCTGTTTCTTCCCACACAAAAAATTAATCTGGTACAGCTCTCTGCTGTTATGCTGCCAAGCTGCTTCCTCTGCTTTGTCAGCCAAGCTATGAAGCCAAAGATTCTTATTAGCTGTTAAATGATCCTTACCCCTTTATAAAGCTCTTTGTAACACTTTCTGTTAGCTCACTATCCTCAAATCCCTCTGTTAGCTCCATATCAGCATTTGAGTGATATGGAATATAAATTCCATATCACTCAAATAACTTTGCCCTCTTTATTTCTTTTTTACCCAAAAGAGTACTACTGTTAGTTTCAAGAAAAGCCTGCTTAAAATGGTCCTAGTCTTCCTCAATTTCATTAGTAAGTAAATAATGACCATCATAATAACTAAGTAGCTTATTTATGGTAAGCTTTGCATCTGTGACCTTTACACTCAAACCTCTTTTATCCGATGATTCTGTTTTAGCTCCTGCATTTGATTTTTTTATGTTTCACTGGGTATTTCAAAAGACCGTTTCATCTTTATACTTTGCTATTTATACTTTTTCTGGCCTTGGTCTTTTATGCCTATGTCTGCTTTATTTTCATATATATCCTTTTTGTTTTACTTGTTCTTTGTTATTTTAAATCTTTTTCCAATTAACCTATTTTAACTTTTGGTTGAGGGTTCCAAACTTTTATCCATTTACCTTTTATTCTATATCTTCTTAGTTGTTGTTGTGCCATAAACCCCAAACAACCAAACTAAAATATGGTTAGCTTTGGCTATAACTGGGTCTTTCAGAGCATCAGTTTTAAAAGTCATATTTTTTACCTTAACACAACACTTCTTAAGTTTAAGTTGGAAGATACTTTAACAAGGTGATGGTCAGATCCAATTTCAGCACCCTTACATGACTTGGTATTCCTAATAGAACTAGCCAATTTGCTGCAAATTAATATATAATCAATCATGTTCCTATGTAAACCATCTGGTGAAACCCACGTATATTTATGTATGTCATGGTGTTTGTAATATGTATTAGTATTCTCAAATCATTTACTTACCAGTAGGAGAAACCAGTAGGAGACATTGTCCATTGCCATTGCAGCTATCAATACCAAATGGATCTATACCCTCCCAAAAGGTCAGAATTAGTACCAACTTTACCATTGAAGTGGCCTACAACAAGGGTAATATCTCCTTTCTTGACAGAATTTAAAATATCCTGAAGTTACTTGTCCTCATCAGAGATGTCTGTGGAGACACAACAACAAATAACATTCAAATCTTTAGTCTTAGTTTTATATTTAGCTGTAAGAAATATTTCATTAATGCAGTCATATTCTAGAAGAGCATTACTGGTGTGCCTGCAGAGAAGCAAACCTACACCTTGGAGATGCTATTCATCCTCTTTACTTGAAAAGAGAAACTTAATATTATCCATGATATATATATGATATATAAATAGATGAATAAGTTAATTGTAAGTAACTTGTAAAACATGCTTTCAATCTATATGGCAAATAGAAAGCCGCTTGGGCTAAAATTGCCAAATAGTGCATATATGTGACATGAAAGGAATGTTCATAGCGTTAATTAGAGGAGTTCTTGATCGGCGGCCGGTAGCTCAGTGGTCCAGAGCACCAGACATGTTATCAGGAGATCGTAGGTTCATATCCCACCCGGCTCAAGACAATTTCTCTTCTAAAATTAGAATCGACGTCAAAGTGCTGATTTATTAGTGGATATTGAACTGTTGAGTTTATCTCATTATTTATCACTGTATCACTTGTTGCAATAAAACTGACAAATACATTAAAAGAACATTTAATTCATACGTCATAAGACTCAAGAGTAACTACAAGAAAGATAGAAAGCAAGATTTGAAAACAAAAGAAGAGGAATGGAAAGTAGTTTAACAATATATTTCTATAAAAAAAGAACCTGAGAGACATTTAATTAATTTATCATATAATTAAAAAAATCTGTAATATTCACCTTTGTGAAAGTTAAATTTGTAAAAAACCTTTTTTTCAGCTTTTTAGTTTAACTCCTTCTGAACTTTCTCTAAGCTAATGGGTTGGGTTGTTTTATCTCTGAGTGACACTTTTTTTGCACACAATGGGCTAAATCATCAGGTCACAAGGACCCCAAGGTTTCAGAGAAGGTTGGGGGAGGGGATCCACTGGACAGCTGTTAGGAGAAATGGTAATCTCCTATCAAAGCCGTACAGTGTGTTCTTTAACATGCACAGGGTATGGCTCTCCTGCACATGGGACCACAGTTTTACATCTCATCAAATGGATGGTGGCCTTTCCAAGCCCATCGGTGTCCCCTAATGACTGAGGGCAGGGTGAGGGTTTTCAAGAGATAAATCTCAACATTGACTCATGTGGAACTCGAACCTAGGAACTGCAGATTATGAGCCAGATGCACTACCAACTGAGCCACCCCCCACTCCTCTAAGGTGAAGAGAACCATGGAGAAGATAAATATTTATTGGTAAAAGGGTTAGAGCTGAAAATTTATCAAAATATGAAGCAAAAGTAATGATTAACTAATGATGCAATTTCCATTAATGACAAAAAAATTAAAATTTTAAAAAACATTAAGTTTTAAAAAAACATTAAACAACTTGACAAAAGAGTATGGCAACAGTTCATTATTCAAAACTGATAAGTTATTTATGGGACAAAGTTACTGCATGAATAACTAGTAATTAATTCTACATAAGTAACAGTAGTGTCATGCCGTTGATTGACAGAAGCATCAACAATTTTTTCAGAATTACCATCAATCCTGTAGTTATACATATAAAGAGGTGCTCAAAATATATAACTGTAGTATGTTACTGGCACTCCTGTATTATAATAGTGTACATATTACTGCTATTATGTTTACTCACAAATATTTTGAGTAGATTACTTTTTAATTACTAGACTCATTTCCTCATGATAAATTGAAATTTATTCAAATTAGAAAACTTTGTACACTCATTGCATAGCATTTCTATGAAAGTTCAATTAAACTGTCCAAAAAATAAATAAATAAATAAAAAATTCAAGTTTATGAAAAATAAATTTACAAGGTTTAGAAAGATAAAGCTTGATATATATTACCTGTGAGAAGAGCTATGTGCTTCTACAGTTTGCATTCTTTGGAGTTCCTGTTGCTGCTTTTTCTGTTGATTAGTACTATGTTTAATCAAAGATGTTTTTTCTACCAAGTTTTTTCTTCCTATGTAAAATATATAACATGGTAAAAGGAAATTCTACATAATTTATAAATTAATAAAAAGTTATGAACTTTGAATATGCTTCTCACTGACATAAAATGTGGTTGTTCCACATTATTTGAAGTGCAAATACATTGTTGTAGCCTGATATAACTAATTTATAACCAAGACTTCATGGTTAATAACACATACTAATTAATTAAAATAAAAGTTCTTTATATACACAATGAAATTTTTACTAGTTACAATAATGCAGATAATTTCGAAGATGATCATCAGGTCTTATAAAGAAACTTACAGAGCCATGTTTGATACCACTGAAGATTAGTTGACCTTCATGCTCCTTGTATATAGAAGCCAGGTGGTAACAACACTTAGTTGGATGTATGTACAAAAACAAATTTCTTATTGAGATAATCCTTTTAGATATAACTGGAGATATATTGTCATAGTTAAGCTTTCTTGCAGGAAACTATGAAGCAGTCTTGTATAATACATTTAATTAGGTGATCCAATACTTGATCACCTGTAGTGTAGGACAAGCGATCCATTAGCATGAAGGCCTGCTGAAGGGCAGCTAATATCTGCTACATTAGCTGGATATGTGGGTGATATGGGCCTTAAGCAGATAGTGAGTCTTTAATCACAGTTAACACAGCATTAAATATAAAGAAATTCTTCAATATAATAAAATCACAATATACATATCATAAATTTAATAAAACTCTGTAACACCGTATATGATACATAAATAAAACATAGCAGAAATAAGGCAGTATAATCCAACATTAATGGTAGCAGAATCTGAGATAACTAGAATTTACAAGATGGATGACAAAATGGCATATTAGGTATATTTGTCTATATGTCACATACAGAGATATCTCAACATAGAATAAATATTTCTATATCTCTATAGAATGAAATTCTTTACAAGGGATGATAAGAATATGTGAGGTTTGGAGGTAAAGATAAATGGCCATGTAAGGTGAGTTGTTATGTATTTGATGTTTTTTACAGTTCAATGGTTAATTTTAGGTACAAAGATAGCTTTGATATTATAAAGTCTGATTTCCTAGAACTGTTCTAAGTTGGTGGTCTACTTTATCTGACCAAATTACCTTTCCTTACTGAGATCTTACCTGACTTATTACCTTACCCATTTCCTAACTTGCACTACCAATTTTTACAAGACTAGACTAGTGGCTAGTTATTTGAGCTTATGCAGACATCAGGTAATGCATTGAAATAAACTTAATATTTTCCTTTTTTCTGAAATTAATGCTTATTGTAGTATTTTAAGGTATTTAAATAAATTTTTTTATGCATTACCATTTCATTGTTGGATGTATCTATCTGTTCTGCTATGATTCTAGATGCATTTCCTGATTGAGTAGTTTGATCACATCTTTGATAGGCACTGCCAAAGATGAAGAAGTATGTAAATTTATCTTAAATTCTTCATGCATAAATATCCTTCCTTGCCAAAATAAATAGTTGGCAACTTAGTTCAAGTTCAGTTAAACACATCTTGCCTGGAAAGTATAGCTTATTGAGGTTGGCACAGTCAAGTGAAGATTTTCACTAAGTAACAAGATCTTCAACTATTGGTTACATTAGTCAAATCAGCAAATCAAGTGTTACTGGTTACTACAAAATGATAACCCACTTCTTGCAGTTCATTACTATTTTGTTTCAGTGCATCAGCATATATGTCATGGTTGTAATATATAATGTTAAGATTCTGGGCAGTGTCTGTAATGGAAAAATTAGCATCGTATAAACTGAAGCCGATAATGTAGGACTGATTCATAAAGTAAATACTGTGCACAATTGATTATCTCAGGAGCTATATAACAGAGTACATCACCAGTATCTGTTACACAGCTCCTGAGATAATCAATTGAAACACTTGCTCAAGGGTGCAACCATTCAAAACAATTGAAGCAAAACCTGCTTGACTAATTTTCATTATTTTAGTTTTCTCTCTGTTTATCAGCAAACCTACTCTATTACCAATTTTATCAACAGCTCTAATGAAAGAATTCATCTCATCAACTGATCTAATGAAGGAGTTCATCTCATCAACTGATCTAATGAAGGAGTTCATCTCATCATCATTTTTCAAAAGAGCTAAATCATCAGCATAATCTAAATCTGAAATTTAGATTATGCTGATGAATCATAGATCAGTGCAATGTCATTTAACTCACAATGTGAAAGTCTCCAGTTTGATACCAACCCTGCTCATTAGGTTTCCTTTTCGAATTTCTTGTATTTAGGAAGAGGAATATTCTTTGTCTAACATTTTTATTCTGATAGCCAAAGAAAATCTTTAAAAAAGAACCACATGGTATGGTTGTTTTAGATATTCTTTTAATGAAAGTTCCTATAAACATAATACCAGTAGACTTTCCTACTAAGTCATTAATTCTATGTGAATAAACATTGCATAAAATTCTGGAATTCTTCATCTACAGATAACATTTAAATCTAAAAAAAATGAGAATCATGCCTTTAGTTAAAAAAATAAAATCCTATGTAAAATTTGGCAGCTGCAATTTGCAATTTCTGAAATGCTGAAGAAACACTTGTATTTTGTGAAAACCATTACCTTTTGGAAAAGGTCCAAATGGCTGTGGTCTAGGTCTGGAAGTAGAGCTTGATCTACTGCCTGAAATTTAAGTAAAAAAAAAAATGAATGAAAATTAAACTGAAAAGAAAAAGAGCAGTATACAATAAATTAGAATTTTTCAAAGCAAACAATAAATCCAAAATCTTATTAAAAACAAATATCTATTTTGCATTGTATCAAGCCTTTCTCAATTCTCTATGAAATTAGTTTCTAACTTAGGACTGCAAGCTTTCAATAAACTCAGTGTTAATTCTAGGGTTAGTTTTTTAAACATCAAGAAAAATAAATACTTTGGAATAATACTGGCACTCATTTGAATTGCAGGTAACTGATTTCCTAAAGATTTGATTATAGTTTTGCTGTGAGTAGGACAGATAATTATTCATCCTCATGCAGTTTTTTCAGCTAACTATTCATGAGTTCCAAGCTTACAAGATATCTCCTGTGATACTCTACTAATGAATTTTTGAGTACTGAATTTTATTATCTTAAATTAACTCAGTAAATATGTTTTTTTTTTTCTCTCTGGCATTTCTAGGATTAGATATTTCATATCACACTAACTTTTTTTCTGTTCTCTTTTTGTGTGCTTATGATACACAAAATTTGCATTAAATAGCAATACTATAAAAATTTAGAGTGTAGTTGCATTATCCATGAGAGGACTTTTTCACTGGATAACAGACTAAATGCTTACAGTCTGGTTACAAAGACCATAAGTTCAAAACAGAGATGGTTAAGAGGACATGTTTGGTAACTGTTAGGAGTAGATACAAGCTTCTCATCATGATCACCCACAGCAAGCATTCAAACATACATATCTCTCTTGCACAAAAAGCTATGTCTCAATATTCCAACTGATGATAGTAGCCTTACCTTATAGAATTGTGTCCTTTCTTTGAGTAACCAGCTTGGGAAAGTGAAAAATCTTAACCCTGGAATGGCTGGAACCTGACCTTGGAGATATTAGGTTATATTGTTTAGTGCTATTAATTGTACAACTTTACATTTCCCATAACAAATTTTAATTTGCTTTCAAAATATATACAAATGCTCTCTGGGTTATGAAATAACTGACATATGCAAATTCGATTTTACATAAATCCCCTCTTATAGCATTCATTATAATTTCAAGTTGCATGAAGGCTTACATTAGATGCAAAATTGGTAAGTACAAAATAACTCTCATAGGCTACTTATGTTAACCAATAATTGCCAAAGATTCCCACAGAACAACACTTTGAATGGTTTGATAACAAAATTATGACATTTTCAAATAATGTATAATCCAATTATAGTTTGGTTTTGCAAATTCAGTGGAATGCTTAAATATACAAGTTTCATTCCTGAAACACCACATGAATTTTGTACTGATTGTATCACTGATATTAGCATTTTTCTCCTTGTGCTGAATATCATGCAATAAATAGACCTACCTTCCAACTGATTGAGCAATTGACCCACCTACTCTACCTATACATACACTACATATATACATGCTATATTTGGTGTTTATTTTAATTAAGGATAAAAAATATATTCTTCATTATGAAGTATGCTGCAGATGTTTATGCAAGGTTTTGATAGGGTCTTTCTAACTTATACAAAATTCGGGTTATGCATAGACTTGTGAAATGGAACCCAGGGAGTGTCTGTTCTATAACACAAAAATGATTCAAAGCCCAAATTTTCAATAATCCTGAGTCCATCTGAATTATTTTGTTAATCACTGAGACTGGCCAGAGAAAAAATATTTCTGACACAACAGTTAAACATATATACAGAAATGCATGTCATTGAACCACTTAAATATTTTTGCTATAGTCTAATATAAACTTTAAAATAATTATAATTATTTGAAGACAAAATTAAAATCTCAATGCTATTTTTAAACTACAAATATTATAAATAATTCATAGAAACTGAAAATTCTTTAGTAAAATCATTATATATTGCTAAAGGAGATACATTAATGAGAGAGAATAACTTAATAAAATAAAGCTGAATACTACTTAATTTTCATAACTAAATGCTGATTAAAAAGTTGAAATCATAAACAAAAGAAATTTATTTTCCTTTTTCTCATTTTTTTTTTACAATTATAAGCAAAATGAAATTTAATTTGACTGAGCCCAAGCTTGAAGCTATCTTTGCTATTTCAAGCAAGATCATCTCTACTGTAAAAATAATTGTGGGATATACCTAAAGCATTTAACCTTAAAGTGCCAGAAGACCCTATAGTTCCCAGAACTTTACTGAAAGTTTTCATTTTTTTGCCAAAATAAATTACCTTTTTAAACATTTTTCAAATTAATTATGAAAAATTAACGAATTATATTCTGTATAATAACATGCCCAAGTTCTGTTAGTTATTTGCTTCAAGATAAGATTCTATATCTCTTTAAATTTTCATGTGAAAACATTTCAAGATTAACCCAGTATTTTAAGGGTTAATTAAATTTTATATTAAAAACACCTTACTTTTCTTTAATTTCCATTTTTCAAAATTCAGAAATTAAATTTAATTTTGAAAATTTGTACTTCTCAACTACATTGCATTGCAATTTCAAAGGAATTTGTAGAAAAAAAAGTTGCAAAACAAACATTATTTGACCAATTGGCAAGGAAGTGTCTGTAGATGTGTTGAATCAATATTCAAAGGTAACAACAGTTCCATTATCTTATCCCCAAAAATGACACAATGGTGTCAAAAGTGACATCCCACTTGGGACATAAATACAGGGCTAATAATACATGTAATCACCTCTCACACTGATGCAAGCCTCATAGTCTGTATGAGGTTATCCAAAAGGGTAATAGGCAGGAGGTGCTGTTCACTTACAAAGGCCACTAATAGCTTATAGTGGGTTAAGGGTGAGAAATCATGAAATCCTAGAGCATCCCAAGCATGTTCTGTGACAGTGGTAATCAACTTCATGCTTATCATGTGTACTGTTCTCCAAGCCAAAAATATGATGTGCCACTGAGCTAACTATAATATTAAGGGCATTAGTATATACAGTATGTATTAATAGTATTAATATATGTACTTTTTTTATAACTTCTTATCAAGAAATTTATAAGTTCAGATATTAAAATAAAAAAAGTCTAAAGAAAAGTTTATTACCCTTATTATTGAGTATATTGTCTTTGCTTCATCCAACCAATTTGTCAACATCAGGTTGTAATTTTGTTGCAAGAATCACCAGATTTTAAAGGTTACAATCCATAAGGAGACTACTGTTTGTTCTTAATTTGTTTCACTGATGGAAAGGCTTTTTTTTTCACAGAGATAAAACTTTCAAACTGGGACATGTATTGTTGCACACATTTTCTGAGATTTGGAAAATTCCATAATGCAATAACTCTCAAAAACTGGATAATGTCATCTGCTGTAAGAATCACTGGATGTTCTTTTAACTTCCCCTTTAATATTATTTTACATCCTAATTCAATCACTTCCTCTTGTACATTTGGCAGCATATCCATTTACAACTCCAGTAGCATATCTATTTATAATTTTGGATTTATATCTAACCCTGACAGCATAATTTATAAATTTCAAATTTTGGATCCTTGTGTAATGGTCTTTAAATTAGACTGCTGCAAAGTGTTGTATTTGACAAAATTATAATCATTATATTATGATTACACTTCTGCCAAATAAAATGCATGCCCCAAATATTTAAATTTCATTTTGTTTTGAAAAAGCATTCTTGTGCTTTGTCATAGGGTCATGATGTGCCACATATTCAGCCCCACTGTTCTTTGGAATTGAGGGTGGGAAAATATGATGGCTATTCGGTATGGCTGATGGTGTTCACCTCCAGGTATTAGTAGACCAATCAAGCTCTGTGGGGATGGGCATCATCATCCTTTAAAATGAAACTGGCCCCTATTGCACTTCATAAGGTCAAAAGCCTCATTTCTGTACTTCCTAGCTACCATCATACCAGTAAAAACAATGCAAAGATCCGTGCAAACACCTAATGAAATGTTTGTCTAGACCATAACACTGCCCCCTCAATGTCTCTCGATGATGTTTGAAGCTGATGGTGTTCCTTGTTCCCTCCAGTTCAGTAATCTGTACTGAGTGCCAGTGATCCTCGATCCAATTATGATGTCTGGTCCAGTTCAGTTGCTCTCTGCTGTGGCATGGAGTGAGGGGGCATACAACTGGTCACTGAGCATAAAATTCCATTTGTTAAGTATCCTGCTAATGGTGGAGGTTGAAACAATGATTCTATTAGCTCTCCAGAGATGAGAATGCAGCTGAGCCAATGTTGTGAGATTATATCTTCATGTTGTAAGTTGTAGATACCTATCCTCATTCATTGTTCTTGCCCTTGGGTGACCTTCATGGTCTTCTGGAAACACTATATCTCAAAACCATTGCCATAGTCTGTTGACTACAGAAGAGCTCACAGTGAGCCATCACATGACCTCTACTAGAGATTGCCTTTAATTTGTTCAATCACCGTCCATCTCAAAATTTCCTGTAAATGTTCTGTTTCATTGTGTAACAATGATGATTGAGAGCACTCATCAAGATGAGAACTTTTAAATTGCAAGTTAGTGTAGTTCATAAATAAAAAGCACTTTTTACTGCAGACACAAATGCCACAATGTAACCCCAATAAATGCCTCTTAGGTCTGGTGGTTATTCAATTCTTTTTAATGGTTGTGTTCTTAAACAAGTTTTTCCATTCAATGATCTTGAAAGTTGTGTGACATAATGGTAATGTGCAACATGAGATAAAAAGAAGAATGGGCAATGCAGCTGGAACTTTTAAACATTGCTTACTGGAGAAAACTAGTGAAATTCGGAAATTTTCGGTTTTAACCAGTTATTGTCCATTGTTTATGAAGGCAAATTTCTTATTTCAGCAGTAAATTTCCTGATTATAGAAAAATAGAGATTCTTGTTTCCTATTTTAAGAATCTGCAGATATTGTGGAAAAATAGGCATATATGCCAAAGAAGCATATTATTATTCCACATTTGATTCTCATTATTAGATGATCTATTGAATCCTCATTATTAGATGATCTATTGATCCTCATTATTAGATCATATATTTATTCCTCATTATTAGATGATCTATTGAAATTCATAGGTGTTTTCATACTTTTAATTATAAAGCTTCAGTTCCATTTTTCATATATTTACTATATTAGTGCAAAAATGACATGATAAAAGTGGACATTTCTTGGCTATCAAAAAGAATAGAAACTAGAACACATATCACCTCTGGCACATATGAGAATCTCATTTTCAAAGAGAATGAAGTTTTTCTTTTATCTACTGTTTCATTCCTTAAAAGTTTTAATTTGAGCTAGCAGATGATGGGGGAAAAACACAAATAGTATTTTATTAGTAATTATACAACATAAAGGTAAACATCTTTTAATTCTTAAATCTAAAAAGTTGCATTTCCCAAACCTCTCTTAGAAAAGTGGGTAAATTATTGCTGTTAAATAAATATCTCTTAAAAACTACCACTAATTTTTCAAATTTCTATTCTACACATATTATTTGTAAAACTTGATAACAGCTCTGTTTCATATTTAATGATCTGTAAAGATATATATATTAAAACAACTAAGCATTTGAAAAATGTGAATTATATTTCATTTGTACCAATCAAATTAAAAAGGAGTTTTCTAATTATAATTTTCATTGCTTACAATGGAGACTTCATGAAGTTCACATTCCACCACGAAAATTTCGTATTTCTATCATTAATACATTGTTGCAATATTTGTTTAAAATTTTGCAATTTTCAATCTTTTTCACCATTAGAGGGTGCAATTATAGTGTTTAAAAAATTCCATAAGTGTGAATCAAATATTTTATCAATTCCTATCTACTATCTAATCCTAAAAAGGTTTTTTCATTTATCTATAAATACAAACAATTATCTGGTAAAACAAAAATTCCTTCCCCCCCTGGGTCTAAGAAATAAATTCATTGTTGCCAATGGAAACATTATGACATTCACATTCCACCAACAAAATTTTAAATTTTTAGCTTAAATAAGTCATTTGCAATATTCGTTTGAAATTTTGGAATTTTCAACTTTTCCGCCACTAGAGGGTGTAATTATAGCTTTAGAGAGATTTGGTGTAAAGTGCATATTATAATATTTCATCTATACCTATCCAAAACAAAAACAATTTTTAATTTATCTCTGTAAACAAAAAAAGTTAGATGTCTACATACAGACAGACAGATATAAAGAAAACTAATATCTTGTTTTCAAAGAAAACGAAATAAAAATTACCCATCAAGCAGCTGCTTGGCACTGAGGTCTGACACAAGATTTACCTAATAATATGATAGGCCTGCCAAACCTGGATTTGCTATGGCCTTCACATTTTGACAAAATGCATCCTGAGGTATGGCTTGCCTTACTGCTTGCAGCATAACTGTGCACACTTCAATAGCGGTGATACCAGACATTACATATTCAGTTTAATACTTTATAAAGTCTGTGAGAAAGGCAAAACTTCAGTAGAAAGACAATACCAGAAACACCCATACCTTATCCAGGAATTACTTGGCTATTGGGGCATTATGCAGAATTTAAAATAAAATATATATAAAATATATATTTTAATATAAAATATATAAATAATTTTGCTCCTGGTTCATATTTGAGAGGAACCGAATGACTACCACATAAATAGAGAACATTCTAACATTTGTTTAATGTTAACAAGTAGACAAAACCACAGCTCTTGCTTATAGTCAATTATGCTAATGGATGTTTTATGGTTCTAGTAGACCTTTGTAGAATATGACAACTGATCTAAAATTGCTGAGTTTCTAAAAACGAAAAATTGTCTGGTAGACAAATTAATTTTCAAGTTGTTTCAGGAAAAATAAAAGTAATTTTGGAATCTTATTGTAGCTACTGAATAGAAATATGTTATATAACAGAAGAAAGATCATTAATAATGAATAGTAATAACGCAATACATTTAACCGAAATTGGAGTACATTAATTTTAAATCCTTTTATAGCAAATGTAATAAAGAAAAGTTTTTGTTTTTCATTTGAATATCATTCTGAAATAATTAATGCACGAAACTATGTGCACATTTGGACCCATATCTTCAAAATTTGACCCAATCAGCTATTTTTAAGTGTCAAATTCATGCTCATATTCATTCTTAAGTGTCATACTCATGTCCCAAAAATTGTAAAAATTAGCTATTTTTATTTCCAAAAAATTTCAGCTGTTGATCAATGTTATCTATCAGGCCATGGGTTTGTATCCCACCTGGCCCAAGACAATTTTCTATTTAAGCCACAACTGCAACTCAACTTCATGCTACTCCTTTGGGCACAATGACATTGATCATGATAACGTACACAGAATCAATGCAATTTTGCACCAACCGTGATAAAAAAAAATATCATTTTGTGAGACAGTAATACATAACTAATGGATGAAAATATGTATAAAATAAAAAAGTTGAAGAGAAACAAAATATAAAGGCAAAAACCAAATGACTTATTTGTGAATTAATCGTGCATTTTCTTAAATCGCTAAAAAATATCTTTTTAGCAATTTGTTTGTTAATTCATCTAGTTTTCGAAAAAATGAACGGCAACAACTCAGAATGTATTCCTAATGGATGATTTCATTCTGAAGTATAGCATTATGTAGAAAAGTCCCAGCATTGTCAGCTCACCAAAATGGTCATATCAACTTTGTTGCAAGATTATTTCTCATATTTCATCAACTAATTAGATAAATAAAAAGCAAATTTTTCTTCATTTTAAAATTTGATTTGCTAACTTTCAATTTTTTTTCCTTAACAGAGTATTATGTAGCAATTTTTTTGTCTATTGACCTTGTACAGATTCTAGTCCCAGCAAAAAATTCATTTCCCTTTTAGTAATTTTTGCTTGTTCCTATAGAAAGAAGTGAAACTTAAAAAAAGATGGTGTTATACTAATTGAGCCATCCCGTGGCCGAGAGGTTAGCGCGCTTGGCTACTGATCTACGGGACCTGGGTTCGAGCCCCGGGAAAGGCATGGTTGTCCGTGTTGTTTTTCTGCTGAGGTCCTGCCATCCTCTCAGTCCTTCTATTCTGGCATATAAACTGACAGGCTCCTGTCAGACCTCTGTGGCAAGCAGCTGCTTGAGGGGGTATTTATTATTTTTATTTATACTAATTGAAGGTAACTTACTGAAAAATACAGAAAACATGCTTGATGTTTGTGCTGCAATTCCATTTAGCTCACTACTAACTGTTGACATAAGTGATCCAGGACTTGATCCACCATCTTGAGTAACTATTTCTGTGGTTTCTGGTACACGCTTCTCACGTTCTCGACTAATTGGTTCTCCAAGAGCTTGTAAATTCTGAAATATTTAATTAAAAACAATTGTTGCAATTAAAATGACAAAAAAGGGACACACTACATTAAAATCCGTATAAAATATTTACCCCTAATGGAATATTTAAACAATTCATGTAGTTTTTCCTATTAATTTCTGTTTTCATTTCTTACCCTATCTAAAAACAATTTTCCATTGCTTACCAACTGGTTGGAAGAATTTGTACACTCTACTGAATTATATTTCTACTTGCAATTATGCATTGCTAGAAAGCTTATGGCCTGAGGATGTGGTATCACTAATAAGATTTGAATTAAATTGCACAACTAATTTTAAATAATTTTTTTAATCTATATTTCTAAAATTGAACATAAAAAGTTTGATACCAGACAATATATACAAGCTATTGCTATGGTAATGACAACAGTGGCTGCCATCTTCTGCAGTTGTATATATATTTTTTTAATTTTTATTTTTGGAAAAGGGAAGAAGGTACTCTTCTATACAAAGGATGGAGATAATCTAAAAGCTCTATCAGGGTTGTCCTGGTTTCTAATACAACATATAAATATGCACACAAGGACACACCTCATGGCTTAGTAGTTAGTATGCTAACCATCATACCATATAGGGCTATAAATATAATTGTAAATCACTTTACTGTTGGAAAACTTATGGCCTAAGAATATGCACTATGCAATATTTTAACCTGGGATTAGTCAGGTGCTGGTCTTTTGGCCATTTTGCATGTATATTTGATGGTCACAAATGAATTCTTTTGATGTATCTGCTCATCTAGTTGATCTACAATGTTCCTGCTATATAGACAAAGATTTGCCATTTGAAAAACACATTTCACTGTGGCAGTGGGTCCTATACATGTTTCATGATCAAAAAGTTGATCATGAAACATGTCTAAGACTCATAGCAGAGCACACAGATCTAACCGTATACCAGTAATGTAAATAAACCCTTTTTACTTTAGAAAAATAAAATTATTTAATGTAAACAAAATCAAAATAAAATCCTTATGTAAAAATAGCCTATCACACAGTAATTAAACTTCTCAGGCTGCAATTAACTAGTCATTGATCATCCTTATATAGCTGGTAGTACAAATCCAGAATTGAGTAAGTTAAAAAAGCCAGGAAGGTAACATAGTCAGGTAAACAGACAACAGCACCAGAAATTTTCTTTGTACATAGATTTTATTATATTAAGCTACTGACTCCATAGGTTAGCAACATGACTTATGTACACTTGAAAACAATTGCTGGACTGTAAAACCATGTCATTTATTTGCCCGTTATGGCTATTATCTTGGCTTGTAAATCCCAGCCTTTGTCATTATTGCAATATTGAATACTTTTCTAAAATCATATAAATATTGTTATTCTGCTCTTATCTTCTTCATCACCTGTAATGAAACATATAAGCATCATGTGAATGCCATATTGGTCTTCACTTTGTAATAGCTGTTAAACCTACTTTCTAATATTTTATTGCTATTATAATTGTCAGATTATACTGTGTCATATCTGCTATGTTTTACATATACACAGTGTTACAGTTTTTATTAAATTTATGATATGTACATTATGATTTTCTTATATTTGGTAATACCAGAAGCTAGGCTTTAAACTGATGTTGATTTTGATGAATGGACTACCAGTCTTCTTAGATTGCAGTAAATTGAAATGCTATTGAAATGTTTCTTATGATTCACTGATGTCTCACATAGAAGAGAGCTCATTGTCACCTTGAAGATAAGTGATCATTGTCTCTTCTCAGAGATGTCATCGTGTGATTTTCACAACTGTCGATGATTGTTGATTGTCATTCAACTTGCAAAGATGCATTACAGCAGAGCTTTTTGAATTGATGCGAGCAATATGAGCAGTTAACCTTTAAGACTAAGAAGCATTCAGATACTAAAGACTTATAACTTCAGTCTTTAACTCAGAATTAAAAATTAAGCCATTGGTTAAAATATTGGCTTTGTGTTTCTTCCCTGCACTTGCAGGGCTTTAACTGGCAATTGACTGAATGGTGCTGTTAATTAACAGTGTCCCTCTGGCAGTGTTTTTGAGATAATAATCTGTTCATGTAAGATCAGTTCCATGCAGATGAGAGGGAGATTAGCTTGGTATTCAAAGGGTGTCATTATGCAAATTGATGAATAGATTTTCAAGATTATTAAATTAAAATTTGGTTTGGGTGAATTTAAAATAGTGGTTACTATTTTAACTATTTTAAACTCACCCCAACCAAATTTCAATTAAATTTTTTGGATTTTAATAGTAAAATTGAGTAAATATTAAATTTATATAATTTTCATTCCAAGCTTTACTCCTGTTCTCTAGTTCTTTTAACTTTTTATTAGTGATCTTTCCTTATATCAAATAAATGTAAGCCTTCAAATTTCTTTGGCCAAATGAAAGTACACTTGATTTTTCATAACTTTCCAGGTATGTGAGATCTCTTGATAGAGATTTCAGGTAACTATCAATACAAATTGAAAGAAAGATTTGTGAGAAAAACATACTAAATGTGGAAAAGAATTCCAAATACTTCTGCCTTATCTGGGACTTGAGACCAGGTCTTCTGCATTGCAGTAAAATATTCAAATTGTTTCGCCACTAGGATGGAATGCATAGGTATATATTACTTAGTTTCAATAAAGCAATACAATGCCTTTATGAGTGGCACATTCAAATTACTGCACAGCAAATATTTTATGTATTTTTATCAGTTCACATGTTAAAAGATACTGAATGAAATTATTTTCAATTAAAAAAATAAAACACACACACACACACAAAACAAACTAACCTTTAACAATGTTTTCCTTCCTGCTTCTCGTGCAGGTTTAGTGGCTTCAAGGGCTGTTCTGCTAGCTTCTACTGCAGCTTTGCTAGCTTCTCTAGCTACTTCTCTAGCTTCTCTTGCCATTGTTTCCAGTAATGATGCCTGATTATTTTGTTGTATTAATGTTGACCCTCCAAGGCTACTAGCTCGGCTTAATACACTACTAATGCTGATAGTTCGAGTGGGTGTTGGAGTAGGAGTACCTGATGCTGTTCCTGTTCCTTTATCAACAGATGGTTCAGGGGTAAGTACTGAACTTCCTGACCTCATCCGTGGAACTGAACTACTGGAAGATGTACAATGACTAGGATCTCTGTCATGAACACTTTCAACATCACTTCCTAAGCTATCAGCTGGACTTCTTCCTGGAAGAAGTGGCTGAGGGGATACAACAGACCTGATAGTTGATGGTGTTAATGTTGCAGTTTCTGCTTCTTGACCACTGAAGGCATCATTATCTGTATCACCATGGTCCTGTAAAAAGTTTGTAATTGTACTGTCAATACAGTTTAACACAAATGAAAAAAATTATTTCAGCAATGAAAAAAGAAATATAAACAATTCTTAAGTTATGATGATATGGAGATACAGAAGATTATGCATATAATGCATAATGGCTAAAAAGAATCCTCCACCTTTCTTAGACTTTTAATGATGAGCAAATGTTTTGCTTTAAAAGCAAGATAATTTAAATAAAAATTGAAATATGCACCTGAAAATGACAAAGAACTATGAAAAAATCAATAAAATGCTTCAAAGCATTTAAAAGTTTAAATGAAGTACTAAATTTGAGAATGAGTCACTTTATTATGAAATTGCTATGTAAAAGTCTAGTTCTAAAATTCTGGCAGAAATTTTGGTTAAAAAATGAAATTTCCAGAGCTTAATTAATTTATTTAGTTGAAACATAATTAAAAGTATTGATAAAGTATTGATAAAGTACTTATACCTTTTAAAAATTGTGCTTTGAGGATAATAGCATAATCCTAATGTTCTGATATCTGCCACTATACGGGGCGGGGGTGGCTCAGTCGGTAGCGCGCCAGGCTCGTAATCTGTAGTTCCCAGGTTTGAGTCCCAGCTGGGTCAGCATTGAGATTTATCTCCGCAAAATTCCCCGCCCTGCCCACGGTCAGTAGGGGACACCGATGGGCTTGGAAAGGCCGACGTCCGTTGGATGGGACGTTAAGCCGTGGCCCCGTGTGCGGGAGAGCCATACCCTGTGCACGTTAAAGAACACGCTGGATGGCCTTGACGGGAGACTACCATCTGTCTCCCAAAAGCTGTTCCAGTGGGTCCCCTAACCTTCTCTGAGCCTTCGGGGTCCATGTGACCTGGCCATTTAGCCCATGGTGTGCAAAAAAGTGCCGCTCAGAGGTAAAACAACCCACAACAACTCTGCCACTATACATCACTAGTGGTTTCACATTTGTTTCAAATTAATTATTGTTTATAATCACAGTATCCATTTGAGAAACAATAAAAAATAATTTTAGAAGCATTAGCGTAAAATAAACTTTGAAATCGAAAGTCTGCTAAAACATTGACCAAAAGCAGATGTATGTAGTTCCCGGATGATATAATTTCTGGTAGTAATAAAATCAATATTTTACATTAAATTTTAGAAAGCATTACAACCCTAGTAGAGCTATAAACAGCACAAAATACCAGGAATTACAACTAATCAATAATCTACATATGGTATACCATAATAAATGCATTAACTAAATAGTCACTACTTGATGTTATTTATGGTGATTGAACATGCGCATACGTTCATTGCAGACTCAGATTTATTTTTAAACTTTATCACAATTTTTTCCAGCAAAACCAAAAGATAATATATATATATCTTAGATTTACATGTTACTTTCAATATTTGATTAGAAACAATTTAAAAAAATGCATTGGAAGGAGAGTTTTGCACCAATCTCCATGATGCATAGAACTGGCCAGGCCTAGCACCTAATGTGCGACCCCCACCTTCTCATGGTGCAGACTATTAGAACCTTTCGAAAGAGATACTCTTGGGGAAGGGAAAGGAAAGGGCAGGCTGCAAGATCAGTGTGGCCTACTGATCTGGAAAACTATAGCTACTTTTTTTTTCTACCCTACTGAGGAGTGGTCAACCACATAGGGTCTGGAGGTTGACCATATATACCAACTGAATGGAATTATGGTTCTTAGCTTGATTATTGATACCAAATTTGCTGCACTGGTAGGCTTCTGTGAAAGGAAAATCTCCTACTGTGTTTTCTGTTTGTTTGTGAGTTGACAGCCCGAGGTAAACATATTCACAGGATATGTTTTATCAGCTGGTGGATACTCCTGAGCAGAGGTCATTGCACACATCTGAATTCTTGCTTCTATGGACATCATCAAATTCTGCATTGGAGGAAGTCTTCCAGTGTAGATGGCTTCAGCCTCTAGTGGTGGGGGGAACAGGTCTTTGCCCCATGCCTTTAATTAGGGGGCTGTTTGATATTGTTGGCATTCCCTTTCTAAATAAACACAGTTTCTTTAAACATCCCACTAACCATTTTCTCTCTGTAGGTAGTTGGAATGTGAGGACTCTGCACAGAGCTTATTCTCTTGATGCTCTCACATAAGAATTCCACCGTTATAATTTAGATATTCTCGGCTTGCAAGAGACCAGATGGACAGATAAAGGTCAGATTCTTAGAAATAATCTTAAATTTCTCTTTTCAGGGAGGTAAGATAAAATGCATCTCCAAGGTGTAGGTTTGCTTCTCAACATACACATTACTGATGTTCTTCTAGGATATGAGTGCATTAATGAAAGGTTTCTTACAGCTAAAATTCCGACAAGCATTAAAGACTTGAACGTTATCTGCTGTTATGCTCCAACTGAGGATGTCAATGTGGATGAGAAAGATAGGTTTTATGGGAAACTTCAGGATATTTTTGAATTCATTCAAGAAACGAGATATTATCCTTGTTCTAGGTGAATCAATGCCAAAGTTGGTACTAATTCTGACCTTTTGGTATTGGTAATTGCAATTGGCAACATCTCCTACAGGTAAGTAAACTTAATGGTTTGAGAATAACTAACACTTATTACAAACACCGCGACATACATAAGTACACATGGGTTTCACCAGATGGGCTGCATAAGAATATGATTGATTATATATTAATTAACAGCAAATGGGCTAGTTCTCTTAAGAATACCAGGTCATATAGGGGAGCTGAAATTGGATCTGACTATTACCTTGTTAAAAAGTGTCTTGCAAGTTAAGAAGTGTTGTGCTAAGGTTAAAAAATTTACTTTTAATTCTGAAGCTCTGAAAGACCAGTTATAGTTAAAGCTTACCATGATAGGTTACTTAGTCATTATGACAGTCATGGTTTGCTTACTAGTAATGTTGAAGCAGAATGGGACCATTTTAAACAGGCTTTTCCTGAAACTAACAGTAATCTTTTAGGAAAAAAAGGTGCAGAGGAGGAAAAATTATTTGAATGATAAGGTACTTGGGCATATTTCAGAAAGAATAAACTGCAGGAATGTCCTTAATCAATACCTTACTAGTCCTAATAGAAAGCATTACAGGGAGCTTAATAAACATGTAAAGGATCAGATAGCTGCTGATAAGAATCTTTGGCATGATGGCTTGGCTGACAAAGCCATGGAACTTAGACAGCATAACAGCAGAGAGCTGTACCTGATAGTTAATGTTTTGTGTGGTAGAAAACGGAAAGGTATACAAGGATTGAAGGATAAACAAGGTAAGGTTATAGGAGGTGAGGATTCTGTCATGACTAGGTTGGCTGAGCATTACAGTGATGTTCCAAACAATGTGGTTAGTTCTACACCCATTGTTTGTAATAATGATAATGCATTAAAAAAAATAAAAATTAAATACCCCCTCAATCAGCTGCTTGCCACAGAGGTCTGACAGGTGCCTGTCAGTTTATATGCCATAGTAGAAGATGGCATATAAACTGAGAGGATGGCAGGACCTCAGCAGAAAAACAAGGATAAACAAGGTAAGGTTATAGGAGGTGAGGATTCTGTCATGACTAGATTGGCTAAGCATTACAGTGATGTTCTAAACAATGTGGTTAGTTCTATACCCATTGTTTGTAATGATGATAATGCATTTAAAAAAATAAAAAATAAATACCCCCTCAAGCAGCTGCTTGCAACAGAGGACGGACAGGAACCTGTCAGTTTATATGCCATTGTAGAAGGTTTCAAAGGATGGCAGGACCTCAGCAGAAAAATGCCACATACATCCATGCCTTATCCGGGGCTCGAACCCAAGTCCCTTAGATCAGTAGCCAAGCGCACTAACCACGTGGCCATGAGACAGCATTACTGGCTTTAATCTTGGTCCTATAAGACAGTCCAAAGTTATTTTGGCTATTTCTATACTTAAACTACATAAATTCCCAGGGGTATATGGAAATTACTACTGAAATGTTTAGAGCTAGGAATATTTTGGCTACCTCATGGATGACTGAAAATTTGAATATCTTTTATGATAAAGGCATGGCTCCTAAGGATTTTACCAGAACTATTATTATTTCTATTTTTAAAATGTGATCACAGTTTTTGTGATTACTATAGGGGTAACAGACTACTTTCAGTTGCAGGTGAAGTTTTTGCATGATTGTGCTTAATAGAATAAAGAATCTGTAGATGAGCAATTGCATGATTAGCAATGTGGATTCAGAAGTGCTAGGGCATGGATCAGATATTTTCACTCGGGCAGATTTTTGAGAAATGTTTAGTGTTTCAGAAACCATTGATTACTAGCTTTGTTGATTTCAAAAAGGCTTTTGACTCTGTTGATCATCATAATTTGTGGTTGATTGTGAGATCGTATGGCATACCAGACAAGTTAGTTAACATAATGAAAACTCTCTATAATAACACTGAGTCATGTGTGAGAGTTGATAAGGCTTGTACCAATTGGTTTAGCATTGCTTCTGGTGTTCGACAAGGGTGCATTTTGTCTCCTTTTCACTTTAGTTTGGTTATTGATTATCTTATGTGAAATTCACTGCAAGAGGATGATTTTGACCTTAAATGGTCTGGATATCTGAAAATTTCTGATTTAGATTATGCTGATGATTTAGCCCTTTTGGCAAATGATGATGAGATGAATTCTTTTATTACAGCTGTTGATGAGACTGGTAGTAGAGTAGGTTTGGTGATAGAGAAAAAACTAAAGTGATGAATATTGATGAGGCAGGCTGTGATTAAGTTAATCTGAATGGTTGCACTCTTGAGCAGGTGTCTCAATTTAATTATCTTGGGAGCTATGTAACTGGTGATGTGCAGCATGAGATTAACAAAAAAATAAGGAATGCTGCTGGGACTTTTCAGAATCTATGGAGAGCATGGAGAAATAGGCATAAACACTTAAAGACTAAAATTAGACTGTATAATAGTTTGGTTCTTTCTAGGGTTAGTTATGGTAGTGAAACTTGGATGCTTTGAAAACAAGATAACAGGAAACTAGATACTTTTGATTCTAGATGCTTACACAGTATTTTGGGCATTAGGTGGTTCAACTTTGTAACTAATAATGAGGTTAGGCAAAGGAGTCGGCAACCTCCTTTAAGCAGCATATTGTGCAGAGAGAGACTGCATTGGTTTCACCATGTTGCCCGTATGGATAATTATAGATTGGCAAATAGGGTTATGAAAGTGTGCCTAAAGGCTTCAGAAAGAGGTGGAGATCTATTATGTGGTGGACAGACAATGTCAAACAGGACCTTGTTAGAATTGGTGTGCCATGGTCAGATGCAGCAGATGTAGCTCAGGAGAGATCTGTTTGGAGAACTAAATTGCAGAGTCTGGTGGAACTCCATAGCACATGAACTCCATAGCACGCTTGATTATGATGATGCAATTTCTATTTGAAAATTTTTTTTATAATCTTATACTACAGGAATGTAGTTTACTTCTCACATCAGTAGAATTTGAAAGATGAAACCAATTAACTTTGATCCAACATGGAAAGAGTTTTAAAAAAATCCTGAGCAACCTATTGTAAGACTTCCTCATCATATAAAGTTGTCATGTAGCATAATTTCAAAAGAATGATAATGATATATAAATCTATGGAAATAAAAACATAATACTTTTGTGAAAATAGAAACAAAGGTTTAATTATAAATGTATAAATGAAATGTTACTGAAAGAATAAGATATTCAATGTTGAGGAAATTGGGATTATGTTATATGCAAACAGCACTTATATGCAACACATCTGTGTTGACTATTAGTGACATCTGCATCTTGCTGGATCCTGAGCTATACATTGGATAATTGCACAAGCAAATGATTTTATTTTCAGTAGCAGGAAACTATATGTTGAATGCTGGGATAAATGATAAAAATAATTCTAGGAATACTGAAATATTTAAGGTAGAAAGAAAGAGTAAAAAACACAAAAACTCATGTACTTTATAATTGCTACCAAAATTCTTAGATGTAAAAATAGCTTTTGGTTAATTTTTGAGAGAATTTTGAAACTTTAAGAAAATATTAGTTTGCATTAATTCAATCAAACTAATGAGCTTAAATCAGGGGGCTGCTTCGATATAGATTACTGGAAACAAATAAATTGGCTTTGCCATATATCACGGCTAAGAAATGGTGATCATATTTCTTTAATAAATTATTTATATTGTAGCTTAATAATGGAAAATATATTATTTTTAAAGCTTGAATTATATGTTTCCTAAGATGCACATTCAATAATTTTCAAATGGAAATTTATATATTTTTTTTAAATCAAAGTTTTATGTGTATTAAAAACATATGGTCATTTATGAGATCTCAATTAGGATTCTATCTGGTTGTATAGTTGATGGGGACCCTGGAAGTGCTAAGAACAGTTTTTCTCATTGTATGATTTTGCAGTTGATAATGTCCCAACATAACTACCTTATTGATTACATGAATTAAGCAAAATATAAGAGTTACTAAGAATATCATTAACATTGCCAAAAGTGGATGAAAATATCCTCACTGCTGCTGCATTGGGTTTACCTCTGAGTGATACTTTTTTGCACACAATGGGCTAAATGGCAAGGTCATAATGGCTCAGAGAAGGTTAGGGGAAGGGAGCCCATTGGACAGCTGTTAGGAGACATATGGTAGCAAGCATATCAAGCATGTTCTTTAATGTGCACAGATATGGTTCTCTTGCACATGCAGTTGGGTTGTTTTACCTCTGAGCAGCGCTTTTTTGCACACCATGGGTTAAATGGCCAGGTCACATGGACCCCGAAGGCTCAGAGAAGGTTGGGGGAGGGGACCCACTGGAACAGCTGTTGGGAGACAGATGGTAGCCTCTCGTCAAGGCCATCCAGCGTGTTCTTTAACGTGCACAGGGTATGGCTCTCCTGCACATGGGACCACGGCTTAACGTCCCATCCGACAGACGGCTGCCTTTCCAAGTCCATCGGTGTCCCCTACTGACCATGGGCAGGGCGGGGAATTTTGCGGAGATAAATCTCAATGCTGACCCAGCTGGGACTTGAACCTGGGAACTACAGATTACGAGCCTGGAGTGCTACCGACTGAGCCACCCCGCCCCTAATGCACACGCAGTCACAACTTTATGTCCCATCTAACTTTTAGTGGCTTTTTCAAGCCCATCAATGTCCACTTTCTCCTTAGGGGTAGCAAAGATAAATCTTAATGTTAGCACAGTTGGGACTCAAACCTGAGAACTGCAAATTAGAAGCCTAGTATGCTACCAACTGAGTCAACTCTTGTCCTACTGCTGTTGCAACATTGCATATAGGAGGGAAAATATTTAGTTTGGAATTTATCATAAACATATGCAAAAATAAGAGTAGAAGAAAGAATGATCATTTTAAAATATTTCAACATTGTAATAAAATTTTAGTTTTTAATAGCTATTCATTAAGAAAACTACTGCAGGGGGGAGATCCTACTTTACCTGGGTAAATAAAAATCTTACCTGTGATTCTGATCTGTAAGGTATAGGCTGAAAACCCGCAGTTTCAGCTTGTTCAGCTGCTTTGGCAAGATCACCTTCTGGATCACAGTTAAATGAAGGGCTACTGCAAAGATAAAGTAGAATTTAGATAAGTAAGTGTGAAATTTTAGCAAAATTTCCTATTTTATGTATGCACAAATCTTTATTAATTAAAAAAAATAAGCTGGATAAGATTAAGATGACTTAAACATACAATGTAGCTACTTGCTGAAAGTTTTAATCACAACAGTTATCATCCAGATGTGTCTACCTTTCATCACTGTAACTACATGGCAGAAAAAGTTTCTCTATTTTGTTTGCAATAGTCTAAAATCTCTAGCAGTTTCAAACAAAATTTTGATGCTGTGCAAGAATCAACATTCTAGGCACTAGCGGTGCAAACTATTGAAGGTAACTATCGATGTGTCGATAGTTTTCTACTATTGACCACATCGTCATCCTCATCCTCATCCTCAAGCAGCCATGGGCTACTGAGGTCCAACCAGACCGCACAATTTAGTTCTCCAAACATATATGTCCTGAGCTGCATCTGGCCACTGCACACCAATTCTAACAAGGTCCTGTTTGACATTGTCTGCTTACCGCATCCTAAGTCTCCCTCTCTTTCTGAGGCCTTTAGGCACACTGTTCATAACCCTATTCACCAATCTATAATTATCCATAAGGGCAACATGGCCAAACCAATGGAGTCTCTCTCTGCACAATATGCTGCTTAAAGGAGGTTGCTGACACCTTTGCCTAACCTCATCATTAGTTACAAAGTTGAATCACCTAAATGCCAAAGATATTGCATAAACATCTAGAATCAAAAGCATCTAGTTTCCTGTTATCTTGTTTACAAAGCATCCAAGTTTCACTACTATTATAGTCTAATTTTAGTCTTTTGGTGTATACACCTATTTCTCCACACTCTCCATAGATTCTTAAAAGTCCCAGCAACAATTCCTATTCATCTGTTAATCTCATGCTGCACATCACCAGTATCTGTTACATAGCTCCCAAGATAATTAAACTGTGACACCAGCTCAAGACTGCAACCATTCAGATTAACTGAATCACAACATGCCCGGTCAATTTTCATCACTTTAGTTTTCTCTCTGTTTATAACCAAACCTACTCTACTACCAGTCTCATCAACAGCTCAAATGAAAGAGATCATCTCATCAACATCATTTGCCAAAAGGACTAAATCATCAGCATAATCTAAATCAGAAATTTTCATATCTCCAGACCATTTAAGGCCAAAATCTTTCCCTTGCAGTGAATTTCGCATAACATAATCAATAACCAAACTAAAGAGAAAGGGAAACAAAATGCACCCTTGTCGAACACCAGAAGTAATACTAAACCAATTGCTACAAGCCTTACCAACTCTCACACGTGACTCAGTGTTATGATTATTACTGTTTGTTCAAGTGTTAGCAAAACATGATAGACAGAGTTCATTATAAAATTACACGTAGTAAATTTAGGTGGGTTGTTTTACCTCTGAGTGGTCCTTTTCTGCACAAAATGGGCTTAAATGGCAAGGTCACAAGGACTCGAGAGCTCAGAGAAGGTTTGGGGAAGGGGACCCACTGGACAGCTTTTGGGAGACAGATGGTAGCCTCCCATCAAGTCCATGTATGTTCTTTAATGTGCATAGGTTATGGCTTTTCTTTCACAAGGGACCATGGTTTAAAGTTCTAATATGGCAGCCTTTCCAAGATCATTGGTGTCCCTTGCTGGGTAAGGAGTTTTGCTGAGGTAGGAGAGTTTGCAGAGATAAATCTCAATGCTGGACCAGCTGGGACTCAAACCTGGAAACTACGGATTACAAGCCTGGCATGCTACCAACTGAGCCATCCCCACCCCAAATTTGGGTCACTGGGTATTGTGCAGTTAATGCTGTGACAAGTATTCTTGACATGAACAGTGCAACAAGCAAGTTTTACTTAGCAAAGAATTTGAAAAGCAATTTATAACATTTTATATAAAGTTCTCCCTGTGAACACAAAGTTATTGTTCAGGAGTACTTTAGACTGAAACATTAAGGAGCCAGTTAAGTGAATTTAAAAAAGAGTTGCAAACTACTGAATCACTGCCCAAATAATTTAACTTTACACAAGCTATGTTTAATGTTTATCATGCACTAAACAGAATGCTAGATGATACACTTATATTTTCCAGAGTTGATCAAGTTTGCATCAAATACAAATGAAGAATTTCAGGTATTCTAACACAGTACACATATTCAATGTATCAAGCATTCTGCCACACCTTCAGTATATCTAATAAGCTTGTGTAATACTACATTATATGCTATCATACATCAGATCACTTGTTTGGTACAAAGAGGTCACATACAGCCTTGATATAGCCAGGATGAATAGAAAATGTTTTATGCTATAACAATAATTGCAAAAACACAAGAGATCTTGAAGGAAGCTCTGGGAAAAATTTCTAATGCAAAATCTAATTTTTGGAAAAAGTCTGTTACTTTGACAAATATTTCAAGGATTACAAGGAAAGAAACACTCATCTATTAGCTTCGAAAAATATTTCACACCTGAAGAAGTGGCAAGTTTTAAATTGCACCCATTGTGAATGAACAAGTTACTTTTCTACTAATAGTATTGCCTCACAAACCATGGTTTGGTTTGCAGATAGGTTTCATCAATCTGAGTATACGCAATTAATAAACAACACATCATTTCACCAATTGCCAGTATCTGCCCACTAGCATCTTTCTAAGAAATCCTGACTACTTTTAGTTTTACTGTAATGTGCTGCTTGAGGGGGTATTTATTTTTTTTTTTTATTTTGTAATGTGATAATCATGGAAATATGTAGGTGAATAATAGTATTACTAGAAGGCAAAAGGGCTTCTAGTACAGTACTGGCTGAATGCCTTTAATTATATTAGTCAAAATAAGTGTTTATTATGGGACTTTAGACATTTCTCTCAAGGATCATTTCCTACCCCAAATTGTGCACAAGCTTTGGCCCTCACCATCAGCTGATCTGATTGAATCAGGAATGTAACTTTGTGGTTGGCAAGGAACTAATGTATAAATTTCTTTTATCACAATTACTACACAAGGGAGAATTTATATATTTTTTGAAATACACTGCAGTACTGTTAAGAATAACCATAAGTGCTGCAGCTATATTCAACAAGTGGTAACATCTATTTTACATACTTTTAAGGAGAAATATACTTGACAATGAGCATACTTTTATATTAGTATTAGCAGATTTACCCAGTGTTCTTTAGGTCTGAAACTCCTTAAGGTAAAAGCAGATGGCAGTCCCCATTTCATAAGCTTCAATTTGATATAAACTTATTACAAAACCCCTCCTCATGAAATTTTCCTTCCCTTCTTTTAGATGAGGAAAGGTGTGGATTCAATTTTAAAGTAGTGGATGATACTCTGTCAAACTGACTGACTGACTGACTGACACTCACTCTATTATATGTAATATGTTTCTGGGGGATGCTCCAAAATATAAAATATTTTAGTGTTGAGCAGATGCTCCATCACTTTTTACATCATGATCTCTATAGTAATATGAAATACAGTTATAATGTTGTAAGCACATATTTTCAGCTTTTCATAAATGTTAGATATGTGCATGCATATTTTTGCATATTTCTCAGCATAACCATGCAAGTCTTATTCATAATATTAAATCTTACCTGGATAAAGAAGACTGTGATGAAGAAGTAGATAAAGAACCAGGAATGGAGAAAGCAGAATCACTACTTGTAACTCCACCAGCACCAGGAAGTTGTAGAGTACTAGGAGGTTGATAAACAGACCGATGATCAAAGAGTACTTGACTATAGCTTGTTTCTTCCAGTCCTAAAACTACAAATTTAAATATTGTATAACTTTATACTACATATTTAAGCAGTAAGTGCTAGTAAATAGTTTAAAGTAGTAAGTGTTTAAGCTAGTGCTAATATCTAAGCCAGAACGTATCAAATTATTCAAACATACAAAAATCCAAAGACACTATTTTGCAAATGCCTAGTCTTAATTTAAAATTTAAATTTAACAATGTTTCATTGATGCAAATTGAAAGTTTGCTTTGATTTCAAAAATGTGCAGAAAAAGCAAGCTAGTATAATATTTGAAATCCAAAGTGAATGCACAGTATTCCCTGTTAAGAAACAATAATTAATAGATTCTGAAAAAAATTCATCGCCGCCACGGCGGGAATCGAACCCGCATCTCTCCAGATTCATGCCAGAGCGCGCTACCATTGCACCACGCGTCGGACAACGAATATTTTCAGAATATGACCTTTTAAGTTTTTCTTCTCGAGACGTGACTGAGACAGCGCCATCTATACTCAAGGAGATGCAACGTTTTACAGTCGTTGCGTTTGATTATCAGATGTTAATGAGAAGGTCGCTAACGCTACCGCGTTAAATATATAATTGAAATCCAAAGTGAATGCACAGTATTCCCTGTTAAGAAACAATAATTAATAGATTCTGAAAAAAATTCATCGCCGCCACGGCGGGAATCGAACCCGCATCTCTCCAGATTCATGCCAGAGCGCGCTACCATTGCACCACGCGTCGGACAACGAATATTTTCAGAATATGACCTTTTAAGTTTTTCTTCTCGAGACGTGACTGAGACAGCGCCATCTATACTCAAGGAGATGCAACGTTTTACAGTCGTTGCGTTTGATTATCAGATGTTAATGAGAAGGTCGCTAACGCTACCGCGTTAAATATAGATGGCGCTGTCTCAGTCACGTCTCGAGAAGAAAAACTTAAAAGGTCATATTCTGAAAATATTTGTTGTCCGACGCGTGGTGCAATGGTAGCGCGCTCTGGCATGAATCTGGAGAGATGCGGGTTCGATTCCCGCCGTGGCGGCGATGAATTTTTTTCAGAATCTATTAATTATTGTTTCTTAACAGGGAATACTGTGCATTCACTTTGGATTTCAATTATATATTTAACGCGGTAGCGTTAGCGACCTTCTCATTAACATCTGATAATCAAACGCAACGACTGTAAAACGTTGCATCTCCTTGAGTATAGATGGCGCTGTCTCAGTCACGTCTCGAGAAGAAAAACTTAAAAGGTCATATTCTGAAAATATTCGTTGTCCGACGCGTGGTGCAATGGTAGCGCGCTCTGGCATGAATCTGGAGAGATGCGGGTTCGATTCCCGCCGTGGCGGCGATGAATTTTTTTTCAGAATCTATTAAATAGTATAATATTCCATGGAATATACATTTCATTTTCTTAAAGGTCAACTAAAAATCACGACTTTACTACTTTTCAAAGTCACAAATTGCCCCTATTTAGTAAATTTCATATAAAACCCAAATACAAAAGTTAGAGTCCATCCCAAAACGTAGAAGCTAGTAGGATCCCTTCTTACTTGTATCAAAAAGGCATTATCCAAAGACGCCTTCCAATGTTGGCAAATTATGAGTTATAATATGCTGGTACCTAAGAGTGTAGTTTCCTCAGCTGCCAGAACAGTTACATAACAGTCCTGTACATGTACTCACTTTTGATGGTGCTATAGTCAAATCATACTGTTGCAAGTTCTTTGACTCGCAACACAATGTAAAGTTCAAAGACATTTTTTTCTCTGCTCTACATTTAATACAACATTAGAATTATACACATATCTTGCATGCTTTGCTAAATATCATCCTCAAAGTAACTAAACATATACTTAGCTATGGAAATTTTACATAGTTGTCTTGTGGTATCTGGTACCAACACTTTACCAGCAGATCCTTTAACTCTTGTAAGTTAATGGTTGAGCTGCCACAGATTGCATATGCTGTTCCAACACAAACCACAGATGTTTGATTGGATTGATGTCTGAGGAATTTGGAGGTCAGGGAAGTCTTTCTCATGTTCCTCGAACCATTCTTGAACAATCCGAGCAGTGTGGCATGGCATATTACCCTGCTGAAAGAAGGCACTACTAGAGGGGTATACCGTTGCCATGAAAGGATGTATCTGGTCTGCAATGATGTTCAGGTAGGTGGTAGACATCATAGTTTCCTGCACATGAATGACTGGACCAAGGTTTCTCAGTAGAACACTGCCCAAAGCATTACACTTCTTCCACCGGTTTGTTTTCATCCAACAGTGCATTCTGGTGCCAACACTCCCCCAGGTTTAAACAATGCACACATACCCGGTTGTCAAAATGGTGCAACAGGAAACGAGATTCATCAAACCAGACGACCTTTTTCCAATCAGTAGGCACCTTCGACAGTGAACTGAGGTTAGCATGGGCACTTGGGGCGGCCTGCGGCTATGCAGTCCCATTTTCATTAGGGTTCGATGCACTGTGGTTGTGACCCATTACTCCTGTCACCAGCATTAAAATTACGGGTGAGGTGTACCACAGTATCCCTTCTGTTGGCTCATACCATACAGGATGGCTTTCACTCACCTCTAGCATTGATGAGTCATGGTAGGTCCACACTTTGCTGGCAGTTCATGATTTTTCCTTCCTCGGACCACTTTTTAAAAGTATTAACCATGGCTGACCATGAGCACCCCATAAGCCTTGATGTCTCAGAAATGTTCTGACCTGTCGTTTGGCCATTACAGTTTGGCCTTTGTCAAACTCATGCAAGTCCACTGCCTTTCGCAACTGAAGAACGAGAATAACACTGATTAACAGAGCTCAGTATCAGGTGTTATTTATACCATTTTATGACCTTCACATATGCTGTCATTTACCTGCAGTTGCTGCGATTTGCATAAAGACATGCTAGTCATAATGTTTTGGCTCTTTGGTGTATTTTCTTAATCTTATAATAGCTTTAATTTCTACTGTTAGAGGGCACTAAAGGAGGAAAATAGCAAAACTTTAAATGACTATTGTAAATAATCTATACAAGAAATTTTAAATTTGAATGGTATAGTGTGGTGTTCAAGGGATTTACACTGATATCAGTGATTTGGCTCCTCACTCTCAGGAGAGTGGGAAAATACAAATTTTTTCCTTTAAAATATAAAAAAAAGTTTGGTTTGGATTGGTACTAATATTACTCTTTGAATTTTCTGGATCATCTATTTGTTTGAAGAGGGTGAAAGGTTGAAAAATACAAACTTCATTCTCTTTAAAAAATAATAATTCCATATTCACCAGAGGTGAATGTTATTCTTCCTATTTTTTTATTCAATATCTCTTTTGTGTTCTTTTATTCAATTTGGGCTGTTCTTATTTTCCATCTGTATTGGAGCATGTATATAATACTGCAATGTAAAAAGTGGAAAATATGACAACTAGAAAAATGGAAATTCCAAAGATGACACCAACAGTGTTTCAATTAAATCTGGTGGAGTAGCTGTTAATTTACAAAGAACATAACTGTATAAATGACAATTGTCCTTACCCTTTTCATGGAGAATATTAATGGATATTGACAATCAGCACATATTGCAATACATAAAGAAGTTAAGTACATATATCTAGAGTGCATCAGTGTAAATAACATAATAATAAGCACACATCACACACAGGAACAAATTAACATGGTCCAAATTGTGTGCAGTACATCAACACAGAACACTAAAGAACTACTGTCATCAATATAAAATTCCCAGTGGCATAACCTCCCTGAATGTGATTGGATTGTTTTACCTCTGAGCGGCACTTTTTTGCACACCATGGGCTAAATGGCCAGGTCACATGGAACCCGAAGGCTCAGAGAAGGTTGGGGGAGGGGACCCACTGGAACAGCTGTTGGGAGACAGATGGTAGCCTCCCATCAAGGCCATCCAGCGCGTTCTTTAACATGCACAGGGTATGGCTCTCCCGCACACGGGGCCATGGCTTAACGTCCCATCCGACAGATGGTGGCCTTTCCAATCCCATCGGTGTCCCCTACTGACCGTGGGCAGGGCAGGGAATTTTGTGGAGATAAATCTCAATGCGGACCCAGCTGGGACTCGAACCTGGGAACTACAGATTACGATCCTGACGCGCTACCGACTGAGCCACCCCCGCCCCCCTGAATGTGAGGAATGCCTTATTTCATTTATTAATAATTACAATGATTTATTTTTAAAAACAAATAACATATTTGTTGTTAGACTGACTATTATGTATAGTAGTCTATTTTAATGCCTTGTTACCTTCAATATATTACAATCAAATTACTAGTTCTTTAAATCTCCAATTGAGGGAATTACTTCCTTTCCAAAGCATTTTAACTTTAGAGTCAAGTTATAGTAAATTACATTGTGTTAAATTGCTGAATTAACTTCAAAGCATGCTCATTTTTTCCAGTTTGTATCATTTTTGCCATTGTCAGACTACTATATTCCATTAATCACAATTTTCTCAGTAATAAAATTTTCATACTCAAAAATGGTTCTGATATGTTCCTTCCATTTTTAGAATGTAATACTTTTTGTACGAGATATATAGTTAATTTGCACAATATCTTTCTGTTTGAAAGCATTATGTTAGTCATACTATTAGCTACAAGTTTATTCCAGTACAATTACACAATTAAAAAGACCTTGCTCAGAAAATAATTAAAATAACTGAAAGTGATCTGTCATTAAACAATAAAAATTTGAAGTTTATCCTTCAACAGCCCTAATGTCACCACATAGGTCCATTCACTGAAGACAGATCACTATCCTTGCTCTGAAAAGCTTCTGAGTTTGTTCCTGAAAACTTTTCAATATGCAAATATTTGAAGGATAAACTTCAAAATTTTACTGCTCAACAACAGATCCAATTTCAGTTCCCCTATATGACCTGGTATTCCTAACAGAACTAGCCCATTTGCTGCTAATTAATATATAATCAATCATATTCTTATGCAGCCCATCTGGTGAAACCCATGTGTACTTATGTATGTCACGGTGTTTGTAAAAAGTGTTAGTTACTCTCAAACCATTAAGTTTACTTACCTGTAGGAGACACTGTCCATTGCAATTACCAATACCAAAAGGATCTATCACTGATCTCCAAAGGTCAGAGTCAGTATCAACTTTAACGTTGATGATGCCTAGAATAAGGTAATATCTCCTTTCTGGACAGAATTCAAAATATTCTGAAATTGTCCATAAACCCCATCTTTCTCATCCCCATTGAAGTTGTTGGTAGGTGCATAACAACAGATAACAAAATCTTTAATCCTAACTTTAAAGTTAGTTGGGTTGTTTTACCTCTGAGCGGCACTTTTTTGCACACCATGGGCTAAATGGCCAGGTCACATGGACCCCGAAGGCTCAGAGAAGGTTGGGGGAGGGGACCCACTGGAACAGCTGTTGGGAGACAGATGGTAGCCTCCCGTCAAGGCCATCCAAGCGTGTTCTTTAACGTGCACAGGGTATGGCTCTCCCGCACATGGGGCCACGGCTTAACGTCCCATCCGACGGACGGCGGCCTTTCCAAGCCCATCGGTGTCCCCTACTGACCGTGGGCAGGGCGGGGAAAACTTTAAAGTTAGTTGTAAGAAACCTTTCATTAATGCACTCATATCTTAGAAGAGCATCACTAGCATGTCTGCTGAGAAGCAGACCTACCCCTTGGAGATGCTTATTATCTTCCCTCCATCTGATTTTTATCTGTCCATCTAGTCTCTTGCAAGCCGAAAATAACTAAATTATAATGCTTGAATTCTTGTGTGAGAATATCGAGAATAATCTGGTTTCCGATTTTGATCAAGGGAGAATTGTGGGATTATGGGAAGGCGGATTATCATACCAAGACATCGGTGCTCATGTTGGACGAAATGCTGCCACAGTGATGAGAATATTGCATCAGTGGGTAGAGGAGGAATGAGCTCATCGGCATGAGGGATTTCAATGACCTTGTCACAAAAACGAACGAGAGGATAGACATCTATGAATGATCATACAGCCACATCAAACACCTTAGCTCAACAGTTAGGTTGCGTTGCATATCAACCAGTGTCCATACATATGGTTCAACATAATTTGCAGAATTGGGATATCTTTGCTAGGCAGCCATTGCTTTGGCTAGCATTGACTCTACAACACAGGCATATGCGACTGCAATGGTGACAAGAATGTCACACATGGATATGTGAATGGCATTGCATAGTCTTTTCAGGAAAATCCCGCTTCAGTATGCAGCACCATGACGGACGATCCGTATCTGGCGGTACCGCGGCAACAGGTTCAGTGAGACATGCATGATGCAGTGCCATACAGGTCTGGCCCCTGGTGTTATGGTATGGGGTGCCACTGGACTCCACTCACGCACATGCCTCATATGCATTACCGGTACTTTGAACAGCCAGCGTTACATCATTGAGATGTTGGAGCCTGTGGTTGTACCTTATCTTTAGGGCTCTCTGGTGCCATTTACCAAAAGGAAAATGCCCGATCCCATGTGGCATGCATCATCCAACAATTCCTGGATAACCATCATGTGACACTTCTGCCTTGGCCTGCACGTTCACCAGATCAATCCCCAATTGAACATGTCTGGTCCATGATCTCAACACAACTAGCACACCAGCAGCTGCTACAACAGATGGACTTTGGCTACGTATCGAAACCGCATGAACTGACATTCCCCAAACATACATCTGACATCTCATCCTCTCAATGCCAGACCGTGTAGCAGTGGTTATTGCCGCTTGTGGTGGCTACACAAAATACTGATTTCTTTGTATTCCACAAGTCTAACCGAGTTGTATTTGCAATCATTTGATCCTTGTAACATCCCCCCCCCCCAATAGGGGACCACCTTGTCATGGTGGTGGTGGTGGGGGGGGGGCTTAGGGCCCAGCAACCCGGTCGAAGGCTGTGCTGACCGGAATGGTCCCCCGGTTGGACATAGCCAAGGCCAACCGAGGCCGACGATGCCGTTGACCGGTCGGAAGGCCGGTTGGATGGTGACGGTGTCCGAGGCCTCAACCTCAGGTGCTCTGGGTGAGCAGTTCGAGGGCTCTGCTGAACGGTTTGAGCCCACCAAGTAGGTACGAGCCCTCAAAAAAGTCTGGGTCTTACTAAGAGTCTCCACCCCAGATGCCGAGCGAACTTGGATCTATATATCCTTGTTCATAGCTAACCTGGGAATAGATTAAAGTAAGGTTTCTTCTGGTGGTCAGCTTTCCTTTTATAGGACTGCTGCCATGTGAGGTTGGGGTTGAGGTGCGCCTATAGGGCGCATTCCTTGCCCCCGGCTCTAGATAGCACGGCTTTTCATAATTGGTAGTGTCGTATAGGCGGAATCGGGAATTGCCGTGGTTGCATAAGATCGCAACAAATAGAACGATCCTTGTAACATAAGTTATGCATTCACTAAATATGGCTTTGATATCTCTTGTCTTTCCTGGTGTTGCACTTTTAATGGTCAGCAGTGTATTAGATGATAGCGATTTCCAGTCAATTGCAGACTGAAATAGCATTTTCATTTTAAAGCTAAATTTATTGAAATGGTTCCATCAGTAATATTTTTACTATTTCATATTTGCTCATACACATTTAGATAATTAAATACTGATGTTAATTTAGCATTGGAGATACAGGGTTGTACATGTCTGGTATTGTGTTTTATATCCATATGCTTAATATGTGCTTAAAAATGAGACCTCAAAATGTAACCATTAGCAGTTTGTTCTGTCTCCATGATACTAGGCATGGCTTGCTTGTGTCATATGATTTGTTTATATCAGATCTCAACTTAGGTGGAACTTTTTTCAATTAAAAAAGGTCTATCAAATCTATCTTCATTTTTGTGTAATATTCCTTGTATTCATGGAAAATATGCCACTGGTCATGAACAGTGCGCCTGGACTTGAATGACATAGAGGAACAGTGTGAAATCAGACCTTATTAAAATTGGCCAACAATGTCCAAATGCAGCAGTTTTTGCTCAGGATTAATGTATTTATAATACTATATTACAATCTGGTTGAACCTTCATATCCTGTGACTGTTTGAGGATTATGTAAATATAAAGATATCCTTTAATTGTTGCATTATAACTGTTTGGCAGTCCACTAGATCTGATAAAAATATAAATAAAAAAATAAAATAAATACCCCTTCAAGCAGCTGCTTGCCACAGAGGTCTGACAGGAGCCTATCAGTTTATATGCCATAGTAGAAGGTCTGTGAGGATGGCAGGACCTCAGCAGAAAAACAACACATACATCCACGCCTTACCCGGGGCTTGAACCCAGGTCCCTTAGATCAGTCGCCAAGCACGCTAACCACTCGCCCATGGGACGGCTGTCTAATATAAAATTTCAACTTAATACCATTAACCATTCAGGAACTAAAGAGCCCCCATAAAGGCAGAAAGATGGCATTCAGAAAAATACTTTTTCAAGTGTAGGAATACTTAAAATGAACTCTTAATGAAAAACTTGAGTTTCACCCCCCCCCCCCACTTTTTTCTTCTATTCTTATTTTTTACACTCAAAATATTGCATTAATGAATTAAATAGATAAATGTACGAATTATTTACAAAAAATTAAAATGAATAGACAATGAAAGCTTTTAAAAATTTATGGGACTGACATAAATTTAGGCATAACTGACAAAAATTTATAATTGAGAAATGCCAATTCAATATTCCATTATATTTACCTTTTAATAAAACATTTTAATTTTATAATTTACTTTTGTACTTAATTCTCACTTTAAATTACTGTTGGTTATTGCTCATAAACTGTTTCTCTTTATTTGTTCTGCTGAAGAATGATTTCTGCTATCACTAAAATTTTAGTATTAACAAAAATTAAGGTGGAATTTCAGGGTGCAGCAATTAAAATTAAATTGCTATCAACTTTCATCTATGAAGTTCCTCTCACTTCTCATCTCTATGGTAGGTAAAATCTCATTCATTACTTTTAAAAACTAAGTAGCATTAAATTTTTGTTGAAGTGTGCTTTAAAGCATTTAACAGTGTCATAGAGTATTCAAGATATTAATTTAATTTTATTATTAAAACAAATAAAAACAAAATTTGACTTGCCCACCATGATTATAATCAAAAACCAAAATACTAATTTCTCATTTTCTGTTTTAATTTAAAAAAAAGCTTACCTGATGATATATCGCCAATGATTTCGCTATTCACCATATCAGTCACAAAATCACTCAGGGAGGAGTAGGATGAGCTTGTGCTGCCTGCCCCTTCACTATCACTGGCACTTTCGTCTGCAATTAAAAACATTTTAAATTAAAGTCTATCCACATATATATATATAACTGTCATTTTAAATATGTAATTAATGAATTATATGCATTCCCCATGCCTTGAATAGCTTTACCTCATATCAGGAACATAAAAAACTTCAGTGAAATTTTCAAGAACTTGAAAATTACATTAAATTTTTTCAGGAAACAATTAAATTTTCAGGAAAATTTTATTAACCACCAAAAATTCTTTATTTCTTTTTTTCTTTGTGTGAAACCACTCAGATAACATTTTTAGTCCCTCCAAAACTTGGCTGATATCTTTGGATGCTTATGTTAAAACTTTGTTTGATTATGTTTGTAAATCTTAACTGAATTTCATTGGGATTTATAATAAAAATTTTAATTTTTGTCCTACTTAAATATGTTGCAGGGCTTTGTATAAATAACTTTTAAATACGAATGAGTAAATATTCAAATATGTCAGTTAAATCAAATTCCAAAATCCAAGTTTTTTTTACACTTTATATTTTTTGAATGCTGAAGAAAATTTACACTTGATAATATAGGTTTTACTCATATTGTACTTTGCTTTAAATAAAAAAAAACTTTATGTTAAAAGGAATTTGATTTTGACATTTTTTTCTCATCATTAAAATGTAATTTTTTGGTGGCAAGAATTACTTAGGATGTCAAACTTTGAAGCTTGGATGCAAAATTCATATATATATAACTGGACACAATTGTTTATGCATATGCATACTTCACTCATGAGCAAAAACATTTAAATGCAAAATGTTTAATTCTGCTTCAATATAAGTATGAATAGGTTAAGATATACAAGGGGAGCTGTCAAACTTGCATGACGAAAATTACAATTTGAAAGAAAGAAAAATCAGAGGAAATTGGAGTACGGTAATTCTGCATTTTTATGGTGCTCAGGCACCATTTATTTAATGCAATGCAATACTGCATTACATCTAGACAGAATGCTCGATTTCTGACCTTCTACTGGTGATTGGTGGCTTTTAAAAAATTTTAATTTTTCCAAAATTATACCAAGTTTCTTAAAGTTACTTCCACAACTCCCCACCCACTAAATATGCAATTTAAACTAATGAAAATGTGTTTCAATGTCACATTAGAAAGAATATTCAACTTCTTGGAAAGTTCTACAAATAATAACATAAACAATCTTATTATTAGCAGTAAAGAGGCCGTACAAGGAGAATATGCTGAGTAAAGAATATAATGAGAAACACTTATTCCTAAGCAGAAAATTTTGTTCTGCAAATAAAAGAAAACCATATAATACTATCTCAGTGAAAAAAAATGATCAAATATATATGATAGTCCCTTTGTTTGTTTCACTATAGTTGGTTTATCTGTCGATGTTGCACAGTCTCTTGTTAAATAGTGTAGTAAAGGGAATAATAGGAAGGCTAAACAACTTTTTTTTAGAAGTTTATACTTACTTTAGAAGTATATAATTTTTGTACATTAATCTTGAAGATGTACAAAATTAAAACATGAGTTGATTGTCAAATAGTGCAACAGAATATATAAATGATGTGATCAATTTCGTCCTAACTATTAGGACTTCAGACATACAATGACTAGAAATTACATTACAAAACATTGAAATTTACCTAAGTTCTAATTCTGCTTCAAATTATAGTTGTACAGAGATGAGAGGCACGAGTCATGCAGAATGATATGCAAGGTCAGCTGTCACGAGAGGTGCTGGTGATTGTTGGAGTTGTGGCTGGTTGTTGAATTTTTGTTTAATAACTATGGCAAAAACATTACTTTGTGGAAAATTTTGTAACAGAATTTTCTGTGTGAGATTTAGTTGGGCTTGGTTGATATTACAACAACAATTTTTACTGACAAAAATTAATAGATTTTCAGTAAGCAATGACTTGAAGATGGATGAAGGACTGCTGATGATGAAAGCTTGGTTGAATAGAGGTTTAGGTTGGGTTGTTTTACCTCTGAGAGGCACTTTTTTGCACACCACGGGCTAAATGGCTAGGTCACATGGACCCCGAAGGCTCAGAGAAGTTTTGGGGAGGGACCCACTAGAACAGCTGTTGGAAGACAGATGATAGCCTCCAATCAAAGCCATCTAGCGTGTTCTTTAATGTACACAGGCTGGCTCTCCCGCACACGGGGCCATGGCTTAATATCCAACGGACGGCAGCCTTTCCAAGTCCATCGGTA
This sequence comes from Ryuthela nishihirai, assembly GCA_038380435.1. Classification (NCBI taxonomy): domain Eukaryota; kingdom Metazoa; phylum Arthropoda; class Arachnida; order Araneae; family Heptathelidae; genus Ryuthela; species Ryuthela nishihirai. The sequence goes on from JAWZYU010000003.1 coordinate 25,694,780, forward strand.
TCCTCTGCTGACCATGGGCAGGGGGGGGGGGGGAATTTAGAGGTTCAGCTCTTTCAAGAATAACAGTAGATGAAAGGGTTGTAGTAGTTTGCATCAATTTGATATTTTTTTTGATATTCCTTTATTCTTTCTTGAGGATTTCTTTTTGTTTGTCCTATGTAGCCGAGAAGTTTGGAGGGATTACAAGTCTGATTTAGGGTAAGTGATGAGTACAAGATATACACCACCTGTGAATGAAGATGAATCTCTGTCTTGTTTTACAAGAGATAAAACAGTGGTAGGAGATTTGGTAGGCACTTTATAATTATAATTTTTCATAATATTGTTGATGGTATTGTTGATGGCTGGAAAATGTAAAATGGATGAGGTATATTTTACATCTTGAGAAGAGTTATCTTAAAGATGGAAGTTGTTGATTTTATTTCTGGTGGAGAGGTGAATTCTCTTTAAGAATTGCTGAGGATATCCTGCATCTTGACATAGAGAATATATAAAGGAGTGTTCTTTATTAAAAAATACTTGTTGCTGCAGACTTTATAGTCTCTGTGGAATAATGAAAACATGATAGAGATAATTGAAGATCTGTTGTGAGATGAGTTGAAAGGTATTAAGTTGTTGATAAATGATAGTTTTCTATAAATTGTGATTTGAAACTGGAGTGCAATGAATTAATATATCCAGAAAAGAAATTGTATAATATATTATACCATTATTATATATATGGTATAATAATATATTATACCATACATTATTAAAAGAAACCCATCAGAAGTAATAGTACAAATGGCATAGTTTCTTAATTGTGCATACCAACATATGATGAATGTTGCTCAGTCACATCTGAGGCTACTTGTTTTGACAGCCTATTATCACTGACAAACTTTCATTCCGTAATTTGAAAAAAAAAAAAATCAATAATCACATTGGAACTGGCTATTCTAAAAAGTGCATACTGCTAAACAATGAACTGCTGTTCCACGATTTAAGAAAACTCCACAACAAAATTATCAGAGACAACCATTTTAACCTAAACATACTGTCAAAAAACAAACAACTGTTCCACCAACTGTTCCAAACAACTTTTAAAACAACTGTTCCAAACAACTTTTTAACCCCCCTTCCCCAGAACAAACCAATCTTATAACAAGCCTAAATAACAAAATTTTAAACAATTGGCCAATCTGCAGTATAAAAAAGACCCCAGAATTAAATAATCCCATCAAAGATGAAACAATCAAGCCTGAAACACATAAATTAACATAAAAAATGAACCACTGATCCACAGTATAAATTCACTGAGGATCTAAAGCAGGAGTCGGCAACCTATGACCCACGGGTCACCAAGTGACCCATTTGATAATTTCAAGTGACCCACTTGAGTTCTGCAAATAAAGTATAATATATAAAAATAAATTATAAAACATAAACATGAAACAAAAACTTTGAGAAAGTATAAATAAGATTAACATTTCGGTTTGATTACAAAGTTGCAGAAATGAACATAGGCGGAATACAGCGACATTGTCCGAACGAATCTCATCATTACTCGACGAGCGTGTCGTGTTGTTCGTTTATTCACGTTAAAGACGAAGTAGACGTAAAGAAGAGAATAGGTGTGTATCAGCACATGATCAGGCTCCTATTGGTCGGCTGGGCTCTCTGACTGCGTGCCACCTGCAGCCGACCAATAGGAGCCCTGCCCACCTGCTGATCACACATCTACTTTTGTCTAAGTTTACTTCGTCTTTAACGTGAATAAACAGTAGTTCAGAAGCACGAGAACAGTTACCTAAGCGAAATAATTATTTTTATTACCATGGACAAACAAAAAGCAAAAAAGAGATTATTTCAAGATGTGTGGACTGAAAAGTATGGATGTATGGAAAAATGGTGACAAATTGATATGTGCTTTATGTACAGATATAATTACCGCCAGGACCTTTTCTTCAAAACATAAAGATGTGAGTGAAATGCCAAATGATGAAAAATATGAATACATTGCTAAACGTGTATTAAATTACGGTAAACAAAATAAATTTTTGAAGAGATTTGTTACCAGCCACAATTACGCTACATCTGCCAGCTTTATTGCAGCTCTTAGTATTGGTACCAACGGAAAATCGTTTATAGACGGCGAATTTTTGAAAAAACGCATTCATAAATTGTTCCGAACACTTATTCAATGACTTCGCAAATAAAAAACAAATAATTGAGAGAATTAAAGAAATTCCATTGTCGGCCAGAACAGTTCAGCATTGCATTGAAGATATGGCAAAAAATATTGACGCACAGGTCAAAAATGATTTGTTATCTAGTGACGTAATTAGCATTACACTCGATGAAAGTACCGATGTAAATGGTATGGCTAGGCTGGCAATTATTATTAGATTTGCATCAATAAATAGTTCGAACGTCAATGAAAAACTATGCGTTCTTGCTTCAATGAATGACACGACCGAAAGCATTGATATTTTCCATCAAGTACAAGAGTTGACAAATTTCAAAAATGGGAAAATATTGGATTTATAAAGTAAATTGTTTTCCATAACAACTGATGGTGCTCCAGCTATGAGAGGAAAAAACGTTGGATTTGTGAAACTAATGGAAAATGAACTTGGCCGCCCACTTTTATCGATCCATTGTATCACACATGAAGAAATTTTATTTGCAAAGGCATCTACGCAACAACTTAAGGATGTAATGGAAAAGGTTGTTAAGATCGTAAACATAATAGTAGCATGATCTGCATTAACACACAGGCGCTTCAAAGCTTTTTGGAGGAAATTGAATCGAAATATGGAGGTTTACTATTACATGCTGAAGTACGATGGTTAAGTCGAGGCAAAGTTCTTAATAGATTTGTAGAGTGCTTTGATGATATACAAATATTTCTTTACGAAATCGGTGAAAATGATCTTGAGCTCAATGATAAACAATGGTTTTTAAGACTTTTGTTCTTAACAGACATAATGAACCATTATAATGATTTCAACGTATGACTCCAAGGAAATAACTACACAATTTTGAAAATGTACGAGGAATGGAAGAGTTTTTGTTCGAGATTAATATTATTTGAAACTGACATAAAAACTAAAATATTTCTTTTCTTTCCCTTACTAAAAAGCCAACATGAGAAAGAAAATATCGATGAAAGCAATCAAAATATGTTCGAAAGTTGTATTTTGAAGATTAAAGGTGAATTGAAAGTAGATTTCAAAGTTTTAAGAAGCACAGCGAAATGTTTACATTTATAATAAAGCCCGACAAAATAGAGGAAAATGTTTCAGATTTGCAGTATTTTGAATATCTTAAAATTGACAATTTAAGTTTAGAAATGATTGATTTTAAAAGTTCAACGTTGTGGACGGACAAATTCAAGACATTGCGGAAAGATTTAGAAAACACGGAAGATAATCAGCTTCTCATGATATCATCGTGTTGGGCATCACTTCCTATGAAGTTTTCATTTTGAAAAAAATTGGCTTTGCCATTTTGTCCGCGTTCGGTTCTACTTATAAATGTGAACAAATATTTTCACACAAAAAATTTATTTTAAGTAAGAACAGGAGCAGATTAACTACCGAAAATTCAGACGCTTGTATTTGTCGTAAGGTGACTAAGTATGAACCAGACGACTAAACTGACGTCACAAATTCAGCATCAGGGGAGCCATTGATAACGAAGAGAACGCTTATAAATAAAGTTCATAAATTATTAATGAGCAAAACCTTGACAATTATATTTGTTTTTATAATAATTAGAATTATAATTTTTTTTGTTTTGAGTTTAAAAGCATATTGTAATAGTTTTCTCAATAAAATTTATCTTATTATTCACTAACGGACTGTTTTAAAATGAAAATACCCATTGACCCGAACTGTCTTCTTAATAGTTAAATTTTGGTTGATTTTGACCCGCAGCCAAAAAAGGTTGCCGACGTCTGATCTAAAGTATAAAAAAGCCCCTGGAACCAAATAATAACATTAGAGAAACCAAGATTAAAAAACATGATTTATTCATTAACAATTTACCATAGATCTGCAGTATAAAAAGAGCCCCTAGAATTCAATAATCCCATCAGAGACAACAAGCCTAAAAGTCAAGAATTTACTGCTGATCCACAGTATAAAAAAAAGCTTCCAGAACTAAATAATGGCATCAGAGACAAGTCTAAAACACAAAAATTATTGTAAACAATGCACTGCCATCCACATCATTAAAACAAAACAACTTAGAACAAGATAATCTCATTGGAGACAACCATTTTAAACAAAGCATATCGCTAAAGAAGAAATCGTCCCATATCCCATTTAACACAATGATAGGGAATATGCATTAATCAAATATCATAAATCGTCTGCAATTTTCAGTACTTACCTGAGACAAAATTTATACCTTTGTGCTATATATCTAGGAATTAAATCCAAACTGCATTAAAAAATACAACTATATTCAATAGCCTATTCCTGTTCTGAAAATAAACTCAACTTTTATTCACCTTAGAAGATTAGATCTGGAAAAAAAAAAGTCGTGACAAGAAGCCACAAGAAAAAATACAGACAATCCAATAAATCGTTCGATACAATGAAAAGCTATTATTCTGTACATATTCACTTACATTACTTTACACCTTAAGAACGTTTAGTTACCACTCATGGCACCATCTAGTGATCTGAATGCCATAAACTGCAGGTGTACTTACTATCAATTAAAATCAATTTACATAATATTAAAAAAGTCTTGGTGACTCGATCAGTTATAGGTAAAAACTAATCAGCCCTCCTGTTCAAACAATCTGAGTTTAGCTATGATCATTTTATGGTACCCGTTAACTGATTATGAAATAAATTTCCTATCTTATAAGATAGGAAATATAAAATAAAATGATAAAATCGGTTTAGTCACATTTTTAGCCCAAGTGCTTCTTCATATTAATGAAATTTAACATAATTGCTAATAATCAACAATATATAGTAGACATCATCCAATGATTAACAATAGATATATTACAAAAGTTAACATTTACAATACAGAGAGAATAGCTCAATTATTGCACCCCTTTCTCCAATAGTTTTTTTGCACAAATGCTTGAATCATCGGTAGTGGCAAGCTTCATATGCAGCACAGGAAATGTAGTTGCCGCAGCCAACTCAACTGCATCTCTATGCTTTACCCAGATATAATCCCATGAAACCAGAAGAAGAAGGGAGAGTTTTTAACGAAAATTAACTTAATCACTAATAATTAATGTTCAATACACAGACATTCTTCCCTGATCAATAATAGATCAATCAATATATTTCAAATGTTAGCATTACAATACATTGGGGATAACAACAAATATTACTGCGACATTGATTTTTTTTTTTTTAAAAGTGCTTGGGTAGTGGCATGAGGGTTGGGTTGTTTTACCTCTGAACAGCACTTTTTTTCTCTGACCATTTAGTCCATGGTGCTGGTCAGAGGTTTTACCTCTGACCAGCACAATGGACTAAACAACCTCTGACCAGCACCATGGACTAAATGGCCAGGTCACAAGGACCCCAAAGGCTCAGAGAAGGTTGGGGGAGGGGACCAGCTGGAACAGCTGTTGGGAGACAGATGGTAACCTCCCGTCAAGGTCATCCAGCGTGTTCTTTAACGTGCACAGGGTATGGCTCTCCCGCACATGGGGCCACAGCTTAACGTCCCATCCGACGGACGGCGGTCTTTCCAAGCCCATCGGTGTCTCCTACTGATCGTGGGCAGGGTGGGGAATTTTGCGGAGATAAATCTCAACGCTGACCCAGCTGGGACTCGAACCTGAGAACTACAGATTACGAGCCTGGTGCGCTACCGACTGCGCCACCCCCGCCCCAAAAGATTAGTGTAAAGTGAACTCATGTTATCAGTCATGAAATTCTCAAAAGAAATAATGTAAATGGGAGGGGAAGCATTCCAGAATCCTAACTGATTGACATATTTTAAATTTTATTCTTTATATTAAATTTCATCTATGTAACTTATTTTTACAGAAAAGAAGCAATGATAAAATTAGAAACCAAAAATGGCTAAATCATGTTTAATTTTAATACATGGTACATGTAGATGATTGTCGAGTAATGAAGAATGAAAACGAAATTGATTATTGTAAATTCTATTGTCAAGTAATGGTATGATAAACTGCATGTTTGCATGTATGTACTCTATGATGTTACAAGTTATAATCTTGAACCAATCAGGGCGAATTTGCATATGTATACATTGTCATTGATCAACAATTAAAATGTTCTGCATTGTTTACAAATATATTGCATGTTACTGCTATTTAAACACATTATATATATAGGAAAAATCTTCCTTGGAAGTGCTGGAATTATGAACAGGGATAAGCCAGATAGGTGAGACAAGAAAAGCATCCAATGTATCTTCTTATATGGTAGATACAATAACATAAACAATCATAGAAAAGTTGAAAAAAATAAAGAAATGAGAAATCATATTAAATTGAATGATCAATTGCATTATGGTCAAGAACCAGTCCCATTTTACAAATATTAAACTGAAATCGCATTAGCAGAATTTCTGTCAGTTGGGGACTGGGTGTACCATATTCTGCTACTCAGAAATAAAAAATGTGGCTAGTGTTTTTCTTCTAACATTGTTATGACCTTTTCTTTGTAGTCTTAAAATAATTTCATTGTCCTGAGATTGTCTAAAAAGTCAAAAACTCGCAGAATTGTTAACTTTAATTTGCCATGACCTTTTAAGAATTACCAGAAGCATGCTTTGCAATATTCTCCCACTGCAAAGTTTTTTTTTTCAATAAGTAATTATTTTTCCTAATGATAACGTTTACAGTTGGTTATAAAATGCAAATAACAAGAAAGCCATTTAAATGTAATTTTATATTTACTGCATTAACAACACAGCTACTTTACATTTTAAAATGTAGAAATGTGCAAATTACTCCTTAGAAATAAAAATCACAGAATCATTATTTCTAGAGACAGCATCCTTATTATCTTAACATCAGCAACAATGAATCATAATATTTCAAGACAGTGTCATAGCAGTACATATTCACAGAGCATTTCCACATGCATAATTTGTTATCCAAGTTTGGGTTAAATATTCATACTTTACTCATTTAAATATTAATAAATTACAATTAGGACAAATTTATTTTAATGGTTATTATGTTTATTATATAGAAACAATTTGATGTAAAAATGTTAAAAGTTAAGAAACAACTTGAAAGTAAAAAAAAAATGTAGAGATAACTATAGTTTTACTATAATTTTTAAAAAAATTAAACAGCATTTTAGCCATGTAAAATTATGCATTTTAAATTTATGCATAAAAATATTACCTTTTTCACTAATGAGCATCATAAAATGAAACTTTTATCTAACAGACAATATTATCTGTTTTTCGTTTATTTACCATTTATTAAGAACATTTATGTAACCATTTCATATTTATTCAAGTTTTAACTTTATAATTTAACCAACATTATTTAAACTGGGTTGACACCAACAGGCTCTCCCGCACATGGGACCACAGCTTAACGTCCGATCCGATGGTCGGTGACCTTTCCAAGCCCATCGGTGTCCCTTACTGACTGTGGGCAGGGAGGGAATTTTGCGGAGATAAATCTCAATGCTGACCCAGCTGGGACTCGAACCTGGGAACTACAGATCACAAGCCTGGTGCGCTACCAACTGAGTCACTCCTGTCCCACTGGCACAAGAAGCAGAGGCTTACCACAATCAAGTCACAGCATCCATACCCTTTTTGATATTAATGACAGTTAACTTAATAGCTAACAATTAATAATAATCAATACATAAATATCATTCATTGATTAATAATTGAGTAATAGTCCCTGAGAGGGCATTTTCATGAGCTCGGACGTAAAACAATCCAAATACATATCTCTTGTGATCCACTGCCCAGTTACGAAGTTATAATGAGACAAAACTGACATCAGTCAACAAATAACAAGCAAAATCCAATAGGAAGTAACATAACAATAGAGAACATAAATTGCATAATTGATTATAATTAAAAATGCCTCAACTCTAGCGAAAATTTTTTTTAATCCTTTATCAACCATTAGCCCAACCCAGATATAACAATAGACATGTATGAGACCCATTAAGTTGCAATGTCAATTTTGGCTCACGGATCAGGGAAGTTTTCTATTCTGAATTATCTACTTCACTCTGAAGTTTCTGATTCTAAGTATTTCAAATAGCATTAGTTGGCCAGAGTTGGGAGAGTTGTGTATAGATTCAATAAACACCAATTTAGAAACAATCTATGACCTTCAACTCTGTAAAAGTTTAGGTGTGGACTTTGTCATGTGTTCTGTAGGAAATGGCCAGCTGAAGTCTATAGATTTCCTCTGATTGGTGCGCAGGCGAGATCACAAGCAAGCATAGATTAGGGAGTGGGAACACAGCTGCACCTTTAGCACAGTATAAGAGCTAAATTGGAAACAATTCTTCCTTTTCAGAGGAATATAGTGCACAGTTGGAGACAGATTTTCATAGGGTAAAACTAAATCTCCCCCTCTCCCTAAAAATCGGATTTTCGGACTTTAAACAAAAAATCAGAGAAAATTCGACAAAATCAGAATAGTTGACAGCTCTGTATACAAATATGCTTTTATTAGAGATTTGACTTACTTTGAAAAGAAAGAACACAAAAGTTATGCAGGAATATTTACAGAGCTGAATGTTAAAATCGACATGGAGAAAACTGAAGATGAAAGATATTTATTAAACCTTTTGCTGGAGTCATGAGCTGTATAGACATATTTGATGAAAAAATGTGATTTATATGAAATGCATCTGATTATTTTGAGTGCTGACTGTGCTAGTCAAAACGAACAATGCAATTAATCAAAATAAGTAATAAAAATAATTAATAAAGCCAAAATAACTGCATTCAATTCACAGTAATATTGTGCTGTGATGCAATTGGGCATTTGGGTGATGCAATCACCCAAATTCATCTTGCATCTTTCATCATCCAAATCATCTTGCATTTGGGTGATGAAAGAATTTTGAATAACTCTGTATTTGTGTCAATATAGTGCTAATGGATTTAATGCTAGTTTTATAAAGAACATTTCATAAACATAGCCTGATATACTCAGTGAAGAAATTTATTACTTTCTAACCTCATAACTATATATATTAAACTGATGAAAATAACTACTAACCTATTACAATAAGATTTTTATATCTACAGCATGGACTGGCAAATTAAGAATCCAATTTATAACTATTACTCTTCAGCACAGAACCGGCCAGGCCTAGCACCTAAAGTCCAACCGTGCCTTCTTGTATTTGACATTGTTATTCTGCTCAGGTTATTGACATTGTGTAGTACATCTCTGAAATGCTCAGCCAACCTAGCCACGAGAGAATCCTCACCTTCAATAATCTTACATTGTTCCTGTCCATTTTTTCCCCACATAAAACATTAAAAATCTGATACAACTCTCTGATATTACACTGTCTAGCTGCTTCCTCGACTTGGTCAGCCAAGCCATCTATTCAAAGATTCTTATCAGTTGCTAACATCCTTTACATGTTTATTAAACTCTTTGTAATGTTTTCTATTAGGACTAGTAAGGTATTGATTAAGGATGATCCTTCAGTTCTTAATTTCCAAAAGTAGCTCCAGCACCTTATCACTCAAATAATTTTGCTTTCTCTGGTCCCTTTTACCTGAAAGAGTGCTGATAGTTTTAAAAAAAGCCTGTTTAAAATGGTCCCATTCTTCCTCAACTTCAGTAAGCAAACTATGACTCTCATAAGGACTAAGTAACCCTATCATGGTAAGCTTTAGCTATAGCTGGGTTTTTCAGAGCTTCGGTGTTAAAGGTAACTTTTTTAACCTTAACAACACAACACTTTTTAAGTGTATTATAATATAAAGAACTTAAGACCAGGATTCACTTATTTGTGAGTAACTTTCCTAATATTTCGACCCCGGATGGGGGGTCGTCTTCCAAGGAGGTTATAGCGTTCTTGGAACTTTCTTTCTTTTATAGTATTATAGGTAACCAATAACCAGCATATCGTTCATGGCACCGTCTGTTGATTGTATTAATTGTCGGGGCTTTTTTTTTTTTTCGGGGCTATTTAGTCTTGGGCTATTTTGACGGGGTACCTTTTATAATTTAAAAAACTTAAGACCAGGATTCACTTACTTGTGAGTAGCTTTCCTAATATTTCGACCCCTGACTGGGATCATCTTCCAAGGAGGTTACAGTATTCTTGGAACTTTCTTTCTTTTATAGTATTATAGGTAACCAATAACCAGCATATCGTTCATGGCACCGTCTGTTGATTGTATTAATAATCCTTCTTCTGCTTTTCTTATGAATGCATTTTTTTTCTTTTTTAATCATTGTTGTTGTGTTCCAGTCTATTTTATGATTCGTTCTTTCTATGTGTCTATCCAGTCCTGTTTTATTTTGTTTTTTTATTGCAACTTTGTGTTCTTTTATTCTTGTTTCTAGTGTTCTTCCTGTTTCTCCAATATATGGTTTTTTTACATTCACATGACACTTTATAAATTATTCCACTTTCTGTGTATATATTTTTTTCTTGCTGTTTGATATTTGGGTGTATTTTTTTATTTTCTTGTCCAGGTCTGGTATATTTTTATATTGAATTTATTGCTCACTCTTTGGATTTTTTTCAAAAAGACCTTTATGATAAGGCAATTTTTTAGTGAAGTACGGTTTTTGTTTTGTTTCATTTGATTTATCTACTTTTTCGTTTTTTATTTTTTGTTTACAGTGAAAGTGGAATAATTTACAAAGTATCGTGTGAATGTAAAAAACCATATATTGGAGAAACAGGAAGAACACTAGAAACAAGAATAAAAGAACACATAGATGAAATAAAAAACAAACAAAATAAAACAGGACTGGACAGACAAATAGAAAAATTAATCATAAAATAGACTTCAACACAACAACAATAATTAAAAAAGAAAAAAAATGCATTCATAAGAAAAGCAGAAGGATTATTAATACAATCAACAGATGGTGCCATGAACGATATGCTGGTTATTGGTTACCTATAATACTATAAAAGAAAGAAAGTTCCAAGAATACTGTAACCTCCTTGGAAGATGATCCCAGTCAGGGGTCGAAATATTAGGAAAGCTACTCACAAGTAAGTGAATCCTGGTCTTAAGTTTTTTAAATTATAAAAGGTACCCCGTCAAAATAGCCCAAGACTAAATAGCCCCGAAAAAAAAAAAAGCCCCGACAAAATAGCCTATTCTAAAATAGCCCAAGACTAAATAGCCCCGACAAAATAGCCTATTCTAAAATAGCCCAAGACTAAATAGCCCCGAAGAAATAGCTTAGCCTATTTAAAATCCAAAGTAAAAATCCAACTTGCGCGTCGGAAAACGCTCGTAATATGTCTTCCTATACTTTGGTAAAATGAAGGTAACTTTGCAACAAGTTGCGTTGAGTGCATCTATAATTAGAAATATTATAGTAACAAATGAGTCACATGACAGGCACATGGCTCACCGGTGGGCGGAGCCATGTGATTTAGTTTTAGTATTAAAACCAATGCTTCTAGTTTAGGTTCTAGTTTTAGTTTTTTGTTCGCACGTGGCGCACTTGTGTCTTGCGGGAGTCGTTGCAAGAGATCTCTAACAGAAATAAGTAAGTTACTCTAATATCTATTTTACCAGATGCGTTTATTTATTGATATAATATAGAACTATTTAATAGATATTAACTGATAATCCGTTATTATTTGTGTTTTGCAAGAAAAATGGAGAAAATCTCGTCGCAAAAAGGAAAAGATCTGCTGCTGAAAGATGGTCATCGATATCGCAAGGCTAGGGAAAACCGGGATGAAAGTACATCGTGGAGGTGTGTAGTTCCGACTTGTAAAGGGCGTCTAAGAACATTGGGTGCTGACTTCCGGGTCGTGACGGAACACAACCATGCGCCAAATCCAGCTAAAAATCAGGCATTGAAATGCGTTTCTGAAATGAAACATAGAGCACAGAGTGCTGTGGAGAAGCCTAGGCAAATATATCAAGCCTGCACAAGTGGAATATCTTTGGAAGCATCGATTCAGCTTCCAAATTATATTGCCTCCCAGAGAGCAATAGAACGTATACGAAAAAAAAACGAATCTTCCATATCCAAATCCTGCAAGTGTTGCCAATATTGCAATTCCAGTTCATCTTCAAAGTACAACAAGAAACGAAAATTTTATTCTGTGGGATTCTGGAGAAAACGATCCTGATCGAATTCTAATGTTCGGCACTGAGGAAAATTTGAGAATATTGGAACAGAATCATCATTGGTTTGTTGATGGCACGTTTAAAATATCACCTGAACTGTTTTTTCAATTATTCACGATACACGGACTAATAGAAAAGTGTTGTATTCCACTGATATTATGTATTGTTAAGAAATAAAAGTGAAGCAATATATGTTCGCGTATTTCAGAAACTATTACAGTTGAAGGAAACTTTAAATCCAACAAGTGTGTTAAGTGATTACGAAAAAGCGGTTCAAAACGCCGTGCAACAAGTTTTCAATAACACAGAAGTTGTTGGCTGTTTGTTTCATTTGGGACAGTGCTTATGGCGAAAAGTGCAAGAACTGAATTTAGCGGAACTTTATGTAAATAATGAAAATGTGCGTGCTTATATAAAAATGTTGTTTGCGTTGAGTTTTGTACCGGTACATGATGTTATAGGAGTATTTGAAGAATTAATTGAAAAATGCCCAAACGAACTAGACCCCATTATCGATTACTGGGAAGATACATATATAGGACGAATAAGACGCAATCGCCAAGCACAACCACGATTTGCAATACATATATGGAATGTTCATGAGCGCGTTGTCAATGGTCTTCCGAGGACAAATAATTCGGTAGAAGGGTGCCATAGGGCATTCCAGCAAACTGTAGATTGCCATCATCCATCTGTCTACAAACTCATCGACCATTTCCGAAAAGAGCAGGATATGGTAGAAATCCGCTTAACCCGTCTTGCTGCAGGTATTCGCAACCTAGATGCTAGCAAAACTAAATATATGCAACTGAATCGACGCCTGGAAGCATTAGTGGAAAATTATGCAACTATGGAACATATGGACTTTCTTCGTGGCATTTCACATAACCTTGAAATGTAATTTTTGTAAAGAATGTGGCAAGGAACACAAACCTTAAAGACTTGTAAAGAATTACCAAACCATATTTAGAATTTTTATTTATGTCTGTATACAATTTTTAAAATGCGAAATTTAGAATTTAAATAGGCTAAGCTATTTCTCCGGGGCTATTTTGTCGGGGCTATTTTAGTCTTGGGCTATTTTAGAACAGGCTATTTTGTCGGGGCTGTTTTGTCTTGAGCTATTTTGACGGGTCACGATTATAAAACACTAACTATTCTAAGACAGCCATGAATACAATTATTACACTTTTTAAGTTTAAGTTGCAAGACACTTTTAATAAGGTAATGGTCAAATTCAATTTTGGCTCACCTATATGACCTCATATTCCTAACAGAACTATCCCATTTGCTGTTAATTAATATTTAATCAATCATATTCGTATGCAGCCCATCTGGTGAAACCCATGTGTACTTAGGTATGTCGCAGTGTTTGTTATAAGTATTAGTTTTTCTCAAACCATTAAGTTTGCTTACCTGTAGAAGACGTTGCCCATTGCCATTGCCAATACCAAAAGGACCTATTACTCCTCCCCAAAGATCAGAGTCAGTACCAACTTTGGCATTGAAATCACCTTTAGCAAGGGTAATATCTCCTTTCTTGACAGAATTCAAAGTATCCTGAAGTTGTTTGTAAAACTATCTTTCTCATTCTCATTGGCATCCTCAGTGGGGGCATAACAACAGATAACATTCAAGTCTTTAATGTTTTCTAAAACTTAGCTGTAAGAAACCTTTCATTAATGCACTCATATCCTAGAAGAGTATCATTATCATGTCTGCTGAGAAGCAAACCAACACCTAGGAGAAGCTTCCTATCATCCCTCCCTTAAAAGAGAATTTTAAAATTATTTTTAAGTATCTGACCTTTACCTGTCCATCTGGTCTCTTGCAAACCAAGAAAATCAAGGTTATAACAATGGAATTCTTGCGTGAGGACATCAAGAGAATAATCTCTGTGCAGAACCCTCACATTCCAACTACTTATGGGGAGGAATGAAGTAGGATGTTTAAAGAAGCTATGTATGTTGAGAGAGGAAATGGCAACAGTATCGAACAGCCCCCTAATCTCAAGCATGGAACAAAGACCCATTCCCCATTACTAAAAGCTGAAGCCATCTGCACTGGAAGACTTCCTCCAATGTAGGATTGACAATGCCTGTAGAAACAAGAGTTCAGGTAACTGCAATGGCCTCTGATCAAGATTATCCCCCAGCTGAAAAATCATATCCTGTGAATCTACTCATTTGAGGGCTGTGAACCCACAAGCAAACAGAAAACACAGCAGGTTTTCCCTCAACAGAAGCCCACCAATGCAGCAAATTCAGAATCCATAATCAAGTCAGAGCCATTATTCTGCTCAGGTTATTCTCCTATTGGTTCTACTCCTATTGTTTGTAATGAATTAAATGCTATTTCTTTTAGTATGTAATGTAAATTATTTTATTCATTAGTTGTTTCACAATGAGGCTGAGAAGTTGAGTTGCATTTTTTGAGAAAAAAATCCGACACTTTAAGGGTTAAACTTGACTTCATCTTGGTAGGGCATGTCCTTATGTGAGGTCTGTAAAAGCTAGGATTAGCTTCTAGGATTCTTCTTTCTCTTAAGTACTACAAATGAAAACAAAAAAAAGTTCAATGCAACTACAGCAAAAAAGAACTGCATGTAATAGCTTTTCAATATTTGGTGATATTTTAACGAATATTTTTGAAATTGCAAAAACATTCCAGAAGTCCAGTTTCCTTACCAGAAACATTGTCTTTAATGAATTTTTACAATATCCTACAACCGGAATTAGTGACAATTTTATATGTATGCTGTATAATTTTTACCTATATTTCAATACCTATATATCAATATTATCCTGTATATATTTTACCTATATATCAATAGGTTTGACTTACCAGTAGATGGCTCTTCTGCTTGTGTAGCTAATACTAAAGCATTTCCTAGTGTACATCCTTCATTCCAAACTTTGAAATGTAAAGGTTCCAGCTGATGACTGTACCATTTAGGTTTATCACCAACCAGAGTTGGATCAAAGACACCTAAAATCAAAAGGAAGTTAATAGAATTGAAATTTGAATGATACAAAACTGCATAGTCTTAACTACCAAATAAAGTGAGTGATGTGGCAATATCACACTAAGCTGCTGAATCTATGGAGGAGAAGAGGCCATGCCCCCCCCCCCCCCCCTAAATGCTAGTAACAGCATGGAGGTGGAAAATATATTGGAGGAGGAAAATAATTAAGCATAAGTATATTTCATACACTTTAAGAATTTTTTTTTAATTAATGCTAAAATGAAGGGAAAACTTTAATGCTGGAACAATGATCCAGTCTCATGCTGTCCCCCCCTCCCCAATCTTCATTTTTTTTCTGGCTTAATCTCATTACTTGTCCCCCTTCCCTCCTTATTTTTTTTCTAGATCCAGACCTGTACAATAATAAATTAAAACTGTAACATATTTGTATAATAACATAACTGTAATACTAATTCTATGATGCAGTACACTAAAACTGGGTGAGCAATTTACAATCCTTATAATTGTTTTGGTCTCCATCATTATTGGCAAGGTTTTATTTTTTCTTCAAATGTTAATATATATTTCAGTAACTTGAAAATACTTTATTTTTATACCTATATCAATACTTATCCTTTAGCTTATTAATATCTCCATATATTGTTTTAGTAGTGTTTTTTCATATTTAAATTTTCTTAGCAATCTCAGTGGCTGAAAGCACATTTAGCTACAGAAGGCCTGGCTTTCAGTTTTGAACAGGAATGAATGCTATGTTCTGGTGTATTTCATCTTTCATATAAAATCTTGCTTTCCTTAGAGGCCTTCACTATGACACACAGGTTTAAAATCAGACTTCTATGAAATGTGAGTTGTCTGAGGTGAATTTTTATGCTTTATTACATTTCTTTAATATTAATAATGAACTTGTAGAATGCACAATAAGATTAGCCATTATAGTATCAGGTTTCTGACACTGAACTTACTCTGGTGGCTGAATTAGTTCTGTTGTTTTCAGAAAGTAAACAACTTTGAAATTTTATCTTGAAGTAACTAACAAATAAAAGCAAATTATGTTATATACCCCCCCAAAAAAGAGCAAAAATTAAAAATAAATATATTAATAAAACTAAGTGACATTTTTAATGGCAAAATTTCAATATATATTTTTAATTTCAGTAAAAATAGTAATTTTGCTGTTCTTTCTAAAGTATTTTATTATTCCAGTATAAATAGTTCATTATTACTTAAACTTTTTATTTCTTTTGCTGTTCGAATTTTTTTGTCATTTATACAAATAAAACATAATGTATATGCTTATATTTGTGGCAATTAGCAAACTGTAAAACTACAGAGTAGTGCTACAAATATCTATTTTACTTTAAAAACATAATTTAAATAAAAAGTGAAAAAAATATTTTAAAAAATGTTAAAAAAATTAAAACACAGAAACAGCAATTAATGCTTATGATGACTTATGCAGGTGAGTGTGCTTGTTACAAGCATAAAGAGAATAATTTTTAAATTTATTATCTTTTTTAAGTGGAATCAATAGGTAAAAATTTTATATCATAGTTAAAAAAATTTGATATTTGATTAGGAAAAGTTTAAAAAATTGTAGATCTCTGTTCAACAACAACATAACCTAAAATTGAGATATCATTTCCAGCTCACTAGAATTTGAAACGCAAAATGAGAAATCAACTTCTGATACTCCAAGTATTAAATTTTCCAAATGTGACCTGATATTAGAAGAGGTTGCTAAATCTATAAGTTACATAAATGAAATTTTTATAGTGCAATAATTTGCATTAGCATAAAAAAATAAGATATAAGAATTCTTTTGTGCTAATGAATATTTAATACATATGATATTTTCTGGTCAATTATACTGACATGCTCCTGTTAACCTATTTGGAAAACAGCTGCTTGAGGAATACATAATTCTTATGGAAATAAACTTTTATATTTTTTAAAAACTAAAATGCTTTTAAAAATCATTGTCAGAAAAATGTTTTATGCTTGCAATGTTGGTTTTATATGGTCCAGATATTTGAAAATATCTGATTTCGATTATGCTGACAATTCTGATTATGATTATGCTGACCCTTCTGGCAAATTTCTATTAGATTATGCTGACCCTTCTGGCAAATGATGCTAGTGAGAATGATAATAAAGTGGGTTAGTGATAAACAGAGTGAAAACTAAAGTGATGAAAATTGGTCAGGCAGATGGCTAACCTTTTTTTATAGATATAGTTAGTAGCAGATACCAATAGGATTGGAAAGGTTGCTGTCCATCAGATGGAATGTTAAACCATGGATGAGGGTGGACAATGTGTGAGGGAGAGCTATATCCTGTGCATGTTAAAGAAAATGCTGGATGGCCCTGAAGGAAGGCTACCATGTCTCTCAACAGCTGTCCAGTGGGTCCCTTCCCCCAGCCTTCTCTGAGCCTACAGAGTCCTTATGACATTGCCATTTAGTCCATTGTGTGCATTGAGGTAAAACAGCCCAATAAAATCTATCAAATTTATCCAAATCTCGATTTTCAATAATATTTATCATTCAGAGCTATGGAAGCTAAAATGTTTAACAGCATTACTAGTTATAAGAATTTACCTGAAAAGTTAATTAAAGCAGAAATAATAACTATTGTGACAAACTGTTTATGAAAATAAATCCAATTTTAGAAGTTTGCATAATAATTCTTTTAGTTTTGCCAAATTTTGAGAAAAAGTACAGGACAAGTGGTGTTAGATTCCAGCAGTAATAACTCTTTAAATATGAAACAAATATAGTTGAAAATTGAGATTTACTGAGTTGTGTTGGGTTTTTTACCTCTGAGCTGCACTTTTTTGCACACCATGGGCTAAATGGCCAGGTCACAAGGACCCCGAAGGCTCAGAGAAGGTTGGGGGAGGGGACCCACTGGAACAGTTGTTGGGAGACAGAGGTAGCTTCTTCATCAGGGCCATCCATCGTGATCTTTAACATGCACAGGGTATGGCTCTCCCACACACAGGGCCATGGCTTAACATCCCATCCGATGGACAGCGAACCTTTCCAAGCCCATTGGTGTCCCCTATTGACTGTGGACAGGGGAGGGAGTTTTGCAGAGATAAGTCTCAACGTTGACCCAGCTGGGACTAGAACTTGGGAACCGCAGATTACGAGCCTGGTGCACTACCAACTGAGCCACCCCCGCCCCAAGAGATTTATAGAGATTTGAGTGATATCTTCAATTTATCTCCCACAACATTTTTCCATAAAATATTTATTTGCAAAGTTAGGAAGCAATGAATATGGTTTCCAATACATTTTCTGATACATGTTGGAGGATAGTGTAAATGTATGTTTATCTATAAGATACAGGGGTTTATCAAAATAATGGAAACATGTACTGTTTGTGGAGAACATTTTATTAATAAGCTATAGGCACACCTCGGGCATTCAGAACAGATGCAATTTGATATGAAACAGACTTATATAAGTCATGCACATATGGTAATGGAATGTGGGACCACTCTTCCTGTAAAATACAGCCCAACTGTGCCAGTGATGCTGGAGGTGGAAAGTGTGATCTGAGCTTGCACTCCAGATATTGCCACAAATTTTCAATAATATTGAGGTCTGAAAATTGAGGTGGCCACAGTAGCTGCTGTACCTCATCCTCATGCTCTACAAACTACAACTTGACATGTTTCCCACAATGCACAGGTGCATTATCCACTTGAAACCAGAGCGGTCATTAGGGAACAATGCCTGCAACATTGTGTGCAGGTGGTCCCCGAGAATGGATTCGTACATTGCAGAATAGCTAATGGCCCTAAGGAATGCCATGATATGGCACCCCACAACATCAGGGATCCACCTCCATGCTTCACAGTCAGAACCAAACAGTTGGGGTGGTATGCTTCTGCAGGTTTTCGCCAGACGTACACTCTACCAGTGGTGGGAAACAATGTTAGCACGATTCATCAGACCAGATGATAGTTGCCAGTCTTTAGCATCCCAGTTTTTATGCACTTTGCACCACCTTACATGTTGTGTTGCATTGATGTTGGTAATCAGAGGTTTGTGGATTGCAGCGTGGCCATAAATACCAGCATGAATTGTTATGACGAAAAAGGGATCATTCCGACTGGTGTTAAATATAAGGTATCCCATGCCTCTGCTATTTGCTAGTCATGGTCTTGTGCTTCTGTTGTACAATCCTTGCCAACAACAATCCATTTGTACAATTTGTGTGGTGCCCACAATTTGCAAAATTGAAAATTGTGGGCACCACACAACAACAGATGCAATTAGATATGGAAATATTATAGATTTCGATATTCTCTTAGGCTGAATTGAACAAATATCCATGTTCTTGAAGTTTTTGGAATTTGCATTTAGAAGCAATGCCCTGTCCTTTTTGATAGGTAGTCATAATCTTCAATACAGTTCCTCATGTTATACCTACTATTTCTGCCTTTATGGTTACTGAAGTTCCTGCAAGACATGCACCAATGATCACACCTTCTTGGAGGTCACCGAGATCTGACATTGTTAGCAATTACACCACAACAGCTGTTTCACCCATGTCTGTGGCACTGCTAAATGATAGCTGACATCATACTTCTCCCCTTTATATACTTAACATCGCAGGTGATGTTGCCCCTGTGATATACATACGCTGCATTGCATGTACTCCAGTCACAGTCAGTGTTTCCATTATTTTGATAAACTCCTGTATGATGCATATTTGAGTGTTTCCCCTGTGTCATTTCATGGGATGATTCATCATCACCATGAAATGACACTAACACTGGTAGTACTGTATTTGCCTTTTGTAAATGTGATCATTCACTTTATTTGGAATGATGCCTACACCGATGGACAACCCTATGCAGTACAAAAAGTGTACCACCCTGGACTTAGGAATATTTTATATATGTATTGGTAAATTAAATTCAATTGTGGTGTTCAAAAATCCACCTTTGAACAAAATCAATTTCTTTTTGCCCTCTACATGGACAAAATCTTGCAGGCAATCACCTATACCATTTTGCAATGTCATTGTTTAAATGCCGGTGTTGAAAAGTTACAGTACTATCAAACTGTAATGAAAATATTTGAACATTCTGACTATATTGAAAGTGAACTCAAACAAAAAATACTTCTAATGAAAGATTATTGTGGTACTCTAAGTAGATGTGACAGTTTCAAATATGACACAGTGCAAAATAAGAAGTTCAAAATTAGTATCTCTCTGTCTTGTAAATGCCACAATAAGTTGTAAGCAGTGGTTGTGTGGCAATGCTGTCACATCAGTAACATTACTGGACCAGATAAATGTGGCAATATATAACACTTAGGGGTTAATGCAAATAAAATATATGAAATATTTATTTAAATTTATTGATAAACTAACTAATTAGCAAAGCTCATTAAATTATATCTTAGGCTGAATTGAACAAATAGCCATGTTCTTGAATTTGGCAACTATAGCTTTTATTTCCACACTTTAATCAAACAACAATGCTGTTGAAACACTTTGTCCGAGTCATAAATCAAAATCTATTCTTCCAAAGACAAAGGAATGCAAGATGGGCAGAAACAGCTAGGCCAAGCGTGTCCAACCTTTTGACTTCCCTGGGCCACAATGAGTGAAGATTTAACTTCCCTGGGCCACATTGAGTGAAGATGAATTGTTTTGGGCTGCACATAAAATATATAATATAGTTAATGTATATGAATAAAAAAACTTCATTTATTTTCTTATGTTTTTTATTATAAAATTAAAAAAGGGCAACATAAAACTAGTGGGATATCAAAAACTTGCTGAAAGTCTGAAAGTCACATAATCATGTTGAAAGCTTATGTCATAAACACGTAAACTTTACGATTTTGTGGGCTGCATTACTAGCTGTCCAGGGCTGCAACGGCCCGCGAGTTGGACATGCCTGAGCTAGGCTATATTATCATTCCACACTTTGTACAATAGATCAATTTTCATTATTATTAGCACTTCTCACATATTTTAAGTATCCTTTCCCATTTGATCTTTTTTTGTGTGAAATTATATTAAAAAAAATTGTCCATTTCCACCACTTTCAAATATGTAATGGACTCTTTCATTGGCAGTTTTTATTCAAAATTTCTGGTTGATTTTTCTTTCTGTTTCAATTCTATTCTTTGGAAAACCTAACCTTTAGTTCTACAACATTTTAATCAGACATCAATCTTATGGAGATGTACTGATGAGGATTTGCTAAAATTTATATTTTAAATTATTTTAAAATAACGCAAAAATTTTCCCTTCCCGAAATCAACACCATTCATGAGGCTCTAAAACTCGTCACCGAAAACAACTATTTCCAGTTCGGCAACCAAATCTGCAGGCAGGACTCAGGGGCCCCCATGGGCTCACCCCTTTCCGGTATCCTATTCGAAATTGTCCTTCAAGATCTTGAAACAAAATTATTCAACTCAGCAGCAATTTTACCCTTCTTCTGGTGTCACTATGTCGACGATATATTTTTAATTCGGAATGGTAGCAATGAGCAATTAAACAGCCTCATTGACTCTGCCAACAATATATATCCCACGATATGCTTTACGAAGGAGGAGGAGAATAGAAGTGCCATCCCCTATTTAGATATTTTCATCCAAAAAGATGACACAGGAGTCTTGACGACATCGGTATACTGGAAGCCTACCTACGTCCTTTCTGTCATACGTGCAGCCTCATGCGCCCCATGGGTGTACAAAATTGCAGCCTTCCGTTCCCTCACACATAGGGCTTTCGCCATGTCTTCAAATGAGCAACTGCTTGAAGAAGAAATTTTAAACATCCATTCCATCGCTGCTTCCCATGGCTACAACTCAACAGCAATAGGCAAAGTTATCAGCAAATATAAAAACGAAAACAGAAGAGATTCGGCTCTCCTCCCAATCACCGACCCCGAACGTACTACTTTTGCGGAACCTATTTCTTACGTTCCTGTCCTATGTGAATCGGTCCACAAATTACCCAGAGCCCATAATATCAAAATTGTTTTCAGCCCAGCTCCAGATTTGAAGAAATTAGTCAAAAGAGACAGGGACAAATATAGCCTACTTCAAAAATCGGGCGTATACCGATTTCCCCTACAGTTGACGGATAATTACGTTGTGTACTACATCGGCAAAACCATTCACTCTTTACATGAAAGGTTTGCGGAGCACCAAACTGATGTCAGCCAAAAGAAGCTAATGACGCTGCCTCTGAGCTAGCAGTGCAACACACGGCAACAATAGACTGGGAGCAAGCCACACTTCTTGCGCGTGCATCCACTTTCTACGGAACCATAGTCCGCGAGGCTATTGGAATAATGACCTCGTCCGTCCCCACCTGCAACCGAGACACTGGAATCACCCTTCACGACATGTGGAAAGAAGCTCTTTGTCTAAACAGACCTAACATCAGTACATAGCATCACTTCACTGAAGACGGAGCGCTGTCTTTGCTCCGAAAAGCTTCTGAGAGTTTTCTCCTAAGAACTTTCAACATCAAATAGTTTGAAGGATAAACTCTAAAATTTTATTGCTCAATGACAGAGAATTTTAAATTATTTTAAATTAATTTTTGAGCAAGATCTTTTTAATTGTATACTTATTTTAAATTATTTTGCAATAGGATATATATAGCATGTAAACATAATAGGATCCATGTTATAATGTGAATAAATCATTACAAAAAGCTAGCTTACCAGTATGTACTCTGAGAAAGGCAACATTTGTTGGGGACAATGACCATTCAGCAAAAAACTCAACAGCCTAAAATAATGACAAAGTTATGTTAAAAAAATGAAAGCAAACTTTTCCCAATATTTAAAACAGGAGTTTTGCCAATCCATGGGACGCAAACCCACATCTCTTCAGATTAGTGCCATTTTCGTGTCCCACAGATTGGCAAAACTAATTTTTTCTATAAAAGTAATTTAATTAATTATTTATGACATGAAGTGCATACACATAAAAAGCTTTAATAATACTTATGGTTATGTGCTTAATTACAGTGCAACTTTTTCAACAACTTTCAGCTTTTCATGCAAACATACCTCTAAAGAATTTTCCTATATTTACATTGTTAAAATATTTTGGATATTCTAAAACAATAAATATCTAAATCCATGACCAATTATTGATTGCAGACAGCTCTGAATTAATACATATATGAATAATAAAACTTCACTTATTTTCTTATGTTTTTTATTATAAAATTAAAAAAAGTGAAGTGATGGTTCATCCATTCACTTTTACTTTCCCTTAACCAGTTTTACTTTATTTACATTAAAATTATTATTTTAGGGCCTTATATTTCAGTTGAATTATCATTTCTCCACGCCTGTACCATAAGAGCAGTTGCACATGCGCAACTCCGATTTTTCATTGACAGCCACTAATGCACACTGAAGGACACACCCCATTATGTAATAGCTAATGCGAGATCCCTAGTGATGATGCACAGAACCGGCCAGGTCTAACACCTAATGTCTGACCCGCATTCTCGTAGCGCAGGCCGTTAATACCTTTCAAAAGAGATATTCTCTTTTGGAAGGGAACGGAAGGGGAGGGCTACCAGTTCAGTATGGCCTACTGATCTGGTCATCTATGGCCACTCTTTTCTTTTTTTTCAACCCTGCTGAGGAGTGGTCAACTTCACAGGGTCCTGGTGCTGACCATTTATACCTACTAGACTGGACTTGTTTATAGATTTGAGCTTGATTATGGATCCTGGACTTGCTGCACTGGTGGGCCTCTGTTGAGAGAGAATCTGCCGCTGTGATTTCTGTTTGCTTCTGGGTTGCCAGCCCTAAATGAACAGAGGCATGGGATACCTTATATCAGCTGGTGGATAATCCTAATCAGAGGCCATCACAGATACCTAAACCTTACTTAGCTAGTTGAGCATCAAGCCTAAACTGGAATAATGTGTCTCAGGCAGGCCATGTGGCTGTTGAAAAAGTCCACTTGAAAAGGTGGTGCCTGAAGTTCCTACCAGCATTGGTGACTTCAGCCTTTAGTGGAGGAGGAACAGGTCTTTGCCCTATGCCTGTGATCAGGGGGCCGTTTGATATTGTTGGCCCTACCTATCTCAATAAACCCACTTTCTTTCAAAATCCTACTAATCATTTTCTCTCTGCAGGAACGTGGAATATGAGGACATTATATATTTATCCTTATTATTTATTCTCTTGATGTCCTCACGCAGGAATTCCAGCCCTATAACCTAGATATTCTAGGCTTGCAAGAGACCAGATGGACAGGTAAAGGTGAGATACTTAAAAATAATTTTAAATATTTCTTTACAGGGAGGGAGGATGGAAAGCATCACCAAGGCGTGGGTCTGCTGCTCAGCAGACATGCTAGTGATGCTCTTCTAGGATATGAGTGCATTAATGAAAGGTTTCTTACAGCAAAATTTCAGACAAGCATTAAAGACTTGAATGTTATCTGCTGTTATGCTCCCAATGAGGATGCCAATAAGTATGAGGAGGATAGGTTTTACAGACAACTTCAGGATATTTTGAATTCTGTCAAGAAAGGAGATATTACCCTTGTTCTAGGTGACTTCAATGCCAAAGTTGGTACTGACTCTGACCTTTGGGGAGGGGTGATAGGCCCTTTTGGTATTGGTAGCTGCAATGGCAATGGGCAACGTCTCCTACAGGTAAGTAAACTCAATGGATTCAGAATAACTAACACTTATTACAAACACCGCGACATACATAAGTACACATGGGTTCCACCTGATGGGCTGCATAAGAATATGATTGATTATATATTAATTAACAGCAAATGGGCTAGTTCTGTTAGGAATACCAGGGCATATAGGAGAGCTGAAATTGGATCTGACCATTACCTTGTTAAAAGTGATTTGCAACTTAAACTTAAAAAATATTGTACTAAAGTTAAAAAATTTACCTTTAATACTGAAAATCTGAAAGACCCAATTATAGCTAAAGCTTACCTTGATAAGTTACTTAGTCATTATGACAGTCATGGTTTGCTTACTACTGAAGTTGAGGAAGAATGGGGCCATTTTAAACAGGCTTTTTTGGACACTAACAGTACTCTTTTAGGAAAAAAGAAGCAGAGGAGGCAGAATTATCTGAGTGATAAGGCACTTGAGCTTATTTTGGAAAGAAAGAACTGCAGGAATGTCTTTAATCAATACCCTACTGGTCTTAATAGAAAGCATTACATAGAACTTGATAAACGTGTAAAGGATCAGTTAGTTGCTGATAAGAATATTTGGCTTGATGGCTTGGCTCACAAAGTCGAGGAAGCAGTTAGACAGCACAACAGCAGAGAGCTGTACCAGATAGTTAATGTTTTATGTGGTAGAAAACGGACAGGCATACAAGGATTGAAGGATAAACAAGGTAAGGTTATAGAAGGTGAGAATTCTGTCATGGCTAGGTGGGCTGAGCATTTCAGTGATATTCTAAACAATGTAGTTAGTTCTACTCCCATTATTTGCAATGATGATAGATGCATTGGTGGCTTTAATGTTGGCCCTATAACACAATCTGAAGCTATTTTGGCTATTTCTAAACTTACACTTCATAAATCCCCAGGGGTAAATGAAATTACTACAGAAATGCTTAGAGCTGGTAATATTTCGGTTACCACTTGGATGATTGAAATTTTGAATATCTTTAATGATAAATGCATGGTTTCTAAAGATTTTACCAGAGCTATTATTGTCCCTATTTTGAAAAAAAGTGATCGTAGTTCTTGTGATAACTATAGGGGTATCAGCCTACTCTCTTTCCAGGTAAAGTTCTTTCCATGATTGTGCTTAATAGAATTAAGAATCTGGTTGACAGGCAATTGCGTGATGAGCAATGTGGATTCAGAAGTGGTAGGGGATGTTTGGATCAGATAATTTCACTTAGGCAGATTCTTGAGAAATGTTTAGAGTTTTAGAAACCTTTGGTTGCTAGCTTTGTTGATTTCAAAAAAGCTTTCAACTCTGTTGATTGACATAATTTGTGGTTGATTGTAAGAACATATGGTATACAAGACAAGTTAGTTAACATAATGAAAGCTCTCTATAATAACACTGAGTCGTGTGTGAGAGTTGGTAAGGTTTGTAGCAATTGGTTTAGTATTACTTCTGGTGTTTGACAAGGGTGCATTTTGTCTCCTTTTCTCTTTAGCTTGGTTATTGATTATGTTATGCGAAATTCACTTCAAGGGAAAGATTTTGGCCTTAAATGGGCTGGAGATACAAAAATTTCTGATGTAGATTATGTTGATGATTTAGCCCTTTTGGCAAATGATGTTGATGAGATGAACTCTTTCATTCGAGCTGTTGATGAAACTGGTAGTAGAGTAGGTTTGGTTATAAACAGAGAGAAAACTATAATGATGAAAATTGGTCAGGCAGGCTGTGATTCAGTTAATCTGAAGGGTTGCAATCTTGAACAGGTGTCACAGTTTAATTATTTTGTGAGCTATGGTAACAGATACTGGTGATGTGCAGCATGAGATTAACAGATGAATAGGGATTGCTGCCGGGACTTTTAAGAATCTATGGAGAGTGTGGAGAAATAGGCGTATACACCTAAAGACTAAAATTAGACTGTATAATGGTTTGGTTCTTTCTAGGGTTAGTTATGGTAGTGAAACTTGGATGCTTTATAAACAAGATAACAGGAAACTAGATACTTTTGATTCTAGATGCTTATGCAGTATCTTAGGCATTAGATGGTTCAACTTTGTAACTAATGACGAGGTTACGCAAAGGAGTCGGAACCTCCTTTAAGCAGCATATTGTGCAGAGAGAGACTCCGTTGGTTTGGCCATGTTGCCCTTATGGATAATTATATATTGGCGAATAGGGTTATGAACAGTGTGCCTAGAGGTCTCAGAAGAAGGGTGAGACCTAGGATGTGGTGGACAGACAATGTCAAACATGACCTTGTTAGAATTGGTGTGCAGTGGCTGGATGCAGCAGAGGTAGCTCAGGACAGATAGGCTTGGAGAATTCAACTGCATGGTCTGGTTGGACCTCTATAGCCCATGGCTGCTTGATGATGATGATGATGATGAATACGAGATCATCATATTATGCAAATGTGACTTCTGCCAGCACACTACACATATGCCAGTTTGCACGGCAGATATATAGTAAGTGATATTAGGTCACAGACATTAGAAAAGTCAATTGAGTGAACAGTTGAACAGTTAGTGAAGAAGTTATTTACCATGAGAAGTTTTTATTTTTATTTTACAAAGAGTTGCTTTTATGATGAAAAAATTCTTGGAGGGTTTAGATTTTTTGAATAAACATTATTTGTTTTATGAAATAATTCTGACTTCTTACTTTTTCTCTTGAGTAGAGTTTATTAAGATTTGAATAAAGTTTAAAGTGACAATCAATAAATTCTTTTCTGCAGTAACACCACTAATAATAAGAAAAGAACCCTCATTTAATTGGCAAGAGAAATTGCCTAGCTATCTGACAAACTTAAGCATACATTTTGGAACATTACACATAATAAATATTAATGTTAGAATTGCCTATTACCTAAAATTTATTCTGTTGAGAACTATGCAAAGGCTTGATTGGGAAAAGACTGCTATTTCTGTAATTGTCATAAGGACTGCAGTCACTTTTCTTGAAAATAAATTTTATTATACCACTAAAAATAAGGGCTACAATCACTTTTCTTGTAAATATGTTTTATTATACCAGTGAAGTTTTTTCCATCAGAAAATATTTAATATCCAAACAACCATGTAATAAATTTCTTCATAATTATGATTCAAAAGAGCTCAGCATTTCATTATGAATTAAAATTATTCTAACTCTGGTGGTTTGTATAGCTCTGATTTTGAAATCACTAGAATAACTTTAGTTTTGTGACATAGGACTATATTAACCCTGTAAAGCCAAAGAAATCTAGAAAAAGGTACAGGGTAGTAAATATAAAGAAATAGCACTATTTGGACTAGTCCAATTCAAATTTCAGCTCTTTGGGCTGTTATTGGTTTTAAAGAGTTAAAACAGAAAAATTATTTTGCTTACTGTAAACAATGAGAGCAGAATTATCAATAATTATTCATAACTACTTTAAAATTTTAAAAATGCTTCATCCACTTTGCCCTGATGAAATTTATATCTGCAGTTAAAGTTGTCTTTATCCTTCAAGCATTACACAACATTTTTCCCAATTCTCAAAACAAACATTATTATTATATATTATTATTTGACAATTCCTATTATTGTGCTCTCTAGTGCCTATTTTCCTGCTCTACCTACCAAATCAAAATGTTATATCTGTTATATCTTACTTTTCAAACATTCAAAATTCTTATTAACCCTTACTGTGCCACAACCTGATGAATCACTTTCATCTTTCCCATTCTAGTGGTTGGAGACTGAAGCTACCATAGTACAAGGTTGTAAAAAAAAATTTTTTTTGAATAGAAATCTGAAAACTGTTTCTAATTAAATATCAAAAATAACATTTAAATCTATGATATAAAGTTTTTCCTGTTGATTCCGCCTGAAAAAATTATGATAAAGTTTAAAAATAAATCTATTTGATCAGTGCACATTTCAGTCACCTTCAGCCACTGCAAAACAGCATCCAGTAATGTCGATTCAGTTCGTGCTCTATTTTGCCATACCATGCTTAGATTATCGATCGGTTGTGTTTCCCACTCTTTTCTGCTATTTATAGCTCTACTAGAGTTGTAATGCTTTCTAAACTTTTAACCTAAGGATGTTGATTTTTTTTTACTACTGGATTTTGCGTCATCCAGGAACTACACACATCAGTTTTTGATCAATATTTTAGCAGTCTTTCGACTTTAAAGACTTTTTTATTTACTTCAATGCTTCTAAAATTATTTTTTTTGCTTCTCAAATGGATACTGTGATTATAAATTAGAAATATAGATTATAATTAGAAATGGATACTGTAATTAATTAGAAACAATTGAAAGTGAAACTGTTAATGATCTAAAATGGTGGCAATCAGAGCAAGCATTTGGATTACTCAGAGCGTGATTTTTAAATGGTAGGACTTTATCAATATTTTTAATTACATTTAAAGCATATAAACAAATTAAGGTCAGGTAATTGCAATTTTTAACAGGAAGAAAATTCCTGCCTGAATTTTAGAATTAAACTTTTCTGTAGCAGTTATGCAGCTTTATAATAAAGCAATCGTTCTCAAGTTCACTGCATCAATTCGACTTTAAACGCTTTGAAACAATTTTTTTAATTTTTTTTTCATGGCTCTTTATCACTTTTCTGATATATTTTTCATTTCTTATTTAAATTATCCAGTTTTTAAAGCAAATTAATTTTTTATGACGCTGCTTTACTTAGACTTAGAGTTTGCCAATCATCAAAAGTCTAAGAATATCCATTATGCATTTATGCATAAATGACTAATTTAGAAAAAACGAAATAAATGAAAGATTTAAGCAATAATCGAAATATTATTAACTGTTTATATTAGAATCATAAAATAATACAGAAAAAACGTTAAAAAATATATTTTTGAAATTTTACTAAAATGGGAAAAATACAGTAAAATTTTGCAATGTTTTCAAAAAATGCTTAAAAAATTTAACTTACCATTTGTTTTTCGAATTTTTGCCATTTTATTAAGCACAATTAAATGCTCTTTCTTTTGGTATGTAACATGACATATTTCCATTCATTAGTTACTTCAGGATGAGGTTCGAAATTTGTTTTATTTTCTGAAAATACCTTAAAATATATCTGGCCACCACAGTGAGTTCAGTTTCAGAAATCCGACACTGTAAGGGTCTCTAATACTGTAATTTACAGCTTTTGTTCCTGCATTCCCTTCTGTTATAAATGTCATGCAAGCCTGCTTCCTTTAGACCTAGAACAATATTCCTGAAATGCAGCCTGTTAAAATTTCTTTCTTTTTTTTTAACCCATTAGTCATAAATAACTAAGCAATTTATCAGCAAGCTTTTAAAATTGATATATTAAGCAATGTGGATTCAGAAGTGGTAGGGGATGTGTGGATCATATATTTTCACTTAGGCAGTTTCTTGAGAAATGTTTAGTTTCAGAAACATGTGCTTACTAGCTTTGTTGATTTCTAAAGGCTTTTGACTCTGTTGATCGTCATAATTTATGGTTGATCGTGAGATTGTATGCATACCAGACAAGTTAACATAATGAAAGCTCTCTATAATAACACTGAGTCAATGTGAGAGTTGGTAAGGCTTGTAGAAATTGGTTTAGCATTGCTTCCGACGAAGGTGCATTTTGTCTCCTTTCCTCTTTAGTCTGGTTATTGATTATGTTATGTGAAATTCACTGCAAGGATTTCTGATTTAGATTATGCTGATGATTCAGTCCTTTTGGCAAATGATGTTGATGAGATGAACTCTTTCACTCAAGCTGTTGATGAGATTGGTAGTAGAGTAGGTTTGGTGATAAACAAAGAGAAAACTAAGTGATGAAAATTGTTCAGGAAAACTGTGGTTCAGTTAATCCTAATAGTTCTATTCTTGAGCAGGTGTTTGAGTTTAATTATCTTGGGAGCTATGTAACAGATACTGGTGATGTGCGGCATGAGATTAACAGAAAAATAGGGATTGCTGCCAGGACTTTTAAGAATCTATGGAGAGTGTGAAGCAATAGTTCTATACACTTAAAGACTAAAATTAGGCTGTATAATAGTTTTTTTTTTCTACGTTAGTTATGGTAGTGAAACACGGATCCTTTGTAAGCGAGATAACAGGAAACTTAATACCTTTGATTCTAGATGCTTACACAGTATAACTGAAAAGATTGTGAAAAAGAAAAGATTACTATTTTATTGGATTAGTGATAAGTAAATGCAAAGTGAATTCATAGATAGCAATACCATTTGTGAGAATGCAAATCATTTGTTTTTGAAAAAACATCTTTAATGACCTTAAACATGAATTAGTTCAATTCTTAGGCTGTTCTGAAGACTTAAGGGCAAGCTAGGACTGGTTTGAAAGGTTCAAGCAGAGAGGGGTGACCCATCAAAATAGTCAAACTAAGTAATCCTGCAAGCAGAGAAGTCATATTATATGGTTAATCATAGGGAGCTGCCAGTGAAGATGCTGACACTGTAAAGACTTTTAAGACTGAATTTTCTTTGATGGAGAAGGTAGCACAGTAGTCAACTCTTGATAGCCAAGATTGGAGCCATCATCATCCAGCAACTCTGAAAATTCCTCTATCTGAACCAGGCTTGATCCCCTGGTTATAACAGAATGATACTTTCAAAAAATTAATTCTTAACCTAAGGATTGTTGTACTGTAGTAATTTTATGCTTTATTGATTCTTCTATAACATTTCTATTATTTTTAACCTTTTACCATGATTTGATATTGTTTATTTGCCAAAAATTAGTGCTCAAGTTTTAATAACTGTTTTAAGGTAAAAAATTTAACTTATCATGGTCTTGAAATGAATTACCATTAACATGTATTTGCCAAAATCATTTAATGAATGTTTTCATGGAACATATTAAATTTGTTATGTGGGGGTTCACTGTATTAATATTTCCTTTCTAAGAGAACTAAAAATACCCTGAAGGTTGTTCAGAAAAATATCCTGAAGCTGTTCTCCTTCTCATCAGAATCTTTAATGTGAGAATGGCAGCAAATAACATTGAGATTTAATTTCCATCCAAAATATAGCTGTAACATACTCTTCTTTGGTGAATATTTAGTTTAAAAGAGCATCACTAGCATTCCTTCTATCTCTTCTTTTTCAGTGCTTTCATGTTTCAGGGTTGTCAGTACCAAAAGAAATTTTTCTGATATTTCTTCTGTCTCATCATACATCTTTACCCAGATTCATCCATTTATGGTTTGATGGAATTTGTTCTCAACTCACTTTTCACACTTCTAAATGGAACTCATGTGTGAATTTTTTTCTAAGCCATATTTCTTCATTTTTTTCTTGGCACTTGTTTTCACAAACCCACACATTACATTTTTGTGTTTAGAACCCAGTGAAAATAACTGAACTATCAGAATTTTCTTTGGATAAATCTCTCACCATATATAAGTACCCAAACTGTAAGAAAGTTAACAAGGTGAAAGCACACTCTCAAAAGTAGTTCCATCTAGGTTATTTCTTTTGCCTAAAAGATGCAAAGACTTCATTACATTAAAAAAAATTAACAAGAATGTTACAGATGTGAATAGATGTAAGAGATTATTTCAAAAATAATGGACATTATTAACAGAGATTTCATATTAATGTTATATAATATTTAGATCTGCAGCTTTTTGCAATCATAGTGGTTTAACTTTATGCCCATGATCTTTGCTAATAAAAATGTTAATTTAGCTTTATTCAGCTTTCAAATCAAAATTATTTGATGCATAAAAGCATTTGGCATCAAGCAGAACTGCCAACCTTGCAAGACAAAAAATACAATTTGGAGGAATGAAAAATCTGAGGAAATCAGAGCATTGCAGTTCTGCAGTTTACGGTGCTCAGGCACCATTTTTTAATGCAATGCAATAATGTGTTATGTCTTGACGGAACGCTCAACTTCCAGACTCTTGGCATCAATGAAAAAATTTAATTCTTCCAGAATTATACCAAGTTTTTTAAAATTACTTCTGCAAAAAAACTCCACTAAATATGTTATTTAAACTAATAAAAATGCATTTCAATATCACATTCACAATTCAACTTCTTGGAAAGTTCTACAAATAATAATCTAAGCAATCGTATTACTAGCAGTGAAGAGGCCATATGAGAATATGCTGAATAAAGAATATAATCATAAGATTTATCCCTAACCATAAAATTTTGTTTCGAAAATAATAAAGAAAATTTTCAAAAGTAATAGTATCTAAGGTATATTTTCCTAACTGTGCATATCATTACACAATGAATGTCTGTCAGTGCATCTGAGGCTACTTGTTCCAACAACCTATTGTCACTAACAAAAATGTTCATTCTGTAATTTAAAAACACTTGCAAAAATCAACAATCTCATTGGAGATGGCTATTCTAAACAAGCACATACCACTAAACAACGAATTGCCAGTCCACAATTTAAGAAAACCCTAGAACAAAATTACCAGAGACAACCATTTCAACCAACATACTGCTGAACAACCAACTGCCGTCAGCTCCCTCAAAACAAACTAATCTTATAGCAAGACTAAAAACCAAAATTGTAAACAATTCACTGCCAATCTGCAGTATAAAAAAACCTCAGGAACTAATCCTATGAGAGACAAGTTTAAAAAACGCAAATTATCGTAAACAAATCACAGCAGATCCTCAGTATAAAAAAAAGGCCCCAGACTAAATAATCCCATCAGAGAAAATAAGCCTAAAAACGAATTATTATAAACAATTTACTGCTGATCCGCAGTATAAAAAAGCCTCCTGAACAAAATAATGCTATCAGAGGCAACAAGTCTAAAAAACATGAAATATCGTAAACAATGTACTGTCATCTGCATTATTAATAAAAAACACTAGAAAAAGTTATGTCATCGGAGACAATCATTTTAAACAGGGCATATCGGTAAAGGAGAAATCATCCCTTTCCCGCTCAACACAATAATAGGGAATATGCATTAACTAAATATCATAAATCATCTGCAACTTTCAGTACTTTTTAAATTTATACCATTATGATATATCATATGGGAATTAAATCCCGATTGCATTAAAAAAAATACATTTATATAAATAGCCCGGCACTTCCAATTAAATAAACTCGTAACTTTATTCACCTTAGAAAGTGAGATTTAAAAAAAAAATCAAAAACTAGAGGTCATATGAAGCATTTCAAGAGATAATCCAATAAATTGTTTGATAAGATGAAAAGCTATTATACTGTAAGTATAATATACATTAAACACCTTACGAAATTTGTTACAACTTGTGGCACTATCTATTGAGTGAGTGCAGTAAACTGCAGATGTACCAGCATATTATTATTAGTTACTAGTTATTAGCAATTAAAATATATTTACATAACATAAAAAACAGTCTCGGCACTTGTGATGATCATTTTATTGTACCCATTAACTGATTATGAATTTTGTCAAAAAGCTTAAATCACTTTAGTTACATTTTTGGTAGTGTGCTTTTTCATATTAATGAAATTTAACTTAATCACTAATAATCAACAATATGTAGTAGGCATCATCCACAGATTAACAATAGATATATTGCAAAAGTTAACATTTGCAATACAGAGAGAATAGCAACAATTACTGCACTCCCATTCTCCAATATTTTTTTCGTGCAGTGCTTGGATTGTCAACAGTAGCAAACTTTGCATGCAGCACAGGAAACGGTGCTTGCTGCATCTGACTGAACTGCATATGTAAGTTTTACCCAGATATAATCCCATGGAACCAGTAGAAGAGTTTTTGATATTAACGAAAGTTAACCTAATAGCTAATTATTAATAACTAACAATCAATATGTAAATATCATTAATTAATTAATAATCGACTAAAAGCTTCTGAGCGGTATTTTCATGCAGATTGGACTTAAAAGAATCATACAAACCTTTTATGATCAGCTGCGGAGTTACAAAGTTATGGTGAAACAAAACTGACATCAGCCAACAAAAGACAAGCGAAATGGAATAGGAAGCTAAGTAACATAACAGTAGGGAACATAAAGTGCATAACTGATTATAAATAAAAGTCCTCAACTCTAATGGAAGAAAAGTTTTAATCCCTTATCAACCAATATCAATCATAGCCCACAAATCAGGGAAGTTCTCTAATCTGTATTATTTCCTTCACTCTGAAGTTTCCAATTCTACATAATCCAATTTGAGTTTACTTGGAGAGCCGGGAGAGTTTAGTATAGATTCAATAAACATCTATTTAGAAACAATCTATGACCTTCAACTCTATAAAAGAATTTAGGTGTGGACTTGCCATGTGTTCTGTCTGGAAATGGTCAGCTGGAGTCATAGATTTCCTCTGAATGGTGAGCCCAGTAGAGGTGAGCCCAATAACACAGCTGCACTTTTAATACAGTATAAAACAGCTAAATCAGAAACAATTCTTCCCTTTCATTAATATTCTCCTTTTGGGAAAAGGACAAAAATACTGTACAATTTGAAGGCAGATTTTCTTTAGTGTGAAACTGAAAAACCCCTAAAAATTGAATTTTCAAAGGCAAAATCGGATTTTCGGATTTTAAACCAAATATCAGAGAAAATACAATAAAATCAATAGTTGGCAGCTCTGCATCAAGTGATACTGGAAGCATTCTGCTAAAATTATTTGATGCATACAAGTATTTGGCGTCAAGTAATATATGTGAAAGCATTCTATTGTAAATAGCCCCAATATCACAGATATAAAAAAAGAATCAAAACGGCTGCCCTGGGTATATAGCCTCAACTTTTTCAAATATGTTCAGTACATAAAATCTAAAACACAAAATTGTAATTAGAAAACTACCAAACAACAACAAAGTGTGAGTGACAACTATTACTAACACCATATGTGGCAGCTTGGCAACCCAATTCCTGATAAATAGATGGTGTCAATGGCAAATCAACAAAAAAAAAAATTTGCAGGAATGTTTATATGTTACTTTGTTGGTCTTCTACTGGTCTATAAGTTAAGATGCTGGCATACTTCTGGGAAACCTGGGTTCGAATCCCAGTCAAGACAACCAATTTATATCAAGTAATTCTTGTCTATAGGATGTTTTCCTATATACTTTACTTATTATCCTTTATTATCCCCCCTTACTTTATTATCCCCCCCCCATAGGGGACCACCTTGTCGTGGTGGTGGGGATTCGGGCCCAGCAACCAGTCAAAGACTTTGCTGACCGAATTGGGTCCCCAGTTGGACAGAGCCAAGACCAACCGAGGTCGAAGACATCGCTGACCAGTTTAGTGGCCCGGTTGGATGGTGTCAAGACCTCAACATCAGGTGCTCCGTGGAGCAGTTCAAGGGCACGGCTGAATGGATTTGGTCCCCTAGTAGGCACAAGCCCTTTTCAAAGTCTGGGCTCCACTAAGAGTCTCCACCCCGGGTGCCGAGTGAACTTGGATCTACATATCCTTGTTCATGGCTAACCGGGGAACAGATTAAATTTCAGGTTTCTACCAGTGGTTAGCTTTCCTTCTATAGGACTGCTGCCATGTGAGGTTGGGGATGAGATGCATCTATATGGTGTATTCTTGTCCCTGACTCTAGTTAGTCATGGCTTTCCATTAACTTGGTAGTGTCGTGAGATGGAACTGGGGATTGACATGGTTGCTGAACATCTGGCAACAAATAGTACAATACTTTATTACTATACCAAACAATATTCTACCATAAGTAAAAAATCTGAAACATACCTTAAATTATGAGTTACATGTTCATACAGTGGAGTTGCATTTTATGTGGAGTTAAGTTCTAAAGTCAGAGTGTAAAGCAAAAATTGTGAATTGTTAAAATTACCCTTGAAAAATCCCTTAAATTGTCCACCTTCTTTCATGAGGGATTTTGAACCATGGAGGTGGGTTTGAGCAGAGTTATTCTTCACAAAGTGTTGGCATTGATAGGAATAAGTTTAAAGTTTGTCTTCCAGCCATATGTTTTATGCCTCTGCAGTCTTACCCCACTTGTTACCCCAGTAGTCACCATGCATTTGGCTCATCACTTTACCGCTCATCACTTTACCGGAGAACTTTACCGGAGAACTTGATGCTTGGTAAATTTCTCTCAAATCTTGATGGCATGGATGCTCGATTCATTGTGGCCATATTTATGCACCACATTGGAAATCAATGTAACATCTCTCAATAAGTCCATCACAGCCAGTTTTTCCTCTGACATTAGAACATATTTCTATTTCTTTGGCTTTCTGAGAACCAGATGAAGCAGTTGGATTGTATTTAGGGGCCATATTGTATGAAAAATATTTATCTTTAAACATTGTGTGTGGCAAGATGCTCACAATATAAGAGGCCATGGGAACTGAGAATGAGGGAATAGCAAATTCACATCTGTCATGTCATGCTCACTCCAAGGCCACTGATTGAGTGTAATGGCAAGGGAATCGCTCACACTACTTAGTCTTTTTCTCCTTTTTTGCTAAGCATACATAATTAAATTCATATAAGTTAAATGTACATATGATGCAACTCCACTGTATTGTATTTTGTAACAATGATGACCGCTATAAATTGATAGCACACTAGCAAGATTTCATCATAAGTATATTTTAAATTAGTGACATATTTGTTTCAGCAGTTATCATAAAAATATATTGAAACAATACATATTTGCATCTCACCTGTGTGCGAACGAATTTGCTAAGAAAATATGAAATCTTGGGCCGAGAATGTAGAAAGCTATTCACTTGAAATGCCACTACAGGCCTTGGATGCAAACGAAGGGTTCGAGTGTGTTCCATAAGATTAGCCAAAACACCAGATGAATTAAAAAAGCGAACCATGGCTATTCGAGTTGCAATGTCTACTGAGTCAACATCATTACCATAAATGAGAGGATTAAAGCCTGTTGTTAAAGGTGGTGGGGGTGGTTCTTGAGAAACCAGTCGATCTGCAACTCCTGGTTGAATTCTGTCCAAATTTTTAATAGGTTGAGGACTCATACTCATGGAAGCCAGGGCCTGTTAAGAAATATATAATTAAAGTACAATTTTCAAATACAATAAACTAAGAAAAATGTTATTATAAAAAGCATTTACACAAATTTTGTTAATATTAATATATAGAGCCAATTAAAAATATATTTATAGGAAAATTTATATGGAAAAATATTAAAACATCTACCATATGTCATTATGAATATATATATTTATTTATTAAACATTTGATCAATGTTAAGCTGTATAAGTAGCAGGATGAAGATGGGTGTAGAGGCAAAATTGTCATGAGACAGGTGGGATCTGAACCCATGACCTCCTGAATGCAAGTCAGATGCTCTGACCACTGAGCTACTGGCAGCTAATTAATCTCTGATGATGTTATGCTATACACCATATGGTCAATCACTGTCTTTGAGTGCATTTGGGGACTATTTCAAATATGCACTCAAAGACAGTGATTGACCCAATATAAAATCTAATTTCATTATGTCATTCTGAAGTAAAATTCAATCGTGGTGGATATTTGTAGTGAGTTCCATGCATAAAAATGCAATTAAGTCATTGTCTACTCGTTCAGCAACAGTTCAACATAAAAAAAGTGATAAATGACTGGTTCACTTACTATAATACCTAATGACAAGATGATTCTTGAAGAGTAGTCAATGATGTTATGACAATCAAACAATTACCAGCTGATGTATTATTGTGACAGTCTAGAATAGGGGTTCTCAACGTGGGGTATGTGGTAAAATTTTTAGGGATATGCCACGAGAGCTCAAAAGTTGCTAGATCTAGTAACAAAGTAAAAATAACCATTGTTATACTATAACTAGAGTTTTATCTATCTATACAAGGAGTATGCCAGTTACATACATATTTCCATGGGGTACATGAAGCATAAAAGGTTGAGAACCACTGGTCTAGAAGAATAAGTTGATAGTACAGATGCATTAGTCGTCCCATGGCCGAGTGGTTAGCACGCTTGGCTACTGATCAAAATGACCTGGGTTCGAGCCCCAGGTAAGGCATGGATGTATGTGTCGTTTTTCTGCTGAGATCCTGCCATCCTCTCAGACCTTCTACTATGGCATATAAACTGACAGGCTCCTGTCAGACCTCTGTGGTAAGCAGCTGCTTGAGGGGGTATTTATTTTTTTTTATATTACAGAAGAATTCTTACAAAAGTTTATACTTTCTGTGATATATATTTGGAACAGTTTTTAACATATTACTACTGATGAGGGAGGACCAAAATCTAGTTTCATCATGTCTATAGTAAGTGAGCCATCCATTTGTTACTTTTTTTATGTTGAACTATTGCTGAACGAGTAGACAATAACTAAATTACATTTTTTATGCATGGAACTCTTACTACAAATATCCACAGGATTGAGGAAACATAGGATTCTGGAATTTTTTAATCAAAGTCTGCCATGATAGTATTTTAAATCGTGGATCCTTTAACTCATGGATCCTATAATTTTTTATTACTGTAAGTAATAACTTCAAAAGTTCCCTATTCATGCAAAATTTGTAAATCTATGACAAGCAAGTAATTGGTACATTTACAAGTTGTCAGTAAATCTTAATTATAGAGTGAAATTGTTGATTTGAATCACTAATATATGGACTGTAAAAAAAATGCAGGAAAAATTTAAATCTATGGAAATGGATTATTAGAGGTTGTGCAAAATTCGAAATAGCTTATGGCAGTCATTCAATTAGCTTTCATTTGACACCTAATTTGTAACTGTAGGCCCTTGCATTCAGAAACATAGAAGAACGACTCCCCCTTCTTAGGGGGGGAAGAACGCAAGGGAATGTGTGTATATATATATATTATTACCTACAGCACTCCCCGTCACTCGTGTTTCGGAGATATAGTGGAACAATTGTTTTGATAATTCCCCTTTTTTTACAGGGGAAGAAAGCATGAGGGTCAGTTATTTATAGTCACCTCTTACCACTATGCAGGCCTTGAAGCGATGTCTCATGCTGTTGATAAGACTGTTTAGCAAGCAACACTGTGGGCAGTAATCTCCATTGCTCCTCTACAGCATGTCAAGGTTTGAAGGAGATGGTCTCAGGGGTGCAACTTGTCGCTTGAGAACATCCCATACATGTTCTAAAGGGTTAAGGTTGGGAGACTGAACACTCCATATGTTTAATAGTGCAATTCTACAGATAGCAACCAACAAGGCAACAATGGTTCAGGCAAGGATTATCATCATGTAGGAGGAAAGTATCACCTATTACATCTACATAGGTTGCATGAAGAGGTCCAAATTTCATCCCTGTACATGCTTCAAGGATCTATAATTTCTAAACTATGCAATTAACAGTAAAATGTGATGGAAGATAAATTAAAGATCATAATCATATCTACTCAGATTTTGATTTTCAACAATATTTGTTCAGTATATTTAAGGAGTTATGGAAGCTCAAATCTTAACAATAATCTTGTTTTATAAAAATCATTTACAATTGTCTAATAATGAAATAATAATTATGCAAACTTCTAAAATATAAATTTGTTTTATTAAATGGTTTCAAACAATGCTTATTATTTAAGTTTTAATTAATTTCTGAGATTAATTCTTATGATGCATTTACTGTTCTGAAATACTCTAGCTTCCATAATTCTTTAAATACTGAGCAAATATTGCTGAACACTGAGATTTAAATGGATTTGGTTATGATCTTTATCTTCAGCCATATTTTCCCACTAAATGCATATTTTAGAAATTATAGTTTCAAAGTTAGATTTCCATTGACATAACATAGAAATTCTCTAACATTTTGTGAGGACAGTGTATAATACAGAAGTCACAAAGTTTTATAATACAGATATAAGGATGTTTGTTTAATATTAAAACTAGTATGTTAATCATGTGATTGTTTAATTTACATATGAATATTTAATGAGAATCACAATCTTGATGGTATTTAATGACACATGCCAATATTTGCAATACTATATTGATGCATAGCAATATTAGTAATATTTATAATGCATATAGTAGCTGTAATTATTTATATATGCTGTAGTTATTAATATTACTACAGTATTCACTATTTAAAAACCAAAATCAAAGAGCATTTTTCAGGCAAATGTTTTAAAATAATATCTGATATTTTTAACAGTCCTTCACATAAAGTATTAAGCATCTAAAAATTACAAACACACATTATTTACTACACTGAGGATATATTAGTATTCTTGCACTTACTAATAGTAAATTATGTGCATATTAAATAAAAGAATAAATTTGTTTTAAATTTGCTGCTTCTGCTATGAAGTTTAATGTATATTTAAACATTGAACACTCAAGAATATTTTTACATACTTGTTTAAGGTGATTTTGCAATATTGTGCCCTCTGGTTCTGGAAGAGGAGGAAGGTCTTCAACCCCTGAAGGTTTAATGATCTGGTATTGAAAATTAATAATAAATATATACATATTTTTAATTACTACTTTCGTTAAGTATATAAAAATTAAAATGGTAACTTTTTTGCAGCAAAAAAAAGGCTTTAGAGTATCAAAACATTTTGTCAATAATTATTTTTGCAATATTATTGCCATTATCTTTGCATTAAAATAATCTGTATAGCAATGAAACAAAAATTTATACTGAAAATAATTCTTTTTTGGAGTGCAGTTGTTTACTTTCTAATAAATCTGAAATAATCATTATGCAAACTGATCTTTTTCCTACCTGATCTTGTTTAGCCCTACCTGGTCTAGTTGTTAGTATACCTGCCTACTAAGACCAGTGAGCATGTCCTTGTGTAAGTGTTTGCTTGTTGTATGAGAAACCAGGACAAGCCTAATATCTTCTAGATTATATGTGTCTTTTGTGTAGGGAAGTTCCTTTTTCCTTCTTTAAAAAAATTAATTTATTAAAAAAATTTTGTAAATTTTTCCCAGTGAGTGAACAAAGAGCTGCAGCAACTAAAACAATTTTGTAGTGACGCTGGTGGGAGAAAAATCAGGCCCTTTCACCCAGAACATGAATGACCAGGTGGCTGACAAGAAACATTGGTTAGTGCTTGAGGGATCGGCTTTGGACGAACTGTGGGTGTGGCATGTTTAGTTACAGACATGGTTAGAACAAGAGTGGGAAGAATGGTTAGCTCTTGCTGATAATAAGGTATTAGAGTAGATACTTCCAGGTCACCAAAATGGAACAGCTCTCTTCAAGGGCATGCAAATCTGATAGACAATATCACTGAGGCAATATTACAGTTATTTCACAATGCATTTCAAATGCAAAACAAAGCAACTACTGTTGCCCCTCCTCCTTCGAAATTGCCACTGGGAGCATCCACAGTATAAGTGACAGGATGTTGCTTCCCACCCGTGGCAGAGAAAGTTGAATATTCATGGAATTTCTATATATGTGTGTGTATATATATATGTATACAATGATGGCAATATATGAAAACTTAACATGCATATGTGAAAATAACATTTGGTGAGTAATTGTCATGGGGCCATATTGGCGACAGCCTAGATACAGCTCTGAATCTTGGTATGCTTAGACATAGCACTGAACAGGTTAAATGATCAGAAAACTATGAAGTTGATCAGTTCTTAATAAAGTAAAAAAAGTAACACAAAAATGACTAAATTTCTAAAAAAAAAAAACTAGATCAATAGGCAAAACTGATTTGGTAACTTTCCTGTTTCCAGAAGAAATAAAATCTCCTCTGAAAGGTACTAATAATCTGCACTATGTGAAGGTTGGGTTGGGCATCAGGTACTACACCTGCCCCGTTCCCCATGTTGTCTTAGCAGAATGGTGAAAACGTTTCTTGTAGTTTCTGTTGTTACCTTTACAGGAGAATTCCACTTTGTGCACGCTAAAGAACTGGTGGATGGTGATGAACAAAAACAAATACATGGTGTAAAATGTAAAAGAGCAAAAGGCATATAAACATGTGTAAAACAATAACAAAGTAAAATGCAAAAACAAAAACCGGATGTGAAGGACTGACCCGTAGTAAATAGCACCAAGTCTAAACAGCAAAAAGTAAAAGCTCATAAATGGCTAAAATATCCGATAAAATGTAAAAACTTGAAAACAGGCATTAAAAGAAAGTCATCAGATAAAAGATGGCAGAGTGTAAGGGGCTCAGCTGTAAAATTGTGGGAGTTAAAATATAAATGACTTTCAAGGGTAAAAGCAGGACAAGCGATTAAAATACGTTTAATGGTTAAAAGGTGTCACAAAACTCGTACTTAGGTTCGTCATCT
The DNA here is from genome assembly GCA_038380435.1 of Ryuthela nishihirai. NCBI lineage: Eukaryota > Metazoa > Arthropoda > Arachnida > Araneae > Heptathelidae > Ryuthela > Ryuthela nishihirai. The sequence goes on from JAWZYU010000003.1 coordinate 25,737,918, forward strand.
GCCTGAAGAAGAAATAAATGAGTGATTAACGAATGAGCTAAGCAAGTACAACTTCCTCCTTGCAATTCCTGCGAAAACAAGACTACCACGATTTGACAATGGGCTTGATCCTTGAAAAGCTTGTTACCGACCTGTTCAGACCAAGATCTCTCCCACTGTGCCCGGAGCTCGATGGAAAAATGCTGCTGGAAGTCCAAGTATGGAACTGGCAGTGGAGAGTCGAATACGGGTATGGCTGACCTGGAAGCAGCATCTGCCAAGTCATTGCCCCTGATCCCGATGTGACTGGGCACCCAACAGAAGAGAATGGTGGCGGCGGCTGCCAGAGGATTGGAGCTGCTGGTGGATCTTGGAGAGAACAGGGTGAGGCCAATATCTCACTGAGATCAAAGCCTGTAGCGAGCTAAGCGAGTCAGTGTAGAGGACACACCGATGCTTAGCTGCTATGTGGTCCAAGGCAAGACTGATAACATGCAACTTTGCAGTGAAGATGGAACACTGCTGTGGGATCTGGTCTGCAATGATTACATCACAACAGACCATGTCTGATCCCACAGATGTACCAGACTTAGAACCATCTGTGAAGACAGGCAAGAAGTCTGGGTGCTCAGCATGATGGCTGGAAAAGAGTTGCTGATAGACACAGTCAGGGGGGTAAAGGCCTTCCCCATCCTGCAAAGAGAGAAATCACAGGAAGGGGAAACAGCAAGCCATGGTGGAAGTGACCTGACTGTTGACTGTGAGATGCCATTGAGACTGGTATGAATGTCTCACAGGTAACCTTGGACATGCAAACCGAAAGGACAAATGGCAGTTGGCCGATTCTGGTATAACATTTCCCACTGGGGACTGAAAATGCAGTGCCAAGTGGGATGGCCTGGCAGGGATGGCAAGATGGGAGGCTTACACCTACCTTCTAACAGCCATCTACTCGAGATCTTTGTGATCTGGCCATTTAGCCTATTGTGTGCAAAAAAAAGTTCCACTCAGAGGCAAAAAGTGACCCAAGCATTTACTGAACAAACTGAAATGAAAATAATATTCATCAGTCAATCACCTGAGAAAGATTATTAATATCTGAAATTGTTTTAGTGATATGTATGATAATTAATAATAAATTTAATGTAATGATCCAACAGAAATTCAATTTATTTGCCATTATTTACCATTCATTTATAAACAAAATATGAATTAAAGTTCAATAGTCATTGACAATGCAGAAAAGTTGTATTTACCATATGCATCCACTACTCCCTGGAACTTATTTAACTTAAATTTTTGATTATCAATACTTCACAACCATATTTCAAAAAGCAACAACAAATAATTACCTTGTTTGAATCTAAATCTATTAACCACACATCTTCGGGTAACCTGAACTGACGCTTGAACATTAAAAAGCTGGCAGGAATTCCAATTATATATGGTGTTGGTGCTAAAAGAAGCTGGAAAAAACAATAAAAATTATAACTGTATACAGACAGATTAATGATGAATTTGATAAGCAATTTGTTTTAATGTAGCATTCATATACATCAAACTTTTGATTTCTATGAGGGGATCAGCAACATCCATATTTGCTCATTTTTATATAATTCCATACATATAAAGTTTATTGGTCAGAAAAAAAATTATTTATAGTACAAATTGTTTCACATTTAATCCTCAGCAATCTTTTGTGAAGGTTATATAATAGCAGTTTAATAAAAAAAAAATGCTCATTAATTGCATTAATTGTCTATACTTCTTTCTGACATTTTGCAACACTTATGCTAGTGTGCATATTCAAATACAGCACAGTGTTTTGCAATTTGACATTACAGTAAATACGATTTTTATCAATAACTAATACACTACCCGAGTTCCCAAACACTTATATTCAACTGCCTACATGCCAGTCAGTAGCTAGAAATATGTAGGTACTGTAACTCTATTTATCTATACAGAAATAAAAAAAAGAGACTTTTAAAAAACGTTTTTCACAAAATTTCTTATCACTCTTATGTCATATTTATATAAATCATATAAGGGTTATTATAATCTTAATAATAATATAAGGGTCAGCTTTATATATAATCATATAAGGATACATTATACAATTGGAAGTAATCACTTCCAGTTTATAATGTATAATTAATTACTTTATCATTTTTAAATTTTCTTTTATTTCTGCTTTACATAAGATCAAAGAAATCCAGACTCTTGCTGTAGCTTATAGTTTCTTTTCAAACAAAATAAATACCACATTTCCATGCCACCACCTGAATCTGAAGATAGATCTCAGGAGATGCAGTGTTTAAGTGAATCAACTAGTAAATTTAGTGATATCAATATGATATAAAGTTTTTACAATGTACATGTTTAAAACCACTTTGTCCTACTATGAGAAGTAAAAGAAGTAGGTTAAGAAATACAAGTGGAATGGAAAGAAAATATTTTTTTCAGTTACTTTTTGTTTTACAACTGTTTAACTTTCCAGGTGGCTTGAACATGTTCTCCTCACCATAGGTATCTATTGACCAAGACCCCAATTGACCAAGAGCAGGACAGGAAGTTTTGCAGAAATAAATCTCAATGCCAGCCCAGGTGGGACTTGAGCCTGAGAACTGCAGATTAAGATCCTGGCACACTACCAACTGAGCGTTATTTCTGTCTTCATGTCATGACCACTTTAAAAGGTTCCTTGCACTATCCATTGAAGTAGAAGAGTTTGAAATTGTGGAGAAAAAATATTTTTTTTCATCTATTACATACTGCTATAGTCAATACATATATATATTATATAAAGAATATATCTTAAGCATGAGCCATTATAAGTTTATGCTAGCTCTAGTAAATGAGCTAGGGCATGCCAGTTGTAGTAGGAAAGGATACCAAGTATATAACCTGTTCGTATCCACCTAACTAGCAATTGAGTTAAAAAACTGTAAAAGTGATTTTGAGGCCTTGATTTGGGAACTACAACACCAAAAACAAGATTATTCAAAACATTAATGCTCCATTTCACATAAATCTATTGAACTGTTTCATTCAGAATCAAATGCTCTTTAATTAAAAATATAACCACAGTTCTGATCTTAATTATGTTAATATAAGATTGAAAAGAAAAGGCCTTTTTTTTGGTATCAATCTAAAAAAACTTAAAATTAATAGTTTTATCAGCTAAATGTTTGTTCATTATTAAGAATTAATTGCTCTCTCTTTTGGTATGTAACATGACAATCTTCTGTTCATTAGTTACAGGATAAGATTACAAAGCTTGCATTGTTCCCCCCCCCCTTATCTTTGTGCATTTACAGGGCTTCGATTAGATGACTACCATAGAAAATAAAGTATATAAAAGCATGATATTCCTGTTTTAGGAAATCTGTTTCTGCATTTTTATTCAGAATTAAATGCACCTTCTTTTGATACATACTATGACACAGTTCTGTGAATTATCTCAGAATGAGAGTGAAAAAAAAAGGGCTGTTGAAATTAATATACACCTATCTCTTAATTTACATGGTTTTGGTTTTGCATGGTAAAAAAACACAACCAGTTTCGATTTACATGGTGATAGACTCTGTTTTACATGGTCAAGAAAATAACAGCAGTTTCACTTTACGTGATTATAGGTTTGTTTTTACATGGTAAGGACTGAGAATTTTTTTTTTTATGTATGTAGACATAATACCTATTATGAAGTAGCAGCAGAGAGAGATTATTAGACTGTCATCACAAAGTAGAAATCAACTGAATGGTTTATATATAATTTATTTTCTATATATAATTTATTTTCAGGAATATATGGATAATACTAAATTCCTGTATTAATAAAATCATCATCTGTAACAAGTTACATTTATATTCTTTCACTAAAATTATATTCATACCATTGTAATGCAATCTGTCTTACAATATCTTAATGAAATGAAATCTATTTTGAATCAGCAGTGAGATCTAATTTTTCTATATTGAATTTTTCAGATCAATAAAAACTGTGTTTTATTACATTTTTAGTAGCAAATTTAACTATGTAGGCTATTATATAGGATAAATAAAGCTGATTTTTAAGTACATTGTTTCATAAAATATATGAATACTAATTTTACAAAATAGAGCACTAAGTGTTCATACAAATGCTTAAAGTGTAATTTATTTTCAGTTTACATATATATATCCTCATTTCAAATTTAATCTTAAAATTTGAAAGTGTACATCTACATTAACCGAGTATTTTTCGTCCCCAAAAAGAAATGTATGATATATTAATGTAATGGAATTTTTGTAAATAAAGTACAAAATAATGTTACATTAATGCTTATTAATACTGCTGAGTTGAAATTTCAGACAAATATGTATAAATGAATTTTTTAATTTACATTTTATTCGTAACAAGATTTTTTTCAGAACCCCTTTTTCCTCATAAGTTGTTGGTTTTGATTTGTACAGTTATTGATAAATTATAAACAAGGTAACAAATTAAAAGGAGTCCAGTATTATTAAGAAACATATTAATATTACATCAATGAGATGGGAAAAAGGAACAAACTATATGGAATATTTATAATTCATAAACCTTTTAATGCTTGTTGCAATGAAATATAAAGACACAATAAATAGTTACCCAGAAATAATGTCCAAATAACAATATAAACACTATGATACCAATAAATTTCTCAAGAGTAGAGTTGTTGATAGTACTTCATTGATAGAGAGTACAAGAGTACATAATGAAGTTGGTAAGATGTTGCATTTCTTAATAAAGTTCACAAAAGCTATCCTGATATAATGCAATTTGCTTCTTTCTTGATTAATTAAAGAAAAAAAAATCAATACTAATCTAAAAGATGTGAAATTTGATAACAAAATATAATGCATGTTTTGATGAATCAACAAAACTCACTAAAGCACACATAACACAATTATCATAATTTCAGTATAGTTTACAGGAAACCTAGTTTTATCAATAATCTTATACCTTTTAATCCCAATCAATCAATATATATATATTTTTTTTTGGAATAAAATTTTTTTGTTTATAGCATATAGATGTTCTAGTAACAACCATTTTTTACAAAAAGTATTAAACATGATAAACAAATTTGTGTTCTGATGCTGGATACCCATATAATATAATCAGAAATATAAAAATAAAAAGAGAATTTTTAAAGGCATCTACATATAGAAATGATACTAATAATATTAATAACATCAATTTTTCAACCAATTTTAAGAAAGCAGTAAGTAACTAAATCCATAAAAATCTTAACCATAAGTTTTTTATGAGTTCAAGACACGTGACAATAATAGTGAATGTAAGACATAATATATCCACTGAATATCACAAGACATCCAGAACATGCCATATGAATAACAACAGATATTAAACTTCATTTTCAAATACTATTCCTAATTTTGATCATTGAATATTAAAAATTTGATGATGAATTCTAAGGAGAATTCAAAATGACAATAATTGTGTTATATGTGTGCTTCAGGGAATTGTGTGAGTTCATAAAAAATAAGTATATTTTATTTTGTTACCTAATGTAATGTCTTTTAAAGCCTTAGTATTTCATATTGATTTGTTGAAGATTAATCAATAAAGAAACAAATTACATTAGATCAATGATACCTTTTGTGAATTTATTAAGAACTTCAACATCTTACCATCTAGTTCAATTTTTTTTATCAATGAAGGACTATCAAATTCTGCTTTTGAGAACTTTATTAGTATCATAGTGTTTCATATTATTTAAATATAAAGGAAAAATATTGATAGTATTTACAATGACAAAACTTGTTTTTAACCTTTTACAGTTCTTATTCCTTTACAGTTGATACTTTAGTTACTCACCTGTTCAGCAGAACCCATACAGTTAACATACATTTACAGTTCTATATTACATTGAGTGGGTTACTATAAATTTCCTATTATAGTCTTATTCCCCAATTGACATGCAAAGGTTTTTGGCTAACAGTCTTATGTTCTATTGAATGAGATCTTGTCAATATGCACATCATTTGAGAGTATGTTGCACTATTGATACATTTAAATTCTCCTTCAAATGTATGTCAAGCTACATGAAAATTCAGTAGTAAAGAATCTCAGAATGTGTACTTTAGACATGGAACTTGTGAAATAATCAGATGAAAAAAATTGGTTTTGCCGTGAGTGGGATTCGAACCCACCTCCTTCACACCCACTCTCTCTATCATTGCAGAGACTTCCCTACACCCCCTCCAAATCAAACAAAAAAATCCTTCTAATTAAATATTATATTAGACTACACTACAAACTTCCAAATCACCCTTTCCACACCCATTTTATAAGAAGCCCCTACTACAAACACATTAAATCCACTCCTGACCTGCACACTTTAATGAAGAAACACCTACAGATCAAAAACTTTGGGGATATTCCCCCACTTATAGCAGACTGGAGTTTTATTAGTCCTACATTCTCCACCCACATACCCACTCTCACACATAACTTACCAGATGATGCAGCAAAAACTCTTGCTGAAACATACTTTGACACACAATACAATGAAAATATTAAAATTTATACTGATGGTTCTGTCATTCAAAACCCACCATCAGCCAGTGCTGCTATTCATATCCCACAATACAATACTTCATTATCTTTCAAATTATCCCCAATCTGCACCATACTACATACTGAAATTTTTGCCATTATTGAGGCCTTGGAATGGACCCTTCAATATGTGCACAACAAAAACATTACCATTTTTATAGATTCCAAAGGAACCATACAAACCCTCTCACAGGAATTTCTATACACCTCATATAACTACTACATACATAAAATCCTCACTCTTACAACACATAACCTCCATACAAAAAATAATACAATTATTTTACAATGGATTCCCAGCCACGTTGGAATTCAACATAATGAAACTGTTGATAATCTCACTAAACTGGCACACAACCTCCACATAGTATCACTTACCTACCACTTTCATATCAATACTTCACAGGAGATAAAACAACTTGAAGCACATCTCACCAATAAATATTTTCAGGACCAGGCTTCTGTCAAAAACAACTTTCGATATAATCTTAACCAAAATATATCAACTATTGATAACCTCCCCTTCCCTAGAAAACACATCAAATTACTACACAGACTAAGAACCAACTCCACAATTCTTAACCCTACTCTACATAAATTCAAGCTCACACATTCTCCTAACTGTAGACATTGTAATGTTCTGGAGACGGTTCATCACATCCTTCTTAACTGTGATAATACTGCCTCACAGAGACAAATTTTCTTCAAATCACTCATTGACCTAAACATTTTGGACATTCAAACGAACGTAATTCTGGACCCCTCTCCCCCTCTAAACAAAACCCAAAATTTATGAATCTCTCTTCAATTTCCTTCTTTCCACCTCCCTTTGGAACAGAATTTAGTCTACCTTTCCTTTACCTTCTCCTATCTTCTCTACATGTCCTCCATAAAGATTTCTCTTCAATTCTCAACTTACCTCTCATATACATGTTCCCGAAGGGACCCACATTCTGCTCTCTATCCAGACTCACACCAAAAATTCCATATAATATAAAGAAAAAAAAAAGAAAAATAATGGAGGGACTATAGAAATAAGGGAACAAAATATATATATATATCTAAAGTGGCTCGAACCCTTTAACTCAGGTCCTACTGGCCCAAATAACCACAAAACAGTCTGGATCAATAGTCTTCAACCTAACTATCTCCATAACCCAAGAATAAATTAAAACCACTCAGGGAAAAAAAGAAAAACTATTAAATAGTAAATATAAGAATAATAATTAAAAAAATGCAAAAAAAAATATTAAATAATGAAATAAAAAATAAAATAAAATAAAAATAAATAAATAGTAATAAAATATATATATATATATAAAATAATACATAATTAACAAAACAAAATTAAAAAAAAAACATATAAAAAAACTTAAAAAAATGATTAAAAAATAAATATATTATATAAAAAAAATCATAAAAAAAATTCCAAAAAAAAAAATAAATAAAAATAAAACAAAAAAACTATTTAAAAGAATAATAACTAAAAAAAAAAGCATTAAAAAAAAACTAAAAAAAATTTAATTATCCAAACAAACTCTGAATGCTTCCCTGAAAGCATATACAAACACTCATAAAATCCTAAAATATCAATTTTCACTGGGCGACTATCTCTTACTTCTTTGCATGATATCAAATATAATTTTGATAACCAAAATATTAATATATATGGGAACCCTAAATTTAAAATAAAAAACATAATACCCACATACATCCAAAATTATCATTCTGAGAAAGCCTGTAGAAGGATCTCTCAATGCCACGTAACGTTAAACAACAACAACAATCCTGGAAACATGCTTTATGCTAACCACTGCACCATGTTAAAAAAAAAATGTTAGAAATTAAAAATTAATTTTAAAATCAATTGTATTCCACGATGTGAACTCTTTCATTAGGGCTGTTGATGAAACTGGTAGTAGAATAGGTTTGGTTATAAACAGAGAGAAAACTAAAGTGATTAAAATTGGTCAGGCAGGATGCAATTCAGTTAAACTGAATGGTTGCAGTCTTGAACAGGTGTCACAGTTTAATTATATTGGGAGCTATGTAACAGATACTGGTGATGTGCGGCATGAGATTAACAGACGAATAGGGATTGCTGCTGGGACTTTTAAGAATCTATGGTGAGTGTGGAGAAATAGACGTATACACCAAATGACTAAAATTAGACTATACAATAGTTTGGTTCTTTCTAGGGTTAGTTATGGTAGTGAAACTTGGACACTTCGTAAACATAATAACAGGAAACTAGATGCTTACACAGTATCTTAGGCATTAGGTGGTTCTACTTTGTAACTAATGATGAGGTTAGGCAAAGGAGTCGGCAACCTCCTTTAAGCAGCATATTGTGCAGAGAGAGACTGCGTTGGTTTGGCCATGTTGCCCATATGAATAATTACAGAATGGTGAATAGGGTTATGAACAGTGTGCCTAAAGGCCTCAGAAAGAGGGGGTTGGGTTGGGTTGTTTTACCTCTGAGCGGCACTTTTTTGCACACCATGGGCTAAATGGCCAGGTCACATGGACCCCGAAGGCTCAGAGAAGGTTGGGGGAGGGGACCCACTGGAACAGCTGTTGGGAGACAGATGGTAGCCTCCCGTCAAGGCCATCCAGCGTGTTCTTTAACGTGCACAGGGTATGACTCTCCCGCACACGGGACCACGGCTTAACGTCCCATCCGACGGACGGCGGCCTTTCCAAGCCCATCGGTGTCCCCTACTGACCGTGGGCAGGGCGGGGAATTTTTGTGGAGATAAATCTCAACGCTGACCCAGCTGGGACTCGAACCTGGGAACTACAGATTACGAGCCTGGCGCGCTACCGACTGAGCCACCCCCGCCCCTAGAAAGAGGGGGAGACCTAGGATGTGGTGGGCAGACAATGTCAAACAGGACCTTGTTAGAATTGGTGTGCAGTGGCTGGATGCAGCAGATGTAGCTCAGGCAGACATGCTTGGAGAACTAAATTGCATGGTCTGGTTCGACCTCCATAGCCATGGCTGCTTGAGGATGATGATGAATATAATTTGCAACATAAAGCAAAATGTGATGATTTCGAAAGAGTATTATATTTCAAAAGTAGCGACTTAAGTGGAAAAAAACTCATTACACATTTGGAGAGACTACCAAAATGTGGGAAATTAAACAGATGACAAGTTACTTGATTTTATCAGTAATCGTTATTGTAAGAAATGACATAGGCAGATTATTTAATATCTAATGTTTTAATTCTAATAATTATTTAATTAATTAACAAAAAAAAAAGAATAACACAGTTATCCATTTTTTGCTAATACTTCAAATATACATTATATCTTAGTTTCTAATGAAAATAGTGAACTTTAGTTACTCACCTGTTCAGCAGAACCCATACATGTTGGCAGCAAGGGAATTACTGGAAACATATATTCTAGAGGATAAATCATTGTAACAAAAGCCATCACACTCATTGAGAGGGCATTGTAGTCCCGTGACTGCATAATCAACTACAAAATGGAATACATAAATTTAAGAAATATTGAGTTCATTGCTTTAAATATCTACTACTGACATTATATTTATAAATAAGGTTTCAGAATAAATGGCAACTTCAAATTTTAATACCTAAAAACAGAATATTGTACATACAATTATGAAATATGCATACAAAAGTGGAAATGTTTTCTTTCACACCTTTTAGCTCATCTGTTCTCATTTTGTTGTATGTCTGTCTCTATGCAGACATTTTAAAATCCTTTTGATTTTGGGTTGGATGGCAATTTTTGAAAATTAGGAGAGGACTGAAGGGAACTGATATGTCTCCTTAGAGCTTTGTTTTAAACGGAGGCTTTTTTTAAGCAAGTTGCCTTAGCTGGCATAGCGGTTAGGCAGCTAATGACTTCCAGAAAGGCAAACTTTGTGTCCTATGCTATCTCTAACTGAGGCTGTGGTCAGCAGTGACTTTAGTCTTAATAGGGCATGTCCTTGTAGGAGAAGGCCTGTAAAAGCTAGGAATAGCTTCTAGGATTCTTCTCTGTCCTATATGTTGCAAATAAAAAAAAATCCACTGCCAGTTGGAAAATATAACAGCAGTTCATTTTATAAAATAAAAAACAAATTTCTCCTCAAGCAGTTGCTTGCCACAGAGACGTAAATATGAAAACTAGAATGCATATTGCCTCTAGTGCATATAAGAATCTCATTTTCAAAGAAAATGAAGTTTTTCGTTTACTCACTTTTTCACTCCTTAAAAGTTTTAATTTGAGCTAATGGATGATAGAAGAAAATGCAAATAGTAGTAATATTATTAGTAATTATACAACATAAAAAGATGCTTTTCTCACACCACTCTGAGGAAACAGGGCAGATTGTTGCTATCAATGGAATAGTTACCATCAAAATTTTGAATTTCCACCATAAACAGATCACTTGCAACATTTGTTAAAAGTTTCACCTTTTCCATATTTAGTGATCTCTAACAATATAAATTAAAACTACCTAGGGATTTTAAAAATGCAAATTAGTCATAAAGTGTCAACTCATTGCTGCCAATTGAAATTTCATGACATTCACATTCTACCACCAAAAATTCAAATTTCTTAGAATAAATTTAAATTGCTTCACTTGCAATATTTTTTTTAATTTTTTGGAAATTTAAATTTTTCCACCATTAGAGGGCACAATTATAGGTATAGGAAGCTATTTCTGCTTTCTAGGATATATTTTATACTCGTTTAGAAGGATCTAAAAGAGCACTTTAAAATGCACTGGCCCCTCAGAAATAATTCGTCACCCAATGCCACTGGTTACTGTGTATAAACCAATAACTATTATTGATGCTTTCTTTTATATGCTAGAGAATTTTACATTTCTGCACCTATTTAAATTATTAATTCTCACATTTTAACACTGGAGAGCAAGGAAAACCTGAAAAATCAATTGATTGAAAGGCTTGTAATAAACAAGGTTATCTTAAAGGGTGAATATAATTTGTAATTGTAGCAGGAATTTTTGCCCTCTTCTTGTTAAAAATCAAGACAACATTGCATTAAAGAAAATGGCAAAATAAATTTTTAACATTTAGATTTTTCACACTGCCCTTAAATTCAAAAATACTCTATTTTAAATATACAATATAAGCCAAAAGTTTTGAATATCTGATATATGAGATATATGTTATTTCTAACATTTTGTGACTGCCTTTCCATTAAAGCCCATATAAATACAAAAACACATGAAAAATGGCAACTTACAATGGCTATAATTATTTCACAAATATAAGAAGTGGTATTTAATCAATACCTTATGTTCTAGAATGATACATGTTAACACTTTCATACATGTATCAACTCCTAGTAATTCCAAAGGGAGGTGAAGAGGAAAATCCACTAATGAGAATCGAGTATGATCTGGAAGTGCAAATGTTAAAGGCGGTTGGATATCTCGAGGTAAAACTTCCACCTAAAAACAATAATTCATCAGTTACAAATTTAATATTTCAGTAATTAAACAAATCATCAGGCATATATATATATGGTAAGAATAGCTCATATTTATTCTATTTCATAACTTTTACCTAATATTAAAAAACTAAAATATTTGCTTGAAATAAACAAATATTATAAAGAAGACTGGTTCCATTTTAGTACAGTTTGTTTATTTCAAGAAAATATTTCAGTTTTTTAATATTAAGTAAAAGTACGAAATCTTGTTATGAAATAAAACAAATTATGTTTAGAGCTATTTTTCAGAAATTCTGATCCTTTATGAACTTTATCTTGAACTGATAATATAAATAAGAATAATGATTTCAATCAAAAAATGTTTTATATTTTCATATTTCTTTATATTAATAAGAAATTTATTATATAAATTAACCTAAAATTTTGACACTATAATCATTTTTACAGGAATCTCAGTTCTTATAGTGTCTTATAGTTCCACAGAGGTCTGACAAGAGCCTGTCAGTTTAATATTCCATAGAGTTCTGTGAGGAAGGCAAAACCCCAGCAGAAAGACAACACAGAAATGTTCATACCTTATCCAAGGTTCAAACCCAGGTTCCTTAGCTAAGTAGCTAAATACACTAAATGCATGGCCACCGAGACAGTTAACGACAGTTTATACAACACAAATTTATGTGTGAAAAATCATCTGACACTTGTTTGCCAACTGCATATAAAATCCAGTTGGGCAATTTGAATCCATGCACATTACTCTTGGTGCATGCTTTCCCGTCTGTCTCAGTTAATGTTAATTTTCAGTGTGATGAAAATGGCTGGAATTCCATCTTTTGTTTTCTCTGCTAAAATTTATATTGAATACCTTTAACATTGCAATGATAGCAAGATAAAACAATTTAGAATTATGGGGTTATTTTGATCTATATATATATAAACTACAAATGTATCCAAAACCATGTTTTTTTTAAACTTCCCAATTTAACCAAAATAACAAGTTAATATACATTACAAAGATATTAAGCCTTTGTTTCATAATACTCTATAAACAATAATTTTTTAACTATTCTTGTAAAAGTTCTAAGATTTACTGCATATTCAAACTTTTATGCATTTTTAGCAGGGCAGTTCTGCACTTATAAGAACAAAGAAACGAGAAATGCTTGATTATACTATTTTTATCATTTTATACAGTACAGCATTTATATTTTTTAGTTATTGCAATGTGCAAGGTTGGGTCAGAAAGTACATTTACAAGGTTATAACAGTTAAAGTTTTTATTACAATCCCTAATATGAACAACGCGGGGTAATTCTACTATCATCCCACTATTTTTCAACATAGTCTCCATAAAGAATGATATATTTATATTGTGGAATGAGTTTTCCATTGCATGTTAGTAGAAGTTTATGTCCTTTTCACTCACCCAACAATTTCCTGCTGTTTCCACATCAACACTTTAAAATTTGTGATCTCCAAGACGTTCCTTTTGCACTGGAAAATGATTGCAATTGCTAGGTGCCAGAGCAGGTCTATACACATATGTTCCAATACTTCCCAGTGGAAATGCTTCAAAAGTTGTTGGTTTGATAGCAGAGTGCAGCAATGCAGAAATTACTATATATTTCCATCAGTGAAGAAATATCTTGGGAGCCATAGTTTTGAAGTTAATGATGTGGAAGCAGCAGTGAAACAATGGCCGAGTGAAGAGGACAAAGGCTTCTACTGACAAAGAATAGAGAAACTCAATACATGATAAGTGTCTCAATTTTTACAGAGACTATTGTTGAAAAGTAGTTGAATAACAATAGAATTACTTTGCATCGTGTTCATATTAGGGACTGTAATAAAAGATCGCAAACTATATGCCTCATAAACTTACTTCCTAACAGATCCTCCTAAAAAATAAGGAATATTTGAATATATATTTTGAGACTGAGGAACCTACCCTACTTTTCCACAATTTTACTCAGCCAGTGCAAGACTAAATGAGCAATTGTAAACCTCATTTTTGATGAGGATTTACTATACTTCCAAAGTAAATGAGAACTATGTAATAAATTCTATAACCAAAACCTACTTCTACTCTTGTTTTCCCCGGAACAGGTACTGGTGCACTAAGCAGCCTAAGAATCCACATTTCAAGCTCACGCATATCATGAAGGACTGAGGAAGGAGTATTTTCAGATAGTTTTCCTGCCAGCACTGACCAAATAGTCTCCCTGAATATTTCAAAGGTATCTTATTCAACATATAAATTTCAATTTGGGAAAGCATTTTCCCTTTAAAAACAAACATTTGAATATACATATTTAACAGCAGTAATTTCAAGTACAATAAATAAAAATCAATAAATCACAAAATGCAGTTTTTGAATAAATTTAATCCCTAAGTAATGTCATGTAACACTGCCAAATCAAGACCATCTATGTCATATAACAATTTTCATTTTGTAAGGATCTTCACTTTTTTGTTTCCTTTATTTACAATTTACAAAACCTAATTTTGTCATCAAAAAGCGAAAAAAAAATTACCAATTGGGGATATAAGATACAATTTTATTATTATGCAAGCCATTATTGCCATCCAAACATCCCCTCCTTGTACAACAGAAAATCACAAACCTCTTTTGCCCTTCCTGGTGTTATGTAACATATGCACAACCCTAAATGCCTCTTAATCACAATTACTTGGGTTAGCATACTATTAGAACACACAATCATGTAATTAGTTTCACATACAGAGCTGTGCTCACTTTTGTTTTCATCCATTTCTTTCTGGAATTCATATCCTTTCTTTGCTATGATAGTATATTCTTGATATTAAAAATTGGTTTGTTCCTTTCTGAGAACAAGAAGAATTTACCAAAATTATAATTTCTGCTGTTGATATTTGGCAGTTCACCACTTACACAACTACTCAAAATATTTTAAGTACCAAAATATAAATGATATTTTTGTGTCAATTTCAGCCATTTTTTTTCTGGTATAATATTTTGAAATCTGGATTTAAGAATTGCTCATAATGGGCCAGAGCTTTGTTATGGTACTTAATAGTTTTGGATCTTTGATTTTTCTAAACCCAATTATATTTTTTTAAAAATCTGTTTGCCTAAAATATCTAATTATTACAATAAAAAAAGAAGAGAACTTATATTTTCAGCAGAAGAATTCGCTTCTGGAAAAGGATATGAGGATCTGAGCAATTATTACCAACACACTTTTCCTCTGGTTCTCTACTTCTATATTAATGTTAGATGCAGTCAACTATTATCACTATCTAAAACACATAGGCTGATCTATAGAAGACACATATCAAGAATTACTCTATCTCTTACACTCTTAGAGTTGTAGCTTGAAAAACTTATTTCAAATTAAACTTTCAATAGGAATGCTGCAAGTAGGTTGATGTATACATAATCATTTAAAATAATAGTATCATTTAAATTATACACTATGGTTTTAACCTACTTTTGCTAAAAATTTTCAAGTTTTAAAGGATAAAACAAGCAGACAATATAAAACTTATAATTTTAGTCAACAATATTTACCACTAAGAAAGGGAACATTAATGTTGCTGCCTCCATCTAATCAAACTCTGAATGGCTAGTGGTATAGACAATGCACTATTTGAATGATTCTTATGCATTTAGGATTATTGCAGCACGTACTTGTTTACAATTTGAAAAGCAATTTCTCATTCACATCTAATTTATATCACCACCAGGAGATTCTCTCATGTTACAGTTAAATATTATACAAATAAAAGAATTGTTTTAGAATGATGTATTACAGCAGTGTGCCTTAAAGTGGTGGTACGCAGCGAGTTGACAGGAAAGAAAGATAGGAGTTTTCAAGAGCATAACATTTATATGCCATAGCACCAGAGTTTCTACATTCCAACACTCTAGGTAGGCCCGAATCTAGAAAAAAAAAGGGGGGGGGGGACACAATCAAGCTGTAAAAAGCGGGTGTCAAGCAACACTATCAGGGGGGCATGAGACTGGATTTCCATTGCACTGTAACATTTTCCCTTTGGAGCAGTTTGTTGTTCCCAGTAATCAGCCAACAGATGGCACTGCTCAAGAATCTTATGACGTCAAGGTGTAAAGTATGATGTAGAAACGCAACTGTTGGTTCTTGGTGGCTTATAGTTCTTTGATTTGTTTCTTTTGGGTGGGTAACGTGAAATCATGTGTCGTGTGTGATTTGACAGGAATGTGAAGTTACGTTTGCTTTTTTAGCCATTTTTTGCTTGATAACTCCTTAGGATAACATGCCTACGTGGCTAGAGGTAAGTGCATATGTATAATATATTTAATGAAGGATTTTTAATGATAGTCAGAATAGGAATAACTAATATGTTCCTGTTGGTTGTTTTTGAAATTTTGTTAAGGTATGATAAATAATAAGTTATTTAAGATATTTTAGAATTGAAATTATTTAATATGGAGTGTGGGAGTTTGGTAGCTTTTTATGGCTGTGTGTGTGTGGGGGGGGGAGAATTTTTTTTTTAAGTTCTTTGGAGTGAGGGGCATTTGAAGGGGAAGGAAGAGTGGTTAGAACCATATATAAAAAAGATTTCAAATAATTCTGTTTAGTATGATGCAGTAGTATGTGTTTGTTGTGAGTATGGAAGAAAATGGCAAAAGTTTATAATGTGGAGTAATTAAGCTTTAAAAATGAGAGTTTTTATGGAGTGTTAGGGTTTTTAGGAGAATAGTTTTTGGTGAAATGCATAAAGTGAGTTTTTAGAGGATTCTAATGTAGTGTGTGGGGGGGAGTATACTTGGGGAAAAGAATGTTGAAGTTTTTCCGTGTGGGACTGAACATGGCAGTAGTAATGAAAATGCAATTCATTATAGTAATCTGGGATGAATTGAGCGATTTTTAGTAGTTATGTGTAGTATGGTAATTATTAGTGTATTATAGGGATTTATTTATTTTTTTTTATACATTTAGGAGCCTTTTAAAGTTACTTATATGGTTTATTGTTAATATGTAGAAGCATTTGGCAGCTTTTTGATGTAGAAATTTTGGGTATTGTAGAATTGTCAGTATGGAAAAAATGGCAGTTTTTGATTAAAGTTAACGAGCAACTTAGGGGAGGATTATTTGAACTATAAGATGGGGGGGGGGGGAGGTTGTTGTCTCTGAGATTATTTGGTTTTGGGGTTTTTTTTATAATTCAGTCGACGGTGCACTGTTTTCGATTTTCGTGTTTTTTGGCTTGTGTTGTCTGGGAGGACATTTAGTTTCAGGGGCTTTTTTATAATTCGATTGGTAGTGCACTGTTTTCAATTTTCACATTTTTCAGTTTGTGTTGTCTGCAAGGACATTTGTTTTTGGAGGCTATTTTATAATTTGGATCAATGGTGCACTGTTTCCAATTTTCATGTTTTTTGGTATATGTTGTCTGAGAGGACATTATTTAGTTTCAGGGGCTTTTTTATAACTTAATTGGCGGTGCACTGTTTCCAATTTTCACGTTTTTCGGTTTGTGTTGTCTGTGAGGACATTAGTTTCAGGGGCTTTTTTATAATTTGGATCAATGGTGCACGCTTTCTGATTTTCATGCTTTTTTGGTATGTTTGTCTCCGATGAGATTATTTAGTTTTGGGGGCTTTTTTATAATGCTGGTCAGCGATGCATTTTCGATGATGTTCTTGGTTTTGAGGTTTGTGTTCAATTTCATTAATTCTGCTGAATTATTTAGGTTAATTATTGTATGTGTGACTTGATTTATTAGTTTAGTTTGTGGAAATATATTTGTGAAGTGTTTTAATTATTGGGAAAAGAGGTGGGGGGATATTTCAGGAATTTGTAGTATTTGGGACAACAAATGTGTTTTCGTAGTTTCTTTGTTTATGGGTTTTTTTTTTGATAATTTCAACTTTTTTTTAGTAATTCATGGTTGTGTGGGATGCTTTTTAGTAGAATCGCATTTTTTTTGTTACGTTGTGTTTGTTTACAACGCAAACTCTATCATTACCAAAAAACAATATTTTTTGTATAAACCCCTGTTTGAGTTAGGGTCTGGGGGATTGTGGGAATAAAAAAAAAACGTTTTGTTACGCTGCATCAAAAAAAGGCGGGCCGAGGACCATCATGTGCACTACTGCCTCCCTTTGTTTTTTTAGGTTTAAAAAAAAAAATCATGAAAAATGCCCAAATTTAATAATATTTGGCCTGCATTATCCTTACTAGCAATCTCAAAAGAGGAGGCCATGACCCTCCCCCTTGACCCCAGGTGACATCATGTCATGTGGAATGAGAAAAATATCAAGTGCACAGATATAACTTGTTTCTTGTGGTAACATGTAGCCAGAAACTCCAGGAGCATGGTGAGACTGTACTATATGTCCCTGGCACACTGGAAAAAAAATTGTTTGTCTGTTGCATCAGAAAGTCTGAGAAGCACTGTGTTACAGTGTTATGAAATCATCTTGATCTTATATCATAAAATTTATATTTTATATCTTTACATTTACATTTCTCTCGCTTTTCTAATTATGATAATTATAATGGATACAATTCTTTCCTTACTTCCTACTTTGTTACAAGTGATTACTTAAACATTTTAACCAATTTTTGAGTTATGAAAAGCACAGAAATATCTACCTTAAAAGCCTCTACCTGTATTGCCCATGTGAAACATTATGTTAGGTTTTCCAAGTTTGAATACACTTTTAAAAAAATTTTTACATTTTATAATATTACAGTCTAATAATTTTTCCACTGAAAACACCTAATGTAAAAAAAGTGGAATGCATTCTTATTACAATTAGTACACCAGTTTATTTCCAGTTTAATCTGATGATGCAGCAACAAATATGCAAGGTAGTGTGTCATTTTTATATTAGCCATGATAGGTAAATGATAGCAATCTGTAAATGGTAGATAGGCAGTCACTGGAAGGAGAGCTATGTACCAATCCCCTGTGATGATAAACAGAACCGGCCAGGCCTAGCACCTAATGTTCGATCGCATCTTTTCGTGGTACAGACTGTTAGAACCTTTCGAAAGAAATACTCTCTTGTGGAAGGGAACAGAAGGGGAGGGCTGTCAGATCAGTGCTGCCTACTTATCTGGATTACTACGGCTACTTTCTCTTTCTTTTCCCTTTCTCTTTCTTCTCCTTACCCTTCTGACGAGTGGTCAACCACACAAGGTCCTGGTGCTGACTATATATACTAACCTAAATGTAATAATGACCCTGAGCTTGATTATGGATCCTGAATTTGCTGCACTAGTGGGCTTCTGTTGAAGAGATTCTTCTGCTGTTTTTTCTGTTTGTTTGTGGATTGACAGCCCCAACTGCATAGATTCACCAGATATATGATTTATCAGTTAGTGGATAATCCTGATCAGAGGCCATAGCAGGTACCTGAACTCTTGCTTCTATGGGCATTGTCAAATCCTACATTGGTCTTCCAGTGAAGATGGCTTCAGCCTTTAGTAATGGAGTAATGTTTTTTTTCAAAATGCCTGCGATCAGAGGGCTGTTTGATATTGTTGGCATTCCCTTTCTCAATAAACATAGTTTCTTCAAACATCCCACTAACCATTTTCTCTCCATAGGTGGTTGGAATGTGAAGACTCTGCACAGAGATTATTATCTTGATGTCCTCACATAAGAATTCCACCATTATAATTTAGATATTCTCAGTTTGCAAGAGACCAGATGGACAGATAAAGGCCAGATTCTTAAAAATAATCTTAAATTTCTCTTTTCAGGGAAGAAAGATAATAAGCATTACCAAGGTGTAAATCTGCTTCTTGGCAGACACACTAGTGATGCTCTTCTAGGATATGAGTGCATTAATGAAAGGTTTCTTACAGCTCAGTTTCAGACAAGCATTAAAGACTTAAATGTTATCTGTTATTATGCCCTCACTGAGGATGACAATGAGGATGAGAAGGATAGGTTTTATGGACAACTTCAGGATATTTTGAATGCATATAGGGATTGAAGGATAAACAAGGTAAGTTATAGAAAGTGAGAATTCTGTCATGACTAGGAGGGCTGAGCATTTCAGTGATGTTCTAAATAATATGGTTAGTTCTACTCCCATTGTTTGTAATGATGATAGATGCATTACTAGCTTTAATGTTGGCCCTATATCACAGTCTGAAGTTACTTTAGCTATTTCTAAACTTAAACTACATAAATCCCCAGGAGTAGATGAAATTACTACTGAAATGTTTAGAGCTGGGAATGTTTCTGCTACCATATGGCTTACTGAAATTTTGAATATCTTTTATGATAAAGGCATGGTTCCTAAGGATTTTACCAGAGCTATTATTATCCCTATTTTCAAAAAAGGTGATCACAGTTCTTGTGATAACTATAGGGGTATCAGCCTACTTCCTGTTCCAAGTAAAGTTCTTTGCATGGTTGTGCTTAATAGAATTAAGAATCTGGTTGATGGACATTTGAGGGATGAGCAGTGTGGATTCAGAAGTGGCACGGGATGTGTAGATCAAATTTTTTCACTTAGGCAGATTTTTGAGAAATGTTTAAAATTTTAAAAACTTAGGGTTACTAAACATAGATGATAATCACAGCATTACTTGCTGCTCTTTTGTCGTTGATAAATCAATAAATTTTTCCCACAAAATATTTATTGATTTATCAACACCAAAAGAGCAGCAAGTAATGCTGTGATTATCATCTATGTTTAAATCATTAATAACGCTAAATAGTGTGATGAGACTATTATTTATTTCCATCTCACTCTGTGCAATATAAAGATAATAGTTGTCACCCAAGATCATAGATGGCGCTAATGGTTGGCCCGAAAACCTTGGTGATAGAGTTTAGTCTTAAAATTAGAGGAAAAAAGACGAGCTGGCATTAGTTCAACTGGAAGAATACTCTGGCATTTTCTGGAGAGTGCGGATCACGTATGTCGACAAAAAAATTTTCTGCAAAATATTTATTGATTTATGGTTACTAGGCTTTGTTGATTTCAAAACGGCTTTTGACTCTGTTGATCTTCATAATTTATGGTTAATCATGATATCATACCACACAAGTTAGTTAACAAAATGAAAGCTCTCTATAATAACACTTAGTCATGTGTGAGAGTTGGCAAGGCTTGTAGCAATTGGTTTAGCATTGCTTCTGGTGTTTGACAAGGGTGCATTTTGTCTCCTTTCCTCTTTAGTTTGGTTACTGATTGTATTATGAGAAATTCACTGCAGGGGAAAGATTTTGGACTTAAATGATCTAGAGATCTAAAAATTTCTGATTTAGATTATGTTGATGCTTGCTTTTGGCAAATGATGTTGATGAGATGAACATTCAAGCTGTTGATGAGACAGACTAGTAGTAGAGTAGGTTTGGTGATAAACAGAGAGAAAACTAAAATTATGAAAATAGATCAGGCAGGCTATGGTTCAGTTAATTTGAATAGGTCCACACTTGAGCAGGTGTCTTAGTTTAATTATCTTGGGAGCTATGTAACTGATACTGGTGATGTGCAGCATGAGATTAACAGACGAAAAGACATTGGTGCTGCACTTTTAAGAATCTATGGAGAGCTAGGAGAAACAGGCATATACACCTAAAGATTAAAATTAGATTGTATAAAAGTTTGGTTCTTTCTAGGGTTAGTTATGGTAGTGAAACTTGGATGCTTTGTAAACAAAATAACAGGAAACTATGCTTTTGATTCTAGATGCTTATGCAGTATCTTGGGCATTTCAACTTTGTAAGTAATGACGAGGTTAGGCAAAGGAGTTGGCA
Source organism: Ryuthela nishihirai (assembly GCA_038380435.1). Lineage (NCBI taxonomy): Eukaryota > Metazoa > Arthropoda > Arachnida > Araneae > Heptathelidae > Ryuthela > Ryuthela nishihirai. The sequence goes on from JAWZYU010000003.1 coordinate 25,759,691, forward strand.
ACGTCCTTTAAGCAGCATATTGTGCAGAGACTCTGTTGGTTTGGCCATGTTGCCCATATGCATAATTATAGATTAGCGAATAGGGTTAGGAACAATGTGCCTAAAGGCCTCAGAAGAGAGGGAGACCTAGGATGCAGTGGGCAGACAATGTCAAACAAGACCTTGTTAGAATTGGTGTATAGTAGTCAGATGCAGCTCAGGATAGATATGTTTGGAGAACTAAATTGCACAATCTGGTTGGACCTCCATAGCCCATGGCTGCTTGAGGATGATAATGACGTAACAGGAGTTACTATATCTTAATTTTTTTTCTATGCCACAAGTTTTATTATATTTATTAAATAGCATTCCATTTGAATTTACTGTACATTAAGAAAATTATTCAAAGCAAATTTATCTATTATTCTTAACCAAATCTTTATGGATAGCTTATCAACATGATCACCATGAAGTGTATGAAACATTTATGGATGACATAAAGACACTATTCAGAATGAGCAAAAAAGAGTACAAAAGCAAGTTGGAATACACTGCCTTGACAAATTATTATGAACATTGCAGTGTGTGCGATATACCATGAAGCATGCCAATGTATGCAAAATTTCTTATTGATGTTAGCATTCTATATCACTACAATGCTTTATGAAAGCTGGTGAATGGGTGATGTAAATACAAGTACAAGAGAATATTCATAAGCATTTCTTGAGTTATATGTATAACATGAAGAAAAAGCCTAGAGAACCTAATCATAACATAATAGAGATTGAAAGGTTATCTAAATAAGAGTGTATTTTACCCTCTCTCTCTCTCTCTCATTTACAATATATAGTTCCTTAGAAAAATTATAGTATTTTGCCACATTGAAACCATATACACATATGGTGGAAAGGGTCACACATTTATATATATATATATACACACACTGTAGTGCCATTGAATTAGGGATAGGAGACATTATCCAAATTCAGTACCACAAGTCCCGCATTTGCATGCATGCATGGCAGAAACTCTAGTCATATATAGCTATCAGCTTTGGCTGCCCCATGCATTCGTCATGAGAAGCATAATGGGAAAGGTGCAGTATTTAGATGCATTGGACAGAGGGCAGATCGCAGATGCCTGATGAATGGGACACTTGATCTCTGAAATTGTCAACGAACTTGGATTTTCTCGTATGACAGTTTCAATAGTGTTCCAGGAATATGAAAATTCCAGCAAAAAAACAAGCACCCGGACAAACTGCAAAGGACAACCAGCCTTGATTGATCATGGGCTACGCCTTCTGACCTGCATCGTACAAACTGATAAGGGCCAGACATTATCTGAAATCACCCTCCATCTGAACGTGGGTTCCAGCTGGGAAGTCAGTACATGGACTGTGCAACACTCACTTCGTCTCTGCTTCAGGAGCCACCAACCTATGAGAGTCCTACTTCTAACGGCATGACACCGGGCTCAACACCTTGCCTGGAGAACATAGAAAACTGGACCATCTAAAATTGGCAACAGGTAGCCTGGAGTAATGAATCCCAATTTAAACTTCATCAAGCCGATGGGAGACTGAGGGTATGGCGCCAACCCCATAAAGCTATGGATCCTGCATGTCAGGTCAGATGTGGGAGGAAAGACTCAGTAGGAAAAATACATTGCCTGGCCAAATTATTATGACCACTGCATTTGTGAGCAAAGTAAAATGAAACATTCCAATATATGCAAAGGTGTTTGTTGGCACGAACTATTTGGGAAAACAGAATTGTTACAGTTCATCAACTGAGAGAGATGACTGCTAACAGTATTTCAAAACCCATTTCAATGAGAACTATGAGCAAAGAATTAAAAACTTTGAAATTTGGGAAATATGATACGAAAGCCCTTCATTTCCAAAACCAACAAGATTCAAAGACTCCAATGGTGTATGGAGTGGCAAACTGGTAAGCAAAGGACTGGAAACCAAAACATATGAATAGACAAATGTTATAAACTGTTTTCAACAGATGGCTGATGTAGAGTGTGATGGCAACCCATGAAGCAATGGACCCATCATGTGTAGCTCCTATTGTTCAAGGTGCTAGAGGCAGTGTGATGGTATGGGAGCATTTTCTTGGCACAGATTGGATTTCTATGCAGGGTTGCATCACTTCTCAAAAGTTTAAAAGCATCTTGGATGATCAGGTGCTGCCAATAATGCATTATTTTTACCTCAGTGGAGATAGTATATTCCAGGATGATAATGCACCAATTCATTGCTCTTAAATCATACAAGAGTGGTTTGAGGAACACAAAATTGACTTTTATCACTTTCCCTGGCTTGCAAAATCATCTGATCTTAAATCAATCAAAAACATGCAGGACAATTTGGAACACATTATTTGAATGCACAGACTGCTCTCTTCACTTTCAGACATTCAAGCCATTTTGTACGAAGAGTAGATCAAAATCCTCCTGCTGTATTTCAAAAGTATGTGGGAAAACATGACACATCGAGTCTGGGTTGTCATCTTTGTCTGTGGAGGCCCAACAAAGTATTAGGTATTCATGATAACTTGGCATGCAGTATATATATACACAGTCGTATCAGAACAATATGACCACCCATGGAATCACAGTACCCGCCCAGGCACTTCACAGAGTGCACATGACAAGATTGACCACACAGAGATATAAGCGGCCAGCCAGGAGAGATGAGCCATAGTGTGTAACGTGAGCACAATGGGCAGAGGTATTGATTTGACAGACGTTCGAAGAGGAATGATCATCAGCTACTGTGCCAAGGGTGGAAGCATTTCGGAAACAGCAGACTTTGTGGGCTGTTCGCGAGGTGCTGTAGTAAGGGTGGACCAAGAATGGACTGCTGGTACACCAAGTACCTCCAGATGTCATAACTGTGGAGCCCCAAAATCGGCCCCAGAGAAGAATGTCGCCTCCATCGACTGGTAAAGGGCAAACGACATGCAACAGTGCAGCAATTGACCACTCAAATGAATGCTAGAGCACCCAGGTACGTGTCCCTGATAACAGTAGAGCGAACACTGTTACACATGGGTCTCCGGAGCCAATGCTGCATAAAAGCACCCATGTTAACTAAGGTCCATCGGCAATGATGCCTGTAGTTCGTTCGGGATTACCATCATTGGACAGTGTAAGAGTGGAAAAAGGTTGCCTTCTCCGACGAATCGAGGTTTCTACTCCACAGAAGTGATGGGTGGTGGCGGATACAGCATCAGACACCCGAGAACCAACACCCAGACACACTTGTTGGTCAAGTACAGGCCAGCAGTGTGCATGTCTGGGGGATGTTTTTTCCTGGTATGACCTGGAACCACTGGTACCACTGAATGGGTCCCTGAACGCCAACATTGGCATTCAGGGAAACCTGTCCATCCTCACTAATCACATGCATCCTTTCATGTGGGACATTTACCCTGGTGGTGATGGTGTCTACCAACAGGACAATACGCCCTGCCATGTGCTAAGGTGGTGCATGACTGGTTCCAGGAACGTGACAATGATGTCTCCATTCTCCCTCGGTTGGCGAGATCACCCGACCTCAATCCCAAAGAGCACTTGTGGGACCATTTTGATTGACAGGTTCGGCATGTGGGCCCACAACGTCATTTCCAGAATCTTCGTGCTCTGCTGGAGTCCAAATGGTCACATGTGCCTCTGGCAACCTTCCAGGGCCTCATTGCGTCCATGCTACGCTGTTTCACCGCTGTCATTTGGACCAAGGGTGGTTATTCCATTATTAGGTAGGTGGTATTATTATTCTGATACAACTGTGTATACAGCAGCTAAATGAGTGTGTTTAAGAAAATTATATCTCAGGGCAGATAAAAGTTGCTATTCTGTTCAACTTGTATAAGTTTGAGTCTGTAAATGATAGCAAAGTATAAACTGGAAGGAGAGTTATGTACTGATTCCCAGTGATGATGCACAGAATTGGCCAGGCCTAGCACCTAATGTCTGACCCTGCTTTCTTGTAGTACAGGCCGTTAGTCTTTTCAAAAGAGATATTCTCTTTTGGAAGGGAATGGATGGGGAGGGGCTGCCAGATCAATGTTGGGCTGTTTTACCCCTGAGCGGCACTTTTTTGCACACCATGGGCGAAATGGCCAGGTGACATGGACCCCGAAGGCTCAGGAAGGTTTGGGAAGGGGACCCACTGGAACAGCTGTTGGGAGACAGATGGGTGGCCTCCCATCTAGGCCATCCAGCGTGTTCTTTAACGTGCACAAGGTATGGCTCTCCCATACACTGGGCCATGGCTTAAACGTCCCAATCTCCGGACGACAACCTTTCCAAGCCCATCTGTGTTCCCTACTGACCGTGGGCAGGGTGGGGAATTTTGCAGAGATAAGTCTCAACGCTGACCCAGCTGGAACTTGAACCTGGAAACTACAGATTATGAGCCTGGCACGCTACCGACTGAGCCACCCCAGCCCCGCTCCCAGATCAGTGTGGCCTACTGAACTGGTCATCTATGACCACTTTTTTTCCCACCCTGCTGAGGAGTGGTCAACTTCACATCAGGTAATCAAAATTATTACCTGATGCTGACCATTTATACCAACTAGACTAGTTTATAGCTTTGAGCTTGATTATGGATCCTGGACTTGCTGCATTGGTAGGCCTCTGTTGAGGGAAAAGATGCTGCTGTGTTTTCTGTTTTCCTGTGGGTTGCCAGCCCTAAGTGAACATATGCACAGGGTATCTTATAGTAGATGGAAGATAATCTTGATCAGAGGCTATCACAGGTACTGAACCCTCACATATAATTTGGGAATCACCAATCCTACACTGGGTAATGTGTCTCAGACAGGTTAGTTTCTATCTTGATTCTGATTCTCAAAAAGGTCCACTTGAAAAGTGGTGTCTGAAGTTCCTACTAGCAGAGTGACTTCAACCTTTAGAAGTGGGGGAACAGGTCTTTGCCCCATGCTTGCAATTAGGGGGTCTGTTTGATATTGTTAGCCCTACCCCTCTCAATAAACCGTTTCTTTAAAAATCGTACTACATTTTCTCTCAGCAGGTATGTGGAATATGAGGACATGACAGAGATTATTCTCTTGATGTCCTCACACAGGAATTCCAGTGTTATAACCTAGATATTCAGGCTTGCAAGAGGCCAGAGGGACAGGTAAAAGTCAAATACTTAAAAATAATTTTAAATTTCTCTTTTTAGAGAGGAAGAGTGGAAAGCACTTCCAAGGCATAGGTTTGCTTCTCAGTAGACATGCCAGTGATGATCTTCTAAGATATGATTGCATTAATGAAAGATTTCTTACAGCTAAATTTAAAACAATAATTAAACACTTGAATGTCATCTGTTGTTACACCCTCACCGAGGGCTCTGAAAAGAATAAGATGGATAGTTTTAGAAACAACTTCAGGATAATTTGAATTCTGTCAAGAAAGGAGATATAGAAGAAAAAAGATGGTTCTGACTCTGACCTTTGGGAAGGGGTGATAAGTCTCTTTGGTATTGGTAGTTGCAATGGTAATGGGCAACATCTACAGGTAAGTAAACTTAATGGTTTGAGAATAACTAGCATGCATTACAAATCCCACGACATACATAAGTATACATGGGTTTCACCAGGTGGACTACATAGAAATATAATTGATTATATATTAATTTGCAGCAAATGGGCTAGTTCTGTCAGGAATGACAATTATTGAAAATCATGGTTTGCCTACTGCTGAAGTTGAGAAAGAATTAGATCAGTTTAAACAGGCTTTTCTTGAAACCAACAGTATTATGTTGAGTAAAAAGGAACAGAGGAAACAAAATTATAAAAATTTATGTGATAAGGTTATGAAACTTATTTCTGAAAGAAGGAAGTGAAGGAATAATTTGAATCAATACCAGACCTAACAGAAAGCATTACAAAGAGCTTAATAAATTTGTAAATGATCAGTTAACAGCTTAATAAGAATTTTTGGCTTGATAGCTTGGCTGACAAAGCAGAGGAAGCAGTTACACAGCAGACAGCTGTACCAGATTGTTAATGTTTTATATGGAAAGAAACAGACAGATACACGGGGATTGAAGGATAAAGATAAGGCTGTTGAAGGTGAGGATTCTGTCATGCCTGGCGAGCTGATCATTTCAGAGATGTTCTAAACAATGTAGTTTTAGTTCTATTCCCATTGTTTGTAATGAGGAAGATGTATTACTGGATTTAATGTTGACCCTATATCACATTCTAAAGTCACTTTGGTTCTCTCTAAATTAAAGCTGCATAAATCCCTAGGGATGGATGAAATCACCACTGAAATGCTTAAAGATGGGCACATTTGCATTATCACATAGCTTACTGAAATTTTGAATATATTTTATGATAAAAGTATTAACCCTAAGGATTTTACTAGAGATATTATTATCCCAATTTTAAAAAAAAGTGATCATAGTCCTTGTGATATTTATAGGGGAATTAGTCTGCTTTCTGTTACAGGTAAAGTTCTTTGTATGATTATAATTAACAGAATTACGAATTTGACTGATGGACAATTGTGTGATGACCAGTGCAGATTCAGAAGTGGTATGGGATGTATAGATCAAATATTTTCACTTAGGCAGATTGTTGAGAAATGTTTAGTTTCAGAAACCTGTGGTAGTTACTAGCTTTATAGATTTCGAAAAGGCTTTTGTCTGTTAATCAACGTAATTTGTGTTAGATAGTTAGATCATATGGAATACTGACAAGTTAGCATAATGAAAAGTCTTTATAATAATACTGAGTCAATAAGAGTTGGTAAAGCTTGTAGTGATTGGATTAGCATTGCTAGTGGAGTTAGACAAGAGTACATTTTGTCTCCTTTTTTCTTTAGTTCGGTTATTGATTACGTTATGCAAATTCTTTGCAAAGGAAAGATTTTGGCATTAAATAGTCTAGAGATTTCAAAATTTCTGATTTAGATTATGCAGATGATTTGGCTCTATTGGCTAATGATGTTGATGAGATTAATTTTTTCATTAGGGCTGTTGATGAGACTGGTAATACAGTAGATTTGGTGATAAACAGTGAAAAAACTAAAGTGTTGAAAACTGGTCAGACAGATAGTACTTCAGTTTCTTTGAATGGTTGCATCCTTGAGCATGAGTCTCAATTTAATTATCTTGGGAGCTATGTAACAGATATTGGTGATTTGCGGCATGAGATAAATAGATGAAGTAGGGATTTCTGGTGAGACCTTTAAGAATCTATGGAGAGTGTGAAAAAAATAGTATGTACACCTAAAGACTAAAATTAAACTGTATAATAGTTTGGTTCTTTCTGAGGTTAGTTATGGTAGCAAAACATGGATCCTTTGTAAGCAGGTTAACAAGAAACTTGATGGCTTTGATTCTAGTTGCTTATGCAAATATCTTGGGCATTAGGTGGTTTGACTTCATAAGTAATGATGAGGTTAGGAGTCATCAACCTTCTCTGAGCAGCATATTGTGCAGAGAGAGACTATGTTGATTTGGTCATGTTGCCTGTATGTATAGCTGAAGATTGGCAAATAGGATTATGACCAGTGTACCTTAAGGCTTTAGGAAAAAGGGGAAACCTAGGATGTGATGGGCAATGTCAAACAGGATTGATGGAATTGGCCTACAGTGGCCAAATGCAATAGCTGTAGCTCAGAACAGACATGTCTGGAGAGGAAAATTACAGTCTGGTAAAACTTCCATAGCTCATTTTGTGTGTGCATGCATATTTATGTATGTATAGGTTGATGGAGTTTGCTACACTTTGATCATATTTTCTGTATAGTGAAAATTTATCTGGGAAGTGATTGCTGTAATTCAGCTATGGATATAAAATAAATTCCTGTATGAGGTGGGAAGCAGTGTAATAAAGTGTGAATGCTAAAAAGAAGATGGCATTAAAAAAAGGTTCAAAGAAGAAATCTTATGACTAAGGTCTATCATCTGGGGCTGGGATATACAAATAGAGCCAAAACAGGAATTTGCAAAAATAACTGTCATAAAATATGGTTCCTGCAATGTACAACACTGCCAAATGGTAAAAAGAGTATTTGTGGAAAGAAAGAAGCAGAGCAAGATGAAGATGCTCAAGGCAGCTCCATAAAACACAGTTTCCATGTGAAAATTTTATAAATATGAGGAGGAGCATGAATGTTAAAATTTCAAGAATGTGAGGGAGACTTCATAAAAATAGTTTGAAAGGAATGCAAATTATTGCTTTAGAACTTAAAACTTAAAGAACATGTTCTACTTATAAGCAATGATAAATAAATAAAGAAATTATAGTCATTACAAAAAAACTATGCTACATTTTAAGATTTAACAATTAAAGGTTAAATATTGCATATCTATTTCCTAGTACACACAGGTGTTTATTTTAAAATGTTAAAATCTATTATATCTAAAATTGATATTCCTAGTTCTTAAAAGCAGTCAATTCATGATAAAATAAAATTTTGAAATAAATTAACCATAGCGAAAAAATATCCTTTCTACTTTAAAATGAAACTTCAGTACAATACTTAATGTATAGGTAAAAACGAAAATTCATAAAAAAAAATTGTTTAACCACTACGGAGCAAAATATATATGCCATAAAAAAAACAATGACAAAAGTACACATATTAAGAATATATTTCTTACCTACTAGCTTGTCTTGAACCACCTATGCGTCTGCACACATTTCTTTCATTGCATGCATCAATAAGTTTTCGAAGCATAAAGAGGCATTCTCGAAATGTTGAAAAGAATGGATGATGACTAATGATACATAGTGATGTCAGTGAATGACTTTTCACTCGCTGTCTCTGAAGAGTTACAGGTGAAGAAGACTTTGAATCCTGATCTGAATCATGAGGATGTAATGTTCTGGGAGCCTGCTCACTGTATGCACACTCTGAACTTCTATTATCTTGAGAAAAGGGCACTTCCACATCTCGTAATTTTCCACCAGAACTTTTCTTTAAGGATTTGTCATATTTTTCTTTTGAAATAGGCCGTTTATCAATAGGGCGATAAAAATTTACACAAATTCCATAACGAACACGACTAGTATCTTTTTCAGTAAGAGAAAAGACAAAGGAATTGGATTCCCTGAGGCTGATTCGCTTTGGTCCAATGCACACACATCCTTCTGGCTGACAAAAGAATACCACATCAGGAGGAAGTGGGAAGTCCTTGTGATCTTCGGGTGGATACCTTCTTAAAAGTTCTGGTGTTTGGACCACATGGTTGCGACTTGGCTGTCGTGCACCCACAAAAACAACATAGTCCAACAGCCGTGGACAAAAGTATTTCTTCATAACATCTGACATTGCTATATGGAAGTAACAGTGGCAGGGTTGGCACAGAATCCCTGCCTTTTATACTCAGGTATTGAGAAAAACAGTCATGGTTGCAAAAGTTATCTATAAATGAATATTTTAGAATTTTGTTGTTGTGGTATATAAATATATTTCCTCCTGAAGTGGTAGCTTGTTTTCCACTTCTCCAACTCCATGATGCTACCATTTAAAACTAAAAAAAAAGTCATATAATTGCAAATTCAAAAAGTATGAAATTAGAGCAAAATAATCACATAAAATGTTTTCAGCAACAATTGCACAAAAACTAGATTAATTATATATATATATAAAGACCACATAGCAGATGTTTTATAACTATGTTGAGAATAATGATATGCTTACAACTAAGACTAAAATGTACCTTGAGAAACATTTTTCCAAATGAACTGTTAAAATACTTCAGCCCATTTTAGAAGAAAATAATTTTAAAAGCTCCACAATTGTTAAGTCTATATAAAATTGCTCTTAATAACTCATGTTTAATAATGAACTACATTATTCACTCGCTATCCTAGTACACAGAGACACTTTTGCCCACTATGTTCAATAACGAACTGCATTATTGAACATAGTTATTTAAGAGAGCAGAAAAAAAAGCAAAAACTTATATACCAGTTATTCAGTAGTAAGCAACAAATACTTTTTTAATTTAAAATTCATCTACAAAATAATTTTTCTCTTTATCTATATTTTAACCACAAGAAAGCATATCGCCTCTGGGGCATAGGGAATCTCATTTTCAAAGAGAATGAAGCTTTTCATTCACCTACTTTTTCACTCCTTAAAAGTTTTAATTTGAGCTAATAGATAATGGGGTGGGGTGGGGGGGAATGCAAATAGCATTATTTATTAGTAATTATACAACATTGGGTTGTTTTACCTCTGAACAGCACTTTTCTCCACACAATGGATTAAATAACCAAGTCACAAGAACCCCCGAGGGTTCAGAGAAGGATGGGGGGAGGGAACCTATTGGACAGCTGTTGGAAGAGAGGTGGTAGCCTCCTGTCGAGGCCATTCAGTGTGTTCTTTAATGTGCATAGGGTATGGCTCTCCCACATATGGGGTCACAGCTTAACATCTCATAGGATGAACAGCAGACTTTCCAAGCCCATTGGTGTTCCCCACTGACCGAGGGCAGGATGAGGAGCTTTGCAGAGAAACCTGGGAACTGCATATTATGAGCTTGGTGTGCTACCAACTGAGCCACCCCTAATTATACAACATAAAAAGCACCTGTCTTTAATTGGTTTTAGTGGAAAAAAAGTTTTGTTGACGTGTGGGCAAATTTCTGTCTAATTTCTTAAATTCAAAAATTTGCTTTTCTCACACCCTTCTAAGGGCCAGATTTTTGCTGTTAGTAGAATATCTATCTCTTTACACTCTAGCAGAGCTGGATCTAGCCCTCCCCCCCCACTCCCTTTCAGAATAAATAACTTGTTTATATTTCATGCACTTTTCAAAAAATTCCTTAAAGACCTGTAACACAGAGGGGGAAGTTTTATATTGCATTGGAAATCCAGTTTTCTGCTCACCCCCCTTTTAAATCTTTCTGGCTTGAGACAATTACAGTAGGCAAAATTTCATATTGCATTGAAAATCCAGTCTTTTGCCCCCCCCCCCCCCCCTTTTAAATTTTTCTGGCTTGATTGAGATTCTTTCCATTATAGAAATGTTCATAGCATTAATTAGAGGAGATCTTGATTGGCGGCCAGTAGCTCAGTGGTCCAGATTTGGGTTGTTTTACCTCTGAGTGGCACTTTTTTGCACACCATGGGCTAAATGGCCAGGTCACATGGACCCCGAAGGCTCAGAGAAGGTTGGGGGAGGGGACCCACTGGAACAGCTGTTGGGAGACAGATGGTAGCCTCCCGTCAAGGCCATCCAGTGTGTTCTTTAACGTGCACAGGGTATGGCTCTCCCACACACGGGGCCACGGCTTAACGTCCCATCCGACGGACGGCGGCCTTTTCAAGCCCATCGGTGTCCCCTACTGACCATGGGCAGGGCGGGGAAATTTTGCGGAGGTAAATCTCAACGCTGACCCAGCTGGGACTCGAACCTGGGAACTACAGATTACGAGCCTGGTGCACTACCGACTGAGTCACCCCCGCCCCCAGTGGTCCAGAACACCTGACATGTTATCAGGAGGTCGTGGGTTCGTATCCTACCTGGATCAAGACAATTTTTCTTCTAAAATTTGAATCAACTTCAAAGTGCTGATTTATTAGTAAACTATGGTACTTTTGAACTCCTTTACCCTGATAAAAAACAGGAAAATTATCTGATCTTTATTTAGTGAGGAAAAGAAGTCAGATCATGGCTTTGTTTCAAAATTTCAAAAACTTACTCTATTGCAAATTGCTGCTTAATAAATCTTAATAAGATGTTAGCAATATAAAATGCAGTATTCACAATGGTGAAGAAAAATTCACTAAAATCAAGAGCAATGGTCAAATTTTAGCTAATATAATTTAACCCTCCTGATGTTATGCATTTATCCTTCTCTCTTCTTTGTAAGCACCAGAGTAAGGCCTAGAGTAAGGTAAACCCTTACAGTGTCAGAGTTCTTTTTTCTCTCTAAAAATGTAACTCAACTTCTAAGCCATATTATGAACAGTTAATGAAACAAATAGTTCATATTACATAGTAAAAGAAAGAGCATTTACTCTGAAGAAAAGATTCTTCTATTGATTAAAGTAGAGGTTCTCAACGTGGAGTACCCGGTAAAAATTTTTGGGGTACGTCGTGAGAGCTCAAAAGTCACTAGTCTAGTAACAAAGTCAGTGTTTTATTTTATTCCCATTGTTATACTATAACTGTAGCTTTATCTATCTATACAAGGAGTAGGCCAGTTACACACACATTTCCAGGGGGTATGTGAAGCATAAAAGGTTGAGAACCACTGGATTAGAGCAAAGGAAAGTTATTTAAATACACCTGGTAAACTGTACAGACTTTCATATGCTTTTAGCTGGTACATTGTTTTAATTACTTAAATTTCAATATAACAGTGACATTGTTGACCCTAAATATTGCTTTTTTTTTCATTTATCTTCAAATAAAAATATTAGATATCTTCAGGTAGACATATAATGTATTTTTTTAAACATACTGAAAATCACAATCTTAATCCAAAAAATAAAAACAAATAGTGCAGAAAGTTATGGAGGTTTATCCCTCCAGTGGTAACATATACTGTGTACCTATTATTGGTAACAGTTGGTGACCTGTAAACCCCATAAACTCTTTTAGGATAAAGGACAAAAAAAGATATGTAAAATATGACTGAAAACGATTCACTTATTGACAAAGAAACAAAATTACATACACTGAGTCATACATAAAACACAGAATCAGTGTCCCTAGTTGGGATGATGCATAACCTCATGTTACCAATAGAGGATTAAAACAGGGTTTGGGTTGTTTTACCTCTAAGCAGCACTTTTTTTGCACACAATGGGCTCAATGGCTATGTCACAAGAACCCTGGGGCTCAGAGAGGTTGGGGGAAGAGGACACACTGAACAGTTGTTAGGAGACAGATGGCAGCCTCCAGTCAAGGCCATCCAATGTGTTCTTTAATGTGCAGAGCATATGGCTCTCCCCCCACATGGGGCCATTACTTAACATCCCATCTGACGGACAAAAGCCTTTCCAATCCCATCGTGTCCCCCATTGACTGAGGCAGGGCACAGAGGATATAAAATTTTGCAGAGATAAATCTCAATGCTGGCCCAGGCTGGGACTCAAACTCAGAACTGCAGATTATGAGCCTGGTGCACTACTGATTCAGCCACCCCTGTCCTGGATAAAAACTGGAGTAGATGAATGCAGCAATAAAGAAGGCATACAAATATTGAAATAGCAGGTATGCTGGAATCACCAGATGATATTGTTGATTCAATGATAAAGAAAACTAAAAGGGAAGATATAGTGGTAGCAGAGTTCCTATAGCATTCAAGGCAAAAACTGCAGTACAAGAATAAAGAGATAATTGGTTAAAGGCAGCAGAGAAAAATATTAAAGGAAGTAATATAAATTAGGTATTATAAGATAAACTGACATTTAAAAACAAATATTTGATATAAAAAGCTAAAAAAAATAAAAAAACAGAACTTAGAAAATCCACTTTTGGTTATAATACTTTTGCAAGATTCAATATGGGTATGTAGATTTCAATAAATACTTAGATGTAAAAAATTATTTTTGCTAATAGTAATTACTACTCATGACTCTAGATATATGCCAGAGTGCTCTAACCACTAAACCAACCTCAGCTCCATAATTTATTTCTGCAATGTGATCTATATATCTTTCACTGAATGTAGCAGATGTAGCACCATCTATAATCAGGAAAGACAACTTACTTTTCCAATTGTTGCTAATGAATAAGAGTCCTGCACAGTTGGCAAAAATAATTTTTTATGCATAAGTATTTATAGAATTCTATATCTGCAGGTAATTTGTGTATTTATAAGGATTGATTCTTCCATTAATAAAGCTTCAGCATGAATGACTTCCTCATTTAGATCTTATTCATTAGTAACAATTGGAAAAATAAGTTGCCTTTCCTGATTATAGATTGGGCTAGGTCTGCCATGTTCAGCAAAATATATAAATGCCACATTACAGAAATAAATTATGGAGTCAATGGTTGGTTTAGTGGTTAAAGCACTCTGGCTGGTTGGTTGGTTGGTTGTTTAGGGTTTTATGGCGCATTAGCATCTGAGGCTATAATGCGCCAAACATATGTCCAAATAAAAGATAAAAGTCATGGAACCCTCAACCAAGTATTAAAAATAAACTACAAATAAATACACATATTGTAAAACAATAAAAGGAAATATATTTATCAAAAAAGAACAAATGTATAAATATCATATAAAGATAAACATCAAATTACCCAGGTGTAAGCGACCTGGGTTATATATAGAATGTAAAAGGTGGTAAAATCAAAGTCGAGTAAAATATCCAGTATATCGTAAAAATTCAAATATAGAGTTAAAACAACAATTGTCTGATAACAGATGTCCGAGTGTAAGTGGCTCGGACGTAAAATCATGAAAAGTAAAATACAAACGACGTTCTAGGTTAAAACATGGACATGATATTAAAATGTGTTTGATAGTTAAAATGGTGTCACAAAACTCACACTTAGGTACGTCGTCCGCCCGTAGAAGAAACGACTGAGTAATATACGAATGACCTAAGCGGAGCCGAGCAAGTACAACTTCCTCCTTGCGATTCCTGCGGTAACAAGCCTGCCATGGTTTGATGATAGGTTTGATCTCAAAGAGCTTGTTCTTAAGCTGTTCTGACCAAGATCTCTGTCACTGTGCCCGGAGCTCGGTGGTAAAATGCTGCCGGAAATCCAGATAGGGAACCGGCAACGGAGAGTCAGATAGGGGCAAGAATGACTTGGCAGCAGCATCTGCCAAGTCGTTGCCCCTGATCCCGACGTGACCGGGCACCCAACAGAAATTGGATGGTGGTGGTGGCTGCCAGATGATGTAGTTGCTGGCAGATCTTAGTAAGAACTGGGTGAGGCTGATGCCTCACCGAGATCAAAGCCTGTAGTGAGCTAAGCAAGTCGGTGTAAAGCACACACCGATGATGATGCTTAGTCGCCATGTGGTCCAAGGCGAGGCTGATAGTGTGCAACTCTGCAGTGAAGATGGAACACTGCAGTGGGATCTGGTCTGCAATGATTACATCACAGCAGACCATGGCCGATCCCACCGATGTCCCGGACTTCGAGCCATCTGTGAAGACAGGCAAGAAGTCCGGGTACTCAGCACGATGGCTGGCAAAGAGTTGCCGGTACACACAGTCGGGTGTAAAGGCCTTCCCCATCCTGCA
The DNA here is from genome assembly GCA_038380435.1 of Ryuthela nishihirai. Taxonomy (NCBI): domain Eukaryota; kingdom Metazoa; phylum Arthropoda; class Arachnida; order Araneae; family Heptathelidae; genus Ryuthela; species Ryuthela nishihirai. Next base: position 25,774,870 of record JAWZYU010000003.1, read on the forward strand.
CAGGGAAAAATCGCAGGAAGGGGAAACAGCGAGCCAAGGTGGAAGTGGCTCAGCTGTCGACTGTGCGATGCTATCGAGACTGATATTAATGTCTCTGAGGTAACCTCGGACACGCAAACCAAAAGGACGAATGGCAGTCGGCCGATTTGTGTAAAGCATTTCCCACTTCGGACTGAAAATGCAGTCCCAAGTGGGATGGCCAGGCAGGGATCGCAATTTTGATGCATATTGTAGGGACAACTGCTGACGGTGAAGAGATAAAGAAGGTTCGTCGGTCTCAACATGAAGACTCTGGACCGGTGAGGTGCGGAAGACTCCCGTGCAAACACGGAGGGCCTGGTGATGGAGGGGATCCAGCAACTTCACCACTGAATCCCGGGCCGAGTCATACACCTGGGATCCATAGTCCAGTTTCTATCGGACAAGTGCACGGTACAGGCGGAGCAAAGAACATCAGTCCACCCCCCAAGAAAGGGAGGAGAGGACCTTGACGATGTTCAATGCCCGCGTGCACTTGGACCTGAGATGACATATGTGTGGTAAAAAGGTCAATTTCCGATCGAATATGAGATAAAGCACTCTGGCATTTCCCAGCAATTCCCAACCTTTTGAAAGTGGAGTATCGCAAAAGTAATTTCTTGCAGACTTCCTCCGATGTTACTGCAGACCCCCAGGGTTGGGAACCGCTGATCTAGAGAGTTGTAGGTTCAAGTACCATACCATCGGAAAAAATAATTTTTTCCACATAATTATTTATTGAATTCTATATCTACAGGTAATCTGTGTATTTGCTAGGGTATGTAGATAATTACAGATAAAACAATTACTGTTTAATCCACAACAAAAATATTTTAATTCTCAACATTTAGTTAAGAATAATTTCCTGTCCCTCACTAACCTGTGGTGATAACCTTATTCCACACTAATCAGATTCTAATTATGTTCAATACAAGTCTCATACCATCGGGAAAAAAATTTTCCACATAATTATTTATTGAATTTTATATCTACAGGCAATCTATGCATATTTACTAAGGTATGAACATAGATAATTATAGCTAAAACAATTGTTGTTTAATCTACAGCACAAATATTCTAATTCTTAAGAATAATTTCCTATCCCCCACCAACATAGTGTTAACTTTATAAAAAAAAATAAATAAATAAATACCCACTCAAGCAGCTGCTTGCCCCACAGAGGTTTTATTCCACATTAATCTGATTCTAATTATATTCAATGCTGGTGGTAGCATAGTGAATCAGAAAAGAGAATAACATATTATTCTGTTCTTGTCAAAGCAAATTTGATTGTAATACTGTTGTATTTTGTAAATAAAGGCATAAATGAAATCTTTTAGGAAATGTGCAATGCAATTTCAAATAGTTACAATAAAAATTATATGTTGCTATTCAATGCAGATAAGCTTTCTCCTTGTGGCTAATTCCTATATGCAACCAAATACCTTGTAAAAGATTTATCTGTAAAACTGGTATAATAAAATATTCTGCAAATTTGAATCTTTACTGGTTGTTATTTTATCATATATTAATATTTCAAGAATAAAGAACATTTTATATGGATTGTATTGTTTTATTCCTGAACAGCACTTATTTTACTATACAATGAGTCATACAAGATCAAAATGTTCAGGATAAGAACAGAGAAGATCCATCAGACAACTATTAGAAGCCGACTGAAGGCTTCTGTTAGAGTCATACAGTAATTTTAATGTGCACAGTTCTGGTGCGCACAATACCATAATTTAGCATGAATGATAGCCATTCCAATCCCACAGTGTTTCCTTTTTCCTGAAGGTAGTACAAGCTCGCAGCCAGTTAAAAGCAATAGGGCAATGGGAGGGGGTGATTTAGCATTTATAAGGGACAATTGATTAAAGAATCTTCATAAAAATAAGAACTGAACTTGTGAGCCAATGACAGTCATAAATTTTTATGCTGGTAATGAATACATTTTTTCCACAAAAACATATATTGATTTAAAGATGATTAAATGTCTACAGGTAATGCTGAGATTGTCAATTATTGGTAATGAATGTAAATGAATCCTTGTATTATCAATCAAATAGCTAAAAGTATAAGTTTCAAAAAATTCAAACAAACTAAGCAATTTACTAGAGAGGGCATACTTGATACTAAAATCTGCTACACTAAGGTTATAAGCTATATACACTAACAATTTATTTTTATATGAAATGAATAGCAAAGATATGCATAACTGTGCCATATAAAATATATGCATATAATAACAACTATATTACTAACTAAAGAATGACAATATATAAATACATAAATTTCAAAATACTGAAGTATGATAAAAAAAATAGCTTATTTTTATTGTTATATCTAAATATTCAAATATTTATAAGCACACAATAACTTACTACATATAATATTAAACAGTTTAATATTATATGTATAAAGTGCTGCCCATATAGTGATTAAAAGTGTTTAAAGAACATCACAAAATTTTTAATTGATTAAAAGTGTTATAAGAACATCACCAAATTTTTATAACACTTTTAATCAAGAATTATAAAATGAATATATATATATTTATTACATAATTTATATTATAAAAGTAGTACATACACAAAATAATGAAAATCTTTGCTATTCCCTGTAGTCAAAAAAGGTACTCACTATTTAAACCAGCCACCAGAAGGTATAACAACAGTGCTGTTGAATGGCTTCCATGTCCTAGAATGGCTGTACAGAAGCAAGGTGGCCTGGGAATTTGCTGCAGAGACTGATCAATATCTTCTGCAGGAGCTCAGGCTCACTCATAGTGATTAAAACAGCTTAGTCCATAGAACAAAGCAACTAGCTGAGCATTTTTAAAATAACCAAAATATTTACATGCACAGTCAATAATATTTTTTTTCATCCTGTTAGGGGAAAAAAAACTATTGTAAACAGATGAAGGAAATGCATGAAAATATAATATGTACTTGTTGCTCTATTAACTTCATTACAGAATACATTTTCAAAGCATTTTATTTGTTTTACATAAAAAATTTAATTAATATATTTCAAATTAAATAGTTTTCATACCAAAACTATAACCCATTAGAATTTAACTACATTTACAACAATCAGTAACAATGATAGGGAAAGTCAAGGATGAGAGAAGTAAATTAACCAGACACAAATTATGCCTAAAACTGATCAGCAGTTAAAAACCATTTTGTACAGATATGAGATGGCAACTACAAGCATTCTAGCACCAAAATTAAAATATTGACATCACACTGATGTCTGCAGACCTCTAGCAAGAACTGTCCAGAAGGCAATAGAGAGCCAGATCAATGTTTTTTTTTTGTTGGATTACAGGATGAAGCAACTTATTTGAGGTACTGATGAGAGGATAACAGCCTTTGGGAACTGTGCTGAGGATTAGAACCAATATGTTAATAATTATTGAAAATTACAGTGTTGGGATGAAATGAATCAATATGTGATCACCCTCATCACCATTATATTTCTAATGTTTAACTTTTGAGCATGAATGATAGATGTGTTTGGAGATTAATTGTGCACAAAACTACAACTTAACATGGATGGCAGCTATTTGAAGCTTGTGCCTTATTTTTTCCCTAAAAGCAATGTACAAAACAAATGATAAAGATCATAGAATTAATTGCACAATAAATGGTTCAATGATTGGCCCAAATCTACAAAGCAGCCTCACAGTCTGAATGATAATATAGAGCATGGATTTTACAAATATATTAAGTTTTAATTTGGGAAATATCTACAGACCAGATATTGTTGCTTTACTTCTGAATGGCAGTTTTTTATGCACACAACGGAAGAAATGGCAATGTGACGATAACTCCGAAGGCTCAGAGTTCCATATGGGGAAGGGGATCCACTGGACAATTTTTGGTGGACAGTAAGAGTAGGGAAATCTCTCTTTTGCCATGTTAATAAGCAAGTTTGGCCATTGGACATGACAGAAAACTATGCTCTTTGAAACATTTTGAACTTTTAATAACATTATTTTTTGCACTCTAAACAACATTATTTGAACTTTTTTCATCTTAATAATTCTATACTTTTTTGGAAAAACTCACAATGAATGCTTATAATTCAGTGAAGGTATAAAGAGAAAGTATAAAAAGAAAAAGCTTTAGCTAATTTTCCTTTTTTTTTTCAGCAGCAAAGAAATTCAACTTTATAAAACTTATCCTGAAGTAACTAACAAACAAACACAGGTCACTAAACACACATGTAACCTAAAGAATACTAAATTCTGAATAATAAATTAACATATATTTATAGTGAAAAAAAGTTATGTATGCTAATATTAAACCCACATTTTTCTTCTGATACTTTAAGGCAGTGGTTTCCAAGTTTTTGTGCAATGCCCCCCCCCCTCCTCCTACCAACTAGTCACACCCCACACTCTGGAAACCATTCTTTAGGGTTAAATGTTTTATCACTTTAACTTTTCTATACTGCTTTAAATGAAATTATAGCAGTGGCTAATTGGTACCATGTTTCAAGTTCACTCCTGAAAAAAGTAGTGGTCTCATTTCAAAGTTTCACTTTTCTACTGCATCTCCCTTTCCCAAAAACTTATTTAAAAGACATATATGAATTGTACTTTTTTATTCCATTAAAAACATTATAAGGGCCCAATAAAGATTAAAACTTATCAGCAGAAATCTAATTACAATTAAAGCAGATATTAAAGTTCATTGTATAAATGTTATTTAAATAAGGTATAATAGTTCTTGCTGATCATAGATTTGCTATTTGCAAATTGAACTATTCGTGGAAATATTTTTAGACCTGGATAACCAATTCGAGTCCCGGATTAGGCATGGATGTGTGTGTCGTTTTTCTGCTGAGGTCCTGCCATCCTCTCAGATCTCCTACTGTGGCATATAAACTGACAGGCTCCTGTCAGACCTCTGTGGCAAGCAGCTGCTTGAGGGGGTATTTATTATTTATTTATTAACCAATTATGGGTCAGAGACAATTTGCAGATTGGACAAGTCAATGATGCACAAAATAATCCTTGAGAAAATCTCCTTTAACATTAATTATAAATTAGCACTAAAAATTTCTTCAAATTTGGAAATTACTTAAATTGTTTAATATAAAAAATTTTTATTTCACTTATTAGTTAACCCTTTACACTCCATAGGCACCGCTACGGTGACATACTAATACTATTTAACAACTCATACTAAAAAAAAACATCTGGAGTGCAAAAGGTTAAAACAGTGATAAGAGATTCACATAAAACTTGTCACTATTACAGTTGTTAAATTATTTTTTTTTTCCTTTTAGTTGAAAAAAGCACGACAAATAAAATTATGGAAAAGGTAGTGAATCTTACTATCTACCGCTATTATATATTTATATTGCAAAAACAAAATTCACAAATATTCATACTATTAAGTAATCAGAAATGAGTTTGAGCTTTGTCAGGTTGAGCCTTGCTGGGTCCGGGCTCAGAATAGCACAGATGACTTCAGGCTTAAAATAATTTAAATTTCAAATATTTCTTGTAGTTATGAAATATATCTAAATAAAAAATATTTTTGATTGGAATTTCAACTATTTAATCATTATTAATATAACTGATTATAATTTCAACTATTCTTTAGCAATTTAAAAGCATTATGTGGCTTTTGACTTCTTTACATATTCTCTACCTTTAATAAATGAATGGCTCTGCATTCATAATAATGTTACCCACAAATTTTTAGTTTCAATTAGTATTTATATTTTTTGTACCAAACACCATTGATATTTTAATTTTGTCATAAACTGATTATAATTTAATAATATAATAAAAAAAATATTCTCTCCAGCAGCTGCTTGCCACAGAGGTCTGACAAGAGTCTGTCACTTTATATGCCATAGTTAAGGTTTTGTGTGGTAGAAAAATGGACAGGTATACAGAGGTTGAAGGATAAACAAGGTGAGGATTATGTCATGGCTAGGTACGCTGAGCATTTCAGTGATGTTCTAAACAATGTGGTTTAGTTTTACTCCCATTGTTTGTAATGACAATAGATGGATTACTGGCTTTAACATTGGCCCTATATCACAGTCCGAAGTTATTTTAGCTATTTCTAAGCTTAAACTACATAAATCCCCAGGGGTAGATGAAATTAATACCGAAATATTTAGAGCTGGGAATGTTTCTGTTACCACATGACCGACTAAAATTTTGGATATCTTTTATGATAAAGGATTGTTCCTAAAGATTTTACCAGAGCTATTATTATCCCTATTTTTTAAAAAAAGGTGATTGTAGCTCCTGTGATAACTATCGGGTATCCGCCTACTTCCTGTTCCAAGTAAAGTTCTTTGCATGGTTGTGCTTAATAAAATTAAGAATCTGGTTGATGGACAATTGCGAGATGAGCAGTGTGGATTCAGAAATGGCGTGGGAAGTGTAGATCAGATTTTTGAGAAATGTTTAAAATTTCAAAAACCTTTGGTTACTAGCTTGTGTGCTTGTTGATTTAAAAAAGGGCTTTTGACTCTGCTTATTACCATAATTTGTGGTTGATCATGATATCATATGGCAAACCACACAAGTTAGTTAACATAACGAAAGTTCTCTATAATAACACTTAGTCATGTGAGAGTTGGTAAAGCTTATAGCAATTGGTTTAGCATTGCTTCTGGTGTTTGACAAGGGTGCATTTTGTCTCCTTTTCTCTTTGGTTACTGGTTATGTGAAATTAAAATTATGAAAATTGGTCAGGCAGGCTATGGTTCAGTTAATTTTAATAGGTCCACTCTTGAGCAGTTGTCTCAGTTTAATTATCTTGGGAGCTATGTAACTGATACTAGTGGTGTGCAGCATGAGATTAACAGACGAATAGTGTTTGTTGCTACACTTTTAAGAATCTATGGAGAGAGTGGAGAAACGTGTATACACCTAAAGACTAAAATTAGATTGTACAATAATTTGGTTCTTTCTAGGGTTAGTTATGGTAGTGAAACTTAGATGTTTTGTAAACAAGATAACAGGGAATTTGATGTTTTTGATTCTAGATGTTTACGCAGTATCTTGGGCATTAGGTGGTTCAACTTTGTAAGTAATGATGAGGTTAGGCAAAAGAGTCGGCAACCTCCTTTGAGCAGCATATTATGCAGAGAGACTCTGTTGGTTTGGCCATATTACCTGTATGGATAATTATAGATTAGGGAATAGGGTTATGAACAGTGTGCCTAAAGGCTCAGAAAGAGGGAGAAACCTAGGATGCAGTGGACAGACAATGTCAAACAGGACTGAGTTAAAATTGGTGTGCAGTGGCCAGATGTAGCTCAGGACAGATCTGCTTGAAGAAATAAATTTCATGATCTGGTTGGACCTTCGTAGCCCATGGCTGCTTGATGATGTTAAGGTCTGTGAGGATGGCAGGACCTCAGCAGAAAAACAAAAGTCTATGCCTTACCTGGGGCTCGAACCCAGGTACCTTTGATCAGTAGCCAAGAATGCTAACCATTTGGCTATGGGACAGAATAAATAATTAGCACCATGTATTTCTCTACATATGTTTTATGATGTGTCAGAGAAATTTTTTTCAGAAATCAATCTTGGGTGGGCTCAGGATCAATGACTACACAAATGGCTCAGGCTCAGATCTGAAAAATTGTGCCCAAACTCATCTCTAGCACAATAAACATAAAACAAATATGAAACAATCATGTATGTATCTGAGCTGGAAATAAACAATCTATGGTTACCCAATTAGATCTGCCTTGTATATTTCATTAAAAATATAATGCAAAAGATAAACAAAATTTATCTTTGGCATTTATTATTCCTAACTTGTAATCTCTTTTGCAGGTTTGTGCAGCTGAAAACAGCACACAATCGTATGAATAAAATTAACCAAACGCTACAGAAAAATAACTGGTCAAATGTTTGCTCTTTACATTACTAGCAAAGTAATAGATGCACAAAAATGATATTGACTGATAAATCAAGCATGCCAGTTTCCCTTTCCAGTTGGTCATCCACATGGCACATCCATGTTTACCATCAGGAAATTTAGTGGTAGAATGCCGTTAGATCAAATGAGCTATCTCATGTAATTTTTTTTAAAAAATTAATGAATATTCTCGATACACATTTTTATGCATATTAGGTTCAATGAGTAAAATTACGCTTTCATTTGAATTCAGCATGCTATTAAAAAGATACTTTAGATAACAGGAAATTCTGGGTGCAACAAAACTGCAAATTTTTTTATTGAAAGGTAAAAAAAAAGATGTCTGTGTTTTTCTTATAATCGTTTCGTGGGATTTTTAATTATGCTATGTATCCTAGTATCTGAAATTGTTTGCGCAAAAATATTTCGCGATCACTGCACGAAACAAACGTATGCCGATTACATGGAAGGTCACAGTTCAAAGAAATTACGAAATGTGAACCTATCAATGTCTGGAAGTTTACGTGTTTCTGACAGATGGACATATATTTGTGAGGAAGAAACGCTGAAGGGAAGAGACTATTAGTCTCGAAAAACTTCGGTACAGTGCATATATATTTAAAACAAATACTTTTAATGAAAGACATAATATAACAATCATATGTACAAGAGAATGATAGATGAAATTACGTTATCTACTATTATTTACCCATAACTGAAAAAAAATTGCCATTAACTGTACTAACTTTGTTTGTTTACTTCTTTCCCATAAAATCAGAAACTGTTCAATGTGAAAGATTTATCCTGTAAACGTGGAACTCATGAATAGTTAGTTGAAAATAATTGAGATTTGGCGTCAGTAGGATTCAAAACCCACGTCTCCTGAATACCGCCAGGTGTTCACTAACCTATTAACGGCAAACTATTTCTTCAGCGAATTAGGAATATAAACCACAACATGTTCATTCCTCAGTTAATTAGAATACCTGGCATATATCTAGGGTCAGGGTTCGAGTCTCACTGTTGATAAAGAAGTCACGAAACTAATTTTTTCAGCAAAATTATTTATGGACTTCTTTATCAACAGGTAATCTGTCTATTGATTGATTTTTTCACAACCTGCAACTTACAGTAGGCACGTACATATGATATACAGCATCAGAGGAGGGTGGTGGTGATGTGTGGGGTGGGTGGGGGTGTCCGAAATTTTAATTTGTGTGGTTCGAAACTTTGTTTTGGGGGAGTCCAAGAATTCAGTTTCGGGGAGCCTCCGAAAACCCGAAACTTACTTTCGAGGTAGAGGTAAGAATTGAGAATAATATGTCTTGAGTAGGGTTTCGCAATTGCTAAAATATTCCAATGTTCTACACAGCAAGGAAGATTAAAATTATAAAACATTATTGGAATAATATTTTATGGGTTGGGTTGTTTGGGTTGTTTTACCTCTGAGCGGCACTTTTATGCACACAATGGACTAAATGGCCAGGTCACATGGACCCCGAAGGCTCAGAGAAGGTTGGGGGAGGGGACCCACTGGAACAGCTGTTGGGAGACAGATGGTAGCCTCCCGTCAAGGCCATCCAGCGTGTTCTTTAACGTGCACAGGGTATGGCTCTCCCGCACACGGGGCCACGGCTTAACGTCCCATCCGACGGACGGCGGCCTTTCCAAGCCCATCGGTGTCCCCTACTGACCGTGGGCAGGACGGGGAATTTTGCAATATTTTATGGAGTAAGATTTAATTTTTCATTTATTTTAATTCATTTTTAGTGTCGAACAAAAAATACGGGGCTAAAATTATACAAAGACAATTGCTTTGGATTCCAAAGCAGGTAGACATGGTTTGAATTTCGTATAAAACGACTAGATTTTAGTGGGATTGGGGTGAGGAGGATTACAAAGATGGTCTGCAAAGATCAGACCTAGGCAAAAAAACAACATAAGAAACATCCATGGCTCAAACCCAGGTATCTTTGATTTGCAACCAACTATGAATAGGTCACCAGAATGATGCAAAATGAAAAAAAAAATGTGCTAAATAAACAAATACTGCTTAATGTAACCATCAAAATCAAAGTTTTTAGAACTATTAATAAAAATAACTAAATATGTCTGTTTAAAAGAATTAATGAAAAGAGTCAAAAGAAGCTAAACCTGTTACACTCCTTCGTATAAACCAAACTACAAACAATAATTTGGTGTAGTTTTTAGGAACCGTACAAGTTCTCGACGAGTAGCACTGAGCGAGCTTGTTCTTGTTGCCATTTACGTGAAGTTTGGATTGGAGTAAACCTTGACATGCAATTCTGATAAGTGGATGGGGCCATTACCTCAATGGATGGGGCCCTTTAGGAAACTACACAAATATTGTTTGGTGTACTTTCATTTACAACTACACCAAATTATTTTTTGGTGTAGTTTTCACATTTTTTTAATAAATATTGTTTTTATAAATTATAAATTTGTTTTAATAATTATAATTTTTTTTAAAAAATGTGAAAACTACACCAAAAAATAATTTGGTGTAGTTGTAAATGAAACTACACCAAACAATATTTGGTGTAGTTTACTAAAGGGCCCCATCCATTGAGGTAATGGCTCCATCCACTTATCAGAATTGCATGTCAAGGTTTACTCCAATCCAAACTTCACGTGAATGGCAACAAGAACGCTCAGTGCTACTCGTCGAGAACTTGTACGGCTCCTAAAAAGGGGAGCTCACCTATCCGCCATTTTTGTTTTAACTGCTTAGTGTTATAGTCGATGGAGCCGCCGTGCGCGCCGCAGTTTTTCGAATCATTAGTATATAAAAAACAATTATTATCGGAAGACATTCAGCTTCGAATTGTCTAAACAACTATAGGAAAAATTGCACAGTGTTTAAATTCCAGGCTGATCCAATTAAATGGAAAAAAAGTGGGTTGAAAGAATTCGACCGAGAACATGCATTAGGCGTACAGCGTAGAGTGAAATCAATTTCTTAGCACAGATTCCATGTCTCGAAAGTTTAGCAGAGGAAAAGCTAAAATTGTAATCGCTGTACAAGAGCGATATCTGCGATTAACAGCACGAAGGAGCAGGACGTCTACTCCCTCTCAGCTACGATCCTCTCTTGCAGCAGCCACTGGGAGTATTGCATAAACTTCTACTGTGCAAACCTCCCTGTGGGAGGTCTGTACGCTAGAAGGCCAGTAATTTTTATACCCCTCACGTCACATCACAGGAGAGAGCGGTTGAATTGGGCAAGCATGTTAACTGGACAGAAGAGCAATGGAGGTCTTCACCCTTCACAGATCAGTTCAGATATTGCTTGCAGAGTGATTTCGGATATTGTTTGATATGAAGAGAACGAGATACCCTCTATCATCCCAGTAAGATTTGTCACAGAAGCAGTTACGGCGGAGGTAGCGTGTGTGTTTGGGGTGACATTTCCTTAGATGGACGTACAGACCTCTATGTGTTAACGAGTGGGAACTCCAGTGCTCAATAGTATAGAGATGACATTCTGGACACTTATGTATATCCTAATGCTGGTGCAATAGGTGAAACATTCATCTTACAAGATGATAACACTCGTCCACATAGAGCTCAACTAGTGGAACAATACCTACAAGAGACCATTATGCGCATGGAGTGACCAGCTCGATAATAATAATGATTATTTATTCATGCAAGGGGTTACAGTAAAAACAAAGTACAGGTAATTTTGAAATATAATTTAACCTTTTGAAGGCTCCTCTCCTAATAGGACTAGTTCATTTCATAAAATATACAGCTACTGGACAGAAAAATGGAAACAGTTCCATATTATCTCGAAAGAAAATCATTCAGAGCTAAATAACTTCTTTAATATGACTTTGAATGAAAAAATGTTAAAAGATAAATTAAAGATCACAATAAAATTTATGTAAATCTCGATTTTGAATAATATTTCTTCAGTATTCAAAGAGTTAACGCTTAACGAGAGAAACTTTAGAAGAATAAAACACGAATTCTTTGCTCTCAATACTTTAGTAGAATCAACTATGATCTTTAATCTCTTAACCAGTTATGTTTCAATTAAATTTTGTGTTCAATATTTTGTAGCCTTAAGAATTCCAGTTTTATAACTCCGATTATAAAAATAAAATAAATAAATACCCCCTGAAGCAGCTGCTTGCCACAGAGGTCTGACAGGAGCCTGTCAATTTAATATGCCATAGTAGAAGGTCTGTGACGATGGCAGGACCTCAGCAGAAAGACAACACAACACACCCATGTCTTACCTGGGACTCGAACCAAGTCCCTTAGATCAGTAGCCAAGTGCGCTAACCACTCGGCTCCGATTATTGAACAAATATTGTTTATCAATATTTTGATAGGTTTGATTGAGATATTTAATTTATCTTTTGATATATTTTTCATTAAAAAACATATTCAAAAAATTAATGAGCTCTAAATGCGATTTTCTGTTGAAATAACATGGGACACTTTATATTTTTCTGTCTAGCAACTGTACATGTTACATTACCTTTGTTATTCTATCTGTGTTAGTAATAACTTTTTAAAACATCGTTAATATTAAAGAATGGTAAAGTAAAAAAAAATGTGAGCTAAAATTATACTACCAAAAGAACAATGTTCAATAATAATATTCATAGATATATAAATCTCAAAATTTTTCAATATTTATTAGGTTGAGGATTTCTCTATTAACTCTCAAATCTTACAGTAAAGCAAACAGGGGGTGGAGATTTTTCCAAAAATTTATTTTCAAGCATTTAAAATAGAGAAAAAAAAATGGCGAAAATAACCTGGAAGCTATATCAGAGCTTGTTCTAATTTCTTATATAGAAATGTCCAAAAATAATTATATATTTCATTCTCATAACCTTTGACCGAGTGGTTAGGGTGCTTAGCTACTAATGAAAGGAATCTGGGTTCGAGCCCTATGTGAAGCATGGATGTTCATTTTGTTTTCCTGCTGAGTCCTGTCATCCTCACACGGTACCTTCTACTATGGCATATAAACTGAGAGGCTCCTGTCAGACCTCTGTAGCAAGCAGCTGCTTGAGGGGGTATTTTATTTATAAGAGCAACGCTGGGTAAATCAACTAGTAAATAGTAATTGTTCTCTATATTATAAAAATGTTACAATCTCGTATATAGTTTTAAAACACATTTTAAACTTGATTTAATGAAGCAAAATATAAAACAAAATATCCATCGAATAGCGGCTTGCTACAGAGATCTGACGGGAATCTGTCAATATAACACGCCACAGATCTGTGGAAGGAGAGACTTTAGCAGAAAGACAAAACATGAAAAGAAATATCCATGCTTTACCTGGGGCTCAAACCCAGACACCTCTGATCCATAACGATGCAACTAACTACACTGCAAATGGAACTACATGCATTTAACATAAAATATGCCTAGATTGCTTTTTTAGTGTAATAAAAGGAAGATAAGAGTATTGAAAACCATGCTTCCTGAAACAATTACTTTCGTACATAACAATTACTCATTATTAGAGAGTTAAAAAATGCATATTGATGGGTGGGAGGAATCTTCAATAAAATTTATATCGAAGAAAAAACTCCATACGTTTGCATGATATTACATTAATTTAGAAGATAAACAATTATTTCAAATCTATATTTTATATGATAAATGTTAATGATAACTAAATCATTATAATAAATTAATTATAATAATTTAATGATAACTAATTAATGATTGTTAATTCTACTATTTTTTAATCCTGACTGAAGTTAACTAAAATAAACTGATTCGTAATTATTCTTAGCTTATTAAAGTAATTTTCGAAAAGTTCGTAAAAAAAGACAATTTTAGTGCAAATGAACAAAACTCTTTTAATAACTCGAATTTCTAATTGTTGGCATTTTAAAAAAATTCTATATAAATAGTTTTGGGATGAAAATTTATAATATTGTACATACAGATACTTTAGAATAGGTTCTTTTTCGTGTGGTATTCTTCATAGCATAATCTAAGACATAGTGCAATATTACATTTTTTGCACTGAACCCAAGATCGTGTCTCCTTTCCTCTCTTAGAGCAAACAGCATACCTGCGTCTTTTTATTGTTTTTTTCCGGCCAATGCCCTGCACCATCCAATCTTGTAATTTGGGAGGATGAACAAACAGTCCTTTCAAAAAGTACACGTGATAACTGACATTGCTCAATTAGTTGTTTTGCGAGGTTTAATCTAAATATTTTATGACTGTTTTTCTTACACTGGATTTTGACAGAATAAATGCATTTAAAATGGACAAATTTAAAAAATGGAAAAATAATATTTTAGTCCATTTCAAACATTTTCGGCTAAAAGAATACGAATTCGCCATCCTGTCACTTAGGTCAACATACCCCATATGTTCGTCATAGCACTTGATGACCTCTGGCTTTTCATTCGAGAAATTATCATTTGGAGGATGGTGCATGTTTGTCAATCCATTTACTTCTCTTTTGTCATGCCAAGAAATAGCCAACATACCATTACAAAATTTAGTTGCAATTTCTCCTTTTTTCGTTGCACTGAGATTTTTTGGGAATCCTTTTCTTGTTTTTGGCATAGTTTCGCAGCAATTTATTTCGCAATTTGAATGTAAGTCGCAAACAACGAGGGGAAAGTAAAAAAATTGACCATGGAAAGTTTGTGACCTAGTCCTTTGACACATTCTGCTAGCCTCAAGACACTTTCAGTAGGTATTTTGCCCGGAATTTTAGTATTTTTTTCTCTTCCGAGATATACGTCCATATTTAGTGTATATCCTAAATCATCGCATAAATTATAAATTTTAATTCCCCATTGTTTATGCTTTTTTGGAATGTATTGTCTGAAAACTACCCTTCCTTTGAATTTTACTATAACCTCGTCGACAGATAAATGCTCATTTGGCTTATAGGAATTCTGAAAATTTTCATTGAGATGATCAAACACAGTTCGCAATTTCCATAATCTATCATAATGGGTCCGAGGCATTTGGTGAAGACGAATTATCTGCGAAATGTAGGTATTTCAAAATTGCCTTGAATCTATCACGGCTCATGACCTCCCGAAAAAATGGCGTTTCCAGCATCTCATCCGTAATCATCAATACTGTCCTTCTCGCTGTCCTTCTCAATATAGCCAGCAAGAATAATTAGAGCAGAAAAAATCATCATGTCATCTACGTTTACATCATTCCATTGCACCTGATGACTTCGCTTTTCTGGCAAAGGGCTATTTACATCTGATTTTTCTGTCATCACTTTAGCGTAGTGATTTGTTTGAAATACCAGGAAGTTCATTAATATATCGTCAAAAAATATAGAGAAATTTTGCACATTATTAGCACAAATGTTAATTGATTGATCGGAGATATTAAAACCTGGAGCTTCCTGGTCATCATCTCTGGTCTCTATCTCCTCATTATCTGCATCAATTTCTGAGCTGCAATCTTGAATCAGAATCTGCGAAAGTTTCATTCAATTCGAGGCGTTCTAATTCCTCTTGAATTTCACTTTCCGTCAATCCTCTATGCTTTGGCATGGTAAGGCACAAACAAATGCGTCAACGAAAGGAAGAAAATATATATAAAACTTCGGAAAAGCTAAAACAGAACTGAGAAACAAGTCGCACTCAAAGAATGAACCTAAGAGCTTCTGTGGCTCCCCTTCTAGCTATCATTGCAACCGAAAGCAAATACTTTAGTCCACGCCTATTGTCTACATCGTCGTAGCACTGCAGGCGGTACAGTACGGGGTAACTCACTCCCTCTACGCCACCGGTAGCAGAGACAACACACCCTGATTGCCATTCCCTCTTGCGCAGTTTTAGAAGTGTCCCAGCCGCTGACAAGGCACGGAAATGTGCTGGGACTGATGCTGTCCCAACCGCTGTGAAAAGGTTAAACGTTCAAGTGGCTTGATGCCTCAGTCAATCTCCCAATCTAAATTCGATTGAGCATATGCGAAATGTTCTAGGGAGACGTGCTGCTGCCCTCAACCCGCCACCTGAAACAAAGAGGGAGCTAATTATTGCTTTAAAGGAACAATGGTCGTTACTCCCTATTGAGCTGATTCACTCCATCAAAAAAATTCACTTCATCTTAAACATTGTCATAAAAAATTAAATAAGCTATAAAAATAAAAAGTATTATCATAACTTTAATATATTTATCCAACATAAATTTCACATTTACATAATATTCGAATTTCCCTTTTAAATGTATAATACACGTAAATAAATACACTGTATAATAAATAGAAATCCGTTTGCCCCGCTAGTCGAGCTAGGAGTTTATGAAGAACCTCGCTTCATTGCTGTTGCATTGGTCATCATATTGCACAGTTGAAGTTAATTTTCCATATTCAATCAGCAGAAATTTCTCATGTTGGAAGCACCTTATCCAATCACTTTGTAGCACTACCTCATATTTCACCATGGAGATATGATGAACAGGAGGTAGCATCTGCGCCGTTTACTGCACTAAACGCCGAAGCAGACTGAAGATGCCACGCCTCTTTCGATCATCAACCAAGATTTGACAATGATGGGAATTTCGTTCGCTAAAACTGTTCTGCATTTTAGATATAAATCACATTATGTCGCTTATAGAATACTTATCGTTTATTGTAACATGCACATCCTTACGCATTCTGTTGATTAAAAAGTTTTTATTTGATTATAAAAATATTGCATTTTAATATTTATTTCTCAGGCCTGAAACTCTTCAGAATATAGAGTAGTTGGCACTCCCCACGTCGCAGTAATAGTAGTAGTAGTTAACATCCTTCATCATTCGACTGGACCACTTTGTAAAAGGGGCCTTGGCCCCTTGAGCATCTGGTCCACTCCCCATGTCACAAGCTTTCAATTTGCATAAAAATCGTTATGATCCATCTCCTCCCCTACTGTTAAACTTTTCTCCCTCTCTTTCAAGGGAGGAAAGAAATGGACATAATTCGAGGTACCCAAATCCTCACCACTTAAGAAGTTTCTAAACGAAAAAAATGGTATTTCCTCACTGAGATAATCGAACTTTTTAGATCAGTTCTTACCACCAGAGTTCCGCAGATACAGTTTGCCAAGCATATGTAACTTTGTAATAAATAAAAATTAATTATGGTCTGAGGTGCATAAAAAAATGAAAAGGCATTAAAAATTATTAAAATTTTTATTACTTTACATAATATTCAAAACATTTATTAACATATTGTTAGAAATTTTAAAAAGAAAACTGAGCACGAGTTCAAAATAATGATTACCAACAAATGATAAACGAACTAATCTAATTACAAGGGTAAGTAGATCACATTTAAATAACAATTTAAAATAAACACAAATATATCTACTATCAGTATGAAGTTAAACCATCAAAAGAATGTTTCACAATACTTAACTATATTCCAAATAGTTGTATTATAATTCTTACACTCTTTATTCAAAGCATAAAGGGAATCTTTTTACAACATTCAATAATTATCTTTGCGAATATATCTATAAGTTACTAAGGTTTACCTTTCCAATTGTATATTTCACTTTAAATACCCCACCAATACCAAATCTCCTTTACTTTTCCACTAGTAGACTCTTCGACACATTGCTACCACTAAATTGAATTTCATAATGCTAACTTCGTACATTAAATACTTAATAGTAAACCGTTCTAAAAAGACAATCCAACTCTTTACACTACGGTAAACTTCCTCAAAGTTTTTTTTATTCGTTGTATTTCAAAGTCTCTCTCTCTTCGACAGATTAGTGACATTCTCACTATGAGGCATAACGCGAGTGTCAAATGACACATCATTATTTTATTGTTGCACGTTCATCTGTTGTAACACTCCTCGGGTTTTGTTCTTCTCTAACAATTCTGGGTTCCTAAGCTTCTTCAGTTCTTCGATGAAACGGGGCCAAATGATCCACGTGAAAGATCTTGCACTTTGTAGTCGGACGTTGGCGAATGCGATATACCATGTCGTTAATCCTGTTAATTGCCGCATATGGACCTTCCCATGGTTCCCGAAGTTTTGGAGAGTCTTTTCTTCCTATGTGGATTGTATAGCCAGACAAATTTGATTGAAAAGAGTTCAATTTATTTTACTGTCGTACTTCGTTCTGGTTCTCTCGCTCAACAAGTTGATGCTATATCTGACGGAGTGATTGATTTCGTCTAGTCGTTGTTGTAGTTCTTGTACGTATTGTGGTGTGGATACAGGCACTGCTTCGACCATATAAATGATCACAGGGAAAACTTAATTCTCTTCTAAAGAGCATCACGAAATATATCTGTTCAATTGTTTCGTGCCCTGCTGTCAAGTATGCCAACAAAAAGAGTGGTATATGGCGATCCCAGTCGTTGATGATCGTCAACAAACAATGCTACATGTTGTGCAATTGTCCTGTTAAATATCTTAACCATACCATTCGACTGAGGGTTTAAGGGAGTCTTATTGGTTTTCTGAATGCCTGACAGTTGACATATGCCTTTAAATACATTGGATTCAAAATTCCGTCCTTGGTCTCAGTGGAGTGGTAAAGGTACTCCATACCTACTAATCAAATTATTCACTATTATCTTTGCAACTGTTGTTGCTTCCTGATTTTGGATGGGGTAGACTTTGGGCCACTTCGTGAAAAAAAAATTTAGAAGAAATAATCCATTGCCACCAATAGACAGAAATTTCTATCATCAGTCCTAGGAAACGGACCCATTACATCAAAGGCTATTCTCTCAAAAAGGGACACCAACTTTTTTCTCAAACGGGGACACCAACGTTATACGTTTGCAGCTTACCCTGACTCCTAGTCTAAGGGCCTTTCTTTGCTGCACAGGCCTCACATTGCCTGCACCATCTTCCAACTTCTGTCCTACTTTTCAACCAATAACATTGTTCCCTGGCTTCCGCTAATATCTTATTAACACCGACGTGTCTATCATGCACATCTTTTATCACTAGTTCCACTCGGGCAAGGAAGGATTGTGTGCCAATGGATGTCTTCTAGTGGGATTCTCCCATCTTCTGTACAATACCAACTTTCATTTCAAAGGAGTCCCACTGTGCCTAATAGCTTTTAGTAGTTGGGTTATGCTTAGAGATTTGCTCCCAATTAGATCTTATATCACATTTTTTAATCGGATCTATTATTGGCCTTATATATTCATCGTCTAAATTGGACCTTTCTAATTTCTATTGGGCTCCGATTTTATAACTACGATTGTTATAATTTTAAGGTAAATTCTTAAGGTATTGAATTGGCTATAATTTTAAGGTAAATTCTTATGAGTACATTTTCTTTTAGATTTTCCAATTGTAAAATTTTGCTACAAACGCTTAATTCAAAGCTAGGGAGCTTTGAATAGAGTTTTCTGTTCACACAATATAAAAGTGTCCCAATATTTTCGATAAGTTAGTGTAATTTATTCATTCCCAGAACGAAAAAGCGAAAAAAAAGTTCGGATTTTAAATTATTAATTTTATTTTTAAATATTACTGCACATTGAATACAAGGAGTTATATGCTATCCATAATATTAATTTATTACATTAATTTTGCTATTTTTTTTAAACAAAACTCTATTTTCATTACAATTTCTACATTCATTTCGATTACATTATTTCTTTCTTCTTGATTGTGAAAGAAAGAAAAATTAATATTTTTTATACGAATTTGGAATAACTACTTTTTATTCTGGACTTGGAAAAATTCTGAAAAAACAGAACTGTGTTTTGGAAAACGAACTATGAAAATTATAAAACATTAAATACATATAATTTTGTTATTAACTAGCAGATTTACCTGGTCTTGCTCGGGTCTGAAACTTTCTGAAATATAGAGTAGATGGCATCCCCACGTCTTCGTAGGCTTTTATTTGGGTATAAATATCATTACAATTGATCTCCTCCCCCTCTGGGGGCGGAGGGGACTCAGTCGGTTGCGCGCCACAGACACGCAATCTGTAGTTCCCAGGTGCGAGCTGGTTCCCAGCTGGGTCAGTGTTGAGATTTATCACCACAAAACTATCTGCTCTGCCCACAGTCAGTAGGAGACACCGATGGGCTTGGATAGGCCGCATCCGTCAGATGGGGCTTTAAGCAGTGACCACATGTGCCAGAGAGCCATACCCTGTGCACTTTGAAGACATACTGGATGGCCTTGACGGGAGACTACCATCTATCTCCAAACATCTGTTCCAATGGGTCTCTCCCCCAACCTTCTCTGATCCTTCGGCGTCCTTATGACCTGGCCGTTTAACCCATTATGTGCAAAAAAAAAAGTGCCGCTCAGAGGTAAAACAACCCAACAACCAAATCTCCCCCTCCGTTAAAATTTTCTCCCTCCATTAGGGGAGAAAAAGAAACGGACATAGTTCGAGGTATCCATTATCTTCCCCAACTCAGAAGTTTCTAAACCAAAAACCCGAATTTCCTAGCTCAGATAATCGAACTTTTCAAATCACTTCGTACCCACCAGAGTTCCTCGGACACAATTTATCAGGCATATGTAACTTTATAGCAAAAGTAAATTAATTATGGTTTGAGGTGAATTAAAAATGTAAAGGTAAAAGAAAAATATTAAAGAAAAATATTTATTACTTAATATAATATTTGGAACATTTATCAATTATTTTTAAAAACTTTTATTAGCTTTTGCATATTTTTCAAACTAAGTTAATGATTTTAACTTCCTATACGAATTTAGTTTTTGAATCTCATGTTCTGCTTGTGCTTAATTTGAACGACTTCAATATCCACGGACACTCGCGCTCTGCGTGAAGGGAAAGTTCATGCAACGTTTGGTGTCTCTATCTCTTCTGGGTCTGTAAATGTTAACTAGGTAGTCACTGGAAGGAGAGCTATGCACCAATCCCCTGTGATGATGCATAGAACCGGCCAGGCCTAGCACCTAATGTCCGACCCCGCCTTCTCGTGGTGCAGACCGTTAGTACCTTTCAAAAGAGATACTCTCTTGTGGAAGTGAACGGAAGGGGAGGGCTGCCAGATTAGTGTGGCCTACTGATCTGGACAACTATGGCTACTTTTCTTTTTTTTTTTTTTTTTTCTACCCTGCTGAGGAGTGGTCAACCACACAGGGTCCTGGTGCTGACCATATAAACCCACTGGACTGGACAGACAAGCTCTGAGCTTGATTATGGATTCTGATTTTGCTACACTGGTGGGCTTCTGTGGAGGGAAAATCTTCCGCTGTGTTTTCTGTTTGTTTGTGGGTTGACAGCCCCAAGTGAATAGATTTGCAGGATATGTTTATCAGCTGGTGGGTAATCCTGAGCAGAGGTCATCGCAGGCACCTGAACTCTTTGCTTCTATTGGCATCGTCAAATTCTACATTGGAGGAAGTCTTCCAGTGTAGATGGCTTCAGCCTTTAGTGGTGGGGGAACGGGTCTTTGCTCCATATCTGCGATTAAGGGGCTGTTTGATATTGTCGGCATTCCCTCTCTCAATAAACATAGTTTTTTTAAACATCCCACTAACCATTTTCTCTCCATAGGTAGTTGGAATGTGAGGACTCCGCACGAGCATTTTCTCTTGATGTCCTCACACAAGAATTCCACCATTATAATTTAGATATTCTTGGTTTGCAAGAAACAAGATGGACAGATAAAGGTCAGATACTTAAAAATAATCCTAAATTTCTCTTTTCAGGGAGGGACGACAATAAGCATCACCAAGGCGTGGGTCTGCTTCTCAGCAGACACGCTAGTGATGCTCTTCTAGGATATGAGTGCATTAATGAAAGGTTTCATACAGCAAAATTTCAAATAAGCGTTAAAGACTTGAATGTTATCTGTTGTTATGCCCCCACTGAGGATGCCGATGAGGATGAGAAGGATAGGTTTTACGGACAACTTCAGGATATTTTGAATTCTGTCAAGAAAGGATATATTACCCTTGTCCTAGGTGACTTCAATGCCAAAGTTGGTAGTGACTCTGACCTTTGGGGAGGGGTGATAGGCCCTTTTAGTTGGTAGCTGCAATGGCAATGGGCAACGTCTCCTACAGGTAAGTAAACTCAATGGATTCAGAATAACTAACACTTATTACAAACACCGCGACATACATAAGTACACATGGGTTTCACCCGATGGGCTGCATAAGAATATGATTGATTATATATTAATTAACAGCAAATGGGCTTATTCTGTTAGGAATACCAGGTCATATATAGGGGAGCTGAAATTGGATCTGACCATTACCTTGTTAAAAGTGTGTTTCAACTTAAACTTAAAAAGTGTTGTGCTAGGGTTAAAAAGTTTACTTTTAATACTGAAGCTCTGAAAGACCCGGTTATAACCAAAGCTTACCATGATAGTTTACTTAGTCATTATGACAGTCATGGTATGCTTACTACTGAAGTTGAGGAAGAATGGGATCATTTTTAACAGGCTTTTCTGGAAACTAACAGTACTCTTTTAGAAAAAAAGGAGTAGAGGAGACAGAATTATCTGAGTGATAAGGCACTTGAGCTTATTTCGGAAAGAAAGAACTGCAGGAATGTCCTTGATCAATAGCCTTACTAGTCCAAATAGAAAGCATTACAGAGAACTTAACGTGTAAAAGATCAATTAGCTGCTGATAAGAATCTTTGGCTTGATGGCTTGTTTGACAAAGCCGAGGAAGCAGTTAGACAGCACAACAGCAGAGAGCTGTACCAGATAGTTAATGTTTTGGGTGGTAGAAAACGAACAGGTACACAGGGATTGAAGGATAAACAAGTTAAGGTTATAGAAGGTGAGGATTCTGTCATGGCTAGATGGGCTGAGCATTTCAGTGATGTTCTAAACAATGTGGTTCAGTGATGTGTTGAACTACCAATGCAGTTTATTTCTCCAAGCATATCTGTCCTGAGCTACAGTTTGTCGGGGTCCGACTTTAGGTGCTAGGCCTGTCCAGTTCTGTGCATCATCATAGGGGATGGTACACAGTTTCACTTCTAGTGTGTGCCTAGTTAGTATCTGTTTACTGAGTTAACATGACGTTTTCCCCCAAATGCTTGAATACTCCTGAGTATAGTTTTTTCATTTCTTAATTTCGAGTTCAAAGATTTCAGTGCATTGCTGTAGCACCCCCCACTGAATACCAGCCTGAATGCAAATGATATTCATATTCTCATTTTGTAGTACTTAGTTCGCATAAATGCATTCAAGATGGAAAATTTCAAGGACTTTCGGCCTAGATTTCAATGCGAAAAGGAATGCAAACTTAGATGTACATTTTTCAGAACACTGATTGCCCGAGCATAAGTAAAGTTTCTTTCTCAATATATAGAACATGATCTTTTGCGCGACATGGGTCTACAACTGGAGGAAGACAATTGGGTGGAGGCCAATTGGATGGGAGACAACTGGGAGGACGACAATTGGATGGAAGATAATTCGGTAGAAAATAGAAATGGTTAATTTACGATTCATTATCATCATCCTCAAGCAGCCATGGGCTACGGAGGTCCAACCAGATTGTGCAATTTGGTTGTCTAAATAATTTCTCCTGAGCAAAATCTGCTGTGTCTCGCAACTATAGACTAATTCTAACAAGATCCTGTTTGACATCTTCTACCCACTGCATATCTTAGGTCTCCCCCACTTTATGAGACCCTTAGCACACTGTTAATAACCGAATTCGTTAAATTATAATTATGCATAGGAGCAACATGGCGAAATCAACGGAGTTTCTTTCTGCACACATGTTTTACTTGGACCCTTTGTAAACAAGTTTTATCTGATGTTATTCAAAAATGAGCCGTCCCGTGGCCAAGTGGTCAGCGTGCTTGGCTGCTGATCAAAGGGACCTGGGTTGGAACTGTTTTTTTGCTGAGGTCCCGCCCATCTTCACAGACCTTCTACTATGGCGTATAAATTGATAGGCTCCTGTCAGACATCTGTGGAAAGCAGCTTCTTGAGGAGTTAATTATTATTATTATAATTCATTTATTTTACAAGTCTCAAGCTCACACATCTTTTCATCCTCTCCCTCATCTTTTGATAAATTTTCCGCTCTTCTGCGGTTCTAGACTGTAAATGCAATACCTTTATCATTTTTATAAACAGAGAATGGAGTTTAATCATCTTTGTGAATTCATAATTTTTATGTCGTGTTTTTTTTATGTATCAAAATTATTATAACTACCTAAATTGAAAATCTATTATTATAGAAGTACCAACGCGTATAAAATACCACACACTTTTAATTTTATTCCAAATGAAATTATAACTTTTTTTTTTCAAATTCAAATTTATTTTCAATAAGTATTATCTATAATTATTTTACATAAAAAATCCCACTAAGCCGAAGCTTATCACCGGGATAGTTACAGTAGATTAAAGGAAAATTTAAAACAATATCTACAATAAAATTGTTTACCTTTATAAGTTTTGGCGAAATTTTTATCCCATTTATTTTCTTTTATAAAATTGATATTTGACGGAACATTATATACATATTTGTATTATGTTAACGTTCTATTCAATTATCTATAGATAAGTTATTTAGCTTTGTTGGTCCAGAGTATATTGCATTGTATTATATGTTCTTACGAATAAAGTGGAATTGTAAAAAAAATAGGTTTTGGTCCGCTTGTAATAAAAAACATTTAGAAACTGACAGCAATGCTCTATTTTACAATGTGAGATTTTCAGGTAATTATTTTAAAGTATATTCAGATAATAATGACATTTCATTAGAATGCAATAATCAAAAATTGGGCTCAGTTGCTTATCAGAAGGAACGTCGGCCATAACGGAAACAGCATATCTCATTTCCGCATGCGTGTCCCGCAACAGCTCTACTAATTAAAAAAGCATACATCTTTAAAAACCATATTCTTCTTTTGCTCTCTTCGCCATATTTCTTTTAATTTCCCATACATTCCTTTTGAGATAAAATTGTAGTGATATGTAGTTGATATGCTTCTTGAAGTACACAGACCATGGATCTTAAATGCGCAGTACCGCGAAGTCATTTTGTGCGTTCGAAACAATCCTTTCTATCACAATCATGGTAGCGATTTGTGGCTTACTAGCTTGGAAACTGTGAGGATCTCATGCGAATATGGAAAATATGGTTGAGTTCAGCCGAAGATCAATCCACTACAACTGAAATTTAGATGTATATTTTTCGATATTAAAAGTAGGGGTGGTTCATCCATTAGACCAATTGGGGCACTGCCCGAACAAAAATAAACACAACGAATAATATTTATTATTGTCTTGACTCTGGGAATCAGTGCTACATCGCCTGCTTTAATACACTAAGATGCCAGTTTATTAGATACAACACCCCTCGTTATATAAATGGTTCATTCCAGCACGTAAATACATCGCATGACCGCGGTGTGCGGTATAAATCAGGCAGATAATTAGAGTTGGATCGAGCGTCAGAATAGGCAAAACGAGCGAGAAACTTTGAACGTGGTGCTATGCATGCCGGTTCTAGCATCTCCCAAACGACCGTTCTCCCTCATGTGCAACCGTTTCTAGGGTTTACCAAGAATGGTGCGAAGTATTCTAGGGTTTGCAGAATGGTGCGAAAACTTTCATTTGATATGCGATTCATAAACATCGAACACATTTTCCTCCCCTTTTGGAGTCCTGTTTGACTCCAAAAGGTTCATGACACTGGAGACGTCACAAGCTCTAATTTGTGATATGACTCGTTAACGTCGAACCCCGCGAAAATCCGCCCCTCCCCCCTATTTTTTTCTTTTATCAGGATGGGAAAAGTGGGGGCAATTTTCGAAATAGTTTACGACGATCATTATATGAGCCTTCATTTGGCACCTAACTTGTAACTGTAGGCCCTTGCCGTCGGGAAATATAGTAAAATGACTTTCACATTTCCAGTTTTTTTAGGGAAGAAATAATTAGGGGTCAATTTTTCATAGCCGGTGACACTCCCCGCGTCACAAGCTTTCATTTGAAACATAGCTTGTTACTTTCCGCACTCGCGTTCAAGAAATATAGAGGAACAATCATTTTCACACACACATACACCCTTTCAGAGGGAAATATGACTATACGTTTTATAAATTCCTAAATTCACCAATAACTCATTTCCGCTTATCCGTTCATTCTTGCAAAATCTCAAAAGCGTCAAGGTTGGGTAGTTTTACCTCTGAGCGGCATTTTTTGCACACAATGGGCTAAATGGCCAGGTCACATGGACCCCGAAGGCTCAGAGAAGGTTGGAGGAGAGGACCACTGGAATAAGCTGTTGGGAGACAGATGGTAGCCTCCTGTCAATGCCATCCAGTGTGTTCTTTAACGTGCACAGGGTATGGCTCTCCCGCACACGGTACCACGGCTTAACGTCCCATCCGACGGACGGCGGTCTTTCCAATCCCATCGGTGTCCCCTACTGACCGTGGGCAGGGCGGGGAATTTTGCGGGGATAAATCTCAACGCTGACCCAGCTGGGACTCGAACCTGGGAACTACAGATTACTAGCCTGACGCGCTACCGACTGAGCCACCCCCGCCCCCCAAAAGCATTAAGATTATCCGGCAATTGTCAACTGTAGCCAGGTAGCGTGGATATTATTGAACAATCGACGTTAAAAGAATACAATTCGGTCTTTATCCAGCTAATGTAAAGAAAATGCCAGTGGTGCATGGCTGAAGTTAGTCCTAGGAGGTCTGTTCCCGCTAAAAGTTGCCAGTTATCTGATATAACAAAATTAACAAAATATTCCGATCTGATTGCGTTCAACCGTCTATATCAGATCGGGATGGAGGCCACTCACCTACTTCTCTGGCAATTACTAGCGCCACCAATGTTAGACTACGGAACTAGTTTTATCTGTTGTGATCTTGAGCAGAGCCATGGATTGCTATGTTACGTAGAATAAAAAATCAGCATAAAAGAGAAGAATTTATTTATCATGATTATATAAAAATAATATCGAATAATTTGAAAGTATTTATTTGTTTATAAAAAACCAACAACTGGCAATATAATTTCAAAATCATTTAATTATTTACGCAACATTTTTGGTATGCGAAATAAAGTGAATGCTATGCCATTTTTTTTTCTCTGAGACTTAGTTCACTAGTCCACCACAAGAGCGCTGCTCTATGAGTTGCAACATTGTGGAAATGTTACCATTTGTGGTATAGGGTGTGGTTACGGTATAGGGAGTGGAAGTGGAATGTTACCATTTGTGGTATACCAGTTTAACATTGTGGAAATGTTACCATTTATGGTATAGGAGTGGAACCTCTGTACCCTCCTTACTGTGGGTAAACTGTGCGTAGAAAAAATTTAATTAATTTCGAATTGAAGACTGCAAGAGATTGTCGTGTAGGAAGAAATTTAATTATAACGAAATCGAGGGGTCACCAAAATATATCGTTATACTGAAATGCAATAAAAAATTGTTATGATAGTAATATGCTACAAAATAATCATTATGAAAGAAATTTACCGTATATTAGCGTTTTACGTCTTAAAAAAGTCGGTAATATTTTTTAACTGTCTGTTCCAAGAAGCATCTGTTCTTCAATTCTTAAATGATTTGGCAACTACCCAACACATTGTCTGGAATATCTTTCCGTGTCATTATGAGTTGGGTTGGGTTGTTTTACCTCTGAGCGGCACTTTTTTGCACACCATGGGCAAAATGGCCAGGTCACATGGACCCCGAAGGCTCAGAGAAGGTTGGGGGAGGGGACCCACTGGAACAGCTGTTGGGAGACAGATGGTAGCCTCCCGTCAAGGCCATCCAGCGTGTTCTTTAACGTGCACAGGGTATGGCTCTCCCGCACACGGGACCACGGCTTAACGTCCCATCCGACGGACGGCGGCCTTTCCAAGCCCATCGGTGTCCCCTACTGACCGTGGGCAGGGCGAGGAATTTTGCGGAGATAAATCTCAACGCAGACGCAGATGGAACTCGAACCTGGGAACTACAGATTACGAGCCTGGCGCGCTACCGACTGAGCCACCCCCGCCCCATTGTGTCATTATGAAATGATTAGAAATCTTTTTGGATCAACCTGGGAGTTAACCTTATTACTCCGGATAGAGGCTACGAAACATTTCCATATTTTTTATTTATCAGTTAATAGGATTAAAATTAGGCTTGCGCTTATTGTGTCATTTTCGTGAGTGATATTTATCAGACTGCATCTTTCCAAACTGAGTTATATATATTTACAATCGGCTGCTAGAAGCGCTAAAATAAAACTATGGCTTTTACACAATCTACATTTATTTATTTATTCGTAACTTTTTCAATCACACAATTCTGACTAGCAGTGTTAATTAGGTACCAAAGGGACAACGTCATCTAGCGAACAGTCGCATAATTAACGTTTTCTTCTTTCACAAACAAAAACACGCGCATTTGTTCATCGACCTCCTCCGAAGCCAGGAAAGTAAATTTCATTAACGCTAGTAGCGACTTGGACGTATATTTCGCGAACCTCGCCCACACGCATTTAGCTCAGATGGAATCATATGAATGAGCGTGTCTCGTGAGCAGCGGAAGACGCGTGTCTAGTCAGTGAAGCTTTGAAAGATCTTAGTTGATGCAAATACATATGAAGTTTTTTTTCCCCACTGGAAAAGGAAGCAGCCTCTTTAGATACATGTCGTTTTAATATTAGAACCAGTAAATAAATTAAAATGGTTAAACAAACTTCACATTCGTCAATAATTAAGTGACGAAAATTTAAAGTGAACAAATGCGAACTGAAACTTCAGAGCAAATTGTCAATGAAAAGAATTACCTTTCTTCTGCTTTTCAATACCAATACAGAGTACGTTTTTTTAGATCTGAATTGGTGAGACCGAATTTATTTCACGTAACTGGAAATTTCGGATGAGAGACCAAATAAAAATATTGAGGGGTTGGGTTGTTTGGGTTGTTTTACCTCTGAGCGGCACTTTTTTGCACACCATGGGCTAAATGGCCAGGTCACATGGACCCCGAAGGCTCAGAGAAGGTTGGGGGAGGGGACCCACTGTAACAGCTGTTGGGAGACAGATGGTAGCCTCCCGTCAAGGCCATCCAGCGTGTTCTTTAACGTGCACAGGGTATGGCTCTCCCGCATACGGGGCCACGGCTTAACGTCCCATCCGACGGACGGCGGCCTTTCCAAGCCCATCGGTGTCCCCTACTGATCGTGGACAGGGCGGGGAATTTTGCGGAGATAAATCTCAACGCTGACCCAGCTGGGACTCGAACCTGGGAACTACAGATTACGAGCCTGGCGCGCTACCGACTGAGCCACCAACGCCCCAAAATATTGAGGGGAAAATGCACTTATTTAAATACTGTGCTTCTGAAACCTTTTTCATTTGAACTTTACTTAAAGTCATGATTAACAGTCTATGACTAACCTTTGTTTTATTAAAATAAAATTTAACTTTTTTAGTAGAATAAGAAGTGGTATCCTGTTCTATCGTTCTAAGAAAGTATTTAGTACTTTTGGAAGATTTAAAATGATTCGAAAGCTAAAACTGCTGTCACTCAAACAAAAACATTTCTTTTACTATTACCATTCCTTACAGTTGAGACATACGGGGTTCAATGAAAATTCAGCTCTGAGCAAACCAATCTTTAGATGAATAAAAAATTATTTACTATTTTGCAGCATCCTTTCCACAGGGGCCAAATAGTTTTGCCACAACGGCGTTTTCTCATTAGACATTTTCCTGAACATTTTCAATAGAAAAATGTAAAAGAAAAAAAGAAAATCTATTTGCTATATCAATACTGCGAGTACTCTGTAAAGCTGTACCGAATTGAAGCTAAAATTTTGGGGATATAACAGTTAAAACTCTCTAAAGGTAATTAAAGTTTTTTAAATGCTCACAAGCGATCGCTTGGAATGCTTATGCTGTTGAGCAGGGCCTGACGCTTGCCCCTCTCCAATACTTTGTTACTATCAATGTTTAAGAAAATGGCTCTACAGTACATAAAAAAACTACTCAGATTGCTTTACAAATTTTTGATTTTAAGAATGAAATGAAAGAAGACTCTTGTTAAATAATATATTTAATTGTTTTTCAACGTCAGTAATGTCGGGTCCTGTGATTGGGAAACATTGATTTATAACACACAGACAGCTCAGAAATTGAAATCAATTCAGGAAAAGATTTTAAAAGGGAAGAAGGTACTCCTTTACACCAAGGACAGAGATAACCTACATCATAGCTTGTCCTGGTTTCTCATACAAACACTTATCCAAGGGGATACTCGCTGATTCTAGTAGTTAGGTACGCTAGACCAGGTAGATCTTTATTTCGAATAATTAAATTTCAACTCATTTCGGATAAAATTCGGAAAAATGGTATTTGGATACGGAGAGAGTATAAATATGTACTTCTTTCTTTTTCAGAAGTGTTCATATAAGTTTACTTAATGTTCAAATTTCATTTTATGTTTATATTAAGTTGAAATGGTTTACATATGAATATTCTATATAGTAGAAGACAAGAAAATCGGAGAATCCATTCCTTGTTAAAAGGTACAAGTAACTTTGCAAGAAATTAGTTTCCATATTCAGTCAGCGATTTTGCAATTTGTGTGAGCCATGTTCTCTACTTTCAAGAATTAGGTTCAATTATAAAGTTACAAAATAATTCGTTTTTCGATGAGAAAGCAATCTTCCCAACCCTTACAAGTGCATTTACTCTTCGTAGCGCAAGATTATAACCGAAATGATAGAATACCATCTATCTTCCGCCAGAATACACAGTGAACTTCATTATGATCTGTAGACCGAAATGTGCGTAGGCGATCTGGAACATTCTCTTGGGAATGCAGTTATTAGAGCAGATGCAAGTTGGGAAGAACGTCCTCGTTTCTCGCAGCACAAGAGACGAAAAGGAAGTTTTGCACTTATTAGTTTTGGATTTTATTATTATGTGGGCGACGATTTGGTAAAAATAAATGACTTACTGTAACAAATGAAGCACAGTTGTACTTGCTTTGTCGTAAGAGACGGAATCGTGGCAATATCAGTTTTATAGTAATTATTAAATGCCTATTAAGACGGAGAGCATAGTTTTAACGCTCTTCCTATTAATGCCACTCTCTTCACAGAAACAGTCTTTAGGGTTGTAGAGTGGCAGGATCCTGACAAACTTCAGTTCCATTTCATTTGTCTTCCTTCTGTTTGTCTGGTCAGGATGGAAATCAAACCAAGATGATTTCTGGATATATTCCCAGTCGTAATGCAAATCTAATAGAGACGAAAAAGACTGAAATTGCATTAAAGCGAAATTAATCAGTTTACCACAAGAGCTACGATTTTAGCATTCTAAATCACCTAGCTGATATGGACCAAAATTGATCTTTTGAAACACCGACTGCGAAACTTGGTCAACCTTTGGAATTCCAGCACCTGCTCCTCTCACTATTCAAAAAGATGCATTTAATCTAATTTTCTCCAGCGGCTGATTTAAAAGTCATATATTCTATTGCATTTACGCCGTAAAGTGGATGCTCTATACACGTTAAAGATCGATAAAACATTAGCCTTCACTTGTGCCCAAAGGAGTGAACTGAGCGAAGCTATTAAGGATTTACATAATATATTAGTTTAAAAGACAATGCTACGGCTACCATTACTGAAACGCGCATGGAGCTGTTTAATCTCATTCAAGCTGCAACTGAAAACAGTTATAGGCAGACTAAAATGTTATAAAGCATTATCGTCATCTCTAATAACCGCAATACGTTCGTATAATCTAACATGCAGAAGACTGAAGAGACCATATTTGCAAATGACGACGATTCCTCAGCAGAAAGACAACACAAATATCTATGTTACGTTCGGATTCAAATTCAAACACGCGAATTGATCGATCAGTGGGATGACACTTCTAAAACAGGCTCTGAATTATAATCGATTCAACCATTAATACATTTTATTTGCAAAGACTTACTACATCAGTGAAGAGTTTGGGTTGGTAAGGCATGGATGTTCGTGTTGTTTTCTGCTGAGGTCCTGCCATCCTCTCAGATCTTCTACTGTGGCATATAAACTGACAGGCTCCTGTCAGACCTCTTGTGGCAAGCAGCTGCTTGAGGGGGTATTTATTTTTTATTATTTTTTACCTTTGGCCAGTACTATTTTGATGAGTGTCATCTAAACAGGGTTAGTTGATAAGGACTAGCTGATAGGGCACATATGAACTTGACGTTATGACCAAGGAGTGTCTACGAGTTCCATAGACGCAATGTAAATTGTGCAACTGCATCGCCATCTAAACGTGACAAATTACTGCATTGCAATGAAACCATCGCATCAAAAAACATTTTCAAATTATATCTATCTCCTCATCATTTGCTGAATTAGGCTTATACGTTGGGGCGGGGGTGGCTCAGTCGGTAGCGCGCCAGGCTCGTAATCTGTAGTTCCCAGGTTCGACCCAGCTGGGTCAGCGTTGAGATTTATCTCCGCAAAATTTCCCGCCCTGCCCACGGTCAGTAGGGGACACCGCTGGGCTTGGAAAGACCGCCGTCCGTCGGATGGGACGTTAAGCCGTGGCCCGTGTGCGGGAGAGACATACCCTGTGCACGTTAAAGAACACACTGGATGGCCTTGACGGGAGGCTACCATCTGTCTCCCAACAGCTGTTCCAGTGGGTCCCCTCCACCAAGTCCATGTGACCTGGCCTTCGGGGTCCATGTGACCTGGCCATTTAGCCCATGGTGTGCAAAAAAGTGCCGCTCAGAGGTAAAACAACCCAACACAACTTATACGTTCATACGCTAAGGTTAGCAATACTAAATTTCATTTCCAATGGAAGGAAATGTAAACCTAAAACTCTAAGATTTAAAGCTTGGATGTTTTAGTTTTTAAATAAAAAATATTTTAGAAAAATTAATGATACTACTAAAAAAAAGTAGCAAAAAATTAGATTGTGAGAACACTATGGTACCTTCTAATATAATTATGAAATGACTTTTATGACTTTAATAGTGGATTACTGTTTATATACTAATATATTTCTATAAAACACTCTAATATTAGTAAATACCTCTAATAGCGCCAACAGTTGTTTTTTTCCTGCAAAGCTCGAATTTGCTAAGATCAGATTCGCCAAAAATCCGACAAGCGGCGTTACTTACACCTAGTTGACGCTTTAATTCTTCTTATACATTCTTTGGTTAATACCATTTACAGATTCTTTCATTTCCGTTAAATATGGCTTCCCTGAACACTGACAATGGGTTTTTGGCTCTCGATAATAACATCAAAAACAGAGTTTTGAGTGCACGCAATTTAATGATCTTAATAGGAGTCTTTAGGAAGATACCCTAGTTTCTGTTATAACATTCATATAATCATATAGAAAATAGTAAGGGGCATTAGAGATTTCAAATATCATATTTAATACATTTTGAGATATGGAAATTAAATGTAATGGGTACAATCAGCAGATTTCAGAATTGGCGAAAAATATTAAAAGGAAAGTGAGTTATAGAAAAAATATTACTTAGAGCAGGGGTTAAGAACCAGTGGTTTCTAGTACGACAAAACATGGCTCATGAGATTTGCTTGTTCAGCATTTAATTGTGAACAATTTTTTTTCCCATCAAAGAATTTCATTAAAAACAAGTATGGAACCCATGTTGACGCACGATAGTTTGAAAGCACTGATCCAAAACAAATATTCTAAATATACTCTAAATTTGAATAACCAAAAGTTATACTGCTGAATGGTGGTTTGTTTAATTACCTTTTTCAATGCAGTTTTATTGTATACACTTGAATATACCTATTTTAAAATTATATGTTATGGCTTTATTTTTCTTAATAATTTCCAACTTTTTTTTGTCACTTTTATAGCTCTTGACTCTATAACGTTTATAATTTTTGAATCCTAGAATTCGTTAGTTTTTTATTTTTGACCGTTATGGCTCTTGATCCAATAAAGTTTCCCAATACCTGACTCAATCACAAGTATTGGGAATACTCATTAAAAATAATCTGTAATAGAGCGTTTATCCTCCATAAATTAAAATCAATTGCATACTGTACAACGATAATTCACACAATTTATGATTTGAATAGTTTCCTGGGAAATTTGGTTCCATCCTGCAATTACAGGTAAATAAGAACCGAGACAACGTTTAGGGAAGAGATTTTCTGACAAATCACACACGCTTCCCTATCATATACCACATAAGTTCAATAGGATTTAACTCAGGAAAATAAGTTGACTACTTCATTCTCCAGATACCGATGATTTCTAGGTAATCGTTAACGATCCTTGGCTTATGTGATGTGGCCTTTCTCCTACTGTTCGCCAGGAACTAGCTCGTCTAGAATCTGGCTCCAAACTAAACCCTGACTCATCGAGAAGACACTGGACGAATAAATAGGGACCACCACCATAATTTCTTTGCCATACGTTGCGAATGAATCAATGGGACAGTTTTCGTAAATAAAAATAGCCTAGTACAGTCTATTTCTGACATTCAATTGAGTCTGTTCACTAAAAACTGCGAGGGGAAGCCATAAACTAAAGTTCATTATTACCATCAAGGGGTTGGGTTGTTTTACCTCTGAGCGGCACTTTTTTGCACACCATGGGCTAAATGGCCAGGTCACATGGACCCCGAAGGCTCAGAGAAGGTTGGGGGAGGGGACCCACTGGAACAGCTGTTAGGAAACAGATGGTAGCCTCCCGTCAAGGCCATCCAGCGTGTTCTTTAACGTGCACAGGGTATGTCTCTCCCGCACACGGAGCCACGGCTTAACGTCCCATCCGACGGACGGCGGCCTTTCCAAGCCCATCGGTGTCCCCTACTGACCGTGGGCAGGGCGGGGAATTTTGCGGAGATAAATCTCAACGCTGACTCAGCTGGGACTCGAACCTGGTAACTACAGATTACGAGCCTGGCGCGCTACCGACTGAGCCACTCCCGCCCACCATCAAGGGGAGCTGAATTCTCACGACCTTAATATTAGTAGGAAGATGGGAATTGGTGGCGGAGAAAAATGGAGCTACGACTGACTATAGTAGGGGTTGATTTGGAAGTTCAGCATGCCAGTCCACGGTCGGCCCTGCAGCCTCCTAATCACCAACGAAAAGCTAATTTTTCACAGAAGGAAGTAACCTGGAAGGAAAGAGAAGGGGGACAGGGGGTATGGATCCCCCTGTCCAAAAATCTGGCAATCTTATATAAAATCTCAAACTCAAAAAAAAAAAAATGAAATTGAAAACAGTTGTCTTTGTATAATTCTATTTTAACACCATATTTTATGTCCGACACTAAAAGTAGATTAAAAACAACTATAAAATCTTATTCCATATAGAATATCATTTAAACCTTTCCAGTTCCGTAGAATAATTTAGTAATTTGTAAAACTACTCTCAGTACACAGACCCCCCCCCCCCCCCCCCCCCCCCCCCCCGTGAAACTAAATCCTAAGTGCCTGTGTCCACAGATAGACGTTCCTGATTGTGTCGCTCTAGTAATTTAGCTCTGCCGTTTCTACTGCGATACTGGATTTCACCTTTCCAGTTCCGTGGAATAATTTATAAAACCTACTCTCATGTACACAGACCCCCCCCCCCCCCCCCCGTGAAACTAAATCCTAAGTGCCTGTGTCCACAGACAGACGTTCCTGATTGTGTCGCTCCAGTAATTTAGCTCTGATGACATCCTACAATATTCAGATTTGTTTCAAGAGCAAAGACAAAAGCAGTTAGGAATTCCCAACCCACCGATATCCCTCAAGGGCATCGAAGGAATGATGACATGATAGAGGAAGTTGACAGGAACTCCGACAGCGACGGGACATTTGATTTCCCCAACACGACATCCCATTTGCGTTAGTCAAGTGATTAGAGAGCATTAGGGAGTATCTGAGGTACTGAAGGAGTGGTGTGATAGCCAAAAAGTGCACGTGTATGGAGTGCTTTAAAGTTAATGCCCTAAAGACCCAGCAATAGGTAAGCGACGCCATGTGGAGACTACAGGTGGATTCTTGTGTACGACGATGCAAGGTCAGTTGAAAAATGGTAAACATATAGAGTTTCAGCTCTTCAGTCCTTTTTTAGGTTCACGCATCATAGTAAATTCGTAAAATGTATTCAATCTGTCCACGAAAGGTTATAGTGGGTAAGTTTATCATTAAGAAAAGGAAATAAGAGAAAGATCGCAAAAGCGCAATTGCAGTGACGAACAAAAATGCAAATGTGCGAGAAAAATATTAATTTGTTTTCACGAGGAACATGACAGAAACGACTAACAAAAACCGTTTCTACTGCGATACTGGAATTCACTTGGCATGGTGATGAACTTATTCTGCTCCAGAATATGTCTTTGTGGTGATGTATCGTCCAATGAAGCAATGGTACTTAGTAAGCCAAAGAGGCTTTGGGTTGTTTTACCTCTGAGCGGCACTTTTTTGCACACCATGGGCTAAATGGCCAGGTCAAATGGACCCCGAAGGCTCAGAGAAGGTTGGGGGAGGGGACCCACTGGAACAGCTGTTGGGAGACAGATGGTAGCCTCCCGTCAAGGCCATCCAGCGTGTTCTTTAACGTGCACAGGGTATGACTCTCCGCACACGGACCACGGCTTAACGTCCCATTCGACAGACGGCGGCCTTTCCAAGCCCATCGGTGTCCCCTACTGACCGTGGGCAGGGCGGGGAATTTTGCGGAGATAAATCTCAACGCTGACCCAGCTGGGACTCGAACCTGGTAACTACAGATTACGAGCCTGGCGCGCTACCGTCTGAGCCACCTCCGCCCCTAAGCCAAAGAGGCGTTTCTTAGTAAATCGTAGTTACGTCTATGACAAACTTTGGGAGTATTTTGAGAGACTTAAATCATAGTATGCTAAGAAACAATCGTGCCAAGTCTTTACTAAAAGAATAAAAGTTTCAGACAAAGTTCAAGTTATTTAGTATAGTATTAATAGCTAAAACGTGTTAGAATCGCAGAGACACTAATCCTCCGAGTTGCAACCCAAATAGCAACTGTAGTAAAGAACAATGTTTGAGAGTTACATCTGAACAATAACTTAATAAGATTTCTCTCTTGGACACTATCGTTATAAACCGAGTTCATAACATTAGCTCAGCAGATGGTGTGCCAGGCTCGTAACTCTAGATTCGAAAATTAGATCTGTCAGACAGAAATTTTCTCTGCTAGTCCGCACTTCTCTGTCGGTAAGAATGAGTTAACGATAGGTTAAGGCCTCATTTTGTATCGAATGGGGCATTAAATCAACAGCTTTTCAGGCAATCACAGCCATTAATTGCCTTATGAACTCTTATGAATACGCCTTGATGGAAAACTCATTTATCCACATCGTAAGTTCAGTGGGTCTCCTTTCACAACCAAATTCGGATCGGAGTTCACATAACCGAGTTGTTTTACCTCTTTGCATCATTCCTTTGCCGCAATTGGCTACACGGCCAAGTCACAAGAACCCACCCCCTGGGCGGGGGTGGCTCAGTCGGTAGCGCGCCAGGCTCGTAATCTGTAGTTCCCAGGTTCGAGTCCCAGCTGGGTCAGCGTTGAGATTTATCTCCGCAAAATTTCCCGCCCTGCCCACGGTCAGTAAGGGACACCGATGGGCTTGAAAGGCCGCCGTCCGTCGGATGGGACGTTAAGCCGTGGCCCCGTGTGCGGGAGAGACATACCCTGTGCACGTTAAAGAACACGCTGGATGGCCTTGACGGGAGGCTACCATCTGTCTCCCAACAGCTGTTCCAGTCGGTCCCCTCCCCCAACCTTCTCTGAGCCTACGGGGTCCATGTGACCTGGCCATTTAGCCCATGGTGTTCAAAAAAGTTCCTCTCAGAGGTAAAACAACCCAACCCAACCCACAAGAACCCCACACGCTCAAAGATGGGTAAGGGAAGAAGACACTATGGACAGATGTTAAGAGACAGATGCAATTCTACCGTCAAAGCCATCCAGCGTGTTTTTAATGTGGGTCAGTTATGGCATGATATTTTGATCTGCTATTTTGGTTTTGTGTAAATTTTGATTTACACAAGAAAAAAGATTATGGTGGTATCCTTTCAAAGTTCATCGGTGTCCCCTTTCTAACTGAAGGCAGGGTGAGGTTACTGGACAAAATGGCAACGCAGTCTCGTACCTTCATCGTTTAGCCCATTGAACAGCAAGAATAGTGCTGCACAAGGCCAAAATAGCCGATCAAAATATCATGCCTTATAATTCTTTTCGAACTAAGCTATTTCAAGGGCACTCGAGAGGAAATCAGATACCGCCGTTTCCTTCCCGTTAACAGTGCGCTACTTAGAAAAGAAAGCCACAAACCATACTTCGAAGACTAATATTTGAAAAGTAGTTAAGCTAACACAAGTGAAGTAATTTTTTGGCTTTTAACGAACACGTAACTTACGTAAAGGGAAATGTTTTACATTCCTCCAGGGATATACACTTTAATACCAGTAATATACGCATCAAAGCATCGTAATATAAACCAACATTTGTTACTATTATAATGGGAAAATGAACACCTGTTTTTTTCAGCGTAGATCAAAACACACGGCTCCATTTTCTACGATTCGTGCTAATAGTAGTTCTAAGATGGCAAACGAAAGTTAAAAGGAATAAATACTCACCTGAAAGTACTCAGAAAAACAAAAAAAAAAATATGAAATTCTCATCACTTATAATGAATTATAATAACTGGCAATAGTTTTAAGTGCTGTAATATTATTTCATAAGAAGATATTGGTGGTACTTTTGCTCCTTTGAAATTAACCCGACTGGAGTTAATTATATCATCATTAACAATTTTTTGTTATTTTTAACTTTTTTGTTGCATATTGAGGTGTTTTTTGGGGGGGGGGGCAGAATTTTGTGATTCATACGCTTATATCTTTTTTTAAGGTTTTAAATTTTTTTTAAAAATTGCTAAAATACAAAATGTTAAATTATTTAAATAAAAATAAAGCTTTCTCCATTAAACAATTTGAATTGATAAAAAATGGCGATTGAAGACTTTTGTTTGCAAATGACCTTTAATATTCATGAAGGAAATTATAAAAATTTAACGCTTTCAGTCCTCATATGTCCGTGTGAGAAACTAACTATAAAACTCTTTCTGTTTAATATAAAAAACGTTAACTAGCATGTTTTTTTCCGAAAATTGTTTCTCCATCTGACAATATGTAACACATTTACAATAAGGGAGATTTTTAATTTTGTGCTGTAGTTTTCTTTTATTTACTATTTCTTTTCATTTCCAGTATTTTTAATTTCATTATTTTTTGACGAAATATATATTTAGCCATCCCGTAGCCGGCTGGTTAGCGTGTTTGGCTACTGATCTAAGGGACCTGGGTTCGAGCCCCGGGTAAGGCATGGTTGTTTTTCTGCTGAGGTCTCGCCATCCTTAAAAAACCTTTCACTTTGGCGTATAAACTGACAGACTCCTGTCAGACCTCTGTGGCAAGCAGCTGCTTGAAGGAATATTTTTTTTTTAATATTTAGATCTATATTACACTAATATTGTGCTGCAAAATTTATTGGATTAACGGGATGATTTATTCGATAATTCGGGACTGAAGGGTTAAAGGTGCTTCAGTCTTTCTAGACATTGAAATAGCCTTCGACACTGTTGATGTTCTGTTAAATTCGAGTTCTTCTCAGTGGCATGCTTCCAGATTTCTATTTTTTTTTTCTTCAAAATTCGGTTCGCCTTTGGTGGCACGTGACACATTTTCAACATAATATGTGGCACGTCGCAGAAAGAAGTTGGCTACCTCCGGTTTTGAGGATTAATGCTGAAATTCCTCAAAATCTACTTAACTAAAATAATACAGAGATATAAAACTGAAAACTGTTTATTGATGCTAAAAACACTTGAATATGGTTTACAGATCTGTATTAGGACCATTATCTTGATTTTTTATTTAGGATTTATAAAAGTTGAGATAAAAAATCAAATTTTAACTTTTGTTAATGCTTTAGCAGGAGGATCTTTTACAACTAGAAATTGTTTTTTAAATAATAATTTTCCGACGTGGAAAAAACGATTTTTTTTTATTGAGAATGCAACGGGATAAAGAAATAAAATATATTATCCTGACTAGAGTTCTACTGGAGATAGATGAGTGTGCCAGTGAAGGTGCTGATCAATATAAATATCTGAGAGCATACAAAGACTCCAAATTAAATAATTAAATTGGTGTGCCATATCTCTCACGTTATTAAATGTATTAATGTAATTATAAAGTGTATTAAATTTTGTAGATTTGTCAGTTTAAAAATGATATATAATTTTTTGTATTAATTATACCTGAGTTATGGAAATATGTATTGGTCAAGTAATATCAAATCTTATAACGTTATATGGTGATCGCAAAGATGAGAATATTAGGAACCTCCTCAAAGATTTAGATACTATTCCTATAAGAAAATTTTATATATTTTGGTATTCTTTTATTTAAAAACTGGAATACGCAATTTGGGCTCTTTTACCAGTGAATTACCCATTTTTGCCCACAACGGCCTAAACAGCCAGGCCACAAGGATGCCAAGGGCTCAGGGAAGGTGACTCATTGGGCAGCAGATAGGAGACAGATGGGAGTTTTTTTGTCAAGGTTATCCACTGTTTCCTTTAACGTGCATAGGGCATGCCGACTGTCCTACACACGATACCAGGGCTTAACGATCCACCTAATGGACGGAGCGCTTTCCCACCGGTTTAAATTTGCTAATCACGGTTACTTTTGCAGCAGAGCATAGTAACACGCCTTTTCCTTCACCTAATTTTAGTATTTCTGTTAATTTATCTGTTGTTGCTTTGAGCAAATTATAAATTTAATAACGGTGTAAAAAGAAAAATGCCATCAAGATGTTTAATTTCTAATAAGGTAAGATTATATATTTATTTGATACATGCAAAAAGAAATATTTTGCCGGTATCTCGGGTCGGTCCTGGATGTCAATACCAATCTGTCTCTTGGTGTGTTGGGGGCGGGGGTGGCTCAGTCGGTAGCGCGCCAGGCTCGTAATCTGTAGTTCCCAGGTTCGAGTCCCAGCTGGGTTAGCGTTGAGATTTATCTCCGCAAAATTCCCTGCCCTGCCCACGGTCAGTAGGGGACACCGATGGGCTTGGAAAGGCCGCCGTCCGTCGGATGGGACGTTAAGCCGTGGCCCCGTGTGTGGGAGAGCCATACCCTGTGCACGTTAAAGAACACGCTGGATGGCCTTGACGGGAGGTTACCATCTGTCTCCCAACAGCTGTTCCAGTGGGTCCCCTCCCCCAACCTTCTCTGAGCCTTCGGGGTCCATGTGACCTGGCCATTTAGCCCATGGTGTGCAAAAAAGTGCCGCTCAGAGGTAAAACAACCCAACCCAACTTGGTGTGTTGTAAAAGAAAATAAAATGAATCGTTGAGGAGAGGTAGGCGCTGATGTACGATTCCGTCACATACTGGAGCTACGGGCGAGTTCGGCAACAAATTTCGCTGTGGAAAAATCATGTTCGGTTCTTTAAATCATAACGTGCCTACGGATACTTTGCTAAGTTTTCTGTTGCATACATAATTTGTTTTGTAGAAGAATCTTCAAAGTGTGTTTTGATTCGTTATATCAGGTGCCCCCAAAAAAGTGTGCGCCGTTTTCGCATAGTTAATATTTTATAAATTGTTCTTTAAAAAAAAATACAAAGGGCGCCCATCAACTCATATAAGTCAGAAGTACAGTTAATAGTACCATGTGGTATTAGGTTATAAATTACTCTACTCAATCCAAAATTATAATCTCTCCTCTAAAGTTTATTGAAATTTCCCAGCCTGCAATTTGGTGAAATGAACCCTCTCGATGGGCTGTCTCCATTATCTCGTTAACCACTGCCTTTGCGATATCATAAAGCGGAGCAGAACTCAAACGACATACATTAGGCAGGTGCTTCAATGAAAATTTCATACCTCTCCCTGTGGATCACGATGCTCATAACAAATTCCAATATTAGACTGCTATCGTTATTTATTTTGCATTTATATACCTTAACTAGTAGTTCCGGTTCAATGAAAAAGAAATAAGTATACAATACAGCATTTAGAATAATTGAGCAAATTTTTGGCTCTGGTCTTATTATTTTCTTTGCCCATAAGAAAATTTGTTTTCAGTTAGCAGTGTTTCGTAAACTGTCCCTTGCGCAATTATCAGAAACGTGAAATTTCCTCTGACCGAAACGATGTCCAAATGCTAACTTCCTCAAATGCCTCTTATAAACTCATCTTCCGCATTTCTCGACTTCCGCCTCAGCTCCCATCCGGTGACTTTGAGAGTCCAGCTCCTTCGCAGAATATCATCAGCAATGCTTGTAATTCGCAGAAAATTGCCTGTTAGCTCTGAGACCTTTGTAAAGGTCTCCAGGTACTATGCAAAAATTGATAAGACAAAGTTCTTGCAATCAAGTATTTATGCTTGTTCTCTACAGATGAAGCTTGTGATTTTAAGCAAAAAAAGGCTTAGTAATTACGATATTTATATCGCGTTTCATTAAACAAAATCTTCAAAGTTCTTTTCTCATGCAAACCAAATACAGTTTATACATTTTTCTCAGTTTTCTTAAGCGGAGCTGAGTATATGTTACCGCTAAAGTGCAGAAATCAGTTAATGTGCACATTACCTAGCTAATCTGCAGATTAACTAGGGTGATCCGTTAAAGTGCGGAAAATTGTTTCATTTCTCAAATTACCTAGGTAATCTGCAAATTACCTAGATAATCTGCACATTACCTACTAGGCACTCGTTAAAGTGAAAATAAGATCTTTGCTGGAACAACAGCAACGTTTCTGTACGCTTAAATTAACATAATGTTATTTATTTATTTTTCGATATCTAAAGAATCAAGTTTATACACAATCAAACAATCAACAAATTAGTTGATATGTTACCGTTAAAGTGTATAATTCAGTTATTTCATAAAATATCTAGTTATTTCATGAAATAACTGATCAAATCAGTTAAAGCGTGTAATAAATTAATAATTCCACACTTTAACTAGTTATTCTATGAAATAACTAGGTATTCTATGAAATAACTAATGATAGACAATTAAAGTGTAAAATAAACGATCTGACTGAATTATACAGCATACAAAATGTTATTTATATAGACGCAATAAAATCATTTGTTACAACAAGGATTACTAAAATGGCATTTGGAATTGCCCTAATGTGCGAAGGCCAAGTAAGAACGAATCCGTAAAGTGGTGAATCTCTTGAATATGAATCTTCGTGTCACGTGATTAAGTCGTCCGCATTATAAAAAACGCCCCGGATGAGCGGAGGCCAAGTGAGAACGAATCAGTAAAGTGATTCGTTCTCACTTGGCCTACTCATTTTGGGGGCGTTTTTTATAATTCGGACGACTGATTCATGTTGACAGAGGGATGACCTGGTTTCAACTCTACTCTCGGACACTAGAAATAGTCTTTTTTTTTTTTACTTTTGAACTTTAACGATACGGAAGCCGTTAATGTGCACATTACCTAGGTAAAATGCGGAAAACTCTTCATTCCGCACTTTAACGCAGCAAATGAATTAATCTGCAGATTAGCTAGGTAATGTGCACATTAACGACTTTCGAGCTTTAGCGGTAACATATACACAGAATGAAGATTTTAGCAAAGAAATAGCTCTCTGACAGATGCTTGCAGGAGCGTAGCTATAAGGGGACGGGAGGTGGTTCCCCCTAAAGTTAATTGGAGTTGGCAAAATTTGAAGCAACTTTGTAAAATCCAGTTCAATTTTGAAAATTGGAAATTTTTTTGTAAAATTAAGGGGAGTTAGCAAAATCTAGGATAGTTATCAAAATCGAGGCGACTTGCCAAAATTTAGGGGAGTTAGCCAAACCGAGGTAACTTGGCAAAATTCGAAATTCACTTAGTAAAATACAGGCGAATTGTGAAAATCGGGATTGGTTTCCTGAAATTAAGAAAAGTTGGAAAATCGAGACAACTTGACAAAATCTTGGGGAGATGGCAAAATCGGGACAACTTGGAAAAATCTTGGGGAGTTGGCAAAATTCGTAGTGACATGGCAAAATTCAGGTGAGATATAAAAATTGGGATTTTTTCTGCAAAATTATGGCAAGTTAGCAAAATCTAAGGGGAATTGACAAAATTCGAAGCCACTTGGTAAAATACATGCAAGTTGTGAAAATTGGGATAGTTTTTGTGGTTTGGCGAAATAGAGGAGATTTGGCAAAATTCGAAGTGACTTGGCAAATTCAGGGGAGTTGTAAAAAATGGGTAATTTTCTGTAAAATTATGGCAAGGTGGCAAAATCTAGGGCAGTTGGCAAAAATTCGAAGCGAGCATGGTGAAATGCTGGTAAGTTGTGAAAATTGGGACTGGTTTTGTGAAATTAAGGAGATGGAGATTTAGGAAAATCGAGAAAAGTTGGGAAAATCTACGGGAGGTAAATTTTGGTAAAATTCAG
This sequence comes from Ryuthela nishihirai, assembly GCA_038380435.1. Classification (NCBI taxonomy): domain Eukaryota; kingdom Metazoa; phylum Arthropoda; class Arachnida; order Araneae; family Heptathelidae; genus Ryuthela; species Ryuthela nishihirai. The sequence goes on from JAWZYU010000003.1 coordinate 25,819,216, forward strand.
GTTAGATTTTAAATTAGGGAATTGTTTTGCATAAATTACGGCGAGGTTGCGAAAACGAGGCACTTGGTAAAACCTTTTTAGAGATGGCAACTACTCCCCCCACGCAGCGAAATTCTGGTAACGTCCCTGATAGAGACATAATTTATGCAGTGGTCTTATTTTCTCAGTTGGCAAAATTTGATTTCCGAGTTGAAAATTTTTCGTTCTCTTCCCCCCCTCCTCAACCCTAGTCCTTTCGTAACGCCCCTTGATGCTTGATTTATTTAAAAGGGAATAAGAAAAATATGTAATACACTAGTCTAGTGGTTTTCAACCTTTTATGCTTCACGTACCCCCTGGAAATGTGTGTGTAACTGGCGTACCCCTTGTATAGATAGATAAAATATAGTTATAGTATAATAGTTATTTTTACTTTTTTACTAGATCTAGCGACTTTTGAGCTCTCACGGCGTACCCCAAAATATTTTACCGCGTACCCCATTGTTGAGAACCCCTATATAAGTCCATAAAAATGCATAATGAAATATATCATAGTAAGAAAACTATGGTAAAAACTTGTTTATTGAAAAAATAAAATAATATTTAAATCTGTGCTGCAGGAGCAACAACTTCCAAACTTTAGGTTAGGCTGTTTACCTGTGAGCGGCACATTGGTACACACAATTAGCTAAGTGGCCAGGTGATAAGGACCCCAAGAGCTCAAAGTTGGGCGGAGAAGAGGATCCACTGGAGAACTATCAGGAGACAGATGGATAGCCTCTCGCCAAGGTCATCCAGCGTATTCTTTTACGTGCACAGAGTATGGCTTTCCAACGTAGGAAGTCCCATCCCACGGATCCAATCAGTGTCCCATTTTTTACTCAACGCAGGGTGGGGTTATTGGAGATAAACCTAAAAGATGGCTTAGTTGGGTCTCAAACCTGGACTCTGCCGATTATGAGTGTAGCGCGTTTCAACACCGCCCTCTCCTCAAACTTTAGGGAAAGGGTTCATGACAAGAATGGTGATCTGCGGATGAAAAGAATCATTGAATCTTAGGCGATGACGTATGTATCCCTCTCCCTCCAACACAGAGGGTAACTTGTTAATTCCCTCGCACTAGATCTTGCAAAATATGTATAATTCGGATATATGTCTGAGAACAAAGTTTCATTGTGGTGAAAGATGTTGGAGAATGTAGCGGTAAAAATTAGTCTTGGAGCTACGGTTTATATATTCGCAATCAGGAAATCGGGTCCAGAATACACTTGTACAATCAATATAAAAGTTGTTGGGTGCGCCGAATTGTGTCACAACACACGGGTGAGATATCGAAAGGATAAGTATCCTCTTAAGGATGTTTTCGAATCAGTATTATTGTATTGACGAAGGGTTGGAGTGTAGACATATAGTTGTCGTGCCATTTCGCCAGGAATGCGTGCGATGTTCCTGTGGTTGAATGAGATGAGCACGGGGATATGCAGTTACGTGGCGCTATGTAATCACCGTGCAGAGTTTTAAGAAAGTGTTATGTCATACACCGATCATACCCAACGCACGGACGCTGAAGAACACACCATGCTCGAGAATGCAGCTGAACGGTAATAGCAAAACAATACTCAATGGTTAATGTCAAAGAAATGTGACCGAATGCAGCGCGATTGTTTGCCGAACGTTTATCCTGGTGACCACGTGTCTATTCGACAGACTATCGTGAACGTCGTGACATGCCTCAGAGAAACAGGCAGTGTTATAAGCGGGCCTTATTTGGGTCGACCGCGAGATTCCGGATCAGTGATATTTGTTGATGTTGTAGCATTTACTCTTGCATACCATTACAAGAGCAGGGAGATGTCCACTGTAGTTTAATACTACAATGTTTTCTTTATAAATGGGACTAAATTCACTCGTGATAGAGTTGGTCAATAATCATCATTGGGCCATCCCTACTGCACATGTAAACGTGGGAATCACGTTCTGTGGTTCAATTCATTCAATTCAGTTCAATCAGTTCATGATGTTCCTTAAAGACTCGTAAAATGGCAAAACTTAGTTCTAGTTGTATAACACACTTCCTTATTTCTTTTTATTTTTGTACTCTTTTCATTTATTTTGTTAGCTCGTGCGCCGTAAAACTCCAACTTGATCAAATCAGTCCCAGGGTACTTAGCACAATGCAACTGTAATGCGACCCTAACTGCAAAGCGTCAGAAAATCTGCATAACAAATCAACTTGCTTGATTATGCTGTATTTACAGAAGGGCTGTATCAAAATTTACACTCTACAGACGGTTTCATGAGAGGGATCATTATGCGCAATGACCTACAGTATGCAGACCCCCTCTTACAGAGAGGAACCCATTTGAGTTGGTGTCGATGGCATCTTGACTAGATCCACGAGTCATCTTCTAATAGATTATCGATGAACATTTACCTGGAGAGAACAGGAAACCAGATTTCACCCCACTAGATATCAGGGAGGGATACGATTATGTAGTTCGGTGGTGCAGTCAGGTATCATTGTCAAAAGTCATACAGACATCCATATATCTTTGTAGGGAGTATCACTAATGTCATAAATTATACCTTTTTGTCGACAGGGGATTCTCTCTCCTTACAATCGCCCTTTTGAAGGGATAATCAGCCCAGCTTCCTTTTAATGGATAGTAATGCTTGACCACCCAGCCCTCGCCTAGTGGACTATACTTTTACAATAAGATTATATAGCACAATTGAATTGGCTCCGAAAGATCCCCATGCATCAAGGGATAGGGATTAGTTTATAACCTGATCTTGTGTCGATATTTTCTCAGTGATGCCCACTCTGCCCTCAGTGAGAAAGGGAACATCGATATGATTGCCAAGTCCGTCAGATAGGATATTAAGCCATGTCTCTGAGTTCACGAGAACCATGCCTAGTGGGCTTTCCAGTCAAGATGGTTTTGACGGGAGACTTCCATTATTTTTATAACACGTCCCATGGATTCCTTACACCTATTAAGACCTAAATCCTTACGACCTGAATATTTTGCCCATTATGTTCCCAAAAGATGGCTAATTAATTAAATTATAATATATAGTTTTTAAATTATTCTAATATTTGTGTTTGGTCTTTAAGTTTTGAGCACCAATGTAATTTCATTTAATATTAACTCCGAAGCACTGCACCTGAATGTAAGCCGAGGAATGGTGTACGGACTAATACCAATCACTAATCTAAAAAAAACTGAAAAATTGCAATCATCTATAGCAAAAAATATAATTCCATACGAGCTTAGAGATAATTTTTCAAACGCAAGTGAAAGATTTTCATTCCTAAATATTTTATCAGTCCTAAATCTCTTTAGATATCGCATCATTCTGGACAACGTTTTCAATGACACATATAAAGTACAAATTACACATGATAAGAATACCAGACTTCAGACCAATAATTATTTTCAAATCCCGAATTTTGTTAATAATTAAGGTAAAAATCTTAAAGATTATAAAGTGCCGGAGATCTTTAACCAGTTACCAAGAGAAATCATATATCTAACTAATTTTAGTAAGATTAAGTTAAAGGTTAAAAACTATTTAAAGAACGTCTGTTAATCTGTAATCCTGAGAAAAAATGTATCTATATAATTTTTGTGTTCTTTTTTACTATGTTCACTTATGTATGAAAACTAATGCTGATTAGTATTTCCTGCAGATAAGCTATTAGCTTTGCGGGTCAAATGTATAAGATCTCTCTACATCTGTTTTTTGTGAGATGACGATGAATAAATATATTATTATTATTAAAAAAAAAGTGCTGTCACCATTCCCTCCTTTAGGCATCTGACGTCATCTTATCTGCTTTTTATGATTATCACTATCTTTACGAAGTGTATTATTCTTATCAACGTTTACTTTATTGATCCCTATGCTCATGATATTATAAATAAGCCATAGTTCGTGTTCATGTGTCAAAGTCGCATCAAGTTTCATAATTTCACCCTAGCACACATTTTGTGCCGCAATGATCCCTCCAATCTTGTAATTGTGTAAGAGTACGAAAATTCCCCGAGGCTTGGCTTGTCGCTAACAAATCAAATTTGCTTATGGAAAACAATAGTTGCGATATTTAACAGCACACGAAGTCGGAACTTATGCTTTTTGTTAGTAAATGTAGGGCGCGTTTTAAACACACTTCGGCGTCCTAGTTTATTATGAATTATTTGTGACATTTTTCTCAATTATGCCATCAGCAAATTTTCCGAATCGGTGAAGGGCGCGTGTGGAAAACACGCGCCCTTCAGATTCGGAAAATTCATCGGAGCTTCAACTCTTGAGATGTGAGAGTTCGATCCCCGACCGTTTCATCTTTGAGATTTTCACCCATTCTACTTCGCTCTGGTCAAGGTGGTAAAAAGCGATGCTAAAGACACTTATCAGTCTGATGGAAGATTAGGTGATGGTTTCATGTCGAAGTTGCCTATTTGTGTTATGTGGCGTTTTTAGAAACTAAACAGAGCAAATCCACACACATACAAACTTTAGAAGACATATCTTTGCAAACAATTTTCGAATAAATTCCTCATTTGAAATATTTTTTATTTAACAATTGAAATGTTCCAAAAGAAATGTACTATAAAATTCTGAAAACCATACAGTTTCTCAGATAATTCCTGTAGTTAGAACTGAAATATACAAAATTTTCAATTAATCGATTTAGCTTCTGACAAGCCTAGAGAATGTTCTGGATGAACTTGGCCAACTCCCATCTGCCCTCTTCTTAAGCATCAGATGCGGATACAACGACTAAACCATGGCAAGGCACAACAAAACATTGCCTTCCGGCCTCGTCGTCAAGAAGGCATTATTTTACAATGTATGTTCATATATTTTTATTTAATTCATTTATGAAGCCCTCGTTTAAATCATTTGCATTAGGGCCCTAAAACTGAAGCTACGCAAATGGTTCCCAGATTTCCAATATTTGCCCTAATTTTCTTTATTTGGGAGTTGTTCCAGTGCTGTAATGCTGAACGGGATGACAAATGTACCCTCATTCAAAATACATTGGTTTACAAATCAATAAGAATAATGAACAGAAAGGAATCTTTCATAACAAAACTTTAAGTAGCAATGTCACCTCAATGGTCATGTCCGTAGGGAAGACAACAAATTCGTTATTATTTAACCAAACACTCCATCAATCTTTTCGACCCTTTTTGAGGGTGTTTTGCATCTTACCATCGTCTGCTCCTCTCTGCTCTCCTGCGTCAGAATGTGTTGGGGGTATTCTTGATGAAGGACTTTCTTAACTTGGCCTTTAGTTGAACGTAAAGCAAAATAGAAAAGCCACTCAAGGTTGAAACAATCTGCTACAACCTTTAAGGCTCAAATGAGATGTAAGAGACGCTCTTTGACATACGTTGAGAATTCCGTAGACAAGGCACGAAGCATCGTTACAAAACTAACAACGATCCTCTCTCAAAGGTTTTATAACATATAATAAATGAGTATCGTAGCCAAAAGGATATAAAACTTATAAAATCTTCTTAGCAGAACCCGGGCAATCTGCGTAACCAAGATGCTGAAGCTTTTCCTCTGTTGGCTATGAACATATCCGCGAAGTGTAGCAGCCAAATACTGCGACGCAAAAGCAATTTACATTTAATGCAGAATTCGACCGGTTTGAGCGCAGCAGTTAACGTAAATTCTTTGATCAAACCGTAAAGCAAAAGTTACCTGAACTAATGCTTGATTTACAGGGTAAAATAAGAGTTGGAAATAAAATCAACAGAAAATTTTAGCACTCACCTTGCAGTGCCTAACGAGGAGAAAAATTCAGCAGCTGCCAACAGAGACCCTGCGTCTGCCCGCAGCAGCCAGAGCGCGGCAAACGATTCCCTGGATCGTCAGTGCTCGTGCGCTAGCAGCAGTTCGCCACGCCCTATCGATCAGCAGCGCCTCATTCGCACCGACGCCAACAGTAGCTGGCAAGTCTCACAAATTCCACACAAATTCTTACAAAAATATGAATAGACTATCTCCCAATATAAAAGAAGTATTTTCAGGTTATTATTTCCTCCGCTAAGAGCCGTTTAGGAGACGAAAATGACTTCTTGCTTTGAATCGTGAAGAGTTCAAAGTCATGTCATGCATGCGATTGTACGAGACACGTTTATTACAAATGACACAGGTTGCGCTAAAATATTTGCATATTATAATTATTATAATTTTCGGCTTCTTTCATCTCATCTCAGAGCTCGTTAAGTGATTTGGATGAATTTTGCATTCCTCAAGCGTCAGTAACGTGCCTAATGCAAAGACAAAAAAAAGAAAGTAATATTTCATTGTACTGAATGATTATTAATTTTGAAAGGTCCTTAAGGCAAAACGATGCAAGATAAAGTATCTTGATTTTTTAACAGAAAATTCCTTGAAATTTTTATGCTATTTCGTAATACTACTTTGGGAAATTAGTTAATATTATTATGTTATATATTTATATACTACATTTTTATTTTGTTTAAATAATAATAATAATAATAATAATAATAATAATAATAATAATAATAATAATAATAATAATAATAATAATAATAATAATAATAATGCATATTGGTTTATATATTGATACGTTAAAGCAGACTATCCTTTCTTTGGGCAAAAGAATAAAGAGGTATAATTTACATAGTAAGAGAATATCCCAGAATAAACTGTTTTTATATAATCAAAAGAAATTCTATGCTACTCTTTCAACTGATATTATTGATGTGCCTAAAACAAACACTATTCCAGATAAACAAAATCTTGTTAATTTCTGGTCTAATATTTGGTCAATACCTATGTCTCATGATGAAAATGCTCATTTGCTTAATGATGAAATCGAATCAAATGAATATATTAATGAAATGCCTCTAATACAGATAACAATAAATGATTTGAAAGATGCACTAAAAAGGCACATAATTGGAAATGCCCTGGAAATGATAAAATACAGAATTTCTGGATTAAACAGTTCACATCGATCCGTGATTTATTAATTGCACAGTATCAAGAAACCTTGAAATATCCTGATTTACTACCAAATTTTTTCATGACAGGTCAAACATTTTTGAAACCTAAATCTATAACTGGTTTGGATAACCCGAAGAACTACAGACCTATCACATGCCTTTCAATATTTTATAAATTATTAACATCTATTATAGCAAGAAAAATAAATCATCATTTACAATAAAATAATATCTTAACATTTGAACAAAATGGTTGCAGAAAATACTCCAGAGGCACCAAAGAGCAATTATGGATTGATAATGTTATCTGTAACCAAGTAAAATATAAAAAACGAAATATGTCAGTTGCTTGGATACACTATAAAAAGGCTTTTGACAGTATTCCTCATTCTTGGCTTTTAAGAGTAATTGAATTATATAAAATCGATTGCACTCTAATTGATTTTCTCAAATGTTGTATGTCAAAATGGAAAACGAATTTAGTGCTTCATTCAAACAGTACTTCTTACAAATCTGATCCAATTGTAATAGCAAGAGGCATTTTTCAAGGAGATTAAGTCCTTTATGTCCTAACACTTAATCCATTAAGTAAATTGCTGAATAATTCAACTTATGGATATAAAATTAAAGCAAACGGTACAGAAAAAATAAATCACTTGTTTTACATGGATGATCTGAAATTATACAGTTATAATTATATTCAGTTACAAAGCTTATTAGAAATTGTTAATTCATTTAGTAAAACAATTTGCTTAGAATTTGGATTGGAAAAATGTTCAATATTAAATATTAAATCAGGAAAAATTAAAAATTTCGATAACATGACACTTATGGATGAAACGTATTACAGAACTACCAATCAACAAAAGTTATAAATATATTGGTATGAATCAATTACTAAATATAAACTATAAAGAAGTGAAAGATGTTTTTCGTAAGGATTATATAAGACGTTTGGAGAAGATTTTAAAAACAGAACTTTATGCTAAAAACAAAATAAGAGCTATAAATATGTGGACTATGCCTGCCATTTCATATTCTTTTGGAATAATAAACTGGACAAAAACTGATTTAGATGACTTAAATATCAAAACTCGTAAATTACTAACGAAATATAGATTTCATCACCCACATGCCTCAATTATTAGGCTTTATCTACCACGTAATTCTGGTGGTAGAGGACTTTTAGATTTGAAACATCTCAGCAACAAAGAAATCCAGAATTTACGTCACTACTTTCGTACAAAATCAAACAACCATATTACTCAATCCTTAATACAATATGATGCAAGTTATACTCCACTACACATGAATGATAATAACTATGAACTTACATCAAATGAAACCATTGCTGAAAGAAAAGATTTATGGAAGCAAAAGAACATGGCCGATATGCTAATAGTCTATTTTCTGATGACATTGATACAGAGACTTCGTTAGCATGGCTTCAACCTAGTAATATTTTCGGCGAGACCGAAGGATTCATCCAAGCAATTCAAGATCAAGTTATAAAGACAAGAAATTATGAAAAACATATTATTGGAAACAACATTGAGGATAACTGTAGATTATGCAAATTACCTATTGAAACTATACAGCATATTTCCGGAGCATGCCCATTGTATTATTTATTAGCTCATACAGAATATCTACGAAGGCATAATAACGTAGCAAAAATTATTCATCAAGAACTTGCATATAATTCCCATCTACTAGATAAAAAAAACTCCATATTACAAATATCAACCTGAAACAATCCTTGAAAATAAGTTTTATAAAATTTATTGGGATAGAACTATTATTACTGATAGAGCAGTTACTAATAATCGACCAGATATAGTTCATATTAACCTACAAGAAAAAACAGCAATTATAATAAATATTTCAGTACCTCTTGATGATAATTTACATAGAGTAGAAGGTGAAAAAAATCAGAAAATATGAACTAAAATATGAATTGCAGCAACTACTTAATCTAAAATTTAGATTGTATCCATTTAAAAGAACAGATAAAAAGATACTTATCGTGCTGGACGTTATAGTGCTGTTTACTCACTATATGCTGAGTGCCTCATTATGCATTTTGAAATCATGAAGAATTTCAGGATTCAGCCTCAGTGAATATTTGGATTGAACCCATTTAACAGGCGCGCTTGGCTACTGATTTAAGGGACCTGGGTTCGAGCCCCGAATAAGGCATGGCTGTTTGTGTTGTTTTTCTGCTGAGGTCCTGCCATCCTCACAGACCTTCTACTCTGGCATATAAACTGACAGGCTCCTGTCAGACCTCTGTGGCAAGCAGCTGCTTGAGGGGTATTAATCCCAGATGACAGATACCTTTCATTTTGGACGTTACAGTGCTGTTTCGTCACTATAAACTAAGTACCTCATTACGTATTTTGACATTATGAAGACTTTCAGGATTCAACATCGATTAATGCTAGGATTGAACCCATTTGACAGGATTATTAGTCTCTGATAGCGGACAACTATCATGATGAACGTTATAATGCTGTTTAATCACTAGACATTAAGTGCCTCATCATACATTTTGAAATTATGAAGACTTTCAGGTTTAAACTTCGGTGAATGTTTGGATTGAACCCATTTAACAGGACTATTTATCCCTAATGGCAGATACCTATCGTGTTGGATGTTACAATGCTGTTTCATCATTTTATACTAAGTTCATCATTATGCATTTTGAATTTATGAAGACTTTCCGGATTCAACTTCGGTGAACGTTTGGACTGAACCCATTTAACAGGACTATTAATCCCAGATGGCAGATACTATCATGTTGGACGTTACAGTGCTATTTAATCACTATATACTAAGTACCTCATTATGTATTTTGGAATTACGAAGACGTTCAGGATTGAACTCGGTGAATACTTGGATTGACCCCATTAAACCCTAGTTCTTAGTCTTATTTGAGATGGATAACTATCGAACATGAAGAAATCTTATATTTTGAAGATTAGATACTATTTGTTCAAATGTTAAATGCCTACTTCATTACTTTGATGTTATGAATACTTTTTGAACTCTACTTCTTTCAAACTTTATTAATTGTATTTCAATTAGCCAACATTGTTCTTCTAGGAGGATGTTCTAAAACCTTGTTATAGTCTGGCTACTTAATTAGCCCCTTTAATGAGTTGTACCGCTTGAACATGTGTTTGTTAAATAACAACAACAACGAAACAAAATTAATAATAATAAATTTATTATTATTCTTTATTCGACCTAGTGGCTGATTCAGAAAATGCGAAGAATAATGTTCCATCAGTACCAGTTCAACCCAACAAGAATTTTTTTTATCTTTTAAAACAAAAAAAGTTGCGTGTTCCCATCCACCGTGGGATAAGGGAGGGGGAGGACCTCTGTTGTTAATTTAATCCCCTTTACCAACGTACCCTCCCCTCCCACTTAAATTTCGACTTTCAAACATCAGTAGATCGTTTTCAAGTCTTTCAAAGTTTTGTAATAGTGCAATTTCAGTGCCTTCTAACGGTGAAAATTGAAACTATTTGATAGAGTTGGTACCCAAAGGAAATTTTCACTCGTCTATTAAAAAGGAAAAGTTAACTGTCTCAGTTGGATGAACAACCAGACCACAAAATGAAAACAATTATTCAATTTTTTTTATGACGAGGTTAAAAAGATGTGCTTTATAAATTAATATAATGTTTAATGAGCATATAGTGCATTGAATATACTTTAATTATTAACATTAATTCACGAATATTAATTCGCCTTTATTTCTAAGCTTGTTGCAGGGGAAAAATCATATTTCATATCAGAGAATATTTTTAAAACAATCAATCACTTCGATATTAGACGTCTGACTGTCAGCTTATGACAATAATTATGGAATTTATGTTTTACAAAACCCTTCTGGTCACTAAAATAAGGAGCAATTTTGCGCTGGGCCCATTTTCGCCACATTCAAAACTATATCTGATGAAAAAAAAACTATATCAATGCAGGCATGTCGACAATTAAGGGAGCTTTCCTCAAATTCAAAAGAAATGTCTACTCCTTCTTCCGGCTCCCTCAACTATGATAATTATTATTATATACATTATCTATTATTCTCTTGTATTTAATAACATATTATTCTACCACATTGTTCTACCACATACATTATCTATTACATGACCATTTGAACATATACATAGTTTATGTGATGTAGAAAGTTTCTTGCAAAGAATAGTGGGTTCTGACGTACCGTTTTTTCCGAGACAGTTCTGATTTTCACGAGCTAGTACGGGATTAGTTTAGGGTTAGCTTCCCAGAGTTTTCATTACTACAGTTTTCACGAGGCAGGAAAAAAATAGGTACACCTGGCAACCAGTTTTTCGATATCTACATATTTTGTGTTTCAAACATAAAATATGAAATGAAAGTCTTGAATTGATAAATAAGAAACAAATCATAAACTGCTATTTACCACGCTTGCTGATGAAGAGGTTTGATGAAAAAGAGAGCGACTCTAATAACTATGTATATTTAATGTACATAATTAATACCTATAATTAATATCCAACAATATAATTAATATCTAATAAATATAATAATTAGTTTTTATATATATGTGTGTGTGTGTGTGATTATATATTAATAATATAAATTAGTTTAATATATTTAATTATATAACAAGGATAAAGTTTGTTAGAATAATATAGAGGAAAAAGTGTCATTAGTCGCTTGGGATCTGAACCCACGATCAATCATCCGCTATTAGTTAATTAACTCCATTAGTTAATAGTCTACTACATAACACGCCGAGAATCGGGGTGTTTGCAGTAGACTATTAACTAATAGAGTAGACTTTTTTTAAGTAGTTTTTTTAAATAGTAGATTTTTTTGTAATTTTTATGTAGTAGACTTTATTTTTTAAGTAGTAGACTTTTTTTGCAGTTTTATTTGTAATTTTTATGTAGTAGACTTTATTTTTTAAGTAGTAGACTTTATTTTTTAATGAAAAAGGTTTGATGAAAAAGATCAAATCATTTTCATTAAAAAATACACCGACATGATAACCGCTAACACGCCGATAACCGCTAACACACCGAGAATCGAGCATAAGCTCGATTCTCGGCGTGTTGGCTTAAAAAATAAAAATATCATGCCGTTTGAGGTGGGCTGGCTGTACACTAAACTGGAAGGTGCCTTGTGGACCAGAATCTTCAGTCAACTACAGTCAATGCATAATATCTTGCAGTCAACTACATTTCAATGACTATTCTATGGTATAATGTTTAAAGCCACTAACAGAAACTACTACCAGGTGTATATCTGAGAAATTCTATTATTGTTAGGATAAAGTTCTTATCTTAAGGAAAAAAAAGTAGGGCTATTCTAAGTATTGACGTACACCTAAGCTTAGAAAGATAAACATAACATTAGGGAGGCCAAGGATTCCCAACAGATTAGTGCGGACAGTTGGAAGTTGTCGTCTTTGTTTCAAGAATACAAATGTTGCCAACTTGTAAATTGAATTTCAGACAGCTTCATCTTTTGCATTCTTTCTCTTGACACATTTCTCATTTAATATTCATAGATAACATTATTCAATTCAACGTCAAAGAGTTGCAACTGATATTATCCTTTGGTGGTTCCTTTTTGCAATGCATATTTTATTTAGCTACTTTTTAAATTTGACCAAATAAATAACGTAACAGAAGAAGCCATCTTTTATGCAAGGCGAGAGCAACAATCAACAAATTTATGTGATATTCAAATGTGTAATCAAGTGTTTCGATTATTTTGAAACAGAAATGCGAAGCAGTTAACTTACTTGAAGAAGTTAAGGACGACATCGATATTTCTAAATAGCTTTAATATACAATGCAAAATCTGGTTAATTCGAAATTCTATAAATATCAAATGGTATAATTCGAATTTTCTTTTAATTTTGCGACATCAAAAACAAATTTCACACAAAAACACCTAGATAATTCAAAATTCCTTATAATTCACAATTTAAAAAAGAAATAATGAAATGAAATAATCCTCTGCTCATAACATAGATATATTTGTACCTAAATGTTAAAGAAACATGGCCGAGTGGTTAGCGCGCTTGGCTACTGATTTAAGGGACCTGGGTTAAACAGATTTCACACAAAAACACCTAGATAATTCAAAATTCCTTATAATTCACAATTTAAAAAAGAAATAATGAAATGAAATAATCCTCTGCTCATAACATAGATATATTTGTACCTAAATGTTAAAGAAACATGGCCGAGTGGTTAGCGCGCTTGGCTACTGATTTAAGGGACCTGGGTTAAACAGATTTCACACAAAAACACCTAGATAATTCAAAATTCCTTATAATTCACAATTTAAAAAAGAAATAATGAAATGAAATAATCCTCTGCTCATAACATAGATATATTTGTACCTAAATGTTAAAGAAACATGGCCGAGTGGTTAGCGCGCTTGGCTACTGATTTAAGGGACCTGGGTTCGAGTCCCGGGTAAGGCATGGATGTATGAGTCGTTTTTCTGCTGAGGTCCTGCCATCCTCACAGACCTTCTACTATGGCATATAAACTGACAGGCTCCTGTCAGACCTCTGTGGCAAGCAGCTGCTTGAGGGGGTATTTGTGATTTTATTTTATAAAATAATAATGTTTTTAAAAATTGTGCATTTGCGAACACAACTATTGTCTATTTTGTCTCTTTCTGATATCATCTCTGATTATGGTTTCTTTGCTATCTGTGGTTTCAGCGAATAAAAACACGCCCTTAAATGAATATATTTGATGTTCTGACAAGGCATTTTGTATGGATCACTCATGTTGTCAGGAACACAAAAGATGCCAGTAAAATGTATGTAATGGTAAATATATGTAAGTAAATGTATGTAATAGTAAATGTAAGTATGGGAATAATTTGGTGGTGTCATGTAACACATCGCATTAAGGAATCTCCAGAAAGTGAAAGAGGGGTAAAATTAGTGACTTAATTAAAATGATCCAAAGGAATATTTGTATTTTACTGATAGTATTTGGTGATGATTGTGACTATTAAATACTATGTAGTATTAAGAACATGGCTGGAAAGTGATAAGGCTAACATTTCTATCATTTATTAGTGAAATAATGTTTTGCATTTAGTGTTGAAAATGTTTTTTTGGGTTTGGATTTGATATCACCTTATAAAGAAATATTTTTTGTATTTTTTATTTGTGTTTTTATTTAATACGTAGTTTTATTGTTACGTGTATTTCGAATTAACTAAGTTTCCCGTAATTCGAAATTTTGTTTCTGGTTTCTTGAATTTTGAATTAACCAGGATTTACGGTATAAGAACCTGAACGAAAATGAGAACACATATCAAACGAATGGCGCTGATTACAAATATCGTATGCAAAACAAGAAATCTGCAGTCTAATGTGCAAAATGCGTACATCAGCAAAAGAAATACCTTGTCAGAACATCAAATCTTTGATGAATCTCTGATGAAGCAAGTCATTTCAAGCAGGATTAAGAGAACATTCAAATCTAAATAGCCAAAAACTTAAAAATGTTTTTAAAAAAAGAGACAATTTTTAAGAAGATTTACGATAGAGCCATTTCAATAATCGAGTTTTGGTGGGGTTCACTTAGTCTGTAGTGTGCTAGGCTCGTACCACGATGCTCTCTTCTGGTCTTTACTGTGCACCTTGCTCCGCTAATTTCCTCTCTGAGCGAAAAAGAGGTGGCAGACAGACTTGGGAAAACTGACGTCCGTCGGATGAAACGTTAAACACTGTACAAAAGAGTCGTATCTTTTGCACTTTAAAGAAAAGCTGGATGGCCTTGACAGAATTTAGTCATCCATCTCATAACAACTGTGAAGTGGATCCCTTTTCGTAATATCCTATGGTCCCGTAAGCCATTTAAATTGTGTGAAAAAAAATATCCTCCACCCCGTTCAGAATGTTAATAAAAGTAAGAGGCAAAAATTATTAAACTTATTTATTTTTCATGCATTTTTGAGGCATGTTTTATAAACTTGTAAAACGGAGGGGGAAATTTTACACTGTACTGAAAATCCAGTCTCTAGCCCCACATTTTTCCAACTCGATTGTGTTTATTGTCCCCCTTCCCCCTTCGATTTTTTTTTCTAGATCCTGTCCTGTTCACAGTCAACTCAACTAACATGTCTAAATGGCTAGATATTCAGCCATTCACAAACTCTGGATATTATTTCAAGCAACGGGTACTGTTACCAGGAAACCAAATGAAAGTCGAGTATGAACAACAATTTTAATGAGGACAGGTATCGTGGATTATCATTTCAAAGGCTCAGATTTCAAAGATCAGTCAATATTGATCCAACTGCGTCTCGACCTCAGTGCATCCGATGAAAATCTGGTAATTCTTCCCACCATCATTAGAAAACTTCATGAAAGCGGTATTCATATAGGTGATCAGTGGCTTGTAGATCATCCACATCACAGGAGAGAAAGTCGGAGTTCATATAGACCATGTGACCTGGACTCGGGAGAGATAGAGATGTATGAATCCTCATATGCAAGTGAGTATTTTCATTCCAGATATCGGTTGAACAGGAGACATTTCATCATCCTATAAACGTCCTCAAAGAAGGGATACTTTTCATCGAGATAGCATCAAAATTTGGCCATGCATATCTCTGGTTCACCGTACCCACCTGTACTCTTTCTCGTACTAGCATCATTGTAACGATACCCATACAGGGATGAAATCCTGGAAATTCTGCAGTGCTTGTCTGAAAAATAATGACGCAAAAATTATAAAGAAAATTGATTATATTGAAATTATAAACAAATATTCAGAAAATGAATTTATTATGCAAATCTGTGTTCTATTCAAAATAGTCACTATGGGACTCAATAAAGTTGTTGCATCTCTCTTTTAATCGTTGAAAGCATTCTTAATGAAATTCGTCCAAAGTCATCTCCTCCAGATGATCGGTCACAATCTTCTTTCTCTGTCATCTACATTTTTAACTTCTGAAAGAGAAATAAGTCAACTGAAGACAAACCTGGCGAATCTGATCTCAGTCAACTCCTTTTTGCTAAAGAAATCTTCGTATAATTAATGCAGAATGCGCAAAAAAACATTTCTTGCCTCCATGTAAGTCTGTTCTGACCCTTCGAATTCTTTGCCACAATCGTTCCATCACTTCTAAATAAAATTGGATATTTATGGTTATTTCTTCTAGAACAAATTCTTGTGAATGATTCCTCTTGAATCGAAATAATTCCCCTCATTACTTTTCAGAAGCACTGTGATGTGCACCCTTTGGCGGTTTAAAAAAAAAGAAAATTTCATACTACGAAACGAAATGGCCAGCCTCATTATGACTGATTGGTCAACCAATACCTAGAGGCAAATACCATCTGCCCTATTGTCATGTCCCTCTAATTTATTTTTATTTATTTATTATTATATTTTATTGTATTTTTGTTATTGTAGATATTTTTAGGTATTAAGTGTGTTCTTGAAGTGCTAGTAGGGGTGTGCGTGACTCATAGGATGTTGTTTTCAGGTCTAAAGCTCGCTGCTTGCATTGAGTCGGTTCCAGTCTTTTATGGCTGTATACGACTAGCCTGGGGCGCGAGGTCTCGCACGAGGCTAGGGTGGGGAGATTGAAAGAACAGTTTTGGTGCGTGCACGTCGATCGAAAGGTCGTTTCGACAAGCGTCAGAAGGACGCCACCCTTACTCGAAGTACTTGAAGGGAAGGTGCGATTCCAATGGGAATCGAGATTCTTGGTGAATCCGATAACAGTCTTGTGGATTCAGAGTGAACCACATTGTAGACAAAGGTTGATTATCCTTTTGCCGAGTTTGAGGTCTGTAAAGAGAGAATTTGCAGAGTGCGCGATTCTCCACCCCATTGCTGATGTTTGCAGCAGCAAAGCAGCAAAAGCCCACGGAGTTGAGCGCATTCCCAGCACGTGAGTGTATAAAGTGTAAATAAACTCTGTCGCCCCTATACAACTCTCATGCAATTAATTGATGGACTATTTTTATTCAACATTCAACACAGCGAATCTGAGGCGTACAGTGCTACGGGCGTAAAAACCCGCGAACCTATCTTTTCACCGAAGTGAGGGTGAAGATAAATCGAGTAATAATCGCATCGTCCTCAGTCGGCCACGACATTTGGCC
The DNA here is from genome assembly GCA_038380435.1 of Ryuthela nishihirai. Classification (NCBI taxonomy): domain Eukaryota; kingdom Metazoa; phylum Arthropoda; class Arachnida; order Araneae; family Heptathelidae; genus Ryuthela; species Ryuthela nishihirai. The sequence continues at coordinate 25,836,343 of JAWZYU010000003.1, forward strand.
CAGTCCCGTCGCATTCCAAAAGGGAGTACATGACATCTGGCTCAGTCTGACAGGAGCTGAGCGACTGAGCATCACATTTGGCTCAGTCGAACAGGATCTCAGCAGGGGAGGACATCACACCTATGGAGTGGTAAGATTTTTCTCTTCATTTCAATTCTGCAGAGCACTGCCATTCAAGTAGCAGCCGGAGAAGAGAATTTTTGGCCAGTGGAGAATGTGCACAAAATGTAAAAGCAAAATAAGAAACATTTATTTCCGCAAAAGAAATGTGTAAAAAAATGAGTGGATGAAAAATATGAAGCGCAGTAAATAAATGTAAATGTCTTTTTTTTTTGCTGGAAAATTCTATTGAATATCAGTTTTGCAGAGCATGCTTGGGATGAAGACAGACTTGCGACAAGAGAAGGTACTTCACGAGACAGACAACCTCCCTTCGAAACTGGGTTGGGTTGGGGTTGTTTTACCTCTGAGCGGCACTTTTTTGCACACCATGGGCTAAATGGATAGATCACAAGGACCCCGAAGGCTCAGAGAAGGTTGGGGGAGGGGACCCACTGGAACAGCTGTTGGGAGACAGATGGTAGCCTCCCGTCAAGGCCATCCAGCGTGTTCTTTAACGTGCACAGGGTATGGCTCTCCCGCACACGGGGCCACAGCTTAACATCCCATCCGATGGACGGCGGCCTTTCCAAGCCCATCGGTGTCCCCTACTGACCATGGGCAGGGCGGGGAATTTTCCGGAGATAAATCTCAACGCTGACCCAGCTGGGAACCTGGAACCTGGTAACTACAGATTACGAGCCTGGCGCGCTACCGACTGAGCCCCCCCCCCCCACCCTTCGAAACGAAGGAGATAGTGAGTCCCTGGTGTTTAAGATACAAGGCCACACGCTTAGCACGTTCAAACTCCAACCATAAGCTTGAAATGCAAATAGAAATGACAGAAATAATATTGTATTTGCAATTTTATTTAACATAAGATACGATTCATGCAACATATCCAATAATCAAACAATACTTATTGAGTGAGCAACTGATTTGCTAACAAAATAAAGGTTTATGTGGCAAAAATTATTGTCGAGGATCCCGAATGTTTGTTAATAATTTTGTCCACACAAGTATTTATTGAATTCTATATCTACAGATAATCTGTGTATTTACTATGGATTTGTTTTTTCATTAATAATGTGTAAGCGTGAGTGACTTCCTCATTATCATCTGATTCATTAGGAACAATTAAGAAAAATAAGTTTCCTTTCCTGATTATAGATGGCGCAAGGTGCGCCGCATTCAGCGAAATTTAAAAAAGGTCACATTGTGGAAACAAGTTATCGTTTTAGTGGTTAGAACATTCTGGCATGTATTTACAGAGTCGTGATTTCGTATTTCCGCATCATCGGCAATAATTTTTTCTCAAGTATTTATTGAATTCTATATTTACAGGTAATCTGTGTATTTACTATGGATTCATTTTCTTGCAACTTTGTAAGCAGTATTTAGTTTCTAAAGTGGCGTCGTGTAAACAGCAAAATGGACATAGTTGCTCCATCTAAAAATGGATTGAATAGACCAAAAGAGTCCACTATGACCACCATTTTCCTTTTTAAGCCCGGTGCATTTGTGTGCTTTCATCATCATCATCATCATCATCATCATCATCATCATCATCATCATCATCATCATCATCATCATCATCATCATCATCATCATCAAGCAGCCATGGGCTACGGAGGTCCAACCAGACCGTGCAATTTAGTTCTCCAAGCAAGTCTACCCTGAGCTACATCTACTGCATCTGGCCACTGCACACCAATTCTAACAAGGTTCTGTTTGACATTGTCTGCCCACCGCATCCTATTTCTCCCCTTCTTTCTGAGGCCCTTAGGCACACTGTTCATAACCCTATTCGACAATCTATAATTATTCATACGGGCAACATGGCCAAACCAACGGAGTCGCTCTCTGCACAATATGCTGATTAAAGGAGGTTGCAAGTTCCTTTGCCTAACCTCATCATTAGTTACAAAGTTGAACCACCTAATGCCCAAGATACTGCGTAAGCATCTGGAATCAAAAGCATCTAGTTTCCTGTTATCTTGTTTACAAAGTGTCCAAGTTTCACTACCATAACTAACCCTAGAAAGAACCAAACTATTATACAGTCTAATTTTAGTCTTTAGGTGTATACGCCTATTTCTCCACACTCTCCATAGATTCTTAAAAGTCCCGGCAGCAATCCCTATTCGTCTGTTAATCTCATGCCGCACATCACCAGTATCTGTTACATAGCTCCCAAGATAATTAAATTGTGACACCTGCTCAAGACTGCAACCATTCAGATTAACTGAATCACAGCCTGCCTGACCAATTTTCATCACTTTAGTTTTCTCTCTGTTTATAACCAAACCTACTCTACTACCAGTCTCATCAACAGCTCGAATGAAAGAGTTCATCTCATCAACATCATTTGCCAAAAGGGCTAAATCATCAGCATAATCTAAATCAGAAATTTTCATATTTCCAGTCCATTTAAGGCCAAAATCTTTCCCTTGAGGTGAATTTCGCATAACATAATCAACAACCAAACTAAAGAGAAAAGGAGACAAAATGCACCTTGAACACCAGAAGTAATGATAAACCAATTGCTACAAGCCTTACCAACTCTCACACACGACTCAGTGTTATTATACAGAGCTTCATTATGGTAACTAACTTGTCTGGTATACCATATGATTTCACAATCAACCACAAATTATGACGATCAACAGAGTCGAAAGCCTTTTTGAAATCAACAAAGCTAGCAACCAAAGGTTTCTGAAACTCTAAACATTTCTCAAGAATCTGCCTAAGTGGAAATATCTGATCCACACATCCCCTACCACTTCTGAATCCACATTGCTCATCACGCAATTGACTGTCAACCAGATTCTTAATTCTATTAAACACAATCATGGAAAGAACTTTACCTGGAACAGAGAGTAGGCTAATACCCCTATAGTTATCACAAGAACTGCGATCACCTTTTTTGAAAATAGGGATAACAATAGCTCTGGTAAAATCCTTAGGAACCATGCCTTTATCATAAAAGATATTCAGAATTTCAGTCATCCAAGTGGTAACCGAAACATTTCCAGCTCTAAGCATTTCGGTAGTAATTTCATCTACCCCTGGGGATTTATGAAGTTTAAGTTTAGAAACGGCCAAAATAACTTCAGATTGTGTTATAGGGCCAACATTAAAGCCACCAATGCATCTATCATCATTGCAAACAATGGGAATAGAACTAACCGCATTGTTCAGAATATCACTGAAATGCTCAGCCCACCTAGCCATGACAGAATCCTCACCTTCTATAACCTTACCTTGTTTATCCTTCAATCCCTGTATACCTGTCCGTTTTCTACCACACAAAACATTAACTATCTGGTACAGCTCTCTGCTGTTGTGCTGTCTAACTGCTTCCTCGGCTTTGTCAGCCAAACCATCAAGCCAAAGATTCTTATCAGCAGCTAACTGATCTTTTACACGTTTATTAAGTTCTCTGTAATGCTTTCTATTAGTACTAGTAGGGTATTGATTAAGGACATTCCTGCAGTTCTTTCTTTCTGAAATAAGCTCAAGTGCCTTATCACTCAGATAATTCTGTCTCTTCTGCTCCTTTTTTCCTAAAAGAGTACTTTTAGTGTCCAAAAAAGCCTGTTTAAAATGATCCCATTCTTCCTCAACTTCTGTAGTAAGCATACCATGACTGTCATAATGACTAAGTAACCTATCATGGTAAGCTTTGGCTATAACTGGGTCTTTCAGAGCTTCAGTATTAAAAGCAAATTTTTTAACCCTAGCACAACACTTTTTAAGTTTAAGTTGTAAGACACTTTTAACAAGGTAATGGTCAGATCCCATTTCAGCTCCCCTATATATGCCCTGGTATTTCTAACAGAACCAGCCCATTTGCTGTTAATTAATATATAATCAATCATATTCTTATGCAGCCCATCGGGTGAAACCCATGTGTACTTATGTATGTCGCGGTGTTTGTAATAAGTGTTAGTTATTCTGAATCCATTGAGTTTACTTACCTGTAGGAGACGTTGCCCATTGCCATTGCAGCTACCAATACCAAAAGGGCCTATCACCCCTCCCCAAAGGTCAGAGTCACTACCAACTTTGGCATTGAAGTCACCTAGGACAAGGGTAATATATCCTTTCTTGACAGAATTCAAAATATCCTGAAGTTGTTCGTAAAACCTATCCTTCTCATCCTCATCGGCATCCTCAGTGGGGGCATAACAACAGATAACATTCAAGTCTTTAACGCTTATCTGAAATTTTGCTGTAAGGAACCTTTCATTAATGCACTCATATCCTAGAAGAGCATCGCTAGCGTGTCTGCTGAGAAGCAGACCCACGCCTTGGTGATGCTTATTGTCGTCCCTCCCTGAAAAGAGAAATTTAAGATTATTTTTAAGAATCTGACCTTTATCTGTCCATCTGGTCTCTTGCAAGCCGAGAATATCTAAATTATAATGGTGGAATTCCTGTGTGAGGACATCAAGAGAAAAAGCTCTGTGCAGAGTCCTCACATTCCAACTACCTATGGAGAGAAAATGGTTAGTGGGATGTTTAAAGAAACTATGTTTATTGAGAGAGGGAATGCCGACAATATCAAACAGCCCCCTAATCGCAGACATGGGGCAAAGACCCGTTCCCCCACCACTAAAGGCTGAAGCCATCTACACTGGAAGACTTCCTCCAATGTAGAATTTGACGATGCCAATAGAAGCAAAGAGTTCAGATGCCTGCGATGACCTCTGCTCAGGATTATCCACCAGCTGATAAACATACCCTGTGAATCTATTCAGTTGGGGCTGTCAACCCACAAACAAACAGAAAACACAGCGGAAGATTTTCCCTCCACAGAAGCTCACCAGTGCAGCTAAATCAGGATCCATAATCAAGCTCAGAGCTTGTCTGTCCAGTCCAGTGGGTTTATATGGTCAGCACCAGGACCCTGTGTGGTTGACCACTCCTCAGCAGGGTAGAAAAAAAAAAAAAGAAAAGTAGCCATAGTTGTCCAGATCAGTAGGCCACACTAATCTGGCAGCCCTCCCCTTCCGTTCACTTCCACAAGAGAGTATCTCTTTTGAAAGGTACTAACGGTCTGCACCACGAGAAGGCGGGGTCGGACCTTAGGTGCTAGGCCTGGCCGGTTCTATGCATCATCACAGGGGATTGGTGCATAGCTCTCCTTCCAGTGACTACCTAGCTACCATTTGCGTACCGCTTAATCGTGCCCTGCTGAGCAGTATTTCATTTTAATTTTATCTCGTTTAAAAAAAAAAACGAGATAATTTTCACTTTGTCTTCTGTAGAAATCGAACTTTTTTGTTCGATGTTCTTTTTCTGTTGGAGTGATCAAATATTACGATTCTCACTTTCGGAACCTTCTTATTCCCTCTAACGGTGGAAAAAGTTGAAAATTCCAATAATTTTAACGAATATTGCAAACGATCTATTATTTATGCCAGAAAATTAAAATTTTGGAAGAAGAATGTGACGGTCACGAAGTTTCTTAGACAACAGTGAATTGACCCCTTAGACCCAGAGGCAAAATTCATTATTGGTTGATGCTTCGATTGTTCTCATCGATCATCCGTCCTTGGGTTGTTTGGGTTGTTTTACCTCTGAGCGGCACTTTTTTGCACACCAAGGGCTAAATGGCCAGGTCACATGGACCCCGAAGGCTCAGAGAAGGTTGGGGGAGGGGACCCACTGGAACAGCTGTTGGGAGACAGATGGTAGCCTCCCGTCAAGGCCATCCAGCGTGTTCTTTAACGTGCACAGGGTATGTCTCTCCCGCACACGGGGCCACGGCTTAACGTCCCATCCGACGGACGGCGGCCTTTCCAAGCCTATTCAGTTCGATATAAATTAAATCAAATGCATATATTTTTTCTTCTATTTTGGAACTTCATAATATACAATAGTTAAGCATTTCTATATGCCTATTTGGAGATGTTCTGTTAAGAAATATCTACCTCTTTCGATGAAATATTCCCTTGCAATCGATCTCATATTGCCGTAAGGAAATCAGGTGGTCCGGAATTCCGTTTCCCTGATTTCCGTTTGAGCGACGTTTCTACTTCCCTTCTAATTTTTGTTGTCATTAAATTAGCATACTAATGAAGTTAAAAAAAAACATCTCTCTATGGGGACCTGACATCGAGAAATTGAATCTGAAATATTAAAGCTAATCATAAATATCATTTAACATTTACAAATAGGGGTAAAGTTTTATGAAGGTCTTTACGTGATTTTCAGTGGATTTAGAAAAGCTTATACACTTTGTATTTAATTATTTTAACAAAATGAAATCGTACAAATTGTTTAAAATAATTTTATAAAGTTCACGCTAATCTAGCAGCTTATATGCAAGATAATAGATATAACCAGGGCCGGATTTTTTTTTTGGGGGGGGAGGGGAAGGGCAAGGGGATCATGGCCACGACATTTCAAAATGCTTGTAAAGAAAATAAATAGAGGTAAAAATTATTAAATTTATTTACATTTCATGTATTTTTTCAAGAAATTTTTTAAAGACCTATAAAACGGAGAGGATAATGTTTACTGCATTGGTAATCCAGTCTCTTGCCCATCCCCTTACATTTTTTGACTCGATTTTTTTTATATATATAATATTCAATAAATTTCAATTCAGCTTTAAATTTCTTGAAAGTATTTTAATTATGCTTCAATATTTTCGTATAGTATATAATTTTTTTTTTACTTAACGAATTTGTTTCGTCCTCTTAAAATTCTATAACAAACGAACTTATAATTTAGGTTTTAGTTTCTTAAACGGTAGCAAATCATTTAACTCTGTTCAGAGGATATTAATTTATTTCTCCTTAAAATACTTTCACTCTTTTATAAAAATGGTTATAAAAAAATTCATCTTTATTATGTCAGACATCGTTATTAACTAATAATTTTATATTTATTTGCAAGAGTTACTTAAAAAAAATACCCCCTCAAGCAGCTGCTTGCCACAGAGGTCTGACAGGAGCCTGTCTGTTTATATGCCATAGTAGAAGGTCTGTGAGGATGGCGGGAACCTCACGATAATATTTGTTAATAACAAGTGTTTGCTTTGAAATCCTTTATTAATTACTCGAAAATATTTATCTCCGAGGAATGCAGTACAGTCGCTCAAAAAGGTATCCGAACATCATGGTTGATTACAGAATTCAGAAAAAATATCTGGCAACGATTTTTTTTAGAGATTAGTGATCTGGCAACCTTCGTGTCACGTGATTACAGAATTCAGGAAAAATATCTGGAGCGTGTACAGCAACTGTACACGCTCCAGTTACCGTTCACAGCAAACTGGAGCGTGTGCAGTTACTGCACACGCTCCAGTTTGCTGTGAACGGTAACTGCACACGCTCAATATTTCCGTGAGTGAGACCACACGATCTAGTATCAAAATAATATGACCACCTACAGTCGCTCAAAAAAATATCCGAACACTATGGTTTATTGCAGAATTCAGAAAAAATATCTGTCAATGATTTTTTTAGAAATTAGTGATCTGACAACTTCGTGTCACGTGACGCGCTCAAAAAAAGTTGGTACGATACCAACAGCTGAACTTATAACGATATTTTTGGAACCATTCCAACCGTTCATAACCCGCAACCGTTGACTAAGTCATGTATAGCGTATATAGTGTGTCTTATGCATGTGTTATCTAAAAGTACATAAACCTGGACATAAAATTAAAGAAATTCTCGTGTTATTTTGATGCCACCTTAATTTCAAAGCATTGTAACTTCTAAAATAAGCATCTTATATTAAAATGTTATTGAGATGAGTTAAATATCTCCCTCAACCCTGAATCTCGATTTTCAGCTATATTCTTTTGGTATTCCAAGAGTTAAGAAAGCTGTAAGATTTAACGACAGCAATGTCAATCTTTACAAAGCTTATACAAAAAATAGATTAATATTAAAAGAATCATTTGCACATTTACAAATTATACCCTTATTTTATTAAATGGTTTGAAATCTTATATATTAAGTTTAAATTTAAGAGGTAGATTACTGTGACTGGTATTGTTGTTGCTAAATGTTAAAACATCTATAAGTCTTTAAATACTGAATGATTATTTTTAGGATGTAAGATTTATACAGACTTGATGTATATATTTAATTTACTTTCTGAAACAGTTTATCATATTAAGCTTATTTTAGAAGTTGATTGCCTCGAAGTTAGCTTTCTTTCCACATAAAATAAATAAATACCTCCTCAAGCAGCTGCTTGCCACAGAGGTCTGACAGGAGCCTGTCAGTTTATATGCCAGAGTAGAAGGATCTGAGAGGATGGCAGGACCTCAGCAGAAAAACGACACATACATCCATGCCTTATCCGGGGCTCGAACCCAGGTCCCGTAGATCGGTAGCCAAGCGTGCTAACCACTCGGCCATGGGACGGCTTCCACAAAACATGGGAATTCGATCATTTTATTTTTCTCTAGGCCGTATGATTTCTTCATTCGGAACGCAAGTACGGATTAAAGACTAAGATAGATAATAATGATGAAACATTATTCGGTTTAGAACTATTTCTGCCTATTACTTTTCCCTTTTGGGTATTTTAGTGTTGAATCGATACCAAAATGACCTTGATGCAGACGTTTCTACATTTTCACATCATGAAATATTTATAGGAATGCTTCAACGATGTTTTTAGATTCATTCAAAGCACGAGAGAAATCTATTCTAAACATGGCAACCGCAATTGCAAACATTTCTTTCAATTGTTAGGAAATTTATTCCTAAGAGGGATTCAGAGTGTTGCAGCAAAACAGATTTAAAGGAAGAACACACTTAGGAGTATGTGTGGGGAGGGGAAGAGGAGGGGAAGAGAGATGGCTTATGGATCAATGGTTCTCATCCGTTGCTTCGCGAGCTATCAACAGTAAAAATATTAATAAACGAGATTAAATATATCTGTAAAAAAAAGAATAAAATATTGCCTCTGGCGATATGGGATACTTGTTTCTAAAGAGAATTAACTTTTTTTATTTTCCACTAAAAGGTAGAAATTCTAACAAACGGATGATTGGGAATCAGGAGTGTTAAAAAAAGACGCAGTTTTAGTCTGTGTTGTATGTGTGTAAAGAAGAAACGCTTTTATTTGTTCAGTTCGCTGGAGGTTAAATGAGTTTATTAGTGTTGATCCTGTTAGCGGACTGGCAAGAAAAGGAAGGATGCTTAGGACATTTAAAAAATGTGTCTGAGGAGGTTTTATGTTAGTCGAAGAAGCGGAACTGATCTCAACTTTTCTGTAGGAAGACTTCGTCGTTTGATGCATAGTTATCTTTAGTTTGTTTACAAGAATTGGGAAGGTTATTCTCCATAGATTGCAGATTGTTCACAAACAATAGGATTGTGACACTTATCCACTGTTAAAAAAAGGAACTCTTTTATATTTTGAGTAGAAATAGTGAAAAGGTGTCTTTGTTCTTCTGAAGGTTTATTTTTATTTTGATGAAGATTTGTGTTGGTTGACTTTAGTTTATATTAATATTTTCATTCATACTTTTGCAATAAATTACATTATTTTAGAATTATAATTGTCAAATACTATTTTTTGAACTCACGCTCAGTTTCCATCCGTTTCATTCATAACAATACAGTATGATAAAAACTGTAAATTTCTTGAATCAAGAATAATTTTCTAAAAAATCTTTTCCTTATTTCTGAAAACAAAAACGTTGAATATCTATATACGGACAGAGAGACGACAAAGCAAAACAACAATTTTCTTTTTTAAAAAAAAAAGATAATTTTATTTGGATTTGTCACAATTCAATGGGGCTAATAATTTTCCAGTTGCATAGGTAGGAGGAGAGAAGAGGATTGACAGTGTAATTTATCTCGGAAATTTGCAATACGAAGGAATGCAGTACAGTCGCTCAAAAAAGTATCCGAACACTGTGGTTGATCACAGAATTCAGAAAAAATATCTGGCAACGATATTTTTTAGAAATTAGTGATCTGGCAACCTTCATGTCACGTGATAATATCTGGAGCGTGTACAGCAACTGTACACGTTCCAGTTACCGTTCACAGCAAACTGGAGCGTGTGCAGTTACTGCACACGCTCCAGTTTGCTGTGAACGGTAACTGCACACGCTCAAGATTTCCGTGAGTGAGCCCACATGATCCAGTTTAATCTGTATTAATTTTAATGTTTTCATAAAATACTTCGTAATGAATCCCTGTGCTCTTCTGTCCCTTCCATAAAGAGTTGAGAAACACTGCTGCAAATGATTCCTGGCGATCAACGGTTCCCGATCTTTTGCTGCATCCACTGATCACGTGTTACAATAGAATACAACAGTCATCTATGAGAATTCTTTTGTTAAACCGAAATGTATATTGTCTAACTGAAGAATAATGGAATTATTACGCAAAATTATAAAACTTCATTTATTAGTATCACTTTTTAAAGTAGCGTAACGGAGGGAGCACGTGCAGCAATGAAGACGTCACTGTAGTACCAGGTGGCACTCGAGACATAGCTCGGAGTACGAATTACGTCACTAACCACTTCGAACATTAAAATAAAAAAATAAATAAATACCCCCTCAAGCAGCTGCTTGCCACAGAGGTCTGACAGGAGCCTGTCAGTTTACATGCCATAGTAGAAGGTCTGAGAGGATGGCAGGACCTCAGCAGAAAAACAATACAAACCCCCATGCCTTACCCAGGGCTCGAACCCATTAGATCACTAGCCAAGCGCGCCAACCACTCGGCCACGCGAACATTGCATCAACTTAAAAAAAAGGAAAGGATATTCAGACGTTATATTTTGGAAGAATTAGTGTGAAGCAGAGTGTGAAATATAGTTGACTTTGTGCGCATTAGTCTAAGAAGAAACATCTTTATTAATCTGTGTGTGCATTAGTAGTAAAAAGTGTGGTTTTTGGGACACTTTTAGTTTATGCTGAGAGCGGTGAAACGTTTTAGATTTTTAAATGGGAAGAAAGGTGATGGTTTCGAGCAAAGTAGCAATTTATCCGTATTGCAGAAAAATGTGCTTGGCTAACAAATAGTCTGGTACAGTCGCTCAAAAAAATATCCGAACACTATTGTTGATTACAGAAATCAGAAAAAATACATGGCAACGATTTTTTCTGATTTCTGTAATCAACCACAGTGTTCGGATATTTTTTTGAGCGACTGTACACTTATGGTGACTTTCTATCAATCCTGAATGGCATATAAGCAATGTTGGAAAAAGCAAAGACTTGGCAATGCACGGATGTTGCTCTCAGTGCACTACGAGCAAAAATATGCATTAAATAACTAAAAAAACATTCACTTCTATTTTAAAACGAGATCTTCGAGGGAGTGGGGGTTGCGTAAAATTAATAGAATAAGAAATTAGGCTTATTAAATAATTTAGTGGATAAGAATCAGATGGAGGAATTTCTGTACAAAGAAAAAGATGCAACGTAATAGACGAATGAAATAAGGAGTAAGAAGAGCAGGAAGCAAAGCAAGGGATGGAGATCGCTTCTTAGCGAGGTTGGAGGATTGTCATTTTATGTCGAGAGATTGAGGAAGTGTAGAGGATGTCGGAGAAGTGTTTTGCCCACTTGGGGGTCACCATCTTCCCATTAAAAACTCAAGAATACAAATATAAAGCGCTCTTATTTTGTTAACAATATAAAGGGAATTTCAAGAACTGGTGGGAATAAATAGCGAAAGCGAAAATCAAACGATATTACTATTATTATTACAGAGACGGCCGGAACATCAGCACACTGATACCGGACAAGGAAAAGTACATCAAAATTTGAAACATTTGAGAAGTGGTGATAAGTCAAATCTCTTCAGTCAAAGGTAAAAACATCAATACTTATTAAAAGTGATAATTTCGCTGGGAAGGTTGGGTTGGGTTATTTTACCTCTGAGCGGCACTTTTTTGCACACCATGGGCTAAGTGGCCAGATCACATGGACCCCGAAGGCTCAGAGAAGGTTGGGGGGAGGGGACCCACTGGAACAGCTGTTGGGAGATAGATGGTAGCCTCCCGTCAAGGCCATTCAGCGTGTTCTTTAACGTGCACAGGGTATGGCTCTCCCGCACACGGGGCCACGGCTTAACGTCCCATCCGACGGACGGTGGCCTTTCCAAGCCCATCGGTGTCCCCTACTGACCGTGGGCAGGGCGGGGAATTTTGCGGAGATAAATCTCAACGCTGACCCAGCTGGGACTCGAACCTGGGAACTACAGATTACGAGCCTGGTGCGCTACCGACTGAGCCACCCCCGCCCCTTCGCTGGGAAGGGAGTTCCATACTCTTCCAACACGGCACACAAAGGAATGGTACTTACAGTTCTTTCGAGCAAAAGGTACATCGACCATAAGAGAATGATCTCTTGTTCTTCTGTTCACAAGGTTGAATATGGGAGTACATGCGTTCGAGTGAGTTATTCTATGAATAAGTTGATAGCATGTTTTTAAGTCAAACCTTAGTCTTCTGCACTCCAAGGAATGACTTGAAGAACATTGCATGTAATCCTGTACGACAAGAGTGGGCAACTTTTAGTACCTGGTTGCCTAATAAAATTTTATGTATTTAATGTAGATGCAATCGCTTAATGATGCTCCTGCAATCAATACATTCAGGCAGTGCCTTCTTAACCGTATTGTAGGCCCCTGGGCAAAGCAATGCACTGGAGGCCCCTACCCACCCACCTACGGGAATAAAAATGTAAACGGTCAATAAAATTAAGCCTATAGATTTATTGGTACTTTTAACAAAATCAATGCTTAAACATAAAAAAATGCTGTAAAGCTAGGATTAATCAACACAAACTTTTGCGATATTTAGAATCGTGGGGGCCCCTGGGCAACTGACCAGTGTGCCCATGCTTTAAGACGGCCCTGCATTCAGGAAATAAAGAAACATGATTGACAATTATATTTAATACAGATATTAGTTGAAATAACTGAAATCATTGAACAAAATTTATTTAATTTATGCATCTATAATTCTTCCTCAGAATAAACGGACTGCATTTTTATATATATACTGTTAGATACAATAGAGGACTGTTGAATACAATAGAGGAATAGATACTGTTAGACGCAATAGAGGGATGCACCAAATGATAATCATGGGATGCCCTCTTCCTCTCTTACGACATGATGCAGCATTTGCATGAGCTTCACTGCAACTGTTCTGTGCATGCAAAAAAGAGCTTGGCCTCGTGGCCAAATGTATGGAGCAGCAGCAGCTTAGGATGAAGAACTGAATTGCACAGTCTGGTAGAACCCTCCATGGCTGCTTGAGGATTATGCATGCGGGGTCGAATCTAGAGGGAGCTAGAAAATGAGGCCTTGCTAGTAAATGAGGCAAAAAAATCTTAAAGAGATGTATATTTCATGCATTTTTGAAGAAATTTTTTAAAGACCTCTAAAACGGAGGAGAAAATGTTATGCTGCAATGGAAATCCAGTCTCTTGGTCTTCCCTCCCCAACCCGCCTTCCAAACCTTTTGCTTTTTTCCTGCTCGATCGAACCACTTGACCCCCTCCCCCGTCGCCTTTATTTTTTCTCTCTCCATGCATGTATTTACGTATGTTGAGTTGTTTACCTCTGAGCAGAATTTTTTTCAGACAATGGGATAAATGGCCAGGTCGCAAGGACTCCCAAGGCCTCAGAGAAGGTTTGGGGAAGGATATCCTTTTGAGACTGTTAGCAGATAGATGGCAGCCTCCTGTCAAAGCCATCCAGTGTGTTCTTTAAATTGCACAAGATATGGCTCTTCCGCACACGGGGCCACAGTTTTACGTTCCATCCTACGGGCAGTTGCCTTTCCAAACCCACGATGTCCCATTTCCCCCCCCGAGAATAGGAGAAAAATATTCCCAATTCAAGAACAGTGTTTGACTCGAACCTGGATACATCGATTACGAGTCTGAGGGCATTACTCACTGAGCCAATGGGGGGAAAATTCCCATTTATGGGACAGGGGTTTCATAAATATGTGCAATGATTTAATTTTCATTATTTTTTTTTCTTTTTGTTTAGGACGAACATATCAGCATCATCTGTTAAATGTTCCACTTTCAATAACTCTTAAAATACCGCACACTGGGCCACGGTCTTACGTCCCATCCTACTGATACTTCGAAAAAGACACCAAGAGCTCTGTTTGTGTGTAGAAACTAATAGAAATACGTGCCTATGCTCTGATAAACAGAAATGTGCTCAAAATAAAATCTGAGTCTTGAGAAACTTGCAGTAATAATCGATATTTAGGACGATTTTAATGAGATCTTCAATCAACATTGGCATTTTTCCTTAAAAAATCGGTTTCAAAGCTTGAGAACTTTAATATGGCTTACTGGTATAATAAAAGTATTTCAAATTGGAATTCTTGAATGGTGTCTGCAAATTTCTTTTGTAGCGAACGACCTTCCTGCTAACGTAACTAGAAGCTAAGGTTTGCGCTAATATCGTGTTCGTTCGCCTAATTAGCATTCATTGCAAAACTTCATCAAAACAAGGTGATGCAACATGTACTTAAGCAGCTCTAGAGAATGTGGTTCCGACTGATGTGTCCGTTATCACTAATGCATACCATTAATCTCCAAGCTAAGCATGCAGTCTGAAAATCCCACAGCTGTTGCCACAACGCTTGAGCAATACACTCTATAGGACTACATATATATCGACATATTACTCCCACCAAATACAATCTAAACCTGCGTTGGCTGCAAGTAGGTCGCTATTGCGTAGAATAGTAACTGCGTCCGAACTGGCTGCAGCAGATTAGTCGGCTGGACAAGAATATATCCCTTTCACGGTCCAAATGATTTCAAGAAACCTTTTTTCCTCCCTACCTTAATCCTCTTGTTCCCAACATTCCTGCACCCTCGAGCCCGCGGTTCTGCTGACGTCGTCTATCGATTGCGCTTTCTCTTTCTGTGTGCTGTTCGGTTGCCATAGGAACCCACGCTAGTTCTTGACTCCGTGAAATCGTCGAATGATCGATTTTCGTCGTGGACGGACCCTGCCACTTGTAGGGTCAATCGATAGAAGGTCACGTGACACGAGGCGGTGCCTGCAGAGAGGAAGACCCGGAGTGGGAGCCCTGCGCTGACGTCTCATGCTGGAAGCACACGAATTTATGTGTCTGCAGCTGTTGCTGGCGAAACGACGCATTGGCGGCGACGGAAGAGCGTCCTTCTCATTCGATGAACTTAAACAAAGGTTTCCAACCAGTCTGAATTGCATCGAGTGCGCTCACAATGGAAACTCCCTTGCACAATCGGAAGAGATAACTTCGGGAATTTTGACGCATATTAAAAATGCATCGACCATGTTTTTTTGCAACGAGTCATTCGTTTTAGGTACTTCGAAAAAGACACCAAGAGCTCTGTCTGTGTGTAGAAAATTAATAGATATATGTGTCTATGCTCTCATGAAAAGAAATGCGCTCAGAATAAAATCTGAGTCTTGAGAAACTTGCAGTAATAAATGTCAGACTGTTCAAAGTGGAAGAATCGATACCTTTCTTTCTTTCAAGCAGATTTTTATCTAGGCAATAAAGGTTTTATATTTTGATCCATTTCTACATGTTGGGTTGGGTTGTTTTACCTCTGAGCGGCACTTTTTTGCACACCATGGGCTAAATGGCCAGGTCACATGGACCCCGAAGGCTCAGAGAAGGTTGGTAGAGGGGACCCACTGGAACAGCTGTTGGGAGACAGATGGTAGCCTCCAGTCAAGGCCATCCAGCGTGTTCTTTAACGTGCACAGGGTATGGCTCTCCCGCACACGGGGCCACGGCTTAACGTCCCATCCGACGGACGGTGGCCTTTCCAAGCCCATCGGTGTCCCCTACTGACCGTGGGCAGGGCGGGGAATTTTGCGGAGATAAATCTCAACGCTGACCCAGCTGGGACTCGAACCTGGGAACTACAGATTACGAGCCTGGCGCGCTACCGACTGAACCACCCCCGCCCCCGAAGGCTCAGAGAAGGTTGGGGGAGGGGACCCACTGGAACAGCTGTTGGGAGACAGATGGTAGCCTCCAGTCAAGGCCATCCAGCGTGTTCTTTAACGTGCACAGGGTATGGCTCTCCCGCACACGGGGCCACGGCTTAACGTCCCATCCGACGGACGGTGGCCTTTCCAAGCCCATCGGTGTCCCCTACTGACCGTGGGCAGGGCGGGGAATTTTGCGGAGATAAATCTCAACGCTGACCCAGCTGGGACTCGAACCTGGGAACTACAGATTACGAGCCTGGCGCGCTACCGACTGAACCACCCCCGCCCCCGAAGGCTCAGAGAAGGTTGGGGGAGGGGACCCACTGGAACAGCTGTTGGGAGACAGATGGTAGCCTCCAGTCAAGGCCATCCAGCGTGTTCTTTAACGTGCACAGGGTATGGCTCTCCCGCACACGGGGCCACGGCTTAACGTCCCATCCGACGGACGGTGGCCTTTCCAAGCCCATCGGTGTCCCCTACTGACCGTGGGCAGGGCGGGGAATTTTGCGGAGATAAATCTCAACGCTGACCCAGCTGGGACTCGAACCTGGGAACTACAGATTACGAGCCTGGCGCGCTACCGACTGAACCACCCCCGCCTCCGAAGGCTCAGAGAAGGTTGGGGGAGGGGACCCACTGGAACAGCTGTTGGGAGACAGATGGTAGCCTCCAGTCAAGGCCATCCAGCGTGTTCTTTAACGTGCACAGGGTATGGCTCTCCCGCACACGGGGCCACGGCTTAACGTCCCATCCGACGGACGGTGGCCTTTAAAAGCCCATCGGTGTCCCCTACTGACCGTGGGCAGGGCGGGGAATTTTGCGGAGATAAATCTCAACGCTGACCCAGCTGGGACTCGAACCTGGGAACTACAGATTACTTTCCTGGCGCGCTACCGACTGAGCCACCCCCGCCCTTTCTACATGTGGAGTCAGAATTTTGTAATAAAATATAATTGTGAAAGTATCTTCCATCGCTGTCGGATTTTAAATTGTCTCTTAATGTGCTTTTCGAAAAATACATATTCCTGCTGCTACGTTTTCTGCGTTTTGCAAAATTTCTTCACATAAATACGTGAGGCATTTTTTCGATGGTTCGTAGCTTTCGAACGGGATGAAGTGATCAGGTGAACCATTTTATGAGACCGAAGTGGGAATCTGTCGAAGCATAAATTTCGTTTCCCTTATTTTCGACTGCAAGAGATTAAATCTGTTGCGCATTGGAACTGCAGTCATTATTTTCCCATCTCGATATCTTTCGTAACTCATTGGGACGCGAAACGATTCAATTAACAGGTCGCCAGGTTCTTAACCTGAGGTCCCAATTCGAGTATCAAAACACGGCAGTGACGTAGATCTTTCCTCTGCCCTGTCCTCAATGAGGAAAAAGACGTCATTGTGCTTGTACAGGAAGTTAAGTCGCGGCCACGTGCAGAAAAGAGATAGACCATGAGCGCTTGAAAAACTAACTGGATGCACTTGACGAAAGTTCCCCACCTACGTAACGTCTATTCAGTTGGTTCCCTTCCATAAGGGGCGGTCGGTAGCGCGCCAGGCTCGTAATCTGCAGTTCCCAGGTTCGAGTCCCAGCTGGGTCAACGTTGAGATTTATCTCCGCAAAATTCCCCGCTCTGCCCACGGTCAGTAGGGGACACAGATGGGCTTGGAAAGGCCGCCGTCCGTCGGATGGGACGTTAAGCCATGGCCCCGTGTGCGAGAGAGCTATACCCTGTGCGCGTTAAAGAACACACTGGATGGACTTGACGGGAGGCTACCATCTGTCTCCCAACAGCTGTTCCAGTGGGTCCCCTCTCCCAACCTTCTCTGAGCCTTCGGGGACCTTGAGACCTGGCCATTTAACCCATTGTATGCAAAAAAAAGTGCCGCTCAGAGGTAAAACAACCCAACCCAATCCCTTCCACAACTCTGTACTAGACCTTTGAGGTCCTTGCTTACAGCACGCTTTCTATATATTGTACAGTAGTGTACAATATATAAGGTGGTTACTGTACAAATATATATATACAGTGACTTCGCACAATATTCCGCATTATAATAAATAAAATTATTCCCTAAGGCAAATTCTTGCTACAGAGGTCTGACAGAAACCTGTCAGTTTAATAAGCCATAAAGAAATTCTGTAAGGAAGACGAGTCCTCAGCAGAAAGATAACACAAAAACAGAACTTATCCGGGGATCGAAACCAGCGCATCGCCATCAGAGTTTTCTGAATGAATATTCATTCTAACTTTCAGAATGTCTGCTCGTTCATTCATCTTGTCGTGGCAACAACTGAATGCAGTGGCACAAAAAGCATCGTTTATGGAACAAAAAAAAAGCACATTAGTGTTAGAAAATCCGATTCAACTCTCAACCGGACATTATTAATTTAACATCGTACAGTCGCTCAAAATAGTATCCGAACACTATGGTTGATTAGAGAATTGAGAAAAACTATCTGACAACGTTTTTTTTTAGAAATTAGTGATCTGGCAACCTTCGTGTCACGTGACACGAAGGTTGACAGGATCACTAATTTCTAAAAAACGACAGATCACTAATTTCTAAAAAAATCGTTGCCAGATATTTTTTATGAATTATGTGATCAACCATTGTGTTCGGATACTTTTTTGAGCGACTGTAGGTGGTCACATTATTTTGATACTAGATCGTGTGGGCTCACTCACGGAAATCTTGAGCGTGTGCAGTTACCGTTCACAGCAAACTGGAGCGTGTGCAGTGACTGCACACGCTCCAGTTTGCTGTGAACGATAACTGGAGCGTGTACAGTTGCTGTACACGCTCCAGATATTTTTCCTGTATTCTGTAATCACGTGACACGAAGGTTTCCAGATCACTAATTTCTAAAAAAATCGTTGCCAGATATTTTTCCTGAATTCTGTAATCAACCATGGTGTTCGAATACTTTTTTGAGCGACTGTAGGTGGTCATATTATTTGATACTAGATCGCGTGGGCTCACTCACGGAAATTTTGTGCGTGTGCAGTTACCGTTCACAGCAAACTGGAGCGTGTGCAGTAACTGAACACGCTCCAGTTTGCTGTGAACGATAACTGGAGCGTGTACAGTTGCTGTACACGCTCCAGATATTTTTCCTGAATTCTGTAATCACGTGACACGAAGGTTGTCAGATCACTAATTTCTAAAAAAATCGTTGCCAGATATTTTTTTATGAATTATGTGATCAACCATAGTGTTCGGATACTTTTTTGAGGGACTGTACTTCAGAAAAGTACCTCTTTCAACTAATGCAGCTCTCAATCATATTGCTTTGGCAATGTCGCGACTTCCTTCAGCCCTTCGTAGATGGTCTTTTTTTTAGCATTTGCTCTCGTAATAATAAGAAGAGCACGAGGCTAAGAAGAGAAGCAATTGGTCTACCTGGCGCACGGAGAGACTCCGCCAGTGCGAGGATCGCTTCAGAAGAGGGAGTGCCTATGATGCACGATGACTCGACGCCGCAAACACGCACGGCATGCGATCACTGATTGAAGCAGAACGTTAGTCGTTTAGCGGGGAGCTCCGGGTGCATCCAAGTGGAGGAGTCTTGGATGCGTCTAAGGAGTCTTGGATGCAACTCTTAAGGACAGAAGTATGGACTGCGATGAATGGCTCTCGTCGCTCAGAAAAATGGTGGGCGAGACGCTGGGGATATAGAGCAGGCTTGTGCTGATGGCAGTTCTGAAAAAAAAATGGTGATTTTATACCAAGAGGCGAACTTTGCAATTTTTCTGTACTTGATTAGAAACATGATTAAAGTTTGGAAGAATATTTTGTCCTCTGTGCGCGGATGCTGGCACGTATAATTATTTCCTTTATCTCTTAAATGATCCTTCCTCCCCCCCTCCCCATCATTTCTCCCGTAACTCAGAAGAACACCTACAAAAATAAAGCAAACCCACGTCAGTTGATATGGGTGTCTCCCCCCCACCATTCTTATCCCTCTCTCCAACATCCCTCCTAATTTAGATGCGGATTCTCGTGCTCTGAGATGCAGCAAAACAAACACAAATTAGGTTAAGTGCATTTCGAGCTTCTGTTGCAGCGTGTTAGAGCAGCTTGTGATTTTTTATTCCGAAGCTGTTTTGGCTCTGCTTATCTGAATTTATGACCAGAGGAAAATATAATCTGATGCGAATTTATCGTAATTGTGAGACCAAAGAAAAGGCAATAAAGAAAAACCATAAAATTGAGTTTTCAGAAAAAATAAGATATTTTATTTATTGGATGTCTGAAAGACAAAGAGAAAATATTCCTTTACTCTTCTATGAACATTTTGCAAAAGAGCAATACCGAAGGAGGATTTTCTCTTGTAAATAACTGTTTACGATGAAAAATTGTGTTGTATTTATTCTTTATTATGCTCTAATTTGATGCCGATATTATATTGTGTTTTGCAGAATGTGTGATGAAATATGTTCTAAAAGGTACAAGTGTGATATGTGCTTAGTTAGTATAAGAGAACTCTACAGACTGACTGCAGAAATGGCGCGAGAGATCCAGATCGGATTCTTTTAGCTCATGTTCTGCTATTAGGTATGGTCGATTGTTTATAATGTGTACTGTCGCTCAAAAAAGTATCCGAACACTATGGTTGATTACAGAATTCAAGAAAAATATCTGGCAACGATTTTTTTTTTAGAAATTAGCGATCTGGCAACCTTCGTGTCACGTGATTACAGAATTCAGGTAGGGTTGGGTTGTTTTACCTCTGAGCGGTACTTTTTTGCACACCATGGGCTAAATGGCCAGGTCACATGGACCCCGAAGGCTCAGAGAAGGTTGGGGAGGGGACCCACTGGAACAGCTGTTGGGAGACAGATGGTAGCCTCCCGTCAAGGCCATCCAGCGTGTTCTTTAACGTGCACAGGGTATGTCTCTCCCGCACACGGGGCCACGGCTTAACGTCCCATCCGACGGACGGCGGCCTTTCCAAGCCCATCGGTGTCCCCTACTGACCGTGGACAGGGTGGGGAATTTTGCGGAGATAAATCTCAACGTTGACCCAGCTGGGACTCGAACCTGGGAACTACAGATTATGAGCCTGGCGCGCTACCGACTGAGCCACCCCCGCCCCCGAATAATATATGCAAATCACGTTTTTCGAAAATTAAGTGCAGAGGATTTTGCTAATTATAAGAAAGTTAAAGAGGCGGTATTAAAAGAGTTTAAGCTCACTCCCTCTGCGTACAAGAGAAAGTTTGAAACTATCACGAAAGAACCGAATGAGTCATACAATCAGTTAGCCTCGAGGCTCAGAAATAGCTGGGATTACTACGTCCGCAGTAGGAAGGTGACAAATTTTGAGGAGCTTATGGACCTGATAGTGTCGGATAAATTACGTGATAGCCTTCCTCAAGACACTCATGCTTACGTAGTACAGAAAGAGGCGGAGTCATGGGCAAAAGCAGACGAAATAGCCACGTGGGCAGAAATCCATCTAGCCAGTGTAAACGAAACGGAAGAGGTCCTAACTTTTAAAGAGGTAAGGCATAGACAATATGCAGAACGTGTTGTTTCCCCCCAGCAGAGGATAGACTCAGAGAGAAATTATTCGAGCAGAAGGTATCGGTCGGCAGTTAATTTAGCTGAATATAGAAATATCCCAAAAGTAAGGAGGTGCCATAAATGTAGATCTGACGAACATTTGATGAAAGATTGCCCACTGAGAACCGTGGACCGTGAGAGCCGAACTCAGGTGTACCAAGTTAGCACCTTGGATCAGAATTCTAAAGATGTTTGTGAGGCAACAATAGGAAGGGTTACGACACATTCAAAGCCAAGTCCAAGCAGTCGAGTAATGGGACAGGGAGAGATACGTATCCCAGTAGATTATGAAGAGGTTCGAATCAGATGTGGCGACCAGACAGCTAGAGCAGTCGTGGATTCGGGGGCAGACCTGACAGTAATCAGAAAGGGGATGCTGAACGAAGAAAAGCACCTGGTAAAAGACCATCTGTTGTTGCATGGACCGTTTGGTGATGCCAAAAGGACAGAGGTAAAAGAGCTGCCGTTAAGTTTGACTGATGGCTCAGACAATAGCACTGGGAGTGGCGGAGAAATTAAAGTGCTATGCGCAGTAGTAGCAAATCTGCGGAAGGAGGTACTTCTGAGTGTGGAAGCATACGGTAAGTTAATTAGAAAGAAGGAGAGAAGGCCTGTAACTGGTAACCCCATGAGGAAAATCCACGAGCCGTGGGCCAATAGAGGAAGCTACTATGAAAGAGGTAGAGAAATTCCAGTTAGAAAAAGGGAAATGTATGCTCCATGGAGACCGTCCAATCAACGCTGTTCTATCTCCCAGCCCAAACATGTGCAGCAATCTGTCAGACTCGATGTCTACGATGATCAAAATTATGCAGGGGAGGGAGCGAACATGGCAATTGGAGGTAACAATGGGTCAGGCCGACGCCAATGTCGACGACTTTCAGCCTGTAGAGTCAGAGGGTACGTACGGGAAGGTGATATCTAGGTAGTCACGAAAGGTGTGCATAGCCTTTCACCTGGGATGTCACCTGTGAACGAATGAACACCGCCTGTACGGCATACCTTGGTCAAAGACAGTTATTAGTGAGAGAATTAATTTATAAACTGTTTACTCTCGGTCAACTACTGCAGTCACAAGGTTTTTTTTTTTTTGTTTGAAGAAAAAAAGACAATATTTAGACTCAGTACACCAGTATATACCTAGGAGTTATTTTATATTTAAGTGTATTGTACATAGATGTGTAAAAGAGGTGCCAATTCGCAGGGAATTTATAGAATTCATAAAGCGACTTAGAACTCTGAATTTTATGGCATTGAACTCTAAGATTTACGCGAAAATGAACTCTGGCTTTCAGCATTCAACTTGACTTTTTAGTCAGCAGTTAATAGGACTAACTACTGACTTCTGGCAGGGAGGTGTCAGGCTAGAGGCCTTTTTAGATATTTTTTTTGTTCAGGATTTGTACATTATTTTGGATTTCACCAAAATAGGCATTTGCTACATGGGAGGCCCTCTGTCCCGGCATCTGGAAAGTTAATTGCAGTAGCAGTGTCCGGGGAACGGCTAGCGTCCGCTGACAAGTGACCCGGGTCCCTTAGGGCTAACGGCCATGCCAGATGGCCAGGGCAGAGAGCGAAAGGAAAAAAGGGTTTGGCAACGACGAGAAGAGAGAGCCGGTCGAGTTTCGAAAGCGGGCAGACGAGAAATTGTAAAGCTGGGAAATGCCGACTGGTAATAACGGCATTGGGCTCTGTGAGCACAGCTGAACAGGCATAGTAAGCTGGTGATGTTGTAATCTATGTAATTGAGCATATGTCCTTGTCCATCAAGCATGTTTGGAAGGTTAAATAAATATTTGTTATTTTAAAGTAAAGGCTGAAGTTGAACCAATTTATTGGGGAGGAGCCTCAGTATTGAGTCCCTGCAATTGTGGTATAATCTTTGATTTTTGTTCCGAAAGACTCTTTCACCCGTCGCGTATTGCGATCGAACCGAGGGGACATTCTTAAGTGGTCCCAATAGACAAACAAACGAAGAAGCAACATCACAATAAGCCTATGACTCAGGATCCAAATCTGCTAATTCACACTATCTGGCACTCCTTCTTTCTAATGGTTATGATGGAGCTCGTGCCTTTAGTTCTGTTTCTTCCTTGTTCTTTTCTGATAGTTTTCTTCTACTGATTCGAGTTTCAAAAGAAATTTTTTAACTTTTCAGTACCCATCTCCCATCTCTGTATTATAAGAACAGGCACGTATCCAGGATTTAGTTTCGGGGGGAAGTGGGATGGGGGAAGGGTCTCAGAATAAGACTTGAGTAAGGTAACTCAAGTCTTATTCTGAGACCTAACATTACTAAAATATTCCACCGGACAGGAAAGGTTCAAATGATATTCTATATGGAATAAAATTTTACATTTTTTTTAAAATCTATCAATATTTTTAGTATCGGTCAAAATCATAGAATTATACAAATACGACTGTTTTGGATTGGAAAGCAGGTAGACAAGTTTGAGATATCGTATAAGACGACCAGTGTTTTTGGGCTAAGGGGGGGGAGGGTATGAACACCCCCATTCCCTGGGTACAACCCTGCATAAGAACATTCTAGATAATTTACATTTCTGCAAAATAACAGAGTTTCATGTTCGCACAAACAATAGTGTTTTTCAACCGGAAATACGACGCGAAAATTTGAGAAAATATATTAATTTGTGACCTTTTATTTGGGTGCGAGGTTCAGTTTTTTTATGAGTGACTTAAAGATAAAAAAAAGAAAACGGGGTTACGTAATCAAAAAAGTGGAAATTAGGACCACTGCTTCAAAAGTTGAGAACCTTAATTGTTGCATTGTAGAGGAATTGAAAATAGCGCTTTTGGGTACAGCGGAATTTGAAGATCGTTCTTAAGGGCGCCGTGTAAATTGCAGATTCTGCATAGGGGCGCAGCGAAAATGGTTGAGAAACGCTAAGGGATATTACGGTGAAAATAAATATACCAAGCGTGTAAATATACCAAGCGTGTATTTAATCTCCTCAGATTAATTCCCACATTCATTAACCTTGTTTACAGCTGTTGCATTGTTTTACGACAGAGCAGGCGATTTAAACCAGCAGGTTTCGGACACTATCTGTTTGCTTGAAGTTAATTTGCGAGCAATCAATATAGTAAAATCCCATCCAACGTGACCCACAGTGAGGTTTATGGCCACCAACCGATGTTGTTGTTCGTGATCTAATATCTTTCGCTTTGCGCTGAATTCTGTTTAGTGAAGTCTCTGATGAATTGCAGCCAATGGCTTTTGCGTGAGGAAGTTTAATGGGGTAAAGCTTGGAGCATCTGTAAATATTGTAACTGCAAAGATGAAGTTTACCAGGCATTTCAAAGGGATGCTGTAAAAACGATCACATCTCATTTTATTTTAAGAAAAAATTCCCCAAAAAATAAATGCAAAACAAAATGTAAATGCATGCAGAAACTATTTTCAAACCGAATGCAAAATACGTGTATTTAAATTTTCTGTTTCTTAAGTTGAAAATCTATGAATTATCAATTTTAAAAAAAATTGGTCAACTTAGCCTTTTTTAATGTTTATGTCAGGAAGGTCAGATATATTTTTTTTCTCTGTGTGTAAAACTGTATGTACCCTATAAACCTATGAAGTAATCAGAAATTAAAAAAGGGGGTGGCTCAGTCGGTAGCGCGCCAGGCTCGTAATCTGCAGTTCCCGGGTTCGAGTCCTAGCTGATTCAGCGTTGAGATAGCGCGCCAGGCTCGTAATCTGCAGTTCCCGGGTTCGAGTCCCAGCTGACTCAGCGTTGAGATTTATCTCCGTAAAACTCCCCGCCCTGCCCACGGTCAGTAAGGGACACCGACGGGCTTGGAAAGACCGCCGTCCGTCGGATGGGACGTTAAGCCGTGGCCCCGTGGTGTGCGGGAGAGCCATACCCTGTGCACGTTAAAGAACACGCTTGATGGCCTTGACGGGAGGCTACCATCTGTCTCCCAACAGCTGTTCCAGTGCGTCCCCTCCCCCAACCTTCTCTGAGCCTTCGGGGTCCTTGTGACCTGGCCATTTAACCCATGGTGTGCAAAATAGTGCCGCTCAGAGGAAAAACAACCCAAGAAAAAAATTCAGTTCCAAAATTTTTGCCTCATCAGCAATAAATATTAAACTATAAAAGTTTACGAAACCATTCAAAAACATTTATTAAACTTTCAATATTTCCTGCCATTTGAGATCAAACACATATTCTGAAGAAGACATTATTCGGGATTTTAAGAGTCCAACTTCATCTTGAGTAGTTCATATTATCATATTTTTATCTCTTTAAAATCTGAGTAAAGAGTCCAACGAAATACATCTTTTTTCACTCTCTGCTTCCATCTAAATGCAGAGTTAATCGCTAATTTGCCGTGATAGAATTCCTTCTGGGCAGGAAAACGACAAAAGTTGGCGGGGGGGGGGGAATCATTTTTAGCCCAATTTCACTAAAACGAGTTGAATTTAAGAATTGAAAATTTCTCTCAGTTCAATCTTGTGCTATTATAACTATATCGATAAAATACTCAGAAAACATGATTTTAGAGTTTCCTGTTTCAGTTTAAAGGATTTTTTTTTTCAGCCCGAAATATTTCTCTTCTTAACTTCCGATTGCCCTACTTTATTCTGCAGCTGGGATATAGGTTTATGATTTGAACATGTTTAAAAATAAAGCCAAACTGATAAGGCATCTCTCCCCTTCGTAAGAAAGATCTCCTTTGAGGTACTAACAATCTGCATTACGAGCAGATGAAGTCGCAGTTCAGATTCCTGTGCATCATCACAAGAAATAGTAATAGCTTTCCTTCAAATGTGTGTCTAGCCAACACCTCCTATAACGAAGGCCGATGGACCAAAATATGACGTCATCATAAGTAGTCCTATGTCTAGGAAAATTCCCGAAATTTTATTTCTAATTTTACTACTGGTGTACTATCATTTATAGAAATGTTTATTTATAAATGCACCTTATTCAGAAGAAAAATATTCGTATTTTAAATTATCATAATGGGAATATATTACGAATAATTTACCTTCTTAATATGGTATAATAATAAATAAACCATAATATATAATTGTTAGGGAAAAAGTACAACATTGGTAATAATACAAATAGATATATAAGAATTTTCTAGATTATAAGACTCCTAATGCATACGTCATAACTTGTTCCATCGGCTTTCTGTTGTAGGAGGTGTTGGGCTAGCTGATATTTCCTGTTGCACTTCTACAACTCCTTGCCTGTTCTTGTTGCTGTTTTTTTTTTTCCCAAACCTGTACAGTCGCTCAAAAAAGTATCCAAACACTATGGTTGATTACAGAATTGAGAAAAAATGTCTGGCAACGATTTTTTTTAGAAATTAGTGATCTGGCAACCTTTGTGTCACGTGATTACAGAATTCAGGAAAAATATCTGGAGCGTGTACAGCAACTGTAGACGCTCCAGTTACCGTTCACAGCAAACTGGAGCGTGTGCAGTTACTGCATACGCTTCAGTTTGCTGTGAACGGTAACTGCACACGCTCAATATTTCCGTGAGTGAGCCCACACGATCTAGTATCAAAATAATATGACCACCTACAGTCGCTCAAAAAAGTATCCGAACACCATGGTTGATTACAGAATTCAGAAAAAATATCCGGCAATTATTCAGAAATTCAGAAAAAATATCCGGATTTTTTTAGAGACTAGTGATCTAGCACAACAAGGTAAAAATGAAAAACTCATCATTAAGTATTTTGAATTTCGTAGCTTCGTACAATTCACGTGCATGTGCATAGAGGTCCACATGCGTCTTCATATGAAACGAAAATGGAGGCTTCAGATTGGCCTCACTACTCCAAGGAGTCATTTCAGGAGTAAATACACTGGTTTCCATAATTTAAGGAAAATCCCTATGTTAAGTCAATGGGAAGTTAACGTCAAAGCTCTATGACTTCTAAAATAAGATTTTTTGTTTTGTCAAATAAATCAAAATCTCGATTTTCAACAATGTTCGTTCAGTATTTAATGAGTTATGGAAGTTGGAATATTTAACAACAGCAATGCCAGTCTTAAGAAACTTATACAAAACTGAAGACTAGTGAAAGAATTCTTTACACAAAGTTCTAAAATACAACTTATTTTATTAAAAGACTTTGACACAATACTTATTACTAAGTTTTAATTAACTCCTGAAGTCAATTTTTGTGTCTGGCATTGTTATCGCTAAATATTCAAACTTCCATAACTCATTAAATATTGAACGAATATTGTTGAAAATCGAGATATTGATTTATTTGAGTGAGAGCTTTATATGCAATCACATTTTTCAAAACAAAAACACCTTATTTTAGAGTTATAGAGCTTTGACGTTAGCTTCCCATTGACTTAACTTAGGGATTTTCCTTAATTTATGGAAACCAGTGTAAATCTGGTTTTTGCTACTATTACGAGAGAAAGTAGAAAACCAGAAAGTCATTAACCCTTTCACGACTAAGGGAAACATTTTCCCCATTTTAAAATTGGTGATTGTCGTATTTAATTATAACCTTATCTGCATTTTTTGTACAGAATGTCAAAATAGAACGTATGCCGAACGCAATTACGTAAACGGGAACGTTTAGTCAATGTCCATCTTTGCAATAATGTTGCATCTGTGCAATGTCCATCTTTGCTTCACAACCAAAAGAAATTGCTTCGCAGAATATCATAATTAGCACATCATTTTGTATAGTAATTTTATTTCATAATTTTGTATTATTTTAGTTAACATTTTGTTCTAATAAACCAATAAATAAAAGACATTGCATAATAAGCCTAACTATAATTTGTGTTACCTTTATAGTCCATTGGGAAAAATATTTCCCATAAAATTCCAAAAAAACTACACATTGTTATGCATTTTTCTTATGATTTTTATTTATTTTACGTCTAAACAAACTACAATAAACAAACTAATATTTACTTTTAGAAACCTTATGGTCCTGAAAGGGTTAAAATGACAAAACAGCATAAAATTTCAAAACAACCTAGTATGTATAATGGGCAAATGCTAGGAAACTGTGGCAGCAAGTTTTCGTTTCTCCTGGAGAAAATTTCGCGCTCACGAACGAATAGAAAACCTAAAAAACCACATTTCTTCGGTCATATATATATCTTCGACATTTTCTTGCATCTGAGGGAAACAGCGCTGAAAATCGATGCTGCGTTTTATGAGGAAAGCTCTGCAAAAATGATGGAGCCTCTGTTATCAAAACTGCCCTCTGACGGTAGGCCTAGCCTCTACCGTCAGAGGGCAGTTTGCTGTGAACGGTAACTGCACACGCTCAAGATTTCCGTGAGTGAGCCCACACGATCTAGTATCAAAATAATATGACCACCTACAGTCGCTCAAAAAAGTATCCGAACACTATGGTTGATTACAGAATTCAGAAAAAATATCTGGCAACGATTTTTTTAGAAATTAGTGATCTGGAAACCTTCGTGTCACGTGATTACAGAATTCAGAAAAAATATCTGGCAACGATTTTTTTATAAATTAGTGATACACGAAGGTTGCCAGATCACTAATTTCTAAAAGAAACCTTGCCAGATATTTTTTCTGAATTCTGTAATCAACCATAGTGTTCGGATACTTTTTTTTGAGCGACTGTAACATTGGGATTTTCCAGTTGGTAAACAATGCTGTTTGCTAAATTGATCATGTTCTACAACTCAGAAATTTGACTTATTTTTTTATTTTATATTTTATAGTTAGAGATATAATCCTTCATCAGTCCCCGAAACTGATTACTTGATTGATTAAAAACTTCGTAGCCAACTTGGTCACTGGGGTTTTGCTTTGATCAGCTGAAATTACTCTTATCCTTTCGCTATCCGTTTCATATTATATTCGAAGTTAATGACTAAGTTTCCATCCTTTGTATACGTACATGGGTTGGGTTGTTTTACCTCTGAGCGACACTTTTTTGCACACCATGGGCTAAATGGCCAGGTCACATGGACCCCGAAGGCTCAGAGAAGGTTGGGGGAGGGGACCCACTGGAACAGCTGTTGGGAGACAGATGGTAGCCTCCCGTCAAGGCCATCCAGTGTGTTCTTTAAAGTGCACAGGGTATGACTCTCCCGCACACGGAGCCACGGCTTAACTTCCCATCCGACTGACGGCGGCCTTTCCAAGCCCATCGGTGTCCCCTACTGACCGTGGGCAGGACGGGGAATTTTGCGGAGATAAATCTCAACGCTGACCCAGCTGGGACTCGAACCTGGGAGCTACAGATTACAAGCCTGGCGCGCTACCGACTGAGCCACCCCCGCCCATGCGTACATAGGACTTTGCATATAAATAATACTAATACATGTGTTTTTTCCCTTTTCTTCTGAAACTTTCTTTCAAATGTAATTTACTTGCTTTTTACAAACAGGTCTTCAGTTGGGAATGCAATCACATCCTTATATGTTCATAATGAAACGATGAACTCGGTTTCTGTAACCACATAGACAGTGACATGATACTGACTTCCTTACACTGCACCTACGGAAAACCAAAATTTTTTTTTTGCTTCATCAATCAGGAAAATCAGCAAATCGCACTTTATTTGTGGTGGTATACGGTTTTGGTGTGTAACCACTGTTTTTGAAACCTAGGTTATAACGCTGAAATTCCTGTGTGAGGACATCAAGAGAATAAGCTTTATACAGAGTTCTCACATGCCATGTACCTGTGGAAAGAACATGTTTAGTGGGAACGTTAAAGAAATTATATTTATTGAGAGAGGTAGTGCCAACGTTACCAAACAGCTCCTAATCTCAGCCGTGGGGCCAACCCCTGTTCCCCCACAACTAAAGGCTTAAGTCTCTTACACTGGAGGGCGGGGGGGGGGGGCTCAGTCGGTAGCGCGCCAGGCTCGTAATCTGTACTTCCCAGGTTCGAATCCCAGCTGGGTCAGCGTTGAGATTTATCTCCGCAAAATTCCCCCGCCCTGCCCACGGACAGTAGGGGACACCGATGGGCTTGGAACGGCCGCTGTCCGCCGGATGGGACGTTAAGCCGTGACCCCGTGTGTGGGAGAGCCATAACCCTGTGCACGTTAAAGAACACACTGGATGGCCTTGACGGGAGACTACCATCTGTCTCCCAACAGCTGTTCCAGTGGGTCCCCTCCCCCAACCTTCTCTGAGCCTTCGGAGTCCATGTGACCTGGCCATTTAGCCCATGGTGTGCAAAAAAGTGCCGCTCAGAGGTAAAACAACCCAACTCTTACACTGGACGAACTTTTTCCAGTACAGATTTGGCGATGCCGTAGAAGCAACTGGTCAGGGTTCAACTGGTCAGGATTATTCACCTGTTGATAAAAGGTATCCTGTGCATCTGCTCACTTGGGGCTATCAACACACAAACAAACACAAAAGAGAGCGGTAGATTTTCCTCAACATAAGCTCACCAATGGAGCAAGTTCGGAATCCGTAATCTTATCCAAAGCCATTGCAGTCAGCGTGGCAAACACCAAGACCCTGTGTGGGTGACCACACTCCTCAGAAGGGTAGGGAAAAGAAAGAGAAAGTGGCCATAGTAGTCCAGATCCATCGGCCACACCGATATGGCAACTCTCCCCTTCCGTTCCTTTTCACAAGAGAATATCTCTTTTGAGAAGTACTAATGTGTTGGCGGGATCGAACTTTAGTCGTTAGGCCTGGACGGTTCCGTGCATCATCACAGAAGACTGACACACAACACTCCTTCCAATGCATGCCTAGCTGCCATTTACAGACCAAATGATTTCTTCTTTTCTTTCAAACTTTTCTGAACTTTTCCTATAAACACTCCATTTAAATATCCCAACACATAAATGGAGAATTTAAGTTCTAAGGACACGCGAACATAATATTATTCGCTATTTCAGAATGTTTTGATTAAATATTAACAAATTGGAAAATCCCTGAAGCAGACTAGGTTATGAAACACTTGGCGAGACCGCACCGCAATTGATCCGGAACAAACCGTCTGTTTCTAAAGAAGGAATCGAGGGAGTGAGAGAGGCCATTGTCAACTGCAGTTCTCGTGGTAGCTCACTCGCTTTTGGAAGTGGGCGGTGACGTGGGCTAATCGACGGAGTGAATGCTGGTGGCGAATGAAGTGATGTGGCAAAGGAAGATGAAACACGTGTAGATGCAGGAACTATTTTTAGAGAGAAAAGCTTGCATTTCAGGAACAAGATCGATGTGAGTTAGAGCAAGAATGATAAAGAATGGTCGGAGACTTAAATACATCGATACTTAAAAGCTGCCTTTTTTTTTTAATGTTAAATGAAAGATAATATTGATTAACAAAGAGATGTATATTGAAATAGCATAAATCGAAAATGGAAAGGAGACTAACAGAGGTAAACTAATTGTTAAAAATGTAATAAAAAATGCAGGGTCATTATAAAAGAATACACATATTAATAAATATATAATAACACATATTAATATTAATAAAGTGCTATATTTTGTTAAATAATTAAATAACAAAAATAACTGAGTGTTACGAAATGTCAAGAAACTCTCAAAATTTCGTTTCGTGTTCGACAGACTTCAATGAGCTCGGCATTGGTATCGTGATATTCAATTTCCATACATACCCAGTCGTAGTATGGTCACAGAATAGGCCACCCCCACGCAGAGTGTTTTCCCCCTATGATATCACTGACCGCGCCCCTTAATAATATTCATATCACTAACTAATATTCATAACCCTAATTAATAATCATAATTCATTTAGTAATTAAAAAACCCTTATCAAAAGTGCCGCTTCTTTCAATTAAACACTTATCAAAATTGCCACTCCTCATTAAAATGCGCCTCCTTTTAATTAAACACTTATCAAAAGTGACCCCCCCCCACCTCTACGTCAGCCATTTTGAATTCTGGCGTCATCACCTTCGTGCCACAAATTTTGCCTTTCGTCCGCCATCTTTTATTCTGACGTCATCACCTATCCGAAGTAAAACCTCGAAATAATTTTAAGTCCCGAGCCAGCTATCTTGGTTCCTGACGTCATCACACTCGCCACAAAGTTTCGAAGTATTCCAATTCCGGCTAACTGCAGCACCATCTAGTGTTTAACACACATACTATATTTAAAAAAAAAACTATTTTCCACAGCTCGTCTCGAACCCGCGTCCCTCGAGTTTATTAGCGCTTTACCTACGAATTTTTTTATTCCTTAGTAATTAACTTATGAATAAATTATACTTTTATTTCTTGTATTTATTTTTCATTCCTTATTAATTAAACCTTATCAAAAGTGACGACCCCTTTATTAATATGCGCCCCCTTAATTAAAACGCTTATCAGAAGTTCGACTCCCTCATTAAAAAACTCTTATTAATATGCGCCCCCTCTATTAAACACTTATCAAAGGTTCCGTCTCCCCCCTCGCCCTTTGGCGGGCATCTTCGATGGCTAACCGATAATCTCTTTATTCATTAAAAAGCCCCCTTTATCAAAAGTTCCACCCCCCTTTATTAAACGCTTATCAAAAGTTCTGCCCCCTTGGACGACCAACCCTTCTCGAAATTTACATCGACTGCCATCTTGGATGACGTCACCGACAAACTCAATCCTCGAAATTATTCTAAATCGGCCATCTTGGTTTATGACGTCATCACACTCGCCACAAAGTCCCCAAAAAATTGCAATCCTGCATCCTATGACGTAATAGAACCTTCTAGAAAGGATGTGCACATTCTAGCCAAGCCCCAGAAAATGGTCCAATTCTGAAATGTATGATGCAATCACCATGTCCAGACTTGTAAACCCCTGAATAATTCCACCCTCCTCTCAGATGCTATCATGGATGTCGCAATCCTCAAAGTAATTACAAAGTCAAACTTAACTTACGATGGCAACGTTCAGGGCATCCCCTCTCAGAATGGGGATGCAATCCTCAAAATAATTGCAAAGTTCAACTAAACTTTCGGTGGCAACGTTCAGGGCATCCCACCCTCTCATCCTTTTGGCGGCTATCTTCGATGGCCAACCTATAAACTCGTTATTCATTAAAAAGTCCCCCCAATCCCCCTTTATTTAAAAACTATTATTAATTAAAACTCTTAGCAAAAGTTCCACCCCCTCCCCCCTCTCCCGAGCAGCCATCTTGAATGGTCAACCCTTCTCCAAATTTCCACCGACTGTCATCTCGGACGACGTCACCCACCCCGCTGTCGACCCCCCTCTGTTTCCGTAATGCATCGGACATGATGCGTTACATGTTTTGGAAAGGTTCATCCCCCTCAGACCCTTAACCGCCGTTTTCGGACCCATCTCGAAATTTCTCTAAATCCAGAGACGTCGGATGACGTCATCCGTTGACAGTAAACAGCCCTTCGGGAGAAACCCGCATTTTCACCCCCTACTTCAACCCCCTTTGTTTCAGACCATCACAGGAGATAGAGTATGGAAACAATGTTTTGGAAATAATCTTCATCCTCTTATCGGAACTTATTAACCAATCTTCCCTTTATGACAGATGACCCTAACCTTTATGACAGATGACGCTAACTTTTTCTCTCTTTTTTTCCTGATGAGGAACATCAAGGGTTAGCGGAGATGAAACTAAACACTGTCGCAGTTGGGACTGGAACCTCATGACGGATGGCGGGGGTGATTCAGTCGGTAGCGCGTCAGGCTCGTAATCTGTAATTCCCAGGTTCCAATCCCAGCAGGGTCAGCGTTGAGATTTATCTCCGCAAAATTCCCCGCCGTGCCCACAGTCAGTAGGGGATATCGATGGGCTTGGAAAGCTCGCCGTCCTTTGGATAGGACGTTAAGCCGTGGCCCCGTGTGCGGGAGAGCCATACCCTGTGCACGTTAAAGAACACGCTGGATGGCCTTGACGGGAGGCTGCCATCTGTCTCCCAACAGCTGTTCCAGTGGGTCCCCTCCCCCAACCTTCTCTGAGCCTTCGGGGTCCTTGTGACCTGGCCATTTAGCCCATGGTGTGCAAAAAAGTGTCGCTCAGAGGTAAAACAACCCAACCCAACTTTATGACGATCTGATTAATAGATTGAATTTCAATGTTATATTGAAAGCAGTGAATGAATACTGGATGCGTTCAGCACGAAATGGGTATTTTTCAAAACAATATTGGCTCAATAAACTTTTACTGAGTAATTTAATTTCTTAGTTTTCAACTTTCATTTCATTCCAGTTGTAATTCTCGAAAGGACACTTTGTTGTTGGCCTTCAACTTCAATGTTGGTGTTCAATTACACTTCGCGATTTCTCTTATTTCGTGTCTCGGAACACTTAATTTACTGAGTCAATTCTGTAATCAACCGTAGTGTTCGGATACTTTTTAATATATATAATGCGTATGAATATATAATGCAATGAATATGGAGCGTGTGCAGTTACCGTTCACAGCAAACTGGAGCGGTTGCGGTTAATGTTCACAGCAAACTGGAGCGGTTGCGGTTAATGTTCACAGCACACTGGATCGTGTGAGCTCACAAAGACCTGGACAGTGTGGGCTCACTCACGGAAATATTGAGCGTGTGCAGTTACCGTTCACAGCAAACTGGAGCGTGTGCAGTAACTGCACACGCTCCAGTTTGCTGTGAACGGTAACTGGAGCGTGTACAGTTGCTGTACACGCTCCAGATATTTTTCCTGAATTCTGTAATCACGTGACACGAAGGTTGCCAGATCACTAATATCTAAAAAAAAACGTTGCGAGATATTTTTTCTGAATTCTGTAATCAACCATAGTGTTCGGATACTTTTTTGAGCACTGTAGGTGGTCATGTTATTTTGATACTAGATCGTGGGGCTCACTCACGGAAATATTGAGCGTGTGCAGTTACCGTTCACAGCAAACTGGAGCGTGTGCAGTAACTGCACACGCTCCAGTTTGCTGTGAACGGTAACTGGAGCGTGTACAGTTGCTGTACACGCTCCAGATATTTTTCAAGATTATGATCTCTGCTCAAAGTTCCTGATATCCTCTCAGGTAAATGATCATACACAAAGCCCACGGGGCTAACCATCCACAAGACAAAAAGATGACACAACAATCCCTTTTCGATATAGCTTCGAACTCGGACCTTTTGAACTTACAAATACAACGCAGCTGCCTAAAAATTTGGAAAATGAAAAAAGTTTAATAAAACTGCTGTTATAAGTCAAAAGCTCAGTTCAGTGTTTCTTTTTTCCTTCGTCCAGAAAAAAATCCGGCTGTGCTTCCCCCGCCGCAGGTTTCATCGGTTTCTTAACAAGCAACAGCACAAAGGCAGAGACGGAATTTCCTCCTTCGCTCTGATTCGCTCTCTCCGATATCGCGCACTGAGAGCGGCCAAGTGCTTCTTCTGACGTCATGGATCGCCTTGACAACCGATTCTGAGCTCAGTGAGCCACGTCTGAAAGGAAGAAGCCCAGAGCTCGCTTCCGCTAACGGAGCAGATGAGCACCAATAACAAATGGGACCTTAGGAAGTGACGTCGCACGACGTCAACAGAAGAGAAACCTGCTCTTCGAAGCCTCCCCTTCTTCCTTGGGAAGAGGATGGCGAAGATGCAGATGCCGTGGCTCTGATGCACCACAGCGAGACGTGAATTTCATGCAACATTTCAGCACAGAAAGGGATCAGCAATCGATCCGGTGACTGAAATGCCAAAGAGCCGAATTCACGAGAACTCCAAAATCCCCCTTGTGTACACATATGTGACGAAAACAAAGCAATGTATCCGTGAGAGTAAACATTTTTGTTATTCCCAGGGGCATTTAAAATTCGTCTCTACATTTATAATATTCTGTAAGAGAAATGGCTTAACGATGAGTTTCTTGAATAACATTTGTAACTTTTGTGCACTGCGGAATAAACTGTATTTTTGTAAGCTTGAAAAATTACAGATTTCTAGCTAAATTTCTGAGAAACTTTTTTTAACTGTTTGGCATAAAGACGTAATCTCGAGTGTTTAAATATTTAATCTTCAACGATTAGGAACATGAGATCGCCCATCTGATGAGGCTGACTCCCATTGTAGCGCCCCAAACTCGTTATGTGATGCTTTCAGATTCCAAGTTCCAGTTGTGTCTGAGATTTTCTGATGAGCTTGAAAAAATTAACGTTCATCGGAAGGGATGTTAAGCCCTGACTCCGGGTGCAGGAGAGCCATAATCTGTGCATACCAAAGAACACGCTGGATGATTTTGAACGGAGGATTTCATCTGTCTCCTAACAGCCGTCCACTGAATCTCCCAACTGCTCTGAGCCAATGGAGCTCTTGCAACCTGACCATTCTGAGGTAAAACTATCCAATCCCTAAAAATAAAATTAGTGAGTGATACGACTTTGAATTGAGAAGTAATCATCCTAGAAGTATAATAAATACACTGTGGGCTATCTGTTCCCCCACGGTGACACTTGGCATTCTGGCTACCAGTGGGGCGTTACAGCTATCATCCGAAGTTTTATATCCATCCTGACAAATTGTGTGCGAGAGTTAAGGATAAACTACTAATAGAGCGAGTTAAGGATCGAACCTGACTGATGTGAGTCCGATTCTATCGTTAAACCCACCCTACAAAAGACCGGTTTTTGTAATGTTATCAAATTAAGTTCAGATGAGAAATGTTTAGTTCAGAGTACAGTCGCTCAAAAAAATATCCGAACACTACGGTTGATTACAGAATTGAGAAAAAATATCTGGCAATGATTTTTTTTTTAGAAATTAGTGATCTGTCAACCTTCGTGTCACGTGACACGAAGGTTGCCAGGTCAATAATTTCTAAAAAAAATCGTTGCCAGATATTTTTTCTCAATTCTGTAATCAACCATGGTGTTCGGATACTTTTTTCAGCGACTGTAGGTGGTCATATTATTTTGATACTAGATCGTGTGGGCTCACTCACGGAAATATTGAGCGTGTGCAGTTACCGTTCACAGCAAACTGAAGCGTGTGCAGTAACTGCACACGCTCCAGTTTGCTGTGAACGGTAACTGGAGCGTGTACAGTTGCTGTACACGCTCCAGATATTTTTTCTGAATTCTGTAATCACGTGACACGAAGGTTGCCAGATCACTAATCTCTAAAAAAATCGTTGCCAGATATTTTTCGAAATTCTGTAATCAACCGTAATGTTCGGATTTTTTTTTGAGCGATTGTACTATTTTACTGAATCTGAACCATCCTGCAATCGGTAAACAATGAATGAAAGGAACATAGCGCCATTACGTGCTTGTGTCGTTCGACGATCGATAACAAATCGATAACACGATACATTAGCACCCAATGGCACTGTTGTGTGCATGGCTAACTGATGCTGCTCCAAACCACAGTGGCAGTTGCATAGTCGTATGGCTAAATGCTAGGTTAGGCCACATTCGATAAATGTAGGTAGGTTAGTTTCTCGATTCCCGTGTGTTGCAGTCTGTTTACGTTACCCCATTGGCAGTATCAGAAATTGGCGTCTGTTAGAATTCTTTTTCAGAATTCGAAATGCATTCCATGACATTAAAAGTTCCCAAATCTATTAGTTTTATTTATTTAGTTTCGTTTTTCTGTAAAATTAGAAATTTTGGACATAGGACGGTTTCGGGGGGGGGGGGGGGGGGGGGGGGGGGGACAAGGAGAAAAAAAACGGGCTGAAAGATTTATGTCAGAAAAATCCAGAAAATACACAGATAGGAAGAAATACCCAGACGACGTAACCTAATATTTAAGTGCTAGTGTATGATAAAAATATATACAAGAAACATTAATTAAGCACTTATTTTTATAGTGTTTTGATAGATCCTTTTCTTCCCATTGCCAGGGCTTCAGGACCTCAGCCTGTAAATGGTCCCAGCCTGATTTATTTCCTCTTATTTAGGGTACAGTCGTTCAAAAAAAAATATCCGAACACTATGGTTGATTACAGAATTCAGAAAAAATATCTGGTAATTCTGTAATCAACCATAGTGTTCGGATAGTTTTTTTGAGCGACTGCACACTCTATTTCTGTTCCTTAATCTTTTCAATCGACGATTTTACATATATTAATAGAATTTATTTTATGTTTTATCTTACATCGTAAAAAAAAAAGAAATGTAACCATTTTGAATCATATTTCACTTTGCGGAAGTTAAATCTCGAAAAGACTAGTGGAAAGGGGGAGCGTGTAAGCTTCTTTGCTGGTGTTACCTCCCCCCCCCCCCAAGAAAAATATTACTCATTTATTGGTTACATTATTTATTAAAAAAATGTTATATACTGTAAACAGTGTTTTGTAAATTAGAAGATGGAAAATTTCGATTTCAAAGAACAGAGAGCCCATTTAGAACTTGGCTCTATCGTGTTTCATCCGATCCTGCGCATTGTAAATGCAATATTATTCTGCTGCAGCCCTGAATAGAAAAAAAATATCTTAGGAACATCATTCCGGCATATAATTACCCCCCCCCCCCCATCCCCACCCCTTTTAACAATATTTCATCAGAAAAATAAAAAATCATGCAAAATAAGTGTAATAAATGCGTTTGCTACTTCTTTCCCTCCATTCCATTTAAAATATCAAAAGGAGGAGGGCCATGACCTTGTCTCCCCTCTTCTTAGAATCGACTCTACTCCACTACAGATATGCTGCTTATCTTAGCACTCGAAACTGTGGAGATTCGAATGAAAAGTTTCTTTTTCTAATTCCAAACCGCCTTTTTGAAAGTTTCCACTCTTCTTTTTTTCCCCTCTCCTTTACATTCCCCACCGACTGTGAAGCAATAAAAAGAGAGGTGCCATTAGTTTCTTGCGGAACGGAAACATTAAGTAAAGGAAGTTCTCTCCGTGACCTCGTTCCCCCTTCCGCTAGAGTCAGCTGAATCCCACAGGCTCGAATGATGCGGGAGCGAAAGCTCTCAGCTCTCTAGCCTCTTTTCACACTCTCATTGAGTTAACTCGCGTAGAGAACAATGAGGGTCGTGTTCTCTTCCCTCTCGTTCCCACAAGGGTACAGTCGCTCAAAAAAGTATCCGAAAACTATGGTTGATTACAGAATTCAGAAAAAAATATCTGGCAACGATTTTTTTTAGAAATTAGTGATCTGGCAACTTCGTGTCACGTGATTACAGAATTCAGGAAAAATATCTGGAGCGTGTACAGCAACTGTACACGCTCCAGTTACCGTTCACAGCAAACTGGAGCGTGTGCAGTTACTACACACGCTCCAGTTTGCTGTGAACGGTAACTGCACACGCTCAAGATTTCCGTGAGTGAGCCCACACGATCTAGTATCAAAATAATATGACCACCTACAGTCGCTCAAAAAAGTATCCGAACACTATGGTTAATTACAGAATTCAGAAAAAAATATCTGGCAACGATTTTTTTAGAAATTAGTGATCTGGCAACCTTCGTGTCACGTGATTACAGAATTCAGGAAAAATATCTGGAGCGTGTACAGCAACTGTACACGCTCCAGTTACCGTTCATAGCAAACTGGAGCGTGTGCAGTTACTGCACACGCTCAAGATTTCCGTGAGTGAGCCCACACGATCTAGTATCAAAATAATATGACCACCTACAGTCGCTCAAAAAAGTATCCGAACACTATGGTTGATTACAGAATTCAAAAAAAATATCTGGCAACGATTTTTTTAGACATTAGTGACTGGCAACCTTTGTGTCACGTGACACAAAGGTTGCCAGATCACTAATTTCTAAAAAAAAATCGTTGCCAGGTATTTTTTTTTAATTCTGTAATCAACCATAGTGTTCGGATACTTTTTTGAGCGACTGTACAGATCTCGTCTGAAGTTTACTGGACTCATTGTTACGGCCAATACTTGCGAATTCTCAGCTAATGGCAGGCAGCAGAAGATTATGGAGATTCAGTGCCATTAGCATTTCGAAAGTTTTAAAACGAAACCACTATCAACAATGGTGTTGGTCTCACAGCAAATTCTGCACCAACCAGCTTGCCGTTGCTTTACCGCGAAATCACTTCCATTGTTTGTTATAGTTTTTAGAAGTCGGAAATTTCTGCAGACATTCCCTTTCGAAACGATCTTCGTGGTTCGTAATGATTTCGCTTCAGGACGCAAGAAACGATGAAATTTTAATAACGCTCTCTGTGTAACTGTATCCAGAGTTGGGTTGTTTTACCTGAGAGAGGCAATCTTTTTCACACAATGGGCTAAATGGCCAGGTCACAAGGACCCCGAAGGCTCAGAGAAGGTTGGGGGGAGGGGACCCACTGGAACAGCTGTTGGGAGACAGATGGTAGTCTCCCGTCAAGTCCACCCAGCGTGTTCTTTAACGTGCACAGGGTATGGCTCTCCCACACACGGGGCCACGGCTTAACGTCCCATCCGACGGATTGAAGCTTTTCCAAGTCCTATTCCTTATCGAGTCATCGAGGGCAGGGTGTGTGTGTGTGAGGGGGGGGGGGGCTTATCAACGCTGACAAAAAATTTAGTGCATTTAAAATAATTAATTTAAGTTATTTGTAATAGTTAATTGCTTAAACTTGTTATGAATCTCAATGCTGGCACAACTAGGACTCGAATCTGGGAACTACAGATTACGAGCCCGGAGCGCTACCGACTGAGAAACCCTGCTCCATCGTATCCACAGAGTGCGCTAACTCCTCTTGGTTATTTAAATATCATGTGCAATATCTTCAAATGATTAGAGAAGCGATTTTTGAGCTTAGATCAAAAGATCGATTCTCATTATCTTGAAACATTTATCACAAGAGACATCAACAACTGCATTATCGAATCCTGATATTATTATGACAAGGTGATATCCGGTTTATGCACTGGAGGAAGCAGCAACTAAGCCATTGGTTTTAGATCAGCGTTTCACAATAAGAGGCATTAATTGTCTGCATGTGCACTGTCTGACTATTTCGATTTCCGTCCTCGAAATCAGTTAGCCATTTTACGTCTGGATGCAACCGTAACTAAACCGACGCGTAGGCAATGAATTCTATCCCAAGAGTACTTATTACCCCATGACATCTCCAGACAGATGAACTCCTTTTCCTTAAGCACCATGTCTGCCTCAGGCAATCTCCAAGTACGTATCTGTTTAAGTACTTGGATTAAATTACTAGAAAAGTTTGAAAATGTAGACTTTATAGCAGTTGAGTTGCAGCCGACGTCGTATTTCTTGGTCATTTGTCAGTTGATAGGAGTTGAGTACATTGTTGTACCAGTAAATGCTTAAACAGTTACAAACCCAATGTAAATTGTGAGCGGAGATTTATGTGATAATTAGCAGGAAATAATGCGATGCTAGTGAAATGTGACTGGATGCTAGTTAAAATGGATAGTTACTCCTAATAATTAGGATTTTTATCTTTGCATGTGTTAGGATATAATTAACTTAATAGTGCCTTACAAATTTTATCCCAGCTGGCATAATACCCATAAAACAAGATAAAAAAAAAGTAAGCAGCTCAGGTGATAAACAAGAATAATTTAATATTAATAATTAAATAATATGTTATAATTTAGCCTTCATGAGAAAAGTGTGGTAACATATTGTTTTGGCTCTTTCCTTAATTGTTTAAACCTGTTACTAGACTACTTTTCCACATTTCGAGGGGCGGGGGTGGCTCAGTCGGTAGCGCGCCAGGCTCGTAATCTGCAGTTCCCAGGTTCGAGTCCCAGCTGGGTCAGCGTTGAGATTTATCTCCGCAAAATTCCCCGCTCTGTCCACGGTCAGTAGGGGACACCGATGGGTTTGGAAAGGCCACCGTCCGTCGGATGGGACGTTAAGCCGTGGCCCCGTGTGCGGGAGAGCCATACCCTGTGCACGTTAAAGAACACGCTGGATGGCCTTGACGGGAGGCTACCATCTGTCTCCCAACAGCTGTTCCAGTGGGTCCCCTCCCCCAACCTTCTCTGAGCCTTCGGGGTCCATGTGACCTGGCCATTTAGCCCATGGTGTGCACAAAAGTGCCGCTCAGAGGTAAAACAAACCAAACCAAACCACATTTCGAAATATAATTAAATGTTTGTTTTTCAGGATTTAACTTCGATTATCAAAATCACGAATTTTGATGCACGCTTGTATCATCAGCATCTAATATATATTTATAAGCCAGCGGAAGCCAGATTATGCCTCAAGTGAGATTGAAAGGTGTCTTCAGTTTATTTGTATGTCACAATCGAGATTCCCGTAAGTATTAATATTTCGTATCTACCGAAAGTAATGCCCGTTAGGTAATACATCTTTACTATAACCAATTGAAGATTAAAGTTACACTATGCATGTACATCCATTATTGTGTTACCTAACACTACCCTTCAAAGTAATCTCTGGCACACGCATTTTCACAATTACTGAACCCCAAGACTGGAATCTTGTTTGGAAAAACCACAGTGAGCAATGTGTGGTCTCAATTGACGTCCTCTCTCTTCGTGGTTTCTCCATGATGGTTGTTTCTTTTCGGTATATTCTTCACCCACCTTCGCTCATTGTTACGTCAATTGTCAGCTCACCTCACTGTACACCTTGGTTAGCCTGGCATGATCTTTGGAAGTGTGCAGCATTCTCCTTCTTCGGTAGCCTGATGACAGCTCTTTGTTTTAGCTTCGTATTCATGGTTCATCAGCACTGATCTGCTGAAAAGATGATACGAAAGACAAAAGAAGGTGCAATTTATGCATATTTTATAAAGAACATAAACACACAGCTAGTGTTAGGCGAATTAAGCCCTATACAGGGTGATTCAAAACTTATCGTTCAAATTTCGTGGGGAGGTAGGGAATACGTCAGGAAACCGATTTCACATAGGAAAGTATGTCCGCAAATGTACGCATGCGTATGTAGAGGGCGCTGTGTGTACCCAACCAGTGTACAGCTCGCCCGACCACTCCCGCTGTCATCAGCGATCGCTTGGTCACCCAGGTCACCTGATTTATCGCCCATGGATTTCTTTTTGTGGGGGGCCATGAAATACCATGTGTACGAGACCCCCGTCGACAGTGAAATGGACCTTGTTGCACTAATAGTGGCCACCGCAGGCATTGTCCGTGATATGCCAGGCGTTTTTGAAAATGTTCGGCGGTCAATGCAACGGCGCTGTGAATCCTGTATCCGTGTAAATGGTCGCAATTTTGGGCACCTACTGTGAACCTGTACTTTACCTTGTTGGAATAAAAGTCACATTCGTTACCACTTAACTGTACTGTTTCCTTGTGTTCACTTTACTTGTCCATTTTGTTCATGTAGATGACGTTTGCGGACATACTTTCCTATGTGAAATCGGTTTCCTGACGTATTCCCTACCTCCCCACGAAATTTGAACGATAAGTTTTGAATCACCCTGTAGACTTTACTTTCGTTCGACCCTCGTAGAAATGACCTGTCCGATCGCAATTTCTCTACGGGAAAAAGTGTCTACTTGCCGATGATTTTGCCGCTAGAGGAGGGAAATGTCGCCACCAAATGGTGTAAACCAGTGGTATTATAATTTTATAATTTTAATTATAGAATAAAAAAAAAGTTTCAACGGTGTCCAGTTAAAACGAGGATCTATAAAGCTTTCCACGAGGAATATATTAACTGAACACATTGAAGGGAAGAATATAAATTAAAACATATTATTTAGGACTAAATATCAGAGCTTGCACTTTTCTTGCTTTCATTCTTATATTTCATAGGAATTTTTAATAGATCTCTAACAATAAAAAAAATTATTCGGTTAACAAAAAAAATACTAATATACAGAAAAGGAAAATTCGTTATATAATCTATTTTACATTTCTAAGTAAAATGTAAAATATCTAAACATGTCCGATGGCCAATGGAAAAAGTTTTTCATCAATGGATTGATTAGGGATTGGACTTTTTGCTAAAAGAAACTGCGTTATACAGAGCCTTTAATGTGATGCGGATTATTAGGATTACAGAAATGCAAGAACATTCTCAATTATAATAAGTTATTTCTTACAATTGAAATTTTTTAAAAA
Organism: Ryuthela nishihirai; assembly: GCA_038380435.1. Classification (NCBI taxonomy): domain Eukaryota; kingdom Metazoa; phylum Arthropoda; class Arachnida; order Araneae; family Heptathelidae; genus Ryuthela; species Ryuthela nishihirai. The sequence continues at coordinate 25,880,888 of JAWZYU010000003.1, forward strand.
TACCATTAATAGTTTATAGTTTTATATTGCTTTGTCGTAGTTTTGTATTGTTTATGCAAAATTTAAAAAATGGCTTCCAGAGCAAACTGCATTATAAGGCGTTTGCACAGAGCATCTGTTCATCAGGGCATTGCTAGGCCTATTAGAAATCAGTGGTGCTTTCGTTACCTCTTGATTTCTAGCCAGTCATTTCGACCCTTATTTGACCTTGATCGCAACACTTGATATGAAAATTCCTCTCATTTCTGAGTTGCACTGTCTGAAGTAGACTTATTCACCATTTTTTAGCTCCTCAGCTCTGGTATATATAAAATTGACCTTTGACCTCGAAAGACCCATCACATCCAAAATTTGGTATAATTTCTGAGATCTACGACTCAAAATATCCCGAGGTATTAATTTTGAACCACAACAGCAGATTTATATTTGGCCTTTGACCTCGAAGGACTCAGCGCATCCCAAATTTCACAACATTTCTCAGATGTGCGACTGAAAATTCTCCCAAGAACCAATTTTTAGCTCTCCAGCACTAGGAGATATAAATTTGACCTTTCCCCCGGATCCAAATTTTCGTAACATTTCCGAGATCTACAGCTCGAAACACCCCCAGATACCAATTGTCATGTTTCTAGCACTCGCAGATCATGATTTGACCTCTACGTGACCTCCATTTGACCTTGAAGGATAAGTCGGAGTTCAAATTTCAGATTTTTCTTTAGATCTACGACCCTGATTACCCCCTAGGGGTAAATGTTCAGATCTCGACTATTTTTGTATCAGGGTTAGAATTAGCGTGATCAGTTAGCCGGCAGTTAATCATTCAAAATCGTCTATATACACAGTCGTATCAGAATAATATGACCACCTACCATAGTATATGTATGGTAGGTGGTCATAATATAGAGATACATGTTCAGTGTTTGGCGCACCAAGTGAGATGCAACATGTGCATATTTGGAGCACCAAGTGAGAGGTACCATGTTCAGTATTTGGAGCACCAATAGAGATGCAACATGTTCGGTATTATTATAGCACCAAGTGAGATGCAACATGTTCAGTATTTGGAGCACCAATAGAGAATCAACATGTTCAGTGTTTGGCGCACCAAGTGAGATGCAACATGTTCAGTATTTGGAGCACCAAGTGAGATGCACCATGTTCAGTATTTGGAGCACCAAGTGAGATGCAGCATGTTCAGTATTTGGAGCACCAAGTGAGATGCAGCATGTTCAGTATTTCGAGCACCAAGAGAGATGCACCATGTTCAGTATGTGGAGCACCAAGTGAGATGCACCATGTTCAGTATTTAGAGCACCAATAGAGATGCAACATGTTCAGTATTCGGGGCACCAAGTGAGATGCAGCATGTTTAGTATTGGAGCACCAAGTGTGATGCAGCATGTTTAGTATTGGAGCACCAAGTGAGATGCACCATGTTCAGTATTTGGAGCACCAAGAGAGATGCACCATGTTCAGTATTTGGAGCACTATGAGAGATGCAACATGTTCAATATTTGGAGCACCAAGTGAGATGCAACATGTTCAGTGTTTCGAGCACCAAGAGAGATTCATCATGTTCAGTATTTAGAGCACCAATAGAGATGCAACATGTTCAGTATTCGGGGCACCAAGTGAGATGCAGCATTTTTAGTATTGGAGCACTAAGTGAGATGTAGCATGTTCAGTATTGGAGCACCAAGTGAGCTGCAGCATGTTCAGTATTGGAGCACCAAGTGAGATGCAACATGTTTAGTATTCGAGCACCAAGTCAGATGCAACATGTTCAGTATTTAGAGCTAAAATAGAAATGCGACATATTCAGTGTTTGAAGCACCAAAAGATGCAACATATTCAGTATTTAGAGCACCAATAGAGATGCAACATGTTCAGTATTCGGGGCACCAAGTGAGATGCAGAATGTTCAGTATTTCGAGCACCAAGAGAGATGCAACATGTTCAGTATTTGGAGAACCAAGAGAAATGTAACCTGTTCAGTACTGGGAGCACCAGGTGAGATGCAACATGTTCAGTATTTGGAGCTCCAAGAGAGATGCATCATGTTCAGTATTTGGAGCACCAAGTGAGATATACCATGTTCAGTATTTGGAGCACCAATACAGATGCAACATGTTCGATATTTAGAGCACCAAGTGAGATGCAACATGTTCAGTATTTGGAGCATGTTCAGTATTTAGAGCACCAATAGAGATGCAACATGTTCAGTATTCGGGGCACCAAGTGAGATGCAGCATGTTTAGTATTGGAACACCAAGTGAGATGCAGCATGTTCAGTATTGGAGCACCAAGAGAGATGCAACATGTTCAGTATTTGGAGCACCAAGTGAGATGCACCATGTTCAGTATTTGGAGCACCAATACAGATGCAACATGTTTGATATTTAGAGCACCAAGTGAGATGCGCCATGTTCAGTATTTGGAGCACCAAGAGAGATGCAACATGTTCAGTATTTGGAGCACCAAGTGAGATGCACCATGTTCAGTATTTCGAGCACCAAGAGAGATGCAGCATGTTCAGTGTTTGGAGCACCAAGAGAGATATAACCTGTTCAGTAGTGGGAGCACCAAGTGAGAGGCAACATGTTCAGTATTTCGAGCACCAATAGAGATGAAACATGTTCAGTATTTTGAGCACCAATAGAGATATATGTTCAGTATTTAGAGCACCAAGTGAGATGCAACATGTTCAGTATTTCGAGCACCAAGAGAGATGCAGCATGTTGAGTGTTTGGAGCACCAAGAGAGATATAACCTGTTCAGTAGTGGGAGCACCAAGTGAGAGGCAACATGTTCAGTATTTGGACCACCAATAGAGATGCAACCTGTTCAGTATTTCGAACACCAAGAGAGATGCAGCATGTTCAGTGTTTGGAGCACCAAGAGAGATATAACCTGTTCAGTAGTGGGAGCACCAAGTGAGAGGCAACATGTTCAGTATTTGGACCACCAATAGAGATGCAACATGTTCAGTATTTTGAGCACCAATAGAGATATATGTTCAGTATTTAGAGCACCAAGTGAGATGCAACATGTTCAGTGTTTCGATCACCAAGAGAGATATAACCTGTTCAGTAGTGGGAGCACCAAGTGAGAGGCAACATGTTCAGTATTTGGAGCACCAATAGAGATGCCACATGTTCAGTATTTGGAGCACCAATAGAGATATATGTTCAGTATTTAGAGCACCAAGTGAGATGCAGCATGTTCAGTATTTCGAGCACCAAGAGATGCAACATATTCAGTATTTAGAGCACCAATAGAGATGCAACATGTTCAGTATTTGGGGCACCAAGTGAGATGCACAATGTTCAGTATTTAGAGCACCAAGTGAGATGCACCATGTTCAATATTTCGAGCACCAAGTGAGATGCAACATGTTCAGTGTTTCGATCACCAAGAGAGATATAACCTGTTCAGTAGTGGGAGCACCAAGTGAGAGGCAACATGTTCAGTATTTGGAGCACCAAGAGAGATGCAACATGTTCAGTATTTGGAGCACCAATAGAGATATATGTTCAGTATTTAGAGCACGAAGTGAGATGCAGCATGTTCAGTATTTCGAGCACCAAGAGATGCAATATATTCAGTATTTAGAGCACCAATAGAGATGCAACATGTTCAGTATTCGGGGCACCAAGTGAGATGCAGAATGTTCAGTATTTAGAGCACCAAGTGAGATACACCATGTTCAATATTTCGAGCACCAAGAGAGATGCAACATGTTCAGTATTTGGAGCACCAATAGAGATGTAACCTGTTCAGTATTGGGAGCACCAAGTGAGAGGCAACATGTTCAGTATTTGGAGCACCAATAGAAATGCAACATGTTCAGTGTTTGGCGCACCAAGTGAGATGCAACATGTTCAGTATTTAGAGCTAGAAGTGAGATGCAACATGTTCAGTATTTAGAGCTAGAAGTTAGATGCAACATGTTCAGTATTTGGAGCACCAAGAGATGCAACATATTCAGTATTTAGAGCACCAATAGAGATGCAACATGTTCAGTATTCGGGGCACCAAGTGAGATGCAGAATGTTTAGTATTTAGAGCACCAAGTGAGATGCAGAATGTTTAGTATTTAGAGCACCAAGTGAGATGTACCATGTTCAATATTTCGAGCACCAAGAGAGATGCAACATGTTCAGTATTTGGAGCACCAAGAGAGGTGTAACCTGTTCAGTATTGGGAGCACCAGATGAGATGCAACATGTTCAGTATTTGGAGCTCCAAGAGAGATGCAACATGTTCAGTATTTGGAGCTCTAAGAGAGATGCAACATGTTCAGTATTTGGAGCACCAAGTGAGATATACCATGTTCAGTATTTGGAGCACCAATAGAGATGCAACATGTTCGGTATTTTGAGCACCAAGTGAGATGCACCATGTTCAATATTTCGAGCACCAAGAGAGATGCACCATGTTCAGTATTTGGAGCAAAAAGTGAGATGCACCATGTTCAGTATTTAGAGCACCAATAGAAATGCAACATGTTCAGTATTCGGGGCACCAAGTGAGATGCAGCATGTTTAGTATTGGAAAACCAAGTGAGATGCAGCATGTTCAGTATTTGGAGCACCACGTGAGATGAAAAATGTTCAGTATTTGGAGTACCAAGTGAGATGCAACATGTTCAGTATTTCGAGCACCAAGAGAGATGCAGCATGTTCAGTGTTTGGAGCACCAAGAGAGATATAACCTGTTCAGTAGTGGGAGCACCAAGTGAGAGGCAACATGTTCAGTATTTGGACCACCAATAGAGATGCAACATGTTCAGTATTTTGAGCACCAATAGAGATATATGTTCAGTATTTAGAGCACCAAGTGAGATGCAACATGTTCAGTGTTTCGATCACCAAGAGAGATATAACCTGTTCAGTAGTGGGAGCACCAAGTGAGAGGCAACATGTTCAGTATTTGGAGCACCAATAGAGATGCCACATGTTCAGTATTTGGAGCACCAATAGAGATATATGTTCAGTATTTAGAGCACCAAGTGAGATGCAACATGTTCAGTATTTCGAGCACCAAGAGAGATGCAGCATGTTCAGTGTTTGTAGCACCAAGAGAGATGTAACCTGTTCAGTATGGGAGCACCAAGCAAGAGGCAACATGTTCAGTGTTTGGAGCACCAATAGAGATGCAACATGTTCATTATTTGGAGCACCAATAGAGATACATGTTCAGTGTTTGGCGCACCAAGTGAGAATCAACATGTTCAGTATTTGGAGCACCAAGAGAGATGCAACATGTTCAGTATTTGGAGCACCAAGAGAGATGCAACATGTTCAGTGTTTGGCACACCAAGTGAGATGCATCATGTTCAGTATTTGGAGCACCAAATGAGATGCACCATGTTCAGTATTTGGAGCACGAAGAGAGATGCAACAGTTTAGTATGTGGAGCACCAAGTGAGATGCACCATGTTCAGTATTTAGAGCACCAATAGAGATGCAACATGTTCATATTCGGGGCACCAAGTGAGATGCAGCATGTTTAGTATTGGAGCACCAAGTGAGATGCAGCATGTTCAGTATTGGAGCACCAAGTGAGATGCACCATGTTCAGTATTTGGAGCACCAAGAGAGATGCACCTTGTTCAGTATTTTGAGCACCAAGAGAGATGCAACATGTTCAGTATTTGGAGCACCAAGAGAGATGCAACATGTTCAGTATTTGGAGTACCGATAGAGATGCAACATGTTCAGTATTGGAGCACCAAGTGAGATGCAACATGTTCAGTATTTCGAGCACCAAGAGAGATTCAACATGTTCAGTATTTGGAGCACCAAGAGAGATGCAACATGTTCAGTATTTGGAGCACCAATAGAGATGCAACATGTTCAGTATTTGGAGCACCAATAGAGATGTAATATATTCAGTGTTTGGAGCACCAATAGAGATGCAACATGTTCAGTATTGGAGCACCAAGTGAGATGCAACATGTTCAGTATTTAGAGGACCAAGTGTAATGCAACATGTTCAGTATTTCGAGTACCAAGAGAGATGCAACATGTTCAGTATTTGGAGCACCAATAGAGATGCAATATGTTCAGTGTTTGGAGCACCAATAGAGATGTAACTGTTCAGTAATGGGAGCACCAAATGAGATGCAACATTTTCAGTATTCGGAGCACCAATAGAGATGCAACATGTTCAGTGTTTGGAGCACCAATAGAGATGCAACATGTTCAGTGTTTGGCGCACCAAGTGAGATGCAACATGTTCAGTATTCGGTGTACCAGCAAAGTGAGCGGTCGATTTTCCTTAGACATGACAACTTCAAAACGTATTCAAAAGCAAATAAAATATATAATTAAAAAATTTAAATTACGTAGACTCCTGTATGCGCCCAAAAGAGTAAGAAAGAAAAAAAAAATATTAGCATTCGAATGATGAAGTCATTTACTTAAAGCTTATTACGTTCGAAGGAAGATAGGATATCGAAACTGATTTATCGACTGAACAAATATTGCCTGAATCTTTCTTTCTTTGAAGCGAACAGGAATTCAAGAAGTGATTTCATCATCGGTGTTCTTGACTTTCCTTTATTATTTCCTTCTTCCTATTACTTTTGGCTCTGATATTTGTCGGATTTATCTCCGCAAAATTCCCCGCCCTGCCCACAGTCAGTAGAGGGCTGAATGTAGTGTAGTTGGGCTTGAAAAGGCCACCGTCAGTCGGATGTGACGTTAAGCCCTGGCCCCGTGTACGGGAGAGCCATACCCTGTGCACGTTAAAGAACACGCTGGATGGCCTTGACGGGAGACTACCATCTGTCTCCCAACAGCTGTTTCAGTGGGTCCCCACCCCAACCTTCTCTGAGCCTTCGGGGTCCTTGTGACCTGGCCATTTAGCCCATTGTGTGCAAAAAAGTGCCGCTCAGAGGTAAAACAACCCACAACAACCCTTTTCTCGGCCTTCTCTGAGAGCCTCGTGATTACCATTGTGACCTGACTATTTCGCCCAGCCGCTCAGAGGTAAAAACAACCCAATTTTCTAGGTCGCATAGAGAAAGACAGATTTCTAAATATTTAAATTTATTTATTCATTTTTTTTTGTTTTTTAATATAACTCTGCAGGAAAGTTCTCTACTAAAGTCACTTTGACTTAGGAGGAAAAATGCTACATTCGCTGGTACTCTGCATACAGGCAAGTACCCAGAATTTATTTCCGAGGGTCCGAGAATTTTGTTTTGCAGAGGGTCCGATAATTTAGTTTCGTAGTTTCGTGGGGGGAGGGGGGCGCTAAGAATTAGACTTGAGTAGCACTTCCCAAGTACTAAAATATTCCATGGAACAGGAAAGGTTAAAAGGTCATTCTGTTATACGGAAGGAGATTTTATAACTGTTTTTTTTATCTATTTAGTGTCGGACGTAAAATATGGGGCAAAAAAATATACAAAGACAAATGTTTTGGATTTCAAAAGAAGTAGACAAATCTGATATTTCGTATAAGACGATCGTATTTTCGGAATGGGGGGGTCCGTACCTGGTATCCCCCTGTGTACGATGAATCCCAATAAATTTCCTTCTCCCATTTTTTTTCTGGTGGGAAGGAGTAACATAATCATTGCTGTGGGCTCTCGCGTTCAAAAAATTAAATTTCTCCCTCTTTAGTCCTCATTCGCTGGTTGAGATCCTTCCTCTCTTTAGTCCTCATTCGCTGGTTGAGATCCTTCCTCTCTTTAGTCCTCATTCGCTGGTTGAGATCCTTCCTCTCTTTAGTCCTCATTCGCTGGTTGAGATCCTTCCTCTCTTCAGTCCTCATTCGCTGGTTGAGATCCTTCCTCTCTTTAGTCATCATTCGCTGGCTGAGATCCTTCCTCTCTTTAGTCCTCATTCTCTGGTTCAGATCCTTCCTCTCTTTAGTCCTCATTCGCTGGTTCAGATCCTTCCTCTCTTTAGTCCTCATTCGCCGGTTCAGATCTTTCCTCTCTTTAGTCCTCATTCGCTGGTTGAGATCCTTCCTCTCTTTAGTCCTCATTCGCTGGTTGAGATCCTTCCTCTCTTTAGTCCTCATTCGCTGGTTGAGATCCTTCCTCTCTTTAGTCCTCATTCGCTGGTTGAGATCCTTCCTCTCTTTAGTCCTCATTCGCTGGTTCAGATCCTTCCTCTCTTTAGTCCTCATTCGCTGGTTCAGATCCTTCCTCTCTTTAGTCCTCATTCGCCGGTTCAGATCTTTCCTCTCTTTAGTCCTCATTCGCTGGTTGAGATCCTTCCTCTCTTTAGTCCTCATTCGCTGGTTGAGATCCTTCCTCTCTTTAGTCCTCATTCGCTGGTTCAGATCCTTCCTCTCTTTAGTCCTCATACGCTGGTTGAGATCCTTCCTCTCTTTAGTCCTCATACGCTGGTTCAGATCCTTCCTCTCTTTAGTCCTCATTCGCTGGTTCAGATCCTTCTTCTCTTTAGTCCTCATTCGCTGGTTCAGATCCTTGTTCTCTTTAGTCCTCATTCGCTGGTTCAGATCTTTCCTCTCTTTAGTCCTCATTCGCTGGTTCAGATCTTTCCTCTCTTTCTTCCTTATTCGTTGGTCAGATTTCGAAACCAAAAGTAAAATTTTCATCAAGGAACTATTTCCCTTTGAACATTTTATACTAAAATGCGAACTCATCGTGCTTAATATATGCGAATAAATAGATTTGATGAGCATCGTCGAAGCTCTGAGATAAAATGAAATCATCTGAATAGATGAGACCTCATGGATCATTGTTAGAAAAGGCCGCAAAACTTCGGCAATATTGTTCGTGTGGGCAGACGCAATAAAGGTTGCTAAGCTACATGTAAGCAAATAAAGAGATCGGCCTCATGCGTCTTGATATATCTCATTCTGCAGCGCAATTGCGACACCAACGGATGCGCCGGTGCCTCCCTTGCACTTCATCGTCCTTTTCTCCAACAAATGCTTGGCGAACGTGGGCTCCATCCATTCTTAGTCATGAATCGCCGGCGGTGAACGATAATCTTGGATTACTCTGCAGAAGATAATCTGTTTAGCCGAACCATTCCTATTGCTCTCAAGAATAAATCATTGAGCAACACTTGCTGCAGGCGAATTTTTTTCTTCCCTTTATAATTGCTCGAGTTATCCTCTTAAAATCATTTGGCAGAGCGCTACATTCCAAACAGCCTCTGGCATTCACTTAATTACTTTAAGTGCATTATTGAGTTAGCCCATTTTCTTTGCTAAGAAAGGGATAGTCAGCAGACAGAATTTCGCTTGTACAGTCGCTCAAAAAAGTATCCGAACACTATGGTTAATTACAGAATTTCGAAAAATATCTGGCAACGATTTTTTTTTAGAAATTAGTGATCTGGCAACCTTCGTGTCACGTGATTACAGAATTCAGGAAAAATATCTGGAGCGTGTACAGCAACTGTACACGCTCCAGTTACCGTTCACAGCAAACTGGAGCGTGTGCAGTTACTGCACACGCTCCAGTTTGCTGTGAGCGGTAACTGCACACGCTCAAGATTTCCGTGAGTGAGCCCACACGATCTAGTATCAAAATAATATGACCACCTACAGTCGCTGAAAAAAGTATCCGAACACTATGGTTGATTACAGAATTCAGAAAAAATATATGGCAACGATTTTTTTAGAAATTAGAATTGTGTCACGTGGCACAATCCACTCGTGCGTCCGTAACTCTGTGTTGCCCGGAACCCCATCTGCGAGTGTGCGAATGCTCTTCTGACCATCGATGCCACCATCCTAACACTGCCTCTCGTTCGATCTTCTCTCGGCTCAGTCAATAGCGCGAAAGGCTCGTAATCTTCAGTTACCAGGGGTTCGAGCCCTAAGTGTACCAGTGTTAAGATTTCTTTTACTCTCACCTCTGATCCCGGGGCAGGGTGGCTCAGTCGGTAGCGCGCCAGGATCGTAATCTACAGTTCTCAGGTTCGAGTCCTAACTGGGCCAGCGTTCAGATTTATCTCCGCAAAATTCCCCGCCCTGCTCACGGTCAGTAGGGGACACCGATGGACTTGGAAAGGCGGCAGTCCGTCGGATGAGACTTTAAGCCGTGGCCCGGTGTGTGGGAGAGACCCTGTGCACGTTAAAGAACACGCTGGATGGCCTTGACGAGAGGCTACCATCTGTATCCTAACAGCTGTTCCATTGGGTCCACTCCTCTAACTTTCTCTGAGCCTTCGGGATCCTTGTGACCCGGCCATTTAACCTATTGTGTGCAAAAAAAAGTGCCGCTCATAGGTAAAACAATCCAACCCTCTTAGCCCTCGATGAGAAAGGAAACAACTCGAGGAAAGGAGATGGGCTTGGAAAGGCAAACTTTTTTGAATATAGTGTTAAGCCTTGGCGCCTTGTGCAGGAGAGCGTACCCTGAGCACGTTAAGGAACACTCTGGATGGTCTTGACAGGAGGATACCATCTGTCTCGTAACGTCTGCCTATTGGGTTCCGTTTCCCTGTTCATTTCTGATCTCTTCAGTTCCTTGTGTCCTGTTCATTTAGCTAGCTGTTTACCAAAGTGTCGCTCAGAGGTATTAGCATCCCAACATTTAAAATTATTGTAAATTGAGTAAATGATTTTACCATTAGCAACATAAAGAGTTTCTTAATTTACTTGAAGCAAAATTTCCTTACTTGAAATTATCTCAAACATTTTCAGTCCTCTCCATGACACTCATTGGGGATTCCATCTCAGCTGGAAGATGTACGTATTGGATTTCTCAAAGCGGAGTTTCCAAGTAGTGATGGATGGAATCCCCGATGACGGACACACAGAGGGACGAAAAGGTTTCGGAAATTAAAAAAAAAGGAAATTTTGTTTAATTGAAGAAATTGTTTCATGACTAACGAAAACAGTCATGGACGCAATTGGTTAACTTTTATTTTTTCACTTTTAAGAGTACAGTCGCTCAGAAAAATATCCGAACACTGTGGTTGATTACAAAATTGAGAAAAAATATCTGGCAACGATTTTTTTTTAGAAATTAGTGATCTGGCAACGTGACAAGAAAGTTGCCAGATCACTAATTTCTATAAAAAAAATCGTTGCCAGATATTTTTTCTCAATTCTGTAATCAACCATAGTGTTCGGATATTTTTCTGAGCGACTGTACGTATAGAGACAGGTTTATTTTTAAATAATTTTTTATTGCTTTACGTATTGCAAGTCCATTTTTTTCACATTGCGTTCTCCAACCAAATAGTTTCGCATCTAATTTCAGTTTCGAGTTCTGAATGTCTTCGTGACTTGACCTTATAGCCGACTACGCAGCAGAGAGTTCGGCTCCCAGGTGAAAGAGCCAAAAAGCCTTCCTCCCATTTAGAGACCTCGCTCTGAGCCAATATCCGCTCTTAAATATGCTCGGCTCCCTTTCTCGTTCCTCATTCACTTCACCTCTACATTGTTCGTTTTTTCTTTTTCAAATGAAGAAAGCGATTCCTGGGAGTTTTAACTTTTCATTATTGTAACGACTTCGTTCGTTTTCAATTCCGTCTCCGTCTTTATTTCACTTCATTTATCTTCATCCTTACATTCCAACCTAATTGCCACGTGAGGCACTTCCACCTCACAGATGAGGGATGATCCTCATCGCCGACATTCCCGCAGAGCCAACCGTCTGCCCTCATTCCCGGTCCCGCCAAGGCACAGTAGCCGATACCGTGGCGTCGATCGATTTGCTAGCCCTGGCACCGACAACAGCCCAGCAGCCAATAACGGCACAGGTGACGTTGCAGCTCTTTTTTGTGGAGGGGCGCAAAGGCGCAAAAGGAGCATGGGTTGGTGGTTAGCAAATGCAATTGGCTTGTGGAAGTAAAGAGATCACGAGAATTCACAAAGAAATGTTTCCTGCTGAAATTTCTCTCAAGAAGACGAAATTCTTTTTTCAGAGGAGGAAGCGCTTAAAGGGAAGGTAAAAATGAATGGTAAAAATAAAAAATGTCGAAGCTTTCAAACATTTCAAAAATAGCGCATTGGCAAATGATGTTTAACAGAACTTTGAACTTTAATTGTTGATTTCTATTTTTTCTGATGACTTGAGATAATTTTTAATTTGTATATCATAGCCGAGTGGTTAGCACACTTGGCTACGTGATCTAAGGGACCTGGGTTCGAGCCCCGGATTAGGCATGGATGTGTGTGTGTCGTTTTTCTGCTGAGGTCCTGCCATCCTCTCAGATCTCCTACTGTGGCATATAAACTGACAGGCTCCTGTCAGACCTCTGTGGCAAGCAGCTGCTTGAGGGGGTATTTATTTTTTATATCATATGTAGGCTATCAGTAGTATCAGTTTGGTCGATTGCATTTTTGGCATATAAGTCAGCTAAAACATTTCCTTCAATTCCACAGTGGTTAGGTAGCCACTGAATAATAATAATTTTTCCTTTTTTTATATAAAACTTTGTCTTAACCGCTGTCCAGTGGGTCCCCCTTTCCAAACCTTCTCTGAACCTTTGGGGTCCTTGTGACGTGGTTATTTAGCCCATTGGGCGCAAAAAGTGCCTCTCAGTGGTACAGTCGCTCAAAAAAATATCCGAACACTATGGCCGAATGGTTAGTCCGCTTGGTTACTGATCTAAGGGACCTGGGTTCGAGCCCCGGATAAGGCTGGATGTTTGTGTTGTTTTTCTGCTGAGGTCCTGCCATCCTCACAGATCCTTCTACTATGGCATATAAACTGACAGGCTCCTGTCAGACCTCTGTGGCAAGCAGCTGCTTGAGGGGGTATTTATTTATATTTATTTATATTATGTAAATATAATATATCACAGATTGAACTAGAATATTTATTTTTCATAATATTTTTTTTTTTGTATAAAGCAGATCGGCAATCTGTCAAAATAACACATTTATTTAAAATAGACTATTCTAGTATCCAAATTAAAGAAGGAAAAATTAGAAAGAGTTCTGCTTGTATAATTATACATCCTTTTATAAATTTAAATGCTTTATAGATATTTGAATTTGGTATGCAGAAGGCTGCTATGGCAGTGTAGGAGTCAGGGGAAAAAAACTCCATCAGTATGGGTTGCCATAAAATCTTGATGGGAATCGCGAACATACGAATCACTTAAAGTTTTTAAAACAGCTCTATCAGTGTTTCTTTTTTCGTAGATATGTTAAGTTGGGTTGTTTCACCTCTGAGCGGCACTTTTTTGCACACCATGGGCTAAATGGCCAGGTCACAATTGACCCCGAAGGCTCAGAGAAGGTTGGGGGAGGGGACCCACTGGAACAGCTGTTGGGAGACAGATGGTAATCTCCCGTCAAAGCTATTCAGCGTGTTCTTTAACGTGCACAGGGTATGGCTCTCCCACACACGGGGCCACGACTTAACGTCCCATTCGACGGACGGCGGCCTTTCCAAGCCCATCGGTGTCCCCTACTGACCGTGGGCAGAGCGGGGAATTTTTCGGAGATAAATCTCAACGCTGACCCAGCTGGGACTCGAACCTGGGAACTACAGATTACGAGCCTGGCGCGCTACCGACTGAGCCACCCCCGCCCCTTCCTTTGTAGTCGATACGAATTAAGTGATTTTCTGTTTCACTTTCATTTTTTACTTTTTAGAGCACATGCAAAAAAATAGATGTTTTTAAAAACATTCTTGATATATTTATATATTTTTATTTAACCAAAACGTTTCAGAAGTTATTGCTCGTTGCTTTTTAAACCATTTAATCCGACCCCATCCGGGCATTTGGCTATCCCTGTAGAAACACATGACAATTACTTACAGCGTGAAACGAACTATTGAGAATAATTATTCAGTTTTCAAACTTCTTATCATGAAACTGCGGAAATCGTAAAACGTTACGACAGCTTAAAGTAGAACATCGCCCTTTACAAGGAATTGGAGCTTGGCTTACTTCTTTGATTCTTTTTTGACCTGCAGATTTTATTTCTTCAATAGAAGCCTTACACTATTTCTTTAACTGGACATGGAGATCTTATTTCTTCAATAGAAGCCTTACACTATTTCCTTAACTGAACATGGAGATCTTATTTCTTCAATAGAAGCCTTACACTATTTCTTTAACTGAACATGATCATATTTCTTCAATAGAAGCCTTACACTATTTCTTTAACTGGACATGGAGATCTTATTTCTTCAATAGAAGCCTTATACTATTTCTTTAACTGGACATGGAGATCTTATTTCTTCAATAGTAGCCTTACACTATTTCGTTAACTGGACATGGAGATCTTATTTCTTCAATAGAAGCCTTACACTATTTCTTTAACTGGACATGGAGATCTCATTTCTTCAATAGAAGCCTGACACTATTTCTTTAACTGGACATGGAGATCTTATTTCTTCAATAGAAGCCTTACACTATTTCTTTAACTGAACATGGAGATCTTATTTCTTCAATAGAAGCCTTACACTATTTCTTTAACTGAACATGGAGATCTCATTTCTTCAATAGAAGCTTTACACTATTTCTTTAACTGAACATGGAGATCTTATTTCTTCAGTAGAAGCCTTACACTATTTGTTTAACTGGACATGGAAATCTTATTTCTTCAATAGAAGCCTTACACTATATCTTTAACTGGACATGGAAATCTTATTTCTTCAATAGAAGCCTTACACTATATCTTTAACTGGACATGGAGATCTTATTTCTTCAATAGAAGCCTTACACTATTTATTTAACTGGACATGGAGATCTTATTTCTTCAATAGTAGCCTTACACTATTTCGTTAACTGGACATGGAGATCTTATTTCTTCAATAGAAGCCTTACACTATTTCTTTAACTGGACATGGAGATCTTATTTCTTCAATAGTAGCCTTACACTATTTCTTTAACTGGACATGGAGATCTCAGTCACTTGATTACTTATTTTTTGATGACGGATTGACCTTACTCGATTACAAAATATTATTTTTCACACAGTTAAACTATATGATCTTAATTTGAAACACTTTTATAAACTGTGAATCACTACGGTAGTCTCAGTCTACGTTAAAAAAATACAACTATTGCTTCGCTTTATGCACGTTGCCTTTTAATTCTTTTTATGGCTTTTAATTCTCTTGATTACTCCTTATTTTTATCTTAACCTTACCTGGTTATCTTACTTCCTTGATACTTGGCCTTATTCTTTCTGGACACGTTCGTAGAGATTTCACTTTTTCTGTATGTGGCCTTAGATATGCGACATTGTCGTTTCTTCAACTCTTCCTGGTGATGTTATTTCTTCGATATGCGACATTGTCGTTTCTTCAACTCTTCCTGGTGACGTTATTTCTTCGATATGCGACATTGTCGTTTCTTCAACTCTTCCTGGTGACGTTATTTCTTTGATATGCGACATTGTCGTTTCTTCAACTCTTCCTGGTGACGTTATTTCTTCGATATGCGACATTGTCGTTTCTTCAACTCTTCCTGGTGACGTTATTTCTTCGATATGCGACATTGTCGCTTCTTCAACTCTTCCTGGTGACGTTATTTCTTCGATATGCGACATTGTCGTTTCTTCAACTCTTCCTGGTGATGTTATTTCTTCGATATGCGACATTGTCGTTTCTTCAACTCTTCCTGGTGACGTTATTTCTTCGATATGCGACATTGTCGTTTCTTCAACTCTTCCTGGTGACGTTATTTCTTTGATATGCGACATTGTCGTTTCTTCAACTCTTCCTGGTGACGTTATTTCTTCGATATGCGACATTGTCGTTTCTTCAACTCTTCCTGGTGACGTTATTTCTTCGATATGCGACATTGTCGCTTCTTCAACTCTTCCTGGTGACGTTATTTCTTCGATATGCGACATTGTCGTTTCTTCAACTCTTCCTGGTGATGTTATTTCTTCGATATGCGACATTGTCGTTTCTTCAACTCTTCCTGGTGACGTTATTTCTTCGATATGCGACATTGTCGTTTCTTCAACTCTTCCTGGTGACGTTATTTCTTCGATATGCGACATTGTCGTTTCTTCAACTCTTCCTGGTGACGTTATTTCTTCGATATGCGACATTGTCGTTTCTTCAACTCTTCCTGGTGATGTTATTTCTTTGATATGCGACATTGTCGTTTCTTCAACTCTTCCTGGTGATGTTATTTCTTCGATATGCGACATTGTCGTTTCTTCAACTCTTCCTGTTGACGTTATTTCTTCGATATGCGACATTGTCGTTTCTTCAACTCTTCCTGTTGACGTTATTTCTTCGATATGCGACATTGTCGTTTCTTCAACTCTTCCTGGTGACGTTATTTCTTCGATATGCGACATTGTCGTTTCTTCAACTCTTCCTGGTGACGTTATTTCTTCGATATGCGACATTGTCGTTTCTTCAACTCTTCCTGGTGATGTTATTTCTTTGATATGCGACATTGTCGTTTCTTCAACTCTTCCTTGTGATGTTATTTCTTCGATATGCGACATTGTCGTTTCTTCAACTCTTCCTGTTGACGTTATTTCTTCGATATGCGACATTGTCGTTTCTTCAACTCTTCCTGGTGATGTTATTTCTTCGATATGCGACATTGTCGTTTCTTCAACTCTTCCTGGTGACGTTATTTCTTCGATATGCGACATTGTCGTTTCTTCAACTCTTCCTGGTGATGTTATTTCTTCGATATGCGACATTGTCGTTTCTTCAACTCTTCCTGGTGACGTTATTTCTTCGATATGCGACATTGTCGTTTCTTCAACTCTTCCTGGTGATGTTATTTCTTCGATATGCGACCGTAAAAAAATAAATCCCACACCCTTCCGTTAACTGTCTGATGATCGTATTCAATATTCGATCTTGAACTTTCTACAACTTGTACCTGGTCATATTGCGTCATCGATATGCAACTTTACTCTTTTTTAAACGTGTAACTGTTGTACTTACTTCCTCAACATCAGACTTTTTCTCTAACTATATCTGATGACCTTACCTTCTTCAATATGCGAATTTTTCCTCAACTGTACCTGGAGATCTTACTTCCTTGATACGAGCCTTTTCTCTTTTTCGAACTGTACCTAATCTTCCCTCCTTGTTGTGCAACCTTGCTATTTCTTCAATTCTACCTGGAATTCTTATCTTTTCAATACATGACCTTACTCTTTCTTCAATTCTACCTGGAATTCTTATCTTTTCGATACATGACCTTACTCTTTCTTCAATTCTACCTGGAATTCTTATCTTTTCGATACATGACCTTACTCTTTCTTCAATTCTACCTGGAATTCTTATCTTTTCGATACATGACCTTACTCTTTCTTCAATTCTACCTGGAATTCTTATCTTTCCGATACATGACCTTACTCTTTCTTCAATTCTACCTGGAATTCTTATCTTTTCAATACATGACCTTACTCTTTCTTTGACTGTCCCTAGAGATATTACTTCCTCGACATCAGCCTTTTCTCTTTTTCCAACTATACTCTCCTTGTTGTGCAACCTTACACTTTCTTCATTTGTACCTGGAAATGCTACCTGTAATATCATTTTTTTTACGACCTCACTCTTTCTATGACTGTACAGTCGCTCAAAAAATATCTGAACACTATGGTTGATTACAGAATTCAGGAAAAATATCTGGCAACGATTTTTCTTTCGAAATTAGTGATCTGCAACCTTCATGCCACGTGACAAGAAGGTTGCCAGATCACAAATTTCTAAAAAATACGTTGCCAGATATTTTTCAGAATTCTGTAATCAACCATAGCGTTCGGATATTTTTTTGAGCGACTGTAGGTGGTCATATTATTTTGATACTAGATCGTGTGGGCTCATTCACGGAAATCTTGAGCGTGTGCAGTTACCGTTCACAGCAAACTGGAGCGTGTGCAGTAACTGCACACGCTCCAGTTTGCTGTGAACGGTAACTGGAGCGTGTACAGTTGCTGTACACGCTCCAGATATTTTTCCTGAATTCTGTAATCACGTGACACGAAGGTTGCCAGATCACTAATTTCTAGAAAAAACGTTGCCAGATATTTTTTCTCAATTCTGTAATCAACCATAGTGTTCGGATATTTCTTTGAGCGACTGTACCTAGAGATATTATTTCCTCGATACATGACCTTATTTTTTCTTGGCCTTTACCTGGAGATCTTGCTACTTGTGTGAATGGTAATCTCAGTAGAGGCATCATATGAAAGTAATAAGGCATTATTAAAACAGAATTATACCTTGTACTCTTAAATGTGCTGTATAGAAAGGAAAGTAAATTTTTATTTACTTCACTTTTTTATGTAGTCTTTACTGCAGTTATTATTTCTGCTCAAAGTCAGAAATGACTGCGATCAAGATCACGGCAATTGGTAGACGGGGGCAAAATGTGTGTGTGTGTGTGTGTATAGGGGGAGGGAGGGGCTTGTGCCAACGGAAACCGAAAATAACAGTGAAAGTATAATCATTCCACTTCTTTCTCCCTATCTGAAAATAAGCGTAATGACTATTTCTCTGTCTGGAAACAAGTGAAACGATCATTCTCTCCTTGAAATATAAGTCTCTCCCTGAAAGAAAAAGGTAAAATGACCAGTCTACTTCTTTAAGTCAAGCAAATTACTCTCCCCGTGTAAAAAATCTCTCCCCTCTTAAAATGAATAAAATGACAATTTTCCATCTAAAAATAAGTAAACTTTTCAACTTTCTAAACGAAGTATACAATGACTACTTTCCCCCCGTGAAAATTCCAATCCTGAAAAATAAACAAAATTACCATTTTTATCCCTGAGAATAAATAAAATGGGTTATTTTCCCGCTGAAAATAAGTAAAATGAGCATTATCACCATGAAAATAAGTAATATGACATTCTCCCACTGAAAATACGTGACATTGCCATTCTACCTATGAGAATATGTAAAACGATCTTCCTATTTTCTGAAAATCCGTGCATTGACTACTTTTCCTCTGAAATCCTGCCCTGAAAATAAATAAAATTTCTATTATCCTCCCCGAAAATAATTAAAATGACCATCTCACTGCTAAAAACGGTAAAATGAACATTATCACCGGGAATACTAAATAGAATGATATTCTTTCCCTAAGAGTAAGAGAGATTGCCATTTCTCCCCTTAAAATATGCGAAATTTTATTAATCTCTCCCTGAAAATAAGTAAACTGGCTATTCTTCCATCTGAAAATCATTAGAATGAATATTCTTCCCTTTTCTAAGCAGTAAAATGAGCCTTGTGAAATCATTAAAACGAGATTTTCTCCCCTGAAAAAATTCTGCTGGCCATGGCGAAGAGCAGAAGGAATCTTACTTACCTACACGATCGATCGTCTGCTTTCTCTGCAGCGCCAAGTCACGTGAGCAGACGACTGCTTCTGCACCGTGACCGCGGCACCCTCTGGTGTCTGCCGTGATTAACGGAAGCGTGCTCTTTAATTAAGTTCCGTCTCTCGAATCGAGCTCGGATCTGCATCGCAGCACAACAAAATGCTCATTTGCTTCACTTTGATTGGCACCAGTTTTTGACTCAGAATGCTAATTTTTCCGAAAAACCGACGACCCAGGAAGATCAGCAGTTGCGAAGGTGTCGCTAATTAATCCGCTAGCGCTAAGGATTAAGTGCGGAATAATTAACACTGGCGAAGCATACAGAAACTGATTAGGTATTTGCACGCGACCGTGCTCTCTCCCGCGCAACCTGAGCCTCATTGAAGCGATAGGGACATTCAACAGACAACGGGCTAAATGGCAACGGGCAGGAAAGGTGCCTTTGGCAAACGAAAAATAACTGATTCAAACAGAAACCTAGGGTCAAGTGACGTCACATTCTCTCGATTTCAAAGAATCCCTACTCTTATTGCGAACCGCTTGAAAAGCAACATCTACGTTATTAAAAAAAATGAAAATAATGTTTCTCTTGGAAAAATGAAAATAATGTTTCTCGTGAAATAAATGTTTCTCTTTGAATGCCTCATATTCGTCTTGGGAAATTCAGTTTCATTTCTATATAAAACTTCGCGGTTTTCAATGCATTTCATTGAAGCTGTAGCTTTTAAAATGAATGAAATATTTTTCTAGTTGCGGAGGCGACGAAAGTCTTTTAATATGTTCCTGTGTTGCATAAATACAAATGAACCATGTGAATGATTGTATGCAGCTGGCATTTTGTAATAATTGTACAGTCGCTCAAAAAAATATCCGAATACTACGGTTGATTTCAGAATTGAGAAAATATATCTGGCAACGATTTTTTTTAGAGATTAGTGATCTGGCAACCTTTTGTGTCAGGTGATTACAAAATTCAGAAAAAATATCTGGAGCGTGTACAGCAACTGTACACGCTCCAGTTACCGTTCACAGCAAACTGGAACGTGTGCAGTTACTGCACACGCTCCAGTTTGCTGTGAACGGTAACTGCACACGCTCAAGATTTCCGTGAGTGAGCCCACACGATCTAGTATCAAAATAATATGACCACCTACAGTCGCTCAAAAAAGTATCCGAACACTATGGTTGATTACAAAATTCAGAAAAAATATCTGGAAACGATTTTTTTCAGAAATTAGTGATCTGGCAACCTTCGTGTCACGTGACACGAAGGTTACCAGATCACTAATTTCTGAAAAAAATCATCGTTGCCAGATATTTTTTCTCAATTCTGTAATCAACCGTAGTGTTCGGATATTTTTTTGAGCGACTGTACCAAATTATTTGTTGTTAAAGTAGTGCATCGGCAGTTAGAAATACAGCTCAATATGTGTTTTTATTTCTTTTTATGATGAATGACATTGTTTCAAATTATATGTTATGCATTTTCATGTCACGTTATTATTCTTCTCTCCTGCAGATAAGCAGATGCTTTGCGGGTCATTTGTTTAAACTCTTGTATAACTAACATGAATATGAATAAAGATTATTATTATTATTATATATTACATATCAAGCTAGTTATAATTCGATATTTTTTATTATATTCAAATGCAACTATTATTTTTTTAAATAAGAGTTCGCGATGGTTTGTTTTATAAAAATTTTTTGATTTCTTTTATCACTTTCGCTAAACTCTTTGTTGATTACAATAGCTACGGAAGAACATCCCCCCCCACTTGCAACTATTCCAAAAACTCAATGCAAACAATGTAAGTTTAGTGGTGAAGTTTTACAGAAAGTGCAGAAAATGCAAAGGCCATTAGTTTGTGGGGGGGGGGGGGAACTGATTCAGATCAGAAAGCTGAAGGCAATTTTGATTCCTCATGGATAACGTCGATGAGTAGGGTCCAATATATATCATTGGCTACGCAGTTCGTGAAATCTTCAACTTTGAAATGATAAAATAAATAAATACCCCCTCAAGCAGCTGCTTGCCACAGAGGTCTGACAGGAGCCTGTCAATTTATATGCCAAAGTAGAAGGTCTGAGAGGATGGCAGGACCTCAGCAGAAAAACGACACACACATCCATGCCTTACCCGGGGCTCGAACCCGGTCCCTTAGATCAGTAGCCTAGCGCGCTAACCACTCGGCCATGGGACGGCGAATAAAATGATAAAGAAAGCCAAAAATGAATTTGATAAGTTTAGCAAAAAAGGCCAAAATCAAAAGTCAAAATGATCTGATTGTAGCGTTCTGAGAGGTCCGGAACTTCCGAGACTTGATCCATTTGCTATTTTAGGCCTCTTTCGCTCTAACGTTTTTTGCTTTTTTGATGATAGTCGAACTGTTATTTTCTTTTCAAAATTTTTAACTCGTAACTACCATCTTCAAAATTACCCTGTGTGGATGCCTTCTGTTATAATATGAGCTTGTTATCCTCTATAAACCTTAAGATGCATCTTATATCGCTGTGTGGATCCGAACTGTTATGGGTTAGTCTGTCAGAAATAATTTCTTGGACCCAGCTGATGATGACATCGGAAGTGGCGTGGCGGGGCGGGGCGGGGGTGGCTCAGTCGGTAGCGCGCCGGGCTCGTAATCTGTACTTCCCAGGTTCGAGTCCCAGCTGGGTCAGCGTTGAGATTTATCTCCGCAAAATTTCCCGCCCTGCCCAAGGTCAGGGGGGACACCGATGAGCTTGGAAAGGCCACCGTCCGTCGGATGGGACGTTAAGCCGTGGCCCCGTGTGCGGGAGAGACATACCCTGTGCACGTTAAAGAACACGCTGGATGGCCTTGACGGGAGGCTACCATCTGTCTCCCAACAGCTGTTCCAGTGGGTTCCCTTCCCCAACCTTCTCTGAGCCTTCGGGGTCCATGTGACCTGGCCATTTAGCCCATAGTGTGCAAAAAAGTGCCGGTCAGAGGTAAAACAACCCAACCCAACACGGAAGTGGCGCCTGTGTGGGAACCTTCACCGCAACACACGTTCAGCTGCAGTGAAGAAAACGAATCAGTGATTGGAATCTCTTTTGACTCTTTTCTTCTCAGCAGGCAATCCTTTTTGGAACACGAAAAGTTTCTAAACGAGAAAGAAGCATTTAGAAGATCTATTATTTTTCCCGCCGTCCCGTGGTCGCGTGGTTAGCACACTTAGCTTCTGATCTAAGGGACCTGGGTTCGAGCCCCGGGTAAGGCATAGATGTGTGTGCTGTTTTTCTTCTGATGTCCTGCCATGCTCATAGACCTTCTACTATGGCATATAAACTGACAGACTCCTGTCAGACCTCTGTGGCAAGCAGCTGCTTGAGGGGGTATTTATTTTTATCTTATTTACATTGGATCGTGTGAGCTCACAAAACCCTGGATCGTGTGGGCCCACTCACAGAAATACTGAGCGTGTGCAGTTACCGTTCACAGCAAACTGGAGCGTGTGCAGTAACTGCACACGCTCCTGTTTGCTGTGAAAGGTAACTGGAGCGTGTACAGTTGCTGTACACGTTCCAAATATTTTTTTGGAATTCTGTAATCAACCATGCCGTCCCGTGGTCGCGTGGTTAGCACACTTGGCTTCTGATCTAAGGGACCTGGGTTCGAGCCCCGGGTAAGGCATAGATGTGTGTGCTGTTTTTCTGCTGATATCCTGCCCATCCTCATAGACCTTCTACTATGGCATATAAACTGACAGACTCCTGTCAGACCTCTCTGTGGCAAGCAGCTGCTATGTAGATTATTTATAATTATGAAAGATTATGAAGGCAACATCATCGAAAGAGATTGCATAAATATCCATCACCTAATCGTACGATACTTTAATAAAGGAAAGTAAAGACTATAACTGTTTTATTGAACTAAATCTTCGTGTAAGTAGGAAAGATTTAAGACAGGCATAGATAACCCATTGCTCGCGGAATTGTTACAAGTGCTCGCTGGTGCATTCTTTATTAATAATCGCGAGAATAATCAGGCTCAAAATTTCATTGCTGTTATCCACAGCGCTATATTTGGTGCTAAAAACATTAACGAATTATTGTGGTGTTATTTTCTTCGTAATCAGGAGGGAGGAGTGGAAGTCGGATGAAACTCTACCTGGTGTTACATAGGGAGGGAAGGGGATGAAATTCGGCTAATATTGCGTTACCTAATTCAATGGCGACTTCTAATACACCGTCTGAGATTACAGACTTACCAATGAGACAGATTAGAAAGATGCAGATTATTTTGGAATAGCGAGATCAAGGGAGATGAAAATAATGGAGACTGCAGATGTTTTCACACTCTCTGCTGTTGTTTCCTTGTGGTGGGGGGAGGAGGAAGGAATGATCCAATTTGTTTAGATACAGTAGCTCAAAAAAGTATCCGAACACTACGGTTGATTACAAAATTCAGAAAAAATATCTGGCAACGATTTTTTTAGAAATTAGTGATCTGGCAACCTTCGTGTCACGTGAATACAGAATTCAGGAAAAATATCTGGAGCGTGTACAGCAACTGTACACGCAACTGTACACGCTCCAGTTACCGTTCACAGCAAACTGGAGCGTGTGCATTTACTGCACACGCTCCAGTTTGCTGTGAACGGTAACTGCACACGCTCAAGATTTCCGTGAGTGAGCCCACACGATCTAGTATCAAAATAATATGACCACCTACAGTCGCTCAAAAAAGTATCCGAACACTATGGTTGATTACAGAATTCAGAAAAAATATATGGCAACGATATTTTTAGAAATTAGTGATCTGGCAACCTTCGTGTCACGTGACACACGAAGGTTGTCAGATCACTAATTTCTAAAAAAATCGTTGCCAGATATTTTTTCTGAATTTTGCAATCAACCGTAGTGTTCGGATACTTTTTTGAGCGACAGTACAATCAAAAGATACCTCCATGAAAACATTTCTTTGAACAACTCTCACCTTGGGCGGAGAAAACATCGAGGTTAGAAGAAACGACTCAATTTGAGGTCATGCTGGAGGAAAATTTGTTTCTAAAAGCTTATGAATATTTAAAAATTCGGCAGAGCTCTCTGCTTTAAAACGAGAGCTTAAGAGGAATAAAAAACGAAATTAAGGACGACATGGTTGCTTGGTGACGAGATATGATGTTCAGTTTGCTGAGACGCAGAACTTTTTCCCTGGAATTAGGGTGATATTCTTCGGGAGGCTTAGCAGCAAATGCCTCGGCCGAGGACCTCTTTAAAGAGAGGAAGCTCTCAGACAGAACCGAAGTTGAAACGCAGCATCTTCAGAAATGGGAACTAATTTGCATAAGCAATTTAAGAGTTGAGCATTTAGTTGTTGCTTCGTACTTAAAACTAAATTCTCAAGTAGTTTTTTAAAAAGAACCAGCACCATTTTAGGAGTTTTGCAAATAGTTTTTTAGTCGTCTCTTATTTCTTTAAAGACAAATTTTTATAAGTAAAGGAATAAAAAATTTCACGAATACGAATCGTGGTATGAAGAGTAAAAGTTTTACTTAACTCTTCTGTCAACTGCAATAACATTTATGTGAAGGGTTGGGCCAAGAGAGAGATGACACCCAGCGCCTGCCCAAGATATTTTTATTCATTCAGGTAGCTTTATTTTTTATTAAGTAACTTAATCCCCCCCCCAAAAAAAATTGCCACGTCGAATGACTTTACTTTTCTTCCGTTGCGTTGTTGGATTCGGTTGTTTTACCTCTGAGCGGCACTTTTTTGCACACCATGGGCTAAATGGCCAGGTCACATGGACCCCTCAGAGAAAGTTGGGGGAGGGGACCCACTGGAACAGCTGTTGGGAGACAGATGGTAGCCTCCCGTCAAGGCCATCCAGCGTGTTCTTTAACGTGCACAGGGTATGGCTCTCCCGCATACGGGGTCACGGCTTAAAGTCCCATCCGACGGACGGCGGCCTTTCCAAGCCCATCGGTGTCCCCTACTGACCGTGGGCAGGGCGGGGAATTTTGCGGAGATAAATCTCAAAGCTGACCCAGCTGGGACTCGAACCCGGGAACTACAGATTACGAGCCTGGCGCGCTACCGACTGAGCCACCCCCGCCCCCCTTCCGTTGCAATTCATTTTCTATTCTGCCACTTCAGGCAATCGCATAATTTTTGTCAACGACTTTTCTACTTATATTTTTCTGCCTCCCCATTTAAAATAAAATGCCAGCTAAATCATTAGTAACAGGTTTTCAAAATTTACATACTCATAAAATGATGTAAAGGCCTTAGCACTTTACATTCATGGCACTATCATTTTGAGCTGAAATTAGAGCAAGCCTATTTAATTAGTAGCATGACGCCCTTAAAATTTTGCTGCCCTAAGTGACCGCTTGGAATGCTTGTGCTGCCCTAATGACCGCCCACCAAAATCTTACTCATCATTGGCACAAATGCTGAAACCTTTTGGCTACAAATAACATTGCACAAAGTATGTACAGTCGCTCAAAAAAGTATCCAAACACTGGTTGATTAGAGATTTCAGAAAAAATATCTGGCAACGATTTTTTTAGAAATTAGTGATCTGGCAACCTTCGTGTCACGTAATTACAGAATTCAGGAAAAATATCTGGAGCGTGTACAGCAACTGTACACGCTCCAGTTACCGTTCACAGCAAACTGGAGCGTGTGCAGTTACTGCACACGCTCCAGTTTGCTGTGAACGGTAACTACACACGCTCAAGATTTCCGTGATTGAGCCCACACGATCTAGTATCAAAATAATATGACCACCTACAGTCGCTCAAAAAAGTATCCGAACACTATGGTTGATTACAGAATTCAGAAAAAAATATCTGGCAACGATTTTTTTAGAAATTAGTGATCTGGCAACCTTCGTGTCACGTGATTACAGAATTCAGGAATTCACAGCACATTGGATCGTGTGGGCTCACTCACGGAAATATTGAGCGTGTGCTGTGAACTGGAGCGTGGGTACAGTTGCTGTACACGCTCCAGATATTTTTCCTGAATTCTGTAATCAACCATAGTGTTCGGATACTTTTTTGAGCGACTGTACGTGGTGGTACAGTGGGATGTCAGGAGAGATGACTCAGTGGAATGTGAGGATAGATGATTCAGTGGGATGTAAGGATAGATGACTCATTGAGATGGAAGAAAAGATGATTCAGTGGGATGTAAGGAGAGATGACTCAGTGGGTTGTGAGGATAGATGATTCAGTGGGATGTAAGGAGAGATGACTCAGTGGGTTGTGAGGATAGATGATTCAGTGGGATGTAAGGAGAGATGACTCATTGAGATGGAAGAAAAGATGACTCAGTGGGATGTAAGGAAAGGTGACTCAGTGGGTTGTGAGGATAGATGATTCAGTGGGATGTAAGGAGAGATGACTCATTGAGATGGAAGAAAAGATGACTCAGTGGGATGAAAGGAGAGATAACCTGGACCATATAATATTTTACGATCTGAGAGACCATTCCTTGGGTAAATCCTCAATCACTCGATAGTACAGCACTAAGAACTTACTCTTGCAACACAGAGTGAAAAAGGTTAAAAAATTCGCATTTGTAAAGAACAATCCCAGCAAGAATGCAAGAGAGACAGCCGTGAACTGAAAACAAAAAAAATGCAATAAAACAGAAGTTTCTATCTCAGTCTTCGCCTTCATCTGATCAGAATATTGAATCTTTGCATTTTTTGCTTTTGTTATTATTATCAGTGAGCTCAAAAACGGTTCCTAGATTGTTCTCGTGGAGTTCGCAAGAATTAGCATAAGACTTTGCGCAAACTTGTCGTCTTCAGAACTGAAACATCGTTTGCAGCGAAAACGCCTCTCGTTTCGCATAATTCCATGCGCTAACAAGAGCAGACTGCGAGAAATGCAAATGTGCTTATTAAATCAAATACGTAAACTGTTGTTTTTAGTACTCTAAAAGTTTTCCTTCAACGCATGCGCTAAATTAAATCAATTTGATCTGTTTTTTCAAGCATTTCTCAGCTAAGAAGAACTTGGAGCACGACAGAATGGAATCTCTTTTAGAAAGAGAAAAGGCTTAGCTCAATAAATGCTAAAGCAGCTACGCGTCTGCTCTAAGAGAAAAAATAAAATGAGAATTGTACTGAGCTGCAGCTTTCGAGCAACGCAGACTGTAAATCTCCATTCGAAGAATTTAAAATCGGAGGAAGAGGATGATAAATGAGGCAAAGGATAACGTGATGAAATATTGGGAACGGAAGAGAATCCCTTTGCAATTATTCTCTTGCACTAGTCTCATTATTTCGGCTGCTAGAAAAGGAACAACAGAGGCCCAGAGCAATTTTAGAGTCCGTCCTTTATCTGCTCCCAGAGTAATTAAATTTCGAAGTTAAGTTTAGGAGAGCTCTGACGAAATGGATCAAAATGGATCTGTTTCTGTATTCTCGTTCTGGATGTTATCTTACATCTGAAAATGAAAATCCTTAATTAACTGCTCTGAAAAGAAATTCAGTTCTCCCTCACAGCAAAATAGAAAAAAATGCAGGATGTAAAAAAAAATGCCTCTGGAAAGAAAATTAATTTTTAATACATATATCTGAAGTACCAGACAAACACTGTAGAAAAGAAGTTTTAAAAATCTGTTTCATATAAATGTTTTAAATCATTCTCATTCATATTGCTAAATAAATTAAACATTTAAATTTTTTGAAGCTTTGAGATAATTTTAAGTAACGAGTTTAATAGAGCATTTTTTGCACTTCCTGTTTAGGAAGGAAAAGCAAGCTTAATGGAAATGTTTTTTCTTGCATTTGTCTTGTTATCTTTTAATTTTGTGGTAAAGGTAAATGTCTTTGCAAAGCGAACCATTTAATCGAAATAAATGCAGAAAAGAAAGCAAGTGAAGTGGGCTTTTTTTCGCTCTGCCAATTAAGATGAATGCTTTCTTTCCTCCACTGTTAAACTGAAAACATCCCTAAAATGCCACATCGAAGTTAAGCTTTCAAAATTCAAAGTGGGACTTCATTTTTTGTGCTGCAAAGACGAAAAACAAGCGGAAGAAAGAAAAGAATTCGATACGAGTGGAATCGTTTCAGTTAATGATAATTAATTTGGGTTGGTTTGTTTTACCTCTGAGCGGCACTTTTTTACACACCATGGGCTAAATGGCCAGGTCACATGGACCCCGAAGGCTCAGAGAAGGTTGGGGAAGGGGACCCACTGGAACAGCTGTTGGGAGACAGATGGTAGCCTCCCGTCAAGGCCATCCAGCGTGTTCTTTGACGTGCACAGGGTATGGCTCTCCCGCACACGGGGCCACGGCTTAACGTCCCATCCGACGCACAGCGGCCTTTCCAAGCCCATCGGTGTCCCCTACTGACCGTGGGCAGGGCGGGAATTTTGCGGAGATAAATCTCAACGCTGACCCAGCTGGGACTCGAACCTGGGAACTACAGATTACGAGCCTGGCGTGCTACCGACTGAGCCACCCCCGCCCCCATGTTATTGGAATCCGCGCTATAAGAAACTTAGATTGAATGTAAGAAATGATTGAGTTATGTTGTTTTACCTCTGAGCGGCACTTTTTAGCATACCATGGTCTAAATGGCCAGGTCACAAGGACCCCGAAGGCTCAGAGAAGGTTCGGGGAGTGGACCCACTGGAACAGCTGTTGGGAGACAGATGGTAGCCTCACATCAAGCCATCCAGAGTGTTCTTTGACGTGCACAGGGTATGGCTCTCCCGCAGTCGGGGCCACGGCTTAACGTCCCATCCGACGGACGGCGGCCTTTCCAAGCCCATCGGTGTCCCCTACTGACCGTGAGGATGATAAATGAGGCAAAGGATAATGTGATGAAATATTGGGAACAGAAGAGAATCCCTTTGCAATTATTCTCTTGCACTAGTCTCATTATTTCGGCTGCTAGAAAAGGAACAACAGAGGCCCAGAGCAATTTTAGAGTCCGTCCTTTATCTGCTCCCAGAGTAATTAAATTTCGAAGTTAAGTTTAGGAGAGCTCTGACGAAATGGATCAAAATGGATCTGTTTCTGTATTCTCGTTCTGGATGTTACCTTACATCTGAAAATAAAAATCCTTAATTAACTGCTTTGAAAAGAAATTCAGTTCTCCCTCACAGCAAAATAGAAAAAAATGCAGGATGTAAAAAAAAATGCCTCTGGAAAGAAAATTAATTTTTAATACATATATCTGAAGTACCAGACAAACACTGTAGAAAAGAAGTTTTAAAAATCTGTTTCATATAAATGTTTTAAATCATTCTCATTCATATTGCTAAATAAATTAAACATTTAAATTTTTTGAAGCTTTGAGATAATTTTAAGTAACGAGTTTAATAGAGCATTTTTTGCACTTCCTGTTTAGGAAGGAAAAGCAAGCTTAATGGAAATGTTTTTTCTTGCATTTGTCTTGTTATCTTTTAATTTTGTGGTAAAGGTAAATGTCTTTGCAAAGCGAACCATTTAATCGAAATTAATGCAGAAAAGAAAGCAAGTGAAGTGGGCTTTTTTTCGCTCTGCCAATTAAGATGAATGCTTTCTTTCTTCCACTGTAAAATTCCCCGCCCTGCCCACGGTCAGTAGGGGATACCGATGGGCTTGGAAAGGCCGCCGTCCGTCGGATGGGACGTTAAGCCGTGGCCCCGTGTGCGGGAGAGCAATACCCTGTGCACGTTAAAGAACACGCTGGATGGCCTTGACGGGAGGCTACCATCTGTCTCCCAACAGCTGTTCCAGTGGGTACCCTCCCCCAACCTTCTCTGAGCCTTCGGGGTCCAAGTGACCTGGCCATTTAGCCCATGGTGTGCAAAATAGTGCCCCTCAGAGATAAAACAACCCAACCCAAATTCCTCCACTGTTAAACTGAAAACATCCCTGAAATGCCACATCGAAATTAAGATTTCAAAATTCAAAGTGTGACTTCATTTTTTGTGTTGCAAAGACGAAAAACAAGCGGAAGAAAGAAAAGAATTCGATGCAAGTGGAATCGTTTCAGTTAATGATAATTAATGTTTGGAAACTTGGCTATTCATTCCTAATTCTTAAAACGAAATAGATTTGATTTTATTTGATTTATTTTTTCATGGTTTTCGGATGAAGAGAAAAGGATATATTTTCCTGGGTCTAAAATTGAAAGTGAATATGTTTTGCTATGCATCTGTTGAAGATTCATTCTATTCAATATACGGTTGAAGAAAATCATCATTGATGGAAGGGAAGCGATCAATCGTTATCTTCTCTCTGATGAGGAATTCCAATTAGGGACTTGATGACGCCTCTGATCAGGATTATCCACCAGCTGATATAAAGTATCCTGTGCGTCTGTTCACTTGGAGCTGGCAACCCATAAATAGAACTAAACAATTGATGTATACTAAACAATTGATCCAGGGTTCTTCCTGTGTTTATTCTCTCGTGAATAACACTGTATTCAGGTGCTTTCTTTTTTTGGCCAAAATAACATGGTTGTGGCAAATCAGGGAATTTATCATTCACAAGTACTATGTGCAATGCATTTTGATGTTCCTAAAAGTTTCATATTTAAGCATCAATTTTCAGTCGAAAGCTCCAAAAGCAATTTATATGTGCGAATATTCTAATCAAGTTTGTTATATATTATTATGGACTGTCTTTAAGCGCAACTGCTGTTACTACGTGAATGTGGGGGGGGGGGGGGGGGGGCTCAGTCGGTAACGCGCCAGGCTCGTAATCTGTAGTTCCCAGGTTCGAGTCCCAGCTGGGTCAGCGTTGAGATTTATCTCCGCAAAACTCCCCGCCCTTCCCACGGTCAGTAGGGGACACCGATGGACTTGGAAAGGCCGCCGTCGGTCGGATGGGATGTTACGCCGTGGCCCTGTGTGCGGGAGAGCCATACCCTGTGCACGTTAAAGAACACGCTGGATGGCCTTGACGGGAGGCTACCATCTGTCTCCCAACAGCTGTTCCAGTGGGTCCCCTCCCCCAACCTTCTCTGAGCCTTCGGGGTCCATGTGACCTGGCCATTTAGCCCATGGTGTGCAAAAAAGTGCCGCTCAGAGGTAAAACAAACCAACCCAAATTAATTATCGTTAACTGAAACGATTCCACTCGTATCGAATTCTTTTCTTTCTTCCGCTTGTTTTTCGTCTTTGCAGCACAAAAAATGAAGTCCCACTTTGAATTTTGAAAGCTTAACTTCGATGTGGCATTTTAGGGATGTTTTCAGTTTAACAGTGGAGGAAAGAAAGCATTCATCTTAATTGGCAGAGCGAAAAAAAGCCCACTTCACTTGCTTTCTTTTCTGCATTTATTTCGATTAAATGGTTCGCTTTGCAAAGACATTTACCTTTACCACAAAATTAAAAGATAACAAGACAAATGCAAGAAAAAACATTTCCATTAAGCTTGCTTTTCCTTCCTAAACAGGAAGTGCAAAAAATGCTCTATTAAACTCGTTACTTAAAATTATCTCAAAGCTTCAAAAAATTTAAATGTTTAATTTATTTAGCAATATGAATGAGAATGATTTAAAACATTTATATGAAACAGATTTTTAAAACTTCTTTTCTACAGTGTTTGTCTGGTACTTCAGATATATGTATTAAAAATTAATTTTCTTTCCAGAGGCATTTTTTTTTACATCCTGCATTTTTTTCTATTTTGCTGTGAGGGAGAACTGAATTTCTTTTCAGAGCAGTTAATTAAGGATTTTCATTTTCAGATGTAAGATAACATCCAGAACGAGAATACAGAAACAGATCCATTTTGATCCATTTCGTCAGAGCTCTCCTAAACTTAACTTCGAAATTTAATTACTCTGGGAGCAGATAAAGGACGGACTCTAAAATTGCTCTGGGCCTCTGTTGTTCCTTTTCTAGCAGCCGAAATAATGAGACTAGTGCAAGAGAATAATTGCAAAGGGATTCTCTTCCGTTCCCAATATTTCATCACGTTATCCTTTGCCTCATTTATCATCCTCTTCCTCCGATTTTAAATTCTTCGAATGGAGATTTACAGTCTGCGTTGCTCGAAAGCTGCAGCTCAGTACAATTCTCATTTTATTTTTTCTCTTAGAGCAGACGCGTAGCTGCTTTAGCATTTATTGAGCTAAGCCTTTTCTCTTTCTAAAAGAGATTCCATTCTGTCGTGCTCCAAGTTCTTCTTAGCTGAGAAATGCTTGAAAAAACAGATCAAATTGATTTAATTTAGCGCATGCGTTGAAGGAAAACTTTTAGAGTACTAAAAACAACAGTTTACGTATTTGATTTAATAAGCACATTTGCATTTCTCGCAGTCTGCTCTTGTTAGCGCATGGAATTATGCGAAACGAGAGGCGTTTTCGCTGCAAACGATGTTTCAGTTCTGAAGACGACAAGTTTGCGCAAAGTCTTATGCTAATTCTTGCGAACTCCACGAGAACAATCTAGGAACCGTTTTTGAGCTCACTGATAATAATAACAAAAGCAAAAAATGCAAAGATTCAATATTCTGATCAGATGAAGGCGAAGACTGAGATAGAAACTTCTGTTTTATTGCATTTTTTTTGTTTTCAGTTCACGGCTGTCTCTCTTGCATTCTTGCTGGGATTGTTCTTTACAAATGCGAATTTTTTAACCTTTTTCACTCTGTGTTGCAAGAGTAAGTTCTTAGTGCTGTACTATCGAGTGATTGAGGATTTACCCAAGGAATGGTCTCTCAGATCGTAAAATATTATATGGTCCAGGTTATCTCTCCTTTCATCCCACTGAGTCATCTTTTCTTCCATCTCAATGAGTCATCTCTCCTTACATCCCACTGAATCATCTATCCTCACAACCCACTGAGTCATCTCTCCTTACATCCCACTGAGTCATCTTTTCTTCCATCTCAATGAGTCATCTCTCCTTACATCCCACTGAATCATCTATCCTCACAACCCACTGAGTCATCTCTCCTTACAGGCCACTGAATCATCTATCCTCACAACCCACTGAGTCATCTCTCCTTATATCCCACTGAATCATCTTTTCTTTCATCTCAATGAGTCATCTCTCCTTACATCCCACTGAATCATCTTTTCTTTTATCTCAATGAGTCATCTCTCCTTACATCCCACTGAATCATCTATCCTCACAACCCACTGAGTCATCTCTCCTTACATCCCATTGAATCATCTTTTCTTTCATCTCAATGAGTCATCTCTCCTTACATCCCACTGAATCATCTATCCTCACAACCCACTGAGCCATCTCTCCTTATATCCCACTGAATCATCTTTTCTTCCATCTCAATGAGTCATCTCTCCTTACATCCCACTGAGTCATCTTTTCTTCCATCTCAATGAGTCATCTCTCCTTACATCCCACTGAATCATCTATCCTCACAACCCACTGAGTCATCTCTCCTTACATCCCACTGAATCATCTTTTCTTTCATCTCAATGAGTCATCTCTCCTTACATCCCACTGAATCATCTTTTCTTCCATCTCAATGAGTCATCTCTCCTTACATCCCACTGAATCATCTATCCTCACAACCCACTGAGTCATCTCTCCTTATATCCCACTGAATCATCTTTTCTTTCATCTCAATGAGTCATCTCTCCTTACATCCCACTGAATCATCTTTTCTTCCATCTCAATGAGTCATCTCTCCTTACATCCCACTGAATCATCTTTTCTTTCATCTCAATGAGTCATCTCTCCTTACATCCCACTGAATCATCTTTTCTTTCATCTCAATGAGTCATCTCTCCTTACATCCCACTGAATCATCTTTTCTTTCATCTCAATGAGTCATCTCTCCTTACATCCCACTGAATCATATTTTCTTCCATCTCAATGAGTAATCTCTCCTTACATCCCACTGAATCATCTATCCTCACATCCCACTGAGTCATCTCTCCTTACATCCCAAAGAATCATCTTTTCTTTCATCTCAATGAGTCATCTCTCCTTACATCCCACTGAATCATCTTTTCTTTCATCTCAATGAGTCATCTCTCCTTACATCCCACTGAATCATCTTTTCTTCCATCTCAATGAGTCATCTCTCCTTACATCCCACTGAATCATCTATCCTCACATCTCACTGAGTCATCTCACCTGACATCCCACTGTACCACCACGTACAGTCGCTCAAAAAAGTATCCGAACACTATGGTTGATTACAGAATTCAGGAAAAATATCTGGAGCGTGTACAGCAACTGTAGACGCTCCAGTTACCGTTCACAGCACACGCTCAATATTTCCGTGAGTGAGCCCACACGATCCAATGTGCTGTGAATTCCTGAATTCTGTAATCACGTGACACGAAGGTTGCCAGATCACTAATGTCTAAAAAAATCGTTGCCAGATATTTTTTTCTGAATTCTGTAATCAACCATAGTGTTCGGATACTTTTTTGAGCGACTGTAGGTGGTCATATTATTTTGATACTAGATCGTGTGGGCTCAATCACGGAAATCTTGAGCGTGTGCAGTTACCGTTCACAGCAAACTGGAGCGTGTGCAGTAACTGCACACGCTCCAGTTTGCTGTGAACGGTAACTGGAGCGTGTACAGTTGCTGTACACGCTCCAGATATTTTTCCTGAATTCTGTAATTACGTGACACGAAGGTTGCCAGATCACTAATTTCTAAAAAAATCGTTGCCAGATATTTTTTCTGAAATCTCTAATCAACCAGTGTTTGGATACTTTTTTGAGCGACTGTACATACTTTGTGCAATGTTATTTGTAGCCAAAAGGTTTCAGCATTTGTGCCAATGATGAGTAAGATTTTGGTGGGCGGTCATTAGGACAGCACAAGCATTCCAAGCGGTCACTTAGGGCAGCAAAATTTTAAGGGCGTCATGCTACTAATTAAATAGGCTTGCTCTAATTTCAGCTCAAAATGATAGTGCCATGAATGTAAAGTGCTAAGGCCTTTACATCATTTTATGAGTATGTAAATTTTGAAAACCTGTTACTAATGATTTAGCTGGCATTTTATTTTAAATGGGGAGGCAGAAAAATATAAGTAGAAAAGTCGTTGACAAAAATTATGCGATTGCCTGAAGTGGCAGAATAGAAAATGAATTGCAACGGAGGGGGGGCGGGGGTGGCTTAGTCGGTAGCGCGCCATTCTGGTAATCTGTAGTTCCCGGGTTCGAGTCCCAGCTGGGTCAGCGTTGAGATTTATCTCCGCAAAATTCCCCGCCCTGCCCACGGTCAGTAGGGGACACCGATGGGCTTGGAAAGGCCGCCGTCCGTCGCATGGGACGTTAAGCCGTGGCCCCGTGTGCGGGAGAGCCATACCCTGTGCACGTTAAAGAACACGCTGGATGGCCTTGACGGGAGGCTACCATCTGTCTCCCAACAGCTGTTCCAGTGGGTCCCCTCCCCCAACCTTCTCTGAGCCTTCGGGGTCCATGTGACCTGGCCATTTAGCCCATGGTGTGCAAAAAAGTGCCGCTCAGAGGTAAAACAAACCAACCCAAATTAATTATCATTAACTGAAACGATTCCACTTGTATCGAATTCTTTTCTTTCTTCCGCTTGTTTTTCGTCTTTGCAGCACAAAAAATGAAGTCCCACTTTGAATTTTGAAAGCTTAACTTCGATGTGGCATTTTAGGGATGTTTTCAGTTCAACAGTGGAGGAAAGAAAGCATTCATCTTAATTGGCAGAGCGAAAAAAAGCCCACTATCTTGCTTTCTTTTCTGCATTTATTTCGATTAAATGGTTCGCTTTGCAAAGACATTTACCTTTACCACAAAATTAAAAGATAACAAGATAAATGCAAGAAAAAACATTTCCATTAAGCTTGCTTTTCCTTCCTAAACAGGAAGTGCAAAAAATGCTCTATTAAACTCGTTACTTAAAATTATCTCAAAGCTTCAAAAAATTTAAATGTTTAATTTATTTAGCAATATGAATGAGAATGATTTAAAACATTTATATGAAACAGATTTTTAAAACTTCTTTTCTACAGTGTTTGTCTGGTACTTCAGATATATGTATTAAAAATTAATTTTCTTTCCAGAGGCATTTTTTTTTACATCCTGCATTTTTTTCTATTTTGCTGTGAGGGAGAACTGAATTTCTTTTCAAAGCAGTTAATTAAGGATTTTTATTTTCAGATGTAAGATAAATCCAGAACGAGAATACAGAAACAGATCCATTTTGATCCATTTCGTCAGAGCTCTCCTAAACTTAACTTCGAAATTTAATTACTCTGGGAGCAGATAAAGGACGGACTCTAAAATTGCTCTGGGCCTCTGTTGTTCCTTTTCTAGCAGCCGAAATAATGAGACTAGTGCAAGAGAATAATTGCAAAGGGATTCTCTTCTGTTCCCAATATCTCATCACGTTATCCTTTGCCTCATTTATCATCCTCACGGTCAGTAGGGGACACCGATGGGCTTGGAAAGGCCGCCGTCCTTCGGATGGGACGTTAAGCCGTGGCCCCGACTGCGGGAGAGCCATACCCTGTGCACGTCAAAGAACACTCTGGATGGCTTGATGTGAGGCTACCATCTGTCTCCCAACAGCTGTTCCAGTGGGTCCACTCCCCGAACCTTCTCTGAGCCTTCGGGGTCCTTGTGACCTGGCCATTTAGACCATGGTATGCTAAAAAGTGCCGCTCAGAGGTAAAACAACATAACTCAATCATTTCTTACATTCAATCTAAGTTTCTTATAGCGCGGATTCCAATAACATGGGGGCGGGGGTGGCTCAGTCGGTAGCGCGCCAGGCTCGTAATCTGTAGTTCCCAGGTTCGAGTCCCAGCTGGGTCAGCGTTGAGATTTATCTCCGCAAAATTTCCCGTCCTGCCCACGGTCAGTAGGGGACACCGATGGGCTTGGAAAGGCCGCTGTGCATCGGATGGGACGTTAAGCCGTGGCCCCGTGTGCGGGAGAGCCATACCCTGTGCACGTTAAAGAACACGCTGGATGGCCTTGACGGGAGGCTACCATCTGTCTCCCAACAGCTGTTCCAGTGGGTCCCCTCCCCCAACCTTCTTTGAGCCTTCGGGGTCCATGTGACCTGGCCATTTAGCCCATGGTGTGCAAAAAAGTGCCGCTCAGAGGTAAAACAACCCAACCCAATTACATGTTGTTTTGCCAGGACAGCATCTGCGCGGTACAGGAAAGATTTCCTCCGGTGTAAACAAAGTGCTCGTCCATTCTCTTCTGCTTTTCGAACATTGGCAAAGCTTGCTTTTCGCGAGGCAGAAGGAAAATCTTTCTTTCGGCATCGATGACTTCTTGTGTTGCCATTTGCCATTCTCTGATGTTCGAGACTGCCCTACATGAGTTGTCATTATGCCCAAGAGCACTTCCCTCGCAGAGGCAGCTATTTTCGTCTGATCGCGATCTTCTGCAGCAGATTCTCCTTTCAGCAACGTTAATCGAAAGAACACTTTGAAGGCTTCGTCCCGGAATCGGCTCAACAAAAGAAGATTGCAGATGGCTCATGAGCTTGTAACAATGCTTCGAAATAATCAAAACTTCTGTCTTTTTCATTAGGAAATCGACAATGGGAAATATTAAGAGAAAAGCATTGTCGTTGTCTCACTCTGTTCACATTTTTCATCAATTTTAATGAAAATGTTTTATTAGAGCCATAGCTTATTAAAATTTTGTATCATCCTAATCAGTGGTCATTTTTTTTAGGGAAAAAAAGGTGCAGGAGGGAAAAAAGGTGCAAGAGGGAAAAAAGGTTAGGGTCAAAAATTCGAACGATATTGTTGTGAGAGGTCGGGCGAAAAGGGCCCCAGCACACGAAGAAAGGTCAAACGTATATTTTAATATAATTTTATTTACTGGAAAGTTAGAACAAATGTGCCAATGAATGTTAAAAGAAGTTATCGAAATCTTCTTCAGAAAAAATTTGTGGCAAATTCTAAATCTGAGTAATCCTTTCAGATTTTCAATATCTCGATTTCGTTCGTTACTTTCGGGGTCGACACTCTGCAATTGTGGCCCAGTCGAAAATGGGGCAGGGCGAAATTTCATCGATTATGTATAACGGAATTGTAACTAACAAAATTTCAAATAAAAGGAAATAATTAAATTTTATTTTCATACGGATGAGAAAAGGTAGCGATGCGGCATATGCCTACGTACAGTCGCTCAAAAAAGTATCTGAAAGATATGGTTGATTACAGAATTGAGAAAAAATATCTGGCAACGATTTTTTTTAGAAATTAGTGATCTGGCAACCTTCGTGTCACGTGATTACAGAATTCAGGAAAAATATCTGGAGCGTGTACAGCAACTGTACACGCTCCAGTTACCGTTCACAGCAAATTGGAGCGTGTGCAGTTACTGCACACGCTCCAGTTTGCTGTGAACGGTAACTGCACACGCTCAATATTTCTGTGAGTGAGCAAACTGGAGCGCTCAATATTTCCGCGAGTGAGCAAACTGGAGCGCTCAATATTTCCGTGAGTGAGCAAACTGGAGCGTGTGCAGTTACTGCACACGCTCCAGTTTGCTGTGAACAGTAACTGGAGCGTGTACAGTTGCTGTACACGCTCCAAATATTTTTCCTGAATTCTGTAATCACGTGACACGAAGGTTGCCAGATCACTAATTTAAAAAAAAATCGTTGCCAGATATTTTTTTCTGAATTCTGTAATCAACCATAGTGTTCGGATACTTTTTTGAGCGACTGTACCACAACAAAACAAGTCCTCATCCTAAATAATCTTATGACTCATTTATTGATACAACAAAAAATATTGCGTGGTATATAGTCGTATCAGAATCATACATATACTATGGTAAGTGGTCATATTATTTTGATACGACTGTGTATAGTCAGGTAGGACCTCCGCAACTCATGGCTGCATGAAGATTTTGTATGCATGCATGTACAGTCGCTCAAAGAAATATCCGAACACTATGTTCGATTACAGAATTCTGAAAAAATATTTGGCAACTTTTTTTAGAAATTAGTGATCTGGCAACCTTTTCTGTCACGTGACACGAAGGTTGTCAGATCACTAATTTCTAAAAAAAAATCGTTGCCAGATATTTTTTCTGAATTCTGTAATCAACTATACTGTTCGGATATTTCTTTGAGCGACTGTATGTATATATATATGTATAAAAATGCTTGTAATGCGTACAGTATATATTAATACGTTTTCCACCTTCTTATCGGTTATTAGCATCCTGAAAGGAAGGGGGGCATGGCTCCATTATTCCTTTCCCTCCAAAATCTGGCCTTGACCTCTCGTATTTCTGAAAACTTTAAGAGTCTTGACACTTTACAGATATGGCGTAGACGAAATATGGCTTGCTCAAAGAAGTTAGTTTGTGTTACTGCCCAGTTGGTCGTTAAAAAATTATTGATAAGCGAACCATTGTTAAACCAAACAGAAAAATATTTATTATTTTAAAATTTAAACAAACAATAACAATACAAATAGCATTTTATGTTGATATAGCAATCTAAGCGTAAGAGAAAGTTCGTGCAAGGATTCTTTACCTGGAGTTTTGGGGCGGGGGTGGCTCAATCGGTAGCGCGCCAGGCTCGTAATGTGTAGTTCGCAGGTTCGAGTCCCAACTGGGTCAGCGTTGAGATTTATCTCCGCAAAATTCCCCGCCCTGCCCACGGTCAGTAGGAGACACCAATGGGCTTGTAAAAACCACCGTCCGTCGGATGGGACGTTAAGCCGTGGCCCCGTGTGCGGGAGAGCCATACCCTGTGCACGTCAAAGAACACTCTGGATGGCCTTGATGTGAGGCTACCATCTGTCTCCCAACAGCTGTTCCAGTGGGCCCACTCCCCCAACCTTCTCTGAGCTTTCGGGGTCCTTGTGACCTGGTCATTTAGCCCATGGTGTGCAAAAAAAGTGCCGCTCAGAGGTAAAACAACCCAACCAACCCAACTCTGGTTGAGGGAGATTCGAGTTCCTCCTTTCATGAATCGGACAGATCTTCGTCAGTGGGCAGCTGAAGTTGCAAGTGATGTCGAGATGGATTAGGAGGAGCCAAAAAATCTCTCGAATCTTTTCTCCGTCGTCTAAGGGGAAAAGTTTCAAACGTGATCAGTGGCAGCATAGTTTCGGAATTCAGTAAAACTACGAAAGTGGCAGAAGGAAGACGTGCCCTAAAGAACCGTTAATAACAGCTTCGTAAAGTAAGCCAATGTTATTCGTTGCTAAGAGACGAGGGACGACATCGACTTCACGTTGTCCATTCCTCGCGGGTTGCGAACAGAATCCTCTATTTAGCACACGAGCCGCATCAAAGAATTCTAGGTTCTCCGACTTTGTCATAGCGAGATTTTCTCCACTTCTCCGAGCTTTCACCTCATTGAGGAAAAGATAAAAGAATGGTCTTCAGGCCATCAATGATTCATGATCCTATGTGCAAAACAATCAGCATCTATACACACCAGCCACTGAATTAGAAACCTTTATGCAGATGTACAGTCGCTCAAGAAACTATCCGAACGCTATGGTATCACGTGACACGAAGGTTGCCAGATCACTAATTTCTAAAAAAATCGTTGCCAGATATTTTTTTTCTCAATTCTGTAATTAACCATGGTGTTCGGATACTTTTTTGAGCGACTGTAGGTGGTCATATTATTTTGATACTAGATCGTGTGGGCTCACTCACGGAAATCTTGAGCGTATGCAGTTACCGTTCACAGCAAACTGGAGCGTGTGCAGTAACTGCACACGCTCCAGTTTGCTGTGAACGGTAACTGGAGCGTGCACAGTTGCTGTACACGCTCCAGACATTTTTCCTGAATTCTGTAATCACGTGACACGAAGGTTGCCAGATCACTAATTTCTAAAAAAAAGCCGTTGCCAGATATATTTTCTGAATTCTGTAATCAACCATAGCGCTCGGATACTTTTTTGAACGACTGTACGTAAACGTCACTTGCACAGCGTATATGCAAAATAGGTGGTCATGTGCATCACCACGTGATCTAGGTAACTATTTAAGACTGTTGCTCGCCAGTAGTGTTGATCCCAATGGGAACAACAAAGGATCTTTCGGGGTTCGATAAAGGGCTTATTGTGGGTGCCCGTCTGGCTGGAGCGACGATTTTAAAAACAGCAGAGATGACTGGTTTCCTAAAAGGTGAGATATCTTGGGTTTTTAGTCAGTGGAAGACTAACCCACGCGCCATCGTCTAAGAGGCGTAAGTGTGGCGCGACGACAATCTGTCAGGAACAAGATCGCCGTCTGAAAGCCTGAGAAGCCTGAGAAGGCTTGTACGGAGAAACAGGACTTCTGTGTGCAGCTTTGGGTTGGGTTGTTTTACCTCTGAGCGGCACTTTTTTGCACACCATGGGTTAAATGGCCAGGTCACATGGACCCCGAAGGCTCAGAGAAGGTTGGGGGAGGGGACCCACTGGAACAGCTGTTGGGAGACAGATGGTAGCCTCCCGTCAAGGCCATCCAGCGTGTTCGTTAACGTGCACAGGGTATGGCTCTCCCGCACACGGGGCCACGGCTTAACGTCCCATCCGACGGACGGCGGCCTTTCCAAGCCCATCGGTGTCCCCTACTGACCGTGGGCAGGGCGATGAATTTTGCGGAGATAAATCTCAACGCTGACCCAGCTGGGACTCGAAAATGGGAAGTACAGATTACGAGCTTGGCGCGCTACCGACTGAGCTACCCCCGCCCCCACTCTGTGTGCAGCAATTGACGGAAGCATTTAATGAAAGCTGTTCCGGACCCATATCTCAGCGCAGTGAATTGAAGAGAATCGGTATTAGCAGTCGCATGCCTATACGGAAACCACTGATTTCTGCGAAGAACCGGAAAGTTCGTCTACAGTGGTGTCAGGAACACCATGACTGGACATGGGAAGACCGGGAAAAAAGTCATGTGGTTCTACGAGTCGCGATACACCTCGTTCTGCTTCGACGGTAGGCAGAGAGTTTGGCGGGAGCCCCATGAAGCAATGGACCCAGCTTGCCTTATAAGCACAACTCAAGGTTCTGGAGGCGGTGTCATGGTGTGCGGCACGTTCTGTTGGTACGGAATGGGTCCCCTGATATTACTGGAAGGTCGGATGTCCTCCAAGGATTATCTGAACATTGTTGCCGATCAAGTCCATCCTGCAATGTTGACTTTTTATCCATCAAATGACGGCTGTTTCATGGACGACAATGCTACTGTTCATCGCCAAGATGTGTTCAGCAATGGTTCAGAGAGCATGACAGCGACTTCCACCATCTTCCCTGGCCACCACAAAGCCTGGATTGTGCAAGCACCCCCCCCCCCCATTGAGAATGTATGGGACATGTTATAAAAACAGATCCGAGAGCAAAGTCTTCTTCCGTCAAATATGAGCCAGTTAAAGGACTGTCTGGTGAACCCTTGGTGTGGTGGAGAACTGCTCCAACACCTGTGGAATCTATGCCAAACTGCATAGGTGCTATAATTCGGGCTGAAGTTGTTCTACGTTACAAAAAAGAATGGGATGTCCTTATTCAGGCTTTCCCAATAAAATTTTGTGCTAAATGCGAAACAAAAGAATATGAATCAAAATTAAACAAAAAAAATTGTTTTGTGTTTTGTTGTTATTTATTCATTTTTTTTTGTAAGTTTCTAATTTTTTATTTTTTTTATTTTTTCCAAAAAAAATTTTTTTTTGAGTAGGGTTCTCATACTATTTTTTTTCTTATTCCTCTTTTTTTTTATATTTTTTTTCTCCTTTTTATATTTTTTATATTTTTTTTTCTGTTTTATGTATATATATTTCATTATTTACTTTGTTTTTTTTTTATTTTATCCTCCAAAGTTTCATTTTTACATATTAAATTCTGTTCCATAATGGGGTAGATAAAATAAACTGAAGAATAAGTTTATAAATTAAAATTTTTGTATCATATTTCGGGTGGGTTAATAAGTTTTGGATATTTACATCCTCAATTCCAATTTTATTTAATGCCAAAAATAAGGTTTCTCTTTGCTTAGAGAATAATCTGCAATTTAGTAAAATATGAATAGAATTTTCCGGTAAATTACAATTTAAACAATTTGGAGAAGGAGGTCCAACCCGGTATTGAATAAAGGTTTCTAATTCAGTGGCTGGTGTGTATATGAACCTATAAAAATATAAAAAAAATCTATGATATATATACAGACACTCAGTACATCATTAATGTTTATTAACAGTAATGTGCTGGGTTTTACTAGCTCGGTGAGTGTAATCAGCAACTTTAGAGATTCTAAAGCTCGCAATAAAAAATGAGAGCGTTCCTCTAGAAATACGACTGAACTCTCTTCCTTTTGAATAAGCGGCTCTTCGAGGGGATGAAACGATAATGAAGTGAAAAGTCCTCCT
Organism: Ryuthela nishihirai; assembly: GCA_038380435.1. Taxonomy (NCBI): domain Eukaryota; kingdom Metazoa; phylum Arthropoda; class Arachnida; order Araneae; family Heptathelidae; genus Ryuthela; species Ryuthela nishihirai. The sequence goes on from JAWZYU010000003.1 coordinate 25,924,356, forward strand.
CCGCGTGTGAGATTCTCCTATGAGCTCTTTCGTCAATACAGTAGCGCACAGAAAGCTCCGCATCACCAGACGAAGTTACTAAAAACCTCTACGGGCATAGAACGTTCAGATTCCAATCTGTTTATCTAAAAATTATAACAACGTTGGGTTGTCAGATTATTTTACCTCTGTACTTCACTTTTCTGCACACGGTAGACTAAATGGCCAGGTCACAAGGATCCCAAAGACTCAGAACTGGGTAGCGAAGAGCGATTCACTAGTCAGCTGTTGTTAAAGGCAGACGGAAACCTTCCTTCAAAGTATCCGATGTGTTCTTCAGTGTGTACAGGTAGAGATCTCTTTTGCATGCTGGATAACGGCTTAACATCCCGTGAAGATGGATTTTGCAGAGGAAATGTTGCTGTTATCGTACACTTCACTGAATTATTGGCCTGTTGGGATGCAAAACTCCGGTTAATCGGATTAATTGAGAAATCAAGACGGTTTTCAAAAATTTGTGAGAAAAAATGTGTCTATTAAAAATCTGAAGGTAAAATGACGTTTTTTTTTTGGGGGGGGGGGGGGGGGCTGGGAGAGAAAAAATATACGATGGAAAGTTTCTAAACGATATTTTCGAATGTAAAAATTTGCTTTGGTCCATTGAAGATGAGTGAGCAGAAGATGAGAAATGTAAACGAACTTTAATAAATAAATAAATACCCCCTCAAGCAGCTGCTTGCCACAGAGGTCTGACAGGAGCCTGTCAGTTTATATGCCACAGTAGAAGGTCTATGAGGATTTAGAAAAAACAAATAAATTTAAATTTTTCGACAAAAAGTGAGGAAAAGAAAATTTTCGGTAAAAACGTGCTCGGGTTTTATATTGTTGTTTGCAACTTTCACTGAATATATATGTTTCGATTAAAAATGTAAACTAGTTTTGGGGGGGAAAAAAACAAGGAAAATTTCGTCAAAATCGTACGAAAAATGAAAAATGTTTCGGTACGAAAAACGTACGAAAAAGAAATGTGCAAAAAAAAAAACGTTTAAAGTTTGAAAATACAAAAAATACTGGGGTCTTCAATACACCCAGACAGCATTGAAGACACAGAAATTATCTTCAATGCTGTCTGGGTGCATTGAAAGAGCCTTTTCCTTTTTATTAAAGTCTCTCATTGCAAAGATTTCCTCTCTTTGAAATCTAAGCTGAAATATTATTTCAAAATATCTGTTGCGTTCATCATCAATAGGGACGAGGATTGATTCAGTCAGTAACGTGCTTGGCTCATAACCTGTTTCCAGGTTACGTTCATCATTGTGCGGCTTTCTTTGAGATTTTCTCTTCTACCCCCCCCCCCACCCCCCAGTTTGCCCACTGGGAGAAAGGGAGCACTGAGGGGCTTCTAAAAGGCCGCCCACCTTCGGATGGGACGTTAAGCCTGGGATCGATGCAGGAGAGTCAATAGTAGTGACGCTGGGTTGGGTTGGGTTGTTTTACCTCTGAGCGGCACTTTTTTGCACACCATGGGCTAAATGGCCAGGTCACATGGACTCCGAAGGCTCAGAGAAGGTTGGGGGAGGGGACCCTCTGGAACAGCTGTTGGGAGACAGATGGTAGCCTCCCGTCAAGGCCACCCAGCATGTTCTTTAACGTGCACAGGGTATGGCTCTCCCACACACTGGGACACGGCTTAACGTCCCATCCTACGGACGGCGGCCTTTCCAAGCCCATCGGTGTCCCCTACTGACCGTGGGCAGGACAGGGAATTTTGCGGAGTTAAATCTCAACGCTGTCCCAGCTGGGAATCCAACCAGGAAACTACAGATTACGAGCCTGGCGCGCTACCGACTGAGCCATCCCCGCCCCTCGGATGGGACGTTAAGCCTGGGATCGATGCAGAAGAGTCAATAATAGTGACGCAAAATTATCATTGTTACAAAAGTCAGGGTATTTCGTAATAGATATGGGAAGGGCATTTTGGTCCCTTAGTTTCCATTTGAGATGAATCCCTCTATGCGACCTGCTGAGACCGATTCGGTGGGCTAATCTCAAGAAACGAAAGATGGATCAGGATGTGAATTATTTCTGCTTCTGCATCACTATTCGGAACATTGCGAATAGGATCTTCCGTCAGACGTCTCGCTGTACGATATTCTTCTGAAGGCCACTCTATTACTGTGGATGCAACCCGCGGGTTCCATCGCTTCCTACAGAGACTCCGGTTTCGCCTCCTCCTCTCTTCCAGGGAACTATCTCGGATCGCGTGCTGTGAGGATCCCGTCGCTCGACACCAGATACGAGCACGACTCTGAGGGAAACGAAAAAATGCCCTGATTACCGCCAAGTAACGAGACCTTGCAGTGCAAAGCCTCGACGTCGACCGCAGCTAGAAGATGAAGGATAACACTTTGGACGCTCGGTGGGAGATTGCTCCCTAATGGATGGGCTTACGAAGGAAGAGGAGGACGAAACTGGAATGGGGTCACAGAGGGAGGGAGGAGCGAAAATTCGAGAGAAAGCATCTCCTGCACTCAAGAAATTCTCGTCGTTATGATTCGGAAGATGAGGAGAAAAAAGTCGGTTGTTAGGGATGGAGGTAGAAGGAAGTGAGAGGAGAAAGGGTTGTTAAGGAAACTTAAAGCTCTCAAGTTTATTCAGCTGATGGCTCGTCAAAGGAAAATAGGGAGAAAAATAGGAAGCTGACGGAGTGATTATAGAGAGGTAGAAGGGCATCGTCGGAGAATTCGATGTTGATGAGCGGATGGTCATTTCAGACATTTGCTTGGTTTACGAGAGGAGAGAAATTTTCCTATTTTTGTTCCATTTAATCCTTCTCCATTAGGTGCAAACGATCTATTAAACCTTCCGATTTCCTTCTCCGACAAACTGATTCAATTTAGTAATTAGGCAAGTGTGGAAAAACCCACCATGGCGCTTCTCGGACTCGAACTCGGGTCACCTGGTTACGTTTGGTGGTTTTATTTATTGCAATTAATAAGCGATAACAGTTGGATGGATTGAAGCATGAAATGAACAGAATAAAACAGTTGAATGGGCGTTTTTTTTTTCACATTTGCCTAACTACCCCAAATGAATGGCACTGTAGTGCCCTTCAGTTTAGAACTGTCTTACTGCAAACTATTAGGTTGGGTTGGGTTGTTTTACCTCTGAGCGGCACTTTTTTGCACACCAATGGGCTAAATGGCCAGGTCACATGGACCCCGAATGCTCAGAGAAGGTTGGGGGGAGGGAACCCACTGGAACAGCTGTTGGGAGACAGATGGTAGCCTCCCGTCAAGGCCATCCAGCGTGTTCTTTAACGTGCACAGGGTATGCCTCTCCCGCACACGGGGCCACGGCTTAACGTCCCATCCGACGGACGGCGGCCTTTCCAACCCATCGGTGTCCCCTACTGACCGTGGGCAGGGCGGGGAATTCAAACTATTAGGAGACCGTTACCAATTGATATTGCGCTGAATATTATTTTTCTTTCCCTTAGAGAGTTTGTCTTCCCCTTCAATGGATTATTTATCTCTAAACGATTGGGTTGTTTCGTCTCTGGTCGGCACTTTTTGTTTTGCACACAATGGGCTAAATGGCCAGGTCATAAGGATCCCAATGACTTAGGGAAGGTTGGCGGGAGGAGACCTACTGGACAGATGGTAGCCTCCCGTCAAATTCTTTAACGTGTACAGTCGCTCAAAAGAGTATCTGAACACTATGGTTGATTACAGAATTCAGGAAAAATATCTGGAGCGTGTACAGCAACTGTTATCGTTCCAGTTACCGTTCACAGCACACGCTCAATATTTCTGTGAGTGGGCCCACACGATCCAGGTTTTTGTGAGCTCACACGATTCAATGTGCTGTGAACATTAACCGCAACCGCTCCTGTTTACTGTGAACGATAACTGCACATGCTCCATATTCATTGCATTATATATTCATACGCATTATATATATATTGAAAAATATCCGAACACTATGGTTGATTACAGAATTCAGAAAAAATAACTGGCAACGATTTTTTTAGAAATTAGTGATCTAGCAACCTTCGTGTCACGTGACACACGAAGTCTGCCAGATCACTAATTTCTAAAAATCACTAATTCAGACAAATCAGATCACTAATTTCAGACAAATTCGGATATGTTTTTTGAGCGACTGTACCTTTATTAAATACAGCCAACTCTCAATCGATCGGGGACTGATCAACCGGTTTGTGGAGTAACAGCGACAAAAAAAAATAATAGACCCTGTATGAGTAAACTTTTGGCCCTTTTTTATGAAACAATTTTTTTGCGATATTTTGTGTTCATAAACTATTGAATTATTTTTACACTTTTGGATGACGCCTGAAGGCAGCAAAAATGTTCCTAAATATTGGATGTAATTTTAAATAAATTAGTTTACATTAAATTCATTTTGTACCACGTTTCGATTTAACCGTGATTTTGCGTTAACCGCGACCTCCTCCCCGCCATGAATTCGGTTACTCGAGTTGGGTTGTTTTACCTCTGAGCGGCACTTTTTTGCACACCATGGGCTAAATGGCCAGGTCACATGGACCCCGAAGGCTCAGAGAAGGTTGGGGGAGGGGACCGACTGGAACAGCTGTTGGGAGACAGATGGTAGCCTCCCGTCAAGGCCATCCAGCGTGTTCTTTAACGTGTACAGAGAGTATGGCTCTCCCGCACACGGAGCCACGGCTTAACGTCCCATCCGACGGACGGCGGCCTTTCCAAGCCCATCGGTGTCCCCTACTGACCGTGGGCAGAGCGGGAAATTTTGCGGAAATAAATCTCAACGCTGACCCAGCTGGGACTCGAACCTGGGAACTACAGATTTCGAGCCTGGCGCGCTACCGACTGAGCCACCCCCGCCCCGGGTTACTCGAGAGTTGATTGTAAAGAGGTAATCACAACCTAATGGGGGGGGGGGAACTGTGGATGACAGTGTTTCAAACGTCTTGCAAAACTTCCTTTAAATATGCACAAGTTTAATAAATTTTTGCCCTCTTTATCTTTATCTGCAGTCTTAAAGAGGTAGGGGGGGGGCATGTGTGCCTACCCTCCCCCTCTACATTCAGCTTTGAAGATCCAGCTCTGACTACATCTATTATTTTCAGAATGAAACACTTCTTGTTGCATTGCATCCAACATGAGCGGCAATGTGAGAAATCACGAAGTGGAGCTTTTTCTGAAACTCAGTGAAATGGAGTCACGGTTGTAAAACACGTCATGTAGCCATTCTTTCCACTGCAGAGATCGTGTGGCCCTGAGATCCCTTGAAGGCTTCTGATTGCAGATCCAACTGACACCTCAGGACTGACCACTCGCATCTCACTTACTACTCAATATACTCGTGTGTGTCACGTGCCAGATCGATCATTGGCAATTATTACCGCAATATGCGCGTGTGTCACGTTTCATGCGAATCGATCCAATGCTTCTCTATGTGGAGAATTTCAATTTCACAGAGTGGTCTTTTCAATGGGAAAATGTGTTTCCAATTGTGCCATTTTGTTTAGGGAAGCTTTCTCAGGAACAGTGGGAGTCGCCCTTACATGAGAGCACGAATTTAATCCACCATAGCTTAAGTTCATAAAAATACATATATTTCGCGTTTTTCTAAATTTATTGCAACATAACTCTCGGTGTCTGTTATAAATGTAGTCATATTTAAAAACAAATTGATAAATTAGTTGTAATAAATGAAAAGAAAAATGGCCGAAGCATGGTAATTCCTGTCTCAGCTATCCGATGTCGTCTTCGATTTACGAGGAAAATTTCGAACTTTTTGTTAAGTAAAGATGGCAGTTTGCATAGTTTTAAACTATTTAATTTTTTTCTTTTTCAGATTACAAAAATAATTGATCTATCTTCCCCTGCCATATCTTTTCGATATTCTAATACCGCAGAAAAGTTAAAAAAAACAAAGATTATATTTTGTCATAAATAAATATAACTACGCAGATACGAAACTAACGACTAGCAAGAGTCAAAGAACGTATAAGGAAAAGAAGTTCAGCTTTCACAAAGTGTAAGTGGCGACCTCAAGTGGTGTTTCGATTCGTGTCGTGCATTTGTTTAAGCTGGGAAGCAAACAATAAGGGGCAAAGGAATTATGCATCAAAAAATTTATATTTTAAAAAAGGAAAAATAATAACTGCACTTTGTATTTGAAAAAAATAATATCATGATTTTAATAAAGGTTTATTTTCTCCATTGGAATTATTTTTCGTTGAACCAACAATTATAAATTGAACGGATAGAGAAGATTTGAAATTAGCCTGAAGTTAATTTATAGAATAAATTATTACAATTATAAGCTTTCTTGGTTGCATAGAAACAGGAAACAGAACTGATATTAATATACTCTGCAAGGATATCAATGGGAAATTATTACATAGGAAAAGCGAAGAGAATGGAAGTTGACAGTAACATGTAATTACAAAAGCGTTCGTCCCCTGTATTGTTCGTTTCACCTTGACGCCAAATGCACGATACTCGATTTTACATTAATCTCTATGGAAGCTGAACTTCTTCTCCCTCTACATTCTTTGTCCTAACGACGGCAGGGAGAAGTATTCCGATCTTGTTCTGTCTCAGTCGAAAACGGAAGCAATTTAAGCTCTCGTTCAGTTGCCGTTGCAACTTTTTGAGGTTTTCGTAGGTAAGGATAAACTTCGAGGTTAAATTTTAAATATGTTCATTGTGAGAGATTAAAAGAATACGGAACAGTTCGTAGTATTAGTAATCGCACAATAATGTGATTATATCGAACGGATTCATTTCATATAGCGAACTTCCTCATAGTGGCATTAAGCCTAACGATGATGTGTTTCAGTTGCTGAAATAGCAAGAAACGAAATAGTTCTATCAATTAGTTTCTTTATAAAGCTTTTCAATTTTATAAAGCTTCTTATAATTCAGTTTACATGTCTAATCGATCTTATTACATTATCAAACACAATATGAGAATATTTGCATTGAAGATTTCTCCTATAATAAAATCTTAGTATAGCATTTTAACACTTCAATTAAGAAGTAATTGATAGCTTAGTGGTCTGTCTCTCGGCTTATAAGGCAAAGTTTCCGGGTTCGATCCCCAATGTGGGTATAACAGTTTTTTTTTTCCTTTAACATGCAAATGTTTGCAAATACCCTGGTTTCCATAAATTAAGGAAAAATGAGAAAAATCGCGAAAATTCGCCAAAAAATTGTGCGATCCTCACAAAACTTGTTCATGTAACCAGTAAAGTAATGCCGAGTGAGCATATCCTATGCAAATTAGTCTAGATTGCGTCAATTTGCGCAATCGGATAGCGGTATGTAAACTTGTGTTTTGGAGTGGATCGTTATTTTGTGTTGTAAATGTGAGTAAAGAAATTCGAAATAGCCATTTTGTAGGAATGACCTCGAGACATCATTTGCCGAATGAACTGCGGTGGAGAGCTGTTGGCCGACTCGAAGCAGACCAAAGTCAGTCAGACGTGGCATGATGGCTGAATGTGAGTCCTTCTGTGGTCCATAGACTGTGGAATCAATTTCTTAGCACGGATTCCTCGTCTCGGAAGTTTAACGTAGGAAGGGCTAGAGTTACGACCGCTGTACAAGATCGACATCTGCGATTAACAGCACGAAGGAACAGGACGTCTACTCCCTCTCAGTTAGGATCCTCTCTTGCAGCAGCCACTGGGAGGATTGCATCAGCTTCTACTGTGCGTAGTATGCTTCATGAGGGAGGTCTGTACGCCAAAAGGCCAATATTTTATATATCCCTCATGTCACGTCACAGGAGAGAGCAGTTGAATTGGTCACGCACGCATGTTAAGTGGACAGAAGAGCAATGGAGGTCCGTACTCTTCACAGATGAGTCCAGATATTATTTGCAAAGTGATTTCGGACATTATTTGATATGGAGAGAACGGGGTACCCGCTATCATCCCAGTAACATCCGTCAAAGAGACAGTTTCGGTGGAGATAGCGTGTGTGTTTGGGTGGCATTTTCTTAGGTGGACGCACAGACCTCTATGTGTTGACGAGTGGGAACCTCAATGCTCAAAGGTATAGAGATGACATCCTGGACCCTTTTGTACGTCCTTTCGCTGGTGCAATAAGTGAAACATTCATCTTACAAGACGATAACACTCGTCCACACAGAGCTTGATTTGTAGAACAATACCTTCAAGAGGAGATCATTATACGCATGTTCGGGGTAGTGGCCAGCTCAATCTCCCGATCTAAATCAGATTGAGCATGTGTGGGATGCTCTAGGGAGACGTGTTGCTGCCCTCAACCCGCCACATGAAACAAAGGGAGAACATATTACTGCTTTAAAGGAACAATGATCGTTACTCTCCATTGAGCTGATTCACAACATCATAAACAGAATGGAACATCGCTGTCGTGCCTGCATTGCTGTAACGGGTGAAAAAATACATATTAAAGAACTTTGCATATTGCATTCTCACACCTCATTTTTCTACAAGTTCCTGTATGTATTTTTTTTGACGAAAAATGTTTCTAATGTAAAATATTTTATGCCATTCTGAAACTAGCATTGTAATTTATGTTTCCATCAAATTTCATTAAAATCATTCATATAGTTTTTTGTTTATCATAATTTTTCTGAGTTTTCCTTAATTTGGAAACCAGTGTATTCGATGTGGCATAATTTACCAAGATATTTTTCAGAAAAACTTGAAGGTACAAAATATTTGTCCTGTAAAAAGAAATTGCAAAGCCACTGAGATTCCATTCCTTTACATTATTGTCGGAAAGAATTGGAAACTGCCTAAGGTGCTCATGCGCATTAGCGATTATATTAGTTTCTACCTGGTGCACATGGTGGCGCTGAATACTCCGCGACGGCCACCATTGGCCCTATGGGAGTGTCGTATATTTATCTAAGATATTTTGTAGATTCTACACCGCTTCTCAGAAAAAAGCAGGTTTCAGGAATTTGCTCTTGAGCTCTTTAATGATCTATGCCAAAGAACTGTTGCCAGCCAATTTTGAAATTAAACATTCTTAATATTGATATAACCAAATGATGCGTTTCTGAAGAGGGTGATCATCTCTATTCCCTCCCCCCCCCCCCTCCTCTACTGTGGATCCGTAATTGCCTGTCACGCTGAGCTCTAAACCCTGGACATACTTTGACTTTTATACACTATACTGTATATATGTATAATAACTGTGTATATGTATAATACTGTACAGTCGCTCAAAAAAATATCCGAACACTATGGTTGATTACAGAATTCAGAAAAAATCTGGCAACGATTTTTTTTAGAGATTAGTGATCTGGCAACCTTCGTGTCACGTGACACGAAGGTTGCCAGATCACTAATCTTTAAAAAAAATCGTTGCCAGATATTTTTTCTGAATTCTGTTAATCAACCGTAGTGTTCGGATACTTTTTTGAGCGACTGTAGGTGGTCATATTATTTTGATACTAGATCGTGTGGGCTCACTCACGGAAATATTGAGCGTGTGCAGTTACCGCACACGCTCCAGTTTGCTGTGAACGGTAACTGGAGCGTGTACAGTTGCTGTACACGCTCCAGATATTTTTCCTGAATTCTGTAATCACGTGACACGAAGGTTGCCAGATCACTAATCTCTAAAAAAAATCGTTGCCAGATATTTTTTCTGAATTCTGTAATCCACCATAGCGCTGCTGTACAGGAGAGCCGTACCCTGGACAGGTTAAAGAATAACCCTGGATGACCTTGAAGGGAAGCTGCTATCTAACTCCTAACAGCTGTCAAGTGGATTCCCTTCCTCATCCTCCTCTGGGGACTTTGAGTCTTTGTGACCTTTGCTCCGTCATTCGTGAGCGAGACATTTTCTCCAGGAGAAACGAAAACTTGCTGCCACAGTTTCCTAACGAACTTTCCTTTCCTTTCGATATTTGTGACCTGGACATTTAGCCCATTGTGTGAAATAAAGTGTTGCTCATAGATGTGATAATCCAACCCATATGCAAGCTTTTATCAAATAGTATTGCATTAAAACTTCGACCACCATTAAAACCAGCATCGTTTATCCAAATCTTTTGATAAATTCCCTCAGATGAGACGTAAATCCGTGGTCTCGTGTTCAGGACAGCCGTACCCTGATCACGATAAAGAACAGGCTGGAGAGTCTAGACGAAATTTCGATTGTTTCTTGTCGATCCCCTTTATCAGATTTCTTTCAGCCATGCGGATCTTTTTTTAGCATCATCGTGTGCAGAAAAAGCGCCCTCAGAAGTGAAACAACCCAAATAATAAATTTCTCACCATACATTTTTCCTTCGAGATCTGTTGTAGTTGGGGGGGGGGGGGGGGGGTAGGCTCAGTCGGGACAGTGTTAGGCTCGTAACCTGTAGTTCCCGGGCTCGAGTCTCAGGTTTTTTCAGCGTTGAGATTTATCTCGGCAAAAAAAGGGGACACCTATGGGTTTGGAAAGGCCACCGTCCGTCGGATGAGACGTTAAGCCGTGACCCCGTGTGTGGGAGAGCCATACTCTCTGTACACTTTAGGGGCGGGGGTGGCTCAGTCGGTAGCGCGCCAGGCTCGTAATCTGTAGTTCCCAGTTTCGAGTCCCAGCTGGGTCAGCGTTGAGATTTATCTCCGCAAAATTCCCCGCCCTGCCCACGGTCAGTAGGGGACACCGATGGACTTGGTAAAGGCCGCCGCCCTTCGGATGGGACGTTAAGCCGTGGTCCCGTGTGCGGGAGAGCCATACTCTCTGTACACGTTAAAGAACACGCTGGATGGCCTTGACAGGAGGCTACCATCTGTCTCCCCACAGCTGTCCCAGTGGGTCCCCTCCCCCAACCTTCTCTGAGCCTTCGGGGTCCTTGTGACCTGGCCATTTAGCCTATGGTGTGCAAAAAAGTGCCGCTCAGAGGTAAAATAACCCAAACAACAACCTGTACACTTAAAGAACACGCTGGATGGCCTTGACGGGAGGCTTCCATCTGTTTCCCAACAGCTGTTAAAGTGGGTCCCCTCCTCCAACCTTCCCTGAGTCTTCGCGGTCCATGTGACCTGGCCATTTAGCCCATGGTTTGCAAAAAAGTGCTGCTCAGAGGTAAAACAACCCAACTGTTGTAGCTATATGCCTCTACTTTAATGCAAAAAAGGAAATAAATATTAGGTATCATTTTTCGATAGCAACCTCAGCTGACTCTGCCTCTTCAAATGTTTTATTAAACCTTTGACTTGGTTATTCATCGGGTTTTACGCATCTAGCGTTGCTCTTCCAAAAGAGCTTGCTTCAAAGAGAGGCTTTCCTTGCGCAGATCAATAGGACGTGGCCACGCCGAAAGAGGTCAAAATGGTTGAGCGTTAATAACGTCTCCAAATTCTCTGGCGTCGAGTTTCTAGTTGCGTCTTCTTGCTGTGAGGTCTCCTCCGTTGTTAGTAATGGTTTCGTTTTAAGACGCTCTGGTTTGTTGTGAGGTCTCCTCCGTCATTGGTTTAGTTTTAAGAAGCCAGAAAGTTTGCGAATGATCGTAACTCTAAGCCGCTTCTTGTGTGGCCAGGCCCATAACAGAAGCTCCATCATTTTTGCAGAGCTTTCCTCATAAAACGCAGCATCGATTTTCAGCGCTGTTTCCCTCAGATGCATGGAAATGTCGAAGATATATATATATGACCGAAGAAATGTGGTTTTTTAGGTTTTCTATTCGTTCGTGAGCGAGACATTTTCTCCAGGAGAAACGAAAACTTGCTGCCACAGTTTCCTAGCCTTTGCCCATAATATACATACTGGGTTGTTTTGAAATTTTATGCTGTTTTGTCATTTTAACCCTTTCAGGACCATAAGGTTTCTAAAAGTAAATATTAGTATGTAACTGTTTATTTTAGTTTGTTTAGACGTAAATAAAAATCATAAGAAAAATACATAACAAAGTGTAGTTTTTTTGGAATTTTATGGGAAATATTTTTCCCAATGGACTATAAAGGTAACACAAATTATAGGTAGGCTTATTATGCAATGTCTTTTATTTATTGGTTTATTATAACAAAATGTTAACTAAAATAATACAAAATTATGAAATAAAATTACTATACAAAATGATGTGCTAATTATGATATTCTGCGAAGCAATTTCTTTTGGTAGTGAAGCAAAGATGGACATTGCACAGATGCAACATTATTGCAAAGATGGACATTGCACAGATGCAACATTATTGCAAAGATGGACATGGACTAAACGTTCCCGTTTACGTAATTGCGTTCGGCATACGTTCTATTTTGACATTCTGTATAAAAATGCAGATAAGGTTATAATTAAATACGACAATCACCAATTTTAAAACGGGGAAAATTGTTTCCCTTAGTCGTGAAAGGGTTAATGACTTTCTGGTTTTTTACTTTCTCTCGTAATAGTAGCAAAAACCAGATTTACACTGGTTTCCATAAATTAAGGAAAATCCCTAAGTCAATGGGAAGCTAACGTTAAAGCTCTATAACTTCTAAAATAAGGTGTTTTTGTTTTGAAAAATGTGATTGCATATAAAGCTCTCACTCAAATAAATCAATATCTAGATTTTCAACAATATTCGTTCAGTATTTAATGAGTTATGGAAGTTTGAATATTTAGCGATAACGATGCCATCCACAAAAATTGACTTCAGAAGTTAATTAAAACTTAGTAATAAGTATTGTGTCAAAGTCTTTTAATAAAATAAGTTGTATTTTAGAACTTTGTGTAAAGAATTCATTCACTATTCTTCAGTTTTGTATAAGTTTCTTAAGATTGGCATTGCTGTTGTTAAATATTCAAACTTCCATAACTCATTAAATACTGAACGAACATTGTTGAAAATCGAGATTTTGATTTATTTGACAAAACAAAAAAAATCTTATTTTAGAAGTCATAGAGCTTTGACGTTAACTTCCCATTGACTTAACATAGGGATTTTCCTTAAATTATGGAAACCAGTGTATTTACTCCTGAAATGACTCCTTGGAGTAGTGAGGCCAATCTGAAGCCTCCATTTTCGTTTCATATGAAGACGCATGTGGACCTCTATGCACATGCGCGTGAATTGTACGAAGCTACGAAATTCAAAATACTTAATGATGAGCTTTTCATTTTTACCTTGTTGTGCCAGATCACTAATCTCTAAAAAAAATCGTTGCCGGATATTTTTTTCTGAATTCTGTAATCAACCATAGTGTTCGGATACTTTTTTGAGCGACTGTAGGTGGTCATATTATTTTGATACTAGATCGTGTGGGCTCACTCACGGAAATATTGAGCGTGTGCAGTTACCGTTCACAGCAAACTGGAGCGTGTGCAGTAACTGCACACGCTCCAGTTTGCTGTGAACGGTAACTGGAGCGCGTACAGTTGCTGTACACGCTCCAGATATTTTTCCTGAATTCTGTAATCACGTGACACGAAGGTTGCCAGATCACTAATCTCTAAAAAAAATCGTTGCCGGATATTTTTTCTGAATTCTATAATCAGCCATAGTGTTCGGATATTATTTTGAGCGACTGTACTCTGAACTATCTGCGCAGAAAATTAAACATTTCGTGTTTCTTATACTTCTATTCTTTGATTATTTTCAGCTTAAAAGAATAAATGTCTATTTATTTTCAGGTTCCTAAACCTGGCATAATTGGATCGAAATTTGTGACAAGATTCCTTAATCGCATAAGCGGACACAATTTGTTTCCAAAGAAAGGACATTCTTAGTAGAGCACAAAATGCTGTTCAGACTCGTAATGCACCACTTTCATCTTAAGCAGCTAAAGGAGTGTTTTTTTAACTGTTATTCCGTAAGCTTTTGGGAAAATAATGCGAAAATCTAATCATTGGTAACCTTGGTAACAAGGAAAGAGGAAATTTCCTACGAGTTGGCAACGCAGGCGTCATCATATCGGTGGTTAAGGCTTTCTCCAATGAAACTTTTAAAAGAACTATTTTTCGAACATTCAAGTTCATAATTCCTGCTTAAATTGAATAATATCAGTTTAAGGATCGCATGCGTAATCATTATGTATCTGTTTTTCAGAAATCAACGAGTGATATTTTCAATAAAATTGCATTTAATTTTTTTTTTAACGTTTTTCACCGGAATGCTCAACAGGCAAATATGACGAACTCTGCAGTTGGTAAATGACTTTTATACTTTTCAAATGTTCTAGGATAAGCGTTTTGCCATCCACAATGGATTGAAATACACCGAATTAGAATAAAGCATTCTCATCATTTGGTTATAAAATAGTAAATGTAATATAATTTTAACTAGCAAAAAAATTTAAAAAAGCAAACTTTAAATTAAAGAGAACGACTACTCTGAGTATTAATATGGAATTTGCAGAAAATAATCCCATTTATTATTACTATTACACTACAACAGTGTCTCGCAAACTGTGTGCCGCGGCACAGTAGTGTGCTGCGAGAGATTTTCAAATTGACACTTTTTCAAATTTTTTCATTTCAAATTCCAAAGATTTCATTTTGACTTGACTTGTGTTATCGACGTGCTGTCGACGTGCTTTAATAAAAATCTTTCAGATTTTATCAACTGGGATCTTGTAAGTATTTATCAAGCTTTTTCCAAATTTTTGGTATTAATTTTTGATTATTTCAAGCCATAGTTATGAATTAAAGAACGAGAGCAAATCTTCAAGTAAAACCAGGCTGATGACTTCAACAAAGCGCAAATATAATGACGATTATATAGAGTTTGTTTTTATTCTTTTTCAGGTGTGCCGCGGAAAAAAAAATTAGATTCAGTGTGCCGCGGAAAAAAAATTAGATTCAGTGTGCCGCAGAGTAAAAAAGTTTGCGAGACACTGCACTACAATCATAAAATATGTTCTCTGAAAATGGAATGATTTTCTTTTTTATTTTTGTCTGGGTTCGGATCCAACCCGGTTCGAGATAATTATCAACGTCGACATACAACATAAAAGTATTCAAAATTTTGTAACTACGAGGTGCTGGGATAAAAAATTTTACTAATGGTAAAGGACAATACATATATGTCTTTTTTGATTAAATAATCTCCATTTCTTCTTTTTGTTTGTTCTCCTGTAAATCAGGGTTTATTTTAAGCTTTTTTCTTGTCTGCCCATGGAAAGAAAAATTATATTTTCTGAAGCCCTTAGACCCTGTATTAGATACACAAAATACGAGACGAAACTTTAATATCCATATATTTTGTTTAATTTAGTATATTTGCTACCTAATATCTCAAAATTTAATTTCCACGAGATGTGCAAAACGATGAGTGAACAGTATCGTGAAATAGAAACGATGGATTTAAAAATTTGTATAGAAAAATTTCGTTCCTTTCAAATTTCATTAAATTTAGTTGGAATTGCAATAAACCTCTAAGAAATAAAATCAGCTCAAAGTTAGTTTCAATATTGCAATAGACATGGTTGTATATTACAAAGTATTTAATTATTTTGATATTTGATGTGAATAATGAACTTGTTTATTTTCTGTTCTTTCTTTACGTTACATAAATTTTGATTTTTTAAAAAAATTCTTCAAAAGTTAGGCGAATTTAAAAAATTGCTTCTGCGGCCTTTATGACACGGATGAATTTTTTTTTAATTCGTTTCAAAACACGAATTTTTACACTTTTACTTACAGTACCAAAATTCTAAGTTCGAATTTAATGCGTTGTGGCCCTTTCCAAAGACTTCGCAACCCACGCTTTGGAAAATCCTGATGAAAACGACCCGATTCAATCAGGATTTGTTAGAGCCGAGTGAGGCCACTTCTTCATTGAGTTTGTAATCTTCTGTTCCTTTCGCTGAGAGAAGCGAGACATCTGATGTTTCCGAAGCCTTTCAATTGATGTCCCTATAGCGATCAGTAGGTCCGTTCACGTAGGTGTTGTGCACGGAATGTCAGCGTCTAATTCCGTCGAGACATCCGCAGAATTACAGAGAAGAAAGAGATTCGTGGGAGTTCGAAGAGCAACTTATACTTAGATCAGGGTGCTGACAATGCGGAGCGAAAAACAGCGCAGCTCTCACTCGACACGAAGAGAATGGTAATGGATTGGGACGTCGGTAAATGCTGCCACACATTTCTCTAATGTTCTCTACCGGTAAATCAGCGATTAATGATCTGTGTGTTTTCGTAGTTGAAAAACATTTGAGATCAATATTTATTTGGGTTTTATTTTCACCGTAGTCATTTATCCAAAAGAGAGTAAATTACGATTGTCATTGTTTGGGTTATTTTTCCTCTGCTCGGCACAACGGACTATATAGTCAGGTCATAAGGACCCAACTTAGAGAAGGTTGGAGAAGGATATCCACTGGACAGCTGTCTGAAGACAGCTGGAAGTCTTCCGTCGAGGCCATTTAATGTGTTCGTCAACGTGCACAGGGTACAGCTCTCCTCTATAAGGGGCTACGGTTTAACGTCCTCTCCGATGGACGGCGGCCTATTCCAAGCCCATTGGTGTTCTCTTTCTTCAGGATGGGGGTTAGTAGAGTAAATTCCCAAAGCAGTTAGAACTGGAACTCGAACCTGCGAACTTTAGAGAATTAGAGACTAGTGCACCGACTACTGATCCAACCCTCTCTCAGTAAACTGCAGAGTTGATTTAACTAGAAGCATTACTATTCCGCTCCATAATGTGAAAAGGCCCTTGAAATTTAAGGATTTAAGAAACGAACCCACTTGATGGTTTCCCATAAAGGGCGATTCTGACGGACGACGTCTTAGAAGCAACTGCTATCAAAATTGCATTTTCTCACTTAGCACAGGGCCAATCTGCAGTATCACAACGCTTCTCAAGTCTCCTGGATTATTTTGCAGTTTTTTGGGTGCCTCTATATTGTCATAGTATTGAGAGGAATTTCGTACGGAATGGACGATGTTTCGAAAATGCAGTTTTAACTAGCACCAAATATAAAGACTCCACTCTGTTGCCCGTCGTACGTCTCTTTCTGATTTCAGAGTTTCTGTAATGTCCGCCACATGTTTGGTGTGATAAACTTAATAGATGAAGGAATAAGCGTCCTTCCATGTCGTGTGCAACGATCTCCAGACTTTGATCTCATGGAGAATACATCAGATATGCGAGGTGTCAATTAATCCCACTTCCATTCACTCAGACTGAATTGTTTGCCGCACTTGAAAGATTTGGGAAATCTATTCGTCAAGAAGAGCTGAATAGGCTCATCGAAAACATGTCAGTGAGACTAGTCAGCTATTATAGCTAACTGTGGAGGGAAGACAAAGTCTTTAATTAAATATTAATGCATTGAGTTAATTTCACGCATAGATTATTACTTTTTCCCTGTAAACACTCAATGGCCACTTGATTGCGAACACTTATGGACCTCATTAAATAGAACGTTTTGTACTGTTCCGTTGCAATATGTCGGCAAGCAATTAGACTGTAGCAAATATATGCAAGCCCAGATCTAAAAAAAAAAGGGGGGGGGGGGGTGCAAGCGACGCAATCGAGCAGTAAAAAAGATAAAAAGGGGTCCAAGAAACTGGATTTTAACTGCAGAGTAACATTTTCTCCTTCGTTTTAAAGGCTTTAAAAAATCATGAGAATTACTTGAAATATCCAGAAGTTTAATAATTTTTGGGTTGCATTACACTTCCCCCTCCTCCCTCATATCCTGCCCTGGGCACATGCAAAACTAGTTGATGAAATATTGGAGGCAGAACAAGGGGTAGAAACCACGATTTAACAGATTTTGAGCGCAACATAAGTATTTTGCGAGGAGCCAATGCTAATGTCATTCAGAAGCCCTGTTTCAGTGTTCAGAACAAGGATACACCGAAAATGGTGAATGGCCCAGAAAACAAGAAACGGACGAAACACACGTGACTGCAAAAGATAAATTTATTCTCAGGGTCAACAGAAGGTTGACAGAATTGTGAAGTCGAACAGACGATCACAAATTGAAATTGAAATAACATCTGAATCCAACTCTGAGTTAGACAGGTATCTCTTAATATCTCGATCTTTATCCCGACCAGTAGCGTCGACAGGGTGGATCATAGAGGCAGCCTGCCTCACGGCGCCTCTGATGGTCTACCCATTCACTTTTACTTTTCCTTAACCAGTTTTGCTTAATTTACATTATATTTATCATTTTGGGGATTATTATTTCATTTTGTGGACATTGCAATCCTCGTTCTGAGCGTAGGAGTTGCGCATGCGCAACTTCTACGCTCGGAACGAGGATTGCAATTTTTTGAGGCGATATTTAATTGTTCGCCTCAGGGCGCGATCTAATCTGGCCACGGTCCTGATCCCGACCCCTATTTGACTTTGGAAGCGACACCGAATCTGAAACTTCTTAACGTTTCTCAGATCTACGAATCAAAATATCTCTGCGAACCAATTCTCAATTAACATAGGTGGGTCAAAATTTGACCTCGAAGGATCCGAAATATCGTAACGTTTCCGAGATCTATAACCTGAAACACCTCAGACACCAATTTTCGTTTCTTGCAGTTGTAGATCAAGATTTGGCTTCTATATGATCTTGAATCGGAGGTCAAATTTGGATTTTTCTCGAGATCCACGACCCGGATTATCCCTAGGTGCAAATTTTCAGAGCTCTACGACTTCTGCATCATAATTAGAATCAGCATTATCCCCTATCACTCATTCAGTCGCAATCAGCTATATAACTATGATGTTATATCACACTGGACTATGCGACGGACTCATTATTTTACACTACTACAGCAGACGACACCAGCATACTTCGCTCCATGTAACGACAGCTGCAACAAGAGTAAGACATCAAACTGCCTAATAAAAGATTGGATAAACGTCATCTAGTTCGAAAAATACAGATTTGCATCACGATGAGGAAAGTACCAAAATATGTAATAAAGAACGTGAGTTCAAGGATATATTGTGGGAAATGAGAAAATTGGTAGTGGAAAGACTCTGGGAATGCTTTCTTAACAGATATTATGATCTCTCAACACCTAAATAATGCTTTATTCTAACATTGCTGCATCTACACCTTCTTGCAGACACCAGGTGCATCCTTTCATGTTGACTGTTTCCCCGTCACGTGATGAGCACTTTCTGCAGGGCAATGAGCAATGCCACAAGGTTCACATCACGAAGGAATGATTACAGAAACGATGACTTACTCTCCTTCATTCGCCCGTGCTTTCGCCTCATTTGAACCCCATTTAGCCGCTATGAAATGAAATAGAAAGAGAGGTCAGGAATATTGATTCACTTCTTTTCACTAAACGACAGTTGAAAGACGCCATCTTGTCTTTATGGGCTGATATTTCTACAGGATACTCCCTAACATCTTGTGGAATCAAGAATACTGTTCAGAGAGCAGGTGGAGACCTCACAGGATTATGTAGATGTTTATAATAAAGTGAATTAACGAAGAGTGACTATTGACATTAATTGGCACTGAATTTGTACAGTCGCTCAAAAAAGTATCCGAACACTAGGGCTGATTAGAAAAATCAGAAAAAATATCTGGCAACGATTTTTTTAGAAATTAGTGGTCTGGCAAACTTCGTGTCACGTGATACGAAGGTTGCCAGATCACTAATTTCTAAAAAAATCGTTGCCACATATTTTTCTGATTTTTTTTTAATCAACCATAGTGTTCGGATACTTTTTTGAGCGACTGTACATAGCGTGTATATCGTATATTCCACAATTAACCGATTTTTGATTAGTGTAACTCACATATCTTCAATAAAAGTTGTGATAATTGTTCTTTCGCTTCAGTTGTGTATTTCACCCCCCCCCCCCCCTTTCGTCACTTATGTAGGTTGCATTTATCCAATTTCCTTACAGAAAATGTCTGCTAACATATATTGATCCAAATGGCACAAGTATCCTTTGAACAAGCTAAAATATTGCTAGATACAACAGAGTTAACAGAGAGAATAATTCGACAGGTCATACTTTGCCACACCCCCACTATCAAAAAAGGTATAGTACAGAATGATAAAAAAATTACGCAACTCATATTAAAATATAATATACTGATGGCCACAACTGATTATGAAATTGAACTGAATTCATAAACACATAGACAGCCTTGACTATACCAACGCAGGTCACGTAATTTTGTAACAAACTCGCCAGTCATCTTTTAACAAAGTATACCATGAATTTTTTCCCAAGTGCAAGGAGTGTTCGTTGTCCATCCTTACCTTGCATCTCGTTCTTACTCAACTTGCCAGGTAAATAAGGATATATTTTCCAATTTCCCTGTACCAAGAAAAAAAATCAAAAATATCTCGGCTGATAAACCATTTACTTGTTTGTTTATCAGCCGATTACTACACACAGCCCATAAAGCAATCCCGTTCGGCCCTCGGAGTTAAGTAACAATAACACTAAGTATAACATTGTTTTGTTTTCTGATTTTAATGTACTCATATTTTATAACGGAAGAACACGTTTCGGAAATGAGTTTTGGATCACCCTGTAGAATATTTTCTTCCCTAAAATGGAAGTCTTTCAGCTCAACAAGAGTAACTGCAAAATAAAAAAAAAAGGGCGCGGGGGTGGCTCAGTCGGTAGCGCGCCAGGCTCGTAATCTGCAGTTCCCAGGTTCGAGTCTCAACTGGGTCAGCGTTGATTTATTTCCGCAAAACTTCTCGCCCTGCCAACGGTCAATAGGGGACACCGACGGGCTTGGAAAGGCCGCCGTCCGTCGGATGGGACGTTAAGCCGTGACCCCGTGTGTGGGAGAGCCATACCCTGTGCACATTAAAGAACACGCTGGATGGCCTTGACGGGAGGCTACCATCTGTCTCCCAACAGCTATTCCAGTGGGTCTCCTTCCCCAACCTTCTCTGAGCTTTCGGGGTCCTTGTGACTTGGCCATTTAGCCAATGGTGTGCAAAAAAGTGCCGCTCAGAGGTAAAACAACCCAACTCTGGTTAAGGGAGATTCGAATTTCTCTTTTCATGAATCGGACAGATTTTCGGCAGCTGAAGTTTTAATTTTTGAAATAAAATTTCACTTATTTCATAATATTTCCATAAATACTTCTATTATTTCATTAAACTTTTAGATTACGATAATTTAATATAAACTACGAGGTCTTAGTACTTTTAACTAAGAATTCTTGAAATTATTAAAGTTGCGTATTACGAACTTGTGATAAACAAATATATACAGGGTGAATCTGAAAAAGTGGGCAAAACTTTACGGGGTGGTAGAACGCAGCTATACGAGCAATATTCGTCATAGAATGTATGGTCGGAACGCAAGCGGTGAGAAGTTAAAAGGTAGTTTTCCACTGTCACATTTAAAGAATGAACACAAGAAGGAGAGGAGATACTTCAGAAAACATTTTATTAACAGGAATGTAATTGAGGTACATGCTCAAAGAAATTGCTCAAAAGAGCTGCCGCCAGCTGTAATGCAGGCTTCACACCTGCGGGATAGGGACCGACGCACATTTGCGAAGACACCAGGCATTTCCCGAATATCGCCGGCAACAACGGCGATCCTGGCGACTAGATCCATATCGGTTTCAATGGGGCACTCGTATATTAGGCTTTTCATATGGCCCCACAGGAAAAAGTCCAAACACGAGAGATCCGGCGATCTTGGTGGCCAAGCTATGAGACCACCTCGACCAATCCATCGCCCTGGGAACGTTGCATGTAAAGTGTTCCGCACATCTAAGCTGAAGTGTGCAGGCGCACCGTCGTGCTGGAACCACATTCTCGACCTGCTGGAGGTTGGAATCGGATGCAGCAGCTCCGGCAACACCTCTCGTAGGAATGTGTTATACGATTTGCCGTCCAGACGGTGTGGCAGGAGGTATGGGCCAACCAAATGGTCATGGAGGATCCCCTGCCCAAACATTTACGGAGAACCGCTGCTGGAACGAATGAGGACGTGTGGCATGCGGGTTCGTAGATGCCCACGTGTGTGAATTGTGGGTATTCAAAACGCCCTCACGGGTGAAAGTGCACTCGTCCGTAAACAGAACATGTGCACCAAAATCCGGCTGCGCTGCATTCTGCTGGAGGTACCAACGTGCGAAATCGACACGTGGCTGATAGTCCGCCGGTGACAACGCTTGTACCTTCTGCGTACGATAGGGGTGCATTCCTTCCTCCTGTAGCACACGACAAACCGATATTTGGGACACGTGTACTGCACAGGAAACCGCTCGCGTGCTACATCCCGGTCGCTCTTCCACCCTACGCAGAATGTCCTCTGCAAGTTGCGGCGTCCTGACACTCCTTTCACGCCCTGCGTCTTGCTTGGCCGCGGCGAAGGATCCCGTTTCACACAGCCGCTGATGCAAACGCTCGAAGGTTTTCCGATCTGGAGTGCATCTCATCGGAAACCGGTCGCGGTAACGTCTCTGTGCCTCACTTGCATTCCCGTCCGCTGCACCGTACACAAAGTACATATCCGCCATTTCGTGGTTAGTATAACCAGCCATCCTCTCGGCAATCCACGGTAGAAATGCCGTTGGGTGCGAGGACCGACCCTTTTATACCATTTCCAACGCCACCTAGCGGCTCGCCGTTTGCGTTCCGCCCATACTTTCTCTGACGAATATTGCTCGTATAACTGCGTTCTACCACCCCGTAAAGTTTTGCCCACTTTTTCAGATTCACCCTGTATATGCGTTGGCTCGCTTGGCTACTAATCAGAGCCCCAGGTTCGAGCCTGGATAAGGTATGGACGTTTCTGCTTCTTTCTGCTGAGGTCTCACCTTCCTCCCAGATTAAATTGATAGCTCTTGTCAGATCTACGTGGACAGCGCCACTTGTGGAGTAGTTTTTCATTTCGAATTGCTACACCTCGTATTTGAATTGTGCTTCTGGAAGCACATACAGAATTCAAATGATTAACAAGTTCTTTCATTGCCCAAAATCCACCACTGGATGGACCATAAAGCACATTGAAATGAAATTAGCCATTTACTGTACAATTATAAATAGTCAAAGAGATTTAATCCTTTTCTAATATAGTTTAATATTTAATAAATAATCAGTTAATGGGTGCCACAGAACGATTACCGCTAAACCGCATTCATTTGAATGAGAAAGGGGAGAGCGATTTTGGTTCCCCCCCCCCCCCCCCCTCAACGGATCAAGTCTCTCGAAGCGGTGAGAGGTCAGAGGTCGAGCGATGGAAGTTCTCAGTAAATGCTGGGTAAGTACTTTACAGCGGCTGTCGGCATTCACTACCACAGTCAACTTTTATCAAAATCATGTATGTATGGCATTTGTAGTATGGGCATTTGATTTTATATTTTATGTTAAACTTCATTCTCCTGTATTTAATTTTTGTTATCGAATGTGTGATGGCATCACTGAACAACTCATAATACGTTTAGATATTTCCAAAGTGGTCCATAGTCTCTAAAAGCTATCCACCCCAATTTTAATGGTCAAAACTGAAAATTTCCTAATTTGAGAGTTAATAATAGAAACCACACAAAACGTAAAAGAATTACAGTCCTACGAATTTAACTACAGTAATTTTTATTTGCTAATGTTTAGAACTACAAAAGAAAGTACAATTCCTTTGAACAATTATCTCTTGTGTGTGTGCTCAAATTCTGAAATGATTCACTCTTATCACAAAGCAAATTATTATTCGTCTTACCGACTGATTCCTTCTGCAATATCAAGCGATTTATTACGAAACCTGGGATTACAAAAATATGTTAAATTTTTGCTTCTAAAGTTTATGTGAACTGGAACGATAAAGCATCTCACGTTTCTCCTTCTCAGTACAAACCACATCGATTTATCTTTTGAATTTGTTCCACTTTAGAAACCGTAAAAACTTTTTTTTTTCACTAGGAAGACATTGCACAGCTGCGTTTTGAAGGTAACAAATTCTAACATCATAAATTTATTATTAATGGGAACCATGCTGGCACATTAGGAAATATTCTGAGTCTGCCTTTATGGAGTTGCGTTATGAAAAGCAACTGACAAAGGCAGCGTAAATATACTAAAAGCTGATGAACATAAGATCAAACATTTTACACCAATTTTTCTACTATACGAACAACAATGGCGAATTTAGGCTTCTAGATCAGTGGTTCTCAACCTTTTATGATTCACGTACCCCCTGGAAATGTGTATGTAACAGGCGTACCCCTTATACATAGATAATTGGGAGCTATATAACTGATAATGGTGATGTGCGGCATGAGATTAACAGACGAATAGGGATTGCTGCCGGAACTTTTAAGAATCTATGGAGAGTGTGGAGAAATAGGCGTATACACCTAAAGACTAAAATTAGGCTGTATAATAGTTTGGTTCTTTCTAGTGTTAGTTATGGTAGTGAAACTTGGACACTTTGTAAACAACAGGAAACTAGATGCTTTTGATTCCAGATGCTTACGCAGTATCTTGGGCATTAGGTGGTTCAACTTTGTAACTAATGATGAGGTTAGGCAAAGGAGTTTGCAACCTCCTTTAAGCAGCATATTGTGCAGAGAGAGACTCCGTTGGTTTGGCCATGTTGCCCGTATGAATAATTATAGATTGGCGAATAGGGTTATGAACAGTGTGCCTAAAGGCCTCAGAAAGAAGGGGGAGACCTAGGATGCGGTGGGCAGACAATGTCAAACAGGACCTTGTTAGAATTGGTGTGCAGTGGCCAGATGCAGTAGATGTAGCTCAGGAAAGACTTGCTTGGAGAACTAAATTGCACGGTCTGGTTGGACCTCCGTAGCCCATGGCTGCTTGAGGATGATGATGATGATGAATGCCAACTTAGCAACTATGTTACCAGATCTAGCGACTTTTGAGCTCTCACGTTGTACCCCAAAAACTTTTTTCCACGTACCCCACGTTGAGAACCCCTGATCTAGATAATTGCAATTTATTCATTTTAGACAGATAAAAAAAGCTCCATTATTTAACGCCTAAGGCAGAGGTTCTCAATATGTGGGTCGCGAACTGCTTGGAAAGCGTTCGCAAAGCTCTGAAGATCATAACGAAACCATGATATTTAATTATGTAGGTCTTACATTATGGGGAAGGTGAAGTAGTCGCATAAATTTAGCTACGATTTTCTGCGGTCGCAGTATCAAAACATTTGAGAACCTCTGGCTTAAAGAATAGAGAACTCTTACATTAAATTAAAGATATTTTCAAATTTTTATACGATTAGGGTGACCAGGTTTAAAAAGAAAGATTCGGGAATTTTTGAAAATTCAACTTAAAGAGTGACCGAAATTTCTTATAGCAGTAGCCAATACTGTTCTATTAGTAAAAGATCTGCTCATATTGTACAGTTAATTTAATATTTTAAAAATATCTAAAAATAATTTCCGGGATAAATTCAGGGATAAAGCTTTTCATCCAGAGACTATTCCCGGAAAACGGGGATGTCTGGTCACTCTAATTATAAACAAACTTCAAAAGTAACGTTGCAATATTAGAAAATATATCGATTTTATGCTCATTTTATTCCAATGTATATCTTGGATTGGATATATTTTGAGAATGGCAAGCAAATTAACATTTTATTGAGAATTGCGCAGCTCTTGGTTTCGATCATATGCTTTTAAGTCTTTAAAACAGCCATGTAACAGGAAATTTTCATTTCCAACTCTTTGTAAAGCTTACAGCATTCAGGCAGGTCCACTTTGCATACACAGGACTCGGACAGACGTTCAACAGTGAGAAATTTTATATTTTATATACCTAAAAATTAATGTAATTTAATATGTCTCATTTTTAAACAGAGTAATTTATTAATTACGACTTTATTAAAATATTCGTGAAAATTTTAAAATTACTAAATTTTGAAAAATAATTGGTTACCTGCCGAATTTTAAGCGAGAAAACTATAAAAGAATTACATTTTCGAAAATTTTATTACACTGTCCAGGCCAAGTGTGATATATAGGAGGTGCCGTTTCTGACATACTGAAACAAATTACACTATCACACTTCAAGAATAACTTACATGTGTGGTTTGAAAACTAGATTTTTGCAAGTGGAACTACTTTTGTTTAATTGCTACGATTATGCATCGTACTACAATTTTTTTTCCCAATATTTCAATCAAGGCCAGATCTAGAAAGACATGCCCTCCCTCTCCCCTTGAGAAAGAGTAAAAAAAGTTTAAAACTTATGCATATTTCATGCATTTTTCAAGAACTATTTTGAAGACCTCTAAAATGGGAATGTTATACTGCAAAGGAAATCCATCTTTTGTCCCACTCGATTGTTTCTTGCATCCCCCCCTGTCGTGTCCTTTTAATATATTTTATTACTGTATCTATTGTCATTGTACACATTCATGTTATAAGTGTATTCTGAAGTATCTTAAATGGGAATGTGGCTCATTCGGAGCCAAGTTATGCTGTTCTCCATACGCTCGGGAACCAAGCGCAGCAAATAATTTTATTTCACTTCCGTCACTAGCCGAGTGATTGGGTACGAGTCACAGAGAGGAGCGACGAGGAAATAAACAAGCAGAGTGTTCCTGACAAACGAAGAGGTCGTTTGTTTTACCGCACCAAAGTGGCGTAGCTCTTTCTAGGGAACCCTAAAGGAACAGGTTCAGTTCTGTGTGAACCAAGTGGTGTAGGCAGGGATTAAGAAATCCTCTCGCCTAGTTTTGAGATAAAATGAATGCCTGCAATAGTAAAGCAGCATTCAGGTTAATTAAGCTGATTGGAGATATTCTACAAATACATCTATAAACCCATTTCATTCTGAGAAATCTTGATCGCAGCTAAGGCCCACAGAATCGAGCCCATTCCCACATATGTACATATATCTGTGAATGTAAATAAGGTGTCGTCCACTTCTATTCGTTTATTTCATCTTCCTACAAGAAAATTGGCACAGCACGTCTGTAGCACAACTAAACACGGGTGTAAAAACCCGTGAATCTGTGGTTTCACCTAACATAAAGGTTGAATAGCAATTAAGTGGACTAATTAATTGTCCTCTACAAAGTGCATCAGAAGAGTTTACTTCTTTAATCTGTCCACGAAACTCCCCTCCTCTCCCTTTTATATTTTTCTAGGTCCGGGCTAGGTTTTCTAGGTTCAATGTTTCATTCACAATATACGATAGTGACAAAAGTACAGTGCAAAGAAACTTTTTTAAATATGTATTTCTCACATTTGCAGCAAAAGCAAATAAAAATTAGAATGAACCAATTAGGAAATTACCTAAAAACATTTTAAAATAAACATTATTAAAATAATACTACACACTACATTGTTTATAATCTATTATTTACTTTAAAGTGAAAGAATTAGGATATTTCTGTGACAAAAAAAGTATATTATTTCGATTTCTTCAATGCGAGGCCTAATATAGAACAGAGATAAGAGTTTCAGAAATATAATCCTAAGGTTTTTAATTCCTACGGGAGGAAAAAACTGGGAGGGACACTTGCTCAAGTACCCTTTCACATCTACAATGATTGTTCTGAAAAGTGAGTGGGTAATTATTCTCACAGATATGCCCCATTTATTGCTCTTCAGTTTGACACCACTTATTAACTTTAAATCTCAAGACTATAATTCATGAAGCATCCACCCTTTCATTGGTTCAGTAGATGTCAGAAGTAACGTTTTGAAGCACGAGTTTTAGCCACTAGTCTATGAGCTGATAGAGAAGTAGGAATGTTAGGAAACGGCAACAGCAATATATTTTTCAGTAAGTGATCATGAAACAACTCTGGAAAATCTACCATTTCTGTATCATTACTCTCATCCTATTTAACAGATCTAGTAAGTATGAGTCCCGACTTTGTTATTACTGTGAATTTCTATTTTCTCGACGAGGATTAGTTGTTCTGGGTTTTATGACGCATGAGCAACTAAAAGCAAACAAAGTCTCAATAAAGATTGTGCGCATAAAGGGAATGAATCTTGCAAAGTTCAGTCGAATACGCTGGTAAATCATTGGCAAACTGTGACGTAGAGTGGCAGATGCAGGAAAATTTAAATAAAAACAACTGTAAACACTATATGTTCTCTTAAGTTTCCACATTAATGAGAAACAGACGGAAATTCATCTCCATGTCCTATAGGCATCCATTACTAACCAAGAACTTAGTTAAAAATTCCTGATATTCAAAAAAAAAAAGTTGAAAGTTGCCCGATTATAATACATTCCTTAACTCTTAATACTTAATAAAGGGACGAGGAGAAAGTGAAAATCAAACTAAGCGATAGATATTACCTTTTAAATATTTGTGTTAAACGGGTGCTCACTGTAAATTACTTCAATGACTAAAAACTTATTTTCACAAGGGTGGGGGGGGAGTTTCTTGGCGTCACTCTCTGGATTCCTCACTGCATACTTGTGGGTTGTTTTACCTCTGAGCGGCACTTTTTGCACACCATGGGCTAAATGGCCAGGTCACATGGACCCCGAAGGCTCAGAGAAGGTTGGGGGAGGGGACCCACTGGAACAGCTGTTGGGAGACAGATGGTAGCCTCCCGTCAAGGCCATCCAGCGTGTTCTTTAACGTGCACAGGGTATATCTCTCCCGCACACGGGGCCACGGCTTAACGTCCCATCCGATGGACGGCGGCCTTTCCAAGCCCATCGGTGTCCCCTACTGACCGTGGGCAGGGAGGGAAATTCTTGCGGAGATAAATCTCAACGCTGACCCAGCTGGGACTCGAACCTGGGAACTACAGATTACGAGCCTGGCGCGCTACCGACTGAGCCACCGCCGCCCCCCTCACTGCATACCCTTAGCCTTAAAGATATGGACAACCTTAAAGCAAGACTCCCACCTATTCCTGTCTTTTTCAAATCTTGCCTTGAGATTAGAGTTTAGTGACCTGGACACACGAGGCCATTAGCATAAAGATTAACGAAGAAATACCAAACTTTTTAAACTGAAACTAAAAATATCAATTTAGTTTCAATGAACAGTAAAAAGTACCTCTCAAAAATTAAAAAACAATCAAGTTCTCTTTAAAAGTAAGTCCGAACTGCGACGTTCAAGATCTACGTATCACTTTATCATTGTATTTTGAATAATTTAACATTTTTGTTCAAATTACCTATAAACTACTAGGCCATATAAATAAAGTTAAGCAAATGACGAAACCACTCCACCAATAAATTGCAATCTGTGTGACAGATAACCATTCTATTCCCTCTGATAATCTCCGCAAAATTCGAGATTGCTTCTCTATAAATCTTTCTTTTTTTCAGAATTATAAAATTATAAAGAGAAATATGTCTCTCAAATGTTTCTTATTTGGTCTCAGCAACTAATCCTATGGGATTATATAGTTTGCAACCAAGCACTTGACACTGAAATTGGTTTGTATTTATTTTTATTATTTTTGAAATGAAAAAATTTGATTAGTAAATTATAGGTTTGTAGTTAAACTCAATATTCTGGATTTGAAAATTGATCAATTTTAAACAATAAAAGTCAACTTCAGAAACAGATAGTATAAGGATTCTTTATCGTGTAAGTGAAGTTCATTAAGAGTTCTCTTAACTACGTATATTATCTTTCAAACCATTGACAATATTTCTAATAATATTTAATTCAAAATTAGTGATGACGAGAATACAACAAATATATTAAAAGTTAAAAAAACGTACGTTTTCTACAGCAATAATATTTTAGACACCTTTGCGAAAGGTCACAGGTAGTGAAGATTTGTCTTTCAGAATGGTGAATTTTTATTTTTCAAACTATAAGACTAATAGCTTCTGTTTTAACCATATACTATTAGCATTTTTTTTCTTTTAATATACTACAGTTCTATTCAACTAAGGAAGCTTTTGAGTAATATTCATCTTGGGTTTTTATACAAACAGAGTTTTTATATACAAACGCTTGTAACCGTGAAAAATAGATTCTAACAAGTGTACGAGTGAACAATAAATGGGCAAAGAGAATTTAAATGCTCAACTCTTACTTTCATCTTCAGACACAATGCTGCATTCAACACTTTACAAGATGGAAATGTTTGTCAAAATCACCTGCTAAGTTTGACAGCTATATTAAATAACTGTAAACAAAGAACTTGGTTCAGTTCGCATTTGGATGAAGCCCACAACAAAATTTTTCTTTGTTGTGAGTTTAACAACTTACCATAGCCAGTAGTTTATAAGAGACAATGGAAACATTCCCACTTTAAAACACAACCTTAAGACATGTTTAAACTACGCAGGCACATTAATAACTCCATATCACACAGGGAAGCCGTAACATTAAGCATCATAACAGTAATATTCTGAATTTTTTGAAACTGTGTGCTTTTAGACTAGAAAATTTCCCCGACGTTGGAGCACAAAACATCAATGGTCCCATCGAACGTGTTACAAATGTATGTACATAACACCACAGCAATTCTAACAAGTGTAATTTGAAATTTGAGTAGTACACTTTTCGAAATATACACCTTCAAGAATGCAACACCAAGTACCACTATAGTTAAGCAACACTTCCACGGGTTCAGATTAATTGGATAATTTGTAGCGCATGTGAGATTTGAAAAAGTTTTAAATGCTACAAGATGTTTGATAGATGTTAGCACACAATGAGCGAGTAGTTGGGTTGTTTTACCTCTGAGCGGCACTTTTTTGCACACCATGGCTTAAATGGCCAGGTCACATGGACCCCGAAGGCTCAGAGAAGGTTGGGTCCATGTGACCTGGAACCCACTGGAACAGTTGTTGGGAGGCAGATGGTAGCCTCCCGTCAAGACCATCTAGCGTGTTCTTTAACCTTTACAATTTGTTCTATAGCTAAAATGCTGAATTAAAATGCCTCAGAAAAAATTATTCGCAGTTAAAGTGATGTAAAATTGAGAAAAATAATGGTCTAAGGTTTCCCAAAACTTTTCTTGCATGCGGATCATTATTATTTTTCAAAATTTTCACGGACACAATAAAGATTATATACAAAAGACAATTACGGATCAAAAATTTAGATCAGGGGGTCAAACATACGGTCTGCGATAGTTTTTATAATATGGATTAAATATACTGCAAAGGGTTTGTTAATCAAGAATTTGGAATAAAAAAATTAAACCTTAATGTCAGAAAGTCTTAATCAAGTTGATACAACAAATATATATGTAAAAGCTACATAAATCAGATACGTTAAATAAAAGTGTTTGTTTTATTTTATGAAATGAAATTAAAACAAACTTTAAAATATTTCATTCAGATTGGTTGGTTGTTTGGGGTTTTATGGCGCTTTCATTCCGATACAGGGGTGGATTTAGAGATACGAGCAGTATGCGCAGAAGTAGTGCCCCTGTATAGACCTCGAATTCCAATTTTAGGACGTAGTCACGATTATTTAGGCGAAAGAATAGGGGCCGTGGAAAAGGGGTGCACAAAGGGTCAAGAACACCATAAACCATCGCTGCTCAGATATATAAAAATATTTTGTTTCATGATTTATTGAGCATAACATAGAGATTTGGTTAGTAATACCCAAGTTTCAATAAATGTAATGTCTTGAACTTTAATTTTTTATATTACAATATTATAATTATTCTCTAATGACCATATGAAAACAGTTTGAATGCAGTGCCATTTTCACATTTCTACTGGTTGTTTTTTTTTATTTCATGAAAGCTTGCACTGGTTTAAGGAAACATCTGCCCTGAAGTCCTTATGGCCTAGAAGAGTTTGACCCCCTGATTTAAAATTAATTCAATTTTAAAACATATGTTACTATTTATGTTTAATGGCAGTGTTCAAATTGTAAATAACAGCAATATCATCCAAATAGTTACGTTAATGTGAGTGCAAAAGGCTTTAATATAAGTAGCAATTCATTGATAAAAGAGTTACATTTTCTCCAAAAGTCAGAAATAACGATATTTTCCGTGTTTATTGTGTATTGTTCGATTCTAGAAACACATGGTGTACTCCCTAAAAACGGACACCAGAGGGTCTGCAGACCGCAATTAGGGAAATAGTCTGCTACTACTAACAATACGTTTCAGTAGTATCTGCAACACCGCATTCATGTTGGGTTGTTTTATCTCTGAGCGGCACCTTTTTTTGCACACATGGGCTAAATGGCCAGGTCACATGGACCCCGAAGGCTCAGAGAAGGTTGAGGGAGGGGACCCACTGGAACAGCTGTTGGGAGACAGATGGTAGCCTCCCGTCAAGGCCATCCAGCGTGTTCTTTAACGTGCACAGGGTATGGCTCTCCCGCACACGGGGCCACGCTTTACGTCCCATCCAAAGGACGGCGGCCTTTCCAAGCCCATCGGGTCCCCTACTGACCATGGGCAGGGCGGGAATTTTGCGGAGATAAATCTCAACGCTGACCCAGCTGAGACTCGAACCTGGGAACTACAGATTACGAGCCTGGCGCGCTACCGACTGAGCCCCCCCCCCCCCCCAACATTCATGTAGTAACAGCAGTTGCGATTAAAGACAGTCCATAATATATAACAAACTTGATTAAAATATTCGCACATATAAATTGCTTTTGGAGCTTTCGACTGAAAATTGATGCTTAAATATGAAACTTTTAGGAACATCAAAATACATTGCACATAGTACTTGTGAATGATAAACTCCCTGATTTGCCACAACCATGTTATTTTGGCCAAAAAAAGAAAGCACCTGAATACAGTGTTATTCACGAGAGAATAAAAAGAGGAAGAACTCTGGATCAATTGTTTAGTCTTAACAGCAGCGCGAAAGTATAACGAATGCTAAATTGGATAATAATAAAATTCGATCTCTGTGGGTGGCAGCTTTATAGAATGTCAGAAAAATTGGTTGACATATGCATAGGCACTGCCTAAACGAGAGCAAAAGTATATTTTCGCTCCCGTGTCATTTTATAATTAAAAAAACACAAATATTTTTGAATCTTGTATCATGGGTTGGGTTGTTTTACCTCTGAGCGGCACTTTTTTGCACACCATGGGCTAAATGGCCAGGTCACATGGACCCCGAAGGCTCAGAGAAGGTTGGGGAGAGGGGACCCACTGGAACAGCTGTTGGGAGACAGATGGTAGCCTCCCGTCAAGGCCATACAGCGCGTTCTTTAACGTGCAACAGGGTATGGCTCCCCCGCACACGGGGCCACGGCTTAACGTCCCATCCGACGGAAGGCGGCCTTTCCAAGCCCATCGGTGTCCCCTACTGACCGTGGGCAGGGAATTTTGCGGAGATAAATCTCAACGCTGACCCAGCTGGGACTCGAACCTGGGAACTACAGATTACGAGCCTGGCGCGCTACCGACTGAGCCACCCCCGCCCCCTTGTATCATGGAAAACAAAATTTAAATCGGCAGTATACAACAGTGAAAGACAATTTTTACGTCGATTCTTGTTTTAGTTGATGTTGGCAACGCTAAATGGAGATATAAGCTGCAGCCTGTGATAGCTGAAGTAGTGCCAAAGGTCTGTTTGACTGGTTCAATGTTGACATGTTCAATTAATGCAGTGCAAGAGCCAGATATAAGCAAATATATTTCTGAAACACCTGGATTGTTTTACCCCTGAGCAGCACTTTTTTGCACACAATGGGCTAAATGGCCAGGTCACAAGGACTCGAGGTTGAGGGGACCCATTGGACAGCTGTTAAAAGACAGATGGTAAGCCTCCCGTCAAGGCCATCCACAGCTTATTCTTTAATGTGCACACAATATGGCTCTCCCACACACGGGGCCATAGCTTAACGTTCCATCCGATGGGTGACAGCCTTTTCAAACCGATTGGTGTCATCTACTGACCAAGGGCAAAGCGGGGAGTTTCATGGAGATAAATCTCAACACTAGCCCAGGCGGGACTCGAACCTAGAAACTGCAGATTACGAGCCTGGCGCGCTACCAACGGAATCCCCCCTCCCCCAACCGGGATTTGGATTGGGTTAACTCTGAGCGGCACTTTTTTGCACTGTGGGCTAAATAGCCAGGTCACAAGGACCCCAAAGTCACGAAGGCTGGGGGACGGGACCTACTGGAACAATTGTTGAGACAGATGGTAGCCTCCCGTCAAAGTCATCTGGTGTGTTCTTTAGCGTGCACAGGATATGGCTCTCCTGAATGCGGAGCAACGACTTAATGTCCCATCCGACGGACGGTGGCCTTCCCAAGCCCAGTGGTATCCTTTACTGACCATGGTGAGGAGCTTTGCGGAGATAAATCTCAATGCTGGACCAGCTGGAACTACAGATTACGAGCCTGGAACTACCGACTGAACCACCCCCGCCTCTTCCCACAATTGGGTTGTTTTACCTCTGAGCGGCACTTTTTTGCACACCATGGGCTAAATGGCCAGGTTACAAGGACCCCGAAGGTTCAGAGAAAGTTGGGGAAGGGACCCACTGGAATAGCTGTTGAGAGACAGTTGGTACCTATCCGACGGACGGCGGCCTTTCCAAGCCCATCGGTATCCGCTATTGGCGTGGGCAGGGCGGGAAATTTTGCAGAGATAAATCTCAACGCTGACCCAGCTGGGACTCGAACCTGGGAACTACAGATTACGAGCCTGGCGCGCTACCGACTGAGCCACCACTGCCCCCCCCCCCCCCCCCCCCCCCCCCAACTGGGAAAAGCCGACACATTTATTGTTTAAAATTATAAGCAGCCTTTTAAAACATTTAGAACGGGCAAATTCTGCTATTCACGGGAAATGCTTCCATTTGAAGACGTGTGTAAACATTATTAATAACTTGAGAGATACAACTATGAACATGAGTGAAAGATTGAAATAATTTGTCTGATTTTTTTTTATTTTTCCTCTTCATAGTTCTCACCAAAATGAACGGTTATTTTCCAATCATTTTTCACGTAAGTCATAAAAATATTCGGATATAACAAGTAATTCAATTGAATCGGAAAAATCTAAAGGAGGATGGAGAGAATTGGAAAATGTCTTGGAATTACAAGTTTAATAATTTTTGCCAACGTTACCCTTAATAGTATCCTCAAGGTGGTGTTGGGGGGCATGGCCTCCTTGCCCCCTCCCCCCTAAATCTGCCCTGGATATAACTATTCCGCATCCGTGATACAAGTCAAAAAGTCGGCGCTTATGAATATATGTTTCAAAGCGAATCTTCCAATTCAATTATTTGATGGATATTAATATGTATTTTTAACTCTAATCTACAACAAAAGCAAGCACAGTTGACAATTCTACACCCTTGAAAAGTTAGAGAAATTTACGCAATCAAAGGCAATTGTTACAAGTAATGTCCAGAGTCAAAGTGATAACTTTATTTTGGAGTCAAAGTGATAATTTTATATTAGAGTGCTTTTGTCAACACAGCAAATGACAATTTTTATTCATCTTATTGCTATCATTAATTCTGTAAACAAAAATGGGGATCTATTTTTGAACTTCACAATATCACTGACAATAAATAAAATTTGATAACATTCCCTTAAAAAGTATACAACGATGCAGAAAAATCGATTTCTCAAACTACTACAAAAAATCTAAGATGCGTCTTTACGTCTTTTATATAACAGATATTAAATAACAAATTTTTACATCTTATTTCACGTTATGGAATACCTACATTTATAGGACTACACTCAAACAAAATAGCAAGAGACCAAATGCTTAAGAAGCATTATCTTAATGAATTTAGTATCAACTTTGTAATAAAAGAGCCATCAAGCTTATGAGCGTGAAGTTATGCAATGAGAAATGTTGATTTAGCCACTAGCTTGAGTATACGGAGATTAACAAAGAGTAAATGTCTCTGATAGAAGAAATTAGACTGTTACAAAAATAAAATACATGTACAATGGAAGAGTGGCTTGAAAAAAATCGGAGCAGGCGCAGAATTGAATACGACTAAAATGGAGAATGAAAAAGATTATTGAAGCAATAACAAACTTGGAGATCTGCAAGACATGCGAGATTATTGTTTTCCTAGCAAGTCATTCTTGTAATAGTTCACAAATGTATGATCAATGATTAAGTTGGAATCTAAGCCAAATAACATTAACTTGTGTCCAACTTAATATTTCCACTGCTATTACCTCATGAGCAGGCCCGGATTTAGAAAAAAAATCGAGGGGGGGGGGGGGGGAGCATGGACGTACCACCAAGGGTCAATCTAATATTTTAGTAATTGGGAAACCCTATTCAAATCTTATTCTTAACCCCACCCCGAATTATCTATATAACCCCCCTTTCCTAGATCCGGCCCTGCTCATGAGCAATTTCCAGAACAAAGCAAAATTTCACATTCATAAAAAGGTATTGTCTTATAAAAATGTTATACTAGGCATTTTATGCACTTGTTTTCCTTACGAATATAAAAATTCATTTACTCTAGTATGTATTTCACTCTAGGTATTATAAAGCAATACTTTTTCCTGCAGTATACCTGTCCTCTTCTTAACACAGTCCAAATGTTGTGTAAGTTTAATTCTCTACTACTTTTGGGTTGGGTTGTTTTACCTCTGAGCGGCACTTTTTTGCACACCATGGGCTAAATGGCCAGGTCACATGGACCCCGAAGGCTCAGAGAAGGTTGGGGGAGGGGACCCACTGGAACAGCTGTTGGGAGACAAATGGTAGCCTCCCGTCAAGGCCATCCAGCGTGTTCTTTAACGTGCACAGGTTATGACTCTCCCACACACGGGGCCACGGCTTAACGTCCCATCCGACGGACGGCGGTCTTTCCAAGCCCATCGGTGTCCCCTACTGACCGTGGGCAAGGCGGGGAATTTTGCGGAGATAAATCTCAACGCTGACCCAGCTGGGACTCGAACCTGGGAACTACAGATTACGAGCCTGGCGCGCTACCGACTGAGCCACCCCCGCCCCTACTACTTTTGGATTCTACCCACTATTTTAAGACTTAATGTGGTTCAAAGTTATAAAATATTTATTTGAATACAATATTAATGTCCTATTAACTTAGACAAATTACTTAATTTTTTTCCATATATGGTCTGGCACAGGGCAAACGGAAAAATGCTAACTATCGCTGAAGCATTTTCTATAAATGAATTCAATTTTTAATTATTCATAGTATTGATTAGCATAGCATCATTAATTCTTCAATTCTGTGCTCGAAAACTTATTAAAAGCGTTTGCAAACAGATTGCCAAGCATAGTATATTAAAATGTTACAAAGCATAAGGTAAATTTAAATTCTAAAACATTTCTCAATATTAAAAATACATCATTTGCACCACAAAAAAACATGATGAAAACAATGAATCTTGTAGGTCGAAATTATTTATAAAAAATTTAAAGTGCTGCAAAATAGTTCTAAATTTCTTTGGAATTCTTTTTAAGCATGCTGTATTACATGCTAAATATCCATACCTGAATTGAGTGCAATTTATTGGAATTACAAATTTGGTAATCTTTAGGTGTAAATATTAAACTGAATCATCAGATCATTAGAGTGACTCTGCTATTTTATGCTCAATTGTTAATTTTAAGTTCATATGGCTGAAATGAAGCAAGTAAAACAATAATTGTTATCAGGTGATAAGAACTAGAAACCCTATTGTCTCACCAGTACCATTTCAATTAAGCCTTTAATTTACAAACTCCACTCTATATTTTAAATTCACACTATCATCTCAATTCGAGATTTCATTTCACTTTTGTTTTTCACAATGTGTTTGTATGTTGTATGAGAAACCAGGAGAAAGCCAACAGGTCTTCTAGTTTATATCATTCCTTTTTGTAGGGAGTACTTTCTTCCCTTTTCTAAAAAATAACGTCCATTAATATTACTGTGGTAGAAAAGATGTCTTTGAATATGTTGAACAAGGATTTCACCTCAACTTTTTTTTTTCAAAAATGTTTGCTTTACCTGGAGGTTAAATGAAGACATCATTAAAAGAAGCCTTTATTACATTTTTTCTGTTTCATAAACTGACTGACGATTTTCTTTTTATTTGAAGCAAAGCGTGTATGATCAATATCTGACAACTTAATGTACACGTACCTCCCATTGATACTGATTGTATTTACAAATTAATATTTATAAAAGTTGCGGCAAGCTCTGTAATGTGCAGCTAAATTTGACTTGAAAAATCAATTTTCATAGAAATTTCCAAAATTGAATGCTAGTCCTAATTCCATATTAACACTCATCCACAATCACTCAAAAGGCTGCAGTTGCATGTCCCTGATTCCAGCCACAGAAATGTTCATCTCAGCAGATGACTAAAGAGGTAGAACTGACAGGAATGTTTTTTTTACTCTGCTTTACAAACATAAATATCTGGCATCCCTGATTCTGGCTTTATCAGTTGATGTATCAAGGTTACTTGCATAATTACATTCTTTAATTTCAGTGAGTAGTCCTTGACATATGGGGGGCAGGGGTGCTCAGTCGGTAGCGTGCCAGGCTCATAATCTGCAATTACCAGGTTCGAGTCCCAGCTGGGACGGGGGCGGGGGTGGCTCAGTCGGTAGCGCGCCAGTCTTGGCGTCTGTAGTACCAGTCTGTAGTTCCCAGGTTCGAGTCCCAGCTGGGTCAGCGTTGAGATTTATCTCCGCAAAATTCCCCGCCCTGCCCACGGTCAGTAGGGGACACCGCTGGGCTTGGAAAGGCCGCCGTCCGTCGGATGGGACGTTAAGCCGTGGCCCCGTGTGCGGGAGAGCCATACCCTGTGCACGTTAAAGAACACGCTGGATGGCCTTGACGGGAGGCTACCATCCGTCTCCCAACAGCTGTTCCAGTGGGTCCCCTCCCCCAACCTTCTCTGAGCCTTCGGGGTCCATGTGACCTGGCCATTTAGCCCATAGTGTGCAAAAAAGTGCCGCTCAGAGGTAAAACAACCCAGCTGGGACAGCGTTGAGATCTCCACATTCCTCACCCTCGGTCAGTAGAGTCATACCCTGTGAACTTTAGAGAACATGCTGGATGGCCTTGAAAGAAGACTACCGTCTGTCTCCCAACAGCTGTCCCAGTGGATTCCCTCCCCCAACCTTCTCTAAGTCTTCGGGGTCCTTGTGACCTGGCCATTTAGATCATTATGTGCAAAAAAGTGCCGCTCAGAGGTAAAACAACCCAATCTTGACATATGCACCTACTACATATGCGAGGGGCAGAAGTTCGCTCAGTCCAATAGCAATTTAGGTTTGTAATTTGCAATTCTCAGGTTCAAGTCCAAACTCTGTTAGTGTTGAGATAAATATCAACACTTAACTTCCACCCTGCCTTAGGTTAGAAAGGAGACAATGATGGGCTTTAAAACGCCACCATCTGTCAGATGGGTGGTTGAGTCATGGCACTGTCAGAAAAGCCAAACCCTGCACACATTTAAAAAACATGCTGAATGACAAGAGGCTTCCATCTGCCTCCAAACAGCTCTGCAGTGGATCCCCTTCTGCAACTTTCTTTGACCTCTAAAACAACTCAGCTAGAAATTGTTTAAGACCAACATCTGTATCAAATTTATTTAACAGAACAATTAGTTTTTGAAAACTCATAAATAGCTTATTATAGTTACCACATAATATAAAAGTTGAAAGGCTTCTCATAATGCCAAAAAATTGCCCATTGCTAATAGTGCCCAACCAGGTTTTGCTGATAATGAAGAACATTCGAGTTTCTCTACAGTCAAGTTCATTAACTATATTTACTATAATCTCATGAACTATTTTTACTGTAATCTTATAAACTATACCAGGGGTTGGAAACCTATGGCATATGAAAACTATTTCAACTGAAATGCAGATAGCTTCTAGATTATTTCCATCCTTTGTGTAGGGAAGTACCTGCTTCTTTTCTTAAGAAATAAAAAAAAAATGTATAACATAAAACTGAGCAACAATGCTCATTATGAAAGAGAATGAGTTTCATTTTCTGACTTTATTACCTTCCAATGTTGTAAATTCACACTAACAGATGATTAAGAAAATGTGAAAAGTAATATTTCATTAGTACCTATCCAACCTAAAAAGAATTTTTCATTTATCTCTTAAAACATAAAGGTTGCATTTTAGTACCAATTTCGGTAAGGAGGCAAATTGTAACTGTAAATGCAAACCCTTTGATTACCACATTCTATCACAAATTTAAAGTTTTGCATTTTGCAACTTGAGGGTCCTCTAATGGAAATTTAAACTATTAGAAGATATGTATTATAACTTCTTATTACTACTTATCTACTCTTCATTTATCTATTAAAATAAAAACCTTTGAATGTTTACAGACAGAGTACACTGCTCCTCAAAAGAATTAAATATATGTTATTAAAAAATGGTTTCTGACCTCTGATTCATATGTTCTTGCGCATTTGTGATAAGAGGTACAACTAGAAAGTTTCTACTTTGAAAGGCCTCTTGAACCTTTTTGTGCTTTTAATATCATCACTGTGCTGTTTCGAAATATAAATAATATAAAAGAGGTCATATTTTTTCTTGAATTCCTTTTTCCATCATTCTTCTTATCATTTCCACACAAGATACTATTATTTAAGAAAACTTGTTCTATGAAGATCTAGATTGCTACATTTGCTTGTGGCACATTGTTCATAGCAACATTTGACACTGTCTTTTGAAAATATGAATGTATGTCCTTTTTTATTTGCATTCTAAATTCAGAACAAATTACAATATAAATCTATCAGCCAACAAAAGTCTCTTATTAACAAGAGCTTCCTCATTTAGTATGAGAGATTTTGAGGTAAGAATCACAAAAAGCATGAGGCTGGACAAGAATATTGTAGTAATTGCTATACCATGCAATGGCAAAGTGATAACTATCATATGATTGAATAAGTGGCCCATGATTCCAGAAGTCCACTGTAAATGAATACACACATGATACTATATTACAAGCTTCACATATATAATTAATTATATGAGAATTATATCGAGTTTTGTTATTACCAGTAAGCTAATGCTAATAATATATTTATTGACTGATGAATGTCAAAAGTCCATGAAATATTCACCGACTTTTATACAGTATTATTTGATTAAATTCAGATAGGAGCAAATAATAATGAAAAAAACAACATAATGAATTAAATGTAGTCACCAATTTGACGTCTGGGTGACCCGAGATTATATTTTTAGGGCTTGGTCATGATGTAAAATAAATTATTTTACTAGATGGACATCATGACATATGGTACAATTTGGGCATTTATTTCATATTTTCTTAAGCAACAACTTTTTATTGCAGCAAACTTTTATTATATACTTTTTTCTTATTATTTTACTATTTAACTGATACTTTGTAATCAAAAACTAAGATGAAAGGCTGCGAAATAATAGGAGAGAAACCTAAATATGTCATACAATAGTATAAACTATCTTTAGAGAGAGTGGGAACAAAATTGACTTACATTATTAAAAAGGGGTCCACCTTAATATGTGGAGTATCTAGAAAGCATTCAGAATAAAAAAAATATCCTAATTGGAACAAACCATTATCTTAAAAGTTCAAAGAAACTATAACTTAGACTATATCATTAATGATTAATTGCATGAAGCAGCACAATACTCCTTTATCCTGGAAGTATTTCCCATTTAACTGGCTTTCCATGCAGTTTGCATTACTGTATCATCAATTCATAATATTTACAAAAAACTTCTTAAACTTTCCAAACACACATACTTTGGAGTATTTACTACATATTAAAATACATCCAAAATCATGAGGTTATTAGAGAGAGGCAATGACACATTGTTCTATGCAGTGGTTGAAATGGACATCATATTTTTGCTGCAATAACTCCTGCT
The DNA here is from genome assembly GCA_038380435.1 of Ryuthela nishihirai. Taxonomy (NCBI): domain Eukaryota; kingdom Metazoa; phylum Arthropoda; class Arachnida; order Araneae; family Heptathelidae; genus Ryuthela; species Ryuthela nishihirai. Next base: position 25,965,962 of record JAWZYU010000003.1, read on the forward strand.
ACAAAATGAAAAATGTGTTTACAGTCTGAACTTTACATTTTGCAGATTTTAAACTATGGATGTGTTTATTTCAAGCAGAACCCTGCTTGAATGGGAGCCCAGTGGAACAGAATTTCAGAAGAACCAGAAAGATTCCATTATGGTATAACAAATTTGGTGGGAATGGAATACTCTTAGTTGAATGAAGTGTTTCTTGACACAACATATTGGAAAATAATAATAATAATAATAATAATAATAATAATAATAATAATAATAAATACCCCCTCAAGCAGCTGCTTGCCACAGAGATCTGACAGGAGCCTGTCAGTTTATATGTCATAGTAGGTCTGTGAGGATGGTAGGACCTCAGCAGAAAAACAACACAAATGGCCACGCCTTACCCAGGGCTCAAACCTAGGTCCCTTAGATCAGTAGCTAAGCGCGTTAACCATTCAGCCACGGTGCAGCTATGGAAAATAGGGTACAGAACTATAAACTATATTAATATATCATACAAAGATTTCCCTCAATTATATTGAACTAAATAATACCGATATCTCTTGTATGTGATTTTAATCATTACTACCCAATTTTTTTAGGATTAGCTAAGTTTCACATGTATGTAATTAAGCACCAAAATTTCCATTTCTCTTCTGTCTGCAGTCAAAATAAGACAATGTTCCAAATAATTCAATACTGATAGTGGCAAAATGAAACATATACTTTTTTTGTTTTCAAGTTAAAATCATGGAACATTTGGTCCATAAGCAGCATTTACCAATAACTGAACATACAATTAGTCACACCTTTCAATCTCAAGCTGTGTGATTCATTACGTGAACAATGATTAAGATAAGAATGTGTGCACCCTTCCACTGCCCATATAAACCTGGCAATAGCTGCAACCATATGCTATTCATTGCTTAATGTCATCAAAGATAGTCACAAGAAAATCTTCCTTTATCCATGTAACTGCACATAAAACTTATAACAATTTTACTTTTACACAATAGAAAATTTTTAAGGTATTAATTTTTCTACATATCATACGTTAACATGTTGGTGATAAGCCACATAATCTATCATAATAGCCTTATAGATCATAGAAGAGCAATACATCTGGTCACTAATGTGTTAATATTGTAAAATGTGGTCTATTGTTTGCACTGGAAATGAGTTCAGGTTCAAGCTGGGAAAGTTCTGGCTCAAAATAGCACAGATAGCTTAAAATCATTTATATTTCAAATTTTGCTTATAAGTGTGAAAACAGTGAGAAAAAGCAAAATGAATGATGGAGCATAAATGAATGATGACAAGTTATCAGGAGGCCGTGGGTTCAGATCCCACCAAGCTAATGATAATTTTTCTTCTATATTATTCTAACAACTACTACCAGGTGTAAAATAAAAAAAAAATAAATACCCCCTCAAGCAGCTGCTTGCCACAGAGGTCTGACAGGAGCCTATCAGTTTATATGCCACAGTAGAAGGTCTGAGAGGATGGCAGGCCCTCAGCAGAAAAACGACACAAACAGCCATGCTTGAACCCAGGGCTTGAACCCACGTCCCTTAGATCAGTAGCCAAGTGCACTAACCACTCGGCCATGGGGTGTATATCTGAGAAATTCTATTATTGTAAGCAAAATGATTTCTTTTATCTATGATTTTACCCTTTAATCAGTCTTTAGTAATTAAAATTAATAAGCATTACTCAACCTATGATTATTTTTTTTCAAGTATTCTCTCCCAAATATCAATAACTAATTTTTTTATTCAAATGATTATAATCGTTTCAAAGCTGGTAATCTATAACTATAATTATTTTAAAGCTTGTAATCTATAATAATAATAAAAGTGACTGTGTATGTCTATAGTTGGCATAACTTTTGAGAAAAATCCCTAGGAACTTGAAATTTTGGCAGAAGCTTAAGAGCAGCCTGGAGATATGCAGTATTAAATATTAACAAAACAGGTGAGTATATGGCACTTTTCCTAAAGTTCCATAACCTCAGGAGTCTTTCTGCTGACCATTCTTCCCAACAATACATGTTGGCACAATGCTAAAGGCAACATAAAAAGAAGTTAACATTGTTTTCCCACAAAACATACCCCTTAATCACACTTGACTTGGCTGCCACTGTATATTTCATTAAAAATTCAAGTCCATGAATAATTTTTGTGGAAAAAATGAGTTTGTCGATTCATGGGATTTGAACCCCTCTCTCCAGATTCATGCCAGAGTGTTAATGAACTAGATAACCACTGAACTAGAATCAGTTAGACAATTTAATGAGTTCTATGTCTTACAGTATTTGTGTATTTACTATTCATTATTAATTCAAGTCCATATCTATAAGGGGCAGAGGGTGACTCAGTCAGTAGGGTGCCAAGGCTTGTAATCTGCAGTTTCCAGGCTCGAGTCCCAGCTGGAGAAGCATTGAGATTTATCTCCACAAAAATTCCCGCCCTGCCCACAGTTAGCAGGGGACATCGATGGGCTTGGGAAGGTGTCTGTCAGATGGTATGTTAAGCTGTGGTCCTGTGTGCAGGATAGCCATACTCTGTGCATGTTAAAGAACACACTGGATGGCCTTGACAGGAGACTACCATCTGTCTCTCGATAGCTGTTCCAGTGGGTCCCCTCCCCCAACCTTCAGGGCCATTTAGCCTATTGTGTGCAAAAATAATGCTGTTCAGAGGTAAAACAATCCATACCTAAAAACAGAAATTCGAGTTTAAATTCACTTTCATTTTTTCATTTTTATAATTTTTTTGCTTTAAATAAATATTTAACAGCTTTGGACAACCTCATAATTATCCAAATACTTGACCATTCAGATCCAAATTTCACATGTGGTTTTTCCCAATAACACCCTGTATCATGTTAATAACTCAGACCCCTACTTATAATAAAACCCCATTTTGAAATAAATCCTGAAGCCACACCCACAAATTAAAAATACTATTTAAAAAGTAATTTATCTTTACATAAAAGTAAAAAATTAAAAACTAGAAGAATGCATATCACCTCTGACGTTTATGGAAATCTTGTTTTCAAAGAGAATGATGTTTTCCCTTTAGCTATTTTTTCACTACTTAAAAGTTTTAATTTGAGCTAACATTTGCAATTTTGGAATTTTTAAATTTTGCACCATTACAAGGCACAATAATAGTTTTTGGGATATTTGGAAAGTGCAAATCATAATGTTTCATCAATACCTATCCAACCTTGAAAGAATTTTAAATTTATCTTTTATAAACAAACAATTATCTTTTAGAACAAAAAAGTCACATTTTCCCCACCCACCCTGGGTATAAGGGGTCAGTCAATTCATTATTGCCAATGAAAATTTCATTATGTCCACATTCCACCACCAAAATTTCGAATTTCTAGCTTAACAACATCATTTATAATATTAATTTAAAGTTTTAGAATTTTCAAATTTTTCAACTGTTAAGGGAGTAATTATAGTTTTCAAAAGATTCTGAAAGTGCAGATCATAATATTTCAGCAATTCCTATCTAACTCAAAGAAGAATTTTTCAATCTCTAAAACCAAACAATTTTCTGCTAAAACAAAAAGTTGTTTTCCCACTCACCCTGAGTCTAAGGGGCCAACTCAATGTTGGTAATGGAAACTTCATGACCTTCACATTGCAACACCAAAATTTAAAATTTCTAGCATAAATACATCTTTTGCAATATTTGTTTGAAAGATAAAAAAGCAGCTTAATGTGTATCTATGAAATAATAATAGTATTCCTTCTGAACCTCACTGCATTAAAATAAGTTGTGTGGAAATTTAAGTTGTAAGTGTACACTCAGTGCTCATTAAATTATGACCATCTCTTTTCATGCTATGTCAGTGGAAGCTAACTTTGAAACTCTATAACTTCTAAATTAAGCATTTTACGTGAAAAGTAAGGAAGATAAATTAAATATCTCAATTAAATCTATCTAAATCTCGATTTTCAATAATGTTTGCTTTGTACTTAAAAAGAGTTATGTTTTACCTCTGAGTGGCACTTTTTTGCACACCATGGGCTAAATGGCCAGGTCACATGGACCCCGAAGGCTCAGAGAAGGTTGGGGGAGGGGACCCACTGGAGCAGCTGTTGGGAGACAGATGGTAGCTTCCCATCATGGCCATCCAGCATGTTCTTTAACATGCACAGGGTATGGCTCTCCTGCACATGGGGCCATGGCTTAACGTCCCATCTGACAGTGGCTTTTCCAAGCCCATTGGTGTCCCCTACTGACCGTGGTTCCGGTGGGGAATTTTGCAGAGATAAATCTCAACGCTGAGCCAACTGGGACTCGAACCTAGGAACTACAGATTACGAGCCTGGCGCGCAACCGACTGAGCCACCCCCACCCCTTTTAAAAAGAGTAACTGACTTTGAATATTTAATAGCAACAATGCCAGTTTTAGGAAAATTATTTACATTAACTTTTCATATATACATCTGTTATATTAAATTGTTTGAAATAATATTTTTTACTCAAATTATAATTAACTTCCGAGTTTAAATTCTAACATTAGGCATTACTCTTGTTAAATATTCAAATTTCCATAACTCTTTAAATACTAAGGGAATATTGTTGAAAATCGAGATTTAGGTAGAATTGATTGAGATCTTCAATTTATCTTCAGTCCCATTCTGTTACAAAATGCTTAGTTTAGAAGTTAGAGTTTTGAAGTTAGCTTCTACTGACATAACATGGAGGGAGGCGATCATAATTCAGTGAGCATCGAGTGTATATATTATACATACAACTTAAATTTCCACATAATAATGTATAAATTAATTAATGTTGGGTCAAATGCCCAATACATAAAATGCAACTTAATGTGAATCTAAATAATAATAGTATTCCTTCTAAACCTTAATGCACTAAAACAAGTTGTTGAAAATTTAGGTTGTATATATATTGTGTATATATATATATATTTCTTAAACTAATACTGAGTCAAGTGCACAACAGATAACTTTGCCTGTGTTGCTCATGTTTTATGGCACTTGTACTACAACTTGATTAGGGAAATATTCAAGGGACACATTGAATTTCAACAGGACATTTACTATCAGATTACATTAACTCTTTCTTGATTCAGTTGGTTTCAATTTTGGTACACATATCCACTTAAAAATGATTCAACAACTGATAATATGGTTCTCCTTCTGCTAGATTAACTTGGCTTATATCTACTAAAAATTAATATAAATAATGGTTAACAAGATATATTGAATTGTTGAATAACTTTCTTACATCAACACAAACTTTTTTTTCTTAATTTCAAATTTCAAATAAAGCATGTACATTTTCATTTGTTGAAAAAAAAAACCTAACTTAAAGAGAAAAAAAAATATTTTTGTCAGTAACCTATAATACAAAAAACTTAAAAATTATCTTGCAATGTGCATTTCTCTTTTTATTATATTCTTTTTTTTTATGATGTGTCAGATTTTATTCTCTGAAGAGGCTTGGTATCAATATTATTGAAATAGTTTGGGTCTCGGTAGGCCCATACATTTGAAGCACAGAGGAGTTAAAAAATATGAGCCTGATTTTTGTCTGCAGTTTGCACTAACAGAAAATTCCTATTGTGTGGTTATAACAAAAAAAAAAGTAAATTCTGGATGGACCAGAATGAATTAATTTGATGAAGTGCACTTTTGCTGCATTTCAATTCACTCTTAAAAAGTAACAACCATTTGGCAAAGTTAAAAAAGAAGTTGGAAAGGTTTAATATGGTTCAGATACTCAGAATTACTCAAACTCATCAGTTTTGCAAGTAAAATACACAGAGTGGATACCTCAGTATTCCATAACAGTATAAATTTGTTTATAACTATATATCAGTAATTTAACTTTAGGAAGCATTCTACAGAAAGCCCAAAGATTGTTTAATAACATAATCTTAATGTATATTTTTATACTTATAAACTAATATTTCAAGATCTGTATGTTTGCAATGCAGTTTCATCTTAAAATTACAAATATATATTTCTAAAACATTCACATGAATAGAATAAAAACAGATGACATTGAAATCAATTGATTTCTTATAGGTAGCCTATCTCTATTAAAAATAATCTTGCTATATTTGAATTTGTTACATATACAAAAATAATTGTAATATTTGTATAAATTAAGATTCAATACTTATTTTTGTGATCAAAAATACATTTTTAGCATATAGATGGTAAATAAACACAGCAAATAACTGACAATATGTTGCAGAAGATTTTAAAGTGAATGGTGGCATTAGTGAAAATCAGTGAGCTAAATTAATAACTGTACATCTTCATGGTAAAAATAATACAGACTATACCATGGATGATTTGTAGACAGAATAAATTAAAGCATAAGGAATTAGAAACATTAAGATTTGCCAGCAAATTGAAATAATTCTAAATTCTGTATTTGAATTCTTCATTAATTTTATTAAGAAAATACAATTATTTTGAAGTTTTATATGTAAATTAGAAAACCATGTGAAATGTCATGTATTGATTTTTATTAATCTTATAATTCTCCACTGTTCTTCAATCAGACTTGTCTATTACATTTTCAATACAACATAACTTCAAAATGCTTAAGAATTTTATCCTATGATTTGTTATGAGGATTTTAAAGGCTTCAGATCATAATCAAGATAATGGCTAACATACATCATATTCAAATCCCTTCCAAAAGATAAACTTTTTTTTATTCAATAAATATGGTCACGTTATCCTATATTGATAAGCAAAAAAATGTAAACTGATAGTAACAACTTCAAGATTACAAAAAGATATTACCAAAGTACAGAAAATAAAAACTAAAACTACAATAGGAACCATTTAGTTCTACTTACCTGAATTACAGTACCAATTTAATCAAATAAATATATTTATTTAACTTTTAAGCAGTACAATGCAAAATAATTACATTACAATAGAATAGTTGTTGAGGAACTCTTATACATTGGCAATGAATGTAAAATAATCAGCATTTGCTGCTTTGCAGTCAGTGATGCAGATTGATCATATAATTTTTTTTTTTGGGGGGGGGAAGGACGATTGTTATCTAATACTATCTCATAATTAAAAAAAGAAAACTAAAGAAGAAAACTAAATATGTATTTAAACATAAGTAAAGAAAAATGTTTGTATAAAATTTTAAATTTATTTCTATTCAATTCCAACACTGTTTAGAGTTATACTATGTTCCAACTTTCAATATAACATCAATCCTAGAACAGCTGCTGTCAAATTTTTAACAGTTGAGACCTGTTCTGTAAAGGAAACTGCTATTTTTCAACAGTTGTGCAACACATTGGTTTGTGTGAGAAAATAGTCCATTAGCCAACAGATGATATTAGTAATAGGCTAAAATTTGCCAAGTCTATGCATGTAACAATTGACTAGTTGAAGAAAATATATTGAATATTATCACACTATCCCAAAAATGCCCCCTATTATAAGCAGTCATATTCCCACTTCTATAATTAATGGAAAATATAACCTTTTTAAAATATAAACGGTTCTTAAACTATATCTTGCAGCTCTTTTATTACAAAAATTTACATCTATTTTTTAAAATATTTAATTTACATTGTCACAGAGAACAATTAAAGATACATAAGCTTTAGTGAGAAAACAAAATTAAATGCAAACTCTCAGATACTAAGATTTTAAAAGATATTTTGGCAAGACTTGTCTTACATGTGAGCTAAAATATTGAAAAAGAATAATGCCATACAGCTGTTTTGAATAATCTGAAGAGTTCCCTAGTATGCCTAATCTTTATATTTTTTGCATACTTGTAGAGTTTATAGTACATGATACCTATCTTGTTTTTTGTTTACCTAATCACGTATATAACATTGGTGTTTCCAATTATGAGATTTTTGTGGAAGAGTTCAGATGAATCTTGGCAGAGAGCTGAAAAATTAAATTTTTTGTATAATACTGAAGGAAAAAATAGGTGTACTTATTGCATGCTGCTCTAGTGCACTTCAGTGTTGTGTAAATTGGAACAACTTTAATAATATGTTCTGAAAACAATTTACAAAATATGAATGTAACTTGAAAACAGGAAACAATTATAAATTTGTTCAAAAAAAAAATATATAAATAATTTGACTCAGAAAAAAAAAATGCATGATTTAACAAAGACTACTTCATAATGATGATGTTAAAAAATTACAAAGCAATATTCAATGATATTATGAATAAAAATTATCTACACATCCTAAAAGTTATATATTTTTATTTATACAACTTATAAGTTATGTAGAAAAGCATGTGACAAAAAAAGGGGAATTTTCATTATGTATTTTGTTAATCATATTGTCTTAAAAGTTCTTTTGTGATAAGTAATCTGATGCTAAAAACATAGAGTTAGTTTCCTCCTTTACTTTTGTAACAGTTCTTTAAAGCATTAAAAGAGGAATGAAAACTCTTTATGCAATAAAGAGCAATAGCTTTATGCAGGATAACATTGGAGTAAATGAGGGGGTTAGAGAATTAATAAACATTTTATATTCATTTTGGTACTATTATTACATAATTTTAAAGTTTAGTTATTAAAAATTTCAGCTTCAAAAATGATTCATGCATGCTCAAATATCACTATGGCAAATAGAAACATACTTCCTAAATCTGAGATGAAATATTATCAACTCCTTAAGAGATTACAAGTTTTATTAACTAACATTTAAAGTTCATTTCTTAATTAAACTAGTTTTCAGAACAGTTTTATTGTTTTCAGCATTCAAAGAGTGCCTATACCACAGAAATAAAAAAATAAAGTGAATAATATTTGCATTTTGGCATTCTTTTAATTCTACATTTAACATATGATTTCTTTGCTTAAATGCTATATAAAGTGTCATCACAGCAATATGTAAAATGCTAAGATCAATGAATCTCATTGACCTCAGCTGTGAGCATTAGTTCCCACTTGTATCCACATCAATACAATTGACAATACATAGGAAACACAACGTGTTTAAAACTAGCTCTTTCAAGTTTACAGTGTGTTGGAATAGCAGTTACGATAAAAAGGAAACTATCATTTAACCACAAAAATAATCAACCAAGTGACATATAAAAATAATACAGGTTTGTTCTACAAATATACAAATTAATAAATATATTTGTTACTATTAAGATGTCATGTGAACAGCACAATGGAATAACAACTGTACAGATATTTGAAAGCTGCCCCTTTTTAACAGAACTAATTAACCACTACTTTATATTGTCATAAAGACATATATGACTATTATGAAGGAAAATTCTTTTAAATTGTTTCTCTTAAGTACAATGTTAAAATACTAAAATAACTCAGGCAACTAGCACCAGCTTAGAGCCAAACATTGTAATAACATATATTAAATATCACTACAAAGCAAACATTCTGGACAGATGTCATAAGTGGCAGAACTGTACTTTCAAAAACTGACATTTAGAAACAGAACACTTCTTTTTGGACTGATCTACTTGTCAATATATTGCACACACGAAAAAAAAAACATCTCCACATTATTACCAATACACAACATCTGTATTTTTTTCTATCTATGTATTTTTTTTTGTGAAATTGCTAATTTTATTTGATTTGAACTCACTTCTTAGAATCGTTTAATCTCTCAGTATCTAATCTACTAACTTCTTTTTGTAGCACTCTCAGTGTTTCCTGCAACGTCCTCTTTTCATCTTCTAACCTTTTAATTTCATTCCTTGATTCCATTAGTTGCTTCGTTAGCTCTTTTTCATCAGATGCATTTTGTAACAAGTGTAGTTTTTGTTTCAGTGTTTGATTTTCCTCCTGTAGTCCTTTCATTACAACTAACTTAGATCTAAGTCTTTCATTTTCTGCTAGTAGCCCATCCAATGAAAGTACTTCACACTGTGCCTTATCACAGCTTGGAGAATCAAGAGAAATGTGTTCTGCACCAATAAACATTTGTTGACTGTTTTCTGTTGTTTCATGGTAATTCCAAATGTTTTCAAACAATCCTGATGTGACATTTGCTTTTCCCATATAGCTTTCTTTAAAAGAGCTATGATCCATGAGACTATTGGTGTTATTTTTGATATACCCTATAAAAAAATACAGAATAAGTTCCTAACATTTAACATAAAAACAGTCATTTTTGAATAAGAATAAAATATTTTAATTTTAAAACTTTAAGTTATTCACAAATTTTTATAATTAACTGAGTGGGATACAAACTTGCAATAACTTGGCAACATGTTAGGTTATGCCATCAATGAATTCTTCCATTAAAAATAGTTAAAAAGCTGATCAAAGAGACCAGATGCTGCATATATCAATCAGTCATCTAACATTAGGAAAGTATATTCTCAGTTAACAGGCTAATCCTGCATTTAAAAGCAATAAATTTAAATTTGGGTGCTGATTGGGTGAAGTATATTCATATATTTCACATAGCTATTACTAACTGAGAACTTCACTGGAAGCTTAGAACGTAAGAGCATCTGATATGTTATTGGGTCATGTCCCATCCAGCAAATAACTTTTTTCCCACTAATTTAAAATTGTTCTTGTATCAATGCAGAATATATTGGTATATCGTTTAAAGTAATTCTCTTTAAGTTGCATTCTAGTAAGTTGGCAAATCCAAAATACTGCTTATATTAAATCTCTTAAAATCACTATAAAATACTAAGAATGCTTATAGCTATTTTGTAAAAAGTGTGCATAGGCTACTGACAGATCCCCTCTCCTCATTTATGCAAAACTCAATTATAATAGGTTCAGCATCTTAATTTTGCATTAATATTGTTTCAGTACTGGTAAAAAGCCATTAAACACTATATATCAGTGATTTTCACAGAATATTTCATCACAGTCATTGTTAATTTATGATAAAAGTGGTATTGTTCTTACACAAAAAGCACAAGTAGTTTAATGATGCAAAGATGCATGTACTTTTCATTGGCAATTTTTAAATTGAAAATGTAATGAAAAGGTTATCTTGAAATCATAGTAACTACAAATATACATAAACTAAAAAGGCCAATCAACTCTGGAAAATATGGAATATTCCGAAGAAAATAATGTTTTACTATTGTCAAACTTTAATACTCACTAATGGCAGAAATTCGAACTAGTAGAAGATTGAGTATATGCAAATGGTAATATTTTAATATCACCTATCCAACAACAATAATATTTCATATATCTCTAAAACAAAAAAAAATCAAGTTTTCTTCCCCAACCACCTCAAGTTGCAGCTCAATGTATATTCCTTAACCACCATGTTCTACTACCTATATAACAAATTTCTATTTTTTTTTTTAAAAATGTCTGTTATATTGAAGTTTTGTCATTTTTTCAACTTTAGCTTTTAAACTTTCAGTTCAATTTAGCCCTCTAAAAAGTTTAGTTCTCTTACCCCTTCCCTCCTCCATGGAGATAGGGTTGGGTTGTTTTACCTCTGATTGGCACTTTTTTGCACACCATGGGTTAAATGGCCAGGTGACATGGACCCCGAAGGCTCAGAGAAGGGGACCCACTGGAATAGCTGTTGGGAGACAGATGGTTGCCTCCCGTCAAGGCCATCCAGCATTCTTTAACATGCACAGGATATGGCTCTCCTGCACACTGGGTCACAGCTTAACATCTCATCCGATGGACAGCAGCCTTTCCAAGCCCATCGGTGTCTCCTACTGACCATGGGCAGGGAATTTTGTGGAGATAAATCTCAATGCTGACGCAGCTGGGAGTCGAACCTGGGAACTACAGATTACGAACCTGGCATGCTACCGACTAAGCCACCAGCCCCCATGAAGATAGTTAGCAATATAAACTCCTTTACTACTACAATCAACAATCTAAAAATCAATTTGTGGCAAAGACTATGTAAAATGTTTAAGTTTTGTCATTTTTTAACTTTAGAACTCTTCAACAAATGGAAATTTGAAATACTGGAAGATTCAGAAAATGTGAATAGTAATATTATAATAGCATCTATCCAACCAAATAAGAATTTTTAACTTCTTTAAAAAAAAAAATGTTAACTGTTTATGGACAGAGAGAAGACAAGGTGAAAACAACAGCTTGGTTTTTATAAGTGAGCTAAAAAATTATACAAAATGCTCTTGCACTTTGTGTACTAAATATTTTTGTCAAAAATGTAATTTTGTTGGTGGTCACATTAAGGTTTTCTGATAGCAACGCTTGAAAATCCATGCCATACATAAATTGAATATTTTATCAATTTTACAGTTTCAGACTGTATATATACACTCTATGACCTTAAAATGGCACTATCCAGAAGATGTTGGAATCAGATGAAAATCACATTGGATTGGCAGATGTAAGACATAATTACAATTACAGAACAAAAGCACAATTTTTTTTTCATAGACAGGTGAAAATTCCCCAGTTCATCTCATACCTTGTAAAATTCCCCATGGTTCATGGCACACACAGCTACAAGTCATGGCCCACTATGCCTGTTGAAGCTGGTCTCTCAGGGCAGCTATAGCCTGCACTGGCTGCAGATAAATTGGCAGATGATGCCCTACCAATTCACAAACATGTTTGATGGGAAACACACAAGACCAGCTATTGTGACTTATTGCACTCCAGACTATATTGCCTGCTGATCAAGCTAGTGTGTCGTTCAACAGTGGCAGCTGTATCAGAACATTGGCCATATCATCTCCACGTGTATACAGTGATCATCAGGTACAGACAAAACCAGAATTCATTGCTAAAGATGATTGATACAATGCCTTCCACATCCCAAGATGTTTGAGGTAGGCACCACTCCAGGTGCTGTTGAGGATGTCTGGTGGTCAGTGGAAGGTGACACAACAGATAATGAACCCTGCCTCTGGAAGTCATCAGGAAATGGTTTGTCATGACTGGCATAACTGTTCTGCTGATGGTGGCTACCATTGCCCTTAGTGAAGGGGATGACTGTCGCAAAATCAGTTAGTCCTCCCATGGTGTTGTCTTCTAGCATGCATCAGATCCTTACTAATGACCAGGGTCAGATCTGGGGGGGGGGGGGGACAAGGAGGCCATGGCCACCCACCTTTCAGAATATGAGTAAGAGTAAAAAAGGCAAAAAATTATTAAACTTTTAAATTGAAGAGATATTTTTCAATGTATTTAATGAATATTAAGGAAGATATCACTCTGAAGTTAACGTCGATCAATTTTGAGGAAAAATTGTTTTGAGTCGGGTGGGATACAAACCCACGACCTTCTGATAACATGTCAGGTGCTCTGGACCACTGAGCTACAGGTCGCTGATCAAGATCTCCTCTAATTGATGCTATGAACTATCTACCAGCAGTACACAATTCTAGTGTCTCATGAAGGTATTTGTTCCAGCTGCTCTCAGCCTTAAGAAACAATGACAATCATGTCATGAAGATGGTAAATACATTCTGGGTGTACAATTGTTTAAATTGAAGAGATATTTTTTGCCATATTTAATGAATATTAAGAAAGATATCATTCTGAAGTTAATGTCAATCAATTTTAGAGGAAAAATTGTCTTGACTCAGGTGGGATATGACCCCCACCCCCCCACCCAAAAAAAAAAAAATTTGCATCAGAGCCAGCTATTTGAACCAGAACTTCTCCCTAAACAACAAATTTGGGTTCTGCACTTAGAAAAGCCCTCCCCTCCCTCAAGTAACTATTCTTATCAAAGACAACTATTTCGATACAGCATATCATTAAACAACAGACTTTCATTTCGTACTTAAAAACAAACCCAAAAAGACTGGAAATCAAAGGATGAACACACATTCAATGCTTACCTGTAAATGCCTAAATATCCAGAAATTTTGATTCCTAGGAGGTCTATGTAGATACTCTGCATTATTAAAAACATTTTTAATTTGCATCATTCTAAAATTCATGGGACCCCCACCTCCACATAATAGTTAAAAAAAAAATATATATATATCATTTTCAGATCATACCTTAGCCGCTTTATAAACCTAAAAAATATCGAAATGTGATATTACATGACACCGCAAATCTCAGCAACAGACAATATTTTTCGTTCAATTCAGTTTGAAACTCTAATTGGTGTGTTATATGTTATGTTCCCATTTCTTGCATTACATTTATTCAGTAGTGCCATGTTGCACTGTGGCCCTTTTAATGTATTATACATTTCTTCACTCATTTGCAAATATTTGTGATAGTTGTGTGAATCGTTAAAATGCAGTTCATTTAACAAATTCATATGTGAATATAATTCCTTCACTAGTAGCCATTTCCGACACCAAAATCTGTGTTAACTCTTTTTTTTTCATACAATAGGACAAATAATTCTTAAACATGTAATTCTATTCTTATTAGGAAAAGAAGCCATTTTACATTAATGAAGTAATTGCCCACCAGATGGCAGCAATTTCTCCGTGCAAGAAAACTGACGGATGGGCAATTCGTTGAAAACTTTCGACGAAGTACTGTAGAAGTTTGGTGTGAAGCTCATACACACAGCAATATTTTGACTACATTTTCATTCTGTAAATTTTTATTACATTTTTGTTCTGTGCGAAAAAAAGGATGCATGGCATGTCTTAGTACTCATGAATTCTGATAAGTGGATGGGGCCCTTTAGTAATTTATTCAAAACTTTATGGGTGTTTTAACCTCTTCATCCTATCAGAGCATGGTCAGAGGAAGTTTAAAACCTTTTTGCTGAAACTATTTTTGCCAACTTACTTCCAATTGTAGGAGGACTGATTTCCAAGCCAAGAAAATCCTCTTTGCTTCAGTATCGAGATCTCATCCATTCTTAGGATATGATAAAAAAAATTAAAAATTAATTAAAAGAAAGAGGCTACATATATATTTGTGCAACAAACTATAAGATTTCCTGGTCAGAAAAAACTGGCAAAAGGGGTAGCATAACTCTAAAAGATCAATAATGATATATAAATCCATGGAAATAAAATCAAAATCTATGAAAATTAGAATGAAAGTTTAATAACTGTAAGCAGCACTAACACAGAAAATGTGATGTTACCTGCATTTGTTTACTGTTGGCAGTCTGGCACTATAATGCACACCAAGCAGCAGCACACATTTATCTAATTAGCTGTGCCCTGTGCTTGCTGCAACTGAATACAGAACATTCCCAAAAGAAAAGAACTCTTAGCAGTTTTAGTTTCTATTGGGAAATTATATGATGAATGATAAAAATAATTCTAGAAAAATAGAGTTTTAACCAGAAAAAAAAAGTATAAAATGAAAAAGAAAATAGAAATACTTACTTGGTAATTACTTCTAAAATACACAAAAAACGTTTTTGGTTAACTTTCAAAATTTCCAAATCTTATGGAAAAAGAATTGGCAACATTTTGTTGCATTGCTTTAACATAAGGTATGGCCAAATGAAATGTTAAAGCAAAATATTGACCAAGGAATGATGATTGGACTGCTGAGATTCTTTTTCTTATAGTTTAAAAAACAGGTAAATATTATTTTAAAGCCTGATTTATACATTTTTATATATGTAAAACAATTTCAAATAGAAATTTTCAGTTTGAAAACAATTAAAGTTTTATTTGCTCTGTAGCAACACTGATCAGTGCCTATGCTTCCAATCTGCAGACTTTTGACGTGCTTTAGAGCACCAATGGCTTTCTACAGTTTAACATGCACAGGGTATGGCTCCTGCACATGGGGCTACAGCTTAACATCCTATGAGACAAACAACAGTGTTTTCAAGTTCACCAAGCTCCTTTCTTACCAAGAACAGGGTGATTTCCAACCAGTTTCCAAGCTCTTTTACCAAGAACAGGGTGAGAGAGTTAGCAGGGAAAAATCTCAATGCACAATTAGGACCTGAACCTGGGAACATCAGATTACAAGCCTAATAATAATGGAAGATCACTGACTGAACCAATCCTCACCCCTGGGGGGAAGGTTGAGGGGACTTTATGTTGCACCAAGTTAGAAGTTTGGGGGGGGAGGGGGTTGTTTGGGTTGTTTTACCTCTGAGCGGCACTTTTTTGCACACCATGGGCTAAATGGCCAGGTCACATGGACCCCGAAGGCTCAGAGAAGGTTGGGGGAGGGGACCCACTGGAACAGCTGTTGGGAAACGGATGGTAGCCTCCCATCAAGGCCATCCAGCGTGTTCTTTAACGTGCACAGGGTATGGCTCTCCGGCACACGGGGCCACGGCTTAACGTCCCATCCGACGGACGGCGGCCTTTCCAAGCCCATCGGTGTCCCCTACTGACCGTGGGCAGGGCGGGGAATTTTGCGGAGATAAATCTCAACGCTGACCCAGCTGGGACTCGAACCTGGGAACTACAGATTACGAGCCTGGCGTGCTACCGACTGAGCCACCCCCGCCCCGGGGGGTGGCTCAGTCGGCCCCGCCCCCGGGGGGGGGGAGAGAAAACCCATACATTACTTTATGATAAGAGGTAGTTGTGTATCAAATTTGGCGATTTTGATTATTCTAGCTCTTACTGTTTAATAAGAGTATTTTTTTTTAGGAGATGGGGTTCAACAGCAATTTAGGGGAGGGCCAACCTTACATTGCTCTGTTATGATAAGAGAAAGCTGTATACTGAATTTGCTGGTCATAACACATATTGTTTAGGAGTTATCCCATTTTTTGGTAGGAGGAGGAAAACAATTTGGGGAGTCAGTCAAGCATAGATGAAAACCTTCTTGATTTCAGGAACCATAATGCAAAATTTGATTACAGTATCATAAGAGGTCTCCAAATGCATAGCAGACAGACAGAAAACTTTCCAAAATATAAGATGAATTAACTTACCATAGGGTAATGGAAGTACACTTAGGGTTCCATCTAATGTTCTTTCCAAAATGCAACCAGGCAAATTAATGTTCAGTGGAACATTATTTGGAGAGGTGATGCTAGTTGGAGGCCTGTCTTCCTACATAAATAAAGCAAAACAATTTTCAAGCAACTGTTTTAACTGTTAACATTAAGCTCAGAGAAGCATAGAAGCTCTATGTGTTTTAACAGAGATTTGCAGATACAAAAACAACTAAATGTCCATGTCATCCTCTGGGATTCAGAACCAGTTTCTTCGCTGTTACTACATCCAAATGCAATAATAAATAAAGTTCAGAAACTTCACTGCAAATTGCGATTAATTGATTTATAGATGACACCAGGGTCAGAATTGAAAAATTATCTGGGAGAGTAAGAATTTATTCCCTTTTACAATGATAACCCAAAAATAATATAATTTCCATTATATTCTTATAAAATATTGCAAATTATTGTTGCCAATTCTCAGATATAAATTGCAATATCTAGAATTTATACACCAGTTATTCATTGGTTTCCATAAATTAAGGAAAATCCCTTTGTTAAGTCAATGGGAAACTAACGTCAGAAATAAGTTTTTTGTATTGAAAAATGTGATTGCAGATAAAGATCTCAATCAAATAAATCAATATCTCAATTTTCAACAATATTCGTTCTGTATTTAATGAGTTAAGGAAGTTTGAATGTTTAACAACAGCAATGCCAGTCTTAAGAAACTTATACAACTCTGAATAGTGAAAGAATTCTTTACACAAAGTTCTAAAATACAAACTTATTGTATTAAACACTTTGATACAATACTTATTATAATAATAAATAAATAAATACCCCTCAAGCAGCTGCTTGCCACAGAGGTCTGACAGGAGCCTGTCAGTTTATATGCCACAGTAGGAGATCTGAGAGGGTGGCAGGACCTCAGCAGAGAAACGACACACACATCCATGCCTAATCCGGGGCTCGAACCCAGGTCCCTTAGATCAGTAGCCAAGCGTGCTAACCACTCGGTTACTAAGTTTTAATTAACTTCTGAAGTCAAGTTTTGTGGCTGGCATTGTTATCACTTCAATAATTCAAACTTCCATAACTCATTAAATACTTAACAAAATATTACTGAAAATCAAGATATTAATTTATTTGATTGAGATCTTTACCTGCAATCACATTTTTCAAAACAAAAGAACTTATTTTAGAAGTTAAAGAGTTTTAATGTTAGCTTCCCATTGACTTAACATAGAGATTTTCTTTAATTTATGGAAACCAGTGTATTATGAGAATATTTCAATTTTCACAAATGTTTATTATATTTTAATATATAAATGAGATAATAAACAAGTAATTTTCCTCAATTTTCATAAGAAAAACTAGACTGACTGCCCATAGGCACTACCTAGGGAAGTCAGCTACTTTTGCAGCCCTTCTGAAGTCCAGTGTGCCAATAAAGGGTATTTTGAAATAATATTTACCTAAATATTTCACAATTATTTTATACACAATCACAGTCTCATAAAGCTATGAATTTTGTTAGCAAGAATTACTGTTGACTATAAAACACAATCAAGTTATTGGAAAACAATTAATATTGCCCAATAAATAAAAAATGCCATACATACCTCCCAAAACTAATAACGTCCTTCAAATGAAATCTCTTATTTTAAAGTACTTTATTTTTGTCAGTTTTTCAAATTAAAGCCCCTATGATTTGATGCTGGAAGTGGGTGTGCCCCCTGTTCAATAGTCATTGCATAGTTCAATAGTCATAGCCTGTTCCATAGTCAATTGAAACAGTTACTGCCATATGATATTGCGAGACACTGGTACATTTCACATGAGAAAGGAATCCAAATGTCCATGCACACTGCATAGGTGTGTTGCTTTAATGTACATGATATGTCAACACATGGAGTAATCTGATATTATTGGGGACATGATTATAAAGCATTATTGTAAAATATTTAATGTTTTAGTAAAGGATAAGAGATTTCATTGAGAAGTACTGAATAATTGACATTTTACCATTCAATAATTTCCCGAATTTCATATTCTTTGCATTAACAATTTTACTATTCAATAATTTTTGGAATTTCCACATTCTTTGGGTTAGTGATTTATCAGATGATTATTAACTGGCTAATTACTAGCTAAGCAGCACCACACTAACTTGACTAAAAAGAAACAGATGCAGACTGTTAAATGTCTTACAAATTTTTCCAGATCAGATGCTGCCAAGTTTGAATGCCCTTCCACTGAGAAAAATGAAACTCCAATAATGAAAAGCAAAAACTGCTTAGCAGCTAAGTGATGATTAAAAAAAAAGGAAATCTGATAGATTAAAATAAATGATTTTATTTTAGAAAAGTTACATGGGAAAAATCAACCGTTTGAAACCATATATGGATAAGCTTTTAATCACCAAATGGTAAATATATATTATTTTCATATTGTTCTAAGCATTTTTTTCTTACATGTAATATCTACTACAAATTAGTGTGTAAGCTTTTATCCAAGAATTTACAAATTTACAAAGATGATTTTTGGTAGTCAATACACTTTCCTTAACGAATATTTTACCAACTTGTTTTTAAGCATTGCGCCTTCATAAAATTTATAACTCTTTAAAACACCATTTTGCAGGTATCATCAATGTGAAATTGCGGCTATTTCTAAGTTGTGCATATTATAAAAGTTTCTCAGTATATTCTATGATATGTTTTTCTGCAAGTTTTACATTCTTTGTTTCAAAATCATTTATTTGAATCTAAGAAGTCAGCTCATTACACTAAGCTACTTCAACAAGTAATTTGAAAAAAAAAATACATATAAATTTTTTTAAATACTTATTTTTCTACGTGTGCCTTAAAAAAAAGGTATATAAAAAACATGGTAAAAAAAAAAGGTAAAAAATTTCATACAAATATGAAATCACTGAATTCGTATTAATTTCAAAGGAAGATAGGGCATTGGTAATTTTTGTTCAGTTGATAAATCAATTTTGGCATCTTATATTCCTTTGAGGTTAACACGAATTCAGCAATTTCATCATTGGAATAGTTTAATTTTTATTTTTTAAGGTACATACAAAATTATAGGTATATTTATGGCAAAATAAAATATATGATTTAAAATTTTTAAAAAATGTCTATCTTTACATACAACTTATAAGTACTGACTCCCCTTAAATTCCCTTCCCCTTTTTTGGAGGGAGGAAGAGGGGCTATAATTTGAGGTAGCTAATGGCATTCTCAACATGACAAGCTTTCATTTCTGAAATAACTCATTACTATCAATCCTGATGAAATTTCTTTCTTTTTTTTGGGGGGGGGGGAGAATGTGGGGGAATAATTTGAGATAGCTTATAACAGTCCACATATTACAAATTTCCATTTCACATCTAACTAACTTGTTACTCCTGGCCCTCATATTCAGTAGATATAATGGAACAACGATTTTTCATATTTCCACATTTTTAGGGGGTAAGAAAGCACAGGGGATAAATTTTTTACAACCTATGGCATTCCCTGAATCACAAGATTTCATTTAACACATAACTCATTGCAATAATCACTAGGTTGGGAAGATATGAGGGAACAACCATTTTGACACACACACACACAGAGAAATAATGAGAAAAAAACAATAGAAAGAACATGATATAAGTATTAAAAATGCACCCTTTCTTGTGAATATTAATTTTATTATCATGGGTCTTATCAAGATCTTTATCTATGTTTTTATTAGACAAAAAAATGAACCAACCTGCAACTGAATTCGTAAATTATCCAAAATTATCTTTGAAGGTATAGGTTTGGGAGTGATTTCATCTTCAAAAAAGTCTACAAGACCTGAAACACTACTCATCAGAAGTTGTAGATGAAGATTGCTGGCTAATATATTTAAAAATCCAGCACCTTCATTTGATAACTGTTGAATTTTTGCTGCAGAATCTGTAACAAGTCTCAAGCTAAATTGGCATTCCCCTTTCGGAAGTTCTTTTTTCTCTGTCTGCCAACTGCGAGACCCTAAACAGAAAAATAAAATTATCATCCCTTCACAACAACTTTTCATAATTCATTTAAACATTTTACAGTATGAGGAAATAAACCTACCTAAATGCCATATTTGAATTGCAAAAAATTAAAATGCTATGTTAAACAATTAAAATTACCATATATACCCAAATACACTACCTGGGCAAAGTATTATGAATAGCTACCTAATACCTAGTTGGGCATTTGTGGAGAGAGAGAAAAGCCTGAACTCAATGTGGCATGCTTTCCATATAATTTTGAAATACAGCAGGAGAGATTTTGAAACACTCTTCCAGCAAAATGAGTAACATCTCGATATGAAGAGGGCAGAGGTCTTGGCTTTCAAAGAGCATGCTCCAAATTGTATCAAATGTTTTCAACTGGATTAAGATCAGGTGAATGTGGCAGGCCAGGGAAGATGATAAAAGTCTGTTTGTAATTCCTCAAACCACTTCTGTATGATTTGAGAGCAATGAATAGGTACATTATCATCCTGGAATTTGCCATCTCCATTGGGGTAAAAATGATGCATCATTCTCAGCACCTGATCATTCAAGATGCTCTTATACTTTTGGGAAGTGATGCGACCCTTCATAGAAGCCAGAGGACCCAATACTTGCCAAGAAAATGCTCCCCACACTGAAACTTGAACAGTAGGAACTATAGATGATGGGTCCATTGCTTCATAGGGTTGTCACCACACTCTTAACTGGCCTTCTGTTGAAAAGTGTAAAACATGTAGAGGTTCATACGTCCCAGTTTTGAGATCCAAATCCATCTCTGTGTCCAAATGTCCCAGTTTTTGATGACAATATAGAATCTTTCTTGATTTACATGGATTTAATTAATACATGCTTGGAATAAGTTAGTCATTATATACACTTTTTTTTTTTAATTTACATAAACATTTACATATTTTCTTTTGTGGAATAACAAAGTTGTGCAGAGCATCCAACAGTTGGTGAATGCTGGCAACATAATTAAGTGTTGTTGATGAGGTCTGAACTTTACTATAAGCATCACATATGAGGGCTTTGAATTAGCTGTGCTATGAGAAAAGTTGTACCTCTCCAACACACTCCTGGTAACATTAAAAGTTACACCTCTGAGTGACATGGTCTTACTGTCAATCCATGCAGTAAAATTATGCAATCTGTAATTCATGTGCTTAGAATGGGTAAAGTAATTATTCCTCCCACCTACTGCAAATTATCTGTCATGCCTATTGCTCTATTAAATATATCTATATTTAATTAAGTTTTTTTGTGAGGTTACACTTTTGATTATTAGGAGTTCTTACCATTTGTACTTAGCATGGGTATTTGTGGCCAAGGTCATACTCTCATTGGTAGAGAATTGGTTTCAGCACAAACTAAAATGTGACATTACATAACTCAGGGCTTCTCAAACTATGGGTTGAGACTCTCAGAGTGGTTGCAAGCAGATTGGAAGGAGGTCACAAAGCTATAATACTTTTCTATTTGCTGGTATTTTTAGTGATTTTTTACAATATTATATCAGACTATGTGTGTTTATATTATAGAAGAGTTTTGTGACAAATGCATTGTGTTAAATTCAAAAATTCGGTTTTGTTTAATTTTATCCTACCAAATATAATGAATAATTAGATTTTACTATGTAGGCCCAACAATATAGGGAAGAGAGAAGGAGTTGTATAATTTATTCTTCGATTCTAGGAGGCTGCAACGTTTGAGAAACATTGATGAACCACTGATTTTTTTTAGCTTCAATGCCAGCCACTATATTTAATGTCCTATACTACTGGATTGTTTGTGTAAGGCCAGCATGGAGGCTTCCACATTTCCTCACTGATTAAAGCTGGTACCATGAGTCAGTCAGTTATAGCAACTGGAAATTTTGATTCAGGGAAAATTGAGCTATCAATGTTCACTTCCCCACACCTCAGAGATAAGTTAATCAAATAGATTTCCACCCTTTCACCAAAGCTCCTTTGAGAATAACCTGCAGGCTTCAATAATCGTGCTGGGATATGTTCTTTCCTGATAACCAATATTTCTGAAAGCAATAATTACAAAAGTAATGTAGAGGTGAGGATTATTACTTTTTTTACATTACTTATGGCACATTTATTCACAGATATATTATATTGCTGTTGTCTGAGGTACCCAAAGAAGCTCAATGAAGTTCCTGCTGAATAGCACCAGGCAACATTTTTGACATTAAGAATGCTGTTACATGCTTGTGCTTTGCAGTCTGTTGCTCTCTCTCTCTCTTTGTTTGGGTATTACCTGAGACTTGGCATGTTTCTGAACTTATGTGCTGAACTGATGTGCATCTTGAAATGGTACAGTGATCCACATCTGAAGTATCCTTATTGTTTCATGTTTTCTGTATTGCTGCTTTTCTCATGCCTGTCATAGTTTCACATCTCCCACATATTTTCATGCTTGGGGGGGGGGGGAGGTATGTATTGGATCACCTTCTGATCTAAATCATGTCATTTATCCCCTGGTGTTCGAGCCTCCGGTAAGGCATGGGTGTTCATATTGTTTTTCTGTTGTGTCCTGCCATCCTCACACAACTTCTACTATGGCATATAAACTGACAGTCTCCTGTCAGACCTCTGTGGCAAGCAGTTGCTTGAGGGAGGGAGGGAGGTTGATTGAGGTTTATTGGCACATCGGCAACTGAGGCCATAATGCGTCAGACAAAGACAAATAGTAAATAAGAGATAAAAATCGTGTAAACCTACAACCAAAGTTAAAATCTAAATGTGATAAAATACAATACAAAAAGAGCAACAAATGTAAAACAAGGAAAGACAAAACCAACAAAATATATATAACAAAAAACAACAATTAAAATTTGTGTAAAACAACAAATATTTATATATATATATATACAGTATATACAATGGCTAAAACTAACCCAGGTGTAAATGACCTAGGTCAGATGGCGAATAAATAAGAAATCCATAAAATCATAACCTGTTAAAATAACCTGTATACTGCAAAAAAGCAAAAATTGGAGGTAAAAAGCAATGATCAGTTAAAAGATGTTCGAGTGTAAGAGGCTCAGACGCAAAATCATGAAAGTTAAAATACAATTTTCGTTCAATATTAAAAGCTTCACATTCAATTAAAACATGTTTAACAGTTAAAAGGGTGTCACAAAACTCACACTTAGGTACATCATCCGCCCGTAGAAGAAACGAATGAGTAATAAACGAGTGACCTAAGCGGAGCCGAGCAAGTACAACTTCCTCCTTGCAATTCCTGCGATAACAAGACTGCCATGGTTTGATGATAGGTTTGATCTCAAAGAGCTTGTTTGTAAGCTGTTCTGACCAAGATCTCTGCCACTGTGCCCGGAGCTCGATGGTAAAACGTTGCCGGAAATCCAGATATGGAACCGGCAACGGAGAGTCAGAAAGGGGCGTGGCTGACCTGGCAACAGAATCTACCAAATCATTGCCCCTGATTACGACATGACCGGGCACCCAACAGAAATGGATGGTGGTTGTGGCTGCCAGACGATGTAGCTGCTGGAGGATCTTAGTAAGAACTGGGTGAGGCCGATGCCTCACCGAGATCAAAGCCTGTAACGAGCTAAGCGAGTCAGTATAGAGCACACACTGACAATGATGCTTAGCCGCCACATGGTTCAAGGTGAGGTTGATAGCGTGCAACTCTGCAGTGAAGATGGAACACTGCAGTGGGATCTGGTCTGCAATGATTACATCACAGCAGACCATGGCCGATCCCACTGATGTGCTGGACTTCGAGCCATCTGTGAAGACAGGCAAGAAGTCTGGGTACTCAGCATGATGGTTGGCAAAGAGTTGCCAGTACACACAGTTGGGTGTAAAGGCCTTCTCCGTCCTGCAAAGGAAAAAATCACAGGAAGGTGAAACAGCGAGCCACGGTGAAATTCGCTCAGCTGTCGACTGTGCAACACTATCGAGACTGGTGTTGATGTCTCTGAGGTAGCCTCAGATTCGCAAACCAAATGGACGAATGGCAGTCGGCCGATTAGTATAAAGTGTTTCCCACTTTGGACTGAAAACGTAGTCCCAAGTGATCCCTAGTCCAAGGCCAGGCAGGGATCGCAATTTAGATGCATACTGTAGGGACAACTGCTGATGGCGAAGAGATAAAGAGGGTTCGTCGGTCTCGACGTAGAGACTCTGGACCAGTGAGGTGCGGAAGGCTCCCGTGCAAACACGGAGAGCCTGATGATGGAGGGGGTCCAGCATCTTCACCACCGAATCCCAGGTGGAGTCGTACACCTGGGATCCGTAATCCAGTTTCGATTGGACAAGTGCACGGTAGAGGCAGAGCAAAGAACACCGGTCCACCCCCCAAGAAAGGGAGGAGAGGACCTTGACGATGTTCAATGCCCACGTGCACTTGGACCTGAGATGACGTATGTGAGGTAAAAAGGTCAATTTCCAATCGAATATGAGACCAAGAAACTTGGTCTCCACCACAACTGGAATGATGTTACCCCTGAGCCGCAGCTCGGGATCCAGGTGAAGATTACGCTTGTGGCAAAAGTGCACACAAGCGGTCTTCTGTGGGGAGAACCGAAACCCGTTTGCCGTCGCCCAAACTGAAAGATTGTTCAGGGTAATTTGCAGTTGTCTTTCAATGACCTTCATGCTGGACAAAGAACAAAAGATGCTAAAGTCATCAACATAGAGGGCATTGCCTACTGATGGAGGAAGTTGTCTAGTTATAGAATTAATCTTGACAGCAAAAAGTGTAACACTCAAGATGCAGCCTTGTGGCACCCCCTGTTCTTGGGGGTATGGCTGCAACAGTGTGTTGCCGACACGGACACGAAAAGAACATGTCGATAAGAAGTTGGAGATGAAGATCGGCATGTGACCTCTCAAGCCAAAGCTGTGAAGGTCACGAAGAATGCCGAATCTCCAAGTCGTGTAGTACGCTTTTTCAATGTCGAAGAAAATTGACACCAGGTGCTCTCTTCATAAAAATGAGTTTCTGATAGTCGATTCAAGGCATATCAGATGGTCAAGAGTTGACCGCTGCCTGCGAAAGCCATACTGGGTATGTTCTAAATACCAGATGAGTCTGGCATTTACCATTCTTTCCAACACCTTGCACACACAGCTCATCAAACCAATGGGATGATAATTTGAAGGAATCTTGGAATCCTTTCCTGGCTTTGGGAAGGCCAAGACGATGGCCTCCTGCCAGGAGTCCGGAAACTGCTGCTCGAGAAAAATGCGATTGAAAAGATGGAGCAGCCGATCCTTACTCAATGGTGAGAAATGTTGGAGCATGGCAATGGCATAGTGGACATTGTCTGGCCCAACAGCAGATGCACGAGAGGAGTGCAGAGCAAGGTGAAGCTCCTCCGCTGTGAATGGCCTATTGTAAGGTTCCAGGCCATTTGAGTGGAAGGACAGCGGAGAATGTTTCGCCCTGCCCTTCTGGGCCAAAACTCGGGGGAGTAAGCTGATGAAGAAGAGATGGAGGAGGACTCCCCCAGAGTGTCGGCAATTGCCTGTCCATGTGCTCCAGGATCGATAACGAGTGGGACATGTAGTTCCCACCCATCTTCCAGACTTTATCCCACATGACCTTAGAACTGGTCGTGCGGGTGATAGAAGACGTATACTTGATCTCCAAGATTCCTTCTGGCTCTGGCATTGGATAAAACAAGCTTTTGCCCTGGTGTGTTTGAACTTTTCGAGGTTGGGGGGGGGGCATCAGATATCTCCAACCCCCCCCCCCCCCCCCCCCCCCCCAAAAAAAAAAAAAAAAAAGCCTTGTTCTGAGCCTTACGAGCTGTGGTGCAATCTGGATTCCACCACGGTTTCGGAAAATGAGGAAACCATGTTGAAGATTGAGGAATTGTTGATGTAGCTGCATCTACGATACAGTCCATTATCTCCGCTACTGCCACATTGATGGGCTCCTGGCTGACAGAGTGGTCATCGAGCTCAGAGAGCAGCTCGAAACTGCCCCAGTCACAGCCCGACGAGCCTCCACTGTGAGACGCATGAAGAGCTGCAAGGCCCCCACAGGAGATGGTGCACACTACGGGGAAGTGATCGCTTCCGTGCAGGTTGTCCTTGACCTCCCATGTAAAGAGTGGAAGAATCGAGGAGGAGCAGATGATGAGGTCAATGGCAGTGAATGTGCGGGTTGGAGAGTGAAAGTAAGTACTGACACCGGTGTTCAACAGGGAGAGAGAAGGATCCAGGAGCCACTGCTCCAGGACCCTACCCCTCCCGTTGGTGTCGGCACTGCCCCAAAGTGGACTGTGTCCATTGAGGTCCCCCATTATGAGGAAGGGGGACGGCAGCTGCGAGACGAGATCATCAATGTCTTCCTGGAAGACGATGCTCCCAGGTGGAAGATATACAGAGCAGACAATCAGTGAGAACCCCATGAAGAGGTGGATGGCTATTGCCTCGAAGTTGGTGGTCAGGGGTACGACCTGGAATGGAGAATGGTTGTTCACGAGGATGGCGACACCCCCACGAGCCGGACCATCTCCATCCTGGTCCCGGCAAACCAGTGAAAAGTGCTGGATCATGGGATCTGTGACTGTCTGCAAGTAAGTCTCCTGCAGGCACACACAGATGGGCTGGTGTGCCTGAATGAGTGTCATGATGTCAAGATTCCTCTGGAATCCACAACAATTTCATTGTAGGAGTGTGGTCATCTCAGGACTTAGAAGAGTGGGCGGACGACGAATTTCCATTCAACTTAACTGCTGCAGAGGACGGTTTAGTGAATAGGGGGCGGTCGGTATCCATGTCCTCAGAATCGCCTGAGGGGCATGGATCGGCGACCACCCTTTGTGGTGCAGTTATTTTCTTTTTTGGCCCCGGTGGGGGCCCCTTAGGTTCGGAAGGTCTTGCTGTCTGAGGATGGGGAGGAGGAGGCCTTCCGGTGGAGGTGGAAGGCTGAGTTGCAGGAATGGAAACCGGAGCAGATGTCGAAGTCAACACCATTTTGGTTTCGCCTGCGTAAGCAGGTACTTGGCTGCGGGTGAGAAAGACTCAGTTGATGGTACACTGATGTCAGTCTGCATCACCACCGAAGTTATTGGAATGATGGGCTTCCCAATGACTGCACTGGCACAGGATACCCTGCCAGGTGGTGTGGGCGATGCAGCAAGCTTTCTGACCTTAGCGTATGTGATGTTATTCATAACTTTCAAGCGTTGTACCTCCTTTTCCTCCTTCCACTTCAAACAGTCGTGGGAGAGGTGGTGTGGGCGGTGCAGCAAGCTTTCTCGCCTCAGCGTATGTGATGTTATTCATAACTTTCAAGCATTGTACCTCCTTTTCCTCCTTCCACTTCGGACAGTCGCGGGAGTACGTCGGATGTTCGCCATTACAGTTCACACAGCATGCCTTTTCTGCTGTGCAGTCAGGATCCAAATGATCCTTACTGCCACAGTGAGCACAGGTGGGCTTGCCCCAGCAAGCTATGCGAGCATGACCATATATCTGACACTGAAAACAGCGCAGGGGGTTCGGAATATACGGTCGTACCTCACAATGCAAATAACCTGCCTTGATGGAAGAAGGCAGGCATGGCATGTTAAATGTCACAATCAGCACCCGGGTGGGTGCCAATTTCCCATCAAGGCATGTCGAAACCCGATGGACCACTGTTACTCCTTGAGGTGTGAGCTCTGAGAGCATTTCCTCATTGGTGACTTTGAGGAGGGCCCACTCGGTGATCACACCACAAGAGGAATTTAATGTTTTGTGGGGAGTGACCTCGACAGCCACCCCACCAATCTCTGTAACCTTAAGGAGTAGTTCTGAATGTTTAGAACAAGCAGTCTCAACCTGTAAGTCGCCAGATCGTAAGCGCTTTATGAATTTCGGCTCTCCTGCAAGACCTTTCAAACCTTTATTAACAAAAAATGGGGACATGTCCCCAAGTACCTGATAGCCAGTGGAGTGGACGATCAGGAATCTCGGGAATGAAGACACAGACAAAGAATTTGACGGCGTAGATGACAAAGACAATGAAGATGGGGGCTCATGTCGAGCCCTCTTAGTGGCATTGATCGATTCAATTTTTTCATCAACTCTCATGGTTGTTTTTTGTGTGGTTCAGTGCCCACTGTTCCCATCCTCCACGGAGCCCAACAAGGGGACGCCCAGTCGGGTGCCAGGGCTACGGAGGCACTATATCCACACAGACAGTGAGCCAAGCCCTCACAAATAAATAAAAGGAAAACAGAAAGAGAAATGTGCAGAACAAAAGCATTCTACACAAATGAAACAAAGCATAAAATATCAAAATTGTGAATGGCCAAACTGGCCTCACAAAGAAAGGATAATGACAAAAGGAAAATAATCTGTGAGGAAACTTACAAACCTGTACCCGGACTGTGGGCAAGGTTACTCACCACTCTGCACAGTTGACCCTAGCAGGACCCCTGCCCACCAGCCGATTGCTTCTGGACCCAGGAGCTCCCGTTTACCGGAAGCAGAGGCCAAAGCAGTGCATAGCAGAGGCCCTGGAATCCGCTGCCCAGCCCCGCGACAGACAGCCTCCCCAATGGCAGGCAGCCAAAGGAAACCCCACCAGTCATGAGCTGAGGAGAGAAAACGGGAACCCCCGGGCAACTACCAGGATCCTCCTTTCCTGGGACATGGGTCTCTGCGCACGGCAAACACACGGGCGAGTGTTTAGGACCCTGTGAAGGTAACTGAGCCAGCGAAACCTTCACAGGGTGCCTCACCGCGTACAGGCGCTCGCACCGAGGGGGTGCTTGAGGGAGGTATTTATATACATATATACAACATTGGTATGCAATTTATTCTCTATGTTCTTGAGGAAAGAATGAAGACAGGATGTTATTTGAACAGCTTGTTCCTCACCTTCATAATGTGGTCTGTCCCTCTATACCTGGCTCCATCACACATCAATCTTATATTACTCAATGCTCCCCTGCCAATATGGGTCTACGTGTCCAGTTAGCTTTAATCAAGTTGGTTACAATTTAAATGTCCATCAATGCCCATCATCATTTTTTTTTAGGTTTAAAATCTTGGTTTTAGATGGGAAATGGTAAACCATCTTCTTTTGTCTGGGGGATGCATGGGAATCTATCCTTTACACACATTTCATATCATGTGGTAAATATTATTGTGATAAGTGTATTCTGCCACCAAATTTTATTGAACATCACTGCTTTAAAGCCTTAAACATTAATATGAAAGAAACTAAATTCTGCATTGAAGGCATTTTTATTTTTATTGTGAAAATGTAAGATATCATTAACAGAAATCTGTAAATTCTTAACAAAATCAGCAACTTAAGGATTAAAATAGCTAATTTTTATCTGACTTAAAAAAATTAACTGCTTAGGTTATATTTATTTTACAAGAGTAATATGAAATTCTCTTTCACTTTTTAGTTCTTAAGAAATAAAATTAATTTTTTACATTCAAGAAATCACAGAACTGAGAATTTGAACTCTTAAGAGTTTGACTTTGAACTGAACAAATTAGCATGAGTTAGCTCAAAAATCACACGTCTTGCCCATTTCCAAATAAAAATTAATACTTTAATTCTCTAATACATTTCATATCTTATTCATTCTTACCCTATAAGAACTAGAGAATCAAAGTTAAAGTTATAAAGAGTGAGCAATTTCAAATTTTCAATATCATTAATAGTGCAAATTATATTCAATATGAAATGCTTACTTGAGGAGAAATTATTTTGAAAGTTTTCCCAGGATATTGCAGCCTCTTCTTTGGTTTCAATGTGATTGCACTGCATGATGAGACAAGCAGAATCTTTTGACTGTAAAGCAAATCCCAATCCTCCAAACTTGAATGTTGTAACAGAAATCTGAAAAATTAACAAAGTCTAATATTTTTGACCACATATTTGCAATTCTGTGGACATAAATGACCATAACATAGTTACTTTTTTAGATTTTGTTTAATCTGCTCAGGAGAAAAGAAATAAAAATATAATAATTTATGCAAACATAAATCCTGTCAAATACTAACTTCATAACATGGCAAAAGTGAGTGGTGTAGATATGATTAAGATTTTTTTTTTTGGAAAAGTTAGAGAATGCAATATTTACTTACATTATTGTTTTAATTTCCAGTGCTAAATTTTATTATTCATATCTAACTTTTTCAACACATAAAAAATATTTTATCAAGGCTTCAGTATTAAAAATATGATTTTAAAAGTAAGAATATTTTAAATATAGATATCCCCCCCAATTACATGATAGTTCATTCCCAAGAGTGGTCATGCAATATGAAACTGCATAACTCAAAATTTTTTTACACTAGCAATAACTTTATAAATAGAGATTGTTACCAACAGAGGTTTACCAAAACATTTTGTCACAATTCCTTTTTCTGCAAGAAATTACCTTATTTTTATTTATTTTTGACTAATATTATTTATTACTATTTTTTGGCTGTCCTTGCTGATCACATGGGAATAAAGCTGATGAAACAGAAAGGTTTGTTTAACTCTTCCTGTGACATTTGATGCTCATTTTAAAATATTTGCTATACCAATGATATTTTAATAATAATAATTTTGTAATTAATAAGTTGTTCACAGTTTTTATTTACTTTCAGTTATTCTTGTTACTCTCTTTGTTTCACAGCCTTGAACTTTAGCTGTGAAATCTGCAACTTTAAAAACCATTTATTTTTAACTATTTATGATTTATTCTAATTTTTTGGTGTTAGACAAATATGGAGGGCATTCAAAATGTTCTTTACATGTATCTGTAGATTTGCACTTGTTCCTCCGAAGTTAATGAGCTATGACTTGTTTGAAAGCTTGTCTAAACTTGTCATTACATGTTGAAAGCATATGCTGTATCATCATTTCTCTCTCTGCTAACAGCCCATAAAGAAAGAACCATCGCTGCTGTTCGTGAACTCATTAGCCTGCCACATATGAACTTTCTTCATTAAATTTTTAATGAAGACTGAAATATAATGAAATTATGAGAGGCATTCAAAAACTTTCACCTTTCCCTTTTTTGGGGAGAAGGGAATGGGGGGGGGGGGAGGCTGATAATCCATAATACTCCCCACATCATAAGCTGTTATTTGTATACAACTTGTTACATTCGGCCCCGGCATTCAAAAGAAATAGTATAAACAATCCACATATTTTCTCAATTTTTTATTTGGAGGTTGGGGGAGAGAACATGGAGGTTGAATTTTTATAACCTGCAACACTCCTAATGTCATTTGGCAAATAGCCCGTTACTTTTAGCCCTTGCATTATGAAGATGTAGCAGAACAATCATTTTAATATTTCCCCATTTTTAGGGAAAAAAAGCATGGGGGAACAATTTTTCATATCCAATGACACTCCCCACATCACAAGCTTTCATTTGACAGATAAATCATTGAATTTGCCCATTACATTCGAAAGATATGGTGGAACAACTGTTTTGACAACTTCACACACCAACATTGGGTGAGCAAAAAGCAGCAGGAAAATAGGTAAATATAAATAAATAAATAAAAACTCATCTTCTTATATGTGCCCTGAAAAGTAAAAAAATAAACCTAAAACATGTCGATGGTATAATCAGTCACTGAATTCTTATTCAGTTCAGAGGAAAATAAGGTGCCAGCAATCTTGTTGATTCGTAAATCAGCACCCTACTTCCTTTGAAAATACAAATTCAGTGACTTATCAAGGATTGACAAGGGATCAAGGTTGAATGGATTGAAAAAAAAAACGAATTCAGTGACTGATTGCACCATCAGTTTTAAGTTTATTTTCTACTTTTTAGGATGCATACAGAAAGATAAGTATTTCATACATTTTAAAATTTATTTCTTTTTGTCACATGAGGACTAAAACACCTCTTCAGTCACGTGGGGACTTTCTAAAAACACCTACCTTCAGAAACTTTCATTGAGATATACCCTTAGTTTTCAAGACCCTGAAGTTCACAGTCACCAATAAAATTAGATCTACTGATCTCTCCCCCCCCCCCTTTTATCCTTAAAAAATTTAATTGGGATAGCTCTTTTCCATAACTTTAAATTTTGCTGTGTATGTTTGAGGCTAATGCAAACATAAACAATAAAACAAATAATTGGTAATTATTTAGCTGGATGCTAATCTTAAATTTACCAAGGTAATGTGAATAAATATGGATAGTGGAAAAATGTTACTCCGATCTGTCACAATGATTACACTATAAAATCAGAATTTTGCAAACTAAGCATAAAGTGAAATAATGATTTTTTTTTAATACTAAAATTATCTCAACAATAAATAAGACAAAGGAAAATTTTGCCTTTGTTCAAATAAAAAAATTTCATATCTTCTGTACTATTATTATTACTGACAAATTAAGATAGCCATGAATATAGTTGTCAATGAAAAAATTTTTAATGTTTATATGAATTTAAAATTTTCTGATTAACATTATTCATTAACCCTTTGTGTTCTCAATAGTGATTTTTGCACATTGAAGTTCAGCAAATATGATAGATTCAAGACAATTGCTGAAAGTCAGAATACCTACTATCCTTCCACAACATTTTTTTGTAGACACAAAAAGAACAGTTACTGAATATCTTATTATATTTAAATCCCTTTTAACTGCCCTCCTGCTTCTCTACAATCAACTAGATAAAGTCCAGTAAGTAAAGATAATTAGCGAGTACTAGGCCGGATTTAAAAATTGACATTACAGTATGTGGCATTTGTTGTGACTTAGTTTATCATCATTTGTTTGCATCTAACAAATCTTTCTTCCAGCTTATCCTTACTTCGTGGTCATTGGTAGATTCTTCTTCATTCATGTTTTCAGTGGCTTAGACAACGGGAAGGTCTCATCCTGAGCAACAAGTATCATAACCAATGACAAATTTGGATATTCTATTGCATATTTCCTTTTTTGAAAAAATCCAGATGTTTTTGCCAGACAGAAGTAACAATCCATAAAATGATCTTTGTTTCCTTCACATCATTGGAACAGCAAATTACATTGATAAATGTGAACCTCTTAACCAGTCTCTCAAGAACCTTACAAAGAACTTCAACATATGTGACGAGGACTTAAATATAATTTGCTACATTCTAAAACTTAACTGCTACATGAGAAATTCTAAGAGCCAACCTTGATCCCTTGACCTCTTAAAGTATAAATCAAGACAGAAAGAAAGGACAGAAGAGAAAGCACATTACACTTAATTTAGCTAAAATTAGAAATTATAAAAAGGCAAAAAGCAGAGAAGGAAGGAGCAAGCTTATGCAGGAATACAATATAAGATTATCATCGTTACATGATATAAAGGCACAAAAAGAACAGTTACTGAATATCTTATTATATCTAAATCCCTTTTAACTGCCCTCCTGGGGGCGGGGGTGGCTCAGTCGGTAGCGCGCCAGGCTCGTAATCTGTAGTTCCCGGGTTCGAGTCCCAGCTGGGTCAGCGTTGAGATTTATCTCCGCAAAATTCCCCGCCCTGCCCACGGTCAGCAGGGGACACCGATGGGCTTGGAAAGGCAGCCGTCCGTCGGATGGGACGTTAAGCCGTGGTCCCGTGTGCAAGAGAGCCATACCCTGTGCACGTTAAAGAACACTCTGGATGGCTTTGACGGGAGGCTACCATCTGTCTCCCAACAGCTATTCCAGTGGGTCCCCTCTCCCAACCTTCTCTGAGCCTTCGGGGTCCATGTGACCTGGCCATTTAGCCCATGGTGTGCAAAAAAGTGCCGCTCAGAGGTAAAACAACCAACCAACCAACTGCCCTCCTGCTTCTCTACAATCAACTAGATAAAGTCCAGTAGGTAAAGATAACTAACGAGTACTAGGCCTGATTTAAAAATTGACATTACAGTATATGGCATTTATTGTGACTTCATTTGTTTGCATCTAACTAATTGATTGGTGTTAAGATTTGTAACCATAGCATTATTTGTTAGCCATTATTAAATGTTTACAAGATGTAAACTAGTTCAACTGTTAGTGCTTAATATTAATTGAAACGAGCTTCTTGAAAACTGCTAGACCATTAGGGATACCCCTCTAAAAATCCACAAAATTTTAAACTCCCACACCTCTCAATCCCAAGGGGATCAGATTCCCAAGAGTTTACTGTGTGTGTGTGTGTATATATATATATAAAACAATGGGAATATAAACTTACCATTTCTCGCTTCTTCTCGCTGTTTAAGGTGTAGTTGCTGATCGTGTCCTCTTTCATCTCAGTAGCTACTTCAACATTTTCTGCTACAGGATGAGGGAAAAACTCATCATCAAGGGCTCCATCCTGATTTATCATCACAAATTGATCCAAATCAGATGACAGATCACTTCTTATTGACAATGCATCTTCATCAGGAAAAGACATACTTTCCGAGTCATTGTGGTTATGAGAATCACTTTTAGTCAATGCTGAATCAATACTAGCAACAAGTGAACAAAGACCTCTTTTCATTGCTGATGTACCACTCTGTATGCCTTTATGCAGAGTATCTGTAGTCTTTTCTGGTGATGGTACTTCAACAGGTGTATTTGGAGACTGTGAAGAAATTGAAGAATGACAATTGAGCAA
This sequence comes from Ryuthela nishihirai, assembly GCA_038380435.1. NCBI lineage: Eukaryota > Metazoa > Arthropoda > Arachnida > Araneae > Heptathelidae > Ryuthela > Ryuthela nishihirai. The sequence continues at coordinate 26,001,349 of JAWZYU010000003.1, forward strand.
TGAATCACTACAGGATTTTGGCAAGCCATTTTCAACACAGCAGTCATCAAGAACACCAGAACATAATTTCCCTGACTGATCCTGCTTGGATTTATTGTCATACTCACCAATTGAAAAAGAACTCTGGGATGGTAACAATTTTTTCTTCTGAGGCAGTAAAATATCACTATTACTGGAACAATCTTCCTGAAAAGATGCCAAATCCATAGAGTCTGAAGTAGCAGAAAGTTGATTTAAACTACGCAAAATTAATGCTATTTCTACTTTAGGCCACCATGCACTAACACATACAGACAAAACAGGTCTGTCCTTTAATATTGCACATGTGTCCAAAGATAATTGTGTTAATAAATCTGTTAAAATATCACTCATTCGTAAAGCAAACACATACTGGTAGTGAGTCAACTGAATATTAAGAACTGAATGTACATGAATTAATAAATACATGTCTGCTTCACTTTTAATTTCGTCATCACAAAATGAAGTGTTTTCTGAATTTACAACTTCACATTTAGATAATCTTGGCAAGGAAGACAAATCAGAGTTTTGGCACAAAAATGGTTGAAGCCCTGGTAAATACATCTTTTTGTTTTCATTTGTGTCTAAAACAGCTTCTTGTTTCGTGTTTAACGCATCCAAAGATTTTTGAGGCTTTTGTGAGTTATAAAACCATACAGTAAGTGGCAATGGATCTATAAATGCTTGTAGCCTTGTTCTACCTGATTCACAAACAGTATAGTCAGCCCAGCATGGGTCCAAGTGTATACTCCATACGTCACAAGATTCGCTCAGGATCTTTTTGGACCAGGAGCCAATATTTTGATGCATTGACTCCGAATCAGATTCTGAAAGTTAAAAATAATTCAAAAAGCACACTGAAAAACCATAAATTAAAATCAAATTGCATAAATAAATTACAGAAATTAGTTAAAGTTAACAAAGCAAAAAAAAAAACTGTGCTTCACAATACATGTTAAAAAATTTAATAAACAAAATCAAAATTGGCAATGATTATCATTTACTTGATATTAATTTAACATGAAAATAGAGAATCATAGAAACCATCAATTTTTTGCAGTGATTGAAAAAAAATCCTGTTTAGATGCCTATATTAATTGAAATTAATATTATTTGACTAAGCAATAAAATCATCTATAATTTTTATTCATTTTCAACTTTTAAAGCACAGAAGTTTTTCAAATTTTTTTGAAATTTCTTTTTATTTATTGCTTTTGAGTGATAATTAAGCAGTCTGATGTCAATAAGAACATATTTTTCTCTTTTTCCAGAGTTGGGAAATTTTAATATATCCTATATAGCTCCCCCAATTTATATTTTTTATTTGTTATATACACCAAAGAGCCAAAACATTATGACCAGCACATTGTTATGCAAATCGAAGCAACTGCAGGTAAACAACGGTGCTTGTAAAGGTAATGAAATGGTATAAATAACACCTGATACTGAGCTCTGTTAATCAATGTTATTCTTGTTCTTCAAATGGGAAAGGCAGCGGACTTAAGTGAGTTTGACAAAAGCCAAATTGTAATGGCCAGACGACTGGGTCAGAGCATTTCCAAGATGGCAAGGTTTGTGGGGTGCTCATAGTCAGCCATGGTTAGTACTTTCAAAATGTGGTCTGAGGAGGGAAAAACCATGAACTGCCAGCAAGGTCTGGGCTGCCCATGGCTCACTGATGCTAGAGGTAAGTGAAGGCTATCCCCTAAGGTAGGGATTCTCAATGTGGGGTACGTGGTACACCGTGAGAGCTCAAAAGTCCCTAGATATATGTTATATATATATATGTTTTACTTTATTCCCACTGTTATACTATAACTATAGTTTTATCTATCTACACAAGGGGTACGCCAGTTACATACACTTCAAGGGGGTACATGAAGCATAAAAGGTTGAGAACCACTGCCCTAAGGTACGAGCCAACAGAAGGGATACTGTGGTGCCACTCACCCGTAATTTGAATGCTGGTGATGGGAGTAATGTGTCACAACACACAGTACATCAAAACCTGCTAAAAATGGGGCTGCACAGCAACAGGCCACTCCAAGTGCCCATGCTAACCTTTGTTTGTTATCAAAAGTGCCTGCAATGGGCACGCGAGCATCAGAACTGGACCTTGAATGATTGGAAGAAGGTCATCTGGTCCGATGAATCTTGTTTCCTGTTGCACCATGTGGACAGCTGAGTACATGTACATCATTTACCTGGGAAAGTGTTGGCACCAGGATGTATCATGAGAAGAAAATGAGCCAGTGGAGGAAGTGTAATGCTTTGGGCAATGTTCTGCTGGAAAACCCTGGGTCCAGTCATTCTGTACAGGAAACTATGACATCTACCACCTACCTAAACATCATTGCAGACCAGGTACATCCTTTCATGGCAACAGTAATTCCCTCTAGTAGTGCCTTATTTCAGCAGGATAATTTGCCATGCCACACTAGCTGGATTGTTCAAGAATGGTTCGCAGAACATGAGGAAGATTTCCAGTTATTGTCCTGGACACTCCAAATTCCCCAGATATCAATCCATTTGAGCATCTGTGGTTTGTGTTGGAACAGCATATCCGATGTGCAGCAGCTCAGCCACATAACTTACGAGAGTTAAAGGATCTATTAGTAATATGTTGGTACCAGATACCACAAGACATCTTTAGAAATCTTGTAGCATCCATGCCTCACTGGGTAAGAGCTGTTTTGGTGGCACGTGGAGGACCAACATTATATTAGGTAGGTAGTCATAATGTTTTGGTTCTTCAGTGTAAATTATGACTGACATCTCCATGTTTGTAATATATAATAAAATCATTTGTAAATTACTCCTTTTTGGAGGGGGGAAGGAAAAAAAATTTTATAGCCTTTGTCATTTCCCCAGTCACGAGTTATTGGGATTGGCTCCAAGCTCATAGTCAAACAACTATTTGGACAAACCAACAAACAAATGACACACACTAGCAAGCAATCGCCACTCAGGTGTTCTGCTGTAGATGTACTTTGGAAAATTGAAGTTTTATAATATAATAATTACAGCATTGTATTTGCATATAAAAGTAAATAATTTCTACATAAAAGTTTGTGAAAATTATAAGTGAACTAGAAGAATGCACATCACCTTTGGTGAATATAGGAATCTTTTCCCCAAAGAGAATAAAGTTTTTTGTTTATCAACTTTTGTACTCTTTAAACCTCCAGGGTTCAGCCTGAAAAACAAGTATACATCCAGAGGCCAAGCTAATATTTTACTATGCCAAGCCAAAAAAAAATTTTACTTTAGAACTTTTTTTGCCAAATAACCAAAGAAAGGAATTATGGCATACAATATGCCAAATTAATCAGCACATAAGTCTGGATTTTCTGAAGAATAAAATACTTTCTAAAAAAGACAACTAGTTTTATTTTAATAAAGCTTTTTTAGCCATGCAATAAAAAAAAAACATTTAGAAAGGCAAATAAAAATTTATTTAAAGAAAATAGACAGAAAAAATTATAATAAAATAAATATAAATATCCCCTTAAGCAGCTGCTTGCCACAGAGGTCAAATAAAATTCTTGTCACTTCATATGCCATAGCAGGTCTGTGAGGATGGCAGGACCTCAGCAGAAAAACAACACAAACATCCATGTCTTAACTGGGGCTCGAACCAAGATCTCTTAGATCAGTAGCCAAGTACATTAACCATTCAGCCATGACAACTTTATGATTTTTTTTAACAAATAACCAATCAGCAGAAATAAGTCCCATTATATAACCAAATTAAGCAGAATTTAATTACAAACTTTATGAAAATAAAAAATTTAAGCAAATTTACAAACATATTAAATTTTAATATGACTTTTTTTTATAGTGAGATAGTGAAAAAAAATAGATCTGACTATGCAATTAAGGCTTAATTTTGGAAAATCTGATGAATACAAATAGTTCAATTATATGTTAATTGAAAGGAAATTTCTCCCTGAATAATATTTACCTGAAACACGATTTTTTTTTAAAACACTGGCTAGTGATAGACAAGGTGACTTGATGGCTTACATCATGGAATTTTCTATCCTGCTTATAAAATGGAGGAACACTATCTTGGCTGTATTTTTTTACTCAACATTACACACTTTTTTCTTTGGGTGTCAAAAGGCTAAGTGTTGAAAAGTAAAAAAAAAAACAGGCTAAATAAATGTTAATATCCTTGGAGGGGCACAGCCAAGACATTGAAGGGGTGGGGTGGGGTTATAACACCCTTAACAAAACATACCCTCCAAAAAAACATAGGAGGACTGATTTCCATGCCAAGGTTTTTTTTGCTTCCATATCCAAGACCTCATTCCTTTCGGGGGTGGGGATTCTCAGTCAGTAGCACACCAGGCTTGTAATCTGTAGTTCCCAGGTTCGAGTCCCAGCTAGGTCAGCATTGAGATTTAATTCTGCAAAATTCCCTGCCCACGTTCAGTAGGGGACACCGATGGGCTTGGAAAGGCTGTCGTCCGTCAGATGGGACATTAAGCTGTGGCTCGTGTGCGGAGAGAGAGCCATACCCTGTACACGTTAAAGAACACACTGGATTGCCTTGATGGAAGACTACCATCTGTCTCCCAACAGCTGTTCCAGTGGGGTCCCTCCCCCAACCTTCTCTGAACCTCCGGGGTCCTTGTGACCTGGCCATTTAGCCCATGGTGTGCAAAAACCCAACCCAACTCTCATTCCTTTTCAGGAAACAATAAAAGATCAGGTTTTTAAAGGAAAAAGAAAAAGTAATAAATTGCATATAACCTAATGCAATATCATAAAAAAAACAGCAAAAAGTTGTAAGCCAGCCTTCATCAAAACTAGCAATGTAAAAATTCAAATAGATCTATAGAAACAAAAATAAAGGTTTAATTCTATAACACACATGCCGACCCTTGCTACTAATTACTGCCATCTGCATCTTGTGATCTGTTACCTGGTTTACCAGCAGTAAAGCCTAATATCTTGTCTATTTCATGTTGCACATTACCAGTATCTGTTACACAACCCCCAAGATAATTAAACTAAGAAACCTGTGCTTGCTCAAAACTAAGGAACTTGACAAATAAATAATGTTTTATATAAAAAAAATGAAAAAAAAATAAGCATAAAATTGTGCATAAGCACTTTAGAATGAAGATGTATGTTACAAGAAAAATTTGTAATTTTGAAACCAGATTTCTTGCATACTGAATTTCATGTATGCATCCCTCAGATTTACCAAGAATCCTGCTGCTGGAAGATTCATTACTCAAAGTGAAAGATCACTAATGTTTCATGTTAGATCTATTAGAACCACATTTTACATCATCTCCAACTGGGTAGCAATATTTTGCCCATTATTTATCATTTTTACCTGCAGTAAACAAAAAGTCAATGTTAGCAAAGAGGTCATCAAGAACTTTTTCACTGTGCTGTTTGTTAGATTTGATTGCATAAAAAGATATGATGTTTGTTAGTAATTTAATTTTACAGCATATTATATGCATGAATAAAAGTTTCAGCAAATGGCACTATATAGAACTCTAGGAGGATTTATTGCATTGAAGAGCAGATATTGCTTCAATAACAGATAAAGTGTTAAAACAGGTGTCTAGTAGTAAAGTTATTACATTTGAACTTGTTTGAACTTTTATAACATTTAATTTAAATCTAACTTAAATGAGATTATAATCTGCTTGCAGTCTATTAGATTGAATATAAGAAGTTTTGATCTGGGTTGTTTTTAACACAATGAGCTAAACAGCCAGGTCACAAGAACTCCAAATACTCAGAGCTGAGCAGAAGGAGATTATTCATTAGACAGCTGCTAGAATCAGATGAAAGCCTCTTGTTGAGCCCATCTAGCATATTCTTTAACATACACCAGGTATGACTCTTCTACAAACACTCCTACAGTTCATTTGGGATGGCAAATTTTTAAAGGTGGCATGCTAGTAATTGGATGGACTTGTCCTAATTTCAAATTAATAGTGCCATGAATGCAAAGTGCTAAAGTCTTTACATCATTTTATGAGCACGGAAATTTTAAAAAACTTGTTGCTAATGATTTTTTAGCTGGAATTTTATTTCAATCATGAAGGCAGAAAAATACATTCAAAGACACAAATGAGCAAGATTGTTTGAGATGAGGTATCAAAAAATAAAATCAGTTGTAACAGCAAAAAGAAAAAAACAAATTCGCTTGTAGTCTGAAAATTTTTTCCCTTTTTTTTTCAGGGGAGGGGGAATATTAAATCCTAAATTAAAATTTACTATTATTTCCATTTATCTGTTTATTTGCAAACAAATAGACATGGTGTGTATAATATATATATCCTAAAGTGAGTCACCTGTTAAATATTAATTATGACTTTGAAGCTACATAATTTTACTCCTGGTTTATCCATTCGTTTTACTATTTTTTTTTTTGAATAATTTTTACAAAAAAATTTTTTTGATAAAAATATTAGCAAAAGAAAATAAAAATAAGTTGTTATTGTTTTATTGGGTCTTATTCTACTGAACAAAACATATTTAGTTTGTCATTAATTTGTAATGTATTCAAAAGACACCCTATAAAAACAACTTTTGTGGTTTAAAAAAAAACTTTGAAAAACTAATTTACAATTGTTTTAAAAGTAAACTTTTTCTCTTTTTACAGCTTCAGCATTTTAAAATGAATTATGTATTTAAAATCTTTTATTCTAAATAATCACTGTAAACTTACCTAAAACATGCTGGACAAATCGTTCAGAAACAGGCTTCTTATCATCAATGTTCCAGGGAAACTGAGAAGTCTTAAAAAACATGCTATCAGTACTTAGTGCTTCTAAGCAGTCATTCAGATGTATACGTGAAGCATGGTCACCCAAGCGACAGTTTGTTGCTATTATTCGGGAGGCTTGTATCTGCAGTGATTTTGGACGATCTGGTTGAGCTGGAGATTTTTTGTCAGTAGGGATAACAATCTGTTTGCAAAATTAAATATGTATATTTCATTTATAGTCAAAAAACAAAGATAATAAATACAATGTTTTGTAATATTTGAAATACACACATCATAAAAATCTAGGTATAGAAAAAACAAAGGTTGCATGGAAAAAAATGTAGTAGGATGTACTTTAGAGGCTTGAAATTGTGTAGGGAATTATATGAAATTGCATCACAAAGTTATAGCAGAAAATTTGTGTATAAACTAGGAAAACAGAGCAACAAGTGCTACATAAGACAGCATTAATCACTGAGAAAAATGTATCGCAGTGAAAAATTGTATCAAAATTATTGAAATTTACTATAACTGATAAAGCACATAAAACCACAAACAAAGTTTATTTCCAAAATTAACAAATCTACTGAGCTATCCTAGATTTTATGCTGAGGCAATTCTAGATTCTAGATTTCAGGCAATTCTAGATTTTATGCTGAGGCGAAATTATGCTGAGGCAAACAATGATATATATATATTTAAAATATTTCTGATTACTCACATCAAATCTTCTATTAACATAAATAGCAGGGTCACTAACCTGTGAAACAGTATAATATGCTCTCTATTTTTAGCCCATGTCACACATTCACACATTACCAGTATCTGGCACACAATTTCCAAGATAAGTAAACTGAGAAACTTGCTCAAAGCACAGCCATTCAAAAGAACTCATCTGACCAATATTTATCACTTTACTTTTTCTCTCTATTTATCATTAAATCTACCATATCCCATTATCAATTTGATAGTTTTAATGAAAGAGTTCATCTTGTCAACATCATTTGACAAAAAGGGCCAAATCATCAGCATAATCTAAGTCAGATATTGTCAGACTATCTCTTGCAATGAATTCCCCACAACTTAAACCAAAATAAAAAGAAAAGGCAACAAAATGCAGCCTTGTTGAACCCCATTAGCAATGCTAAACCAATTAATGCAAGTTTTACTGATTCTTGCACATAAACATCCAACATTTATTTAATGGTTTTAACTGTGGAGAAATTGCAACTTAAGGAGTTTTCATGTCATACCTTATACTGCTTGATCCAAATGGAAGAGTCGAAACAGTGTAACTCAGAATCACACCTGATCATGTACACCTGTCAAATTGTGTATATACCTTTATCATGGTGGATTTCCAAGATGCAATATCTATCATGTTCAAATTTGGCAAACATTGCTTGAGAAACAGTGATTTTAAGAGTCTTCAGTGACTAGTGCAACCTACAGTAAGAAATTGTATAGAGCATATGTGAGATGAAATGAGAAGGTGCAGAAATATTAAAATTCTCTGCCTATCTCATTATAACAAAATTTTAAGTATGATTAATGACCTAATGAATAAATATTTAACAAACACTTACTAACACTTAGTGGACTCTATGCAATGTTGTGTAATTGTGTAATGACTGTAATTTGGACAAAGCAGCTGAACCTATTATTTAGTAATAATCATAATAAAGTGATAAATTAGTACTTTATTATACTCAACAAACTTTATTTTTTCTTCCACTACTCTTATATTTATTTGCAACATAACATATAACACAAGTCTTTCTACTTGACCATTTAAACTTAAAAAATTATTACCTGCAACATGAACTGAAAACATAAGAATGTAAATGTAAGAAATATCCAAACAAGACTGTGGCTAAGACATATTGATTTCTTATATTAATATCAAGGCATATTAAAGAAAGATTATTTAACATGAAAAAAAATTATTCCTTTTTTACACATAGAGAATACCATGTTACTCATATAGCAGTCTCACTATTTTAAGATAATAAAAAGCCTACTCTTGCCTCCTAAATATGAGTCACATCCATTTTCACAACAATATCTGAAATTTTTGGCTAGTAATGAACTAGAACTATAGTTTATTTTCTGTAATCACATAAACATGCTACAATAGATCAATGCAGTGATACAATACACCAATATTTGGTTTCATATGTTGATATAACTTGCAATACTGCAAAGATTATATTTGGACTATGAGACATAAAGGGACACACTTAATCTGACAAGACTCAAATTATGCTTTAATATTTTTATTTTATTATTTTATTTATTATGCTTAACAAGACTCATATTAGTCTAGTCATTTTATTTTTATTCTGTAAAAATTTTTAGCTTTTATTTATTACTATATTGCATGTGATGCTTTACATTTTATTTAAATTTACATACAAATTTTGTTACAATGGAAACAGTTTAAAATTGTTTTTTTTTTCAGAGGAGGTGGGGGGAACAGATTACCAAGTTAAGGAAATGGGAGTATTCCTATAGAAAACCATTATCCAATTAAATAATAAAAGAAATATAACAGAAAACAAAAGCGATAAAATATTATACTATAATATCATCTTTATCATTTAATACATTAAAATATGCAAATGATAAGTGAAACTACCACCCAATTCTAAACCAAAAATTCTTGTATAATAGCAAAAATCACTTTTTTTTAGTGAAAAACTGAAAAAATGTAACTATAACTTGAGTAAATACAGTACACTTTTTAACACAATTATTACACTAAAACCAAATATATATTTTACATACCTGAGGCATAAGGGCTTCAACTCTGATACTCATTGGGGGCTGAGCCTCAACTGTTTGGTATTTCATGGACAGCTACATGTATGATAAATATAAATACAAATTTAAATTAGAACAAATTTTTAAAGCTAATGTAGAATTACTATAACTCAATTAGATAAAGCAATATATTATTTTAAGATATGCAAATAATTCTAGGGTAGCATATCATGAGGCACTAAAAGATAATTTAATAATTAAGTTAAATTAATCATGAATTTAGATATAATTTTTTATTAAATAAAAGGAAAATGTGAATGCACCAAAGGATTCAATAAATTATAAGCATAAAATTATATAAAACTTTCAAGTAGAAACCTAATGAAACAAATCATAAATATTAGCTTCGAAAGAACTGCTCTCAACTCTAAGATACTAATTTATAACACCTGGCCTATGAGAACACTAGGTATCTTAATTGGGCATTATTAACATCATTAGTAGCTTTATACTCTTGACACATGTATACTTGTGTCCAAAAGTTAAGCATAATTCACATATAAGTCATAAATAAAAACTACCCCCTCAAGCAGCTGCTTGGCCACAGAGGTCTGACAGGAGCCTGTCAGTTTATATGCCACAGTAGAAGATCTGAGAGGATGGGAGGACCTCAGCAGAAAAACAACACACACAACCATGCCTTACCCGGGACTCAAACCCAGGTCAACAACTGAAATTATTAAAACAATACATTTTGCATGTCAGTGACATAGCACATATGCTCAGTCATATGCATCCCAAAAATCACCTAATTGAACAAAATTTGTATATTTGCTTGAAAAACAAATCTGGGGTACTATAAACATTGGCTCTGATTCTGCATCATTCATTTCTTGTTGAGCAAGCACTGTGTTCATGTTAGTAGAGTGATTTATAACAATTTATGGTACAGAGACATCACATGGATGTTTTTATTTGTAGCAACTGGTATTAGAATCTAGCCAATCCAAGACTACTCTGGCTAGGACTGTAAATATTCCCCAATTAGTGCTTTTGAGACTTTAGAAATAGTTCTAACAAACAGGGTACATTAGCCATAAAAGAGTGCAAGGTCATCCAAGAGTGACAACACAGGATGGTCAGGAAGGCCTGCATAAGCAAACTGTTTTACATAAGGTTTCCCCAGAGAGGGCTCTATATCAGATGACCAATGGTTTGTATTTTCCTCAATCCCTCAATGGAAGAGCTCGACTACCATGAAGACAATATCGTGACTGGGTCTCGGACTAATGGGAGCATGTGCTCTTTCACTGATGAATTGTGAATCAGTCTTCAGATTGATTCTTGACATGTTTTGATCTGGAGAGAGAAAGGAACTCATTACACCCATCTAGCATCAGAGAATACCACTATGGTGATTTGATGGTATGGAGCAGCATTTTGTCAAATGGATGCATACCACTCCATGTCTTTTACAGAGGGATTCTAACCAGTCAAAGGTATTAGAATGATATCCTTCCACTCTTTGCGAGGCTTTTCAATGGCACTGTTGGTCCAGTTTATTTTGATGGATAATAATGCCTGCACTTACAGGGCTCAGACAGTTGATGAATTCCTCAAAAGTGAGAACCTATAGAAAAATGAAACCTGGCTGCTATACAACATGTATGGATGCACTGAGAACCTCCCAGAACCTAACTTGGTGCAGACAATATCTTGACTGTACCCCAGACCAATGAGCCCAATGCACTCTTCACCACTGAATTGTGATTCAGTCTTTAGACTGATTATGAAGGCATTATATCAAATGAACACTACATTTGATCAAAGCAATTAATAAACCTTCACCTCTATGAACTAAGTTGATTCAACTCATGTGCTCAGAGGAGTACAATCATTTTTTAAAAAAAATTCTATTACTTTACAGTGAAATTGTACAAGTTTAAATTTGATTCAAACAAACAAACTTGCTCCATGTCTTTGCTAGAGGCACTCTGAATGGCCAGAGGTTTAGGGACATATAATAATTCACTTCTATGTGAGACTTTCAGAGATGCTATTGGTCTCAGTTTATATAAAGCTCATAAAGTTGATGAATACCTCAAAAGTGAGGATATCCAGCAGATGGAGTGGCCAACCTATTCTCCAGATCTCAACGTTAAACATGTGTGGGATATGCTGAGGAGACACACTGGAGGTTATCAACCCCAACCAAGAACCAGGTCTTGTCAAAATCTTTTGTAATTGAACTGACATCCTTCCAATTACTCTCATATTCAACAAAGAGCAAGATTCATTTCTAATAACATGGTATCACATATAAATAACCAATCCAATAATAAACCACTCAACCTACACTACCACATAATTATCTTCCATTGCTTCAAGTGGTTGAGCCTTTAATAATTTTTGCTTTCTGTCAATCTTTTCTTAAGTTTTAAGCTTTTTCTAGATTATCTAAAAATAAATAAATAAATACCCCCTCAAACAGCTGCTTGCCACAGAGCTCTGACAGGAGCCTGTCGGTTTAATACACCATAGCAGAAGGTCTGTGAGGATGGCGGAACCTCGGCAGAAAGACAACACCAACATCTATGCCTTATTTTACCAACATTTATGCCATGGGGCTCAAATCCAGGTCCCTTAGATCAGTAGCCACATGCACTAACCACTCGACCACAAGATGGCTTAGATTATCTAAATCATAATATTTATAAATCCTGATTCTTATTACTGCCTGTAAACAGTTTTTGCAATTTTGCTATTTCAAGGATAGTCTTGCTGAAGATACTACTGAGGATGGAGTGTGCACAACTATAAAATATCATTGACAAAAACTAATCAAAGATTAGTACATCTATGTACAGCTCAAAAGTGATTTAAACTTAAAAGTATAATTCATTCATTAGACAAAACTTAAATCTTTTACATCATGATTAAATATATAACCTATTAGATCCTCAAGATAACATAATTTTCATATACACAAGATGAGCCAGATGTCTTTAACAAGCAGAATGCTTTTTTTGGATAGATAAATATAAAATATCTACCAGAGAAGTTCAATGTTGCTCTAGATTATACACAACTATTTCAAACCAGAGTTTTCTGGCAAAGGGATTGGCAGAGAGATACCAATTCTGTGGCCACCATTTTTCCCAAATTACCATGCCCCTTGACATCTCTTTGTGGAGATATGTCAAAGGTGAAAGGAATCAATATATAAAGATGAACATCATGGATACCATTACAAGTTGACAGTAGCATACTGTCATAGACCTGGTGAGAAATTGAATATTGATTGAATGTTCTCTGTGCAACAAATGGTGTTTAAGCTTACATAAGATTCTGTGTAAAGGTGGTTGATGACTCTTTTGTCTGATCTCATCATTACTTGCAAACTCAAACCACCTAATACCTCAGATATTATATAAATATCTAGAATCAAAAGATTAAGTTTCCAGTTATCTTACTGGAAAAGAGTCCAGTTTCACTATCAAAACAAACTAAGCTGTTATATAGCCTATTTTTAGTCTTGAAGTGTATCTGCCTATTTTTTCACTATCTCCACAGATTCTTCAGGATTATCCATGTGCAATGGTCAACTTAGAGCTGATAACTCTAAAAAGTAAAGAAAATATAGTGCTAGGATTTTTTTTAACAGAGCCCATCAATGCAGTAAGTTCAGGATCCTTAACTCTTCCAGGGTCCAGCCTGTAAAACTGGCTTACATCTAGAGGCAAAGTTATTTTTTCGCTATATTTTTTCACTTAAAAATTCATCATATGGAAAAGGTATTATTTTTAAAGTTTGAATCATGTATTTTTATAAGACATATGTAAGAAAATTTTCAAATTGTAATTTCGAATTTCAAAAAAATTGAAGTTTCACAAAAACAGATATAATTGTCTTTGGTCTCTCATTTCAGATTTTGTCTATGTGTATAATCAATGTGGACCTGGAAGGGTTAATAAAACTCAGATTACACAGTACAGTGAGTTTAAATAGTCAGCACCAAGACCTTATAAAGTTGACATTATTAGCAGGTTTGAAAAATAATATTTTAATTAAAATAATAATTTTAAAAATATATTTAATATTTACATGATTATGCTGTTTAGGTGTTAAAGTATTCTCAGGCCTTATACTACATTATTAGATGACTGACGTACATTGCTTCTCTTGCAATGCCGTCAGCTATATCTCCATAGCTTGTTCTTAATTTAAAGAGGCTTTTCAACTCTTAAAAAGTTCCAAAGTAAGTAGCAGATGCTAAAGGAATATATTACTATTCCTGTGAATTTTTTATAAGGCTGGTTCCGATGGTCTTACAATTACCAGAGATTATGCCCTCTTTCTCCAATGCTGGTTTGTTTGCTATTACTTGCTAGCCAGGATGGCTTCTTTATTGCTATTAGAGTGTGGCAATGTCCATGTTGTTAGTTACTGCCACATACCAGTCCTTTCTTTGAAGATACATTTCAATTCTGATGTGTAGATTGTCATGTTCACACTGTTATTCATTGGCATTGTCAAGTAATCTTTCACACTTTTAGTTGGCAAAATTCCAAGAATCATTCTTATAGTCCTTTACTTTGCCATGGTGTAATTATAGGCTTTCCCTCACGAAACTTTAACTTTTGACTGAACATTCTATTTAAACCCACATTAAACAAATCGAAGTTTTATATATATAAAAAAACTTTAAAAAGAAATCAAGTCTTAAAATGAGCTCCGGCGACATGCTTCACCCCAATTACCTGCGAGGCTTCATCTGTCACTTAAAGTTTGTGATGTTAAGATTTAAAATAAGAGTTTCCCCTGGTGTTAATTTGCATCATTACTGCTCTGTTCACACAGCAGGAGAGTCCATGCTGTTTTAAAAACTTCAATTTGTTAAATGTGCATTCAAAAGAAATTGAATGTTCAGTCAAAAGTTAAAGTTTCGTAAGGGGAAAGTCTAAGTACACCATGGCAATTCTTGGAACCTTACCAACTAAAATTGTGAAAGATTACTTGGCAATGCCAGTGATAGTCTTCATGCCAACAATAGTCTTCATGTGAAAAGCAATGTGAATCTTCAAATAAAGGACTGGTATATGGCAGTAACTAACAACATGGACATTGCCACACTTTAACAGCAAAAAATAAAGCCATTCCAACTGGCAAGTAACAGCAAGCAAGCCAACATCGGAGAAAGAGGGCATAACCCAGCAATTGTAAGATGTCTGAATCAGCCTTAGGAAAAATTCACAAGAATGGCAATGCATTCCTTTAACATCTAATACTTACTTTAGAACTTTTTAAAGGTTGAAAAGTCTCTTTAGGTTAAGAACAAGCTATGGAGATATAGCTGATGGCATTGCAAGAGAAGCAATGTATGTCAATCAGCTAATAATGCAGCATAAGGCCTTCTCAAGAATATTTTAATGCCTAAATAGTTTAATCAATAAATATTAAATATATTTGAAAAATAAAAAGCATTCATGCATAACCAAATTAATAGACCAAACTGATCTGGTAGCCCTCCTTTATTCTTCCCCTTCAGAAGAGATTATCTCATTTGAAAAGTACTAACAGGCTAAACCAAGAGCTCAATAGACTTTAGGAGCCATGCCTGGCTAGTTCTTGCATCATCATAGGGGACTGGTACACAGTTCTCCTACCAGTGTATGCTTTGCAACCATTTGCATATTAATGCCTAGCAGCATTTGTTACCCACACCGCTCATATTATTCCATCATCTATAAACCATAGCACAAGTTTTATAGTTCAGTATCTCATGAAGCATGAAAAAATATTAGCATATATCAGCATTATATCACTGATTTTAAGATAGCTACACTGCGACTGATATACCCAAAATATATCATAGCTTCTTCAAGTGTATAACTAGAACACTGGAAACAAAACCTTTCTATTTTTGATCCATTCTTTGAATGAGCATCATGAACTGTGAACTGTATCATGGCAAGTTAAGATCCATATTCTGCTATTAATTGATGCACAGACCAGGAATAGCAAGTTTTTATTTATATAAGGTGGTTTAATGATGTTTTTCTTTTCATGAAATGTTTATATCACAAAATTTAATTTCAATCATCAATTCCAAAAAAAAAAAACTAGAAGAATGCATATCGCCTCTGACACATGAGAATCTCATTTTCAAAAAAAATGAAGTTTTTCCTTTACCTACTCTTTGATTCCTTAAAAGTTTTAATTTGAGCTAGTGGATGATCAAAAAAATGCAAATAGCATTTTATTACTAATTATACAACATACAAGCATTTGTCTTTTAATTCTTAAATTTAAAAAGTTGTATTATCCACACCTCTCTAAGAAAAATGGGTCAATTATTGCCGTCAGTGGAATATCTCTTAAAAACTACCATTAATTTTTCAGATTTCCATTTTATATATAAATATATTATTTGTAAAACTTGTTAACAACTCTACCATTTCATATTTAGTGATCTGTAAAGATATATATATTAAAATTACTAAGTATTTAAAAAATGCAAATTATAATATTTCATTAGTACCAATCAAATTAAAAAGAGTTTATTATCATTTCCATTGTTTCCAATAGAAACTTCATGATATTAACATTCCACCACCAAAATTTCATATTTCTATCATTAATTTTTCCAAAATTTCCAAATTAAAATTCCAAATTTAAATTAAAATTTTCCACCAAAATTTCATATTTCTATCATCGTTGCAATATTTGTTTGAAATTTTGGAATTTTCTATATTTTTCACCATTAGAGAGTGCAATTATAGTGTTCAAAAGTGCAAATCATAATATTTTATCAATTCCTATCTAACCCAAAAAGGATTTTTTCATTTATCTCTAAATACAAACACTTATCTGCTAAAACAAAAAATTGTGTGCCCCTCCCCCAGCTCTAAGGTGCCAACTCATTGTTGGCAATGAAAATTCTGTGATCTTCACATTCCACCACCAAAATTTCAACTTTCTAGCATAAACACATCATTTACAACATTCACTTTATATTTTTGAATTTTCAAATTTTTTTACCATTAGAGGGTGCAATTATAGTTCTAGGAAGATTTCGAAAGAGTGAATCACAATATTTCATCAATTCCTATCTAATACGGAACAGTGGAAATTTTGTGACCTTCACATTCCACCACCAAAATTTCTAGCATCAATACATCATTTGCAATATTGGAATTTTCAACTTTTTCCACAGCTAGAGGGCATAATTATAGCTTTATAGAGATTTGGAAAGTGCATATCATAATATTTCATCAATACCTATCCAACACAAAAAGAATTTTTAATTTATATCTGTAAACAAAAACGTTTGATGTCTACAAATGGACAGACAACAAAGGGAAACTATCATCTCATTTTCAAAGAGAACGAGATAAAAAATAAACAGTTTTTATAAAAATGAACCTTAACATAACAAAATGCATGAACAGATGAAATTATTCTGCAATAAATAAGCGAATAATACAATATGTAACTAAGATGTGGATTAAAAAAATTTTTACTATTAATTTTATAATGTTAATTATAATGAAATTATTAATTTTAAAAACATTAAAAGTTTCAAGTTTTTTCAAGGAAGACTGACTACAGATTTGTTTTATCTTTTCAGAATATCAAGCTGTGATTTTAATACCCATACCACACTTTACTAACTCTAACAATTATATGCTATCTATCAGTGCAAAAGTGTCTTATCTACCTATTATAAGAATAATACAAAAATAATACTTACCAAGCATTTCT
The DNA here is from genome assembly GCA_038380435.1 of Ryuthela nishihirai. Taxonomy (NCBI): domain Eukaryota; kingdom Metazoa; phylum Arthropoda; class Arachnida; order Araneae; family Heptathelidae; genus Ryuthela; species Ryuthela nishihirai. The sequence goes on from JAWZYU010000003.1 coordinate 26,018,636, forward strand.
GAAGATTAAGATGAAAGGCATTAAGCCAGAGTATTGTAGCTGTATCTAAACTAAGTTGCAATGGACCAAAATGAAGAAACAAATTTGATGCTGGTACTAAAACACAAAAAATAATTAAAATTCTAACTTTTCAGTTGCAAAATGTAGCTAACACTTATATGCTATTAGTTCCCACTATATTGCTATTGTTTGCTAAATCCCAATAACATTAATGACTATACTAGTGTCATATATTTTTGGCATATTATTATTATGCTTCTCTCTTTGATATCAATCCCCATCTTATTTAAATTCTTGATACTTGATTTACTATTGTTATAAATCAGTATCCATGTAGACATTACTGTAAAGCAGCTGTATTTGAGGGCAAAATAAACATTTTTTTTATGTATTCCAATAAGTTCCACATTAATAAACATTTTATACTGTTGTCAGTTCTCCATGTGGGGTAATATCACCCAACTACACACTCTGACACTGTTTCAACAGTGATTCAGTGACATAAATTTAATAAATATTAACATGCATTACTGTTATTGAATCTCTCATAGATAATGCTGTTTCTACATTATTTGACTATAAAAATAATAACATTCTTGTATGAAGAGCTAGTCTGTTCTGTTCCTGATTAATAGATGGTGTAAGGATCACCAGTAAATTGATGAATTAAAGTTCCTAGTTACTCATTAGATGGAGTTGAATCAGTTTTGGGGCCAATTTATCTGGTGTTGCATGGTCTTTAACTCAATTATACTCTAAAATACATAATAGATGACACTACCCAAACTACAAGTTTTCAAGACAAATAATTTATGATCAAGCACTGAGAAATTTCCCTCCCCTATTTGGGGGAAAGGAGAGGTTAGTTGGTTTACCTCTGAGCAACACTTTTTCCACACAATGGGCTAAATGCCAGGTCACAAGGACCCTGAGGGCTCAGAGAAAGTTTGTGAATTACAATATTAAAACAATAATAAATATTCAATGTGTTCTTTAACATGCACGGGATATGGCTTTCCTGCACATGAGGCTATGGCTTTACATTCCATCTAACAGACAATGGTCTTTCCACCCATTGGTGTCCTTCTACTGACCAAGAGCAGGGTGGGAAATTTTGCAGAGATAAATCTTAATGCTTACTCAGGTGGGACTCAAACCTGGAAGCTGCAGATTACGAGCTTGACAAACTACCAACTGAGCTACCCTTGCACCTAAAAGAAGGGGAACATATTTTACTTTTGAGGCAACCTATGATATTCCCTACATCAGAAGCTTTCAGGCATCATTCCTAATGCTCAGTAATCAAAGAGAGAAAGTTATATATAAAATTTGTTGATGATCCTAACACTTATCACTTAGAAGTTTTTCCAAGTCTTTTTAAATTCCTTTTGTTTGTGTGTGTATGTGTTGGAGGGGGGGTAACCAAATCCTTACATTGATTTAAGTTTTAAGAGGGTGCTGTATGCCAAATTTGGTGGCCCAAGCTCTTATTGATTAGGATGTCTTGATAAAAAAAAATGGGCACTCTCCCTAAAATATACTAGAGTGATTCATAAATCTGTACATTTTATAGTCTAGTTGAGAAATGATTATAACAATATAAATAACAAAACTTGCACAGCAAAATATAAACTATCATTTTCAATGATTCATAGCCATTTGTCAGCAGTTGTTCAATTCCCCTTCAATACTATGTTTGGTACTTGGAAAAGAAAAACTCCCAACATCCATTTTCACTCCCTGAAATATTTGAAACTGCCTACTTCTAAAAATTGGCATTGAAGCAAAAGAGATGATAGTCGGAAGAAGCTAGGTCCAGACTATATGCTTGGCAAGGAAGAAGCTCAAAAGCCAGTTCTCAAAGTTTTTCTTTGTTTCAAAGTGCAGTGTGCAGTTTTACATTGTTCCACTGGAGGAATACCTGATGTCTGTTTACCAATCCTGGATAGCAATGAAACATCACAGCAATGAAACATCACATTGACAGCATGTCCATTGAGAACCAGTTTGAAGTACATTACACCCTCCAAATTCCACCAAACACACAGCATTGCCTTCATTTCAAATTGCCTCTTTTTCAGGACAGAAAATGTGGGCTGGGTCAAGCCACTGTTTTTGTGTTCAGGTTGTTGATAAAGATTCATTTTTCATTGCATGCAACGATTTTCTTGATGAAACAGTGGTCACATGGATTAGCAAAACGTTTCCTACCGATTTTGATATAACAATTTGCTTGTTCAAGAGTCACTTCATGTGGAACAACACTTCAGCAACTCCTGGATACTTTATGGATGTATTTCAGATGCTGCACAACAGTTGCTTGTGAGCAATCAAGTTTGAATAAGAGCCAATAAGTGCTTGTCAATGGATCAGTTCAACAACATGGCAGAGAATGTTGGGATCTAACAATATTGGCTATCATGATTGCAGCTTACTTTTGAGCTTGTATCACCACCTTTAAACTTCTTGAACCAAGAAAGGCTGCTGTCTGTCGGATGGGATGTTAAGCCATGTGTGCAGGAAATGAAAATCGTTGCATGCAATGAAAAATGAATCATTATCAACAACCTGAACACAAAAACAGTGGCTTGACCCAGACCAGCCCATATTTTCTGTCCTGAAAAAGAGGCAATTTGAAATGAAGGAAATGCTGTGTTTGGTGGAATTTGGAGGGTGTAATGTACTTCAAACTGGTTCTCAATGGACATGCTGTACATGATGTATACCCTGTGCACGTTAAAGAACACACTGGATGGCCTTGACAGGAGGCTACCATCTGTCTCCCAACAGCTGTTACAGTGGATCCCATCCCCCAATCTTCATCTTCGCCTTTGGGGTCCTTGTGACCTGGCCATTTAGCCCATTGTGTGCAAAAAAGTACCGCTCAGTGTAAAACAGCCCAACCTAATCTTGAACCAAACTTAACAACATGAACAAAGATTGTCCCCTCACCTTCCACTTCACATATTTCTCAGACCACTAATAACATTTAACACTTTTTTCCAGTAATGATGTAAAATTGCCCAAATTTCAATACTTAACTAACTCGTACATTTCTAAAGATGGAAACAAAGACTCCGATACTTGTGATAGCTATACACTGAAGCAATGGATTTTATACTTTACCTTAGTATTACATCCAGAGGATGTGAATGCAACACGGTGATGTGTTACCATACACAACTGGTTAAACACAATGGTACACAATGATCACAAACATGAATTTATCCTAATAGATTTATATGGTTCTTTTGTGCTGTTATTGTACCTCCCTCCCCCTTTGTACTTCTATATTTTGTTCAGAATAAATTACTCTATAGTTATTATGCACCTTAGAATATTATAAAAATTACAAGTTTATATACATTTTCAGACAAAAGTAGGTGAATTATTGCAAAAAAAATAATTAGAACTTGTGTCAGAGAAAATAGTTAATATAGCATTAAAAAAGCATAATGATATTGATTAATATCACATTTTATATATATGTTGAATTTTCTTTACCAAATCTACAGACCAGTGCAATTAATTACATGCATAACTTATTAATATTATGACATATCATATGAACATAGGCACATATTCAGATGTCATAATAACCAATCAGCATGAAAGACCAAAGCTATACTTCATATTCAGAGTTTGATTAGGTAGGAATTTATGTTACTATCCTAGAGAAAAGATGTAAAATAGCTAAAGGTGCTAAAAAACCAGGATTATATCTAGCAACATTCTCCTGCACCTTTCTCATAACAAGCATACCAAAAAGCTTCAGTGTGATTTAGGATGCCATCAAATCTCATTATTTTCACACATTTCCTTAAGATCAACATAGCTTTCTTTTTAATTATTACTAAGAAACCTTTCAAATACACACAATTTAATATTTAAAAAAATATATTAATTAGTATGCAGTTCCAAGATTATTTCATTCAATAAATTTCATAAAACCTTTACCTGGAAAGTCTAATTCTCCAGGCAGATAATAAGATGTAATTTCCAAATGAACAGTTTTAATATCTGATGGCAAATGAACATTCTTGTTATATATCAGGAATTTTTCTATGGCACCCTTTCTAGATGAAGTTGATGTGGACACTTTATAAGCAACAAAATCTTCAAGTCTCAGAACAAAACAAGTAGACATTAAATATCGATAATTCCATTGCAGAGATGATTTTCTGCCTGTAACATTTTTTCGAGTAGTATCTGGAGTGATAGCTTCAGAATTACTGCTACTAGCTGTACTGGCTTTTCGAACAAGAGCTGGTTTATCATCTGGACTTACAGGGGAACTAGATGCAACCTGTAGATACAAGTAAAATATATTAATATAATTTGCCTAATTTTTGTTCCTTATTTGAACTTATTTTAGTAATTATTTACCATGTAATAAACTTATAAACTTACTAATACAAACATTTTCATTGTAGTTTTGTGTCTCTATAAACATAGCATATTCAATATGCACAGCTGAATTTAAATGACTCAGATCTTACATTAGAAACTGATGCAGAAAGTACTTGCATCGAATTGAAATATAAAACTGAAAGGTGTAAAAATTGTCATTGTAATGTTTTAATGTTTAAGAAAGCCAAATTATATTGTATAAAAATTCACTACATAATTTAACTTTATGTTCTTAATCTGAAAAAAAAAAGGCAATTTTCCTACATGCAAGTAAATATGACACACTCTGCTAAATATTATTGATATTAAACCAAATTAGCTTTTTTTTGTGCCCAAATGATATATATATATGTATATTCAAATTATAATTTCAAAACAAGCACCCAAACGATTCTGAGTTTATCTAGTTCCCTATTAGGTTATCTAATCATATCTCTTCAAAGTCTAAGTATCAGCAGACACCAAAGACAAGAATGAACTTCTTCAGGTCATGTTTGGCCAGTCAATGGACCTGCAAGGCAATCACAATGTAATAATGATAATGCTAATTTTGCAACAGACAAGACTGATTAGAATATAGGGGGTTGACAGTATAAATTAATACTTCCATATTATGTCAAAGAAAGCTGAATTTGATTGAAAAGGAAATGAATTTTCATGGAAAAATATAGCATGAAAAAATATTTAAAAAATTAACATCATATTTGTTTTTCCAATCAATTTTGTTTTTAATAGATTCTAGATCTCTAAAGTATTTCTCTAGTGGCACGTTATCATAAATTTTTTCTTAAATAAAACATTTTATTAGGTTTCTAAATTACTGGATTAAATCAAATTAAAACATATTGGCTGCTTAAAAACAAGGTTAATTAATTTCAAAATATTTTAAAACCTTCGGTTTTGTTAATTGGTCAGAAGTTAAATTATCCCTTCTGCAAAAATAAAGTGAAGTTTTCTATTTTGGTATAAAAAAAAAGAAGCTGCTAAATTTAGTGCTTGCCTTATATTTCAGTATAAGACAATATTTTGAACTGATTAAAAAACTTCAGGACAATGGCAGTACCAAACTAAAAACACCAGTTCTTGTCCGATCACTGAAGTTAAGCAGCTTTGGGAGCGGTCTGTACCTGGGAAGGTGACCACCTGGGAACACCGCATGCAGTTGGCAAAAATCTGCTGAGGACCTGCCATCCTCACAGATCCCTCTACTATGGCGTATTAAACTGACAGACTCCTGTCAGACCTCTGTGGCAAGCAGCTGCTTGAGGAGGTATTTATTTTCATATATTAAAAAACTTAAGACAATTTGTAACAGATTTTTGTGAGGTTAAAGTTCTTGCCCGTAACAGTCGGATTGGGTTGTTTTACCTCTGAGTGGCACTTTTTTGCACACCATGGGCTAAATGGCCAGGTCACATGAACCACGAAGGCTCAGAGAAGGTTGGGGGAGGGGAACCACTGGAACAGCTGTTGGGAGACAGATGGTAGCCTCCCGTCAAGGCCATCCAGCTTGTTCTGTAATGTGCACAGGATATGGCTCTCCCACACACGGGTCCACGGCTTAACGTCCCGTCCAACGGATGGCGGCCTTTCCAAGCCCATCGGTGTCCCTTACTGACCGTGGGCAGGGTGGGGAATTTTGCGGAGATAAATCTAAATGCTGACCCAGCTGGGACTCGAACCTGGGAACTACAGATTACCAGCCTGGCGCGCTACCGACTGAGCCACCCCCGCCCCTACCGTAACAGCACCCAGAGACTTAAAAGTTGATTTGACAAGCAGTTCTGTAAAACTGCTTGTCAGAAATCAACTTTTACATGTTTTTTTTTTCCTGGTGCTATAATGTGTTATCCAGTCAAAGCTAAATAGGCAACTTTCACATAACGAGCATGCATTAACAGAAGTTTACTACATTTGCTATTGGAAACAAAACAGAAGATTCAGTTTGTGGATGGACCAAAATGAACAAGAAAGAACCGATGAAATGAACATGAGTTGAATTGTTTTACCTCTGAGCAGTACTTTTGTGCAAATAAAGAATTCAATGGCCAAGTCATAAGAATACTAAAGGTTCAGAATTGGGTTGTAGAAGAATACTGAATAGCTGTTAGGAGATGGAAGCCTCCTATCAAGGCCTAACATGCTCTTTAACGTTTATAGAGTATGGCTATCAATAATGATCACTTTTAATGTAAAAAAACTATCTAACCACAGGAACAAAAAAAAGCAACAGAGGGTGTTGAAAATCTTGTTTGCTTAGGGTGGCAAAACATCCTTGCACTGGTCCTGCTGTATACACTGAAATATGAAGTTATATGGTTTATTCTTAGTAAGAGTTTGTTGCTGCTCTTTAAATAGTATCTAAGGATAAAAGGAAAAATTTTTTTGACAACTGATTGGTTGGTTGTTTGAGGTTTTATAGCAAAAAATCAACAAGGGCTATAATGCACCAAAGAAAGATAAATAAAAAGGCAAAAGATAATTAACCTAGAATCAAAGGTAAAAGCAACACACAAACGGTAAAAGATGCTACAGAAACAAAAAAATGTATAACAACAATAAGTATAAAAATCAGAAATAAAAGATCCAACAAGAGTAAAGATCAACAATCAGCAATGGGTGTATAGGACCCATTTAAAAGTTATAAACAAGTGTAAAATCTACAAAACATATATTTCTCAAGCATATATTTCTGTTTCATTTTTTGTTTATTAAATACATATTATTCTGCTAAATTATTGAAATTAAGAAAACAAATGGCACTTTGAAATGCAAAAATATTAACTATATTATACCTGAAAAATTACAAATGAATGATACATTTAAGATGTTTTTTTTTAATTTTGACTGATACAAAACCAGCTGATCTTCAAATGCAGCTAGTTACAACCAATATTAATCTTATCTCTAAAATAATGGGTGTTAATAATGAATTATAGTACTGATATATATATATATACTTACTGTATTTTCTAAACTACTAGAAAATGTAAATGTTGATTGTGATGAAACCCTATGAACTGAAGTATGCTTGGGACTTTCTTTATTTGACATGTTGTCCATGGAAACTAATGCATCAGATTTAGTTTGCAATTTGTCATAAAATAAAGACAGTAACTGCTGTACCCATGCACTGCGACTTGAAGATGGCTCTGTATAACGTAGCCAATGATCTCTGCTGTCAACTATAAAAATAAAAATACCATGGTTAAGAATAAACAAATTAGTACAGCCTAAATTATTCAGATAAACTGGAACTGGCTGGTTCAGATGAAAATATGGATAATTTAGAAAACAATGAAAACATGACAAAATTCAATTAATTTGCACAGTTTTCTTAAAATAAGCCAAATGTAACAAATTTAACATATCAGGATTTTTTTTCTGCAGAAAATAAGATTTTTTTTTTTATATCTGGTCTCAAGACATCAAAAGTTTATATCATCAATAAGGGTTGCATCATTTTGTGTGAATAAATGCACTAGAACAGCTTATCCAACATGACAGTTGTGTCTGAATGACTGATTTGAACTATTTTAAAACCATTCAATATAATAAAAAAAAACCCTAATAATTGTTTAAAAATGAAATTTTTCAGGGGGTTGGGTTATTTCATCTCTGAGTGGAACTTTTTTGTACACAATGGTCTAAATGGCCAGGTCGCAAGGACCCTAAGGGCTCAGAGAAGGTTGGGGGAGGGAAAACACTGGACAGCTGTTAGCAGACAGATGGTAGCCTTCTGTCAAGGCCATCCAGTAGATTCTTTAACATGGCAGGCAGTTTTGCAAGCACTCAAAGCTGGCCTAGCTGGAACTTGAACCTGGGAACTGCAGATTACGAGCCTGGTGCACTACTGACTAAGCCACCACAACCCCCCCCCCCTCCATTTCCAGGGGTAAAACACTTTCAGCAGAACAGTGGGAAAATATAGGGTATTATAACCCTATAGAAAAAAATTGCTCTTTCAATTCATCATTCAAATTTTTTTCAAAAAAAAAAAAGCTTGACATTCCCTTTTCATAAAAAAAAAACTTTAAAACATAATGCTACCAATAAAATATCTGTAAAAACCTTTGCCACAGCTCATAATTCAAAACAGTTCTTCAAAGTTCCAGATATAAATGAACAGACTCAATTAGATATCTTCAGTATAATATAGTTCTCTTTGATATTTCCCTTCTCTGCTGCTTAGCAGCATTATCGTCAGTTTCCTTTCAGGCTTAATTTAACACACGAATGTGACTTGCACACGATTGTGCCACCAATCAGATGTAGTATTGTCTTGTATAGTGGAGCATCAGGTGGCACCTTTCAATCATATTTCCACCCTGACATCTGTAGTGTTCCTCAATGGCACTCTGATCATCTGCCAGGATACCGATAGTATCATCCACCAACTACTGATTTTATACCTCCAAAGTGCCACATTTCAGCATGACAGTATATGTCCCCATGCAACTGCCACCACTCAATAGGATCTGTGAGCAGTGGGTATTCTTCCTTGACATCTATAAAGCCTGATCTTCTGCCCATCAAACACATCTGGGATTTGACAGGATAATCAAGTGCAGCTGTGTCTCAACTACCTGTAACTCTTGCCAAACTATGATACCACTTACGGACTATTTTCATATCTCTTAGACACCTATTCCCATGAAAATGGAAACAGGCAAGCTCAGATATCCCAATGTTGTCACTGTTTCTTCAATAAATGCTATATGTAGCAGTCTGTAAGTGTTATCATTTATTCCCTGTGTGGTTTATTATTGTCACAGATGATGCAATCCTTTCCTGTAGCATCCTCCAGGTAATCTGTGGTGAGGAGTGTATATCTACAGAATGCAAAACCAGACTACTAAACTATATATATATGTGTGTGGCTGGTACATTAAAGTCAAAAATGATTCTGCTGCATTACAAAAGAGGAAAACATTTTATTGAATATTCCAACATCTTTGTGAATATATCAGAACTGATATAAAACCAAAAATGACATTTAAACTGGAATTATTATAAAAGTTTACTCATATTAAGGTTACTTACATGCTCGATGATATGGATAGTAATCCAAAACTAATTTATGTAGCGACACCTGAAGGGCTCCTCCACCTTTTAGACTTGGATGTTGTGATCTACCATCTGAAAACATAACCATTTACTTAATGATATGCAAACTAAATTTATTTTTACCAGTCATAAAGAAACACACAGAGGTAATTTGTCATTGTTAAAGTCAAAATGGATCGACTATAAGTGGGAAACAAGTTCTTTCAAAAGTAACTTCGAATAGAGTTAATTAATTTGTTAATTATAAACACATTTTTTAGGTTTTAATAATGTAGTACAATAAAAACTAGTAATCCAAACACTTGTCTTTCATCCTGTTTTTTATGAAAAAAAAAACATTGTGTTATTTATTTAATAATAGATAAATTTATGTGTTTCACTGCTGAGAAACAATGCTTAATCCACATTTACTAGCCATCTTTCCCAATAGTAAATTCACTTTTTGTAAGTTTGTATTTGAAATTCCTGATTCCATAAAAGGGGCCCACAGCATTTTCTCAGCAGCTTAGTGAAACTTCTTGGGCATGTTTTCATGCATTTATGCACAATTTTGCAGCAATTAAAATTTCCTGAAACTTATGTAATTAAAAATTAAAATTATGTCCATAAAAAAAATTTAATCATGTTTTAGTGATTGGTTTGCTGCAAAATTCTACAGGAAAAAAATGAGAACCACTTACTCTTACACCCTTCCCCCCCTTTCAGTCCTGTAATTTTCAAGCTTTCAACCTAAGTTCTAGATGATTTTATTGTCTTTTTTTTATGAACTGCTTTGCCACATATTCTTTTAGTGATGCCACATCTTTCAGCATTACTAAACTGACATAGTTGCTCCTCCTATTCAATTCCTTCACCTACAGAGTTTTTTGTTTGTAATTTTTCACATCAAATTTCCTCACATATGTGCTGAAGACAACACATTTGAATTATCCAGTTACTTTTCACACCCACATTTACAACATCAATATTATGGAAAGTAGACTACACTTTCATCTTAAATTTTTCACAACAAAATTTTCAAATCTATTCAAAAACGAAACTGTTTGAATTAATCATATTTCAAGTGACTGATGTATATGTAGTACATAAACAAATATGAAAAATATCTAGGCCATTTCTCAGATTCAACACAAGATGGACTGTATTAATGGCTCTATTCACCAGAGCTAAGATGACAGTGCTTCACATCTGTTCTCAGGGAAACAGATATTATTTTACATTCCTTAATATCTTTATATGTAAACTAAACTTGAGCACTAAAGAATACTTTGCATGAAAAATTTCACGCTATATTAGATATGTCATTATTTAAACAACTTCTGAAATATTATTCAAAATTTTCCGCTCATCTGCAGATTATGTCTGTCAAGAGAATCGCGTGTTTCCTAAAGTTATAAAATTTGATGTTTTTGTTCTTCAATTAACTTTTTCCCCATTACTTTTTTGTTTAAGATTTAGAATTGTAAAGTTGGCTTCAAGCAGGGGTTCCTAAATTATATTACTTATCTTTAACTTCAGAGCTCTACAAACTTTATTCTCAGTATGAATTTAACTAATCAGTTTGTAACAGTACACCATAAAGAAAATAAGTATTCTTTCAATGTATTTAGTCTGAGCAATAACATGTGTATAATCAGACAAGAAATTGTATAAACATATCAAATGAATCTTAATATTTGATAGAGCTTATATGAAATGCAAATATGAAACTGCTAAAGAATAATTAATTTGAAACATACAAAGATAGAGCTGTTTGGGCCTATAAGTGTGCTAAAAATTATCGTTACTGTATGACACAAGGTCAAGGCAGAAAAAAGCTTAGTACTATTCTAACAAATCGTTAGAAAATTTCCATTAAATGTCAATGAAAAGTCACACATGGAAATTCCATAATTTCTAAAATGGGTTTTTAATGTGAAAGTGAGACTGAAAACAAATTTATCCCCTAATGCATTGTGTCAATATTTGAGGAAATACAGGTAACTCCCATTTAATGCAGGAGATGCATTCCAGAGAGACCCAAACTAGTTTTTTTTTAATATTTTATTGATCATTTTGATATTTTTTCTTGGTATTATTATGAATATTTTATTTCAACAAAAATAATTATAATTCACAGTTTTTATTAAAAAATTGCATGAATATGTAAATAATTGTGTAATATATAATTAATCACTTAATTTTAAAATTTATTTCTTAATAATAAAAGAATCTAGCAAGGTTTAATTTCCTTGCAACTAGTCTCGCTAATCATGTAAGCAATTAATTAGATTACATAGCTTTTTTAGTTTTCAGTCAAGAAAAGATATTCACCAACAGAATCGCATGGAATGAGAAATCATGAAGGTGGTTTTTTTTATGAAAGGTAGGATTCTACATTTGATTGATTCACTTCCTTTGTATCTTATATTTTTTTGGTGGCTCTTTTTATAACACACCCTGACGGATTATCATAAACCGAAAATTGATCACTGTATGATGCTACACTTCACTGATGTCACAACAACTGGGCAGACCGATACACCAAATATTTAAGCGTATTCATCTATGACATGATTTTAAGATATTTTAAAGCCATTTTACTAAAAATAGGGAAAAGAAATGGGAGGGGGGGGGGTATATTTTCAATTAATTTTTTTCTACATTTAATATATGCTATATAGCATAGACAATGATTTCCATAAATATAGATAGCACTTTTGTTACACTTAAGTCGCATATTTTACATATTTATATTGCCTTTTACTTTAATGCAACACAAAGGATAGATAAATGAAGAAGCTACTGAATTTTGCACAGACAACATGGAGGAACATATTACTAAAACAGAAATTTATCTGATACTTTTCACCAGTGCATCTCAGAGCTCAGCTCACACACAAATTGACAATTACAGTGTTAAAAAATAATTTAAAATGCTGCCTTGGTGGTGCAATGATATTGTGTTGGTTCTCAGTGACACTGCAACCATTGGAATCCAGGTTCGAGTCCCAAGGATGGCATAGCCATTTGTTCTCTTATAATCTGCAGATAAGTTTGGAACTTTGGGGGTCTGATCACAAATTGAAAAAAAGTAGCATTTAAAAAGAAAAATAATGAAACATATTTTTTCCAACATATTTCAATAATTTATGCATCGGAGAGTAGAAGGTCAAATAATTCTCTCCATATTTAAAGAGAATGGAAGTTGAAATACACTATTGCCAATCACAAAACATTTTCTCAGAAATTACCCTTAATAGTGCTGAATGCCAGAAACTGCTACATAATACATTTTTTTAAAGCTGTTTTCCAAATGAAATCAGCATTTTTGAGATTTTTTTTCAACTGAATCTGAAAGTTAACAAATCAAACTTTGAAGTAAATTACTAGGTGATTTATTCATCTGATTACTTGAGAAATATTAAAAAACCCACAATAAAGTGCACAGCCTTTTCAAAAAATAAAACCAAGGATAATGTAAACTTTCAGAATGAAATCATCAGCTTGAAATGCATCCTGAATTGAATGTTACAAAAACATTAGGAATTTGCCATTAACAAAACATTTCATTTTTCTTATGATCTGAGGAAATGCACATTGTTCAGCACATAAGTATTTGGTTTTGCCTTTACATTTTATTACTTTTCAAGCTTTAAATAAGCTTTTTTTTTACATTTCACAATTATTTTTAATCATTAGATACACAATGCCTGTTTACAAAATGACATTCGTTTTAATTGTAATTGATAAAAAACAAACTATTTAGCTTCCAGGAATGCCAGTGTGTTTGACATCACCGAGTTCAATGGAGCAGAACAGACATCAACTGCAGTTTAATCAGAAACAATTGTTTGGTTTATATGGAATAGTAAACAAGTAGCTTGTTGTAGCTCCAGTATTAGAAAGTATTGGATACAAAAGAATTTCTTAAATTGGTACTTTACATTTTTCATGTATTTTTTTTATATGTAGAGTTTTTTTTAGAATTATGACTATAGCTCTGCTAAATATTTCTTACAAGGAAGTCTTATGACTGGTTCCATCTAAGTCATATTTTTTTCTCTTTTCTATTTTTTTAAACTACACTGGTGGAAACTGAAAAATGAACACCCATAAGGAATTCCTTTAGGAACATCATATTATAATACATTAATAGTTAAGGACAGCAGAAGCCGTGATCCAAGATTGAAAGTCATTGGGTGAAATAATGATGTCACTGAGGATGACAACATGCAAATGTACACAGCGCATATTTAAGGACCAGGGTGTGAAGAAAGAAGTTATTCATCTTGTGTCATGTTGTTCAGTACTCTTTGAAGAAGCTATCTTGCCTGGATGGTGCAGGCATGCATCATTTGTTCAGTTAGCGGAGTTTGAGCGAGGTTGTATAGTGGGTCTTCAGGAAGCAAGTTGGTCTTTTCATCAAATTGCACACCATCTTGGACAAGAGGTATCATCAGTGGTACGATGGTGGTGTCAATGGTCAGAAGAGCATTCACACACTTGCAGATGTGGTTCCAGGCAACACAGAGTTATGGACACATGAGAGGATCAGCGTATCAAGAGGGTGGTGGTGGCAGAGCGGACGGCTACGGCAACTTTAAATTCGATCCTCTATCGTACCAAGGTTGTCTACAAGTATGCTAACGCAATTGTCTTTTGGAAGCAGGACTACGAGCACGCATGTTGCTGACACAGTTACCACTGTCACCTCATCACTGTGACCGTGACTGTGGAATGTTTGTAGTGGTGTCAAGAACAAGTTCATTGGAGGGAAGAATGGTAGTCTGTTGTCTTCAGTAATGAAAGTCGATTCTGCTTAGAAGTGTCTGATGGTCATTTACACGTCCAAAGACAAGGTGAGTGGCTTCTTCCATCGTGCATCCGCCAGCGACACACAGGGCCCATGCTGGGCATCATGGTGTGAAGAGCGATTAACTATCACTCTCGTACGTGTCTGGTGTTTGTACAGAGTACACTGAATAGCAATACGTATGTCAGTGATATCGTACAGTAAGTTGTCCTGCCATATTTGAGTGTAATCCCAAATGTGATATTCCAGCAGGATAACGCCTGCCCACACTCTGCTTGGGCAACTCAAAATGCTCTTCAGGCAATGCACTAACTCCCTTGGCTAGCACGCTCTCTGGACTTGTCTCCAATCAAGCATGTCTGGGACTGGATTGGACAAAGACTCTTCCACGGGCCACAGCAGGCAACGACCATCGCTGAATTACATGTCCAAGTTGAAAGCGCGTGGAATGGTATACCCCCAGCATGATATCCAGCATTTGTATGACCGATTGCATGCCAGATTGGAAGCTTGTATTGCTGCTCAAAGAGGTTCAACACCTTATTAAAATGTGCCTTCTGTAAAATGTAATACTCAATAAAAGGTAAAATAAACATTGACTCACTTCACATGTGTGATCACTGTCCTTTCTCAACAAGCTGTTTCTACTAACTAAATCTAATAGATTACACTTCAATTGTTAATGGTGTTCTTTTTTCAATTTCTGGCAGTGTATTTTGGAAAATTGGATGATACAAATTTCTTGTTTTTTTTCAAAACCTGAAACAGTTAGACAGAAAATGTGTGGTATGTATTGAAAAACTAGAAGAATAGCATGTCAACTTTGGCAAATATGGAATCCTCATATTCAAAGAGGATGAAAGCTGTCATTTTCTGGCAGTAATTCTGTAATTTTCTAATGGTAAGAATAGGAACTAATTGATAGTTCAGAAAATGTAAATAGTAATATTTCATTAGTACCCATCCAACCAAAAAATAATTTTTCTCTCAAAACAAAAAGGTTTTATTTAACAACCACTAACACTTTCAAACTCCCCTCACCCCCATAGGTAAGGGAGAAAATTGTTGCTGTTAATGTAAACCTCTTGATTACCACCCTCTACCACCTAAATCATATTTCTAACATACATAGATTGTTCACACTAGTTACTTAGTTTTCCTCTTTTCCAACTTTTCCCATTAGAGGGCACTATTAAAACTATTGAGAGATTCAAAAAATGTGAATCCTAATATTTTATTAGTACCAATTCAACATAAACCGAATTTGTCATTTATCTCTAAAAACGAGAAAGTTGGTGCCCATGGCTGGAACATAGAAGATGACAAATGAAAATAATCTCTCATTTTTAAAAATGAGCTAACAAAATGTTAATGCTTACGAATACAGAAACTGGCAAGTGACTTTATGCATTCATTTACCTTCCTTGAAGGACTACAAGACAACGATATACTAGCTATGCAACACATGACCACCTTGTTTGAGATAAATCTGTTTATTTTTATTCAGCATTAAATGCTCTTTCTTTTGATATATTATACACTTTTTAACATGACATACTTCTGGTCAGTAATCCCCTCAGGATAAAATTTCAGTCTTTCTTTTCTTCTCTACTGAAATCACTTAAAAATTAATTCAGTCAGCTGATAGAGTTCATTATTAATAATTTGGCACTTTAAGGGTCAATTATAACTTATATTTTATCAAACTAAATAATAAAATAAGTGCAGTTTAGAAATCTACGATTCCTTCAATTTTTATCAATTTGTAAGAAATTTTCTAGAATGAGAAAGCTGCTGTCAAATATCCCTGCTTCCATGGCTTTCTTCATATACTGAAAAATGATAATGAAAATAAAATCTAAATATATTTTATTTAGATCTTTAACTTTTCAGTTTTATTTTCTCCCCTCCCCCCAACACACAATTTTTTTTTTTCAGAAGAGTTTTGAATTTGACCTTCACTGGCATAACATGGAAGTTCTCTGATAATTTGCTAAACATTTATATATTGTACTATTTTGTTAGAAGTTAATAATACATTTAAACTTTATAAGAAACACTAACCTTTGGGGTCCATATCATCACACAGATGCAAGTCAATTCTGCTACAAAGTACATGATAAGATGTTTCAACAACATCATGTCTTGTGAAAACTGGTGAAAGACGAACATTAGTCTTAGAATGGCCACTTTGGTGATGCCGATCTGGTTGTTGCTAGAAATTCCATATAAGATGGCATCAAATATTTATTACTATTCAAAGCTGCTAATACTGTAATTCATATAAAGAGAAAATGAAATAAAAGACCTTTAAATCACAATTGAAAAATCACATTCAATGCCTTCAGTTTTTGTTTTGGCTTAATACAATCAATAGTTTGATTTTGTGTGCATGAAACAAAAATCGTTTTGTAAATACCAGATTTCTTTTGCATATATAAGTAATCAAACACTATATAATTAGGAGATGGCAGATTCATTTCCTACTTGCTAATATAATTTGTCTTCTAAAGTTGATAATGAAGTAAAAGCATTTATATGAATATTAATAATTAATGAAATAGGCTCGACGTATTTCAAATCAACTCATAATAAATAAGCACTTTAGTGTCGATTTAAATTTTAGAGGAAAAATTTTCTTGAGCCGGGTGGGATATGAACCCACGACCTCCTGATAACATGTCAAGTGCTCTGGACCACTGAGCTACTGGCCGCCGATCAAGATCTCCTCTAACTAGCGCTTTGAACATTCCTTTTATGTTTCATATAAGCGCTGTTCAGGCAATATTTCTAGCCACAAGCAGCATTTATATTAGCCAATAGATGGAAGCATGTACGAAAAGTATGCAGATATAAATAATTAATGAAATAGGCTCGATGTATTTCAAATCAACTCATAATAGGCACTTTAGAATCGATTTAAATTTTAGAGGAAAAATTGTCTTGAGCCGGGTGGGACATAAACCCACGACCTCCTGATAACATGTCAGGTACTCTGGACCACTGAGCTACCGGCCGCCGATCAAGATCTCCTCTAACTTTATGAACATATATTAGCACTCATATGAAACATAAAAGGAATGTTCAAAGCACTAATTAGAGGAGATCTTGATCGACGGCCGGTAGCTCAGTGGTCCAGAGCACCTGACATGTTATCAGGAGGTCGTGGGTTAGTATTCCACCCAGCTCAAGACAATTTTTCCTCTAAAATTTAAATCGACGCTAAAGTGCCTATTTATTATGAGTTGATTTGAAATACGTCAAGCCTATTTCATTAATTATTTATATCTGCATACTTGTCGTACATGCTTCCATCTACTGGTTAATATAAATGCCGCTTGTGGCTAGAAATATTGCCTGAACAGCGCTTATATGAAACATAAAAGGAATGTTCAAAGCGCTAGTTAGAGGAGATCTTGATCGGCGGCCAATAGCTCAGTGGTCCAGAGCACCTGACATGTTATCAGGAGGTCATGGGTTTGTATCCCACCCGGCTCAAGACAATTTTTCCTCTAAAATTTAAATCGACGCTAAAGTGCCTATTTATTATGAGTTGATTATATGAATATTATCAACTCATAATAAATAAATATTTAAGGATTATATAGATTTTACCTAATTATTCTGTTTACTTTGTTTTTTTATATATTTAATCCTAATTTTAATTAAAAAATTGCTTTCTCATTAAAATTATAAAAAGTGCATGTTCCTTTTTGAAATAAATAGATATAAATGAAAATTTAATTGTTTGTGCATATTGTCTACTCAGGGTATTGGACACAGTGGGGAGAGTAAATTTAGAGTGTTTAATGCAATAAGGTTCTGGTTCACAGCACTCTGAAAAATCCTCTTCTGCCCCACCAATGAGAAAAGGTTTCCCAATCCTGATTTAGAGTAATATCACTCATATGAAGCCACCCTACACCGTCCTTGGACATGCAGCCAACATCATGATGCTGACTGGATGCTTCTTAGTTGTCACTATGCATTCTGGCAACAAAACTTCTTCTGTCCAATGATATATGTCTAACACCATCACTTATCAAATATTTAAATGACTCTCAGCACTGAAAATAACCTTTGCTCAATCTCCTGTGGTACAGGACTTGTACTCCATAGCTCCATTTATATGTTTGCACCTTTGTTGCTCTTTAAGAAATATCTTTCTAAGTTATCTTGCCTTCAAACTATTTTGAAACAATTTTTTTCAACAGTTCTGTCATAAATATTAACCCAGATGTTTCCAGAATATCTTTACTTTTTTTTTTGAAGATTGTGATCTTGCAAAAAGTTCAAATTTAATAACACGATAAAGCTGTTTACATTTAGATAGCACAGTGTATTACAATTCTTAACCAGAGAAATGCCAAGTGTATAATACTTGCGTTGGACAAATAATAACTATGGTATGTTATTACTAAAGTAACCTAAAAGTCATAGATATAACCTTAAAATCTTGTTAAGATACACTAGATCTAAAAGGAATACATAGATATTTACCATTTCCTTTTTGCTGGTACAATTGCTTTATCCTAAGGCTTCAGATGTAATATGATACGTTTATCATTGCCAAGGTATTCATGGTGTGCAAAAAAGTGCCGCTCAGAGGTAAAACAACCCAACCCAAAGCCAAGGTATTACTAAGCTACCAGTCCTTGTCTATTGAACAGACTGTGTAACAATAGGCCATGGCAACACTTGGCATTTCTCTGGTTAAGAATTGTAATACACTGTGCTATCTAAATGTAAACATCTTTATCATGTTATTAAATTTGATCATAGTTAGCTGTGTTTAATTTATAATACTTGCAAAAAGTAGTCTACACATTTTTCTCTCAACTTGCTGGCTCACTTTAGGTTCTCAACTGGTTATAAAATCATGTTTAGTACTTTTAGTAATTTTATACCATTAGGAGATCACAACATTAATTAAAACAGTGATGGTGAACCTATAGCACATGTGCCAAAGTTGGCATGCAACTGAGAGATAAAAAGAAATGCATGTCTATAACTAGAGTAGAGATTTGTAAACAGTAGCCCTGGCAATTCAATACATATTTGTGGATGAATCATTGGTGCCAAGACAGTGACTATGTAGCTATAATTAGTACTTTGACTATGTGGCCATACTTTACAAATATCTCATCAAATAACTAATTACACATTGCAAAATATACTGAATCATAAAAATATATACACTAAATCTATCATCGATTAATTGATCTTCTTAAAAGTACTTCTCTATATCATAAAATTTAGTTATGGCATCCACTTGACCCTACCTGACTACTAAGACCAGCAGGGCATGTCCTCGTGCAAGTATTTGTATGTTGTATGAGAAACCATGGCAAGCCTGATACAGCTTCTAGGTTATCTCTGTCTTTTGTATAGAGAAATACCTTCTTCCTTTAAAAAAAATAAAAATAAAGTTTCTGACCAAGGGAGGTGGGGATTAGCAGAGATAAATCTCAACACTGGCACAGCTGGGACTTGAACCTGGGAACTGCAGATAAAGAGCCTGACACACTACTGACTATATTCTCCTATATACAAAGAAGATGCACAGAGTAAGATGTATCATAAGACACAAAAGCAACGCACCCCAATGTAAATAATAGTTAAAAAGGCAAAATAAACAAGCAGAGAACTCTGAACCTGGAGCAGATGAGTTAGAGACAAGCCATGTAATAGCTGTTTAGAGGGGCTGCAGGAAGCTGCACCTCAGAGAAACCAGGAATAGAGCCCATATCTATGATTATTGGACAACTAGGTGTGCACCAAAGCCCATTGCCTTCCATACCATCCTCAGCTGTCACCCACATCAAGCCCAGCAGTACTGATTGCATCTCCTAACCTAAGTTGTTAAGTGTGGAAAGTCTTCACCACCCCATTTGCTGTGAAGCAAAGCTGCACTGCTGTAGAAGATTCCGAACTCCACCCAGCCTCTGGCAGTAGCAGGGTGCGCTGAAGCTGTTATAGAACTAATCAAGCCCATGCCCAACTCACCTGTCATGCTACTGATGAGAGCTTGTTGTGTAATGGGCAAACTGTTGCAGCCATAAGCTACAATCAGCCCAATGTACTGGAACCTAGGCTTTCTTCCCAACAAAAGACTATACATTAGTGTGTGAAGAGGTTGTGTGGAGCAACATAATGGTGCTTTCCCAATGATTAAGAAAAATTCCTTCATTTCCATCCACCTTCTGTCAACTTGCCAAGTTCTAAACTACTGCATTCATAAGCCACTTGGACTTAGCCAATAGCAATGTATTTTCCTAAGTTTTCTTTTTCAACATCTATTGTTACTTTGACTTCAGCCAGGGTAAGCTTGGAACAACTTCAGTGGTTACTCTGAACCTAATATTTAAGTTAATAATAAGTTTCTTTAGGGCTCAACTCAGCCAAACTCATCCCCAAGACAATTACTAACTTCTAGAATAATCAAGCCTTTCAAGTGTTTAACCCTATATCTTATGTCAGCAGAATGTGTTTCAGTACCCATGTTCAAATCCATTAAAGTTTTGAGTGTTTATGTTAAATCTGTATTTGTGCATTTATTTCATGTTCCTCCCAAATTAGATAGAAAAAGCATTCAGTAATTTTTGAAGCTGGGCTGTTCTTCCCATGATATTGTCAAAGTTTGGTATACAATATTCAGGAACAGTTCAGTATACAATATTCCCTTATGACCAGGTTGGACATACTCATTATTCCTCCCCCAATGAGAGTACGACATATATTTAACAGTTAAACATATATTTAACAGTAATTACTAAATTACTAATTTTTTAATAAATAAAAATTAGTATTAATAGTAAAAATAATAAAAATTAGTATAATAATATAATACATTAGCTTTGATAAAATTAAGATTCCTGACTAGTACATTTGAAACGATACAATAATTTTATACCTCTCACACAGCATCTCAACACCAAATTTGGTAACTCCGTCTTTATGGTTTCTTGCAGTTTTTTCTCAGGTGTTGTCTTCCTTATGAAGAATCACAATTTTGCTACGCCCAGATGATCACCAGTCAATTCTTTTAGCTGGAACCATTTAACTTTTGAACAAAATTCCAATAAAAATTGGCACTCCACTAGTAGTGGTGCCTCACATACAACTGATTGAAAAAATGTCTTGTACATGTGAATAACTTCCGATTCATCACATCACTTGATTTGTCATGTGATAATCATGTGACTACAGCCATTAACCGGAAATTAATCATGTTCACAAAATTTGCAAGTGACTGACTGCGTGTGAAGTGAAAATTTTTTTATCACCTGACCCTAATTTTTCCATTAACAGACTAGAATAATAATCTAAATCAATTTTGTCACAATATGTAGTGTTATCTGATATTAAACAACTGAAATTTATGATTACAGTTCCAAATTTTAAGCAAAATGAAAAGTGTCTTGAATAGGTCACTAGTGGTCTACTAGTGTATAAGATTTTGTCATATAGTATTATATGAAAATAAGAAGATACAAAAATTAAATTCAGCATGATGCATCATAAGGCACTAAAATAATGCACATTACACATTCATATATTAATAAAAATAAATAATAAATACCCCCTCAAGCAGCTGCTTGCCACAGAGGTCTGACAGGAGCCTGTCGGTTTATATGCCATAGTAGAAGGTCAGAGAGGATGGCAGGACCTCAGCAGGAAAATGACACATACACCCAGGGCTCGAACCCAGGTCCTGTAGATCAGTAGCCAAGTGCGCTAACCACTTTGTTTGAAATTTTGTGATATAAGCAACAAATATGATGCAGTTACTAATGAATATGATAAAAAAAACTTCTAAGTGCTTTTATCACTGATAGTAGCATAGGTAAAGTTGTTCAACACTTTGGACATTATAATAATAAAAATTTTATTAAAAAAACTTTTAAGCACTTTTATCACTAATAGTAGCATAGGCAAAGTTGTTCAATGGTTTGGACATTATTAAAATAAAATCTTCATTATGAATACAAACACGGCAAATTAGGAATATATATATATGGCATTTTTATTTCCTGAAGCACTGAGTTTATTGAAGAAACAATCAATTCTTGATTCAAATTATTTAACCTATTTACATCAACAAACAAATTATTGTCATAAAACTATTCATAAGGATGTTATGGCTTTTTCTGCTGTCTGTGTTTATAGTGAAGATTTTATAATAATAAAATCCTACTGTTTAAACACCTTTACCTATACTCTGTCAATGGTAAAGTGATTATTTATATACTTTTGAAATAGGACATGAGATTTAATGTCTAATGAAATGATAAGCTTAGTTCTTCATTTACCTCAAGTTTTTGTTTAGCCTTCAGCTTCTGTGTTAGTTGAGTAGCTTTTTGAACTAAGCCACTTAATGACTGGAGAAAATGAAGAGCTGCAACTAACTGAGCATCTGTCAAAACCCACAATAGATCATCCAGAATAAAAACAAGCCTGGATCCTACAACACTGCAATCTGTATATAAAAAAAAAAGCTTAAAAAAAAAACTTTCAAAATTATATAAATTTCAACACATATTTTCATAAAAAATGAAATAAATTTCAGATGTTGATAAGTTCTGTATTTTATTCTGAAAATACATTAAAAAATTAAACAAAAAATTGCAATGCTTTTTTTTGCAATAAATTTATTATGCAATAAATTTTATATTACTTCATGCCAATTAATTCAATATTTTATATTACTAACATATTGTAAAATCATGGAAAAAAATTTTGATTCAGAAAAGTCTAATTCTACTCATATAAGATTGTTACACAATGCCAATTTTACAATTAATATTCTAAATAACTTAATATCAGTGGTTTCATTGTATAAATATTTCAACTAATGAAAGTCATTATTGTCAAATGAATTAGTTGTCAACTAATGAATGTCATCAATTGAAATATTTTACCTATACAGTGAAATTATTGATAATCATTTAAAATATTACTTTCACTATGTTTAACTATACTACTTACACCAAAGAGCCAAAACATTATGACCAGTGAGTCTTTATACAAATTGAAGCAACTGTAGGTAAATGACAGTGTGTGTGAAGGTCATGAAATGGTATAAATAACACCTGATACTGAGCTCTGTTAATCAGCATTATTCTTGTTCTTCAGATGGGAAAGGCAGTGGACTTAAGTGAGTTTGACAAAGACCAAATTGTAATGGCCAGATGACTGGGTCAGAACATTTTTGAGAGGGCAAGAGTTTGGGGTGCTCATGGTCAGTCATGGTTAGTACTTTCAAAAATTTGTCCAAGGAGGGAAAAAACCACGAACCATCAGCAAGGTGTGGGCCAACCACAGCTCATCAATGCTAGAGG
This sequence comes from Ryuthela nishihirai, assembly GCA_038380435.1. NCBI lineage: Eukaryota > Metazoa > Arthropoda > Arachnida > Araneae > Heptathelidae > Ryuthela > Ryuthela nishihirai. The sequence continues at coordinate 26,042,249 of JAWZYU010000003.1, forward strand.
TGAGTGAAGGCTAGCCTGTATGGTACGAGCCAACAGAAGGGATACTGTGGCACAACTCACCGGTAATGTGAATGCTGGTGATGAGATTAATGTCACAACACAGTACATCAAACCCTGCTGAAAATGGGGCTGCGTAGCTGCAGGCCATTCTAAGTGCCCATGCCAACCTAGGTTCACTGTCAAAAGTGCCTACAATGGACATGTGAGCATCAAAACTGGACTTTGAATGATTGGAAGAAGGTCGTCTGGTCCAATGAATCTTGTTTCCTGTTGCATCATGTGGATGGCCATGTACATGTGTGTCATTTACCTGGGGAAGTGTTGGCATCAGGATGCACCGCAGGATGAAAACAAGCCGGTGTAGGAAGTGTAATGCTTTGGGCAATGTTCTGCTGAGAAACCCTGAGTCCAGTCATTCATGTACAGGAAACTATGACATCTACCACCTACCTAAATATCATTGCAGACCAGATACATCCTTTCATGGCAACAGTAATTCCCTCTAGTAGTGCCTTCTTTCAGCAGAATAACGCACCATGCCTGGATTATTCGAGAATGGTTCGTGGAACACGAGGAAGACTTCCAAGTATTGCCCTTGCCTCCAAATTTCTCAGACATCAATCCAATTGAGCATCTGTAATTTGTGTGGGAACAGCATATCCAATCTGCAGTGGTTTAAGCATGCAACTTACAAGAGTTAAAGGATCTGCTGGTAATGTGCTGATACCAGATAACACAAGACACCTTTAGAAATCTTGTAGCATCCATGCCTTGTTGGGTAAGAACTGTTTTGGCGGCACTTGCAGGACCAACATCTCATTAGGCAGATGACATAATGCAGGTGGTCATAATGTTTTGGCTCTTCAGTGTATATCTGCTATTTACTAGATTACAGAAATTTAGTAGTAATAATATTAGAGACAATTTTTCCTGTAGAATAAACATAAATTCATAAGTATAGAAAAACTTGAATTTCTCCTGTTTGGATTAGACATCTAACCTGCTGGTTAGATGTCAGCTGCTCTTTCCATCTTAATTTAATGAACCAGTGAATCCCAGATTACAAAAAGCCATAGTGTGATCCTTCAGAGTGGTTAAGTGCATGCTTTACAATGCTATCAGAATTTAAGAGAAATTTATTTATTTATTTATTTATTAAAACTTAATTAGAATGTTGGGTTGTTTTACCTCCGAGCAGCACTTTTTTCCATACAATGGGCTAAATGGCCAGGTCACAAGGACCCAAAGGCTTTGAGAAGGTTGGGGGAAAGGGACCCACTGGACAGCTGTTAGGAGACAGAAGACTTCCATCAAGGCCATCCAGTGTGTTCTTTAACATGCACAGGTTGTGGCTCTTCTGCACGTGAAGCTACAGCTTTACATCCCATTCAATAGACTGCAGACTTTCTATAATGATGTTTGGATTTTTTTTTTCTTAGTAGAAAATACAAAAAGGCTGGATAATTTACTAATTTGCAAAATACTAACATTGATGTGAAGAACTGTGATATCTATCCTCATCATATATTGTCATAATGAATCTTAATAGCATGTAAACAAGACAAATTTAATTTTAAATATTTATTTATGTAATTAAAGCTATTTAAGAAAAATAATAGCTTATCCTATTTAATGTTGTATACAAGTATTAATCTTCATTAACTCACCATTTAACCTTTTTTTAATAGTTATTTTGCAGCATGCTTGATTAGTAATAAGGCGCAGAGGTGTCAGAGGAATTTCACTTTTAATACCATTGACATGATTATCTTTAGATTTAGCTTCAATACGAAGAACTTGCCATTCCAAACGCTTAAACAATAAAATTTCTCCTCTCTCTGGATCTTTGACTCGCGATAATCTTAAATCTTTCTTCTTCCAGTCAGGACTGTAACTTTCAAGAACAATGCGTGACAACTGGAAAATAAACAAAATTATTTAAATACATCAAATTGTTAACTAAAAAAATTAGCAATTAAAATGAAAAACATAAAAAAGGCAACTTAATCTATTTAAAGGATGAACATTCCATATGCTAGTTTCTTTACTACTAATTACTGTAATAATTCAATTATTGACTTATTAATAAATGTAATCCTTAATGAATAAAAGCACATTCAACAGGATGTTCTATTATGCAGTGTATAGGTTGAACTATTAAAGTGCTAAGAAATTTTAATGAATACAGTGGATTCGTCCTCCCCCATAATGAATTTATTCATTCCACGAAAACTTTTATTATCCGAAAATTTTGTAATTTGAATGTGGGAAATACATGTTAAATGCCTAAATTGTTTGAAGACCATCATAAATTAGTCTTTTTTGACATTAAAAACATAGTTTATAAATTTAAATACTAATTTTTGATATACAAATAAGAAAATGGTAAAATATTAAAATTAAATGAAAATAAGAAAATGAATAAATAAAGCACAAAAATTTTACAGTAAAACAATTCTTAAGCTAAAAATGTAACCAGCTTCGGTGGAGTTTAATTGAGAAGTTAGAGTAGGGAAAAACGATTTTTTGGAAAGAGAATATTCTACCATTATAATCTTTGGGGGATCAGAGCTGTTGCAGGTAGAGAGATTTTCAGAGTTTCTGGATCATGATGACTCCAAGAGAACTCTTGACACAATCATGACACAGCAAAAAATGTAAATGAAAGCTCCGAACACTTACAATGTTCATTGCCGATTGGCTAAGGCCTGTTGATTCTACTTATTGGACAAAATTGGTAACTATGTATTCATAAGCAATTCGTTATCTGAGAAAAAAATTTTAAGTGCATCAATCAAGGCCTATGAGAAACAATTCATCACGCAAAATTTCATTATACAATGACTTCATTATGCAAAGATCCACTACATTAAAAAAATTAATTCTATCTTATTTCCCGAGATTCCTATTATTTTATTCTTCAATATTAAATGCTCTTTCTTTTGGTATGTAACATGACCTTTTTGATCCCTTACTTCAGGATAAGGTTTTAAAGTTCACTTTGTTTTTTGCTGAACATGCCTCAAAATTAACATGGCTGCTAGAGGAAGTCAGTTTCAAAAGCATAACACTTTAAAGATTAAAAGATGCAAAACTCTCCAACACAAAAAAAAGATCCAACTAAATGTTCTTCTAGCTGGTCATGGTTTCTCATACTAATAAGACATTTAACAAGGTCATGTTTCCCACCTTACCCTTGGTCAGAAAGGGGACACTGATGGACTTGGAAAGGCCACTGCCCATGGGTTGGGATGTTAAACCATGGCCCCATGTGCAGGAAAGACATATCCTGTGCATGTTAAAGAACATGTTGGATGGCCTTGATGAGAGGTTACCTTCTGTCTCCTAGTAGCTGTCCAATGGATCCCCTTCACCAACCTTCTCTGAGCCTTTGGGGTTCTTGTGTACTTGGCCATTTAGCCCATTTTATGCAAAAAAGTAAACTCAGAGGTAAAACAGCCCAAGAGCCTAAGGTCATGTCTATTGAAATAGCAGTTCATCAGATCTAAAGCACAAATTTTAACATTTTAGAACACCACTTTGAATAATGACTCTTTGCATTTTCTAAAGAATATTTTTTACATAATTTGCTATTTTCTTAGGTCTTCAGTCACAGGAGCTGAGACTAAATAATATTATATGAACCACAAATTTGATTTGATACAAAAACGGCTGCATTTCAACAGATACATACAATAGACACTTCATAAAATATTTGTTAGTAAACTCTATCATTAATAAATGTAAGGCATAGTACACATGTATATTACCTATTATATAGATATGAATCTAATACAAATATTAAAATCATTGTCTCAATTTCAATTACATATTAATGTATATTTAAATTTATAACTTAAAGCCATATGCAGACTACAATCAAAAATCAAATATTTTGAGTTTTTTTTTTTGCTGTAGCACAAGACTTAAAGCTTTATGCTATGGCAAAAACAATCACAACAGAGAAAAATTCACTTTCATCTGGTGACGCAATTTGCATTACCTTGTATACTTTCTAAAAGAATTCTTGAAAAGAAATATACAACGTAATGCAAAATACAGATCAACAATTTTTTTCATTCCCTCTTGGTTTTTTTCCTTATTTGCATGAAAGTGAAAAAAAAAAACAATTAAGTTTGTGATTTAAGTGAATATTAATATGTTAAAATTAAAAATTAACACTTGCAATTAATCATACTCAAAAAGTGGCCTCTATATTCCAAATATCTAATCAAATAACTACCACTAGTTTTGATTTTCAAATATACAGATTAATATGTAAAAGTTCCTAAGGTACATACAAAATTTTAAATTTAATATTACCTGAAAAGATGCCTGGAATGCAGGTGATCTAAAATTAATAAGGACAGAATTCACAACTAGAGTCATGCCATCAATTACACGATCAGAAAAGCCATATTTCCCAGCAGAACTGTAAACAAAAAGAAAAATTAATGAAATTGACCAACACAATTATTTTTGGGGACAGAACAAGATAAATGACAGTCCACATTGATAAACAATAATAAATATTTACTTTTTTCATAACAGGATGATTTAGCCAAAAAACAAAATGTTTCCAGTAATTTTTGAATGCTGCAAAGAGGATAAAAATATGATTGTAGTTGCTATTTTTACATACCATAAAAACATATTCAGTTAATTTTAAAAGAACTAATATTTATCTATTACAATTTTTGGAATTGTCTAAAACCTGAATGCTTCAGCTAAATTTTATATGACATAGAATGCTTATTTAATTTTTCCAGTTCTTTAGTTTTCTTCCCTTGATATTCTTTTTTAATTGTTCCAGAAGCAAAATAATTTTTTTGTATCACTAAGTTGTTAGCCCTATTTCAATGTTTATTAAATAATGTAAGCATATACATCACACAAGTCTATATTCATTTAAATAAAAGAGAAAAGTTTAATCAAAGATTTGCATAATGATATAAATATAAAATATTTATGTTAATATATAATAACTTATAAAAATAACAAAATAAAAAAATTCCTGAAGTTAAAATAAAAAAATTTGCCATCATTAAGAAAAAAAAATGTAAAAATTTTATTTTAATTTTTTTATTCAAGTTTCTAAAGTCCTTTTTTTTCTTCATGCTGAAAACACTCCAAAATTAATTTGGGCACCAGACAGTTCAGTTTTACAAATAAGGTGCTTTAAGGGTTAAATTAGTCCACACTCAAATTCCTTTGAATACAGATATTTCTCATTTGAGTATTTTTGCATCTGAAAAGTTAATTAACTTATCATGCTCAAGTACGAAAGTTGATCAAAAAGTAAATTTACAATGCCTATAGTTTGATGGGGGGGAGGGTTGCAATCCTAATATGAACAATAGAGAGTAATTCGATGTGTCTTTGCAGAGACTATTGAAAGAGTAGTGGGATGACATAGAATTACCGTACATTGTTCATATTAGGACTATGTTGGTAGCTGCATTGTTTCACCACTTCTACCACAGAGTCATCACTTTGATACCTGTAGCCTCCAACACACACACACTTTGTTAAAAACTAAGTCCTGAATGATGTTGATAACTGATCCATGAGAAAAGATTCAAGTCATGTTGCAATTTCCTCACTGTAATCCTCCTTTTGTTGCAAATTGCATTTTCCTTGAGTACACAGTTCTCAGCATTTCTTATTGTTGTAGGGATGCCATTCTTGTCACAAACCTCCATATTGACTTCTGCCATGAAATATACCAATCCCTCAGCTTATGAACATTCACTTTGCAAATTTTCACAATAGCAAAACAAATTTATACCTAATTTTCAGTATATAAAGAAAGTTGTGCAGTAATGAAGAGAATGTGCATAAACACAGAATAGAAAATATAGAGGATCAACTCATCATTTTTGAGCCATGCAAGATGTTTTTGGTTAAAAAAAATATTAGTCTGTAATACAGTCAGTGTAAAATTTATGTATGTTTCAAGAATGAAACTGCTCGACATTTATAGATTCTACTGGAATTTGCAAAATGAAACTATAATTACTCCTATATTATTATGAAACATCATGTGACAAAGAATTTCCAAATCGAACTGCTCAAGTGCTGTCATACAGGAATCTTTAATGATCTCTAGTTAACATAACAGCCTATGAGAGTTAACACTGTACCTATCTACTCTGTGGTTCAACACCATGACTCTTCCACCAATTTGCCATCCCACTTCAACACCCATGTAGCAAAGTTGACTTCCTTCAGTGAATTTTATAAACTTGCTTTTTAATTTTCTTTAGGCATACAATGTATAACGGATGATAACCAAAAACCAAAACAAGAATTGTCATTTCACTGCTTATGTATTAATACATTTTAGATTTTTTTTTCATCCAAAAATGCAGTTTTTGAGCAGTGCCATCTGTTGGCTGAGGACCGTGAACAACAAACAGACCATGATGTAAAATAATTCTATCTGGTTAACCACTCCTCCCTTCCCCTTCAAATGCCCCTCACTCCAAACAACTTACAAAAACATTCCCTCCTACACACAGCCATAAAAAGCTATGGAACTCCCACCTCCAAACTAAGTGACCTTAACAAAACGGTTCACTAACACTTTCACCAACAACCCTCCTAATATTAAATAATTTCAATTCCAAAATATCTTAAATAACTTATTATTTATCATATTTTAAAGAAATTTCAAAAAACAACAGGAACATATTAATTATTCCTATTCTGGCTATCATTAAAAATCCTTCATTAAATATATTATACATATGTACTTACCTCTAGCCACATAGGCATGTTATCCCAAGGAGTTATCAAGCAAAAATGGCTAAAAAAAACGTAACTTCACATTCCCATCAAATCACACATGACATGAGACTTCATGTTACCCAACCAAAAGAAATAAATCAAAGAACCATAGGCCACCAACAACCAATGGTTACATTTCTATGTCATACGTTTCTTGAGAATGTCATCTGTTGGCTGAGGTGAACAACAAACTGACCAATGAAAAACATCAAAATGCTTATTAATAAAATTAAGTAGTTGACTTATCTATGACTTTTTGTAACCATGTGATGTCTGAAGATGCCAAAAACACATTTGTAAATAAAGTGTATAAAAATTAATTAATCAGAAAAATATTGCCCTCTAATACCAGACATATTTATATACTATATTGCAATTTATTATTAAAGAATTTTAAATTACCCAGAACTTGGTTCATTGCTCTGTGGTGTAGGAGGCCTAAGGTCTTCACATGTTTCCATTTCCACTAGCACCTCATCTAAAGACTAAAATTGAAATGCCACATTAAAGCAAATTTTCGAATTGCTTGAAATAATCATTGAGCACAAAATAGTTCTATTAACATTTAGACAAGTAGAAAGCTAAGAATACTCCATTTTTTTAAACTTTAGAATGCGTAAATTTTCGAAAACACTGGTGACCTGACAGATTTTTAAGTGCTTGTTTTCTATATACACAGCTAAGGATAACAAAATAAATATGTTCTAGAGTTCATAAAGAACACAGGAGAAATCATCACTAATCCACATCTATATTGTAATTAGTATTTTTCAAATCCTTAGGTAGTTTTAACTTATATCATTAGCAATCACTAAATATGGAAATGGCAAACCTTTAACTAATGTTGCAAGTGATCTGCTTATGGCAGAAATTTGAAATTTCAGTGGTAGAATGTCAAGAGATATTCAACTGGCAGCAACAATCTGCCTCCTTTTTGTCAAAGGGGAGTGAGAAATGTAACTCACATTTCTCACTCCCTCTGACAAAATTCACATTTTCAGACTAAACTTATAAGAAAATCACTGGGTATTGTTAGAGATACACACAAGAAAACTGATGATTGATGAGATGAAAATTATGTCATTAATCTCATTTAAATTTAAGGAATAAGAGACAAATACTTTTCATGTTGCATAAGCACTAATAAAATACTATTACATGTATTTTCCCAATCATCCATTAGTTCAAATTAAAAATTATTCAAAAGTAGGTAAACAAAAAACTTCATTCTCTTTAAAATGAGATTCTCATATTGACAAAAGGCAATAATATACCATTCTTCTAGTTAAGGTTGGTACCTTTACATAATTCTTTTAATGATGCAGCTCCTTTTTTCTTATATACTTTTCAGAATCACTTGCAATAACATGTTGTACAAATGGGGTATATTATTCTGAAGGTCAGTATTATTAGTGATGCCGATGAATAAAAGCATATATTTCTCCCTTGCCCGTGTGTCCCCATTACAGTATCGAGCATACCTTCACATATGTTTGTAGTCACACTGTTTTCTCCTTTAAACATTGGGAAACTAATCCCCAATATAGCTCTTTACAATAGCATAAAAATAACAGATAAAGTTGGCATAAGCACCCACAGAAGGATTACCATTTAGGTCTCCATATTGTACTAATCAGGAGTAACAACCACTTCATCATCAACTGATTAAGCTAATTAGGTGACAAAAATTATAAACTACAACCAAACCAAAATAAACTTTAATACCTGTTCATCAGACAACTTATATAAGACAATTTTCATGTATTACCACTTTTCAAAATAAATTTATATAAGAAAGTCATTTGTGTATTGCTAGAGATACACACAAAAAAACTGAAGATGAAAATTGTCATTTATCTCATTTGCACTGAGACATCATCTCTGAAAATGCAAGGTGCAGGGTTGTAAAAAATTTCTGCTGATTTCCAATGCTATTCTAACAAATGTACTAGGTTTTCTTTTTCAAAAATTCTAGTGGTAAAAAAAAAATCATGTTGGTTCTTGTTATTATTTTAGGGTATATAATGCATGCAACAAAGGTCTACAAAAGATAAATTGCTAATGACTAGAAGAATTAAACTTTAATGATTTAATAGCATTAACACAGCAATGGAAAAAATCTAATAAATAGCTGTTTCAGATGTCCAGAATACATCCATTTTATGCATAAAAATTTCCATTTACATAAAGCATTCTTTTCTGCTGAAAAAAAAAAACTACATTTGAAAGTCAAAATATATTCAAAACTATATATAGTGTGTGTGTGTGTGTGTAAAATAACACTTTAAACTACAAATAGAAAAATTCACTTACCAAATAGATTGGGACAGACTTTAGCTTTGTCCAATGAATCTAAAGAATGAATACTTAGATAAATATTGAGGGAAAAAAAAGCTAAAAAAGCTTAAACTATGTAAAAGTAAAACTAATTAAACATTTATAAAAGACTCTATAATGCTACAAATAATTTTCAGATAATGGCAGTAAATACTTATTCACAATGTAAGCATGCAATTTTTGGAGTAAAAAATAACTTTTATATTTTTAAAGCCTATTTAAAAATTCTGTGCATAAACATATCTTAACACATCTTAAGATCCAATTTAAACTCAAAAGCAATTGTCAGAGGTCAGTTGTGTTATCACACATGCAGTGTGGAGGTTGGCTCAGTTCAATACATTATGGTGACCAGATTTTGAAAATGAGAAAAAGGGATGATGCTCAAAGGGTTTAATAGAAAAATGCTCAATAGTGAAAAGCATGAGCATGCTAGCCACTTGAAACACAGCATATATTAATTATTGGAAAATAAACAGGACAAATGGTATCCCATTAATTATTAAAAAATTATTTAATAGGGTACATTTGTCCCATTTTTCATTAAATAATTCAATTTTCATTTCTTAAATATTTTAATGGGGACACTTTTTTTTGGAAAAATGGGACATCTAGTCACCCTACAATACATGTCATACTGATAATCTGACGCTTTCAAGTTCCAACTGTGCCTGCACTGATATTTTCTCTGATAACCCCAGCTCCACCCTCAGTGAGAAAGAAAATACCAATGGGCTTGGAAAGGTCACTGTTTGTAAGGTTAGACTTTGTCAGGGCCCCATGTGCATAAAAACCACACCCTGTACATGTTAAAGAAAACACTGGATAGCCTTGACAAGAGGTTTCCATCTGTCTTGCTGTAATAGCTAACAAATGAGTCCTCTTACAGCACCCAATTCGAAATCCTTGAGGTCTTCCTAGTGACCTGGCTATTTAACTTATTGTGTGCATTTTACTAACTATTCTATGTATTAACTTAAGAGGATTTTAACACAAATGCACGCAGAGAAGAAAAGGATTGCCATACATTGAAATTCTTCTTTGCTGGACCATTCTTTATCAGCAACTATTTTCTGATACTGACAAAAATTAATGCTATTCAAAGGCATTTTTTACCTCTACAGTGACTAAGTGATTAATAGGCTTGGCTGTAGAGCTCAACAGCAATAACATATTAAACTTGGGTTCGAACCTCAAATAATGCATGGTGAAGTTTGTAATAAGATTAGTGATGTCCTTCCAAGAGCTACTGACTTTCTCAGAAGCCATTTCTGTGAGAGTTTATAATGAGAGGCTTCTGTCAGATTCCATTAAATTTTTTGAATGCATATCATAATTTCTTAACTCTCTTTTTATGGCAGTGGTTTCTAACTGGCAAAGGAACACTTTACTAGTGGTGGGATGGGGTATCCTATTATGAAGAGGAATTTTATGGAAAATCTATTTAGGAAATGTTTTTTGCATGAAAAACATATTTAATAAACTATGAAGTCATATAAATATTATTCAGTGTTTTTTGTTTCATAAAAGCCCTATCAAAAACAGCAAGTTAAAATTTCCTATTAAAATAAAAAGTTAACAATTTTAGGTACGGTGGAGATTTTTTTTTTACAAAACCTCTTTATATTTATATTTTGTTTATCCTGTTTCACCTGAACATAGTACATTGTTAATCTTTTTATGATGTAATCTCAAATTCTGTAAGAAGCCCTAAATATTGGGAAAGTTTCAGTTTATATCGGTGGTCTCATAAGTGCAGTCCAAGAAGTCATTTGGTGTGGTGCACAAGCAATACATCCTATCATAATCATGGAGGTAAACTGTGGCTTACTAGCTTGGCTCAACTTGATCTTTTGCAAGTATGGAGAATATGGCCACATTCAGCCAAAGATAAAGCCATTACTTATGAAATTTAGTTTTATATTTTGTATTAAAAGGAACATTTAAATATTAAAACAACAATATCAATAATTATGTTTTACTTATTACTGCTTAAAGAAAATTCAGCCCACCACATATTGAGAAGTAATTGATTTGACTCTTACATTTTTTGAGTTGGAGATCCCTGGTCTAATTATGTAAATTCAAATTAAAAGTTTATTATAATTAGAGAGTATATTCTCATTTCATAAAGTAAGTATATACTTTGGTTAGCATTTTTTTTCCTGTTGTTGTTATTGATCATAATATTTTTTGCTACAATTAAGAATGACACCCACTATTGAACAGTTGGAACCCACTGTTTTATGTTGTGTGACTAGCACTTCATTTTCAATTATTATTTGAGAGGGAAATAATGCAAATTTTACTGCAGGAAACAATGACACAGGCCACAATCAAATGAATAAAAACATTCTAAACATTAAGTTTTTTGTATATTAAAAATTTAAAAGCTAGCCACTATCTGAGCTGTTTAGTATCATTTTAGTGATTCAAAATAGCATATACAAAGTAGAACCGTTTCCACAACTTCTGATGAAGACTTTACAAGTCGAAACATTAAGTGATGGTGATCAAAATATTGTGATCCATGTAACAGGGAAGGACTTACTTTGCTTACTATACAAGAACTGATTAACATCTCTACCATCCTGTATTCACCAATAGAAATGATATTTTCAATCACTAAAATGATACTAAACAGCTCAGATAGTGACTAACTTTTAAATTTAATTCAGCTGTGTTAAATCTGTTATATTTATATATTAATAAACATATGTTTAAAAATCAATAATTATATTTAAAAAATAACTATAAAAATTGTAATATGTACCAATTTCCAATTTTAAGAGGTAGATTGGCTAGTAGGTAGCATTTCCCCCTTAAAATATATTTCAAAGTTTGAGTCCTAACTGAGCTATTGCTTTCCTTGAGACAGCATTGAGATTTATCTCTACTAACCACACCCTATCCTAGGTGAGGAAGGGAATACCAATGAGCTTGGAAAGGCTGATATATGTTAGATGAAACATTAAGCTATGACTCCATGTGCAGGAGAGCCATAGTCTGTGCTTCTCTGAGCAGTACTTTAAACAATTCTAAACAAAAACTTTAAACAATGGGTTTCAAATTCAGGGGCCAAATAGTTATTTCTCAATACTAATAACAGGATAAAAATCTAAATAATATAAACAGAACAGGTTAATCAACAGGTTAGTAATATAAACAGGAAAATATAATTATCCTATTTCAAGTAAATCTGTTGTTTATATATTTATTATGTAGAATTAAATGCTTTTTCTTTTAAGATATAATATGACATATTCTGTTCATTAGTTATTTCAGAATGAGATTCAAATTTAATAAAATTACTTTTTTTTACTATATTGTTTTAAATATGCTCAATTAAAATTAATATGCTTGCCGTTTTTCTAAAATATTTTACTTTCTAAAAGTTCACAATTAAATGCTCTTTATTTTGGTGTATAACATGATCTATTTCTGTCTATTAGTTATTTCATTTAAAAGATTTCAAATTTGTTCCTTTTTTCTAATGCAAATACTTCAAAATTGACCTGGCTACCAGAGTGAATTCTGCTCTACAAACCTGGCATGTTAAAGGTTAAATATTACATACTTTTAATCCTAAAACATAAACTTCATTTATAGTAGTTTCATCTTCGACTGAACATGACCATATTTTCGATATCCACAATCAAAGTAAGCCATAGTGCACTATCGTGATTAAGATAGAACATACTACTTGTTTTGCTGCACAAAATTACTTCAAGGGCCACATGCTTAAATTTTGGGTTGGGATGTTTTACTTCTCAGCAGTACTTCTGTGAACACATAGGCTCTATGGCCAAGCCACAAGGACCAAAAGGCTCAAAGATTGGGGAGTGAAGTAGAGGGGGCACTGGACAGCTGTTTGGAGACACTGAAGAGTCCTGTTAAGGCCATCCAGCATGTTCTTTAACGTGTACAGGGCATACCCTGTACACGTTAAAGTTCTCTTCTGCACATGAGGCAATGATTCTTTAAATTTTGGTAAAACAACTCAACCTAATCATCAGAATTATATTCCTGAAGATTGATACAAACAGCAATCTGTGAGACTAAAGACCAAAAGGAAAAATTGGGGTCAGAGACCAAGAACATTACACACTCTCAACACCATACACATATGCATGCAATGTTCATTGCATTGTATATTTCAACTTACTCTACAATAAAAAAGGCTGAAAAGGAATGCATTTTTAAGTAAATATAGCAGTGTTAAAAATGAAATAATATTTGATATGATTAATAATAAAATAAGCTATACTTGATATGATGGTGATTTGGTTGGAGTATATTAGCAGACTGATAGTACTGACGATGTCATTATGAGATATGAAGACTTATGGGAACCTGCAAGAGGTAGCAACGGCACAATGCTAGCAAGCTTAGATTGAGACCACTGAGCTATAAGGAAATTAAAGTGAAGGCTCACATATCATTACATTTTGTGAGATTTTGCAATTAACCTGCATGGTAAATAGGAAAAGCTCTGTACAGTTGCTATTTTTTACATAGGTTATGAGTGATTTCACTGATGGTACTAACATCATGATCATCCTCAAGCAGTCATGGACTACAAAGGTCCAACCAGATTATGCAATTTAGTTCTCCAAATACATCTGTCCTGAACTACACTGGTTTTCATAAATTAAGGAAAATCCCTATGTTAAGTCAATGGGAAGCTTACATCAAAGCTTCTAAAATAAGTTTTTTGTTTCGAAAAATATGATTGCAGATAAAGATCTTAATCAAATAAACCAATCTTGATTTTCAACAACATTCGTTCAGTATTTAATGAGTTATGAAAGTTTAAATATGTAGCAATAACAATGCCAGTCACAAAAATTGACCTCAGAAGGTAATTAAAACTTAGTAATAAGTATTGTATCAAAGTGTTAAATAAAATAAGTTTGCATTTTAGAACTTTGTGTAAGGAATTATTTCACTATTCTTCAGTTTTGTATGTTTCTCAAAACTGACATTGCTGTTGTTAAATATTCAAACTTTCATAACTCATTAAATACTGAACGAATATTGTTGAAAATCGAGATATTGGTTTATTTGATTGAGATCTTTATCTGCAATCACATTTTTCAAAACAAAAAAAACTTTCTTTAGAATTTTAGAAAATGAACTGCTTGAGCAAGTTTATAATTTGAGAATTTACTCATGAAATTCAAAATTATGATTAGTTTTACACATTTAGAACAAATAAAAATACATGACTGAAAATCTCCAGGTCCAATGATGGCCTGGTACCTGGGATTTGTCATGATGTGTCTGCATATATTAATTACATAAGAAGAGATAAGGAGACAAATACCTTCAGTGTTACATGATTACATGTTGCTTGGGTCAATCGTAACCAAGCAGGAAGCTCTAAAAGATCTGTAAGAACCTGTTCATTTAATTCCAGGTTATGTAATTCTCCATGACCTTTAAGTGTACTTAGCTGAAGTTTGTCTGGAGACAAATTTTTGGCAAATCTAAAAAATGAAACAAAGAACTACTGTTATCAAAAATTTATCAATTATATCCCAAACTTCTATTGAAATGTTAAATCATAATAAAAGTTCCATTCTTCTTCACAATATTCTCCCATTTAGACTTCAATCAATTATTCTATGTGCATTATAAAACATAATATTTACAGCAGTTTATTTCCTCAGGAACAGAGTTTTGAAAAATAACAACACAATGCATTCTAAAAATATATGTGCTATGTAACATTTTAGGACATAAAAAGTAGACAGATAATGCTAATATTTCACTCTCTATTTGTTATTGTAAGATATTTTAACTGTAATCGCATGTTAATTGGTTTGTAAATAAAATCATTTGGAACTGGAACTAAAAGTCTAAAATCATTTGGAAGTAAAGAGAGTTGTGCACCAGTTCTCTGATATTGTGCATGCAATTGTTATGTACAGCATATAAGTGAGGTTCAACTCTATGCAGTGAAGACCATTAGGAACAGGGAAAAGACATTTCTTACAAAAGACAAAGTAAATGTGCAATCAGTTTGGCCTTAAAATCTAATTTTCTTCTGTTTTTATTTTACTGATTTTTATTTTTATCATATTGATTTCATTTAGCAACAGCCAACTTCACATGTTCTTGACTAAAATCACTGATGCCTACCATACAGCTTTAAAACCTGATAATGGGGAAAAAATTTTGAATTTACTGGATTGCTAGATCTACTGGCAAAGACATTAGCATTGAGACAAGTGGGGAAATATAGGTTATTCCATATTAAATGGCAAGTAAATAATGATCAGAAATCTTTACAAATACCCAAATCCTACAATTTCTGAAGCTTTGCTGAATCTAATTACAGTAATATATTTTACAGTATCCAGTGATCAGCTATGTTAGCTCCTAAGAATGCACAATGAATTAAAATAGTGATCTTTAAAGCTATATTAGCATAAATGGCTGCAGCTTTTAGGGGTTTAGGAATATGTCTCTACCTCATGACTGCAGTTTGATTGTGTTTGAATAGTTTGCCCTACTTCACACACTAAATTAACTCTTTTGATTATGCTACTAAATGCTTTCTTTCTACAGGCTCAATGCATGTGAAGATTTTAAATCTTGATAATTATCATGATATCCTCACAAAATAATTTTAAAGGTGAAAGATTTGATCTAGGGGGCCAATTGGACAAGTAATAGAGCTAAGAAGAGAGTTGGGTTGTTTTAATACTGATCAACCTTTTTTGCATGCAGTGAGCTAAATGGCCAGGTCCCAAAGACCCCATGGGCTCAGAGCTGGGCAGGAGAAAGGGATCCCCTGGACAGCAGTTAGGAGACATCAAAGTCTTATCATCTAGGCTGTTCCTTAATAAGGTGAGGATCAAAATAAATCTCAGCTTTTCTATATGATCTGGTGTTCCTAACAGAACCAGCATATTAACTATTAATGAAAAATATCACCTAGCTCAAATGCATCAAATTAATATCTCCTTTCCTGAGAGAACAGAAAATATCCTGAAGTTGTCTAAAAAATCTGTTTTACTAGTCTGTAAAAAATATTTTCCATAAAGCTTGTTTTCATTAGAATCCCCAATGGAAACATAGCAGCATATAACATTCAAGCTTATAATCCCTCTTTTAAATTAGCTGAAAAAATTGTGCAATATCAAAATTATATTCTAAAAAAAGTATCACTGGAATTTATATATTCATAACATGACAATATTTGTCATCATTGAGATGTTAAAAAGGAATTAATACAGGTAATGTAATTTCCTTTCCCTTTTTTTAAATAAAACATCATTAAAAAATCTTAAAATCATTAATAACTTTGAGTGATGTGACAATTATTAAATTCCAACAGTGTGCCACTCACTAATGATGAAATTTAGAATGAAATGATGCTTTTGAAAAAAAAATAAGAATCTGTGTCAATGTTTACAGTTAAAGAAATAATTTTCTGGAGAAAATGATTCACCAATGAGTGGGATTTGAACCCCAGTTACATGCAATTATTTCTTGAATTATATGTCAACAGGTAATCTCTGGATTTATTATTGATTAATGTTTACAGTTAAAATTTCAGAAGAAGCCTTTTCACTACACAATAAAAATGCATGATTTATTGAAGGAGCTTGATAATTATTTTTTACAAGTGGATGCCAATTGCAGAAGGCCATATGGCATGATGAATCAAAATTCATGCTAATTCACAATGACCATAGGCTATGTCCACACTTGTGCATTTTACGTGCGCTAGACGCATGCATGTGACACATGCGCAAAGGCATGCCTCAAATCAGTTGAGCGGCACCCTTTTCAATGATGTATGTAGCAGTGCATGTGTTTCTACTAGTAGTGGATTTTTGTTCAACATTCTGTTCAACTTTGTAGTTTGTCTGGAAGGTTTTGTTCTGTTTTTGTAATTATTGAGCTTGTTTTTTGTTCGGAACAAACATTGGTCTTTATTGAAGATTATATGTTAAATAATTCATCAGAGATATAAATTATTAAATCAATTTAAATAAATAAAAATTTAATTAAATAATTCATCAAATTATAGGTTTAAATATTCATCAGACACATGAATGAATCACCGGTAGCCAAATATCTAAGTGTGATCGCTAATTTCACTTCAGTTGGTATTGCTTCTCTGAAACGAGTATTTTTTTCTTCGATCTTCGGCTCCACCATCCCCAAAAGCATGTAGAAGTTTGTTCTAGATGTTCGTGTAAAGTTATTAAAAAGAATGTTTTCATTTAATTCCAATTCCCTCATTATTTCAAAATTCTGCATTTTAAAATAATCTTTCATCCATATTGATCACTGGTATTTTTCACGTCTTTTTCTCACTTTTTTCAGCACTTATACCCGCTAACATAGCAGCATCAGTTACGTCCATTGCAACTTTACATCTATACTGGTGAAAAATTGAAAACTATTTGATGCACAAGTATAGACAGTTGAAGGCATGCATCCAATGCATTCCATCTAAGACATGCGCTAGACTACTCAGTGTTGAAAAGCGAAATTGAAAGTTGAAAGTGAAGTTGAAGATGAAAGTGCACAAGTGTGGCAATAGCCATAGAGACAGATTTCATGAACACATGCTTGACATGTTTCATGAACACAAGTTTGGATCCAGTAAATATTACTTTTACAGTTCAAGCTGATGGTGAACAGTCATGATTGTGGATGCCTTTTGTCAAGAGAATAATATACTGCAGTGTTTTGAGACAGTCAGATAACTTCACAAACATACCTAGGGTTCCTATCTACTATATACAGTCTATGATGACAACAAACTATCTCACAAGTGTCTTCCAGATGACAATGTCATTATCACTAAGCCAAAAAATGTTAAGGAATGATTCAGAGAACATAAAAGTGAATTCCACCACACCATGGCTAACATAATCCACTAATCTGAATTCTGTTTAATGAGAAATATTCTGACAAAGCATCAGCATTCTAAGCTTCCCTCATCATCACCCCAAGAGCGTGCCGACCACCATAGTTCCAGACATCTGCTACAATGCAGATGCTATTGCCAACTCATCATACTGTACTATGACGAGTTTGTATTTGCTGAGGAGTGATGAGTATGTTGTTTGATGAGGATGTTCTTGGCAGATGAAGCTACAATGATAATATACATTTTAAACAACAATTAAAAAGTACTGAAATCTGTAAATTAAATGAATTAACTGAAACCATGAAGCAAAAAAATAAAGAAATATTAGGGTGTGGTATCTTTTCACCCCACCCTCTGGCATGTTTTTGGAGAGATGTGGGTTCAAGTCCCATATGCTGATGAAATTTTTTTTTTTTTTTTTTTTACACAAAATATTTATCGATTTACTTTTCAACTTTGTCATTATTACAGACTATCAGTGTATAAAGTGCTATTTAATTGCATTTTGATTTCACATTATCTAGTACAAATAAACACTAAGCAAAAAATGTTTCATTTGCATTTTTAAACTGTTAAAAAATTATCAGAAATAGTAATTTTATGATAAACTTAATTTTAGAGCTGCCAACTATTCAAGTCATGAAAATTGGACTATTATGCTTTACTAATTGAGGAACTAAACATATTTTTATCCTGCTTTTTTTTACCCCCCATACCAACAATTAACTGTGAAGTTACATTCTAATTATGTTACATGATTATTTAAAATAGCCACATATTTCTTTAAAAAATTTGCAACCTTGTGACACACAAATGCTACTTAAGAGCACTGCTCATGGTTCATAAGAAAATTACCAAAAAACAATGCTTAACCTTTAAGTACTGTGTTAGTCAGCAAGCTATGTTACTGGAAAGTGTATATGAATGCACAGTATTTAAAGGATTAAGCAGAATGCCCATTTTACACTCTTTTTATGTTTCAGTTAATTTGCACTGTAATATAATGTTGCATTCCATTTAGTATAACTTTACAGTTACCTTGACATTACAAAATTTATGATAAGCACAAGTTAATTTTTTTTTCTTCAACTTGTTATATTCTGAAAGATTACTCTATTCATACAGAAACCTACACCTTTTTTTTTCATGAAAAAATACTGAAACCTGCACCATTTTTTTTTCATGTTCTCAAAGTATAAGTCATGGCCCCACAGTCTGCCTGTGAACAGTTAACTCGGCCATGAGCAGTTTGTAAAAGGACTTCAAAGCTTTGAGGAACTATATTTTAAATAATGAAATAAAATTTAACTTCTACCCGTTCACTGTAAAGTAATGGAATAGCTTTAAAAAATTATATTTGTATAAAGCATATAAGTCCATTTACTTCACAGGGGTAAAAGTTGATTTGATCAAAGGTAATATCAAGTGTTTGATGCAGAGTCAGTTTACAAACTTACATGGAAATGTTGAAATGAGCAATGACTGGTTTTTCAGAACATGCTTGTTTAAACATGTTTGTCAGAACAGTAACGGGCTTTTTGGAGGGTGAATATTTTCAGTTTCTACAGAGCCAAATACGCAAAGTAGTTATGGGCTGGTTCTTGCTGAATTGATGATGAGGATGGCGTAAGTTGTGGCAGATGCCTTTTAATCAAGGAAGTTTTGGCATATAAGTGATAGTTCATTACTAAAAATGCTGAAAGGTTATTTCATTGGTCTACTGCAGTGTCCCCATGATCATTTGAAAATGGTTCTATTATCAATAAGTACTTTTAGCAATTAACCCACTATTGCAAACCCAGCAACACTATATATATATAAGTAATAGAATATGAATATTAAGTATCAACTATCTGTGCTGTTGTTAATTTATTCTGGAATCTATTTATCCTACTATCCTGCAGGTATATATCCATTCCTTAATATATCTATTTAATATTATCCAATACATGCCAGCAATTGGTTGATAAATGATAAATAAAAAAAAATACAATACATGACAGCAAAATAGTTGATAGTTAACATTCATATGTTATTACTTATATCAATATAGATAAGTTGATAATTGGAGCAGCAGAGTCAGAGTACACATACTGTAGTTAACTGTTCACACTATTGAGTTCTCCATTGTAGCAAATGTCTGAAACTATGGTGGGTCTTCGGATGATGATGAGGGAAGCTTAGGTTGCAGAAGGCTTCCTTGTTGTGAGGGAAACAGCTTCTGGGTTGAGGCAGAAGTGTGGATGACTGTTAATTAACCCTTCTGGTGTTATGCATTTATCCTTCTTTGTGTTTTGTAAGTGCCACAGTAAGGCCTAAGCAATGGTTGAGTGCTGGGGCTTCCATGTCAGTACCACTAGAAGACCACTTAGCTATAGTGAGAACATGTTCGAGTCACCTGGAGAGTTAATTAACCTCTGGGGGTTGTAACATGTGAAGCACTCCAGATTTCAGTAGCAACCCATTTATCTCACTGCTGAAACTGCTTCCCTTGCAATGAGGACATCTTTCACAACTGAAATTTCTCTCATTGTTACCCTGTGAGAGCACTGACCCAATGCAGCTTCAGACATCTGCTACAATGGAGACCTCCACAATGTCAACAGTTAATTACAGTATATAAGCACTGACTCTCCAAGCATCAACTTATTTATATTGTCACACTGACAAACCAGACATTGCTTGTTTCATCTCCTTCATTCAAGTTTGTAAACTGACTTGGCATCAAACACTAAACACTACCTTTGATCAAACTATTAATAATCTTTGCCCCTATGAACTAAGTGGACTAGTGCTTTAGATGAGTATTAATTGTTTTAAAAATAATTCTATTACTTTACAGTGAAATTATATAAATTCAAACATACAAATTCAAAGATCATTGTTGATTAAATGAATATTCATCCACTTCAAGATGTTTTTAAGTGACAGGAGAAGATGGGTGTAGAGGAAAAATTGTCATGAGTCAGGTGGGATCTGAATCCATGACCTCCTGATGTTGAGGCTACTTCATAAAAACAGACTGATAGTGGATGATTCAATAAATCAATGATGAGCTGTACCACTGATCAAAGCAAAGGTGAGGCAGATTCAGATTTGCTCACAAAAAAAAAAGCAACCAGGATGCCCTTGTGGCTGAGTTTTGTACAGAAGACTGGGATGGCTCTGAAGAAGTAGAGTCCCCAGATGCACTCAAAAGACAGTGATTGACCAGATGGAGTATAGCATAACATCAGCAGTAGATATTGAGCAGCAGACAGCTCAGTGGTCAGAGCACCTGACATCATCAGGAGGTCGTGGATTCAGATCCCACCCAGCTCAAGACAATTATTCTCTACCCCATCTTCTCCTGTCACTTAAAAACAACTTAATAGTGGATCAATATTCATTAATAATAAATAAATACCTCCTCAAGCAGCTGCATACCACAGAGGACTGACAGGAGCCTGTCAGTTTATATGCCATAGTAGAAGGTCTGTG
The DNA here is from genome assembly GCA_038380435.1 of Ryuthela nishihirai. NCBI lineage: Eukaryota > Metazoa > Arthropoda > Arachnida > Araneae > Heptathelidae > Ryuthela > Ryuthela nishihirai. The sequence continues at coordinate 26,063,751 of JAWZYU010000003.1, forward strand.
AAGATGTCAGGATCTCAGCAGAAAAACAACACATACATCCGTGCCTTACCTGGGGCTCAAACCCAAGTCCCTTAGATCAGTAGCCAAGTGTGCTAACCACTCAGCCACAGGACAGCTTCATTATATAAATTCAATTTTATTTAATTGATATAGCATTGTGTTTTAGTTATCAATATTTTATCTGCTACTCAATCAGTTATCAATATTTTAAATAATTAAATATTGCTATGTGAATGAAATACTCATCCACATGGTTGCTGGGCATTTGCTTGCCATGGTCCTTTCATGCCAAGTGGACCACTCAAGAATACTCCATCATCCTTTCAGCCTTTTTCCTTAGTTTACCAGAGCTCTCTGGTCTTGTACTGTATACTATTGTCTGGAGAATTCTGCATCTAGAATGACTTTATTACACAAGGAAAGCTAGCTCACTTGAAAAATGACCAATTCCATCAAGAGTAAAAGGAGAAAATGAAAAATCCTGTCAGTGGTAAAGAGGGCCCGCAATTGGAAAAATCTGACAACCTCTGCTTCACTTGATATATACAACTACTTGATTCCACAAATGCTTAAATGAATTAGAAACACTTGCAAAAATTTCTCTGTTACAGATCATTTTACCACAATAATTATGGATTCATCAATAAACTACAATATTGCACATCGGATTTTATTGTTCAAAACATGTTGACTTTGTTTTACTATCTTTCTGATTTGACATTATCTAGTGCCATTATTAGTTAAGGGAATTAAATATACACAGTTTATTTCAAAAACCTTTAATAACATTCTTTAATGCCAAAAATAAAAAATAAAACACCAGCTAGAAGATATTCAATTGAATGTGCAACTCATACATTGCATTCAACTAACAACTAGATCAGACCTGACCAACCCACAGCTCACTGCAAAAGAATTTGTGGCTTTTGGGTTGGGTTGTTCTACTTCTGAGTGCCCTTTTTTGCACACAATGGGCTAAATAGCCAGATCACAAGGGCCTCAAAGGTTCAGAGAGGGTTGGGAGAGGGGACCCACTGGAACAGCTGTTAGGACAGATGGTAGCCTACCATCAAGGCTACCCAGAGTGTTCTTTAAAATGCAGAGAGTATGGTTCTCCCACACGAGTTTTACGTCCCATCCAATGGACAGCAGCCTTTCTAAGCCCATTGGTGTCCCATACTGACCGTGGGCAGGGTGGGGAGCTTTGCAGAGATAAATCTCAATGCCGACCCAGCTAACTTGAACCTGGGAACTACAACTTACGAGCCTGGTGCACTACCGACTGAGCCAACCCCACCCTGAATTTGTAGCTTATAAATAAATTAATATACTGAATCTGGTTCATTTCTTCAAATATTTTTGACTAAACAATTTTAAGTGCATAACTAAATGATTCTACCATGTCATATTACTCTTTAAAAAAAATGTATATTTTTGCTTTTTTTAATGTCTTTTCTTCATTTCTTAAAAAAGTATTTTCCTTCAATTAATTACTCATCAGAAATGTATGCTTTTATTTTTAAACACCAAATTTTTCCCATGGATCTAAGTAATATTTTTCTTAGAGGCTCTTTGCTAAGTTTGGGTTGCCCAGCCCAGATTTCTTATATGATCATTTAATGTGGTTCCCAACATACAACAGAACTCTAGCTCAGACTGGGAACTATACTTCATTCAGTGGCAAATTCTGAAACTTCTGTGGATGGAAGTAACATGTTTGCCTTCTGATGGGGGTATTTTGATACTTGTCTCCGATTTTTGAAATTTCTCAGAAAATGTACATTATTTAAGCATTTAAAGGTAATAACTCCTCCTCCTACATCTTGGATACATTACTTTCCCCAATTTCACATGTGCAAACTATTTGAAACAATTCCACAAAATGGTGGGTCTGGTGTCCATATCATGTGTCAAAATTCCCCCCTCCCTTCTGAAACTTTCCCAAAATTCTATTGTTCTGTATAACAATTACAATTGTATTCTTTACTAATGGAGCATCTTGATGCAATAGATCGATAAAAAGAGTTATTTCTGTCTGACCTTCAATTTTATACTATAAATCATACAACATAAAAAAAAAACCCGAATTTACTACTCAAGTAATTTCCGATATACAGAAAACAAACTTTTAATATCATGTCAAGAGTGCAATAAGATCCAATATAACTGCATAGCACATTAATTATCAAAATTCAATTTCGGTAAAACTTACTTAGATAAATGCTTCAGAACTTGATTCTTTATCAGGGAAGCCATGATATGTCTTAAAATCACATAAGCTTTAATCAGTGCAGTTTATCTATGTAGAGTAAACCAATGCAACACATTGCAGTTTACATCATTAAAATAAAAGGGCAACAAACACTTTTATATTATCATTTAATGTAGTTCACAACATACACCATAATATGACGTCAGTTTGCTGGACGATTAAACTGTAGCCACCATCAGCTAACAAAACTTTTGAATCAGCAGCCGGGCAGGGTTCAGCATTGTGTTCAATCGTCGGTTCAGTTATTCTCAGTTACATTGCATTCTTCCATGGCCGTCATTTTCACGCCGAAATTGAAATTCCAACCACTTTCAAGAAATAGATATTTCACAAGTGATATACTTTGGTCGAATTTGCATCCTTAATAACTTTTGGTAAAAAATATTGATTTTTTTTTTATTTGGGAGCAAGTGACAACTATTTTTTTTATTATTTTATTATATATCCCCTCAAATAGCTGCTTGCCAAAGATGTCTGACAGGAACCTGTAATATGCCATAATAGAAAGTTTGTGAGGATGGCAGGACCTCGGCAGAAAAACAATATGGACATCCATACCTTACACGGTGCTCGAATCCAGGCAAAACCACGGAGGTAAGAATGAAAGGAGACGCCCTAATGCGCTTTCCCTGTCCAAGGTCATGATGCCGCTGCAAGAGGGAGGTAGAGGTTGGCCATTTCAAAATTGGACGCATGTTTTGTCGTCTCTCGAATAGTTTAGCGTGCATAGCTGAATGGTATTGCATGATACATATTTATGTACTACGGAAATCGGTAGGGTAATATATGATACAGATTCCAGTGTTCATGATTGTAAGCACTTTAGAAAACGGCTAAAAAAGAAAAAGTAAATTTTAGGGCTTTTTTTTTTTAAAAAAGACATAATTTCGCTTTGTTGTCTGTCCGTCTGTACACATCAAACTTTTTTGTTTATACAGATAAATAAAAAAAAATTTTGTGCTAGATAGGTATTAATGATATATTACGATTTGCATTTTTCGAATCTCCCAATAGTTATAACTGCGCCCTCTAACGGTGGAAAAATTTGGAAATTCCAGAGTTGCTTTTCTCTCGTTCCTATGAAAAATAGTGGGCAGATCATTGAAGATCGTATCAAACGAATATTCCAAACGATATAATTATGTTAGAAGTTTGAAATTTTGGTGTTGAAATGTGAAGGTTACGAAGTTACCCTTGGCAACAATCACTTGGTTCTTTAGACCCAGGATGTGGGGGAGGTGAAAGCAACTTTTTTTTTGTTTTAACCGAAAAGTGTATGCTTTTAGAGATAAATTAAAAATTCTTTTTGGGTTGGACATATTGATGAAATATTACAATTTGCATTTTGTGAATTTCCTAAAAGCGCCCTCTAACGGTGGAAAAAATCAGAAAATCCCAAAATTTAAAACGAATATTGCAAACGATGTAGTTATGCTAGAAATGTGAAATTCTGGTCAAGAAGTGTGACAGTCTTGAAAATTCCATTGACAATGAGTTGACCCTAAGCCCAAGACAGGTAAGAAACGAGACGGTTTTGTTTTAAGAGGTAATTCGAAATCTCATTTTTTAGTTGGTTACTAATGAAATGTAGCCGTCCCATGGCCGAGTGGTTAGCGCGCTTGGCTACTGCTCTAAGGGACCTGGGTTCGAGCCCCGGGTAAGGCATGGATGTATGTGTGGTTTTTCTGCTGAGGTCCTGCCATCCTCACAGACCTTCTACTATGGCATATAAATTGACAGGCTCCTGTCAGACCTCTGTGGCAAGCAGCTACTTGAGGGGGTATTTTTTTATTTATAATGAAATGTAATTCGCATTTTCAAAGGTAGTTTTAATTTATATCATTAGAGATTATTAAATATCGAAACTGCAAAACTCTTAACGAATGTTTCAAGTGATCTGTTTATGGTAGAAACTTCGGCGTGTAGAGTTCTGTTATGGTAGAAATTCCACTGAGAGTAATGATCTGCCCACTATTTTCATAGGAACGAGAGAAAAGCAACTTTTTACATTTAAGAAAAGGTAACAAAAAAAAAACATAAGCTGCACATGAATGACTGGACCCAGGATTTCCCAGCAGAACATTGTCCAAAGCATTACACTTCCTTCACTTATTTGTTTTCGTCCCACGGCACATCCTGGTATCACGGCACATCGTTGTCCACTTTCCCAAGTAAACAACGGACATGTACCTGGCCATCCACATGGTGCAACAGGAAACGATATTCATCGGAGCAGACGACCTTCTTCCAATCATTCAAGATCAGTTTTGATGTTCACGTGCCCATTGTAGGCGCTTTCGACGATGAACCGAGGTTAGCATTGGCACTCGGAGTGGCCCGTAGTGGCTATGCAGCCCCCTTTTCAGCAAGGTTTGATGTACTCTGTGTTGTGACACATTACTTCCCTCACCAGCATTCAAATTACGGGCGAGTTTCACCACAGTATCCCTTCTGTTGTCTCTTACCATACAGGATAGCCTTCGCTCACCTCTAGCATCAATGAGCTGTGGTATATGCTAGAAATTGAATGGGCTTGTTCTAATTTCAACTCAAAAGAAAATGTCGTGAATTAAAAAAAATAAAGTCTTTTACATAACTTTGCTAGTAGACTAATTTTGAAAACGTGTTATTACAGTACTGTGCAAATTAGTTGGGACAAGCGAAGCCTGGAGAACCTCTTCGATCCGGCCACATCCAGCAATCCCCCAAACACCCACCCAAGGTCATGTTTTGGGGATGTTTCACAGCTTCCGGGCCACAGACGCTCATCCCATTGAAGGAATGATGGACAGCAAAAAGTACATAGGCGTTCTGGAGGCGAATATTGATCCCAACACTGCAGAAGCTATTTCCTAACGGCGATGAGATATTTCAATAGGATCTGGCTCCATGCCACAATTTTAAGTTTGCTAAAAGCTTCTTTACCCAGCAACATTTGAAGGTATTGGAGAGGCCAGGAAATTCACCCGATCTAAACCCCAATGAAAATTTCTGGGCCATTATTAAATCGCGCATATGTAAGATGGATTGCACAACGAAAACCAAAATGATAGAAAGTGTCATGAAAGTATGGTACCACGACCCTGAAGTGAAGGAGATGTGTGGAAAGCTAGTGGCATCAATGGTTCAGAGGGTGAAAGAAGCAATTAAAGCTAAGGGGGGGGGGTCACATTCACTATTAATTTCACTATTAAACAAATAAATATTTTAGTTGTGTCTTTGTTACTGCATTTTTCTATTGTCCCAACTAATTTGCACAGTACTGTAATGCTTTAACTGACATCTTATTTAAAATTGGAGGCAAAAAATTGTACTCAGAACTACAAAGTAAGATCGTTTGAGGTGACAAAAAATAGTACAATTGCTTGAGGTGGCAAGAAATAAAACCAGTAGAAACATCAAAAAGTAAATTCACTTGATGCTGCGAAACCAATTTGTTTACTTGGGGGTGAGAGCAGGAAAATAAAGAATAAAATTACCTGGATCAGTAAAATGTGAATTTATTTTAAGGCAAAAAAAATATACGTTCAATTGGAAGACACAATGTCTTGGGGTGGCGCTGAGTTCCACTGGTCTAAGGCGTGGCCAATGGTGATCAATATTGTTTCTCTGTTCGAACATCCCAAAGTCCTTGAATAAGATGCATTCCAACAGTAACGAAGGTTTCAAATGAAGAAGGAAGGAGAATCTTAAGTTAATGATTCTGAACCAATGTGTTACGAACCTGTGTTAAGTGTGTCATGGCATCATATGAAAGAATCTAAAAGATCCTCGAAAACAATAAAAGTCTTGAAATATAAATTAATTCTGGCCACGAATGACATAAATATTAGGGGTTCTGAAACGAATATATTCTTTAAAATTGCTTTTTGTTAGATCAATGCTCAGATTTCCGCTCAGATCAATCAAGTCATGCATGAGATAACATGAGATAACACATATCTATATCAAGTATTCGGGACTAAATTTTCGGATAATCTTTTTTCCGATTTTTTTGTAAACTTTAACAACTTTATAAAAATAATTGCATATGTATATGCGCTGTACGCAAATAAAATACGTAGGTCGCATATTAGTATTTGTCAGTTATTATCTCATACCAGGAAACCTGAGCCCGTAAACAACCCCCTATTTCCGAACCGCATGATATTCGTTTGCGAGTTCATCGCCGGATAAAATTGGAAATAAATTTAACCTCCAGCAGAACAAAAACTAAAATTAATGTTGTCGTAAACTGTATATTTTGTTCTATTATAGCTAGAAACACAGATTTGTACAATTTGTGTTTCTAGTTATAGCTTTAGCTGCTGCTTAAGGGGGGTATTTATTTTTCATTTTATTTATATGTGATAGCACGGGGGAAATCCTGTAGGAGAAATTTGGGACCGGGATCTAAGTATTTGGACATTTACGAACGGAACACGTAGTAATGGTAAGAAAAATGACTCTGAAATGTTGGCATATAAATAATAATTGCCACAGTGATCTGATTAATAAGCGACAGAGATGGTTGTGAGAAAGGCAGGACCTCAGCAGAAAGACAACACAAACATCATGCCTTACCCGGGGCTAGAACCCAGGCCCTTCCGATCAAGAGACGAGCACGCTAACCACGAGACAGCATAAAATGGGCTAAATGGACAGTTCACAAGGACCCCGAGGGCTCAGAGAAGGTTAACTTCTTAAAGTCTATCTCCGATTCTTTATTATAAATCCACTGTAACCTAGGACCCAGGAAAAATATTCTGAATGATCAGACAATTTTCTGAGGAATTGCTACAGTTCATAAAATCTAATATATCTTATCCAAGAATCTGTTGAGTGACGCTGGTATCGCGACGACCTGACTGAATAAATAATTTTTTTGGATCGCCAATAATTGAATATGTTTTTTCTAAATCCTTTTTATATACTTAGCGGTTAACCGATATTCGCTGGATATCAAAAAAATTGCTCTCCGATAACGGCGGGTTTCAAAAATACGTTAATTAGAAACCCTGCCGTAAGACAAGAATTAATAGATCTTACATTAGTTTTACCATAGACAGGCACTATTTCGATTAAGTTGGTGGATTCCAAAAATATTAGTGCCGAGGTTTTCATCTGGTGCGACGCAACACACTGGCATTTCGCAAATGAGGGTCAATGACGACAACAACGATGGTGGTTCAATAGCAAGGTTTTAAGATTATTAATTGTGTATGAGTTTGATGTGCTTCAAGAAAGTGGACTCAGTATTGGGTGTGATGCGATGATGTTAACCCAGTACTTGACCATTTGGGATGTGAAAATGGAGAAACACTAATCCTGGGTGCGAGCCTGAAACATTGTTTAGAGTGGGGAGAAGGGGAGAATTTTTCAAAAATACGTGACTCAAAACTCAAGTTTACGACGATTTCGGTATTGAAAGCGCTTGTCATGTATTTTCATATTGGTTAATAAATAAAAAGGCATTCGTATCATATAAATGGGAAAAATAGACTAGAATATTTGCTGGGGTGGTGTAAAAGCATTATTTTTCCAACAGCCTTATAATTTTAATATTAATAGTTGCAATTAATTGCTTAGGTACATTAAAAGTTTTTTCCTAAAATTTTCTTCTGAAATGTTGTGCCTTTTATATGCCCACGCATTTTAAATGCCATAAAATAGGGTAACTGTTTTCCTTTCGTTTTGAGCTTCTGTGATGAAGCCTTACAGCCCTCCCCCCTCCTCCCCGATTTGTGTGCGTCTCTGCGCTGGCCTAATTGAAGCGCAACCAAAGAAATCTCTAAAATGGGGGGGGGGGGGTGAAAAATCTCAAAAAAATTACCATGCTTCAGAGAGAAATGGCGTTTGAAAGTCGCAACATTGGTTTCAATCTGCAAGATTTCAAGAGTTTCTCTGAACAGTATTTGAGATATGGAATGGGTGCAAGAGAAAATGAAGGCAGAGTCGAAGTGCAGAAGGGTGGCTGGGGCTGTTTGGTATTTTGTTTCCGTTTGTTCTTCGATATGCTGTTTAAAGGGTACAAACAGTTCAGTCAATATGGCTTGGCACGATATCATGGACGAGTTAGAGGTTAATGGAATAACATAAATTCGTTCTTTCTCAGGAATGTCAGTGGTGTCCCAATTGTTTTTAAGTCGTTTAAATAAATTGGGATATGCTTTGAAGGAATGTTCTAGGGGTACAATTTTCGGGCAGGTGATTGGAATGGAGAATTTAAGCCTTGTCAGAGGGGGAATCTCTGCAAACTACACTCCTCCTCCGCACGCCTCATTATAGCGCTTTTTTTTTTGTTTCAATAGTATAGACTTTGCCCAGAACACCCCATTTAAACCTCCTGCACTTGCTTGACCTGCCACTTTGACCAAACAGAAATATCTTCTGCTCTCTACCATTTCATTCACATGTGGTGCCTAGGACAAGAAATATGTCACTTTCCACCTCTGTCCTTTGAAATAAAATTCGTTCAGATGGAATTCATTTTTCTCAAGGACTTCCCTTTGGGCACGTGAGAACTACTGAAAGTCATGATTGCAACTCCAGCTTATACAACGGCATCCAGATCTCAAATCGGACTCTTAGCTACGATAAGAATTATTTTATTTTCATTTTCTCCTTCAAACCAACTCTTTTCGCTAGGAACTCTCTTCTGCTGCATCTCTGAAGATGTCTGCACTTCACAACTAAAAGCGTTAGGACAAATGACCAGCTGCTAAGAATGCCACAAGCAAATAATCTGTAACCAGCATTACAAAGCTTTCTTAATCTTTTTTTTGTTACTAGAGGCAAATATGCTCCTAATTAAAATATTTTTTAATGTTTAATAAGACCTTTATAAGGGACCTTATCACTAAAACCATCCATCTTCTGATACTCTAGGGTAAGGGAATGAAATAAAATATTTCATGTTATTCTGCATGTTTCAAGTTTTTATTTGACAAATAACTTATTTGGATGATCCCCATAGTTTGCCAAATATTGTGGAAGAGAGTTTTACAAACTTTGAATTATTTGCATATGAAAAGAAGGAGAAGGATGTTGGATCAACTAGACCAGTGATGGCGAACCTTTTTACCCAGGTGTGTCAAACATCTTTTTTTTTTAAATATTGACGTTGTTGATGCGCCACTTGCATACATGCATTATAAATTTAATTACATAATCATAGATGGTGACTTATACATATCATATTAGGCTATTTATTTAATAGGATATTGATATAAAATCTATGAATTCATATTATACAATTAATTTAATAAAGTGAAATTACAAACTTATATTACATTTAATGACTTTTCTGTTGCTGAGTACTGGTAGAAAGTTGCTCCATAGTAGGGCTAGAGTGTGTACATTTTAATGCTACACAGGCAGAGCTCAAATCATTGCTCAATCTATTTATCCCTTTCGATTTGATATTATTTAAGGCAGAAAATAGAGTTTCACAAGAGTATGTAGAAGAGAAAATTGTTAGAAGAGCTTTAGCAAAGATTTTAAGAGCATGGAAGTTTTCGGGAAGGCTTTTCCACATGCTTAGAATTTCACAGTCTGAATTTTTACAGGCGTTATCATGCAGACGTTCCCTCTCAAGTTCTAATTCATTTCTAAGAGCAATAAGCTTTCTTTCCCAGATAGGATTATACTGGAAGTCGGCTAGTTGTTAACAACACAGTCACATGTCTAGATCTTTTAAATCCAACCACTCAAAGCCATCTAATTTAAGATCCATGAATTCTGTTTCATCAGGATACTTTATGAATTGGATCCAACATTCGAAATTGCTCAAATCTAGAAGAAAACTGCTCAGTTACTGACTTTAGAACTTCGATAAATTGGTTGATATGTTGTTCACAATTTTTGGGGCTGGTTTCGTTAAAAAAAAAATCACTCTTGGGAAATACTTAAAATTGTTACTTTCTAAATCACGTTGAAATGTTTTGAGTTTATTTTCAAAGCTCTTGATCGTGCCAAACATCGACAGATTTTCCGAAACCTTGCAATTGTATATTGTTTATTCAGGTGCAATAAAAAAATCTGTGAAAACATCAGCTTACTGAGCCAAGCAGAATCGTTCAACTGAGAAAATTCGTGCTCCATGCCCTTCGTATTTAAATATAATTTAATTTCATTTAAACATTCAACAAACCGTTTAAGTACTTGGCCACGGCTCAACCACCGAATATTATTGTACATTAATATTCCATTATACACTGATTCAACTTCGCTTAAAAGTGATTTAAATTCTCATTTGTTTAAAGACCTGGCAGCAATAAAATTAGTTACCTTTGTCACAATTCTCATCACATCATCCAAATCCTTTAAGCCTGATTTCGCACACAGTGTCTCCTGATGTATAATACAATGGAAACAAACCAGAGGATAACCAACATATTCTGTAAATTGTTTGATAAAACCGACATTACGGCCAACCATATTAAGCGCGCCATCAGTTGTAATCGGATATATTTTCGATAAATCTATCTGTTTCTCACGGAACACTTTTAACAACACAGTCACATGTCTTTACCTGTCGAGTTTTGAGGTAAATTTTCTAACTGTATCAATTCCTCGTGCATAGAATCACCGTGAACATACCTTGCAATAATAGCCAATCGAGCTGATGATGTAATATCTGTAGTTTCGCCGAGACAAATGGAAAAACAACGGCATGAGTTCAAGTCTTGTATTTGATTTTCTATACTAGCATTCATTGATATAACTCTGTCTTTAAAAGTATTCCTACTTAATGGTAACTCTTTCATGCGCTCTACAATAGCTTCCTTATTATGAAAGTCACCAAATAAAAATGGTGCACACTTTACGAAAGTTTCTTCAATATAATCACCATCACTAAGTGGTTTCCCATGTTCAACAATAGTATGTGAAATACTGTAACTTGCGGCTACTAAATTTGAAGGTCCTGAAACAAATTTAATTAAAGTCTCTGATTGTGATTCTGCCAGTTTTAGATGTTGCAATATGTATTCTTCATGTTCTTCAAAAGTTTTTTCTAGGAGCCATTTGTGCTTAGTTTCAAAATGTCTTCTTACATTCCAAGTTCTACTCACGGAGAGCTCACCGCACAATTCACAGAGAACTTTATCACTTCTATCAATAACACCATATTGTTCAGTCCAAGCAACTTGGAAATTTCTTCCACTTCCTTTCTGTGATAATTTTAGTTTTTTATTAGTGCTAGCTGCCATTTAAAAGGGTTCACAGATTAAAAAAGAGCACAATAATATGCAGCGGTAATTAAGCAGTAATAATTAATAAGAACTAACAATTACTGGAAATGAATTATACACCATCAACTGAAATTACTCAAGTGGCAGACCACAAGACTACCACTACTTCTTTCAGCAGGGTTGCCAGATTTATTATCGGATAAATTCAATATTTAATGCTGCGAATTATATTTTCTGTTTGTGTTTTAAATATGTTTAGAACTTGCATTACTCAGTTGAGAGACTTGGAATGCATGCATGAACGAATTTCACATAGAAGTCAAATGAAAACTTTAAGTTTATAATATATAAAGCACGTGTTTATAAGTTTGTATCGTATAATATTGATAATAATTTTTATAAGTTTGTATCATATAATATTGATAATTTTTAAAAGTTTTTATAATATCATGACTATGCAGAAATTATAATGATTAAGAAAGAAAACGTAAACTTAAAACGCTCGATTTATCGCAGTTTTTTCATCAGAATACCAATATTCTTCAACATCCAAGGTGTGTCACCTGAAACCCTGAAGTGTTTCAGTGCTGACACGCGTGTCATAGGTTCGCCCATCACTGAACTAGACCATTGCTACAAAATCATGAATACATTGGCCCCATTGAAGTCATTGGTGTTCCTGCCCATCAACAATGGGTGAAATCTTTGAAACGAGAAACATTAAGAACTTTCTATGACAGAGAATTATAAATTAGGATAAATTGCTTTAAAAGTTAAAATATCAAATGCAGAGTGCGCCATTCGTAAGTAAAATCAACACTAGGATACAACCCAAGGCGACAATTGCCATTCCGGGGGGTGGGAGACACTACTCCATTCCCGTGCTTGAGGTAACTCTAAATAAAACAAAATGACAAGAGAAGTATGTTATATATTACGTTAATTTTTAGAGTGCTTAAGAGAGATCTAGAAAATAATTTGCAGGGAAGGGACATGTGTGGAATAGGTCGGATTCCAGATCTAACATTTTATATATTTATTAAAAAAATTATTCTCTCCAATGTTACTTTCCAGGATTTTTTCTTCCTTTTAACTGATTCCATTAAAAAATATTCTTGCAAAATATGTGTAATATAGAGGTTTAGTCTTTTGCTTTTTTCTCCTCCAGGGTAGCCCATAACCCTCTCCCCTCTAGTTCCACCCCTAGTTAACAGTCTACATGTCTGAGTCTGATTTTAATATCAGTTGTTCAAAAGAATATTTTTTTTTCCTGAGAAATTTTGGATCGGATATTCTTAACAATAAACACGGTGTTTTGATGAAAAAACATTACGCATTTTAATTTCAAATTAGAAACTTATTTATTATTATTTGAAGGGCTTTATTTAAGACAAAAGTAATTTTCGAAGACGCTTAAAATACAATAATCTCCGTCGCATAACGCAATCGCACGCAAACAGAACAACAATCAGTCAGAGACAATGGATTCGAAATTACAGTTAGATGTTCCGTTTTATATCCGGAAAATATCTGGAAGAATAAATTTTTTATGGAAATGGGATAAAAATAATGATCAAAATAAATTTTATTTAAATCCTTAATTAAAATATTAATATTTAAAGTAATGTTTAATTTTTAAATTAATTTAATAATATTTAATATTTAAAGAATTATTCCAGGCCGGATACTTACAGCAGCATTACATTTTCTTAAACAGATTCGTGTGAATTGGCGAAAATTAAAAAAATTTACACCAACTTCAAAATATAGAATTATTTTAGTAAAGGATTTAATATAATAATTATTACTTGTTTTTTGATTATCTATCGAAATAAAATTTTTATTATTGACAATTTTTGCTATTAAACATTCCAGCTCCCACTTTTTTAAATACTGAACAAGGTATTTTAGTAAAGGATTTAATATAATAATTATTACTTGTTTTTTGATTATCTATCGAAATAAAATTTTTATTACTGACAATTTTTGCTATTAAACATTCTAGCTCCCACTTTTTTAAATACTGAACAAATATTGCTAAAATTTAAACTTTAAACAGACTTGATTTAGGTCTTTAATTTACATTCAGTCTTATTCCCATAAAAATCATTTTCAATTGCGTAACATTGCATTCGCCGATATTTTTGACTAGGGAGGGAATTGGAAAAATATTAGAAGGATCATTTCTCGCGTGATTTTATAATTCTAAATGAAGAGTGCGTCTTTTAACTGCAGTGATCCCTGCCACTATTTGAAATATTTATGCCTTCAGACGGCCTGCTTCGCCAATTACTATATCAATTGCATCCATCACCGATAGTTTCTCAACTTTAATATCGTCGGTTGTGGGTTTCAAATATTTGAAATATATTGATTTGTTCTAGTTAACCAGATTAAGATAAAACTCATATTTATATAAGAAAATTTTTAAATTTACTGTAAATAATCGTGATATAGTTTGTTTCTTAATAGTGGCAACACTATTCAAAGAGAAAAACTGCCAAATCCACATATAAAACTAACTACGTTATACGTATTTACCTATGACCAAATCATTGCAAAGTTAGCACCAGTTGCTCTCCAGTTAGGCTTAGACTGTATCGTTTCATATGTTCCTATACAGTATAGTTAAGTTATAAAAGATGAATGTGTGTGTGTGTTGGGGGGGGGGGGGGTAGATAGGTTTTTTTTTTTTCTCTTCCAGGTAGTTCGATGTGGTCGGGACGCTATCGTGCGCTTCTTAAACCATACTGAATTTGCTAATTTTTATGCAATAAGCATACGTATATACTTATCAAATGTCACTCGTAAGCAAACACTCTATCATAGTACAGCAGGCGCTATATATTGCAGCGAAGAAACATACAGTTTTGTAGCCATGATATTAATCAGACAAGAGGAGAAAAAACGTGTAAATATTTAGTTCCCCAGGAGTCCAGAGGAGGATGTTGTGGTCCGTTTACACTTGTCTACTCACTTGGTAACGTTTTCCAAAAGTTTGGTTTGTTTTTACATCATACCAAAATGTTTTTGCGTTACAGCCTCTATTTGCGCTGAAGATTAGAGACAATCATACAGGAAAATACACATTAATGTGAGAAATATGCTTTTTTTTTATTGAAAATGCTCCAGAAAATGAAAATTTCAGTTTGAGGTTACGACAATAAATTAAACAAAAAACTTATTCATTATTATTTGAAGGGTTTTATTTAAGACAAAAATAATTTTCGATGACGTTTATAATACAACAATCTCCGTAGCATAATGCAATCGCACGCAAACGAAACAACAATCGGTCAGAGACAGTGGATTTGAAATTACAGTTAAAGGTTCAGGTTTTTTTTTTTTACAAGAAAACGACACAATATTTTTCTACGCATCTCTCCAGATTTCTGATCTTCTGTTCCGCTCTGGATAACGCTATTTCTTTCTCTGAGCAACTTTTCACAACCTTTTCATTTGGACAGATAATTCACTTTAGCATGAGCTGCTCGTGTGTACTGCTGCCATTTATCATATTGGAAAATATTCTGAAATATATTTGCTACTCTATTATATGCGACGAAGTGCTATTGGAACTAATCGTTTTGTTCTAAACGAGTTTTGGTTTTTAATATTCATTCATTGGAAAACAAGGAATTGACTTCCCATCTTTGTTTTAATTTAATAAGATCCAAAAGTAAATAAAACTGTGGCATTAATCGTCGTATATGAAACCATTTACAAATTGCAGCATTTTTGATTATCAGCTAGAACGCCAAAAGCACTATTTTTGTTTGGAATTATTAGAAACCAAAAACTATTATTTTATCAAAATATCAGATGTGTAACACCTATGTAATTTATTCTAATTCGTAGATGAAAAACTCACATCAGATCATTGTTCGATTCCTCTTCATGGGTTTGAAAACTACTATATAAGAGTGAACAACTGATAATGAACTCAAAGTTTGCTTTAAAGGCAAATAATGAAAATATTTGGTTGCAAGACTCACGAAATATTATCTTTTGGAAAAGTAACAAGGCTATTTTACAGAAAGAAGAGGTAATAGGTGTAACAATTTTTTTACAATTTCCCAAAATATTCTACCTTAAAACTATTCTTTCAAAGTATATTCTACATATATGTAAGTAGATGAAACTCAAACTCTATTTTTTAATGCTGATCATTCATTAATGCAGATCATAATTAGGTAGGTTAGGCTGCATTAATAAATGATCATTTAAAACTTTGAGAGTTTGAGTGTTTTTTAGCGCGTACCTGGTCTAGTGGTTAGCGTATCTGACTAAAGCAGCTGGCATGTTGCTGCATATGTGTTTGTATTTTGTATGATATACTAGAACTAGCCCAATAGAGCTTCTAGGGTATCTCCATCCTTTGTGTACGGGAGTACATATTCCCTTTTTTCAAAAAATGCTTCACCCACTTAACATATGCTTAACTTGACAAGAAAAATTATTCGTTTTTATAGACTATTCTACAGAACCTACAGGATCCATGTGTAAAAAAAAATCATAATGGCTTATAGAAATAGAAATATATACATTTTCTCGATTTAAATTTTCTTTTTTTTTTAATTATTTTTCACATTTAATTGTTTAAGTCTCTCGGGGCCCATGATGTAGAAATAGAAAAATATATTTATTTTGTTTATCTAAATTTAACTGTTCGTAAGATTTTTCATGTGGACAACAGCTGGCCATTTTCTTTCGTAAGTGCCACTTTTAACCTATTTCTGAACCTAAACTTTCTTCTGTGAATAACCTTTCTGTGTTACTGTTCAAATATAATCAAAATTAATGAATCTGACAAGCAAAACCGAAATAAAAATACCTAAATTAGACTTAGGTGATCTAGTTTTAGCCATTCATTAAATTATTCACAATACAGTTTTTGAAAATGGTAAGAAAAATATAACAATATTAAAGTCATTAATTATTTACAACTCAAAATGAAAACAAATTTACTTAATATTCAGAAATTAATGCACCATTTTACTTTTACATACATTTTGTTAATAAAACGAGGAAATCTGATTTCTTTATAAAGATCTAAATACTAATAACATTCAGTGGAAAAAATGATTGCTTATTGTGATTGTTAACCCAGTGGTGTACTCAGGAGAATAATAATAATGGCATATATTTTGAAGGCAGTCCCGAAAAATAGAGCCTCACGCAGACCAAAAATCCCAATATCAGAAACACGTCAAATCACCTCCCACTCTAGAACTTTCTGGATACGCCACTGCGTTACCAAGTAAAATATTCCAGCATTGTGCAACCCTAACTGTTAGGAAAATGAATTCGTTACAGAGAAGCTGAAAACGGGCATCATTTTCGTAGGTGTTCATGTCTCTTCTAAATGTCTCAGATCCTGCCACTGATTCATTTAAAGTAGGAAACTGAATACCTTTTTCCTCTTCCTCTTCATCTCCATTTCCTCGTCATTTCGCAGCATCATCCGTGATTAATTCTCCAGTTGCAACACACTGTACAAAACCGTCAAACTGACATTGCAATTGAGGATGTTGCAGATCCAATTGTCATGGCAAATCAAAATTATCGTTACTTTTATTAGCAAAGAGACTGTCAGAAAAGTTTGTTCCACACATACACACATGACTCATGTCATGGTGTTTGTGGAAAATGGTGTTTTCTGAACGTTTAAAGTTAGTATAGACAGTTCCATGACTCATGTCATGGAGCTGTCTATATTAACTTTAAACTTTCAGAAAATGGAGATTGATGAGCTTTGAATACCTCTAGTAGAGTAGCAGAATAGAAAGAGGAAAGAAAGAAATATATACTCGAGGTGGCCGTATTAAAATACATTCTACGTTAGGGTGACCATCCGTCCCCGTTTTCTGGGACAGTCTGCGGATGAAAGCTTTGTTCCCGACGATCAAACGTCCCTGAAATTTGTTTTTAGATGCATTTTAAATATTAAATTAATTGTACATGAGGAGATTTCAACTCCCAAACTTTCCAGGTAAAAGTAACAATGTTGAACAAGTATGATTGGGAATGCCTGGAGCATTCTCTCTGGCATTTCCCCTACTAGAGGCAACACTGTTAAATTTTTTTTGCCTGGTAATTCAAGTGACCGCAAAACTGAGGTAGGATTTTACAATGAAAGTCGTGGATTGCGAGCTGTACAACTAAGGTTCCGTTTTCCGGGAACTTCTGGTCAATTCTTCAAACTGAATTTTCATTCTTTAAATCTTGTCTCCCTCTACTCTATGTTCTCTACGATTTTATGAGAAAGACTGAGATGTGTTTGAAGCAATGCGCTCACCTTTATAACCACATTGTTCTATTCGAATTCTTGTACACTACTGTAGGCAACTAAAGATTTCTAAGAACTAGCAAGGCCCAGTTGACCCATTCTTGTAACAGGTCCTGTGGAAGCATCTTCAGGGCCATGCAGAAAATTCGTGAAATTCTTGAACAAGGGCCGTGCAGTAGAGTTACAGGATAGAATATTTTCCTTAAAAATATCCTGTTTTTAATAACAAAACAACTAAGAAATACGTTATCCAAAGTGTTCGGTCAGTTTCATGTTTTTCAAATGGAAAGTTACATTCAAATTCTAACTTTGAAAATAATGCTTTTTGCCAAAAAAAAAAAATCATAAGAGATAAATGTACGTCTTACTCAAGCCTTTCTAAATCACAATTTTCAATCATATTTAATTTAATATTTAAATAATTTTCGAGCGTTGAAGCAGAAGCTGAAGAATTTCAGCAGATTAATTTTCATAACAAAATTTAAAATAATTTCCGACAAAAGACAAAAATTCCACTGTAGCCCTGTTTATATGGCTTTCTATAGAGACCAATCTAACATATATTAAGTGCAAAAAAATTCTTATCCAGGATCCCATATATAGATAATGTTCCCTTCATATTGCTCAAGGGGTAATTGATTCATCATCACACGCTAAATATAAAACATTGGTCATTATTATTTGCATCATTTCTATATTGTCTTATTTCCTTCAAAAATGACAAATTTCATTATTTTGTATAAAACTGTGTTGCAGTTTAAAATCATGGCAGATAAAATTGACCTAGAAACTTGTTTTGTGATAAGAAACTAATAAATCTTAGCACTCAGGATTTCCTGTTATGTTAGTAATTTCAAGTAAAGAAAACCGGTTGGTGAGGAAGGTCTATTTCGAACTTTTCCAACGTCAAGTTCTGCACAGCGGAACATGCGTCAATCCAGCCCTCGTGATGTAGCAATATTATATATGGTAGGATCGGGGGTGGAGGGAGGGCATTTCCTCCCATCTTTTCAGAAAATTAGTAGCTGGTGGAACGGAGGCGAAAAAATATTAAACACATACAGTCGGTCAAAAAACAAGTATCCGAACACTATGGTCGATTACAGAATTCAGAAAAAAAATATCTGGCAACGATTTTTTTTAGAAATTAATGATCTGGCAACCTTCGTGTCACGTGACACGAAGGTTGCCAGATCACTAATTTCTAAAACAACGTTACCAGATATTTTTTACGAATTCTGTAATCGACCATAGTGTTCGGATACTTTTTTGAACGACTGTACATATTTGTTTTTTGAACGACCACTAAAATGGAGGGAAATATTTTATACCAGAAAGAGATTCTGATTAAATCTTTCCCCCTCTTCCCCTTAATAGTTTTTACTTTTAGATTCGGGCCTGATACAAGGTAATTACAAAGTAGATTTATTATAACTTTCAAACTCTTATAACCCTTTATCTGTTACAAGAAACAAAAATAAATAAAACGACAGCAAATTAAATTACATCCAGTTTGTTTTTCATCGGTTCGCAGTTGTTGTAGTGTGGGAAAACCAGAAATGGCATGCTGCTGAGGGGCAGAAAAAACAAGTGTGGTTTGATTCCAGGAAATTAGGTCAGCAACACAAGCGCAGCGACCTGCCTAAGCATTACACCTGCTGCAAGTGAGCTCTTGTCTAAATCAGAAATTCCTATTAAACTATAGTTATAGTATAACAATGGGAATAAAATAAAACATATATATCAGTGGTTCTCAACCTTTTATGCTTCACGTACCCCCTGGAAATGTGTATGTAACTGGCGTACCCCTTGTATAGATAGATAAAACTATAGTTATAGTATAACAATGGGAATAAAATATATATATATCAGTGGTTCTCAACCTTTTATGCTTCACGTACCCCCTGGAAATGTGTATGTAACTGGCGTACCCCTTGTATAGATAAATAAAATTATAGTTATAGTATAACAATGGGAATAAAATAAAACATATATATCAGTGGTTCTCAACCTTTTATGCTTCACGTACCCCCTGGAAATGTGTATGTAACTGGCGTACGCCTTGTATAGATAGATAAAACTATAGTTATAGTATAACAACGGGAATAAAATAAAACATATATATCAGTGGTTCTCAACCTTTTATGCTTCACGTACCACCTGGAAATGTGTATGTAACTGGCGTACCCCTTGTATAGATAGATAAAACTATAGTTATAGTATAACAATGGGAATCAAATAAAACATATATATCAGTGGTTCTCAACCTTTTATGCTTCACGTACCCCCTGAAAATGTGTCTGTAACTTGGGTATCCCTTATATAGATAGATAAAACTATAGTTATAGTATAACAATGGGAATAAAATAAAACATATATCTCAGTGGTTCTCAACCTTTTATGCTTCACGTACTCCCTGGAAATGTGTATGTAACTGGAGTATCCCTTGTATAGACAGATAAAACTATAGTTATAGTCTAATAATGATTATTTTTACTTTGTTACTAGATCTAACGACTTTTGAGCTCTCACAGCGTACCCCAAAAAATTTTACCGCGTACTCCACATTGCGAACCCCTAATGTAGACAATGGCTTGTCCAGAAAGTTCAAATGCTTGGGATTTCGATGCGTTTGAGAAATCGAGTTCTTAAGAGTTTTAGGCAATATATATTATTCCGACATAAAGGAGTGTATGTGTGGTGAGTGAGTGGGTTTATAATATTACCCCATAGGGCACGCGACTCATGGAGATCAAAACTATAGTTTTGAAACAATTGCAAATACCAACAGTCAAATTTCGCATAGCAGTTTAAGCAAGTAGGCAATCGTATTGTGCAAACGCTTGGAAGAGAAATCGGCTTTTGGGAAACATTTAAAATAACTTGAAAGTATAGATAAAAATTGCTTACTTAAAAAGACTTTAACTTCATGTGAATTTACTGTATTAGTAGTGTTCCTTCGTGGAGTCAAATATGAAAAATGATATAGATTGAAGATTCCATAAAACAAGTGGTTTGAAGGGGAAACAGAATCGACAAGCAGAACTCAGTACACTTCATCATTTTGGCTTTCAGCAGAGATTTCTACATTCCTTTAGGATTTTCAGAAAATAATAGCATCGCAACAAAAAGCAAACATATTGTCATATGATGGACCTTATTCTGACAATGAATAGCAAACATTTTTTCGAAGTCAGTTATTTCAGCAGTAAAGCTCGACTGTCAAAGGAAATGAAGATGTGAGAGGGCCGGTTAAGAGGCAAGGCGTTCAAATTGGTTTCTTAAACAAATCTCTTTTATACATAACTTACATTTGATTAGAACTATAACTCACAATTTAAGAGTTAGCAACACTAATAATAAAATATAATCTGATTTAAAACAAATTAGCTTATGTCGTCACAAATACAGATAAATACATATTCATAAAACATATTGTTATTTTTCACAAAAGAATTCTCTTCGAGTAGTCAAGAATAGAGTGGTATACATAAAGCAACCCATTCAACGGTTGATTTGGCTTATTCTTGTTTACAGAAAATATCATTAGTCAGATAATATAGATTAATAATAACAGTTTTGTTCTTAATTTAATAGTATTAATAATTTAATAAATCAAGCTATTTTTCTTATTTGGACAAAGTCAAATTATCTCTTAGGAGCCAACTGAAAAAATTAATTCCGAATGTTTCAAAAGGCAGAATGTGTTAAAGTCATTCAAATGTCATACAGAAAAAGAACTGAATATCTAGAGGCTGTTGAGGAAGAATTCGAGCATTTACTGTAGCAATGAGATAATTTCAATGAAATTCAAAAAAATTTCAAATTTCAAAAGAATTTTTCAAAGAAATTTCAAAAAAATTTCAATGAAATATGCTACTTACAATGTTTACTTGAATTACCTGCGAACATTTTTTTCTACTATTTATAGCAGTTGGTAAATGATTTCTTTTTTTAATTAAATTCTTTGAAACTGTTCCAAAAATGTAAAAAACGGGGGAAAAAAATAACGACGCAAAAGAAAATTTCCAAACTTTTTATAATCACTCATCGTGTTTTCATTTGTTCTGTGCTTTCCAGTGTATTTCAAGGCAGTGAAATTGTATCACTGCCCAATAAATTGAACAAAAATTAAACGATGCTAGATCTTTAAAATGGCAAACAATAACAAAAACTTTTCAATCCTCAGTCTCATATTCACTAAAATACTCTGAATCCTTGTTAATCATTACTGGCAATACAGTCCAAATTTTGAGATAAATAATTTTGATTATAAGCTTATTCTTTTAATACATTTTTGAAACTAATACTGTACATACGTTTTAACGCAACATAAATATACATAGAAGAGACTGATTTATTCACTAGAAGGATATATTCAACAAATATAGTAACAAAAATGTCCTGAATACGAAACTAATGCTTGCATTGCTGGAAGCTTCGTCGTCGTATTGATTGGCATTCCAATTACATTGAAGAGAGATAAAAAATCACTTGACAGAAAGTTAATCGGTTTATATTGCAAAGAATAACAAGCTTGATTACTGGAAGCACTACCATAGAATGGAATTTCATTGACCAACATATGTTGGCCTGAACGGCTAGTCATCATAAAAAAAAGAGGGCATCATTAACCCTTTCACGACTAAGGGAAACATTTTCCCATTTTAAAATTGGTGATTGTCGTATTTAATTATAACCTTATCTGCATTTTTTATACAGAATGTCAAAATAGAACGTATGCCGAACGCAATTACGCAAACGGGAACGTTTAGAAAACAAAAACAGAACTGTCAGGACTCATAATATATGTACTATGTGCAATGTCCATCTTTGCCTCACTACCAAAAGAAATTGCTTCGCAGAATATCATAATTAGCACATTATTTTGTATAGTAATTTTATTTCATAATTTTGTATTATTTTAGTTAACATTTTGTTATAATAAACCAATAAATAAAAGACATTGCATAATAAGCCTAACTATAATTTGTGTTACCTTTATAGTCCATTGGGAAAAATATTTCCCATAAAATTCCAAAAAAAACTACACATTGTTATGTATTTTTCTCATGATTTTTATTTATTTTACGTCTAAACAAACTAAAATAAACAGTTACATACTAATATTTACTCTTAGAAACATTATGGTCCTGAAAGGGTTAAAAGGGAAATCGAATCTGTAACTATTAGGCATAAAACTTGCTCGAATAAGAAGATGAAAGTCCAAGAAGGAGAGAGGCCTAACGAAACGTAATCATTTATAGTTCATCGACAGTTTAATCACTGATCCTATGTTATATTCAGATTACATGCTACTATATTTTTGTTGTTGATCAGTTATAACCAGGCTGCTGTTCGACCCCTGTTATGCCACAGGAAGAAGGAAACTCTCTTTCCATTGCCCATTTATGAAGTTTGCGAAGAGTTAAGTTCCTAGTGGCTTTAAAGAGAACTTTATAAGCTTCAAAATATTTGGAAAAATATATGTTCTAAAATTAATCCCGTAGGATTCTCTCTGTGGATGGAAAATAGTTCTGAGTACAACAGAAAAAACTTGATTCTAAAGTCCCCCCCCCCCAAATTTAGCGCCCTGATAACATGGTGTGCGCTTTACACAAGTATAATCTACCCGTGCTGTACCGTGGCGGAGTGGTTAGCGCGATTGGCTATTGGTCAAAGGGACCTGGTTCCGAACCCTGAGTAAGACATGGTTGTTTGTGTTGTCTTTCTGCTGAGGTCTCGTCTTCTTCACAGACCTTCTATTACGTGTAGTGTCGTGAGACGGAATACGTGCTTTCCCCATGGGGGGGGGGGTCCTTCGGGACCTGCCCCCATCCCAAAATAAAGACCTTCTATTATGGAGTATTAAACTGACAAGCTTCTGTCATACATCTGTGGCAAGCAGCTGCTTGAGGGAATAATTATTTATTTATTTCAATCTACTCGTAACCAAACGGCACCCTTTGCTGTGGCAACAACATATCCGACTGCAAAAGATGGCAAGGTTAGTGTGTTAGTGTTTAGGAAAGAGGTGTGAGTGTGTGTATGCAACTTCTTTTCTTTCAAGCATGAGTGATAAAAAGGGGATTTTTAATTACTCGCAGCTGGTGTCATTAATTTTCAACTTTTTTTCATAAAAAATAGGACGCCGTCTTACACAGGGAAGCATGTTACAAGAAAATATACGATATATTATCAAACGTACTGGATTACTTCCAAAAATGTAAATAGAAAATTATATTTAAAGCTCCATAAATTTAAACATAAATTTAATTTAAGAAATTGCAACGTTTTCGTTTTACACGATTATAGACTCCGTTTTTACACGGTACGGTTTGAGATTTTTTTATGTAGATATAATACATATTATGAAGTGTAATAATCAACTAAATGTTTTTAATTGATATCATTTGTTTCTAAGAATAAATAGAAAATAATAAATTCCTATATTAATAAAATCGTTCTTTCTAACAAATTATATTCTTTAACTAAAACGATATTCTTGCCATTTGTAATATAATCTGTCTCGTGACATTTTAATAAAATGAAGTCTGTTTTGAATCAGCAGCAAGATCTGACTTTTCTAGACTGATTTTTCAGAGTAGTAAAAATCGAATTTTACCTCATTTATAGAAACAGGTTTAACTTTGTAGACTATTATATAGGCTAAATACTGCTGATTCGTTAGTACACTGTTTCATAAAATATCATATAAATACTAATTTTATAAAACAGAGTATTAAGTGTTGGTACAAATGCTTAATTTCTCATTTATATTCAGTTCATAAAAATCCCTCTTTCAAATTTCGTCTTCAAATTGGATAGTGTTCATTTACGTTAACATAATCTAATTTTTCGACGAGTTTTTTTTTGTGACCAAAAAGATACATATGAGAAATTAATCTAAGCATATCCGAATTAGTGTAAATAAAGTGCAAAATAATGTTACATTAATGCTTATTGTTACTGCTGAACTGCAATTTAAGATAAATATTTATAAATACAATTTTCGTTTTACGTTTTATTGATAATAAGGATTTTTTCGGAACCTATTCGATTTACACGGTGATTTTCCGGAAACTATCTATCGTTTAAATCGTGGGATGGGTGTATAAGTTTTTACAAAAAAAATCACAAAATCTAAACTATAGATCTTAAAGTTATTCAAATCTCGGTTTTAAGCAAAGCCTAATATTTAAAGATTTACTGAAACTGAAATATTAGACAACAGATGGTGTTATTATACTCATCCTAAACATTATTTCAAAAGTATGGAAACTAAAAAGCTATTCCCAAACTTATTAACTTAATTGCTTTTATTTTAGCAAACAATTTATTATAACTTTTGAGGAAGTTCCTAAGACCAGCAACATTGCTGTTTGTGTTAAATACTTCAGGTTCTAGAAGACTTTAAATACAAATATCGCTCAAAATGGAGATTTGGGAAATTTCTTCAAGATTTTCAGTTTATTTCCTGTGACATTTTACTATAAAAGGCGTATTTTATAGTTAGGAAGCTTTGAATTTGAAAGTGTCCCACTGCTTTGATAATTTAGTGCAATTTGGATATCAGAGAACAAAAAAAAAAGAATTGAGAGGGAGATATTAGATTTGAAAATTTGATTTTTAAATCATATTACTCTTTTGCTGCGAATAGATTTTTACCCTACATTTTATTTATATATTTCAAATCATTTTTTTTTGTCGATAGAATGGCCGATAATACAATGACAGTCTCGATGGCAAAAAACTGTACATTCATAAAAATATTTGAAAAACCTCTGAGTTCGAACAATCAATAAATTATTTGATAGTATCTAAATGTAAGAATCTCGTTGAAATAATATAAATCTGATTTTAAGATGTACACTACATAAATATATTTGATATATCCTCCCAGTGTTTTGACAGAAACAAATATTCCTAAGGAAGTAACAAATCACATTAGAAAGAACCACACAATATTTATAACTCGTATATAGTTTATACAAATTAACAGTCGTATGTCAGGAGTTTGCCATCAATTAACTAACGCAAAGTTAAAACTTTAACTGATTTACAATAATAGATACATCACACAATCTACATCTTAGTGAACAATCTTACATTCTACCCTACCCAACATAAATCTTACCGAAAAATTAACATAACATGTTCATATAAGTAAAAATTATATACACTTCTAAAATCTGAAGGAATCAAACATCAGTAAATGTACAACTACTGGGCATTTAGCTGCTAGAATGCTTCCGATATATATATATCACACTATTTTATAGGCACTTTCTTTAGAACCTTATTTTCATTGTTTAAATTTAGAAAAACATTTTCACTTATCATTTGATTAATAATTGAATTTCCTAACAAAAAAAAAAGGCTATTTACAAACTGTCATTACATATTGTTGAAATGAGCTTCAGAGTATAAATTTCTTTATATAGAGAGGATAAATGGTCATTACGACTTCTTTTCGTGATAGAAAAAAATAGTGAACTGAAAATATTAGGGTACAGTAATATAGAAAGAGGTTCAGCGTTGTTAACATTAACAAAACTTTCGAATTTAACTTTTCTCATAACTAAATGCTAGATAGACACCAGAAATTGCTGTTCATGTTCCAGTTAGCTGGGAGAGCACCTCTATTTTGTCTTAAGAAGTCAGAAACTTTGAGAATGCTAAAAACCTTAAATTCCTTTCTATTAAAAAAACTTAATATACACGTTTACAGCAAAAAATTTTCATTAAAAGTATTAATAATAAAATTTAAATCACTTTGTATACCTATTTTGTAAAAAAAAATTGTATATAATACATATCTATTATACACAGAAAAAAGGGAATTACTGCTTGTTTCGTTGGCAAAAGAATAATTATTTTCTCAATTTCTATCAGATTTTGTGGTAATTAAAATGGACTTAAAAAGAAGGAATAATAATACTCTCGTTTCAACTAGGATCGAATCTAGATTGGGGGGGGGGGACTTTGCAGAAAAGAAAACTGAATTAAACCAGAATTCACAAAAACGAGTTTCCGGTATTTCATATTTTTAGAAATATTATTTACAAATAATGCAAATATCTGTCCTTCCTGCCATTCTAGTGATAAAAAATTTCCAGGCGAGTCATCCCCTTCTCTTCAATTCTATCCTGAAAATATTTAAAATAATTTCTTAACATATTTTTAATGGAACTTTTTTTAACTTTTTTTTTAAAGAAGATTTTTCAATTTTTCAAGCATACAATCCTTGAATGGAAGCAATATTTCAACTCCCTCCATAAATCGCTGTAACTACGTTTTCCGTTATCATGTGTTATGAAATTCAGGATTCAATTTTCTTATTTAAAAAATCTCATTGCTATTCACTCTATTCTTAATAAACCTTTTTAAATTTTTTTTATACATGCACACATATAAAATATTAAGGTGGTTCAAACTAACAGCTTTTAAAATTACTCATGTCGGCGAAACTTTTTTTCCGCAAAAACATTTATTGATCTAATTTGGAGTCCATCATACACCAGTGTTTATATTAATTAAATACAATAAATGTGTTACGGTTAAGGGTTAAGAACCTATGAATAGCACTCATGATATTGAAAGTGCTACTTGTTTGCATTAATAAACAGAACCATAGAAGCCCTACTTCAATAAATATATATCTTCTTTGTAATGAATCTTCAGATTTTTTAAGGCATAAGTAAAACAAAACATTCTGTTTTGAAACGTCTTCAGAAAATTCGGTCATTTAGGACTAAAATGATTATCATACAGATTTAAACATTCTTCAACTAACTAAAATATTCTCAAAAATTTGGCAATAAACTTATTACAGTGTGCAGTATTCGGATTGATTTTGATTAAAACTTGTAAAATTTATGAAAACCTGAACTCTTCATAGTAAAAGACGATTATGGCAAAAATATTATAACCAATATTTATAATTTAGGAATTTTATAATCATTTGAATCATTGGCATAACTATTGCCTCTACAATACAGAAAAGACCATTCAAAAAAGTGGTTTGATATTCCAAGTTTGCATTTTTGAATTATTTTAACTTCTTTACATGAAACGAATTAACTGTAAATAAAGCTTATTAAGATTTTGTACCTTTGCACTTGTATGTAATTGATAATTTTAATGTTTTAAAGCTTAAAACGTTTTATTACACTCAAGTTCATTTTGGTGCCAAAATGCTAACTATGTTACCAATTTGAAATAACAAAAATTAATTTCTGTAACAACTTAAGTTTGCAAAAAAAGTATATTTTAAAACCCATTTAACACAGGCGAAAAAAATCACATCCCTGTTACAACCTTTATTTGAGATTACAGTTCGATAAAAGTGTTATATTAACAAAAAGATCTCAAACAGAAATATAATATTTCACTATATTAATTTTTTTGTGTGCGTGTGTGTAGAGACAGAATTGTAAACATTTATCGAGCAAATAAAACAAGATTCCAATTCAGTTCCGATTCGAAGATATTTTCTCAGCTTTTCTCTTTATAAAATATTCACACAACATAATTTCTGAGATTATACGGAAAGGAATTCAACATAAATTGATTATTAATAATGCAGCGTTATATGTAACAGACCAATTAATTAACAATATATATATAAAGTTATGTTTAAGAACTTTGCTTGCATTTTCGTCTGAATTTTATTGGTGCTTTCTCTGAGTTTTCTGAGCACGGAACGTTTCCTTTTCCCTTTGCTGTGATTCTGGTTCAGAAAATCTGTTGTCTTGGCATAAATCACACCCTCTGTTTCATAGCGATGGAATTATGTTACACAAAAAGGGAACTTTTTTTGCAATAATTTTTACTTCATAGATTCTCTTCACAATGAAGTAATTATGGCAATTTTCTGTAAATACACAACAGCAGTTTTTTTTTTTGCTTTTTCTTTTGAGATCGGTCATTGTTATTTATAAATACTCCAAAAGCTCCTGCATATCTCCTAGCAGTTTTGATTTTTAACAATATTATAATTAAGACAAAAAGGTTTAACATTGAACATATCCACAGAAACTGGACAGAAAAAAAACAGAAATAACATTAAAAAGGGACTTAGTACGAATGGCTATTTTTGCTGCTATTCCAGCTTTGAGACAAGACTCTACAAAATGTTGAATGGCATATCACCAGTTTAGCTGTATGTGTTGTTTAGCTTCTGAAAGTATATACATCTGTACTGAGATGAGATGCATAAAGTCTTTTCTTAACACAATGTTGCTTTTTAAACAAAGCAACGAGAAAAAGTCGCTGCTGACAACCATAATTTTGTGTGTGTGTATATATATATATACAGTTGTCTATATATGCTGTTTAATAAAATTTTCGGGCAAACCAATCGTGGACTTGATTAAATGAGCCTATTAAAATATTTCATCTCCATCTTCCTTGCCAACCACTTTCTGGAGTTCACTTTGAATTCAGTCTGCATCACCAGGAGAAGATCCTTCTTCTTTGATGCTCATATCCAAGGCTGCCTCAATATCACTGCACTCAACTGTAAGGTTGCTGCTGTTCACATTCTCTGTGTCTCGGCTCAACAGCGCCCTTTGCTTGCAATGACGCAGTTCGTTTGGGTGGCGAAGGAACCTAAAAAAGTAACAGATCCTTATTAATACATCAGGTAAATCATGCTAAAAATTAGCAGAGTTACTGTACATTCCCTCCGAAAAAGAGTTTCTTATCTTTTATTGGTCGATATTTGTTTCAAGAACCATTCCAATTGGCTCGACACTCCTTGCCAGTCTATAGCGCATTCTAGACGTGATCACAGGTGGACAGATGAGTCATCCTTAAGAAATAATAAAGTTTATTTTAACTGTAAAACATTATATTTAATTATAGAATATAATCTTTCCATATAAGAGTTATTTGGTTTTGATTCGTGTATTCCTTGGCACAATGATCTAAAATGTATGTCAAAATGACTTCAAGTCTAGGAATGCAGTTGCAAAAGAAACTCATCTGACAGTCATTAGGTCAGGGAGAAACTTCCCACCAAGGTCATCCAATGTATTATTTAACACGTACAGAGTCTGACTGTGCTGTATATGGAACTACACAATTAAGTGTTACAGTCAAAGGATATCAATTTCAAATGCTTTTTTTTTCTTTCAGTAAAAACATCAGTTTTGCAAAATTAAATGACAAAAAATTCCTTTCATTAATCGAAATATTAAAAACTGAATTAAATCACAAAATAATACTGAAATAAATTACAACACATAAAACATTGTCTTTTAATGAGAGAAATGGACTTTGCAAATTTTTAAGCTCTTCTGCTGTTTGTGATGGATGTAGCTGATATCAACTTTACAATTCAGTTGACTAATATTTTGTTTGTATTTAAACAGAAAATCCGCTCTTGCTCAAAAACTCCACAGGAAAAGCAACTGAAGAAGGATATTAACAGAAACGTAAATACTGCATTGCAAGCCCCAATGCAGAAAACGAGGATTGCAAGGGCTCATGGGTTCAACAAACAACACGTGATTGCTTTGACTTGACAATTTTTGAATTTTGTTGGTGATCTCAAATTTTATTATGCTGTTAGGTGTTATCTATATTCCAAACTTCAAAATGCACAATCAGAATTTTTCCTCCTACTGATATCAGGGCAGATGTTGATTTTCGAGGTGTAGGTTACATTTGAGAGGTGAAAATGATTAAGCAGGAAATAGTGTATGTATCTAATTGATCACCGTGTTGATAAAATATCCAAGGAATGTTTAAGGTATTCTCTGCGCCTTATCACATGGAAATTAAAATATATTCATAAGAATTTACCAGTAATAAAGCTTTGGGTTTTGAAAAGGGGGAGTAATTACTGAAAAGGAGTGCTGAGAAGAGATCTGAACATTCTTACTCGACCTTGATGGTTTCGTATTTTTGAGTTCCAGTACTTTTATTTGTTTCTGAGTGTTTTAATAATTTTACAATTTTCTTTTCAAACACCTATTTTTCTTTCTTTTAAATCAGATATCCATATTTTACAAAAATACAAAAAATCAAACTTAGCAAACATAGCGAATTGAGAGAATGAGGAAAGAAATCATAGTTGCATTTGCAAAATCCCCTCTGGGAAAATTCATGGATTTCTATAATAACAAAAAGCTTCACTACCCAACCTCCCAGTATTCTAGACAGATAATTCAGGGCGTAGCGAATTACTATGACTGAGGGGGGGAGGGTGTAGAACGAAAATTTTCCAATTCGGAAATCAAATTTTGCCAACTGAGAAAATAAGATCTTTACATAAATACCTAGTATTTTCGCTCCGAGGGAGGGGGCCACATATTTATATTTTGCCAATTTTTCCTATGATTTATACAAAATTCACTAATTTTAAATCTCGCCTGAATTTTACCAAGTCACTTCGCATTTTGCCAATCTCCTTAATTTTACAAAACCAATTCCAATTTTCACAACTCACCGGTGTTTTACCAAGTGGCTTCGAATTAATTTTGCGAACTGCCCTAGATTTGGTCAAGTTACTTTGAATTGGCAAGCTCCACTGGATTATGCCAAGTTGCCTCGATTTTGCCAACTGGCAATAATTTTACAGAAAAAAAATCCCAATTTTTACATCTTCCCTTAATTTGCCAAGACACATCCAATTTCGCCAACTCACCTTAATTGCACAAAAACTGTCCAAATTTTCACTCTTGCTTGTATTTTAGCAAGTGTCTTCGAATTTTGCCAACTCCTCTAGATTGTGCCAATTTACCATAATTACACAGAAAAAAAATCCGACTTTTTATATCTCACTTGAATTTTACCAAGTCACTTCGCCTTTTTCCGAAAAAAAATCCGACTTTTTACATCTCACTTGAATTTTACCAAGTCACTTCGCCTTTTTCCGAAAAAAAATCCGACTTTTTACATCTCACTTGAATTTTACCAAGTCACTTCGCTTTTTAAAAATTTTGCCAAATCCGCTAGGTTTTGCCAAGTTGTCTCGATTTTGTCAACTAAAGACTCGAACGAGCAACTAGAGCTATAGTGCGCCTAACAAGATAAAAGAGTACAAAAATCAAAAAAAATTAAGGAAGCGTGTTATACAACTAAGTTTTGCCATTCTACAGGTCTTTAAGGGACATCACGAATACATGTTTATACGTGACACGAAACTTCACGACTTCTTGTTACACGTGACACGAAGGTTAAAAGTTTTTGTGACAACAGGAACAATTCGTGAAGTCCCTTAAAAACCTGTAGAATGACAAAACTTAGTTCTAGTTGTATAACACACTTCCTTAATTTTTTTGATTTTTGTACTCTTTTATCTTGTTAGGCGCACTATAGCTTTAGTTGCTCGTGCGCCCTAAAACTCCAATGAACTGGTTAGAAACCATAACAAACTGATAATAATCATATTATTGAATTATTTCTACCTAAAAAGGGGGTTCAAGTTCGCTCTTGTAGCCCCTGGTGGCTTTCAACTTTTTTATTTTTCGGGTTCTAAACACAATATCTATTTCTAAGAGAGCCGCTTTTTCCTCACCTCCCTGGGCGGGGGTGGCTCAGTCGGTAGCGCGCCAGGCTCGTAATCTGTAGTTCCCAGGTTCGAGTTCCAGCTGGGTCAGCGT
Source organism: Ryuthela nishihirai (assembly GCA_038380435.1). Classification (NCBI taxonomy): domain Eukaryota; kingdom Metazoa; phylum Arthropoda; class Arachnida; order Araneae; family Heptathelidae; genus Ryuthela; species Ryuthela nishihirai. Next base: position 26,096,097 of record JAWZYU010000003.1, read on the forward strand.
TGAGATTTATCTCCGCAAAATTCCCCGCCCTGCCCACGGTCAGTAGGGGACACCGATGGGCTTGGAAAGGCCGCCGTCCGTCGGATGGGACGTTAAGCCGTGGCCCCGTGTGCGGGAGAGCAATACCCTATGCACGTTAAAGAACACGCTGGATGGCCTTGACGGGAGGCTACCATCTGTCTCCCAACAGCTGTTCCAGTGGGTCTCCTCCCCCAACCTTCTCTGAGCCTTTGGGGTCCATGTGACCTGGCCATTTAGCCCATGGTGTGCAAAAAAGTGCCGCTCAGAGGTAAAATAACCCAACCCTCACCTTCCTTTCGAAAGTTTGCCCAGTTTATTTCATTGTGATAATCTTCTCCACATTTTTGTTTACCTTCGCATATTCACAACAGAATGTTGGCTGCAAAATGACGTTGACTTCCAGTAGGAGTGATTATTCACCATCTTTAATTGCAGTCGCATGATAGCAACCGAACTTATTGTAAGACTCCAATACTTGAAAGAACGTTCAGATATTTTTCCTTGGTAAAGTTCCTAAATATATATGCATAAAATTCTTCATTATAGAGCAATGTTTCCCAAAGTGGGAGATACTGCCCCCTGGGGGGCGGGCGCTGGAAAGATCCAGGGGGTCGGTAGTAGCCTCGGGTGCAATTGGAGGGCGGTGAAAGCATTAAAAAAGAAGGGAAGATAAGAAAATTTTGAAAAACCGTTCGTACATGTTTCATCTGTTGTGTAACATTGAGTTAAAGTCGTAGTGATTACTTTATTTTCCAAATAAACACATAAAATTATCCTTCGTTATCTTAATTTTCTGTGTGTAATGCGAATGTTACTATGGTTGATTTTAATAAATAATTTTATAATTTCAAGCTTTAAGGTGTCTTATTTACAACAGCATCTTTCTTTCTATGTTGCAGGACGTAGGTAGAAATATAGATACATAAAAGAACGCAAATTTGTCACTGCATCTTTCTGTTTGTTCGCTTAAAGAAGGTAGATTTCCAGGGGGGCGCTGAGTAATTTTTTTTCTGAAAAGGGGGCGGTAGGACAAATTAGTTTGGGAGCCTCTGATATAGAGTAATGGAAGTGCATTCATTTTTAGGAATAAAAACGGGTTATATAGCAGTTACACCATCTGCAAAAGCTGTTTTAGAATAACGTCATAAATGTTTATAGAAATACAACGACTATTATATGACTATTATTTTACGTTATTAAGACCACTTGTACTTACTTTTCTATGAGTTTCCTTGAATAATGGTGTTTTGGAACATCTTAAAATTGAAAATTTTAACATACACGTACAGTCGCTCAAAAAAATATCCGAACATTATGGTTGATTACAGAATTCAGAAAAAATATCTGGCAATGTTTTTTTAGAAATAAGTGACCTGGCAACCCATGGAGGTAGGAAGATAAGGAGACACCCTAACGCGCTTTCCCTGTGGAAGGAAAATGATGCTTACGCAGAATTGCGGTAGCCATGTTGTTGCATTCAAAACAAACCGTCTGCCGCTGCAATCAAGCTTACTTACACTCAGTTTTACTGTGCGATTCGTGCAGCCGTAAGCTGAACAGGCTGCCAAAATACAAATGTCGATAAAAATTAGTATAGGTGAGTAACTACTGATCAATGTTTTGAATAGAACAACATGGCTGCCGTAGCATCATTTTCAAGTGCTTAGGGCTCCTCCTCTTATTTTCCTACCTCCAGGTGGCAACCTTCGTGTGCATTGCCAGATCACTAATTTCTAAAAAAAATCACTGTCAGATATTTTTTATGATCTCTGTAATCAACCATAGTGTTCGGATATTTTTTAATATATATATTATGCGTATGAATATATAATGCAATGAATATGGAGCGTGTGCAGTTACCGTTCACAGCAAACTGGAGCGGTTGCAGTTAATGTTCACAGCACATTGGATCGTGTGAGCTCACAAAAACCTGGATCGTGTGGGCCCACTCATAGAAATATTGAGCGTGTGCAATTACCGTTCACAGCAAACTGGAGCGTGTGCAGTTATTGCACACACTCCAGTTTGCTGTGAACGGTAACTGGAGCGTGTACAGTTGCTGTATTGTTGCATGTATCAGTTGCTGTATTGTTCGGATATTTTTTTGAGCGACTGTACAATAATTCTACATGAAATCTTTAGATTTTCCTCCCATGTGAGATTCCCCTTTTTTTTCCTCACCTGTAGCAATGCCTCTCTCCGGGTTCTTTCTGAAGAATCCGAACTCTATAGTAATATCGCAGTGCACGAGACATCTTGTCAAAGTTCATGTTCAGATGATTCTTTTGCTTGCCCCACAGACCAGCCAGGCGATGGGGGTCGGTGATCTTGAACACGCCTCGAGGTTTGTCTTTCCACACAATACAACAATTATATCGTTGCTGGGAGTCGTTTAAGAGCTGCTGGAGGAAGTCCCAGAGAAGACGGACATCTGTGAAAACAAGCAAACGAACATTAGTTCAATTACATTTAAATTGTGCTTACCTCATATGGATTACCATTGGTTAGCCTAAAAACTTGAACCTACGTGTATAACGTTTTTTTCTTTTTATTTAAATATGAAATACTCTATAGCTGATCAGAACAAATTGATCAGACGAAAGGGGAAATATCAGCAAGTAATAAAGCTGCCACGTGAACTTCGCCTCGAACAATTCATATTTGCTTCTTAGATTATTACAATCGCTCAAAAAATATCCGAACACTATGGTTGATTACAGAATTCAGAAAAAATATCTGGCAACGATTTTTTTTCGAAATTAATGATCTGGCAACCCTCGTGTCACGTGACACGAAGGTTGCCAGATCACTAATTTCTGGAGAGAAAAAAATCGTTGCCAGATATTGTTTCTCAATTCTGTAAACAACCATAGTGTTCGGATATTTTTTTGAGCGACTGTAATAATCTTTCTTAAATTTCTTTTAACTGGCTCAAAATTGAGAATAAATTATGTTCCAGGATTAGGGCAGTAGTAAAGAATTACTTATTTAGTACATATGCTGGCCAAGCCGTAAGAATTACAAGCACCAATCGGTTCCATGTTTGGGAGCCCCTTACTTGCAATTTATTGCTAGAAAAAGAGAAAAAGTGTTAATTAAACTTATATTGAAAATTTTCAATTTGCTACAATTCAGAACTTCTATCGAGGTTTCTAATACGTGAAATTTTAAGCACACCATGCCACTACATATTAAGTCAATGTTCCTGCTGAAAAAAAAATTGTTGTCTACATAGCATAGATGTCATTTAGTGATAGCCGAGAGCTTTACATCTCATTACCCAAAGTAATTTTTTTTGCTTTGGTTAAAACTGAGTGCCTAACTACCTGAAAACACGCTGAAATATTAAAAAAATTCCCCTTCACATTAGTTCGTCCCCACTGCCCCAGTCAGTGGCGTATCTGAGAGATGAGTCTCTAATTTTCAGAGAATTCCTTACAACCTACATTAATGAAGTCTTCAAGGTGGGAGGGAAGGAGGAGGAGGTCGGGGGGGGGGGGGTTACAACCCTAACCCCTCTCCCCTTGGGTACGCCACTGTTGTCAGATGTGTAAAGAAGCATCGTTTACCCCTTCCTAAGGAATTTTCAGCTACAATTCTCATGTTGTTAAAGAATATTACTAAAAGAATAGCAGAACTTCTACTAAATGAAATGACATTTTCTATTTTAAGGAAAGCTGTTCTAGTTCAATTTGAGCTTGTTTCTTGCACCAAAAATATTTCGATCTGAGAGTGGCTATTTCGAAAGATGAATAACATATCATTAAGTGCGGTGAGTAGTTACGGGATATTCTGACCACTGCTGTATAAAGTTCTTTGATGCAATTGAGATTCATTCAACTTCGAAATAGCACTTGGAAAACACACGATAGCCCACGAAAATATTTTGGGATAAAATAAGCTATTCACTCTAAACTGGACGAATATCACGAAACTATTTTGGTTACATACAAGAGCAATTTGCTGAGCGGTCATTTCAGTTTTGTAAGCTATAAAAATATATTGCTAGTAGCTATGATGATGTAAGATAACTTACTTATTTTTTCCACCGAGTTTTCAACAGCCGTGTCGTTGACTTGAGGCAACTGGGGAATGACCATTAAGGAATGACTCGAAGTGGTTGTGGCGCAGTCTGAGAAGAAAAAAGAAAAACTTTGAAATCATTGTCAGTTCTCACCATTAATGCATTAAAGAACGTCGAGGGATCAAAGCAGAACAAACTTGAGTAACCAAGAGTTGTCTTCGGAGATTATTTTGATTGACTGATTTTTTTTCCTTACAATTCAAAATGGTTCCCTTTAGTTATTTTCAATTTACTGAGCCATCGGAAAAAAAAAAAGTTTTCGTTCTTTATTTTTCTTGCCCTAAAATAGCAGCAGCTGAAATTTGCAATCAAGAACTTTTCGGTTCGGTCGTTTTGTCTCGGCATGATGACCAGGGACTTCGACAGCTAACGCGGACCGCGGTGCAAAGAGCATAAAGGATAAAGATTTCAAGAGAGAAATCTTTAGATCGAATTGTTCATTAAGGAGTGTCGTAGCGAATATAGCAATTATGATTATATCATATCATAATACAGTCGCTCAAAAAAATATCCGAACACTATGGTTGATTGCAGAATTGAGAAAAAATATCTGGCAACGATTTTTTTAGAAATTAGTGATCCGGCAACCTTCGTGTCACGTGACACGAAGGATCACTACTGTACAGGCTCGATTATGAAAAAAAATAAGGGGGGGGGGGGGGCAAGACACTGAATTACCATTTAAGTGGAGGAAGTATGGGCATGCCCCCCTCCCCCCCCCAGATCCGGCCGTGATGCTGTATTATCAAATATTAACAAAGTTAGCAGAAGATCAGTTAGGTGGAAGTCTCACCACATGTTATTCATTCGGAACTTACCGGATGTTGATCCTTTCTCTCCGGAGTTCTCTATCATCCCATTTTTGGATCCTAGCACTTCCGGCATAACCATTCCTTCTTGGCTGGGCGAGGGACTCGTCGTGGTCGTACTATCGACGTCACTTCCGAGCTGGTTCACCGTCAGATGGGAATGTTCGCTCTCGTGGACCACGTGACCCATGCTGTGGTAGTCGCTGCTGATGGAGCGAGGCCACACGGTCGGCACGTGCCGAGATGAATCCACTGAAAGATAGGAAAACATCGGTATCAGAACTCACAGGGAAATAATGCATGTGCCACTACGAATGCCCAAAATAGATTGAATCTCGAAACATTCACAGATTGGGGCGGGGGTGGCTCAGTCGGTAGCGCGCCAGGCTCGTAATCTGTAGTTCCCAGGTTCGAGTCCCAGCTGGGTCAGCGTTGAGATTTATCTCCGCAAAATTCCCCGCCCTGCCCACGGTCAGTAGGGGACACCGATGGGCTTGGAAAGGCCGCCGTCCGTCGGATGGGACGTTAAGCCGTGGCCCCGTGTGCGGGAGAGCCATACCCTGTGCACGTTAAAGAACACGCTGGATGGCCTTGATGGGAGGCTACCATCTGTCTCCCAACAGCTGTTCCAGTGGGTCCCCTCCCCCAACCTTCTCTGAGCCTTCGGGGTCCATGTGACCTGGCCATTTAGCCCATGGTGTGCAAAAAAGTGCCGCTCAGAGGTAAAACAACCCCACGGAGGAAGGGGAGACCGACAAGCTGCCTACCGATACCAAAAGTAAGGTATCCGTAGAAAGAATCAAGTTTTCATCCCATGTGATGTCAATGGGAAACTCAGTACGAGGCTCTTATATTTAAAATAAGATATTATGAACAAATATCGGACGAATCTACTTAATCTTGATGTTCAAAAATATTTTACTTCCCAGTCATTAGAATTTTCTGAAAAGTTAGTAAAAATATTAAAAAAGAACTGTTACATTAAACCGTTTATAAAAAAAATTAATTTTTGATGGTAAATAAGGATTCTTTTTAAAAATGTTTGAGATGAATATAATAGCAGCGTCTGCTTTTAAATATTCCAGATGCTGTAACTAACATTAATAATAAATTAAATTTGCTGAAAAATCAAGATTAAAAAAATTACCTTAGGATTTTTTTCAGAAAACTGTTATATTAGAAGGGATAATTTCGTTGCTTTCTCAGTGCCATAATGCCATAACTTTTGTATCATTCAGTTGCAACATATTAGAAGTGGCAGAGCTTGGTAAGGTCGCCGTTGGGGAGGGGGTGACTCAGTCGGTAGCGCGCCAGGCTCGTAATCTGCAGTTCCCAGGTTCGAGTCCCAGCTGGGTCAGCGTTGAGATTTATCTCCGCGAAATTTCCCGCCCTGCCCACGGTCAGTAGGGGACACCGATGGGCTTGGAAAGGCCGCCGTCCGTCGGATGGGACGTTAAGCCGTGGCCCCGTGTGCGGGAGAGTCATACCCTGTACACGTTAAAGAACACACCGGTTGGTCTTAATGGGAGACTACCATCTGTCTCCCAACAGCTGTTCCAGTGGGTCCCCTACCCCAACCTTCTCTGAGCCTTCGGGGTCCATGTGACCTGGCCATTTAGCCCATGGTGTGCAAAAAAGTGCCGCTCAGAGATAAAACAACCCAACCCAAGGTCGCCGTCCGTCCGATAAGGCATAAAGCCTTTGCTCCGTGTGCAGGGTAGCAATATTCTGTGCACTTTAAAGAATACCTGAAATTACCTTGACATGAGGCTTGCATCTGTCTCGTAATAGCTGTCCAGTGTGTCCCCTTCCCCTAATCTTCTCTCCGCCTTTGGGATCCTCGTGACCTGGCCAATTAGCCCATTGTGTGCCAAAAAGTGCCACTCGGAAGTAAAACAGCCCAACTAGTGACTTACTGTGGGCCACGCTCGTCTTACTCAAACTTAGCGAAGAGCCACGACAAAAAAAAAATTCTTAAAGAGACAGGGGGAAAAAATTATGTGCTTAAAAACGAAAAGATATATTTCTAACGAATAATGAAATGAAAAAAAAAAATTTGAAGAAATAAAAAAAATTTTTGAAAAAATGTCCTTTTTTTAATGAGTACTATGAACAGCAAAATCATTGAGTTATTATGTACCTGAAAATGTTTGATCAAAAAATGAGTCACATTTAGTATATAATTAATTTGTTTCATGAACCGCGGGTTGGAACGGGCATGCTATATAAGTGGAAACAATTGAAATAGTTGCCTCTCCTGAAGTATAGATAGCGCCAGATCCGCCACATCTCAGTGAAAGTTTTATAAGGTTTTATTCTGAAAGGTTTTCTCGTCCGATGCGTAGTGTAATGGTAGCGCGCTCTGGCATGAATCTGCGGGTTCGATTCCCGTCGTGTCGGTGATAATTTTTTCCAAAAGTATTAATTGTGGTTACCTTTTTCGTTGACTGCATGCTGCAGCAGAGAGGCGGAGATGTTGGCAGGGGTGATCCCGTTGCAGCTGCCGCTCGGATTGTCGCTCTTGCGCAAGAGCACCTGCAGAGCGTTGTAGAGGATGTCTCCGGAGCGAGGGGCTCGATCGCGAAGATCGCTCTTCTTCAAAAGACACAAACCTCGACCTGCAAAAGAATCAGAAAGAGAAAGCGTTGAGGCTGACAGTGAAGCACTTTCGCATTTCGATGGTTTCAAAAATTGGGAACTCTATACAAGACACGAAACAGGGGGAGAGAAAGTGGGACCATTGCTCCAACTGTAGAAGAGCCAACCTCTGAGGGGGGGAGGGGGGGGCTCAGTCGGTAGCGCGCCAGGCTCGTAATCTGTAGTTCCCAGGTTCGAGTCCCAGCTGGGTCAGCGTTGAGATTTCTCTCCGCAAAAATTCCCCGCCCTGCCCACGGTCAGTAGGGGATCCATCGGTCCACGGTCCGATGGGCTTGGAAAGGCCGCCGTCCGTCGGATGGGACGTTAAGCCGTGGCCCCGTGTGCGGGAGAGCCATACCCTGTGCACGTTAAAAAACACGCTGGATGGCCTTGACGGGAGGCTACCATCTGTCTCCCAACAGCTGTTCCAGTGGGTCCCCTCCCCCAACCTTCTCTGAGCCTACGGTCTCCATGTGACCTGGCCATTTAGCCCATGGTGTGCAAAAAAGTGCCGCTCAGAGGTAAAACAACCCACAACTCAAACTCTGGGCATGGTAAAAAAATCTGCTGAATGGCCATTAGGGGAGACTTTCATTTGTCTCCTAATTCACTGTCCAGTGGAATCCGTCTTTTCTTTGGTCTCCTTATTAATTGCTCGCTTAACCCATTATGTACACTAAAAAAGCAGCTCTGAGATAAACAAGCAAATACAGTCACTCAAAAAAATATCCGAACACTATGGTTGATTACACAATTCAGAAAAAAATATGTGGCAACGATTTTTTTTAGAAATTAGTGATCTGGCAACCTTCGTGTCACGTGATTGCAGAATTCAGGAAAAATATCTGGAGCGTGTATTTATTTAAATCTCAACGCTGACCCAGCTGGGACTCGAACCTGGGAACTGCAGATTACGAGCCTGGAGTGCGTCCCCCTTTCTCCACGACTGAGCCACCCCCGCCCCCTTTCTGGAGAGATGACCTCAACTCGGAAGAGAGGTTCCTTTCTGGAGAGATGACCTCAATTTGGAAGAGAGGTTCCTTTCTGGAGAAGTGACCTCAATTCGGAAGAAAGGTTCCTTTCTGGAGAAGTGGTCTCAATTCGGAAGAGAGGTTCCTTTCTGGAGAAGTGGTCTCAATTCGGAAGAGAGGTTCCTTTCTGGAGAGATGACCTCAATTCGGAAGAAAGGTTCCTTTCTGGAGAAGTGACCTCAATTCGGAAGAGAGGTTCCTTTCTGGAGAAGTGGTCTCAATTCGGAAGAGAGGTTCCTTTCTGGAGAAGTGACCTCAATTCGGAAGAGAGGTTCCTTTCTGGAGAGATGACCTCAATTTGGAAGAGAGGTTCCTTTCTGGAGAAGTGACCTCAATTCGGAAGAAAGGTTCCTTTCTGGAGAAGTGGTCTCAATTTGGAAGAGAGGTTCCTTTCTGGAGAAGTGACCTCAATTCGGAAGAGAGGTTCCTTTCTGGAGAAGTGACCTCAATTCGGAAGAGAGGTTCCTTTCTGGAGAAGTGACCTCAATTCGGAAGAGAGGTTCCTTTCTGGAGAAGTGACCTCAATTCGGAAGAGAGGTTCTGTCAGGCTAGAGGCCTTTTTAGATTTTTTTTTGTCCAGGCTGTGTATATTTATTTTGGATTTCGCCAAAATAGTCATATGCTACGGGGAGGCCCTCTGTCCTGGCATCTGGAAAGTTAATTGAAGGGGCAGTGCCCCGAGGGACGGATGTCGCCCAACTGCTAGCGGACGGCCCAGGTGGTCGGGCAGAGGAAGAAAGGAAAAAAGGGTTTGGCAACGATGAGAGGAGAGCCGGTCGAGTTACGGAAGGAGACGGACGAGAATTGTTAAAGCTGAAAAATGCCGACTGGTAATAGCGGCGTTGGCTCTGTAAATACAGCTGAACAGGCATAGTAAGCTGGTGTTGTTGTAATCCATGTAATTGAGCATATGTCCTCGTCCAGCAAGTACGTTGGAAGGTTAAATAAATCTTTGTTATTTTTAAGTAAAGCCTGAAGTTGGACTAATTTATTGGGGAGGAGCCTCAGTATCGAGTCTCTGCAATTGTGAATAAACCGTTTGATTCTATCCGAAAGACTCTTTCACCCGTCGCGTATAGCGATCGAACCGAGGGACCGACAAACGAAGAGTTAACATCACAAAGTGGCGCAGTCCGACAGTACGCAACAGAGGTGAAAGTAGCGGCGAAGGTGACGGAAGAGTTCCGACATCCATTGTGAGCTGACCAGAACAAGGCTGATACTGCCAAGAGTGTCCTGCGGTGTGCTTCAGGCAATAGAATAGCTGTGAAGGTACCTGAAGAATCGTGCATCACGTTCGAACTGTGGAAAAAGCTGTGAAGGTGACGGAAAAGTTCAACATCCACTGGGAGCTGACCGACGCAAGGCTGATACTGCCAAGAGTGTTCCGACTGTGTGCTGCAGGTGGCAGACTGACGAGGCGGTTCGTTCCTGTCATCGCATCGGAGGTAAGTATCCTCTTACTCTAGGGGCAAGTAGTTAGATACGGCAGAGGCCTGTACGAGCTAAAATGGAGCTTAGGAGCGGTCGCGATAGGGAAAGGGATGAGTTAAGACGAGGCTTCACAGAGAGGGATAGCGCGCAGGGTGGTTATTCAGGGAATGATCTGGGAGGCGAGGAGGTGACAATAGACAGAGAGTCTGATGCTGCGATAGACATGAGAGGGTTGAGGGATTATGACGATGACAACGATGCGGATATGCTGCAGAGCGGGACCAGAAAGCAGAGAGCTAAAGAAAGGATTGGATATGATTTTGAATTAGAGAGGATGAGGTTAGAGATGCAACTGAGAAGGGAAGAGAGAGAGGCAGCAGAAAGGGAAAAATAGAGAGAGGCAGCAGAAAGGGAAAAGGAGAGAGAGGCAGCAGAAAGGGAAAAGGAGAGAGAGGCAGCAGAAAGGGAAAAGGAGAGAGAGGCAGCAGAAAGAGAAAAGGAGAGAGAGCATGAGTATAGAATGCTGGAACTGCAAATGAGGAATGCAAACGAGGAGAGGGGTGATGGGCGAACGGTGGCAGTATCTAGTAATCCAGCAGATGCGCGGCTGGCTAATTATATAAAATTATTGGGAAATATGTTAGCTGGAAGCCCTAAAAACCCTGAAGAGGTGATAAATCTCTTTGAGACAGCGGAAAGGGGATTTAAGATATATGAAGTGCCAGAGGAATTTCGAGGCAAAGTCATCATTTCTTTTTTAGATGGTAATTATGCAAATCACGTTTTTCGAAAATTAAGTGCAGAGGATTTTGTTTATTATAAGAAAGTTAAAGAGGCCGTATTAAAAGAGTTTAAGCTCACTCCCTCTGCGTACAAGAGAAAGTTTGAAACTATCACGAAAGAACAGAATGAGTCATACAATCAATTAGCCTCGAGGCTCAGAAATAGCTGGGATTACTACGTCCGCAGTAGGAAGGTGACAAATTTTGAGGAGCTTATGGACCTGATAGTGTCGGATAAATTACGTGATAGCCTTCCTCAAGACACCCATGCTTACGTAGTACAGAAAGAGGCAGAGTCATGGGCAAAAGCAGACGAAATAGCCACGTGGGCAGAAATCCATCTAGCCAGTGTAAACGGAACGGAAGAGGTCCTAACTTTTAAAGAGGTAAGGCATAGACATTATGCAGAACGTGTTGTTTCCCCCCAGCAGAGGATAGACTCAGAGAGAAATTACTCGAGCAGAAGGCATCATTCGGCAGTTAATTTAGCTGAATATAGAAATATCCCAAAAGTAAGGAGGTGCCATAAATGTAGATCTGACGAACATTTGATGAAAGATTGCCCACTGAGAACTGGGGACCGTGAGAACCGAACTCAGGTGTACCAAGTTAGCACCTTGGATCAGAATTCTAAAGATGTTTGTGAGGCAACAATAGGAAGGGTTACGACACATACAAAGCCAAGTCCAAGCAGTCAAGTAATGGGACAGGGAGAGATACGTATCCCAGTAGATTATGAAGAGGTTCGAATCAGATGTGGCGACCAGACAGCTAGAGCAGTCGTGGATTCGGGGGCAGAACTGACAGTACTCAGAAAGGGGATGCTGAAAGAAGAAAAGCACCCGGTAAAAGACCATCTGTTGTTGCATGGGCCGTTTGGTGATGCCATAAGGGCAGAGGTAAAAGAGCTGCCTTTAAGTTTGATTGAGGGTACAGACAATAGCACTGTGAGTGGCGGAGAAAGTAAAGTGCTATGCGCAATAGTAGCAAAGCTGCGGAAGGAGGTACTTCTGAGTGTGGAAGCATATGGTAAGTTAATTAGAAAGAAGGAGAGAAGGCCGGTAACTGGTAACCTCAGGAGGAAAATCCACGAGCCGTGGGCCAATAGAGGAAGCTACTATGAAAGAGGTAGAGAAGTTCCAGTTAGTAACAGGGAAATGTATGCTCCATGGAGACCGTCCAATCAGCGCCATCCTATCTCCCAGCCCAAACATGTGCAGCAATCTGTCAGACTCGATGTCTACGATGATCAAAATTATGTAGGGGAGGGGGCGAACATGGCAATTGGAGGTAACAATGGGTCAGGCCGACGCCAATGTCGACGACTTTCAGCCTATAGAGTCAGAGGGTACGTACGGGAAGGTGATATCTAGGTAGTCACGAAAGGTGTGCATAGCCTTTCAACCTGGGATGTCACCTGTGGGCGAATGAACACCGCCAGTACGGCATGCCTTCGTCAAAGACAGTTATTAGTGAGATAATTAATTTATAAACTGTGTACTCTCGGACACTACTTCAGTCACCAGGTTTTTTTTTTTGGTGTGAAGCAAAAAAAAAGACAATATTTAGACTCAGTCACCGGAAGTATACCTAGAAGTTATTTTATATGTAAGTGTAGTGTACATAGATGTGTAAAAGAGGTGCCAATTCGCAGAGAATTTATAGAATTCATGAAGCAACTTAGAACTCTGTATCTTGTGGCATTGAACTCTAAGATTAATGCGAAAATGAACTCTGATTTTCAGCATTCAACTTGACTTTTTAGTCAGCAGTTAAGAGGAATAACTACTGACTTCTGGCAGGGAGGTGTCAGGCTAGAGGCCTTTTTAGATTTTTTTTTGTCCAGGCTGTGTATATTTATTTTGGATTTCGCCAAAATAGTCATATGCTACGGGGAGGCCCTCTGTCCTGGCATCTGGAAAGTTAATTGAAGGGGCAGTGCCCCGAGGGACGGATGTCGCCCAACTGCTAGCGGACGGCCCAGGTGGTCGGGCAGAGGAAGAAAGGAAAAAAGGGTTTGGCAACGATGAGAGGAGAGCCGGTCGAGTTACGGAAGGAGATGGACGAGAATTGTTAAAGCTGAAAAATGCCGACTGGTAATAGCGGCGTTGGCTCTGTAAATACAGCTGAACAGGCATAGTAAGCTGGTGTTGTTGTAATCCATGTAATTGAGCATATGTCCTCGTCCAGCAAGTACGTTGGAAGGTTAAATAAATCTTTGTTATTTTTAAGTAAAGCCTGAAGTTGGACTAATTTATTGGGGAGGAGCCTCAGTATCGAGTCTCTGCAATTGTGAATAAACCGTTTGATTCTATCCGAAAGACTCTTTCACCCGTCGCGTATAGCGATCGAACCGAGGGACCGACAAACGAAGAGTTAACATCACAGGTTCCTTTCTGGAGAAGTGACCTCAATTCAAAATAGAGGTTCCTTTCTGGAGAAGTGACCTCAATTCGGAAGAGAGGTTCCTTTCTGGAAAAGTGGCCTCAATTCGGAAGAGAGGTTCCTTTCTGGAGAAGTGACCTCAATTCGGAAGAGAGGTTCCTTTCTGGAGAAGTGACCACAATTCGGAAGAGAGGTTCCTTTCTGGAGAAGTGACCTCAATTCGGAACAGAGGTTCCTTTCTGGAGAAGTGACCTCAATTCGAAAGAGAGATTCCTTTCTGGAGAAGTGACCTCAATTCGGAACAGAGGTTTCTTTCTGGAGAAGTGACCATAATTCGGAAGAGAGGTTCCTTTCTGGAGAAGTGACCTCAATTCGGAACAGAGGTTCCTTTCTGGAGAAGTGACCACAATTCGGAAGAGAGGTTCCTTTCTGGAGAAGTGACCTCAATTCGGAACAGAGGTTCCTTTCTGGAGAAGTGACTTCAATTTGGAAGAGAGGTTCCTTTCTGGAGAAGTGACCTCAATTCAAAATAGAGGTTCCTTTCTGGAGAAGTGACCTCAATTCGGAAGAGAGGTTCCTTTCTGGAAAAGTGGCCTCAATTCGGAAGAGAGGTTCCTTTCTGGAGAAGTGACCTCAATTCGGAAGAGAGGTTCCTTTCTGGAGAAGTGACCACAATTCGGAAGAGAGGTTCCTTTCTGGAAAAGTGGCCTCAATTCGGAAGAGAGGTTCCTTTCTGGAGAAGTGACCTCAATTCGGAAGAGAGGTTCCTTTCTGGAAAAGTGACCTCAATTCGGAAGAGAGGTTCCTTTCTGGAGAAGTGGTCTCAATTCGGAAGAGAGGTTCCTTTCTGGAGAAGTGGTCTCAATTCGGAAGAGAGGTTCCTTTCTGGAGAAGTGACCTCAATTTGGAAGAGAGGTTCCTTTCTGGAAAAGTGGCCTCAATTCGGAAGAGAGGTTCCTTTCTGGAGAAGTGACCTCAATTCGGAAGAGAGGTTCCTTTCTGGAGAAGTGACCACAATTCGGAAGAGAGGTTCCTTTCTGGAGAAGTGACCTCAATTCGGAAGAGAGGTTCCTTTCTGGAGAAGTGACCTCAATTCGGAACAGAGGTTTCTTTCTGGAGAAGTGACCACAATTCGGAAGAGAGGTTCCTTTCTGGAGAAGTGACCTCAATTCGGAACAGAGGTTCCTTTCTGGAGAAGTGACCACAATTCGGAAGAGAGGTTCCTTTCTGGAGAAGTAACCTCAATTCGGAACAGAGGTTCCTTTCTGGAGAAGTGACTTCAATTTGGAAGAGAGGTTCCTTTCTGGAGAAGTGACTTCAATTTGGAAGAGAGGTTCCTTTCTGGAGAAGTGACCTCAATTCGAAAGAGAGGTTCCTTTCTGGAGAGATGACCTCAATTCGGAAGAGAGGTTCTTTTCTGAAGTGACCTCAATTCGGAAGAAAGTGTTGCGGATGGAATCATTTCTTCAGCGTTTTCATTGAAAAAAGAAATCTATGTAAATTTCTTTTTTTTAATTTTTCGGCGAAAATTTTTTTCATTTGTACACTTTAATAAGTAAAACATATTCTTTTACATTTTTCATTTTAAGCTATATCCAGTGAGTCAAAACTATAGCGCTAGTAATTCAAAATGCATCATATATGCACGAGTACGTTGCATCATGCACTAGTTCAAACTATGAACTAGTGCATGGTACAATAGATGATGAATGTTTTCAATTGGCAAAAATCCAAACGTTTATCAGTATTTCGCGTTCTCGAGGGGGCATATGTTTTTACGCGAAATACCTCTGTGAACAGGGGGGGAGGGGGTCAGAGATTAAGAGTTGGGTTCCAAATTACTAAAATATTTCACAGAACAAGAAAGGTTAAAATGATATTCAACAGGGTGTCTCAAAAATATAGGTACAAACTTTTAGGGGAGGTAGATAACATCTAAAGGAATGAGAATTGCATAGGGACCCATAACCGGAAACGTCACCGTAAGTCAATAGGCGGCGCTGTTCATCAGTACGTTAGAGGGGAAATTTCGGATTTCCTCATTCGAGCGGTATTCGGCTTACGAAGAGCATGCAAAGGGATTCGAACAGGGAGCTGGCAGACATGCACTTAGTGTATGGAATAGCTGAGGGCAACGGACGAGCCGCTCAACGAATGTATCAAGAACGCTTCCCACACAGACATGTACCGGGACACCGTTTGTTTGCGCGTGCGCATCAAAATTTGTGCGATTATGGGTCATTAAGAGGTAGCAGAAGTGAGGGCAGGCCACTATCGACACGTACTCCCGCCATGGAAGAAAGTGGGTTGGATGCCGTGGACTCTAATCCTAGTACCAGCACACGTGCCGTTGCCCCTGCCTTAGGAGTGTCTCGTTGCAGTGTACAGCGTGTTTTGCACGGCGAGTCCTTACACCACTTTCATCTCCAAAGGGTTCAGTTACTTCTCTCCGCAGATCATCCTGCACGTGTGCGTTTTGCTCAGTGGTATCTCCAAGAAAGTGTCCAAGATGTGAATTTCCCAGCTTATGTTTTGTTTACTGGTGAGGCCAGTTTCACTCGGGATGGCGTATTCAATCAGCACAATGCGCATTTGTGGGCTCACGAGAACCCCCACGGTGTGCGCACCCATGCGCCACAAAATCGTTTCGCAGTAAATGTGTAGGCAGGTTTGATCGGCGACTGCTTAGTCGGGCCATACCTTTTACCATCCCGCATGACCTCCGCGAAGTATCTGATCTTTCTGGAACAGGTTCTACCAGGCTTACTTGCCCATGTTCCAGCAAATGTGAGACGCAACATGTGGTTTCAACATGATTGGGCGCCTCCCTATTATGGAAGGTGTGTTCGTGCGCATTTGAACATGTCTTTTGGGCAACGATGGATTGGGCGTGCTGGACCAGTTGCCTGGCCCCCAACGCTCACCTGATTTAACGAGCGTTGATTTCTTTCTGTGGAGAGCCCTCAAAGCTACCATGTATGAATCGCCTGTGGAGTCTGCCATGGATCTCGTGGCAAGGCTCGTCTGCGCTGCTGCTACTATCAAAGAAACTCCAGGTGTGTTCGACGTGTCCGGCAATCAATGCTCCGTTGGTGTCACGCATGCATCGCGTCTCATTGGTGGAAACTTCGAGCATCTGCTGTAACGTTATGAAATATATCATTTAGTACGCCATTTGTAATAATTATGTCCAATAAATGTTTTCCCATTAATACTGTCTTGTGTCCTTTCAGATCTTGTACCTCTGCTACCACTTTCTCATGACGTTTCCGGTTATGGGTTCCTATGCAATTCTCATTCCTTTAGATGTTATCTACCTCCCCTAAAAGTTTGTACCTATATTTTTGAGATATCCTGTATATGGAATAAAATTTTATGCTTTCTTTTTTGAATCTATTTTTAGTGTTTAGAATCGGGCATATAATATGGGGCTAAAATAAAATTATACAAAGTACATTTTTTCGATTTCAAAGAAGGTAGACAAGTTGGAGATTTCGTATAAGACAACCGGATTTTCGGGGTGTATGTGTCCGAAACCCGTGGTCCCCTCCCCTCACATCTCCATCCTCTCCCCCAGGTACAGTCGCTCAAAAAAGTATCCGAACACTATGGTTGATTACAGAATTGAGAAAAAATATCTGGCAACGATTTTTTTCAGAAATTGGTGATCTGGCAACCTTCGTGTCACGTGACACGAAGGTTGCCAGATCACTAATTTCTAAAAAAAATCGTTGCCAGATATTTTTTCTCAATTCTGTAATCAACCATAGTGTTCGGATACTTTTTTGAGCGACTGTCGGTGGTCATATTATTTTGATACTAGATCGTGTGGGCTCACTCACGGAAATCTTCAACGTGTGCAGTTACCGTTCACAGCAAACTGGAGCGTGTGCAGTAACTGCACACGCTCCAGTTTGCTGTGAACAGTAACTGGAGCGTGTACAGTTGCTGTACACGCTCCAGATATTTTTCCTGAATTCTGTAATCACGCGACACGAAGGTTGCCAGATATTTTTTCTGAATTCTGTAATCAACCATAGTGTTTGGATATTTTTTGAGCGACTGTACGTCCCTGTCTGTAAGTAATGCAGGTCGAAAACTTTCGTTGCGTTTGTTTTGAAATCAACAAAATGTTACTCTTACATATTCTTTGCACGAAATCCATAAGAGGCATGGTTGTCGACAGGAATTTTTCCAGGATAATTAGCAAAAAATACTTTGTGGATGGGGCCAAAGTTTTTCAGCGGGGGCTAAAAATGATTTAAGATAATAATATTTGGATCGCGCCATTCATTAATGAGCGGAGTCGCAAATACTGTAATTATGCACATATACCATAACACAATAAGGATACCCTAAAATGAAATAAAATCAAAAAAGGAAACTTACTATTGAAAATTAACGTAAAAAAATGTGTTTTTTCGTGTGAAGAAATAAGTTTAAATAATATGCTTCGGAATACAAAACAAAAAACGCTGAAAATTTTAAGATTTCATTTCGTAAAGGGAAAAAAAACATTCATTTTTTGTAAATTAATATATTTAAGTTTGGTTTGGTTTGTTTTACCTCTGAGCGGCACTTTTTTGCACACCATGGGCTAAATGGCCAGGTCACATGGACCCCGAAGGCTCAGAGAACGTTGGGGGAGGGGACCCACTCTGGAAGAGGCGTTTGGGAGACAGATGGTAGCCTCGCGTCAAAGCCATCCAGCGTGTTCTTTAACGTGCAAGGGTATGGCTCTCCCGCACACGGAGTCAAGGCTTCACGTCCCATCCGACGGACGGCGGCTTTTCCAAGCCCATCGGTGTCCCCTACTGACCGTGGGCAGGGCGGGGAATTTTGCGGAGATAAATCTCAACGCTGACCCAGCTGGGACTCGAACCTGGGAACTACAGATTACGAGTCTGGCGCGCTACCGACTGAGCCACCCCCGCCCCCTAAATTAATATTTAAGCCCCCCCCCCCCGGCGATCGCCATGGTAAGACAAATATAATGCTTTCGGCGTTTCTAAATTGGTTGGTTTCTACAGACCTTGAAATGAAACCCGAGCAATCAGTAACCTTTCAACTTAACCCATTGAGATAAGAGAAATAGGAACGAGTTGGCATTTCCTCGTGCAAGAGCCTCTTCTCCATCTTGAATCAACGATTAAGGGAACAGGTTTCGCTTTCGTAAGAAATGGAATCTCTGCTCAGCAGACTACAAACCGAGAGCTTCTTATCGCTTGGTACTCACAAATCGTATTCTTCGTTGAAGGGAATTTCGCAACACATCACACATTGCAATGTCATTTCCATTACGCTGACAAGATAACTGGTAAAGCCGAAGACAAGGAAATTCACGCATTGGAATGGGATGTTAGGATGTGTGTGAAATAATTAGGATGTGAAATGATTAAATTAACTTAAAATTAATATGAAATGATTAAATTAACCAAGATCAATCAGAATTCCAAAGCGACAACTGTGCAATCTCACAGTTCCAACGTAGCTCTTCCAGGCGCCACCTGTGCTATGAGTAAAATGTCAATATTCAATAAAATGTCAATATTTAATCAATATATTGGCACAATATGTAATGAAAATAAATTTCGACTGTTCAATGAAGGGGGGAGGTATATAAGCACTCGTGCATCCCCTCCCGGTAGCGCCGTTGGATTCCTTACACTTTTCGACAAATTCTTTCCGATTTTTCCGTCCACTAGTTGCAACGAAAGGTCGCAGATCACTCCACGAACCAGGGGCATAGCGAAGGACTATGGTATGGTGGTTGGGGGGAGGGAATCGAAAAATTTCCAACCGAAATTCAAATTTTGCCAACTGAGCAAACCTACTTAGGTTTTCGTTCAGGGGGGGGGGGAGGTCAAATTGTAAATTTGACATTTAACTTCCAATTTTGCGAACTAGACATAAATAATTCCAATATTTACATCTCGTGTGAATTGAATTTTAGCAAGTCAGTGTGAAATTTTCCCTTGATTTGGCCAACTCTCCTTAATTTCACGAAACTAATCCCAATCTTGTCAAATCACTTCAAACTTTTCAAACTCCCAAAGATTTTGTCCAGTTTTCTCGATTTTAGTCAACTATTTTGAATTTCACAAACCCAATCCCAATTATCACAACTCGCCCGTATTTTCCAAGTGGATTTCAATTTTGCCAACTGCCCTACATTCTGTTAAGTTTCCTCAATTTATCCAACATTCCTTCATTTCACAAAACAAATCTCAATTTTCCAACTCGCCTGTATTTTACCAAGTGCATTCGAATTTTGCCAGCTACTCTAGATTTTGCCAACTCGCCGTAATTTTACAGAAAAAATCGCACTTTTTACATCTTCCCTTGAATTTGCCAAGCCACTTCGAATTTTATCAACTCTCCTTAATTGCACAAGAAAGGCACAATTTTCACAACTCCCCTGTATTTTACCAAGTGGCTTCCAATTTTGCCAACTTCCCCAGATTTTGCCAAGAGTTTTTGGTTTTTCCAACTCCCCTTAATTTCACAAAAAAAAAATCCCAATTTTCACAAATCGCCCGTATTTTACCAAGTGGATTCGAATTTTGCCAACTGCACTAGATTTTGCCATCTCGCCACAATTTTACAAAAAAAAATCCAAATTTTACAACACACCTGATTTTTGTAAAGCCACTCTGAATTTTGCCAACTCTCCTAGATATTGCGAAGTTGCCTCGATTTTGTCAACTCGCCATAATTTTACAGAAAAAAATCCGAATTTTTACATCTCACCTGAATTTTGCCACCTTCCCAAGATTTTACCAAGTCACTCCGAATTTTGCCAACTCACCTGTATTTTACTAAGTGGCTTCGAATTTTGCCAACTGCTCTACATTTTGCCGTCTCTCCATTTTCCAAACTGCCTTAGATTTGCCAAGTTGCCTCGATTTTGAAAACTCCCTTTAATTTCCCCCCCCCCAAAAAAAAAGATTACAAGTTTTCACAACTCACCTAGAATTAAAGAATTCGATTCGAATTTTGCCAACTCGCAGTTATTTTGCGAGGGGGGAGCCTCCCCACCCATTCCCCCATGGCTACGCCCCTGCCACGAACCATTGGTTAGAAACTGCTCGGCAAGTGAAAGGCTCCAATTTAACAGAACCAACTGCTAATCTTAAGCAAGAAATAGAAATATAGACGTTGTGAAAGTGAAAAATGAAGCGTCGAAAGGGAAAACGCCGAAAACGTCGTTCAAAATTGCCCATGTGATGTGAGCTTCAGTTCTTGTATAGCTTCCAAGTAGCGATGTTCGATCTGTCATATGAGTGGTCTAAATTACCAACCGACAGAAGGATAACTAAAGCCCTCTCTTTTATTTCTCCCATAAATGGAAAATAATTTCTTCAAGGTGTGACCAAAATAGAAAAAAAATTGCTATTGTGCAAAAAAAAGTAGTGGAATGGTTTTTATTAAGACAACAATTACTTTTCTATTAATCTGGTCCCTTTATTTAGCCCAACCGGATATCAATTTTTTTCTCTTTTCTTCTTGCAACATTATTCTTCGAACAGACTGCAAGGCACCTTGCTTCAACAATGTTTCAGAAACCTTCAACTACTTCCTCCGTGAATTGTCGCTCCAAAGTTCCGTTTTCCTCCATCACCGAAACATCTGCAGGAGTGAAAGAGATGTTGCGGATATTCAGAATCCTTCCGACACAGCTGCAAAAACATTCCCAGCAATCCTTCGGTTGTGCCTCTATCTGTTTGCCCTTCTGACCTAAATCCTGTTTGTCAATTGATAACAGTTGCCTCAGATATCGATGGCGGATGCTGTTGGCTTTTTCTAAATTAGGAACAATTTCTACTCACTTCGTTGCTTCTCATTAAAACATTAGAGATGAATTTTGGGCCATCTGACTTTTCGTCTTTAGAGCATCATCATCATCCATGGGGGGCGGGGGTGGCTCATTCGGTAGCGCGCCAGGCTCGTAATCTGTAGTTCCCAGGTTCGAGTCCCAGCGGGGTCAGCGTTGAGATTTATCTCCGCAAAATTCCCCGCCCTGCCCACGGTCAGTAGGGGACACCGATGGGCTTGGAAAGGCCGCCATCCGTCGGATGGGACGTTAAGCCGTGGCCCGTGTGCAGGAGAGCCATACCCTGTGCACGTTAAAGAACACGCTGGATGGCCTTGACGGGAGGCTACCATCTGTCTCTCAACAGCTGTTCCAGTGGGTCCCCTCCCCCAACCTTCTCTGAGCCTTCGGGGTCCATGTGACCTGGCCATTTAGCCCATGGTGTGCAAAAAAGTGCCGCTCAGAGGTAAAACAATCCAAGCAACCCAACCCATCATCCATGGCTACGATCAGAAAATATGCCATTGCACAAAAAATTTGGGCTCATTTGTACAGTCGCTCAAAAAAGTATCCGAACACTATGGTTGATTACAGAATTCAGAAAAAATATCTGGCAACTTTTTTTTAGAAATTAGTGATCTGGCAACCTTCGTGTCACGTGATTACAGAATTCAGGAAAAATATCTGGAGCGTGTACAGCAACTGTACACGCTCCAGTTACCGTTCACAGCAAACTGGAGCGTGTGCAGTAACTGCACACGCTCCAGTTTGCTGTGAACGGTAACTGCACACGCTCAAGATTTCCGTGAGTGAGCCCACACGATCTAGTGTCAAAATAATATGACCACCTACAGTCGCTCAAAAAAGTATCCGAACACTATGGTTGATTACAGAATTCAGAAAAAATATCTGGCAACGTTTTTTTTAGAAATAGCTTTTTTTTAGAAATTATCTGGCAACCTTCGTGACACGAACATATCTGGAGCGTGTACAGTTGCTGTACACGCTCCAGATATTTTTTCTGAATTCTGTAATCAACCATAGTGTTCGGATACTTTTTTGAGCGACTGTAGTCATAGAAAAAGGGGGATAAAAAATTGCATTTAAATTATGTTTGAGGAGCATGAGCAGGTGCTCTTCTACCTTTCTTTAGGACACGGTCACAAAGAAGACGGTTTGATCAATTTAGCATCATGAATATTACCAAACTTTCTATCATTTTAAAAGCATTATCCTTACTGCACATGCTGAAGCATTCTGTGAGGCCACCTCTGTTAATAGTTTTAAAGACGCCAGAAACCTTAGAAATGTTTAATATCAGCTTTCAATGTGGTTATAACCTAAAGAAAAAGAAGTAGAATATCTGCCCGAGATTCCAAAACCTAATTTAATTTTTTTTAATGCTACGCTTTTTTGAAGACTCTTAGTGAATCCATCTCAAATGTTTCTGTTGCCAATGCCTTCAAATGGCTAAATCGATCCCTAGCATTAACGTTTAACCAATTCGAAATCTGTGCAAATTTCCCTAATCAACCAATCCGAAATGTTAGAAAACAATATTTTAAACTAAAGCCCTCTCTTTTATTTCTCCCATAAATGGAAAATAATTTCTTCAAGGTCTGACCAAACAAGAAAAAAATTGCTATTGTGCAAAAAAAAGTAGTGGAATGGTTTTTATTAAGACAATAATTACTTTTCTATTAATCCTTTTCGTGACAGGGGCGGGGGTGGCTCAATCGGTAGCGCGCCAGGCTCATAATCTGTAGTTCCCAGTTTCGAGTCCCAGCTGGGTCAGCGTTGAGATTTATCTCCGCAAAATTCCCCGCCCTGCCCACGGTCAGTAGGGGACACCGATAGGCTTGGAAAGGCCGCCGTCCGTCGGATGGGACGTTAAGCCGTGGCCCCGTGTGCGGAAGAGACATACCCTGTGCACGTTAAAGAACACGCTGGATGGCCTTGACGGGAGGCTACCATCTGTCTCCCAACAGCTGTTCCAGTGGGTCCCCTCCCCCAACCTTCTCTGAGCCTTCGGGGTCCATGTGACCTGGCCATTTAGCCCTTGGTGTGCAAAAAAGTGCCGCTCAGAGGTAAAACATCCGAACCCAACCCTGGTTAATTCAAGAAACCAGGAAAAATCAAGACCTGGCCATTTAGCCCATGGTGTGCAAAAAAGTGCCGCTCAGAGGTAAAACAACCCAACAACTCTCATCTACTCAGAGCATTTTTCTCTCGAGGTCTAAAATCAGATTCCAATGATCAGCGATGCTTGATGTGCTTTCATTTAATGTTACATTGTCGATATCTGAGGTCTTGGCCTTTCTTGTTTATTCCTCATAGATGTCTACTATTTATATCTGTTAAAAACGAACAGAAGAAAGAGAATTCACAAGAATTTATCTTCATGAAACCATTAGATAAAAATTATTGACAGGACTTTGTGCAATGTTCTGTAGAGAACATCTGTTAAGAACGGGAAACCTTAGAAGAAATGCAACACGAATTAGAAATGAAAATCCATCCCTTATCAGGTTTCTTTGCTTCACAGTCATGAGATGGAGACATCTGAAGATTACTCAAAGGTGCATTCACTGTGATGCTTATGGGTTATGCAAAATATGCAGAGATGCATTCCAGAGGCATAGGCAGAAATTGGATAGGGGAGATTTGGTTCAGTTCTTTTACCTCTGAGCAGCACTTTTTTGCACACAATAGACTAAATGTCTAAGTCACAGGAACCCCGATGGCTCAGAGGAGGTTAGGGGAAGGAAGCTCACTGGACAAATGCTAGGAGACAGATAGTAGCCTCCCACCAAGTGTGTTCTTTAACATGAACAGGGTATGGCCCTCTAGCACGTGGGACCACGGCTTATAACGTCCCATTCGACGGACGGCGGTCTTTCCAGGCCCATCGGTGTCTATTACTGACCCAGGGAGGGGTGGTGGTTTTACGGAGATAAATCTCAACGCTGGCCCAGTTGGGACTCGAACCTGGAAACTGCAGATTACGAGCCTGGCACGCTACGAACCCATTACAGGGGAGAACAAAACCAAAATAAAACTATGTGGTTGGGGGGGGGGGGAGACGAGTTTGAAATTTATAACTTATGTTTATCATTGTTTAAACTTTCAAAATATTTTTGAAATAGAAAAGTGAGATCTCCCCTCCTCCTCTTTCTTCTATACTTCTGCTTGCTCTTTATAGGGCGACATTTTATTTTTTATCAGGACCGCAGTAAAAATGGTCGGAGCTACGTGATTGGGTAAAATAGAGTAATGCCAAATGCCTAAAAAAAATGTAATTTTATGGCATTATTTCCAATGGAATGGATGATTGTAATTACAATACGAATTATACGGAGATGGAGGAGAAAGCATTTTGAAAATCTGATATCCTAATCCAACCTATAAATACTTATAAAACTCATACTCATGTTTATTTTGATCATTGATGACAAACATTATAGAAATGCAATCATTACAGCAGTGGAGAAAACTAAATAACAAGTGAGATTATGTAATAGACACCTACAGTCGCTCAAAAAAATATCCGAACACTGTGGTTGATTACAGAATTGAGAAAAAATATCTGGCAACGATTTTTTTTAGAAATTAGCGATCTGGCAACCTTCGTATCGCGTGATTACAGAATTCAGGAATTCACAGCACATTGGATCGTGTGAGCTCACAAAGACCTGGATCGTGTGGGCTCACTCACGGAAATATTGAGCGTGTGCAGTTACCGTTCACAGCAAACTGGAGCGCTGTAACTGGAGCGTGTACAGTTGCTGTGCACGCTCCAGATATTTTTCCTGAATTCTGTAATCACGTGACACGAAGGTTGCCAGATCACTAATTTCTAAAAAAACTTTGCGAGATATTTTTTCTGAATTCTGTAATCAACCATAAGTGTACAGTTGCTGTACACGCTCCTTCGTGTCCTCACGTGACACGAAGGATGCCAGATCACTAATTTCTAAAAAAATCGTTGTCAAATATTTTTTCTCAATTCTGTAATCAACCACAGTGTTCGGATATTTTTTTGCGCGACTGTACACAAGCATTGGGCAGAAGTTCTTAACCTTTTTCTTATAGTAATGTATGGAATCCTGGAACTCCCGTCAGTTCTCCTCGCAGTCCGATTTACTAATCTCCTCCTTACTTTGTTTATTTTTGAAATAAATAAAATCAGATTTCCAAACGTTCCTCTCGTTTCCTCTATACTTTTTTCAGGATGAGAACCCCTGGTGGAGCGCATTAGTGAATTTCTTCAACTGATGAAACTAAACTGAATATTACGACTATTGTCATTTCAGATGGAGTCATCACAGTGTTTTCATATGATTGGTAGTAAAAAAACAGGGTCAGTGTGTAAAAAAAATACATTTTTATACGGAGGAAAAAATTTTATCAAGAATGACTTTAGGCCTGGAGACATTTTTTTTTCTTTACATGGTAGTGCCAAAGTTATATATGATATTGATATAATAATTAGTAATTAGATTTAAGTTAAATAGCTTCACTGATGTACTAAGATTAGAAAAGAGAATGTCAGAGGGTTCCTTTGATTATCAAACGCTCTTTTTTTCTCTTAGTTATTTGAAATAGTAGTATAAATACTTTGTTGTGAAGCAGAAATTTTTTCAAATCGGAAGACATTATTTTTTTCGGTGTTCAACTTGCGAAATCCGTGAAGCAATTTCTCCTGGGCTATCCTGTGTCCTTTCAATCTCCAACCTACCACACAAACTAGAATCCGATGGATTTGGAAAATTTCCCCTTCTTCAGATGGGATATTAAGCCATGGCCCCGTGTGCAAGTGAACCTTACCCTGGGCACGCTACAGAACTTGCCGGAAGGCCTTAATGGGAGACTCTCTCCTGACAGCTTTAGAGTGGATCCCATACTTCTATCCAATTCTGAGCGTTTTGGGGTCCTTGTGATTTGGTCATTTAGTCCATTGTGTGAACAACAGTGCAGCTCAAAGGTAAAACAATCAGAACTGAAAGGAAATCTCCTTGTCATACTCCAGACAGCAATTGGCATCGTGCTTTCCAATCACCTTGCAAGGTAGAAATCACAACAGATTAGCATTCTTGCGATTAATAACACTGAGAAGGGTTGGGTTCTGTTTCATCTCTTCTATCTCCATTTTCTTCCCTCTACCACGACTTCCATGTTTTTCACATTAAAACCAATTAATAGTAGAGGTTGAAAGCCCTATTAATTGGTTTTTCAGAATACCAATTAATAGGGCTTTCAACCACCCCTCAATCATTTTCACCAACAATTCATATTTCTACTCTTCAATTATAACAATGTTGACGAAGTACACACATAATCCATTTGCCATTTATATTATGTTTAATTGTCTTGCTACGTTTAATAAGCGATTGTGAGCAGCGATCGTAATGGGTCTACGTTGTTTTACCTCTGAGCGGCACTTTTTTGCACACCATGGGCTAAATGACCAGGTCACAAGGATCCCGAAGGCTCAGAGAAGTTGGGGGAGGGAACCCACTGGAACAGCTGTTGGGAGACAGATGGTAGCCTCTCGTCAAGGCCATCCAGCGTGTTCTTTAACGTACACAGGATATGGCTCTCCCGCACACGGGGCCATGGCTTAACGTACCATCCGACGGATGGCGGCCTTTCCAAGCCCATCGGTGTCTCCTACTGACCGTGGGCAGGGTAACGTCCCATCCGACGGACAGCGGCCTTTCCAAGCCCATCGGTGTCTCCTACTGACCGTGGGCAGGGCGGGGAGTTTTGCGGAGATAAGTCTCAACGCTGACACAGCTGGGACTCGAACCTGGGAACTGCAGATTACGAGCCTGGTGCGCTACCGACTGAGCCACCCCCACCCCGATCGTAATGGAGAAAGACAAAAGCAATGAGCAAACATCCGCACTAAATGGTTACCACTGTTTATTATTGTTATGCCTATCATCATTTTAGAGAAGACATTTTATGGAGAAAGAGATGCAAACGATCTTTTCTAGTAAATGTGGGAAACGAATTAACCGGAGAAACGAACAGGATCAGAATGATAACTAAAGAAAAGGAATCCTTCCACCTTTTCTGTACCTCTCTAATTCTCAGCAGGAGCCAACGGTCACGCCAAGCAGCATGCTCTAATAACTCTAGCCAGCCACAAAAGGCGGTCAACGGAATAAGAATGTATTTCAGTGGAACCTGTCTCGATGGACAACTGGACAAACGATCATTTCCTCGTGACATGGATTGCATATTCCTTAAGGGTAACTCATCCGAAACCCGTGAATTGTTTAGTGCCTGTTGCCAGGCTCGTAATCTGTAGTTCCCAGGTTCGAGTCCCAGCTGGGTCAGCGTTGAGATTTATCTCCGCAAAATTCCCCGCCCTGCCCACTGTCAGTAGGGGACACCGATGGGCTTGGAAAGGCCGTCGTCCGTCGGATGGGACGTTAAGCCGTGGCCCCGTGTGCGGGAGAGCCATACCCTGTGCACGTTAAAGAACACGCTGGATGGCCTTGACGGGAGGCTACCATCTGTCTCCCAACAGCTGTTCCAGTGGGTCCCCTCCCCCAACCTTCTCTGAGCCTTCGGGGTCCATGTGACCTGTCCATTTAGCCCATGGTGTGCAAAAAAGTGCCGCTCAGAGGTAAAACAACCCAACAACCCAAATGTTTAGTGCCTGTCAAAATAAAAACGACCAGAATCAGAATGACCATGGGACTGTTCTTTCATCAGATTGATACTAAAGAAAAGGAATCCTTCCACCTTTTCTGTACTACTCTAATTCTCAGCAGGAGCCAACGGTCACGCCAAGCAGCATGCTCTAATAACTCTAGCCAGCCACAAAAAGCGGTGGATGGCTCCACTATTAATTGGTTTTATTTGTGACATGCCATAAATTAGCATGTCACAAAAAGTTGTTTGCTTACAATATAATAATAACAATATTGTTACGACAGAAGGAATCTGGCAACCGAAAGCAAAAAGTTTCAGCCAACGAATAAGAACGTTGGGAGAATTTGGAGAAGAACAGTGGAGTGTTAACGGTCGTTGTATTGTAACGGTTGTTGTGTTGTAACGGTCGAGGAGTTCGAAAATGGACGGTGAGCTGTTCTGAGACAGTGCGCGTAAGTATCAAGAAGTAACTTGATGTGTTGTGTATACGCGGAAGGATAAAAGTGGGATCTTTTATCGTTAAGTATCAAGAAGTAACTTGATGTGTTGTGTATACGCGGAAGTATAAAAGTGGGAACTTTTATGGCTAACTTCGAATGTCTACACGGACTGTCTTTTTGTTCGGCTATTGTGTGAAAAGTTATTAGCACAGGACGAGAATTGGTTTACGAGTGAAGATCTTCGGGTGACCTGGTAAATCAAGTAAAAGGTAGTATTTAGTAAAATACACAGAGCTGATATTGTGTGCTCTACGCAGGAAGATTGATGACTTGTGCATGTTAATAGTTGATTTGTTAATAAGATACTTCATCCATATTTCCTTTGTAACAATTTGCCTTGTATTTAATTTGGTTTTGAAATATAGTTTTTAATACTCACGCTCAGTGGCTATCCATTTTTGTGATCCGCAACATTTGGTGTCAGGAGTGGGATTAATTAATTGAATGCCGTTAACTAGAAGTATGGATGAATTAGTAAAGTTGATAAATAGCTTCAAAGCCGATATGACTGCGCTGATGACTGATAGGAAAACCATTATGACTACGCTGATGAATGACATTAAAAGTCAAAATAATGATTTGAAAGCCGAAATAGCGACACAAAATAGTACATTAGATGAAATGATAGCCGCAATGGCCGCACAAAATAATGAGTTGAGGACTGAGATAGTTTCTCAAAAAGGTGACTTGAAAGCCGAAATGGCCGCACAAAATAATGAGTTGAGAACGGAGATAGTTTCTCAAAAAGATGATTTGAAAGCCGAAATAGCCGCACAAAATACTGAGATGAGAGCTGAAGTGGCTTCTCAAATTGATAAGTTTATTGATCAGTTCAAGGATAGTAAAACCGAACTCAATAGACAATGCAATAGTTTAAATGTTGAATTTGTCAGTGAAAAAGATGATCTTGATAGTGTTAAGTTAGATTGTAAACATGGAAAAGAAAAAGAGAAAGGCAACGCATATAAAAATGTGGATCTGCTACTGAAAATCAAGAATCGTAGAGATAGCGCAGATAATGCCTTTGACCACGCAACTACTGGTGATGCATGGCAGAGTGTCTATGTCGCTGGTGACATGTCTAGGAACTGTGAAGAACAATCACACAGATCAGAGAGCTGTGAGACTATACAGTACGCTTTGCACTTCAAAATACCTAGGTATACAAGTCTGGCACGATCTGAAGAGAGATCCACACGAAAGGTATTCTATTCCTCGCCGTCAGCAAAATGCGTCATGGACAATTATCGCAAAGGCAGAGTAACGAGTGGTAATGAGGGGGAACGAAACAGAGTTTACGTTTCGCAGAGTGGTCCGAGTAAAGAAGAGGTGTCCATTCATCATAGATACAAAGTGCCCTTCGTCGTTACCGGGGAAGTCGGAGAGATTTTTCCGAAACACATAGCCACACTCGAATCATTTATAGAAAGTGGGGATTTAAGAAAGAAGAATTCCGAAGAATGGCTTAGAAGCGTAACAGGTGATGCTAGTAAAGGAGCTTCAGGCAGAGACAGTACTTCAAAGACTAACTTTCTGGATGAAACTAAGCCTCAGAGTTACGATCAGAGAGAAGTGAATCCCTCAGATAATTTCAACGTAGCCACGCTGAATTTCTTTTCTGAACAGTCAATGTGCAGATTTGGACATTATAACCATTTAGATTATAAGGATATGGAAAAGTTTTATCACGACTACAAGAGCTCTAAAGTGGACAATATCATGTTACAAAACTCGTCGCTGATCTCCAGAATGAACAATTTGGCAATCATAACTGATGTTTCCCTGGCTAATTACAATGAGAGCTCCAAGAAAGTGAATTCGGAAGAAACAGCAAATATGACCTCCTCGGGTCATGTGTTTTGCTGGAGACCCGAGTGGCGCCATCGGATGGTAGATGAAAACAGCACAGGAGGTGTCGGAAACAAAGTGAGTCTTGTCTTGGCTCCTGCACTTGCTGCTTTAGGTCACAAGGTCCCTATGATCTCCGGTCGTGCTCTCCAATTGACGGGAGATACTCTGTACAAATTGGAATCCATCCCTGGCTTCACAGTCGACTGCACTAAAGATAAAATCGAGCAGATGATGGAAGACGTCGGATGCTGCATCGTAGGACAGACAGAGGAGCTGGTGCCAACAGATAAGGAGATTTACCGCTGCAAGGATCTGATGGCTACCATAGATAGCGTTCCTCTAATGATATGCTCAATTGTGTCCAAAAAGCTGGCTGAAGGAGTGTGTGCTTTGGTTTATGATGTTGAATTCGGAAAAGGAGCTATTGATCTCATCAGTACAGAAGATGTTGCTGTTGATTTAGTTAAGAAAGTGGTTGCAGCATCACAAGCTCGTGGAATGAAGAGTTTGAGTTGTTCAGCTGTTATCAGCAACATGGATTCACCTCTTGAAAACTCTGTTGACAACTCTCTGGAAGTGATGGAAGCTGTTCAGTGTTTCCTTGGTAACGGATCCTTGGAACTGCAAGAGCTCGTCGAAGAGTTAGGAGAACTTCTGCGTTTTGTGAACATTGTGGATAATAGGGTAGATGAAGCATCACGTGTCCGTAAGGTTCTGCATAACGGCAATGCTTTGAACAAGTTTCGTAACATGTTAATAGAACAAGGAGTATCTGAAGATGTTGCAAGCTGGCTATGTGAAGGTAAAACAGAAAAAATATTGCTAGCAGCCCGACACATCACTGATTTCACTTATACAGGAGAAACAGGTAAGGTTGTCGGATTAGAAGCTGCAGTTCTAGCAAGAGTATGGAAGGAGGAGATGGACCGAAGAGCTAAAAAGAATTATGGAGCTGATATTATATTTGTGAAGCACCTTGGGGATCAAATGGAATCAGGTGAAATATGGCTGAAGGTTCATCACGACAGTTCTGAATTAAGGGAAAGTCAACTGACAAAAGGGTCAGACTGGAGGATGAAACTCCTCCCTAGATTTTATGTCACTAATGACTTTCATTCCTTGTTACTGTTGATAGAAGTAAAAATCCAAAGAAGAAAACTTTCGACAAAGAAGAAAACTTTTTACAGGTTTTGCACGAAAACTCTTAGTCGATTCTTCTCCCTGCAGAGACATAAACGTGTTCACAAGGGCTATAGGCCTTACACGTATTATGTTTGTGGACGAGGCTTCAGTCAGAAAAGAAATCTACGTCATAATGAGATTCGCTTTCATTTTGACACAGACGTGGTATATCGCATTCGTCGACGTCCAGCTACAAAGTGCAAGGTGGTTCACGTGGATCGTTTGGCCCCGTTTCATCGAAGAACTGAAGAAACTTTGGAATCCAGAATTGTTCGGGACGAACAAGACCTAGGAAGGGGGCAGTGTTACGACAGAAGGAATCTGGCAACCGAAAGCAAAAAGTTTCAGCCAACGAATAAGAACGTTGGGAGAATTTGGAGAAGAACAGTGGAGTGTTAACGGTCGTTGTATTGTAACGGTTGTTGTGTTGTAACGGTCGAGGAGTTCGAAAATGGACGGTGAGCTGTTCTGAGACAGTGCGCGTAAGTATCAAGAAGTAACTTGATGTGTTGTGTATACGCGGAAGGATAAAAGTGGGATCTTTTATCGTTAAGTATCAAGAAGTAACTTGATGTGTTGTGTATACGCGGAAGTATAAAAGTGGGAACTTTTATGGCTAACTTCGAATGTCTACACGGACTGTCTTTTTGTTCGGCTAGTGTGTGAAAAGTTATTAGCACAGGACGAGAATTGGTTTACGAGTGAAGATCTTCGGGTGACCTGGTAAATCAAGTAAAAGGTAGTATTTAGTAAAATACACAGAGCTGATATTGTGTGCTCTACGCAGGAAGATTGATGACTTGTGCATGTTAATAGTTGATTTGTTAATAAGATACTTCATCCATATTTCCTTTGTAACAATTTGCCTTGTATTTAATTTGGTTTTGAAATATAGTTTTTAATACTCACGCTCAGTGGCTATCCATTTTTGTGATCCGCAACAATATATTTACACTGGGGTATATTACAAGTACACATAAATTCTCGATGATTTTTTTTTTCAATTTTTATCGTCATTGCTTCTTATCAATGGAATATGTGTTGTGTCAGCAAATTAAGCTTAAACTCTCTAATGTTGTGAAAAAAATTAGATGATCAGAAGAAAGGCATAATTAATTAAATGCTGTGAAAAATAAAATATGCAGAAAAATAAAATATGCATCTATACTGTTAGTGTTCCGTGATCTGATTTTACTCTTGTCAAAATAGTGAAATTCGATTAACCGTTTTAAAAAGGTTGGGTTGTTTTACCGCCGAGCGGCACTTTTTTGCACACCATGGGCTAAATGACCAGATCACAAGGACCCCGAAGGCTCGGAGAAGATTGGGGGAGGGAACCCACTGGAACAGCTGTTAGGAGACAGATGGTAGCCTCCCGTCGAGGCCATCCAGTGTGTTCTTTAACATGCACCAGCCACGGATTAACGTCCGATCCGACGGACGGCGGCCTTTCCAAGCCCATCGGTGTCCCCTACTGACCGTGGGTAGGGCGGGGAGTTTTGCGGAGATAAATCTCAACGCTGACCCAGCTGGCTATAGATGAATTGTGCAAGCAATCATATTAAGCGAAAAGCATCATTCATTAATAAATATTGATACAAAAAATATGGAACCAATTCAAGTCACTGATCGAATTTCCTCACCATTCATGTGAAACTGTTCCACGTCGAGTGGAGGAAGAGAAAAGCTCTCCACGCACCATTCCAGCCAAGTGTAAACGTTCTGACGATTCCATTGGCGAGGATCAGGGGCTGAAAAGGGAAAGAGAACTCACACATCATACTCAAAGTCTATGTTATAGAAAAGTCGCACACCTCATAAATCAAAGTCTATGTGATAGAAATAACTCACACATCGTACTCAAAGTCTATGTTGTAGAAAAGTCTCACATCTCATAATCAAAGTCTATCTGATAGAAATAACTCACACATCATATCAAAGTCTATGTTGTAGAAAAGTCTCACACCTCATAATCAAAGTCTATGTGATAGAAATAACTCACACATCATACTCAAAGTCTATGTTGTAGAACAGTCTCACACCTCATAATCAAAGTCTATGTGATAGAAATAACTCACACATCATATCAAAGTCTATGTTGTAGAAAAGTCTCACACCTCATAATCAAAGTCTATGTGATAGAAATAACTCACACATCATACTCAAAGTCTATGTTGTAGAACAGTCTCACACCTCATAATCAAAGTCTATGTGATAGAAATAACTCACACATCATATCAAAGTCTATGTTGTAGAAAAGTCTCACACCTCATAATCAAAGTCTATGTGATAGAAATAACTCACACATCATACTCAAAGTCTATGTTGTAGAAAAGTCTCACACCTCATACTCAAAGTCTATGTGATAGAAATAACTCACACATCGTACTCAAAGTCTATGTTGTAGAAAAGTCTCACATCTCATAATCAAAGTCTATCTGATAGAAATAACTCACACATCATATCAAAGTCTATGTTGTAGAAAAGTCTCACACCTCATAATCAAAGTCTATGTGATGGAAATAACTCACACATCATACTCAAAGTCTATGTTGTAGAAAAGTCTCACACCTCATACTCAAAGTCTATGTGATAGAAATAACTCACACATCGTACTCAAAGTCTATGTTGTAGAAAAGTCTCACACCTCATAATCAAAGTCTATGTGATAGAAATAACTCACACATCATACTCAAAGTCTATGTTGTAGAAAAGTCTCACACCTCATAATCAAAGTCTATGTGATGGAAATAACTCACACATCATACTCAAAGTCTATGTTGTAGAAAAGTCTCACACCTCATACTCAAAGTCTATGTGATAGAAATAACTCACACATCGTACTCAAAGTCTATGTTGTAGAAAAGTCTCACATCTCATAATCAAAGTCTATGTGATAGAAATAACTCACACATCATACTCAAAGTCTATGTTATAGAAAAGTCTCACACCTCATAATTAAAGTCTATTTGGTAGAAAAATCTCATACATCATATTCAAAGTCTATTTGACAGGAAAATCTCATATATCATATGCAAAGTTTATGTGGTGAAAAATATGATAAATCTTATGCAAAGTATATGTGGCAGGAAAATCTAACACATCACATGCAAAGTATATACGGCAAAAAACATTACATATCCCATACAAATTTCATATAATAAAAAAAACCTCATATGCAAAATCAGTAAAAAAAACTTCGTTTTGTCAGACTGCAAAATTATCATTGCTTGAAGGAATATAACATTATTTTTAGATGTTTCCCATCCATAGGACACAGATGTTACAAGGTTCGTTAGGATGAAAATTTCCCTATTTACTAATTTGAAAAATGATTTTTTATATATATATATAGAAATTTATATATTTTATGATTCAATGGTCGGGACAACTAGGAAAATGTATACAATCAATTTCACATTTCATTTCATATTTTCACTCATTTAATTTTAAACTTATTTCACTTCATAAACACAATCAGTTAATTTTCCAATAATAATCCATCAAATTTTCACACATTCTGGTAAGCTTCTTCAGATTTTTAAATCATATTCTATTTATTAATTTAAAACGTAGGGTGTTAGGATAGAATTACACAGGAAAAAATTACACGGAATAAAATTACACAACAAAAATTACACAAGGAAGAAATTACACGAAGTAAAAATTACACAAGTCCGAAATTACACATAGTACAAAATTTGTAGCCTCCGTTGGCAAATTCGTTATTTTGTAACTATTCAGTTTAACCGAGAGGCAGGACCGGATGAAGGCCAACTGATGCCCTCAGCACAGCCCAACAAGGGTGTCCCCCTCGTCTCTTCCATCGCTTAACTGACAAGACATTATTTTGTATCTTTTGGTCGATGTATGCTGAAATGCTACGTATCTTCAAGGTTAGAAAGCGATGGTATAAAAGATGTTTTGTTTCGTACAAATAATGATATTTCTCCATTAGAATATCTTTCTTAAAAATTGTCCACCAACATCGATTTCTGTAGAAAGAGGATTTTCAAAATTGAAAAGTATCTTCTCCAGATCACTCATCTCCTTTATTTCGAACGTACATATGTTCGGGATCGGCAGCTCAGGAACGGCACTTACAAACAACCTCTATTTAATATTTCTATTTGGAACCACGGGTAATCTGCAGCCGACTGTATAGCCACGACTACAAATTGTATCGAAGGATGGCACTACGGACTTCAGTCACTTTTTCAGTGTTGCCATCCAACTGTTTGGAAATTTATGGACAACATCGTCAAAGAATTATCTTTACAACATACAAACTATTTGCAGCATTTAACTGGTCAACGAAACCCCGGACGTGGTAGGTATATTTCTTTAAAACAACGTATTTCAAATATTGTACAGAATTATGACTCTAATAGACGATTAGATTTCTTGCGTTGTATATCTCATATGACTTAGTGTTGTTTTTTTTGATGTTTTATATTTAAATTTAATTTTATCTATGTATTTTTGTAAGTGAACATTTTTGTAATTATAAGAAAGTTCAAGTACTTGATATGTCAGCCAAATAGTTTAATAAATTTTAAATAAAAATTGAATTGTGTAATTTTTTCTTTGTGTATTTTTTTCCATGTATAATTTCTTCCATGAGTAATTTATTCCTTGTGTAATTCTATCCATGTGTAATTTTAGCAGTGTAATTCTATCACGTGTAATTTTTTTCTCTGTAATTTTATCATGTAACCAAACGTAGATATGCGACCACTTCAAAATTGTGTTATTTTTTGTCCTATTTCCTCCATTGAGTTATTTTATCTCTGAGAGAGACTTTTGTGCAAACTATTGTTGCCATAGAGTTCGGTGAGGGGAAAGGGATCCACTGAACAGCTGTTAGGAAACAGATGAGAGTTTCTCGTCAAAGCCATCGAGGGGTTTCTATAACATGCACAGGGGATGACTCTTGAGGAGGGAGTGGCTCAGTCGGTAGCGCGCCAGGCTCATAATCTGCAGTTCCCAGGTTCGAGTCCCAGCTGGACCAGCGTTTGAGATTTACCTCCGCAAAACTCTTCGTCCTGCACTCGGTCAGTTGGAGGCACAGATGGCCTTGGAAAGGCAGCCGTCCATCGAATGGGACATTAAGTCATGGCTCTGTGTGCGGGGAGCTATACCCTTTGCAAGTTAAAGAATACCCTGGATGGCCATGATGGGAGGTTACCATCTGTCTCCTAACAGCTCTGCAGTGGTACCCTTCCCCAACTCCTTGGGGTCTTTGTGACTAGCTATTTAGCCAATTGTGCGCAAAAAAAGTGCTGCTCAGAGGTAAAACAACTCAAGGTATGGCTCTTCTGCACAAGGAACCATGGCTTAACACCCCATATTGTGGATATTTTCATTTCATTTATTTCATTATACAGAGTCGTACCAGAATAATTATGACCACCCACGGAATCACAGAGTACTCGCCCAGCCGTGTCACAGAGTGCATGACAAGGTCGACCATATAGAGATATAAGCGGCCGGCCAGGACAAATGACCAATAGTGTGTAACGTGAGCACAATGGGCAGAGGTATTGATTTGATGGACGTTCAAAAAAGAATGATCATCGGCTACCGCACCAAAGGTGGAAGCATCTCGGAAACAGCATATTTCATGGGCTGTTCGCGAGGTGCTATAGTAAGGGTGTACCAAGAATGGATCGCTGGCACAAAAAGTACCTCCAGACGTCATAACTGTGGATCCCCAAAGGCCATCGACCCCAGAGGAGAACATCACCTCCGTCGACTGGTAAAGGTCAATCGACGCGCAACAGTGCAACAATTGATCACTCAAATGAACGCTGGGGCATCCAGGTACGTGTCCCCAATAACAGTAGAGCGAACCCTGTCATGCATGGATCTCCAGAGTTGACGCTGCGTAAAGGCGCCGATGTTAATCAAGGTCCATCGGAAACGACGCCTGCAGTTCGCACGGGACTACTGTCATTGGACAGTGGAAGAGTGAAAAAAGGTGGCCTTCTCCGATGAGTCGAGGTTTCTATTCCACAGAAGTGGCGGATACGGCGTCAGACATACAAGAACCAACACCCGGACACGCTTGTCGGTCAAGTACAGGTGGCAGTGTGGGATGTTTTCCTGGTATGAACTGGGACCGCTGGTACCATTGGATGGGTCCCTGAACGCAAATGGCTACCTGTCCACCCTTGCTGACCACATGCATCGCTTCATGTTGGACGTTTACCCTGGAAGTGATGATGTCTACCAACAGGACAATGCACCCTGCCATGTCGCTAATGAACACGACAGCGATGTCTCCGTTCTCCCTTGGCCAGCGAAATCCCCCAACCTCAATCCCATAGAGCACTTGTGGGACCATTTGGATTGACAGGTTCGGCATGCGGACCACAACCACGTCATCTCCTGAACCCCTGTGCTCTGTTGGAGTCCAAATGGGCCCGTGTGCCTCTAGCAACCTTCCAGGGCCTCATTGCATCCATGCCACGCTGCCTCGGCACTGTCATCCGGGCCAAGGCTGGTCATTCCCATTATTATATAGGTGCTCATATTATTCTAATTCGACTGTGTAGAGACGAGTCGTAGAAGCTATTCTTAGCTTTTACAGGCACTTCTCAGACAAGGACATGCCCTACTAAGAAAGAAGTCGCTGCTGACCAATGGCGGCTTGCGTATAGGCACTGTGGAACTGCAGCACCCCCAATTTCAACTTGATATTATCGATAACATTTAATATAATAAGTCCTTTTTTCTTTAATTCTTTCTTTATACTTGAACAATATATAATCCTTAAGCTTAATGTCAGTAGCCATCCCCCAGTTTATGAAAAAGATACAAAAATCTTTGTATGGAACTGTGCGCTTCACAGTACTAGCGGCGAGGTGTTTGACTGTTGTGCGCATGCGCACATAGGAAGCTACACGCGAGGCTGCAAGGGAGAGAGAGCACTGTCGTTCCCGCAGTGCCGACCCTGGCGTGCTGGTTGAAGGTAGTTTTACACAATTTTAAAACAAAGGCTAAAAATTTTCTGGAGCAGCACCCCCACTAATTTAGCTACGAGCCGCCACTGCTGCTGACCAGCCTCAGATAGAGCTAACACGGAACACAAAGTTTGCCTTTGCTGGAACAGAAAACTGTCGCTAGTTCCCTAACCACTATACCAGTTAAGGCATAAGAAAAGGTTAACATTTCCGTAAATAATTAATTGGGAAGGACCCCTTTTTTCCTATGCTTAGAGCTCAGTTTGAAACAACATTAAAAGAAGAAAACATGCAAACTATAAATTACTCCTAGATCTAAAGAGAGTCATATATGATACGCACTAAACAAAGAGAATGGAGGCAACATACGGATGCCTGCAGGCAAAAGCGAATGGGCGTCCAGGGGGAAGTCTGTTGACTCTGCAGCTGATGCTTTAGAAGCGGGAGAGAGAGGCACGGCATAAACAGGCACACAGCGCCAGCCCGGAAGGTTCAGGTACGCTGGCTCGGGGGTCGAGGAACACTCCATCGGCTTCCCGGAGGACACAAGATCGCACTCATGGAGGCATCCTGGGTCGGGACATTGAAGCTCTGTGAAGACAATCCCCTTTCTGCAAAAAAAGAAGAAATTGCTTTCACTAGACGCACTCTTATCACTATATTCATTCTTTAAAGTTGAATTTCTTAAATGGCTTCTAGAATATTCTATTCTACTTAATTTCAATTTTAAAATTTTAGTCCTTATTTAGCATATTTTGTTTGCAACTTTAATAATGCAATTTATAGCTTGTATACTTTGCAATTCAAAAATTTATTATTCAGTAACTAGGCGACTCACACCGTGTGACTTCTTCTTGTGGGGATACGTGAAGAACCTCGTTTTTGTACCACCTTTTCCTCGCAGCCTTAAGGAAATGAAGGAACGCATCATGGCTGCCATCTTGATATGCTACAAAGGACCTTTGTAGCATATCAAGATGGTTGAAATGGCAGCCATGATGGAAGGAAGTGGACTACAGGATTGATGTCTGCCACGAGACACGAAGGACGCATATTAAGCATTTTTAAGATTATCAAATAACTGTGATAAATTTGTTTTAATACATTAATACATGTTCATAACAATAGTCAACCTAATATAACCTAGTTATTGAGTAATAAATTTTTGAACGTCTTCAATTCTTTTTGAATCATCCTGTATTTTGAAGTGTACTGAATAAATAGAATTATACCTTTTTCTGACTCAACTGTTAATCGGTACTTGAAATAAAACTTATTAGTAAATTTTTTTTACTTCAAAAACTGAAAGCATGTCCTCCAATAATTTCTTTTCTTTTGTCCTCCTTTTAAAACACTTGCATCTGGCAACCCTAATCCAGAGGACACAACACGTAGCTCACGAGCCACAAGTAGCTTGCACAACAATTTGAACTTGCTCGAGAAGACAATTAAAATTTTCCGCATGATTTAGTTGCATACGCCGATATTTAAAAAATATTAAGTGTGAATTCTGTCGTTTCTAAGATCTATTTTCTGGAGACTAATTTTGTAAAGCGAATAGTGCGTTAGGTCACAATGTTTTTTAAGAGGAACTTAAAAAATAATTCTTGCATTAAAATATAAATAGACTTTTTTTAAATTTATTTGATTAAACCGTTTTAGTAATATTTCGGCTATGCAATTTCGCATATTTTATTTTCAGGCATTTATTAAACTATGTGATTCACGAAACGTTTTCAGTTGTCAAAGTAATTGCAGTCAATCGTCACTGTAAATCCCTTGTTTGGTACAGTCGCTCAAAAAAGTATCCGAACACTATAGTTGATTACAGGATTCATAAAAAATATCTGACAACGTTTTTTTTTAGAAATTAGTGATCTGGCAACCTTCGTGTCACGTCTCAATCGTCACTGCAAATCCCTTGTTTGGTACAGTCGCTCAAAAAAATATCCGAACACTGTGGCCGATTACAGAATTGAGAAAAAATATCTGGCAACGACATTTTTAGAAATTAGTGATCTGGCAACCTTCGTGTCACGTGACACGAAGGTTGCAGATCACTAATTTCTAAAAAAAAATCGTTGCCAGATATTTTTTTTCTGAATTCTGTAATCAACCATAGTGTTCGGATACTTTTTTGAGCGACTGTAGGCGGTCATATTATTTTGATACTAGATCGTGTGGGCTCACTCACGGAAATCTTGAGCGTGTGCAGTTACCGTTCACAGCAAACTGGAGCGTGTACAGTTGCTGTACACGCTCCATATATTTTTCCTGAATTCTGTAATCACGTAACACAAAGGTTGCCAGATCACTAATTTCTAAAAAAAATCGTTGCCAGACATTTTTCCTGAATTCTGTAATCAACCATAGTGTTCAGATATTTTTTGAGCGACTGTACCATGTGTCAGGCATTCCGACTTCCCTATATAACTGATACCGAATGCAATTTGCAATTTGTTAAAGGCATTCCCATCGTACGTCAAGAAAAAAAAGTGCGAAATTTCGTTTCTTTGCTCCGAGAATTCTTATTAGCTGTTATTGTTATTTAATGATGACGTTTTGAAGATAAAAAAAATTGCTTCCGCAATCACAAAAATGTTATAAGAAAAATTCATTTTCCCGCTTTCTAGTAAACGATTGGACTTCTGACCTTCAATGTCAAAGCACGATTAATTACAAAAGTCATGGTTCTGTTACAGTTCTCAGTTCTTATCGTAATCCCAGCAGTAAGTGATATAAAGGAAATTCCTTGATAAGAATTTGATAAACGTGAGTTAGAAATGCTTATCACAACTCATTATCAAACAAATAATATCCATGCTATACGAGAGATGCCAGTTTTAACTTTTCGGGTTCAAAGTTGTAACTCATATTCAAGTGCAATTGCAGAACGTGCTTTATAATGGGGTCTGCGTCACGGATATATTTTCTTCATAATCTCCATCAGCACGAGTAAGGACTTTGTCGCCATCCTCAGTCAGTCAGAATAATGTTATAATGCCAAATTTTACTTTTTTTTTGAAAACGGAACATTCTTAAATATTTAAAGAAAAACTGAAATTAGTTATCCCCTCGTTCTAATTTCAGCTCCTGAGGAACACGAAGCTTGTGCGTTTCTGCAATTGTGCTCTGGCTAATGAGCCATTAACTTGTCCATCAGTGTCTTCCATTAAGTGGCCAGCACGATAGATTAAGACATAAACTGCAGTCTCGTACACATAGGAGCACGCGTTGGTTCAGTCGGCAACACGCCAGTCGTAATCTGCAGTTTCAAGGTTTGAATCCCAACTGTGCAAACTTCGAAATTTATCTCCGCTAAGCACCCCCCCCCCCCATAAGACTGCCATCCAGATAGGACTTTGAGCCGTTGACTCGGATATATTGGGTTGTTTTACCTCTAAGCGGCACTTTTTTGCACCCGTGGGCTAAATGGCCAGGTCACATGGACCCCGAAGGCTCAGAGAAGGTTGGGGGAGGGCACCCACTGGAACAGCTGTTGGGAGACAGATGGTAGCCTCCAGTCAAGGCCATCCAGCGTGTTCTTTAACGTGCGCAAGGTATGGCTCTCCCGTACACGGGGCCTCGGCTTAACGTCCCATCCGACGGACGGTGGCCTTTCCAAGCCCATCGGTGTCCCCTACTGACCGTGGGCAGGGCGGGGAATTTTGCGGAGATAAATCTCAACGCTGACCCAGCTGGGACTCGAACCTGGGAACTACAGATTACGAGCCTGGTGCGCTACCGACTGAGCCACCCCCCTGGCTCGGATATATGAAAACCAGAACCTGTGCAAGTTAAAGAATACGTTGGATGGCCTTGACGGGAGGATATCATGTCTCTGAGCAGTTATCGGATGAGTTCCCTCCCCCCCCCAAAAAAAAACTTCTCTGAGCTTTTGGGGTCCCTGGAACCTGCTCGTCATTTAGCCCAATGTTCCCAGTAGTAGCATAAATGACAGTTCTAACACAGTGTTAAAGTATAGGGAACAATCATCTCTAAAAACTTTTCCCATAGATTAACACAGAGTTCCCTATACTTTAACAATGTGCCAGAACTGTCATTTATGCTACTACTGTTCCCCAAAAAAGCGCTGCTCGGGGATGAAACATCCCAAAAG
The DNA here is from genome assembly GCA_038380435.1 of Ryuthela nishihirai. Taxonomy (NCBI): domain Eukaryota; kingdom Metazoa; phylum Arthropoda; class Arachnida; order Araneae; family Heptathelidae; genus Ryuthela; species Ryuthela nishihirai. The sequence goes on from JAWZYU010000003.1 coordinate 26,138,377, forward strand.
CCGTCCAGTGGTATTTGTAAGATCTTAAAATCTGCAACATTGTCTGAATTGCTTAAAAAGATTTAATAATCTTTCATAATTAATTTTTTCGATTAATCTTCATCGATTTCCTTCCTGATATTAATAACAGAGAAGAGCAAAATTAAACAGAATCGTTTAATATACGTTTTTATTGTGTTGTTGGGTTGGGTTGTTTTACCTCTGAGCGGCACTTTTTTGCACACCATGGGCTAAATGGCCAGGTCACATGGACCCCGAAGGCTCAGAGAAGGTTGGGGGAGGGGACCCACTGGAACAGCTGTTGGGAGACAGATGGTAGCCTCCAGTCAAGGCCATCCAGCGTGTTCTTTAACGTGCGCAGGGTATGGCTCTCCCGCACACGAGGCCACGGCTTAACATCCCATTAGCCGGACGGCGGCCTTTCCAAGCCCATCGGTGTCCCCTACTGACCGTGGGCAGGGCGGGGAATTTTGCGGAGATAAATCTCAACGCTGATCCAGCTGGGACTCGAACCTGGGAACTACAGATTACGAGCCTGGCGCGCTACCGACTGAGCCACCCCCGCCCCGTTTTTATAGTGACTCCATGACGGCCATTCTCTGTACAGGACCTTGTCAAACGAGATCATCAGCCTGAAAACATCAGTTGCCATTCCACGAGATATAAGATGTGGGCTCTTCCTTTTAATCTCCGCTTCTTGAAACTTTCTGAGGACCCAGCGGGAAAGTTCCTTTCAAAAGCTAAACAGAAAGGTGAACTTTTTTTTTCCAAAGCTGACCTTCAAGTGTGGAAGAATGTTAACCACCCAATTCATCAATTAGCCCACACAAAAGGGGGGTAGAATGGGTAGGGGGAAGAAAAATCAATTTCAGCTCAACTGTGGCTGCTACCGTAAAGCGGTGGCCTCCACAGTGAGCCCGTGACTGTCAATTAAACGTCACAAGGGGTATGATGGAGTAGGAGGAAAAACAGATTCTCCATTACTTGGAGCTTTGTGTTGCAGTTTTTCCTAAAACCTCGCTGCCTTGTCATTTAATCTTCTGGTTTCAAGTCCACTTTGAAGCCACTTAGTCAGAAGAGGAAGGTCCAGAAACCTCATCAAAGAGCGAGAATTGAGGTTTTCCGACAGTCGGTCTACCACTCCAATGAAAAAGGCTTTGGGTGTAGGACCACATAAAAAGCGTTTCGAGCAGTTTAACGTTATAAACGTTTCGTAAACTTTCTGGCGTCTTACAGCAAACTATTAACGACCCTTAGTGTGCAATTGCTTTCATAAATGGGTTGGGTTGTTTTACCTCTGAGCGGCACTTTTTTGCACACCATGGGCTAAATGGCCAGGTCACATGGACCCCGAAGGCTCAGAGAAGGTTGGGGGAGGGGACCCACTGGAACAGCTGTTGGGAGACAGATGGTAGCCTCCCGTCAAGGCCATCCACGTGTTCTTTAACGTGCACCGGGTATGGCTCTCCCGCACACGGGGACACGGCTTAACGTCCCATCCGACGGACGGCGGCCTTTCCAAGCCCATCGCTGTCCCCTACTGACCGTGGGCAGGGCGGGGAATTTTGCGGAGATAAATCTCAACGCTGACCCAGCTGGGACTCGAACCTGGGAACTACAGATTACGAGCCTGGCACGCTACCGACTGAGCCACCCCCGCCCCCACTTTCATAAATAGAAATGTTATCTATGTACAATTACTAAGCTTGTAACTACCAGAAGGACAGTCGTGGGTAGAACAATATTTCATCCCAGAGACCCCAACTCCGCAAATGAAATTTATATATAAGCATTAAGGTTAAAAACAATAAATAAAAAAAACACTCAAGTGTCTGCTTCTGCTTGCCACAGAGTCTGAGAGAAGCCCGTTAATTTCATGCGCCATAGAGAAACAGTTCCCAGGTTCGAGTTCCAGTTGGGTCAGAGTTGAGACTTATCTCCGCAAAACTCCCTCGCCCTGCCCACTGTCAGTAGGGACACCGATGGGCTTGGAAAGGCCGCCGTCTGTCGGATGGGACGTTAAGCCGTGGCCCCGTGTGTGGGAGAGCCATACCCTGTGCACATTAAAGAACACGCTGGATGGCCTTGACGGGAAGCTACCATCTGTTTCCCAACAGCTGTTCCAGTGGGTCGCCTCCTTCAACCATCTCCGAGCCTTCGGGGTCCTTGTGACCTGGTCATTTAGCCCATGGTGTGTAGAAAAGTGCCGCTCAGATAAAACAACCCAACCCACAGAGAAGAATCTGTGGGGAGGGCGTGCCACAGCATAAAGACAGCAACAGTAACATTCATGCCTTACCCGGGTCTCGAACCCAGGTTCTTTTGATTAGTAGCCAAGCCCGCTATCCACACGGAACGGCTCATTAAGGTTAATGCTTATATATACTCCGTCAAGCAGCTGCTTGCCACAGAGGTCTGACAGGAGCCTGTCAGTTTATATGCCATAGTAGAAGATCTGAGAGGATGGCAGGACCTCAGCAGAAAAACGACACATACATCCATGCCTTACCCAGGGCTCGAACCCAGGTCCCTTATACAATACGATAACTGGATTCATCCAAAAAATAAGTATCCCTCCACCACTGACTAGAAAAAAAATTAGTCTGTGCAACTAGGTAGACTTGAAACTGTCTTTGCTCAGTTTTTCAGAACTGGTAAAACCTTATGCCAAGAAATAAGTTTCGATGGTTGTCACTTTACCTGTGAGTGGCCGGGTCTCAAAGAGCTCAGGAGAAGAGGATCCATTTGGAAGCTGGAAGCCTCCATCAAGTCTGCTCTTTAACATGCACAAGGTGCTTAACTTGCTCTCCTGCAAAGGAGACCACGGCTTAACATCCGATGACTTAACATCGGCACAGAGACACGGCTTAAGATGATACGGCTTAAGATAATCTCTGTGCCGATGGCATCGGCACAGAGACACAGAGAACACGGCTTAACATCCGATGGCATCCTTAACATCCACGGCTTAACATCCGATGGACGACGGCCCTTCGAAGCTCCATCCAATCCAAATTAAATCCACAAATGAAAATTCCTACATCTAATAACTTGATAGATGTAGACTCATTCAGACAAAAGTTTAGTGAAAAGAAAATTTCTCTTTTTTTTATATATTTATTTTCTAATTCTTTTTTCATTTTTTTTTTGGTATTTTTTCCATTTTTTTAATCTATTTTTCATCATTTCTTTCTCTATATAATTATTTTTCATCATTTCTTTCTCTATATAATTATTTTTCATTTATATAAGTATACTGACTGAGCCACCCGCGCCACGAGTCTTGCAGAAGGTTCATTTAAAAAAATCCAATATATGTAAAGTGTTTACCAATGGACCGCGAAAAATGTTAGATGGAGAATAGCACATCTCATTATACTTTTCTATTGGTTTCTAAGCTAAAAAAAGTTGAAAAACCACCGCACTGCTTCGCAAAATCTGTGGAATTGCCCGACCCTTTGTCTTGGAAGCGATCTTATTTCTAATATTCTATTACCATTTCGAAGTTCACAAACGCTGACGCTGTTGGGATATAAAAACAGCAATTCTTGGAAAGCAAACGCTTCAGAAGCGGACTAAAGGATTCGTCAGAAAGTGGTTCAAGTCTCAAGAAATCGATTAAGATGAGCGTTTTTGTTTTTCGAATCAACAGTTCCCTGTTTGAAAAGGCAGACGATTCCAAGAAGCGAGGTGCATACTTATCTGCAGCATGCAAATCAGTTGGTTAAAAAACAATCACCTTCAAACGGAGGTCATACGAGCCATTACTTGACGTAACCACTTCGTCGAATCTTCTGGTATTTTAAAACATAATTTCGGGAAAGAAGTTAACATTTCGTCTGGACCAGAAAGTTTTCTCGGATGGTAGAACTGATTACACATATTTTTTTTTCAAACTGCTTCATCGGTACTTCATGGATCATCTTCAGCTTTGCAGAATTTGACGATGGATTGTTTTATCTCTGAGCGGCACTTTTTTGCACACCATGGGCTAAATGGCCAGGTCACAAGGACCCCGAAGGCTCAAGAGAAGATTGGGGGAGGAACCCACCAGAACAGCTGTTGGGAGACAGATGATAGCCTCCCGTCAAAGTCATCCAGCGTGTTCTTTAATGTGCACAGGGTATGGCTCTCCCACACACCGACCACGGCTTAACGTCCCATACGACGGACGGCGGTCTTTCCACGCCCATTGGTGTTCCCTACTGAGCGTGGACAGGGCGGGGAGTTTTGCTCAACGCTGACCCAGCTGGGACTCGAAACTGAGAACTGCGGAGATAAGTCTCAATGCTGACCCAGCTGGGACTCAATCTGGAAACTGCAGATTACGAGCCTGGCGCGCTACCGACTGAGCCACCCCTGCCCCCAGAATTTGAGGAGATTTATATTTACTAAATTCCACGGATCTGACATATGCATTTTTGCAAATTTTAGATATCTGATATGGCCCTAGTTAATACGATCTAAATATCTGGGTAGGGATGGGGGCCTCTAGCGGGCAGTCGATACACCCCACTCTGCCCTCGGTCAGAAAGGGGACACCGATGGGCTTGGAAAGGCCGTCATTAGTCGGATGGGACGTTAAGCCGTGACCCCATTTGGGGTTCAGTAGAACCATACCTATGCACGTTAAATAACATGGTCTTCCATCCTAGTTACAGTCGCACAAAAAAGTATCCGATAATTTCTAAAAAAAAATCGTTGCCAGATATTTTTTCTGAATTCTGTAATCAACCACAGTGTTCGGATTTTTTTTAATATATGTAATGCGCATGAATATATAATGCAATGAATATGGAGCGTGTGCAGTTACCGTTCACTGCAAACTAGAGCGGTTGCGGTTAATGTTCACCGCACATTGAATCTTGTGAGCTCACAAAAACCTGGATCGTGTGGACCTACTCACAGAAATATTGAGCGTGTGCAGTTACCGTTCACAGCAAACTGGAGCGTGTGCAGTAACTGCACACGCTCCAGTTTGCTGTGAACGGTAACTGGAGCGTGTACAGTTGCTGTACACGCTCCAGTTATTTTTCCTGAATTTTCTAATCAACCATAGTATTCGGATACTTTTTTCAGCGACTATACCACGGATTTATATCTGGTTTCTAATGTATAGAACCAACGTGTCACGTGACACGAAGGTTGCCAGATCGCTAATTTCTAAAAAAAATATCATTGCCAGATATTTTTTCTGAATTCTCTAATCAACCATAGTGTTCGGATACTTTTTTGAGCGACTGTACTTGGCCATTTAGCCCATTGTTTACAAAAAAGTACCGCTCAGAGGTAAAACAACATAACCAACTGCTTTGAAGCGTTTGGCAAGGTTCACTTTATACACATTCCCTCTTTGAGCAATGCTGTAGAGCGATTGTTCTGTTTTCTCTGTGACGTCCTTTTCCATGAATCTGGGGGAAAGCTCATTAGAAAAATAGATGTTGACGAACACAACTCTTTGTTGCACAATGGACAAAAAAAGCACGAGAGACGCCCAGTTTAAAACGACCTCCTTACGAAGTAATCGTCAAAAGCAAGACAGAAAATTATAGGTTTGGAATAGCTAAGCCGCAAGCTGACAAAGATATTGACAGTAATTTGAAAGTATAAATAAATCAGTTTCGATTTTTTTCAGCCACACTGGGAAATTCAAAATCATACACATTATATTTTCAACCATTCTTGCTTTGGTATCAGAAATATTTTCGTTTAGAAAATAGCTCTATTAGATGGCAGATCTATTCTTTACGTTTTCATTTAGAAATTAAATCAGGATATCTCGAAGTCGGTTGTTGCTAGGGACAAGGTCATAATGGACACAGACACAAAAAAAACTAGTTGTCGACTCAAGAGGAAGAGAGGAAAGCATTAGAGTCAACATCTCGCACACCAACACTTTTCCGTAACAAGTGATTTTCCAGGAAAAAAAAAAACCTTTCTCAAAGACAATGAACATGGTTACTTCTTCCTAGTTTTTCAGGGAGAGAGGAACCTGTCTTCAGTGGAAAGCCTGCGACATAGCGAAATGATAAGGAAGCTTTCAAGGAAGAAAAGGCTACAAAAAAAAGAATCGTAGGTGACACTTTAAATCCAGACTGGAGTTTGGTTTTCGCTTGTGAGCGGCGCTTTGTGCGCACAATGATTTGTGGGCCAAATGGCCAGGTCATAAGGACCCCATGGGCTCAGAGCTAAGCGCGGGAAGGACCAACGCAGAGCCTCCATTATTATTATAAAAGTGGACGGTTAACCCTTTCACGACTAAGGGAAACATTTTCCCCATTTTAAAATTGGTGATTGTCGTATTTAATTATAACCTTATCTGCATTTTTTATACAGAATGTCAAAATAGAACGTATGCCGAACGCAATTGCGTAAACGGGAACGTTTAGAAAACAAAAACAGAACTGTCAGGACGCATGACATATGTACTATGTGCAATGTCCATCTTTGCCTCACTACCAAAAGAAATTGCTTCGCAGAATATCATAATTAGCACATCATTTTGTATAGTAATTTTATTTCATCATTTTGTATTATTTTAGTTAACATTTTGTTATAATAAACCAATAAATAAAAGACATTGCATAATAAGCCTAACTATAATTTGTGTTACCTTTATAGTCCATTGGGAAAAATATTTCCCATAAAATTCCAAAAAAACTACACATTGTTATGTATTTTTCTTATGATTTTTATTTATTTTACGTCTAAACAAACCAAAATAAACAGTTACATACTAATATTTACTCTTAGAAACCTTATGGTCCTTGAAAGGGTTAAGGAATCGTGGAATTCTTTCGAAAAAAGGAAACGCTGATTATTCGAATGTGTAAGTCGAGACATGTTTTTCAGAGCTCTGAGTAATTGCATTATTTTAGGATTTCTAAGAAGAGACTTGGTAATTACCAAATGTGCAATGAATTGAATTATGTACAGTCGCTCAAAAAAGTATCCGAACACTATGCTTGATTACAGAATTCAGAAAAAATATCTGGCAAAGATTTTTTTAGAAATTAGCGATCTGGCAACCTTCGTGTCACGTGATTACAGAATTCAGGAAAAATATCTGGAGCGTGTACAGCAACTGTACACGCTCCAGTTACCGTTCACAGCAAACTGGAGCGTGTGCAGTAACTGCACACGCTCCAGTTACCGTTCACAGCAAACTGGAGCGTGTGCAGTAACTGCACACGCTCCGGTTTGCTGTGAACGGTAACTGCACACGCTCAATATTTCCGTGAGTGAGCCCACACGATCTAGTATCAAAATAATATGACCACCTACAGTCGCTCAAAAAAGTATCCGAACACCATGGTCGATTACAGAATTCAGAAAAAAATATCAGGCAACGATTTTTTTTAGAAATTGGTGCCAGATTTCTTTTTCTGAATTCTGCAATCAACCATAGTGTTCGGATATTTTTTTGAGCGACTGTACTTGCATTGTTTGAGACATCTTCAATAGGACTATATAGAACAATGCATCTTATTATAATCTATTATACACTTTTGTACAATTACCTCACGGATTAACTAGCCAACTCAGAAAGACGACTGAGCACCACTGCTTGTAGCGCCACCTACAGCAGAATGCCTTTTCCCGCAAACTTTTAAATTGTGCGGACGTCTTGCGTATCAGCCAGTGCTTGCTGCGCAGTTCCGTATCTGAGTAATAAATGGGTTTTCTGTATTGCTTCCTTTTTACTTGAACTGCTTTGATCATTTTTTTGGCTATATCTGACGACCGTATTCGTCATTGGGAAGCAGAAATTTGTCAGAATACTTAACTGCATGCTGAAGCCCAAGTTCTAACTATAATGAAAGGTTAATAACATGTCGTCCCGTGGCCGAGTGTTTAGCGCGCTCGGCTATTGATCTACGGGACCTGGGTTCGAGTCCCGGGTAAGGCATGGATGTTCGTGTTGTGTTCTGCTGAGGTCCTGCCATCGTCTCAGATCTTCTACTCTGGCATATAAATTGACAGGCTCCTGTCAGACCTCTGTGGCAAGCAGCTGCTTGAGGGGGTATTTTTTATTTTTTTATAATAATATGTAATTAATAATCTGTAATAAAGAAAATCTATTGCTTTCAACTATTAATATATTGTTATGAATTAAACGGATGAAAACGGAGCGTGAGTTCAAAAAATAGTATTTGACAATTATAATTCTAAAAAAATGTAATTTATTACAAAAGTATGAATGAAAATATTAATATAAACTAAAGTCAAGCAACACAAATCTTCATCAAAATAAAAATAAACCTTCAGAAGAACAAAACCCCTTTTCACTATTTCTACTCAAAACATAAAAGAGTTCCTTTTTTTAACAGTGGATAAGTGACACAATCATATTTTTTGTGAACAATCTGCAATCTATGGAGAATAACCTTCCCAATTCTTGTAAACAAACTAAAGATAACTATGCATCAAACGACGAAGTCTTCCTACAGAAAAGTTGAGGTCAGTTCCGCTTCTTCGACTAACATAAAACCTCCTCACACACAATTTTTAAATGTCCTAAGCATCCTTCTTTTTCTTGCCAGTCCGCTAACAGGATCAACACTAATAAACTCATCTAACCTCCCGCGAAAATAAAAACGTTTCTTCATTACACTATACTGCACAGACAAAAACAAACTACGTCTTTTTTTAACACTCTTAATTCCAACATCTTATTCCTTATTTTTAAGTTAAGTTCGAAGTAGTTGGTGATGTAATTCTCACGCTGTAGCACGTTTATCTGTCGTAACAATATTTTGCAATTTTTATACACGAGTGTTTGTTGAATTCTGTTCATGTGAGCTTGCTGTAAATTAATTTTATCGTTGAGATGAAATTTCTGTTAGAAACCTTTATATTAGAAATCTACATGTATATGCAGGCCCGGATCTAGATAGAAAAAATAGGGAGGGGGGGGAGAAGGGAAGAAAAACACAAAGGAGCCGGGTTGGGTTGCTTTACACCTGAGCCGCACTTTTTTGCGCATCATGGGCTAAATGGCCAAGTTACAAGGACCCCGAAGGCTAAGAGAAGGGTGGCGGAGGGGACCCACTGGAACAGCTGTTGGGAGATAGATCGAGTCAACTGTCAAGGCCATCCAGCGTGTTCTTTAACGTGCACAGGGTATTTCTCTCCCGCACACGGGGCCACAACTTAACGTCCCATCCGATGGACGGCGGCCTTTCCAAGCCCATCGGTGTCCCCTACTGACTGTGGGTAGTTTTGCGGAGATAAATCTCAACGCTGACCCAGCTGGGACTCCAACCTGGCATTCGAGCCGAGAAAATATAAAGGGGGGGGGGGGGGAGATGACATTTCCAATGCAGATAACATTTTTCTCTCCATTTTAAAGGTATTTAGAAAATTTCTTGAAAAATGCATGAAATATAAATAATTTCACCAATTTTTTACCTTTACTAGTATTCTGGAGTTAAATGAAAGACAAACTCCCTCAAATTCATCGTATATTAATAAAATGAGAAATTGTTCAGAATTATTTCACATCAAAATAACTAAGCGCACATTGAACTCTTTTTTTTAATTTAATTATTCGGATAAACAAAGAAGTTTGTTTTTTCCAACCGGGGAAGAAATATTTTCTGAGAGGAAAATAATTAAGTTAACGGGAGTGAGTACACGAAATCGAAGAGCTGGAAGGACTGTGCTGTTCAGGGTGTGACGAAACCTCTTGGATCCGCATTCGTTCGGCCTCTGCTACAATGGGCATAATGAAGTCGTCTGCCAGTGTTAATCTGTGAATTACCTAAAGCTTCCAAGTTCCTGCCAATAACAAACCCAATTTAGAAACGTGGACCACTTTTTTTCTCCATTCTTTTTAGTTCGCCATTTCGAATTTTTATTTTTTAGACTAGGGATTCTCAACGTGGGATACGCGGTAAAATATTTTGTGGTACGCCGTGAGAGCTCAAAAGTCTCTCCCGCACACGGGCCACAACTTAATGTCCCACCCGACGGACGGCTGCCTTTCCAAGCCCATCGGTGTCCCCTACAGACCGTGGGTAGTTTTGCGGAGATAAATCTCAACGCTGACCCAGCTGGGACTCCAACCTGGCATTCGAGCCGGGAAAATATAAAGGGGGGGGGGGGGAGATGACATTTCCAATGCAGATTCCTTGCTTCCAATGCAAAGTAAAAATAACCATTGTTATACTATAACTATAGTTTTAACTATCTATACAAGGGGTACGCCAATTACATACACATTTCCAGGGGGTACGTGAAGCATAAAAGGTTGAGAACCAGTGATTTAGACCGTCGAATTTTGACAGGCTCTACGCTACGGTATCTTAAAAAAACAGCAACAGGATATTTAAGGTGTCGAATTTCGAAGTAAACTGAAAGAAAGCACAGCTTATGAAGTATACCTTTAAAAAAGACTCCAATGATCAATGTTGTGGAATGTTTCAGCTTTAATTGATTTTTAAATAATGAGTAAATAGTGTTGAAAGTTATGATTTGAGATATATATATATTTAATACGGACAGGGGTGGGAATGGGTTTTTAGAACTGGTTGGATGTTCCAGAAACAGTTAAAAAGAGACCCCATAGTTGGCATGACGACGTTAAGCAATACATGAAAAGTGTTTAAAATCCCAGGAATTACGAGCAAAAATATTATAAAAAGAGTGGGCACATCTAAAATGGATCTTTTTCCTGGTCGTTAAATACACTTGATTAAAAAAAATAGCAAGAACAGAAAAACTTTGGAACTAGGGGAACGGAGTCTACTTGAATATCCCCCCCCCCTTTCCATTTCTAGTTCTGAATACGGTTCTTTACTTTTTACTCTTACTTTTATGTAAAACGTTCATTTTAAGAGTCACAGAGCTGAATGAACTTTTTAGTAAGAAAATGAAATGCCATATTCCGTGTCACGCGCTGTTTACGCATATCAAAATGAAACTAATAACTGCTCTTAGTGCCAGGGTTGTATCTAGAAAAAGTAAGACCGGGAGGCGGGGGAGGAACTATATTTCCATTGCAGTATAACATTTTCCTCTCTTAGAAAAAAAAAATTTTTAAATGCGTGAAATATGCACAGTTTGATAATTTTTTGCCACCATTCCCTTTACGACGATTCTCAACAGGGAGGGGGGAATTCCTCCCCCTTGATGCCCCCCCCTAATCCAGCGCTGATTAGGATTAATATTAAATTAAGATATTTCCTAAGGGGAAAATTCCTTCACTCATTAAATTTAATTTTTTGCTTATGACAACCAAAAACTGCAAAAAGCTTCTGCCATTTTATTTTTAGTGTCTGTGATTTCTAATATCAATTCGAATTCATTATCAGTTACGGGGCGGGGGTGGCTCAGTCGGTAGCGCGCCAGGCTCATAATCTGTAGTTCCCAGGTTCGAGTCCCAGCTGGGTCAGCGTTGAGATTTATCTCCGCAAAATTCCCCGCCCTGCCCACGGTCAGTAGGGGACACCGCTGGCCTTGGAAAGGCCGCCGTCCGTCGGATGGGACGTTAAGCCGTGGCCCCGTGTGCGGGAGAGCCATACCCTGTGCACGTTAAAGAACACGCTGGATGGCCTTGACGGGAGGCTACCATCTGTCTCCCAACAGCTGTTCCAGTGGGTCCCCTCCCCCAACCTTCTCTGAGCCTTCGGGGTCCATGTGACCTGGCCATTTAGCCCGTGGTGTGCAAAAAAGTGCCGCTCAGAGGTAAAACAACCCAACCCATTATCAGTTACAGTTTACAAAGAATTATAACTCAATGTTTTGATTTCCATTTTAGCGTTACATATTATCTTTGGTTGCTTATGGTATGACTTATATGGAATAGAAAACAAATTTTTATAAATATGATACTGTGATTTGCTGAATGGCTCCTGTAATCTACATTTTTATTTTAGTAATTTTACGCAGTCCATTTCTTCTACATTTCGGTTCCATTTTGAAATGATCACCTTAATCTAGAAGGCTGTTTATATAAACGATAGAACAGATTTTAATGTGGGTGACATAACAATATAAAGTATTAGAGTTACATTCAAATATGTTGAGTTTTATTCAAAGACATAGTACATTAATAAAATGTGAAATTGTTCAGAATTATACAAGTTCGTAGTACGCAAAAGGATAGAGGAATCGGTAGTCTTCGCAGCGGTGTTTTTATTGCCATTTTTTTTACGTGTAGATGCTGTGTTACTTGTAGAATTGCAATATTTGCATGTGATCAAGTGCGAAGGGATACATGATCAGGAAGTGTGATCAAGTGCGAAGGGATATATGATCAGGAAGTGTGATCAAGTGCGAAGGGATACATGATCAGGAAGTGTGATCAAGTGCGAAGGGATACATGATCAGGAAGTGTGATCAAGTGCGAAGGGATACATGATCAGGAAATGTGATCAAGTGCGAAGGGATACATGATCAGGAAGTGTGATTAAGTGCGAAGGGATACATGATCAGGAAATGTGATCAAGTGCGAAGGGATACATGATCAGGAAATGTGATCAAATGCACTACACAAGTGCTATGTCTTTACCATGTCTCTACTACGGAGGCACGGCTTAACGTCCCATCCTAGGGACAGTGGCCTTTCCAAGTCCATCTGTGTCCCCTTTCTGACTGAGGGCAAGGTGAGGTTAGCCGAGATAAATCTGAATATAGGGACTGGACTTACGAGCCTGGAAATCCAGACCCGACCCTTAAAAAGGGTTAAAATTAGATAGAAAAAACTGGTCACAAAGTCAAAAATCACGGGGAAATCAAAGATCGCCTAGTCCATTCGACCTATTTTCCCCCCTCTCCCTTTTCCTAAAAATTGATCTGTTGTTCCTGAGTTGAAGCTCTCAAGAGGAGAATTGCATCCTCTGAAACAAGAAAGACAAATGTCAAAGTGAAAAATCAAGATTTAGAATTTGCTTCCCCCTCCTGCCACCTTTTAGTGATCGATTTAGTTACGTGCACTGTTGGGAGTTTAATAACTTTCTATTCTCATTTGATCTCTCTAAAAAATGGACTTCGCTCCTCTCGAATTTCTAGACAAAATGCCTCAGCTGCATCCCAAAGATTAGATTTTCGCTGATGGTTCTAGTGAAAAGAAGATATTGTGCTGCCATCTGTCGTCAGAGAGAGAGAGCCCACAGTGTTATTTAAAGTGTTATGAATTCAATACAAGATTAGAATTTTTTTTTGTAACAATTTCTTGAGATTTAAAACTATCCAGAACTAGACTGACCATTTTCTTAAAATCTGGGAGCTAGGATATCCATAAATTGCTCGAGAGAGGGGGTAGGTTGGGGGGGGGAGTTAAAGATTCGAACACCACTTGACGCCGAGTTCAGAGATGGTATTACGCAATGCTATACCTATTTCTAAAATTAGTCATCATTTTCCATTTTCTGATAAAAAAGTAGCTTTTTTTATGTTAACACGTACTGCCATTACCATAACACTTTTGGGAACAACATGCAGTGATGTTTTTAAAATTCAACAACTGACTCGATTGCGCATCAGGCACGTAACTTAATGCCCCGGGTTCGAATCGCTATTGTGTCTACGTTTATATTTCTTCGTTATCCCCCATTCTTCTGTGAATAAGAATGGGGGAAAAGGAATGGGTCGAAAAGGTAATAACGTGAACAGGATATGGCCCCTGTTCAGGGAGCATTACCCTTTGCATGTTAAAGAACACGCTGGATGATCCTGATGGGAGATCGCCTTTGCCTCTTACAGCTCTCCCGTGGATGCTCTTCCTCTACTCAACGCTGAACGATCTTCTGTCACCTGGCGAGAAAGTACAGGTTAGAGGTCACATAACCCAATCCAACTGGGGCGGGGGTGGCTCAGTCGGTAGCGCGCCAGGCTCGTAATCTGTAATTCCCAGGTTTGGGTCCGCATTGCGATTTATCTCCGCAAAATTCCCCCGCCCTGCTCACGGTCAGTAGAGGACACCGATGGACTTGGAAAGGCCGCCGTCTATCGGATGGGACGTTAAGCGGTGGCCCGTGTGCAGGAGAGCCATATCCTGTACACGTTAAAGAACACGCTGGATGGCCTTGATGGAGGGCTACCATCTGTCTCCCAACAGCTGTTCCAGTGGGTCCAGTCTGTCTCCCAACAGCTGTCCCTTAACCTTCTCTGAGCCTTCGGGGTCCATGTGACCTGGCCATTTAGCCCATGGTGTGCAAAAAAGTGCCGCTCAGAGGTAGATCAACCCAACCCAATCCAACTGGGAGGAAGATCATGCTACTGGAGGCTGAAAAGGTAAGAAAAATAAATGCGCTATGAAGGGAAGAGAGAATTTTAAAAGAAATTTCAGCGGCTCTTTGCATTTCAGTGAAGTTTGCAACGTCCCTAGATGTCGTCAAAATAAAAGAAATCCGAATCTAGCGGAAAATAAAACTGGAAGTGATAGAAATCCAGAAGAGCGGATAAAAGATGAGATAAATATGAGCAGGTCGAGAGAGAAACTCTTTTCTATGGAAATGGAAAGAGCTGAAGGAGAAGGAAGATTGAGAAAGCGATGGATATCCGGAAGAGAAAGATGACGAACAGAAGAAGATGCTGAGGAGAATTCGATGGAGATAACTGAGAAGATGAAGATGATCTTGGAAAGGAAATGGCGAAATCGCGACATTTTGAATTTTATTTCGGCCTCAGTTCCATAACCTATTTAATAGAGCCTTGCTCTGTTCATTATAAGGCTAATCAGAGGAACAGATCGCGATCCCATTCGATCTCAAAACTCCCTCAAATATTTTCTCCTTTTTCCCACTTTGCTCTTCTCTTTATGGAACTCTCCGCAAAGCCAATTATTAAAGAGAAAGGAAATCTTATTTCTATTTGAATATGACCTTTTCACAGCAGATAAGTGTACTTTTCGAGTTGTACTGATCATAACATAGTGACTAATCTGTCTTTTTCTTTTTTCACATAGAAGAAAGGATTTTACAAAAAATAATAAAGTACTTTTTTTTTAAATTCGAAAAAACCAACTTCTGGTGAGGAGATTTTCGACAAAAAAAAAACTGTGAGTGAGGCATGAAAAAGAAATCGTCCGTACAGTCGCTCAAAAAAATATCCAAACACTACGGTTGATTACAGAATTGAGAAAAAATATCTGGCAACGATTTTTTTTTAGAAATTAATTGTCAGGTCAATAATTTCTAAAAAAAAATCGTTGCCAGATATTTTTTCTCAATTCTGTAATCAACCGCAGAGTTCGGATATTTTTTGAGCGACTGTACCTTTTCTGGTCTCTTTGTCTCAAAGAAAATTTCAAATGATTTGCAGAGATAAGATTTTTTTTAAATGCTTTAGCTTTTAAAAAATTGTATTGTTAAAACTAATTGTATTGTCTGCATATGGTAAGCTAATTGCTTAAACATTCAAAACGAACTTTCATTATGGAAATATTGAATAAGAAGTCATGAAATCTCAAAATATTTGGTCAAAAATATCTGGAGCGTGTACAGCAACTGTACACGCTCCAGTTACCGTTCACAGCAAACTGGAGCGTGTGCAGTTACTGCACACGCTCCAGTTTGCTGTGAACGGTAACTGCACACGCTCAAGATTTCCGTGAGTGAGCCCACACGATCTAGTATCAAAATAATATGACCACCTACAGTCGCTCAAAAAAGTATCCGAACACCATGGTTGATTACAGAATTGAGAAAAAATATCTGGCAACGATTTTTTAGAAATTAGTGATCTGGAAACCTTCGTGTCACGTGATTACAGAATTCAGGAAAAATATCTGGAGCGTGTACAGCAACTGTACACGCTTCAATTACCGTTCACAGCAAACTGGAGCGTGTGCAGTTACTGCACACGCTCCAGTTTGCTGTGAACGGTAACTGCACACGCTCAATATTTCCGTGAGTGAGCCCACACTATCCAGGTCATGTTGGTTGTTTTCTCTTGATCGTTACATTCATTGCGCATAATGATCTAAATGTCACGTGATCAATTCCACGAGACAGAGTAAGGTACGCTCAAAGAGAGGAATAATAAATAAAGCTATCGGTGATGCAATCAGAAAGTTTTCGGTGAGGGGGGGCAGCAGCATTTTTAAGGGGGAGGTTAAGGGGGACCCCCTACCCCTTAAAAAATAAATACTTTTTGAAAAGCATACATTTACTTTTCTTCGAAGTTAGGAAGCTTTGGGTGCAGTTAGCAGTTTGCGAAGGTGTCGACTTACCTGGGAACACCGTAAGCCAGTGGTTCTCAATCTGTTATGCTTCACGTATCCCCTGGAAATGTGTATGTGAGTGGTGAACCCCTTGTAGAGATAGATAAAATTGTAGTTATAATATAATAATGAGAATAAAATAAAACATATATAAATATAAGATATATCCAGCGACTTTTCAGCTCTCATGGGCGTACCCCAAAAATTTTCCCGCGTACCCCACGTTGAGAACCCGTACCTTAAGCAGTTGAATCGTCCTGATGGCCTAATGGTTACGAGTGCTTAGTCTTGAATAAAAGAGACTTGGGTTCGAGTTCCGATTAAAGCATGGATGTTTGTTTTCTTCGTGTGCTGTCTTTCTCGTGAGGTCTTACCTTTCTCTATAATCTATAATACTCACAGGATCCTGTCAGATCTTGAAGAAGAGATTTTATTTTATTTTGTCAGTGTGGGTCCCCCCCCCCCCCACACACACACACACTTGTGGCAGGGTCGAACTCGCGTGTGGCAGAATATGGAAAAGTATTAGATCGGGGGGGGGGGGGGATGTGGGGAAGAGAACCGACTGAAATGAACCGGAACATACAATATATGGAATATCCATATCTGTATAGTCTCCTTCGCTCCAGTGGCTTTTTAACAATATTTCTGAAAAAAATATGTGACAGTTATTTTTACTAATTCTTTCCACCTCAGTTGATTAAAAGATTAATTCTCAGGGGATGTGACTACTTCGCCCCCCCCCCCCCCCCATCTATATCCCTCCCTGAAGAGTGCAACATTTCCCGAATGAGAACAACAATGTCGGTATAATGAGGAACCAATCAAAGAGTTCCAAATCAGAGTTTGAATGCGAACGGAAGATTAAGGGAGAAAAAAGAAATCGGCAGTTGTTTTCTGCCCCTGCCCTAAATGACCACCTGAGCGCAATCGAGGACAACTTGAGCACTTCAGGTTACGAATCGCGCGTTCTCGATTGGTTGACACAGAAAAGATTGTGATCAGCTTTCATTTTTCAAATTTCTACGCTGCTAGGCGATTTTAAAAGTTTATGGGACGCGACTTTTTAAAAAATGTATAATGAGAAAGCCTGTATAAGGAGCTCTCAAATATCTGTAACGTTGAATAAATAAATTATGGGACGCGACTGCGAAGAAATTGCTGAATGATCTGCAGTCGCAATCACAGGACGAAAATCAGATTTTAAAATCATTTTTATCAATCGAACAATTATTACAAATAATGCGCAAATTTAAAGCGACGTCAAGATTCATAAAGATTGCGAACTGTGCTAAAAATCTAGAAGAAATGAGAGCGGAAACGAAGACAGCGATTAATTTCCGGCAAACGATACCTTTCGACATTTTATCTTGTTGCCAACGGAAACCAATAAATACCTCATCGTTTTCTTTTTAAAGCATGACTCAAGAGAAATTTCGTTGTTACTAAGTAACTCATCAGTACATCTACGAAAGAGCACTTGAAGAGGATTTTTTTTTATCCTTCTGCTGGGCGTATGTATGTGTAGAGGAAGCTGACTTCCGCCCACGTCTATGTCAGGGCCAATGGAGCCACCATCAGGAAGTCACCACTAACCCGCCGGCGGGAAACACGCTCGAGGAACGTGTGCGCGCGCCCTGCGGCAGTTGACGCAGCGCGGCGGAAGCTTCCGATTGGTTACGTGCAGCACCTTGTCTGTCCCACTTCCGGTCACCTCCGAGTACCCGTCTCTGTAGGCCGTGCACGTGCATCGGAAGAAGGATTTCTCGCTGCCCGGTTCCAGGAGCTTCTCGGGAATCGTTAGCGGACTCGCTTAGTTCCGTGGAATCTTACATGTTCCGCTTCGGAGGCTCTCGTGTGAGGTCGTGCGGTTTCGTCCGCTAGATAATGTTGTTTTATTAACGCAGACGGAAGATGGCCGATGGGTAGTCGTTTCAATAAAGCGGACAAATCATCAGCTCATTGTAGTCTTCGCTGACTCGTTTCGTACGTAGAGGTCGGCCATGTCACGTGTCGAAGGATACTTTTTTGAGCGATTGTAGGTGGTCATATTATTTTGATACTAGATCGTGTGGGCTCACTCAGGAAATATTGAGCGTGTGCAGTTACCGTTCACAGCAAACTGGAGCGTGTGCAGAAAATGATATTTTTTAGATATTTTTTCTGAATTTTGTAATCAACCACAGTGTTCGAATATTTATTTGAGCGACTGTACCCCAGGTTGAGAACCCCGACCTTAAGGGAATATTTATCATTTTTTACTAAAAATTTATATTTTTGCCCTCTTTAATGTGATCTTGTTTCATTACGTTTTCTTTAGTTTTCGGAAGGATATTATTTATTTTTATTTATTAGTATGAAAATAATTTTTTGCATGTATTTTCAATAAGTTTCCTTTTATTTTCGTTCAGTTTTCGGGCATCATTTTGTAAGTGCGCTCATTAATGAAGAACTCCATCAGAATATTTATATCTCTAAACACTGATCTCCCCCCCCCCCCCATACATACACACACCTCCGAAAATTTCCCCGTCCTGTCCACGGTCAGCAGGGGACACCAATGGGCTTGGAAAGCCCGCCGTCCATCGGATGGGACGTTAAACCATGACCCGTGTACGGGAGAGTCATACCCTGTGCACGTTTAAGAACACTCTGGATGGCCTTGACGACAGTGTGGAGTCCTCCCAATTCGGATCCTGTCCGACTGTGACAGATGTGATGTCCTCCCTATTCGATCTATGCTAGACTGAGCCAGATGTGATGACCTCCCTATTCGGAATGCGATGGGACTGGGCCAAAAGTCGTGACCGCCGGAGGACGATGCACTTGTTGTAATATTACTCCACCTTCTGTTTGGTGAAAAGACAGGTTCGCGGGTTTTTAGGCCCGTGGCACTGCACGCCTTTGAAGAGACTGGCGTTGAACGATGAATAACAACAGTCCATTGATTAACTGCACGAGAGTTAGATAGGGACGACACAATTTATTAACAATATATACAGCTACGTGCTGGGAATGCGCTCCACTCCGTGGTCCTTTGCTGCTTCGCTGCTGCAAACAATAATATAATGAGGTGGTGAATCGCACGCTTTGCAAA
The DNA here is from genome assembly GCA_038380435.1 of Ryuthela nishihirai. Classification (NCBI taxonomy): domain Eukaryota; kingdom Metazoa; phylum Arthropoda; class Arachnida; order Araneae; family Heptathelidae; genus Ryuthela; species Ryuthela nishihirai. The sequence goes on from JAWZYU010000003.1 coordinate 26,157,642, forward strand.
TCCTCACTTTACAGACCTCAAACTTCCTTCTGAACCAGAAGAATAGAAACAGATTCACACACGAATCTCGATTCCCCCTTCGAATCGCACCCTCACTTCAAGGGTTTCCTTTGAGTATGACGGCGTCCTTCTGACGCGTATCGAAACGACTCCTTCTCGTTCGACAGCTCACACCAAAACTAATGCTTCAAATCTCCCGCCCAGCCACCTCGCTGCACCAGCGCCCTAGGCTAGTCATTTACGGTCATAAACAACTTCTGGAGCTGATTCCATTAATTGCATGCAGACGCTTTAGACCCGAAAAACAACCTCGTGAGTCATCGCCAGCACATGAACACACTCAATACATAAAAATAATATACAACAATAAAATACAACAAAAAAATAGCAATAAATAAATAAATATAAAATTCGGGGGACATGACAGAGAGACTACCATCTGTTTCCCAACATCTGTTCCAGTGGGTCCCCTCCCCCAACCTCCTCTGAGTCTTCGGGGTCCTTGTGACCTGGCCATTTAGCCCATGGTGTGCAAAAAAGTGCCGCTCAGAGGTAAAACAACCTAACCCTCAACCTTCTCTGAGCCTTCGGGGTCCTTGTGACCTGGCCGTTTAGCCCATGGTGTGCAAAAAAGTGCAGCTCAGAGGTAAAACAACCTAACCCTCAACCTTCTCTGAGCCTTCGGGGTCCTTGTGACCTGGCCATTTAGCCCATGGTGTGCAAAAAAAGTGCCGCTCAGAGGTAAAACAACCAACCAACCAACCTCCGAAAAATTCCTGGAGACGCCCACGACAGGAACATTTCATTTCAGCGATTCTGATAAAGCGTTCCTCGATTATGAGGAATATCTGCAATGATAAAGGCTCGTCTGCACAGTTTTTTCAGCAACACCAAAATAACGGTAAATGAAACTCCTTTCCTTCAAATGGCTGCGATCGAAAGAGCGTCGGATGGCAGCGGATGGAAGATCATGGTCTTCAATGGGAATGCGACAGAAGATGAATGACGTCATCTTGCCACTGTCACCATTCCTGAGATGACGACAGGGCTTCCAGGTATGCTTCCAGGGAACCACAAATTGTTCCCAGAGCAGTTTCTTGGAGCCTCGCCACGGAATTTCGAAGAACCCAGAAAAAGCAAAACAGTGAATCATGAGAGCTCCTCCGTGGCTCTTGATTTTGTTTTCGTATTAAAGTTTTCTTACGGAGAAAGAGATTGCTTCTTCAGAAAGATTAGAAATTTGCGTTTCGAGAAAGAAGAAAAAAAAGCTCATTACGAAACCACTAAGTCATCATTGAGCAGGATAGGATGCGAAGTAAGATTGGATTGGATTGTTTTACCTCTGAGCGGCACTTTTTTGCACACCATGGGCTAAATACTCAGGTCACATGGACCCCGAAGGCTCAGAGAAGGTTGGGAGAGGGGACCCACTGTAACAGCTGTTAGGAGACAGATAGTAGCTTCCCGTCAAGGCCATCCAGCGTGTTCTTTAACGTGCACAGGGTATGGCTCTCCCGCACACGGGGCCACGGCTTAACGTCCCATCCGACGGACGGCGGCCTTTCCAAGCCCATCGGTGTCCCCTACTGACCGTGGGCAGGGCGGGGAAAATTTGCGGAGATAAATCTCAACGCTGATCCAGCTGGGACTCGAACCTGGGAACTACAGATTATGAGCCTGGCGCGCTACCGACTGAGCCACCCGCGCCCCTGCGAAGTAAGCAGTAAAGGATGTGAAAGAAGTACAGTCGCTCAAAAAAAAAAGTATCCGAACACTATGGTTGATTACAACCGTAGTGTTCGGATACTTTTTTGGGCGACTGTAGATAGTAAGATAAATTTCAAGAGATTGCCACCTAATGTTTGATTGAGTATGCATGGTCTCTTATGTTGTTCGGCTTTTCGTTATGTTTTGTATGTGGTTGAGTGCCGAGCTCGTAATCTGTAGTTCCTAGGTTCGAGTCCCAATTGTGTCATCCTTGAGATTTATTTCCGCCAGCCACCACCCTGTCCTCAGTCAGCAGGTAGAGACACCATCCATGGGGATGTTGTGCCGTGGTCCAGTGTGCAAGAGATCCATAATCTGTGCACATTAAAGAGCACACTCGATGGCCTTGACGTGAGACTCCCATCTGCATTCCAACAGCTCTCCAGTGCCTCACCTTCCTATATTGAACTCTAAACCCTTGGGGGTCCTTGTAACCCTGCCATTTAGCAATTTTTTTGGAGGAAAATGCTGCTCAGAAAGTTGGGTTAACTCCTGAGCGGCACTTTTTTGTACACAATGGACTAAATGGCCCGGTTACAAGAACCCCGAAGGCTCAGAGGTTTGGGGAAGGGCATACTGGGGGTTGGGAGGCAGATGGTAGCCTTCCGCCAAGGCCATCCAGTGGGCTTTAATGTGCACAGGGTATGGCTTAACGTCCCATCAGACGGACGGCGTCTTTTCCACGCCCCTCGGTACCCCCTTCCTCAACGAGAGCAGGGTAAGCTTTCAGCGAAAATAGATTTCAACGCAGGCCCAGTTGGGAGTCGAACCTGGGAACTGCAGATTACGAGCCTGGCTAGCTACTGGCTGAGCTAATCCCCGTCCCTCCGCTCAGAGGGAAAGCAAAAATTATTCTGTTTTTTGTTCCTCATGTGATTCTTCAATGCTCGTTTTCCAAAAAAAAAAAGCGAGCTAATGTTTTCCCTTTGTCGTCTGTCTGTCCGTCTGCAGACATTCATCTTCTTTGTTTTAGAGATCAATTGAAAATTCTTTTTTTAGGTTCGATAGGCATTGATGAAATATTTCGATGTAAACTTTCCGAATCTCCCAAAGGCTATAATTACGCCCTCTAACGATGGAAAAAGTTGAAAATTGTAAACTTTCAAACGAATTTTACAAGCGATGCATTTATGCCAGAAGTTCGAAATTTTGTTGATGGAGTGTGAGGATCAAGAAATTTACATTGAGAGAAATAATTTGATCCCTTACTCCTCGGGACGTGAAGAAGGGGGGGGGGGGGGGGCAGAACGCAACGTTATTGCTTCAAGAAATAAAAAAAAAACATTTTTCAGTTAGATAGGTAATAATTAAATATTATGATTTACATTCTTCGAATTTTCCAGTAATTTTAATTTACATTGTTAGAGGGCGTTAAATTTTGAAATTGGAAAAACTTTGAACTAATATTGCAAACGATGGGGAACAAAGGGGCCGCTAGCAAGGGGAAAGCAACAAAAAAATTATTAAATTTATTTATATTTAATGAAATTTTCAAGAAATTTTTTTAAAGACTTGTAAAACGGTGGGGGAATGTTGTACTGCTTTGGAAACTCATCATCTACTCCCCCCCCCCCCCTCTTCCCAGGTTCGAGTCCCAGCTGGGTCAGCGTTGAGATTTATCTTCGCAAAATTCCCCGCCCTGTCCACGGTCAGTAGGGGACACTGATGGTCTTGGAAAGGCCGCCGTCCGTTGGATGGGACGTTAAGCCATGGCTCCGTGTGTGGGAGAGCCATACCCTGTGCACGTTAAAGAACACACTGGATGGCCTTGACGGGAGACTACCATCTGTCTCCCAATAGCTGTTCCAGTGGGTCTCTTACCCAATCTTCTCTGAGCCTTAGGGGTCCATGTGACCTGGCCATTTAGCCCACGGTGTGCAAAAAAGTGCCGCTCAGAGGCAAAACAATTCAACAACCCTCGCATCCATCCAATTCCATGTTTCCTCGCCACCCACACAACGCTTCAGAAAAGGTTTCCCTCTGTGCAGCGAGTTGAATGAACAATTCCTTGCTCTGAAGATTGTTCCGCAAGTAATTGCTTCGTTGTCTGCAATGCGATCTTTCGTAGAATCTCGCAGGGTTATGGTTGTCGCCGTTGGTTGCATGCCAAACGCAATCTCTAGCTGATGGCCACATCGTCATCTCCCTGAATCTGCACTTGTCTCTGTGCCGCAGACAAGGGAAGGAGTCAGGATGCAAAGGACACCTAATCATGGAAAAGTGATCGTCAACAGATCGATTCACATTCAAACGAATTCATTCCAATGAATCAGGGGCGGAGGTGGCTCAGACGGTAGCGGGCCAGGCTCTAATCTGTAGTTCCCAGGTTCGAGTCCCAGCTGGGTCAGCGTTGAGATTTATCTCCGCAACAATTCCCCGCCCTGCCCACGGTCAGTAGGGGACACCGATGGGCTTGTGAAAGGCCACCGTCCGTCGGATGGGACGTTAAGCCGTGGCCCCGTGTTCGGAAGAGCCATACCCTGTGCATGATAAAGAACATGCTGGATGGCCTTGACGGGAGGCTACCATCTGTTTCCCAACAGCTGTTCCAGTGGGTCCCCTCTCCCAACCTTCTCGGGGCGGGGGTGGCTCAGTCGGTAGCGCGCCAGGCTCTTAATCTGTAGTTCCCAGGTTCGAGTCCCACCTGGGTTAGCGTTGAGATTTATCTCCGCAAAATTCCCCGCCCTGCCCACGGTCAGTAGGGGATACCGATGGACTTGTGAAAGGCCATCGTCCGTCGGATGGGACGTTAAGCCGTGGCCCCGTGTTCGGGAGATCCATTCCCTGTGCACGTTAAGGAACACGCTGGATGGCCTTGACGGGAGGCTACCATCTGTCTCCCAACAGCTGCTGAAATATTTTCGAATACTCATTGATCATCAAGAAGTATTAGCGTGGAGCTCATCTTGTTTTTCATGGAGAGATTTGGATTTGGTCTTCGACATCTCACTTATTTGAAGCAACGGCACTCCATATTAAGGCTGAGTTTGCACCTCAGGAGGTTGTGAACTGTAAAAGGGGGATCAAGGAGGCCGTGACTCTCATCCCTTTAAGAATGCTAGTAAACGGAGAGGAGGAGGAGAAATATTCAGCTTACTTACTTGGAAGCAAGAGAAAGATCGAAGGAGTCTAGAATATTACGAGGGAGTTCAGAAGCAATATCAATTCTAATTACGATTCGAATTAATTAAAACGCGATTCTGTCTTAATGCTAAGGGAATTTTTCTTTTGTCATTTAAGGACTAACAAAAATCGAGAATCCGCCTTGATAGGTAAGAGGGAAAATTTCCTCTCTGTGGTGTGGGGGCGGGGGTGGCTCAGTCGGTAGCGCGCCAGGCTCGTAATCTGTAGTTCCCAGGTTCGAGTCCCAGCTGGGTCAGCGTTGAGATTTATCTCCGCAAAATTCCCCGCAATGCCCACGGTCAGTAGGGGACACCGATGGGCTTGGAAAGGCCGCCGTCCGTCGGATGGGACGTTAAGCCGTGGCTCGTGTTTGGGAGAGACATACCCTGTGCACGTTAAAGAACACGCTGGATGGCCTTGACAGGAGGCTACCATCTGTCTCCCAACAGCTGTTCCAGTGGGTCCCCTCCCCCAACCTTCTCTGAGCCTTCGGGGTCCATGTGACCTGGCCATTTAGCCCATGGTGTGCAAAAAAGTGCCGCTCAGAGGTAAAACAACCCAACAACGTTGAATGTTGTACAGTCGGTCAAAAAAATATCCGAACACTATGGTTTGTTACAGAATTGAGAAAAATATCTGGCAACGATTTTTTTAGAAATTAGTGATCTGGCAACCTTCGTGTCACGTGATTACAGAATTCAGGAATTTACAGCACACTGGATCGTGTGAGCTCACAAAGACCTGGATCGTGTGGGCTCACTCACGGAAATATTGAGCGTTTGCTGTGAACGGTAACTGGAGCGTGTACAGTTGCTGTACACGCTCCAGATATTTTTCCTGAATTCTGTAATCACGTGACACGAAGGTTGCCAGATCACTAATTTCTAAAAAAATCGTTGCCAGATATTTTTTCTGAATTCTGTAATCAACCATACTGTTCGGATATTTTTTGAGCGACTGTACCTGTACATTCCCCCACTGAAAACAGTTTCCCAAGCGGGCGCACTGCCACGTTTCTCAATAGCTATTACGGAAATTCTTAGCGCAACATTTCCTGAGAAGATCGTTTGGCAAGGCTGGACCAATTCTATGGCCATCAAGGATCTCTTAATTTGACACCCCTTGATTTTCTGTTGGGGGGGAGGGGGTGCTTTGTAAAGAATTATATTTCCAGGGGAAAAAATTCGAGACCTGAATCATTTGGAAACCAGAATAAGAGAAGACAGCTTGAACAAGTAACAACAGATTGCTGCGGCGTGTATAGTAAGCAGTGCAGTAGCGGATTTAGAGGTCCAGGGGCCCGAAGCGGTATAATATTTAGGGGCCCTATGGTGCCTCTACAATTATGACACCATTTTTCCATGCTATTACAGAAAAATAAGCATTTTGCTTTCAAAATACGGAGATAACCTGTAAGCATTTGGCTTGTGTTAGTCTCTCATACACTATACAAACATGCAGATGTTTACACTTACACAAAGGCATGCCCACTGGAATAGTAGTTAATACGCTAACCACTAGGCCAGGTAGCACCTACTTAATAATAAATACAAATTTTTAAGAAACAAAAGTAGTAGTCGGCGCCCTAAACACCGTTTATCCCTAAATCTACCCCTGAAGAAGTGGAATACCGATTAGACATATGCAGGGTCACAAACGATGCACTAATTATGTTCAAAATTATTTAAGATACTCTTTTAATTAAAATATAACATCCGTGAATATATCTATTATTTTCTGACATATTGGTTTTCGAAAGCCCACCATTATTTTTTCGGGCACCGTATTTTACACATATTTTACAAGAAACTTTTAAATACCATTAAAAAGGTGGGAAAAATTCTTACACTGAAACGCGTTCGTGCTCGATCTTGGCCCCCTCCCCCCCCACTTTTTTTTTCTAGATTCGAGTTTGCTGTCTAATATTGTAATCTCTTTCTTCTCGAGCTAAAAGTGAAACAGATGTGATCAATATCAAATGAAGGCTTTAAGGCCACTCTTTCACTAACTTAACATCTCTCTTTTTTTCGTCTCTCAACTTTTAAGGTACTCTTAATGAAAAAAAAAGGTAGATTTCGACTTAGGAGGTTTATGAGAAGTTCTTCTCAGTTCAGACAGTTTCTTCATCTGACCAATGAAATATTCCTTTCTATTTGATTGGCAGTTTCTCTCAACCTACGCAGTCGAGTTCTTTTGACAACACAGCAGATTTTTATCAAGCTAAGTAGCCGATAACAGTTTCTCTTAATCTAAGGAGCTGATGAGCAGTTTCTCTTATCTAAGGAGCTGATGAGCAGTTTCTCTTAATCTAAGGAGCTGATGAGCAGTTTCTCTTAATCTAAGGAGCTGATGAGCAGTTTCTCTTAATCTAAGGAGCTGATGAGCAGTTTCTCTTAATCTAAGGAGCTGATGAACAGTTTCTCTTAATCTAAGGAGTGATGAGCAGTTTCTCTTAATCTAAGGAGTGATGAGCAGTTTCTCTTAATCTAAGGAGTGATGAGCAGTTTCTCTTAATCTAAGGAGCTGATGAGCAGTTTCTCTTAATCTAAGGAGCTGATGAGCAGTTTCTCTTAATCTAAGGAGCTGATGAGCAGTTTCTCTTAATCTAAGGAGCTGATGAGCAGTTTCCCTTAATCTAAGGAGCTGATGAGCAGTTTCTCTTAATCTAAGGAGCTGATGAGCAGTTTCTCTTAATCTAAGGAGCTGATGAGCAGTTTCTCTTAATCTAAGGAGCTGATGAACAGTTTCTCTTAATCTAAGGAGTGATGAGCAGTTTCTCTTAATCTAAGGAGTGATGAGCAGTTTCTCTTAATCTAAGGAGTGATGAGCAGTTTCTCTTAATCTAAGGAGCTGATGAGCAGTTTCTCTTAATCTAAGGAGCTGATGAGCAGTTTCTCTTAATCTAAGGAGCCGATAACAATTTCTCTTAATCTAAGGAGCTGATGAACAGTTTCTCTTAATCTAAGGAGCTGATGAGCAGTTTCTCTTAATCTAAGGAGCTGATGAGCAGTTTCTCTTAATTTAAGGAGCTGATGAACAGTTTCTCTTAATCTAAGGAGTGATGAGCAGTTTCTCTTAATCTAAGGAGTGATGAGCAGTTTCTCTTAATCTAAGGAGTGATGAGCACTTTCTCTTAATCTAAGGAGCTGATGAGCAGTTTCTCTTAATATAAGGAGCTGATGAGCAGTTTCTCTTAATCTAAGGAGCCGATAACAATTTCTCTTAATCTAAGGAGCTGATGAACAGTTTCTCTTAATCTAAGGAGCTGATGAGCAGTTTCTCTTAATCTAAGGAGCTGATGAACAGTTTCTCTCACCCTAGGGAGTCTCAGCAGTTTCCTTCAATCTCCCACCCTAGGGAGTCTCAGCAAGTTTCCTCCAATCGAAGACAGTTCCTCTGCACCTAGCGGTTGCTGAGTCCATCTACACCATGGGTGCCCATTACAACGCCCACGAACTACCGTGAGCCCTTTAGCAAGGTGGGATCGTCCACGACTAGTAAGGAGTAGAGTCAGTTTTTGAGAGATGGTTTTTTTTCTTCTAAAAACTTTTAGATTTATTTACCGCAAAAATAGGAATGTGTTTTTAACGCGTTAAGTGCCAGTTAAATTATTCGTTTTCATTTCTTTACTACTGATGGTATCCCCTTTATTGCTTTACATTCAAGCGTAAATAAATATTTAGCAGCCCTGAAAAAAAATCCTAAATTGTTTGGGCAGCCGTGCTTTACACCTAGGTATTGATGAGCAGTTCCTCTGCACCTAGGGATTGACGCTCAGGACTGAAGAATGTTGTAATTCTATGCAAAAGATCTTTTATAATATTAGTCGATGTTGGTAGCGAGCCAATCCCGTAACCTGATGTTTCTCTTTATATTCGAGTTTCCATTACGCCTACATTGAAAGCTTTTCCACTGACTCTGGCCCTCGATGCACCGATGGGCTTGGAAAAGCCGCCGTTTATCGGAGGGGGTGTTAAGCCGCGCCTCGTGTGCAGGATGAGCCATATCTTGTGCGCGTTAAAGAACAAGGCTTGATGGAGGCTCCCATCCTTTTCCTAACAGCTTTCCAGTGAATTACCTTCCCCTGCACAGCGAGCACTTGGGATCCTCGAGGCTTAGCCATTTTGCCTGCATGTGTCAAAGTGCGTTACAGAGAAAAAACAATGCAATCCAATTGACGAAAGGAGTAACAAAGAAACCGACAAATGAGGAGCGAAAATCAAAAGGAAGAGATTCCGGGAGGAAACGAAGTCTAAGAAATAGAGGGCGCTCGTACTCTGACAGCAAAATTAACGAATCCCAAGAGATGTTACGAAATTGAAACTTGGCTCTTTGTAAAAGGAATTTCAAACAATTGTAGCTTTTCACTCCAGATGTTTGCGCTGCACTTTTTGTTTATGGCTGTTTGATTTTGTAAATGATGGCAAAGTTTGGCGAAGGAGTCATCAACCATTTGCACAACAACGACATTCTCCTGGCAGAGTGCCGCGACCAGTTTGTTCTCTTCTACATTTTTCTGTCTTCATCTTTATGTACATTCATTCTAATTGTCCAGAAAAGCTGCTGGTTCTAACTTTATGGTCTAGGGCAATGTCCTCTTCAGCCCTGCCAAAAGTGTTTTAAAAATAATAAAAAAGAATACTCCCTCAAGCAGTAGGGCGGGGGTGGCTCAGTCGGTAGCGCGCCAGGCTCGTAATCTGTAGTTCCCAGGTTCGAGTCCCAGCTGGGTCAGCGTTGAGATTTATCTCCACCAAATTTCCCCGCTCTGCCCACGGTCAGTAGGGGACACCGATGGGCTTGAAAAGGCCGCCGTCCGTCGGATGGGACGTTAAGCCGTGGCCCCGTGTGCAAGAGAGTCATACCCTGTGCACGTTAAAGAACACACTGGATGGCCTTGACGGGAGGCTACCATCTGTCTCCCAACAGCTGTTCCAGTGGGTCCCCTCCCCCAACCTTCTCTGAGCCTTCGGGGTCGTTGTGGCCTGGCCATTTAGCCCATGGTGTGCAAAAAAGTGCCGCTCAGAGGTAAAACAACCCAACCCAACCCTCAAGCAGCTGTTTGCTACAGAGGTCTGACTGGACTTCTGAGGAGGAGCCTGTCAGTCTATACACCGTAATAGAGGCTCTATGAGGAAAGTGAGACCTGAGAAGATACAAGTAATGATGCAGAGGATGTTTCGATTTACAGGTGAAAATTAAAATTACTAGAAAGAAGTTGCACAACAGGCGCAGTTAGGCGCGAACTGCACTGGTCATGTGCCAGACAGTTAGAGACGCCGAAACTGAAAAGAATTGACTCCTTCGGTTTATGAGGCAAACCGTATTCTCTTTGTGATATACCTCTGTGAAATGAACATTAATTGTAATATTACAAGCTTTTGCAGATGACACTGCATTAACGTTTAGTAACCAAACCAATACAGATTTATTGTCCAATGTCAATAATGTTCTTGAGAAAGTTAATATGTGGTTCGAAAATAATAAACTCTCAATTAATAAGAATAAAACCTTAAATTTGTTTTCTACAAGTTGAAAACTAACCGAAATGCTGCAAATACTTTTGTCATTAAACTGCATTCACCTCAATGCTATAAACCCATTGATTGCCGTTGTGATGACATAGAACAGGTTGAGAGCATTAAAGATTTAGGTATTTTCATAGATAATAATCTAAAATGGAAGAAGCATATTGACTACATCACAGGTAAAGCACGTTACAAACTACTCAAATTACACCACTTGAAATACAAAGTTAATCTTAATATGCTGCGAACATTGTACTTCTCATGGATACAAGCTGCATTTCAATACGGTACAGTTTGTTGGGGTGGAACTTATGTCTCGGTTTTTAAACCTCTGGTGTCTCTGCAAAACAAATTTATTAAATTAATTGGAAAAAATAACACTGATATTTTAAGCAATTTCAGTATTTACTCTATGCTAAAAATTTTACCAATTAGACATATATTTGATTTCAGAGTGATGATATTTTTCAAGCAGAATTGCTTTAATTTTCACGTTCAGCCGGATTTTTTCAACTTCAGAGGTCCAAAATACTCAGTTCCTTTGACCAAAAAAGAAATTGCTCATAAGCATTATTCGTATATCGCACCTAAAATCTTCAATCAGTTGCCTCTTGAAATTAGAAGTGAAAAAACTTTATATGTTCAAGCTGAACTTAAAAGCTTTCTCTTTTCTTTGGAAGATGTTGCACCTATGTTAAATAATCAAGTGTAAATTAAAAATGTATTGTACATATATCAGAAAAATGACACACATTGTTTGTAATCTTTGTAGTAAGTCGTTATTGATTTTTGTATTAATTTCCTTTAGTGGCCCAGACAGACCATGTGGTTTTTCGATTCACTCATATTTTTCTATGTTATAAATTGTGTATGATGATGAAATAAAATTGAGTGATTGATTGATTGATTGATTGATATGAATTATAAACGAAACTTGGAAGGCAGGAACACCACGAGAACCAAAATATATGCACGACTTCTCTCAAAAGTCACATGTCAGTTGTAAACAAGCCACGCGGTGTACGCGTTGCCTGCTGCCACGATTGGGTGCTGAGGTTACACTGACGTCACACGCTCTTTGACAGAAAAAATGCAACACTTTCATCAGATGAATGACCTGATGAAAAGGGTCAAAGTAAAATTTTATAATAAATCCGATAATTTACGGGGCTTTTGCTTAGGTATTAAAACTCACTAAAATACATAGTACAGGACATTCTCCACATCGCAAGCTGTCATTTCAATTACAACTGATTACGATCGATTCCAGCGAAATTCCGTTCCACTTTTTTTGGTGGTGGCTTTAGAGCCCCGCAATTTATGGTGCATATTGAATTTAATGGTTCTTGATCTTACTGCTTAGGAGAAATTCTCCTTAATTTTTTTTGGGGGGGAGAGAGGGGATGGAGATGCGCAAGCCCTTACGTTGCTTTAAGTTAAAATAAGTGGAAGCCCTATACGGAATCTGGAGAGTCATAACTCTTACCATTCAGGATTCTTAATCATACAAGTACAGTCACTCAAAAAAATATCCGAACACTTATGGTTGATTACAGAATTCACAAAAAATATCTGGCAACGATTTTTTTAGAAATTAATGATCTGGCAACCTTCGTGTCACGTGATTACAAAATTCAGGAAAAATATCTGGAGCGTTCTATTTTGACATTCTGTATAAAAAAGGCAGATAAGGTTATAATTAAATACGACAATCACCAATTTTAAAATGGGGAAAATTGTTTCCCTTAGTCGTGAAAGGGTTAAGGAACAATACTATGTTAAGACAATGGAAAACTAACGTCAAAGCTCTTTAACTTCTAAATTAACTTTTTTTGTTTTCAAAAATATGATAGCAGATAAAATCTCAATCAAATATATCAATATCGCGATTTTCAACAATTTCAGTATTTAAATTCAGCATTTAATGAGTTGTGGAAGTTTGATATTGAAGCGGACTATGAACGTGCAACAATGAAGCGTGAGCGTTTACTGCGAGACTGACGAGAAATCGGACATAGTGTAAATGACGTCATAAATGGATTGGAACACGATTCAATTCAAAGCATGAGAATAAAGTGAAAGCTGTTAACAGTGTGTAAAGGAAAGGTTTCCTTTTGGAAGTGCAAGGTCACGATGTAAAAATTGTCGATTTATGGCGGTAAGGTTTGGTAGACAAAATAACTGTGCATATTTAATCAGTGTAGAGAGTTGTTGTTGGGTTGTTTTACCTCTGAGCGGCACTTTTTTGCACACCATGGGCTAAATGGCCAGGTCACATGGACCCCGAAGGCTCAGAGAAGGTTGGGGGACGGGACCCACTGGAACAGCTGTTGGGAGACAGATGGTAGCCTCCCGTCAAGGTCATCCAGCGTGTTCTTTAACGGGCACAGGGTATGGCTCTCCCGCACACGGAGCCACGGCTTAACGTCCCATCCGACGGACGACAGCCTTTCAAAGCCCATTGGTGTCCCTTACTGACCGTGGGCAGGGCGGGAAATTTTGTGGAGATAAATCTCAACGCTGACCCAGCTGGGACTCGAACCAGTGAAGAGAGCCTCCTTCCTTTCGTATCTGATGTATAACTAGTGGTCAGGTGACCGGAAAACGTTCTAACCTTGATTTCTGGATCGGTTTTAAAATGTTCTACTTGGCTTATCAGTTAGTCTAGAATATACGATTGTCAGAATCATTTAGTATAGATGAATAGCATATTCGTATTTCGAATGACTGGTACTGAAATTTGTATATGATTCATGTAAACTTATTGTCTTAGTTATTAAATTAAATCATTTATAGCCTGTTTAGTTATTACGGATTCACGCTCAATTGTCAAATATTCAAATAAAACTATAAATTTTTAAAAATATTTAACAAAAACAATGGCAGTCACAAAAATTAAATTCAGAAGCTAATTTAAACTTAGTTTTAAGTGTGTTTAACAAAATAAAGTATTTAATAAAAAATAGTTTAATAAAATAAGTGTGTATTTTAAAATTTGTGTAAAGAATTCTTTCACTATTCATCCGTTTTGAATATCTCAATAATAATCTTCTTAAGACTATCATTGTTATTATTTAATATTCAAACTTCCATAACTCATTAAATACTGAACGAATATTGTTGAAAATCGTGATATTGATTTATTTGATTGAGATCTTTATCTGCAATCACATTTTTCAAAACAAAAAAACTTATTTGAAAAGTTATAGAGCTTTGACGTTAACTTCCCATTGACTTAACATAGGGATTTTCCTTAATTTATGGAAACCAGTGTTTTTTAAAGAAGAAAGTAATTTAGAGATTAAAATGAGGAGCAGTAAAAAAAAACCAGAGACCAAAACCACCTAAAAGATATCCCAATTCTTGCATTAATTGTTACGCACGACAACTCTCGTGGAATCCGAAGGACAGAAGAGAGATGCTGGGAGAGAGAGTGAGAGAATATGACGACAGATTTGCTTGGAGGGGAAAACGAAGATGGCTTTGTGGAAATGCTCAGAGGGAGACGAGGAAAATAATTCAGTGGAAAGGGAGAAGTTGGAGGTGAGAGAAAAGGAAACTGCGAAAGGGAAGAAAAAGATGAGCAGAAGGAAGTGGAAGGAGGAAGCGAGGCAATTAGTTGCAGAGCGTGAAGCGGAAGGAAGGAGCGGCAGAGGCGGAAGTTGGGAGAAATAGCGTGAGGTGGCGGAGGGAGGGGGGGAGGGAATCGAATTAGAAGAGCTTGGAAGCAAGAGAAAGATCGAAGGAGTCGAGAATATTACGAGGGAGTTCAGAAGCAATATCAATTCTAATTACGATTCGAATTAATTAAAACGCGATTCTGTCTTAATGCTAAGGGAATTTTTCTTTTGTCATTTAAGGACTAACAAAAATCGAGAGTCCGCCTTGATAGGTAAGAGGGAAAATTTCCTCTCTGTGGTGTGGGGGCGGGGGTGGCTCAGTCGGTAGCGCGCCAGGCTCGTAATCTGTAGTTCCCAGGTTCGAGTCTCAGCTGGCGTTGAGATTTATCTCCGCAAAATTCCCCGCCTGCCCACGGTCAGTAGGGGACACCGATGGGCTTGGAAAGACCGCCGTCCGTCGGATGGGACGTTAAGCAGTGGCCCCGTGTGCAGGAGAGCAATACCCTGTGCACGTTAAAGAACACGCTGGATGGCCTTTACGGGAGGCTACCATCTGTCTCCCAACAGCTGTTCCAGTGGGTCCGCTCCCCCAACCTTCTCTGAGCCTTCGGGGTCCATGTGACCTGGCCATTTAGCCCATGGTGTGCAAAAAAGTGCCGCTCAGAGGTAAAACAACCGAACCCTTCCTCTCTGTGGAATTGATCTTATTAGCAGGAGTCGAACCAGAAGGGGGAAAGGAATAGTTAAAATGCTACAATTTTGTTTTTGAAATGATTTTATTTTTTGAGCATTGCAAAATTATGTTATTTAATTTCTACTTATTTTGATATTCGCCTTTTCACTTACTAAAAACAGTAACCAGTATTTCAAAACACGTAATTTTAGTTTTTTCCAATGAACAAACTAAGTTTAAAATACAATGAAATTTAGGTGTTTTATCTTGACAACATCTTAAAAAATGTTCTCTTTTATCTTTTCATTCATTACTAGTGTTTTGTTTTCGTCTCAAAAAAGCGATGTTGGATTCGAATGTTCTCTTTTGATCGGCGTTTTTTGCATACAGTCACAAGGACCCCGAAGAGTTGGGTTGGGTTGTTTTACCTCTGTGCGGGACTTTTTTGCACACCATGGGCTTAATGGCTAGGTCACAAGGTTGGGGAGGGAACCCACTTGAACAGCTGTTGGGAGACAGATGGTAGCCTCCCGTCAAGGCCATTCAGTGTGTTCTTTAACGTGCACAGGGTATGGCTCTCCCGCACACAGGGCCACGGCTTAACGTCCCATCCAACGGACGGTGGCCTTTCCAAAGCCGATCGGTGTCCCCTACTGACCATGGGCAGGGCAGAGAGTTTTGCGGAGATAAATCTCAACGCTGACCCAGCTGGGACTCGAACCTGGGAACTGCAGATTAGAAGCCTGGCGCGTTACCGACTGAGAAACCTCCACCCCACGAGGAGTTGGGAAGGTGAAGGGAATCCAGTGAACAGGAATCAGTCGGAAATCTCCTCTCGAGACCATCCGCTGTGTTATTTTTAGTTGCATAACGTCTGACTCCCTGTACACAGACAGTGGCTTAACCTTCCATCCGACGGGCGTCGGTTTTTGAAAGCCCATTAGTATTTTCTTCCTCACTGAGAGCAGGGCGTGTGTTAGCAGAGAAGATATCAACTCTGGCACAATGGGGACTCGAACTTGGAAACATCACGTTACGAATCGCGCAAACGTCTGAGCGAAACTCTCACCAAAGTGACATTCACAATTCCTACTGTGTTGTCTGTCTAAATCCTAATTTGACCTTGACGATGGTCGCAGACGAATCCTCACAGGTTAACTCAGTGTCTCGCAAACATTTTTACTCTGCGGCACACTGAATCTAATTTTTTTTCCGCGGCACACTGAATCTAATTTTTTCCCCGCGGCACACTGAATCTAATTTTTTCCGCGGCACACTGAATCTAATTTTTTCCCCCGCGGCACACTGAATCTAATTTTTTCCGCGGCACACTGAATCTAATTTTTTCCCCCGCGGCACACTGAATCTAATTTTTTCCCCGCGGCACACTGAATCTAATTTTTTTTTCCGCGGCACACCTAAAAAAGAATTTTTGATGGTTACGTAAAAAGAGGAAAATTGAAGTTTCGTTAAATGCATTTTATTTAAAATAAATATAATAATAAATATAATTAATCATAACTCGGTGTTTGTTTTAAATATTTGTCCATTCTATGGCTTGAAATAATCAAAAATTAATACCAAAATTTGGAAAAAGCTTGATAAATACTTACAAGATCCCAGTTGATAAAATCTGAAAGATTTTTATTAAAGCACGTCGATAGCACGTCGATATTAAAGCACGTCGATAACACAAGTCAAGTAAGATCAAAATGAAATCTTTTGAATATCTAGTGTCAATTTGCGGCAATCGCAAATCGCACAATCGCAAACTGTGTGCCGCGGCACACAGTTTGCGAGACACTGGGTTAACTGAAGCGACATTCTTCACTTCGAATCACAGATTGCTGTGACGAAATGAAACTTCCTTTGCTGCGTTTCCTCATCTCGTGCACTCACTCTCGTTCTTCACGCGATGGGATTTGAATGTTCCCGTCCTTGGGATGGACGACGTTAAGCCGTGACCCGTGTGCAGAGGTGCCATAACTTGCACTTATCTAAAAATATTTTAAATGCCATGACGAGAAATTTTAATTTTTTCCCTAGCATCCACCCAATGAGTCTCATTTCCTAACCTGAGATTTGGGATCGTTATGACCCGACTATTTAACCCTTTACAGTTCCCGGATGAAAGTGATCGTCGTGATTTAATTGTCACTTGGAATCGCTTTCAAATCATTTCATCGGTGAAGGATTCCTCACATCCATGCTCGTGCTTTCAAATGACATGCTTTAGAGGAAATATTAACACTACTTCAAGAGAGAAAGAAAAAAACATGGAAAGGTACAGTCGCTCAAAAAAGTATCCGAACACTATGGTTGATTACAGAATTGAGGAAAAAATATCTGGCAACGATTTTTTTTAGAAATTAGTGATCTGGCAACCTTCGTGTCACGTGATTACAGAATTCAGGAAAAATATCTAGAGCGTGTACAGCAACTGTACACGCTCCAGTTACCGTTCACAGCAAACTGGAGCGTGTGAGTTACTGCACACGCTCCAGTTTGCTGTGAACGGTAACTGCACACGCTCAAGATTTCCGTGAGTGAGCCCACACGATCTAGTATCAAAATAATATGACCGCCTACAGTCGCTCAAAAAAGTATCCGAACACTATGGTTGATTACAGAATTCAGAAAAAAAATATCCGGCAACGATTTTTTTTTAGAAATTAGTGATCTGGCAACCTTCGTGTCACGTGACACGAAGGTTGCCAGATCACTAATTTCTAAAAAAAATCGGTGCCAGATATTTTTTCTCAATTCTGTAATCAACCATAGTGTTCGGATATTATTTTGAGCGACTGTACCTTTCTAATTCAGAAAGACGAGCCCCTGGTTTATAAGCAGTTAAAGATCGTGTGACTGTCTTGTTTAGTGGCAATGGGTTGTGTTGTTTTACTTCTGAGCGGCACTTTTTTGCACACCATGGGCTAAATGGCCAGGTCACATGGACCCCGAAGACTCAGAGAAGGTTGGGGGAGGGAACCCACTGGAGCAGCTGTTGGGAAACAGATGGTAGGCTCTCGTCAAGGCCATCCAGCGTGTTCTTTAACGTGCACAGGGTATGGCTCTCCCACACACGGGGCCACGGCTTAACGTGCCATCCGACGGACGGCGGCCTTTCCAAGCCCATCGGTGTCCCCTACTGACCGTGGGCAGGGCGGGGAATTTTGCGGAGATAAATCTCAACGCTGACCCAGCTGGGACTCGAACCTGGGAACTACAGATTACGAGCCTGGCGCGCTACCGACTGAGCCACCCCCGCCCCTTAGTGGCAATGAGACTGGACATTTAATAAAACTCGTCTTGCTCTCCAGTGCTGCAAATCCCTGTGCTTTAAAAGGCAAGGATAAAAATCTCTTAAGTTCATGATACGGATGCTTTACTAATTATCATCATCATTCATCGTTCTCGAAATCACCATAGTGATAGATGTTGTATCATCAGAATCATCAAGAACATCCAGGATGAATGATGAGTGTTCAGGTTTACTGTTTTTTTCTTTTCATTCTTCCATCTCTCTTTCTTTCTATTATGCAATTAAAAACTTCTATCATATCCAGACTTTGACCTACATTAATAAAAATATTTGGACTGCAAAAGTGTAATTTATTGCGCAACAAAGAGGATGCAAAATAAAACATTCCGAATGTGATGGTTTCTTTCAAATTTAAATCAAACTTCACATGAATTTCGCCACGCATAAAGCGACTGATGTTAATCATCTTTATTCCCGAATCGACAATATATCAATAAACGAGAAATGATCGACTGGAATCTCTTTTTCGGTGTTGTTTACAACCACTTCACTGTTCGGACTGTAAACAACCGATTATTCTGCGTCATCATCTGACGTTGAAGTGTATTTTTGTTTATGGTATTTTCATTTCCACTTCCGTCTTCTTCAAGGGGCTGCACAATTCTTCTGATACAACTTGTACAGATGAATCATGCGATGACTGACTCGTTTTCGTTTCAAAAAAGTCTGTGCAAAATATTTTCTCGTTAACTGTCCACTTGCATGGCGAGCAGAACTCGATCAGTAGCCAAAAGTGTATTTTGACCTTCCAACTGGCATTTTATAACTCGGGTTTATTTCAGCTACTTCATGGGATTCCAGCGCTGTCGTGCGATAAAGGTTGGGTTGTTTTACCTCTGAGCGGCACTTTTTCGCACACAATGGGCTAAATGGCCAGATCACAAGGACCCCGAAGGCTCAGAGAAGATTGGGGGAAGGGATCCACTGGAACAGCTGTTGGGAGACAGATGGAAGTCTCCCATCAAGGTCACCCCGCCTGTTCTTTAATGTGCACAGGGTATGGTTCTCTCCTGCACATGGGGCCACGGCTTAATGTCCATCAGATGGACGGCGGTCTTTCCAAGCCCATTGGTGTCCCATACTGGCCGCGAGCAGGGCGGGGAGTTTTGCAGAAGTAAATCTCAACGCTGACATAGCTGGGACTCGAATCTGAAGATTACGAGCCTGGGGCGCTACCGACTGAGCCACCCCCGCCCCTTCAGCCAACAAGAAATTTTATTTAAATACTAGAAATGCTAAAAAGCAAAATATTAATTTGTTAACCCTCAGAGTGTTTTTTAATTTGAGAACTACATCTTTGTGTATTGGCTCAGTCGGTAGCGCACCAGGTTCGTAATCTGCAATTCCTAGGTTCGAGTCCCAACTGGGCCAGAGTTGAGATTTATCTCCTCTAAACTCTATACTGCCCTGGGTCAGAGAGTAGCACCAATGCCCTTGGAAAGATCGCCGTCCGTTGAATGCGACGTTAAGCCGTGACCCCGTGTGCATATATTGTGCACATGAAAGAACACACTGGATGATCTTGAAGGGAGACTTCCATCTATCATTTGACAATTTTCCAGTAGATTCCCCCCCCCCCCACGAACCGTTCGTCCATTTGTGGGCACAAAATTGCCGCTCAGAGGTAAAACAACCCAGCCCTGTGGTAATTTTGGTGCAGGGATTGTAATGCATGGACTTTGAAAGGTACGCCAATCGTAACAAGGATGCAGATTCTCTACAGCTTCACTTTCTTACGAAATCCATAAAAAACATTTTGTCTTTCTTTCAATGGACAATCTTTATAAATCGAGGGCGGGGGTGGCTCAGTCGGTAGCGCGTCAGGCTCGTAATCTGTACTTCCCAGGTTCGAGTCCCAGCTGGGTCAGCGTTGAGATTTATCTCCGCAAAATTCCCCGCCCTGCCCACGATCAGTAGGGGACATCGATGGGCTTGGAAAGACCGCCGTCCGTCGGATGGGACGTTAAGTCGTGGCCCCGTGTGCGGGAGAGCCATACCCTGTGCACGTTAAAGAACACGCTGGATGGCCTTGACGGGAGGCTACCATCTGTTTCCCAACAGCTGTTCCAGTGGGTCTCCTCCCCCAACCTTCTCTGAACCTTCGGGATCCATGTGACCTGGCCATTTAGCCCATTGTGTGCAAAAAAGTGCCGCTCAGAGGTAAAAAAAACCAACAACCTTTATAATCCGATCAAATTCTCTGGTTAAAGGAATCCAGCGGTTTTTCTAAAGTGCACGAGCTATGGCTCTCTTGCATATGGGTCTGACAGTCGAAGGCATTTCCAAGTCCGGCTGAATTTCCTCTGTTAGCGAAACGGACGAGCGGAGAAAATCTCAACGACGGATATTTGAAGTGAGTAGCTCAGGTTGTAATTCGGAGGCTCGTGAGCGAACTGGAATATCAATTTCTGTTGATCGTCGATTAAACAAATGCAATAGGCGGCAAGAAAAAGAGATTTGCGAAGCAGAAGAATAGCCTCGGCTGATTCATGACATGAAACAAAGAGAGATTTTGGATTCAGCAACAGACATTTCTCTGGCATCACAGAATGCCAGGATCGACCACACAACTGCCAATCAAATAGCAACAGCAATTAAGCGAGACACTTGCTCAAGACTTGCTTAAAAAACACAGGTTTTTCAAACCTTCAAATTGGAGGATATCCACTTACCCCTGGATCTGGATACGCTAGTGACTCGGATAACACTGGGAAGAGAAAATTTAAATATGAAGCTGAAACCACATAATTCTCCCCACTTATGTAAGCTGATAATCTGATGTTTTCAGATTTGGGTGCCAATTGGACCAGCGTTGAGATTTGGGTTGTTTTACCTCTGAGCAGCACTTTTCTGCACATCATGGGCTAAATGATCGGTTGGGTTGTTTTACCTCTGAGCGGCACTTTTTTGCACACCATGGGCTAAATGGCCAGGTCACATGGACCCCGATGGCTCAGAGAAGGTTGGGGGAGGGACCAACTGGAACAGCTGTTGGGAGACAGATGGTAGCCTCCCGTCAAAGCCATCCAGTGTGTTCTTTAACATGCACAGGGTATGGCTCTCTCACACACGGGGCCACAGCTTAACTTCCCACCCGATGGACGGCGGCCTTTCCAAGCCCATCGGTGTCTCCTACTGACCGTGGGCAGGGCGGGAATTTTGCGGAGATAAATCTCAACGCTGCCCCAGCTGGGACTCGAACCTGGGAACTACAGATTACGAGCCTGGCGCGCTACCGACTGAGCCACCCCGCCATAGGCTAAATGGTCAGGTCACAAGGACCCCGAAGGCTCAAAGCCCATCGGTGTCCCCTACTGACCGTGGGCAGGGCAGGGGAATTTTTGCGGTGACTAGAGTTGAGATGTTTTGCATTTATTGACGTTCTACCTTCACTGAGAAAGGAAACATTGATGATCTTAGAATAAAAGACATCTGCCGGATGGAAGGAACAGATGTGGTTCAGTGTGTGCAGAACCATACGCCGTGAAAGTTAAAAACATGCTGGATAGGTTCTCGTCTGCCCCTAATAGCTGGCCAGTCTGTTTCTTTCCCTTCTCTGATCTGAGTCTTTGAGGTTCTTTGTGACTTAGAGATTTAGCTCATTATGAGATACAAAATGCTGCTCGGTGATAAAAAAAAGATCCATTTGATTTTTAAGTTCCTTTCTAAGTGATGTTCAAAATCTAGAACTAAAACATTTCTTTCTAATATTTTACTTTAATACTTAATGTGCTTAACGAGAATGTTAACTCCATCATATAGTTGCTATAACAACGCCAATTACACGTTTAAAATATTTTCTTTGACTGTTACATTTGAAAAAAATATTACATGGTAGCAAATTATGACTAGTAATTTGATTCGCTTTTTCTGTTAGAGATGAAGCCAAAATAAAAAACCAAAAATCTTTGGTATCTAAAGATGGCAACAGTTGGATAGAGTAGCTGCTAATTCGTTTGGTTCAAGTTTTATCCGTCGGAATCTTATCGCTTCTTTTCAGCTGCCAGCGTCGGAATATTAAGCGATGCTCCTGCAGCATATTTTCCCACAATTCAGCAGCATTAATTTTCCTCGCGATCAGTTAACACCGAAAACAAGTTTCCGAATCGGCCACGTCATTAATCGCCTTTCCGTCTGGCCCATCTCGTTCTTCTCGATGCGTTGCAGAGAGCATCACCGAGGAGGATGTCTGCTCAGCCATTGGGATGGCAAACGATTTCACTCGGCAATTGCTCATTTGATGATCAGATTTAATGCTTGGCTCAACAGACAAAATGTTTGCCTCCCCCAAGTGTCCTCTCAACAGAACACTTCGTTTCTCTACTCCACTCTGCAACATTCTTTTGCTACCAAATATACAATTTTGATGTTCGATTAAGATAATTCTTTATGTACAATCGCTCAAAAAAATATCCGAACACTATGGTTGATTACAGAATTGAGAAAAAATATCTGGCAACGATTTTTTTAGAAATTAGTGATCTGGCAACCTTCGTGTAAACGCTATGATTGGTTACAGAATTCAGAAAAAATATCTGGAGCGTGTACAGCAACTGTATACGCTCCAGTTACCGTTCACAGCAAACTGGAGCGTGTGCAGTTACTGCACACGCTTCAGCTTGCTGTGAACGGTAACTGCACACGCTCAATATTTCCGTGAGTGAGCCCACACGATCCAATGTGCTGTGAACATTAACCGCAACCGCTCCAGTTTGCTGTGAACGGTAACTGCACACGCTCCATATTCATTGCATTATATATTCATACGCATTATATATATTAAAAAAAATATCCGAACACTATGGTTGATTACAGAATTGAGAAAAAATATATGGCAGCGATTTTTTTTTTAGAAATTAGTGATCTGACAACTTTCGTGTCACGTGACACTAAGGTTGCCAAATCATTAATTTCTTCATAAGATTTCTTATCACTAATTTCTTCATAAAATTTTATAATCAACCTCCCCGCCCTGCCCACGGTCAGTAGGGGACACCGATGGGCTTGGAAAGGCCGCCGTCCGTCGGATGGGACGTTAAGCCGTGGCCCTTTGTCTGGGAGAGAGCCATACCCTGTGCACGTTAAAGAACACGCTGGGTGGCCTTGACGGGAGGCTACCATCTGTCTCCCAACAGCTGTTCCAGTGGGTCCCCTTCCCCAACCTTCTCTGAGCCTTCGGGGTCCATGTGACCTGGCCATTTAGCCCATGGTGTGCAAAAAAGTGCCGCTAAGAGGTAAAACAACCCAACCCAACCCTATAATCAACCATAGTGTTCAGATATTTATTTGAGCAATTGTACTTATAAGATCCATTCGCAATGATGCAGTTTTCCCCCAACGGTTGGTTCATTTTCAAATTCACAGATCTTTCCTTCATGACCTTGATACTAAAAAAAAACTGCAATAAAGAAATGCATCTAATATTTCGAAAATTTAGTCGCAAAATGAAATAAACTTATCTTTAAGATCGTTTTCTTTTGAAATTTTAAGTTTCCTTTCGTTAGAAAATCGAGACTTTTTCGAGTCAGAGAAGACAAAAATCATTCGTTTGTTTTATAAATCGTCGATTTCGAATCTGTGCAATCGAAACTCTGAAATGACGTCATAAGACCTTCTGTCAAACAGTTATTATTTATCGTTTATTTTCCTGTTGTTCTCTACCTGTTATGGCCAAACCAAGGTTAAAAAGGTTTGCCGACATCACCAATTGCGGGCCTTTCTTTAATTAGTTCTTTATGAAATGACTCTTATCAGTTTCTCTCCATTTCGATGATCAGCAAGCAGCCGATAATAGTTCGGAAAATATTATGATCACAACGAACTGATCTTCTGCATATGATCGTAATTCCCACAAGCAGAAGTGCTGAAAAGGTTTTTAGACAACAACAATTCCCCCTATCAGCGTATTATTTCTTTATTTCGTGGTACTTCGAGCACGATCATAATACTTTTGCCAGGTTTTGGGATTTTAAAACCATCTAGGCCCCCAAACCTTTCCTTTGCAATGCCTTCCTAATAAGCTAATCAATTACCAAACTAGAAAGGTGAAAAGCATAAAACATTCCAATGCGACAACAAACCATTGATTGACCAACGGATGAAATGATGACGATATGTTTAGATTTGATTATCTCCATTCCTTAATCGATCAAAGGGTACGATATCGATAGAGAAAAGGAATTGAATTTGGAGACTGATTCTTCAGCTGCGGAACATAAAAACATAAGACCCAAGATTCATCCGAGTAGCTAAAAATTATCCTTTTAATTTAATATCGGCCCAAGATAGTGGCTAATTACTATTCGCTTTAAGTATCCTTTATTATTAATGAATTTGAAACACACATCAAATGAAATACGAATGTGTTTTCTATTTGCACAAGAAAAGGAAATTCTTTTTGAATTTTTATCCAAACAGCATGATGAAAAAGGTCATCATAAGTTAAGTCCATGGCATTATTCTATTGAGTTGATATTACAATAATTATCTATAGCAGACTTGACCTATCCACTTAGTAAAGCCAGACGTCGGGCAAGTGAAGCTGTGAGGAGGGGTCCCCGTCCCGAGGAGGAGTACCAGACGTCGTGAGGAGGAGTCCCGTAAACGAAGCCCAGGGGGCTTTCGCATGAGCTTCAATCGTCTCAGTGTTTATGAAATATCGCAAATAATTGAAAACATTGCTATGCGACTATTATAAACCTTATAACCGTCATGAAAAACAATAGATGAAAGGAAACGAGAAATCTATATGATTCGGATGAGACTGTACAATCCCGGATCTAGAAAAAAAAATAGGGGAAAGGGGGATAAATAACCTAAGTGAAAGGGGTGGGGGCTAAGATCGATCCGAAATGAAATATATTATCTCTTTTTCCCCGTTTTAGAGGTTTTTACAAGATTTGTTCTAAATTTCTGGTAATATATACAGAGTGTTAACAAAAGGTCTAGTCCAATTATGGGAACGTGTTCTATTGTGCAAAGTGATGGAAAAGCTCCTATGAACATTGGGCGAGAAAAGCTTCCCTTCCAATTCATAGCACATTTTGAGAGTGCAAGTGAGTGAGTGAAATTATTCAGTTTCTATTCCAGTTATTACAGCACGCCATCAATGATCGATGAGAACAATTATGTAAGTCTACATCAGATGAAATCTTCGAAATGACCTTCCCGAGTAGCAATACAACCTCACCGTGTCTTCTCATCGAAAAGTTCCGGAGTGAGCTGATTTCTTTGACAATCACACCAATACAACCTCACCGTGTCTTCTCATCGAAAAGTTCCGGAGTGAGCTGATTTCTTTGACAATCACACCAATACAACCTCACGGTGTCTTCTCATCGAAAAGTTCCGGAGTGAGCTGATTTCTTTGACAATCACACCAATACAACCTCACGGTGTCTTCTCATCGAAAAGTTCCGGAGTGAGCTGATTTCTTTGACAATCACACCAATACAACCTCACGGTGTCTTCTCATCAAAAAGTTCCGGAGTGAGCTGATTTCTTTGACAATCACACCAATACAACCTCACCGTGTCTTCTCATCGAAAAGTTCCGGAGTGAGCTGATTTCTTTTACAATCACACCAATACAACCTCACAGTGTCTTCTCATCGAAAAGTTCCAGAGTGAGCTGATTTCTTTGACAATCACACCAATACAACCTCACAGTGTCTTCTCATCGAAAAGTTCCGGAGTGAGCTGATTTCTTTGACAATCACACCATTACAACCTCACAGTGTCTTCTCATAGAAAAGTTCCGGAGTGAGCTGATTTCTTTGACAATCACACCAATACAATCTCACAGTGCCTTCTCATAGAAAAGTTCCGGAGTGAGCTGATTTCTTTGACAATCACACCATTACAACCTCACAGTGTCTTCTCATAGAAAAGTTCCGGAGTGAGCTGATTTCTTTGACAATCATCCACGATCCGTCGCGGAGAGCTTGTGTGTTAGGAACCGGGATATCGTCAACATTAGTATTAACGTGTCCTCGTGAGAAGAAATTCAGTGGATTCGAAACAGGAGAGCATGCAGGCCATGTAGTTGGTCCACCTCTACTAATCCAACGGACAGGATTCGTACCATTGAAATCACCCAGCAGTGATGGGATATTGTCCAACATTTGCATACCTCTACCATGTCGTCAGCCATGCAAATTTACATAGGTTCGTACCTGTTGATAAGCATCCTTATTGATATATCCAGTAAGTTTCCTTTCATTATAAACTTCCATCAGACTTTTAAAGGTATACAGTGAGGCTCCTATTGACGATATACTTCCATTTTAACATTGTCTAGTGAGTGAGGCTCCTTTGATGATATACTTCCATTTGATTTTAACATTGTCTAGTGAGTGGGCTGTTTTGATGATATCCTTCCATTTTAACATTGTCTAATGAGTGAGGCTCCTTTGATGATATACTTTTATTTGATTTCAACATTGTCTAGTGAGTGAGGCTCCTTTGATGACATACTTCCATTTTTATTTTAACATGTCTAGTGAGTGGGGCTCTTTTGATGACATACTTCGATTTTTACATTGTCTAGTGAGTGAGGCTCCTTTGATGATATACTTCCATTTTTATTTTAACATGTCTAGTGAGTGGGACTCTTTTGATGATATACTTCCATTTTAACATTGTCTAGTGAGTGAGGCTCCTTTGATGACATACTTCCATTTGATTTTAACATTGTCTAGTGAGTGAAGCTCCTTATGACCTAGTCTGTTGTGCAGTATCACTTGCACTTTAAAAAAAATCCACTCTCATCTTCTGCTTCTCTAACTCTGACACGATGTTTGTAGCTTTTCGAAAGCTTTCAGACTTACCAGATAATGAATGATATGTGTTTTTTTTTCCTTCTTCAGAAAGTGCTATCCGATTTGCATTCATCGCCATTCGAGTCATTTCCTGTCGCCTAATTTCCCCTTTTCCGCCGAGCAATCTCTTCGACCTCCAACAGCAGCTGAACCGGTTTCAGAGAAGCCAGCGGCTGACCAACCCTCGGCCGCTCTCTCATCGAAAGTTCCATCTCTGCAGCCAACGGACATCGGCCACTCACACAACTGTTCATTCTTCTCATAAATCGCTTCATTCAATTCTTGGGAATTTCCCCTACCATGAAGAAAATTCCCCATCGCTCCATCCTCCTGGGGAGAATTTCCGATAAACAAAAACATTCAATAGGAGGATCAAATCAGTAACGGAAGTTGAGTTAAACGCACATTCAGATTCCTTTTTGCAGTCATCGTATTCTGTCTGATAGTTTTCTTTCAAGCGCACTACGAAACCAAGAAAAGGATTTTTTGAAATATTTTTTTTTATCTTTAAGTATGACTTCGTGCTTTTGACCGAAGTGTTCGAGGTTCGATCTCGATGTCGTAAATATGCCCTTCCGATGGCTGATTGCCCAGAGGAAATTGTCGATATTTCCCAGTGGAGTCCCGCTGCACTCCAATGAGACGATTTCGTTGGGATTGCTCGTGTGACTGATGGAGTGAGAGGAAGGTCATTTTTTTTATGCTGCAGGACAGATAAGATTTCTTCTCAGCCAATAGGCGAGCATTGGTAAGGATGAAAAAATCTAGCTTCAAAGGGATGATGATCCCTTAACTCCCGATCCTCCCACTCATCACCAGAAATGAAAACTGCCATACTTGAGCTTTTGTGACCCCCTCCCCCCCAAGCACACGGAAACGGTTTTCGTTTACAACCATCCCAAGGGAATGCACATTCATCATTTACAGTCGCTCAAAAAAGTATCCGAACACCATGGTTAATTACAGAATTGAGAAAAAATATCTGGCAACGATTTTTTTTTTTAGAAATTGGTGATCTGGCAACCTTCGTATCACGTGACACGAAGTTGCCAGATCACCAATTTCTAAAAAAAAGTCGTTGCCAGATATTTTTCTGAATTCTGTAATCAACCATGGTTTTCGGATACTTTTTTGAGCGACTGTACCCATCTTTAAGAATGGAAAATATTTAAAGTCTTTCTGCATACTTATTTAGCATATCTATATTTACATACTGATGCTTCCAAAACCGGAATTGATATGTTAACATCAATGTTGTCTCCTAAGATAGGGTTCGTTTCTTTTGCTTCTGAGCGACGCCTTTGTGCGCACAATGGGCTAAATAGTCAGTTCTCAAGAAGCGAAAGAGTTCAGAGTTGACTAGCGGAAAGAACCCACTGGACAACTATTAGGAGGCTTCCCATCAAGGCTATCTAGCTTGTTTTTAAGCGTGCACATGGTATGGATCTCCTCCATGGATCCGACGGACAATGGCTTTCCCAGCCCATCTGTCGCCATCTTGAGGATGTAATAACGAGGCTCCAAACTGGACAGATTTCAAGACAATTCGTTACAAATTTGGAGAGGATTTTCTTTTTAAGGTTTATTTAAAATGTGCGACTTTAAGCCTCACACTTTGGGAGCAAACATATCCCAGTCTTTATTCAAAGGTTAATTAGTTAAGTTATTTTAGCTAGGAGCGGTGCTTTCTCCGCAAAATGGGTGGCACTAGCCAGCTGCAAGGGAAGAAGATGCACGAGATAATTGATGGACACTTCTGATCAAGGACATCCAAAGTGTTCTTTAACAACACGGGGCCACGGCTTAACGATTACCTATCGATGACCTTTCAAAGCCCTGGATATCCCTTTCTTCATCAAGGATCGAGCGGAAATTTGCGTAGAAAATCTCAACTCATGCATAATGAAAGCTGACATCAGGATACGAATCTGACATTCTATCGATTGAATTGGCACTCGACTTTTATTTTAACAAAACTTGACTGATTTTCTTTGACAACCTTAAAAGGTTGCAAAAAACAAAAGAAAACAAAAAAGAAAAGAAAACAACTAGCAGAAAACAAAATGAAACAAAAAAAACCAAATTAATTATAACATAAATACTTATGTAATTAAGCTTCCTAAAATCGATAACAAAATATATCCATTTTTTTACCATTCCTCATCCATTAGCTATTTTGCTAGTAAGGGAGGTTGACACAGAGAAAGCATTAAGCACGTGAATATTTCGCATGTTTTTCAAGAAATTTTTCAACACCTTTTGGAACGAGAGGGAAATATTATATTTTAATGGAAACCCAGTATCTTGAATCCTCCCCCCCCCCCCTCTCTTCTTTCTTTCTTTCTTTTTTCCTAGACCCAGGTTGGGTGGAGGTGGCTCAGTCGGTAGCGCACCAGACTCATAATCTGCAGTTCCCAGGTTCGAGTCCCAGCTGGGTCAGCGTTGAGATTTATCTCCCCAAAATTCCCCGCCCTGCCCACGGTCAGTAGGGGACACTGATGGACTTGGAAAGGCCACCGTCCGTCGGATGGGACGTTAAGCCGTGGCCCGTGTGCGGGAGAGCCATACCCTGTGCACGTTAAAGAACACGCTGGATGGCCTTGACGGGAGGCTACCATCTGTCTCCCAACAGCTGTTCCAGTGAGTCTCCTCCCCCAACTTTCTCTGAGCCTTCGGGGTCCTTGTGACCTGGTCATTTAGCCCATGATGTGCAAAAAAAAGTGCCGC
Source organism: Ryuthela nishihirai (assembly GCA_038380435.1). NCBI lineage: Eukaryota > Metazoa > Arthropoda > Arachnida > Araneae > Heptathelidae > Ryuthela > Ryuthela nishihirai. Next base: position 26,187,217 of record JAWZYU010000003.1, read on the forward strand.
TCAGAGGTAAAACAACCCAACCCTCAATCTTCTTTGAGCCTTCGGGGTCCTTGTGACCTGGCCATTTAGCCCATGGTGTTCAAAAATGTGCCGCTCAGAGGCGAAACAACCCAACGTAGATCCGAGCCTGCTCTCAATAATTCAGAATGAATAGGAAAAATATTACTCCCGGATAATCGAATTTCTGTTAATCCGTCATCCATATAAAATATAAAAACGCTTCAAAACTTTTGACAAATATCTTAGCATAAACATACTTTATTCATTTAAATTAAGATAGTAAGGAAGTTCCCTTTTTTCTCTTCATTCTCCTTTCGCCGAACTTTGCTGAAAACATTGTATTATTTTCCGGTTAATATTATTTTCGATTATCCGGCAAACATTATATTTTTCAACATCCCTGTTAATCCGACCCCAAATAATCGAGCATTTACTATAGTTACAGATTTTAGGCATCAACTGATATTTTTCAACGACTCTTGTTGGGTTGTTGTTTTACCTCTGAGCGGCACTTTTTTGCACACCATGGGCTAAATGGCCAGGTCACATGGACCCGAAGGCTCAGAGAAGGTTGGGGGAGGGGACCCACTGGAACAGCTTGTTGGAAGACAGATGGTAGCCTCCCTCAAGGCCATCCAGCGTGTTCTTTAACGTGCACAGGGTATGACTCTCCCGCACACGGGGCCACGGTTTAACGTCCCTTCCGACGGATGGCGGCCTTTCCAAGCCCATCGGTGTCCCCTACTGACCGTGGGCAGGGAATTTTGCGGAGATAAATCTCAACGCTGACCCAGCTGGGACTCGAACCCGGGAATTACAGATTCGAGCCTGGCGCGCTACCGACTGAGCCACCCCTGCCCATTTTTCAACGACATTTACATGCTCTGTTTCAGAATGAAAAAAAAAGCGATAGAAACCGAAAGTGCTGAGGAAACATCGCCCAACGAGGTGTATCTAAAAATGCGTTTCAAATCCAAGGCATTCATCCTGATCCTGAGCAAAGATTCTACTTTTGGTCCCCGATTCCCTTCGGCTCCTTCTCGATCTCCCGAAACTCCCAGGTCGCATTAGTACCGCTGACAGTGAACATCCGGTCCGTATTTCATGTCGTACACCCGGAAATGCTTTCAGCGACAGTATGGATTTTATTCTGGCTTGCACTCATCGTGCCCAGTGATGAGAGGGAACACGTGATGCAACACAGCCACAGATACTCAACGTCAATGGCGCCACGTGCAGATCCGATTCTTCTGCATACGATGACTAACAGTTCGCTTCCTCTCGACCTTCCGACACCTTTCGATGACATCGCGTTACCTTCGAAATTCTCTGCATTTAATGGGGCACAGGATGACGAACCCGTAAATATCAGACACGACAGCGTAAAGCATCCGTAACATGGATGGCTTGGGTTGTTTTACCTCTGAGCGGCACTTTTTTGCACACCATAGGCTAAATGGCCAGGTCACAAGGACCCCGAACGCTCAGAGAATGTTGGGGGAAGGAGCCCACTGGAACAGCTGTTGGGGGAAGGGGCCCACTGGAACAGCTGTTGGAACAGCTTTTTGAAGAAAGGAATGCTAGCCTCCCGTCAAGGCCATCCAGCGTGTTCTTTAACGTGCACAGGGTATGGCTCTCCCGCACACGGGGCCACGGCTTAACGTCCCATCCGACGGACGGCGGTCTTTCCAAGCCCATCGGTGTCCCCTACTGACCGTGGGCAGGGCGGGGAATTTTACGGAGATAAATCTCAACGCTGACCCAGCTGGGAATTAGAGATGGTGCCTGGTGCGCTACCGACTGAGCCACCCCCGCCCCTCGTAACATGGATGGAGTTGGATTCAGGACCTTGCCGCGGTTGACATTGTCTCCGTTTGTCCGCTCCAAGCACTCGACGATCGACGAGCGTGAAAAGGTTTCGATCATTTCAATGAGGCATCGGAGTGCATGCTGGGATGCATGTTGGGGACACTTCTGCACGCAGTGGGCTAAATTAATAATAATTAAACTATTACACCTGCTCAAGAGTGGAACTATTCAGATTAACTGAATTACAGCCTGTCTGATCAATTTTCAACACTTTAGTTTTCTAGACAAGATACAAGGATCCCTAGGACTCCGAAGTGGATAAGAGAACTGAACAGCTGTTACGAAACAGATGGACTCAGAAGTGGATAAGAGAACTGAACAGCTGTTACGAAACAGATGGACTCAGAAGTGGATAAGAGAACTGAACAGCTGTTAGGAAACAGATGGACTCAGAAGTCGATACGAGAACTGAACAGCTGTTACGAAACAGATGGACTCAGAAGTGGATAAGAGAACTGAACAGCTGTTACGAAACAGATGGACTCAGAAGTGGATAAGAGAACTGAACAGCTGTTAGGAAACAGATGGACTCAGAAGTCGATACGAGAACTGAACAGCTGTTACGAAACAGATGGACTCAGAAGTGGATAAGAGAACTGAACAGCTGTTACGAAACAGATGGACTCCGAAGTGGATACGAGAACTGAACAGCTGTTACGAAACAGATGGACTCAGAAGTGGATAAGAGAACTGAACAGCTGTTACGAAACAGATGGACTCAGAAGTGGATAAGAGAACTGAACAGCTGTTAGGAAACAGATGGACTCCGAAGTGGATAAGAGAACTGAACAGCTGTTACGAAACAGATGGACTCCGAAGTGGATAAGAGAACTGAACAGCTGTTAGGAAACAGATGAACTCAGAAGTGGATAAGAGAACTAATCAGCTGTTACGAAACAGATGGACTCAGAAGTGGATAAGAGAATTGAACAGCTGTTAGGAAACAGATGGACTCCGAAGTGGATAAGAGAACTGAACAGCTGTTAGGAAACAGATGAACTCCGAAGTGGATAAGAGAACTGAACAGCTGTTAGGAAACAGATGAACTCAGAAGTGGATAAGAGAACTGAACAGCTGTTACGAAACAGATGGACTCAGAAGTGGATAAGAGAACTGAACAGCTGTTAGAAAACAGATGAACTCAGAAGTGGATAAGAGAACTGATCAGCTGTTACGAAACAGATGGACTCAGAAGTGGATAAGAGAAATGAACAGCTGTTACGAAACAGATGGACTCAGAAGTGGATAAGAGAACTGAACAGCTGTTAGGAAACAGATGGACTCCGAAGTGGATAAGAGAACTGAACAGCTGTTAGGAAACAAATGGACTCAGAAGTGGATAAGAGAACTAAACAGCTGTTACGAAACAGATGGACTCAGAAGTGGATAAGAGAACTGAACAGCTGTTAGGAAACAGATGGACTCCGAAGTGGATAAGAGAACTGAACAGCTGTTCCGAAACAGATGGACTCAGAAGTGGATAAGAGAACTGAACAGCTGTTACGAAACAGATGGACTCAGAAGTGGATAAGAGAACTGAACAGCTGTTAGGAAACAGATGGACTCCGAAGTGGATAAGAGAACTGAACAGCTGTTACGAAACAGATGGACTCCGAAGTGGATAAGAGAACTGAACAGCTGTTAGGAAACAGATGAACTCAGAAGTGGATAAGAGAACTAATCAGCTGTTACGAAACAGATGGACTCAGAAGTGGATAAGAGAATTGAACAGCTGTTAGGAAACAGATGGACTCCGAAGTGGATAAGAGAACTGAACAGCTGTTAGGAAACAGATGAACTCCGAAGTGGATAAGAGAACTGAACAGCTGTTAGGAAACAGATGAACTCAGAAGTGGATAAGAGAACTGAACAGCTGTTACGAAACAGATGGACTCAGAAGTGGATAAGAGAACTGAACAGCTGTTAGAAAACAGATGAACTCAGAAGTGGATAAGAGAACTGATCAGCTGTTACGAAACAGATGGACTCAGAAGTGGATAAGAGAAATGAACAGCTGTTACGAAACAGATGGACTCAGAAGTGGATAAGAGAACTGAACAGCTGTTAGGAAACAGATGGACTCCGAAGTGGATAAGAGAACTGAACAGCTGTTAGGAAACAAATGGACTCAGAAGTGGATAAGAGAACTAAACAGCTGTTACGAAACAGATGGACTCAGAAGTGGATAAGAGAACTGAACAGCTGTTAGGAAACAGATGGACTCCGAAGTGGATAAGAGAACTGAACAGCTGTTCCGAAACAGATGGACTCAGAAGTGGATAAGAGAACTGAACAGCTGTTAGGAAACAGATGGACTCCGAAGTGGATAAGAGAACTGATCAGCTGTTACGAAACAGATGGACTCCGAAGTGGATAAGAGAACTGAACAGCTGTTAGGAAACAGATTGACTCAGAAGTGGATAAGAGAACTGAACAGCTGTTAGGAAACAAATTGAAACCTCCGGTCAAGGCCGGGCAGAGGCGGTTCAATCGATGGCATCCCAGACTCATAATCTGCACTTCCCAGGTTCGAGTCCTGCCTGAACCAGCGTTAAACTTTATCTCCACAAAACTTCCCCTCCCCCTCCCTGACCTAGGCCAATAGGAGGCATCGATGGGCTTGGAAAGGTTGCCGTCCGTCGGATGGAAGTTTAAGTCTTTGTCCCGTTTTGTAGGAGAGCCATAACCTGTGCACGTTAAAGAACAAGCTGAATGTCCTTGATGGGAGGCTACCATCTGTTTCCAAATAGCTGTCCTTCCCCCCCCCCTACACCTTCTCTAAGCCCTAGGGGTCCTTGTGACCTGTTCATTTGGTCCATTGTATGCAAAAAAATGCCGCTGAGATGTAAAACAATTCAACCCAGACTGGAACCAAAGGAAATATTCATTCCAGATGGAGATCAAGATGAGAAATATTAAGGAGGACCCATTAGGACTCAACTTCTACGCAAAGCACAGCAAGAATGCTAGGTGAATAATCGGCCCGTCAGAGAGATGTATTCTTGTGAGCTCCTTTCTCTTCTTCCACGTGCTGTGCCTGATCACGCTTCTTTCCGAATAGCAATCAGGGCCCGATTTAAAAGCTCCACTGTCCTCAGTGAACGCTCCATCTTGGCTCCCACACTTAATCCCCACAGCCTTACCATTAGCACAGACCGTACGTATCAAAATAAATCACAAGGCAGATTCAAACGTCGTACTTACGGAACGTATTCTCTTGGGCGACGGAAGGATCCTTCTGTGCATCAGCGGCAGCCTCATTTTCGACTTCCTCCTTCTTCTCAATTGTCGCCTACGGTTTTTCAGCGAGCATCTGGGAGGAGACATTAGGAGGAAATGGCGTAAGGAGTTCATCATTAGTTCGGACAATCGCTTAATCTGAATTCGGTAGTTGAACATTTCCTCGTCGTCCACGGTTTGGCAGTGGAGCGAGGTGGAGCCTTGAGCATTTCACAAGGTCATTTCCTGCAGGTAATGGCGGGACTGACAAGGAAGTGACGGCAGGAGGAAGCTGCCGCAGAGGGAGAGAGAATGTTTGCCCACATTTGGCCCACAGGGATCGCACGAAACGTGACGTATCGAGGCACGTGTGCTCAGACTGCTTATGCACTTGACAACCTTGGGAAGAAGGAAAATTCGGAGAACTTTTTTTGCGGCAAATTTTATCTCCTCTGCGGTAAAGGAAGTGATCCTCAATCTCTCTGATTGACTATATTGTTTGCAAAAGCCTCTCTTGCAACAGGATAAATATTTACTGGCTTCTTCCAAGAATTTCTCTGTCCTTGCTAGAGTATCGACTCTTACAACAGACGCCTAAACTATTTCCTCTTTCTAATGATCAGCTTTATCTAAAGTTTCCTTTAATAATAAGTTTGTGAATTTCCCACAGCTTACGTCCCTCCGCAAAGAAAAGTTGAGAAATCTACACAAACTTCGTAAGAACACGTTTCGATACTTGTTGCTCTTAAGAAACTTCACAGTGTGAGAGCTTTCGATTCTTTTGTCTTCCAAATAGTTCTTTTTCTCTCCAGTGCCCACAGGAAAATTAATATCTTCCTTTTTGAAAAAAGGAAATGTGTCTATCTGAATTGAATGATTCGTGCTGTAGGGTCAGAAAGGAGTAGTTTGGCCTCATGGACTTGGGTTCGGTTGCTTACCCCTGAGAGGCACTTTTTTGCATATCATCCTCATCCTCATGCAGCTATGGAGGTCCAATTAGACAGTGCAATTTAGTTCTCCAAGCACATCTCTCCTCAGCTACATCTGGTCACTACACACCAATTCTAACAAGGTCCTGTTTGGCATTGCCTACCCATCGCATTTTAGGTTTCCCCCTCTTTCTGAGGCCTTTAGGCACACATAATTCTCATTCTGTTCACTGTTCATAATTTCATTCATAATCCTATTCGCTAATTTATAATTATGGATAATTATATTATATTTATAATTATGGGCAACATGGCCAAATCAACGGAGGCTCTCTCTGCACAATATTCTGCTCAAAGGAGATTGCCAACTCCTTTGCCTAACCTTATCATTAGTCACAAAGTTGAACCACCTAATGCCCAAGATGCTGCGTAAGCATTTAGAATCAAAAGCATTAAATGTTTACAAAGGGGCAATGTTTTATTACCATAACTAACTCTAGAAATAACCAATTATTATACAGTCTAATTTTAGTCTTTAAGTGTATACGCCTATTTCTCCACACTTTCCATAGGTTCTTAAAAGTACTGGCAGCAATCCCTATTCGTCTGTTAATCTCATGCCGCACATCACCAGTATCTGTTACATAGTTCCCAAGATAATTAAATTGTGATACCTGCTCAAGACTGCAACCATTCAGATTAACTGAATCACAGCCTGCCTGACCAATTTTCATCACTTTGGTTTTCTATCTGCTTATAACCAACCCTACTGTACTACCAGTTTCATTAACAGCCCTAATGAAAGAATTCATCTCATCAACATCATTTGCCAAAAGGGCTAAATCATCAGCATAATCTAAATCAGAAAATTTCGTATCTCCAGTCCATTTAAGGCCAAAATCTTTCCCTTGAAGTGAATTTCGCATAACATAATCAATAACCAAGCTAAAGAGAAAAGGAGACAAAATGCACCGTTGTCGAACACCAGAAGTAATGCTAAACCAATTGCTACAAGCCTTATCAACTCTCACACACGACTCAGTGTTATTATAGAGAGCTTTCATTATGTTAACTAACTTGTCAAGTATACCATATGATTTCACAATCAGCCACAAATTATGATGATTAACAGAGTCGAAAGCTTTTTTTGAAATCAACATAGCTAGCAACCAAAGGTTTCTGAAACTCTAAACATTTCTCAAAAATCTGCCTGAGTGAAAATATCTGACCCACACATCCCCTACCACTTCTGAATCCACATTGTTCATCACACAATTTACTGTCAACCAGATTCTTAATTCTATTAAGCACAATCATGGAAAGAACTTTACCTGGAACAGAGAGTAGGCTGATACCCCTAATAGTTATCATAAGAACTGCGATCACCTTTTTTGAAAATAGGGATAGGTAAAAGATATATAATAGGGATAGCTCTGGTAAAATCCTTAGGAACCATGCCTTTATCATAAAAAATATTCAGAATTTCAGTCATCCAAGTAGTAACCGAAACATTCCCAGCTCTAAGCATTTCCGTAGTAATTTCATCTACCCCTGGGGATTTATGAAGTTTAAGTTTAGAAACAGCCAAAATAACTTCAGATTGTGTTATAGGGTCAACATTAAAGCCACCAATGCATCTATCATCATTGCAAACAATGGGAATAGAACTAACCACATTAAGTTTAGAACATCACTGAAATGATCAGCCCACCTAGCCATGACAGAATCCTCACCTTCTATAACCTTACTTTGTTTATCCTTCAATCCCTGTATACCTGTTCGTTTTCTACCACACAAAACATTAACTATTTGATACAGCTCTCTGCTGTTGTGCTGTCTAACTGCTTCCTCGGCTTGTCAGCCAGCCATCAAGCCAAAGATTCTTATCAGCAGCTAACTGATCCTTTACACGTTTATTAAGCTCCCTGTAATGCTTTCTATTAGGACTAGTAGGATATTGATTAAGGACATTCCTGCAGTTCATTCTTTCCGAAATGAGGGGACCCGCTGGGCAGCTGTTAGGAGACAGATGGTAGCCTCCCGTCAAGGGCATCCAGTGTGTTCTTTAACGTGCACAGTATGCATATCTCTCCTGCACATGGATACATGGCTTAATGTCCCGTACAAAGGACGGCGATCTTTCCAAACCCAATTTGTGTCTCCTTTCTAAAAGGGAGCAGAACGGGAATTAGCGGAGATAAATGTGAACGCTGACACAGATGGGATTCGAACCAGCAACTTCATATTACGATCCCTGCCCCTATCGGTAAATTAATATCCCTTACCTTCCGAAATTTTCACTAGCCCACCTGTCCCTGCTTTCGGTGAGAAAAAGAATATCAGGTTGACAATGACAGAGGGTGAAAAAGCCACCGTCAGTCGAATGAGTTATTAAGTCGTGATTCTGTGTACATGAGAGAAAGCCCATGTATTATGCACTTTAAATGAACATGCTGGATGACTTTCACAGGAAGCATCCATCTCCTCATAGATGTCCAGTGAATCTCCTTTCTCTAACCCAAGAAACCCTGGACCTTTGGGTTCCTTGAAACCTGTCAAATTTGCCCATTGTGTGCATTAAAAGGGCCCTTCTTTTATGATATAATTGAAAAAAGGGCCCTTCTTTTATGATATAATTGAAAAAAAAAGAGGGCCCTTCTGAAGTAAGACAATCCAAACTTTATCAAATTTTAATAAGGACATTTTTTTTACGTTTACATTTGTTTAGTTTTGTTGCTTTCTATATATTTTGGAAAAATTAAGTCACTAAAACGAAAAAATTAACGAAATTGACATCATAATGATGAATTCCATTTAACAGCAAAAATGGAAGAAAAAAAAATCCCTTGTGGTCTTAAAGCCCCCAGCAGATATTCCGAAAAGGACATGGTCCTTGCCATGGTTTTTATTAGAACTATCTTAATATCTAATTACAAAGCAATTAACAGTTTTATTGTTATTATTTGAAATACGAAAAATATACCCTCGAAAACAGACCATTATTTTTAATCTCAATACAAACCTATAGAAGATCGATTTCTTCCATTATGTTCAAACTATTAGATGTCGTTCTTCATACTTTTATCTCCATAGTTACCGTTTACTTTTTTGAAGCAATTTTAAATGATATCGATCTCTATTTTTAGCATCTTCTTGCATAAGACACACAACATAAGAGAGGCAGTAAGAAATCATTTTCTTCAGTGCATGCGGTCAGTCCTTTGCTGGTTCTGCTACTTTGACATAACTTATTCATTTCCCATAGAAACAATAAAGCTTCACCAAGTCGTCTTTGAAAAAAAAAATCTGCAAATTCCTGCTAGCAAAAAGGAGACTTTTATCTTGATCTTCGCATTCAAATATCCAAAAAAATATTTTCATAAATTTCTTTTCATCAAATGAAAGAATCGAAAGCTTAATGGCAACAATAATCGTTCTCTAAAATCGATGACTCCTGCGAATCTATGACTGATATTTAAGCTTGCTTTCAGAAAATGAACATTCGGGTTCTTTTTGTTTTAAACGATGAATGAAAAAAATGCGTTAGGTAATAATAAAATATGACAATTTGCATTCTCCAAGTCTTCAGTCAATTTGAATTGAACGCTAAATTTAGAAAATAGCACGCCTTTAATTCTCTAAAGAATCCAAACGCTTCCAAACTTAGTGTAGAAATTTCTATTTAAGAAATTGATTCTTAAAGAAACCAGGAAAATTTCGCACTTAAAAACGGAAACATACATTTCTAATTAGCAATGAATTTAGAAAATTCTGTATTATTTTTTAAGGAATCCAGAAAATATCTCGATTAAAAAACAAAAAAAATTTTAATTAGTACTATGAATTAGCAAAATCGTTTTTTACATGCACCTTTTTACAAATGCTTGGTCAAAAAATTGGAAGAAAACGAGACAGTTTTAGTATATTGATTATTATGAGCCGTAAATTATTTTGCAATGAGCCTCAGTTTGGGCGGGCGTAATCTAGATAGTTTATTTATGCTAGGAAGTTGATCTTTTTTGATGATAGAATTTGGAGGTCAAGGATTTTTTATTGACTATCCGTGTCTTGACCTCTTTCCCAGGGAGTGAGTAGAGAAAAACTCAACCTTTTTTTTCTCATATCCTCTTCTTATGACCTGGCGGTCATAAATGGGCTCAGAAGAGGTTGAGGGAAAGGGACCCACTGGACGCTTTCCCCACGGACCCACGGAGACAGTTGAAGGCTCACGATGATGCCATCAGCATGCTCTTTAACGTGCACAAGGTATGGCTAACATGCACATGAGGGTACGGTTCAACGTTCTATCCGAATGGATGTTTCATCCGTTCCATCGGTTCATCCGTTCAACGTTTCATCCGTTCCATCGGTATCCCTTTCTCATCGAAAACAGAATGGGGATTAGCGGAGCAGAATCATTCTCAATGCGGTCAGAATGGTGACTGGACCTGGGAACATCAGAATACGATCCTGGTGCGCAATCGACTCCTTATATTCCTCCTCCTCCCCAAGTCTCCTCCTTATATTCCTCCTCCTCCCCAAGGAGGAGGAGGGGAGGAGTTGTTTTGATCTACTTCATTTTGTATTTTGTTTTATTTAACAATTGTTTCCATTTTAAAAATTTGTCAGAGGTTTGAATTATCGTACAATCGTACAACAATATTAGATACATTAGAAAAGATATAATATTTAATTATGAAATTTATCCACGTTTTTAAAATAGAGTTATTGTCGCTGACCAATCAAAATGACGACATTTCACACTAAGCATGACGGAAATCAAGGCCTAAAAAATTATATATAAGATTATTTTGGAAGTTAATATATTTCTATATTCTTTTTAACTCATCTTTGTCGTTTTTGTGGGCTTTTGTGGCTAGAAATGATTGCAAATATGTAATGCCCATTTGACAGGGACGAAACTTTAGCGCCATCTAAAAAGGAAATTGGAAATAATGAAAATTTCCCTGAAAAAAAAACTGTCGTTATGGGATATTATTTGTAATAAAAGAAATATTTCAAGAATCAATATTAAATTAGATGGGACGGATATGAAATTGATGAAAGAATATAATAGTGTTGGTTTAAAGGTTAATCAAAAGTTAAATTAGAATAAACATATCGAGGAAGCATGCAAGTTTGTGAAATGCTATTTGGGATTGTCATCCTAGTCACTTGCTATTATTATATACAAGTTTTATTAAATCTAAGTTATGATACTGTTCAGAAAAAATTATTGACGTTGTAGGTTCAGTTTAAAATCATTGGCGACTATTCAAAATGAAATCATGAATTTTCCTGCACCAAATATATCAGTAATGCTGATAAAGGAACCACTAAAACTTTTCAGCCACCACTAGAACATAAATTAAAAAATGTAGAAATGTTGACCTTTTATTATTAATCTCAGAACATCTTTTATTTGAATATGTGACTAAGGCTCATTTTAGAGTCAATTGTCAAGCTATATTTCCACCATGAATAGCCAGGACCCCAACCATCTACCTTAATGCCTCTGGAATAATTAAAAATAACTTTTTATGATGAAATAATTATCATAATTTTGGATCAGCATCTCCATTACCTTCAAATTTCCTAAATTCATCTTACTATGTGCTGATGGATCTTTTGATTAATGAATCATCAGGAGCTTTTTACTCTCCTAAGGAAATTATTTTGAAAGCTTCCAATTTATTAATTTTCCTAATACTTAACAACAAAAATTTATTAATATTTAACAACAACAATGCCAGTCTTAAGAAACTTATACAAAACTGAAGAATAGTGAAAGAATTCTTTACACAAAGTTCTAAAATACAAACTTATTTTATTAAATACTTTGATACAATACTTATTACTAATTTTAATTAACTTCTGAAGTCATTATTGCTAAATATTCAAACTTACATAACTCATTAAATACTGAGCGAATACTGTTGAAAATCGAGATATTGATTTATTTGATTGAGATCTTTATCTGCAATCATATTTTTCAAAACAAAAAAAAACGGATTTTAGAAGTTACAGAGCTTTCTATTTACATAACATAGGATTGTTCCTTGATTTATGGAAACCAGTGTAAATTTAAAGGACAATTTTTTTTTAAATGAAGACAACAGATTAACAACTTATGTGATCACTGCAATTCAAAAGAAAGTATAAACCATATTTTACTGGAGTATCCATAACTTGAGGCAGAAAGACGGGAATTTTTTTAAGTCTAAAAATTTTTATATTTCTTAAAAAAATTTTATTTCATCACTCCTTAAATATTGGAACAGGAATTTCACTTGAACTCAAATTTGGAAAATGAATAGAAAAAGCACTATAAAAACTGTTTATATATTTCATTAAAAGGAATGCGATGTATATATAATGAAAGTTGATTTTTTTTTATCGATTTTTTTTTCGAAATTTCCTTGATGAGGTCGAGGATTTGGTTTCCTCAAGCGGACGATTTAAATTTCAATTATAATTTTTTTTTAGCCGTTCCGTGGCCGCGTGGTTAGCGTGCTTGGCTACTGATCTACGGGACCTGGGTTCGAGCCCCGGGTAAGGCATGGATGTTCGTGTTGTTTTCTGCTGAGGTCCTGCCATCCTCTCAGATCTTCTACTGTGGCATATAAACTGACAGGCTTCTGTCAGACCTCTGTGGCAAGCAGCTGCTTGAGGGGGTATTTATTTTATTTTTTTTTAATATTTTTTTTTACCTTAATTGTGTCTTTACAGTACTTTGGCCCGAGATGGTATATAAACACACAATATCTTGAAACGTTTGAGAGCACAGGTACAAAGTACATTTCAATTTTTCTGTCTTAATAATAATATTTGATTCAGTTTTAATCCAAAGTGGAATTTTCTTTAAGGAAGAAAATTTCATCCCCAGATTGGTTAAAGTTTTCAGTTTTTGTTATCGTTAAATTACCCTTAAATAGTAACTAATGCTTCTGTACAATAAAGTCATTTAGAACTAAGACTAGATACATTATATATTTACTTTCCTGCTGTTGCCCTTCATAATTTCCGTAATTTAATCAGCAAGCAAATAGCAATTACTTATTAACTCTTTATAGCATTTATGTTTACAGTTCAACTCTGGTTTTAGGAAACTATGACCAAACTATTTTTCAATGTTAAGCAAAGACTAACAATAATCTCAATGTATTATTATTAGTCATATTATACTGAAAATATTTGGTTACCTAGTGGAACGGTAAATAACCTATCTAACATTTTTTTTAATCTTCTTGAAATCTTCTTGACTCTTCGTGGATGGCAGACAGGAACTTGGGAAATGCATTACTTAGTAATAAGCTTTTGTCTCAGAAACTATTTTTATTCGCACACTTCCCGGGTCGACCTAATTTGCACGTGCATCCCTTTATCCCCTTCAATGTACAAATATATCTTTATTTACAGAGTCTTCCAAAAACGAAGCTCTAATTTCAATTGTCTTTTTTTTTCTTCTAAAAATGCATGACATGTACGAAAGATTTTGATTGGAACTGCGTTTTGTTGCACAACGAGCTAAATGGTCAGGTCACAAGCACCCTAGGCTCAGAGGAGGATGGAGGAAAGAGCAGTGGCGGCTCGTAGCTAAAATTAGTGGGGGTGCTGCTCCAGAAAATTTTTAGCCTTTGTTTTAAAATTGTGTAAATGAATCAAATGGAATAGCTGGAAGAAGGATAATAATCTAATTTTACACTTTATCACATTCAAGAATATGGTACACGGTTTTTAAGCACAACACACGCGGAGTGAAAAAAAACTACCTTCAACCAGCAGGCCAGGGTCGGCACTGCGGGAACGACAGTGCTCTTTCTCCCTTGCAGCCTCGAGTGTAGCTTCCTATGTGCGCATGCGCACAACAGTCAAACACCTCGCCGCTAGTACTGTGAAGCGCACAGTTCCATACAAAGATTTTTGTATCTTTTTCATAAATTGGGGGATGGCTACTGACATTAAGCTTAAGGATTATATATTGTACAAGTATAAAGAAAGAATTAAAGAAAAAAGGACTCATTATATTAAATGTTATCGATAATATCAAGTTGAAATTGGGGGTGCTGCAATTCCACAGTGCCTATATGCGAGCCGAGCCGCCACTGGAAAAGAGATCCACTGGGGGAAGACTGCCGTCGAGGCCTTGCTGCGTCTGTTCTTCAGCGTTCGCAGGCACATGGGGCTATGGCTTAGCTTCCCATCCGACGGACGGGGTCCCTTCTAAGCCCAACGGTTCTCTCTTTATCACCGAAGGCAGAACGGAAGACAGAGGTGAAATTTCTCAAAAGTGGAAACTTTGAACATGGGAACATCAGTACAGTAGAGTGGAACATCAATAAAGGGGTGTGGAGCGTGGTGAGCTGACGAATGAGGTAACTCTAGGCTTGGGGAATTGGGTAAAATGTTTCTGAAATTGACGAAAATCGAACTGCAACTTTGTATCGAGTGGCTCTCGGCGCATGAGCACAAGCAACATTTAATGATGCCAAGTGGCAGCCGTCAATTGAATGCAAACGATCTAGGCAAGCACAAATGACTTTGTCAAACCCGAATTCCGATCAGGGCCTCGGCATTTCGAAGACGGTCCCTCCTCTGCAAACATTTGCTGCAATTTTCCTGTTTCCATAATAATATAGAAATTGTATAAACGTTATAAATGATCAAGGTTTCGAAATATTTGACTAAAATCAAACTTATGTACAATCTACAGTCGCTCAAAAAAGTATCCGAACACTATGGTTGATTACAGAATTCAAAAAATCTGGCAAAGATTTTTTTAGAAAATAGCGATCTGGCAACCTTCATGTCACGTGATTACAGAATTCAGAAAAAATATCTGGAGCGTGTACAGCAACTGTACACGCTCCAGTTGCCGTTCACAGCAAACTGGAGCGTGTGCAGTTACTGCACACGCTCCAGTTTGCTGTGAACGGTAACTGCACACGCTCAACATTTCCGTGAGTGAGCCCACACGATCTAGTATCAAAATAATATTACCACCTACAGTCGCTCAAAAAAGTATCCGAACACCAAGGTTGATTACAGAATTCAGAAAAAATATCTGGCAACGATTTGTTTTAGAAATTAGTGATCTGGCAACCTTCTAAAAATGCTTCTAAGATTTAGCCTCTATCTTGGTTTTTCAATGCCATGATAAGAAAAATAAAATCATTTTTCTTCCTTATCCCCCTGTGGCAAAATAACGTCGATCTATATAGGATGCCTAATCATCCAAGAGAAAAACTTAAATACCTCACTTTAAGCAGAAGTTTTGGAGTTATGTAAAAAAAAATAAATAGCTCCTGAAGCAGCTGCTTGCCACAGAGGTCTCACAGGAGCCTGTCAGTTTAATACGCCATAGTAGAAGGATCTGTGAGGATGGCAGGTCCGCAGCATACTTTTTGCCAACTGCACGCGGTGTTCTCAGGTGGTCACCCTCCCAGGTACCGACCGCGCCCAAAGTGCTTAACTTCGGTGATCGGACGAACGAAGGTGAAATAGGAGACCTCTGAGTTGGGTTGTTTTACCTCTGAGCGGCGCTTTTTTTGCACACCATGGGCTAAATGGCCAGGTCACATGGACCCCGAAGGCTCAGAGAAGGTTGGGGGAGGGGACCCACTGGAGCAGCTGTTGGGAAACAGATTAAGCCTCCGTCAAGGCCATCCAGCGTGTTCTTTAACGTGCACAGGGTATGGCTCTCCCGCACACGGAGCCGCGGCTTAACGTCCTATCCGACGGACGGTGGTCTTTCCAAGCCCATCGGTGTCCCCTACTGACCGTGGGCAGGGCGGGGAATTTTGCGGAGATAAATCTCAACGCTGACCCAGCTGGGACTCGAACCTGGGAAGTACAGATTACGAGCCTGACGCGCTACCGACTGAGCCACCCCCGCCCCAGGAGACCTCTGGACTAAGTTAAAAATAATAAATCACTCCTTAGGCAGCATACTTATCTCTGAGATCTGACAATATAAAAAGCTAATGCGAAAATCTGTGAAGAATGCGCGCCCTCAGCAGAAGGACACTATGCACTTTAAAAAGAAAACCTCGAAGAAGACACTTGAGTCTAGCTAACCTCTCGTTCAGCCAGGGATTATATGAGTAAATATTTATCAGCCTTCTAATCCCAATTTTATTTACGTAAATTAAATTTGGTTTTATTTTAAAAGGAGAAAAAAACTTGATATTTTTCACTTCAGATGTTTCCGGGGAGTCCGAGATTAGGTTTGTCTTAGGAGCCATAAACCATTTATGGAGAGCATCCTCTTTGCAAAAAGTCTGCATCAGTTTGTTCATTTCTGCTTTCGTGTAGAATGATGGCTTGTCAAACCGAACATAAACGAAGAGGGTGCGAACACGATGGGGCAGCGAAAGTACAATCTCGACGTAATTAAAAAAAATAAAAAAAAGTCGAGATTGTACAGTCGCTCAAAAAAGTATCCGAACACTATGGTTGATTTGCAGAATTCAGAAAAAATATCTGGCAACGATTTTTTTTAGAAATTAGTGATCTGGCAACCTTCGTGTCACGTGACACGAAGGTTGCCAGATCACTAATCTCTAAAAAAAATCGTTGCCAGATATTTTTTATGTTGTCATATTATTGTGATACTAGATCGTGTAGTTGTCATATTATTTTGATACTAGATCGTGTGGGCTCACTCACGGAAATCTTGAGGGTGTGCAGTTACCGTTCACAGCAAACTGGAACGCTGTGAACGGTAACTGGAGCGTGTACAGCAACTGTACACGCTTCAGATATTTTTCCTGAATTCTGTAATCACGTGACACGAAGGTTGTCAGATCACTAATTTCTAAAAAAATCGTTGCTAGATATTTTTTCTGAATTCTGCAATCAACCATAGTGTTCGGATGCTTTTTTGAGCGACTGTAGGTGGTCATATTATTTTGATACTAGATCAGGCATGGCCAACATACTGCCCGCGGGCCGGATCCGGCCCGCGTAATGAATTTATGTGGCCCGCGAACAATTTTTCAATATTAGCATTTAACTTCTGGTAATTAATCGAATGAATTCTCGATACTTCTATATTTTTTAAAAAAGATTCCGTTATAAAGAATTAAAACTTTTATACTCATCTGTACTCGATATGATCTGTTTGATGATTGAATCATTTACATTTGGAGGCTGTGTTAAGAATAGCTACTATAAGTATAGAACCAGATATTAAAAAAATAATAAGCGATGCAAACCGCCTCAACACGTCGCATTAGTTATTATGTTAATTTGTTGTATTGATTTACTTACAATTATTCATAAACAAATTTCATAATAAAATTTTGTTTATTAAAAGAAATAAGTGTTTTGCTTAACATTTTTCAATTTTAATATTTCGTCCGGCCCGTGAAAATATTTTTTTTTCCAATCCGGCCCGGGGGCAAAAACAGTTGGCCATGCCTGTACTAGATCGTGTGGGCTCATTCACGGAAATATTGAGCGTGTGTAGTTACCTTTCACAGCAAACTGGAGCGTGTGCAGTAACTGCACACGCTCCAGTTTGCTGTGAACGGTAACTGGAGCGTGTACAGTTGCTGTACACGCTCTAGATATTTTTCCTGAATTCTCTAATCAACCTTAGTGTTCGGATACTTTTTTGAGCGACTGTACCTTCATTTTTGTCGAGATTGCAGTTTCATTTACCATGAAAATCGAGAAAAAATTTCAAAAAAATGAAGTGTTTAAAGTTTCTAATATTTACACTTTGAGCTCGCGCGATATTTCAATGTCCCGCGACTCTGTGCCGAGATTCAAATATCGTCCGAGATCAGAGTGCTAAATATGTCAGAATAAGGAAGAGATGAAACAAGATGTGGGATGACAATGGCCTTCGGGCAGTTTTAAAGGACGAAATGTGAAGCTTTGGATGCACCTTTCTAACCTTCATTTCAATGATTGCCTTTGTGCCTATGCTTTTAGTTCTGTCGGTTGGGTTGGGTTGTTTTACCTCTGAGCGGCACTTTTTTGCACACCATGGGCTAAATGGCCAGGTCACATGGACCCCGAAGGCTCAGAGAAGGTTGGGGGAGGGGACCCACTGGAACAGCTGTTAGGAGACAGATGGTAGCCTCCCGTCAAGGCCATCCAGCGTGTTCTTTAACGTGCACAGGGTATGGCTCTCCCACACACGGAGCCACGGCTTAACGTCCCATCCGACGGACGGCGGCCTTTCCAAGCCCATCGGTGTCCCCTACTGATCGTGTACAGGGCGTTGAATATTTGCGGAGATAAATCTCAACGCTGACCCAGCTGGGACTCGAACCTGGGAACTACAGATTACGAGCCTGGCGCGCTACCGACTGAGCCACCACCGCCCCAGTTCTATCGGTGGCCGAATGGTTCGCGTACTTGGTTACTGATCAAAGGGATCTGGGTTCGAGCCCGGACAAGTCATGGATGATTCGTTTCTTGTGTTGTCTTTCTGCTGAGATCTCGCCCTCCTCGTAGATATTCGCTAGGGCGTATTTATACTGACAAGCTCGTGCCAAACTTCAACAGCAAGCAGCTTCTTGAGTGATCAGAAATACTACCGAAGGCAACTCAGCAATATATTAGCATTATGCAGGTATACTACAAATAAAGTATCCCTTTCAGAAGTTATTGAATTTCAAAGAGTTGTAAAAAATTTACTGTTCTAGTACCACCATTTGCCAAGAGTGATAAAGCAGCTGCTCTTCAAGCGAAAGCTGGAAAAGTATTTCGAAACGAAAGAGAAATTCATTTGAGCTGCAAAATAAGCTGTCGTAAGAACCTCTCCAAAGTATCTTTTATCTCTGGAGTTTGCAGACCACTTTCTGCCGTTGTGCGAGAAGAGCAACGCGGAAAACGGAGCTCCAGCGCTGAAGGCATCGGATGCTTCACGAGAGATAACGCAGCCGGAAGTGAATGCTGCCCGTGTCACGTGAAAACTGGATCAGCCCCGAGAAAAGAGAACAACTGTAAGAGTGACCACCTACCTGTACTGCTGGCGACGTGAGGTTGTCAGGCACGTCTTCGAAGGCAGCTTGTGTGTGAGTCAGCGAGTGTGTGGGGCCACAGGAGTTATTCTTCTCTGAGGGACGGAAGCATGGCAATGCGCGGCGCGAGGGCAGGAACTGAGCGGCGCGCAGCCCAGCAACCGGAATGAGGAAGCACGGGGGAAATGGCGATGAGTAAGCACGTGGGCCAGGAGGAAGTGGAGATCAACCGGGCCGAACTATAGCTCGCCCAGTGAGAAGCGGTTGTCGTCTCGCTTTGCCGTCCTGCAACGAAAAAGAGAAAATTGGCTTCAGTGAGATGGGATCGTCTCAACCATCTGCGAGACGATCACTCGCCTGAAAGCGATCGTCATCATTCGAGTAAGATCAGTTATTAACATTGATAGGGAGAAGCATTAATGACACGTTAGCAGTGGACACATTTCGGGGGCAATTGTTTTTCGAGTCGAGTTTTGGTGGCGATGGCTGAAGGCATCTCGCTTCTTACACTTCGTCAGCCATGCGCTTGTGCAGAGGATGCAGCGTAGCAAAAGAAGATGCTGAAGACTCGGAACAGATTCAACCCAGCGAAGATGTGGAAAAGCGGGAATTCCAGTCAGGTGATGGTGAAAATAAAACGTACTGTACTCGTTTAAAAAAGCAGTTTGAGTGTGTGCAATTTTTAATATGATGCAGTTCTCGTTTTTTAGAATTTATAATTTCTTTAACCTCGAGTGCTGTTCTTTTTCTTAGGACTGAGAAAATCTGCTCGCCGATCGAGAGAGAATTTTCTAATGTGGCTTATTACTTTCCAAATTAGTAAAAACCGCAACAGTAAAAGTACAGTCGCTGAAAAAAGTATCCGAACACTATGGTTGATTACAGAATTGAGAAAAAAATATCTGGCAACGATTTTTTTTACAAATTAGTGATCTGGCAACCTTCGTGTCACGTGATTACAGAATTCAGGAATTCACAGCACATTGGATCGTGTGAACTCACAAAGACCTGGATCGTGTGCGCTCACTCACGGAAATATTGAGCGTGTGCAGTTACCGTTCACAGCAAACTGGAGCGTGTGCAGTAACTGCACACGCTCCAGTTTGCTGTGAACGGTAACTGGAGCGTGTACAGTTGCTGTACACGCTCCAGATATTTTTCCTGAATTCTGTAATCACGTGACACGAAGGTTGCCAGATCACTAATTTCTAAAAAAATCGTTGCCAGATATTTTTTTCTCAATTCTGTAATCAACCATAGTGTTCGGATACTTTTTTCAGCGACTGTACATATTTTTCAGGGAAATAATAGCAACTTCCACCGTTCAATGCTTTTTTTTTAACGTACATTAAATGTTTAGCCCCTCTCTGCAACATTTTATATGCATTTACTCTGATTTCTGGTAAAAAGAGCTGAAAGTTCACATTTTGGCGAATTTCCCCCACTCTGCTTATTCTTGTGACTTTAATGGTGATTGGGTCCCGATCCACAAACTTTTTTTTAAGAATGCAATTTTTATTTATAAGAGTAAAGAATACAAAGACATTTACCATTTGACCCGCAAAGCTAAATAGCTTATCTGCAGGAAAATGAATACATTAAATTAAGCACAGGTCATTCAGCCACAAAAAAGTTGCACATCAAATAAATTCACAAAACGCAACACATAATATTCGGTTAATTTGAAATTCCCAAATATTTTTTCAATTCGATTTTCAGTCTTCTAAAAGAATCTATATTTAGTAATTCTTTTGGAAGAGCATTAATGACACTAACGTGTCATTAATTCCAAAATATGTGAGTGACACATTAATGACACAATATAAGTGGTACTTGATATTCGGAGGTATGTTTCCCGTAATTATTTCGAAAATTTGGCAAATTTGCAATAACCTTGGTTTTGAAGTCTTGTATTTTTATTGTGTTGAATTTTTAGTTTGCATGTTTCGTCAAAAAATTTTTAAATATTAAATTATATTTATATAAATTACTGTAGGATAAAAGGTTTAAAAATTTTAATGTTGAAGTTTTATCATTTTTTTGCAAATGAAATGGAATAATATTTTTAGATATTATAGATTGCAGTTTTTCTGTTTTATTTATGTTAGTTAAGTTAGTTATTCCATGCACAATTATAACGTAATTTAAAATCGATTCGCATATTGCTTTATAAAATAATACACAGCTTTCCATATTTAGTACGTATTTTAATTTTTTTAATTTTTATCGCTGATATTCTCAAGTTTTCACATGTGTGGGATAAATGAGCATGCCACCTAAAATATTCATCAAAAATGATTCCTAAGTATTTTATTTGATTTACTTGTTCACCAAGTGGACAACTACAAAATGATTCACAATTAGAAGCATACCTTTTTATTTTATGTGTTTTGATGAAGAGGTTCTGATGAATATTAAATCCTGGTGAATGTATAATCATCCATTTTTTTTAAGTAGATTTTGATTATGATTTAACCACTTTCCAACCATTTAAATAGCCCAATAAAAAAATAGAAATTCAAGATAAAGTTTTAATATTTTTCACTCTCTATAATTATTCAGAAAACACAATAAAAACTCCCTAATGCATTTTCCATTCAGTTTTATTTCAAAAATCTCCCTTTTGTTTCTCAATAGAAATCGTCCTCGTGATCGCCCCGAGGGCCTATACCTTCAACAAGCAAAAGAATTAAATTTCTGTTGGGTCATTTGTTGTAATAGCGATGGACCAGTTGCATAACGAAAGGGTGCGAGTTCGAATCTGAAAATGCCTTCCAGATGCGGTTTTGCACTCTTCGCGTATATTCTCTATGGTCTATTATACTGACAGACTGTTGTTAGGCTTTTTGGCAAATGGATTCTTTGAAGAGTAATATTTTTTTAAATAATTTTTCCGAATTCAATAACCACTAAGAGAAGTAATGAATTCATATTACACCATCCATGTTACATGTATGTATTAAAACATTTCAGTGCAGTAATTCAATAATAATCACAGAACTTGTAAGCATGGGGCTGACGAAAAGCAAGATATGCATGAGCAGATTATGAGATATGTATATCTTGTAAACATGGGACTACTGAAAAGTTAGCTGAAAAGTTTTAATTTTTTTCAGCTATCTATTAATTTCAGCTTAGTTGCAAATTAATATCAGTTGCTAATAATTAAATTATTAGTAAATTGTTTAGGAGTTTATAACCATTGATAAAAGTTGATAGGATAGGAATTTGAACGGGTTTTCATTATAAAAAAAAATACCTCCTCAAGCAGCTGCTTGCCACAGAGGTCCTGACCACAGAGGTCTGTCAGTTTATATGCCATAGTAGGAGATCTGAGAGGATGGCAGGACCTCCGCAGAAGAATAACACAAACAACCATGCCTTACCCGGGACTCGAACCCAGGTCCCTTAGATCAGACGAAGCAAAAATCCCGGGATTGATATTTGCATTGGTAACGTTTAAATTTTGCTATCAATTTCAGATCCCAAAATCAAATCCAGAAGACTTCATTGAGGATTATATTTCCCGGTTAAGATTTATCCGTATGTTGAACAAAGCTCAACCTCTGCTAAGAGTGGACCTCTTATTAAACGGTAACAACTCGACTTTCAGACGAAATGGGAATTCCTGAGCGTGCGCGCAATAAACGGATCTCGAGGAATGCGATTCCGCTGCAGACACAAAGTGGCGCGAGGAGTGAGAAAAAGAAGCTGCAGCTCATCGATGCATAAGCAGCGACATCATGCTGCAAAAATGATTTAAACTGAACCAAGCGTAAAAAAGAAACGTAATGTTTTTCACTCGAGGCAGCCTACTGCTTAAGTGGTAAGGTAAACATGCACGCATCCTTGCGTGGGACGGAAAAATGAATGCATTTCCAACGGAAGGTAGAAAGTTTCATCAAATATGAATGAATGTACAGTCGCTCAAAAAAAAATATCCGAACACTATGGTTGATTACAGAAAATATATCTGGCAACGATTTTTTTTAGAAATTAGTGATCTGGCAACCTTCGTGTCACGTGTCAATCGTCACTGTAAATCCCTTGTTTGGTACAGTCGCTCAAAAAATATCCGAACATTGTGGTTGATTACAGAATTGAGAAAAAATATCTGGCAACAATATTTTTAGAAATTAGTGATCTGGCAACCTTCGTGTCGTGTGACACGAAGGTTGCCAGATCACTAATTTCTAAAAAAAATCGTTGCCAGATATTTTTTCTGAATTCTGTAATCAACCATGGTGTTCGGATACTTTTTTGAGCGACTGTAGGTGGTCATATTATTTTGATACTAGATCGTGTGGGCTCACTCACGGAAATCTTGAGCGTGTGCAGTTACCGTTCACAGCAAACTGGAGCGTGTGCAGTAACTGCACACGCTCCAGTTTGCTGTGAACGGTAACTGGAGCGTGTACAGTTGCTGTACACGCTCCAGATATTTTTCCTGAATTCTATAATCACGTGACATGAAGGTTGCCAGATCACTAATTTCTAAAAAAATCGCTGCCAGATATATTTTTCTGAATTCTCTAATCAATAATGGTTGATTAGAGAATTCAGAAATTCAGATCACTAATTTCTAAAAAAAATCGTTGCCAGGTATTTTTCAGATCACTAATTTCTAAAAAAAATCGTTGCCAGGTATTTTTTTCTGAATTCTGTAATCAACCGTAGTGTTCGGATTGTTTTTTGAGCGACTGTACGGTCTGCTGTCGAATTGCTACAGATGAGGTGTCTTTCAAAGTAATGACTGCAAGGAAATGCTAATGATGATGCCTCTACCTAATGACTCCTACCAATGATAATAATTGCTTAGGATATGTAAATATTTGTAATCAGCGAATAAATTCTGAACGTACGTCAGATAATTCAAAAGGAAGGAGTCTTATCGGTCTTTCCTTGGAGATGCACAATTTCCGTAACACGAGATTACACAACAGAGAGAGTAAGGAGCAAGAGTAAGAATTAAAAGTCTCAATCCCGTGCGAGCCCATTGTTAAAATCATAACGATTGACATCGAAAACTATTTTGAGCTAAGACATTGTTTAAAATCAGAAATGGTTTCATTTAACGAAATGGTATTTAGAACCAAACGAAAAATTCTTTCTCAGTTGAATCCCTATTAATAAAATACTACTTATTCGTATTTTCCGAATCTCCCGTCAGTTTCAGTTTCCACCGTTAGAGGGCTCTGAAAGATGTCGCTAAGTAGAGGCAGACTCTGAAGGATGTCGACTGCACGCTCAGGAATTCCCATAGTAAGAGTTTCAGTTTCCACCGTTAGAGGGCTCTGAAGGTGGAAAATGACAAAAGAAAAAAAATCTCTTTGAAAACGATCATTTCATAGTCCCCAGAAGTGATTGGGGCTACTCTATTCATTTAAGCGTTTAAAATATTTTTGCAACGTAAGCTGGACCTCTAATTAAGTGCAATGATTTTTCTAACCCAAGAGCAATTTTCGGACCTAGCAGATGCTAATAGTTTCCCATTCGTCAGTTAACCCTTTCAGGACCTTAAGGTTTCTAAGAGTAAATATTAGTATGTAACTGTTTATTTCAGTTTGTTTAGACGTAAAATAAATAAAAATCATAAGAAAATACATAACAATGTGTAGTTTTTTTTTTTAATTTTATGGGAAATATTTTTCCCAATGGACTATAAAGGTGACACAAATTATAGTTAGGCTTATTATGCAATGTCTTTTATTTATTGGTTTATTAGAACAAAATGTTAACTAAAATAATACAAAATTATGAAATAAAATTACTATACAAAATGATGTGCTAATTATGATATTCTGCGAAGCAATTTCTTTTGGTAGTGAGGCAAAGATGGACATTGCACATAGTACATATATTATGCGTCCTGACAGTTCTGTTTTTGTTTTCTAAACGTTCCCGTTTACGTAATTGCGTTCGGCATACGTTCTATTTTGACATTCTGTATAAAAAAATGCAGATAAGGTTATGATTAAATACGACAATCACCAATTTTACAATGGGAAAAATGTTTCCCTTAGTCGTGAAAGGGTTAAATTCTCCCATCGAATGAAATGATTTGCCACGTTTATTACGGTAATATTACTAAAGAATTATTTAAATGTGCAACTGGAGATTTCTATCGTAAGGGTTCAAACCCAACCGCCAGATCACCCACGACTCTTAGTTAAAAATGACCCTTTAGCATTAAAGAGAAGTAACTGGCAACAGCTTGAAACGAACCGGAACCAAGGTATGCGAGCCAAGTCACCGGAACTTGGACCGGAAAGCGATTTCTTTAACTTCAGCGGGAAGAGAAGAACGTGATGCTCTGCAGCGCGTGTAATCGTGACGCAGTCTTCTTATTAATTAACAATTTCTTCTCATTTGTTATTGAACGAAGAGCAGCTGTGAGGGACTTCGCCTTTTTTTCTCTCCTTCTTCGTTCCTTCTAATAAAGTATGACGAAATAAAGCGAAAGGAGAAGGAAGGAAAAGAAATGGGAAAGAATGCTTGAAAAGGAGAAAGTTCAAAGAGAAGCAGATGAATAAGACATCGGAAAAGAAAGTTTCGATCGAAACTAGAAGAGCCGAGGCATTTCTTCTGAATTCTGTTGTCACGATAGTTCCATTCATTTTCTCTCGATAATCACGAGCTGGGCAATGAAACAAAACAAATAAATGGAGGGATAATCACGAGCTAAGTAGAAGTTTTAAGGCAGCAAAACTAAAATGAGAATGGGGCGGGGGTGGCTCAGTCGGTAGCGCGCCAGGCTCGTAATCTGTAGTTCCCAGGTTCGAGTCCCAGCTGGGTCAGCGTTGAGATTTATCTCCGCAAAACTCCCCGCCCTGTCCACGGAGTAGGGGACACCAATGGGCTTGGAAAGGCCGTCGGATGGGACGTTAAGACGTGGTCCCGTGTGCGGGAGAGTCATACCCTGTGCACGTTAAAGAACACGCTGGATGGCCTTGACGGGAGGCTACCATCTGTCTCCCAACAGCTCTTCTAGTAGATCCCCTTCCCCAACCTTCTCTGAGCCTTCGGGGTCCATGTGACCTGGCCATTTAGCCCATGGTGTGCAAAAAAGTGCCGCTCAGAGGTAAAACAAGCCGTGGTCCCGTGTGCGGGAGAGTCATACCCTGTGCACGTTAAAGAACACGCTGGATGCCCTTAACGGGAGGCTACCATCTGTCTCCCAACAGCTCTTCCAGTAGATCCCCTTCCCCAACCTTCTCTGAGCCTTCGGGGTCCATGTGACCTGGCCATTTAGCCCATGGTGTGCAAAAAAGTGCCGCTCAGAGGTAAAACAAACCGTGGTCCCTTGTGCGGGAGAGTCATACCCTGTGCACGTTAAAGAACACGCTGGATGCCCTTAACGGGAGGCTACCATCTGTCTCCCAACAGTTCTTCCAGTAGATCCCCTTCCCCAACCTTCTCTGAGCCTTCGGGGTCCATGTGACCTGGCCATTTAGCCCATGGTGTGCAAAAAAGTGCCGCTCAGAGGTAAAACAACCCAACCTAAAATGAGAAAAGTATGAAGTCGCTCTTAACAACGGAAACGAATTCAAAGTGAAAATTGTCTGGAGCCGGCTGGGATCCGAACCCACGGCCTCTTGATGAAACGATAAGATGTGAGATGCTTTGATCGCTGATCGCTCAACGGCTCTTTTCGAGGATATGAAAAATATATCAATCATGACATTTCGCTAGCACCTATTCCATTCAAAAAGAATTTTTCATTTCTTAAAAGAAAGTTGCGTTAATCCCACTCATCCTTGGGGGTAAATTTGTTGCATCATTGTACAGTCGCTCAAAAAAATATCCGAACACTATGGCTGATTGCAGAATTCAGAAAAAATATCTGGCAACGATTTTTTTAGAAATTAATGATCTAGCAACCTTCGTGTCACGTGACACGAAGGTTGCCACATCACTAATTTCTAAAAAGATCACTAACACGAAGGTTGCCAGTTCATTAATTTCTAAAAAAAAGTCGTTGCCAGATATTTTTTTTAATTCTGTAATCAACCATAGTATTCGAATACTTTTTTGAGCGACTGCAGGTGGTCATATTATTTTGATACTAGATCGTGTGGGCTCACTCACGGAAATCTTGAGCGTGTGCAGTTGCTGTATATCCAGATATTTTCCAGATATTTTTCCTGAATTCTGTAGTCACGTGACACGAAGGTTGCCAGATCATTAATTTCTGAAAAAATCGTTGCCAGATATTTTTTCTGAATTCTGTAATCAGCCATAGTGTTCGGATACTTTTTGACCGACTGTAAGCATTTTGATGATCACACTCCACATTTAAATTATCAGATTTCTAGACAAAGTAGATCGTTTGCAATATTCGCTTAAAATTTTGCAATTTTCAAAATTTTCCACCATTAGAGGGTGCAATTAACACTTTTAAGATAGAGGCCCTATATAGGTAGAGGTTGGCCATCTCAAAATTGGACGCCATGTTTTGTCGTCGCTCGGATTGTTTCGTGTGCATAGCTGAATGGTATTGCACGAATACTTATGGATTCATGCAAAGTTAAGATAATATTTGATACAAATTTCAGTGTTCATGATTGGAAGCACTTTAGAAAACGACTAAAAAAAAGGAAAAGTAAATTTACGGTTTTTTTTTTCCTTTAAAAAAAATATAATTTAATATATATAGATATAGATATATTAAATTATAGATAAATAAATATTATTAAATAATTATAGACATAGATAAATAAAAAATTATTTTTGTGTTAGATAGGAATTAATGATATATTACGATTTGCAATTTTCGAATCTCCCAAAAGTTATAACTGTGCCCTCTAACGGTGGAAAATTTTGAAAATTCCAAAATATCAAACGAATATTCCAAACGATGTAGTTATGTTAGAAGTTTAAAATTTTGGTGTTGAAATGTGAAGGTTACGAAGTTACCATTGGCATTGACGCTTTAGACCCAGGGGGGAGGTGAATGCAACTTTTTTTTTTGTTTTAACAGAAAAGTTTTAGAGATAAATTAAAAATTCTTTTTGGGTTGGACAGGTATTGATGAAATATTACAGTTTGCATTTTGCGAATTTCCCAAAAGCTATAATTGCGCCCTCTAACGGTGGAAAAAATCGATAAATCCCAAAATTTAAAACGAATATTGCAAACGATGTAGTTACGCTAAAAATTTGAAATTTTGGTCATGGAATGTGACTGTCTTGAAAATCCCATTGACAACAATGAGTTCACCCTAAGTCAAAGATAGGTAAGAAACGGAACGGTTATGTTTTAAGAGATAATTGGAAACCTCTTTTTTAGTTGGTTACTAATGAACTGTAATTCGCATTTTCAAAGTAAGTTTTAATTTAAATCATTAGAGATCACTAAATATCGAAACTGCAAAACTTTTAACGAATATTTGAAGTGATCTGTTTATTGTAGAAATTTCGTCGTGTAGAGTTCTGTTATGGTAGAAATTCTACTGACGGCAATGATCTGCCCACTATTTTCAGAGGAGCGAGAGAAAAACAACTGTCTAAATTTAAGAACTAAAAGAATAATACTTTTTATGTTTTATAACTACTAATAAAATACTAATATGTGCATTTCCCCATCATATGTTAAAAAATAAATAAATAGCCCCTCAAGCAGCTGCTTGTACAGAAGTCTGACAGGACCCTGTCAGTTTATACGCCATAGTATGAGGATGGCGGGACCTCAGCAGAAAAACAACACGAACATCCGTAATTAAAACTTTTAAGGAGTGAAAAAGTAGGCAAAGGAAGAACTTCATTCTCTTTGAAAATTAAATTCCCATATGGGCCAGAGGCGATATGCGTTCTTCTAGTTGTTTCATACTTTCAGTACCCTCTGACAGTGGAAATTCAAACTACTGTACAATTAAGAAAATAAACTATTAATATTTAATTAGTATCTGTAATGTGCAAAAAAAAAGTTTTTTCAATTATCTCTTAAAGCAGAAAAGTTGCATTTTACCAATGGGATAAATCATTACTATTAGGGTAAACCACTTGATAGTTACACTCTCTAACCAAAAACTTAAGTTTCTAGCAAAAATAGATCGTTTGCAATATTTATTTAAAGATTTGGTATTTTCCCGCTTCTTCCGCCGCTAGAGGTCGCCTTTCGAGTTTTTATTTACCGCCTTTAGCATTCTCTAACACTGGAAATTGCAGCTGATGGGGATTCGAAAAACGTAAATATTAATATTTTTGTGGAAAAATAATTCGCCTACATACGAGATTCGAATCCGCATCCCTCCAGAAATATGCCAGAACATTCTAACCTGTTGAACGAAAGCCGGCTTTTTTCACAAAAGCATTTATTCATTTATAGCGTCTAAACATCTACATGTAACGCTGAAATTATCAAATATTGTTTAAATTATTATTATTTTGTTAGTGTCGGTAAAACAAAAAAAAAACATTGTTTCGTTTATCTCTTAAAAAGGTTTCATTTTCGCACCCCCCCCCCCTTTTGGCTAAGACGGCAAAACCTTGTTGCCATTGTAAACCTTCTGACCATAACACTCTACTACCAAAATTTCAGATTTCCAGTGTAAATAGTTTGCTTGTAATATTCGTTTGAAATTTTAACATTTTCCATATTTTCCCACCGCTAGAGGGCGCTATTAAAGCTATTGAAAATTTTAAAAATTGCTAATCACAATATTTGTTCGACACCTATCCAACCCAAAAAATAATTTTTCATTTAGCCCTAAAAGTAAAAAAAATTGATTGTCTATGACGGACAGACAGGTGGAAAGACAGATGGACAGACAACAGTTAACAGAGAGACGGACAGACAGGTGGAAAGACAGATGGACAGACAACAGTTAACAGAGAGACGGACAGACAGACTAACAAATATTGACTTATGCAGACGACAAAGTGAAAACTTTAGCTCGTTTTTCAAACGAAAAGAAATTATTTGTTGGTTTTCAGTTAGCTCGTTTCACTTTTGCAGCCATTTGCCGACTTCTGATGGAGATTCTCGGGAAAAAATATTCATTAAAGTATTTCTTTTGAGTGAAATTTTTACACCCAAATGCAGTGCATTGAGGCATTCATAAAATACGACAGCTTTTATAGACAAAAAAAGTGGTAGAAATATATAAAACTATAACAACTCTGCAGTTCTAACTTGGTACATATACTAACTCATAGGCTTTCGTCTCACGGTACGACAAAACATGGCGTCCATAAACCACGTGACTCAATCAACCAATGGTAGTGAATCACCGAGAAGGCCAGCCTCTAACTATACAGGACCTCTATTTTAAGAGATCCGGAAAATATGAAGCGCAGTATTTCATCAATTGCAATCGAACTCAAAAAGAATATTTAATATATCTCTGAAAACAAACAATTATTTCCTAAAACAAAAAAAAAATTCCTTTTCTCCACAATTATTGTTGTGAGTGCAAACTTCATGACTTTCACATTTTACCGACAAAATTTCATATATCTAGCACATATAAATTCATCTTGCAATGTTTTAAAAACTGGCCATTTTAAAATATTTCCACCATTAGAGAGAGGGTGAAAATTATAACTGCTTGAGATACGAAAATTTCGAATCGTATCTTTCTCAATACCTTCCAAACCAAAATCAATTTTATCTCTAAAAACAAAAGAAGTGAATTTTTACAGATGAACTGACAAACGACAAAGGGAAAACATTAGCTCATTGTTCTTTTACGAAAACGAGCTAAAAATGCTTTCTTATTTTTGACTGCCTTTTCTATTCTCTGTATTCTCCTTCTATTCTCTATATCTTCTTTTTTTCACCTCTGTATCAGTTTATCTCCTTCTTTTCGTTAAGCTGGAAACCCTGTGCCACATAAGTGCTCTAGGACAGGACTTCTCAACGTGGGGTACGCGGTGAAATTTCTTGTACGCCGTGAGAGCTGAAAAGTCGCTAGATAAATGATATATATATATGTGATATTTTATTCCCTTTATTATATAATAACTACAGTCTTATCTAGCTATGCAAGGGGTATGCCAGTTACATACACATTTCCAGGGGTACGTGAAGCATAAAAGGTTGAGAACCACTGATATATATGTTTTATTTTATTCCCATTGTTATACTATAACTATAGTTTTATCTATCTATACAAGGGGTACGCCAGTTACATACACATTTCCAGGGGTACGTGAAGCATAAAAGGTTGAGAACCACTGATATATATGTTTTATTTTATTCCCATTGTTATACTATAACTATAATTTTATCTATCTATACAAGGGGTACGCCAGTTACATACACATTTCCAGGGGGTACGTGAAGCATAAAAGGTTCAGAACCACTGATATATATGTTTTATTTTATTCCCATTGTTATACTATAACTATAGTTTTATCTATCTATACAAGGGGTACGCCAGTTACATACACATTTCCATGTGGTACGTGAAGCATAAAAGGTTGAGAACCACTGATATATATGTTTTATTTTATTCCCATTGTTATACTATAACTATAGTTTTATCTATCTATACAAGGGGTACGCCAGTTACATACACATTTCCAGGGGGTACGTGAAGCATAAAAGGTTGAGAACCACTGATATATATGTTTTATTTTATTCCCACTGTTATACTATAACTATAGTTTTATCTATCTATACAAGGGGTACGCCAGTTACATACACATTTCCAGGGGGTACGTGAAGCATAAAAAGTTGAGAACCACTGATATATATGTTTTATTTTATTCCCATTGTTATACTATAACTATAGTTTTATCTATCTATACAAGGGGTACGCCAGTTACATACACATTTCCAGGGGGTACGTGAAGCATAAAAGGTTGAGAACCACTGATATATATGTTTTATTTTATTCCCATTGTTATACTATAACTATAGTTTTATCTATCTATACAAGGGGTACGCCAGTTACATACACATTTCCAGGGGGTACGTGAAGCATAAAAGGTTGAGAACCACTGATATATATGTTTTATTTTATTCCCATTGTTATACTATAACTATAGTTTTATCTATCCATACAAGGAGTACGCCAGTTACATACACATTTCCAGGGGGTACGTGAAGCATAAAAGTTGAGAATCCTGCTGTAAAGAATTCTAAATTTGGTTTATGTCTTGATAAGCGTTTCATATCTTGATAACCGTTACACAGAGGCGCAACCCAAGAGCAGATATTCGAGAAACGTTTCAAAGATCCTTTGGCTTGGTCAATTGAATCACGATGAACTTCAAAGGATGAATCATTTTGCATCTCTGACTCTCTTCGCATGCTAACGAGATTGCATTCATTTTCGTGTTACGAGTCTCCATCGACAACTACAGATAATTCTGTTGACGCAAAGGATGCGTTCTCCTTCATCTGAAGTCATACGTGTAGGAAACTCGAATGCAATGACACAGAATTTTAACCGCCTTGTTACTAATACTTCCCCGGTGTGACTTCACCTTTATTGCTCCACCAACAAAACGGTGGTTGCGTTCACTGTGTGTCGCTGGCAATACTTCATTTCCTTCATCAACCGGAAGGAGAAATATTCGGGGAACAGGGGATGTTCCAACTTGTGTGGCCACTTCTGAAAGTCTCGTGCAACTGGCCTGTTGTCTTTTTTTGTGGTTCCACAAAAGCATGGAGGAGAAAGAAGAGCCCCCCCCCCCCGAAGGGAAACAAGTTGCATCAAGATGCAGACGGACCCTGGTGGAGATAAGGTGAACGTGATGGCATCTCTTAGGCTCGCCGAGGATGTTGTTGCTTGCCGTACTTGCGCAACGAAATCCATTGAGCAATCGCCGAGTTTTCCTGTCTCTGTGTGGAAGGTGCTGAGTGGTGGCGAAGTCATCAGCAAAATGGCATCCCAATTGTAATAAATTTTCATAATCTTTCATGTAATAAATTCGCAAACTTTGAGTAAAGGGACTTTTTGGATACCCTGTAAAGAAGAAAGTTTGTATGTCTGTCCGCTCATGCACTCAGCCCTAGAAGAGCTGGAGCCAAACCGCTGGGGTCAACCAAAACTGGGGTGGGCGGGTTCGAATTCCGAGAAATTCCCAGACTTAACAATGACACTTAAAAACTGCGGGGGGGGGGGGGAGGAGTCTCTCATAGATGTAGCATTAGCAGTTATTCAAAATCACTTGGGGAGTACGATCTACTACAACTTAAGAGATTTTCAGACTTCGCTAAAGAGGAGAAAAAGTTACACCGGGGGCGGGGGGGTAAGTTGTATATTGTAATGAGTTTTATATCAAATGAAAGCTTGTCACTTAGGGAATGCCATATTCGATGTACTTTAGAGGGTTTTAGATCTCCACTTAAAGAGGGGGGGGGGGGGGAGAAACGTTTTCTGGCCATCGGCTATATAAAGAGTTTCAGAGCCCAGCAACACCGGGTAGATCTGCTAGTGATAAATGAATTTCATCTCATCAGCTCATTTGGCGCAGGGATCTGTCAGTAGAACACTCCGAAAAGCACACTTGTTAGGCAGATGGCACCTCAGCAAAAAAAACAACTCAAGCATTCAGGCACGGAGACAAGAAGGACAGCCCAGCCAAACTAAATGATTAAACGGTTTTGGAAATGAATAACTTTCGCAGTGACACTTTTGGCTCCGGAGCAAAGTGCTTAGGTTCGAATCCCTCCAAGTAAATGAAATGTTGATGGAAAGAAAAAAAAAATATCGATATAGGTGCTTCCATAGTTGGGTTGTTTTACCTCTGAGCGGAACTTTTTTGCACACCATGGGCTAAATGGTCAGGTCTCATGGACCCCGAAGGCTCAGAGAAGGTTGGGGGAGGGGACCCACTGGAACAGCTGTTGGGAGACAGATGGTAGCCTCCCGTCAAGGCATCCAGCGTGTTCTTTAGCGTGCACAGGGTATGAATCTCCTGCACACGGGGACACGACTTAACGTCCCATACGATGGACGGCGGTCTTTCCAAGCCCATTGGTATGCCCTGTTGACCGTTGGCAGGACGGGGAATTTTGTGGAGATAAATCCCAACGCTGACCCAGCTGGGACTCTGCTTCCATAGTAAATACACAGATTACCTGTAGAAATAGACTTCAACAATTATTAAATCGCATCTGGAAAAAAATTATCGCTGACGCTGCAGGAATCGAACCGCAACTCCGTAGACATGTGCCAGAGCGCTCTACCTGTTAAACCACGCATCAGACGCAAATCACTAGAAGATTTTAGCGTCTGATGCGTGGTTTAACAGGCAGAGAGCTCTGGCATGTATCTAGAGAGTTGCGGGTTCGATTCCCGCCGCGTCAGCGATAATTTTTTTCAGATGTCTTTAATTTTTGATATAAGTGCCAACCCTGAAATTCGAGGACGTAAAACAATTTTAGAAAGGAATATTTGGTGGGCATTTTTTTTTCACCCTTGTTTTTGTGGCATGAAATTACATACTTTACCAAAGGTAAATAAAGATATTGCACATATACAGGGTGAATCTCAAAAAGTGGGCAAAACTTTACGGGGTGGTAGAACGCAGCTATACGAGCAATATTCGTCATAGAATGTATGGTCGGAACGCAAACGGCGAGCCGCTAGGTGGCGTTGGAAATGGTATAAAAGGGTCGGTCCTCGCACCCAATGGCACTCAACGGTCCCTATCCCGCAGGTGTGAAGCCTGCATTACAGCTGGCGGCAGCTCTTTTGAGCAATTTCTTTGAGCATGTACCTCAATTACATTCCTGTTAATAAAATGTTTTCTGAAGTATCTCCTCTCCTTCTTGTGTTCATTCTTTAAATGTGACAGTGGAAAACTACCTTTTAACTTCTCACCGCTTGCGTTCCGACCATACATTCTATGACGAATATTGCTCGTATAGCTGCGTTCTACCACCCCGTAAAGTTTTGCCCACTTTTTCAGATTCACCCTGTATATATATCGAGATATTTTTCTTTTATCAGCATTTGACCTATTTTGCCCTGAAAATATTTTCTTGTTACTCTCTAGATGTCTCCTTATCCGGGATTCGAACCAGAGTACTTTGTTCCGAAACCGAACGTGCCACAACGAAAGTTATTGATTTCAAAACAAAGTTTCCTATTGTACCCAGAGGTGGGCTACTGGTCAATTAACAATGGCTCACCAACCACTTTAACTCTTTCTAACTCAGCAAAAAGAGAGTGCGCGCAAAAATGAACTAAATGAATAAGTTTCATTGAGCGGAATGAGTTTCCTCTGTTATATATACCTCACTCTGTTCTGTTTTTACACAGATTTTTTTTACACGATTTTGATTTAACACGGTTTAGAAAAAAATTCCAATTCTCTTTTTAAACGTTTTATTTTGATCTAACACGGTTCAAACGGCGCCTTTTTAAAAATCTCCATTTGAATTTAATTCTGAAGAAAATGTTCCTATTCAAGAAAAAATTCCTAAAATTTACATTTATAAAAGAGATGCCGCTTTTATGGTCACATTTTTCGAAGTAGTTTTAACTTTGAAAATGTACTATAGATTCACATTTTGTGCACTAAAATCCCCAAAATAAAAACTACACTAACATAACTACACAAAAAGTTTTCTCTGTTTTATTCTCTATTTTATGGAAAAATTGTACAAAACCTACTTCATTCGGAATAAAGTGGCAACATTGAGTTCCGGGAATTCCCCTTAATTTTATCTTCAATACATACGTCAGTTTTGGTCTCTAATTTCGTGTTTAAAGTTATATAAATATAGTTTATAAAGTTTATAGTTTATAAAATAAAAAATGTGTTTAAATGAATAAAAATCTAATAAAGATTTAATTAAAAATTTTGATATGATTTGTTTGAAAACAACTTATTATTTACACTGGATTTTCATGTCATGGAATCATTTCATGGAACCAATCTTCTATTTTTCCATATGCCCTGTATTTTTTTACACGGTTTTTTCGGAAACCTATCTACCGTGAAAAAACAGAATTCGGTGTACTTCACTCGATTCACAATAAATTGTTTTATTGTGCTTAGCATTTAATTATCATTAAATATTTTTTAATTTTCTCCTGTTTTAATAACGGGTTTTTCGAATTAGAAAAAAAAAGGGACTAGGGTGAGCAAACCTTGGATTACATCTCTAAAGAAATTCACTGGTCGGTTTGTGATTTTCCTAATCAGTCTCTGCAGTGATTGACCGAAAGGGAAATATTTCCTCTAAAGAAAGAAAATCACTGGTCGGTTTGTGATTTTCCTACTCACAGTCTCTGCAGTGATTGACCGAAAGGGAAATATTTCCTCTAAAGAAAGAAAATCACTGGTCGGTTTGTGATTTTCCTACTCACAGTCTCTGCAGTGATTGACCGAAAGGGAAATATTTCCTCTAAAGAAAGAAAATCACTGGTCGGTTTGTGATTTTCCTAATCAGTCTCTGCAGTGATTGACCGAAAGGGAAATATTTCCTCTAAAGAAAGAAAATCACTGGTCGGTTTGTGATTTTCCTACTCACAGTCTCTGCAGTGATTGACCGAAAGGGAAATATTTCCTCTAAAGAAAGAAAATCACTGGTCGGTTTGTGATTTTCCTAATCAGTCTCTGCAGTGATTGACCGAAAGGGAAATATTTCCTCTAAAGAAAGAAAATCACTGGTCGGTTTGTGATTTTCCTACTCACAGTCTCTGCAGTGATTGACCGAAAGGGAAATATTTCCTCTAAAGAAAGAAAATCACTGGTCAGTTTGTGATTTCCCTACTCACAGTCTCTGCAGTGATTGACCGAAAGGGAAATATTTCCTCTAAAGAAAGAAAATCACTGGTCGGTTTGTGATTTTCCTACTCACAGTCTCTGCAGTGATTGACCGAAAGGGAAATATTTCCTCTAAAGAAAGAAAATCACTGGTCGGTTTGTGATTTTCCTAATCAGTCTCTGCAGTGATTGACCGAAAGGGAAATATTTCCTCTAAAGAAAGAAAATCACTGGTCGGTTTGTGATTTTCCTACTCACAGTCTCTGCAGTGATTGACCGAAAGGGAAATATTTCCTCTAAAGAAAGAAAATCACTGGTCGGTTTGTGATTTTCCTAATCAGTCTCTGCAGTGATTGACCGAAAGGGAAATATTTCCTCTAAAGAAAGAAAATCACTGGTCGGTTTGTAATTTTCCTAATCACAGTCTCTGCAGTGATTGACCGAAGGGGAAATATTTCCTCTAAAGAAAGAAAATCACTGGTCGGTTTGTGATTTCCCTACTCACAGTCTCTGCAGTGATTGACCGAAAGGGAAATATTTCCTCTAAAGAAAGAAAATCACTGGTCGGTTTGTGATTTTCCTAATCACAGTCTCTGCAGTGATTGACCGAAAGGGAAATATTTCCTCTAAAGAAAGAAAATCACTGGTCGGTTTGTGATTTTCCTAATCACAGTCTCTGCAGTGATTGACCGAAAGGGAAATATTTCCCCTAAAGAAAGAAAATCACTGGTCGGTTTGTGATTTTCCTAATCACAGTCTCTGCAGTGATTGACCGAAGGGGAAATATTTCCTCTAAAGAAAGAAAATCACTGGTCGGTTTGTGATTTCCCTACTCACAGTCTCTGCAGTGATTGACCGAAAGGGAAATATTTCCTCTAAAGAAAGCAAATCACTGGTCGGTTTGTGATTTTCCTAATCACAGTCTCTGCAGTGATTGACCGAAAGGGAAATATTTCCTCTAAAGAAAGAAAATCACTGGTCGGTTTGTGATTTTCCTAATCACAGTCTCTGCAGTGATTGACCGAAGGGGAAATATTTCCTCTAAAGAAAGAAAATCACTGGTCGGTTTGTGATTTCCCTACTCACAGTCTCTGCAGTGATTGACCGAAAGGGAAATATTTCCTCTAAAGAAAGAAAATCACTGGTCGGTTTGTGATTTCCCTAATCACAGTCTCTGCAGTGATTGACCGAAAGGGAAATATTTCCTCTAAAGAAAGAAAATCACTGGTCGGTTTGTGATTTCCCTACTCACAGTCTCTGCAGTAATTGACCGAAAGGGAAATATTTCCTCTAAAGAAAGAAAATCACTGGTCGGTTTGTGATTTCCCTACTCACAGTCTCTGCAGTGATTGACCGAAAGGGAAATATTTCCTCTAAAGAAAGCAAATCACTGGTCGGTTTGTGATTTCCCTAATCACAGTCTCTGCAGTGATTGACCGAAAGGGAAATATTTCCTCTAAAGAAAGAAAATCACTGGTCGGTTTGTGATATCCCTAATCACAGTCTCTGCAGTGATTACCGAAAGGGAAATATTTCCTCTAAAGAAAGCAAATCACTGGTCGGTTTGTGATATCCCTAATCACAGTCTCTGCAGTGATTGACCGAAAGGGAAATATTTCCTCTAAAGAAAGCAAATCACTGGTCGGTTTGTGATATCCCTAATCACAGTCTCTGCAGTGATTGACCGAAAGGGAAATATTTCCTCTAAAGAAAGCAAATCACTGGTCGGTTTGTGATTTTCCTAATCACAGTCTCTGCAGTGATTGACCGAAAGGGAAATATTTCCTCTAAAGAAAGAAAATCAGTGGTCGGTTTGTGATTTTCCTAATCAC
The DNA here is from genome assembly GCA_038380435.1 of Ryuthela nishihirai. Taxonomy (NCBI): domain Eukaryota; kingdom Metazoa; phylum Arthropoda; class Arachnida; order Araneae; family Heptathelidae; genus Ryuthela; species Ryuthela nishihirai. The sequence goes on from JAWZYU010000003.1 coordinate 26,225,715, forward strand.
AGTCTCTGCAGTGATTGACCGAAAGGGAAATATTTCCTCTAAAGAAAGCAAATCACTGGTCGGTTTGTGATTTTCCTAATCACAGTCTCTGCAGTGATTGACCGAAAGGGAAATATTTCCTCTAAAGAAAGAAAATCAGCGGTCGGTTTGTGATTTTCCTAATCACAGTCTCTGCAGTGATTGACCGAAAGGGAAATATTTCCTCTAAAGAAAGAAAATCAGCGGTCGGTTTGTGATTTTCCTAATCACAGTCTCTGCAGTGATTGACCGAAAGGGAAATATTTCCTCTAAAGAAAGCAAATCACTGGTCGGTTTGTGATTTTCCTAATCACAGTCTCTGCAGTGATTGACCGAAAGGGAAATATTTCCTCTAAAGAAAGAAAATCAGCGATCGGTTTGTGATTTTCCTAATCACAGTCTCTGCAGTGATTGACCGAAAGGGAAATATTTCCTCTAAAGAAAGAAAATCAGCGGTCGGTTTGTGATTTTCCTAATCACAGTCTCTGCAGTGATTGACCGAAAGGGAAATATTTCCTCTAAAGAAAGCAAATCACTGGTCGGTTTGTGATTTTCCTAATCACAGTCTCTGCAGTGATTGACCGAAAGGGAAATATTTCCTCTAAAGAAAGAAAATCAGCGGTCGGTTTGTGATTTTCCTAATCACAGTCTCTGCAGTGATTGACCGAAAGGGAAATATTTCCTCTAAAGAAAGAAAATCAGCGGTCGGTTTGTGATTTTCCTAATCACAGTCTCTGCAGTGATTGACCGAAAGGGAAATATTTCCTCTAAAGAAAGCAAATCACTGGTCGGTTTGTGATTTTCCTAATCACAGCCTCTGCAGTGATTGACCGAAAGGGAAATATTTCCTCTAAAGAAAGAAAATCAGCGGTCGGTTTGTGATTTTCCTAATCACAGTCTCTGCAGTGATTGACCGAAAGGGAAATATTTCCTCTAAAGAAAGCAAATCACTGGTCGGTTTGTGATTTTCCTAATCACAGTCTTTGCAGTGATTGACCGAAAGGGAAATATTTCCTCTGATGAAGAGAGACCGAATTGTCTTCCAGAGCATAACTCAACGTGCCGTTGCTTTCTGAGCTCAACATTCATTTCAGCTCTATTTTAAAGGTAAAAGAGTCGGACAGCATGTTCTCACACAATAGATGATAAAAGAAAATGAGCAAATGATGAACGCTGTTATTTTTAATTGTGTTCTTTATTAATTCCTAATAACTTCCTGAGAATATTTCGTGCCTTGATTGGAATTGATTAAAACGGATTTTGTAATTGAAGCTCTTTGAAATCTTACAGCTCCTATGGGAAAGAAATCATGTTACATCAGAATTACGTTTCGAATTAGGTTGTGGGTAGAAAGAATTTTCAAAACATTGCGAAAAAGATAATTTGTCTATAAATCTCTAAATCTAAATATCTCAGTGAAGATAATTCATTCACTGAGATAGGAGACACCAATAACAAGATGAAACCGTGCCTCGGGTGGCGCGTTAAACAATGGTTTCGTGTTTAAATTCTTTTGCACTTTAAAAAAACAGGTGGGTGGCTTTAATCGAAACTAATAGCTTTATTTTAATATTTTTTTTGCTTTTATGTTTTTATAATAGCTTCAAGAACGATAGAAAGAATATGTAACAACTAATTATGAAAATGCAATTTGGTAAAATCTTTCTCTTAATTTTGTGGCACGATCAAGTTTCGTTGAAGTTACTGAGGCTAAAAAATCGCTGTAAACAAGCCAGAGAGCATTTCGCAGAACCGCAACCGCCAATAATCAACACATAAGACTTGAGACTACATCTTTCAACGGGCCTCTGGTACGGATCAGTTTCAATTATGAGTCACAATTTGAGCTGTGTAAAGCATCGGTTCTGGCCTAAATTGTACACCGCATCTTGTGGAGGAATTTTTGTGAACGCCAGAAACTGGATCTCATGAAATGTCAATGAGCAATTGAAGGTCAGCCAAGAGAAGAAAGTCTCTCTCACACTCTTCTGGGATTCAGCGAAACACGTGGAGCTCTGCTGCTAATTGGAAACGCTTCTGCAACGAGACAATGGTTGCACGACAACATACCAGACTCGTCACCCGATGCATCGAGATTTAAGTCTCAACCTTGCAGCCATAGATGAGATTTTCTTCGCTTATCTACGTTCCTTTGTTTGGTGAGAAATCTCTTTAAGGAAAAATCGTTGTTCGCATTAAGGCGTGGTTCAAAATGAAGAAGAGTTTCACTCTGAAGGTTAAAGAACCTGCTGAATAATCTTGACAGGAAGTACTTGTCTCGAGTCTTGGGAGCTGGGGCATTTTGGGTTGGGTTGTTTTTTTTCTGAGCGGCACATTTTTGCGCGCATGGTCTAAATGGCCAGGTCATAAGGACCCCCCAAGTGATTAGAAAAGGTTTGGGGAAGGGAACCCACTGAATTTAGGACACAGTTGGAAGCCTCCGTCAAGGCCATCCAGCGTGTTCTTTAACACGCATAGGTATTACTATCCTATACACGGCGCCACGACTCAACGTGTCATCCAATGGACGGACAAATTATTCAAATCATTATATATTTCTCGAGAAGAAAATTAAAGATAATAATAGAATTTTCAATTTTTTTTTTTTTTTTTTGGGGGGGGGGGGGTGCTGAGTGACGACATACTTGAGTCTCCTATTTACCATGATTACCCTTTACTTTGATGTCTCTTCAAGAACAATTATTAAATAAATACCCCTTCAAGCAGCTGCTTGCCACAGAGGTCTGACAGGAGCCTGTCAGTTTATATGCCATAGTAGAAGGTCCGAGAGGATGGCAGGACCTCAGCAGAAAAACGACACAAACAGCCATGTCACAGCCATAGCCTTACCCGGGGCTCGAACCCAGGTCCCTTAGATCACTAGCCAAGCGCGCTAACCACTCGGCCATGGGATGGCCTAACAATTATTAACAATTGTTTTATTTAATTCTCATTTAAAATGTATATGGAAATATTCTCGCAAAAAACCTTTAATTCAGTTTTCTCACAAAAATAAAATAAATCTTTTTCCAATTAATCCACTTGCTACGCAAACCTGACAGAATAATGTGACATAGGAATGTGTGAAGACAGCAGAAAGACAGCATGAATCAGAAAGAGAAACATCCATGACTCATCATGGACTCATACCGAAATCTCTTTACTACTCAACCAAATGAGTTAATCATTTGTACACCGGAAATACGGCTGGGCGAGTGTGGCTCAGTTGGTAGCGCGCCAGGCTATAAATATGCAGTTTCTAGGTTTGAGTCCTACCTGTTCCAACGTTGATATTTACCTCTGCAACCCCCCCCCCCGCTTCCCCTGCCCTCGGTCAATAAGGGACTCCATTGGGCTTGGAAAAACCGTCGGATGGGACGTTAGGCCGTGTGCGGGAGAGTTGGGTTGTTTTTACCTCTGAGGGCACTTTTTTGCACACCATGGGCTAAATGACCAGGTCACATGGATCCCGAAAGCTCAGAGAAGGTTAGGGGAGGGAACCCACTGGAACAGCTGTTGGAAGACAGATGGTAGCCTCCCGTCAAGGCCATCCAGTGTGTTCTTTAACGTGCACAGGGTATGGCTCTCCCGCACACGGGGCCACGGCTTAACGTTTCCATCCGACGGACGGTGGCCTTTCCAAGCCCATCGGTGTCTCCTACTGACCGTGGGGCAGGGAATTTTGCAGAGATAAATTTCAACGCTGACCTATTTCGGACTCGAACCTGGGAACTACAGATTGCGAGCCTGGCGCGCAACCGACTGAGCCACCCTCGCCCCAGTGTGTGAGAGAGCCGTACCCTATGCTCGTTAAAGAACACACTGGATGGACTTACTGGAGTTACCGACTGTCACCTAACAGCTTTTCAGTGGGTCCTCCTTCCCTCAACGGGGCGGGGGTGGCTCAGTCGGTAGCGCGCCAGGCTCGTAATCTGCAGTTCCCAGGTTCGAGTCCCAGCTGGGTAAGCATTGAGATTTATCTCCGCAAAATTACCCGCCCTGCCCACGGTCAGTAGGGACACCGATGGGCTTGGAAAGGACGCCGTCCATCAGATGGGACGTTAAGCCGTGGCCCCGTGTGCGGGAGAGCCATACCCTGTGCACGTTAAAGAACACGCTGGATGGCCTTGACGGGAGGCTATCATCTGTCTCCCAACAGCTGTTCCAGTGGGTCCCCTCCCCCAACCTTCTCTGAGCCTTCGGGGTCCATGTGACCTGGCCATTTAGCCCATGGTGTGCAAAAAAGTGCCGCTCAGAGGTAAAACAACCCAACCCAACCCTTCCCTCAACCTTAGCCATCGGGGTCTTTGTGACTTAGCCACTTAGCCCATTGTGTGAAAAAAAAGTCTCTCAGCCATTCAATCATTTTAACTTGCAAAATTGAGTTTCCGAATAAAACGAATCATCTAATGGTTCCTTTGTAGCCAGGTGCAGCTACCCCGTTGCATCTGTGGAAATTACATCACTGGTAACAGTTTTACGTTTGGCAACAACAAGGAAAAGCGTTCATTGCTGTTACACCCATAAAACTAGTTCTTGATTCTTGAGGCTATTGTGACCTCTCTCTATATAATTGTGTAGCGAAGCGATAGAAAAGAATTTTTTTAAAGTTATTTGATTAAGCTCTTTGTCCATGGCCGAGTGGTTAGCGCGTTTGGCTACTGATCTAAGGGATCTGGGTTCGAGCCCCGGGTAAGGCATGGTTGTTTGTGTCGTTTTTCTGCTGAGGGCCTGCCAATCCTCTCAGACCTTCTACTATGGCATATAAACTGACAGGCTCCTGTCAGACCTCTGTGGCAAGCAGCTGCTTGAGGGGGTATTTATTTATTTATCTAACGTTTAGTGAGATTGACAGAGATTGGTAGAATCTGCTTGAATCTCACGAAAGTCGTTTTTGCTTGATCGTCTGCTACGATTAGCAATGTCATCGGTTTCGTTGCTCTGTTGCCATCCCCATTCGGAAAAACTTTCTTCGCTGAATCTTCAGAGCAAAACTATTATTATCTCAGAATTTCATTTCTGTTGCCTCTCTTCTTCCATAATTATTAGAGGTCGCTGCAGTCACGCTATTCTGGTTAAAATATGCAGGTTCACGAGGGATTATGTGGCTAGATCTTTTTTTTTACTTCTAGTTTCTGGGCCAGGTGTTGTTAGTAATTAACCACTAGTTTTGGTTTCGTTCGTGATAGGAAGGTCAACATTTGGAACCCACAAATTGCACAACCATTGCTGGCGGAGGGAAGTCAATGAGAATTTTCCCCCAAAATCCCTTATTGGTTTATTATGAACTTGACTCTACACAAAGAACAGATTGTTCATTGCGTCGATCAAGGACGAAGGAAACGATTTTTTTTTAGAAATGAGTGATCTGGCAACCTTCGTGTCACGTGATTACAGAATTCAGGAAAAATCTCTGGAGCGTGTACAGCAACTGTAAACGCTCCAGTTACCGTTCACAGCAAACTGGAGCGTGTGCAGTTACTGCACACGCTCCAGTTTGCTGTGAACGGTAACTGCACACGCTCAATATTTCCGTGAGTGAGCCCACACGATCTAGGTCTTTGTGAGCTCACACGATCCAATGTGCTGTGAACATTAACCGCAACCGTTCCAGTTTGCTGTGAACGGTACTGCACACGCTCCATATTCATTGCATTATATATTCATACGCATTATATATATTAAAAAATATCCGAACACTATGGTTGATTACATATTACATTTGCTCTTTTTCTTCTTTTCAGAAATATTTTTTTTCTACTCCGTCGGTGTCGCTTACTGATCGAAGGCAGGGAATTTTTTGCGAAGATCAATCCCAACGCTGGCCCAGGTAGGACTCGAACCTGGGAATTACAGATTACGAGCCTGGCGAACTTGGAAACGAATGATATGATTAAAAACATTTCGAGATATTATTTTCCTGGAAAATATATATTTGGAATTAAATATTTTTTTCAAGGTCAACTCGCCTGCCACGCATCGCAGCAACACATCAGGACAGGCATCCGGCAGTGGCCCAGTTGTTTGAACTTACTACTCAAAATAAGTCAGAAATTTACGAATTCTGTTCCATGGAACTCTTGTGTTCCATAAAAACTTTCTAGGTTTTCTAACAGAAGCTGAGAAAGACGGAAAAACTACTTCTAACCTACTTCCTAAAGTCTACTACTACAGTCGCTCAAAAAAGTATCCGAACACTATGGTTAATTACAGAATTTCGAAAAATATCTGGCAACGATTTTTTTTTTAGAAATTAGTGATCTGGCAACCTTCGTGTCACGTGATTACAGAATTCAGGAAAAATATCTGGAGCGTGTACAGCAACTGTACACGCTCCAGTTACCGTTCACAGCAAACTGGAGCGTGTGCAGTTACTGTACACGCTCCAGTTTGCTATGAACGGTAACTGCACACGCTCAATATTTCCGTGAGTGAGCCCACACGATCTAGTATCAAAATAATATGATCCACCTACAGTCGCTCAAAAAAGTATCCGAACACTACGGTTGATTACAGAATTCAGAAAAAATATCTGGCAACGATTTTTTTTAGAAATTAGTGATCAGGCGACCTTCGTGTTACGTGATTACAGAATTCAGGAAACACATCTGGAACGTGTACAGCAACTGCACACGCTCAAGATTTCCGTGAGTGAGCCCACACGATCCAGGTTTTTGTGAGCTCACACGATCCAATGTGCTGTGAACATTAACCGCAACCGCTCCAGTTTGCTGTGAACGGTAATTGCACACGCTCCATATTCAGTGCATTATATATTCATACGCATTATATATATTAAAAAAAAGTATCCGAACACTATGGTTGATTACAGAATTGAGAAAAAAATATCTGGCAACGATTTTTTTTAGAAATTAGTGATCTGGCAACCTTCGTTCTGAAACATATCACATATCTGAAATATTCGAAATTTCTTTTGAGAACATCAAAAGAATTATTAACCACACGATCGGTATAAATTATTACAGTTTTACCATTTAGCATACTCTTGATTAAGGATTCAGTAAATAAATCATTGAATATAAAAGTCGCACGGGGAGAAAATCAGATGACAGAATTCAGGGGGCGTAGGGGGGAAAATGAAATACCGTATATTTACGCAGATAAGACGATAGTTGAATCATAAAAAAAGGCCCCCAAAATCCGGGTCGTCTTATAGGACAGATACAAAAAAAATTAGATTGAAATTTATATAAATTGAAACCATTATTACTACAACTTATCGAAAAATCTATCATATTATTTAAATACGCTATATGATAATACATTACATTGTAATAGTAAATAATATATTACATTTTAATAGCAAAACAATACTAAAACAAAATAAATATTAAAAGTTATGTTTATTGAGCTACTGAGGAAAAAACGGACAAACCGTAATTATTTACTAGTACAGATGATGATCGCCGATCTAAACTAAATTCATAGGCCGTTGATAGTTTGGGGTCGTCTTATAGGACAGATATATGCTAAAACTATAAAACTTTGACGAAAATTTATACATCGTCATATCTGAAGGTCGTCTTATCTGCAGAAATATACGGTATATGCGTTCGTTTCAGCAGAAAATTTAAAAAAGCTCTGTTTTAGGTTATATCAATAAAATATTCTGAAGAGTAGTGCTATCTAACTTTTGTAGAAAATAATATAGAAAATAGTATTGCAATTGTGTTGCGCCAATTTCGAAATTTCAAGCAATGAAGCTTTCTTAGCGTGAAGCAGCTAAACCAGTTAGTCGGGATTCGGCATTGGAGATTCCCAGAAGCTAAGAGACATTTCGTCGTCATCCTCTAATCACCATCATTTCGAACGATACAGAATATCAGTTGGGTAATAAGAAAAACTGCGACGAGAGGGAGATGACAGCTGAAGGTTGTTGGCTCCTCGGCCGTCACGTGCAAGATCAACGAAATCTACACTTCTAATTCAGCATCAGATCCATTTGGGGTTCTTTGATCACTTTACCCGATCACTTTACCCTTTCGATCACTTTTGAATGCACTAAACTTCATGTCTCGATTAGTGCAAGTTGACAATAGGAAAAACATTTTCAAATTAATCTAAATTAATTAATTAATAATTAAATCTAATAAATTAATTAGTCAAAATAAAGCGATTCAATTACAGATTTTGTTTGCTCTTCTGTCAGCACATGTGTCAAATAGAGTCATATTATTCTATAGGCACTCTGCCTATCGTAATTGGGCGGGGGTGGCTCAGTCGGTAGCGCGCCAGGCTCGTAATCTGTAGTTCCCAGGTTCGAGTCCCAGCTGGGTCAGCGTTGAGATTTATCTCCGCAAAATTTCCCCGCCCTGCCCACGGTCAGTAGGAAACACCGATGGGCTTGAAAAGGCCGCCGTCCATCGGATGGGACGTTAAGCCGTGGCTCCGTGTGCGGGAGGGCAATACCCTGTGCACGTTAAAGAACACGCTGGATGACCTTGACGGGAGGCTACCATCTGTCTCCCAACAGCTGTTCCAGTGGGTCCCCTCCCCCAAACCTTCTCTGAGCCTTCGGGGTCCATGTGACCTGGCCATTTAGCCCATGGTGTGCAAAAAAGTGCCGCTCAGAGGTAAAACAACCCAACCCAATCCTAACTGTTATTGAGATTTATGATTTGTGGATGATATCCACCTTGAGAGCAACTGGAGAGGAAGGCTTCTAAAAGACACTTCCATTTCCAGTGGCTTTCGTGGCCAGGACTTTTGGAGTGGGGGGAGGGCGATAAATTTTAATCTTATTTAAGTTTTAAATTATTTTGCCTCCATCCCCTCCTGTAATTGGGACCCTTAAAAGAACTAATCAAGAGTCCTTCATACGGATCGTTGCAAAAGTTAACCTTGTGCGTAAAATTCGGCGTATCTGTTGATCTCAAAAGTATAATGTTAATTACAAAATTCGGAGAAATTAGTGACTTCAATTCTCGCTTGTGTTAAATAAGAAACGCATTCGAATTCCTGTAGTCCCAGATTAAGTTACTCCAGTGTACAGTCGCTCAAAAAAGTATCCGAACACTACGGTTGATTACAGAATTCAGAAAAAATATCTGGCAAAGATTTTTTTTTTTAGAAATTAGTGATCTGGCAACCTTCGGGGCACGTGACACGAAGGTTGCCAGATCACTAATTTCTAAAAAAAATCGTTGCCAGATATTTTTTCTGAATTCTGTAATCAACCATAGTGTGCGGATACTTTTTTTGAGCGACTGTAGGTGGTCGTATTATTTTGATACTAGATCGTGTGGGCTCACTCACGGAAATATTGAGCGTGTGCAGTTACCGTTCACAGCAAACTGGAGCGTGTGCAGTAACTGCACACGCTCCAGTTTGCTGTGAACGGTAACTGGAACGTGTTTGCTGTGTTTCCAGTTTGCTGTGAACGGTAACTGGAGCGTGAGTTGCTGTACACGCTCCAGATATTTTTCCTGAATTCTGTAATCACGTGACACGAAGGTTGCCAGATCACTAATTGCTAAAAAAAACATTGCCAGATATTTTTTCTGATTTATGTGATCAACCATAGTGTTCGGGTACTTTTTTGAGCGACTGTACAAAAGAGATAATGTAAGGTTAGTCAATTGGCAAACACTATCTCTATTTTCAAAGCAATGTCCAAAGTCGAATTTCTATTACAACTTCAACAACTCTTTTTTTAAATTATCCCAATAGGTGTTTACATAAAATGGAATTTTGGAAGACCAATTCAGTGACTGCGATGACCTTGCCAAACTTGGGTATACGATTAATCGTATTAAATTTTGATTCAGTCCTGATTAATATCTTAAACATACTTGATGACTTGAGCAGTAATTAAACACATTCATTGGCATACTTCATTATAGACCCGGATCCAGAACATAATCGAGTCGGAAAATGTCAAAGGGGGACAAGAGACAGGATTTTAAATGCAATCCCGTGGCCGAGTGGTTATCGCTCTTGGCTACTGATCTAAGGGACTCTGGGTTCGAGCCCCGGGTAAGGCATGGATGTATGTGTCGTTTTTCCTGCTGAGGTCCTGCCATCCTCACAGACCTTCTACTAGGGTATATAAACTGACAGGCTCCTGTCAGACATCTGTGGCAAGCAGCTGCTTGAGGGGGTATTTATTATTATATAACATTTTCCCTCTGTTTTTCAAATTTTCAAAACATTTCTTGAAAAAATGCATAAAATGTAAATGAGTTAAATAAATGTTTTTGACTCTTTTACCCTTACTCGCATTCTGAAGGGGAAGGGGGCATAACCCTTTGCCCCCCCCCCTTCTTAGATCCTGCTCGGATTGATTAATAATTAAAAAATAAGAGTATGAATTAATTAAAAGGATAAACTTCATGCTAACTTCTGACATTTTTTATTAATAATTTTTGCCTTCTTCCAAGGAATAAAATTTCCACGAATGATTACCAAAAATCCCTCGGCGGTGTTGACTTCGCTCAGTCGGTAGAGCTCAGTCTCAGAATGTGATGTTCCTAGGTTTCAGTCCCAACTGCTCCGCAAAATTCCCCGCCCTGCCCACGGTCAGTAGGGGACACCGATGGGCTTGAAAAGGCCGCCGTCCGTCGGATGGGACGTTAAGCCGTGGGCCCGTGTGCGGGAGAGCCATACCCTGTGCACGTTAAAGAACACGCTGGATGGCCTTGACGGGGGTTATCATCTGTCTCCCAACAGCTGTTCCAGTGGGTCCCCTCCCCCAACCTTCTCTGAGCCTTCGGGGTCCATGTGATCTGGCCATTTAGCCCATGGTGTGCAAAAAAGTGCCGCTCAGAGGTAAAACAACCCAACCCAAATCAGTCCCAACTGCGCCTACGTTGAGTTGCGTAGAGTTTTCCTGCAAACCCTTGTTCTGTATTCGGTGAAAAGGGAGACCCATTGGGCTTGGATAGGACGATTCCCTCAGATGGGATGCTAAGTCACGGCCACGTATGTGGATGAGCCATGCTCGATGCACACAAAGGTAAAGGCTGGATGGCCTTAATAGGAGACTTCCAGCTATCTCCTGAGAGCTGTCCATTGGAACTCCAACCCAACTCTAAGCTTTTAGAATCCATAAGACCTAACCATTTGGTCCACTGTGATATAAAAAAGTATCATCATAAAGCAACACAAGAGATTACAGAGTGTAAAAGAGAATATGACTATTTGCACATTACTAGGAATAGATGATGTAATTAAAAATAATTAGCCGTCAGACAGCTGCTTGCCGCAAAAGTCTGATAGGAACCTCTCAGAATAAATTATTCATATAGTAAGTCTGCGAGGAAGGTGAGACCTTAGCAGAAACATTATCTGGGGCTCGAACCATCCGCGGGGAGGTGGTGGCTCAGTCGGTAGCGCGCCAGGCTCGTAATCTGTAGTTCCCAGGTTCGAGTCCCAGCTGGATCAGCGTTCAGATTTATCTCCACAAAATTCCCCGCCCTACCCACTGTCAGTAGGGGACACCGATGGGCTTGGAAAGGCCACCGTCCGTCGGATGTGACATTAAGCCGTGGCCCCGTGTGCGGGAGAGCCATAACCTGTGCACGTTAAAGAACACGCTGGATGGCCTTGACGGGAGGCTACCATCTGTCTCCCAATAGCTGTTCCAGTGGGTCCCCTCCCCCAACCTTCTCTGAGCCTTCGGGGTCCATGTGACCTGGCAATTTAGCCCATGGTGTGCAAAAAAGTGCCGCTCAGAGGTAAACCAACCCAACTCGAACCATTCGCAGCCAAGCACGCTACCCACTTGGCAACCGGGAAGGTTTTTTCCCTTCTCAACGAAACACTCTGACCTGTTATTGCAAATGCGGATATCAGGACTGAATATGACGAATTCGTGGGTGGAGCTGGAAGAATGGTTTGTTGGAAGAGTTTGCTCTTGGGAACAAAGAGAGCATTGCTCATCGGCGAGGAAGTCCGGGCAGGAAAAGGCAGATGAACAAAGACGTTGCAAACAGGGAAATTCATTTGCAAGACTCGCGATTGGGAAAATAGGATAACTAAACTGATAAAGAAACGAAACTGCAAATGACAGATGCAATCGATTCTTAATGAGATATGGATTATTATGTCTATCTCTACTGATGAAATCTGGAGAAGGAAATTAATATTAAAAGAATTTTTCCCCATAAAGCTAATCTTTAAGGAAATCAAACCACAATTACCAAGAAGACGAAATAATTTGCATGATTACTAAAAATTCTAACTCCGTCTCCTTCTTCCCGCTTTTCTCTGTTTCCTTAACGACAGAGAAAGGACAAAGATTTTGTTAGGACCGAGATCTGATGAAACAAAGGCCGTGATTTTCATTTCTTTAATTCAAGGAAAGAATCACATCAAAAATAACTTCAGATTACTTTAAGAATTATCATTCATTAAATTACTATTAATAATTCCTCAACACGCGATTCGAGGCACTTTCGACAAACGTCGACCTTTCCAATTAGTTCGAGATCAGGAGCTTTTGGGTTGTTGTTTTACCTCTGAGCGGTACTTTTTTGCACACCATGGGCTAAATGGCCAGGTCACATGGACCCCGAAGGCTCAGAGAAGGTTGGGGGAGGGGACCCACTGGAACAGCTGTTGGGAGACAGATGGTAGCCTCCCGTCAAGGCCATCCAGCGTGTTCTTTAACGTGCACAGGGTATGGCTCTCGCGCACATGGGGCCACGGCTTAACGTCCCATCCAACGGACGGCGGCCTTTCCAAGCCCATCGGTGTCCCCTACTGACCGTGGGCAGGGCGGGGAATTTTGCGGAGATAAATCTCAACGCTGACCCAGCTGGGACTCGAACCTGGGAGCTACAGATTACGAGCCTGGCGCGCTACCGACTGAGCCACCCCCGCCCCTCGAGATCAGGGGCATAACTATCGTAAGGCAAAGGAACCTCAGGCTCAAAGGCCCTTTTTGAAGAGATTAAAGGCTTGTGTTGGATTGTTTTACCTCTGAGCGGCACTTTTTTGCACACCATGGGTTAAATGGCCAGGTCACAAGGAGTCCGAAAGCTCAGAGAAGGTTGGGGGAGGGGACCCACTGGAACAGCTGTTGGGAGACAGATGGCAGCCTCCCGTCGAGGCCATCCAGCATGTTCTTTATTGTGCACAGGGTATGGCTCTTCCATACACGGAGTCACAGCTTAACGTCTCATCCGACGGACGGCGGCCTTTCCAAGCCCATCGGTGTCCTCTACTGACCGTGGGCAGGGTAGGGAGTTTTGCGGAGATAAATCTCAATGCTGACGCAGCTGGTACTCGAACCTGGGAACTACAGATTACGAGCCTGGCGCACTACCGACTGAGCCACACCCGCCCCAGAGATTAAAGGCACTTCTATAAAAGGGTAGGAGGTGACTTTGCCCGTGGCGCGCCAGATTCGAGTCGCAAATGTGTCAGCGTTTGCGATTTCTCTCTTCTAACCTCCCACTTCGATGAGAAAGGAGACACCGATGGGTTTGGAAAGAGTGACACCGATGGGTTTGGAAAGAGTGACGTTCCTTGGATGGGATGTTGCGAAGTCATCAGAGGCTCCAATCTGTCTCCTAACTGCTGTCGAATGAGTTCCCTTCCCCCCAACTTTATCTCAGCCCTTGTGACCTGGCCATTTAGTCCATTGTGTGCAAAAATAATGCGGCTCAGAGGTCACACGACTCAATAACATCTTCTATAATATACAAGTATCCTCCAACTACACGTGATTTCTCAATTACGTTGATATAATCAAACGCAGATAAGTAAGACATCGTCCTCATGTTTTTCCTCGTTAAATTTTTAGGGGAGACTGAAAAATAATTATATTATTTGCCTAACATAAAAAAATTATATGGCAACACTACATTTCTTTGTTTTCAATCCCGTAAAAGTAACTAGAACTTTTCTCTTCAGCGCTATGACCGAATCTAACTATTAAATTTGTAAATCATAACTGGTTAAAAAATAAACATATTATGTTCATTGGTCCACGAAACATCTTTACAATGATTCAGTATTTAATCTTTTCACCAATGAATCTCAGAATATTCGTAATGGTTAAGTGCATTCTCTCCTAGGAGCGGGGGTGGCTCAGTCGGTAGCGCGCCAGGCTCGTAATCTGCAGTTCCCAGGTTCGAGTCCTAGCTGGGTCAGCGTTGAAATTTATCTCCGCAAAATTCTCCGCCCTGCCCACGGTCAGTAGGGGACACCGATGGGCTTGGAAAGGCCGCCGTCCGTCGGATGGGATGTTAAGCCGTGGCCCCGTGTGCGGGAGAGCCATACCCTGTGCACGTTAAAGAACGTGTTCTTTAACGTGCACAGAGTATGGCTCTCCCGCACATTGGGCCACGGCTTAACGTCCCATCCGACGGATGGCGGCCTTTCCAAGCCCAGCGGTGTCCCCTACTGACCGTGGGCAGGGCGGGGAATTTTGCGGAGATACATCTCAAAGCTGACCCAGCTGGGACTCGAACCTAGGCTCGAATTTGGGAACACTGGGTTAGGGATACTGGGTGTAACCCCCGTCTCGCAAACAAAGACGCTACAAGGTTCCAAAATGGAAAAAAACAATAGGAAAAGTATTAATAATAAATATAAGAAATGTTTGTACCTCCGTAGCCCATGGCCGCTTGAGGATCATGACGTTGGTGATAAGAAACGTTTCGATTTTGAATCAAGCAATGAAGCAGTCGCTGAATAGAGTGTGGTAATCAAGAGCATCGAGAGCAAAGTCCCGTGCCTGCCACAGGCTGCAACCGGATTAGTTGAGCAGCCGACTCAGCTGAGATGGCGACGATAGTGATTCCCACAGTCAGCGGGAGAATCTTCCCACTGCATCCTACACAGACGATGATCATTAAGAAATACACATCCCGGAAAAAGGTTACGATCAAGAGGGGGGGGGAGAACAGACTCCAGTGGAATACCGTATATTGAGATGAACTAAAATTTGTTAGGGGTAAGGAAATAAATATATACAAATATTCATGCCTACTCTAACTTGGTTAAACTGTACTTCTTTTCAAAAAAAAAATCCTTAATTTGCAAATTTATATTAACGACCAAAAATTAAATTCTCAAAGACCCAAGAGGTCTTTGAGAATGTTAATAAAGGTAACGGAGGCAAATAAATTTAACTTGTGCTTATTTTACGCATTTTTCAAGATTTTCTTTTATATTAACGTCTTAAACAGAAGGGGAAATGCTGTACCGGAAATCAACCCGTAACAATTGCATCACTTCCCCACCCCTACCCCCTAATTTTTTTTTTCTAGATTCGAGCCTGCTCCGAATAGTCACTTATGTAGATCGGTGCCAAATTTAGATGAAAAATTATCTAAATTTGGTAGCAAACGGATCCGGATTCTCCTGATTATTCATGCAGTGATTGTGAGGTTGCATTCGATCCTACTGAAAACAATTTTCCCTCGAAAGTTAAAAACGATGTGTTCGTATATGATTGAATATTTAAAGTCCTAGTTGCACAAACATTGTGAAATTAGTTAGATTTTAATAGCAAATCTATAGCGGGCTCAACAAAATTGATTGTCATCTTAAGAGCCTCCTCTAGAATTCAAGAATTCAAAACATTTTCAAAATCATAGCATTTATTCAATTTTATCATAGCATTCATGCTGTTTAGATCTTTTTCCTCAGAGAAAAGAACACAGCTAATACATTTAGGAATGAATATATTGTATATTGTATATATTCATTCCTAAATGTATTAGCATTACATAACTAGCCATGTGCAATGAAAGGTCTGTATAATGAAGTCGTGCAGGTGACCAAAATATGTCCGTCATATTAAAATTTCGTTATAACGAAAGGAAATAAAAAAGAAAGTGTTATGATAGTTAGTAACACACTACAAAATAATCATCATGAAAGAAATTTACCGTGTATTAAATTTACTTCTTAAAAAAGTCGATAATATTTTTCAACTGTCTGTTCAAAGAAGCATCCCTCCGTGAATTCTTAAGTGATTTGGCAACTCTCCAACACGTTGATCTCCATGCATTGAGTTTTATCACGAAGTAGTAAGTTCATAGAATTAGATAGAGGAGGACTTATCGACAACCAGAAGAATATCCCAAATGAAATCAGGAAGTGATGGGGTCGTATCTCCCCCCCCCCCCCCATCTCAAGATACCATTTCCTTTGAAATTGATAACGATGCATATAAGGAACTATTTGAAGTTTGAATTGTGTCAAAGAATCAACTCTTGATCGGACCTAATGCCCTTGAACCCTGAGAAAGAAAGCATTTGACTCGATCAGTTGTATACAGAAAGTCAGGCACATTTCAATGGCCATGTTTCCCTTTGGACAGAGTGACACCGTACTTGTTTCGCGTAACAGTTTGTTGCGATTCTGCACTATTTGGAATTTCACTCTTACAACTGATGTAGAAGCACGTTACCATCGGAGAAACGAGTGCAAATCTACAGACACATGTCAAGAACTTTTTAAACGCCTTCCTCAAAAATTGGTAAATAGGGTTATTTCGGACAGAACTCAGGAATAAGAGGAATTTTCAGATCCTTCAAGATCAAATAGAGGTATGTGACAGTCTAGAAAATAAGAGGGCCAAAAGCATCGACTGATTTCCGATAAGCCACTTGAACGTTTAAATTAATATCCTAAATTACCTGTACCTTAGCTTTACTGTAATCTCCCGCATGGAATAAATTATTATTATTAAATTTACTTTCATTAACCATAGATCGTTTTCATTTTTCAAGAATGTATTATATACTGGGTGATCCAAAAGTAACAAAAAAAGTAAAAATGCAATAATTCGAAAAGTATAGACAGTAGCACGATGCGGTTTTCATAGAAATGCACAGAAAGACATGAAATTTTTTTTAATAACGAAAAATTTAATTGCCAAAATAGTTACATTTGCTACCGGCAGGTGGCGCTTCAGTTGTGTCAGTAGTTTGTACAACAGTGCGTTGCGAACTGTGTTGCGAACTGTGCTGCGCCACTCTTCGCAACTTGTTGCTGCGTTGCGAACAGTGGCGCAGCACAGTTCGCAACGCAGCTAGGATTACAAATGTTCAATGTGACGGCCGTCACAATAAATTTTTTCGTTATGAAAAAAAATTCCATGTCTTTCTGTGCATTTCTGTGAAAACCGCATCGTGCTACTGTTTATACTTTTCGAATTATTGCATTTTTACTTTTTCTGTTACTTTGGATCACCTGGTATATAAGTAATGTATAAAATGCCTGGTTGGGGCCTCCAGCATTGTTTTTCGAATGGGACTTGTAGAAATCATGCACCTGACCTGTATACGCTAATTAGTAAAAAGTTACTATTTATAATATTTTAGAGTCTCTAATATACGTATAGCAGTCCCAACTTTAGCAATAGAATATTGCATTATGAAAATTGCAGAATATTGCATTTAGAATATTGCATTATGAAAATTGCAGAATATTGCATTTAGAATATTGTAGTCTCACTTTATAGGTAAAGACTTAACACTATTTGGATAAAAAAAAAGGTTTGTGATTGTTGTGGTGACCGCTCGTGTCATGAAATCTTTTGCTATCACCTCTCGAAGAGTGACGAGTGCCTCCAGGAAGTGAGAGCAGGCGATAGTTCTTTGAAACAAGTGGCAGCAGACCACGTGGCAGGATTATTTATTCTTCGAAAAGTAGTTGCCTATTTCAGTCCTTTCCGCAATTAATTGAGTGAAATAATTAATAACACTGGTTTACAAGGTTTTTTATAGCATGAACAACTGTAGTTGCGTTTAACTATTTTTCAGGTGCTGATTTCGGATCTGGCCGTAAAAAATGGCTAGCACGTCACGTTTTTATGTTATTGGTCATTTTGACTCCTATTGTATTAGCATTATATAACTCATTATTATATATGATAGTAAAGAACATGCTGGATGGCCTCGACGGGAGGCTGCCATCTGTTAATAGGTTATAATACATTCCACCCTATTAAGATCTTCCTATACCAACACCTCCAGGCAACTGGGAGGATACTAGATATTTTAATTTTTGTGGCTGGCAACACTGATTGCCAAGTGGGAGAAAACGTGTAACAGTAACTTGTTGCTTTCATTGTATGAGAAATACGTGCTCTACGTTGAAGAGTGAATTTTGGCACAAAGGCAGCGTTTTAAATGGCACAAAGGCAGCGTCGCGGATGTGTTAATGTGCCAGATAAGTTTTGTTATGTGTGTGGAAATTATATTTTAAAATCTCAGGGTCGTTCTTTGACAAAGGTTGTGAAGAAAGCCTATAACTTGTATTTTGGATGTCATGTTGGAGATAGGACAAAACATGGGCTCCACGTGTATGCTGCATTTCGTGCTTTCTTGGCCTTTTCTTTGAACGGTTGAAAGGTAAGATAGAATCCATGCCCTTTGCAGTTCCAATGGTTTGGCGTGGCCAACGAATTACTTGCATGATTGCTATTTTTCTTTAATTAAAGTGTCGGGCTTTTCAAAAAAGAACGAAAGCAAAATACAATATTCCAATGTTCCTTCAGCCATAAGGCTAATTCCTCATGAAGATCTTTCTACACAAACACCTCCAACCAACTGGGAGGAGATGGATTCACATTCATCAGAGGAAGACTTTGAGGCACATATAGATCCTGATCCTATATACACCTCTAAAAAAATTAGACGAATTTCATCTGATTCAGCAAAATGAACTAAATGATCTTGTTCGAGACCTAGGACTTTCCAAACAACAAGCTGAGGTTTTAGGTTCCAGACTTCAAGAGTGGAATCTTCTGGCCAAGGGTACCAGAGTTTCCCTGTTCAGAAAGAGAAATTTGGCTTTATCTGTTTATTATGAAATACAAGATGGTTTGTGTTTTTGCACAGATATTTCAGGCTGATGGGAGAAATTGGAACATCACGACCCTAAGGAATGGCATCTATTTATAGATTCGTCAAAATTCAGCTTAAAAACTGTCCTTTTGCATAAAGGAAACCAAAACCTTCCATTCCAGTGACACACACTGTGAGAATGAAGGAAACTTATGAAAGCATGGAAAAAATACTCACTATTGTAAAATATGACCAATATAAGTAGACAATATATGGTGACCTAAAAGTCATACCTATCTTGCTCGGGCTTCAAGGAGGCTTCACAAATTTTTGCTGCTTTCTGTGTTTGTGGGACAGTAGGGCTAGAAAGAAACACTACAAAACAAAAGACTGGCCCAAATCATCATCATCATCCTCAAGCAGCCATGGGCTACGGAGGTCCAACCAGATCGTGCAATTTGGTTCTCCAAGCAAGTATGTCCTGAGCTACATCTGCTGCATCTGGCCACTGCACACCAATTCTAATAAGGTCCTGTTTGACATTGTCTGCCCACCGCATCCCATGTCTTCCCTTCTTTCTGAGGCCTTTAGGCACACTATTCATAACCCTATTCGCTACTTTATAATTATCCATATGGGCAACGTGGCCAAACCAACGGAGTCTCTCTCTGCACAATATGCTGCTTAAAGGAGGTTGCCGACTCCTTTGCCTAACCTCATCATTAGTTGCAAAGTTGAACCACCTAATGTTACTGCGTAAACATCTAGAATCAAAAGCATCTAGTTTCCTGTTATCTTGTTTGCAAAGTGTCCATGTTTCACTACCATAACTAACCCTAGAAAGAACCAAACTATTATACAGTCTAATTTTAGTCTTTAAGTGTATACACCTATTTCTCCACACTCTACGTAGATTCTTAAAAGTCCCGGCAGCAATCCCTATTCGTCTGTTAATCTCATGCCGCACATCACCATTATCTGTTACATAGCTCCCAAGATAATTAAACTGTGACACCTGCTCAAGACTGCAACCATTCAGATTAACTGAATCACAGCCTGCCTGACCAATTTTCATCACTCTAGTTTTCTCTCTGTTTATAACCAAACCTACTCTACTACCAGTTTCATTAACAGCCCTAATGAAAGAGTTCATCTCATCAACATCATTTGCCAAAAGGGCAAAATCATCAGCATAATCTAAATCAGAAATTTTCGTATCTCCAGCCCATTTAAGGCCAAAATCTTTCCCTTGAAGTGAATTTCGCATAACATAATCAATAACCAAGCTAAAGAGAAAAGGAGACAAAATGCACCCTTGTCGAACACCAGAAGTAATGATAAACCAATTGCTACAAGCCTTACTAACTCTTACACACGACTCAGTGTTATTATAGAGAGCATTCATTATGTTAACTAACTTGTCTGGTATACCATATGATTTCACAATCAACCACAAATTATGACGATCAACAGAGTCGTTTTGAAATCAACAAAGCTAGCAAACAAAGGTTTCAGAAACTCTAAACATTTCTCAAGAATCTGCCTAAGTGAAAATATCTGATCTACACATCCCCTACCACTTCTGAATCCACATTGCTCATCACGCAATTGACTGTCAACCAGATTCTTAATTCTATTAAGCACAATCATGGAAAGAACTTTACCTGGAACAGAGAGTAGGCTAATACCCCTATAGTTATCACAAGAACTGCGATCACCTTTTTTGAAAATAGGGATAACAATAGCTCTGGTAAAATCCTTAGGAACCATGCCTTTATCATAAAAGATATTCAGAATTTCAGTCATCCACGTGGTAACCGAAACATTTCCAGCTCTAAGCATTTCCGTAGTAATTTCATCTACTCTTGGTGATTTATGAAGTTTAATTTTAAAAATTTCTGAAATAACTAGCCCAAAAGAGATGTTTTTATTTCTGGAAAGAGTAATGTGAGGTATAAGCCTCTAGTTGACCCTTCTGATGTTCTGCTCCTACCACTACTACACATCAAACTGGGGCTTATGAAAAACTTTGTAAAGGCTATGGACAAAACTGGTAAAGGATTTTTGCACTTGGAAAAATTTCCAAAACTAGTGACGTCAAACTCAAAGAAGGGATCTTTGTTGGTCTTCAGATCAGCGCGTTTCATGGAAATTCTTTACGTCTGTGGTCCAAGGTTTTCTGGGTAATCCCAAAGAGGAAAACTACAATCAGCTCATTCAAGATCTCAAAAACTGTGAAAATCTTGGCTGCCGAATGTCTTTGAAAATCCATTTCTTGCACTCGCATCTCGACTTCTTTCCCAAGAACTTAGGAGTTGTCAATGATGAGCAAGGGGAAAGATTTCACCAGGATATCCGAACCATGGAGGAGAGATAGAAAGGCAGGTGGGACCCAGCAATGATGGGTGACTACTGCTGGTTCTTGCAGAAGGAAGATACCTCAGCACATAAAAGATAAAAATGAACTTCTTGTAAGTATAAAAAAATTCTTACCCATGTTATCTTATTTTGCGTTTCAATATTATTTTATTTGTTACTTTATATTCAGTGGTCTATAACTATGATATTTCTAATTTTTTTCACTGTAATCATGTAATTAATTAATGAGTTTTAAGTTGCAATTTAATAAAATAGTCGCATTTATTTTCATTTCCCAGATATGCGTTTTCATCGAAATTTGAAATACATCAATCCCTAATTTTAAAAACACTATACGTGCTGTAGATTTTTCAAAGCCACATATTTGAATTCAGCACCACAAAATTAGTTAAAAACATCCAATTTGACCAATGTTATAAAAAAAAAGTTTCAATTTGCTGTCTACTGTAATTCTAAAACTCAAAGCTCAATAACTTATGCTCAACTATTTTGCATTTTGTGCATATAAGTTTTTAATGAAAGTAAAATTAATTTTAAATAGTTCGGTATAAGTTGTAGAGTTAGGCTTAATAAGTTTTTTATAGTTCCCACAAACAGCAATTACTTGCGGTTATACTCGATGTCATTTGTAATTTAACATTAACAAGAAAGGCCAATTGCATCTGGCTAATATGAAAAAAGTTTTTCAAAGAGAATGGAAAATTTATCATTTTTCTAAAGCTAACGCCCTCTCGCCGTGTTAGTTCAAACAAATAGAATATTAGAAAAATGTACATAATAAATCAGCAATATTTTATTTCTCCTTATCAACCAAAAGAATATTTCCATTTATCCCTTATAACCAAAAAACGTTTAAATTTCCACCGCGGAGGGATACAAAAGCAAGTCACTCTCTGACCTCTTCCCCACTCTGCCACCGACATGTGAAGTCCCTGGCATGAATAATAAATAGACGATAACATGGCCGTGGCTTACGATAGGAAAATGGCTAAATGCAATTGATCTAAAGGATTTTGTTCTTGTTTTATGAAAGGTTTGCTGAAAAAATTGTGTTTCGCCTCGAGTACGATTCGTTATCATGGCCTCCTGTTAACATGCCAGGTGCTCTGTTAGGACTGGGTTTAACCTCTGAGCGACTCTTTTTTGCACACAATGGGCAAAATGGCCAGGTCATAAGAGAAAAAGATGTCACGTTAGAAAAATCAGAATTAGTTAGCAAAAGATCGTCTGTTTGTATACCACTCGAGGCGAAACTCAAAATTTTCAGCAAATCTTTCACGAGTTCCATGAACATTACCTGTGACATTCTCTACAATTGTTTCAGTTCACGCAACAGAGCCATAAACTCCAAGGCTTACCAGATAGTCGCCCTCTGAATAAGAGTGTTGGTCAGATACTCTAAAAAGGGCTACTAATGAGCCAAGTCTTAACACTCAGCTAGCTTTTTGTCTCGGTATTTAACGGCAAAATAGGTAACGGTCTCATAAACAAGAATAGACGCCATTAAAGATGACTGAAGCCCAAAGCAGTCAAACCGGGAAAACCAGGCTTCCATTTACAATTATCACCGAAGTTCGAGTTTCATAGAAAAGTCACTTGTGAATGTCTACGGGAAACTGTCTCAAGGTTATGGCTCAGCCTCGTATTTAAGAACAGGTGACGAAACAAGAGGAAGCCAGATTCAGAAATGCTCTCTCCGAATTCAGTGCCTTCGCCACTACATAGATGTCTGCGATAGGCCACTTGTTCCTTCAAATGAAAAGCTCACTCAAGCGGTGCAAGTTCCTCCGCGGCAGTCAGAAGTTCCATTTCGTAATGTGCAAGGCTGTTGGCGAAAGAAGAACTTCTCATGGCAAAAGAGTGCCAATTTGCAGATGGCGTTAAAGCTGAAAGTGATGGATGAAGGAAGAGGAAAAGATGCAGTCATGGAAAGGAAGTGTCACGTCTTTTCCTATTATGAGGAAACACTTGTCCTCGCACTGCTGAAGGCGTTTCAGGTTCGGATTCTGCTCTTATCTCTCGCGAGGTGCAGTTGATGAGAATGATGGATTCGCCTACCAAGGAATTATAATTCGATGCATTCCACTTCCATAATACGTAGTGCCTTGGATCGAAAATTATTTCCGAAAAATTGGATTGGCTTATATTCTTAACTACCTAGAGATATTTTAACTTATTTCCTCGTGTAATATGTCGGTAGCGCGCCAGGCTCGTAATCTATAGTTCCCACTTTCGAGTCCCAGCTGGGTCAGCGTGGAGTTTTATCTCCGAAAAATTCCCCAATGGGCTTCTAAAGGCCGTCGTCCGTCGGATGGGACGTAAAGCCGTGACCACGTGTGCGGGAGAGAGCCATATCCTGTGCACGTTAAAGAACACGCTGGATGGCCTTGACGGGAGGCTACCATCTGTCTTCCAACAGCTGTTCCAGTGGGTCCCCTCCCCCAACCTTCTCTGAGCCTTCGGACTCCTTGTGACCTGGCCATTTAGCCCATGGTGTGCAAAAAGTGCCGCTCAGAGGTGAAACAACCAAACAACCTCAGTGTAATTATAGGAATGAAAATATAACCAAGGTCTCTTGACTTGCTCATCCAAGAAATGCTGCGTTGATCTTAGCACGGATTTGGGTTGGGTTGTTTTACCTCTGAGCGGCACTTTTTTGCACACCATGGGCTAAATGGCCAGGTCACATGGACCCCGAAGGCTCAGAGAAGGTTGTGGGAGGGGACCTACTGGAACAGCTGTTGGGAGACAGATGGTAGCCTCCCGTCAAGACCATCCAGCGTGATCTTTAACGTGCACAGGGTATGGATCTCCCGCACACGGGGCCACGGCTTAACGTCCCATCCGACGGATGGCGGCCTTTCCAAGCCCATCGGTGTCCCCTACTGACCGTGGGCAGGGCGGGGAATTTTTGCGGAGATAAATCTCAACGCTGACCCAGCTGGGGCTCGAACCTGGGAACTACAGATTACGAGCCTGGCGTGCTACCGACTGAGCCACCCCGCCCTCTTAGCACGGAAAACAATTCTGATTGATCAGATTCAGACTTCTCTTATTTTCGCTCTGGCAACAGAACAATAAAGAAAGGCAATGCAAACGTTCTCATGTACAACGAAACCGCTTTGTGAAATGATCATAGGCAAACATGTGACGTTCACCTCTATTAAAATTATATTTGAGCACATTATCTCAGGTAGTTTTCGAGAGGAAAGAGAAGTAAGTTCTTTCCGTATGCAAATGCAAAGAGAACATCAGTGAAATTACCATGATTTATGCAAAATGTAAAGTAGATAATGGCAAATGAAAATGGTAGGTGAGCAAACTTTTCACCTTCACGGAGCGTGCACGTGCTTCTCTTTCCCTTTAGATGCACCACTAAGACTCATTGGTGACCTGAAAAGTTCTCAGTTCACTTCGATTATACAAGACTCAATATTGGTTCTTTAAGGTAAAAAGGTGTTTTTTTTTAAAAGGTGCTCATTGAGTACAGATATAACAACCGATCCGGATCTAGGTGGGGCACCATGTCTCCCTCCCCCCTTTCCCAAGAATGCTAATAACCAGAATGGAGGCGAAAAGTAATTAAACATATACATATTACATGCATTTTTCAAATTTTTCTTTTAAAGAACGTTAAAGAGAGGGAAAATTTCTTACTGGAACTGCGATCCGGTCCCTTGCCTTCCCCCCCCCCCCCTTATTTACTTTTCTAGATCCGAGCTTGTGTAACAGCATTTTTCTTAGGGCTATAATACAAATTATTTACTGAAAAGATCTATTTTAACTAGCTGAATGTCAAATATTGGTGGTCATTAAATTACGTTGCACTGAATATATCATTTCAATCTATTTGATAAACTTTCACGATAATGGTCTGGGATCCGCAGATAAGAACAAAAAGTGGCAACTCCTGAAGTTCTAGGGAAAAAAATCTCTAAAAAATCTAGCAGTAAAAAAATTAATCCTTCGTCGGTTACGCTCTGTTTTGTAACACGGATGTTCGCATTCAGTCTCACAGACCCATGATATGTTTCTTAACGTTAAACACCTACAGGTACCGGACAGAAAAATGGAAACAGTTCCATGCAATCTCAATAGAAAATCACGTTTAGAGCTCAACAACTTCTTCAAAACGATTTTTAATAAAAAACATGTCTAAAGATAAATTAAAGATCTCAATCAAATCTATCTAAATCTCGATTTTAAACAATATTTGTTCACGATTCAGAGTTGTAAACGCTGGAATATTTAACAGGCTGCAAAAATTTGACCCCGAAATTTAATTAAAGCAGGTTAAGAGATCACAGATGACTCCAGTTGCATTGTACCGGTTGCATTGCGCCCTACTAAACAGGTTGTTTAAATGTTTTAATTAAATTTGGTGTCAAATTTTTGTATTTGCTAAATATTCCAGGGTTCGCAATACAACAAAAAGAATCTGCTATATACAATTACATATCTGACATCCCCAGATAGTACACCGATGGTCGCACTGGATTTGTGAGACATTAGTTACAATTATGTGTCCTGTAACTAATGTGCGAATCTAGGCGAAATTGCCCCAAGGTGTAGTAAAGGAGTGGGCTGAAAGATACTGAGAAGAAATGGGTCCTAGGATCATCGTTTAAAATAAATTCAAAATACAAAATTAGGTCTGTGACACCTAACGCGACCGAGTTGGCCACTCCACTGAAACTTCCGTCTGCTATTTAACATCCCATCTTTATAAATGCTTAACACTACCTAGGTCCTAGACAGCAGAACTGAAATCAATGTGTTTAAAAAAGAAATAAAACATGTAACAAAATATCAACTTAAATTTCTTCCACTTTCTCAGGATGACTCGATTAAAATCTTCTGCTGGCTTTGTGCAAATGCTACTGGACAATTGGATTGATCGCTACTCTGCACAATGCAAACATATGCTGCTGGATTCGAGCCTATCCTGTGAAGTCCAGTAAAAACGCATTCAAACAAGTCTCCAATTGCGATGATTGACTTTCGTGTAACCTCTTCATAGCCATCGCATGTCATTGCTAAAAATTTAGTTGTATTTGTGAAAAGAGAAACAATATTTTGAAAGCTGATACGCAATTGAGCAAAAGGAATGAAGATCTATTTTTACGGGTTCCCGCTAAAGAAGCCACCAAAGTTGATAACATTGAATTCGGTCTCTCCAATGTACCAGAAATATTCCTTAGATAAGGAAACATTAATAGCCCTGCAGAGATAAGAGGTAGAAAGAAATGAGGAAAGAGAAAATGGGAGAGGCAGATATTTTTATCTCGCGAATCTTCCTGTGATTGTTGTCAATGCTGCCACTGCAAAAATTACAGATGCAGATAAAATGCAGATGGTAATTCGAAATTAAATACAGTTTTAATCTCCAGCTGTGAGTCATTGGTTATCGTGTCCGTTCCAGGAACATTCTGATCTAATCACGTTCTGTATTTCCTTTCCAATAGAGGGAAGATGTTTCTCAGAAGTCGATTTTTATTCGTCCTCTGACAGGAAGCTCTTTCCGGACAGCAACTGATGATGATAAAGAGGAATCCATCGTCGCCTTTTCAAGGCTCGTGATTACTTGACGCGATCCTTTTGGGATTTGCTTTGGGAAGAAGCAAAAACTAATTAAGCTACAGGCAGGGACTTCAGTTAATTGATTTATCGGTTTGGTTATGGTTGGAATCGGATCACAAGTACTTTTTAAGTGTTTTTCGCATCACCGAAGAACACAGTCATGGTTAGTACCAATAAGCATACGTCGATGAATAAATATGCAAAATGGTATTCCCTTACCATTTACATTGCGAAAACGTATAATATGAGCTTGCGAGGTGAGATCTCTCTTTCTGTCTTTAAGTGCTCGTTTCTCTTGTGAGTTTAGCAATGATTAAAATTTCGGTCGCATCGATTATTCTGAGGTATAATAAGCAAAATCTCCTTATCAAAGTGTAGGTTTGTTTTGGAACTTTGATCGGAACCTTTTTGCACGTAGTACCTAATTTTGAAAAAAAAAGACGTAGTAATTCCCACAACAGATAAATTTAAGGACCCCGAACATTTATCATCCGCCACTGCTCCCCCCCCCCCCAACCCTTACCAGGTAAACAATGTTTTAACCGCTGAGCTTAAATAAAGGGTAAATGAGCACTAAACTTCGCAGTTAATAATTCCAAATTCTGTGATAGAGATTATTTTAAAATGTACGCCTTTGAATTTATAACCTGTCAATAGCATGATTAAAATTATCAGTCATTCTTAATAAAAAGGCCATCCTCTTTTATCAGAGCAATTTGACTGAAGTTCATTAAACTTCGATGTTAATAAGAAGGAAAAACTAAATTGCTTTGTCACTGAGAGGGAGTAATTTCAGTTTTCATTATTCGGTCCAAATAATAAAATATACGTATTTCTTCTATGTTTAGTAATTTTTTTTTAATTCTTGTCCCCCTTTCACATATTCACACATGCGCAGTCGCGTATCCAGGATTATTTTTAAGAGGGTGCTGAACCTAAAGTTTTTTTTGGATAACTTTGAAACAAATGGTGCGCCACATACAGTAAGGAATTTAAGATATTTGTGTTGTGGTTAAGAGGAGCAGGATGCCCTTCATTGTATAGATTCATTTGAATCAGTTTATGTAAAAGAAATATATGTTTTTCCCTTTAACCACAAAGGGCGATTTTTCTTTCTGAAAACATTAAAAATGTTCTGGGGGCTCAGAAACCTAAAATTTCACACATTCACTAATAATTTAATTGCTTACTGATGTAGTATCTTATATCGCATTTATTCTTCCGCTGTTGCAGACTAAAAATAAAAGGTAAGAAATGGCTAATTTCTATATAACGAACTACAACTGCTTTATCATATTTCTAATTGAATTTCAGCTAACACGATGTTTTCCTCAAATCTTTGAACCTCGCCTGTAAATAGTTTCACCCCCTCTGAATACGCGCCTGCCCATGCATATTGTCATCCCTAAAATACTGTCGACTACTACTTGCACAAATACAGGGTGAATCTGAAAAAGTGGGCAAAACTTTACGGGGTGGTAGAACGCAGCTATACGAGCAATATTCGTCATAGAATGTATGGTTGGAACGCAAGCGGTGAGAAGTTAAAAGGTAGTTTTCCACACAGCCGCCGATGCAAACGCTCGAAGGTTTTCCGATCTGGAGTGCATCTCATCGGAAACCGGTCGCGGTAACGTCTCTGTGACTCACTTGCATTCCCGTCCGCCGCACCGTACACAAAGTGCATATCCGCCATTTCGTGGTTAGTATAACCAGCCATCCTCTCGGCAATTCACGGTAGAAATGCCGTTGGGTGCGAGGACCGACCCTTTTATACCATTTCCAACGCCACCTAGCGGCTCGCCGTTTGCGTTCCGACCATACATTCTATGATGAATATTGCTCGTATAGCTGCGTTCTACCACCCCGTAAAGTTTTGCCCACTTTTTCAGATTCACCCTGTATATATGACAAATTCAAAGCACGCAAAAAATGACAAAAACTTTGTCCGACACATCAAGACCAATTAGCGAAATGCAAATCCTACCTTTGTGAGCAGCAATTGCTTTTACTTCGCAAATTTTTATCGTGTCTCGATCTGCAGAATCAATTTTGCCGCTGATGGAGGGAAAGAAAAGAGAGGGAAAGGGTTCCATCCCTCTTTCAAAAGCACACCTGCTCATTGCCAGGTGCTTCACGAAATGCTCTCCTGCAAAAAGTGGCGTAGCAGAGATTTATAGAAAAGTGTGTGTGTGCGAAACTTTTATTAATTTAAATTCATAAAATAATGATTATTTTTTTAATTAAATTTTTTCCAGGGTGAGGGGGGGTGTCAATCTTCAATCCCCCACTTGACTACGCCAATGCCTGCAAATCTTTCCTATTCCATCCAAATAAAAGTTTTAATTGTCTTATTACCAACTTAATGTCGATTAGCACTAGGTCCGCACATACGGGAGGGTCGCTGTAGTTCTA
The DNA here is from genome assembly GCA_038380435.1 of Ryuthela nishihirai. NCBI lineage: Eukaryota > Metazoa > Arthropoda > Arachnida > Araneae > Heptathelidae > Ryuthela > Ryuthela nishihirai. Next base: position 26,254,877 of record JAWZYU010000003.1, read on the forward strand.
TCTCGCCACCACTGAACGAGTACCTTGGCCTGTGGCACGTATTCACCTGGCGGACCGCGAGGAGGATTCGCGCTGACTGAGGCTTAAAACGAAGCTAATAAGAAGTTCTGAACCAAAAAAAGTATTACTCCCATTTCGATCTTTCAAACGAGAGACTCTGTAAATCTCAGCGTCACTCTTTTAAACCAGTAGCATGACCCGGATCTACAAAAAGAGCGAGGTGCGAGGGTAGGATCGATCGAGAGAGGGGAAGTCGATTTCTATGGCAGTACAGGGTGTTTCAGAAAAGACGCAACCCTCTATTGTATTTTTCTATTTAAACTTGACAAAAGACACAAATTTCAAAAGATGCAAATTAGACATATATCTACCTTTACAACAGATGTTGAAAGTGATTTCCTGCAACCTGGATGCAAAGAGATCTCACCTGGACGGTATAGTAAAAAAACCAAGTCTTATCATCTGTGACAATATAATAATAAAACCACGTCTCATCACCTGTGACAATACAGTAATAAAACCACGTCTCATCACCTGTGACAATATAGTAATAAAACAGTCTCATCACCTGTGACAATATAGTAATAAAACAGTCTCATCACCTGTGACAATATAGTAATAAAACCACGTCTTATCACCTGTGACAATATAGTAATAAAACCACGTCCTACCACCTGTGACAATATAGTAATAAAACCAAGTCTTATCATCTGTGACAGTATAGTAATAAAAACCACATCTTACCACCTGTGACAATATAGTAATAAAACCAAGTCTTATCATGTGACAGTATAGTAATAAAAACCACGTCTCATCACCTGTGACAATATAGTAATAAAAACCACGTCTCATCACCTGTGACAATATAGTAATAAAACCGTCTTATCGCCTGTGACAATATAGTAATAAAACCACGTCTCATCACCTGTGACAATATTTGTTAATCGTTTGGTGTCACTAGGTTCAAACATTGCCCTCATCTCCTTGCACGAGTCGACTCTATCCCTTTTTTGCTGTTCTATCAGTTTGTGGGGTACAGTCGCTCAAAAAAATATCCGAACACTATGGTTGATTACAGAATTCAGAAAAAAATCTGGCAAAGATTTTTTTTGAAATTAGTGATCTGACAACCTTTATGTACAGTACATGAAGGTAATCAACCATAGTGTTCGGATATTTTTTTGAGCGACTGTACCCATTTGGCACAGATCTTTCGGATCTTTAAATATTGATGAATGAATTGTGTCCACACTGTCAATCGATGCACTGACATCTGAACTTATTACCTGATCGGTGATGTGTGGGTTTTCCTTAATGAGTTCACGAACAGCAGCGATGGTTCTCTCGGTCACGGATTTGTTCGGTCTTCGTGAACGAGGGAGATCCTCGTTCACGTGTTTGAATGCCCTATGAAGAACGTTTTGAATGCCCTTTATATGATGATGATTCTAGTCTCAATGTTTCGTATTCTCATATTCCGATTGAAATTTCTTTTAACAATGTTACCACTACTATTCTATTAATAAAGATCTGCTCAAGCTGTATATTCAATTTAATATTTGAAAAATATCTAAAAGTCGAATTCCGGGGACACATTCGTCGGGGACGGAGCCTTTAATCGAAGGATATATCATCACCCTACTTATAACCCCATTCTCCTGTGGAAATATAATATTTATAGATGAGGCTCAAAAAGCTTAAATCAGAACTAAAATACAGTAAATCTTTAATAATAACTTGCATTAAATTAATTATTATGTAAAATATAACTTGGACAGCTGTTACGGACAGGTGGGGTGGGACTCCCGCTAAAGGGTCTATGTGTCTTAATTTATAGAAGCCATCTCCTCTGATACATCCTTAACAATCAGTTCATTAATTTCAGAAGCACCGTCTGCACTGACCTTCTGACTCATTGACATATTTCTGCGTGATCGTCGTCGCTAGACAGCAAACGATACAGTGGACTCAGATGGCGCTTTGGAATCTGTTGCTAACAATGTTTGCAGAGCAGACGCGTCACATGATCCGCTGCACCATTTGAAAACGCCTCTAAGATTATAAAAGCTTTTAGTGCTTTTCAACTTTATTATTGTAAGAGGATTTATTTTAATTAAATCGGAATTGCCTGCAAAACTGTTGATAACTAAAGATCTTTGCGAAATATTAATTCATAAATAAAAAAAATAAATACCCCCTCAAGCAGCTGCTTGCCACAGAGGTCTGACAGGAGCCTGTCAGTTTATATGCCATAGTAGAAGGTCTGAGAGGATGGAGGATGTCAGGCTAGAGGCATTTTTAGATTTTTTTTTTTTGTTCAGGCTGTGTATATTTATTTTGGATGTCGCCGAAATAGTCATATGCTACGGGGAGGCCCTCTGTCCCGACATCTGGAAAGTTAATTGCAGTAGCAGTGTACAGGGAACGGCTAGCGTCCGCTGGCAAGTGACCCGGGTCCCTGAGGGCTAACGGACGCCCAGATGGTGAGGCATAGAAAAGAAAGGAAGAAAGGGTTTGGCAACGATGAGGAGAGAGCCGGGCGAGTTTCGGAAGGAGACGGACGCAAAATTGTAAAGCTGGGAAATGCCGACTGGTAATAGCGGCATTGGCTCTGTAAATACAGCTGAACAGGCATAGTAAGCTGGTGTTGTTGTAATCTATGTAATTGAGCATATGTCCTCGTCCAGCAAGTATGTTTGGAAGGTTAAATAAACCTTTGTTATTTCTAAGTAAAGTCTGAAGTTGAACTAATTTATGGGGAAGGAGCCTCAGTATCAGTTCTCTGCAATTGTGAATAAACCGTTGATTTTATCCGAAAGACTCTTTCACCCGTCGCGTATAGCGATCGAACCGAGGGAACGTCCTAAGTGGTCTCAATAGGCCGACAAACGAAGAGTTAACATCACAGAGGACCTCAGCAGAAAAACGACACAAACAGCCATGCCTTACCCGGGGCTCGAACCCAGGTCCCTTAGAGCAGTAGCCAAGCGCGCTAACCACTCGGCCATGGGACGGCATTCACAGCATTCAAAAATTTTAACTCAGTTAACGTAGCAATTACCCTTTTTCATTTATAACATTACTCATTTGTTTTAATGTTGCCTTCGTCGTTTTCGCAAAAGATTGTACCCTAGATAAGTAAAAAGAAGTGACGTTTAAAGTGAGTCAATCCTCTGCCAACACTAAGTCCATATAAATTTAAAACGCTCAGAGTAATTTAATTTTACTTAAAACTTGTGGTATACCTTTTCAACGAGACCGTGGATGGTGTATTATTATATACGATTAATATAATATCCCCAAGGAACAAGTACGCTTACAAGAAAGTATGGCAGCCTACTAAATCGTGACCCATTCCCTGATGGTTTTACCTTATCCGTTAGGGTGCACTGACAGTCATCACTAAGTTGAGACGCAGTTAGCATGTTTTAATTTTCGTGTTTTCTTGTTCTCATTACCTTCAAGCATTTCTGTTCGTGTCATGTTTTATTTTTGTCATTGTGGAGGTATATTGAGGTTGATTACGTTACATGACCCTGTTTTCATAGAGCAATAGAATATCCCATATTTTTACGCCCGTCGATTATGCTCGATCTAGTGTCCCTATTGTGCAACACCTACAGCGTACTTTCGACTGTAGTAGGGTTCTGAGAAGCATTGCCATATCTAATCCGTCTCATTCCTCTTTACAAGCTTTCTATAATCCATCAACAGTCCGGGGTCGACGTTTATCTAAAGCCCGTTTCAAGAGTCCAAATGTGCAAAAGTCCACGGTTAAAGCACCTAGTGATTCCACAGGAATGTCACGAATCCGTTACATGATGAGACAGCAACTTACGAGCATGGGACTTACACGTGCAATGTAAGCGAATATTGTCCCGGAAGATATTGTGTACAGTCGATAAAACACTTTCGTGGCTTCTCCGCAAAAATCCCCGCCCTGCCCACGGTCAGTAGGGGACACCGATGGGCTTGGAAAGGCAGCCGTCAGTCGGATGGGACGTTAAACCGTGGCCCCGTGTGCGGGAGAGTCATACCCTGTGCACGTTAAAGAGCACGTTGGATGGCTTTGACGGGAGGCTACCATCTGTCTCCCAACAGCCGTTCCAGTGGGTCCCCTCCCCCAACCTTCTCTGAGCCTTCGGGGTCCTTGTGACCTGGCCATTTAGCCCATGGTGTGCAAAAAAGTGCCGCTCAGAGGTGAAACAACCCAACCCAACTTTCGTGGCTTTGCAGACCTTTCTCTGGGTTACAGGGTTTTGTACATTGTGTGGGCCTTCATGTTATCATCTGGTGTGTTGCTGGACGCTCTACTTTCGATAAATGCTAAATCCTCTGGCTTTGCAAATCTTTATAATTTGTGACTCTGAATACTTTTATAATATTGTAATTATAATACAATTTATAATTTGTTACTCTGGATAGAGCAACGATGTACCCTTTCCAAAACCTGGGGATCTCGGTGACACATCGCATGGTTCTTGCTCCAAAAATGGCACACTTACAATTATTAATCCATATATACCATCGGCAAAATTTATTCGTCGTGGGTTGCGTGTCAAGCGAGGTGCATTTGCATATGAAATCAGCGCCATGTAGTCATCAACCTCAGTATATACCACAATGCCTCGATTAACATTTGTTCTATGCTTATATGTTTGAATAACGCAGTTTCCTGTAGTAACAAGCCCAATTGCTGATCAATCCATTGATGTAAAAATTTTAATAAACTTTTTCCATTGGCCGTCGGACATGTTTAAATATTTTGCATTTTACTTAGAAAAATGAAATAGATTAAAATAATTAATTTTCCTTTTCTGAATTAGCATCTATTTTTAATTAACTGAATAATTTTGCAAATTTTTGTGTTTTAAAATTTTTATTGTTAGAGTACTAAAATTCCTATGAAATATAAGAAAGAAAAAAGTGTAAGCTCTGATATTTAGTCCTAAATAATATGTTTTAATTTATATTCTTCCCTTCAATGTGTTCAGTTAATATATTCCTCGTGGAAAGCTTTATAGATCCTCGTTTTAACTGGACACCGTTGAATCTTATTTCCGTCTGAAGCATGCTGGTATTAGATTTACTAAATTTGTGCGAATTATAGCAGAAAAAATTGAAAATTCTAAAATAGATATTGCTCGGAGCATCATTAAAACTACTTCAGTTCTTAACTTCAGTAATAGTAAATGCACAACAGAAAGGAAAAAAATTTTCAAGAAGCCAGCAAAAAAGCCATTTTTAAGGAAATTACTAATCACGGTGTCAGACAAACTTATTTTTTGCAAAAGCGAAGAAGCGAGCAAAGGCATTACTTTTTTCCACTATTTATATCTTGGGTTTATTTCTTGTCCATTTAATGCACAGTAAGAACGATGTTTAACCTTTTTTTTTTTCATTAATTACAAAGTCCTTCGGGGCGGGGGTGGCTCAGTCGGTAGCGCGCCAGGCTCGTAATCTGTAGTTCCCAGGTTCGAGTCCCATCTGGGTCAGCGTTGAGATTTATCTCCGCAAAATTCCCCGCCCTGCCCACGGTCAGTAGGGGACACCGATGGGCTTGGAAAGGCCGCCGTCCGTCGGATGGGACGTTAAGCCGTGGCCCCGTGTGTGAGAGAGCCATACCCTGTGCACGTTAAAGAACACGCTGGATGGCCTTGACGGGAGGCTACCATCTGTCTCCCAACAGCTGTTCCAGTGGGTCCCCTTCCCAACCTTCTCTGAGCCTTCGGGGTCCATGTGACCTGGCCATTTAGTCCATGGTGTGCAAAAAAGTGCCGCTCAGAGGTAAAACAACCCAACAAAGTCCTTCAAAAGGAAATGTTAATAGAAAGGGAAAGTAGATGAATATTCAAGACTGTATGTCAATGCTTTTAAAATCGTTTAAAGTTGCAAAATATTTTCTATATCGACTCATTATTATGAGTAGTCCAGATGTACCCAAATTATCGTTCACGGCATATTGATCAAGAGATACAGTAATGCTATAGTGCCTATAAGTAGTAATGCCCTTTTTAATCTGTAAGAAGAATATTTTTTAAATTGAATGTGACAATATTTTGTTCACTGAATTTATGATTGATGAACATTCTTAAAAACATTAATTTTGTTTTAACAGTGCAAACATATTTATGATTGATTTATTGTTCATTTGAACTTTCGAATATAACTACTACTACTACACATTCATTGCTCTGTCTTCATGTGGTATCAATGCATAATATGTATCATAAAGTTTAAATCAAAGGATAGTTGTCTTTCTAGTTTTGCGCACACTCATTACTACCGAAGTTTACAACTGAAGTAGTTTTATTGATGCTCTTGGGATACATCTATACATCTGTTAGTTTCCACTTTTTCTGCTGTAATTTGCAATTTTAATAAATCTAATACCATCATGTTTCGCACAGAATGTCCAGTTAAATGCGACCACACACTGTTGATGGATTATGGAACTTTTGGACAAAATAATGAGAAGCTATTTCGTTATTTTTGTTATCAACAACTGATCTTATAGATTCATAAAATTTCTAAACTTCCTCCTGATTTCTGTTTTAGTTTACTTTAACCTGATCCTTTATTTCATTTACCTATTTATACATCCCTGATCATGGCACGTTTGCAGGTCCAAAAATTTTTGGACTTACAATAGTTATTTAACTGTTTTTCAATCAGCAACTGATGCTTAACCTTTCCACACGCAAGTAACAATTCGCGAATTCATAAATTGCCTTATCACATCTTGGTCTGACTACATTTTTCTAGGTATTAAAGTCAAAAATAATAATTTCATAGTTATTGGTTACAGTTGGAACATTAACGAGTTTGAACTTTTAATTACCTTCTTTCTTGGATACTATGACAAATAGTAAAAGTTAACAAGCTACAGTTGTTTACACCTTCATTATTGACAATTTCCGCCCTCTAGCGGCAAAAATCATTCGCAAGCAAACACTTTTCCCCGTAGAGAAATTGTATGGCTTCGGTTAAAATTAAAACAAAGATTGTCTGCTCTTATTATAGCAAACCCTTAAAATTGAACATTCGTCCTTTTTTTTTTTAATTTGTAGTCCCTCTTTCTGAAAGATAATCCAAGGAGCAAATATATCGCTTGATCGAAGGAAAATATCTCCCCAGATTCCGCCTGGAATAGTTTATATTTGTAGCTTCCTGAGCTTTTTATATCATAATTCACACCGTTATACCGTCCCGTGGCCGAGTGGTTAGCGCGCTTGGCTACTGATCTAAGAAACCTGGGTTCGCATTCCTCAAAGACCTTCTACTATGGCATATAAACTTTACAGGCTCGTGTCAGACCTCTGTGGCAAGCAGTTGCTTGAGGAGGTATATTTTTTCTAATATTTTTATTTTATAAATTACAAATAAGCATTCACTTAAAAACCAAGTAATCTCTTTGATTATCGGCTCCCTCCTAAAGAAAAAGTGCAAGCAAGACAGGGGAAAGGATAATTAATTAGGTGGGGTTTAAATGTCCTTCCAACCATGGAAAAATTTTATTTTTTAAGAAATCATTAGTTTATTTATTTACATTAACAAAAACGTCACAATTTACAAAAGCCTGTAAAGTAGATGCTCCATATACATCACATTGTTGGGTTGGGTTGTTTTACCTCTGAACGGCACTTTTTTGCGCACCATGGGCTAAATGGCCAGGTCACATGGACCCCGAAGGCTCAGAGAAGGTTGGGGGAGGGGACCCACTGGAACAGCTGTTGGGAGACAGATGGTAGCCTCCCGTCAAGGCCATCCAGTGTGTTCTTTAACGTGCACAGGGTATGGCTCTCCCGCACACGGGGCCACGGCTTAACGTCCCCATCCGACGGACAGCGGCCTTTTCCAAGCACATTGGTGTCCCCTACTGACCGTGGACAGGGAGTTTTGCGGAGATAAATATCAACGCTGACCCAGCTGGGACTCGAACCTGGGAACTGCAGATTACGAACCTGGCGCGCTACCGACTGAGCCAACCCCGCCCCCCATCACATTGTTGTTGTTATAAAAATATCAACTTTTTTAATTAATTATTAGCCTTCTCAGTGACCGAGGAGTTATCGCGCTTGGCAACTGATCAAAAGGAATCCCTTTCTGCAGAGGTCTTGCCTTCCTGACGAAACTTCTCTTAGCTTCTTATTATACTGAGACTCCTGTCAGACCTCTGTGGCAAGCATGTTCTTTCAATAAAATATAAAGATGTTCTTTCAATGATATATAAAGATGTTCTTTCAATGAAATATAAAGATGTTCTTTCAATGAAATATAAAGATGTTCTTTCAATGATATATAAAGATGTTCTTTCAATAAAATATAAAGATGTTCTTTCAATGATATATAAAGATGTTCTTTCAATGATATATAAAGATGTTCTTTCAATAAAATATAAAGATGTTCTTTCAATGATATATAAAGATGTTCTTTCAATGAAATATAAAGATGTTCTTTCAATGATATATAAAGATGTTCTTTCAATAAAATATAAAGATGTTCTTTCAATGATATATAAAGATGTTCTTTCAATAAAATATAAAGATGTTCTTTCAATGATATATAAAGATGTTCTTTCAATAAAATATAAAGATGTTCTTTCAATGATATATAAAGATGTTCTTTCAATAAAATATAAAGATGTTTTTTCAATGATATATAAAGATGTTCTTTCAATAAAATATAAAGATGTTTTTTCAATGATATATAAAGATGTTCTTTCAATAAAATATAAAGATGTTTTTTCAATGATATATAAAGATGTTCTTTCAATAAAATATAAAGATGTTTTTTCAATGATATATAAAGATGTTCTTTCAATAAAATATAAAGATGTTTTTTCAATGATATATAAAGATGTTCTTTCAATAAAATATAAAGATGTTTTTTCAATGATATATAAAGATGTTCTTTCAATAAAATATAAAGATGTTTTTTCAATGATATATAAAGATGTTCTTTCAATAAAATATAAAGATGTTCTTTCAATGATATATAAAGATGTTCTTTCAATAAAATATAAAGATGTTTTTTCAATGATATATAAAGATGTTCTTTCAATAAAATATAAAGATGTTTTTTCAATGAAATATACAGATGTTCTTTCAATAAAATATAAAGATGTTCTTTCAATAAAATATAAAGATGTTCTTTCAATAAAATATAAAGATGTTCTTTCAATAAAATATAAAGATGTTCTTTCAATGATATATAAAGATGTTCTTTCAATAAAATATAAAGATGTTCTTTCAATGAAATATAAAGATGTTCTTTCAATAAAGTATAAAGATGTTCTTTCAATAAAATATAAAGATGTTCTTTCAATAAAATATAAAGATGTTCTTTCAATAAAATATAAAGATGTTCTTTCAATAAAATATAAAGATGTTCTTTCAATAAAATATACAGATGTTTTTTCAATGAAATATAAAGATGTTCTTTCAATAAAAACTATAAATGAATCTTGTCACATTAAACTGTGAAACAGCCGAGGCTTGACATTTTTCAAAGTCAGCCTCAAAGCTAAATCGTATCGTAATCTCCTAGTTAGGGTGAGCCTATTTATGGCGGGGAAGACAGGGTTCCTGATCAACATTTCCATATTCTTCTGAGGTCTGGAAAAAGTTTTTTTCATACTTTGTGTCAAAAAAAAATAACTCATTTCATCTGTTTTCATATTTTCAACCGGGGCTGTAAATTCAAAAAGTGCCACCAAGTCAGTCTTCGGTAGAAAGCAGAATGATTCAAAATTTGGCGTAAACAAGGCCAAATTTACGTCGATGGTGGAACAGTTTGTGGATTTTATACAAGGGACAAAAACTTATAACTCTGGCGATGTTTCAAACAAAAATGTTTCATCTCAGCTGTCGGAATTCAAGTTTTCTTTTTTCTCAACTGATTAGATTATCCAAAGCCCCATTCGACTAAAACGGTGCCTTGATTTTAAATCGTTAATGAGCGTTTGAATGGATGATATTTTCTGCGGCTGAAAGCTAATTAAACTAACAGATTTTATTTCTTGAGATGCTAACCATATTGTTATTTTATGGCTAGCTTACGAATTTCTTCTTTTTCATTGCAAAAATTTTAATTCTGAAATTCTGAAATTTGCAACTTTTTTTTTTCCGTTAAAAACTAGGTTCTTTGATGTGAGTTATTCTACCCAAAAGATGGACTTTTTCTCTACACACTGATCATCTGTGGAAGTTAATGAACTTGTATAATTAACCTATGGAAACTAAATTTTACTACTAGTAACCATTATGAAAATTAATACGAAACATACACCAAATCATTATCTTTATTTGCAATTAACGTTTTAATTATCAAATAATTTACAACATTTTTTACAACTGATTTAATTCAGCTAGTATTTAACTGTACAGAATCAGCAACAATTTTATGAAAAGCCAAACATTTGTTTTGAAATTCTAATTCATCTTGTGTTTATATACTAGCCAAATAGAACAAAATAGCTAAGGATTGTGAAAAGAACCTCATCTCAATTTTTTTGGAAGTCGCACTGTAGCTTCCCACTGCCGATTAAAACAAAACTTTATCCTCACTTACCTCATCAACAAAGCTAAGCTTCGGTCACAATCAACTTGTCCTCTTTCCCGAGATATATCCTTTGCGGAATACCTTAATGCGGATTAACAAAGTGCACGTCTAAGGGCAACTAACAGACAACAGGCACAATACTTACACCACCCACAAGCCGTGTCAGTGATAAATCCTCCCTGCACCTCGCTAGTCTTCATGCAAGTCAGCCTTGCAGTCCATCCCAACACTTCCTCCAGTCACACGAAGGCAGGCCGAGTGTTGTGCAATCCCGTCCTCATGGAAGACCGTTTCCGACGAATGCGGTTTCCTCGAAAGCGACCTCTGGGGCATACTATCAGGGAAAAGCCGTTCCAAACAGTCACTTCCGCTTTCCTCGGCTCGCGCCTCCCGCCGTTCCCCGCGGCCATGGAAGCGGCGGCCGACGCGCGCTGCACGCTCCGCCAGCCGCCAATATCCGTCTCCAGCGGCTTGTTTGGCGCGATTACGGGGCCGCGGCGAGGAAGTCTCTGCAACATCCTGTTTGCGTGGAGCGACCGAAGGGAAATCTCGAGCGGAACCCGACCGAATTGAAGGAGAGAGGAGACACAGAAAGAGAGAGTTGTTGGCGGCCGTGTAACGGCTTTCTGATGAACTGGCAGGTGCACGGCTGTGACGTCAGCGCGCCTTCAAGTGGGAATGTAGCGACTCATTTTTCGTAATAGGCGCTAGCCCAAGCGTTTATCTCAATACTTCAGAGATGCCATCTTATTGCTTTTTTTCACTTCTTTCACCCAAAGTCTCGCCCTATAGCAGCAAGGAGATCACGATTTCATTACTTTCGTTTTACTAGGCCGACGAAGTTGTCGGTCACTCATTCGGATAGGGAGAAAAAAATAAAATGGGTCACACGTGATGGATTAATATGGTCCATCAATTATGGTCACAGGTGATGGAATAATTGCAGAAAGTAATTCCGCCTGCAACTGTATCGTCTATTATAATTCCAAATAATTTGTAATTCTGATTCTTTTTCCTCTAAGGAGGGCAAATCCTGACGTCTTCAGTATCCCATGAATGCAAATGCAAACATGGATTAAAATGTAAAAATACCATTCTGATGATTGTCTCCACTTACTCACACCTTGTCCTCAGTGAGAAAGGAACAATAGTTCTTCCAAAAGTAGGGGCGGGGGTGGCTCAGTCGGTAGCGCGCCAGGCTCGTAATCTGTAGTTCCCAGGTTCGACTCCCAGCTGGGTCAGCGTTGAGATTTATCTCCGTAAAATTCCCCGCCCTACCCACGGTCAGTAGGGGACACCGATGGGCTTGGAAAGGCCGCCGTCCGTCGGATGGGACGTTAAGCCGTGGCCCCGTGTGTGGGAGAGCCATAACCTGTGCACGTTAAAGAACACGCTGGATGGCCTTGACGGGAGGCTACCATCTGTCTCCCAACAGCTGTTCCAGTGGGTCCCCTCCCCCAACCTTCTCTGAGCCTTCGGGGTCCATGTGACCTGGCCATTTAGCCCATGGTGTGCAAAAAAGTGCCGCTCAGAGGTAAAACAACCCAACTCTTCCAAAAGGGTGACGTCCATCTTATAGGAGGTTAAGCCGTGGTTCTAAGAAAGACCAGATCTAGGGGTGTTTACAAAGAACTAGATCTGGTCTTTCTTAGAACCATGGCTTAACCTCCTATAAGATGGACGTAACCCTTTTGGAAGAACTATTGTCCCTTTCTCACTGAGGACAAGGTGTCAGTAAGTGGAGACAATCATCAGAATGGTATTTTTACATTTTAATCTTTGTAAACTAGTTAGTAAAAAACTAGACACCCCTAGATCTGGTCTTTGGCATGAAGGTTGGGTTGTTTTACCTCTGAGCTGCACTTTTTCGCACACCATGGGCTAAATGGCCAGGTCACAAGGAGGGGACCCACAGGAACAGCTGTTGGGAGACAGATGGTAGCCTTCCGTCAAGGCCATCCAGCGTGTTCTTTAACGTGCACAGGGTATGGCTCTCTCCTGCACACGGGGGTCACGGCTTAACGTCCCATCCGACGGACGGCTGTCTTCCAAGCCCATCGATGTCCCCTACTGACCGTTGACAGGGCGGGGAGTTTTGCGGAGATAAAATCTCAACCTGACCCAGCTGGGACTCGAACCTGGGAACTGCAGATTACGAGCCTGGCGCGCTACCGACTGAGCCAATCCTCAGCCCTGTACTTTTTTTGTGGGAGACGGGTGTTAAGGAAAACATACATTAAATAATACTTCGATAATAATTGACGTTTCCTTTTAACCAGAATCAGTTAAGTACGTTTGTTTCCACTCAGACTTTTTACGCGTCACAAGGACTAAATGGACAGGCAGCAAAAAAGACCTGAAAGCTCAGGACAAGATTGGGAAAGGAGACTCACAGGGAAAGTGTTACGAAAGGATAACAGCTTCCTTGTCCAGCACATCTGAAGCATGTTTAACCTTTACAGGTCAGTTCTCTCATCCACATGGTACCAGGCCATGATCTAAAAAAAATACAGGGAGGGGGAAGGGGGGAAGGGTAAAGAGACGCAATCGAGACGGAAGAAGGTAAAGAGGGCAACAGAATGGATTTTCATTACAATGTAAATTTTTCCTTTCGTTTTAAAGGTTTTTTAAAAAATTCCTCAAAAATGCGTGAAATATTTTATATATATATATGTTTAATAATTTTTGTTCCCCATTACTCTTACTAGACACCCCTAGATCTGGTCTTTCTTAGAACCACGGCTTAACCTCCTATAAGATGGACGTCACCCTTTTGGAAGAACTATTGTCCCTTTCTCACTGAGGACAAGGTGTGAGTAAGTTGAGACAATCATCAGAATGGTATTTTTACGCTAAATCTGAGAACGATGCATGGCATTATTCAAAAATGTAGGTTGGGTTGTTTTACCTCTGAGCGGCACTTTTTTGCACACCGAAGGCTCAGAGAAGCTTGGGGGAGGGGACCCACTGGAACAGCTGTTGGGAGACAGATGGTAGCCTCCCGTCAAGGCCATCCAGCGTGTTCTTTAACGTGCACAGGGTATGGCTCTCCCGCACACGGGACCACGGCTTAACGTCCCATCCGACGGACGGCGGTCTTTACCAAGCCCATCGGTGTCCCCTACTGACCGTGGGCAGAGCGGGGAATTTTGCGGAGATAAATCTCAACGCTGACCCAGCTGGGACTCGAACCTGGGAACTACAGATTACGAGCCTGGCGCGCTACCGACTGAGCCACCCCCGCCCCACAAAAATGTAGGAGTTTAAGCCCAGGGTAATAATAGAAGCAAAAAGAAATACTGAAATGAAGATGATCAATTGCACTATGCTACGAGAATCAATCACACTATGATTCTCAAATGACCGTGGGCGTCAGCAGAAAAGTAAATCAATAGTTTCAAGATAAAAATATTTTAGTCCAGCCATTTAAAGTGCGCAGCTGCATATACAGCAATCATGCATAAAGCCTACCATAATAAAACTAACCATATCGGAAAGGACACCTGTGTTATTCATCATAAATTGATTTATGAGTTTTTCCGGGGGGGGGGGGGGAGAACAGCCCTCTCGCCCTCTTCCTGCCGACGCCTATTCAAATGGCAAAGATTAAAATGTAAGTAATACGAAAATTGAGACCAACCACTTAAGAACATTCAATTTTGCGAACAATTCATACTTACCAACATTCTGCATGCTAAAGAATTGGGATTCCTTATTCCAATAACTAACATAATTCCCGCACTTATGAACATCTAGATCCTCCTACAAGGGGGATCTAGGAAGTAATAAAAGGAAATTGCCCACAATATGGCGTTAATAGAGTAAACTCCCCAATTATTTGATTTTTGGTGTAAATGACCAAGAAAAGGATGCCATGTGGAGCACGATCAATTGCGCCTTGCTATAGCCGCCGAAATTCGGTTTCCGCAGTGCGATTGATCATTCCTCGTAAGTCAGTCTACTGTATTTCACGTTAGATGGAACTATCAAAAATATAACAAGCGCTTCCTCGTTATTTGTATGAAGCTGGTGTGATCTATTGGCAGCTCTTACTAGCATCCTCGGTACTTTCCGATTCCATTGTTTTCCTTTCTTCGCAGGGGTTTTGACTCTGACAGTATTTTTCATCTCATTCAAGACACTAATTGGACTTAAAACTGTCGGATCTGATGTAAAGCTTCACGACATCATTGTTACGGACAACAGGACTGTCTTCTTTCAAATGATGAAACGTTCAAAACACAGGTTTTCTCATCATGTCGCAAAAGTTTACATTTTCGAATATTTGGTCACTTTTGAATATTAACTTTTTTACAGAAGCTGAAACGACAACTTTTCTCGTAAAACGGCGGAGGCATCCTCAGATCACATCATTAACACTTTTCGATAAGAAATTGTTCAAAACGGAGCACTGAATTTTTTAACTGAATTTTTTTCCGTGTTGGTTTTTAACGCTTATTTTAAAGCTTAGGATAGCATGCGCAATAATTTTTTCGTATTTATTCAGTTTTTTACTTTATATTTTAAATTTATTTTAAACATAGATAACAATCACAGCGTAATATGCTGACTTTTTGCCGTTGATAAATCAATAAATATTTACGGAAAAAAATTCCGCCGACATGCGAGACTTGAACCCGCATCTCTCCAGAAATATGCCAAAGTTTTTTTGAACTTACGCAAGCACTCTGTCTTTTCTCCGCTAATTTAAGACTAAACTCTTCACCATTTATGACTAAACTCTTCACTTTCATGATAGAATACTCTGGCATGTTTCTTGAGAGATGCGGGTTCAGTTCCCGTATGTCGGTGAAATTTTTTCCGCAAAATATTTATAAATTTATTTAATGAGTATATAAACGAAATCAGTCCGTTTCCATTCTATTTATCAATATACGTATTGATTCCAATTTTCGACCATTTACCGAACTTGTTCGGATTTTTGAATCATATTGCATTACAATAGTTTGCATGTCCTTTACAATTTTTCTGTGCACGTATTAAGTGTTTTTGTCATAATATTCTTAAACTAAATGTGCACCGTTTTTCTCTCGTTTTCAAAAAACGGTGAAATGTTTCCACTTTAGTCATCTATCTGTCCGTCTACAGATATTCAACTGTTTTGTTTTTAGAGATAAATTAAAAATTCTTTTTTCTAGTTGAATAAATATTGACGAAACATTACCATTCAGTGGCGAAGCGTGACTTCTGCAGTAGGGGAAGCAATTACCAAAAGCAGTGCTGCAACTAAATCAGAACACCGTTCCGGTAATCGATGTTTCTGAATAATTTGAACGCGAACACCGTTCCAGTATTCTATGTTTCCCAATTACTGAACAGGAAAGCTTTTCCGGTAATCGATGTTTCCGAATCTTTGAACCGGAACGCCATTCCGGTACCTGATGTTTACAAAACGTTGAGTGAAAGTAGTTATTTATTTTTTAAACCAAATATTAGTACCATATACATTGAAATACAGTTTCTTAGGTACACCACTCCTCGTCACATAAATGTTACGTAATACGTCACGTGACTGCGGTGTGTGTATTAAACACGCAGACCAGCTCTTCGAGTATCAGTTAGAGTTCGATTGGGCATCACAATGGGCAAGGGAGCGGGGGTGGCTCAGTCGGTAGCGCGCCAGACTCGTAATCTGTAGTTCCCAGGTTCGAGTCCCAGCTGGGTCAGCGTTGAGATTTATCTCCGCAAAATTCCCCGCCCTGCCCACGGTCAGTAGGGGACACCGATGGGCTTGGAAAGGCCGTCGTCCGTCGGATGGGACGTTAAGCCGTGGCCCCGTGTGCGGGAGAGCCATACCCTGTGCACGTTAAAGAACACGCTGGATGGCCTTGAACGGGAGGCTACCATCTGTCTCCCAACAGCTGTTCCAGTGGGTCCCCTCCCCCAACCTTCTCTGAGCCTTCGGGGTCCATGTGACCTGGCCATTTAGCCCATGGTGTGCAAAAAAGTGCCGCTCAGAGGTAAAACAACACAACCCAACCCAGAATGGGCAAAACGAGCGACCTGAGCGACTTTGAACTTGTCATGATACTTGTTGCTAGGCGTGCCGGTTCTAGCATCTCCCAAACAGCCGTCCAACTGGACTTTTCACGCACAACGTTTCAAGGGTTTACCGCGAATGGTACGAAAAGCAAAAACTACAAGTGATTAGCGATCCTGTGGACCAAAACAGCTTGCGGATCAGAGATCGTGCAAGCGAACAGACAGACCACAACCAGGCAAATCACAGCAGAATTAAACTCTGGTGTTTCGAAGTCATCTCCGAATCCACCACGTATCAGACCTTGTCGCAAATGGGCTGCAACAGCCGCTGACCATTTCGAGTGTCGATGTTGTCAGCAAAGAACACGAAAGCGCATTTCCAGTGGGTTCAGGAGTGGAAAAAAGGCAGCCTGGTCGGAGCATTGCTTCCATTAAAGGCTTCGCCACTGTTACGATTCATATTTTTCGAACCTTTCAAAGGTTTTAATTGCGTCCTCTAATGATAAAAGAAGTTTAAAATGCCATAGTTTTAACCCATATTGCAAATGATCTTTTATACGCAGAATTTGAAATTTCGTTGGTAAATTGTAAGAGTTGAGCGATTTACATTGAGAGCAGCGAATTAACCCCTGACCCCCAAGAGGTAGAGGAAACTTTTCGTTTCCATTCGTAACTCTTTCATTTTTAAGGGATATATGAAAAATTCTTTTTATGTTTTATAAGTGCTAATATAATATTGCTATTTGCATTTCCCCAATCATCTATTAGTCCCTATTAACACTGTTAAACTGTGTAAAAGTCAGAAAATGGGAAACTTCATCCTGTTTGAAAACGAGCATCTCATATTCACCCGAAACGAATGTCATTCTTCTAATTATCATTTACTTGTTCCATACATTATTTACAGATTTTGCGACTTTTCTTTTATTTCGACGAATTCCTTTTCCCATTAGAGAATCGAGCTTCTACGGTATAAACAATGAAAATTAAGTGATATATACATATATACAGAGATAAGTTCGGGCTCAGTCATAATTTGAATATCTAATTTTTGCTACAAGTATGAACAAAAATAAGTAAAAAAAAAACAGAATAAATAATCTTTTTTTATTCAATTAATTTCGATGGTTTAATCTGTAATTAATTAGAAGAATACAAATCGCCTCTGGCGAACATGGGAATCGTTTTCAAGGAGAATGAGATTTTTCGTCTACCATCTTTTGCACGCTTTAAAAGTTTTAATTCGAACTAATGGATGATTGGGTTGGGTTGTTTTACCTCTGAGCGGCACTTTTTTTCACACCATGGGCTAAATGGCCAGGTCACATGGACCCCGAAGGCTCAGAGAAGGTTGGGGGAGGGGACCCACTGGAACAGCTGTTGGGAGACAGATGGTAGCCTCCCGTCAAGGCCATCCAGCGTGTTCTTTAACGTGCGCAGGGTATGGCTCTCCCGCACACGGGGCCACAGCTTAACGTCCCATCCGACGGACGGCGGCCTTTCCAAGGCCATCGGTGTCCCCTACTGACCGTGGGCAGGGCGGGGAATTTGCGGAGATAAATCTCAACGCTGACCCAGCTGGGACTCGAACCTAGGAACTACAGATTACAAGCCTGGCGCGCTACCGACTGAGCCACCCCCGCCCCTGGATGATTGGGAAAATGCAAATGGAAGTATTCTACAGTGATTATTCAGCATACAGTTTAATTTGCTTTCATTCCTTAAATTTAAAAAGTTTCTTTTCTCCCATCCCTCTTAAAAAAGGGAGCAGACTGTTGTTGTCAGCGGAATATCTCTTCGCACTCTGCAACCGAAATTTTCAGGCTCGAGTCCCAGCTGGGACAACTTTGAGATTTATCTCCGCAAAACTCCGCCCTACCCACGGTCAGTAGGGGACACTGGTGGGCTGGGAAAGGCCGCCGTCCGTCGGATGGGGCGTTAAGCCGTGGCCCCTTATGCGGGAGAGCCATACCCTGTGCACGTTAAAGAACACACTGGATGGCCTTGACGGGAGGCTACTATCTGTCCCCAAACAGATGTTTCAATGGGTCCTCTCCCCCCAACCTTCTCTGAGCCTTCGGGGTCCTTGTGACCTGCCCATTTAGCCCATTGTGTACAAAAAGTGCCGCTCAGAGGTAAAACAAATCAAGCAACTGAAATTTCAGATTTCCGCTGTAAATAAATCCCTTGCGATATTCGTTAAAAGTTTCGCCTTTTCCATATTTAATGCCCTCTAACGGTTAAGGATTTGAGAAATGAGATTTTTGATGCATATTTCATTAGCACAATATCGAACGGAAAAAAAAACTTTTCCAATTATCTCTTGAAGAGAAACAGTTGCGTTTTCCCCCATCCCGGGTGTAGGTGGGGACAATTTGTTGTTGCATCTCTCAATAACCTTCACATTCTACCAACCAAATTTCAAATTTCTAGAATAAATGCACTAGCTTGCAATATTTGTTAAAAAGTTTCTAATTTCAGCTTTTCCACCGTTGAAAGGCGCAGTTTAAACTTTTGTAAGATTTAGAAAATGGGAATCATAATGTTCATCAGTGCTTATGCAACGCAAATAAAATTTTTTATTTTTCTCTGGAACCCAATTTTTTTTTAAACAAAAAATTACCTTTCCCACCCATCCTGGGGGTTTGGGGAGGACGAACTTATTGTTGCCAAAGCAAATCTCGTGACCTTCACATTCCACCATCAAAATTTCAAATTTCTAGCATAAATACATCGTTTGCAATATACAACTTTTTCTACCGTTAGAGAGCGCAACTATAGCTCTTAGGAGATTCGGAAAGTGCGGATTGTAATATTTCGTCATTGACACATTGTTTGCAATATTCGTTTAAATTTTTATCATTTTCCAACTTTTTCCACCGATAGAAGGTATTGTTGACGCTTTACATTTTTTGCCTTTAGCACTTTCTATCGTTGAAAATTTGAACTAATTGATAATTGCGAAATGCAAAGAGGTTGGGTTGGGTTGTTTTACCTCTGAGCGGCACTTTTTTGCACAAAATGGGCTAAATGGCCAGGTCACATGGACCCCGAAGGCTCAGAGAAAGCTGGGGGAGGGAACCCACTGGAATAGCTGTTGGGAGACAGATGGTAGTCTTCCGTCAAGGCCATCCAGCGTGTTCTTTAACGTGCACAGGGTATGGCTCTCCCGCACACGGGGCCACGGCTTAACGTCCCATCCGACGGACGGCGGCCTTATCCAAGCCCATCGGTGTCCCCTACTGACCGTGGGCAGGGCGGGGAATTTTGCGGAGATAAATCTCAACGCTGACCCAGCTGGGACTCGAACCTGGGAATTACAGATTCCTACAGATTACGAGCCTGACGCGCTACCGACTGAGCCACCCCCGCCCCCACGAAATGCAAAGAGTAATATTTTATTAGCACCTTTGAAACACAAAGAGAATTTCTCATTTAACTCTTAAAGTGTAAGAGTTGTGACCTGGAAGGTAAGGGATCCAGGATGTAAGGAACAAATCATTGCTGCCAATGTAACCTCTTGACCTTCAGACTCTACCACTAAAGGTTCATATTTTTAGTATAAGTAAGTATAAGTAATATACCTCAATACCTTTCCAAACCAAGAAAAAATTTTATTTCTTTGTAAAAGCGAAAAAGTTGAATGTGTACAGACGAACAAGAAGACGACAAAGTGAAAAAATTAGCACAAGTTTATTTCTTTTTAACGAGCTAAAGAAGAAAATATCATATCAGTCTACTTTTTGAATGGAATATTTTGTTTTCTAACAATAAACGTTTTCTATTATGAGGAAATTGAGCAGTATTCATCTCGTGTCATATGTCAACAATTTAAACCAGAGGTTCCCAAACTTATTTGTCCTACCGCCCCCTTTTCAGAAAAAAAAATTACTCAGCACCCCCCTGGAAATCTACCTTCTTTAAGAGAACAAACAGAAAGATGCAGTGACAAATTTGCGTTCTTTTAGCCTATGACACTTCTGACGTCATAAGTTTTCATTTGACACATAAATCATTAAAGAGGGGGGAAGAAAGCATGGATGTCGATTTTTTTATAGCCTATGACACTTCTGACGTCATAAGTTTTCATTTGACACATAAATCATTAAAGAGGGGGGAAGAAAGTATGGGTGTCGTTTTTTTATAGCCTATGACACTTCTGACGTCATAAGTTTTCATTTGACACATAAATCATTAAAGAGGAGGGAAGAAAGCATGGGAGTCGATTTTTTCATAGCCTATGACACTTCTGACGTCATACGTTTTCATTTGACACATAAATCATTAAAGAGGAGGGAAGAAAGCATGGGAGTCGATTTTTTTATAGCCTATGACACTTCTAATGTCATAAGTTTTCATTTGACACATAAATCATTAAAGAGGGGGGAAGAAAGCATGGGTGTTGATTTTTTTTATAGCCTATGACACTTCTGACGTCATACGTTTTCATTTGACACATAAATCATTAAAGAGGGGGGAAGAAAGCATGGGTGTCGATTTTTTTATAGCCTATGACACTTATGATGTCATAAGTTTTCATTTGACACATAAATCATTAAAGAGGGGGGAATAAAGCATGGGTGTCGATTTTTTATAGCCTATGACACTTCTGACGTCATAAGTTTTCATTTGACACATAAATCATTAAAGAGGGGGGAATAAAGCATGGGTGTCGATTTTTTTATAGCCTATGACACTTCTGACGTCATAAGTTTTCATTTGACACATAAATCATTAAAGAGGGGGGAAGAAAGCATGGGTGTCGAATTTTTTATAGCCTATGACACTTCTGACGTCATAAGTTTTCATTTGACACATAAATCATTAAAGAGGGGGGAAGAAAGCATGGGTGTCGATTTTTTTTATAGCCTATGACACTTCTGACGTCATACGTTTTCATTTGACACATAAATCATTAAAGAGGAGGGAAGAAAGCATGGGTGTCGATTTTTTTATAGCCTATGACACTTATGATGTCATAAGTTTTCATTTGACACATAAATCATTAAAGAGGGGGGAATAAAGCATGGGTGTCGATTTTTTATAGCCTATGACACTTCTGACGTCATAAGTTTTCATTTGACACATAAATCATTAAAGAGGGGGGAATAAAGCATGGGTGTCGATTTTTTTATAGCCTATGACACTTCTGACGTCATAAGTTTTCATTTGACACATAAATCATTAAAGAGGGGGGAAGAAAGCATGGGTGTCGAATTTTTTATAGCCTATGACACTTCTGACGTCATAAGTTTTCATTTGACACATAAATCATTAAAGAGGGGGGAAGAAAGCATGGGTGTCGATTTTTTTATAACCTATGACACTTCTGACGTCATACGTTTTCATTTGACACATAAATCATTAAAGAGGAGGGAAGAAAGCATGGGAGTCGATTTTTTTATAGCCTATGACACTTCTAATGTCATAAGTTTTCATTTGACACATAAATCATTAAAGAGGGGGGAAGAAAGCATGGGTGTTGATTTTTTTTATAGCCTATGACACTTCTGACGTCATACGTTTTCATTTGACACATAAATCATTAAAGAGGGGGGAAGAAAGCATGGGTGTCGTTTTTTTTTATAGCCTATGACACTTCTGACATCATAAGTTTCATTTCACATATAAATCATTAAAGAGGGGGGAAGAAAGCAAGGGTGTCGATTTTTTTATAGCCTATGACACTTCCGACGTCATAAGTTTTCATTTGACACATAAATCATTAAGGAGGAGGGAAGAAAGCATGGGTGTCGATTTTTTTTATAGCCTATGACACTTCTGATGTCATAAGTTTTCATTTGACACATAAATAATTAAAGAGGGGGGAAGAAAGCATGGGTGTCGATTTTTTTATAGCCTATGACACTTATGATGTCATAAGTTTTCATTTGACACATAAATCATTAAAGAGGGGGGAATAAAGCATGGGTGTCGATTTTTTATAGCCTATGACACTTCTGACGTCATAAGTTTTCATTTGACACATAAATCATTAAAGAGGGGGGAATAAAGCATGGGTGTCGATTTTTTTATAGCCTATGACACTTCTGACGTCATAAGTTTTCATTTGACACATAAATCATTAAAGAGGGGGGAAGAAAGCATGGGTGTCGAATTTTTTATAGCCTATGACACTTCTGACGTCATAAGTTTTCATTTGACACATAAATCATTAAAGAGGGGGGAAGAAAGCATGGGTGTCGATTTTTTTATAACCTATGACACTTCTGACGTCATACGTTTTCATTTGACACATAAATCATTAATGAGGGGGGAAGAAAGCATGGGTGTCGAATTTTTTATAGCCTATGACACTTCTGACGTCATAAGTTTTCATTTGACACATAAATCATTAAAGAGGGGGGAAGAAAGCATGGGTGTCGATTTTTTTATAGCCTATGACACTTCTGACGTCATAAGTTTTCATTTGACACATAAATCATTAAAGAGGGGGGAAGAAAGCATGGGTGTCGAATTTTTTATAGCCTTGACACTTCTGACGTCATAAGTTTTCATTTGACACATAAATCATTAAAGAGGGGGGGAAGAAAGCATGGGTGTCGAATTTTTTATAGCCTTGACACTTCTGACGTCATAAGTTTTCATTTGACACATAAATCATTCAGGTTGTCAGTTGTTCCAAGAAAGGACGAGCGAAGGGCAATATGACAATAGCTAATAAAAAGGGAAATATACCGATGATGAAATTTCTCGATGAATTGATATTCGCTTCACAGGAAGAAAGAGCGCTAATTTACGTAGTCAACAAAAATTTCCTGCACCCTCTTTACCATTAAAGAGGGATGAAGTGGTAAGGGCTGTTCACAGCGATACTCTGCCACCGAACAATTTGAAGTAATTGCGCGACACAATCATTTCTGCATGGTACAACATTCCTGCACAATGCATCCAGCATCTTGTAAGTTCCATGTCCTGATGAATTCGGTCTGTTCTGAAGGCCAACGGAGGTGCAACGCGATACTAGGTAGGTGTGCCTAATAAACTGCAATCTCAGTGTATATTTCTGTAGTAAATGTTAGTATCTTGTTTAAAAAGAAGCTTAATGGAAAATAATGGTATGCCTTGGCGGAATGGCAGATTTATTCGAAAAATATCGGAAAGTGAAAGAAACAAGTTCATAGGAAAACAGGTGCCGATGAAATTTGAAAGGAATAGAACTTTTATATTCCGGAGAAAAATGAAGAATTGTAATAAGGTGCAAGAAAAGGTATCTGATTATCCAGGAAATATCGGATTAATAGATGCTAATAAAACTGAAAGGGAGGATTCAGCTGGACGGCAAATGAAGTCCAGTTGCAGTGCTTCTGTCACAGATCGAAGGGCACGGATTGCTCAGTTGGTGGCGCCACGCTCGTAATCTGTAGTTCCCAGGTTCGAATTCCAGCTGGGTCATCTTCTCAAAACTGCTCGCCCTGCCTCAGTTACTAGGGGACACCGATGGGCTTGGAAAGGCAACTGACCATCGGATGGGACGTTAAACCATGGCCTCGTGTGTGGGAGAGCCATACTCTGTGCATGTTAAAGAACACGCTGGATGGCCCTGATGGGAGCCTACCATCTGTACAGAGGAGGCGAAGGACTACATTTGTGGGGGGGAGGGGTGACGAACATTGGGTTCCAACTCGGAAAACAAATTTGAACAACTGAAAATATAAGACCTACACATAAATCATGTCTCTTTCAGGAATGTACCCAGATTACCACACGGGGGGTGGAAGTGGAGGGGGGTTCCGATCATTTTACACCAAGTGGCTTCGAATTTTGCCTACTACCCTAGATTTTGAAATTTTACCGCGATTTGTACAACTACTCTAGATTGTACGAAGTTCCCCGATTTCAAAACTTCCACAAGTTCTCCCCGATTTGGCCAAGGCTTTGCCAAGTTGTCTCCGTTTGGCAAACTATCCTAAATTCCATCAAAACTTAGTGTATAAACAATGGTTGTACACCACTATTTAAACACTCTTTTGTCTGTTCGTTTCAAAACACCAGCAAATTCAGCTACTTCCTTCACAGCATGTGCATTAGCCATACCAAATGGAATAACACCCTTTGGCCACTAAAGGTGAACGTCTTTATTCCGACCCATGACTCACGGCACGAACAAAGTGTAACCAGCACTCCACTGAGACTGACGGCACTATAGGTCACGTGCCTCTACTGGTAATGGACAGAAAAATAGAAATTTTCCCATATTTAGTAAATGGAGAGCCAAATTCGAAGATCGTAATTTCAGCAATAAGCATTTTACAGGAAAATAGGACTAGATATGTTACCGCTAAAGTGCAGAAATCAGTTCTTCTACAGATTATCTAGGTATTGTGCAGATTAACTAGGGTGATCCGTTAACGTGCGGAAAATTGTTTCATTTCTCAAATTACCTGGATAATCTGCACATTACCTACTAGGCACTCGTTAAAGTGAAAATAAGATCTTTGCTGGAACAACAGGAACGTTTCTGTACGCTTAAATTAACATAATGTTATTTATCTAGTGTCCGAGAGTAGAGTTGAAACCAGGGTCATCCCTCTGTCAACATGAATCAGTCGTCCGTATTATAAAAAACGCCCCCAAAATGAGCAGGCCAAGTGAGAACGAATCATTTTAGTGATTCGTTATCAAGAATGAATCACTTTACCGATTCGTTGTCACTTGGCCTCCGCTCATCCGGGGCGTTTTTTATAATGCGGACGAGTGAATCACGTGACACGAAGATTCGTATTCAAGAGATCACCACTATGAGAGAAACAAACTTTTGAACTTTAACGATACGGAAGCCGTTAATGTGCACATTACCTAGGTAAAATGCGGAAAACTCTTGATTCCGCACGTTAACGGAGCAAATCAGTTAATCTGCAGATTAGCTAGGTAATGTGCCCATTAACGGCTTTCGAGCTTTAGCGGTAACAGATATATTAAAATCTCTTCAACTCAACTTTTTTTGAGCAATATCCTTTCAGAATTTAAAGCGTTATAGAAGTCCGAATACCAAACGACAGCGATGTCAGCCATAAGAATTTACCTCAGAAGTTGGTTGAAACTTTTTTAAAAAAAAGTATTATTTCAAACTTTTTAGTAACATAATTATATGTTTTAAAATATTCTGTAAATAATTCTTTCAATAATTGTCAGTTTTGCCTCTTAGGAATGACTTTGCTACAGTTAAATATTCAAACCTCCATAGCATTTTAAATTCTTAATGAATATTGTTGAAAATCGAGATTAAGAGTGATTTGAATGAGATTTTAATTTATCTAGTCTTATTTCCCTACATTCTGTCCCGTGGCCGAGTGGTCAGTACGCTTGGCTTGTGATCTACGGGACCTGGGTTCGAGCCCCCGGTAAGGCATGGATGTGTGTGTGGTTTTTCTGCTGAGGTCCTGCCATCCTCTCAGACCTTCTACTATGGCATATAAACTGACAGGCTCCTGTCAGACCTCTGTGGCAAGCAGCTGCTTGAGGGGGTATTTATTTTTTTATTTATTTCTCTGTATAACGCTTATTGTAGAAATTACGGATCTTCGAATGTGACTCTTCATTGTCTCTCTTTCAGGTCACTCAGAGTTGTTATGGGGAGATGCAGCAATAAGCAAGGCACAAAGAGGGTGGCTTAGGAACGAACGCCTCACATTCGTTTAGCGCATCAATGTTTACATTTTTCTGAACATTACCTGTATATAGTGCTGCATTACTACGGGCACGACCGTCGTCTTATTATGCCCGTATCTTTATACCCGTGTGTTAAGACAACGTTACTGTCTATTTGTGGGGGTGCCAAATCAGGGGCGTACCCAGGAAAGTTTCTTGGGGGAGGGGCACAAGTTGTTGACAAGCAGTGTGACCTCGATTAACCGACCTTCGATAATCCGATCATCGTTTTGACCTGTCAGTCTGCTGAACGTCGAATTTTGTATAGATACCACCAAGCGTTAAAGCTACGTTTCCTAGCACCCGCCCCCTCGCCACACACACGCGCACTCCTTCAAGAACGTGTTAAAAACCTCTTACAGGAAAAACAGTAGATTATAGTCAATAAATGTTCCAATTTTAGGATTAAATTTTTCAGTAGAATTTTAAATAACGTATTTACTTTCGTAATGGTGCCCTCCTCAGTTTTTCCTGATTAATGTATCCAAAAATGTTTTTAAAAGCTTTCATTATAGCGGATTTTATACATTATAGCACATTTATAACGGATTTATATATATTATAGCACATTTATAACGGATTTATATATACTGCTCACAAAAATTAGGGGATATTTCAAAATGAATATGAAGTGATAAAAATATCCCCTCTGGGTTCGAGCCCCGGATTAGGCATGGATGTGTGTGTCGTTTTTCTGCTGAGGTCCTGCCATTCTCTCAGATATCCTACTG
This sequence comes from Ryuthela nishihirai, assembly GCA_038380435.1. Classification (NCBI taxonomy): domain Eukaryota; kingdom Metazoa; phylum Arthropoda; class Arachnida; order Araneae; family Heptathelidae; genus Ryuthela; species Ryuthela nishihirai. The sequence goes on from JAWZYU010000003.1 coordinate 26,281,846, forward strand.
TGGCATATAAACTGACAGGCTCCTGTCAGACCTCTGTGGCAAGCAGCTGCTTGAGGGGGCATTTATTTATTTTTTTATTTTATATATTATAGCACATTTATAGCGGAAATCACCGTTTTATAAAAGGAGAATTTTATTAAAATAAGGCGTATTATATTACGCTTTTTTGTACAGCTTCTTTACAGTATTAACATGATGTTAACTCTCTTTGACAGATATTCACTGTGTGGATTAATCTCTCAATAAAATTTTACATTTATCATTATATTTTATTAAAATGGTTTTTTGTTTCCATTTCCTTTATTGTTCATAATTAAGCTGTATTTTCATTTTCCCCCAGACTTAATCATTCACATTTTGCCCCGATATTTCTGCGTATCTGAACCATATAGAGGCAGATTAATCGAAGTTCTACTTTACGCGGATACCATATTGTTAATAACCATCTCAGGGATACTGTGGCTCTGGCAACGACATCAAGCAATAATCCCTTTTGCTTTATTGCTTTAAAGGGAAAGAAGTTATTCCCCTATACAAACACATACACAGGGATGTGCCCGCTGGTTTAATAGTCCGACACGCTAACCATTACCCATGAATGGGCTAAATGGGCATTTAAGGAAGAAAATTTTAACATTTAGGTGATATTTTCGACCTATTTATTAATATACATATTAAGGAAGATATCACTCTGAATTTAATGTCGATCAATTTCAGAGGGAAAATTGTTTTCAGCCTGGTGGGATACGAACTCACAACCTCCTGATAACATATAATAAGTTCATAACATCAGTTAGAGGAGATATTGATCGGCGGCCGGTAGCTCAGTGGTCAGAGCATCTGACATGTTGTTCGGAGGGCGTGGGTTGGTATCCCACCCGGCTCAAGACAATTTTTCCTCTAAAATTGATCGACGTTAAATTCAGGGTGATATCTCCCTTAATTTAGGTATAAAAACATCCAGGGGCGTAGCTATGGGGGTGAGGGAGGCTCCTCCACAAAAATAGCTCGGAGTTGGCAAAATTCGAAGCGACTTCGTAAAATCTATATGAGTTGTGAAAATTTGTAATCTTTTTTTGGAAAATTAAGCGGAGTTGTCAAAATCGAGGCAACTTGGCAAATCTAAGACAGTTTGGAAAATGGAGAGACGGCAAAATTTAGAGCAGTTGGCAAAATTCGAAGCCACTTAGTAAAATAAGGTGAGTTGGCAAAATCGGGACAACTTGGTAAAATCTTGGGGAGTTGGCAAAATTCGGAGTGGCTTGGCAAAATCTTGGGGAGTTGGCAAAATTCGGAGTGACTTGGCAAAATCGTGGGGAGTTGGCAAAATTCAGGTGAGATGTAAAAATTGGGATTTTTTTCTGTAAAATTATGGCGAGTTGGCAAAACTTAGGGAGTGGGTAAAATCTAGGGGCAGTTGACAAAATCGTGGAAGTTGGCAAAATTCAGGTGAAATATAAAAATTGGGATTATTTTCTGTAAAATTATGGCGAGTTGGCAAAATCTAGGGCAGTTGACAAAATTCGGAGTGACTTGGCAAAATTCAGGTGAGATGAAAAAAATGGGATTTTTTTCTATAAAATTATGGCGAGTTAGCAAAATCTAGGAGAGTTGGCAAACTTAGGGAGTTGGTAAAATCTAGGGGCAGTTTGCAAAATTCAGAATGACTTGGCAAAATCGTGGAGAGTTGGAAAAATTCGGAGTGACTTGGCAAAATTCAGGTGAAATGTAAAAATTGCAATCTTTTTCTGTAAGATTAAGGCGTGTTGTCAAAATCGAGGCAGCTTTGCAATATCTAGGAGAGTTGGAAAATCTTGGGGGCGTTGGCAAAATTCAGAGTGACTTTTCAAAAATCAGGTGACATGTAAAAATTGGGACTTTTTTCTGTAAAATTGTGGCGAGTTGGCAAAATCTAGGGCAGTTGGCAAAATTCGAATCCACTTGGTAAAATACGGGTGAGTTGTGAAAATTGGGATCGTTTTTGTAAAATTAAGGAGAGTTGACAAAATCGAGAAAACTTGGCCAAATTTTGGGGAGTTTGAAAAATTTAAAATGATTTGGCAAATTCAGAAGAAATGTAAAAAATTGGGATTGTTTAGCGAAAATAAGTAGAGGTGGTAAAATCGAGACAACTTGGCAAAATCAGGGAAGTTGGCAAAACTGGAAACCACTTGGTAAAGTACAGGTGAGTTGTAAAAATTGGGATTGGTTTTGTGAAATTAAGGAGAGTTGGAAAAACGGAAAACTCTTGGCAAATTCTAGGGGAGTTGGCATAATTCGAAGCCACTTGGCAAAACACAGGGGAGTTGATAAAATTGTGACTTTCTTGTGCAATTAAGGAGAGTTGATAAAATTCGAAGTGGTTTGGCAAATTCAGGGAAGATGTAAAAATTGCGATTTTTTTATGTAAAATTACGGCAAGTTGGCAAAATCTAGGGTAGTTGGGAAAATTCGAATCACTTGGTAAAATATAGGCGATTTGTGAAAATTGGGATTTGTTTTGTGAAATTAAGGAGTGTTGGACAAATTGAGGAAACTTAACAGAATGCAGGGCAGTTGGCAAAATTCGAATCCACTTGGATAATACGGGCGAGTTGTGATAATTGGGATTGGGTTTGTAAAATTAAGGAGAGTTGACAAAATCGAGAAAACTTGACAAAATCTTGGGGAGTTTGATAATTCTGAAGTGACATGGCAAATTTAGGAGAGATGTAAAGATTGGGATTGGTTTTATGAATTTAAGAAGAGTTGGCCAAATCAAGGGAAATTCACACTGACTTGCTATAATTCAGACGAGATGTAAATATTGGGATTATTTCTGTGAAATTATGACTACTTGGGAAAATTCGAAGCCAAATTGCCTTACCCCCCCCCCCTCCCCCCCACACACAAGGAGCGAAAATCTAAGTAAAAACGTGAGAGAGACATTATTTGCTCAGTTGGCAAAATTTGATTTTCGAGTTGGAAATTTTTTATTTCTCCTCCCCCCCAACCATAGTCCTTCGCTACCCCCCTGAGAGGAATTTTTAGTACGGAAAACTGTTGATTGCTCACAATCCTTTGTTATTTATTCTTCTTATTCAATAAATCTATAGAAAAATTTATGGCTATTCCTTTAAACAGTTGTATATGATGTTTCCTCATAAACTTTGCAAAGTAATTTTCAAAGATTTCCCCCTCCCCTAATCGTGGGCGCCGCCTCCAACGCAATGGCTGTGATGTCTGTGAGTACGCTCAGGGTCAGATCTAGGGAGCGGAGGAGCCAAGAAAGACATCTCCCTCCCCCTTTCAGAATGCTAATAATAATATAAAAAATATTAAAATAAAAAAAAAATAAAATATATTTAATAATAATATAAATAATATAAAAATAAGAGATGCAAAAAAAATTATTAAACTTATTTTTTATTCTATGAATTTTTCAAGAAAATTTTTTAAAGACCTGTAAAACGAAGAAGAAAATGTTATACTGCATTGGAAATCCAGTCTCTTTTTACATTTGCAGGGTCAATTGTGTTTCTTACCCCTCCTCGCGATTTTTTATAGATCCTAGCCTGAGTACCCCACTGTAAATAAGCCAAACGAATCATCTAAAGATTTATTCATTGGCATGATCATTTTCCTCACATCATCATCAGTAGAGTTAAGAGTGCCTTTTTGGGATTTCAAAATCCTTAACATGTCCCCTTATAGACTTGAGACTTATGACGCCCCTGGTTATGAGGCATGGGAACATTCCATCAAGGTCATTCAGTCTGTTCTTTAACATTCACAAAGTCTGACCGAGGCAGACAATGTGATTCAATACTTGCCCTTTATGACCAACAGAGAAATACTTTCTGGAGAATTCCAAGCAGACGGGGATCTTACAAACAGCGTTCTCATCATCACCAGATGGCGCCACCACCAAACAGTAGGTATTACTGTAATAATTTCCTAACCACAATTTAGAAAATGAATAGAAGAGCCAAAATGAACTAAACGTGGATCAGGAAATTCTTTTTAATAAAGAACAAAATAAACTATCCCTCTAGAAGCTGCTTGACACAGAGGTTTGACAGCAGTAGGGTGGCCATGTAATAAAAAGGGAAAAATGTTCTCTTTTTTTTTACACCAAAAAAAATAGTTTTTGTAAATTTCTTACTGAAAATACAAAAACTTGCCAGGCAACTTTTAGTTTAAAAAACTAATGTTACATAAATTCGTTTATTATCGAAGAAATTAATTTTCTTAAAAATAGTTTTTTTTACAGCTCATAATTAAGGTAGTCTGTTTCGGAAAATTTATATTTAATATCAAGCAATCCCAGTTGAATCAAGAATCCCTGTAAACAATCATTATCATTGTGCATATTTCACGTTTTTTTTTAAAGACCTTTAAAATGAAGAGGAAAATATTATACTGCAACTGACATCCAGTCTCTTGCCCTCCCCTCCACCCCTTTTTTACTTTATTACCGCTCTATTGCGTCACTTGTCCCCCCCCCCTCCTTTATTGTTTTCTAGATCGCAAATCGATGATTTGCGCTCTCTCAGAAGACATCAATTGAGCATAAAGGTCCCGCTAGGGGCGCAGCCATGGGGGGGGGGGGGGGGGTAATCCCCCCAAAGTAACTCGAAGTTGGCAAAATTCGAAGCGACTTCGTAAAATCTAGGTGAGTTGTGAAAATTTGTAATTTTTTGGGGGGAGGGGGAAATTAAGGGGAGTTGTCAAAATTGAGGCAACTTGGCAAATCTAAGGCAGTTTAGAAAATGGAGAGACGGCAAAATTTAGAGCAGTTGGCAAAATTCAAAGCCACTTAGTAAAAACAGGTGAGTTGGCAAAATCTTAGGGAGTTGGCAAAATTCGGAGTGACTTGGTAAAATCTTGGGGAGTTGGCAAAATCGGAACAACTTCGCAAAATCTTAGGGAGTTGGCAAAATTCGGAGTGACTTGGCAAAATCGTGGAGAGTTGTCAAAATTCAGGTGAGATGTAAAAATTAGGATTTTTTTCTGTAAAATTATGGCGAGTTGGCAAAATCTAGGGACAGTTGGCAAAATTCGGAGTGACTTGGCAAAATCGTGGGGAGTTGTCAAAATTCAGGTGAGATGTAAAAATTAGGATTCTTTTCTGTAAAATAATGGCGAGTTGGGAAAACTTAGGGAGTTGGCAAAATCTAGGGACAGTTGGCAAAATTCGGAGTAACTTGGCAAAATCGTAGGGAGTTGGCAAAATTCAGGTGAGATGTGAAAATTTTGATTTTTTTTTCTGTAAAATTATGGCCAGTTGGCAAAACTTAGGGAGTTGGTAAAAACTAGGGGCAGTTGGCAAAATTCGGAGTGGCTTGGCAAAATCGTGGAGAGTTGATAAAATTCAAGTGAGATGTAAAAATTGCAATCTCTTTTTCTGTAAAATTATGGCGTGTTGGCAAAATCGAGGCAGCTTCGCAATATCTAGGAGAGTTAGAAAATCTTGGGGGAGTTGGCAAAATTCAGAGTGGCTTTACGAATATCAGGTGTGATGTAAAATTGGGATTTCTTTCTGTAAAATTGTGGCGAGATGGCAAAATCTAGGGCAGTTGGCAAAATTCGAATGCACTTGGAAAATACGGGCGAGTTGTGATAATTGGGATTGGGTTTGTGAAATTAAGGAGAGTTGACTAAAATCGAGTAAACTTGGCAAAATCTTGGAGAGTTTGAAAGTTTGAAGTGATTTTAGTCAACTATTCTGAATTTCACAAACCCAATCCCAATTATCACAACTCGCCCGTATTTTCCAAGTGGATTTCAATTTTGCCAACTGCCCTACATTCTGTTAAGTTTCCTCAATTTATCCAACATTCCTTCATTTCACAAAACAAATCTCAATTTTCCAACTCGCCTATATTTTACCAAGTGCATTCGAATTTTGCCAGCTACTCTAGATTTTGCCAACTCGCCGTAATTTTACAGAAAAAATCACACTTTTTACATTTTCCCTGAATTTGCCAAGCCACTTCGAATTTTATCAACTCTCCTTAATTGCACAAGAAAGGCACAATTTTCACAACTCCCCTGTATTTTACCAAGTGGCTTCGAATTTTGCCAACTCCCCTAGATTTTGCCAAGAGTTCTTGGTTTTTCCAACTCTCCTTAATTTCACAAAACCAATCCCAATTTTTGCGACTCACCTGTACTTTATCAAGTGGTTTCCAGTTTTGCCAGCTTCCCTAGATTTTGAAAAGTTTTCTCGGTTTTATAAACTCTCCTTAATTTCACAAAAAAAATCCCAATTTTCACAAATCGCTCGTATTTTACCAAGTGGATTCGAATTTTGCCAACTGCCCTACATTTTGCCATCTCGCCACAATTTTACAGAAAAAAAATCCCAATTTTACATCACACCTGATTTTTGTAAAGTCACTCTGAATTTTGCCAACTCCCTCAAGATTTTCCAACTCTCCTAAATATTGCGAAGCTGCCTCGATTTTGCCAACACGCCATAATTTTACAGAAAAAAGATTGCAATTTTTACATCTCACCTGAATTTTGTCAACTCTCCACGATTTTGTCAAGTCACTCCGAATTTTGCCAACTGACCCTAAGTTTTGCCAATTCTCCTCGATTTTGCCAACTCGCCATAATTTTGCAGAAAAAAATCCTAATTTTTACATCTCACTTGAATTTTGTCAACTCCCCACGATTTTGCCAAGTCACTCCGAATTTTGTCAACTCCCCAAGATTTTGTCAAGTCACTACGAATTTTGCAAACTCCCCAAGATTTTGCCAAGTTGTCCCGATTTTGCCAACTCCCCATGATTTAACCAAGTCATTCCGAATTTTGCCAACTCCCTAACCTGTTTTTACTAAGTGGCTTCTAATTTTGCCAACTGCTCTAAATTTTGCCGTCTCTCCATTTTCCAAACTGCCTTAGATATGCCAAGTTGCCTCGATTTTGAAAACTCCCCTTAATTTTCCAAAAAAAAAAAAAAAAAATTGGGGGAGTTTGAAAGTTTGAAGTGATTTGGCAAATTTAGGAGAGATGTAAAGATTGGGATTGGTTTCGTGAAATTAAGGAGATTTGACAATTAAGGAGATTTTGCTACAATCCCCCACGGAGCGAAAATCTAAGCAAGTTTGCTCAGTTGGCAAATTTTGCCAAAAATTTTGCTCGAGTTGGAAAATTTTGGATTTCTCCCCCCCCCCCCCCCCCCCCCCCCCCACAAACCATAGTCCTTCGCTACGCCCCTGGGTCCCGCCGCCGTCTGCAAGGCATGTTCCAAAAACGTTTTTCGCTATCGGTCATAAAATTAAATAAACTCTTACAACTCTATAAAAAGTATTTCAAACAATGAATTTTCAGTACCTGAAAGTTCGGAAACTGAATGGGACTCATCCAAATGCGAGGAGTTTTACAAAGCCAAAAGTGACATCTCTCAGCAAAAAGAGTAAATTGCAGTTTTATCAAAACAACAATTTTTGCGAATTTTATCTAACCACTGGAGGTCCAGGACCATGGTTTACCAAACTAAAAATTTCAAATGTATAATAATAATAATTTAAAAATGAAATTACTTCAAAATAATTTCTATACGTATCATGTAGGTATCATCATCATCTTCAAGCAGCCATGGGCTACGGAGGTCCAAGCAGACCACGTAATTTAGTTCTCCAAGCATATCTGTCTTGAGCTACATCTGCTGCATTCGACCACTGCACACCAATTCTAACAAGGTCCTCTTTGACATTGTCTGCCCACCGTATCCTAAGTCTCCCGCTCTTTCTGAGGCCATTAGGCACGCTGTTCATAACCCTATTCGCCAATCTATAATAATCCATACGGGCAACATGGCAAAACCAACGGAGTCTCTCTCTGCACAATATGCTGCCTAAAGGAGGTTGCCGACTCCTTTGCTTAACCTCATCATTACTTATGAATTTGAACCATCTAATGCCCATGATACCGCGTAAGCATCTAGAATCAAAAGCATCGTTTCCTGTTATCTTGTTTACAAAGCATCCAAGTTTCACACCATAACTAATCCTAGAAAGATCCAAACTATTATACAGTCTAATTTTAGTCTTTAGGTGTATACGCCTATTTCTCTACACTCTCCCCAGATTCTTAAAAATCCCGGCAGCAATCCCTATTCGTCTGTTAAGCTCATGCCACACATCACCAGTATCTGCGACATAACTCTCAATATAATTAAACTGAGACACCTTCTCAAGAGTAGAGCCATTCTAATTAATTGAACCACAGCCTGCCTAGTAAAGAAAATATAAATTATCACTCAAACCGCTGCTCTCCACAAAGGTCTGACAGGAGCTTTTCAGTTTAGTTCTCCATAGAGAAGAATCTATTTATACTGAGTGACAAAAAATGTTAACTATTGTTAATTTTTAAAGTTTTATTTCGCTTATTTTCAAAGAACTGCATTAATATTCTATTTATGATCGACAGTTATAAGGAAAAAGTGGTTCACCAGAATCACGATGAACTTGAGGACCACATCGGATTAAAGAGTTTCTGCAAAACAAAATGTCTCATTATAAAGGCTTGAATATATTAGGTAATATAGCATCAGAGGAATATTTGCTTTAAAAGAACAGAACTACTTGAACGGGCTTCCAACTCAATTTTAGTGCTTCTTTGGATAATTGCTTCCCCTATTTAAAAGGTTAAGCTTCACCATTATGCTCAGCAACTGATTGATCAAGATTTTAAAAATATTTATATCCATTTTTACCAATTTATTTTACCTCTCTTCCCATTGCATTTTGTGTGTCATCTACTTCTTGATTTTACACATTTCACTATGCCCTGAGCTGAGTGCGATAATTGAAGCTGCTCTGGAATACCATACCCAACAGTCTGGATCAGTGGTTCTCAACCTTTTATGCTTCACGTACCCACTGGAAATGTGTATGTAACTGGCGTACCCCTTGTATAGATAGATAAAAACTATATAATAATAATGCCAACTTAGTGACTTTGTTACTAGATCTAGCGACTTTTGAGAACTCCTGGTCTGGATAATGCACTTCTATGGATTAGACAAAATTTATGGCTTTCAACATTATGGTATACCCCATATATGATGTTTACCTATTCCTCACAGTCAAATTCAACCACATGATCAACGGATATGATGGTCCTGTAGAATGACAGTCAATGAACCTAAACTGTAATGGATTATTGCCTGCGGAGTTATCTGAAGCCCAAGTTGGGTTGGGTTGTTTTACCTCTGAGCGGCACTTTTTTGCACACCATGGGCTAAATGGCCAGGTCACAAGGACCCCGAAGGCTCAGAGAAGGTTGGGGGAGGGGACCCACTGGAACAGCTGTTGGGAGACAGATGGTAGCCTCCCGTCAAGGCCATCCAGCGTGTTCTTTAACGTGCACAGGGTATGGCTCTCCCGCACACGGGGCCACGGCTTAACGTCCCATCCGACGGACGGCGGCCTTTCCAAGCTCATCGGTGTCCCCTACTGACCGTGGGCAGGGCGGGGGGAATTTTGCGGAGATAAATCTCAACGCTGACCCAGCTGGGACTCGAACCTGGGAACTACAGATTACGAGCCTGGCGCGCTACCGACTGAGCCACCCCCGCCCCATGAAGCCCAAGTCAGTGGCATACTAGAAACTTTCAATCGAAACATGTTGGAGTCTCATTTGACATACTCGAGCCTCTATTTTTCAAGGACTGCCTTTGAAAATATATATTGAAAATATATGATATTTTTGGGGCGGGGGTGGCTCAGTCGGTAGTGCGCCAGGCTCGTAATCTGTAGTTCCCAGGTTTGAGTCCCAGCTGGGTCAGCGTTGAGATTTATCTCCGCAAAATTCCCCGCCCTGCCCACGGTCAGTAGGGGACACCGCTGGGCTTGGAAAGGCCGCCGTCCGTCGGATGGGACGTTAAGCCGTGTCCCCGTGTGCGGGAGAGCCATACCCTGTGCACGTTAAAGAACACGTGGATGGCCTTGACGGGAGGCTACCATCTGTCTCCCAACAGCTGTTCCAGTGGGTCCCCTCCCCCAACCTTCTCTGAGCCTTCGGGGTCCATGTGACCTGGCCATTTAGCCCATGGTGTGCAAAAAAGTGCCGCTCAGAGGTAAAACAACCCACAACAACCAATATGATATTGCCCCCACAGCGTACCCAAGGGGATAGGGTTATAACCTCATTAGAACGAGTTTATAATCCCACCCCCTTGGGTACGCCGGGGTCCAAATCCAAGTTCTATGCCAGTACTTTTGTCGTTTTGTAAAATATGCAGTGGAAGAAAGTAGATACTTGTGAAATATTAGATCAGGTAGGACTAACTCAAAGTTACGTAAGGGCCCCTTTTCCGAAATTTATAGGACGGCGGGTCAGGTTCCATAATTATATTTCATACAGGTAAAAATGCAGAGACAAAATAATTTCTTTATTATTATGTTATCTCCTGATGACATGCAAATATATAATATGTACTTTCTAATATATGATACGGTAATAATGAAAAAATGATTAGAGACATTCAGCCTACTTTTTGACCTTGTCAAGAAGGTGGCAGGTCATACCAAAAGACCCGGCTAGCAGCCTGTTGCCATCTCGGTGTTAGAATATGTTTGAGGCTGCGTATTATGTAGCATTAAAGTGTGCATTGATGCTGATGTCTAACACAACGAATATGCCGGACCATGAATGTATTTGTTACCCCTACTGGGTGCGTGTGAGGATTTCCTGTTATAAACGTTGGCTTGTCATGCAGTTATCTCTTACACTTTTGATGTTTGACAGGAAAAACGATATGCTTCTCTGTTGATTTAGTATTGAGAGTGTCATTTCTTCTACTTGCCCTGGTGTGATATATTTACCCAAGGAATTTTTTTTTATACTAAATATATATGTTCTGCAAGTTTCGTAATTAGTGTTTTTCGCTATATTTTGTAGTTTTCACGAAACTTATGAATGACCTTGAAAAAAAAGGGCTTGAAATCATTCATTTGCTTTGGTTCGTTATGTTAGCCACTGTGGATTTCCTACAGTGATCAGTCATCATTTTTATCACACATCGAACACATCCCGAAGTTATTTGAGTTTTCTGAGACTTTTCTAAGCACTCTGTTTAATGGATACATTGGTTATTTACGGAATCTTGTGTTCAAAAATTTCGTAAGAAAGAATTTAAGAAATTACAGTATCTATAATACTAAAAGATGATGTCTGCCTGCCTGTGAGAGCCGTAAATTCTCGCGAAATCGTGATCGGCATCTCAAAATTTGACAGATGTTTTCGCATATTGCAGTGGCCAATTTCATGTCAAAATTCCAAAAAGGGCTTTGTAGAACCTAAAATATTTTCCATGCTATTCCTATGGGAAATGCAAATCGCTGACAAAACCATTGTTCCCATTGCCAGTATGGGTTTGTGTGCGTTTATTTCCCAATTACTCTCGAATTGTTGGCTTAATCCTCTTGGTATATAGGTACACTAATTCTTTATATAAAAAAAATAAGCATCAGGTTCAAAGAAAAAACAGATCTGCTGATTAGAACAAAAAACAGAGCGGTAATCATCTGAGCGGAATACAGAATTAATATAATTCGTTTAACTCTAAATGCTAAACCAATACAGCTCTTTTCTGATCGTTTCATCCCTTACAGTGTGGTGCTATCGTATAAAATAGCGACTTAGTAATTTAGTAAAAGATCGAAAATTTCGTTTTTCGAATTGTATATGTGTTGAGTTTCATATGCCTTGCCCGCTTGCGCGCTTATGATTACTTTTCAATGTAATCTTACGAAAATGCAATCTTACGATTACTTTTCATTGACAAGGGATCATAGAAAAAATAATAAACTCTTCTTGCTGTTAGCATTTGTATCAAAATTCTATGGAATCTGGCAGCTTAAAATAACCTGTGAAATTCATTGTGCGACAAGTCAATGCATGTGAAACTGAAAACGTATGTGCAGTTCGAAAGCGAAACTTACGATTTGTTGATAAGTTGCGTATTTGATAAGATAGCCTTATATTGCAAGCAGATGTAATGATCAGAAATGAGATGAATATACGATAGAGAAAACCTCTTTCAAATATCTATAGTGGTTTAGCATTTAAAATTAAACGAATTATATTATGAATTTTCTTATTTTATTCAGACGACTATAGCTGTTATTTTTCTTCTATTTTACGGATCAATTTCATCTTCAAACGTGATGGGCACTTCCATGAAAAGATTCAGTGTAGCAATTATCAAAGAATCAAGTTAACCATTCTGGAATTTTTGCGAGATAAAAGCAGACTATCTGACATCTTCAATGGCTTTTGCGGCCCAAAGGGGTGTTCTATAAACACACTTCTGTCCTAAGGAAGCTTATCAGATATTTTCGAGCTTAGGGTCAGTGGCGAAAAGTGATTTTTTTTCGTAGGGGAAGCAATTATCAAGAGCAGTGCTGAACTAAGTCGGAACTCCCTTCCGGTACTCGATGTGTCCGAATCATTGAACCGGAAGCCGTACCGATATCTGATGTTTCCGAATCGTTGAGTGAAAGTAGTTCTATACTTTTTAAATGTTATTGAAATAATAGTTTATATATATATTGTCTAGTAATGAAGTGGGAGGAGTAGTGAGAGTGAAATCTCCTATCATTGAAGAAATTTAGCTTTAAGAAACATTTTGTTCATCGGTATAGTGGTTAGTGTACATGGCTATTGATCTTAGGGACCAGGATAAGATGACTGACCCCGGAAAAGAGGTATGGATGTTTTCTTCCTTCTGTTGCCTTTCTGCTGAGGTCTCGACTTCCTCATAGACCATCTCTATAACGTATTATACTGAGAGGCTCCTGTCAGATCTCTGTGGCGAACTGCTTCTTAACGGGTAATTGCTCATTAAATGGCATTAATAAAACTGTTGACAAAATTTTTGAAAACCTCCATACTTCCAAATATTTCGGATAATTTTGGCTATGCCACTGGTTGTTTATGAAAGAATTATGCATAAATCCGAAATTTCTCAAATTTGTCTAGCTGCTTTGAAATCTAAAACAGTTGTTTTGTACAATTTTATTCTAGCCTCACAGAATATGTCTGACACTAAGAATAGATTTGAAAAACAACTATACAATTTTATTCCACATAGAATATCTTTTTAACCTTTCCTGTCCAGTGGAATATTTTTCTAATTAGTAAACCCTACTGAAGTCTTATTCTCCATCCATCGCCTCCCCCCACCTTCTCCGACACTAAATTCTCGAACCATCCCTTAAACATAATTATCGAGTCTCTCCCCTCCCGAAACTAAATTCAGGATCGTGCCCGCTCTGAGCGGCACTTTTGTGCACCCAATGGACTAGGGATCCAGGTCACAAAGTCTCTTAAGGACTCAGAGTTGAGTACAGAAAGAGGAAATTAGCCTAAATTCAGTATTCTAAATTTAATAATTTAGCTGCTGTGCAAAAAGAATCATTATGTCGTTAATGTTGACTAAAATTGTATTATCAGTAAATTGTGAAAAAATCGAAAGTATTATGACTTGAATGCAAAAATCAGAATTAATGATAAAATTATAGGTATTTAATGTTTTCAATTTTCACTCATTTGTTTTTCACAGTCTTTTTTCAAAAACACACTTCTGTTTTTGTATACGTCAGAATTTTTCAAGAGCCACAGAATGTATTTCTTACACATTAGACAGCTACTTTAGTAGCCTTGATATCATCATTCACGCATTTTTTAAGAATTTTTTTAGAATTCTTGAAAGAAGGGGAAAACGTTACAACTGCAATTTTTTTCTAGATTCGGTATTAGTAAAGATTAATATAATATGGATTCTTATTTCTATGTTCGTGAGATGAGAGTGAACCACATTTACCAATACAATGGTATGAGGGCACCTATCCCTACTAAGCTTTTTCGTTCATTAAAAAAAAAAATAAATAAATACCCCCTCAAGCAGCTGCTTGCCACAGAGGTCTGACAGGAGCCTGTCAGTTTATATGCCATAGTAGGAGATCTGAGAGGATGGCAGAACAACGACACACACATCCATGCCTAATTCCGGGGCTCGAACCCAGGTCCCTTAGATCAGTAGCCAAGCGTGCTAACCACTCGGCCACGGGACGGCACCGTTCATTAATACATTATTTAATTTGAATCGTACTGAAATCGTACTTGAAAAACTTTTGAATATTGAATGACAAAGATTATAAAATGATGTTATTTCACATTTTGAAACATGGCAGAATTTCTTATATGAAGTATTTGAAACTTTCCTGCCACACCCGATATTTCAGTTCCTTATTTCTCAATTCGTGCTTAGAATTAGCATCATAATTTAAACTAATTTCATGTTCGAACCTGTATTCTATTACAGGTAAATAGTTAGATTTTTGAGACAATACGATATTGCGTATGCTAAGCGATGTGTTCCTGGAAAGCATCGGTATCAGCAAACCTTATTTGAATAGGAAAAGTGGATACTCCAGTCTACCATTATGTCTGTAAGTTTTAAAAAAAGATGCTAATTAAATCACTATCGCGACGTGCAATATGTTCCCTACTCATTAGCAATTTGTGGATACTGAAGAAAGTGAAATGATGCACAACTCCGCGTTAAAAATTTGTTACATTAGGAGCACAAAAGTTTCTACACAAACTTAATATCTCGTAATCACTTCAGGTATCAACCAGCACCTGACACATTTCAAATACAAGAATTACAGTAAAGTGCCATCGAATTAGGGATAGCAACCTAGTAACGTGCTGAAACCCCTCTGGCCCTGATAACGGCCTCCACATGACGAGGCAAGGACTCCACAAGCTTGTGTAAATGTTCCACAGGTATGGCGACCCATGCATCCTCCAGAGTTGTCAACAATTCTCTCAAGGTCATCGCTGATGGGACACGGGCCCGAACACTCTGCTCGATGGTATCCCAAAATTTTTTGATGGGATTTAAATCCGGGCTTCTAGGTGGCCAATTCATTATTTTAAAGTCAGCAGAATTCTAATACAACCATACAGTAGCCAACCTGGACCTGTGAAATGAACAGTTGCCTTGTTGGTAGATGCCATCTCCATTGGGATGAAGGATGGTCATAAATGGATGTAAATGGTCAGCCATGAGTTCTACGTAAGGGATACATTGAGAATCGTCGATACAGGTACCAAAGGTCCCACATATGCCCAACTGAAGATACCCCAGACCATCACGGAGCCACCACCAACTTGTACTGTTCCGACCTGACAAGCAACATCCATGGCTTCATGGAGTTGGCGCCATAACCTCAGTCTCCCATCGGCGTGATGAAGTTTGAATCGGGATTCATCACTCCAGGCTATCCGTTGCCAATCTTCGATGGTCCAATTTCGATGTCCTTTAGCCCAGGCAAGTCGTTCAGCCCGGTGTCATGCCACTAGAAGTGGGACTCTCGTAGGTCGGAGGCTCCCGAAGCCGAGACGATGAAGTGAGTGTTACACGGTCTGTGTACTGACTTCCTGGCTGAAACCCACATTCAATGGGAGGTGATTTCTGATAATGTCTGGCCCCTATTGGTCCGTACGATGCGGGTCAGATGGCAAAGCCCACGATCATTCAAGGCTGGTTGTCCGGGTGCTTTTTTTTTTTTGCCGGAAATTTCACATTCCCGGAACACTCTTGAAACTGTCGTACGAGAAAATCCAAGTTCGTTCACAATTTCGGAGATCGAGTGTCTTATCCGTTGGGCACTTACGATCTGCCCTCTGTCAAATGCATCTAAATCCCGCTCCTTTCGCATTACGCTTCTCACGATGAATGCTTGGGGAAGCCAAAGATTTAGCCCTTTTGGCAAATGATGTTGATGAGATGAACTCTTTCATCCGAGCTGTTGATGAGACTGGTAGTAGAGTAGGTTTGGTTATAAACAGAGAGAAAACTAAAGTGATGAAAATTGGTCAGGCAGGCTGTGATTCAGTTCATCTGAATGGTTGCAGTCTTGAGCAGGTGTCACAGTTTAATTATCTTGGGAGCTATGTAACAGATAATGGTGATGTGCGGCATGAGATTAACAGACGAATAGGGATTGCTGCCGGGACTTTTAAGAATCTATGGAGAGTGTGGAGAAATAGGCGTATACACCTAAAGACTAAAATTAGGCTGTATAATAGTTTGGTTCTTTCTAGGGTTAGTTATGGTAGTGAAACTTGGACACTTTGTAAACAAGATAACAGGAAACTAGATGCTTTTGATTCCAGATGCTTACGCAGTATCTTGGGCATTAGGTGGTTCAACTTTGTAACTAATGATGAGGTTAGGCAAAGGAGTTTGCAACCTCCTTTAAGCAGCATATTGTGCAGAGAGAGACTCCGTTGGTTTGGCCATGTTGCCCGTATGAATAATTATAGATTGGCGAATAGGGTTATGAACAGTGTGCCTAAAGGCCTCAGAAAGAAGGGGAGACCTAGGATGCGGTGGGCAGACAATGTCAAACAGGACCTTGTTAGAATTGGTGTGCAGTGGCCAGATGCAGTAGATGTTGCTCAGGATAGACTTGCTTGGAGAACTAAATTGCACGGTCTGGTTGGACCTGCGTAGCCCATGGCTGCTTGAGGATGATGATGATGATGATGATGATCAGAGTTTCAGCCACGCATGCGCGCAAATGAGGGACTTGCGCTACTGAATTTGGATAACATCTCCTATCACGTCATTCTATGTCATCTCACGTCTTTCTATGTCAAAATAACAGTACAATAAAAACAAAATTACATTTGTACAGACCCAGTTGTTCATAAAATTGATTCAGTGCACTGCATGTAGTTCGTTTTCAACTGTTTTAACCACAGAGTTTTATATATATTAGAGGTAGATCTGGCAAGCGTACATGGAAAACAACCATTGAGCAGAAAGGCCATTGTAATGTATTTTTGACTAGAGGCCCTATATAGGTAGAGGTTGACCATCTCAAAAATGGACGCCATGTTTTGTCGTCTATCGGATTATTTAATGTGCATAGCCGATTGGTATTGCACGGTACTTATAAATTCCGGAAAAGGGTAGAGTGATATTTGATATAGAATTCAGTTTTCACGATTGGAAGTACTTTAGAAAACGGCTAAAGAAGGAAAAGAAAATTTTAGGGATTTATTTTTTTAAATAAAAGATATAATATCGCTTTATTGTCTGTCCGTCTGCAGATATCAAACAAAAAAGTTTGATATCTACAGACGGACAGATAAATATTATACAGATAAATTAAAAATAATAGATAGATGAACATTATACAGATAAATAATTATTTATATGGATAAATAAAAAATTCTCTTTGTGTTAGATAGGTATTAATGATATCTTACGATTTGCATTTTTCGAAAATCCCAAAAGTTATAACTGCGTCCTCTAACGGCGGAAAATTTTGAAATATCAAACGAACGAAATATCAAACGAATATTCCAAACGATGTAATTATGTTAGAGGTTTGAAATTTTGGTGCTGAAATGTGAAGGTTACGAAGTTACCATTGGCAACAATCACTTGACGCTTTAGATCCAGGGGGGAGGTGAATGCAACTTTTTTTTTGTTTTAACAGAAAAGTTTTAGAGATAAATTAAAAAAAATTTTTTGGGTTGGACAGGTATTGATGAAATATTACAGTTTGCATTTTGCGAATTTCCCAAAAGCTATAATTGCGCCCTCTAACGGTGGAAAAAATCGATAAATCCCAAAATTTAAAACGAATATTGCAAACGATGTAGTTACGCTAAAAATTTGAAAATTTGGTCATGGAATGTGACAGTCTTGAAAATCCCATTGACAACAATGAGTTCACCCTAAGTCAAAGATAGGTAAGAAACGGAACGGTTATGTTTTAAGAGATAATTGGAAACCTCTTTTTTAGTTGGTTACTAATGAACTGTAATTCGCATTTTCAAAGGAAGTTTTAATTTAAATCATTAGAGATCACTAAATATCGAAACTGCAAAACTTTTAACGAATGTTTCAAGTGATCTGTTTATGGTAGAAATTTCGATGTTTAGAGTTCTGTTATGGTAGAAATTCCACTGACAGCAATGATCTGCCCACTATTTTCAGAGGTGCGAGAGAAAAAAACTTTTTAAATTTAAGAACTAAAAGACAAATACTTTTTATATTTTATAATTACTAATAAAATTCTATTATGTGTATTTCCCCCATCATGCATTAAAAAATAAATAACCCCTTAAACGGCTGCTTATACAGAGGTCAGACAGGAACCTGTCAGTTTATACACCATAGTAGAAGCTCCATGGGAATGGCAGCAGCTCAGAAGTAAAACAACACGAACATCCATAATTAAGACTTTTAAGGAGTGAAAAAGTAGGCAAAGGAAGAACTTTATTCTCTTTGAAAATGAGATTCCCATATGCGCCAGAGGTGATAGGCATTCTTCTAGTTATTTTACACTTTCAGTACCCTCTGACAGTGGAAATTCGAAAAATTTTATAATTCAGAAAATAAACTGTTAATATTTTATTAGTACCTGTAATGCGCAAAAAAAGTTTTCATTTATCTCTTCAAGCAAAAAAGTTGCATTTTGCCAATGGGATAAATCATTACTATTAGTGTAAACCACTTGATCATTACACTCTATGACCAAAAATTTAAGCTTCTAGCAAAAATAGATCGTTTGCAATATTTATTTAAAGATTTGGTATTTTCCAGCTTTTTCCGCCGCTAGAGGTCGTCTTTCGAGTTTTTATTTACCGCCTTCAGCACTCTCTAACACTGGAAATTCCAACTGATGGGGATTAGAAAAATGTAAATATTAATATTTTTGGGGAAAACAGTTTCGCCGACATACGGAATTAGAACCCGCATTACTCCAGAAACATGTCAGAGTATTCTAACCTGCTGAACTAACACCGGTTTTTTCCACAAGGAAACATTTATTAATTTATAGACGTTTAAACGTCTACAGGTAACGCTGCGATTATCAAGTAGTGTTTAAATCCTTAAAACGCTAAATAGCGTGATATGAGTTCATTATTTATTTCCATGTTACTCAGAGCACTAAAAAAGGAATAGTTGCAACCTGAGATCATAGATGGCGCCAAAGGTGGCGCCCAAAATTCACGGGAAGAGTGAGAGTCATTATTTGTGGAAAAAAGACTAAGACGGCATTAGTTCAACAGGTTAGAATATTCTGACATGTTTCTGGACAGATACGGTTTCGAATCACGTAATGTCGGCGAAATTTTTTTTTTCACAAAAGCATTTATTGATTTAGCCGTCCCATGGCCGAGTGGTTAGCGCGCCTGACTACTGACCCAAGGGACCTGGGTTCAAGCCCCGGGTAAGGCATGGATGTATGTGTTGTTTTTATGCTGAGGTCCTGCCACCCTCTCAGATCCTTCTACTGTGGCATATAAACTGACAGGCTCCTGTCAGACCTCTGTGGCAAGCAGCTGCTTGAGGGGGTATTTATTATTTTTTTTATTTATTGATTTATAAATATTTAAACGTCAACAGGTAACGCTGAGATTATCAAATATTGTTTAAATCATTAATGTTTTGTTACAAAAACAAAATAATATATATAATTTTTTTGTTTCGTTTTACAGGCACTATATATTATTTTCTTTATCACTTAAAAAGTTTCATTTTCGCACCCCCCTTTTGATAAGGATGGCAAAGCCTTGTTGCCATTGTAAACCTTCTGACCATAACACTTTACTACAAAAATTTCGATTTCCAGTGCAAATAGTTTGTTTGTAATGTTCGTTTGAAATTTTAGCATTTTCCATCTTTTTCCATCGCTAGAAAATGCTATTAAAGCTATTGAAAATTTTCAAAATTGCGAATCGCAATATTTGTTCGACACCTATCCAACCCAAAAAAAATTTTTCACTTAGCTGTAAAAGTAAAAAAAAAATGATTTTCTATAGATGGACAGCAGTTAACAGAGAGACGGACAGACAGACGAACAAATATTGGCATAGGCAAACGACAATTAGCTCGTTTATCAAACGAACCTTAAAAGAAATTATTTGTTGGTTTTCAGTTAGCTCATTTCACTTTTGCAGCCGTTTGCCCTCTTCTGATGGAGTTTCTCGGAAAAAAATTCATTAATTTATTTCTTTTAGTGAAATTTTTACACCCAAATGCAACGCAGGAAGGCATTCATAAATTATGACAGCAAATTTTCAAACAAGCATTAAAGACTTGAATATTATCTGCTGTTATGCCCCCATTGAGGATGCCGATGAGGATGAGAAGGATAGGTTTTATGGACAACTTCAGCATATTTTGAATTCTGTCAAGAGAGAAGCTATTACTCTTGTTCTAGGTGACTTCAATGCCAAAGTTGGTACTGACTCTGACCTTTGGGGAGGAGTAATAGGCCCTTTTGGTATTGGTAGCTGCAATGGCAATGGGCAGCGTCTCCTGCAGGTAAGTAAACTCAATGGATTCAGAATAACTAACACTTATTACAAACACCGCAACATACATAAGTACACATGGGTTTCACTCGATGGGCTGCATAAGAATATGATTGATTATATATTAATTAACAGCAAATGGGCTACTTCTGTTAGGAATACCAGGTCATATAGGGGAGCTGAAATTGGATCTGACCATTATCTTGTTAAAAGTGTCTTGCAACTTAAACTTAAAAAGTGTTGTGCTAGGGTTAAAAAATTTACCTTTAATACTGAAGCTCTGAAAGACCCAGTTATAGCTGAAGCTTACCATGATAGGTTACTTAGTCATTATGGCAGTCATGGTTTGCTTACTACTGAAGTTGACGAAGAATGGGTCCATTTTAAACAGGCTTTTTCGGAAACTAACAGTATTCTTTTAGGAAAAAAGGAGCAGAGGAGACAGAATTATTTGAGTGATAAGGCACTTGACCTTATTTCAGAAAGAAGGAACTGCAGGAATGTCCTTAATCAGTAGCCTACTAGTCCTAATAGAAAGCATTACACAGAGCTTAATAAACTTGTAAAAGATCAGTTAGCTGCTGATAAGAATCTTTGGCTTGATGGCTTGGCTGACAAAGCTGAGGAAGCAGTTAGACAGCACAAGAGCAGAAAACTGTATCAGATAGTTAATGTTTTGTGTGGTAGAAAACGGACAGGTATACAGGGATTGAAGGATATACAAGGTCATGGCTAGGTGGGCTGAGCATTTCAGTGATGTTCTACACAATGTGGTCAGTTCTACTCCCATTGTTTGCATTGATGATAGATGCATCGGTGGGCTTTAATGTTGGCCCTATAACACAATCTGAAGTTATTTTGGCTATTTCCAAACTTAAACTATATAAATCCCCAGGGGTAGATGAAATTACTACGGAAATGCTTAGAGTTTAATGAAATGCTTAATGAATACTTTGAAAGATTTCTTACAACTAAAAACTAAAATTAAAGATTTTAATATTTTCTGTTGTTAAGGCTCCCCCCCATAAAAGACTGACGAGAATGAGAAAGATAGGTTTTATAGTCTTTAGCATATTTCGAATTCTACACTATTTGCCATAAAAGTGCAACACCAGGAAAGACAAGAGATATTAAAGCCATATTTAGTGAATATGTAGCTTATGTTACAAGGATCAAATGATTGGAAATACAACTCGGTCAGACTTGTGGAATACAAAGAAATCAGTATCTTGTGTAGAAACCACGAGCAGCAATAGCCGCTGCTACACTGTCCAGTATTGATAGGATTAGACGACAAATGTGTGTTTCGGGAATGTCAGTCCATGCAGTTTCGGCACGTAGCTAAACCCACACAACCACAATATCCAGAAAGCATCCAGAAGATATCTAAAACCTAATATAGATATTCATCAGTTATCTTAGATATCTTATGGATATTTTCAGGATATTGTGGTTGTGTGGCAAGTTCATGTTTTGTAGCAGCTGCTGGTGTCTGGTGTGCTAGTAGTCGTGAGATCATGGACCAGACATGTTACATTGGGGACAGATCCAGTGAATGCTCAGACCAAGGCAGAAGTATCATCTGGTGACTATCCAGGAAATGTTGGACGATGCATGCCACATGTGGTCGAGCATTGTCCTGTTGCCAAATGACATCAGAGAGCCACTGATGATAAGGTATGACCACAAGCTTCAAAACCTCAGCGATGTAACGCTGGTTGTTCAAAGTCTGGTAATGCGGAGAGGCTAATGCATGAGTGGTTGGGTTGTTTTACCTCTAAGCGGCACTTTTTTGCATACAATGTGCTAAATGGCCAGATCACAAGGATCATGAAGACTCAGAAAAGGTTGGGGGAGGTTACCCACTGGAACAGCTGTTAGGAGACAAGTGGAAGTTTCCTGTCAAGGTCATCCAGTGTGTTCTTTTAACGTAAACAGAGTATGGCTCTCCCGCTCATGGGGCCATGACTTAAAGTTCTATCCAACGGATGGCGGTCTTTCCAAGCCCATTGTTCTCCCCTACTGACCGTGGGCAGGGCAGGGAGTTATGTGGAGATAGATCTCAATGCTGATCCAACTGGGACTCGAACCTGGGAACTGCAGATTACGAGCCTGGAATGTTACTGACTGAGCACCACCACTCCATGCATGAGTGGAGTCCAATGGCACCCCATATTATAACACCAGGGGTGAACTTGCATGGCACTGCATCATGCCTGTCTCACTGAGCCTGTCACTGCAGTACCACTAGATACGGATTCGTCCATCATGGTGCTGCATACTGAAGCGGGATTCGTCTGAAAAGACGATGCTATACCATTCGCACATCCATGCGTGACGTTCTTTGCACAATCGCAGTAGCATATTCCTGTGTTGTAGAGTCAATGGTAGCCAAAGCAATGACTGCCTAGTACAGATGACCAAAGCTGCAGACGATGTCGAACCATATGTACAGATACTGGTTGATGTCCAATACACCCTAACTGTTGAGCTAAGGTATTTGATATGGCTGTACAATCATTCATAGCCATGCACATGAGATGTCTGTCCTCTGTTCCGTTTTGTGTGACAGGGCTATGTGTTTATTCCTCCTCTACCCACTGATGCCATATTCTCATCACTGTGGCAGCATTCCGTCCAACATGAGCACCGATGTCTCGGAACGATAATCCCACAATTCTCCCTCGATCAACGTCGGAAACCTGGTCGTATGGATGCCATCACATGCCACGTTCTTCGACAGGGCATACTTGATCATTTAGTGCACAAGAATTATTAGCAAACACAATTCCAGTGTTTTACACCAGCTCTTTGTAATCTCCTCTTACAGCACTTCTAGGGGACGTTACTGTCACACATGATATGCGTATGTGCTGTGCTTTGAATCATTTATATATTCTCCCATGGACTACCCATCTTGCATATTTCGGGACAATCTGAAGAGTTTTTCCTGGTGTTGCACTTTTAATGGCCAGCAGTGTATTAAAAAAGGAGATAGTTCTCATGTGCCAGATGACTTCAATGCCAAAGTTAGTACTGACTCTGACCATTTGGGAAGAGGTTTTAGGTCCCTTTGGCATTGGTAGTTCTAATGGCAATGGGGAACGTTTCCTACAGGTAAATAAACCTAATGGGTTGAGAATATAAACACATACTTCAAACACTGGGGCATTTATAAATATAAACGGTTACAGAGGAATGTGATCGATTATATATTGATTAACAGCAAAATGGGATGAACTGTGATGTCTTTTTTTTTTTGTATTCCTGTTTCTAGTACATAGTGTCTGGCTAAAATAGGCACCATTTTTATGTTGATGTGATTTGAACTGTCAACCATTACAGTGATAAATTTAACTTCATTTAAATCTCTCATTAATTTGATCCATTGCCCATGGACACAGAATATTTATAACTATTGCTGGTGTTTTGTTCGAGAGCAAGGTAAATTTATTATCATATAGATTTTTTATTACTTTGGATGTGAAATCCATTGACTGGAAACTATGATTATGCTTTACTGTATAGTAAACAAATGTAGCTTTATTTGCTGCAAGTATTTCTTCTCCTTTTGCAAAAATTTCTTTGTAAAATAATTCGTAAGTTTGTAGCTTGAACTTTTATTAATTTCAACTTGTTTATATTTGTTAGATTTCATATGATTTAGGATATCTGAACGTCCATACCATGTCCTGTACTAAAATGCAAGTTACATATAGTGCACTGACCCATTTCCTTGTCATTATGTTCGTGGCTCTTTTTTATAAAAGCAAATTCATCTGTCAAAGAATTCTTGAATACACATATTCTCTTCGGCAAAGCTATAATTTGCTTATGCAGTTTTATTCGTAAATAATAATAATCCAAAACATAACTTACTTATAAAATAAAATCAACAATTAAGTGAACGAAACGGAAACATTATTACAATTGCATATATCAGGTAACACGAGCAAGATCGGAACCATCAGCCAGCCTCAGCGAACGGAATGAACGATTATAGTGGCGAGTGATGTGGATAATTTATGCATATGATGTGATTGATGCAAAAAACTGCAGTCAAATGCCAGTGGCGTGTAATACATTTATTGAATAAGTAATTTGAATGAGAGACTGCAAGAATTTCACGAGTGCATCATTACCGCTACATTTTATGTGATTACGATGACAGATGAGGTGTATTATTAAGAAACAGGGCATTTTTATGTCCCTCGCATGTTCCGGGGACACCGGGACATTATCTATGAAAACAGAATGAATTGGATCCCTATCCTAGAGCTTTATTTTTGAGTTGTGCGATGTTTTCACATTATACAAATATAAGTCTTATTTCAAATGATGAACATTCAGTTACCATCATAAAACGACTAATGCAGCAGAAGTTAATTACTAATCGAACAAGTAAGATCATTAAACGATTTAAGGGGAAATAAAGATTAAAAAGCCAACAATTTACCTAATTTTGATAAGAATGTGCAAGCAGCTGCTCTTATCAAATTAGCTAAAATGTAATAAACCGTAGAGCATTTGCTAGTGCAATATATATATAGTAATATAAATAATATATAGCATAAATATAAATAAACTTTAAACAGCTTATGTAGGCTTTATTTATATTCCAATTTTCTTGGGGAACACTTGGACCTGTCACCTACCTGAACATCGTGGCTGGCCAAGTACTCCCCTTTATGGCAGCTGTATTCCTTGACAGAGATGGCGTCCTTCAACAAGACAATGCCATATGTCACACTGCGAAGAAGGTTCAAGAATCGTTCCTTGAGCATGGTGAGGAATTCCATTTATTGCCATGGGCCCCAAATTCGCCCGACATGATTCCTATCGAGCATTTGTGGTTTGAGTTGGAGAAACATGTAGGAGCAGCATCACCCCAACCACGTAATTTACGTGAACTGCGGGATCTTCTGTTGCAGTAATGGTACCAAATATCAAGCGACACCTACCAACATCTTCTTGAATCTATGCCTCATCGTGTGAGAGCTCTTTTGGCGACGAGAGGAGAACCTACATTATATTAGGTAGATGGTTTTGATGTTTTGGCTGATCGGTGCATATATATATATTCCTGCCTCTCGTCGGCTGTTATAATGTGAGCATCAACGAAGTGTTGCCTCGCGCACTCTATGTTCTTCACAATGTTCTAGGCTTAATCAATACATTCTTGGAAATTAAGAATGGAAAATTTAATGAAATTAAGAATAATGAAATTAAGACATCGATATGATGCAAAAGTTTATCGAGGGGAAGTTTGCGTTAATGAAGTAATGAGAAAAAATACTATGAGAGGTACAAATAAACAGTATCAAGTGTCTTGTTATCAACACTTGACCTCTCATTACGTGTAATAATTGTCATTATTGATTAATATTTATTTAAAAGAAAGAAATTTTGTCTGATTATTGCACACGGCAGGGCCAAGTACTACTACAATAATAAGATCAGTAAAAAGTCATTCACAATATCCCCTTTTCAACAGAAACATTTGACACTCTTCCTTATCCTCATGTAAAATCCGCTTATGTATGTGTATTAAAAAAAACATGTTCAATGTTATAACGAGCAAGGTGTAGATGGTGTATATCATTGAGGTAGGTGTATATCACAGATTACGTGGATGTATATCAGGTGCGAATTGCCAAGGATGGTCGCGTTGTCCAATAGGTTAAAATTAATGACTCATTTTATCCTTTTGGAATGTTTATCAATATTTTAGCCTGGATATTCCACATGTATATTTAATAGTAAATAAAACTCGCATCTTCTATTTAAAAATAACGTTTTCTTTTGCCATGATGCGTAATTAGCCAGAGAGCTATCTAGAGAATAACCAATATTTTTGTAACAACGATTTTTATACCATATCATCGCTTGGTTGACGTCCTACAGTGTAGGGTTTACAAGCGGCATTACTTGGTGTTAACGCCATGCTTGATAATCAATGTGCTATTTTGAAAGAGATCGTATGAATAAATAAAATCGTCTTCCCTTATCTTTATTAAGTTTTAATATCAATTATAGACTCTGTTAAATAAAATGTCGTACAATTACGTTGTCACAGCTCATAAGCCCACCGGTGTTTGTGCATGTGCAACAGGTTCGTAATATTTGATTTTCTGTTACCAATGCTGTGTATGGGGATTTAGTTTTGAATGTTGTAGCATGTAATATATAATAAAAACGAAACTTAATGATAAGCACAAATACCTCAGAGAAGTATATTTTATCTCCTAAATGAAACAACAACATTTACACTGATTTGTGACAGAATGAGTATTTAGCTCTAGGCTCAATAGAAGGCCTAACATCCTTTAAATATTTTGATCCATCATCATAGCTATAAGTAATTCATTTTCAATTCATCGCAGGTAATAAGTAATTCATTTTAAACATTAAACTTTCCATTGAAAGTATAATTCATTGAAAATTCATCACTATAATGTTTTGATATACATCCGTTGATAAAAAATTATATGGCATATTAACTCCCACAACAGTTATGAGAAAGTAAGGAATTGAGATGTTAAATAGTTTTTTATTAATGTAAAAAAAACTTCAGCTTTCTACTAATATTTGCTTTAAATATGTATTAGACTTTTGGCATTTCAGCATATTTTCCTTAAAACATTTCATGGAACTTCATATTGGCACATGGGGACTTCATAGACCCATTGTTTTAACTGTGACAGCTCATCCAAATAAATGGATGTAGAAAAAATGTGAGTTGAAAAGGACATTGTAAAAAGAACAATGTTCAATCATAAATGTTCAATGATAAATAAATCTTCAAGATTTTTAGGTTGATGATTTCTTATTAAATCTTACAATAAAGCATGGGGGGAGGGGATCATTTTTGCCAAGGACTTATTTTTAGGCATTTAAAATAAAGAAAAAAAGAAACATGATAATGTTTGCTGAATATGATTTAACATACTTCATTAGGCTCTTGTTCTTTCTTCTAAGTCATTTTAACCCACTCTTTCCCCAATGTTCTGTTTCATTTTAACCCAATTTGCTACTGTATTCTGAAATAAAAAGTTTTTTCTTCTTCTTCAAAATGATTTTTCCTTTCTCCTGGTTTGCATCACAAATTACCAAATTATTCACTCAATGATAAGCATGTTTAAAATATTACCAAATTTGTCCTTATTTTCTGATTGTACTAGGCTTATGTAAAAATGTCAAAGGCAGAAACTTTTCGGTTTTCTTAGTTTTTCTTTAAATATTAAACTTGTTCTCTCATTAGTAGAGTGGTGAAAAACATAAAACCTCGCATGCCACATTTTATGTAAAATAATAATCCCCCAAGAAGCTGCTTGGAATAGAGGTCAGACAGGAGGCTGTTAATAAAATATACCACAAAGATCTGTAGAGAATAAGAGAACTCAATTGATAGACAACATAAGTCTATTTGTTGAGTAATAACAGTCTCTCTGTTGAAGTAATAATATCCTTCTCCGGGGCTCGAACCTGGGTTTCCTTTGATCAATACCTGAGAATGGACATAGGGACTTCATTACTATAGTAAATAAATGGATGAAACATATATTAATAAAAAGGTGTGCTGCCAATCAAATAACATTATTTGTAAGCAAAATGGTGTAAAAATAAATTTGCATAGTAGGTTTTAACTAAAAAAATAAAAATAAATAAATACCCCCTCAAGCAGCTGCTTGCCACAGAGGTCTGACAGGAGCCTGTCAGTTTATACGCCATAGTAAAGGTCTGTGAGGATGGCGAGAACTCAGCAGAAAAACAACATGGGCATCCATGCCTTACCCGGGGCTCAAACCCAGGTCCCTTAGATCAGCATCCAAGCACGCTAACTACTCGGCCAATGAGAATGAAATCTAATAAAATCTCAATGCTAATGAAGTCTTACTATTAAGCATTATTCACATTACCATTTTAAGAAAAATGAAATAAATTTTATTTAGTGTTAACTGTAGCACTAGGATTGGTGAACCAGTTTAGAAATGAGAGCCCAATTGAATCAGCTGCAGCTCACACCTATATAAATATAGTACTTGGAAACTGCATGATTATAAGTCTGATATTAAGAAATCTTGTGCATTTTCTGTTGCTGTTTCAGAAACTGAATGATTATAAGTCTGATATTAAGAAATCTTGTGCATTTTCTTATCAGTAATATTTAGTTATCTTTACTGTCAAAGAGCCGTCTCATGGCCGAGTGGTTAGCACGCTTGGCTACTGATCTTAGGGACCTGGGTTCGAGCCCCGGGTAAGGCATGGATGTATGTGTCGTTTTTCTGCAGAGGTCCTGCCATCCTCTAAGACCTTCTACTATGGCATATAAACTGACAGGCTCCTGTCAGACCTCTGTGGCAAGCAGCTGCTTGAGGGGGTATTTATTTTATTTTTTAATGTCAAAAGGCTCATATTCAGTGAGGGTGCTACCCTCCCCCCCTTAAATTATGGGAAGCTTTAAATTAGAAAATAATACAACTCATCACAGGGCTTCAAGGGTTGAGGAAAAAGCCAGGTTAACTGAAGTTGTGGAAAAATGTTACAAAAGCATTTTGTTAGGGTACAGAAATTGGGGACATCTCTCTTAGTGGTTAGCATGTTTTGCTACTGATCAAAGGGATCTGAGTTTGAGCCTCAGGTAAGGCATGGATGTTTGTGTTGTCTTTCTGCTGAGGCCATGCCTTTCTTCCCTTCTCTATGCATATAAACTGACAGGTTCCTCTCAGACCTCTGTGGCAAGGAGTGCTTGAGGGGGTATTTTATTTTTAATCTGCAACTGCAAAAGAATAAACATAAAGACAGTAAGCAGGGAGATTATCATTGAATTTCTGAAATTTTTGTTTTTTGAGCTGCCAACACAGATAGCTTTGGTTTCAATATGACAAACCATCTTTTATGGTTAGAACAGGTTTCTTCCACATAAAACTGCTTTGAATGCATATGTAGAGGAAAAAGGTGTCTACCTCCCTTTCCTCCTAACAACACAAATATTTTGAATAACTACTTTATATTGTGCTCTAAGATTTTTTGCAAGGCTATATAAAGCCACCTTCCCTGCTCCAAAAAAAAAAAAGAGATACATGGCTGACTGTCATATAGATCATTAAATAACATAACATTAAACCCAATCACAAATATGGGGCCCTACCCCACTCTGAAAGCCATATAAAGGTATGATATGTATAATAGATACTTTTAAAAAAGTAAGGGTTTTTATCATTGATTAGAAAATTTTTTAAATTACATAATAAAAACTGTTTAATGTTTTGCAATTTACATAATATTTATATTTGTTCTACATATAATTTGAAAAATATTTGTATATTTGGGGCCCCCTAGGCCAAGGGGCCTAGATTAAGTAGCCCTACCTCACCTCTGTGCCTGCAATCAGATGTTATATTGTCTCTTTTTCATGATATCCAGATAGATTTTGTAATCTTTCTAACACTTATCTTACATAATTTATGCATTTTTAGGCTAAAGATTATATGTGTTCTGATACAATTTAATTTTATATTTCCCTTACAGAAAACAAACAAAATTAGTTTTATCTCATGGTTTTGTTTGAAAAATAATGACTGAGAAATTGTTTGGAAATTTTAAATATCTGCATCATAAATGTAACATATCAATATGCAAAATAATCAATATTTCCTTCAGCAGTAATGGAGCTACAGTATTGCAGGAACTGCAATTGTAGAGGTATCACTTGTTTTAAATGAAATTTTTCGAGATGTGTTCTAATTTCATATTCAGCTACATGTGTAATAATCTAAAATATATTTTAGAGAGTTCATATGTGTGTCAGCATTTTTGATCATCCTGAATCATGTAAAGCAGTATTTGGTATACAGCTTCCTCTTATCATAACTGCAAGCAATATAAATGTTTGGTGCCTCTCCATTCTTTGTTCCATATCTGGAAAAAAAGTCCTCCATCCCTCAAAACAATTGGAGAAATGCATAAATGATTGCTGATTGTGAAGAGGAACATCTCAAATGAAAGCTTCTTATAGGAGTACTCCAAATTATGCCCCCTCCTTTCTACCTCCACAAAAATGAGGAAGGGAAGCTTCATTGGATTGACTGTAAAACAAGTTGTACATCAAATGAAAGTTTGCTTCATAAGAAATGTAATTTACTGTATAGTAGTGTTAATTTTTCTCAAAATATATTTCAAACAATTTAAATGAATCGGGTATCCAAACAACACTGGTTAAATCAACTAGTACATTATAGTCATTTGTCAACCTATTTATAAAAAGTTCCAACCTTTATGTTAAATTATAATTTTGTATAATTAAAATTATACAAAATATTTTTAATATAAATTATAATTATAAAACACAATTTAAAATTGATTTAATTCAAAAAATATATTAGAAAATGCATAAAAGAATTATCCATCAAGCAGCAGCTTGCCACAGAGATCTGACAGGAGCCTGTCAGTATAATACACCATAGAACAGATCTTTGGAAGCAAGACCTCAGAATAAAGACAATGCATGAAAAGAAATGTCCATGCTTTATCAGGGGCTCACAACCAGGACCCTCTGATCCAAAGCCATGCACACTAACTACACTACAAATGAGACTATCTGCATTTTACCAAAACAACTATATATTTAAATGATATTCTCTTGATTAATTTAGAATATTATTTTAAATGTGTGTTTTATATTATTGATTTTAATGCTAAATTTTATTACTTTTTTTAAATCATATTTGAAATCTATTGAAATAAACTGTTTTGTATAAAATTAATAAATAATTTTGTGGAAAAACGTTTTGCCGACATGTGGGATTTGAACCTTTGTCTCTCCAGAAACATCCAGAGTAATTTTTGAAATATTTGTAAAAAAAAGACAACTGTAGGGCAAATGAACAAATCACTTTTAATAAATAAACTTATAATTATTGGCATTTGAAAAATTTCTGTGTATACAGTATTGCAATGTAAATTTATAATATTGCACAAAAGCATACTTTAAGAAAAGTTTTTTTTTTGTGGTGTTCTTTGTATCATAATAATAGGTGACAGTGCAATATTACTCTTTTTTGCACTGAACCCAAAAATCATGGCTCGTTTCTTCTTGTAGAGCAAACAGCACACCTGCATCTTTTTATTGTTTTCTCTGGCCAGTGCCCTGCACCCAGTGCTGTGGAGTTGTGAGCATTCAGTACATTTTTATCGTCTCTGACTTCAATACAAATTTTAATAAAATATGCTTTTATGTGTGACTTCAATGGCAGCTATATGGTTAAACCACTTAAATAAGAAACACAATGTTTTCCATTTCAAATACTAATGCCATTAATTAGTTTTTTTTTTCCTTTTCAGAAAATATTTTTGATTTTTAATGCTTATTTAATTTTGAGTTCTTAAATTTTATAAATTTCAGGTCTAAAACT
Organism: Ryuthela nishihirai; assembly: GCA_038380435.1. Lineage (NCBI taxonomy): Eukaryota > Metazoa > Arthropoda > Arachnida > Araneae > Heptathelidae > Ryuthela > Ryuthela nishihirai. The sequence goes on from JAWZYU010000003.1 coordinate 26,313,610, forward strand.
CCTTTTACAATGGCAAAAAGAGTTTCAACGAAGTCTGCAGTTTTTTAATATTTTACAATAACCACAGATGTGAAACATTTCATGTGTCAGTGTATAGTAGATGATGATGGTGAAAAATTATGTCAAGCACAAATCAATGGTTTTAGTGGCTCTGGTAAAAATGCCTCAACCAGAAACATCAAATTTAAAAAGAGGAGTCAGATAGAAAAAAATTGAGAAATTGGAGTCATGTCTGACTCCACAGCCCTGCCTGCACCATCCAAATCTTGTAATTTGGGAGGAAGAAGAACCAGCCCTTTTGAGTAGTCCACATTTTAAGTGGGATTGCTGGACTAGTTGTTTCATGAGGTTTAGCCTTAACATTCTATGAATGTTATTGCTTGTGCTGAATTTAGTGCGAATAAATGAATTTAAAATTGATAAGTTTAGAAAATGGAAAAATAATTTTCTATCCATTTCAAACATTTTTGGCTAAAAGAGTAAGAAGTCGCCATCCTGTGTCACTTAAATCAATATACCCCATGTGTTCATTATAGCACTTGATGACTTAAGAGTTTTTCATTAGAGAAATTGTGATTTGGAGGATTGTGCATGTAGGTCAATACATTCATTTCTCTTTTGTCCTGCCAAGAAATAATCAACATAACCTTACAAAATTTAGTTACAATTTCATTACATTGAGATTTTTTGGGTATGCTTATTTTTCATACATTTCCAGAGCAATTTATTTTGTAACAATATTTGTTGCAAATATTAGTTGTTTTGTGAATGCAAATCACAAAACAACGATAGAAAAGTAAAAAATTATCCACGAAAAGTTTGACTAGTCCTTTGTCTATTCTGCTAGCCTCAAAACAACACTTTCAGTTGGTGTTTTTCCTGGAATTTTATTTGCTTTTTCTCTTCTGAGATAAACATCCATTTTTAGTGTATATCCTAACTCATCACGTAATTTATAAACTTTAACTCTATAAACTTTAACTCCCCCACCATTTATGCTTCTTTGAAATGTACTCTGAAAACTATCCTACTTTTGAATTTTGCTATAACTTAGTCAACAGATAAATGCTCATGTGGCTTATAGGAATTCTGAAATTTTTGATTGAGATGATTGAACATAGTTCCCAATTTCCATAATCTATCATAGTTGGGGTTCAAAGTGGGGATGAATTTTCTGTGAAATATAGATATTTCAAGATTGCCTTGAAATATTGAAGCTCATGACCTCCAAATAATTGTCAGTTTCATCTGTAGTCAAATAATCATCAATACTGCCCTTCTCTCTATGACCAGTGAGAATAATTAGTGCAAAAAAAAAATTTCTCATGTCATCTAAGTCTACTTCATTCCATTATGCCTCATGAATTTGCTGGTAAAGGGCTATTTATATCTGCTTTCTCTGTCATCACTTTAGCATACTGATTCATTTCTAATACCAACAAGTTCATTAAAATATTGTCAAAGAATAAAAATAAAATTAATGAAGCAAAATAATCTAGCTCTTTTTTATTTAGCATATTATTTATTATTCCAGGACACTGTACAAAAGAATAAATAAATGGTTTGTCCATACTTTTTAGAATCAGACCACATAGAATCACTATAATATTGCATGTTGGGAGGGCAAATATCAGCTCATTGACCAGATATATTCAGATCTGGCGTTTGCTGATTATCATTTTTAGTCTCCATCTCCTGATCATCTACATTAACTTTTGAGCTACAATCAGATTCTGCAAAAGTTTAATTCCAGGCATTCTAATTCCTCTTGAATTTCTTTTCCTTTTAAGCCTCTATGCTTTGGCATGATAAAGCACAAACAAGAACTTCAAGGAAAGGGAGAAAACATATAAACCTTCAGAAAATCTAAATAGAACTGAAGAACTAAAATTAATATCTTTAATACTCTATGACACTGTTAAATGTTTTAAAGCACTTCAACATAAAATTCTATGCTACCTAATATCAAAAGTAATGAACCTCAGAGCTGAGCCACTTATAGTGCAATTTATTGCACTCCACTCCTTCCCACACTCAACAAACAACTGCTCCTAACACAATGCCTTAAGCTGCTCACTTGCCACCTGACAATGTACCCAAAATAAGGGTGAGAAACACATGTAGTGGATCTTAGCATTTTTAAGTACTCTGTGTTACCCATAAGCAATTATTAACAACACTATTGCAATCATGAAACTTCAATCAAAAACATTCTCATTGTAAGCAACCAACTCATCAGCATACATCACCTTCTGCACTTCTACTGTGAATTGTCACTCACTATCAACTGTCATCTCTGAAGTTCCTCTCACTACCATCTCTACAGTATGTGAAATCTCATTCATTACTATTGATACTAAGTAGTATAGAATTTTTTGAAGTGTTTTAAAACATTTAACAGTGTCATAAAGTATTAACCCTTCCAGTGTTGAAGAAGTCTGTATACATTCACAGAATTGGAAATGAAAGGCCAAAGATGTATATATCCATTTTTAGTACAACAAAATATATATATATCTTATAAAAATATACATATTTTATAAAAATATATAATTCAGTCTTGATAAATAATATTTTCTTTTTTCATTTGATGCATATTTTTTTTTAAACTGTGACAAAAATGTTTAAAAATGAACATAGATAAAAAGAAAAAGCTATACAAATAGTTTTGACAATTCTCTGAAATTAATCAGTTTTCTAGAATAGCTGTTCAATTTCTACTAGATTCAATTTTACCCTATCTTATGGCTAGTATGGAAGGTTCCTTCACCGTACTTTAACATTTTAGAAATCTATTGTTGCATAGATCCCATTCCCCTTTAACCTAGGTGAGGTCATAGGGGTCCATAGATTCTACAGAAGATTACTTCTTGGTTTTTCTCCTCCCATTGAAAAAAATAGATCTTCTTGACATTCTCACCTTTAATAATTGATGCTATTGTTAAAATTTTTTGGCCATTCAATCAGAGCTAAATATTAACCATTATGTTACAATTTGGCCATTCAATCAGAGCTAATAATTAAACACAACTAAAATATTAACCATTTTTAGTTGTGTTTAAAATTTTAAATATGATGTTTTTGTGACCTTATTCTCATTTTGTAGTAGTTGTCTAGTGATGCCATAAAAAGAAAAAAATTAGTTCATGGAAGGACACAAAAAGAAGAGGTAAAATTGTGTCCTTGTGTACTGATAAGTATACAAGGCCTTCTTGCTCAGAGGGTAAGAAGCGTATGAGGAAAACTTCTTTGTTAATAGTGATTGAATGAATGAATTTTTAGTTCATTTAATTTTAAAGTTTTGCATCATTTTATTTTTTCTGTGCTATTTGTCATGTACATTTTAGCATTTCAATATACGATATGAAATGCCTGGGCCTATATAGTAGCCCATGCTGGAATTTAACCAGGTAATAATGCAGAATTGTGAATAGTAGCTGGATTTTAGATAGGGAGACCAGAGACCCCAGATTCTGTTAGGCTTCCCCACAGAACATCTCTTTATCTTATGTCCTCCAACAACCATCAGATACCCCACAAAATTCATTCCTCATGAGTTATTATCTCTTATATAATGAACTAAAATCAAAATTTTGAGTAATGGCATTAATTATTAAAGTATTATATCAATAGAATGTGTATCTTTGTTATACAAATCTGTGCTGTTCAGTCTAACTCTGTAATTTGCATATTCTGATAGAAAAAGCTGTCTGGCATTTCCAGGAAGATTTTAGGATTTAGATTGGTTTACCAAAAGCATTTTTTTTTAAATATTTTAGTGAGAGTAAGTCACCACACCCAGGCAAGCACAATGAATGTCTTGCTTCTAGAGAATGCTTATGTAAGGTATACCAACTCTCCAGTGCATGTTGTATGAAAATTTCATTTAAATTCTTTTAAAAAACAGTTCATTGTTAACAGATCTTAATTTCTACACAAACTGTTGAGATTTACATGTTGCTTAGTAGATGTTAATCCCTATTAAGAGTTTTATGTAATTTATGTTTTCTTAAATTAATTGCAAAAGCACAATGCAATAATTGTTTGGTTCCACTGGCTCGGGTACCTTCACAGGGTTCTGAATGCTCACCCGCATGTTTGCTGTGCGCAGAGACCCGTGTCCTGGGAAAGGAGGATCCTGGTAGTTGCTCGGGGGTTCCAGTCTTCTCTCCTCAGCTCATGACTGGTAGGGACCTTTGGCCGCCTTGTCATGCAGGATTGGGTCGTTGCAGGATTGGGCAGTGGATTCGGGGGCCTTTGCTATATGCTGCTATACATTGTGCTTTGGCCACTGCTTCTGGTAAATGGGAGCTCCTGGGATGCCCCCCCCCCCCCCCCAGAAGCAATCAGCTGGTGAGCAGGTCTGCTAGGGTCAACCATGCAGACCGGTGAGTAACCTTGCCCATATCTGGGTACAGGTTTGCGAGATTCCTCAACTTATTTTCCTTTTGTAGTTATTCTTTTTTTGTGATGCCAGTTTGGCTGTTCACAATTTTGTCATTTTTAACATAGTTCCTTTTGTGTAGAAAGTTTTTTTCTACATATTTCTCTTTTCATTTTCCTTTAATTTATTTGTGAGGGCTCACTGTCTGTGTAGGTATAGTGCCCGCTTAGCCTTGGCGCCCAACTGGGCATCCCCTTGTTGGGCGCCAAGGCTAAGCAACTAAAAATTCTTCTGTGGAGCATGGTGACAGCAAGCACTGAACCACACAAAAACAAATATGGGAGTTGATGAAGAAATTGATATGATCAGTGCCAACAAGAGGGCTCGACATAAGCCCCATCTTTCTTGTCTCTGTTATCTCTGCCGTCGTCATCTTTGTCTGTGTCTTCGTTCCCAAGATTCTTGATCATTCATTCCATGGGTAATCAGGTACTTGGGGATATGTCCCATTTTTTGTCTGTAAAAGTTTGAAAAGTCTTGCAGGAGAGTCGAAATCCGTCAAGCGCTTATGATCTGGTGACTTGCAGGTTGAGACCACTTATTCCAAACACTCGGAACTGCTCCTTAAAGTAGAGGGATTGGTGGGGTGGCCGTCGAGGTCATTCACCCACAAAACTTCGAATTCCTCTCGGGGTATGATAACCGAGTGGGGCCTCTTCAAAGTCACTGAGGAGGAAATCCTCTCAGAGCTCACTCCCCAAGGAGTAACAGTGGTCCACCGGGTTTCGACTTTTCATGATGGTAAATTGGTACCCACCTGGGTACTGATTGTGACATTTAACACAACACACCATGCCTGCCTTCTTCCATCAAGGCAGGTTATTTTCATTGTGAGGTATGGCTGTATATTCCGAACACTCTGTGCTGCTTTCAGTGGCAGATATAGTCATTCTCGCACAACTTGCTGGGGTAAACCCACCTGTGCTCGCTGTGACAGTAAAAGGATCACCTTGATCCTGACTGCACAGCAGAAAAGCAAGCTGTGTTAACTGTAGTGACAAGTATCCAGTGTACTCCCACGACTGTCCGAAGTGGAAGGAGCAAAAGGAGGTTCAACGCTTGAAATTAATGAATATCTCTTACGCTGAGGCGAGAAAGCTTGCTGCACCACCTGCCCCACCCAATACCACCTAGAGCTGAAAGCCAACCACCTTCGGAATACATCACAACAATGGCAGTCCTAGTGGGCCAGTGGACCGCATCACAAAGCAGCGCAAGCGTCCCATGAGCCTTTTGTCTCATTTGTTCTCGTTGCCCACGATGTGCTGTGGCGGCATTTTTGAATTTTTTAACTTTTTTAATAGATATATATATATTACACGTTTTTGAGGTGAATACAACATGGATTGTTATTAGAATGTTTAACATCCTCAGGTGTAATCAGTAAAATGATTTGTAGATTGTGCACGATTTTTGTGTGAGCCACTTTTGTTAGGCCTAACCACCACGACTCGACTCGGATATACTTTGTGCTTGGTTCCAACAGCAATTCACTCTTTTGTGCGAAGAGATGTTTTGCGAAAATAATTTCGATCAGTATTTCATCATCGCTTTCAAGAAATCCCAAGGTAAATGGAATTTTGAAAATTTTAATAGGTAAGTGATTTGGTTTTATAGTTTAAATCTCAGTGATATCTGAATGATATAATTTTTTGGTTTATAGTTGACATTTGCTGATACTTACATATTGCAAGTGGTAAAAGGATTTAGTTTATAGCTGATATTTCACTGATATCTTAGTTCTAGAATTATATATCAATTGTAATTCGACGATTTACGGTTGATATTCGCCGATATTTTAGTGGTAAAATGGAGACTTGGTTTATAGTTGACCTTTCGCTGATATTTAAGTGGTAAAGTGATTTAGTTTAAAATTGACATTCGCTGAGATTTTAGTACTAAATTGATTTGGTTTATAGCTGGTATTTAAATGGTACAATGGTTCGGTTTATAGTTTATTTCGCTGATATTTTAGTGATAAAATGATTCGGTTTATAATTCACATTTTGCTGATGTTTAAGTAATAAAGTGATTTGGTTTTGCAGTTCATATTTGGCTGATATTTTAGTGATAAAATGGTTTAGTTTATAGTTCACATTTTGCTGATGTTTAAGCGATAAAATGATTTGGTTTTGCAGTTCATATTTCGCTATCTTAGTGATAAAATGATTTAGTTTACAGTTAGCATTTTGCTGATCTTTAATTGATAAAAATGATTCAGTTGTATAGTTCATATTTCGCTTATAAAATGATAAAATTACCTAAATTTGACATTCACTGATATATATATTTAGTGCTAAATTGATTTAGATTAGAGTTGACATACCACTGATATTTCAGTGGTAAAGTAATTAAGACTTTATAGTCATTGCATTTTGAATGTAAAATGATTTCATTCAAGCTGGCACTTCATTAATACCTAGAGTGAGAAAGTATATGTCATTAAATGTGATTGAAATATTATGAATAGTTGGTTTTTTTTAGCTTAATTTGATAAGTGTTACTAAAAACTTAAATTTATATAAGGGATAAGCAGTCTAATTATGACAAGGCAAAGATGTCAATTACATAGTCCCCATTATTTATCTGAATCACCATTTTTAGGTACCTTCTATGCTTGTTTATTGACATATCTGGTAGTCTATGTGTTAGTGTATATCATTTATCCCAATCACTACTCTTAAGCTTTTGTGTTATGTTTTCTGGATATATCAAAAATTAGTTTGTTCATATGATTTAATTGAATCGCTAATCTTGTCCACTCTCTATCATATATATATAATGAATCATTTCTTATTTCTAAGAAAGCACATATATTTCTTCATCTACTTCAAAGTATATGATGAAAATGTATCAATGAATTTGATAACTTATATAAATTAATGTCCAGCACAAGAAGCAGAATGCTCATCAAGATCTATATTCCTTCATGCAAAATGAAAGCAACATGCTCATCAAGATCTATCACTATGGAGTTTTATTCATCAACTATTTTGGTCAGTCTGTGAATAACCATTTTGGTGGGATTTGCCATCTTTTTTCAGTCACAGATCACTGACCAAATTCATAAGGAAACTGATCAAACCCACATTTGTAAGGACATAACTTGGCTTTTTAAGTTTAGAGATAATAATTCTAAGTTGCTATGCCTATCAGAACTCAAGCCCAATTTAATCCTGACAACCTGTTGAGGGATTAGAGGAAGAGAATTAGAAATAAAACATTATAGTGTTTAGGTAATTATTTTATAAAATTTATACTCTAAGATTTATGTACATTTAATTTACACAAATAAAGTTTACATACACATATAATGGTTTATAGGAATTCACATAGTTTTACCTTAGTGTATGTATGGATTGGATTTTTGAAGGGAGAAAAAAATAGATGTTTTCAGAAGTTAGAGTTTGCTGCTCTGATCTATTAGAATATAATAATGTTTTACTTAAACTTTAAGATTTCTTTAACAGTTCTTTTCAGAACTTCATCTATCTCAGGTTAGATTTAGGAAGATAAATGCAATTCTGTCATGCAAAAAGAGCACAAAACTTTTAAAAAATATTCTGCGAAGTGGAATTCTTAAATGTTGTGATAGAAGTAATCAAGACTTGTGGATTTAGGGGAAGTCAAAATTGTCCAGGTAATTGTGGTCTGATTCCTGAATCCTCCTCCTTAAATTTGAAACTGCTACAGATAAATTAGTAAAATGGAAAGAGAACAATTTCAATTAATGGAAAGAAATTGAAATTATACAAGTTGGAAGACCAGTGAAGTTGGTGCACATCTCTAAGCTCCCATTCTTCTTCAGCAATGATGAAATTGGTGAGAAAATTAACATCTTTGGTAAAGTTCAGTCCATTGAAGATGAGATCTACAATATTCCAGGCTTGGAAAGAATAACATCTGGCATCAGAATCTGTAGAATCAAGCTGAAAAAAAGAAATCCCCAATTTTTTGAAATTCTGTTCTTACACAGCTACAATACACTGTAAAGGAGTCACACATTTCTGCAAGTGCTGCCACCCCCCATCATCATCATCCTCAAGAGCCCATGGCTGCTTGAGGATGAATTGAGCTGCATGATGAAGAGGGGCGGGGTGGCTCAGTCAGTAAGGTGCCAGACTCATAATCTGTAGTTCCCAGGTTCGAGTCCCAGCTCGGTCAGCGCTAAGATTTATCTCAAAGTAGGCAGGGCAAGCAAAATTACCCGCCCTGCCCATGGTCAGTAGGGACACCGATGGGCTTGGAAAGGCCACCATCCATTCGTTGGATGGGACATTAAGCCATGATCCTGTGTGTGAGAGAGCCATACCCTGTGCACTTTAAAGAACACGCTGGATGGCCTTGACAGGAGGTTACCATCTGTCTCACAACAGCTGTTCCAATGGGTCCCCTCTCCAAACCTTCTCTGAGCCTTTGGGGTCCATGTAACCTGGCCATTTCACCCATTGTGCGCAAAAAAGTGACGCTCAGAGGTAAAACAACCCAACCTGCCACCTCCTGGGTCATTTCATTTCCAAATGCTGAAGAATAACACTGAGCTAAAAAAAAAATCAAAATTTTCGCAGAAGTAATTGAAGAAGCCCTTGCACAGGAAGAAAGAAAAGAAAGCTAAAAAGGTAGACTAATCAAAAAAATAATGAAATCTCATTTGATAAACAAACACAATCTTCAATCAGAAGAGCGAATTTGGATTGAAATTATCAAACCATCCACCTCCTCTACTCCATGGTTCTAAAAAACCTCTTTGAAGAAAAAGAAAAATTAGATAAACAAAAATACAATCCCACTGCAATAAAAGAAGATAGAGAACCAGGAGAATTGGATATAATAATGGACTCTTTGGCAGAAGTAAGAAAAAAAAAAGGAAGAAATAGAAAACACAAATGAAATAAGTAAAATATGGTCAAAAGAAGCAGAAGAAACATTTCAACTCTGTGGAGGAAGAATATAACAAGAGAACAGAAGGTTTCAATTTCCCTATCATTTAACTTCATAAAACAATTAATAACAAATACAGAAATATTATGCTGAACTGCATAAAAAAAAACTATTCTCTACTTGGAAGACAGAACAGTCTGCATCATTGGTCACACTCACTGCCCATGAAATCACTGCTCTTGAGTTAAAAAAAGAAGTTGAAAAAGACTAAGAATTTCACTAAATTGATCCCTTCAGACCACAGTCTGAAGAACAAATGAAGTCTTACAGCACTCTGAGAGGTTCCAAAATTTGGGGGCTTTGATACCTTCACTCACTGCTTTGCCTTTCCTTTTTGACTTTGGCTTACTTCGTTTTGGTAATTTTCAAAAAATTTTCTCTGAAATACCTTCATAGCATCTTCAAATTATCTGTGTGGACTCCATCATTAATTAAACTGGGTTTATTGACTGTTCAGTCAGCCAGATATAACCTGAAGTCCCAGCTGAAGATTATTAGGATGTACAATTGTTTCCTATAGGAAAACCTCAACTTAGTGCAAATTCTCACATATACAAGGGTACCAGGAACCTAATCCTTGCTTATTTTTAAAAATCCTACTGTACAGGTTAAGTGTACTTGTACAATGTTAACCATCATAGCTCAACAGAGGTTGCCCTTCTCTGCAGCTGGGGTGAAACACTCTTGTCCATATGACACTTCAAAAAAGCACTTTCCTGCTGGGGTATTCAGTCAAGGACCTAAATATCAAACACAAATGAATGTTTAAACCATTTCTCCCATCTTCATTTGGAAACTGTAGCTTTTATGTGGTAATATGTAACACTTTTATAAAGAAATTATTCATTTTTAGAACATAGATTCTAAGCAAATTGAAACATTATTTTAATTTTGTAAGTTGAGCAGTTTAACTGTTGTTTAATATGCAACTCATGTGTAAAGTATCTTTTATGGATGAAATAAAAAATAAAAAAATAAATACCCCTTTAAGCAGCTGCTTGCCACAGAGATCTGACAGGAGCCTGTCAGTTTATATACCAAAGTAGAAGGTCTGTGAGGATGGCAGGACCTCAGCAGAAAAACGACACACACATCCATGCCTTACCCGGGGCTCGAACCCAGGTCCCTTAGATCAGTAGCCAAGCGTGCTAACCACTCGGCCACGGGATGGCTTTATGGATGAAAAGGACTTAATTTGAAATGTAAAAGTACAGTAAAAGACCTCACTATAACAGATTTATTCTTACCAAAATTGAACCAATATTTTGGACCCCAAGAGTAGGGAATGGGATTAATAGAAAAATTTACCACTTTCCAATGTGTAAGAATATTATGAATCTCATAAATAGAACGTAACAGCTTTGTACTAAATCTTGATTTGGTGACATATCATTGGATGATAGTCAATGTGCTTTCCCATAGAAGTCAAAATGTTTAATTTGTGGCCACTTTAGAGTGCAGATAGGAATCCTAAATGAAAGCAAAGTTCTCCAGCTATGCTTGGTTACCCAGTATAGCTCTTGAATCAAGATTTTGGGATATTCCGTGGCATTATGGCTGATTGATTTATGCCCTCCTCCATCATCTTCGAGTTGGTGTCTTCTACAGCAACTCTATGCTCACACTCTCGGTAGAGCATACAGTCCTAACTGTGCCACATGCAGTACATCTGAGACTGTATCTCACGTACTGCTCAATTGCCCCAGCTGCAATGCTGAAAGAGAATTTTTGTTTCGGGAGCTTCATGCTATCAGAACCACAGATTATTCCATTATCTGCCTTCTTGGTGCCTTCTTGGTACCCACCAAAACAAGAAGCTGCAGCGAACATGCATGTGATTACTTATTGATTTCTTCCAGAACATTGGCCTCTACTGCATGGTCTAATGTGTGTTGTTTATCACTTCTATGTTAATGAGATTAGTATAATTAATAGATTCATGAAATAGCTGAGAGGCAGTATCTTCTGTCTTTGCTATCTTTTTGTCCTGTTGTGACCGGTATAGGGAGCTCCTCATTGGAGGCTGATTTCACCATGATCTTATATCTTGAACCCTTGTACCCAGAGAAGAAAAAGTCAGACTGGATCAAGGGACAAGAATTTTCTTAGCTAGTGTATTACCTCCAGTGACCAGGCTTGACACAAAGACTACTCTTCAGAGAACTACTATACCAATTTTCCCATTTGTATGCAGTTTCTGTCCATATAATTCAAGATTTGATTTTCTGCTTAAATCATTCCTCGACTGTCAGTGTGATCTACACTGAGAGGCCAAAAGTCATGGGAATAGCAGTTAAAGTAGAACTAGCATGCTGTACTCGTAACCGATGCATCGGACAGCCGCAATGGCACTGCAGTAGCCTACAAACCCAACATTCATTTCGGAGTAGTTGTTAATTTAGCATGGCTGCACATTGTGAGTTTGTCTGACTATGAATGTACTTGATCGTCAGTGCCAGAAGGATGGGTCATGCAATATCAGAGATCGTGCAGGAATTTAGTTTTCCTAGGTCTACAGTGTCAAGAGTTTATCATCAGTATTCTATTGATGGCATTTACACACACATAAACCAGTGAATGGGACGGCCACGTGCAATTGATGAACTGAACTCCCATTGGCTGTCATGAATGGTAACAATGAAATTAGACAGTAGAACAGTGGCGTCGGGTAGCATGCTCTGATGAATCAAGGTTCCAGTTGTTTTGCGCTGACGGGCGTGTTAGAGTGTGGCGTAGGCCCGTGAAGCCATGGATCCTTCCTGTCTGCAAGGTACTCTTCAGGCTGGAGGCAGCTCTGATGATGTGGAATGTGTTCATGTGGTCGGCATTGGGCTCTCTCATCCATTAAGAGCAATCGCTGACAGATATGAGATACGTGGACATTCTTGCAGATCACCTGCACCCCTTCCTGACTCTCGAGCACCCTGATGGTGAAGGGGTATTCCAACAAGATAATGCAACATGTCGCCAGTCTTTGGTTGCTAAGAGGTGGATCGAGGAACACTCCATGGACTTTACCACCATGAAATGGCCCTCACAGTCCCCCAGTATGAACCCCTTGGAGCATCTGTGAGAAACAATGGAAACAGGCTTACGATTCATGAATCCAGCACCATCCAATGCAACACAATTATGGTCTACACTGCAGGATGTGTGGGCTGTCATCCCTGCAGAACAGTACTGACAACTCATTGATTCCATGCCTCGACGTGTGACTGTACTGCTGAGGGCTCAAGGAGGACCAACCCATTATTAGGCACGTATCTCGTGACTTTTGACCTCTCAGTGTATCTTCAGCTGATTGTTTTGGAGTTTCCACCTTTACACAATTGTTCTCATGGTGCTCTGAGAATATTTCCTCCAGAAATGCAGTTCTCAGCCTGCCAAAAAAGAAAATTTTCTTGCAAATCTAATCCACTCTAAGAATAATATCTTGGCAAATTATTGGAGCTTAGATAAAGTTTCTTGGGTTCCAAATTTTGACATTCTAACCTCTCCATGGATTGCCCATATAATTGTTACAAAAAAGTTTCAAATGTGAATCTGCAAACTTCAGTTTATATTCTTTCCTTATTTTTTCACATGGACCAAAAGTGAGGATAACATTGCAAAATGAAAGTTGCAACTGATTTCCACAGGATATATAGAGCTTCATATTTAGGATGTCTTAAAATTCTAGTTCTAACTCAAGAATGCAATGAATAATAAAATTGGAAGTGGGCAACCTTAATTTGTTGCAGTCTAGTGGTGAAGTCTCCAGGTCCCTGAGGATTACTTTTTAATCCTTATGTAGATGTTCATAGGAGAGCCATAAACACAGTTGAGACACCTAAATTTTTCATTCTAGACCACAGGTTTACTCTGCACTTTATAAAAAGCTGCTTTGACATCAAAGAATGCTATGAAGTCTTTTCTTTTTGCACCATGAATTTTTATGTATTGTGTAATACAGAAAATGCTCTCTATTCAGCACAGTTTTTTTTTTCCTTTTTTTTTTCTGAAATTATTTTTAGCATTCTCTCATGATATTTTTACTGTTTGAGGAAGGAAGGTGGCCTATTTTTCGAAATTTGCATAAAGGTTTTATAGCATGTGTTTCCTTCTGTGGATAGGAATGATTGATTATTTTCTATTGATTTTCTTTTTTATGCAAAAGATTCTTACCAAATATATTTACAGTATATATATATATACCAATATTATACAAAAGATTCTTACCAAATATACTTACAGTATATATATACCAATATGCAATAGCTCATGAATAGCCAGTCTTTTCTGCAACATGCCAATTATGTTGTGGGGTTCCCATCCTTGACCAAACTGGATGTACTAGTATATTTAGTCAAGTGACATTGAACAAATATTGGCATTCTTCAGTGATAGTACCAGTATTGATTTCCACAGATGCCTAGAATCATCAAGCATTGAATCTCATATTTCTTCTAGTATGAAAATGCTAGAAATTTTTTTTTTTATAAAACCCATGGAATCATTCAAAAGTGGTGGGGATTTTTAAAGAGAAAGATATGATCACTGATAAGTTTTCAACTAGAACACATTGCCTTTGACAAATATGGGAATCTCATTTTCATTTCTTAAAAGTTTAATTCAAACTAATGGACAATGGGGGAAATGCAAATAGTAGTATTTTATTGGTACTTGTACAACATAAAAAGTTTGTTTTTATTTCTTTAATTTAAAGAAATTGTTTTTCTCACATCCCTATATGAGAAAAGGGGACAGATTGTTATTGCCAGTGGAATATCTCTTAACACTTTATCATCGAAATATCAGATTTCTATCATAAATAAATCAGTTGCAATATTCATTGAAAGTTTTGCTTTTTTCATATTTAATTCCCTTTAACCATGTAAATTAAAACCACCAAAGGATTTTTAAAAAATGCTGATTTTAATATTTCATTAACTACTCAAACAATAGTAAAATATCTATTAATATTATTAAAGTAATTCTATAAACACTAGGTACTACACTAGTCATGTGATATTGTGAACAGTAATCAGCTTGTTGACAACTAATAGAGTAATCAGTGCAGTGAAGTTCAGGTGAGTCATACTTGTATTGGCTTGGTTACTGTTTTCCTCCTCAGTCAGCCTCTTCAGTTGTACAAAGAAGAAAAGTACAGATTGTGGGCTGTTTCTTTACAAGATCTAGTGCTTTCACCAGTCCGGTGTAAAATATGTCACAGGTTTGACCTGTGAAAGCATCAGCTCCTATGAAGAGCAGCACACAATCCACACTTCCTTATACACTTGAAGAGACCATCTCAGGAGGAGTACAGTAACCAAGCCAATACAGGTATGACTGATTAACATGAACTTCACTGCACCGATTACTCCATTAGTTGTCAACAAGCTGATTGTTTTTTCTGATACTACATGACTAGTACAGTATCTACAGTGTTTATGGAATTGCTTTAATCTTTATTTAATTTTGCACATTGTGTTTATACCTTCGAATTTCAATTATTATTATTTTATCAGTTAGAAAATTATGTATTCATTCAGTTTTAATATATTTGTTTAAAAATTGGCCTGACCAAAATATAAAATTTGCTACTTATAACATTAGATACAGTAACTCTGTAAATCTCATTAAATTGTTACCTAGGAAAACTGTATTTCAAAAACATTACATTTACCTTGCACCAAAATTATTTATTTTTTTGCCAGACAACATAAAAATGGGGAAAAAAATATGCACAAATTTACTTCAGATCTTTATAAAAAAAAATGGCTACAAAATACTGAGTTGTATTTTTTGATTTCTGTTCAAATTTTTTGCTTTTTATTTATGCTCAAATTTGTGTTTTTTGATTACTTTAAAAATGCTTAATACATTCAGATTATTTGTTACCAAAAATGATTGATCAGATATATAAGTTTAATCAATTCCACAGGCGAATTTTTAAACTCTTGTGGATTTCCATAAATTTCCATTTGGAATATTTGTTCCCACTGGGCTAGAGCAATATAATAAAATGTATTATTTATTAAGGAAATAAATATTGCATTGTATATAAATACACAGAGTTTACTGTTGATGAAGAAGTCATCGGCAAACTCATTTTTTCCACAAAAATTATATATTGGTTTATTGACCTGTGTCAATAATAAACTCTGTGTATTTACTATTGAATTATTATTCATTAATAGTGCCTTGAGTGTGAAGTGACTTCCTTATTTGCATCTTATTCAGAGTAACATTGGAAAATTAAGTTTCTGCACCTGATCATAGATGACATCATTGGCAACACATGCAAGATGACAGATAGGGCACATCAATGGAAAGTTGACAAGCCAATTCTAGTTTAGTGATTAGAAACTCTGGCATAAATATGGAGAGACAGGAGATGAGTCCTGCGAATAGCCAAACTAATTTTTTTTCACAAAAATTGTTTATTCATTGATTATTACCAATCCAATTAAAAAAAGAATTTTTCCAATTATCTCATAAAATAAAACAATTGCATTTCCCATCCCCATAAGTGTAAAGGGGAAAGTTATTTCTGCAAATGCAAACTTCATGACAATTCACATTCAACAAGCAAAATTTCTAGCATAAATACATTACTTACAATATTCATTTAATGTTTTGCAATTTTCAACTTTTTGTACCATTAGAGGGCACAGTTTTAAACTTTTGGAAAATTCTTCAGCAAATGTAAATTGTATTTTATCCTTTTCTTTTATCCTATTTATCTCTATTCAACCCCAAAAATATCTAATTTATCTCTAAAAGCAAAAAAAAACAAAAAAATTCTATGTCAACAGACAGACAACAAAATGAATATAT
Organism: Ryuthela nishihirai; assembly: GCA_038380435.1. Classification (NCBI taxonomy): domain Eukaryota; kingdom Metazoa; phylum Arthropoda; class Arachnida; order Araneae; family Heptathelidae; genus Ryuthela; species Ryuthela nishihirai. Next base: position 26,329,814 of record JAWZYU010000003.1, read on the forward strand.
AAACAAAGTGAAATACAAACATCAACAAAGTGAAATATCTTTTTTTTTTAATGAGATAAAAGAAAAATTTGTGGTTTCTATGTGGCTCATATATGATAGCACTTTTAAAATGCTTGATTCCACTAAAGAAATAAACAAATCAGTTTTGGATGTAGATTCTTATGTGGAGTAGTCCAATTTGAACCAAACCTTGGAATAAGGTGAATTTGGAGGAGTGGAGAATTTAAAGACATCTTTCTCCCACAGGCTGGGATGCACAAACCCATCTGCTAACCTATATTTGGATTTTAAATTTGCGAGTATATTTGGTTTTCCAATTTAAAAAATTAAGGGTATATTTGGAATAAGTTTTTTTTTGGTCAGTCTGCAGTTCTTCATGGACTTTATATAAAATGTTGATTGCAGGAAGCTTTCTATAGTTAATGGATGATACCTTAGTCTAAAAAGTTCCAAAAAAAGAAATTCCTTGCCTTAAATTTTATTTGTATTTTTGCCATTTTGTTCACGATAAAATGCTCTTTTCATGTGTATGTTACCTACTTTTGTTACTTGTTTCAGGATATGGTTCTGGAGTTCTTCATTTTCTGAGAACACTTAAAAATTAATTTGACTTCCAGATGGGTTAAGTGCTAGGAACCCACAACTCTTAAGAGTTAAATATTTTTATTAAAATCATAAAATAATTTAGGATACTATTATTCACAGATTGGTTTATTAATTTGCAATATCATTGACTTTTTAACTCTTTGTCTTACAGAGTCACCTTTCAGGTGTCTTTTATACAATGCTGCAGGCAGCTGTAGTCGTTTTTTCAAATTTCCTCCTCTCTGTCAATGGAATGAGGTTCTAAAGATTAAAGATAAACCATTACAGGGTACTTTACATGGATTGTTTTTTTTTTTTTTCAAATCAGATGTAATTGCATTATGAAAATTGTTAAAAACTGGAATATCACCAACATGACTACAGGTCATCAAACTACAGTGGGTACATTTTGCAACATTCATTGCCAATCCCCCCCCCCCCCAAAAAAAAAGGTGCCCTTCCCAAGGCTGTGTGTGAAGCAAAAAAAGACAGTCACCAGTATGAATGTGAAAAGTGCTTTGTTGTCCCCACTGTCCTGTGTTTTTAAGGTGCTTTACACCCAAAAAAATTTTAATACTACAAGAATCCATTATTCAACAGTTTAGTTCTGATTGAATTAAATTACATATAAAAATTAAGTGAAATTATGTATTAGGTGAAATTTCTTTTCATAAAATAATAATTCTGGACTTTAGTGTAAAAATATTTGTTAGTCTATGGTCAATATAAAATAAATAACCCCTCAAGCAGCTGCTTGCCACAGAGGTCTGACAGGAGCCTGTCAGTTTATATGCCATAATAGAAGGTCTGTGAGGATGGTAGGACTTCAGCAGAAAGACAACAAAAACATCCATACCTTATTTGGTGCTCGAACCCAGGTCTCTAGATTAGTAGCCTAGCGTGCTAACCATTCAGCTTTGTAGAAGTTGACTTCAGATGTTCCAAGATATGCACTTATGATGTCAATATGGAATATGATATCCTCTGACAATTGGAAAGGCCTGACAGCATCGATCCTTGCTCACATAAGGCTATTCAGAAGGGCCTGAAGCAACAATCTTATTCTTTCTCAAGAGCTAACTTTTATATAAAATTTATTTTTTAGTCACTGTCTTTGAAGAAATTAGTTTCTTCCAGAAGAAATCCAAACCTGCTAGTGTTAGACATTCAATAATAGTAATGCACAGAAAATATTCTGTGTCCCAACAAAATTGAAGAGGTAGCTGAGAGAAAATTGAGTTTTAGTGGGAGTGGGAACCAAATCTACAATCTCCCGAAAACATGTCAGATGCTCTTCTTACTGAGCTATTGGAAGCCTAATTGAACTCCCGCTAATAGGCATCTATAAACTTTGATTCCACAATAAACAGATGTTCAGGGTACCTTCTGTTAACCAGGACATTTTGATTGCCCACAGAAACATATAATCAAATGTGTAGCATGTCAGTATGTGTTCAGTGAGAAATTTAATAACAGTAATGCAGAAAAAATCACCTGTGGCCTAATCACAATTGAAGAGTTAGCTGTTATGTTCCAAGCCAACAGAAGGCACCATGAACACCTGTCAATTGTGAAATCAAAATTTAGGTTGACTGTTTAAGTTGAACTAGGCTTGAAATTGCTCAACAGGAAATGCACCTGACATATTTTCAGGATATCGTGGGTTCAGTTCCCACTCCCCTCAAACCCAATTTTTTCTGCTAATTCAGTTGTTATATGTATATTAATCTCCTCAACATAGAATGAGCCTAAATCTCCAAAAGAATTATTTCATACATAGTAGTGACCCTTTAAATATTCGTCTGTAATAATATTCAATATTTAACTTCAGTTACATATTCATTTATATAATCTGTTTTCAGGTAACTTTACTTCTCCTGATGATTTGAATTTGCTGTTGGCAAAGAATACTCGGTTAGAGATTTATGTGGTGACACCAGAAGGTCTAAGACCTTTGAAAGAAATAGGAATTTATGGACGCATTACTACTATGAAGCTATTTCGACCTCCAGTAAGTTTATTAGTTTTAATAATAATGGTTTGTTTAGTAGATCAAAAAGTTGCAAAAATTGACATAAAATGGTTTAAATAAGTTCACTGGACAAAAAATTAGTCACCCCTGGCTGAATGTCACCTAATAGCGCATAACGCCTCCATGCGACCGAAGAACAGCTGAAATCCTATCTGGCATGGATGCCAATATAAGAGTAGTGCACATCACGTGTGTGGATGTAGTGCACATCAATATACATTCACTCTTCCAGCAGCAAATGCCACAGTTCGGCCAGATTGGCCGGATGGCTGGGATAGCACTTCACTCGCTGCCCCCAAATAGTCCCACAAGTTTTCTATGGGATTCAAATCCGGGGATTTGGTGGGCTAGTCGAGATGTTCAAAGGCTTCAGAATACTTGTCGTGTCAAGCCCTGTGCATGCAACAATTGTCGTCTTGGAAGACTGGGGTATCCTTCTGATGTTCACTGTGGAGATGCTGCACAAATGCAACATGGTTATCCAGTAGCTCCATATAGTCCTTCTGGTTCAAGTGCGATGTCACTGCAACCGAAGGACCATTTCCTCTTACATGAAACACCTCCAGAACATCACAGAGCATCCTCTAGCTTGAACAGAACCTTGCACACAGGCCGCATGGAAGGCTTCATGTGGCTTACGATGTACCCATTGCCTCGCATCATTCAAGTACAAGCAAAAATGTGACTCATCCAACCAGATCACATGCTTCCAAGAGTCTACAGTCCAGTCTTTGTGGTGCTGCGCCCACTTTAGCCGTGCAGCCCACATCTGTTAACATGGGTCTCTTCCACGGTACTCTGCTCCAGATATCCATGGCATGCAATTCCCTTTGGAGTGTTCATTCGGAAACAGATTGTTGTAGGCCTACATTGACTGACTGGAGCAATTCCTGCCTCGTTGCAAAGCGGTTTGCCCTAACATTGCATAACACTGCGGAGGTCTCTATTGGTGAGCACAGTCTTTCTGCCGACTATTAGTGGTGGACATATTAGTATGCATTACCACTGCTGGAAGAGCCTTTGGACAGTACGTTTTGACACACCTGCAAAGGCAGCAACTTCTTGTACATATGCCCTTTGGCTCAGCCAAATACAATAACACCTTTTTGCCACTCATTCACATCTTTGGCCTGACCCATGTTTCACAGAGCAACTAACACACACGTGATACACAACCACTTCTTGTCAATGTATGAACCCCGTAGCACATGGCACAGCTATTTGTAGGACGCATTTATTACTGGTACGCCCTCTGTTGCTGTCAAACGGATGTAACCCTCTTATGGCAGGAGATGACTAATTTTTTGTCTGGTGAGCGTTCTTTAATTTGCATGTAGTATCCAAACCTTTTTTAGATGACTTAGAGAAGCTGTTTTCATAAAAATGTGAGGGATTAAGGGTTTTCATATAAATGTCAGGGATTAAGTCCTTAGGTTTTAAGTTTATATTGAGGCCTGTTAAATATGTCACAATACAATACATAGAAACTTGACACACTATTCAATACTTGCTTAAATATATATATAACTAAAAAGGGATAAGAGCTGTGAAAAAAATTGAATAAAAATATTTCAAAGCAAATAAGTTAGCCATTGAAATTGAGATTGAACTATTCCCAGATTGATTTGTATTAGATACTACTACAGAAACATTGAACTTGCAGAAACAACAAATAAAATTAATTTAAAGATGACAAATTCTGAATGTTAGTTATGAAATTACTTCAATTTAATTTAAAATAGTACTGAAATAAATCATATCATTAAAAAATTGAATTTCTCTTTATAGTGTCCTAATCAGATATCTCTTAAGGTAGCTACCATTTGAGGTCACATGTGACTAATGATTTAATTTTTATCAAGTTGCAAATTAATTAGACTTCCAAATTTCAGTATGCGATTGAAGAGCAATGCAAAAAAAAGAAGCATCAATACTTGCCCAATACTTGGAATATTCATAACAGTGCAGTCAAGTACCTCAGTCAACTATGCACCAAGTTTCAAATTGAAACAAAAACTTTCAGAGCTATTATGTGCCATCACATGTTTAAAAAAATATTTTTTTCTGTTTCATAAATTGTGCCTTGTAAAGCATAAAAATAATTTAGAAATACTGAAACAGTTTTAAATAGTAAAAATATACCGAAATGGGGAGAATGAAATATATGGCTGCACTTATGTAATAGTGACCCAGAACCCCCAATAAATACAATGTAACTTGACACATTTCTAGGTACACCAGATATGGTACGGATGTTTGTGCGAAATTTTTTCATTCAAGCATAAGTAGGAAAATCTAATGTAAACAAAGCAGTTAACAAAGCAGTCATCAGAGTTGGCAGTTATTTATAGCCCACTCCCACACTAGCTAGGACATTAGCTATGGAAATGCCGAATGTGGACTCTGTTAATGTCAATTTTAAGAAGCACAATGGTGTATTGCATTCTGACACATCAAATTGAGGAATAAATTGAAAAAATTAGCATTTATTTAGGAGCTCTGCAATGTCTTTTTGATATATATATATATAAATATAAAAATTAGCTCAAAATTCTATATTTTGAAAAAATTCCAATTTCTTTTGTTGTACTAAATATGCAGTTTAGTGTTCATGGCCATATGTGTAGGCTTTGTGAACTATATTTTCATGGTTATAGCACCATAAATTTAACCACAGTGTAATGATATTAATTAATAATATAATTCACAATAAAACTGTTCTCAAATAAATACAAGTAAATTATAAATAATGAAATAAATTCGACATATTCAATATCTACTAATAAATCAGCACTTTGAAGTCGATTCAAATTTTAGAGGAAAAATTGTCTTGAGTCAGGTGGGATACAAATCCACGACCTCCTGATAACATGTCAGGTGTTCTATACCACTGAGCAACCGGCCGCCGATCAAGATCTCTAATTAACACTATGAACATTTCTATTATGTCTCATATAGGTCCTATTTTAGGCAATCTAGCTACAAGCGGCTTTCTATATGCCATATAGATGGAAAGCATGTCTTACAAGTATGCTAGTGATAAATAATGAAATAAACTCAACATATTCAATATCTACTAATAAATCAGCACTTTGAAGTCGATTCAAATTTTAGAGGAAAAATTGTCTTGAGCTGGGTGGGATACAAACCCATGACCTCCTGATAAACCCATGACCTCCTGGGCCAATGAACTGTAGCAGACTGCTACAGTTCGTTGGCTACAAGAGATTACCTTTAGCAGTGCTTCAAAACCCATATCAATGAGAACTATGCACAGAGAATTGAAGCTTTGAAATTTGGGAATTGTATCATGATACAAAAGCCTTCATTTTTTGAAAACTCTAATGGTGTATGGAGCAGCGAACTGGTTTTGGATGGTTAGTTACCAACTGTTAGATATGGATAGATATGCATCATTTCATTATCTGAAAAATGTAAAAATTTATTAGAAATGAAAATCTGCTTTCAGGCATTGATTCTAAAAATTGTATCTGAATAATCTTCTTTGAAGACCAGTACCATTTTAGCTCTGGCTTTTGTAGTATTCCTTGATGCAATGATAAACTAAGAAATAATTTGATCTCTTTTTCATCAATATCTTTCCAGTTAAGAACATATATCCCCACTGTCCCCACTCTCATTTTGAAAGAATTCCTCATAATCCTCCTCACTACTTTCATTTTCTGAATCACATTTTTCTGAAAGAACATTACAAATCTTTTTCTTTCATATGTCAGAAGTTGAAGCCATTCTTTCACGAAGTGAGCTTTGCTATTTTTGGAATAATCCTTTCTCAGTTGAGAATAAAAGAAATCCAAGACATGTAAACTACAGCCACCTTTTGGCAGGACTGAAAACAATTCACAGTTTCTCTCCTTACAGTTTGAATAGCATGGATCTAACTAGAAATACAAGAATATGCTCAGCATATTGCTAATTCTTAGAGGATTAACTGAGTTCAATCATATTAAAAAGTTGTTTTATTGTATTTTTGCATTTGATGTGGAATAAATGTTGCCCTTATTAATAATTCATCAACATGTCTATCATATTAAAATTTTTTGTTTAGGATGAGAAAAAGGATCTGTTGTTCTTCTTAACCCATAAATACAATGCAGCTATTTTGGAGTGCACTCAGGAAGGAGAAAATTTGGAAATAATTACCAAAGCACATGGGAATGTTGCTGTAAGTATTAGTTTTATGTTCAAATATACATGTTAATTAAAATATAAATTTGTATTCTAACTTTTGGTGAACAGCACAAAGACATTATTGTGCAGGAGTTCCTTATTGCTTGCAATTAAATTAATTTGCTTTGTATATGTTTAAATTTGTTTCCACTACTAGAACCTAAAAAATTTATTATCAGAAGTTTACTTGTCAACATTTTGGTCCAAAAGCTGGCTTGTACCAATTGGAGCATAATTTATAGGATATCCGACAGACCAACTAATATTAATATCAATTCTTTTTTTTTTGCTTCTCATGAGATAAACATCAGAGCCTGAATAATATAGCCATAGGCTGTAACTTTCATTGCATTAAGTTTAAATAAATATCCTGCAGTGAATAAATTATATGAGAAAATGTTTTGTTTTTATGATACATTTGAAGATAAAGGTATATTAATTATGTTAGTAAATATTTTTGTGTGTTCAGTAAATATTCCTGAACTTTTCTTTCATTTCTAATCTCCAATTTTGAAAAACATTGGTGTTTCAGAAATTTCTCTCTCCTAATTTTTGTAATAGGATACAATTGCTAGGCCATCTGAAACTGGAAGTATTGGTATAATAGATCCAGAATGCAGAGTAATTGGATTGAGACTATATGATGGGCTTTTCAAAATAATACCCCTTGAGAAAGACAATAGAGAATTAAAGGCATTTAATATTAGGTAAGTAATAGAACCTACAGTCAGTTCAAAATTTTAGTGGCTTTATTAATTTAAAGAACTGCAAATGTGTATGCTTATATGGTTTCAACTTGTATAATTTATCTACTAGGCAAAGTATTTGTAGCTTGCTGGAGAATAGTATTATACTAACATGTAAGCACTAATTTATTAATGATTAACTTTTGTTTTTCAGTAATGCAATTTTATTGTGCATTATGTATTTTCCAACATGATAATGTGTATTTTAAATAAAAAAAATAAATACCACCTCAAGTAGCTGCTTGCCAAGAGGTCTGACAGGAGCCTGTCAGTTTATATGCCATAGTAGAAGGTCTGTGAGGATGGCAGGATAATATTTTAAATATGTCAAACCAATTTCTTACTAAGGACAGAAAATCACCAATACTACTGTAGTAGTCAAACATTAGGCAGTAATAAAAATTTAAAATGTAGCACGTTTCACAACTCATTGAAATGCTTTTAAACTAAGTCTGCAGTATATACTAATCTAGGTTTTTAACTCTTAAATTTTGACTTAATTGTCAGATATTGAATAGATGTAAATTGTATTCAGGCCATTGTTGCATTGAATATTTCCCTTTTTTATAAATCTGTCGTGCAATTTAGGTAAATATGTTGCAGTATTGAGTATAATAGAAGTTTTGGATTTAATATTAATCCCATCTGTGATTATAATTTTTGTCTTCCACTGTTAACTAGCCATTGTCTACAGTACATTAGCTAGTTAATTCAAACTCATTTTGTGCAATTTAGCAACATATCTAATTTTTATGTGTTTTTAAACACAAAGTTCATTCATGTTATTTCTTCAAACTGGAACAAATTGAAGGGTGTTTCATGCCCAGAACATCAGCCATTTTAACCCGTATCATGTCTTTTGTTGTTGTTTTCTCTAAAAATTCAACTCAACTCTGAGTCTCATTAAGAAACAACTAATGAATGAAATATTTACATTGCATACTAAAAGAAAGAACATTTAATTCTGAACAAGAAATATACAAATTAAAAGGGAAAATAATGGTGGGTAAGCATAAAAAAAAATGTTGCAAGTTCATTTGTAGTGATTTTTGAAAACTTAATCGGTTCCTGACACTTAAAGGGTTAATGAATGAAAAAGATACTTTCAGAGGGAGACAGAGAAAAATTTTTAAGGGCTGTTTGGTAGTATATAAAATGCACAAAACTTAGATATGGAATGAGAGATGCTATGTTTTATTCCGCCAATTGAAGTGGGAGTCAAAGGCAAGAAAGGGTGTAGAAAAAAATTTACAGGATGTAAAGTGACTGAACTGGAATGGACAGGAATGTCATTTCAGTAATGTTTTTTCCCCTCATGTAACGCCCCAAAGAAATGAATTACTTTTAAAGTTTGGACCCTTTGTCTGATCCAATTATTTTCATGCTCCAGATAGCTGAGTCGGGTGCCAGGCAATAATTGACAAATTGCCAAAAATAAAGTTTAATTAGGGTTCGAAATACCAGCGAGCGTTAATGAGTAAGAATTCAAAAATATTAAATGATTGTCAAAATTTTATGTTAATGCTAATCGAAACAAACAACGTTGCTCAAGAGAAAAAAAAAATAGTAAAGATTTAAAGGTTTAAATAACAAACAATTTATTTCCTAAAAGCACTCACCAAAACTTCAATAAAGAAGATACTACATCATTTCTTACTACAAACATCTTCAACAAACTAAAACTGATCTCTAAACTGTGCTGTGCTCTACTACTCTCTCTACTCTACTATCTTCTGTGCTACTGTGACAACATGTCACCAAGTTAGAACAAGAGGTACAAAGCCCACACATGTGATGTTGCACGCCGGGAAAGACATTTGCATAAATTGACGAGCGGCGCAAGCTATGATGCAAGAGGGGGCATGTCCTTGTACACGCACTTTAGTGGGTGACAATCGGAAGTTCGGAGTTACGCATGCGCAACTCCTAACTCTTGAAAACTAGCGCTGTGATGCCAAAAAGGAAATAAAAATCCCCAAAATGATAAATATAACGTAAATTAAGCAAAACTGGTTAAGGTAAAGTAAAAGTGAATGAGGGGGCATCACACTCATTTAGTGGTCTTTTAGGAAAAATTATTACAAAATGTATGCAATATATATATATACAATTTTTTCACCTCCCTTGTGGTTTCTAAAATTCTCAAAGGGAAAGATATGGCTTTCTTGGCATTCTCCTTATATCCAGCTGTTATCAAAGGGTTAAGGCAGTTAACTAATTTGAACTGTAGGAATGTGGTTCCAAATGAACTAGAGCATCAAGCAAATGGAGACTTGATTGCCTGAAAAAAAGTATGAATAACAAAAGTACCAATTGGTGCAGAAATGTACTGAAAGATACTCAGGTTTTAACCAGTTATTAGTGACTGAAAACTATGAATGCTCCCCCCCCACATCAGATATAAAAAGATAGTGTTATGGATAGAGTTCTTTGAGAAGCTTCACATAGATGTTTGATGTCAAGTAGATTAAGGCTTCTGCACTCAGCAAAATTAGATCATTAATCAACAACATGTCGTTTACATGTAAATAACTATTAAAAATATGTAAAAAGTATCTTCAGCATTTTAGAATTTGCCAGCTTTACTACACTTCCTACTACATTACATAAGACTTGGGGAAAGATTAGAAAATTTCACCTAGTGTGCATGATAATTTAACTTGCATTTAACATGAATATAATAATTTCTTACAATGTCACTGCAGTACACTTTATTGCTGTGCAATTTACTCTGTAATACTTTCCTATTCATTGTGTATTTAAACTAATTTAATACTGCAGTTCTAGAAATTTCAGAATTATACTGCTCTGTTGATACTATTTTTTTGCTAATTTGCTGGGAAAAGTAAAAGTCATGTTTTATATCAGCTTTTTCTTATAAGCATATAAATAGGGAAAGAATGAACCTTTTCCTACTGATTTTGATTGTAGTTGAGTTTTTGGATATATATATATTTCAGGATGGAAGAGCTGCATGTTCAGGACATGCAATTTTTACATGGGTGCCAGACACCAACAATAGCTCAAATCCATCAAGACACACAAGCTAGGCATGTGAGAACCTATGAAATTTCATTAAGAGACAAGGAGTTTGTAAAAGGTCCTTGGAAGCAAGATAATGTAGAAACTGAGGCATCAATTATAATTGCAGGTATGTTCACATGTATTTAATATCCACTATAAGTACACAGATTTTCATTGTCAGGAAATGGAATTTAAATGTGTGTTAAATTTTACATAGAGCTAGTTTTTGTACATGGTATTTATAGTGTGCTTCAAATTTGTGATAAAACTAATTCTCTCTGTAGTGAATATTCGATGCATTGGTTATATTTAGCAGTAATTAATCATTGATATCTGCTTGCTTCTGCTAGTTCCTGAGCCATTTTGTGGAGCACTTATTATAGGACAGGAGTCCATCACATACCATAATGGTGATAAGTATATTGCAATAGCACCACCCATTATTAAGGTAAGTTTGTTTACCGATAATTGATAAAGGCTCAAAACATAATATATAATTATAAAAATCTAAATCACTAACATTTACTAAAAGTAACATACGTAACTTGAAGTATCAGTATCTTTAATAAAATTGTTAAATAAATGCCAAATTTCATTTAAATAGCAAAGTAAATGTATCAGTTTTTAACTAAGATGCATTCTAGTAAAGAGCAAAATGACACTGTTTGTGTTAGTTCACTTATTACATAAGAACTTGAAGTAGAATTTCATTTGACTTAGCTTATTTATCAGTTTCTTCAGAAATGTCAAAAGTGTTTTTAAAATTCCTGAAAAAAGTTAAAAGATATATTCTGGGGATGAACAATTTGCAATATCATGTATGGTGGTCACAGCTCTGCAATAGAAAAATCAATTGAATTACATGTTCAATATTTACTTACTTAATAATTCCACTGTAGTGCTTACAGTTGTTTTAATGAGTTTAATTTTTTGTCATTGCACCTATATCTATTTATGTAAATTCAATTTGCTTAGTTTGCATGGTAGATCGGCTCCAAAAAACCCACTGTGTAAATTAAAACTATGAAAATCGAGACCAACAACTTATGGGGGAAAAGTCATGATAGGTTCCAAAAAAGAAAAAAATCCTTGTTGTTGATTAAAACATATGATGAAAGTTATGTAAACACATAATATTTACATATTTATCTCAAATTTCAGTTCAGAAGTAATAATAAATATTAATGTAGCATTATTTTGTATTTCTACCAATTCAGATAAGCTTAAATTAATTTCTTGTGCATTACTTTCCTTTTTGGTTATGAAAAATACTCATCATTAATGTAGAGGTACACTAGCAAATTTGAAGATGAAATTTGAATGAAAGATCTTTATGAACTTAATATACACTGACGAAAATTGAAAAAAGAACATTAACAATTGAAAAGATAACCTATGAGATTTATATAGTAGAAACAACTTGTTGAGAAAGGACAGTAATCACACGTGTGAAGTGATTCAATGTTTATTTTACCTTTTAATGAATATTACATTTTACAGAAGGCACATTTTAAAAGGTGTTGAACCTCCTTGAGCAGCAATACAAGCTTCCAATCTAAATTGCAATCAGTCATACAAATTCTGGATATCATGCTGGGGGATACCATTCCATGCGCTTTCAACTTGGACGCATAATTCAGCTATGATCGTTACCTGCCGCTGTCTGCAGAAGAGTCTTTGTTCAATCCAGCCCAGACTTGCTTGATAGGAGACAAGTCTGGAGAGCGTGCTAGCCAAGGGAGTTGGTGCACTGCCTGTAAAGCATGTTGAGTTGCCCAAGCAGAGTGTGGGTGGGCATTATCCTGTTGGAATATCGCATTTGGGATTACACTCAAAATATGGCAGGATGACCAGATGTTGCTGACGTACTTATTGCTATTCAGTGTACCCTGTGCAAACACCAGATACGTACGAGAGTGATAGCTAATCTCTCCCCACCCCATGATGCCTGGGGTGGGCCCTATGTATTGCTGGCAGATGCACAATAGAAGAAGCCACCTACCTTGTCACCTTCAGACATGTAAATTACATTCAGATGCTCCTAAGCAGAATTGGCTTTCATCACTGAAGACCACAGACTGCCATTCTTCCCTCCAATGAACTCGTTCTTGACACCACTGCAAATGTCCTTGACAGTGATGAGATGACAGTGGTAACCATGCTAGCAGTACTCGTGCCCATAGTCCTGCTTCTAAAAGACAATTGCATATCATTCTTGTAGACACCCTTGGTATGACAGAGGATCGAATTTGTGATGCTGTAGCCATCCGCTCTGCTGCCACCACCCTCCTGATACGCCGATTCTCTCGTGCCTCTGTAACTGTGTTGCCACAACCATGTCTGTGGGTGTGCGAATGCTCTTCTGACCATCAACGCCACCATCGTACCACTGCTGATACCTCTCATCCAACATGGTGTGCAATTTGACAAAAAGACCAACCTGCTTCTCGACCCACTATAGACTTCTCTCAAACTCTGCTAACTGAACAAATGTTGTGAACCTGTGTTATCCAGGCATGGTAGCTTCTTCAAAGAGCACTGAACAACATGACACAAGACGAATAACATCTTTCTTCACTCCCTAGTCCTTAAATATGCACTGTATACATTTGCATGTTATTGTCCTCAGTGATGTCATTATTATATCCAATGACTTTCAATCTTGAATCAACGTTTCTGCTACCCTTAACTATTACATATTATAATATGACGTTCCTGAAGAAATTCCTTCTGGGTGTTCTTTTTTCAATTTCCGCTAGTGTAAATTACAAATTTTTGTAAAATAAGTTTGTGTGATATTTTATGAAACAGTGTACTTATGAATTAGCTATATTTAGCCTATATAAATCCTACAAAGTTAAACCTGATACTGAAAATGAGATAAAATACAGTTTTTACTAGCTTGATAGAATTCAATCTAGAAAAGTCAGAATTTCCTACCCTGCCAAAGCAGGTTTTATTTTATTAAGATGTAACAAAACAGATTGCATTACAATAGCAAGAATAACAATTTTAGCAAAAGAATATCAATATATAACTTGTTACAGATGACAATTTTTTTAATAATAATTTATTATTCTTAAAAAAATAAATGATATCAACTAGAACCATTTGATTTTAGTTTGAAAAGATGTAGTCTTCCCTGATGCTATGCCACAGCTGCTTCATAATATGTTTGGGAAAGAGTGCAGAGCAACCTCTCAGTTGTTTGTATGTTCAATAAATGAATAAATACTTTATATGTATTATATCTATATACATAAAAAAAAATCAGTTTTTAGAAGAGCTGCAAAACATGTCTCCCTTTAGTACTGGATATTTCAGCTCCTATAACAATTGCTTTTCCTTTCAAAGTTGCACAGATTCTTTTCCTCAACTCATCCACATTTGGAAGATCACTAAAGTTGGGTATATATTTTAAAATGATGAATGGCTGGATGATCAAGTTTATGAAATCAGAATATTGGCTTTTTAACTCATTTTTACATTGTCAGTATGGAATGTTACTTTCCCCATTTTAGCTTTTGGCTATCAAAGGAGCTCTGAATTGATTGCCATTTCAAAATTCTGCTTGAAGAGGTTTTTCCTTTCATCTTTTTAGAATGACTCCTGCTCGCTATATGTTTATCAAGGGTATCCTTCTTTTGAATTTGATTTGAAAGTTACAAAACTTGCACATTAAAATAATTGTATATGCTGTATACAAACTCCCACTTATATTTCTTTGTTCTGTCAGAAAGAGTAATTTTAGTGTGCCCACAAAAATATCACACCGATGTCTTTTGTCTAATGATGACAAAATAACCACAAATTAGCCATTCTGACATCCTTTGGTCCCTGCCCAAGGGAAGTTAGCATCAATAGTCTTTCCATGGATTGTGAAACATAATTTCATTTCACAAAGTGTTTTCCATTTCACAATTTCTATTTCACACAGTTCCATTCACAAGGAAATCAAAATAGGGGTGCAGCAAGAAAGTCAGGGCATCTCAATTAAATGCATGTGGCCACATTGATGTGACCTCTACAGATGTGTCAACCCTTATAATACCTGGAACTGCCCTACCCTTGTCAGACTGAACTATCGCAGCAGCATTCTAGATTAGTGTCATAGACCTTGGTGACTTTTGTCCACACTGACTTCACTGATGCACCACCAACCAAAAAAGTTGGGATGGAGTGGAGGAGGAGGTGCATAATCTGAAAGTAACCTTGGCATTGTTTCCATCAGTGTTTTTCAACTGGAATGAGACAAGATTGATAAATATGGTCAGATCATTTTAGAAAAAAAAAGACTTTTTTTGCAGGAACATTGGCAAAAAAACACACTTTGTCACAAAAAGTGAAGTTTATCACAAATTTCTGTTGATTTCACATTTTATTGCATTTGAAATACACTTTAAATTAGTCTCAATCTACTTTGGATAGCAAAAAATTGATGAATAGTTTGTTTTTGAAAAATTTTGCTTTTATCACAGAAATAAAAAAACATTTCTACTCACCATTACTTATTAGTGAAGCTACCTAATGCCCAAGATATTGCACAAGCATCTAGAATGAAAGGCATCAAGTTTCTTGTTTTCTTGCTTGGGTTCAAGTTTCGCTATCATAGCAAAGTACTAAACTGTTATGCAACCTAATTTTAGTCTTATCTAATACCTATTTTTCCATAATCACAGATTCTACAGTAGTCTCTTTCTATTAGAGATTCCAAATAACTGTTATGCCAATTTCAATGGATGCCAAAGTTCAACATAGTCATTGACTTTTTAAGTAAAAAATATTACCCTTGAGTAATCCTCGACTTCCTTGAACTGCATTGGCTAAATAGTTCAAGTTATCTTCCTCTGAGTGCTGGATCCAGTACCTGTAAGACAAAGTTCACACTGCTGTGCTGGTACAATTCATTTGCTTCCAAAATCATAACCATGGAGTCTCACTCTTAAACCAAAGCTGTAACACCTTGACAACTTAGACTTACAAGTGTTGAAATCCCGCTGTTGCTTAGATGAAATAAAACTGTGCATTTATGCCAAAGTATATATTTGTCATGAACTGGAATATAATAATTTTATTCAGTCACTAGCATTTGTTAGATTAGTGTAAAAGGTAGTTTTTGCTCTTTAATATTCAGTGTTAGACCAGGTTTTTCAACCTGTTTTCAATTTGGAACACTTGATTTATAACGAAAAAGTTTAGCTAAACAATGGGATTGACATTAAAGCTTTTTTGTATGAAAAAAAAAGTATTTGTGCACCAGAAGAGAATGGTCAACACCAGGCAAAAATTATGAATGGTATTGCATTCATAAAAATGTAACTTGCATGAATTGTCAGTCAAAATAATCAGGAAAATTTGCTACATTGAGTAATTTAGAACTAATGTAGTTCTTTCATTATTATGATAACTTCGTCTTACAGCATTCATTCTTAAAGAAGGAATTCCTAATTTTTTTCCCCAAGAAGTTTGTATACAATGATCCAGGATACAAACTGTTGTTTTTCTAGGTGTGTCCAAAATGTCTTCATATCATCCTGTATAATTTTTCCTCTTCTATTTCTGAGGGAGGGAAAATGGTGTGTAGTTGCTGATCAACTCACTCACAACTCAATCACTCCATTTGATGCAAAGTAAACTTTGTTGTATGCCATTTATCATTTAACTTTTATGACACAAAAGCACTCCTGATCACTGGGCATTATAATACACTCATTGTATTGGCACCAGTCATTAAAAGAATCTAAACTGGTTAATATCTCTTATTTAAAGGAATAGTTATGGATAAGAAAAGTTTGAAAATTTGAGGACTTCTAAGTTTATGTGTTTCCACATACCTCTAAAATATTTTGCCTGGTAAAACATTTAGTTTTAAAACTTCAAGTATATATTTAAATTTTAATTATGTTTTTTTTTAATTGTGACGAAAACTTTTTTTTGCCTGCTAGCAAAGCACAATTGTTTGCTATGGCAAAGTGGATTCAAATGGTTCTCGTTATCTACTTGGAAATATGTCAGGCAGGCTTTTCATGTTGCTGCTAGAAAAGGAGGAAAAAATGGATGGATCAGTTACTGTAAGAGACTTAAAATTGGAGCTACTTGGAGAGGTAGTTTTATTTTTATTCTTTTGTTTACAGTAATTTTTAATGTGAGAGTATGTGTCAGTATTCTTTGATTATAATATTTATCTTGAAGTGAAAACTAAACTTATTGTTAGCTTGCTTGGATGCTCTATTCATGAAGCTCCAGTCAGCCAAGGTAATTTTAGTAGTGTTAATCCTTTCTGGTGTCATTTAACAATGTATTTATTTCTGTGGCAAATGAACTAATGTACTCAAATAATTTACTTATGAAAAAAGTTCAATCACATTCTACTTGTTATAATGTCTTAGTGTTTTGTCTTAATCAACATAAGATTGAACTCCATCTTTTTTCTTTGTAAAGGGAATGTTAACTCCGGCTACAAATAGACAGGAACTGAAATGTTAAGCTCAGCCTAACAAATGAGTGGAAAGGGTTAAAATTCTGTAAATGTCAGATTTACAGTTTTTGGAAATCATAAATAGATACAGAACTTGTCAAATGTCATAAACTTGTATCATAAATATTTAAAGTGTCGGGTTTTTGAAACTAAACTCACTCTGGTGACCAAGTTAATTTTAAAGTGTTCTCAGAAAAAGTAACTTTAACTCTTCCCATATCCAGCCTGAAAAATTAGAATCACTCTGGAGATCCAACAATTTTTATTTAAATTGTTTTCCAAAAACCCAAAAACAAACAAAAAAGAGCTAATGTTTCTAGTCTGTCATCTGTCTATAGACAGTCAACTTTGTTTTTAGAGATAAATTAAAAATTCCTTTTGGGTTGGATAAGTATTGATGATATATTACAGTTTTTACTTTTTGAATCTCCAAAATAGCTATAATTGCACCCTCTGTTAGAAAAAGTTTAAAATGTCAAAATTTTATACAAATGTGATGTAATTGTATTCAAAATATGAAGTTTGCATGACAACAATTCTCCCTTACCACCAGGGAGGTCAGTTGGTTTACCTCTGAGCCGCACTTTTTTGCACACAATGGGCTAAATGGCCAGATCACAAGGACCTGAGAGCTTAGAGAAGGTTGAGGAGAAGGGAACCCACTGGAACAGCTATTGGGAGACAAATGTTAGCCTCCCGTCAAGGCCATCCAGCGTGTTTTTTAACATGCACAGGTTATGACTCTCCTGCACATGGGGGCCATGATTTAATGCCCCATCTGATGGATGGTGGCCTATCCAAGCCCATCATTGTCCCCAACGACGATCTCAATGCTGGCCTAGCTGGAACCTGGAAACTGCAGATTACGAGTTTGACGCACTACTGATTGAGCCACTCCTGCCCCAGGGGAAGTGGGGAAAGGCAGTTTTTAAAAAAAAGATAATTGTTGTTTTTAGAGATAAATTAAAAATTCGTTTTGGGTTGGATAATTATTGATAAATATTACTATTCACATCTTTCAAATCTCCCAGAAGTTTTAATTGCTCCTTCTGACAGTGGAAAAAGTTCAAAATTTTAAATGAATATTACAAATGATCTATTTGAAATTTATATTGAAAAAAATTGATATTTTAGTGGTGGAGTGTAATGATCAAAAGGTTTACATTTGCAGCAATAATTTGTCTCTTCATCCCAAGAGGGGGGATTTTTGTTTTAAGCGATTAGTTAAAAGTTCTTTTTGAGTTGAAGAGATGCTAATGAAATATGATTCATAGTTTTCAAAACCACCAAAAGTCTTATTTACATCATTAGGTGCTAAATATAGAAAATGTAAAACTTGAAATAATATTGCAAATGATATGTTTACACTAGAAATGAGAAATTCTGGTGGTAGAATGTGTTGATCAAGAACAGATAACCAAATAATTTGTTAACAGAAGTATAATTTATATTTATATGTGTTTAAATTGCTGTTGTTTAAAATTCAACCAGTTATATTTTTTAAAAGTTAGTGCTTAATTTTCAATAATATTTAAATAGTAACATATTTTATATAGACCTCTGTGGTAAGCAGCTGCTTGAGGGGGTATTTATTTATTTTATTATTTATACTGACTGATTTGCCCCTTAACCTTAGGTGATGGTAAAACACAACTTTTCATTTTAAGGGACAAATGAGAAATTCTCTTTGCTTTGTATAGGCTAATAATATATTAATTATTTAAAATGTAAAATAATATATTTATACTTTCTAATCACCTATTAATACAAATTACTACTGTTAAAGGACAATTTGTGTAGTGTTGGAAAATGGAGCACAAATTTTCTCCCCACCCAATTTAAGGGGGCTTGTTAAAGGGCAATAAATTTGGAAAATGAAAAACGCAAAGTGAAAAGTTTTATTTTCTTTGAAAACAAGCATCTCCTATTCACCAGAGGCAAAATGTTATTCTTCTAGTTTATTGTGTTAAAGAAAAGAAAAGTGAACTTTTAGAACCATATCATGCAACAATTAACAGAAATAGGTTGTTATATAGCAAAAAAGATAAATTTTATAGAGTAAAATAAAAATTCTAAAATAAAGAAAGATAATCAGTAATCTGCAAAACTAATGAAATAGTGTCACACAAAGCTTATTTTGTTTTTAAAACAATATTTTTTAAATTTAAACATACGAAAATATAATGAGTTAAATATGTTTAAATGCTATATGCTTTATAATGAAGCATTAAGATTGAAATCAAATCACTTCCACGTCAGATTTACATTACTATTATAAAAAAAATTTCATTTCAAAATAATAGCAAAAGTAATTTAAAAACTCAGTTATTTAAAATCTCAATTATTTCAAATCTCAGTTTCTTAATGTAAACTATTAAATATAAAAAGTACAACTAAAAAAACTTATGTTTTTGGATAAAACTTTAACTGTTATCCAGTGAGGCAGCAGCCATCTCACAGTGGCAAACCATAACATATTACAATCAGTTTATTTTGTTTTGGATAAATAAAACCATAACATATTACAATCAGTTTATTTTGTTTTGGATAAATAAAACCATAACAAACACCATAACAAAGTAATATTTTAAAGAATTATCATTCTGATCACAATAAATTCAATCATAATTTTTTTAATTATATGTGAAAAAAATTCTAGAAGTAGCAAAATGAAAAAAAAACTTGAGCTGAAAATCTAAAATATTGAGCAAATGTGTGTAGTTTCTGAATGAGACAACTTTTGCTAATGATAAAATTCCATTTTGTTCATTGTGTAAAAAGCATTGCAATTTTGTTTGATGAAAGAGGATTGTAGTAGTTCTTAAACCAAAATTAATCAGTATTCTATTTTATGAAACAGCTGCATTTGAGTACAACTAGGCTAGTACTTGACAGTATTCCAGTATAGAAGTAGATGTAATCTATCTGCAGAGGAACAAATAAATATATTTTGAAGTTTATATTTTTTTCAAGCATTGTAAGCTGGAAAAAATATGTTAAGATTTTTAGATTTGATTTAAAAATGCTGATTTTTGTTTAAAAAATAGTTTTCAACCTTATATTATGAAAATAATTATTATTTTATGGGCTGCTAGAACCAGAAAGTCGAAAACAGTTGATCATTTTTGAACATATATGCAAATTGGCATAATATAGTTTTAGTGCCAAACCAGACTAAAAAGAAAAAGTTCGAAACAGCAGTAACAAAAATTCCTAAGTTAAATTCTAAATGATATAGACCTGAGGTGCACAATTCAAATGGGGACCAGAATCAATTTCTAACAGAATAAGACAGGCCAGAATTGGCTTCTAAGTGAATGAAGTGGGCCAAGCATAATTTAAATGGGGGAAGGGGAGAGAATATATATATATATTTAGTATTCTTTTGACATTCATTCCCATTATTTAAAATTCAAGGAAGTTTGTCCCTTTCTGTTTTATATTGGTGCTTTCATCCACCATAAGAGAAAGCCCATCTTCTGCAAATCTCATAACAAAAATATTTTAAACAAGCAAGTATAATTTCACTTAACTAGCAATTGAGTATTTAATTATTCAGCAACATTAAAATGTCTGTGGGCAATAACATTACAAATAATGAAATTTTTTGGTAATCCACTGAAAATAGATCTTCAATCAGTCACTCATATTACCCTGCCTGAAGCAAATTATAAATGCATTATAACTGAACCAAACAGATGCAACACTTGTTGAAATAAGAACATTAAAATCCTTGACAAAAGTTTAATGCAAGAATTAAGTAGAGATAGAATTATGTAATTCAGCATGTGAGTTTTGTTTAATGATAACTCAAATGCTGCCTAGTGACACCAGATCTCTATATCAATATTAAATTTTAAGACTGCTGCTTTTGAAAAAAAAATAATATGTCCTTTGAATGCTTTTCAAGAGAAGTGAATATAAATTTCCATTTTGAACTCCTTGAAATCATATTTTAATAAATTTAAATTTGAAGATCTAAGAAATGCTTGGCTAGGTCATTTTACATGAAAATTAAAATTGTTCCATGGGCTGTTTCTTATGTAGGCTTGCTATAGACAAAATGTAAAAGCATAATAAAAGAAAATAATCAATGTTGGGTAACCAAATTGCCTTAAATAGCATAAAATTAATATTATTGTAGCTTAAAAAATTATAAATTTTGATTGCATAAAATGCTTTAATTCATTACTTTATGATATTTTCTTGTTAGGTATCTTTACAGTTCAAATATAATACTTTCTTTTTATTCTTCAGATAACCATTCCAGAATGTCTTACATACTTGGATAATGGTGTAGTATATGTAGGATCAAGATTAGGGGACTCACAGTTAATTAAGTTAAATGTTGAAGCTAATGAGCAGGGATCCTATGTAGAAGTCATGGAAACATTTACCAACTTAGGTCCAATTGTAGATATGTGTGTGGTTGATCTTGAACGCCAAGGACAGGGACAGGTGAGTTTAGTTCTTTTAAGTGTTCTTTAGCATTTTAGCTTCCCCACTGGTGAGTATTTTATGCATATCTTAAGTATTTTTATCATGAAATATGTTACTTATAATATGTCACTGTTTCAAACAGTTTTTACTGAAATATTGCTGTTATATGTAGTTTAAACTTATATTGTTATTAATTCCAGTGCCATTTATTTTTATTCTGTTTATTATCATCCTATATTACAGAATTTTAATACATGTACATAATGGATAAATATAAATTAAATTCAAACACAGTGAAAAAGGTTAAAATATGTTATCACACTAACACTGTAAATTAAAGTTAGCACTTAGGTTGAATTATACAATCGTATGTAAAGATCCACCATATCAGTGGTGAAGTGTGACCTTTTCAGTAGGGGAAGCAATTGCCAAAAGCAGTGCTGCAACTAAACTGGAATGCCATTCCAGTACTAAATGTTTCCAAATCATTGAACTGCTCTTGTACCTGATGTTTATGAATTGTTGAGTGAAACTAGTTCTATACTTTTTAAAACACATATTAGTATTTATATATATATAGTTTAGTAACAAGGGGGTGGGGAATTGCAGATGCAATCTCTCTGTCACTGAGGAAAATATTTCTAATAAACTGTTCTTGGCATTTTGGTGGCCGAGTGGTTAGCTTGTTTGGCTACTAACTTTATGAACCTGAGTTAAAGCCCCAGATAAAAGGGATGAATATTTTCTTTCTGCTAAGCCCTTGCCTTTCTAAGACACTCTATGGCATATTATACTGAGTGACTCCTGTCAGATATCTGTAGGCAAGCATCTGTTTGAGGGAAATTTGTTCATTCATTTGTTCATTAACTCTTATTAATTAAAATATTAAAAAATTTTGAAAACCCCCATATTCTGAAAATTTTGGCCAATTTTTGCTGTGCCACTGACAATACAAACAATTCCTAAATTTTATTAGTGCTATTTTCTATCTAATTATCATTATGTGTGTGCTTTAAGAAAGACATTATTGTTATTAAAAATACAGTTACAATTTCTCCTTTCAATGCTGAATGCTATAAACATGTGTGGAAGTTGCAAAAAAATTTCGCTGTCATTCCTATCATCATCATCATCATCCTCAAGCAGCCATGGGCTACGGAGGTCCAACCAGGCCATGCAATTTAGTTCTCCAAGCAAGTCTATCCTGAGCTACATCTACTGCATCTCGCCACTGCACACCAATTCTAACAAGGTCCTGTTTGACATTGTCTGCCCACCACATCCTAGGTCTCCCCTTCTTTCTGAGGCCTTTAGGCACATTGTTCATAACCCTATTCGCCAATCTATAATTATTCATATGGGCAACATGGCCAAACCAACAGAGTCTCTCTCTGCACAATATGCTGCTTAAAGGAGGTTGCAAACTCCTTTGCCTAACCTCATCATTAGTTACAAAGTTGAACCATCGTATTGCGTAAGCATCTGGAATCAAAAGCATCTAGTTTCCTGTTATCTTGTTTACAAAGTGTCCAAGTTTCACTACCATAACTAACCCTAGAAAGAACCAAACTATTATACAGTCTAATTTTAGTCTTTAGGTGTATACGCCTATTCCTCCACACTCTCCATAGATTCTTAAAAGTCCCGGCAGCAATCCCTATTCATCTGTTAATCTCATGCTGCACATCACCATTATCTCTTACATAGCTCCCAAGATAATTAAACTGTGACACCTGCTCAAGACTGCAGATTAACTGAATCACAGCCTGCCTGACCAATTTTCATCACTTTAGCTTTCTCTCTGTTTATAACCAAACCTACTCTACTACCAGTCTCATCAACAGCTCGTCTCATCAACAGCTCGAATGAAAGAGTTCATCTCATCAACATCATTTGCCAAAAGGGCTAAATCATCAGCATAATCTAAATCAGAAATTTTCGTATCTCCAGTCCATTTAAGGCCAAAATCTTTCCCTTGAAGTGAATTTCGCATAACATAATCAATAACCAAGCTAAAGAGAAAAGGAGACAAAATGCACCCTTGTCAAACACCAGAAGTAATGCTAAACCAATTGCTACAAGACTTACCAACTCTCACACATGACTCAGTGTTATTATAGAGAGCTTTCATTATGTTAACCAACTTGTCTGGTATACCATATGATCTCACAATCAACCACAAACTATGATGATCAACAGAGTCGAAAGCCTTTTTGAAATCAACAAAGCTAGCAACCAAAGGTTTCTGAAACTCTAAGCATTTCTCAAGAATCTGCCTAAGTAAAAATATCTGATCCACACATCCCCTACCACTTCTGAATCAACATTGCTCATCACGCAATTGCCTGTCAACCACATTCTTAATTCTATTAACCACAATCATGGAAAAAACTTTACCTGGAACAGAGAGTAGGCTGATACCCCTATAGTTATCACAAGAACTGCGATCACCTTTTTTGAAAATAGGGATAACAATATCTCTGGTAAAATCCTTAGGAACCATGCCTTTATCATAAAAATATTCAGAATTTCAGTCACCCAAGTGGTAACCGAAAAATTCCCAGCTCTAAGCATTTCCGTAGTAATTTCATCTACCCCTGGGGATTTATGAAGTTTAAGTTTAGAAATAGCCAAAATAACTTCAGATTGTGTTATAGGGCCAACATTAAAGCCACCAATGCATCTATCATCATTGCAAACAATGGGAATAGAACTAACCGCATTGTTTAGAATATCACTGAAATGCTCAGCCCACCTAGCCATGACAGAATCCTCACCATCTATAACTTTACCTTGTTTATCCTTCAATCCCTGTATACCTGTCTGTTTTCTACCACACAAAACATTAACTATCTGATACAGCTCTCTGCTGTTGTGCTGTCTAACTGCTTCCTCGGCTTTGTCAGCCAAACCATCAAGCCAAAGATTCTTATCAGCAGCTAACTGATCTTTTACACATTTATTAAGTTCTCTGTAATGCTTTCTATTAGGACTAGTAGGGTATTGATTAAGGACATTCCTGCAGTTCTTTCTTTCCGAAATAAGCTCAAGTGCCTTATCACTCAGATAATTCTGTCTATTCTGCTCCTTTTTTCCTAAAAGAGTACTGTTAGTGTCCAAAAAAGCTTGTTTAAAATGATCCCATTCTTCCTCAACTTCAGTAGTAAGCATACCATGACTGTCATGATGACATGATAGTAAGCATACCATGACTGTCATAATGACAGTCATGGTATGCTTACTATCATGGTAAGCTTTGGCTATAACTGGGTTTTTCAGAGCTTCAGTATTAAAAGTAAATTTTTTAACCCTAGCACAACACTTTTTAAGTTTAAGTTGCAAGACACTTTTAACAAGGTAATGGTCAAATCCAATTTCAGCTCCCCTATATGACCTGGTATTCCTAACAGAACTAGCCAATTTGCTCTTAATTAATATATAATCAATCATATTCTTATGCAGCCCACCTGGTTAAACCCATGTGTGCTTATGTATGTCACGGTGTTTGCAATAAGTGTTAGTTATTCTCAAACCATTAAGTTTACTTACCTGTAGGTGACGTTGCCCATTGCCATTGCAGCTACCAATACCAAAAGGGCCTATCACCTCTCACCAAAGATCAGAGTCAGTACTAACTTTGGCATTGAAGTCACCAAAAACAAGGGTAATATCTCCTTTCTTGACAGAATTCAAAATATCCTGAAGTTGTTCATAAAACCTATCCTTCTCATCCTTATCGGCATCCTCAGTGGGGGCATAACAGCAGATAACATTCAAGTCTTTAACACTTGTCTGAAATTTTGCTGTAAGAAACCTTTCGTTAATGCACTCATATCCTAGAAGAGCATCACTAGTGTGTCTGCTGAGAAGCAGACCCACACCATGGTGATGCTTATTGTCGTCCCTCCTTGAAAAGAGAAATTTAAGATTATTTTTAAGAATCTGACCTTTATCTGTCCATCTGGTCTCTTGCAAGCCGAGAATATCTAAATTATTATGGTGGAATTCTTGTGTGAGGACATCAAGAGAAAAAGCTCTGTGCAGAGTCCTCACATTCCAACTACCTATGGAGAGAAAATGGTTAGTGGGATGTTTAAAGAAACTATGTTTATTGAGAGAGGGAATGGCAACAATATCAAACAACCCCCTAATTGCAGACATGGGGCAAAGACCCATTCCCCCACCATTAAAGGCTGAAGCCATCTACACTGGAAGACTTCCTCCAATGTAGAATTTGACGATGCCAATAGAAGCAAAGAGTTGAGGTGCCTGCGATGACCTCTGCTCAGGATTATCCACCAGCTGATAAACATATCCTGTGAATCTATTCACTTGGGGCTGTCAACCCACAAACAAACAGAAAACACAGCGGAAGATTTTTCCCTCCACAGAAGCCCACTAGTGCAACAAAATCAGGATCCATAATCAAGCTCAGAGCCATATATCTGTCCAGTGGGTTTATATGGTCAGCACCAAGACCCTGTGTGGTTGACCACTCCTCAGCAGGGTAGGAAAAAAAAGAAAAGTAGCCATAGTTGTCCAGATGAGTAGGCCACACTAATCTGGCAGCCCTCCCCTTCTGTTCACTTCCACAAGAGAGTATCTCTTTTGAAAGGTACTAACAGTCTGCACCAAGAGAAGGTGGGGTCGGACATTAGGTGCTAGGCCTGGCTGGTTCTATGCATCATCACAGGGGATTGGTGCATAGCTCTCCTTCCAGTGACTACCTAGCTACCATCAGATTTAAATCATTTTACCCCTGAGCAGCATTTTTGTGCATACAATAGGCTAAAGGTTCAGGTCCCAAGGGATCAGAGGTAAGTAGGGGAAGGGGATCCATTGGACAATTGTTAGGAGATAGATGAAATCTCCCATTAAGATTATCCAGTGTGTCCTTCAACTTACAGAGGGTAGAGTTCTCCTGATCATGGAGTCACAACTTACCACCTCATCCAATAAATGGCTGTATTTTCAAGCCCAATGGTGTTCCCTGTCATGCCGAGGGCAAGGTATGCATTTACAGAAATAAATTTCATTGCTGGAACAGTTGGAACTTGAACCTGGGAACATCAAAATGCTAGTCTGATGAGTTACAAACCGAGACTATGGCTATTTTACTCATTTAATTTTATCTAAATTCAATATTCTAAATTTAATACATAGAACTACTGCAAAGGCACCATTATATCGTTAATGTTGACTAGTATTTTAAGTAAATGGTAAAAAAAAGTCAAAAGTATTATGACTCGAATGCAAAAACCAGATAATGATGAAATTATGGAGTCGCATAATATGCGCATTTAACTTCACTAATTCAACTATACCTGCTCAGATGAAAAAAGGAGGAAAATAGCAATTTAAGGTAGTGCAAGCATTTCCACTCAGAATTCCACTCAATGAGAGGCTCCAGAGTGAGTATGAGAGGAAAGATGTGAATCTGCTGTTCTCTCAGTTTCACCTACTTCTCATAGTGTGAGCATCTCGCTGCACTGAGATTAATTTTGGACATATTTTTCCTACATTGGTTGATACAGTATCATCAACCACTAATCTGGTGCTGAGCTGAAGAAAGAGTAATCTGTTCCAATGCTAGAGGAAAAACTGTGTTGAAATTATTGAGACACAGTATTCGGTCTCCAACGTGGCACATAAATATGGCCATAACCAATCTAGCATCCATTCCATCAAGATTCGAGAGAGAGCATTTTGTTGCATCAAGTGCTCCAACAACTGCTAAGGTGATGAGCCAAGTCCATGATAAGACTTTAGTGAAAACTGAAAGACATTAAACATATGGCTGGAAGATATGAACTGTAAAGGTGTGCCCATTGATGGCAACACTTTGTGAAAAAAGCCCTTAGTCTCTATGCGCTATTCAAACCTACCTCCATGGTTCAACCCTCTTGGCAAAAAGGGGCAACTTTCAGATGAGTAGGAATTCAAAGCCAACCAAGGTTGGTTAAACAGTTTTAGGAACTGCTTCAACCTCAAAATCTTCCTTACTTATTCTTTCATTCTTCCATCTCTCTCTCTTAAAAAGTTAAATACTTTCTCATGCAGCTGCTTGCCACAGAGGTCTGACAGGAACCTGTCAGTTTATACACCATAGTAGGCCTGTGAGGAAAGTGAGACCTCAGCAGAAAAACAATACCAACATCCATGCCTTACCTGGGGCTCAAACCCAGTTTCTTTTGATCAGTAGCCAAGCACGCTATCCATTTGGCCACTGCATAATTAAAAATATTGCGAAATTATATTTTGCATATGTACTCTTTATTATACACTGTACTTTAAACATTTATACATATTATTGTATAGGTTTGTGTATACAAAATCATGTTTACTGGGCTTTCTGGGCAATTTAAGGAATTTTCAAGGGGTAATTTTGGCAATGCAATTTTTCCCTTATATTCCGACTTAGAACATAACCTCCCATATAAAATGCAACTCCACTGTATTTAATATTTTACAACTTTCACCCATTTGTTTTTGAAAAAACACTTCTGTTTTTGTGTATTTCAGAATTTTTCAAGGGCCACTGAATATATTTCTTATGCTACAAACAGATACTTTAGTAGCTCTGATGTAAACTAATGTTTCAAGATTAATGTAATATGAATTCTTGTTCCTTATGTTCGAGAGATGAGAGTGAACCAGAATTGATTTACCATTACAGTGGTATGATGGCTCCTATACTTGACTAAGCCAGGCTCATAATCTGCAGTTCCTACGTTTGAGTCCCAGCTGAGTCGTCATTGAGATTTATCTCTGCAAAACTCCCCACCCAGCCTGTCAGTAGGGGACACCGATGGGCTTGAAAAGGTTGCCATCTGTCTGATAGGAAGTTAATCCATTTCCCCATGTGCTGGAGAGCCATACCCTGTGCACGTTAAAGAACACGCTGGATGGTACAGGAGGCTATCATATGTCTCCCAAAAGCTGTTCCATTGGGTCCCCTCCCCCAAACTTCTCTGAGCCTATGGGGTCTTGTGACCTAGCCATTGTGTGCAAAATTGGGCCACTCAGAATTAAAACAACTCAACCCCAACTAAGCTTTTTCATTCATTAATAATTTTTTTTTTATTTGAACTGTATATTTAATGTCTTTTGAAACTTATTTGAATTGTAAGTTTAATGTCTTTTGAAAATTCAATGACAAAAATCAATAAAATTGCACAATTTCTCATTTTTAGAGCATGGCAGAATTTTTTATGTGAACTATTTTAAACTTTCCTGCCACTTTGATATTTTGATCCTATATTTCTTGATTTGTATTTAGAATTTGCATCTAGTTTAAACTAATTTCAAGTTCGAGCCTGTATTATATTACAGGTAAATAGTTGGATTTTTAAGAAAATATTTGACTTATGCTAAGCGATGTGTTCCTGGAAAACATTGGTTAAGCAAACCTTGTTTGAATAGGAAAAGTAGGATACTCCAGTCCTACTACTGTGTTTTTACATTGTGAAAAAAATCACAATTTAAATCGCTATTGTGGTGTGCAATATGTTCACTCAAATGTAATTTGTGAATGATGAAGAAAGTGAAACGATGCATATTTTTGGAATATAAATTTGTTACACTAAGAGAAAGAGTTTCTACACAAACTTAATATCTGGCAATCACTTCTAGTGTCAGCCACTGTGTGTCATATTTCATTTACAAGAACTGTGTTGACTTAGCTGATTATTATACACAGAAAAGATTTCCTTGATGCATTTTGTGTTTTTCTACATTAAAATAATAGTTAAATAAAAATTTGCATTTGAATAGACCCAGTTGTTAATAAATTTGTATCAGAGCACTGCCTACAGTTTTTTTTTTTCAAATATTTTAATGCTTATTTACATAACTTTTAGAGTTTAAAATTTTGCAGAATTTTCATATGCTTCTGTTACACTTTCAAAGTATTTGAATACAGCCCAATACATTTGGTACCACTTATAAGGCTGCTAATTTGTTCTTTTAAATCCAAAGCTAAGCTGAACAACATTAAATTATCTTCAGTTATTAGGATAATGATGAGAACAGTAAGATATAAATCGGTTCAGCTAAGGTGTATCGGGTCAATTAGGTTTAGAGGTATATGAACATGAAAGGGCATGATTACATTCGCTGACAGAATACTACTACAAAAATATTCATGTATAATTAGGAATGTGAGAGTAAAGGAAAAATAGCATTTTGCCTTATTTTCCAAACATTAGAACAAATGATTACACTTACCTCCAATGAACCAGTGGTACCACTTGCATCCTAAGTGACATTATCGATAATGGTTTCATATACAGAGTGAACAGTCTGCCTCTAGTAGATAGTGACAAAGGTATGAAATATACATAATGCTATGAAGCTGCAAATAAGTAGTTCTGTGAGAGAAATTTCTGCTATATGCAAGTTTAGAATATAGAACTTCTGCTGTGCGATACAATTGCCAATGCAATGGTAATGATGTGAGGTTTTTCATACAGTCCTAGCTTGACTAGCCTTGCAAATTGGTGCTTCTGTTTATTATACAGTGTAAATAACAGGAAAATTCGAACAATATTATATAAATGTGAAATTTATGTTAAAGTTATGAAAATACTTTTTACTGTTATGTCAAAACATACACCAAGGAATTTCCATTTTGTAAGTCGATTGAAATTTTTAGAGGTAAAATTGTCTTGAGCTGGGTGGGATACAAACCCACGACCTTTCTGATAATATGTCAGGTGCTCTGGACTACTGAGCTACCGGCCACCGATCAAGATCTCCTCTAATTAACACTATGAACATTTCTATTATGTCACATATAGGCACTGTTAGGTCAATCTTGCCACAAATGACAGATAATGCCAAATAGATAGAAAGTATGTCTTACAAGTATACCATTGATTAAATATCGAATAAACGACATATTCAGTATCATCATCAAGCAGCCATGGGCTATGGAGGTCCAACCAGACTGTGCAGTTTTATTATCCAAGCATATCTGTCCTGAGCTACATCTGCTGCATCCGGCCACTGCACCAATTCTAACAAGGTCCTGTTTGACATTGTCTGCCCACTGCATCCTAGGTCTCCAGTATACACCAAGGAATTTCCACTTTGTAAGTTGATTGAAATTTTTATTAAATTATACTGAATATTTCGAGTTTTTTCAATATTTAATAAATGGTATACTTGTAAGACACACTTTCCATCTATTAGGCATTATCTGCTGCTTATGACAAGATTGCTGTACAGCACCTATATGTGACATAATAGAAATGTTCATAGCGTCAATTAGAGGAGACCTTGATCGGCGGCCAGTAGCTCAGAGGTTCAGAGCACCTGACATGTTATCAAGAGGTTGTAGTTTCGTATCCCATCTGGCTCAAAACAATTTTTCCTCTAAAAATTTCAATAGATTTACGAAGGGGAAATTCCTTGGTGTATACTGAATATCTCGAGTTTATTCAATACTTAATGTCAAAACATTTGTATATATTTATCTTTTTTTTTATGATATTTTTTAAGGGAACCATTGCCTTCATGGACACTTTACCACACTGCACCACACATTTAAGTTATACATACAGCTGATATAGTAGGTGTATCCAGCTATTATCTTTTAATGGTGCCACCAATAGTTAGAGGTGAATAATTTGGCAGGTATCACCTCTGATTTCTCACAAGGGCCTGTCAAATTCTTCACCTCTAACCATTGGTGGCATCATTAAAGGATAATGGCTTAACACACATACCATAGCAGCAGTATGTATGATTTAATGTGTGAGTATCTTTACATACAGTTTTATAATCCTAACTTAGGTGCTAATTTTAATTTATAGGTTCGTATGATAAATATATGGATGAAATTTTAATTTATAGGTTCGTATGATAAATATATGGATGAATATTTTACAGTAATGTCTTTGCAATTTGACATAGCGCTCCAATTGTGTAGACTTCTTATTGCACCAAACGACCATACCTAAAATGTAGAACTGATTTACCTGGCAGAAAAAAAGAGGTATTTCATTTAAGGAACTTTGTTGCACAAAGAAAGTTCAACACAGGGTAAATTGTATGAAAGGCATTAAAATGATGCATTGTTTGTTGGATCACACCCAATGTAAATTCTGAGATGCACTCATTCAATTTGTCAGATTGAATTTCTTTCATACCAAATCAGAGATCAGCTTCAGGATTTTCAATCATCAGTTTGTTTTACTGTTTATTTTTTAGAAAGTGGAGTAAGCAGTTTGTATCACTGAGTGACGAAGAGCACACATTGAGTTGAAACCACAGTAACTCAAATGTAATAATCCTCCTCCTCCATCTTAAAAACTTTTGTATCATTTACCTTGTTTGGGACCATTTCTGTACGAAAAGTTCCTTGCTAAAATATTTAGAAATTTCCGTTAACTTTATTAATATCTTACGATTTAGTCTTGGCTACTGATGCACCATAAAGATCTAAACAATCAAACCAAGTTTCTTCTGATAAGGGTAGTATTATATCTGTGGGAAGCAAACATTACATATTCAGTTCTTGTAAAGTTTCAAATTGCAGTGACATTACTGTGAAACTTGTTTGTATGCTATAAATTCAGTGATATAGTGATAATAATCAAAGGGTATAAGACACTGAGATTTTATTGCTTTTATTATCTTTGCCATTTTAATTTCAACTCCACTCTCCCAAAGTCCTTCATATTAAGTGTCATAATGACCTACAATGGCATTACTTTCATTTATATGCTATATCATTCTGTTTTTAAGTCTCATGTCTTCCAACAGTTCCTTCA
The DNA here is from genome assembly GCA_038380435.1 of Ryuthela nishihirai. Classification (NCBI taxonomy): domain Eukaryota; kingdom Metazoa; phylum Arthropoda; class Arachnida; order Araneae; family Heptathelidae; genus Ryuthela; species Ryuthela nishihirai. The sequence goes on from JAWZYU010000003.1 coordinate 26,362,085, forward strand.
TGTCTCCATGCTAATAATGAATGTCGAACGTCCAAAAACAATAAAGGTAGCAATACTTATTTACCTCAAATAAATGTAAATGCTTAAATTCCACCTGCTATTCATTGTCTATAATTTCTGTAAATTTTCCATAGAAAACTGGAACAAATGCTTTTGCATTTTTTGCAAAACTAATATATGAAGGTTGTTCAGAAAGTAAGAATACAAGGCCTGTAATTCCATCACAGCATACAATTTGAAACTGATTGCAGTTAGATATTAGGCATGGGCAATGCAGTGCTTATCAGTTTTCATCTAGGTCAGTTTTCATTGTGTTGAATATTCCCATTGAAAATAGCAGGGTTGATTAAAAATTAATCCAACTTGGAAATGTGTGCAGTTATTTGTTTTGCAATGCAAAAAATATCAAACAGCTGACATTCATCAATATGCAAGTTTTAGTGAATATAAAATGAGCAGCAAAATGGTGTTATTTAATGAAAGAGAGGAGCCATTGAAGATGAAACAAGAAGTGGCAAGCTGCAAACAGTGACGATCACTCCAGAAAACTGCATGTATGAACTGCAATTATTAAAAACAGAAGATTTTTATTCTACACTTGAAACTCTCTTCTCAGATCTTGGAACATGTTATCAGATAGTATGATGAGTAGTTCAGTGGGTGCCAAAATGCATTACAGAAAAGTACTGTTCTCAAAGAATGGCATATTCTCATGCATTGTTGCAATGCTATTCTGAGGAAGGAAAGGAGACCAGTTTCTCTCATTTGTAACAGGAAATGAAACTTGGGTTCATCATCACATGCCAGAGACAGAACTTCCATCCATAGACTGGAAGATTGGAAGCATACTGCATGTGCTTGCAAAATAAAGTTCAAAACCATTCTTTGGCAGGTAAAGTAAGCAATGGACACTTTTTTTGTGTGGGTGGGTGGGGGGGGGGGGGTCAGAAAGGTGTTTTGCTTGTTGATTTCATGTCAAACAGAACAACAATGCTAATCATTGCATCAAAACACAGTCAAAATTGCATTCTTTGATTAAAAAAAAGGAAGCATGACCACACAGGCAGACCAAACACAAGAATGCAAAAATTCAAATGGGAATTCTTTGAGCACCCTGTTCATAGTCATGACTTAGTGACCTGTAATTTTTCACCTTTTATCAGCATTAAGCTGATATAAGCAATCACTTGGAGGACAAAACTTCATGAGCTACAATGAGATGAAATGAAAGATGCAATGAGTGATTGGTATTGTAATTTGATGAAATATTCTATGAAGAGGGTATAAAGAAAGATAATCCCACATTGACAAAAGTACAACAATTGTTGGGCCATTAGGAAGAAAAATATTTCAATCAATTAAGAAATTCTAAACAGTATTCGTATTTTTACTTTTTGGACAATCACTTAGAAAGTAATTAGACGTAGGCAAGCATGAAAATACCGTACCAGCTGCCTCCCAAACTCAAACTTGATTACAGCCCAGTTGCTCTACAGTTAAGCTAAGGTGGTGGCTCTTTCACTGTTGCCTATGTAATATTATGAAGGACACTTATTTATGGAACATCAGTGTCCCATATCACAGTAGTTTAAAATCTCTGCACTAATTTGTTTGAAATCAACAGTGTAATCACAATAGATACTATTGTATACACATTAATAAAAATAATATAACAGTTCTGCTTTAGATGCAATAGTTATCATTGTGCTCATTCAGTTACTTGTTGGCTGATCTAGATTCTCGAGGAGTATGCAAATTCTAATGAAAAGTGCCAACCCTCTGAAAATTGGAGTAATGAAGATTGTTTCCCTAGCTTTCCTACATGATGGTTAAATTTATCACCCTGTGTATACAGCTGCCTGATTGACAAGCAACCAAACATGCAAGTAGCCTGTCTCACCTGGATGAATATATGGATGAATATAAAAGTTTATTCACCACACAACATTTTTCTACTATAGTACTGTAACTTTTAAATCATACTTTCTACTATAGTACTTTGTTTTCTACTATAGTACTGCAATGCTCAAATGTTATTGAGCATTTACTATGTTCTTAGAATCTTAAGTCTCTTGCAGTAATAACAACCACCACTTTACCTGCTTGTGGTGAGAAGAGTTCCAACATTGACCATTACTGGCCAAAATCCGAGAGAATCTTTTTTACTTGTTAGCCATAATAATGCATTTTGCTCATTCTCCTGGGTTTTTCCAGTCCAACTGATTGCTGCATGTCACTAAATATATGTCCATCTGGAGGAGCTTTGGGTTATATTACCTCTGAGGTGCACTTTTTTGCACACCATGGGCTAACTGGCCAAGTCACAAAGACCCTGAAGGCTCAAAGAAAGTTGAGGGAGGGGACCCACTGGAGCAGCTGTTAGGGGACAGATGGTAGCCTCCCGTCAAGGCCATCCAGCGTGTTCTTTAATGTGCACAGGGTATGGCCCTCCTACACATGGATTTACATCCCATCCGACAGACGGCAGACCATGGGCAGGGAGTTTTGTGGAGATAAATCATGATGCTGGGACTCGAACCTGGGAACTGCAAATTACGAGCCTGGTGTACTACTGGCTGAGCCACCCCCACCCCCATCTGGAGGAGCTCACTCGGTCCAGTATATGCACTGGCCTCACCTTCTAGGAATGTGTAATCCAGAAACATTTTCAAGAAGTGTCACATGAGAACACATTCCTCATAAACCCTCTGCAATTAAACGGTTATATGTAAAAAAATATCTAAACAACAGTATAATATAAAGTAGAGATATAATTTTGATGTCTTTATTATCAGACAGCAAATAATACACAGTTAATGCTGAGCTTTTTCAACTATTGCAGAATATAACATCATTCTCCATTTGAAGACTGATCATATACAAGTTGTTCTAATGGTTGATATTAAGATATTGTATATGTAAATATTCTGATATTATGAAAGTATGATTTAATAGTATATGTTAAAGTGTTCATAGTGATAAGCCATACTTTAATAAGTATAAACTAAGCAGTGGTGGCTTGTGAACTTCTAAATTGGTGGTGCCAGTAAATATATATATAAACCTACTCAAAGCTAGAAAACATGAGAGCAAAAATTAAGGCAGGGGAGAGAAATGCACGGGACATAAAATTGATGTAATATTTTTAGTGACCTTTTTTTTCACAATCCACTGAATGGAAAATGTTAGTCTTTTTTCCATCTTCTTAACATTTTGAAATCTCTTGGCTAATATTCACCAAGCCTTTTTTCAATTTATCCCAATAAAGAAAAAGAATTTCTAATGAAACATCCATTCTATTCATTGCACCACTCTGTTATTTACCGGAATAGATGACATAAGCTCAATACATAAATTGAAAACAATAGAAACCCTCAAATGCTAACATCTACTGGCTTTTTGCGTACAAAGAACTATTTATGATTTGGTGCAATGCCAAAGAATGTCTAAGGAATTATTTGGTTTCTGGCTGTTTTTTAAGTGTGGAATGGTGACAACAACATCTATAATAATAAAAGATATATGTCTGTGGTCACTATAGCTTTTTACATAAAAAGGCTAGGAATCGAATTTTGACAGAAGAATAAGCATGGCATGAGGATGTGCAGTGCAAAATATTAGCTCAATAAGTTCAATATCGAATTAAAAATCGGCATTTTAGATAAAACATCTTTCTTCCCCCATAACATCTTTTGCAATTTCTAATTGAGAAAACCACCAATGGTTGTTAGATCCCTCACATTCGCAAAGACATTAGTATATTGAGGCATCTCATTTTAGGTAGGAACCTGATTATTTAATCCAACACAATCATTCGGTCAAGTATATCTGTAATTGGATCAAAATCTGTCAAAATGGAAATAAAACTCTCCATAGTTTGCATAGAAATGACACTATGGCTATGAGAGCAAGTACAGATATCAGCAATGACCTGAGCAATGCTGAAGAATTCTTACTATCAGAATAATGCATTTGGAGAGCTCTAATTCAAATAATGCAAATTCCAGAACAGGATCATTCACACTTAAATATTATATGCCATTTAACAAACTTAAAATGTATCGTAATCAAGCGTGAAATGGCATTTAAAATATGCCATTTCACACTTAAAGAATTCATTGAGACTAAATAATTGAATCACTAAATTTTATTAATATGTTGCTGAAATATTTTGTTCTAAGGAATAAAATTCGCCATTGCAGACAACAAACATGTATTTACAGAATACCATTAGCAACACTGCAACTCAAACAACGGTATTAGTGTTATTTGTATCCATGTGCCTATATCAACTACCAACAGCACACAGATCAGTAGACTATTCATCAAATTAAAATTAATGGTATTCTTCTACGATAAAAAGTCCATTACAAAATTTAATAAAATAACTAATGCATATACACCGAAGAGCCAAAACATTATGACCAGCACATCTTTTATGCAAATCAAAGCAACTGCGGGTAACCAACAGCATGTGTGAAGGTCATGAAATGGTTATAAATAACACCTGATACTGAGCTCTGTTAATGAGTGTTATTCTTATTCTTTAGATGGGAAAAGCAGTGGACTTAAGTGAGTTTAACGAAGGCCAAATTATAATGTAAATGGCCAGACAACTGGGTCAGAGCATTTCTGAGACATCAAGGCTTGTGTGGTTCTCATGGTCAGCTGTGTTTAGTACCTTCAAAAAATAGTTCAAGGAGAAAAAAACTATGAAGGTGTGGGTCGACCGCAATTCAATGATGCTAGAGGTGAGTGAAGGCTATCCCGTATGTTGCAAGCCAACAGAAAAGATACAAGGTGCAACTTGCCTGTAATTTGAATGCTGGTGATGGGAGTAGGAGTAATGTGTTACAACACACAGTACATTGAACCCTGCTGAAAATGGGGCTGCGTAGCTGCAGCCTCTCCAAGTGCCCATGCTAACATTGGTTTACCATTGAAAGTGCCTACAATGAGCACGTGAGCGTCAAAACTGGACCTTGAATGATTGGAAGAAGGTTATCTGATCCCACCATTTGGATGGCAGGATATGTTTGTGTTGTTTACCTGTGTAAGTATTGGCACCAGGATGCACCATGGGAAAAAAACAAGCTAGTGAAGGAAGTGTAATGCTTTGGGCAATGTTCTGCTGGGAAACCTTTGGTCCAGTTATTCATGTGCAGGAAACTGTGACATCTACCACCTACCTAAACATCATTGCAGACCAGGTACATCCTTCCATGGCAATGGTATTTCCCTCTAGTAGTGCCTTCTTTCAGCAGGATAATACGCCATGCCACACTGCCCAGATTGTTTGAGAATGGTTTGCAGAACATATGGAAGACTTCCAGGTATTGCCCTGGCCTCCAAATTCCCCAGACATCAGTGCAATCAAGCATCTGTGGTTTGTATTGGAACAGCATATCCGATCTACGGCAGCTCAACCATGTAACTTACAAGAGTTAAAGGATCTGCTGGTAACATGTTGATACCAGATACCACAAGACACCTGTAGAAATCTTGTAGCATCCATACCTCACCAGGTAAGAGCTATATTGGCGGCACAAGGAGTACCAACATCATATTAGGCAGATGGTCATAATGTTTTGTTGGCTCTTTGGTGTGGCACATCTTGCACCATATAAGCATTTTATTATCCACATTGACCTTTCTGAAATACACCTAGTTACCACAATTCAAACTTACCAAAGGACCCTTGAAAATATCATTAAGCTATTCTAAGCAATTGGCTTTTGTTACATTTCAAAGTGAGTTTAATTCGTATAATAAAAGCTGAAAGGTTATTTAAGTATGAGTTAAGCAACTACATATTTAACCTCTGCTGTAATAACTGAAAAAATGTAACATTTTTGCCTCTTTGAATTCATATGGGTGAATGAGAAGAAAAGATACTTTCCATAACAAAATAATTATTGATTTAATATAATCTTGTATAACATGTCAGTGCATTACCAAAATATATGAAGAAATTTGACCAATTAGTACCTTCTAAGCTAAAAAAAAATCCTGTTATAAGTAACACATTTTTGTGCAATAGTGATGAAATGCATAGACATATTCGATGATTGGTATTGAGTCCATCTTATTGCATACACTGAAAGCACAATTTATGATACATACCACACCCATCTACAAACCTGCCTACTCCACCACAATAATGCTGCCAGCCAAAACTCCTTTAAGCTATAAATCTTTCAGATGTTTACCTGCTGTATAGCTTACCTGCAACTGCTGTGATGGATAAAAACAGTGACCTGAGTGAGTTTGATTGTGGGCAGATAGTTGGTGCAAGGAAGATGGGGGCTGATCCATATCCATGACTGTGGAATGTCTGAGATTTCTGTGTGTAACCATCCCACATATGTATCAAGACTACATCAAATCAGGGTGAAATGTGGCAGCAACTAGGCTGTTGGTGTTCGAGGTTAGCGCCTCTTCTCCCATATTGTAATGTTGGAACAGAGGCCCAAAGTGCAGATAATTAACATCAGTATTGAATGACACTGTAGCTGCAAAGGTTTGTGCAAAGACTTTTTGTCATATGATGGCAGTCTGGGCTACGGCAGCCAATGCACATGTCGAGTACCCTTGTTAACAGTAGATCACCAGTCTATGAGGCTGCAGTGAGCGAAGGACAATGCCCACTTCGAGTACCCTTGTTAACAGTATATCGCCAGTCTATGTGGCTGCAGTGGACTAATGGACTGTGAAAGACTGGAAACAGGTAGCTTGGTCCAACGAATCAAGGTTCCAATTGCAGCATTCATCATAGACCACATGAGGCCATGGACCCCAACTATTAAGTTGGGGAATTACATGTTGGTGGAAGCAGTGTAATGTTCTGGGGCATGTTTACATGAGCCACCTTGGGGCCTCTTGTACCTATTGAGACCACCATCATAGCACAGGGCTATGTTGACGTACTCACCAACTACCTATACCCATTCATAGTTATCCATTTCATACATCAGAATGCCTTCTTTCAACAAGACAATTCGAATGGCCCTCTCACTCTCTGGATTTGAATCCTGTTGAAGCCTATTTAAGCATCTCTGAGATGAAGTGGAGTGATGCATTTGATCCTGAAACCCACCACTGGCAGCTGTCTGTGCTTTACAGATGGCTGTTGTGGAATCATGGGCTGCAATGCCACCCAAACATTTCCAATGCCTGGTAGAGTCCATGCCCCTATGTGTTGCTGCCATTGCAAGGTAGAAGATGGATTCACACATTATTAGGTGGTTATGTATAATAAATTGTCCTTTCAGTGTATATATATATATAAATAGTACACCTTACATCAGAAGGCAAATTTAAATATTTAGATTCATATATTATTTAGTATTGACATTTATTTCCTGAACAACTAATTCACTTTCAAATTTCTGTTACACTCATAGAAATTCTGATTAGTTTACTGTATATCAAATTCTCATTAATAGTCAATATGATACTGATTCAAGCAGCATTTTCTTCCTCATGCAAACATATTAATAAGTGGTTTAAACATGATAATTTTATTAGTGAAAATTTCCCCAAATGTTAATAAGTAATTTCCCGGATGTTAAAATTTGGTGTTTAAACAATACACGAAGCCATTTAATGATTATTAAAATCAAAAAGGCTTTGTTAAAATAGTATGTATTGCTTTAGACAGCTCTTGCAGTAATCACCTACAGATGGCATTATAATTAGTGATATCTGTCTCAGTTGTCTTCAGAAATGGCCCAAACCATACTTAACTCACAAGCTATTACAAGTAGTGTGACAAATGATTGACACTTGGGTGCTAAATGAAGGATGGCTAAATTCTGGGCACAATTAGAGCTTACCCATTAACATCCCTAAAGACTTCCTGTGTCAGTTTTGAATGTATTACTTCACTAAATGCATATTGAATGGAAATAAAACTGGCAAGATACTTTACACAGAAATTTTTTTTTTAATTAGGATTTTTATTATTCATTCTAATTCAGAGTTTAATGAATTTAGCATATTTAACAGAAATATTGTTGGGGCCTGGACCCTAATTACAAGCCATCCCTGACACTATTCTTTTTGTTTTTATTGCAATAAAAACACCAAAAGAAGCAAATCACTGCTTGAAATAAGGTGAAGTATTACAAGTAACAATGAGAAAAATGGAAATCATAGTTAAATTAGATGCAATTATAGAGGGAGTTGTTATTTAAGAAACTACCTGTGACATATAGTTTGGTCACATATGTATCCCAATTCAATTGCCATATTTTAATATAATTATTTTTGAATATCTTGCTTAAATAATTTTTAAAATCTTATAAAAGGCATTGTAAATTATTTCTTCCTTAAATTTAGTGTTCTTTCACACTTTAGGTTATATGACCTTAATCACATGATTTTTAAATTTGTCACTGTATCATCATCTTTGATGTTTTGACAAAATCTTTGAGAACAAGTGGTAGTGATAAGTTGATAATTGAGTATATATATACTCTTTAGTCTCTAGCCTTGTGACATAATTTCATTTATGTTCAGGTGTCAGATACTGTAATATATGGATAAGTGTTCTGTTGTAATCTGCATTGTCCATAGTTAAAATTACCTGTTTCAATGAATTTGTATTTTAGTATTTTTTTTTTGTATTTTTATTTAGTGAATTTATGAGAGTAAAATGATAATTTAGTTTTTGACCTCACTTATCGTATATTGAGTACTGTTATATAACCTGGATGAGGTACACTGTAACTTCTTGGTTATCCACATTGGGGAAAAAAATCTGTATTAAAATATTTCCCATTTTTTTAATTTGCTATTATATATATCTATATTGCCATATGTATTAAAAGTAATGTTAATATTAGACCTAAAATATTCAGCTTTTTTTAATTTCTTTGATTTAGCTTGTTACCTGCTCTGGGGCTTATAAGGAAGGATCACTGCGAATTATCAGAAATGGAATTGGAATTCATGAACATGCAAGCATTGATCTTCCTGGAGTGAAAGGCATATGGCCTTTGAAAGTTGATACTGCAGATTCATATGACAACACTTTAGTTCTGTCATTTGTGGGACAGACCAGGTATTTATTTATTTAGTATATTTGGCATTAAATACAAATAGCCCTTCTGAATACATAATTGCAATTATTTCTTTATCTTCAAAATGTTTTAAAATTCTCAGTAAGAAGTACAGTATATTAGCATGCTACTTTAAGCTTAAGCATCTAATGGTACAGAATTGTAAATCCATTAGTAAAGAGCTCATTTTATGGTTTTTTTAGACAAACAACCTTGTTAATTTGTATATAAGGATTTGTTTGAAGAATACCATTAATTCTTAGCATGCAGTGTGTTAATGAACCACAGTTCCTATTTTTCCTACCGTAAAAATGCCATAATTTCTTTCAGTAACTTGAGAATTAAATTTTTTTCTACAATTATAGATGTAAATTTAAAAATTTGCATCTAATTATTTTTTTTTTCTTTACATCCATATGCAGGCACACACACACTCACTCATTGTTGAAAAAGATACAACCAGACTAGTTTGGTTTTCCAAATTGATGATCCTGAGCAACAGATGTTACACTTCACCACTACAGAGTTGAACATCTCACTAATTCTTGATCCTTACAATAATCACAAAATAGTTATCAAGATGTATCTGTATATCATAAAAGTGAATTTGCTAAAGAATATTAAATCTGCAAATTCTTTTGAAATCTACACCATGCACTTGTGTCACCTTGACTATGTTGTGAATTGGTTTTTCGTGGGAAAAGTTATCAATGTAGAAGAGAAATAAGATCCAAATTACATTTGACTCTATAAGTGGTTTAGAATGTGCTATTCTCTGATTAGTGAGTATAAATAATGCAGCCACGTGCATCATTGGTTAGGATGGCAACAATGTATTCATTTAGTGTTTTAAGAAATATGGATGGGTAGGGATGGCTCAGTCAGTAGTGTGCCAAGCTTATAATCTGTAGTTCCCATGTTCGAGTCCCAGCTGGATCAGCATTGAGATTTATATCCGCAAAATTCCCTGCCCTGCATATGGTCAGTAGGGGACACTGATTCGCTTGGAAAGGCCACCATCCATTGGATGGGACATTAAGTAGTAGCCTCTTGTGCAGGAGAACCATATCCTGTGCACATTAAAGAACACTGGATAGCTTTGACGGGAGGCTACCATCTGTCTCCCAACAGCTGTTCCAATGGGTTCCCTCCACCAGCTTTTGGAGTCCTTGTGACCTGCCCATTTAGCCTGTTGTGTGAAAAAAAAGTGCCACTCAGAAGTAAGACAACCTAACCCTTTAATGAATCTGGATGGCAAAATATAACAACTATACTTAATAAGAGTAAGTATATTTTTTAATTTTATTTTACATTTATTGTTTACCAATGCCTTAAAATAAAAAGATCACTTTTGAATTTAGGTAGAAAATATTGTCTACATCTGATGTTTTAATCAATTTATTTCCTTTCCCAACGGGGCAGGGGTGGCTCAGTCGGTACCGCCCCAGGCTTGTAATCTGTTGTTCCCAGGTTCGAGTCCCAGCTGGGTCAGTGTTGAGATTTATCTCCGCAAAATTCCCCGCCCTGCTCATGGTCAGTAGGAGACACTGATGGGCTTGTAAAGACCGCCGTCCGTCAGATGGGGCGTTAAGCCGTGGTCCCGTGTACGGGAGAGCCATACCCTGTGCACGTTAAAGAACACGCTGGATGGCCTTGACGGGAGGCTACCATCTGTCTCCCAACAGCTGTTCCAGTGGGCCCCCTCCCCCAACCTTCTCTGAGCCTTCGGGTCCATGTGACCTGGCCATTTAGCCCATGGTGTGCAAAAAAGTGCCGCTCAGAGGTAAAACAACCCAACCCAATCCTTTCCCAACACAATTTTGTTTAATCCTCAGATTTTTCAAAGAATCATTTTGATAAAGCATATATAATTAATGTTTTCATTTTTTCAAAAGGATAAACTTGATTATTTCAGAACCTGAACAATGCTGGGTAAATCTGCATATGTATAGCATTTGAACAGTGAAACTTGTTTATTTATGGTCTTGCAAGCCCAGGATATTCAGTTTACACCACATTTATCCAAATACTATAATTCTAATCTTAGAATCCTCACATACCTTTGGAAAGAAAATATTTGTTAGGTTGCATGAAAATATTAATTTATTCAGAGAGATTAGGCAACAAGTATTAAATAATCCCCTAATTGCAAGTACGGAAAAAGATCCATTTTCCATCCACTAAACATATAAACATATGCTAGTAGGAATGCCCCTAGAATTGCAGATAAATGTATGTGCATTTAATCCCCACAATGTAGGGCTGGGTTGTTTTGCCTCTGAGCAACATTTTTTTTGCACACAACGGTCACGTCACAAGGACTCTGAAGGCTCAAAGAAGGTTGGGGGAGGGGACCCACTGGAACAGCTGTTGGGAGACAGATGGTAGCCCCTCATTAAGGCCATCCAGTATTAATTTAATGTGCATAGGATATGGCTCTCCCACACACGTGACCATGGCCTAACATCCCATTTGACGGACAGTGGCCTTTCCAATCTCATCAGTGTCTGCTACTGACTGCAGGCAGGGTGGGATAAATCTCGATGCTGACCCAGCTGGGACTCTAACCTGGGAACTGCAGATTACAAGCCTGGCATGCTACTGACCGAGTCACCCTTGCCTCCCACAATGTAGGCTTATATAGTTTATCTAATGATTACATTATGTTCTCCAGAGGTTTGTGACCCCCTTTGAGATGGGGGGGGGGGGTGCACATTTTGAAGTTACTCATTACCCACACTTTGAGAACTTCTGCATTTGATGGTTTTGAAATGCCAACCTAAGGTTGTTTTTTTTTTATGAAAAGACTAAAGGAAATATAGTCTAAATTTCTAAAATTAAAAGGAAAATTAGGTAGTTTTTACTGTTTTTATTTCAAGAATTGTTTGTATATTCATTGCATTTTGCATTCCATAGTGGCTGAGTATTACTTGTTTGAAAATTCAATCCAGAATCAATAAGTGTAATAAATTTCCTGAATTAATATTCTCTAATAAGCTCCTGAAATTAATGCCATTCATGAGGCTCTAAAACTTGTCATTGAAAACAACTATTTCCAGTTTGACAACCAAATCTACAGGCAGGACTTGGGGGCCCCCATGGGCTCACCCCTTTCCGACATCCTGTCTGAGATTGTCCTTCAAGATCTAGAAACAAAATTATTCAACTTGGCAGCAATTTTACCCTTCTTCTGGTGTCGCTATGTCGACGATATATTTTTATTTTGGAATGTTGGCAACAAGCAATTAAACTGCCTCATTGACCCTACCAACAATATATATCCCACGATATGTTTTACAAAGGAGGAGGAAAATACCAGTGCCATCCCTTATTTAGATGTTCTCATCCAAAAAGATAACACAGGAGCCTTGATGATGTCTGTGTACCGAAGCCTACCTGTGTCCCCTCCATAATATGCGCAGACTAATGCACCCCATGGGCGTACAAAATTGCAGCCTTCCTTTCCCTCACCCATAGGGCCTTCACCATATCTTCAAATGAACAGTTGCTTAAAAATTTCAAAAAATCCATTCCATTGCTGCATCCTATGGCTTCCACCCAACAACATAGAAAAGCTAATCAATAAATATAGAAACGAACACAGAAGAGATTCAGCTCTCCTACCAATCACTGACTCTGAATGTGCAACTTTTGCCGGACCTATTTCTTATGTTCCTGTCCTATGCGAATCAGTCCACAAATTACTCAGAGCCCAAAATATTAAAATTGTTTTCAGCCCAGCTCCAAATCTGTAGAAAATTATCAAAAAGGACCGAGACAAATTTAGCCTACTTCAAAAATCAGATGTATACCGATTTCCCCTACATTTGCCAGATAATTCCATTGTTTACTACATAGGAAAAAACCATACATTCTTTACAAGAGAGGTTCGCAGAGCATCAAACAGATGTCAGCCAAAACAAGCTAACGAGGGCTGCCACCGAGCTAGCAGTACAACACACAGCAACAATAGAATGGGAGCATGCCACACTGCTCGCTTGTGCATCCACTTTCTACAGAACCATAGTCCGCAAGGCTATTGAAATAATGACCTCACCGTCCCCACCTGCAACTGAGACACTGGAATCGCCCTTCATGATGTGGAAAGTAGCTCTAAACAGCTGTAAAGTCACCACATAGTATCACTTCACTGAAGACAGAGTGCTATCCTTGCTCTGAAAAGCTTCTGAGTTTTCTCCTAAAAACTTTTAACATGCAAATAGTTTGAAGGATAAACTTTAAACATTTATTGCTTGATGACAGAGAATTTTTAAGTTATTTTTAATAAGAAGTGGCATAATTTTACAAAAGAATCAGGGAAAAGATGTTATTGCAAATAAACTTCAAAAAACGTAATTATGAAATGTTTTGGAATGGTGTGAAAGTTTTCAAAATAATACTCGTTTAGTTTACTTTTTAAGTTAATGTAATTCTATAGATTTTATTTTGTACTGATTTAGAATTTTTTCTGATACACATATTGCTTTTGTCATAGGGTTCTAACATTGAATGGTGAAGAAGTAGAAGAAACAGAACTGCCAGGTTTTGATACAAGCCAGCAAACTTTTTACTGTGCCAATGTTAAGGGTGATCAGATTATCCAGGTATGATAAGTTGCTTTAATGCATAATTTTTTAGATGAGCAAGACTGGATCTGGAAAAAATATTGAGGAGCATTATTTCCTGCCCTTTTCTCTCTCTAGCTGTGAATGAATGGTTGATAAACATCTAAACTTTTGAAAATTAAAGTGGCCCATCCCTTTTCTTTTTTTGAAAAAATTGCATTGCATGTGCCACTTGAGCAATATGTGCTATCTGTATGGGTTGTTTTACCTCTGAGAGGCAGCACAAAGACCCCAAGGGCTTAGAGAAGGTTGGGGGAGGGGGCCAACTGGAACAGTGTTGGAAGACAGATGGTAGCCTTCCTTCTTCAAGTCCATCCAGCATGTTCTTTAAAGTGCACAGGGTATGGCTCTCCTGCATACATGCCACGTGTTAACGTCCCATCTGATAGATGGTAGCCTTTCCACATTTAGGATTATTTTGAAATAAAACTGTTAATGCTGCTCATAATATAAGTATGGTGACATAACACATACTTTTTAATAGTAAACTGCAAAACTGATTTTTAACCTTATATAAATCAAAAGTTTAAAAAAATTAAGGTATCACACAATCAAGGAACTACTATAAATGCATTCAAAAACCATAGTAATCATAACATCCTCTGGTTTCCTTATCAAGATAACAAGTAATAAAGCACATTAACAAGAACGTGTGGGTTTTCCATTACACATTGTGTTTTTTAATTCATTCATGTAACATATTTGCATTGCAATGAATATAGAAGCTGTAGATTTATTTGAAAAAAAAAACATAAAAAATAGTTGCAATTTTATGAAGAAATATTAAAAAAATGCTTTACATAAAGACAGTGAAATTTTCATTTGCCTAAGAGCACATTTTCCTTGATATATTTCACTTTTAATTGTCCAAACTAAAGATCCAATAACTCTTTTTAGATACTCCCCCCTCCCTCCTTATTGTAAACTAAAAATATGTGCATGCAATACTAGATCCTATCTTCTATTGAACACATAAAGTATATCGAAATAAGTTGATTAGTTGCAGAAATATTGAATGCTTAGACAGATGGATACAAAAATATCTAAGCAAATTTAACTTTTCCTCTATCCAGTGCAAAAAGAACCATCAAAATTGATTGATTGGTTCTAGGATATTTAATGCACAGAGAGATAGATAGATGGACTGACAGTCAGACTTGGCAATAACATTACAAGTTTTGTTTCCAAGAAAATGTGTTAAAAATAAAAATAAAAAAAATTCTGATTCACAATAATACCCATGAAATATAACATTCAATCCCAGATCTAGAAAAAAAATAAAGGGGTTGTGGGGGGGTGGGGAGGTAAGGGACTGGATTTCCATTGCAGTAAAATATTTTCCCCTCCGTTTTAGAGGTATTTAAAATATTTTTTGAAAAATGCATAATATATGCAGGCGAACTTGGTTATAATGAGCATGGAAATAACGAGATCATGGCTGTAATGAGCAAAAATCCATAATGATTTTAATCTACATGTATTCCCATACAGTTGCTCACTTTTATAACCAGCGTACTACACGGATATACCATACAAATTTTGATAACTGTGGAAAATGCAAACATACTTAATTGTGTGGGTAATCAGAAAAAAGATGATAACACAATGACAGGTGAAAGTGAATCAAAATCAGTGCCGACAATCTCCCAAGCTCAAGGTGCAATGGACACATTAGTCAATTTTTTGATGGAACTGAGGCAAATAATGAGTCTTTTAATGCATTGAGTGTTTTAAGAGGAAATTTGAGAAATATCAAAGCGAAATCTTTAAACAAACATCAATTTTAAGATTCATAAATAAAAGACTAATTGAAATCATGTTTTATTAATTAGTATTTTTAATTACAGAGAAATAAATTGTGTTTAGTCTTAAGTGTATGGTTTTAAAATTACAGACAAATAATTTGTGTTTAATATTAAGTGTATTGTAGTTTGTATAAGCATATTAATACAAATAATATGTAGGTATGTAATTATATTATTTTTTTCTCTTTAATATTTCTTTTGTTTTTTGAATCTATATTTTTATCAAGATATTGAGAATTAAACAAAAATAGGAGGTAGATTTAACTCATCACTGATATAGTGATTAATGGTTATAACAAGGAAATTTTGTCAGTCTCCTTGGTGCTCGTTATAACCAAGTTCAACTGTATATATAAGTTTTTCAATTTTTCATCTCACACCTTTCCTAGAATTCTCAGGAGGGTCACCCACCCATCCACCCACCTACCCAACCGATCTGGCCCTGATAGCATTATATTATCGTCATTGGCTATTGCACTTTTGAATGAGTTGTCTCATTAGACGAGTTGTCCCATTAGATGAATTAGCTTTGGATGAGTTATTCCATTGGACAAATTGGCTTTGGATGAATTGTTCCATTGGACAAATTGGCTTTGGACGAGATGTTCCATTGGACGAATTGGTTTTGAATGAGTTTTCCATTGGATGAATCATCCCTCTTTAGATAAATTTGCATTGGACCAGTTGGCATTAGACAAATAATACTAGACTTATTTCTGCTTGCTGCAGTTTAGTTCACAATACCTGATTCAAAAGCATTTAACTGAGTGATTTTAATTTTATGATTTGTTAAACTGTATAATAAATAATGTCTTCAGTTACATGTGGATAAAAATCCACATAAATTTTATGTGGATAAAAATCCACATTTTCACAGTCCCTTCAATTCATTAATATGAATTTTTATTGTAGAATAAAATATGTTCTTTCATCTCCTGAAACAACTTTGGGTAATTTATGTGTTATAATTTAAAGAGAAGGAGTGAAAATCATTTGGATTATATAATGACACTGATGGTAATAAGATGCTGGAAAAATATCATTCACTGTCTTTTTCTTCCAAAGGAGGGCAATCAGAGAAACATTCAAATCCTCTTCATTTGATAGAATTCATTTTTCAAACATAATGTCAGTTATTCATAAGAAGATTATCCTTACCAGACACTGAGACAATATATTGGGAACAAAAAGATACCGGCAGAAAGAAATTTTGACAAGTTGATATTTTTGCCCATATCATGAAGTTGGATTTTGTTATAAAAATTTAAATCATATAAACTGTTAAAAGATTTAATGAACACTAATTTTAATTGTTATATTAGCACATAGGTCGTAGTTATTCACCAGCTTAGTAGTATAACAGTTTAGTTTTATTTATAAAAGAATGAAAGAATTATTCTGTAATAATATGTAAATTCCAGCTTGCTAAGTTGGGTGAAATGTGAGGTAATGTTCAATATGTAAGAGTGGATTCATGCATGGAGTCTAGAATTATGCATGCAAGATGTTGATTCCAAATAATATATGATGATAGTTCACAAATGGAGCTCAACTTAGAATCATTACAGAGCAGATCAAAGGTGGTGGAATGTGGTATGTAAGTTATCTTTCCAGAAGCTCAAAGATTATATTGAAGGACTGAAGCCAAGAAAAGGTCTTGGCAAAATTTTTGCACAGTTACAATGTTCTTCAAAACTGAGTCTGTTTCTTGATTCTTACTCTCAGGGAATAAAATGCCATGCTGTTTGTTGTTATCAGAAATGCTGTAGAGATTTTGTTAGATGTATTTGAAAATTAATTAATAAGTTTGCAAGTAACTTATTTTATTTAAAATTATAATTAAAACAAGTAAATATAATCTCTTTAATCGTAGGTAACAGCAACTTCAGTTCATCTAGTCAGCAGAACAACAAAACGATTATTAAGTGAATGGCATCCTCCATCAAATCAAAATATCTGTGTTGTAGCTTCTAATTCTTCTCAACTTGTATGTGCTGTTCGTAATGAGCTCTTCTATTTAGAAATTCATGTTGGAGAAGTAAAACAAATGAGGTATATGCTTAGTTGCTAACATCAGGGTTTTTATACTTGCTTAATATTTTTGTCAATAATTAAAAAAAAAGTTGCGTAGTTCTATATATATGAGGTGGTTTGATTTTGTATACAAAATCAAATGTGTGAATCTAATGTATGCAAATTTCTTTTATGAAATTTGTACTGTGGTGCAATTCTAGATTTTTTAATAAGCATTTCTTTATATAAGTCATATATTATATATATATAAGACTAAAATAATCCACAACTTATAATATTTGGTTGGGTGTTTAAGAGTTTATGCTATGAAAATATTTATTACTGTAAATTTTAGTGAAAGATGAGCAATTTGGGATAAAGGGGAAATTTCTAATGAAGTATTCAATTTATCTGATCAAAAAGAAAACTTTATCAAATAAATAATAGATGTAATAATTCAAGAGTAATAATATATTCTGTGACTTGTGCCTTCAACTAAATTAGTTGTTTCTCATCCATTAGGCTGTCTTCACTACATGACTGTAATAGTACTAATTTTTTAATAAAACCAGAATAAGTTTTCATTTATAGCATTAGACTAAATTGGCTTAAAGATTCTACCATTGCTATTAGGTGTGTTGTTTTTATCACACCAGAAAAAGACTAAGACCCCACTAACTGAACAGAGTAATTCAGTTGGTTTGAATTGTAGATTTATTCCCAGTGCCTAAATCTATCAACTGATGGGTCATCAGGTTTGTTTTTAATACTTTGCATGTTGGTAGCCAATATATTGTTTTCATTTTTCAAATTCTTGTGATCTTGAAAGATATTCACTTCTATAGTGAAAGGTGGTAAAAAAAATTTAACAGAATTGTTAGTTTTTTAATTGTTTCTAATGATATGTGGAAAATGACACTTAATTCTCTAATTTTTTTATCTATTGATTCCACCTGAAAAAAATTACATAAAGTTTAAAATTAATCCATTTGTGCTTGTACTGTAATCACTTTAGTAGCATCAAGTAGTAACACTTTAGTAGCATCAGTTAGTAACATTAGTTTGTTTTTCCTCTTCTTTGGAATATATGGGTTATTGATTAGTTCTGGTTTCAAAGTCATTGACCTCATTCCTATCTAGCAAAGTTGCAGTGTTTAAACCATAGCAATTTTTATTACTAGGAGTAGTTGCATCATCTAGCAACTACACATAGTGCTTCTGGTCAATATTTTGGTAGATTTTCAATTTTAAAACTTAATTTTTTACTTTGCTATTTCTAGAATTATTTTTATTGCTCCTCAAATATATTTTGCAATTAGAAAGAATTTGTAAAAGAAAGAAGCTAGAGCAAAAACAAATTGTAGCACCATTACATTGTGCACAAATCGCTGAACATCAAATTTCTGAACAAATGGATAAGGTTATGATGACCTGACAAATAGCCACTAAGATTGCCAGACCTCATACAATGATATCTTCCTTTGAAGCCATTTATTGCCTGTTATCAACTGAAGTGCCCAAGAATTATTCAAGAACCAAAGGAAAATATTGCATCAGAATACACCAAAATCGCAAAAGAAATACTTCAAAGAATAGCAGCATCATGTATCAACAGGGTTTGCTGATGTTTTACATCTTGAAGGTTATCATTTTGAAAATCGTGATTTAGTACTATATTTAATATAATTTATTCATCTCTGTGATGTGTGACTTATGTCTCACCCTGTATGTAGTTGTTGGATGAGGCATATTAACAGAAGTTAGGCAACTTCTGTCAATATAAAAAAAAAACATCAATAACTTCTGTTAAAAGTTTTTAAAATATTACAACTTTGCTAAATGGAAAATTATGCCCATTTTGTGAAACCAAATGCTAGCATTAATCTATGTAAGGAACAGAAGAGGGTAAGCATAAATATATGCATCTATAGTGAGTTACTTACAATGACTCAAGTTTGTGAGAGTGAGAAAAATTGTTATACACAAAGGAAGAAATTTCCTCATTATCACATTTGTTTCAAGTAAAATCAACAGGTAAAAGTATAGTTTTGAATGTAAATGTATATATTAGAAAAGATTTATGGATTAATATTTAATTGCTGATTTCTGTTTGAAAATTTTTATACATAATACTATGTAACTGAGGTATTGTTTCCAGATAACCAGACTTTGAAAGGGGAAAACTAGATCTCTACCTTTCAATACTCAAAGTTAGCATCCCTTATAGCTATCATTATGTGTTAGGTATCTTATTGATATTTGCATGTGACACCACTGCCAGTGATGATTTAAGAGGAGATAAATTAATTAAGATAATACTGGATGCAACTGCAGTGGCATTATCATGTTATCTCTGTTAATAAATGTTTTTTTACTTCTTATATATAATTTTATAATTTAAAAGCATTTTACATCAACACATATTTATGTTTTCATATTTACACTTATGTTTATCATTCAGCTGCACAAAAATGGAATATGAAGTTGCATGCTTGGATATTAACCCTCTTGATGAAACAGCAGAAGGGACAAGTCTTTGTGCTGTGGGTCTTTGGACTGATATATCTATATGTATTCTACACCTGCCAACACTAGATTTGATGCACAAAGAAATGCTTGGTGGAGGTAAGAAGAAAATGCTTAAAAACATTAAGTATTCATTGGATTACTCTATTATTTTTATTAACACTAACTTGCTAACATAGACACGAAAAATTCATTGTTAAATATTTGCTTATTACAGTAGGCATTATGGATACCAATCACGGACACCTCATCCATTTGGGCACCTGGAGCACTGCCCCACCAATAATATGAAATGAAATATTCTGAATGAGTTTAAAATTGAATATTTATTGTCTTGTTTAAAAATACATTTAACAGAATTTTCATATTGATTATGTAATTATTATTTGTCATATTACATGCATACATATGTCGAACTACCATTCATAGCACTGAATTTGGGCATCTGTTCCATTATTTTCTTTAGTGCCCTTGATGAAAATGGTTAATGTATGAAGCAAAAAATAAGTTTTCTAGGAACAAAAATCTGCTGAAATATAGCATTTTTTTTTATCTTAAATCTTATTGACTTACATTTGATAGGTTAAGGTTCTTATTAGAAATGAGTTCTGGTCAAATTTTTGAGCCCAATCATAGTTAGAGAAAAAAAAAAGTTGAACAAGTTGTAAACAGATCCAGGATGCCAGTTTTATGACAGTAAAGAAGTTTTTGCAGTTTATACTGTTTTTAATAAAACTCTAATTAAAAGCTAAATAAAATTTTAATTATAGGAAATCATTAAAAAATATCTATCTTTAAAGTTAAACATGTCTGAAAGGAAGGAATATAGCAATCCTGCACAAATAAAAGTGCCCCACCAAAAACATTTAGTATAATGTGCCACTGATATTAATAATCCATAAGCTGGGGTTTGCAGCATCAAGCCTCAACCTTAAAATTTTATATGTGTGCACGTTATACGCTGTGCATGTTAAAGAACAGACTATGAAAAAGGAGACAAAATTGTCTTGAAAAGGCTGCTATATGTTTGGTGGAGTATTAACACATATAAGAGAGCCGCAACCAAAACACATTTTTTGGCCTTAACAGAAGGTTACATCTGTTCTAACAGAATGAACAATATAACTGTGTAACAGATATAACAATATAACTGAATAACTGTGTAAGAGAATTAATCCTAACCCATGAGTCTCCATTTGTTTTTGTGTGTGTGAGCAATAAAGTGACCTCATAATTTAGTCTGCTGTGCAATAAAAAAAGCTGCTCAGGGGCAAAAAATCCAAAAGAACATAGTTAAAAATGCTATAATATAAATTGTATTCAAATTGGTAATTAAAATTATGCATATTGCTTTCATTGCAGGTAGGAGTCTGCTAAATATTTAGCAATAGTATTGATATTTGACCTCTTTTTAAAGTATTCAATATTTAGCTGGATATTTGGCCCTATCACATTAATCAGTAATTCTAGTACTTTCATTAGGTTATATTAAAGTGTAATACAAATATCACATTATATAATAGGAATAATTCCGGGTGGGTGGAACGTCTGACTTCATCAGTAGCAGAAATTGGCAGTTTCTCCATAGTTCCACAGCTACATGAGCAATCAATCCCAAATTTTGTGGGGTGGTCCCACTTAGTTCTAATCCTGTCAGGGTAACAGATAACATTCCTAGCTACTGTGGGTCAGGAGTGATCTCTCAAAAAGTGTCAAAATTTCTGGGGGTGTTGTATTCACCTACCTTGTGAGTGGAGTAGAACATGTGGGAAGCTATGAATGAAGTTATCAATGGTAAGAGTTATCAATATGTTTCACGTCGACCTTTGGGGCGGGGGTGGCTCATTTGGGAGCGTGCCAGGCTCGTAATCTGCAGTTCCCAGGTTCGAGTTCCAGCTGG
The DNA here is from genome assembly GCA_038380435.1 of Ryuthela nishihirai. Classification (NCBI taxonomy): domain Eukaryota; kingdom Metazoa; phylum Arthropoda; class Arachnida; order Araneae; family Heptathelidae; genus Ryuthela; species Ryuthela nishihirai. Next base: position 26,384,016 of record JAWZYU010000003.1, read on the forward strand.
GTCAGCATTGAGACTTATCTCTGTAAAACTCCCCACCCTGCCCACGGTCAGTAGGGGACACTGATGGGCTTGGAAAGGCCGCTGTCCATCGGATGGGACATTAAGCCGTGACCCCATATGTGGGAGAGCTATACCCTACACACGTTAAAGAACACGCTGGATGGCCTTGATGAGAGGCTACCATCTGTCTCCTAACAGCTGTTCCTGTGGGTTCCCTCCCCCAATTTTCTCTGAGCCTTCGGGGTCCTTGTGACCTGGCCATTTAGCCCATGGTGTGCAAAAAAGTGCCACTCAGAGGTAAAACAACCCAACCCATGCCAACCTTTTGGTGTGGGTTTAACTGGTATACACAGAAGGGTCAAAACATTATGATCAGTGTGTCTTTATGCAAATCAAAGTAACTGCTGGTAAACAACGCTGCGTGTGAAGGTCATGAAATGGTATAAATGCTGAAAATGGGGCTGTATAGCCGCAGGCCACTCCAAGTGCCCATGCTAACCTCGGTTCACCATTGAAAGTGCCTACAATGGGCATGTAAGCATCAAAACTGGACCTTGAATGATTGGAAGAAGGTCGTCTGGTCTGATGAATCTCATTTCCTGTTGCACCATGTGGACGGCCAGGTATGTGGACGTTGTTTACCTGTGTAAGTATTGGCACCAGGATGCACCATGGGACAAAAACAAGCTGGTGAAGGAAGTGTAATGCTTTGGGCAATGTTCTGCTGTGAAACCTTTGGTCCAGTTATTCATGTGCAGGAAACTGTGACATCTACCACCTACCTAAACATCATTGCAGACCAGGTACATCCTTCCATGGCAATGGTATTTCCCTCTAGTAGTGCCTTCTTTCAGCAGGATAATACGCCATGCCACACTGCCCAGATTGTTTGAGAATGGTTTGCGGAACATGAGGAAGACTTCCAGGTATTGCCCTCGCCTCCAAATTCCCCAGACATCAATCCAATCGAACATCTATGGTTTGTGTGGGAACAGCATATCCAATCGAACATCTATGGTTTGTGTGGGAACAGCATATCCAATCTGCGGCAGCTCAACTAGTAACTTAGAAGAGTTGAAGAATCTGCTGGTAACGTGTTGGTACCAGATACCACAAGACACCTTTAGAAATCTTGTAGCATCCATGCCTCTCCAGGTAAGAGCTGTTTTGGTGGCATGTGGAAGACCAACATCATATTAGGCAAGTAGTCATAATATTTTGACCCTTTGGTGTATATATATATTTCAGGTAATATTTAAATGTTCATTAAATATATATATATGGATAAATAAACTCAGATAGCAACTGAAGAATAAATAAACACAGAACTTGCATGATATTAAGTGAGCATTGTGTGCAGCACTTAAACTAAGCATCATAAAGCCTCCACACCACAATAAACAGTACAGACATTTATTGTTCTTGGTTCATGTTCCCAGTATCTACTGTGAAGTTTTAATTAAGATTGGAATGATATATTTTGAATAGTTCTGACCTTATGCTGACAAAGGCTCATTTTTGTGTATTTCTCATTTCATCAAGTATAATTTAGGTAGAAAGCTGAATATTTTGTACATAAGTTGAATATTTTATATATACTATCCATAATGTGTGTGCTCTGAAAGACCTAGATATAGCTAAAGCTTACCGTGATAGGTCTCTTGGTTTGGTTACTAGTGAAGTTGAGGAAGAATGGGACTGTTTTAAACAGGCTTTTTAGAAACTAACAGTACTCTTATAGGAAAAAAGGAGCAGAGGAGGCAGAATTATTTGAGTGATAAGGCACTTGAGCTTATTTCAGAAAGAAAGAACTGCAGGAATGTCCTTAATCAATGCCCTACTAGTTCTAATGGAAAGCATTACAGAGAGCTTAATAAATGTGTAAAGGATCAGTTAGCTGCTGATAAAGAATCTTTGGCTTGGCTGACAAAGTCGAGGAAGCAGTTAGACAGCACAACAGCAGAGAGCTGTGCCAGATAGTTAATGTTTGTGTGGTAGAAAATGGAGAGGTATACAGGGATTGAAGGATAAACAATGTAAGATTATAGAAGGTGAGGATTCTGTCATGGCTAGATGAGCTGAGCATTTCAGTGATGTTCTAAACAATGTGGTTAGTTCTACTCCTATTATTTGTAATGATGATAGATACATTACTGGCTGTAAGGTTGGCCCTATAACACGGTCTGAAGTTATTTTGGCTATTTCTAAACTACATAAATCCCCAGGGGTAGATGAAATTACTACTGAAATTCCTAGAGCTGGGAATGTTTCAGTTACCATATGGATGACTGAAATTTTGAATATCTTTTATACTAAAGGCATTGTTCCTAAGGATTTTACCACATCTATTATTATTCCTAATTTTTAAAAAGGTGATCGCAGTTCTTGTGAAAACTATAGGGGTATCAGCCTACTTTCTGTTCCAGGTTTTTTTTTTCTTTGCATGATTGTGCTTAATAGAATTAAGAATCTGGTTGACAGCCAATTGCGTGATGAGCAATGTGGATTCAAAAGTGGTAGGGGATCTGTAGATCAGATATTTTCACTCAGGCAGATTCTTGAGAAATGTTTAGAGTTTCAGAAACCTTTGGTTGCTGGCTTCATTGATTTCAGAAAGGCTTTCAACTCTGTTGATCACCATAATTTGTGGTTGATTATAAGATCGTATGGCATACCAGACAAGTTAGTTAACATAATGAAAGCTCTATAATAACACTGAATTGTGTGTGAGAGTTATTGTTTTAGCATTGCTTCTTGTGTTCAACAAGAGTGCATTTTGTCTCCTTTTCTCTTTTGTTTGGTTATTGATTATGTTATGTAAAATTCTTTGCAAGGTAAAGATTTTAGCCTTAAATAGTCTAAAGATTTCAAAATTTCTGATTTAGATTATGCAGATGATTTGGCTCTGTTGGCTAATGATGTTGAGATGAATTCTTTCATTAGGGCTGTTGATGAGACTGTATAGAGTTGGTTTGGTGATAAATAGAGATAAAACTAAAGTGATGAAAATTGGTCAGGTAGTTGGTGCTTCAGTCGCTCTGAATGGTTGCACCCTTGAGCAAGTGTCTCAGTTTAATTATCTTAGGAGTTATGTAACAGATACTGGTGATGTGCGACATGAGATTAACAGATGAATAGAGATTGCCTCTGGAACTTTTAGGAATTCAGGCCAATATTTTTAGGAAATAGGCATATACACCTAAAGACTAAAATTAGACTGTATAATAGTTTGGTTCTTTCTAGGGTTAGTTATGGTAGTGAAACTTAGACAGTTTGTAAACAAGAGGAAACTAGATGTGTATGCAGTATCTTGGGCATTAGATGGTTCAAATATGTAAGTAATGATGAGGTTAGGCAAAGGAGTTGGCAACCTCCTTTGAGCAGTATATTGTGCAGAGAGAAACTCTGTTGGTTTGGCCATGTTGCCTGTATGGATAATTATTGATTAGCGAATAGGGTTACGAATAGTGTGCCTAAAGGCCTCAGAAAGAAGGGGAGACCTAGGATGCGTTGGACAGACAATGTCAAACAGGACCTTGTTAGAATTGGTGTGCTGTGACCAGATGCAGCAGATATAGCTCAGGACAGATATGCTTGGAGAACTAAATTGCACGGTCTGGTTGGACCTCTGTTACTCATGGCTACTTGAGGATAATGATGATTTGAAATAGTGCCACTCAGAGGTAGAACAACCCACTGGTCTTAATAGTCAGATACACTAACCACTATGTGAAGTATGGCCTATGCATATGAAAAACTGTTGCATCTAATTATTTAGCATCTGTGATCATGAAAACCCCATAGCTATTTTGTTTATTGCTATTCAGTGGTGGTACCTGTGAAACAGCAATTTGCTCCTACATCAAGCAGTGTAATTTGTTTTCTGTATTTCTGATCTTTCACTAAAACTTTATTTTTGCAGTATTTTTAATTTTGAAGGTAAAAACACAGTGTTCTGAATTAAACACAGATTAAGTTAACTCTATAAATACTGTAGGTGCTGGGCTAGTCATGTGGTATGTATGTCACAATGCCTGGTCACCAACATCTAATATAAGCAACTGGCTCAGTGCACTAATAGGAGCGCAAAGTGTAGAATGACACCTAGTGACTCGTACCACAGAGGCAGCAAAGTGCAGATTAGCAACACCACCACATATAACAATTCCTATCACCAAGTGAGAGGCAACAATAACCAGAACTCTGAAAATATCAGCTACCAGAAACAGCACACAATCCGGAATTGTCCTCCTTGTACCACTGGTAAAACTACCTCTAGAAGAATGAAGATAATGCAGGTATGACTATTTAACCTGAACTGACTGACTACTACTATCTATTTAACCTGAACTGACTGATCTACACTGATCTACGACTATCAATTACACCATTAGTGTCAATGAGATGATTGTTTGCCATGATACCACGTGACTAGTCCGGCACCTACAGTGTTTATAGAGTTAACTTAATCTGTATTTAATTTTAATTTTCATTGCTCCAATATAATATATGCTATATTAGTTTTTCTGTGAATTCCTATATTCCTGTCTTTTTTGGTTTATTTTAATTTTCTGGTATTAATCCTAACATAGGTATCTAGTTATTGGCTGCTTCAATGAAGCATAGCTGTGCCATACTATTGAGTAATTATTGAAATTCTGAAATTAATAAATATGAAAAAAGAAACTTAATTGTAACTATAATCATAAAATAATTACATGAACTCAGCATTTGGAAAGCATATTTTGCAAACTTTCTTTGCTGTTATGATATTGTTGTTTCAGACATAATATTCTAAGCAGACATTAAAAATATAAAACTTTAATATAAGTAGAAATCTTTTCACAATCTGAATTCTTATTTGGTGCTAATCCCCTTTTTAATCTTGTAAAAGAGGTAGGGGTGGCTCAGTCAGTAGTGCAACTTACTACAATAGCATTAATGCTATTCCAACTGTAGGAACTAAACCTGGTTCTGTGCATATTCACAGGGGAAGGTGCATAGATCTCCTTCTACATTTCTTTTCACCTTTTTTTTACTTTAATTTCTCATTCATCTTATGTGTCTAATCCTGGTAATTTTTGCTTTTAGAAACCTTTCTTTGGTAAGTTTCTAACTTTTAATTTGTACTCCCAACATATTAGCAGTCACCCTGATTATTATTTTAGTTTACACTGTTTTAATTTTACTCTATTCTACTTTTTTCCTTTCCTCCCATCATAATGTTTGCTTCAGTTCTGCACTGAAATACATATCTCTCTCAGCTTGTCCTTCACCTTGATAATGTTTTAGCTTTAAATGTTATCTTTTAAAGTTTTTACATTTTTATATCAGTGTTTAAAGTTTTAACCTTTAAATTGTGGGACTTAGTTAATGTAAATTATTTGGTTTTGGATGTTTTGAACCAAATTTCATTACATCTCAATATTGTGTTGAAAAGTTTCAGGTTTTGTAATAAGGGGAATCGATTTAATTGAAAAGTGACCAATATTGTCATACCAAACTGTTTATAAAAAGCTTTGAAGCATGTTGTATTTCTAGTTGCATAGATATTGATATAATTTTGAAGCTAACACTTTATTTCAGATATCATACCAAGATCAATTCTAGCAACCACATTTGAGTGTGTTCACTACCTTCTTTGTGCTCTTGGTGATGGATCCCTTTTTTATTTTCTCTTAAACTCCAATACAGGGCTTCTAACAGACAGGAAAAAGGTGAGGAAAATCTTCTGATTTTTTTTCATTCAAACTTGCATCAGAATTTTGGAAGGTGTTTTACTTATTATATATTTTGATAAATATATAATAAGCATTTTATTTTAGCATTTTCTATGTACATCAGTGGCAAATTTGTAGAAACCTTAAAAAAGAATTATTTTTCAAGTTTTATGCTAAAGTTAAACTGTGAAATTAGCAAAAATTAATACTCTTCAACAGATAAGCATTTACATATTATAAAATACTTATCTTATTTAACATTATTGCACATCGGGACTTTTCAAGACTTCAATATTTGGTTGGAAACCTTCCTTCAGCATAGCATTAGTTTCTAATCATTGAATAAATCAAGCGTACAGTTCTTGAAGTGTTACAAAAAACTTCTGTAGTTGATTTTATATTAATTCCCTGATGTTGTTTGGATTATTATGTTTATCCTTTGATTTTGACAAAGGCTTTTGATGGGTTTTTGCATTTTGTATAAAGTGGTCATGCCAATTACTTCCTGGATCTAAAAATGTAGACTAAAAAATAATTTCAAGGACTTCAAAATGAAAATTTACTAAGCTTCTTATGTAAAGTTTATATCTTTGAAGTGTGCTCAGTACATTGCATTTCATTAAACTTTTTCCTTCAAGATTAATATAAAGATCTAGCATCACTGGGTAGGACACTAGTTAGCAGAAACAAAATGCACATGTCCAAATACATAACTCTTTCTGTGCTTTGTTCCTGCATTAACTTGTGAAAGAAGAGTTTTGTGTTTATGTTAATATTAAACTTTAATTAAAAATTCTGTCACTGTAAATGTTTAAAAGCAGCATATATTTTGGTACTTAAAACATCATAACTTTTAATTATTGCTCACTGCTAATTTTTATTGTTTGGACATTTGCCCTGTGCTATATTTAATAGTTCAGAAGTTTTGAGTACTATGGTATATGCTGCTTTTTAGTATTTACAGTGATACAAAGTTTTTTATTGAATTAATGTACTGTGTCATAAAATAAATTTAAAAAAACTCAAGCAGCTGCTTGCCACAGAAGTCTGACAGGAGCCTGTAAGTTTAATATGCCATAGAGACGATCTGTGAGGAATGCAAGACATCAGAAAGACAACATAGAAACAGCCATACCTTATTCTGGGCTCAAACCCAGGTCCCTTTGGTCAGTAGCCAAGCATGCTAATGACTCGGTCACTGGGTGTTCAGCTGAATTATATTAAGATAAGTACCTCATTTTGACTTGTTTGTTTTGTAGTAGAACTATTAATTGTCTTAAGTAAATAAAAATAAGTTCACAAAATGAACAATTATCAAATGATTACAACTGGAAAAATCAAGTGTAACTCATACAATGTAAGAATTTCGTATATTTTGCCCTTTGTAATATTTTAGTTGTTAAGTTCTGTAATGAAAACTTTCCATAGGGTGTGTAAAAGGAATTTTAAGTCGCCACTGAAGTAAATAAAGGTCAATTCTCTCCACTTCCATTTTTGAGCCCTAATCTAGATTATTTTCTGGCCAATCAAAAAAAATATGAACTTCTATTTCCAAAAACCATTATTTATTAATTACTAGAAAAATAGATAACTCATTAAAGGGAGAAATCATATTCCAAGATGCAATTGATATACTTATTTCCTCTCAATCATAGATTTAGATAATCTAAGGATTATCCTTTGAGAATTGTAGCTTCAGATCATAACCTTTGTTAGATGCTTCACTGTAACTATGGTATACTCTAGAAGTAGTGTTGGACATAGAATTAAACCATTGCTTTCAAATATATTTTTGTATCATCTCTCCAAATGAGCTCTGTTTTGTAGTGTCCAATTTAGATGCTTCTTGACCTACGGATTGTTTCGTTTCATTGTTATAGATTGGTTCCTTTCAAGCAATCCTTTTTAAGTCTCAGTTAAACAGTCTACACTAAAATCATAAATCACTTTTGCATAGAACTAAGAAGAATCACTTGGATGTCATGCATTTTTTTATTTTCTAAGAGTGGCCATTTTATCCTGTTGTCATCTTGTGGAATTAAGCATTCCTTTTCTTCTTTTTTTTTGTCAACACTGTATTTCTGTATTTAGATACATAACATCTTAAAACTGAAAGGTACAGTTTAGGTTCTACTAGTCAATTTGGTAGATTGTAATTTCATGGTTTTGGATTTGAATTTTGGATAAGGTTATGTGCTAATTTTATCTACCTGATGAAAAGTAACACCACTTTACATTACTTAGCCACCAATTATTATGCAATTTTCTTCCTAGGTATACTGGCATCACTAGTTGAGTTCTTTACTTTGTTGTCCAGTCTTAGAATAGAGTCATTTACAAGTAACTAATGCAACAAAGCAATAAGCTATTTATAGAGAAATAATACCATGTTTCACACCAAATTGGTGTACTGCACTGTTCTTGCTGAAAATTACCGTGAACTGTTGAAAGTCTTCCTCTTATACATCTGTCAGGATTCTTGTGTTTTTGTAATGATCAGTTTCAGCAAGAGAATCTGTAGTTCTATTGACTAGCTGAAAAAGATTTCTGATTAGTTGGAAATCAGATTGTGGAATTCATTTCTAGTATTTGCATAGAACTTGTTTGTTTTACACAACATTTCTTCCAAAATTTAAGAAAGAAAATTTTAGCTAGATTAAAATTTTTTTATCATTAATAATCTTTATAACTTACTTTTCAATTTATGTATAAAAGCATGAAAATTTAAAAAAAACTGATTTTGTCTGAAGTTCCCACATTTTTAGCACTTATTACATGCTTAAAAGCTAATACAGTACACAATTTAGTTTGATACTAAAATCATAAATCGTTTTTCAAGTTGATAAATAAGAAAAAAAAATAGTTTTAGTAATTTTGCTTCATAAGTTTTTCAGAAAAGTTTGTGTTCCTTCTTTGATGAAATTTTTGGAAATAACTTTCACTTGTTGGAGACTAATCCAATATGGTGTGAACATTTTCTATTTGCATTTATAGGCTTAAAAACTGTTTATATATTTCAGCAATTTTTTTCCCCATTTCTTAAGTAGGTTTTTCACTGAGAGTTATATAAATTTGAAATTAGTAATGTGTATATAGAAATAAAATTTCTTATTTGGAATTTAAAAACTTTCCTCTAGATGAAATACTTGGCAGTTTTTGCAAAGCACATATTGCTAAATGTAAAAAGAGAATATATTCTCTTTTTCCTAATTTATCAAATGCCACTTTCTTAACATAATCTGCAGTTCCCAGGTTCGAGTCCCAGCTGTGTCAGCATTGAGATATATCTCCACAAAACTCCTTACCCTGACCATGGTCAGTAGCAGACACAGATAGGCTTGGAAAGGCTGTTGTTCGTTGGATGGGATGTTGAGCCTTGGCCCCTGTGTGCGGGAGAGCCATATCCTGTGCATGTTAAAAAACATGCTGGATAGTCATGATGGGAAGCTACCATCTGTCTCCCAACAGCTGTTTGAGTGGGTCCCCTCCTCCAACCTTCTCTGAGCCTTCAGGGTCCTTGTGACCTAGCCATTTACCTCATTGTTGCAAAAAAGTGCCACTCGGAGGTAAAACAACTGAAAGCCACTTCCTTAAAGAAACGTAGATGTGTCTGCATAATAATTAAAATTTCAACCACTCAGATGAGTAATAATTTTATTGTGCTTAGTTTTATGTATATAGTTTGATTTGATTTGTGGAAATGCAGTATATGCAAGCACCATTATTTGCAGTTAATCTATTAATAATTCACACCTGCATATAAGTTATTCAGAAGCATTTGAAAGGTCATGCTAAGGATTTAATTGCCAGCATTTAAACTGAAAGATTTCTGTGGCAAATGATTGCATGATTTTATTGTTTAATGATATTATGTGTTAAAAGTTCAATCATACCTGAAATGTTTGGGTTTCATGGTTTCCTCATTCTTCAAGCAGTCATGTACCAGAAAAAAAAGGGGGAGGGGACAGTCAGTTTAAATGATTATCATTATATATATGCCAGGCTCGTAATCTGTAGTTCCCAGGTTCGAGTCCCAGCTGGGTCAGCGTTGAGATTTATCTCCGCAAAATTTCCCCGCCCTGCCCACGGTCAGTAGGGGACACCGCTGGGCTTGGAAAGGCCGCCGTCCGTCGGATGGGACGTTAAGCCGTGGCCCCGTGTGCGGGAGAGCCATACCCTGTGCACGTTAAAGAACACGCTGGATGGCCTTGACGGGAGGCTACCATCTGTCTCCCAACAGCTGTTCCAGTGGGTCCCCTCCCCCAACCTTCTCTGAGCCTTCGGGGTCCATGTGGCCTGGCCATTTAGCCCATGGTGTGCAAAAAAGTGCCGCTCAGAGGTAAAACAACCCAACCCAAAATCATTATATATATATATTCAAAACAGATGGTTGCATTTGAACTATCTAGTTTGAATAGATTATTTATTATTATTTTACGGCATGACAAGCTGAGCAGAATATATTTTAGTGAACTAGGTATTTAAATGATGTTTTTAGACCTATGAATTTGACCAGTTTTCATCAGATTGATAAAATAAACACATAACTTTATCCAGAATTCAAATCCAACATCATGGAATTACAATCTACTGTACTGACTACTAGAACCCAAATTGTACATTTCAATTTTGAGATGCTATATATTCTCAGAGTATTTAAGAAAGTAATACTTAAATTCTCTTGTAGGTAACTTTAGGAACTCAACCTACAGTATTAAAAACATTCCGATCTTTAGCTACAACCAACGTATTTGCTTGTTCTGACCGTCCTACTGTAATATATTCAAGCAATCATAAACTTGTATTTTCCAATGTTAACCTTAAAGAAGTCAATCACATGTGTCCCCTCAATTCTGAGGGATATCCTGATAGGTAAGTATCTCTTTTTTTTTCTTCTTTGAAATAATGTGAAACATTTTCTCCTAACACCTTATTTATTATAGCACTACAGTTGTATGTTTTCAAATTGCTACTAAATATTGTTATTTATGTTTTTATACTTGATTGTAAAATGACAAACTTTTATTGTAAGTTCATTTTAGTGTTCTTAATTCTCTGATGGGATTAGCTCCTTGTGCCTTTCTAGTTATTTTGGGTAGCCATATTGTGTCAGTTTTATTGCTTTTATTATAATCACTGTTTATCATTGCAGTCTTTATCCCTTATTAACATAAAATTAATAAAACATCAAATAGAATTTATAATGTATCATTTTCTGTTATTTATGTGTTGCTCCTTCAGTCCACGTTGTTATACCTTTCTGAATTCACATTGATATCAACCACATACTGGTTCTTGTAAGTTGCCATAAGAACCAGCATGAACCAGCATTTAACAGCATTGGCTCATAGCCCTTTCCTGTCACTATTTACTCATTTGTACTGATGTTAAAGTATACCTTATGACTATGATATGCCTTTGATATCTAGCTCAAAGGGAAACTAGAAGGAATGAGTAAAGTCTATTTACCATTTTCTTGAGGTTGGCTCAGATGCACATGGAAGATCACAATGGTGACACTTGCGTTCTGTTGGATGTATGCAATACTGTTGTATTATTCACCTTGTCCATGGCAAACCAGTCCTTAAAGGAAGCACAATGATCCGATGTTATTACACTAATCATATAGTTGCATCATTCCTTGATGTTAACCAATTTTGCAGTGGGATCCATATTTGCAGTTATATGTATTCATTTTTAGTTGAGATGTTGTATTCATCCTGTTCATGTAGGAACAGTTCTTGATAGCTATTAGTTCCTTAGAGCGAGTTAGAATCCGAAGCTTTTTTAACCTTAGTAGGAATGGTATCGCTTCACAAATTGCTTATTGAACTTTATTGTGAATACCTCAGCATATTTGTGCACACTACTGGTAAATAGATTTGATGCAAAGACCATTGCACTTTCCTCCAGATTTAAGCATTTAAAAATATCATGCTAAAACTTTAACCAACTAAACTGACCAACACAACTTTAAAAGAACAAATAAAACAGTGGCCCTATCTACTTCAGTGCAGAGCGATGTGTTTCTCCATAGACCTGCCTACGGCTCCATCAGGCTCGCGAGGTCTGAATGGAATACCCTGTTATATACGTGTCTCATAGTTTACATCATTAATTCATTCATGCATGGTGGTGTGTGTGCTGGTCTACGTGTTGATGTGTGTGAGCACAAAAGTGCCATTCAAAGGTGAAACAACCTAAACCAAGGGCCAATTTTTTTTGCAGTTTCTAATATTTCAGTGGTTTATTGTTTCATCATGATTTTAATAAATTCATAAAACAAATTATAAAAGTTAAGATTAATATTTTTATTTTACTTTGAGGTAAAACAGGATGTAATGTGAATTCAGCTTTGCATGAGTTAAATGTGTAGATCATTTAGATTTTATTATACATACATGCAAAAGTTAGAAACAGTAATTGTTCTGCAATAATATAAAAATTGGACTAAGTGTAAACTAACTTGCTGATGGCAAATAAGTAAAAGACAATGCATTATTGAAGACAATAGAGGTCCAACCAGACCGTGCAATTTAGTTCTCCAAGCATATCTGTCCTGAGCTATATTTGCTGCATCTGGCCACTGCACACCAATTCTAACAAGGTCCTGTTTGACATTGTCTGCCCACTGCATCCTAGGTCTCCCCTTCTTTCTGAGGCCTTTAGGCACACTATTCGTAACCCTATTCACTAATCAATAATTATCCATATGGGCAACATGGCCAAACCAACGGAGTCTCTATCTGCACAATATACTGCCTCAGAGGAGGTTGCCAACTCCTTTGCCTAACCTCATTATTACTTACATATTTGAACCATCTAATGCCCAAGATACTGCATAAGCATCTAGTTTCCTCTTGTTTACAAACTGTCTAAGTTTCACTACCATAACTAACCCTAGAAAGAACCAAACTATTATACAGTTTAATTTTAGTCTTTAGGTGTGTATGTCTATTTCCTAAAAATATTGGCCTGAATTCCTAAAAGTTCCAGAGGCAATCCTTATTCATCTGTTAATCTTATGTCGCACATCACCAGTATCTGTTACATAACTCCTAAGATAATTAAACTGAGACACTTGCTCAAGGGTGCAACCATTCAGAGCGACTGAAGCACCAACTACCTGACCAATTTTCATCACTTTAGTTTTATCTCTATTTATCACCAAACCAACTCTATTGCAGTCTCATCAACAGCCCTAATGAAAGAATACATCTCATCAACATCATTCGCCAACAGGGCCAAATCGTCTGCATAATCTAAATCAGTTAATTTGAAATCTCTAGATCATTTAAAGCCAAAATCTTTAGCTTGCAAATAATTTTGCATAACATAATCAATAACCAAACTAAAGGAAAAGGGGGACAAAATGCTCCCTTGTCAAACACCAGAAGAAATGCTAAATCAATTGCTATGAACATTACCAACTCTCACACACGACTCTGTGTTATTATAGAGAGCTTTCATTATGTTAACTAACTTGTCTGATGTTTCTCATTATGCTAACAGTGAAATTTAATATTTCCATTTCACTAAAAATGTGACAAAGATATCATTAGATTATTTTCTCAGATACTGCGCAATTGGAAGCTGGTCGCAATCAAGCCAACATTTCAAGTTTTCTTAATATTCCAAAAACAGTCTTACTAACATATCAAAAATTAAGGACCATTGGAACTTAAGGGTTACAGTAATGTGCAATGTATCATGGATTCATAATAATTTTAAAAAGTTTGAAAATCTGTGAGAAACAATCCTGAATGGCAAGCTAATAGTACAGCATATGTATAGGGCATTACTAGGTTAAACTAAATTTTTTTTTTACTTTTTTGCAGTATAGTTTATGTTTGAAAAACTTGTTAAAAAAATTTTGTGTAGATCAGGCATGCACAAACTCTAGCCCCCACGCCAATCCATCCCATTTGAAAATCAGATAATATGAAATACATATATTTAATCTGGCTCTACTGAAGTTAATTGTGTATAAGATAAAGGAAAAAAAATTGAATACCAAGGTTTATTACATTAGTAGGTGCTGTTTCAGATGTCCATAGAATATCGTGTACCTTTATGCTGCCGTCGATCGTGCTCAGTGTTGTGTCCCTGTTGTGCAACAATTGCCATTCGGCATACCTTTCACTGTAGTAAGCTACTGCAAAGCACTTTTGCATCTAATCAGCCCCAATGCCCTTTACAAGCTTCCTATAATCCATAAACAGTCCATGGTTGACGTTTGCACAGAGCCGATTTCAAAAGTCCATGGCGAAGCATCCAGTGATTTCACAGGAACCATTGTTTTCTGCCATCCATTGAAGACATGCATATAGATGTTGAGGTATGACTCAAAGCTTTGTTTTGATTGAATCATATGGTGTTGACATCCATACCATATAAGACAGGCAATTTGTACAGGTATGTTGGTTCCAGGACATTAATCTGATAGAGGGAGTTCACTTTTGGTGTTCTTTTCTATCCTGTGGATTTGCAACTTCCTGTTATAGCTGTACCCAGCAATAACCGTGAAATCATTGGGAAAATTTTCAGCATAGTCTCTGTACTATTTGTGATAGGCTTTTTCATCAATTATTTGGCAGTTTTGTTTTGTCAAAAATTAATGTCAAAATTAAAGTTTGACAAGCCAGCTTCAATTTTGACATTAAAATAAACTTAATATTTAATTATTATTTTTTATTATACTATTCCATTACATGGTGAGGCAGCAACTTGTGGATGCAGGACTTAACCTTTGTTGTAAGCAAAGACTCTCAGATGATATTTTGGACAGCTGACTGTGACACTTGGCAGCTATTCTCTGGCTGACTGTTGGCTTTGACGACTATTCTCTGGGTTGCAGGTTTGTTGATTGCATGTTGAAACTCCTAGTCTCAGCTCCTCATCATCCACCTGCTGAATAAATTCTGCAAGGATCAGGTTGAAGTAGCACTGTGAATTGATGGTTTATATTATTATGTATATATATTTCATTATTATTAAAAATTATATATATAATATAGTAAATGAAAATTTATTGTGAATTATATATGTATAAAAAGGTTTTTGTCTACTGACCTATGTGCAGACTTTCTTGATAACACCTGACGTGGCTGAGCACTCTATGCTTTTTTTATGTAGCTGCAATCAATTCTGGGGGTCCATCTCCTGTGTCTGCTTCACCACATTGATGCCCTTTTGAAAAATGCTAAATCCTTTGGCTTTGCACATCTTTATAATTTGTGACTCTGAATACTGGGCATTGGAAAGGGCAACGATGTACCTTTTTTGAAACCTGTCTTTAGGCCTTTTGAGTACTTGATAATTAATAGCCTCAGTGGCATACTGTATGGTTTATACTCACAAAATGGTATAACTATTGAGCTATGTACACACTATCACCACAATTTATTTGTCATGGATTGCATGGCAGCAAGGTGCATTTGCATATAAAATCAATTGGAAAGGGCAACGATGTACCTTTTTTGAAACCTGTCTTTAGGCCTTTTGAGTACTTGATAATTAATAGCCTCAGTGGCATACTGTATGGTTTATACTCACAAAATGGTATAACTATTGAGCTATGTACACACTATCACCACAATTAATTTGTCATGGATTGCATGGCAGCAAGGTGCATTTGCATATAAAATCAGTGCCATGTGATGTAATCAACCTCAGTAACAGCATACAACTAGATACAATATCATTGAAGCTGATATTCTGCAGCTCATTTCTGGGATCCCATCACATACTGCTTTGACAAGCCAACTTCAATTTTGACATTAAAATAAACTTAATATTTAATTATTTTTTGTTGTTATTGTGTACTTATACTTATACATGGCAAGTAAAATGTAATAAAGGTTTTTTTTCTTTTTTTTTCTTTTTTTTTTCTTTTTGCGTTGGGAGATGGGTGCCCATCTCCCAACGCAAAAAAAAGAAAAAAAACTATTGGCCCACAGCAAACATAATTTACTATTAGGTCCAGTTGCAAAAACATTTGTGCACCCTTGGTGTAGATGCATAGTTTTTATAGTAAGCTTAATAATATCAACATTTTATAATGGTTAATTATTTTTAAAATATATTTTAATATATCTCTTTCAGCTTGGCTTTAGCAAATGACAGCACACTTCTTATTGGTACAATTGATGAAATTCAAAAACTACACATTAGAACAGTTCCTCTTGGAGAATCACCAAGGTAAACTTTTAAAAACTTATAAAAAGTCATTGAAAACATGAAGTTATAATTTTTGTATATTTAATGTTATAACTTTGACTGAGGGAATAACAAGTCCAGGTGTGGCAAAAAAGGAGTTTATTTTGTCACATTGGTAACTCTATTATAAAGTTATCAGCCTAATACCATTTTTGTTCATTCTCACAATAGCATATCTTTAGGCCTTCTGAGCTTTCTGTCCTGTGATTTCAATTGATGACTTCTCTATATGATTTCTATATGACATGAATTGCAATTTGCAGTTTATCACCAAAATATATATATATATATTTTTTCAGTTTGATTTCAGTTAAGAACCTAGTTTTATGATACGTGAATTTTTGTTGGAATTCACCCACCAGATGGTTGCAGACACCTTTTCCATATTCTCTGATTTCCATTATAGTCATTTGAATTTCCATTTGCAGCTTGATAGTTGATTAAAAAAAAAGATTTGTCCTTTTTACCCCCAAAGGTGGAAAGGAAGTTAAGGTAGATAGGAATAGCAAGGAAACAGAGGGAGGAATAGAAAGGTGTGTGCTCTTTTGTTTCAGCTTTGAATTCTACTATTGTTCCTGTTTGAGTTCTTTTGTTCTCTGCCTGAGTTCTTTTGATTATACAAGGGCCTATTTAATAAAATGAGCTTTCATGTATTTTTAATTTTTTTTTATAGTTTTGATTATCCATATCTTTGAATATACTGTATGTATCTTGTAGATCCATCTTCATAGTTTAGTATACTAGATTTATATATTTTTCCCTATAGTTTGTAATTTGTCTTTGTATTGCTTCCTATGTTAGCTGTACCCTTAATCTTCAGGCCTCTATTCTTATCTGGCCTGCTGTTGTAGGTGGGTGTTTCTTATCTCGGTTGCTATAGGTTACTGGTTGTCTGTTGTTCACCTTACATTTCTGATTGTTGCTGGGCTGTTGAAACCATGGAGGTAAGAAACGAAGGGGGTGTCCTACAGCATGAAAACTGCAACCAAGCATCACCATACTACTCCTACTCATAGGTGTGTGTTCTCTATGATAACAAATACTGATGTAATGGTTGATATACCAGTTTTCCATTCCATAGTCAAAATAGCTTCAGATTGTGATGATTAAAAAACAGTAAAGCATCTACACTTCGTTACAAACAATGAGAATAGAACTAACCTCAGTTCTCAGAAATCTTTTCAATGGTCATCCACCTTGTCACAACAGTAACTTTACCATTTTTACCCCTCAATTCCTGCATACCAGTCTGTTTTTTACACACTAAACACTATATGGTACAATTCTCTGTTCTGCTGTCTAGCTGCTTTGTCAGCCAGACTATCAAGTCAAAAGATTCCTATCAACTTTCAACTGACCCCTTAACCATTTATTAAGCTCTCTGTCATCTGCTAGGACTAGCAGGGCACTGATTCAGTTTATCCCTGCAGTCCTTTCTTTCAAAAATAAGCCCCGTTGCTTAATCACTCAATTATCTCTGGTGTGTGTGTGTGGGGGGGGGAAGCTGTCATCCTTCAGATTAGATGTTAAACTGGAGTGTTGTGTGTAGGAGAACCATATCCTGTACACATTAAAGAACATGCTGGATGGTATTAACAAGAGGCTTTTATTTATCTCCTAACAGCTATCCAATTTCTGCCAATTCTCTACCCAATTCTGAGACTTGAGGTCCTTGTGACTTAACAGCCTAACAATGAAAAATAAATTGCAATATAACTACTGTACAATATATTCTGTGGTGGGCCATTATAACTCACATCAGTTGAGTTTATTGTACTGTTAAAAAAGTATTATTAATGGAGTTCAACTTCTATGTGCTGTTTTTAATTAATGCACAATTTGTGTAATGTTAAAAACTATTGCCAGCAACATACTATATTGTAATATGAACTTTATATCTATAGTTTTTTTATGACTAAACATTTTTTATTTTGAAACTGTACCTTGTATATGATTTATTTGCTGCATTTATATTGGTGTGTACTTTCATGTAACATAATGTTAAAAAAATTTATATGCATAATTTTTGTTAATTTTATTTAAATTTTAAAGACGGATTGCATATCAAGAGGCTACACAAACATTTGGGGTAATAACAACAAGATTAGATATCCAAGACAGTAATGGCTTAATTCCAATGAGACCTAGTGCAAGTACACAAGCTCAGAATGTAACACATAGGTAAGTTTTATGTTTTAATTTATGTCAGAATATTTATAACTTCATATTATGTGAGCAATTTGTCACAATTTTAATATTAGAGGTTAAAACTGTAGAGTGTGCTAGTTAGTATTACGAACTGTGGGCAGATCATTGCTTTTTAACTGCTTCTGTAACTAGAAACATTTTTACATTTGGAATAGCTTTCATTTTTGTATACTCCATTATGTCCTTTTTTTAAGTGTTGTGTCTGTTTAACTGATCAAAAGTCAGTTGACTCTTGAAGTATGCATGGATATGTATGTACCAGACAGTGCTACACTTCTTGTGATCTCTGTAAGATGATGCAAATCTCATGGGGGGAAAGTAGTAGAATTAGTCAAATTCCCATTTTAGCATTTTGTTTTCAGTAAAATTGTAAATGTATTTACGAGTGTAATGATTAGACAAATATGAAATAATCCAACTTTCCACCTTCCAAACTTGAACTTGGAATCTCCTTATTACATGCCAGTTGCTCTACCATTTGAGCTAAGGCAGGGGCAGTTCACACTTAAGAAAGGTTTTGATTGTTGTGTTATGAAGCTTTAACATATAATTCTAAGTGTCAGGATGCTCATGTGCTATTTATATTGATGAGAACCAAGCTTTTATAACCACATATGAAGTAATATATATATTTACCCTTGCCTAATTACAAGGGGTGTTCAAAACGATTTTGACAATCATTTGCAGAATGAAAACCATTGCACTTACCTCAACAAAACTGTTACTGTCCTTCAAACTACTCCCAGCATCTATGCAAAGTTGTAGACAGCTACGTCAATTCTAGAATGCTTGATGGTATTCCTGTTGGGGAATACTCCACAACTCTGCATTAACACATTTTGCAAGGCCTTGCACCCTTGAAAAAAGCTTCCCAGCAAGTTCCTTTTCAATTTTTGGAAACAACAAAAAATTGTATGGTACAAGATTGGGTGAATATGCTGGAGGGGTAGTTTGATTTTTTTCCTGTTCCAGATAGGCTGTAACTTGCCTTTGATATGCCTGTTGTTGGACACTGTTTCTTCATCTTGTTAACCATTTTGGGCAAAAAATGGTGTAGTATTGGCCATTTAAAGTCATTTTTTCAGGTAAGGTGTCCACAGCTACCACTCCTTGGGAATTAAAAAAATTGTGAACATTCTCTTGAGCAAAAGTCTTCTCGGAGGATCCGAGCATTTCATCTTCCGCAACCCAAACATAGTTGTCAATCTGGGAGTTGTATAGTAATGAAACCATGTCTGATCACCTGTGACAATGTCTGTTAACCATTTGGGGCCACTAGGTTCAAACATTGCCATTGTCAGCATCTCCTTGCACGAGTTGACCTTAGCCCTTTTTTTTTGTTCTGTCAGTTTGTGGGGTTTGGGCACATTGGCACAGATCTTTTGAAAATTTAAATGTTGATTAGTAATTGTTTGTACACTGCTAATCAATACACTGACATCTAAACTTATTACCTGAATGGTGATGTCAGGTTTTTTTTTTATTTTTTAATGAGCTCATGAACAGTGTGATGGTCTCTCGTTCATGGCCTCCTTCTGTCTTCCTGTACAAGGGAGGTCTTTGAAGCTCTACTGTCCTTCTCTGAATTTGCACATCTATCCTGTAAATGTGCAATATGAACAGGCATGAATCCATATACATGTGATAAATTGGCATATTTTTTTTCCTCTGTCATCCCCAAGCTGTATCCTTTTTAAAATGTGAAATCTTTCCTTTTCTTTAGTAGGTTCCATAGCAGCAACACACAGATTTTGCAGACTGAACTTTATGTGCCACCAGCAAAGAGAGAAATGATGATACGACCTTAGTTTTTAACACCAAATGATAAGCTTTCAAACAAGTTGTTGCTCATTAACTTCGGAGGACTTTGAGAACTTTTTGAACATTTTCCATACTACAAATGATTATCTCTCTAATGAGATTCATTCCTTTCTATCAAATTGGTTGCTGGCCTTTGGTGGAGAGATTATTTCCATCCAGAACTTCGATGATGTGCATCTGAATAACCAAGGTATATTACTTGATATGTGGTTATAAAAGCTTGGTTCTCATTGGTATAAATGGTGCCCTGACACTTAGAATCATGTGGTAAAGCTTCATAACACAACCATCAAAACCTTTCTTTAGCGTATGTGAATTGCCCCTGCCTTAGCTCAAATGGTAGAGCCAGGTAGTAAATGGGTGGATTTTTTTTTTATGCTTGCCTAATTGCTACAAATGATTATTACTGTAGGATTCATTCCTTCCTTTACCAGAGTAATTTTGACCCACCTTTTTCCTCAGATTATTGTATTCTAAAATGTTTTTGAACATTTTTGTCATGGAGGGAAAAAGTGTGTGGATTTTGCTAATGAAAATAAATAAAATGAACTGTTATTTTTACACAAAGAAATGTTCTCATTTCACAAACCCATAATTTCATGATGTAAAATGTCCCTTATAATGGCCTGAAATTACTTTGGCTGGGGAATGTAATATACCAATATAATAATATTTTTTGTAATATACCAATATTACATTCCCTAGCCAAAGTGACGTCAGATCATGATAAAGAACATTTTACAGCATGAAATTATGTATTTGTGAAATGAGAACATGTACAAATAACAGTGCATTTTATTACACTGTTTCTTGTTTCTTACCGGTGTAGTGTCAAGGCGAAATTAAGTATTCCATTGCTGTTCACTGTGGATTATTTTTATGGGTTCAATTTTATAATTATGTGCTATTAACATGTTTTTACCAGTTTATTGTTTATAAAGAGATTGTATTTTCATTGCTTTTTTGCAACTTTTCTTAATTGTTGATTTTTCCCCCTCCTTCTTGAATGTCTGACTTTTAGACACTCTTATCTCTTCTCCCACAAATTAATTGATCTACAGAATTACATATATAAATTTTGGTGGTCCAAACACTATATTTTTTAGTCATTATAATGAAAATATCAGCCAATAAATGCACTACTTTCATTCTTCTCCCATAATAAACTGTCACATTCTATGTCTCTCATGTATGCTTAAAATCTCCTTTCACCAATCATAATAAAATGAGATTTATTAAAAGTGTACCGGAGTAGTTATGAAGAAATTTTATCATTTCACAGTTGTTGGTGCGTTGAGTTTTGAAATATATTGTAGGCATGTTATGTGGAGCATATGCTTAAATATGTATCTTTGTTCTTAATGTGGCCCCCATCATTTAACCATTGTATTTTCTGAATGATAAAAATGATAGCAGTGCACATCTCATGAGGTTTCTCATTCTTCACAATAGTGGTTGAAATCTGAGAATGTACATGGGTTAGTATGCACCTGTTGTCATATAGCTCCAAAGCCAGAAATCTACTGGAGTGAGGTCAAGGGGCCTGAGTGACCATTTCATTAGGAAGTGTTGGATGATGATTCTGTTTTCAAAATGCTGTTGCAGCATCTCTTTCACATTCTTACAACTTGTGGTGATTTGCTATGTTGCATGGAGAAAATTCCACCACTGTGCACATCTGCATCTTAATGTTATCTGTCTTCAAAAAAAAATGTACATTGAAAAATATGTTATGATCTAATCTGTGTAACAGTCAAATGGGGATTTGCCCATAATCCTCTCCATGTCAGAAGTTTCTAAACCAAAAAGCAGAATTTCCTTGCTCAGATAATCGAACTTTTGAAATCACTTTGTACCCACCAGAATTCTTCGAATACAGTGTGCCAGGCATGTGTAACTTTATAGCAAAAGAAAATTAACTATGGTCTGAGGTGCATAAAAAATGTAAAGGTACTAAAAAAAATATTTATTAACATAATATTTAAAACCTTTGTTAATTAACATATCAGATATACATTTATTAACTTGCATATTTTTCAAATTAAATTAATGATTTTAACTTCCAATACGAATTCTTAGTTTTTGGAGCTTTCATTTCAATAAAGAATCCCATGTTTCGCTTGTGCTTAATTAGAACGACTTCAGTATCCATGGACACCTATGCTCTTGACCCAACAAGCTGAACAATGACTTTATTATGTGAAAGCAGAAAGAGGTTAGTTTGATGCATTCCTTCTTCCAAATTCATTGGTGGCAACAGTTATTTTGAATAACTTTCAACTATTAATGTTAAGTCTATGGTGATTTTGAGGAATTCAAGCCTGCCCACTCCAATTTTGATTGACCTCAATAGGTTCACGCATAGGCTATATTCTTTCCCTGGGTGAAGGAATGTTCATGCAAAGTTTGGTGCTTCCAGCTCTTCTGGGGGTCATGTGCATAAGCTGATAGACAAACACACAAACAAGCTTTCTTCTTTATATACTAGATTGATATGCATAATAAAAAAAAGTGTGGCTGCTGTTCAACATAGTAAAACCAACACACTGACATGGTGTAATTGTCCCCATAGCATTTTTTTGCATTAATGTAGTCCATAACTGCAGCTGTCAAGGTGTCAGATGTTGCATACACTTGATGAAGTGCATTAATTATGTTGATACTTTCAAAAGGTATTCATTGTGCAAATTATTTGTATGTTGAGCATTGTTGTAAGTTAACAGCCACAAGTAAAACTGTAAAAGTAATGTTTTCCTTGTGCAGCAGGATCATAGCATTGGCAGCAAGGAAAATCAAAAACACTTTAAAGAAACAGGTAGTTTTAAATAATCAGCAAAATCTGATTGCTGTACTTCAGCAACAGAAGAATTTTTTACCTTCACTTCTATTGCATCCAAAGAAGAAAACTTGCAAAATGGCAGAGGAATTTTGGAACATCAGCCGGTTTTCAGTACATTTCATTATGAAAAAACACAAATTCCATCCATACCAACAACATTTAGAAGCAAAATGAGCATTAATAGACATATATATGGGCATGTTAGATAGCAAATTCCAAAGTTCTACTCACAAATTTTTGGGTGGGTCTGAAGGAAAATTTTTTGGAAATTTGAAATCTTGCTATAAAAAAGTTAAATTTGCAGCAACAAAATACCTGAATAGTCTGAATGTGACATGAAACTCCAGTAAACTACCCACAACATTTCAAAACTCAGTCAACTGATATCAAGATATTAGACTCTGAAGTCATAAAGTTTTTCTGTAACAACCTGTTGTATGGTGCGTATTAACCTTTCCAGGGTCCAGCATGAAAAAGTAGTTATATCTTATAGGACTTTTTTAGAGTCATGTAATGAAAAAATGCATCTGGCAACACAAATAAAAATTTATTTAAAAAAAAACTAATAGAAATGATTACAATTGAATCGAATGGCTATATATTTCTAAATAACAAAAAAATTAATTTTCTTATTTCAAGTAAATGTTTCTCCTGTTTTGTAATGTTTTTCTCGGTACCATGCTTTGAGAAAAGTCCAGGCATTTAGCCAATTGTGCTGAGTCAGATAAACAAGCAAACTTTAGAATTAAAAAAAATAACCAATCAGTGGAAATAGGTCATGTTATACCAAATTAAACAGAATTTAATTAAAAATTTTATGAAAATAATATAAACAAATTTTCAAGCTTATTGATTTTAATAAGCCTTTTTTTCAATATGATATGATGAAAAAAAGATTGCACTATACAATTAACGCTTCATTTTGGAAAACTTGATGAATAAAAATAGTTAAATTATATATTTATCGAAAGGAAATTTCCTCCTGAATAATATAATATTCAACCTGAAATATGATTTTTATTTCTTTTAATGATTCTTTTCAGTATCATATACTTTAACTATGACCAGTGTTATACAAAGTGACTTGGACTTCTCACATACATGAGATTTTTTGAACTGGTTATGAAATAGAAAAAAAAAAACTTCCTTGGCTCCTTTTTTACTAAACATTATGAATTTTTTCGTTGGGTGTTGAAATTTGGTGATCTTGGCTAAGTGCAGAAAAGAGAAAAGTTTGTGCAAAAAAAAAACCAGTGTTATATTGTCTTGTGTAGCACAGCAAAGGTACTGGGGGGAGGGGGTTGCCTTTAAAAATCATTCAATTATAAACATAAAAATACATAATTTAAAAATATATATATTCTTCTTGGGGGGGGGGGGGTGAAACGTTTACAGTGAGTTTAACAGAGGGGAAGCCTTCCTGAAATTGCCCCTCCCACATGACGGCTGATTTCCATAGCAAGGAAGTCTATTTTACTTCCGTATCCGACATTCATTTTCAAAAAATGGTACAAACTCAAAGTTTTTTTACTAAAAAAAAATAATGAAAGAAAAATTACATATAACCTAATGGGATGTTAAATATAATATTTGCAACCACTTTTAAGCTGGCCATCCAATGTAGTATACTCAGAAAGACTGATAAATCAGCCAGCTAAAAGATCACTAATTTATGGAAGTAAATCTACAGAAATGAATTTGTTTCCATATCCAAGACCTCATTCATTTTCTCGAAATGTACCAGATCAGATTTTGTTTTTTTATTGGAAAAGTAATAAATAATAAAATAAAAATTAACATATAGCCTAATGCGATGTTAAAATATCCACAGCAACAAGTTGTAAGTCGGCTATCTGATGTAGCATAACTATGAAAAATCAGTACTAATTGATCAGCCAAAAAACAGATAATTTACCAAAATAAATCTACTGAAGTGAAAACTAAGGTTTAAATATTAAAAAAAAAATGCTAACTTTGCAAAGGGTATCCAAATGCTGGACCGAAACCTGTAAACAATCTATTAATGGAGCCACTTAAACACATAATCAGAGAGAGCATGTGTCAGCCACCTACCTCTTGTGCAGAGAGCCATGACATAATTAAGTGCAGCTGCACCCAGTTTTTTCTAAGAAGATGTTTTTACTTCCAGTTTCGATTTTAAGAGTGGAAAAGATGCAGAGAATGTTGGGAAAAATGATAAAAATAATTCTGGGAATGCTAAAATAGGTTTGTGGAAGAAAAGAATATGAAATGGGAAAAAAAATGGCAGGCATACTTTGTGATTACTTCCAAAATCTACCATTGTTAATTAGGAGATTTTCGAAAATTTATGGAAAAATTTGATAATAATTCAAATCAAACTTGTGAGCTTAAATCAGAAGGTTGCTTCAGCAAAGAGGGATATTAACAAGCAAATTGGCATTACCATTAGTGCTTCTAAGAAATGGCAGTCAGATGGCTTTATCAAATTATTTATGTTGTAGTTTAATAAAATATGCATCAGATTAAAAAAGAAAATATTATTTTTCAATATTGAATTGCACATTTTTAAAAGATATATTAAGAAAATTTTCAAATGGCAATTTAAAAAAAATCGAAGTTTTATGTGTTGTACAAAAGATGTCTATTGATGACCTTGACCTCTCATTTCGGATTCTGTTCACCTATGTTTGATGGTGACCTGAGAAGGGTTAACTAGTAATGTGATATTTTATGGATTAAAATGTTGAAATAAATATGTACTGTCCAGGACTGGATCTTGTGGGGGGGGGGGGGGGGTTGAGCAAGGGGACCTCCTTCCCTTCAGAATGTTAATAAGAGTAATAGAGGCAAAAATTATTAAATTTATTTATATTCCAGGAATTTTTCAATGAATTTTTCAAAGACCTATAAAATGGAGGCTGGTACTGTCTGCAGTCATAATAAAACTACTATATAAACAATGTTACTAAACTACGCAAACAATACTATTACATAATTTGAGATTTTTTTTTCTCTGAAGCAATTTCATTATAAAGTAAAAAAAAAATGCATAATGTACTGACACATAATATGATTTTACTCTAAGCATATGTATTGTTTGCTCTTAACATTGTTTTGTGAATCATCTTCCTCAATTTCTGTTATGAATCCCATGGTCCTTGTGACTTCACATCATGCAGCTAAAACTGCCTTAGGTATAAAACACTAGACCTTTTTGAGCTATGACTGTTTATTTTATTTATTTATTTTTATTTACAACTCTCACCTGCATAAAGAAAATTGAAAAGGTTGAATTTCCTTTTAATATCTAAAATTTTCAATTGCACTTTTGAAATAATCAATTTCTTTTTAAAATATATTTTAAGATAAATTTTTTTCTGGATTCAAAATTTTATATAATGTATATATTTATAATTTTCTCAATTTCTGGCCAGTTCTTATAGTGAAAACCTAAGATTCATTTTTTTTTTGTGTGTGTTCATTTAGTGTTAAATTTGCATTTTAATTAGTTTTAAACCAGTGTTTACAAGCTTCATACATTGAAGGTGTTGAGGTGTATGACATACTTAGTGTTTGGTGCTTTTTGTTGAACATATAACATTGAGTTCATCCATGACTCAGTTTCATTTGTTTTACTTTTTGAACTCAAACATAACATAGTCTTGAAGATTTGAATTTATTTCCACTATCTTAAGATGAACATTGAAATAAAGGACTTTTAAAGCAAAATCGTTTTACAATATAGGATTTTATGTTTAAAGTAAGCAGCTATCAATTTAAAATACAAAGAAATGGTGTAAACTGCCTGTTTAGCCAGTTTAATGATCTGAACATTTTGGTATTTTAGAACTGTAAAGATTAATGAGTAATTCATTTCAGTTTTGGCTATCATGCACAAAGTGCTATAATTTCTATGAAGCATATTGCATTTCACACAAATGCAACCACTTTATGCATTATTATTTGCCATTCATCACGTATACTAAACTTCCAATTTTTATGTGGTGTATCATCATTTGACATAATTTTTTTTTTTTTGATAATGGCAATTCATGTTTTAAACATCTTTATGATGATCATGCCTAAATATGCTCAATAAACTGACTTAATAATTACATATTCTGTAATACTGGCAGTTTAAATGCACTGTGTTGTGTCTTTATGCTGTATTATCAAGATTAATTGGACATTTCCATGCTATTTGAATGGGAGCCCACATTCAAAGCTCCCTCTAACTATAAAAATTGGCTTTTTATAGAAAAATGTCACTACAGGATATCTTTTCACAAATTGCAGATCTCATTCAACTCTGTGAATCTCAATTTTCAACAATATTCATTTGATATTTTAAAGAGTTATGGAGGCTGAAATTTTTAACAGCATGCATGTCATAATTTACATCAAAAGTTAATTAAAACACAATAACAGTTACAACAAATTGTTTACTGAAATAAATATAATATTAAAAGTATGTAATGGATTCAGTTCTGCAATAATTAAATTTTAAGTGTTTAAGACAATTGTAGTAATATTGTTGTAAAATATTCCAGCTTCAGTAACTAAATATTTAAGCAAGTATTACTGAAAACAGAGTTAGAGCAACTTGAATGAGATCTTCAGGGGCATTTTCCTGTAAAAAGCTTATTTTAAAGTTAGCTTTGAATGTGGCTTTTGATTCAAATAACAGGGAAATGTCTGAGCAGTTTTGGTAATTTGTGTATATGCTAAAACGTTTGATAAATAATAGTTACTGCATTATAAAGTAATTAATATAAAGTAACACCTGACTTGAAATAACCACCTTCCCCACCAAACAAAAATGATTTTAAGAGGTCATTGAATTCATGTTTAATGTAATAGAAGAGAAACTCATCACACAGTTCTCCAATTCATGAGATATTTTTCACACTTGCCTTTTCCATGAGCATGTGTAATATAATTATTCCTATAAAATAAAAATAGATGGAAGAAAATTTTTATCCTAAAAGTGGTTATTGGACCAGATAAAAATCATCTTTTGCATATTGATCACCAAAGTAGGTTTCGTTTGTATAGATTATCATTTAAATCTGAGTATGATGGCATATTTGGCTAATTTAAAGTTTACCATCATCAATCTAGTACATTGTTCAAGACAGTTAGGGATAAGGTACATATTTCATTAGTGGAAATCCTGGTGTGAAGCTGTATAACTTTAAAAATGAACTT
This sequence comes from Ryuthela nishihirai, assembly GCA_038380435.1. Taxonomy (NCBI): domain Eukaryota; kingdom Metazoa; phylum Arthropoda; class Arachnida; order Araneae; family Heptathelidae; genus Ryuthela; species Ryuthela nishihirai. Next base: position 26,412,012 of record JAWZYU010000003.1, read on the forward strand.
TATATGCAAAAACTTCTCTAAACATAAAGATCTCAAATCTCTCTAAATATGAATTTTAAATAGTATTCATTTAGTTTTCAGCTAGTTCTGGAAGCTTGAACTTTAAGCAATGGCATCAGTCAAGAATTTGCCTTAAAAGAGGAGGGGGAGGGCATTAAAACTTATATAATAATCAATATGCAAAACCATTTATTGATTGTGTATTTTCTTTACATTTTCATAAGTAGTTGTCCAATTTTCATTAATTTTTGTAAAAATGTCATTTCCATTTTTTTTAGAGTCAAAGAGTTGTCATTGTTTATATTTACAGCTTCCATAATTTTTTAAATGATGGTTGAATATGCTGAAAACCAAGGTGCAAAGATATTTTATAGAGATCTTTAATTTGCTCTAAGGGAAATTTTCAATCAAAATTTAAGTTTCAAAATTATAAAATTTGTAAATTGTGTAGCTCTTCCCTACTAATGAGTATTGAGGAATTTTTAATAAGATTTAATATTATGGGTTGGGTTGTTTTACCTTTGAGTGGCATTTTATTGCATACAGTGAGCTAAATGGACAGATTACAAGGACCCAAGGGCTCAGAGAATGTTAGAGGAGTAGACCCCCTGGACAACTGTTAAGAGACAGATATTAATATCATGACTGTTTTGTCTTGTTGATTTAATACATTGGCAAAAATGTTTTACGTTCTCTACATTCTATGGTATTCACATAACATTTTAATGTTTCACATGATCAGATATTAAATATTTTGTCAAAAGTTTAATGAACCTCTGTAATTAAATGGATCTAATAAATATGTGCTTTAAAGCAGTGGTTCTCAACCTTTTATGCTTCACGTACCCCCTGTAAATGTGTCTGTAACTGGCTTACCCCTTGTATAGATAGACAAAACTATAGTTATAGTATAACAATGAGAATAAAATGACATATCTAGCAACTTTGGAGCTCTTATGGCGTACCCCATAAAATTTTACCGCATACCCCACATTGTGAATCCCTACTTTAAGGTATCACTTCGTGTAGTATATAGATTAGACCAACATTCACTATTTTGTATGGTTATTACAGTAATTAAAGTAATGTTTATAGAAGCAACTTTTTTTTTTCAGTTCTAGTATGAGTTCAGTTATTAAATTAGGTAACAGCACTGGTTTAGGGAGCAGCAGCAGTAGTGAACAATATGGCCAAGAAGTAGAGGTACACAATCTCTTAATCATTGATCAACATACATTTGAAGGTATGTAAATTTTGTTGAAACAATAGAATTTAGAATGTGTTATAATTTCTTTTAAAATTATCTGTTATTATATTTATTAAAATATTACAAAAAATTTTAAGCATAATTTGCATTTTAATTTTCGAAATTCTCATTTTGTCACACATCTGCATTCAGTAAGACACATTTTGATGCAACAAATGGAATTTACCCATTTATGGTTATAATTTGTTTCTTCAAGAAAATTTAATCTAAATAAAAAATCAAAGCTCCAGTTGTACAGAATGTGTGATGATAGTGCCATCTGAGAAGACTATACACCGAAAAGCCGAAACATTATGACCATTGTATCTTTATGCTAATTGAAGCAACTGCAGGTATGTGTGAAGGTCATGAAACGGTTTAAATAACACCTGATACTAAGCTCTGTTAATCAGTTTTATTCTTGTTCTTCAGATGGAAAAGGCAGCAGACTTAAGTGAGTTTAACAAAGGTCAAATTATAATGGCCAGATGACAGTCAGAGCATTACCGAAACAGCAAGGCTTTTAGAGTGCTCACTGTCAGCCATCTTGTCCTCCTTCAAAACTCCTGTCTCACCTTCAAAAAGTAGTCCGAGGAGGGAAAAACCACGAACCACTGGTAGATGCGGGCCAACTACAGCTCATCGATGCTAGAGGTGAGCAATGGCTATCCCATATGGTACAAGCCAACAGAAGGGATACTGTGGCGCAACTCGCCCGTAATTTGAATTCTGGTGACAAGAGTAATGTGTCACAACACATAGTACATCGAACCCTGTTGAAAATGGAGCTGTGTGGCTGCAGACAGCTCTGAGTGCCCATGTTAGCCTCAGTTCACAGTCGAAAGTGCCTACAATGGGCACATGAGCATCAAAACTGGATCTTTAATGATTGGAAGAAGGTCATCTGATCCGATGAATCTCATTTCCTGTTGCACCATGTGGATGGCCAGGTACGTGTGCATCATTTACCTGCGTAAGTCTTGGCACCCGGATGCACTGTAGGACAAAAACAAGCTGGTGGCGGAAGTTTAATGCTTTGGGCAATATTCTGCTGGGAAACCCTGGATCCAGTCATTCATGTGCAGGAAACTATGACATCTACCACCTACCTAAACATCATTGCAGACCAGGTACATCTTCATGGCAACAGTATTCCCCTCTAGTAATGGCTTCTTTCAGCAGGATAATGCGCCCTGCCACACTACCCAGATTGTTCGAGAATGGTTTGTGGAATGTGAGGAAGACTTCCAGGTATTGCCCTAGTTCCCCAGACATCAATCCAATCGAGCATCTGTGGTTTGTGTTGGAACAGCATATCTGATCTGCAGTGGCTCAACCACATAACTTACAAGAATTAAAGGATCTGCTGGTAATGTATTGGTACCAGATATCACAAGACACTTTTATAAATCTTGTAACATCCATGCCTCACCAGTAAAAGCTGTTTTGGCAGCACATGAAGGATCAACATCATATTAGGCAGGTGATTATAATGTTTTGGCGCTTTGGTGTATGCTAAGCTGTGTAAGCCTCTTTGTATTAAAAAAATTCTTTCTTCTGCTATTTAGAATAAATGTTTGTTTAAGTCTTAGTGGACTGTCATATGCTAGAGAATTACATTTCATATACATTAGTTTCTGATTAAGCTCCATCTGGGTTACTTGGTAGTTTCTATTTTCCTCCTCTTCATAGTTAGGAATGTGTATTAGACGTTACAAGTGCCACCATCTGGAAGTATAAATATAAGTTGTATGTCATAAGATGTTTATGTAAACATCATAAGCTGTAAAATTAACAGGGTTATAATGGAGGAGGGTATGTGGCAATATACTTTTTATAGTGAAGGGTTATGTGGCATCATACATCATACAGACTTTCATATAGTGGAGGGTATGTGACTGTATACATAGGGCTAGCTAGATATTTTGTGAGGCTCTAGGCAATTTGCAAAGCTTAAAAAAAATATGTTAAGTGTTAAATATCAAGTTATTATCTATAGTATAACACAAGTTTGAACTCAGTTTTGAATTGGAATGAATGCAATAGTTTGCTGTCAAAAACTGATTTTATATAGATTAACTTTATAAATAAGATACAAAATGTGTATACCTAATATATTAAATGAAAAGTATTATGTTTGCTTTCACCCATTGATTTCAATGGACTTCCTACTAGTATTTAAATATTAGTAGTATAAGTTAATGTTTCTTGCCAAACTAGGATAAATCAGTACACTTCTAACAGGAAAAAAAATAATCTTAAATGACAAACTTATCTAAACACTGGAAAGAATTTGGTATATTTTTCTTATCTGTGATGGCCTGCAAAGAAACACTCAAAATAGAAACAACTATGCAATAAGTTATTTTTATCTCATTTTTAAAGAAAACGAAATAATAGTTTCGCTTTGTCATCTGTTTACAGAGATAAATTAAAAATTCTTTTTGTGTTGAATAGGTATTGAAGAAATATGATATGCACTTTCAGAATCTCTCTAAAACTATAATTACGCTCTCTAGCTATGGAAAAAGATGAAAAGTCCAAATTTTCAAATGAATATTGCAAGTGATGTATTTACAATAGAAATTTGAAATTTTGGTAGTGGAATGTGAAGGTTATGAAGCTTCCATTGCCATCAGTGATTTGACTCCTTAGACCCAGATAAATGAAAAAAAAATTTTTGGAGTATATAGGATTTAATAAAATATTATGATTTGCACTTTTTAAATCTTCCAAAAACTATAATTGCACCCCCTAACGGTGGAAAATTTTGAAAATTCCAAAATTTGAAACAAATATTGCAAACAATGTATTTAATCTAGAAATTTTAAATTTTGGTAGTGGAATGTGAATGCCATGATGTTTCCATTGGCAACAATGAATTGACCTCTTAGACCCAGGGGGGTGGGAAAAAACTTTTTTTTTTGTTTTAGCAGATAATTGTTTGTATTTAGAGATAAATGAAAAATTATTTTTAGGGTTAAATAGGAATTGATAAAATAATATGATTTGCATTTTTGAAAACTGTAATTGTGTCCTCTAATGGTGAAAAAGATTGAAAATTCCAAAATTTCAAGTGAATTTTGCAATGATGTGTATTAATGATATAAATATGAAATCATGATTGTAGAAAGTGAACATCATGAAGTTTCGATTGGAAACAAATGAGAATGATAATAGAAAACTCTTTTTCAGTTTAATTGGTACTAATGAAATATTATAATTTGCTTTTTCAAATATTTAGCAGTTTTAATATATATATATCTTTAGAGATCACTGAAATGATGAAATGGCAGAGCTGTTATCGAGTTTTACAAATAATATATGTAGCACAGAAATTTGAAAAATTGGTGGTAGTTTTTATCAGATATTCCACTGACAGCAATAATCTACCCATTTTTCTGAGAGAGATGTGGGGAAATGCGATTTAAGAATTAAAAGACAAATACTTTTATGTTGTATAATTACTAATAAAATACTATTTGCATTTTTCCCCATCATCCGTTTAGCTCAAATTTAAAACTTCTAAGGAATGAAACAGTAGTAAAGGAAAAACTTCTTTCTCTTTGAAAACAAGATTCTCATGTGCCAGAGGCGATATGTGTCCTTCTAGTTAGTGTTTCAAAGCCAAATATTTACTTATTTGATTTAGTTTAGTATCAATCATTGCCACACTCAAGAAGAGGCCATCCAGAAATCCTCTCCATCAAAATAGCAAATTCTCTTAATGAAGATTTAAAACATGAAAAGGTACATGGTAACATCAAAGACTGATCAAAGACATCAAAGAATATATTAACTAGATTATTTAATAAAGAGTGCCTTTTTTTTTATCCCTTTCAGTACATGTAGAAAAATAATTTTATATTTTTACTCTTTCTTGTATTTAAGTAGAAAGATGTGTTTCAACTTTTACTGTACCTCTGAATACAGTAGTTGACAAAATTAAGATAACACAGCATTTTTCATCATATTTTAATTTTGCAATTGTTCCTTGTTACAAAAGTAAAAGCACATTATTAGAGACTACCTGCAAATTTCGAATATCCAGTCGAAATTTATCTACAGCCCCACAATTCATTACAATTTGCTAAAAGTCTATGAAAACACTTGTTGCTATCAGATCACTCCATTTCAAAAATGTTGCTTGCAAGGAGGGTTAATCTCATTATATTTACTGAAGATGGCAAGCCATCATTGTTTAAATGATTCCTTGTGATGGCAGGCTGTTGGAAAGCCTGAAGCAGGACAGTTGCAGGTGAAGGTAGCAAGATGGTTGATGCATCAAGGAAGGTAGTTTTGACATTTCGGCACAGTTCCAACAGACAGGAACCATTATCAGAAGAGCTGGTCAAGGTTACCTGAGAGTTGTTTCAATCCAAACTGACTGTTATCTGGCTCTAATGGCAAGACTGAACACAGGTGAAAATATTTTCAGCAAAATAGTGTTATGAAAGCTTAATGTGAGTGATCTCCATGCCAGGGTGCCAGTGATTTGTGTCCCACTAACCCAGGCCTGGGCAAACCTTTCAGCTGATGGGCTGCATAGAAAATTTAACTGAAAGTGTGGACCACCAAAGAAGTATATTATCAATAATATGTATAAACAACCAAAAATATTTTTTTTATTATTTGTCATGAGTAGCTCACAGGCCACACAAAGAGGTGGTGAACTGCATGTGCCCATACTCATTCAGCTCTGCACTAACCCATAACTACCAAAAAACCTATTTAAACTGCCAACATGTCACTTGGGCTAATGTTCTGTTTTCTAATGAGTCTTGATTTACCCTACAGCCAGATATTAGGCATAGTGTAATCGAGAGAATGAGGAATACAATACCATTCCTCCAATAATAGAGAAAGGAACATTTTATTGTAGAGGTGGTATGTTAGTCTGTTGTGTTGTAACTATCAATGACTATACTCCTCTTCATGTGTTTGGAGGCTCCATAACTACTCAGAGGTACAGAGAAGAGATCCTTGAACCTTGTATGCCACTTTTTAATGGTGTAGTTGATGCTGATTTCCTGTTTATGGATTACAATGCTTCCATATAGAACTAACCAAGTGCAGGGATTCTAACAAACAGTATATCTAATGAATGGCCTGATCGGCAAGATCAGCAGACCTAAATCCCATTGATGTATGAGATACCTTAGGAAGAGCTATTGCAAACTGTCCTCAGTCACTCTGCAGAGTAAAAGTTAGCCCTTTTGGAAAAATGAGATTTGTTGCCTTGGGCCTTCTGAACAACCTTATATTGAGCATGGATCTATACTGTCAGGCTATACTCCATAATGACATCATATATTCATATTTTGGAGCATCTGAAGTCAACTTCTGCAGTGCACGATTTTTTTTTTTTAATAGTATTATAATGCATTCATTTCTGGTCTGGAGTTCTTGTTTTCTACACTATTCTGCATTATTTTAAAATAGATTTCTGGGCAAATTTTCATTTAATTACATATGTAATAAAAAAAAAATTTTTAAGCCACATTTTATTTGTTACCTTAATTTTGTCAAGCAGTGTATTGGGTCAGCGTTGAGATTTATCTCTGCAAAATTTCCCGCCCTGCCCACGGTCAGTAGGGGACACCGATGGGCTTGGAAAGGCCGCTGTCCGTCGGATGGGACATTAAGCTGTGGCCCCGTGTGCAGGAGAGCCATACCCTGTGCACATAATAACACACTGGATAGCCTTGACAGGGGGCTAGCATCTGTCTCCCAACAGCTGTTCCAGTGGGTTCCCTCCCCAACCTTTTCTGAGCCTTCGGGGTCCTTGTGACCTGGCCATTTGGCCCATGGTGTGCAAAAAAGTGCCGCTCAGAGGTAAAAACAACCCAACAATGTGGTAAGTGTACAGGGTATCTTATAGCAGAGTTGTCATTGGCTGTTACTCTTTTTTTTTAAATAATCATCTAATTGGAAAATTAACATTATCATTTGAGCAAAAATTTGAAGTGTTTGGAAAGATTAAACAGAGAATCAGAGATTACTGTGGATTTTTATCCATCTGAGTACTGTTAGTGGCTGGAAATATAATCAAAGTTTAAAAATGTTGTCTAAAATGAATGAAAAAATTGGATTAAGAAGTAAATTGTAAATGTATAGAAATCACTGATATATTATCTCTCATAATGTCCATTTTATCAATCACTTTATATAGCAGACATTGTGTTTTGTGATAATTATGCATTATAAATTTAGAATACTTTGCTTGCACAACATTTATGTTATTTATTATCTTTAACAACTTTCTAATTGAGCAGAATTTTAAATGAGCATAGTATTTTTAACCTTTTTGGCTGTTGTAACTGTTTCTTGAATTTTAAATTACTTGTATATTTTCTAGTACTTCATGCTCATCAGTTTATGCCAAGTGAGTTTGCTATTAGCATCATATCGACCAAACTAGGGGAAGACTCTCATACCTATTACATTGTGGGAACAGCAATTGTTAATCCAGATGAATCTGAGCCCAAACAGGGAAGATTTGTAATTTTCCATTGGGCAGATGGTAAGGATTTTATTAATTTTTTTCACATGCTTTATAACCACATAAACAATGAATGTATTGAAAATATAAATTATGTCACTGTTCTCAAAATGGAAAGATAATGTATCTCAAAAAGTATATAATGGAATGATATGAAATGTGTACATGTAAATTTTTCAGTGTGTAAGAATAAAATGTGTGCACATTTAAATGGCATGACCATGAGCATGCAAATTAGGGTTGCTGTAAAAGAGCATGTGGCTGTGACCACCACTCATTTCTGTTCCAGCCAGCTTGACATTTTGATTTTTGCCATATCACAAAGATATAAAAATGATTGTGTACAGTGGAAAGCAATAGGATGGAAGCAAGTTTTTTTTTTGGCTGAGCCTCTGGATGTAAACTAATTTTTCAGGCTAGACCTTGGAAGGGTTAAGGCATATCCCATTGACTAAAGAAAAGTATCAGTATGATAAAAAAAAAAGTGAAATTTTTTGTGCAAGCACTTTATGAAACATAAAACTAAAGCAAAATTAAAGACGAAAAATATTTTTAAAAAAATCTAAAGTAAAGTATATATAAAACAACTAAAAAAATACTAGTGGGAGGAGTAGGTTTGCTTCCTCAACCTAAGTTTTCAATCAGAGTACCTTTTTAGACAAAGCTACATGCATTTTCTTAACTCTGTTGTTTTCAATCAGTACATGGATTTAATTACTGCAACAGCCAAGAATCCAGCTTCTCAACTGGCAAATGGAATTAAAATATTCAAAGATCTGAAACTTATTTAAGGATTCTCTCTTTGCACAGTATTTAAAAAAAAGTGGGAAGTGTCATAGATGGAAAAGGAGCAGAGGTCACTCAGTTGGTAGCACTCTAGACTCATAATCCGCAGTTACTGGGTTTGAGTCCCACCTGGGCCAGTGTTGAGATTTATTGATTATTATTTCTGCCCTCAGTCATTAGGGGATATCAATGAGCTTGGAAAGACTACCATCCATTGAATGGGATTGGACAGCCATACCCTGTGCACATTAAAGAACACACTGGATGGCCTTAATGGCAGACTACCATCAGTCTCTTACACAGCCGTCCAATGGGTCCTGTTCCTTCTCTGAGCCTTTGGGATTCTTCAACCTGGCCATTTAGCCCACTGTATACAAAAAAAGTGCCGCTCAGAGATAAAACAACCCAATCCAAAGACGGAAACCTAATTTTCAATTTGATGTCCTATGAAATATTTATTCACTATTCTTCCATTACTGTAAAAGTTGCAGGTGATGTAGCACTAGAGAGGTTTCTAATCCAACAATAAATAATAAAAAATAAATAAATAAACCCTCAAGCAGCTGCTTGCCACAGAGGTCTGACAGGAGCCTGTCAGTTTATATGCCATAGTAGAAGGTCTGAGAGGATGGCAGGCCCTCAGCAGAAAAATGACACAAACAGCCATGCCTTACCCGGGGCTTGAACCCAGGTCCCTTAGATCAGTAGCCAAGCATGCTAACCACTGGGCCATGGGACGGCTATACTCTTCAAAATCTTCTACATTAGAATGAGTAAATACAGTATTTCTAAAAGTTTAATAACCTTAAAGTTTTATTTTCAGTTTCCTCATTAATTTGTTAATTGCTATAATCAGAGTACCACAACACACAGTTTGAGAATCACTGATATAAAGTTTAAGATTAAATAATATATTTTTGTTATTGTATATTTGCTTGGTAATGGTATTGCATAAATACCATTTGTTGGTTTCTTGGCTATTATTGTTTATATTAGTATATTTAATTTGCTATTTAAAATTTTCAGGGCATTGTTGCATTTCAAATTGTTGCAAATTGGCATTGTTGCATTTCAAATTTCTGCAGATTGGCAACATAAGACTGGTCAGTGTCATTGGCAAAACAATAAAACTTGGATTTATATGTAGTATAACTGCTTTTGCTCATGTTTTCCAGAATTAAGCTTTCACTTGCTTTCAGATATTTTTTTTTACCACATCATTCTGAAAAAGTCTTAATGAAGTTAGTATGTTTGCAAAATTGTTTAAATATTTCTATTCATAAAATTCAGAATTAAATCCCATTACTTTGATATATAATATCATCTATTTATGTTGATTGGTTATTTGATAAAAAAAATTTGATTGGTTATTTTATAAAAAAAAAAAATCAAGTTTTATTTGACCATAAAAAAAATTATGGATAATTGTAATTGTCTTATTTTGAGTAAAAATTTATTTTCTTATTCAGAAAGAAATTTCTTTCTATTCATATGCATTATAGTTATTTTGTGAATTTTTTTTAATAAATTGCTGTTTGCCTTGTCAGATCTTTTTTATTGTATCACTCTGAAAAAGTCATTAAAATTAATGTGTTTCTCATTTTTGTTAAATATTTTCATAAAATCGAAGCTTATTGAGCCAAATTATTCAGCAAAATTAATCAGTAATTTTACAAGTTTGGAGTTATTGATAAATTACATATCACCCTGAAGTTAATGGTTGTATTATGTCACATTACATGGGGAAGGGTTTGTAAATGGTGTTACATAATACTAAAATGTTATATCTATTTTTGCAAAGAATTTTCACAATATTGAGCCTTTCTCGCTTTCTCTACAATGAGTTAACCCAGCAACTTATCTGTGATTGACTTGGCTACTTTGTACAAATTCTGTCCAATCAACTACAATTGTGAATGCTATGATAAACTACAAAATTCTAAATCAAGAGGATGCCTTTAACACTAAAAGGATAATCAGCTATCTGTAATCATCAATCCAAATTGCATCAGTGTTTATATTTCTTTGTTTAGAATACTGTTGTATATAATGCCATTACATTAATTCCTTAATTTTGCTCCTTGGCATATGTACCAAAAGATTAATAACAATCTCTTTGACTCAGTAAACTTATGAACTTAAGCTTTGCTCCACTCATCCCCCAAGATATCTTCTTTGCAAACTGCATTGTGCATATCTGAATACTGATGTTTTTGCTTACATAAAGCCACTGACATTGTTAACAGAAAGATAGTTTAGAATTCTGAGACATGTTCTTTTCCAAAGGAAAGCTTCCTGATTAGTAGCAGTTGTTTCCTATTAAGACTACTTGCCCATTTATTCAGTTTATGACTTTTAAAGTAGCAAATTTTGTTTTTTGTTATTTTTTTTTCATGGTCACTTTGTGAAGCTCAGATTGCAATATCATTGGTTTTGTGTCAGCTGATCTAACCATTAATCCTTGAATCCATAAATTTTTTCCTGTTTCAGATTTTCAAATTTTTTTTATATTTTAATTTTAATTTTTTTTCAAACATTCATAATTTTTAAATTTAATGACATCCATGATTTGACAGCAGTGAACTTGTAGATAATGTAAAAAGAAATGTTAATTTGTATTTTGGAGTGCATATGATCAATCTATGTACATTAGAATTCACCTGTGACATTGTTGCATTTCCATCTAATGTTAAGTAATATAATTTTGATTAGTAATTGAATATAGATCTAGAAAATCCTTAATCCTTTGAATCTCAGCACCTTAACCCCAAAGTTAATCCAATTATCCAATTAAGGCAGAAAGAAGAGAGAATGTTTTTTGTAGTTTAATTATATGTTGATATTTATTATGTGAAATGTGTTCTTCATAATCTAATTCAGAAAATTTATTAAAAACCTCACCTTTGTAATATGCCATAACATATTTTTTTAATGTTAAAAATCGTTTTTCATTTAACCAAATTGTATATGGCTTTGTTTTAGGGAAATTGCAACAAGTAGCAGAAAAAGAGATTAAAGGAGCTCCATATACTTTAGTAGAATTTAATGGAAAACTTCTTGCTGCCATCAACAGTACTGTGAGATTGTATGAGTGGACAACTGAGCGAGAGCTTCACAATGAATGTAGTTACTTTAATAATATAATTGCATTATTTTTAAAAACAAAAGGTGATTTTATATTAGTTGGTGATATTATGCGTTCTATGGCACTGCTTGCATACAAACCATTAGAAGGAAGCTTTGAAGAGGTTAGTGTTCATCTGATTTATTCAAGTACCTTTGTAAGAAATGCTTTTATTCAAATTTTCAGTTTTGATTTTTCTAACATTTGGACCCATAAGAATATATGAATTGGTTGTATTTTCAATAGCTGTAATATTAACCAGTTCTTTTTCAGAAACAATATTAATGAAGCAAATGAGTACAGCATTAATAATACCAATTATTAACTAGCTTATAATGATGAAATAATTCAACTGAACAGCCTCATTGCTCTTTGAAAAATTTCAGATGATAAATCTTGAATTGACTTAGCTAAACTGTTGCTCTTGGACAAAAATAAGTTGTATCTTTGTGCAACATTTTTATTGAAGTCAGCCCAGGTTCAGTAGGACTGCAACTGGAAAACATTAGATTATGAATCAGATGCACTACCATATTTTGCAACTGTCTTTTGATAGCATTAACATAATACAAAACTCAAATGATTTTCAAAAAGAGCAAGTTTTATTGCTTGCAGAGAAGTTTGTATGGTAAGTGCAAAAATAAAAAGCCTTATTTGCTTTCTCACGAGATATGGGGGTGGTGATGGTTGAGTCGATAGTGTGCCAGGCTCGTAATCTGAAAAGTTCCATGTTTGAGTCCCAACTGGGCCTGCATTGAGATTTATCTTTACAAAACTCCCCATCCTGCCCCCAGTAGTAGGGGATATCAATGGACTGGAAAGGCTACTGTCTGTTGGATGAGACATTAAGCCATGACCCCGTGTGTGGGAGAGCCATACCTTGTGCACATTGAAGAACACACTGGATGGCTTTGATGGAAGTCAACCATCTGTCTCCTAATAGCTTTCCGGTGTGCCCCCCTCTCCCCAACCTTCTCTGAGCCTTCTAGGTCCTTGTGGCCTGGCATTTATCCCATTGTGTGCAAAAAAAAAGTGCCACTAGGTAAAACAACCCAACCCACAAGAAATATAAGAAAAAAATTAAGCAATGAAAAATGTTAATTGTGTTGTGATTTCTTTAAACCTCCAGTCATTTTCTGTAAATAAAATTGTGTGTGTTATCTGGCAAGCAACCATCCAAATTAAAAAAGTGAAAAGAATCTGTCCATTTTGAAAATATAATTGGATATCCCTGGTTATATGTCACAAAAAGTTCTGCTCTTCTTATATTCTTGACTTTTCAAGTTTATAGAACTGATATGGTTAAAGTTAATCCCTACTGTATTAACATAAATAAAAAATAAATACCCCCTCAAGCAGCTGCTTGCCACAGAGGTCTGACAGGAGCCTGTCAGTTTATATGCCACAGTACAAGGTCTGTGAGGATGGCAGGACCTCAGCAGAAAAACGACACACACGTCCATGCCTAATCCGGGGCTCGAACCCAGGTCCCTTAGATCAGTAGCCAAGCGTGCTAACCACTGGCTTACCAAAAAATTTTAATTCATTTTATTGCATCTATAAGTAACCTTGTTAATTGCATTTGAATAACAATTATTCCGACACAGTGTTCTGTTTCTTGAGAAGCAAAGTTATAGTATTAATTTGTGAACAAAGTTTGAAATGCCCATCAATAAGCTATACCACAAAATATTGCTAACTACACAGCTGCAATGATAGTTCATATGATTCTGTTTACTGTCTGAGATTAAGTAATGCAGTCACATTCACTACAGTAAGAGATAGCCTTTTTGAGATTTAACTGTATCACATTATCATAGTAGTTAGATGTAATGAGCCATTTGTTGAAACTGCTAGTGCTAACTTGATTTGCTGAAGATGATATAGAAGTCTCAGTAACCTGTAGATAACTATTGTAGTAGCAGTTTACTCAAACAGGATTTCCATGTGTATATGAACCACTGGTATTCTTCTCCAGCCTTGTACTAGGCATTATATGCAATGAAAACTCATGCAACAGGTACTGCAATGCCAAACAGAAATGGTTTACCTAAAACTGAGATAAAAAATTAGCTTAAAGAAAGGAGGCATAATTTCATTTAGAAAAGAGCCCCCTTTTGGCTTCAAAATGGCACACTGAAAGAGTTTTTAATGCTCAGTTCCTTTCATAATGCTGAAATTGTAGATGTTAGTCAAAAGCATGGGGAACTAGAAGTGAGATGCATTTTGAAACAAAAATGTGTTGTGAAATACAATAGTGAAATGGAGGTGTCAATTCTTTAATATTGGCGATATTATTCATTAAAGTGCAAGAGCTTTAAATGGTGGGGAAAAAAGAATTTCTGCCTTGTAAATATAGCTGTTGTCAATAGAGCTCAGCGCAGGTGCAGGTAAGACCTTGCTATGCAGTAGGACTTTTGCCATCTGCACAGGGCTCTAATTACCAATTCATATTTTGATTTTAAATGAAGAAGATTCTTCCCTACACAAAGGATGGAGATAATCTAGAAACTATAATAGGCTTGTCCTGATTTCTCATACAACATACAAACACACAAGGACATGCCTCGCTTACATGTCCTTGTGTGTTTGTATGACTGCTGACTTAGAGTCAGGTAGACTAACCACTAGATCAGGTAGGGCTAGCTGTTATATAAGAAACAAAACTCATATGACTCATTACAAATTTAGACCACATCTTGTAAGGCAAGTGCTACAGAATGGTGCTTTACCCTACCAAATTTTAAGATCAGGAATCTGCTGACCCAGTATTCATGCTGACATTTTCCTAGTATGAACCCCCAAACCAAGCAGAAGAACAGAAATGCAGGAAATGTGTATTGTATATAGTATGAAATATACATCATATAAGTGCTTTTGGGTGCAAGGAATACAATGTGGCTGTTAGGAGATATTGCTTTGCCACTAAGAAATATTTTTCAAAGGAATGACATTTGTTTCAGGTGACTTTATTATTTTATTCAGAATTAAATGCTCTTTCATTCTGTTTAAATAATTTACAGGTTTCTTCTTTAATAGTTTTATTTAAAAAAGTTTTAAAAAATTTTACTGCATTTTTCAAAAAAAAAAACCCCTTAAAATTAAAAATGTTAACATTTTGCTGAAATATTATATTAATATTAAACATTAAATGCCCTTCGATTTGGTATGGTTCAGTTTCAGAAACCTGACACTTTAAGGGTTAATCAAAATGTTTCTTAATATAAAAATTTGTGTGAAGAATCTAAATCTTAATTTTAAACATTTTTCTACAAACTAAAATGTCAAAATTTTTATTTAAGTGTTTCATAAATTTTACATTACTTTGTGTAGAGAAACAAGTAGTTTTTATTCCTAATTGCAGCTAATCTTATGAGAAAAATTAATAATAGATCTTCATTTTTAAATTAATGGTATAAAAGGTTAAACATCTGTGATTGTTACACAGTATATATATATAAGTAATAACAATTTTTTATTCCAGATTGCACGTGATCACCAGCCTAATTGGATGACTGCTGTTGAGATTTTAGATGATGATACTGTTTTAGGTGCAGAAAATTCATTTAATTTGTTTGTCTGCCAGAAAGACAGGTAAAAATCTTTTACTTATTTGGGAAAAATATGAAGTTATAGCAGACATTGTGTTGATGAACTTTTTTAGAAATCATTGACAACTTGAATTGGCAAAACCGGAACATTTGCTATTTTAATTTCTAAAATAAGATGCATACTAAGCCAGTATGAAAAATTATGCTAGATTATAAATACAGGGATTATTTTTATGTTATTGTTTAGCTATGTAGAAATATTAATTTTTCTTAAATGCAGTCTACAGGTACAAGTACGGAAATAATGAGATCACAGCTGTAATGAGCAAAGAGCCATAATGAATTTATGCATATTTCTATACAATTGCTCACTTTTATAACAAGTGTACTACATGGATATGTTGTATAAATTATAGTAACTATGGAAACATGCGAACATTCTTAATTGCTCAGGTAGTCGGAAATAGTACCCAATTTTTGGAATAGACAAAATGAAATGGATGACAGCTTTTATGACCACCACATCAGATTATGAACCAGTTTATGACCTAACCTTGTCCTTGCAGACTGTCCCCACTCTATCTACCTCTCCAATGTCTAGCCTCTGGTCCTGCTCTCCCACTTTACTCAAACACTGCCACAACTGTAAAATCAGTTAAAAATGAACCCTTCCGTCAGAAAATGTCTACTAACAAAAGAAAGTGTCTCTTGATTTGTGAAAGAATCAAAATTATTCGTGAGTTAGAAAGTGGTGCAAAAAATGTTGAAGTGTGTAAAAGTTTTCTTTGTCCTCTTCAACAGTATCGACATTGTGGAAGAATAAAGACATTTACATGTCGGCACTGGAAAACAACATAATCAAAAAAATTTAGAAAATGCTAGCTTATAAACATCGATGATTTATGCAAGCATATTAATACAAATAATATGTAGGTATGTAATTATATTATTTTTTTCTCTCTAATATTTCTTTTGTTTTCTGAATATCTTTTTATCAAGATATTGAGAATTAAAAGAAAAGAGGAGGATTTAACTCATCACTGATATAGTGAGTAATGGTTATAACGAGGAAATTTGGTTGGTCCCATGGTTCTCATTATAGCCAAGTTTGACTGTATGTACTAGAGTAACACTAATGCCTCTAATACTTTTCTTAATCACACTAGATATAATTTTTGTTTTTAAGGAGATGCAATGATCTTTTGCTCTCCTTTTCCTTCTGGTCTTTAAATTTTCTTGATGGATCATAAACATTTAGCTTATCAGTGAATGTTGACATGAAATCTAGGGTTACTAAGGTAGCAATAAACTATGTGTGCACAATTACCTCAAAATACTCCAATATTAAAAAATGACAATTTATTTGCAAAAGGAAGTTATTTTAATTTTATACATACATATCAGGCTCATATTTTCTCAACACCAAAGACTCCTAATAATTCTCAAGTCTGAAAATCAGTGAATTTTACTTACGTTTAAATTAATACTGCCAAATAACTCATTTTAAATATATTTCAGATGACTAACAGGAAGTTACAAAATGTGGAAAAATAAATAGACCAATCTTCTGTATTTGAAATCAGAATCTCCTGGTAATGTCAGTGGCTCTACCAGTTGAGTAGCATTCAAGTGTCAATTTTGTCTATTCCAAAAATTGGGTGCTAAATTTCTAATAATGAATGCTTCTGGCTGAGTTTAATTTGTAAGTAGTTTCAACAAAAAAAAAAAACTATCCTGAAGTAGCTAACACAGAGAAATTAATCATGTTACATATCAATGAAAAAACATTCAGTTGTGAACAATAAGAAAAAATACAAAAAAAGCTCTAATTTCAAAAATATATATATATTAGCTTCTAACATTTTAAGTGGTAGGATGATTCATAAGTATGCAATATAAATAATGTAATTTATTATTAACATTATTTATATTGTAAATAATTATATACAATATAAATAATGAATCTTACTCAGCAAAATATAAACCATCATTTTCAATAGTTGGTAACCATCTGTAGGCAAGTTGTTCAATTCGTCTTTGATATCATGCTTGACCTTGGAGCTGAAAAACTGACATTCATTTTAGACTACTTGAAATGTTTGAAACCATCTACCTCAAAGAAAATGATCCATGGGGAAAAAGAAGTGGTAGTTGTGAAAGGAGCTAAGCCTTGACTATATGCTAAATGAGGAAGAAGTTTAAATGCCAGTTCTCGAAGTTTTTCTTTGGTCTGAAGTGCTGTGAGAAGTTTTGCATTTTCTTATTGGAGGAGTACCTGATGTCTGCTTACTAATCCTGGCTAGCACTGAAGCATCACAGAGTGCTTGCACTCCAGTTGTGCTGAGTAGATGTCAGCATTGATGGCATGTTTGTCGGGAACCAGTTCAAAATGCACTACACCCTCAAAATTCCACCAAACACATAACACTGCCTTCATTTCAAATCATCCCCTCTTTGGGACAGGAAGTGCAGGCCGGCCGGATCAAAGCACTGGTTTTCAGGATTTGGATTGTTGAAAAAGATCCATTTTTCATTGCACATAACAATTCACTTGAAGAGACAGTGGTTGAGTGGATTAGTGAGGAGTTCCCTGCAGACTTTGTTATGATAATTTTCTTGTTCAGTAAGTTCATGTGAAACACTTTGATAACTTCTGGCTGTATTACTGATGCATTGCAGATATCAAACAATAATTATTTGTGGGCAACCAAGTTTCTTATGAGAATCCACAACTTGTCGGATATTAGTTTCAACCCTGTGACACAGAATGTTGCAGTCTACTGATATTAGCCTTCCCAATCACAGCTTACTTTTGAGGCTCATTTCACCACCTTTGAACTTCTTGAACCATCCTTAAGCAGGATGAATGGAGACTGCCCCCTCACCTTTCACTTTGATATTTCTCAGGCCACTTCAGTACCTTTCAATCCTTTTTTCCAGTAATGACATAAAATTGCACAAATTTCAGTACTTAACTCTCTTATTGTACAACATTTCTAATTATGGAAACCGAGATTCTGATACTTAATAGTTATATATAATTAACATTGCATAACTATATTTAATACTTATGGACTGATGCAATGGACTTTATACTTTCATTTAGTACTATAGTCAGAGGTATGCAAATGCAACACTGCGATGTGTCACAGTACACATTTTTCGTGGAGTAAAATGCATGGATTTATGACTCGCCTTAGTATTAAGCAATGTTATGTGCTTAGACCAAAGTGAAGGGAACATTCCATTCTACTTTATCCCATTTAAATTAAGAAGCATGTACAAATGAACAAAGTATACTTAACTCAAAACAGTTTTCAGGAAATGCAATTAAATGTCCTATGAAAAGGTATTTCATACATTTTACAGACAATTGTTGTCAATGGCACCTTTTGAGAAGACTCACCGATGCAGTGCTTGCTTACTGGCTGCATATGAGAGCATGAGTTCACAGTGAAAGTTCTGGAGTTAAGGAACAAAGGATAATAAGCTGTCTGATCAACCCTCGTAGCAATACAACTTACACAGTGCATTCTCATACTACTGATGAGATTTTCTGATAAACCCACCCTCCACAATATCAGATCTGAACTCATGAAGGTTCTGGGATAAGCAGGATTGCCACCTTGGAGTCCTGAAAATTTGGAACATTTTTGGAATAACAGCAAATAAAATTAGGACATCTTTCAAATTAAGGTTTTTTGTCCTAAAAATTTTTGGAATCAAATGGTTTTATTCAGACTGCTTGAATTTTGGACAATACCATGTGAGGTGTTATTCTAACATTAGTAGTTTCGGTTAAGCTCCATCCATTGTAAGAGATTGCATATACATATATATATTTTGTGTTCCACCAGAAATACACTGGTTTCCATAAATTATGGAGCAAATGAAAAAATCATGGCTTTCTAAAACTCCGATGATAGAAATGCATGATAGTCGTATATAGTATCAAAATATGATGCAGGAGTGAGGTATGTTATGAAAATGAATGATGCTAGCAGCGATATATGCAAAAGCATTGAGCATTAAAAGCGGGCATTTTGGCACTGTTTTCCGTGAAGTACGAAGTGGTGTTTTTGAGATAGCAGATTCATTGGATATATGTACCAGACATCATTTATCAGAAGTGCAGTGGCAAGCAGTAGATCAGCTTGACACAGGCCAAAGTCTGGTAGATATTGCCAGATGGCTAATGGGATGAATTCAGTGGTAGATAACTTTGGAAGAGATTCCATGAGGACAGAGGGCATCCAGACAATTCAGTAGTGACAATGATAGGCAACCAGGACTGTTATCTGGTGTTATGCACCTAGAAAGGCGGAATGTCAACACCATGCCAACTGCTGTCAGACCTTCCAGCAGCTAGTGGAACAGCGATATTCATTACCACTCTAAGATGGAGACTTCATGAGATGTGCCTGTACGTTAGGTGGCCAGTGGTGTGCAGGGCCCTGACCCGACATCACAGGAGAAACCATCTAAATTGGTGCAGACATCATGTCAACTGCACCCAGGAGCAATGGCAGTCTGTGCTCTTCGTGGATGAATCCAGCGTTGCCCTCCACAGTAATTCTGGTATCGGTGACAGTGATTCATGGTGTGGCATGATATCATGTTCCTGGTGCTATCATATCCTGAACTCTTTGCTTCTATTGGCATCGTCAAATTCTACATTGCAGGAAGTCTTCCAGTGTAGATGGCTTCAGTCTTTACTGGTGGGGGAACGGGTCTTTGCCCCATGTCTGCGATTAGGGGGCTGTTTGAGATGTTGTCGGCATTCCCTCTCTCAATAAACATAGTTTCTTTAAACATCCCACTAACCATTTTCTCTCCATAGGTAGTTGGAATGTGAGGACTCTGCACAGAGCTTTTTCTCTTGATGTCCTCACACAAGAATTCCACCATTATAATTTAGATATTCTCAGCTTGCAAGAGACCAGATGGACAGATAAAGGTCAGATTCTTAAAAATAATCTTAAATTTCTCTTTTCAAGGAGGGACGACAATAAGCATCACCATGGTGTGGGTCTGCTTCTCAGCAGACACACTAGTGATGCTCTTCTAGGATATGAGTGCATTAACGAAAGGTTTCTTACAGCAAAATTTCAGACAAGCGTTAAAGACCTGAATGTTATCTGCTGTTATGCCCCCACTGAGGATGCCGATAAGGATGAGAAGGATAGGTTTTATGAACAACTTCAGGATATTTTGAATTCTGTCAAGAAAGGAGATATTACCCTTGTTTTTGGTGACTTCAATGCCAAAGTTAGTACTGACTCTGACCTTTGGTGAGAGGTGATAGGCCCTTTTGGTATTGGTAGCTGCAATGGCAATGGGCAACGTCACCTACAGGTAAGTAAACTTAATGGTTTGAGAATAACTAACAGTTATTGCAAACACCGTGACATACATAAGTACACATGGGTTTAACCAGGTGGCCTGCATAAGAATATGATTGATTATATATTAATTAAGAGCAAATTGGCTAGTTCTGTTAGGAATACCAGGTCATATAGGGGAGCTGAAATTGGATCTGACCATTACCTTGTTAAAAGTGTCTTGCAACTTAAATTTAAAAAGTGTTGTGCTAGGGTTAAAAAATTTACTTTTAATACTGAAGCTTTGAAAAACCCAGTTAGGGCTCTGAAAACCCAAATAGCCAAAGCTTACCATGATAATAAGCATACCATGACTGTCATTATGACAGTCATGGTATGCTTACTATCATGTCATTATGACAGTCATGGTATGCTTACTACTGAAGTTGAGGAAGAATGGGATCATTTTAAACAGGCTTTTTTGGACACTAACAGTACTCTTTTAGGAAAAAAGGAGCAGAAGAGGCAGAATTATCTGAGTGATAAGGCACTTGAGCTTATTTCGGAAAGAAAGAACTGCAGGAATGTCCTTAATCAATACCCTACTAGTCCTAATAGAAAGCATTACAGAGAACTTAATAAACGTGTAAAAGATCAGTTAGCTACTGATAAAAATCTTTGGCTTGATGGTTTGGCTGACAAAGCCGAGGAAGCAGTTAGACAGCACAACAGCAGAGAGCTGTACCAGATAGTTAATGTTTTGTGTGGTAGAAAACGGACAGGCATACAGGGATTGAAGGATAAACAAGGTAAAGTTATAGAAGGGGAGGATTCTGTCATGGCTAGGTGGGCTGAGCATTTCAGTGATGTTCTAAACAATGCGGTTAGTTCTATTCCCATTGTTTGCAATGACGATAGATGCATTGGTGGCTTTAATGTTGGCCCTATAACACAATCTGAAGTTATTTTGGCTGTTTCTAAACTTAAACTTCATAAATCCCCAGGGGTTGATGAAATTACTACGGAAATGCTTAGAGCTGGGAATGTTTCGGTTACCACTTGGATGACTGAAATTCTGAATATCTTTTATGATAAAGGCATGGTTCCTAAGGATTTTATCAGAGCTATTGTTATCCCTATTTTCAAAAAAGGTGATCGCAGTTCTTGTGATAACTATAGGGGTATCAGCCTACTCTCTGTTTCAGGTAAAGTTCTTTCCATGATTGTGCTTAATAGAATTAAGAATCTGGTTGACAATCAATTGCGTGATGAGCAATGTGGATTCAGAAGTGGTAGGGTATGTGTGGATCAGATATTTTCACTTAGGCAGATTCTTGAGAAATGTTTAGAGTTTCAGAAACCTTTGGTTGCTAGCTTTGTTGATTTCAAAAAGGCCTTCGACTCTGTTGATCGTCATAATTTGTGGTTGATTGTGAAATCATATGGTAACCAGAAGTTAGTTAACATAATGAAAGCGCTCTATAATAACACTGAGTCATGTGTGAGAGTTGGTAAGGCTTGTAGCAATTGGTTTAGCATTACTTCTGGTGTTCAACAAGGGTGCATTTTGTCTCCTTTTCTCTTTAGCTTGGTTATTGATTACGTTATGCAAAATTCACTTTAAGGGAAAGATTTTGGCCTTAAATGGACTGGAGATATGAAAATTTCTGATTTAGATTATGCTGATGATTTAGCCCTTTTGGCAAATGATGTTGATGAGATGAACCCTTTCATTCGAGCTGTTGATGAAACTTGCAGTAGAGTAGGTTTGGTTATAAACAGAGAGAAAACTAAAGTGATTAAAATTGGTCAAGCAGGCTGCAATTCAGTTAATCTGAATGGTTGCATTCTTGAGCAGGTGTCACAGTTTAATTATCTTGGGAGCTATGTAAGAGATAATGGTGATGTGCGGCATGAGATTAACAGATGAATAGGGATTGCTGCCGGGACTTTTAAAAATCTATGGAGAGTGTGGAGAAATAGGTGTATACACCTAAAGACTAAAATTAGACTGTATAATAGTTTGGTTCTTTCTAGGGTTAGTTATGGTAGTGAAACTTGGACACTTTGTAAAAGAAGATAACAGGAAACTAGATGCTTTTGATTCCAGATGCTTACGCAGTATCTTGGGCATTAGGTGGTTCAACTTTGTAACTAATGATGAGGTTAGGCAAAGGAGTTTGCAACCTCCTTTAAGCAGCATATTGTGCAGAGAGAGACTCCGTTGGTTTGGCCATGTTGCCCATATGGATAATTATAGATTGGCCAATAGGGTTATGAACAGTGTGCCTAAAGGCCTGAGAAAGAAGTGGAGACCTAGGATATGGTGGGCAGACAATGTCAAACAGGACCTTAAAATTGTTAAAATTGGACTTGTTAAAATTGGTGTGCAGTGGCCAGACGCAGCAGATGTAACTCAGGACAGATATGCTTGGAGAATTAAACTGCACGGTCTAGTTGGACCTCCGTAGCCCATGGCTGCTTGAGGATGATAATGATGATGTTGATTAGTATATATAATATAAGAAGTTTTACCTAATGACTAAACACTATTTTATCTAGCACTTTAATCTATCTGTGATGTATTGAAATATGTATACATATATATATATTGTTATATATATATATTATAATATATATTTTTTATTATTTGTTATCTTTGTTAGTGCATATTATTTGTGATATATATATTAGTTATTGACTTTGTTAGTGCTGCAACTACAGATGAGGAAAGGCAGCATCTCCAAGAAGTTGGACAATTTCATCTTGGGGAAATGGTCAATGTCTTCCGACATGGTGAGTCAGTTACCTTGTGCCTTATTATTACTACATCCTACTAGCTAATATAGAAGCTTAAATGCATTTAAGCAATTTAGATGTAAATGTTAAGGTAAAATCTTAGGAATTTTGAATTTAAACCCAAATATCGATACATATCGATGTCTAAAGCTCAATATCTAGCAAAAAGAAATAGATTAATTGTGCTTAATAAAATGGCAAAAATTCCTATAAACCCTTCTGTCAGTTCAGCAGGCTCATTGATATAAAAAGATTGTAAATAAGTAAGATGTCTATATTCCCAGTTGTGTAGTAATTTATATGATTTTTGCAAATGAATGCATATTTTACTATAATGTTGCATAGTAAACCCACTAACTTTAAATTTAATAATCAACAATCAATGCATTCAAGAAGCAGATATCAGAATATCCCTCACCACTCAAGAATGCAAATAATTTTAATTGTTTAGAACATGTACATGATATCAGGGATTAGAGATGTTTTGTTTTTATCATTTTTATGCTTAGGAATTTAATTATCAAATAATATTAAATGTATATTTTATGCAGAAATATCAGCTTTGTTTTTGTTTCTCTTGCTGCTTGAGGGGGTATTTTTTTTTCTTGTAATCAAAAATTCCCTTGATTCATTAAAATATTTAAATGGGCACACATTCATCAGTCACATATCATTAACATTGGGGGTACTCACTCCTAGGCTTTGAAACAATCACTAGCACCAATGTAATGTTCAAATGAAAAGTGTTGTACTAAAAACATGTAGCCATTTCCAACCTCTCATTTTGGGTTCTGTCAATGTATGTAATCAATGGGGAGGCTGGAAGGGTTAAGTCTCTTTTAATAATCCTGTGAAGCATTTTACAATGTGTTATATGGCTATAAGGTATAAGTGTTATCTATATGGTTATAAGGTTATCTAATGAGTTACATTCTAGTGTTGCTTTGGCCAACAGTCCAAGCAACACTTGGTGATTATCAGTGAAAGGAGAGAATACACCACTCCTTTCACTGATAATTACCCGAGGGGTGAAGGACAACAGGTCCTTGTTAAAAGGCTTTTTCCTAATGCATTTTGATCACAGAAACACTGCAAACATATTTTTTGCTGTTCTTCTAATCTCATTTGTTTCCAAACTGCTGTAATTTTGCATCTGTTATTGCAGATATCACAAATATGGAATTTCTGTACCTCTAATAATAATGCTTTATTTGAAAACAAAAGGTTGTATGTAAAGAATAGTTGTCCGTGACTGCCCACACAACCATTGACATTCGCAAAGCATCCAAGATATCTAAAATGACAAATGGATATGGGAAACTTTTATATTTATGACAAATGGATATTCTATGGTTATCTTAGATTTCTACTGGATATATTGTGGATGTAGTTATGTGGTGGAGATGAGTAATTATCATTGTATGCACTTTCTGCAACCATGCCTACTGGAAGAATGATAGAACATTCTTCCAGTAGTTGCCATAATGTTAAATTTTGTTTTTCTGTGCTTTCTGCATTCCCAAACAGCTATTAGTTATTGCATATTTAAGAGTTTTAATTGCATTCACCTAAAATATTTATGAAATGCACTGTAATATCAAGATACCCCATGCCATCGGGGCCTTAGCCAAAGACACAAGTTCATGGACAGTTTCATTTTACATCTGACATTACACATCTGACATTTTCTTAATGATTTTTGAATAAAAGATAATCATATATATATATATTTCATGTGTATATTTACCATGATAAACCATCTAAATGATAATCCAGTACTATAGTTAATATTCTGAAGAAGTGCATTTGCAAACAAAAGTTTTCTTGAACCCTTTAAAAGAAATCCGCAAAATATCAGCATTGTTAAAAAAAATGGGGCTTTCACCAAAATTATGCAATGTATCCTGATAATGCTTCCAGCTCAGTATTTTAATTCGCTGCTTTTTATCTTAGATTTTAATCTTGTACTTTATATACGTTGACTACCCATAGTTGGTAAATGCCGTGGTATGTATAAATAGCAGGATAATCATTGGAAAGCAATTTAACATTTCACATGATGCAAGAATTAAATGATTTACATTAAAACTAGCATATGAAATTTTCCTGTGTAAAAGAAATTTTAGGTCCTGTCTATTTTCTTATACTCCTTGTAAAATTTTCCTGTTTGAAATTTTATATTTACTATGTAAACTTAAAAGTATGCTCCAATGTATTTCAGGATTTTATAAGTGTCACATTTCACTGCATTGATGAAATTTATTCAGTCACTTGTTAACTTACTTCAGGTTTCCCTACATCGACTTTTTGCATACTAATGAAGTTAAATTGAAGGAAATAACATTTTAGTTGAATATATTTGACAAATTCTAGTATATCTAAAAAAATTGATGTTTGATACCTAGTAATTACGTATGAATAATATTTAGATTTTTCCATAAATCAGTTGTATTTAAAATCTTAAAAAATATTTTTATAATAGGTTCATTAGTGATGCAGCATCCAGGGGAAAGTACTACTCCTACTCAAGGGTCTGTTTTATTTGGTACTGTGCATGGAGCAATAGGTAAGCATTCTGTGGCTTTTTATTAATTCCTAATGTTTTGTACACTCTATGATATTTTTAAGAACAAACCGTCTATCCCCCAACCCTTAAAAATTATTCATTACAACCAGTAGCATGGCCAGAAGGTTTTTTTCTTTTGGGTGGGGGGGGGGCTATTAAATTTTGTTAATTTTCTAGTTAACTATAAATTGCTGAACTAGTGATTTCTTAAAAGTAAATTTTACTTTAGATAGTCCCAGCCTTTTTAGCTATGCCACTGATTTGAATATCATATCAGCATTTACATTATGTCTTCAGTGTATTTAATTCAAATATAGAATTAATTCATAATCTTGATGCCAATCTTCAATCATTCTGATACACACCACAACTCAGACAATGACTGGATAGCAAAGAAATATATTAAAATGAAAATTCAAACTTGTGCAAATGTTTTGAAAATTTTTTGAAGCTCCCTAATTTTTGTCAATAAATCCCTAAATTATATCATAACGAATCAAATATAAAATACCATAATCTGATATGATTCATGAATATTTTGTTTCTACTGAAAACTATTGCAGTCATAATGGACTTGGTTGTATTTCTATCCTTTCGACCAATAACCTTAGTACTGGCATCGTCATATGGTCATACTGCCATGTATGCAGTGATATCTTTCTGTAATGGGATCTTATGAGGATGAGAAAAATTCTGTTTAATGGATGTTTCCATCTTAGAGTTTTCAATAATACAGGATATAAATTATTACTGAGGAAAAAATTGCTTAATTAAAAAACATACACTGAGTGATCATTGAGTTAATGGCCACCCCTTCCAAGTTTTATGTCAGTGGGTCACTAACTTTAGTGCTGTATAACTTTCCATTGGCAAAATACATTCAATGACCATTGAGTGTATATGTATATATGTTCAGTACTCTATACATTAGTGGAAAATAATAAATTCATATGTTTATTTTTTTTAGTTTCTTCCTATCAGCATTGTTCTCAAGATTGCATAACATTCATATATAATTTAATATTTAGACTTGCAACTAATGATAAATTGATGATTATTCACAAAGGCAATATAAAAGAAAAAGTGTTAAATTTAGCTTTCAGTTTTAAAAAAAAAAACAGATTTTTTTTTTAACCATAACAAGAAATGTCAACCTTTTTTTTTTTTGAGACATTGTATGGACTGTCAATGGCAACTCTCAGTAAGCAGCTTGGGAAGTGGTGGCTTACATACTTTTTGATATTTTTTTTATTATTTAATCACTGATAATTAGTAACCAGTAATCAATGTGTTCATCGTGCAGTGATTGATAATTGATATATTACATAAATTGCAATGAATACTGGAATTTATTAATTTGCATAAGTGTCCTCTGTATAGTATAATGCATAAGTATTTGTAAGAATTGTAATTCTCAGGATTTTTGTGCTTCCAACTCGTAATTTTCATCATGTAAGGTTGGCAGTTCTGAATTTAGCTAAGACAGCAGTGATTCACACTTGTTTATGTGACGTTATGAAGGTAGTTCATGTTGTGAAGCACTACCATGTAGTTCAAGTTTTCAGGGCACTATTATACACAATACTTATGCTGAAGTCTGTGTATCTGAGAGGCAAATTTGTGTAGTTGTGTTTTCACACTTGCCTAAATGCTGATAACTAGTCATTTAGTATATCAGCTGTAGAAAATATAAACAATACTATATTTTATTCTTTAGTAAATTTATTTTATGTGTGCAGAGAGAGACTGTGTTGATTTGGCCATGTTGCCTGTATGCATAGTTGCAGATTAGCAAACAGGATTACGAACAGTGTGCCTAAGGGTTTCATTAAAAAGGGACCTATGAAACGATGGGCAGATAATGTCAAACAGGACCTTTGCTAGAATTGGCCTAGAGTGGCCAAATGCAGCAGCAGTAGCTCAGAATAGACATATCTGGAGAGGAAAATTACATAGTGGTTGGATCTCCATAGCCCATGGCTGCATGAGGATTTTTTGTGTATGTATGTATGCATGTTTTATTAAAATTTTATCTTGTTATTTAAATGCTCTGGTATCCAATTGATCCATGTAAGAACACAGTTATAATTTTTCAAACACTTTTTTTTTATTAGTATAATGATATGGTTATACTGTGATTTAGAACACCTAGTTTCAGTTATGTATTTTTTTTCACTCTAACTTTAAGCAGCCTACTTAGAAAATTAGGACAAAAATATTACTGGATTATTTTGATAAGAAGTGAATACCAATTATATTGCAGTAACTTAATGGCAAATGTAAAGGGGAACAGTTTTGATCAGTTGCCAAGGGGATAGTGGTAAACAGAAGAAATTGTTTCTTGCAGGAAAAAAATAAGGAAAGTTTTGGTGCAGTGAATAAGTAAGGTTCAAGGTGTAAGTACATGGTGAAATTAGCCTCCAATGAATTATCTGCAGTTTTTGCAGTGTTTTTTGCATTGCTTAATTGCTCTTGTGGAAGATGAAGCTAAGAGCATTCCATAACAATTTCACCAGCTAACAAAAAATATGTTATCATGGTCTCATTATTGAATGTAACAAGTATAAGATAATAATGCACAATTCGGTAATTTAAAAATCATAATTCAAATAGATGCACTAGCATCAGCACATACAGGATTAGAATTGGTAGTAAGAGGTATTCAATTCTACTCCATTTATAGCAAATGAATTGTGATGAAAAGTAGACACTGATATTAAAAAATGTCTAAAGTGTAACTGAAAAACCCAGTCCCCAAACATCAGACGAAAAGTGATTCAGAACATTTCATACACTACAGAAATGAGGCACAAGAGACTTGGATGTTCTTCATCATGCCATTGGGATCTTCATTATGATTGAATGGATTATTTCATGTCTGCAAAGACATCAAATAATCCATCATCCATAATTCCTGATGGCTAAGCCATCAAGATTGTTCTTTTGTATGTTGTATGAGAATACCAGTACAAGCTAAAGCTTTTAGGTTATTTCTGTCCTTTGTGTAAAGACCTTCTTCCATTTTTATTTAAACTTGACCCAGCATATGGCGATGACAGGAAATGTGACTGTGAAAAGTGTGAATAATAGTTGCACACATCCTGTTTTTTCATATTAATAAAGGGTATATTTTATTATATTTGCCAAGTAAAATCATGAACTTTTTGTGTAAGAAGTGGTTTTTTTATTTTGCTTACTTTCGATTAGCTAAGAGATGAGTCTAACACATATGATCATAATACCATAATTGTTCAAAATAGTTTTAAAAGGAATGGTATATATATTAAAAGAGCTTGCACTGAATGTTTGCTAAATTATTGATTTAATTATTTACTTTTATTTATACTTGTAAATATATCATTTTGTTTTTGTTTTTTCAATTCCTAGGTTTAGTAACACAGCTTCCAGTAGAATTCTACAATTTTCTGCTCGATGTCCAGACAAAGTTAACAAAAGTTATTAAGTCTGTTGGGAAAATTAATCACACATCATATCCTTTTTAAGAGTTTAAAATATGAATTTTTGTGCTGAGTGTAATAATTATTGAATGTTTTTACTCTTTAATTGTAAATATGTTGTTTAAAGCTGTAGTTAGTGGCTTCTTCAAAGAGGAAATGAAAATCTTACTATGAAAGGACTGAGTTTGGGTGAATAAACCTGTGATTATGCTGTAATGTTTGTGGTAAAGAATTTAAAGCAACTGCCTGTTTGCATCATTTTGATAAACATTACAATGTAAAGTTTTTTATTATTATTACAAAGAATTTTATGTTGCAATATTTATAAAGAAACAGTGCAACCACTCAGAAGATACTTCAATTTTTTTTACTTCAAGCATTATGATCTAATCACAGGTCTTTTCTTTTTTAATATGGTGGAGGGAGAGGAGATTAACTGTACCATTTAGCCCATTACCCACACACACTACCACTACCAAAGGGGAAAAAAATGATTATTTGGGAAGTACGCACTTCAACTCAGATAATAAAAATGGCATTTTGTAACTGGGAAAAACCAAAAAAATTCTTATAATTCAGTTCTCTAAAGTAAGTTAAAAAATATCTGACCTTCCTTCAGGAGCAATACATTGTACCACTTCCTCAGCAGAAATATTTGGCAAAGATGTGACTTTAAAAAAATTCAAAAGGATTTATTTTTAAAAAAATATTGTTTTTAATAACTGAGCAAAAGTACATATATATGACACTTTAAGAATTTAGAAGCTTCTGCACACTGCAGCTGCTTCAAATCGTAGTGTTTGCTCAGAGGCTGTGGTTTACTTCACACTTGTTTCTAATTAACCCTTCCAGTGTCCATGTTGTCTGTATACGTCTGGAGAATCTGAATGGGCCAAGGACATATGTATACATTTTTAGTACAACAAAAAAATCGTTTTTTTTAAAAATTATAATTGCCGTTGTAATTATATATATCTTATAAAAAATATATAATTCAGGCTTCAAAAAAATGTTTTTTAATTTGATGCATTTTATTAAACTGCAATATAAATAATTTTATAATGGCAATCAGATTGCCATTTCTTAGAAGCACTAAATGGTATTGCCAATTTGCTTGTTAACATTCCTATTTGCTGAAACAAATTTTTCCTAAAATTTTAGAAATCTCCTAAAAATAACAAAAAAAACTGCTATTTTTAAAAACGGTAGATTTTGGAAATAATTACAAAATATGTACCACAATTTTTTTTTCCCCTTCTCACACTGTTTTCTGTCATAAACCTACTTCAGTATTCCCAAGTTATTTTTATCATTTTTTTCCAGCATCCTTCAAATCGAAACTGAAAGTAAACACATCCTTCTTAGAAATTCTGCTTGCACCTGCATTTAATTAGTTATGCTTCACCGAGTCAAACAAGATGCAGATGGCTGACACATGCTATCACCATTCCATGTGCTATAAGTGTTTTTTACACTTTTAGTGCAGCATATTGGATGCTCTTTGTAAAGTTAGTATTTTTTTATATTTAAACCTTAGTTAGTTTTCATTTCAGTAGATTTATTTTCGGAAATTAGCGATCTTTTTGCCAATTGATAAGTATTGATTTTTTCATAGTTATGTTGTATCGTATGGCCAGCCTACAACTTGTTGCTCTTGAAAATAAATGAGGTCTTTAGTATGAAAGCAAATTTATTTCTGTATATTTACTTCTGTTAGTTAGCGATCTTTCCAAGTTATGCTAGATCGGTGGCTGGCTTAAAAGTTGTTGCAGATATTTTATTTAACATCCCATTAGGCTATATGTAATTTTTCTTTTATTATTTCTTGTTTTTTTTAATAAAAAAAATTTTGAGTTGTACTGTTTCCTGAAATTGAATGTCTTGGATAGGAAGCAAAATAGACTTCTTTGCTACGGAAATCAGCTCTCGTTTGGGAGGGCAATTTTGGGAAGGGCCGGTCTTTGGTGCACAAATCTTTCTGCACTTAGCCAAGATCGCGAAACTTCAACACCCAAAGAAAAAATTCATAATGTTTTGTATAAAAAAAAAAGCAGCCTAGGAAGTTTTTTTTTCTGTTTCATAACCAGTTCAGAAAATCCCATGAATGTGAGAAGTTCAAGTCACTTTGTATAACACTGGCCGTGTTTAAAATATACGATACTGAAAAGAATCATTGAAAGAAATAAAAGTCATATTTCAGGTTGAATATTATATTATTCGGGAGGAAATTTCCTTTTGATAAATATGTAATTTAACTATTTTTATTCATCAGGTTTTCCAAAGTTAGTAATTAATTGTATAGTGATCATTTTTTTTTCACCATATCACATTGAAAAAGGCTTATTAAAATCAATATGCTTGGAAATTTATTTATACTATTTATTTTTATAAAATTCATAATTAAATTCTGTTGAATTTGATATATAACGACCTATTTCTGTTGATTGGTTATTTTTTTTTTAAATTCTAAAGTTGACTTGTTTATTTGACTCAGCACAATTGGCTAAAAGCCTGGAATTTTCTCAAAGTATGGTACCGAGAAAAAAATTACAAAACGAGAGAAATATTTACTTGAAACCAAAAAAATTTTTTTTGCTATTTAGAAATATACAGGGTGAATCTGAAAAAGTGGGCAAAACTTTACGGGGTGGTAGAACGCAGCAATATTCGTCATAGAATGTATGGTCTGAACGCAAGCGGTGAGAAGTTAAAAGGTAGTTTTCCACTGTCACATTTAAAGAATGAACACAAGAAGGAGAGGAAATACTCTGTGCCTCACTTTCATTCCCGTCCGCCGCACCGTACACAAAGTGCATATTCGCCATTTCATGGTTAGTATAACCAGCCATCCTCTCGGCAATCCACGGTAGAAATGCTGTTGGGTGCGAAGACCGACCTTTTTATACCATTTCCAACGCCACCTAGCGGCTCGCCGTTTGTGTTCCACCCATACTTTCTATGACGAATATTGCTCGTATAGCTGCGTTCTACCACCCCATAAAGTTTTGCCCACTTTTTCAGATTCACCCTGTATAGCCATTCTATTCATGTGCATTGTAATCATTTCTGTCTATTTGTTTGTTTTTTTTTTATATAAATTTTTATTTGCATTACCAGATGCTTTTTTTTTACTACATGACTGAAAAAGTCCTCTTAAAATATATCATCTTTTTTGTTAAATATTTGATTTTCAGAAAATACAGAGTTAAATATTATTAATTTGGTATACAACATGCCATAATTCCTTTCATTAGTTATTTGGCAAAAACAGTTTTTTTTTGCTGAGCATAGTGAGAAAATAGCTTGGCCTCTGGATGGAAACCTGTTTTTCATCCAGAGATTTCTGGGCACTGGAAGGGTTAAGCCATACTGTCTCTTATGTATTCTACATAATCTTTTCAGAGCCAGAAGTTTTGCATAGATTACAACTAAAAGAATATCGTTTTGTGAGCCAACTGTATATCTAATGTAGAAAAATAGTTATCTGAATAGAAATAAAAAAGTCAAAAGTTTAAAAGATAATAAAATATAAATACAACGAAACTACTTTATGAACCTTATGCATTTCCTCAAATCACAATTTTTTTTTCCCCATTAACAAATTATTACAGCAGTAATAAGAATGTGTTTCATACTGAAACATTTGCATTATGTAAAGAAGACCCAGTATAATCAGCTTGCTAAAAAGGCAGCACTGACTTATTTATAGGCTTATTTTTAACAAATATCATCCTAATAGGATGAATGAATCAGGTACTTTTTCTTTAAATTTGATTCGTTGACTTTGAGATTTGTTTTAAATATCAGTTGGCTTAGCAGTGTTAGCATGGGCTTGGCCATTGTTTTCACTCATGTTTCACATCCATAAGGTTGGTATGACTGCAATGGATACGTTACCACTCACTGGTATGTAATCAGTGAGATTCAATTTGTTTTACAATGCTTCATTTGAAAGTTCTCGACTGCATGGAATTTCATTTTATGACTTTATCAAACTTTTTATGTTTGTAATACAAATATTTTTCTGGTTTATATCCACATAAATGAAAATCAAGAGCTCAGATAAACTGGTCCTTTCCCAAAACATATCACTGAGGGGGGGAAAATTACAAAAAAGAGCAATTTTTCTGTTTCAAAAGAAAAAATTATGTTCCTGTTATTCAGGAGAAAATGCCTTTTTTATTCATATACACTGGTTTTCATAAATTAAGGAAAATCCCTATGTTAAGTCAATGGGAACCTAATGTCAAAGCTCTATAACTTATAAAATAAGTTTTTTCTGTTTTGAAAAATATGATTGAGATAAAGATCTCAATCAAATAAATCAATATCTCGATTTTCAACAATATTCGTTCAGTATTTAATGAGTTATGGAAGTTTGAATATTTAGTGATGACAATGCCAGCTACAAAAATTGACTTCAGAAGTTAATTGAAGCTTAGTAATAAGCATTGTATCAAAGTGTTTAATAAAATAAGTTTGTATTTTAGAACTTTGTGCAAAGAATTTGTTCACTATTCTTCAGTTTTGTATAAGTTTCTTAAGACTGGCATTGCTGAATTTAAATATTCAAATTTCCATAACTCATTAAATACTGAATCAGATTAATCATTAATACATTAATCTAGTCCTACTCTAAACTGCATTCATAACCAAATACAACCACCCAGCATTTATCAAGCAGCAAAAGTAAGGACCAGGGGTAGCTCATTTATTATGCCACATTGGGCACTGCCCCACCAAAAATAATTGCAAAAAATAATAAATGAATTTCAAATTTAGTGTTCATTATTTGTCATATTTAAATCCACATAAAATCATCTGCCTGTAGTAGTAAAAGTTCCCCACCAAAAATTTTAGTCACAAGCTACCACTGATGAGTACTCAACCAGTTACAGAGAGTAGATTTCTAGTTACAGAATTTTATTTTAAAAGTAGGGAGAATATGAAAATTTGAAAACTGGTTGAGTTATTAAAATTGAGTTTCCCAAGTTTGAGTTACCAAGATTTCACTGTGTCCTTCATTCTACTAATATACATTTATGTGTGTAGACTGATGTCTGATAGCATTCATTATCTGAGCTACTTGTTAAGATGCTAGCTACTGTTCCATCAAACATGGAACAGTAGCTAGCATCATATTGTTAGCCCTAGTTGAAGCAGAGGTCAGAGAACCTGATTTCTGCATTAATGAGGCAAGCTTGTATAAATAAGCCAGGAATAATTTCCAGGATTCTTCTTATTCCTCTATGTAGTTAAAGATATATATTATATGTATATTAAAGATATAAATTCCTTAATTGAAATTTAGATGGCGGTCTTTCTCAACAGAAAGGAAAACTGAGCCTGCTACAGGTTTTATAGATGGAGATCTTATTGAAAGTTTTTTAGATCTGAGCAGAGAAAAAATGCAGGAAGTTTCTCAAGGAATTCAGGTGACTATTTCTAAGTACCTCTTCTGCCATTAAAAGAGAGCCATTTCTTTGAAGTCATTTTTATTTTTGATTTTTAAGTTTTGTTTGACCTTTCCAGTGGTTGAGTAGTTAGTAAGCTTTGCTATGAATCAGATGTATCTGGGTTCAAGCCCTGGATAAGGTAATGATGTTTCTTGTGTTCTCTTTCTGCTGAGGTGTTGCTTACCTCAGCAGAAAGCATACTTTATTTATGGTGTATTGTACTGACAGCCTCTTGTCAGACCTCTATTGCTAGCTGTTATTTACCACAACAGTTTAGTCTTGGTTAAATATATTAAATGAAATAGGTGCTGATATACAAAAAACCTAGTTGTACTGCACATAAACATAGCAGTGCTAAAAACACGAGCTTTCAGAATATTTTATTCTGCCATCTTCATGGAAGAGACAGCTTAAACTTAAAATTACTAAAGAATTTTTTAAAAAAATTTAAATGGCAAGCAAGTGATGGCATTAAGCAAAGATCATTTATCTGCAGATAAAGAAGGTGACAAGGAATTCCTGCAGATGATTCGCTGAATGAAGACTGCTTAATATTTTAAGTACAGCTCTCACTAATGTGAAAGAAGAATTTGTTATTTTAATCAATAAAAAAAAAGTTTCACTTCACAGTAGAACAATGTTAGTCAACTTTTATTGTTGATATGTATTCACCAATCCAGATTATTTCATTTTATGTAACCCCTAATTCAGCAGTTTTGATTTTTTTTTCCCACTGTGTACCTTTTTGTAACAAATATACAATACCCATACCCTTGATATAACAAAATTAAAAAATAAATGTACACATATTATTACTAATAATAATAAGTAAAGGAATATGTATATTTTCAGTGAAAAATGCATCATTTAGCATTAGCAAATTTTCTTTGCACACCTGTGGGGATATGAATATCATTGGGTAACTAACATTGCAATAGAGGGCTGCAACAAGAAATAGTGGCTAAAAACAAACACAGGATTGTTGAAAATACAGTAATAACTTTTTTTTTTGCAGTAATTGATAACAGTTACAACAGTTCTGACTGTATCACTATTCGTTGCCACTTGCATTACTTGCTACTTGAATTGTAACCCCAGCTATACTAATTCTTCTGCCTGAGTCTGAGTAATTGCATTTGCCATCTGCCAATAACTGACAGCATCAGTTCAAAGTGATTATACATCTTCACTTGATTTCAGCTATTATGAAATGCTCTTTAACACTCTTGTCTTTCAGTGAACTCTATAGTTGTCCAGATTATTTTACATCTTATAAATTTCTGAAAAAATGTTTTACTGCATTTTTAATGATTTTCTGTTTAATTTTTGCCAAGACTTCTTATTGCTCTTCTCTGTTGAAAAGTGAAACTGTTACAGTTCTTCATTTAATTATAGTGAACTAATACTACTGCTGCCTCAAAATGAACTCTGTGGTGTTTAAAATACCTTTCATTATTCAATATTATATTTATTAATTAATTATTAATACTTTTTTAATTCTATTTTAATGTATCCCATTTACAACAAAATGCTTCTTATGTAGTGGTAACTTATTTGAATCTCTGACTACTTGAACAACATTCTTAACAGTCTTATTGAGTTAAGCTGTTATCACTCCCATGAAGATGGCTAAACAGAATTTGCCTGAAGTGCTCACAGCCATTTTGATTGTTTTATGTGCTTATATTTAGGACATTTAAATTTCTCACATTGACATTTTTAAAGTCATTTTTGTTTAACCCTTGATATTTTTGCTGAGTTTCTCTGACAATAATTAAGTACGTTTTTGTTGCATTTTTATTATTTCGTAATTTTTAAATTTATTCCTTGTTAAACATAAAATATTCAAAACTAGTGTTTCTTATTGGTACATGATGACCATGACAGTGGCTTTCAAAATGGTGATTACAAAACAGTACATATTAGGAAGCTGATTTTTGCTTTCAATCTTATTTTTTACCATTAATCAAAAGCCTAAAAATATAAGTGATATAAGAATGGGATAACTTTACGACAGTGGTTCTCAGATTTTTCCAGTTAAAACTTTACTGTTAACAGAACCATTTGCTTCCCCCCCCCCCACCATTGATGGAATTTTTCATGGCCCTCTTTTGTCATCCCACCTGCCCACCCTTACCATTGACAGAATTTTTCCCATGCATTCCTTAACCATTGACAAAAGTAACTTGAATTATAATGAGATAAGACTATTCTCACAGCAGAATGCTCCAGACAACAGTATAGGGTGCAGCACCAGAAAGTTCTAATAAACTAAGGATTCTAGAGTAGCTGATTGAAGAATTGGGGGAGAGAGAAATGTATATGGATGAAATTGCATTGTGCTTGGAGTGGCTAATCAAAGAACCAAGAGAGAGGTTATCTGGATTATAGTTAGCTGGGAACACTGCAGAATGAGGGGAGGAGAGCTTGAGGTTAGCATTTCCATATTGCATAGTATAGGATGCACTACTGGTGCTTTCTCTTGTCAGAGAGCCATAATTTTAGTTAGTGAAGCAAGTGTCCATAACATAATGAGATTTAACCTTCATTTTTACAATGAACGAAGTATTTTTTATATATATATATATTACACTAGGGGTTTTCAATGTGGGGTACATGGTAAAAATTTTTGGGGTACACCATGAGAGCTCAAAAGTCACTAGATATATGTTATGTATGTATATGTTTTATTTTATTCCCATTGTTATACTATAACTAAAGCTTTATCTATCTGTACAAGGGGTATGCCAGTTACATACACATTTCCAGGGGGTACGTGAAGCATAAAAGGTTTAGAACCGCTGCATTACACATTCAACCTTAGGTAAGGGTCTCTAAGATGGTTGTGACCCACAATGGTTGTAGAAGCTAGATTTTTATTTTCGTTCATATATCTTGCTGCTTTGACATTTTTATTTATATCATAAATTAACTGCATTCTAGTGCAAGTATTAGTCACAAAAATGCTGATTACTTAAACAGGACTCTATAAATTTTATGGAAAATTTACATTTGGAATGCTGTACGATTACAATTCTCCAAAAGAATAAATATTGTAAAAGTAATAATTGTATGATTAATTATCATATTTACATGGAGGTGCAAAAGTAGGTCAAAGAAGGGGATGAAACTAGCAGAAAAAGACTTACAACACCTCCTTATATACTGCCAACAATGTTCAATAAATTCTGAAGGCAGTAAAGTTCAATGGTGCAAAGGGATGCACTGAATAAATTCATTCTTCAGATCCATGGAGGCTTCTCAGAGGAGATTTAAAACTGGCAATTCATCTCCTCAAGCATCCTAGAACATGTTCAATAGGACTGAGGTTGGAGTAACTTGCAGGCCTCTATACTTTCAATGTCAGGGTGGCTCAGTCAGTAATGTGCCGGGCTAGTAGTTTTCAGTTCCCAAGTTTGAATCACACCTGGGCCAGCATTAAAATGTATATCCATAAAACTCCCTGCCTTTGGTCATAAAGAGATACCAGTGGGCTTAGGAAGGTTGCTGTGCATCGGATGAGACATTAAACTGTAGCCTCGTGTGGAAGAGCCATACTCTGTGCACATTAAAAGAACACGCTGGATGGCTTGACAGGAGGCTATCGTCTATCTTATAATCATCTATCTGACATATATCTATCTTATAATCATCTATCTGACATATATCTATCTTATAATCATCTATCTTATATATCTGAGCCTTCGGGGTCCTTGTGATCTCGCCATTTAGCCCATTGTGTGCAAAAAAGTTTCACTCAGAGGTAAAACAACCCATAATTTCAGTGCCCTTTTTCAAGATATTTGTACACCACATGAACTTTATGTATGTACACTGACATACCAGATGAAGATTACATGTGTGCCAAAAGTGCACACAAGCAGTCTTCTGTGGGAAGAACCGAAACCTGTTGGCTGCCCTCAAACTGAGAGATCTTTCAGGACAATTTGAAGTTGTTGTTCCTCATGCTGGAAGAGCAAAATATGCTAAAATCATCAACATAGAGGGCATTGCCTACAGTTGGAGGAAGTTGTGTAGTAACAGAATTAATCTTGACAACTAAAAGTGTAACAGTCAAGACGCAGCCTCTGTTCTTGGGGATAAGGCTGCAATAGAGTGTTGCCGACTCGGACTTAAAAAAGAACAAGGGGAAAGAAAGTTGGCAATTTTCTTTTCTCTTGTTGGAGGTAGCAAGATGTCAAAATGGACACCAGCTGTTGTTGTATTAAAAATGAACTTCTGATGCTGATTCGAAGTGCATCAGATGGTCAAGAGTTGACCTTTGCCTGTGAAAGCCACACTGGGTGTTGGAAAGAGGGTTGTGATGTTCTAAATACTAGATGAGCCTGGCATTTACCATTCTTTTCAACACATTACACACCCAATTTCTTCAATCCAATGAGACAATAATTAGAAAGAAACTTGGGATCCTTTCCTGGCTTGGGGGAGTCTGGAAACTGCTCCTCAACAAAAATAAAGTTGGAAAAATGGAACAGCCAATCCTTACATGATGGTGAGAGATATAATAGACATTAGCTTAATAGATGTTGTGTGACCCGACAGCAGATGCACAAGAAGACTGCTGAGCAATGTGAAGCTCCTCTGCTGTGAATGGCCTGTTATAAGGCTCCTAGTCATTTGAATGAAAAGACAGAGAGCAGAGAGCATTTGGCCTTGCTCTTCTGGGTGAGAAACTGCGGAATATGAAAAAGAAGAAATGATAAAGGAAAATGTTTCCCCCAGAGTATTGGTAATCGCTTGAGGATCAGCAGTTGCCTGTCCATTGTGGCCCAGAATCAATAATGAGTGGACTTGTAGTATCCACCCATCTTCCAGACTCTCACATGACCTTAGAACTGGGCCTTGGAGGTGAGAGAAGATGCATATTTTATCCATGATTCCTTCTGGCTCTGGCACCAGATGAAATGGACTTTCGTCCTGGCACGTCTATATTCTTGTATCTTGATGTTGTCGAGATACATCTGGAATTCACAAAAATTCCAATGTAGGAGTGTTGCCATCTCGGGACTTAGGTGATGGGGCAGACAACATCTTTTGATTTAGTTTAATCACCGGTTGATGGTTTACTAATATGGGCCTTCAGTGTCCTTCGATGGCCTTCGTTGTCTTGTTAATATGGGCCTTCAGGGTCCAGCGGGGGGGAGGGGGCTGTCTTTTTCTTTGGACCAGGTGGGGCCTTTGGTTATTGGCTGGATAATTGGCCCTTTGGTGTGGAAGGTTTTATTGTCTGAGGATCGGAAGGAGGCTTTCCAAATGTGGAAGTGGAAGGCTGTATAGCTGGTGTGGATCCAGAGTTGATATCAATGTGGATACCAACTTTGGTTCCACCTGCTTGAGGAGGTACTTTGCTGTAGGCAAGAAAGATTCAATAGCTGGTACACTGATAATTAGTCTGCACCACCACAGAAGTCATTGGAACAATGAGCTTTCCAATGACTGTACAGGCATAGGAAACCTTGCTGAGGTGGGGCAGGCACAGCAAGTTTCTTGCCACATGATAAGAGATATTATTAATTGTTTTGAGTCATTCAATCTCCTTTTTCTCATCCACATGGGACAGTCATAGGAGAATGCCAGATGGTTGTCACTACACTCTATACAGCTTGCCTTGTCTGCTGTGCAGTCAGGATCAAG
Organism: Ryuthela nishihirai; assembly: GCA_038380435.1. Taxonomy (NCBI): domain Eukaryota; kingdom Metazoa; phylum Arthropoda; class Arachnida; order Araneae; family Heptathelidae; genus Ryuthela; species Ryuthela nishihirai. Next base: position 26,452,476 of record JAWZYU010000003.1, read on the forward strand.
GTGATTCTAGTGGGCACACATAGTTCTAGTGGACAACATAGTTGTTCCAGCAAGCTGTGTGAGCACAGTCATACTTCTGACACTGGAAGTAGCATAGAGGATTAGCAGTATGTGACCATACCTTGTAGCATATGTAATCCTACCTTGATCGAAGTGGGCAGTCATGAAGTGTTGAAAGGTGGAATCAGTACTCGGGTGGGTACCATTTACCATCAAGATGCATCGAAACCCGATGGACCACTGTTTACTTCTTGGGTGTACTGTTCTTCCTTGGTGACTTTGAGAAGTCCCCACTCAAAGATCAGACTCCTAGAGGAATTCAGCAATTTGTTGGCTGTAATTGTGACAGCCATTCCACCAATCGCCGTAACCTTAAGGAGCAGTTCTGAGTTTTTAAGCAAATGATCTCAACATGCAAGTGACCAGATCCTAGGTTCTTGACAGATTTTAGCAAACTCGCAAGACCTTCCAAACCTTTATTAATGAAAAATAGGAACATATCCCCAATTACATTATCACTCTTAGAATGGATGTTCAGGGACAAAGACACAAGCAGTGACAATGAGGAAGACAGGGGCTCATGCCGAGCCCTCTTTGTGGCAATGATCTAATCATTTGCTTTAATTGAACTCATGTTTTTCAAATTGTTGTTCAGTGCCCATATCCACACAGCTAGTGAGCCATAAATAAATTGAAGAAATTTTTTAAAAAAAATTGAAATGTGGGGAACTCACCAGAGTCCTCACAAAATGAAATAAGAGGTAAAAGGACTTACAAATTAAAAATAAGAGGAAAAGTAATGGAACTGTGTGAGGAAACTTGTAACCCTGTACATTGTCATTAGAGCACAATGTACAGGGTGTACTTAGCACACTGCACAATTGGCCCTAGCAGTAAGACACTTACCACACTACACAATTGGCCCTAGCAGGTCCAGCCTACCAGCAATTGGTCCTGGAGGGGCCACCCCAAGAGCTCCCGCTCACCTGAAGCAGAGCCAACATAGTGTGTAGTAGTGGCCTTCAAAAGTGCTGCCCAGCCTCATGACGAACAGTCTCCCCTATGGCAAGACAGGCCAAAGGTGCCCTATTAGTCATGAGCTGAGGAGAAGAGACGAGGACCTCGAGCAACTACAAAGATCATCCTTTCCAAGTACACAGGTCACTGCAAACATGAATGCAAACGTTCAGGACCCTCCGAAGGTACCCAAACCAGTGGAACCTTCATAGGGTGGTCCCCTCACTGCAAACAGGAAACTGTTAAAAGTGATTATGATGCTTCTTTATTAATGCTTTAGCACAATTATAATGCGAAATTTTGTCTTCCATTACTGACATTACTATATTTGGCACTAAGTAATTTGTTACAGCCAGTACAAGAAACATTGGATATTTTGTATTGAAACAGAGTAATGTACGTTCCATATTTCTGTAACAATGTTTAAAAATACTTAACATTATATTTTAATTAAAATGTTCCATATTCCACTTGGTAATCACTTGAATAAACAGTTAAACTGAAAAAAGTTGAAGTGCTATTATATTGCTTTTATTTCGATGAGAGATTCATCGAAAGTATTTGGTGCATACAAAGTCTCCATGGATGCCTTAATGCTCGCTAAGTCTCTACTTGTGTACATCTTGTGCTGCTTACAAAGTATCTCCTTGGACCCCTTGGTGCTCACAAAATAAAATGGTCACCTTAATGCTTGCCAGGTCTCTTTGATTCCTTGGTGCTCACCCAGGATCTTCACTGCTCATATAGTCTGTGAATGCCCTAGTTCTCTCTAAGTCCCTTCTTGGACACCTTTTGGTCCAAGAAGTTAGTGCTTGACAAGTCTGTCCTTGAACCCCTTGGTACTCTCTGAGTCTCTACTTAAATGCATTACTGCTCACCTATCTCTCCTTGAACCTCTTGGAGCCCACCAAGTCTCTTCTTGGACCCCTTCATGAAATAAGTCTCCTTGGACATCTTGGGGCTCACCAATTCTTCCATTGAACCTCCCTGAGTTTTAGATAGTGCCCTTTGTAGTGACAATTTATTTCATGTTTGGAGGTTTGAAATAATTTACCACTTATTTATACAAGGTGTACAATTTAAAGTGCAACCCAGTAGTGTGTGCATATATTTTCAATAACCAGAGATTAAATGTGATAAAAAAAAAAGTTTCTATACAATTACAGCAGATGCTGAAAATATTCACCACCTTCTGCTTTTAGCCCTTTAAGTGTTGTAAACTGATTAATCAGTTTTCAAAAATCACTACAAATGAACTTGCAACATTTTTTTTAATGCTTACCTATCATTTTTTTTTCCATTTAATTTTTATACTTTTTGTTCAGAATTAAATGCTGTTTCTTTTAGTATGTAATCTAAACTATTTATTCATTAATTGTTTCATAATGAGGCTCAGAAGTTGAGTTGCATTTTTACAGAAAAAAAATTTCAACATTGTAAGTGTTAGTATATATTAATGTAATGTTCAATAATTATTGCATAAAATTCAAACTCAAAATCTATACATTTTTTTGTACAGAGATAATGTGGTTATTTGTATGGTTACTTTGTAATTTTATTATTATTATTAGTTATATTCTATATGAAGGAAAGCTGTGATTTAAATAAATAAGAAATTGCTTTCAAACAACATTTATTAGCCACTGATATTCAAAACATTTAATTCAGCTACTGGATATTTATTAAAATATTTTCTACTGACTTAATATAAATATGCATATTAGTTATTGATTATGTGTTTATTTAGATTGATGATGGCAGTGGAATGAAGAGAGAATCATCTGTTGATGATCTTGTAAAGATAATTGAGGAACTAACAAGGATTCATTAATAGAAATATGCAAGATATCAGTAAAGGCATAGGGACAGTTATTTTGTAGGTTGGAAATTTTGCACTTGTTAGCTGACTTCTGTGATGCCTTTTTGTAATAAATACCAAATTATTATGTAAATAAATCACACTTTGAAATGCTGAACTCTCAAAGAAGACCATGTACAGCTTTTAGCATCACATGATTATTTAATTAACATGTCAAGACATCAAGTAGTGTTCATTTTGTTTTAGTTGTTTTCTGTAGAATAAAGGCTGCGTTTATATCATCACATAAAAATACTGAATGGTTTTTATATTCACACTTTTTTTCATTTTTTTTTTTAGATTTTTACTTTCTGTTTTTGTAAAATGATTTGATTAATTGTGGTGTCACATCATTTGATTCCTTAAAAATTCTTTCTTGGCAAAGATGGCTTCGAGACCTATTGACAACAATTATGTAAATATTGCCAAATGTTGACCATAATTTTTTTTCCAAAAATTTTAGAAAAGAATTTATTCTATGAAATTTTTTTAGCCATAAAATCCCCTATGTACACCGAAGAGCCAAAACATTATGACCACCTGCCTAATATGATGGTCCTCCACGTGCCAACAAAACAGCTCTTACCCGGCTAGACATGCATATCTAAAGATGTCTTGTGGTATCTGGTACCAATACGTTACCAGCAGATACTTTAACTCTTGTACGTTACGTGGTTGAGCCACTGCAGATCGGATATGTTGTTCCAACACAAACCACCAATGCTCAATTTGATTGATGTCTGGGGAATCTGGAGACCAGGGCAATACCTGGAAGTCTTTCTTATGTTCCATGAGCCATTCTTGAACAATCTGAATAGTGTGGCATGCCACATTATCCTGCTGAAAGAAAGCACTACTAGAAGGGAATACCATTGCCATGAAAGGATGTACCTGGTCTGCAATGATATTTAGGTAGGTGGTTGACATCATAGTTTCCTGCACATGGATGACTGGATCCAGGGTTTCCCAGCAGAACATTGACGAAAGCGTTACACTTCCTCCACCATCTTTTCTTCATCCTACAGTGCATCCTGGTGCCAACACTTCCCCACGCAAATGACATACACATACCTGGCCATCCATGTGGTGCAACAGGAAACGAGATTCATCGGACCAGGCGATTTTCTTGCAATCATTCAAGATCCAGTTTTAATGTTTGCATGCCCATTGTAGGTGCTTTCAACAGTGAACAGAGTTTAGCATGGGCTCTTGGAACAGCCTGTGGCTATGCAGCCCATTTTCAACAGGGTTTGATGTACTGTGTGTTGTGACTCATTACTCCCATCACCACCATTCAAATTATGGACGAGTTACACCACAATATTCCTTCTGTTGGCTCTACCATACGGGACAGCCTTTGCTCACCTCCAGCATCGATGAGTCATGTCGGCCCACACCTTACCGGCAGTTTGTGGTTTTTCCCTCCTCAGACCACTTGTTGAAGGTACTAACCACGGCTGACTGTGAACACCCCACAAGCCTTGTCATCTTGGAAATGCTCTGACCCTGTCATCTGGCCATTACAATTTGGTCTTTGTCAAACTCACTTAAGTTCACTCCTTTCCCATCTGAAGAACAAGAATAACACTGATTAACAGAGCTCAGTGTCAGGTGTTATTTATACTGTTTCATGACCCTCACACGTGCCGTCGTTTACCAGCAGTTGCTTCAATTTGCATAAAAACGCACGCTGGTTGTAATGTTTTGGCTCTTCAATGTATCTACTATTTGTAAACTTTGGAAGTGAAAAGAGAATTAGTTTTTATGAGTATGAAATATTTGCGAAAGAAATTATTTTAACTTATTATGAAATGGAGAGTATTAATTCTAAAGAATGTAGGTGAAAAATGGCATGATCGCCCTTCTCACAATATGTATGTGCAATTGCAAAAATTACTGAACAGTGTCTTCCAGGAGAAAACTTTATATTCTCAACAACAACCATTTCGTACCTAATTAAAAAATTCAGTTAATGTCCTACATAGGCTTCAATGCATGTTGTGCTCATATCACTAGATAGTCATATCAGTAATAGGGAATTAGATGTGGAAGTTGACAATCATGCTTATAATATGAAAATGAAACATTACAAAAGAATATGCTAAAATTAGACTTCACCATTTACAGACACAAATGACAGAAAAATTAAAAGGCATCATATTAGAGCAAACATCTAAATTTGCACAAAACACAGTGACAAAAACATACTTTGCAGTAACTTCATTTCTTATGTGTGTGTGATATGAATTTCCTACTGCCTCAGCTGAAATGAAAATAGTTTGCATTTTTGTTTTTTTTTATAGCATAAAATTTCAATTATGTCATTTGTGTGTGTGTATGTAGTTTCCTTCTACCTTAGCTGATATAAAAATTTACAATATTTGTATTTTGTTCCATTAAATTTCAATTATGTCATTTGTGTTGTGTGTGAGGGGGGGGGGGGAATTCTTGCCTTTCCTTCTGCCTCAGTTGAAATGAGAGAAAGTGTAAATAATTTTTTTATACATATGTTGCATGCAATTTCAATTATGTCATTTATGTGTGTGTGACCTTGAATTTCCTTCTGCCTTAGCTGATATAAAAGTTTACAATATTTGTTTCTTCATAGCATCAAATTTCAATTATGCCATTTTGTGTTTGTGTGGAGGGGGGAGGGGGCTTGAATTTCTTTATGCTTCAGTTGAATAACAAGTTTATAATATTTGGGTTTTTTTATAGCATGAAATTAAATTATGTCATTTATTGGGAGGAGATTTGATTTCTTGCCTCTAATTTTTATTAAAAATTGAAAGAAATAATCAGAGAGTGTAAACTTTTTTTTAATTCAGCTGAGGCAGGATATCAAATCACCTCCCAATAAATGACATGATTGAATGTTTTTTAATGAAGAAGATGATAAATGTGACTTTTCATGTTTTTTTAAATGAGGCACGGATTTGCACTATTAAGATCTATAAATTTTGAGGGCTTTCACTTAAGCTGAAAGATTTGATCATGTATTAGATTTTAAAGTATGTTTACCATTATTCCTGTTTTAAACGGGCTCAAATTAAAGTCTGCTAAGTTTACAGTCAATTTAGTTCAGTTTTAATCACATATTAAGAGCATATCGAATTTTTTTTTTAAATTCTCATACAAAACCTCGATTTGAAAGAGAAGCAGTTTCCAGCGACTTCGCTTTTCATCCGTTATAAATCAATAAGTGTGTATTATTAAATCTATTTTGCATTAATTACTACACTGGAATAACCTCATTGAAATAAAAAACAGCAAAGTTCTGCCTCGTTTAAATCATTTGTTAAGCATTTTTAAATGGTCATCATTGTTCGCAACCAATTCGCAAGGCATCATGGGTATCTTGCCTCACTATGCAGTCGGCAGACACAGCCGTCTGTGATCGTGGTGGTCAATGCTACGGGAATCGGGAATCTCTAGTATTACTACTTCAATGGTTACAACGTGTAAGTTCGGTACTTGCGTTGGTGTTATGCTTTGTTCAGTGCCTGCATTGATGTATTCTGTTCAGTGCCTGCGGTGTAGAAGACAGTTTTGTTTGAAAGCTCTGAATATCGCTTATAAATTTGGGACAATATCAAGTGTTATGCCAAAAAAAAACAGATGCAGAGAATCGTCAATTTCAAGACAACTGGACGGAGGATTATTATTTTATTCTGAATAACGGTTTGCCTGTTTGTTTGCTGTGCAACGAATCCGTATCCGTCAACAAAGAATACAACTTGAAGAGATACTTCGAGACATGCGGATTACCAAAAAATTGATGGACAACTACGAAATGATGAAATACAGAAGTTGAAGAAGAACTTGGATACCCAGCAGCAAATGTTCAACAAGCAAAGAACGCAGCACCCACAGCATTGTCAAAGCGAGCTTTGTGGTAAGCGAAAAAAATCGCTAAGCATTCTGTCATTTGGTAAAGGAGAATTTATCAAAGAATGTCTGCTGGATGTTGCAAGTATGTCCTGAAAGAAAAAAAGACTTCGAAAATATTCGTTTGTCGAGACTACTGTTGTCCGACGGAAAGAAATTATGGCTGATATCGAAAAAAGTTGAAAAGAGAAGATTGCTAGACTGGAAGCATTTTCAATTGCTTTGGATGACAGCACCGATCCTCCGATATAGCACAACTAGCAATATTTATTCGAGTTGATGCGGATTTCAACATCACAGAAGAATTATTGGCGCTTCGGCCGTTAAAAGAAACAACTACCGGTGAAGATATATTTGAAACAGTCTTCGAGAGATTTGGGCTTAAATGGAGTTCACTATCTGGGATATGCACTGATGGAGCCCCTGCAATGGTTGGTGCACGGAAGGGATTTATTGGAATAGTTCATGAAAGTGCAATAGAACTACAGATCCATCCGGAAAATTTAACGAATTTTCATTGCATTATCCACCATCAAAATCTGCGAAATCGATTAAATTCACAAATGTTATGGAGGTTGTAGTAACCAGTATTAACTTTATTAAGTCACGTGCACTTAATCACCGCCAATTTAAGGAGTATTTGGCAGACCTATTTTCGGATTATGAAGATGTGTCATTATTGTGAATTGAGGTGGTTGAGTAAAGGTAAAATGTTAAAACGATTTTATGATCTGAGACAAGACATTGCAGATTTTATGGACATAAAAGGAAACGCAATTAACCAAGTAAAAGATGAGTGGGTGTGTGATTTGGCATTCCTTGTAGATGTCACCGGATACCTAAACGAACTGAATCTTAAATTGCAAAAGCAAGGACAATTGGTTCATGAACTGCATGGACATGTCAAAGCTTTTTGTAATAAACTAAGATTGTTGGAAAGTCAGATAAGAGGTAAAAATTGTTATCGTTTTCCTGCTCATAAAAATATCCCTTATAATTGTTATGGAGATGAACTGAAGGCACTAATAGAGCAATTTGAATCAAGGTTTGCCGACTTCCAAAACAAAGACCACATTCGTTATATTTGCTCGTCCGATGGATGCTGATGTAAATAATGTGCCAGAAAACTTACAGATGGAACTTATTGAGCTTCAGGCGGATTTAGTGCTAAAAATCACAATTTTACAACATTGCTTTGACGGATTTTTATAAATTTTATTTGGTGGAAGAAAAATATACAAATTTACGCCCTTTTCAAGAAAAATCGTTTGTCTTTTTCGGCAACACATATATGTGTGAACAGTTTTTATCGAGGATGAAATACAATAAATCAAAAATTCGGACAAGAATAACAGACGAAAACCTCGAAAATTCTATGCGATTATCCTTAAGTAATATTAATGTCAATATTGATAATCTCGTAGTTCAAGTACAAGGCCAATCTTCACATTAAATTGTTACGTCGTTCATTATATAAAATTTATGTAAAGCTTTATACCAAAGCATTATAATAAATGAAATATGAAGTAGCAACTTGTTTTAATTCATTTAATATTAATTTATTTTATTTAATAATTTGGTCCGGCTCTTGACTCGGAGACAATGATAATTTGGCCCCTGAACTAGGAAAGGTTGCCCATGCATGGTGTAAGGAAAACAACGAAGGACTCGGAAGAGAGTCTTGAGCTATTTCGTTCTTCGAGGAGAGTGTCGTCTTTATCTGGACCTGAAAGGTTCTCTTGTGCAGATAGAAACTTGTAAGTTTTATGAGAGCAGTTAGTGCCTCCATCCTAAAGAATTTGTATACAAGTCCATCAATCCACACACACACACGGTCGAAAGCCTTGGCCACATGTAGGAAGACAGTTACCACCGTTTTTTCTTATTTAGGGATTTTGCGATTTTCTCTACCACCCTAAATATCTGGTGTTCGGTGGACCTATGTTTCCTAAAGCCGAACTAGGTGTCTGGCAAGATCTCCGTTTGAGATAGAAAAATGTTCATCCTATTCAAAATGGTGGGTTCGAATGATTTTCCCAGGCAGGAGAGAGAGCTGATAGGTCGATAGTTCACAGGGAAGGAGGGGTCCTTACCTGGTTTATATATCAGCCTAATATATGCATTTTTCCATATATCAGGGAAACTTGTTACTGAGAAGAACATTGAAAATTGTGTACAGATGCACCACCGCGTTTTTTTGGGGAAATTTTCTGAGCATCTTGGTTACCTAATGGGGACCAAACCGCCTTGTTGGGTTTTAACCTGTGGATGGCCTCATTTACTTAAGCGGGAGTAGTGAATTTGCATACAGTAGCGTGAGTTTGGGCGAATGAACAAGCTCGTTGTTCACCACATTACAAGTATGTTATCTGACATAATTTTCTAGGAATTGGAGCACGATTGAGCATGCAAACGTTTCAGCTTTGTCATTCTCACTGAAACAAAGACCATTTTCACTATGAATAGCAGGTAGATTAGGTTGAGGGTTTTTGAACACTCGAACCATCTTCCAAATGGAGTTGTCTTTGACTGACAAACTTGAAACCCTCTTATTCCAGGTATCACTTCTGTGTTCTCTTTAGTTTTTTCTTCACATCATTCTTTAGAGAATAGTAATGGTCTTTGTGTTACTTCACTTTTGCGAGGAATGTCTGGCTTTTTTCTTCTTAATAAGTGATCTAAGGTGTGGGTGCATGGCCTAATAATCCTTTTCTCGGGGTGGTTCATAGCTGGCATTCCGCATCTCAATAATACTGTGAAATCATCAATTGCATCATCTATATTTTTAATAATAGCAGGAAGACAGCGACCAGAGATCTTACTATTTAAGATGACCTTGAATTTCTCCCAGTTGACATCTCTACGGGAATCAGCATGGCAGTAAGAGGATATAATTTTAGACGCAAGTGGTCGGAGTTGAACTGGTTCCTGATTTCCATATTGTATGAGGGAAGGAAATTTCCAAATAAGGCAACGTCTAACACATCTGGTCTATGCCATGTATTGAAATGATAGAAGGTGGGAGCATCTAGTGTGTCAATGATAATGCCCTTGCTGGTAGTATATTCCAATAGACTCCTCCCACTTTTGTTCACTCTAGAGTGGCAGGAAATGTTTTTTTTTTTTGAGTTCAGATCATCTGCAATGATAGTAGGGTTACCTCGGTCAAAGATATCCAAATCTGCCAGTTCAAGATTTGAATTAGGTGGCTTGTACGCAGCAATCAGAGTCAATGTTTCTATGTTAGTATTAGGGATGGAGATAGCCGTAGTTTCATCAGGTTGGGAAATAAAATTTGATGATGCAATATGGACCTTTTTATTATCACAGCAGTGTCTCCACGAAAGTTCTGAAGGCGATCTGTGCAATAGACCCTGTAATTAGGAAATTTGATTCAGTCAACACGAAGGTGGATCTCAGCAAGACTATGTCTGCCTGTGATTCATGCAGATCATTCAGGAGGCCGTGACAATTCCATGCCACTATCAAAGACTGATTCTTGGTAAAGGACAGAAACAAAGAAATCCTGCTTTTAGGCCAACAGTAAGTTTACCCATGAGGTAAACTTACTGTTGTATTCCGTTATTAGGAATTTTAGTTTTATCAGGATATATGACGTATTCTAAAGAATTGTAATGAGATCTTGAAGATATTTTTCTCAAATTCAACACTTGTTGCAGGGGATGGATTCGTACGCTGACTCCTCGGATTTCTGAGACTGGTTAACCTTGGGCAGTTGTCATGGTCATTGTATGCCTCTCAACAGATTCGGTTTACTAGCATATCAGATCTGGGAATTGACAGTCACCCACCCACAAAATTTCACCTCCCCAGAACATTACCAGAGACATGGGGAGGTCTTAGAGAAGAAGAGAAAATTTTCTTTGCCCCCCCCCAAAGGTTTTTACCCTAGGACCAAATTTTCTCGACTGTTCCATAGCACCCCACCCCCTCTACATCCCCCCCATTCCCCATTATCCTCATCCCCCCCATCTTGAGATGAGGTCATTTTTAAATTATGAGACATTAATAAACAAACATTTGTCTGTTTTTGAAACTCTACACCCCATATTTGGCTACATACCAACCATTTTTGCGCCCCTCACCCGGAAGAATTTTACAACCACCCTCTCTCTTTCCCCTCCCCCCCCTACACCTAATTAACCACCTGCGATTGGACCCCCCATTATCCGACATCTTCCTCTTCTCTCAAAGGGCAGCCTGCGGCCACTTGCCAAAATGTATGGCCACTGTGCTGGCCCCTTTTCTCTGTATACTGCAGCACCCATAGCATATTTAGCTTATAAACCAGATGATAAGGGGGCTGAGGACCCCTTTACAAAATGGTCCAGAAAGGAAGAAGGAAATGTAATAGGCCAGTCTCTAACTATAGACACCCGCCGCCCTTGCCACAAAACTACGACGCAGCACTTTCTTGGCATGAAACTTTAACCACCTCCATTATTAGGCGGCCTGCGGCCAAAAGCCTTTCGCCAATATGTAGGTCGCTAGCACTTCACTGTACTGGTCCCTACTTTTTGACGACACAGAAAAATTTTTCACATGGACCAGATGATAAAGGGGCCAAGGTCCCTACTTTTTGACGACACAGAAAAATTTTTCACATGGACCAGATGATAAAGGGGCCAAGGTCCCTTTTCAAAATGGTCCAGTTTTTAAAGAAGGATGCTAGACTCTAACTATAGAGGACCTCTACCTCAATGGAATTGACGACAATGTATGCAGCTACGGTCAGTAATGAACAGCTTATTAAAAAAATAAACACTTTTTAGAATTAGCAATAATAAAAAATAAAATAAACACCCCCTCAAGCAACTGCTTGCCACAGAGGTCTGACAGGAGCTTGTCAGTTTATATGCCAGAGTAGAAGGTCTGAGAGGATGGCAAGGACCTCAGCAGAAAAACGACACATACATTCATGCCTTACCCGAGACTCGAACCCAGGTCCCTTAGATCAGTAGCCAAGCGTGACTAACCACTCGACCACGGGACAGCGAAAAGAGTGTTGAAAGAAGTGAAATTTAATTGCTATTCTGTTTTCTTAAGGAAAAGAAGCAAACAATATTACGTAAATGTCTAAAATTCGCTTATAATACAATAATATCGGTGATTTTTTTTTAGCTTTTTGAAGATTTCGAAAGGTAAATTTTTGTATAATGATATTTATATATTTGTAAATTAGTTTCACATTCAATAGTTTTTATTGTTCTTAGCATAAGTTTATAGCATATGATTATTAGTACCGTGCGAAAATTCTGCATATCTTCCGCTCATGGTGATACACATGGCATTTATGTTATTTGTGAAAAGAACATATTTTCTGTATCGCATTACCAGATTACTAGTGGTGGGCAAAATGACTCTTTTTTTCAAAGATTCGATTCTTTTGTATCGACTCGCTTTAAAGATTCATTCGTTTGACTCATTTGATTCTCAGTGATTCGAATCAGATTGCTGTTTAGTATAATCTAGTAGGTGAACTGTTTGAAATATAGGTACTAATTAATATAGAAAAATTCCCTCCCTTAAATTACTCACAAATCTTCCTGATTCATCCAAAAACTGGCGTTTTTTCACACCGACAATTCTACAATACCCCAAATTTCTATGTAAAAAAAAACAACTGCCAAACACTTCCAGATATTAACAGTAAGCCATATTAATAACTTTAAAAGACTCCTAAATATCAAACAAAATTAATATATCACTATAATACACTAATAATTACTACACTACACAAAACTACTAATAACCACTTAATTCATCTCAAACTACTATAACAAAATACACGTGTTCATTACTACCGCCATTTTCAGTCCCACACACAAAAACTTCCAACATACTCCCCCCCCCCCCCCCCTACTACATTACAATCCTTTAAAACTCTACACACATTTCACCGCTCACTATTCTCCTAAAACCCTAACTCCCATTAAACATTTTCATTTTTACCACTTAATTTCCCCACATTCCAAATATTTGCCATTTTCTTCCACACTCACAACAGAACACATACTACATCATACTAAACACACATAAAAAGATTTAAAATAATTCTAAACTGGTTCTAACCACTCCTCCCCCTTCAAATGCCCCTCATCCCAAAGAACTTACAAAAAACATTCTCCCACAGTCACAAAAAGCTACTGAACTCCCATATCCAAAGGATGCAACCACAACATTACAAAGTAGTTAGTAACACTTTCAACAAGAACCCTCCTATCATTAAATAATTTCAATTCCAAAATATCTTTAAAAACTGTGTTTACGGTCCTCAGCCGATAGATGGCATTCCTCAAGTGGCGTGTGACGTGGAAGTGTAAAGTATGATGTCGATTTGTAAAGTATGACGTAGAAACATAACTGTTGGTTGTTGGTGGCCTATGGCTCTTTGATTTGTTTCCTTTGGGTGGGTAATGTAGAGTCACGTGTTATGTGTGTGATTTGACGAGAGTGGGAAGTTACGTTTGGTTTTTTTCGCCATTTTTGCTTGATGATTTCTTTGGATAACATACCTATATGGTTAGAGGTAAGTTCGTGTGTATTATATATTTAATATGGGGGGTTCAGTGATAGGTAGGATACGAATAATTACTATGTTCTAGCTTTTTTTTTTGAAAATTGGTTAGGATATGGTTTATAATTAGTTATGAAAGATATTTTGGGGCCCGTGTAGTGGGGGAGTATGCTTGAGGGAAAGAATGAAGTTTTTGTGTGTGGGATTGAAAATGGCGATAGTAAAGAACACGTATTTCGTTAGAATAGTTTGGGGTGAATTGAATGCTTTTTAGTAGTTACGTGTAGTATGGTAATTATTAATGTATTACGTATAGTGATTTATTAATTTTGTTGTATATTTAGGAGTCTTTTAAATTTAGTTATATGATTTATCGTTAATATGTGGAAGCGTGTGGCGACTTTTTGATGTAGTAATTCTGGGTATTGTAGAATTGTCAGTGTGTGAAAAAATGTCAGTTTTTGATGGAGTCAGGAAAGAATGAAAAATTTAGAGGTGGGGTGAGAGTGGTGGAGTCGGTAGCGCGCCAGGCTTGTAATCTGTAGTCCAAGGTTCAAGTCCGAGCTATGTCAGCGTTTAGATTTATCTCGGGAAATTTTCTAACTCGGCTCATAGTAGGGGACACCGATGGGCTTGGAAAGGCCGTCGCCCGTTGGTTACGATATTAAGCCGTGGCCCTGTGTGTGGAAGAGTTACTCTGTGTACGTTAAAGAACATGCTGGATGGCCTTGACAGGAAGTTACTGTCTCCCGACAGCTGTTCTAGTGGGTCCCGTACCTTCTGTTAGCCTTCGGGGTTCATGTGATCTCGCCATTTAGCCCATGGTGTGGGAAAAAAGTGGGGGCTCAGAGGTAAAATGACAATGTAATTTAGGGGAGGGTTATTTGAGCTGTAAGATGTTTTTTTTGTCAGTTTTTTGTTTTGGGGCTTTTTTATAATTCGGTCGGCGGTGCACTGTTTCCGATTTTCATGTTTTTTGGTTTGTGTTGTCTTGGAAGACATTATTTAGTTTTGGGGCTTTTTTATAATTCGGTCGGCGGTGCACTGTTTCCGATTTTCATGGTTTTCCGTTGTGTGTTGCCTTGGAGGACATTATTTAGTTTTGGGGCTTTTTTATAATTCGGTCGGCGGTTTACTGTTTCCGATTTTCATGTTTTTTGGTTTGTGTTGTCTTGGAGGACATTATTTAGTCTTGGGGCTTTTTTATAATTCGGTCGGCGGTGTATTGTGTTTTGAAAAGAATGGAGGGGGAATGGTGGAAGTGGTTTACCGTATGTAGGAAGGCAATCATTTTATTTTTTGTTGGATTTGGCACTTTTATGAGCTTTCATTCTGTAATTGACGGTTACGAGGGTTTTTTGCGGTAATTTAATTTTTTTTACGTTTGTTTGGGTTTGTTACTATGGTTACGGTGCGTTGCGTTTGACGTAAACTTGGGTTTTTCGTTACTATGGTAACGAAAAAAACAATCTTTTTTCTAGAAACCCCTGTTTAGTTTAGGGTCTTGGGAGTTGTGGGAATCAACTAAAAGGACCATTTTGTTACATTGCATCAAAAACAAAATGGCGGCTGAGGACTGTGAACTGTACTACTGCCACCTCATTAAATATATTATACATATCACTTACCTCTAACCGCATATGCAACATGTTATCCCACTCAGTGCTAAAGCAAACAAATATCACATTCACAGCAAATCACACGTATGACATGTGACTTTACGTTACCTACCCAAAATAAACAAATTGTAGAACCATAGGCCACCAACAACCAATGGTTACGTTTCTACATCATATTTTACACTTCATTGTAATATGCTTCTTCAGCAGTGCCAACTGTTGCCTGAGGACCATGTGAACTATGCTGACCTATGAACTGAACTATGACTGAATTACTGAAAAAATTAAAATTATCAAAAAATCATAAACTACCCAACACATTTGCCTTCCCATATACTACAAATTCCTGAAAATATTCCCCCCCCCCCCTCTCTTCTCCAATAGTTAAAACACTCAACAAATATATTTTCACAAACTAAACTAATAAATCAAGTCACACATACAAAAATTAACCTAAATAATTCACCAGAATTAATGAAATCAAAGACAGATCTAAAACCAAGAACATCGTAGAATTAACATAGTTACAAGGACACAGTGTCATTGTGAATCTGAAAGATTAACTACACAAATCAATAGTAAATACTACAAATTCATTACCATAGAAATTCTAATATCATTTAATATTAGCTACAAGGACATAGTGCTATTGTGAATATAAAAGATTGAGTAATTAATTATTATAAGTGGGAAAGATAATAAATAATATATACCAAGAGATACAAAAAAAGAGCAAATTTACTGCCATGGACCTTTCAATATCTGTTTATGTTAGTTGTAGGGACATAGCATTATTATAAGTGAAGAATTATGATTGAAATAAACTTAGAAATAAATTATAGAAAATTAATGCTATGGACATTTAAATACTAATTAGTATTAGTTGTGGTAGGGCAATTAGTAAGGCATTAAGTACAAGTACTATTTTGCTGAATAAAATTAAAAAGAAGCTTATGCATTAAGTTAATTTCTCACTTGAGATTATATATGTAAATTGAAAATAATATAATCCTATCAAAACAATATTAAGTATCACTGCATAAAATTAAAATGGAATATGAAAAGACTAAGAGCTTTAACATTCATATATCTATATAATAAAGGACATATGACATTACACTAGTTTATAGAGATATAGCACTCAGTAGGAGATTTATATATTATTTCTAAAATAAGAAGAGAGTGTTGATATTTTCACATCTTTAGTAGGTTATAAGACATGTATTTTGATTTTATTAGGCATTTGTGAGAATTAAAAGTAATTTAAAAGAAATTTATGCATATGTTAATTCATAATTAGGACGCATATATGTAAAATGAAAACAGTATTTTAATTCTTTCAAAACAATATGAGTTAATACTGCCATTCAGGGACCCATCCAGTGGTACCAGCAGTCCCAGGTCATACCAGAAAAACATCCCCCAGACATTCACACTGCCACCGCTGGCCTGTACTTGACTGACAAGTGTGTCTGGGTGTTGGTTCTTGTGTGTCTGATGCCATATCCGCCACCACCCATCACTTCTGTGGAGTAGAAACCTTGAATCATTGGAGAAGGCAACCTTTTTCCACTCTTCCACTGTTCAATGACGGTAGTCCTGTGTGAACTGCAGGCGTCGTTGCCGATGAACCTCGGTTAACATGGGTGCCTTTACACAGCATTGACTCCAAAGACCCATGTGTAACAGGGTTCACTCTACTGTTATTGGGGACATGTACCTGGGTGTCCCAACACTTATTTGAGTGGTCAGTTGCTGCACTGTTGCACGTCGATTACCCTTTAGTAGTTGATGGAGACAATATTCTCCTCTGGGGTCGATGGCCTTTGGGGCTTCACAGTTATGATGTCTGGAGGTACTCGGTGTGCCAACGGTCCATTCTTGGTACACCCTTACTACACCACCTCGTGAACAGCCCATGAAGTCTGCTATTTCCGAGATGCTTCCACCATTGGCACGGTAGCCGATGATCATTCCTTTTTGAATGTCCATCAAATCAATACCTCTGCCCGTTGTGCTCACATTACGCACTATGGCTCATCTGTCCTGGCCAGCTGCTTATATCTCCGTGTGGTCGACCCTATCATGTGCACTCTGTGACACACCTGGGCGGGTACACTATGATTCCATGGGTGGTCATAATATTCTGATACGACTGTGTATTTCCTAATTGTATGAAGTGGCAGACTTTTTGAGTCATTGGATTTTTTTTTGTCATTCCTTCTCCCTTTCTCACAAAATCCAATAAACTTTGCAGAGCACAGTTTGAAAAACCTCCCATGAAGTGTATGATTTTTGAATAATAGTGAAAGGTCCATATTTTTTTCTTGTTTCGTAGGAAATACTCATACTTCAATTATTGTACAAAAATCAGATAGAGTATAGTGTGCAAAATATGCAAGCTTAATTTTTTTTATCTATATGCCACATTTTTTCTTTTTGTGTGTTAGATTAAAAATTGTAAAATGTGTTTTAAGTTAAAACACATTTTATAATTTTTTTTATGGAATTCCAATTTTAGTTTTTTTATCTACCATAGGAGCAAAGAACTCTCTCACCCCACATATAGCTATAACTCTCTCCCCCCACTTTAGATATCTATAACTTTTTCATAATTTTTTTAATGCTAATATTTTAGGTAACAGTATATCTTATGTATATTAACATATATACCCAATTTCATTAATATGGGATGCATGGTGGGCTTTTGAAAAAATATTTGTCCATTTGACCTAAAACAACCCACTAATTTAATATTCATGCTGACTGAATGTGAAAAAACTCTAAATCAACTGTTCTCGTTTACTGTAGGCTAGAAGATTTACAAAAACAGATATAGATTCCTAAAGCATAAATATGTCTAAAACACAGATATCCTTGTGTTCCTTGCTTTTAAAGGAACATTTTGGAGAAATAGTGCAAAAGGTTGGCACACATTTGATGCAGCAAGGACCCTGTTTTCTTCGAAAGATAGCTAGTGATATTGCATTGCCTTTGGACAAGGTAAGAAATGCATGCCCAAAAGTATTGTTTATACATTTCTCAATAATAGATAAATTTCATCAGCTCTGGAAATTTCTCCTAGTTTTCAATATTGTTTGATGATACAAAATTATTTATGCATTTTTCATGTTTATATGTTATATTTTATGGATTGCAAATAAGATTAAAATAAAGTAATAGCTTCACCACCCACAAAATTTCAGCTACATTTCTTAGATAATATTTTAAATCAAAATAAGTTACAATGCAGAGATTCAACCTATTTCATATGCATGAAAATTGCTATTAAGTCACATGACTCTTGACTCACTGAATCACTGATAGAGGACATCCTTTAAAATTCCATCTTACCTGATTTTATTTTTTTTTTAATTTTGATTTTTTGACTGATTTTATTTTTTTTTTAAGTTATCCGATTTTATTTTTTTTTTAAAGGAAGAAGATACTCCTCTGCACAAAGGATAGAGATATCCTAGAAGCTCTATTGGGCTTGTCCTGGTTTCTCATGCAACATACAAACATGCCCACTGGTTTAGTAGCAAAAGCTAAGCACTAGACCAGTTATGGGCTTATACACTGCCTGAAGACTTATATAAATGAAAGGCACATTGCAGTGGGTATGTTCATACCTTTCTATAAATATGATTTTAATATTATTTAATGTTTTGCATACTAAGTTAAGAGCATACAGTTTTTGGTGACACATCATTCAATCTTCAGTTGAAATGAACATTGTGGAGATATATATATATAAGGGAGAGTTATCAGCATACCTATCCCTTTAACCAACTATATCAACAAAGGTTTACTGCACTAACATCTCATTACAGAGGAGTGAAAAGAGGTAGAACTCATACAAGCATAAATTTTTATAATATTGTCTTGCAGAGACCAATTTAGTATTACATTTTCTGCAGCATGACAGCAAGTTGTGCATATCAGTGAGTGAGTCAGCCAATACAAGTAAATGCAATAGCCTCAAGAACTGGTCTGTACATCTAAACAAAACAAATCTGAATTCTGACATAATATTTAAGTTTTCAAAAAGTACTGTATGTAATAAAGTATAAAAAGTTTAATATAAAAATTAATACAAGTTTTTTTTTTAACTGTTATCAGATATAAGAAATGGATTTTTGTAAGTAAGTAAAAACATTTTGGGTTGATGCAAAAATAATGGGGAAAAATGTGAACCATGCATTTGCTGTTACAAAATGTGTAGCGTTCTTATAAACAATATAAAAGACAGTGCATAGGTAGCTTCAGTACCTAATGACATTCTGTACCTACAGTTGGTCTGTACAAGTGGCAACAGGCATTTCACAATAGTGATGCATGTATTCATTTCATCATGCTGTACAAATTCAGAAATAGTGTCGGTGTACAAGAGTACATAAACTGCAAAGCTTATGGGGACAAAGTCATCTCTAAAAGTGTCTGTTACTGGTTGTATGACAAGTTCTAGTCAGGTGGCTTTCAGTTCAGAAATGAACCCTGAAGTATGCAGCCAGTGGGGTTGAATGATGACCATTTAAAGTCACTACTGAATGAAAATCCATGCCCAGACATTTTGGGAATTGGCACAGCTATTGAATACCAGTCATCTGTTGTTCGACACCTGGAAAAGCTGGGTATATGTCAAAACTATATACCTGGATCCCACATCAGTTGTCGCAGCAGAACATGGTAGCTCACTATGCTTCATGTGCTTTCCAGGCTACAGAAAAACCAGAACTGCATTTCATAAGGTGATGCTCTGTTGTTGGTGAGATTGTAGGTGTATCATTCATTATGAGCTTTTTAACAGGTCCCAAACCATCAACTTGGATGTTTACTATGAGTAGTTGGACTGATTAAGTGCAGCACTGAAGGTGAAATGCCTGGTGTTGGCAATTAGAAAAGGTGTTGTTTCCATCAGGACAATGTAAGGTTCCGTGTTGCATTATGGACATAGCAGAAGCTGTGGCAATTGAGCTGGGAAATAATGATGCATCCCCCATACCTGCCAGACCTGGCAACCTCAGATTTCCATTTGTTCCAATACATGAACCATTGTTCATGTGCAATACACAGTAATACACAAGTAACAACCACATAATTCAATTCTAATGGGAAGTTTTGGAATGACGATGAAGTGACAGAGTGCATTGTCAACTTCATTGCCATGAAAGACAAGAGTTTCTACAAGAATGGCATCTACAAACTTGTAGATCGTTAGAACATGGTCATATCTATTAATGGTAATTAAGTTGTTGATTAATAAAACATTGGTAAATCATGGGAACTTTTATTCTTGCATGTCTAAGTGTTTTTCCACTACTTTTGCATCTACCCAATAAAACTATAACAATCCCATTTGAACATACCAATTTTAAAAAAAAGTTCTGTCCTGCCAAACGCTGGCATTGTTAGATGCACAGTCATAAGCATCTTCTTGATTACTTTCAAGCTGTTCATTTTAAATTCTAGCATATCTTGTGTTTCTGTCTGAGACCCAGCCACTATTGCAAATTGTGCACTATTACTTGTTACAAGCTACTATTTAGGGCCCAGTGTAATATGTCATATATTATGTTAATATTTACAGTTATTATTTGCTTAAATTCTCTAGAAGCAAATGTGGAATTCATTTCAATATGCTGAAAAATATACAGGATGTAACATAAGTGCATGGCACGAATACATGGACATATTCCAAGTTTCATTCTAGTATTTAAAAAATGAAAAAGTCCTATGACCTCTTCACTACTATAATGGTCCAAAATGCCTCAACTGGTGGTAGAATGTAGTAACAGGAAAGAATAGCATTATTTGGATGAGTTCATTAAAAACATGGGCCATTGTGTGAAAGGGTTAAACATACGCCTGGAAATTCTCTATTTTGAAGTTTGGTATGCAAGTTTATAGTTCGAAGTGGCTTTCTTAAACACGAATGCTGGTCTCGCTCATTGTAATAAAGATAGTTGAATGCATTCAAAGATTCCTGAAATGGCTTTGAAGCATCTTCAACTCATTGCTTCAGTTCTGCAAGGTCTGGAACATCTGTTTCATCCCTACATGAAGCTTTTAAAATGCCCTACAGAAAGTAATCCAGTAAATTAATGTCCAGCGACTGAACTGGCCATGTGACAGATCTACCACAACCTAGCCACCTCAGTGGAAGGATGACAACTAATATTTCCTCAATACCTATCCAACCCATAAAGAACTTTTATCTCTAAAAACTAAAAAGTTTAATGTCTACAGATGACAGCTCATTTTTTTAAAACAAGCTGAAAAGAAAATGACTCTCTTTGAGGAAGAAGGTGGTGCTTTAGGTATCAATTTGTAATTGGTATAACTTTCACTAGTCAGCTGAAATGTGTGGGTGCATCGTTAAACATAAACCACATCTGAATTTTTTTGAGTACTTGTAGTAACTTGTGTTCCAAAAAGTAGGCTTGCACTGTCTTCAGCCAGGTGGAATATTTCACAATAATACTTCATAAGACTTTAGCCCAGAAATTAATTAAAACTTAAAAAATAAGTATTGCTTCAAACAATTTAATAAAATAAATATACATTTTATGTTTGTATAATGATTATTTCAATGATAGATAATTGTGGATGATTTTTATAAAACGTGATAATTTATTGTTAAATATTCCAGCTTCCATAATTCTTAAATACTAAATGAATGTTGAAATGAGATTTTCATAGATTTTGTTATTATTTTAATTTATTTTCTATGGCATTTTCCCATGAAATGCATATTTTAGAAGTTATAAATGGTAGGGCAGTATATATTCCAAATACATAAAATCACATCAGATAAGTACAGTCACTAATATTGAAGATTCAGTATTTTATTATCATTACTAAATGATCTATTGAGAAATAAATTTGAAGCAAAGCTACACACAGACAGATGTGGATATAACTTCGTCTCTGAAAAGTAAAGCACTGAGAATACAACTGATCTGTTTGAGGTAGCACTGCAAGTTGACTTGGGCAATAAAAAATGAAACCTTGGCACAATTTGGCACAAGACAGTCTTGAAAACGAAAACTTCTGTGAATGTTCTAATTTAAACTATTAGTTATTTTGGTTATGAAAATATACTTGTTGGAGTCAAGTTGCATT
Source organism: Ryuthela nishihirai (assembly GCA_038380435.1). Lineage (NCBI taxonomy): Eukaryota > Metazoa > Arthropoda > Arachnida > Araneae > Heptathelidae > Ryuthela > Ryuthela nishihirai. The sequence goes on from JAWZYU010000003.1 coordinate 26,474,521, forward strand.
GCCACCTCAAACAAATTAATTTGAATTCTCATCTATTGCATTTTCTTCATTACTTAGTAGAGTGGAAGCTACCATCCAGATGTTTTATGTATGCACATAAGTATTTGTACATCTTTGTTTAGTACTCACAGTTTCACAGTGAATCACTGAAAGATATACAATTATCCCTCAAGATTTTTCATTGTGTGTTTTTAATTATGTGTTTGTTTTCCATTATACATGTCTTATTCTTTAATTAACCTGTCATGTGATTGAAAGGAATCCTGCTGACCAGCCATAAGGCTTAGCAGAGTAATCTATGTATATAACCATACTAAGGCATAAATAAAGTTATTATTATTAAGCTTCTTGCACAGAGAATCTGAGTCTGTCTTTATACAGATAAGTACTGTAAGGAAAGTGACACCTCAACAGAAAGACACAAGAAAAGAATCAACCAAAACTTTTTTGGGGCTTCACTCAGATTCTTGATCTGTAGCCAAGGGCACTTCACTAGCCATGAGGATCCTTAGTAATGATTATAAGGGAGTGTGACTTCAGTATTTCAGCATTAATAATCTGTACTGACAGGCTCCTGTCAGACTTCTGTGGCAAGCAGCTGCTTGAGTGGGTATTTATTTTTTAATTTTTTTTATTTTTACTTAAAATACACATAGCTATAACAACTGACATTATGATCACAATGAGAAAATGTGTCATAATTTTTGCATGCAAATCTTAAATGAAATTAATCATTTTTAAAAGAAATTCTCCCTATTTTCAGCACTCTACTTAACCCTTTTAGGGTCCCACCGGTCTGGCTGATAAGAGTGAAAAAATAGCTAGTTCAGAGGCCCAGCTATTTTTTCACTCTGATCAGCCAAAAAAAAAAAACAAATTTTTAACTTTAGAACTTTTTTTGCCAAATAATTAATGAAAGGAATTGTTGCATGTTTATGTGCAAAATTAATCAACATTTAATTCTGGATTTTCTGAAAATGAAATATTTTACAAAAAAGACAACTGGTTTTATTTTAATAGAGCATTTTTAGAGTCATGTAAAAAAATGCATCTGGCAAAGCAAATAAAAATTTATTTTAAAAAACTAATTGACAGAAATAATTATAATGATATGAATAGAATGGCTATTTATTTCTGAATAACATAAAAAAAATATTTACTTGAAGCAAGAAAATTACTCTCTTTTTGTAATTTTCTTCTCTGTACCATACTTTGAGAAAAGTCCAGGCTTTTTTCCAACTGTGCTGTCATATAAACAAGTCAACTTTAGAATTTTTAAAAGAAATTAACAGTCAACTGAAATAGCTCATGTTACATACCGAATTAAATAGAATTTACTTATGAATTTTATGAAAATAAAAAATTTAAACAAATCTATAAACATATTGATTTTAATAAGACCTTTTTTTAATGTGATATAGCAAAAAAATTGATTGGACTATGCAATTAAAGCTTAATTTTGGAAAACCTGACAAATAAAAATAGCTAAATTATATATTAATCAAAAGGAAATTCTTCCCAAATATTATAATATTTACCTTAAACATGATTTTTATTTTTTCCAATCACCAGTGATGATGCACAGAACCGGCCAGGTCTAGCACCTAATGTCCGACCCCGCCTTCTCGTGGTGCAGGCCGTTAGTACCTTTCAAAAGAGATGCCAGTTCAGTATGGCCTACTGATCTGGTCATCTATGGCCACTTTTTTCTTTTTTTTCAACCCTGCTGAGGAGTGGTCAACTTCACAGGGTCCTGGTGCGGACCATTTGTACCTACTAGACTGGACTTGTTTATGGATTTGAGCTTGATTATGGATCCTGGACTTGCTGCACTGGTGGGCCTCTGTTGAGGGAGAGTCTGCCGCTGTGTTTTCTGTTTGCTTCTGGGTTGCCAGCTCTAAGTGAACAGAGGCATGGGATACCTTATATCAGCTGGTGGATAATCCTAATCAGAGGCCATCGCAGGTACCTGAACCTTACTTAGCTAGTTGGGCATCGTCAAGCCTAAACTGGAGTAATGTGTCTCAGGCAGGCCATATGGTTCTTGAAAAAGTCCACTTGAAAAGGTGGTGCCTGAAGTTCCTACCAGCATCGGTGACTTCAGCCTTTAGCAGAGGAGGAACAGGTCTTTGCCCCATGCCTGCGATCAGGGGGCTGTTTGATATTGTTGGCCCTACCAATCTAAATAAACCTAATTTCTTTAAAAATCCTACTAATCATTTTCTCTCTGCAGGAACGTGGAACGTGAGGACATTACATAGAGATTATTCTCTTGATGTCCTCATGCAGGAATTCCAGCGCTATAACCTAGATATTCTAGGCTTGCAAGAGACCAGATGGACAGGTAAAGGTGAGATACTTAAAAATAACTTTAAATTTCTCTTTACAGGGAGGGAGGATGGAAAGCATCACCAAGGCGTGGATCTGCTGCTCAGCAGACATGCTAGTGATGCTCTTCTAGGATATGAGTGCATAAATGAAAGGTTTCTTACAGCAAAATTTCAGACAAGCATTAAAGACTTGAATGTTATCTGCTGTTATGCCCCCACTGAGGATTCTGATGAGGATGAGAAGGATAGGTTTTACAGACAACTTCAGGATATTTTGAATTCTGTCAAGAAAGGAGATATTACCCTTGTTCTTGGTGACTTCAATGCCAAAGTTGGTACCGACTCTGACCTTTGAGGAGGAGTAATAGGCCCTTTTGGTATTGGAAGCTGCAATGGCAATGGGCAACGTCTCCTACAGGTAAGTAAACTAAATGGTTTCAGAATAACTAACACATATTACAAACACTGCGACATACATAAACACACATGGGTTTCACCTGATGGGCTGCATAAGAATATGATTGATTATATATTAATTAACAGCAAATGGGCTAGTTCTGTTAGAAATACCAGGTCATATAGGGGAGCTGAAATTGGATCTGACCATTACCTTGTTAAAAGTGTCTTGCAACTTAAACTTAAAAAGTGTTGTGCTAGGGTTAAAAAATTTACCTTTAATACTGAAGCTCTGAAAGACCCAGTTATAGCTAAAGCTTACCATGATAGGTTACTTAGTCATTATGACAGTCATGGTTTGCTTAATACTGAAGTTGAGGAAGAATGGGACCATTTTAAACAGGCTTTTTTGGAAACTAACAGTACTCTTTTAGGGAAAAAGGAGCAGAGGAGGCAGAATTATTTAAGTGATAAGGCACTTGAGCTTATTTCAGAAAGAAGGAACTGCAGGAATGTCCTTAATCAGTACCCTACTAGTCCTAATAGAAAGCATTACAAAGAACTTAATAAACGTGTGAAGGGTCAGTTAGCTACTGATAAGAATCTTTGGCTTGATGGCCTTGCTGACAAAGCTGAGGAAGCAGTTAGACAACAACAGTAGAGAGCTGTACCAGATATGTTAATTTTTTGTGTGGTAGAAAATGGACAGGTATACAGGGATTGAAGGATAAACAAGGTAAAGTTATAGAAGGGGAGGATTCTGTCATGGCTAGGTGGGCTGAGCATTTCAGTGATGTTCTAAACAATGTGGTTAGTTCTACTCCCATTGTTTGCAATGATGATAGATGCATTGTTGGCTTTAATGCTGGCCCTATAACACAATCTGAAGTTAGTTTGGCTATTTCTAAACTTAAACTTCATAAATCCCCAGGGGTTGATGAAATTACTACGGAAATGCTTAGAGCTGGGAATGTTTCAGTTACCATTTGGATGACTGAAATTTTGAATAACTTTTATGATAAAGGCATGGTTCCTAAAGATTTTACCAGAGCTATTATTATCCCTATTTTCAAAAAAGGTGATCGCAGTTCTTGTGATAACTATAGGGGTATCAGCCTACTCTCCGTTCCAGGTAAAGTTCTTTCCATGATTGTGCTTAATAGAATTAAGAATCTGGTTGACAGGCAATTGCGTGATGAGCAATGTGGATTCAGAAGTGGAAGGGGATGTGTAGATCAGATATTTTCACTTAGGCAGATTCTTGAGAAATGTTTAGAGTTTCAGAAACCTTTGGTTGCTAGCTTTGTTGATTTCAAAAAGGCTTTCGACTCTGTTGATCGTCATAATTTGTGGTTGATTGTGAGATCATATGGTATACCAGACAAGTTAGTTAACATAATGAAAGCTCTCTATAATAACACTGAGTCATGTGTGAGAGTTGGTAAGTCTTGTAGCAATTGGTTTAGCATTACTTCTGGTGTTCGACAAGGGTGCATTTTGTCTCCTTTTCTCTTTAGTTTGGTTGTTGATTATGTTATGCGAAATTCACTTCAAGGGAAAGATTTTGGCCTTAAATGGGCTGGAGATACGAAAATTTCTGATTTAGATTATGCTGATGATTTAGCCCTTTTGGCAAATGATGTTGATGAGATGAACTCTTTCATTCGAACTGTTGGTGAGACTGGTAGTAGAGTAGGTTTGGTTATAAACAGAGAGAAAATTAAAGTGATGAAAATTGGTCAGGTAGGCTGTGATTCAGTTAATCTGAATGGTTGCAGTCTTGAGCAGGTGTCACAGTTTAATTACCTTGGGAGCTATGTAACAGATAATGGTGATGTGCGGCATGAGATTAACAGACGAACAGGGATTGCTGCCGGGACTTTTAAGAATCTATGGAGATTGTGGAGAAATAGGCGTATACACCTAAAGACTAAAATTAGACTGTATAATAGTTTGGTTCTTTCTAGGGTTAGTTATGGTAGTGAAACTTGGACGCTGTGTAAGCAAGATAACAGGAAACTAGATGCTTTTGATTCTAGATGCTTACACAGTATCTTGGGTATTAGGTGGTTTAACTTTGTAACTAATGATGAGGTTAGGCAAAGGAGTCTGCAACCTCCTTTAAGCAGCATATTGTGCAGAGAGAGACTCCGCTGGTTTGGCCATGTTGCCCGTATGGATAGTTATAGATTGGCGAATAAGGTTATGAACAGTGTGCCTAGAGGCCTCAGAAGGAGGGGGAGACCTAGGATGCGGTGGGCAGACAATGTCAAACAGGACCTTGTTAGAATTGGTGTACAGTGGCCGGATGCAGCAGATGTAGTTCAGGACAGATATGCTTGGAGAATTAAACTGCGCGGTCTGGTTGGACCTCCGTAGCCCATGGCTGCTTGAGGATGATGATGATGATGATGATATTTTAAAATATGGTCCAGCATTAGACAAGGTAACTTGGATTGCTTACATATTATGGGATTATGAAATGGTGGAAAACTTCTTGACTGCCTTTTTTTTATTAAGCAGGATTTTTTTTTTCTTTGGGTGTTTAATTTTGAGGATTTTGGCTAAGTGCTGAAAAGTCTAGAGGCGTAATAAAATAAGCTGTAAAGCCCTTGGTGCATCTGTGCTTCAACGAAACCTGCCACCATATAAGAGATGGTTCAAAATGCACAAGCCTCCCCCATAAAACTACACCTGCAGAGACTTCCCTAACTAGTGGATGTGAGGATAAATAAAAACTGCTCCATCTTTTTATTGGACAGTGAACTACAACTATTTCTCTGCTATATATTTCTGAGCTATAAATGCATAAACCACCATGGGAAACAAGACTCCAGAATTCTAAAACCACATAAGCTTATGCAGATTTTTGGGAGCCCTCCATTGGCCTCAGTGTATGAGACTGCAACTAATGGGACCAGGCGGTGACCAATGAGGAAAGTGTGTGTGTGTGTATGGGGGGAGAGCTGACAAAGGTTCGACATTGAACATTCTTCACTCTAAGGATATCAGATGTTGGACAGTCTATTGCATGTGGGTTACATTGTGCTAGTACTCTCTTTGAGATCGGAGATGCATAAGAGTCGATGCTTCGTGCTGGATACAATGTGTTGGTTCAACTTTTGATACCTGCTGCACAAACCCACAACCTGCCACTGAAGCCATGAAAATTGAACTGTCTCCTCGGCTATGCGATGCTCCTTCTCTTCTAAGTGCCATCACAGATAAAATTGAACATTAACAGTTCTGCTAACGTGCTAATTGTCATCTAAGCAGTGATGTTCTTCAGCTCTCCAACCACTGCTTACATAATGCTAGACCGCCAAGGAAGAGAGGGTAACAGAATGTAGGAAATGATCATATATTTCCTGTCAATCAGTAGGCATAGTAAAATAAAAGCATTCCTTTGATCATAAGGTCAGCTCCATATTTTAAAAAGCAACGAAATTTTGGTTTTTACTGGAAAACAAAGAAATAATAAAAAAAAATAGCATATAACTTAATGCAATGTTGAATAAAATATCCACAGCAACAAGTTATAAGCCAGCTGTCCAATGGAAGCATAACTGGAAAATCGATAATTATCAATCAATCAAAAGATCAATAATTTACGGAAATAAAGTAAATTCACAGAAATGAAAACTAAGGTTTAATTATAAAAGGAAAGAAATATTAACTTTATGAAGGGAATGTATAACCTACTTAAATCATTCATGTAAACAACTTGCCATGCAGCCACTTAGCTGATGGCTTTTGCATGTTTGATTGCCCTTTTGCATGTGTGTATGAGGGAGCAATTAGAATACCTGCAACTTCCTCCTCCTACAGTGACACTGTGTCAGTCTTCAAGAAACTTGCTATGAAAACTTTTTCTAATTATAGTTTCAATCTGTAGAGCAGGAAAAATGCATAAATGATGGAATAAATTATATAAATGATTAAAATAAATCTAGGAATACTGAAATAGATTTAAGGTAGAAAAGAGTGTAAAACAGGGAAAAACAGAGGTATGTACTTTGCAATTACTTCTGAAATTTTCCATTTTGAAAAATAGCAATTTTTTGTTAATTTACAGGTGGTTTTTGAAACTTTAAGGAAAAAGTTGTTGATAATGGTTGAAATCAAACTTGTGAGCTTAAATCACGTGGTTGCTTCAGCACAGAGTAGCATTAACAAACAAATTGGCAATACCATATAGCTCTTCTAAGAAATGGCAATCAGATAGCTATAACAAATTATTTATATTGTAGCTTAATAAAATATGCATCAAATGAAAGAAGGAAATATTATTTTTCAAATGGTAATTTCTATTTTTTTTTATTGAAATTTTTTGTTCAAAAGGCGTCTATGTTTGTCTTAGGCCTCTCATTTCGGATCTTGTCAAGATCTATGTTTGTCAGAGACCTTGGAAGGGTTAACAAGGGTTAATATTCACAAGGGTTGTTAAAGGCATTTTAAATAATCTAAGCTAAACTTCTTAATTTAATTTCATGGAGCTTCCAAAAAAACTTGCTCCTATATTAGCTTTTTTCAAGTTGAGTGTTTTATGGCCAAAGGTGATCTTATCTATCTATTCCTTAATATCAGAACATTAAGAAATAAAAACAAATAAAAACAGCTAAATTATATATTATCAAAAGGAAATTTCTTCCCAAATATTATAATATTTACCTTAAACATGATTTTTATTTCTTTTAATGATTCTTTTCGGTATAGTATATTTTAAAACATGGTCCAGTATTAGACAAGGTAACTTGGATTGCTTACACATTATGTGATTATGAAATGGATGAACACTTCTTGGCTGCCTTTTTTTTTGGGGGGGGGGGGTTAAATTTTGAGGACACATAGATGTTAATGTTTACTCTTACCAATTAATATATAATTTAATTTTAAATACCTTTATGCCATTTAAAGCTCATAGATTCAGTTGCAAACATATCTGGACACCACTGTAGATTAATTGTCATTGCTTAAAATTGCATTATATACCATAAATTTTCCATTGTAAATATTGTATATTTATGAAAACTGTAACTTTGAAGTTCATATTAACTTAAAAGGTGCTGTAAATATTTTTTTTATTTTTAGGTCAAATCATCTTTATGTGTTCTTATTCATCACCACTTAGGAGATTTTGAGCTCAACAAGCGTGGATTTGTAGAATATGCAGTAAAATGTGACATGATATTTCTCCTGCTTTATTTTCCAAGATACATTTATTGTGCAAAAATATTGTAAGTCCCTGTCTTTCTAAGTATATTGTTTTAAAATCTGTACATCTTAGTAGAAAATATAATACCAGACCAAAAATTAGAACATGTATTTTGGTATTGAATTTCATCATTTCTGGTATACTGGTATTAAGAAATAGAAAAGAAAAAGAATAGTTGAGGTAAAAGATGCAAAATTGACTCAAAAATGTACATCATATCAGTTATTAATTATTGTAATTATATACATAATGTAAGACAAAACAAATTAAAAAATAATGAATTTGAAATAATGACTTTAACAAAATATAACCTACCTGAGTTATTTTAATTTACTTGGTCTAGTAGTTAGCGTACCTGACTACTACGATCAGTGGGAATGTCCTTGTGTAAATGTTTGTATATTGTATGAGAAACCAGGACAAGCTACATAAAGATTTTAGGTTATCTCTGTCCTCTATGTAGAAAAGTACTTTCTTCCCTTTAAGAAATAAAAGATAAAAAGAATATCATTTAGTTGAAAATAAACATTAAATTCGAAGTTTACCTTTAAATCAATAAAAACAATCACTAGTCTGTAATTATTATTATTATTAAATTATAAGTATAGTAGTACTATAATCTAATAATAATAATTACAGAATGGTTATCATTTTTATTGATTTAAAGGTAATGTTCCAATTTAATGTTTATTTTGAATTCAATGATATTTTTTTATCTTTTGTGGTTAGTGCACTTGGCTATTGATCTAAGGGATCTGGGTTTGAGCCCCGGTAAGACATGGATGTTTGTGTTGTTTTTCTACTGAGGTCCTGTCATCCTCACAAACCTTCTACTATGGCATATAAACTGACAGACTTCTAACAGACTTCTGTGGCAAGCAGCTGCTTGAGGGTGTATTTTTTTTTACTATACTTATTATTCATTAAATATTTTAATTGAGTAAAAGTGAGCACACAAAAAAGACAAAGTGTCAATGCATTTGATTACTATGGTATGAATTTTTGTACAAATGTGAGCAAATGAAGAAAACGATTTTTTTTTTAGATTCCACACATTTTGGTGGAATGTTGAGAAAGTTATACCTCTTTTCACCTCTTTCCAATGGATCCTCATTTTCATCTCTTTCCAAATGAATGGTAAAAAATTGTTTCAAGTTTAACTCTTTTATTGCATTAAATGTGTACAGTCTTTACTTCCTAATCTGTGCTTGACTACGGGCTCACCTATATTAATTCCTTGCAAGTCAGAGGGAGTCTTTAGGACTTCACTTGATCGTTTCCAGACAGAACACTGGGCAAAGGTTATACCTAAATTCGTTTACATTCAAGTCAGCTGATTGAAAACAGCTTGAAGTACACACTACTAGGCAGTTGTAAGTAATAAACTGACATCTCAGTGTATACACAGTCGTATCAGAATAATATGACCACCCATGGAATCACAGTGTACCCGCCCAGAGTGCACATGATGAGGTCGACCACATGGAGATTAAGCAGTCAGCCAGGTGTGTAATGTGAGCACAATGGGCAGAGGTATTGATTTGACAGACATTCAAAAAGGAATGACCATCGGCTACCGCACCAGTGGTGGAAGCATCTCAGAAATAGCAGACTTCATGGGCTGTTCGCGAGGTGTTGTAATATGGGTGTACTAAGAATGGACCGTTGGCACACCTAGTACCTCCCGACATCATAACTGTGAAGCCATCGACCCCAGAGGAGAATGTCGCCTCCGTCAACTGGTAAAGGGTAATCAAAGCACAACAGTGCAGCAATTGACCACTCAAATAAATGCTGGGGCACCCAGGTACGTGTCCCCAATAACAGTAGAGTGAACCCTATTACACATGGGTCTCCGGAGTCGACGCTGCGTAAAGGCACCCATGTTAACCAAGGTTGATTGGCAACGATGCCTGCAGTTCGCACAGGACTAGTCATTGGACAGTGGAAGAGTGGAAAAAGGTTGCCTTCTCCAACGATTCAAGGTTTCTACTCTACAGAAGTTATGAATGGTGGTGGATATGGCGTCAGACACACAAGAACCAACCCCCAGACACGCTTGTCAGTCAAATACAGGCCAGCGGTGGCAGTGTGCATGTCTGGTGGATGTTTTCGTGGTATGACCTGGACTGCTGGTACCACTGGATGGGTCCCTGAATGCCAATGGCTATCTGCCCATCCTCACTGACAACATGCATCCCTTCATGTTGGTTGTTTACCTTGGTGGTGATGGTGTCTACCAACAGGACAATGCGCACTGCCATGTTGCTAAGATAGTGCATGACTGGTTCCAGGAACATGACAGCGATGTCTCCATTCTCCTTTGGCTGGCGAAATCACCCGACCCCAATCTCACAGAGCACTTGTGGGACCATTTGGATCGACAGGTTTGGGTTGCAGACCCACAACCACATTATCTCCAGAACCTCCATGCTCTGCTGGAGTCCGAATGGTCACGTGTGCCTCTGGCAACCTTCCAGGACTTCATTGCGTCCATGCAACATCGTCTTGCTGCTGTCATCCAGGCCAAGGGTGGTTATTCACATTATTAGGTAGGTGATCATATTCTAATACGACTGTGTATTTTAAAATACCACCTCTGTTTTGGTTACTAGCATTCCAAGAGTAGACATGACTTCCCCCCCCCCATATCAGAACATACAGTAGCTGAAGCATGATTTTTTTCTGTCTGTGTTTTGAAAATAAAGCTTTCATCTTTCTAAACAATATAGTCAGCTCAACTGATAATAGTTCTTTGGGGCGGGGGTGGCTCAGTCGGTAGCGCGCCAGGCTCGTAATCTGTAGTTCCCAGGTTCGAGTCCCAGCTGGGTCAGCGTTGAGATTTATCTCCACAAAATTCCCCGCCCTGCCCACGGTCAGTAGGGGACACCGATGGACTTGGAAAGGCCGCCGTCCATCAGATGGGACGTTAAGCCGTGGCCCTGTGTGTGGGAGAGCCATACCCTGTGCACATTAAAGAACACGCTGGGTGGCCTTGACGGGAGGCTACCATCTGTCTCCCAACTGCTGTTCCAGTGGATACCCTCCCCCAACCTTCTCTGAGCCTTCGGGGTCCATGTGACCTGGCCATTTAGCCCATGGTGTGCAAAAAAGTGCCGCTCAGAGGTAAAACAACCCAACCCCCCACATCAATCACTGACTAGATTGATTTCTTTTACTTGCAAACATATATCGGAATTTAAGCATTTGCAAACCTCAGCAGTTATCAAGTAACAGAACTTATGTTACCCACACAGGGATTTAGCAATATAGTCTTATGTTCTCAGTCATCCAAGCTGTAGTTCAAAAGTTATGTGCAATTTGAGCTGAGTCACACAAAGATTTTATGCAATAAATACTGTTTAAATAATCTTGAATTTTTTTTCTTCTTCTCAGAAATGTTTTAAGAAAACATTTTTATTGGTTTTGTAACTTCAGAATGGTGGTTATGTAAGCTTTCATATGATAATAATTAATCCAATTTCAAACTTATTTTTAACAGTTTGTTATATATATATATAACTCAATTTTAGGTATGGAGATGCTGCTGAACTTCTTGTGGAAGAAATACTTAATAATGGTAGAATGACCATGAGTTGTGTTATTAAGAAAGTAATTGACAGACTGCGTGAAGCAACTGGTTCAGGTAAAGGATTTTTTATTGACATTTAGTTTGCATCTTTTGTCAAAAATAATATACATTGAGTTACCTTTGTAATAGCTTCACATTGTGGTGATTACCAAGTAGGGAGGTGATGGAGTAGTCAGTGGTTCCAATAGCATGAAGCTCCCAGAACAAAGCTTCTCTTTCAGCATTGTAGTTGGAGTAGTTTACTCAGATATGATGGAGGAGGGTCTCCTCAGATCGGCGAAGGTTACCGAGGTTAGGAACAGTGAGAGAAGGGTCAACCAGGTACCTGAATGAGGAATAGCTGGTGTCCCTCTGCCACTGGGCAAGACGATACTGGGTCATCAGTTGTAAGACAGAACTCTTGCAGTTGCTGAGAGAGAGAGAGGGTAATTAGTTACACACCTCAGACTTTCCAGCGCCTCCTTCATGGTGTGATCAGCGATCTCATTTCCAGGTATCCCTACATGGGAGGGGATCCACTGGAAATGTACCATGATTCCAGCTGAAATGATCTTGGAGCAAGTCTTCATGATCTTCTGGATGAGGAAGGGCTTGTAGCTCTTGCTATTTCACTTCTGGAGAGCTTCCAAGGCTGACTTCGAGTCACATAGGATGGCAAAGTTGCCACTCTCGAGACTGAGGATGAAGAGTACAGCTTCAAGGATAGCATGAAGCTCTGCACAGATGGAGGGAACGAGATGCAGAAGATGGAAACCTCTGGCGATGCCCATATCGGAGATGGTGAAGGCAGAGGCAGCACGTAGCCTCTCCCGGTCCACAGATCCGTCAGTGTAGACTTCTTGCCTGTAATACAGCCCTTGCATGTCGAGGCATAGACTCCACAAAGTGTAGGGTGTATTGTGATAGTGCTCCCATGTGCTCACAATGCATCCTGTAATGTCTGCACATTGATACCTTACTGATGCAGTTGATACCTACATTAACACTGTAATATCTGCTCATTGTACATATTTCTAATGATGGAAACCAAAACTCTGATACTTGTAATAGTTATGGATTGTTGCAGTGGACATTATACATTCCCTTAGTACAGTGGACCTTAGTTATAGCGCTGCTCGCTATACCGCGCACTCGGTTATAGCACGGGCGATGTTCGCGATAAGTTCAAACATGTTTATACAGGTCCATGCGGCGTTAGTGAGTATCGCATTTTATTGTTACTGTGTATTGAGTAATTGTGTATGTATTGAGTTCCTGCATGTATTTTGAATAGTGTTTAATTATTGTTTGCATGATGAGTAAAAGAAAAGCTTACAGTGTGAAAGAAAAGCTTGACATTATTGCTAAAGTAAAGAGCGGAGTTTCGAAAGCAAACATAAGAAGAGAATACTGCATACCTGAAGGAACTGTAAAGGGGTTGGATGGCAGAGGAGACAAAACTGAATTCATTTGTTGATAATACATAGATAGATTATATACATACATAGATTTTAGTCAAGTTATAGATAGTTTGTTTTTACATATTTTCAAGCGTACCTTATATACGTAAATAAAATAATAAATATATGTACTTATTAAGATGTATAACTGTTTTATGTGAATTTTAATAAAACACTTAATAAATAAATTGGTTTTTTTATTAAAATACATAATATATATATAGTTGATGGGATGTTTCAGTATATATCTCAAATCGTTCTGAGTAAATTTAGTGTGTTGCCACCGCGCCGCTCGGTATAACGCGGGTGTTGTTTCCCGCCCGACATGCGTGTTATATCGGGGGTCCACTGTACTACCACATACAGAGGTATGCAACATGGTGATGTCATCATACAGATTTGAAAAATGCACAGACATATGAATCACCTTAGTATTTTACCCATTTCTGAAACAATAGCTGTATTGCACGAAAACAAAAAAAAATTAAATGTATTCATTTAAATTTATTAGCGGAAAATTATTTTTAAAACTGCTAATGTTAAGTCTATGGGTCACAGTGTTTTTTAACAATATGTTAAGTATATAAGAATGTTGAGGAATTCAACCTGTTCCATAATGGTTTTAGTTGATCCCTGCAAGTTCACAATCTTCCCCTGGATGAAGGGTTGGGTTGGCTTACCTCTTAGCGGCACTTTTTTGTACACCATAGGCTAAATGGCCAGACCACATGGACCCCGAAGGTTCACAGAAAGTTGGGAAAGGGGATCCACTAGAACAACTGTTGGGAGACAGATGGTAGCCTCCCATCAAGGCCATCCAGCGTGTTCTTTAATGTGCACAGGGTACGGCTCTCCCGCACATGGGGCTACGGCTTAACGTCCCATCCGATGGACGGCGGTCTTTTCAAGCCCATCGGTGTCCCTTACTGACCGTGTGCAGGGCGGGGAGTTTTGCGGAGATAAATCTCAACGCTGACCCAACTGGGACTCGAACCTGGGAACTACAGATTACGAGTCTGGTGCGCTATCGACTGAGCCACCCCCGTCCCCCTGGATGAAGGGAAAGCTCGTGTACTTTACCATAGATGAAGGTTAAGTCATGTACAATTCGGTGCCTCTATCTCTGTAAGGGGCTGGATAATTAAAAGAGAACAAACATGCAAATTCTCATTTTTATAGATAAGATAAAATAGGATGGATTAATGGCCAAGTGGTTAGCATACTTGTCTACTAATTGAAAAGACCTGTATTCAAACCCTGGAAAATGCATGGAAGTTTCCTTTCATGTGTTGTCTTTATGCTGAGGTCTTTTCTATGGTGTAATAATACTGACAAGCTTTTTTCAGATTTCTGTGGCAAGTACCTGAGAGGGTAATATATATATAAATGAGGTAGATGTGTTCCTAAGATGGTTTATAGTTATGAGGATTGCAATCGTAATTGTAAAGTACCATTTTAACACTGGTATCAATAGTGGCATTGTATTGGGCAAAGGATAATTTCCATAATTTGATATGCAAGGGAACATTGTAAAGTAAATCTACTAATATTTTTTATTGTAAAGTAACAGATTGTAAATAAAGCTACATCTGTAGGCTATTTTTTCCCACATAGTTTCCATTCTTATTTAATCACTAGCGACAGTACACTAAATCTGTTGTGGTAATTAAACCTGCTTAGCAGCTGTATTGACTATTTTGTCACAGGAGTGAAATACATCAAAAAGACCATGCATATCCCAAAAGATGGTTGTCATCATTTCCCCCCCCCCCCCCTGGTGTTGTCTATTAGGCTGCCAATTGTACCTCACCAAAAATATTTACAAGAAATAAGCAAATTTGAAATTTTGTATTTATTTTTGTCTTATCTAAAAAGCAATAATGTTATTTTTATATTCATTTTGTAATCATTATTTGCCACGTTATATAGACTATAACAGCATTCACTTTGTGAATCAGTGCTATATGTCTTTTAGTTTGTACAATATGAATTTATCCATTAAAGTCACTGCACAGCATGTTAACATTATGGTGATTAGACAAGTGTTCATATGCTGAAACACAATAGCAGTGAACTGCAGGAAGTGGGTCACCAATTCATAGTGGCCCATTGCATTTGATTGGCTGATTCAACCAATGCAATCGATAATTGAAGACTTGTTACTTAGTAAAAATCTTCATTTTTTTTACTTACAAAACAGCAGTAGCAAGAATTTCATTAATATTGTGCCACACTCAAATAAACTAAACTTCCCTGACAGGATGTGTTTGAACTGTGCCCATGGTCAGTAGGGGACACCGATGGGCTTGGAAAGGCCGCTGTCCGTCGGATGGGACGTTAAGCCGTGGTCCCGTGTGCGGGAGAGCCATACCCTGTGCACGATAAAGAACACACTGGATGGCCTTGACGGGAGGCTACCATCTGTCTCCCAACAGCTGTTCCAGTGGGTCCCCTCCCCCAACCTTCTCTGAGCCTTCGGGGTCCATGTGACCTGGCCATTTAGCCCATTGTGTGCAAAAAAGTGCTGTTTAGAGGTAAAACAATCCAATCCAATGTGTTTGAACTGGGTTGCCAACTTTTTTCTATCAAGGAAGAATATTTATGTATAAACAGTTTAAGAATAACACTAGATATTAAAATATAAAATGTGTTAACATTTATTCTACAGTGGAATACTAATAATACATTTTGTCAGCAATGCTTAATTCAGTGCAATATCTTTTGACTTTTACTGCTAAGCATTGCTGATGCAGTTGCAACTCAATGGTCTTCAGTTAAATACCAGCCACTCCCATAAAAATTTTTTCAGCCTTTTTTATAATTTGTTATATTTCTATATCACTTTTTTACACTTCATTGTATAAGAAATTAATACTGTAAATTAAATATAAGCAAAAAGACAACTATTCAAATGATAATTTACTATGAGTAATTCAGCACATGTGCACCAAGGTTTAGTGATGGCCTAGAGCAAACAAATGTTTGCTCTAGGTCATCACTAAACCTTGCAACTTATCCACTTTCAGGTTGTTTAGTTATAGTATTGACTTTGCTAGTGCATTATTGTTTTGGCTATGCTCAATGAAATTGTTGTCTATGAGCCTCATTTTAATGATTATGCAAAAATGTGTGAAAACATTGAAAGATAGGGAACAAAAAAAAAATGCCCAATTAACAAAGGAATACACCAATGTTATGCCTTTGTACCATTTCTAGAATATTTGATGTTAATGAAAATATTGTGAAGTATTAGTTGAATTTTATCATGTTAGCTTCATCAAATTCATGTATATTTGGTATAAATAATGATATTTTCATATATATATATAATTAATATATTTTTAAATATTTTATCTTTGAAAAATAATGCATTTTATAAAAAATTTTTGTAAAAAATGTTTGTTAGATTATGGTTCTGAAGAGGTTGCTGCAGTTAAAGATAAATTTATTAATTTGGTTCAGACAAGGTTTCTTGAAAGATGCCCTGCACCTGAATCTGAAGAGAATGATGTCAGTTTGGTGGTTCCATCAATGTCAGTATCAAAAAAAGAGTTGTATGCAGTGCCAGAGGTAAGTAAATTAAGAAATATGTGAAACTTAAAATGTTTTGGAACAAATTAATCTGGAGTCATACTTTTAATGTTGAAGATTTCAATACTCAGGAGACCCTTGATCCTAACCTGAAAACTGCATATTCAAGTTTTTCCACCTGTAATTGGTTAATATGATTGCAAATCCCTTTTTTGCTGTAGTGTGGGACAGACTCAGATGAAACAGATAAAAATCAACTAATGTATATTTTAATTAATACAGAAATGTTTATTAGAATTATTCATAGCAATGCAAAATTCCTCTTATATAAAACTAATTAATTTTTAGTGAACATTTATTACAAGGAGCCAAATTTGATGCTTCATAACTTCTAAAATCTTTTCCTAGAAAAAAGAGTGAAGATAAATTAACCCTCAGTGTCCAGCCTGAAAAATTGGTTTACACCCAAAGGGCAAGGTTTTACATCCAAAGGGTATTTTCTCCCTATGCTCAGACAAAAAAAATATTTAACTTTAGAACTATTTTTGCCAAATAACTAATGAAAGGAATTATGGCATGTTATATGCAAAATTAATCAGCATTTAATTTTGAATTTTCTGAAAGTGAAATACTTCACAAAAAAGCTGACTAGTTTTATTTTAATAGCGTATTTTTAGAGTTATGTAGTATAAAATGCATCTGAGAATGCAATGTTTTTTAAAAATTTGATTAAAAATTAAAAAATTATTTAAAAAACTATAATAGACAGCAATAATTATATATAATACATATGAACAGAAAGGCTATTTATAAATAACAAAAAAAGAAATATTTGCTTGAAGTAAGAAAATTACTCCCTTTTTGAAATTTTTTCTCAGTGCCAACTTTGAGAAAAGTTCAGGCCTTCGCCAACTGTGCTCAGTCAAAAACAAGTCAACTTAAAAAAAAATTAAATTACCAATCAACTGAAATAGGTCATGTTATATACCAAATTAAACAGAATTTCATCTAGTAAAAATCTTTAGGAACAGCACCTTTATCATAAAAAATACTCAAAATTTCAGTCAGCCATGTGACAACACAAATCCCAGCTCTAAGCATTTCAGTGGTTATTTCGTCCATTCCAGAGGATTTATGTAGTTTTAATTTAGAGATAGCTAAAGTAACTTCAGAATGTGATATAGGGCCATCATTAAATTCAGTAATGCATATATCCTCATTACAAAGGGAGTAGAAATTATCACATTGTGTAGAACATCTCTGAAACGATCAGCCCACCTAGTTAGCCATCATAAAATCTTCACCTTCAACCACCTTACCATGTTTATCCCTCAATCCCTATGTACCTATCTGTTTCTTCCCACACAAAAGATTAACTATCTGGTACAATACCCTGCTGCTGTGCTCTCTAACTGCTTCCTCTACTTTATTAACCAAGCTATCAAGCCAAAGATTCTTATCAACTGTTAATGATCCTTTACACATTTATTAAGTTCATAATTTAGGACTAGAAGGATGTCAATTCATATTAATCCTGCACTTCTTTCTTTCAGAAATAAGTTCTGTAGCCTTATCACTCAAATAATTTTGTTTCATCTGTTCCCTTTTACCCAAAAGAGTACTGTTGGTTTCAAGAAAAGCCTGCTTAAACATCCCATTCTTTCTCAACCTCATCAGTAAGCAAGTCACGATTATTATAATGTAAGTAAGTAGCCTATCGTGGTTTGCTTTGGTTATATCTGGATCTTCAGACCTTCAGTGTTAAAGGTAATTTTCTTAACATTAGCACAACATATCTTAAGCTTCAGTTGCAAGACACTTTTGATCAGGTAATGGACCCCTATATGATCTGGTATTCCTAACTGAACTAACCCATTTGCTTTTTATTAAAATATAATCTATCATATTCCTGTGTAACCTATCAGGCGAAACCCATGTATATCTATAAATGTCCTGTGTTTGTAGTATGTGTTAGTTATTCACAAACTATTTACTTAATGTAGAAGATATTCCCCATTACCATTGGAGCTACCAATGCCAAAGGTATCTAATACTCCTGCCCAAAGATTAGAATCAGTACCAACTTTAGCATTGAAGGTCACCTAGCACAAGAGAAATGTCTCCTTCACAGAATTCAAAATATCCTGAAGCTGAATGTAAAATGTATTCTTTTCATTCTCATAAGAGTCCTCTGTGGGGCATAACAACTGATTACATTCAACTTTTTAATTTTTATTTTAAATTTTGCTGTATGAAATCTTTCATTAATGCAGTCTTGTCCTAGAAGAGCATCACTAGTGTCTGCTGAGAAGCTAATACACATTAGAGATGCTTTCCATCCTCCCTCCCTGACAGAGAAATTTAAAGTTATTTTTAAGTAACTCACCTTTATCTGTCCATCTGGTCTCTAGCAAGCCTAGAAAATCTAGGTTATAATGCTGGAATTCCAGCATGAGGACATCAAGAGAATAATATGTAGGTAACATCCTCACATTCGACATACCTGCAGAGAGAAAATTATTAGTAGGTTTTTTAAAGAAACAAAGTTTATTGAGAGATGTAGGGTGAACAGCATCAAACAGCCCCCTGATTGCAGGCATGGGACAAAGACTTGTCCCTCCTCCACTAAAGGCTGAAATCACTGATGCTGGTAGGAACTTTCAGGCACCATCTTTTCAAGTTGACTTTTTCAAGAGCCATATGACCTGCCTGAGACACATTACTCTAGTTTAGGATTGATAATGCCCAACTAACTAAGTGAGTGTTCAGGTACCTGCAATGGCCTCTGATTAGGATTATCCACCAGCTATATAAGATATCCCGTGCCTCTGTTTACTTAGGGCTGGCAACCCACAAACAAGCAGAAAACACAATGGCAGATTGTCTCTCAACAGAAGCCCACCAGTGTAGCAAGTCCAGAATCCATAATCAAGCTCAAATCCATAAACAATTCCAGTCTAGTAGGTATAAATGGTCAGCACAAGGACCCTGTGAAGTTGACCACTCCTCAGCAGGGCAGAAAATAAAAAGAAAAAAGTGGCCATAGATGACCAGTTCAGTAGGCCACACTGATATGGCAGCCCTCCCATTCCCTTCCAAAAGAGAATATCTCTTTTGAAAGGTACTAATGGTCTGCACCACAAGACGGCAGGGTCAGACATTAGGTGCTAGACCTGGCCGGTTCTGTGCATCATCACTGGGTATTGGTACACAGCTCTCCTAGTTTATGCTTAGCTACCATTTAATACCAAGTTCAAAATACTAGTTACAAAAACATGTTTTAAAAATATAAGAATGAAACCAGTAGCTTCAGTAACTAATGTCCCATGAATTATTATTCAGGACCAAAACATTTGCCATCGCATGGAACTCCAAACATAACATGGGGTGGGGTGGCTCAGTTAGGGGCACGCTGGGCTCGTAATCTGCAGTTCCCAAGTTCGAGTCCCAGCTGGGTCAGCATTAAGATTTATATCCTCAAACTCCCCGCCCGGCCCACGGTCAGTAGGGGACACCAATGGGCTTGAAAAGGCTTGCCATCTGTCGGATGGGATGTTAAGCCATGGCCCTGTGTGCAGGAGAACCATACCCTGTGCATGTTAAAGATCACACTGGCTTGATGAGAGGCCACCCATCTGTCTTCCAACAGCTGTTCCAGTGGGTCTCCTCCCCAACCTTCTCTAAACTTTTGGGGTTCTTGTGACCTGGCCATTTAGTGCATGGTGTGCAAAAAAGTGCCACTCAGAGGTAAAACAACCCAACCCAAACATAACATAATGCTTTTAAAATGCACTTGTGACTAATGCTCTGCTCATTAGGTGAGCAACTGCAATGTAAAGGAACTAGATTCAAATCCCAGATAAATGAATGTCTTGTTGAAGCCTTACCTTTCCATGTATCTTCTGTACTTTCATTCATAAAGACCACATGGCTTCTAATCACGAGAGATTTGACTTCTAGTTTTGTCAAAGAGGAAAAAATTTAATTTTTTAAGTTAAAGTCAAATAGATGCTATTTCTCATCTATATTTTTCTCATAATATACATAATATTATTGTTCCTTTTGTTTATTACACTTTTTTTTTCCCTTCAACAAATTTCATTTTATTTATTTATCCTATAAGGTTTTGTCTAGTGCATTATAGCCTGAATTCCTTATTTGCCGCTAATCTCCAAGCAAACAAGTGAATGATCTTGGTATGGTACACAGTATAATTGGTTTACTTAAGAAAGTTCAGAAATACCTTTATCAGTGAATTAGAGGCTTATAAGCTCTAGAGTACATATATGTGTGTGTGTGTGCACAAATTACATATTATGAATGGAAAAATGGATGTTATTTTGTACATGTTAGATATCCATATTTTGGAAAAATGCAAAATAGAACTAAATATGATGCAGAAGCGAATTTCTTCTGAACTTCTGCGCATTTCTTAAATAAGGTTAAAAGACATCTATTAATATTTCAGTGAAATTAAGCAAAATTTTACATTTTGAATGTATCCAAAAGCTTTGGTGAAGTTTTGACAAACTTACTTTTTTTAGATAAAGTTATACCTTCTTGCTCAAAAGTCTGATGATGAAGATGATGAGCCAGCTTCAAAAAAACGGAAGATTGAAACTGAAGACTACCCTGATAAAGGTATATATTGGAAAGTAAACACTGATAGGTTTCATCAATATTTCAGGTAAATTTACTGCCAGTCCTTAACAGATCTCAGGTGCTATAGTATCTAATTTTTTCAGTAATATTGACTATCCATAGTTAAAGATGTAAAATTTCTGGGAACTTTAAATTAAGGGGAAAAACAGATAGAAGGAGAATAAATAACTGCTGAAGTGAGTATCAAGGTTGTTAATATTTAAGTCTTGAGAGTTAACTACTGTGGATTACCACTGCTTAATACAGTAGATGAGTTCCTGTCAACTCTCCATTAAGTGAAATCTATGTTTGCTGCAGGTATTATGACACATATTTCACATAGCATTATTTAGAGTATGAACTCCATTCTTAAGCCACACAACTAAATTAAAACTCATAAAATGTAAACACAGATCACACAGTGAAAATAGATATTTTAAATTTTACTTCTTAATAAAATGAAAACTTAAAAAGCATAAAAGATAACATCATAACATAAAAAGGAAAATGAAAGCATAGTTGATTACTATAGTTGGGGCTACTATTCTACTCCCCTGCTCTATGCGAGGCAATGGGGGAACAAGGGAAAAAATACATCTTGGGGAATGTGTTGTGTTTTTGATATTTTGGCCATTAATAAAATATAAATTAGTAATTCTTTCCAATGGCTCCTCATCTTACTCTGCCTTTGCTTGACCTGCCACAAAGGACCAAAAAGGAAACTCCATATAAAGCAGACAGACAATTGTTTTCCCTGAATAAATATACACAATTTAATTACCCACATATGTAAGCTCACCCGACAATAAATTAGTGATCTCCCGCCGTAAGAGGGTTACGTCCATTCAACAGCAACAGAGCGTGCACCAGTAATAAACGTGCCCTACAAATAGCTATACACTATGGGGTCCATGCAGTGACAAGAAGTGGTTGTGTCCACGTGTGTGTTAGTCGCTCTGTGAAATGTGGGTCGTGCCAAAGATGTGAATGAGTGGCAAAAAGGTTTTGCATTTAGCCGAGCTAAAGGGCATAGTGTACAAGAAGTTGCTGCCTTTGCAGGTGTGTTAAAACGTACCGTCCAAAGGTCTTCCAGCAGTGGCATACATCGCAGTCCACTGCTAATCATCACCAGAACTGCAGCAGAAAGACAGTGCTCACAATAGGAACCACCACAGTGTGTCAAGCACTGTTAGGGCAAAGCACTTTGCAACAAGGCAGGAATTGCTCCAGTCAGTCAATGCAGGCCTACAACAGGCTGTTTCCGAACGAATACTCCAAAGGGAACTGCATGCCATGGATATCTGGAGCAGAGTACCGTAGAAGAGACCCATGTTAACAGCTCTGCACAAGGCTTGCACAGCTACAGTGGGTGCAGCACCACAAAGATTGGGCTGTTGACTCTTGGAAGCATGGGATCTGGTTGGATGTCACGTTTTTGCTTGTACTCAAATGAAGCAAGGTGATGGGTACATTGTAAGCTGCATGAAGCCTTCCATGCAGACTGTGTGCAAGGTTCTGTTCAAGCTGTAGGATGCTCTGTGATGTTCTGGGGGTGTTTCATGTAAGAGGAAATGGTCCTTCGGTTGCAGTGACATCACACTTGAACCAGAAGGACTATATGGAGCTACTGGACAACCACGTTGTCTTTTGTGCAGCATCTCCACAGTGAACACTAGAAGGATACTCCAGTCTTCCAAGATGACAATTGTCGCGTGCACAGGGCTTGAAGTGTGTTGGATTGGCATGATGAGCATTCTGAAGCCTTCGAACATCTCGACTGGCCTGTTAGTTATCAAATACAATAACAATGAAACTATATGTGGCATTAAAAGTGTATGGTTGTCTTTTCTAAACCCCAATTGCTATCTGCCTTTTTAGAGACAAATCATAAGTGTGAAATGCCTTTTCCATAAAGAAAATTTCAAGCTAAATTAGATGAATAACAACTTTCTTTACACAAGAGTTGTTTATCAGTAAAATTCGTGCTTGCTTCAACTAATTCAAGTGTGATTATTGTCATTCTGATAATCAGTGTTAAAAATCTCCGGATTTGAATCCCATAGAAAACTTGTGGGACTATTTGGGGCAATAAGTGAAGCACCGTCCCAGCCACCTGGCCAATCTGGCTGAACTGCGGCATTTGCTGCTGGAAGAGTGGATGAATATTGATGTGCACTACATCCGCACACTGGTGGCATCCATGGTAGACAGGATTTCAGCTGTTCTTCGGTTGCATGGAGGCATTATGCACTATTAGATGACATTCAGCCAGGGGTGACTAATTTTTTGTCCAGTGAGCATATATAGTTCCTGCCACTCATGGCTGACTTTTGCTGACTTCAGGCACCATAATAAAAAAGAAATAATAAACTGGTCCTCTCTTGTGGTTTGGCTTAACAGAACAGAAATCTATAATACTTAGCATCATTTCATGCACTAATGAAGCCTTTACAAGAGGAGACAAGAGAGACAGAGGAATAATAACTCTTCTTGTTGACACCCAAACACACTGGGATACTTTCTCAACCTTTTTGACTTCTTTTATGGTGTACACTGTCATCTTTGCAAATGTTGTCGGTGTGGGAAGGGAACATCTTTGTTGCAGATGGCATTATTCTGCTGTCTGCATTCAACCATCATACATTCTACTGCCTGCCAAAAACTCGCAGTCCTTGCAAGAGGCGTTTTGCATGCCATCAACTTACTCTAACAGTGCACACTCACACCTCTCTCTTTTGCCTTTTATCTTCCTTTTTGACACACTCCCACCTGAACTCTTGTTCTCTTCTTCTTTGCGGGATGCATGCACAACAAGATACCTCAGGTATGACATCTCATCTCTTGATTGGTGGGACATCAATTGTTATGCATGCTGTGAGCATGACAGCTTATGCAGATGTGACTAGAAAGAGTAGGTGCATATCATGGAATTATCTGGAAGTTTCTTTATGCAGGATATTTTAGATTCGTCAACAAGACAGGTCAGACAGCAAACCATAGAACCAAAACAAGGGATGGGTTGGAATGACAAAATGTGGCAGACCATTTTGTGAATGGTGCCAGTAGGAGGCTGTAGACTACTATATATTGGCATACCTTCTAGACCCACATTACTCTGCCAGAGGTTTAACCTTTAAACTGTCAGGTGCATGATGTATGCAATTGTGGCCAAGTTAATATTTACCTTTTTTTTTTTGGTATAAAAACAATTGAACTTTATCTTGTAGTGACTATCATATATATATAAGTCATGTTAATATTAAATGAACATTTCATTCTGAATATTAGGGATGATTCATAAGTATGTGTATTTTATTGTCTGCGTGAAAATGGTTATTACAATATAAATAATGAACCTGTTCTCAAAGTTTTTCTTTGGTCTGAAATGCTGTGAACAGTTTTGCATTATCTTGTTGGAGGCTGTTTATCCACCCTGGCTAGCATTGAAGCATCACAGAGTACTCATATTCCAATTGTGCCAATCAGCATTGATGGCATGTTGTTGGGAACCAGTTCAGCATGCACTACATCCTCAAAATTCCCCCAAACACACAACATTGCCTTCGTTTTGAATTATCCCATCTTTGAGAAGGAAGTTCTTTTGGTATTCAGATTCTTTTGGGTGTTCAGATTGTTGTAAAGGATTCATTTTTCATTATGCACAGCAATTCATTTGATGAAATGGTGGTTTCGTGGATTAATGAAGAGTTTTCTGCAAACTTTAATACAATGGTTTGCTTGTTCTGTAGACAGTTCATGTGGAACACTTCAGCAAATCTTGGCTACTGTACTGATGCATTACAAATGCCACACTACTCCTGCTTGCAAGCAACCAAGTTCAGACAAGAGCCTGCAAATTTTTGACCGATGAGTGTTATTTATCCAAAAGTAATCTATGAAACATTTTTCAAATTATTCATGTCAACAAACTTATTAAGGTAATTATAAAGACAAAGACCTTGTCGACATATTGCTTTCAGCCACTTGTCTTGCAAATCGAGCTTAGAAGGAAACTGATTTTTGTTTTACAAGTTTCACTTCTGCAAAATGGCACACAGCAATATACCATTGTTAAAACTACTCTTTAGAAACTGCAGCAAATAGGCAGAACAATAAATAACTCACAATGAACAAATCCTTATCAGAATCCAATTTTAAAAACTAGTGCTAAGCAACATAATAACATATGCTACAAAGGAGCAAGTAGCAAGCAAAACAGCAGATAACCAGCACCATAACGGATGAAAATGTAACTAGCGCTGCTGTTGCTTCACGTCATGAAATCGGTAGGCACCGGAATAAATAACGCTTATTACAAATAACGTGACATACATAAGTACACATGGGTTTCTCCTGATGGGCTACGTAGGAATATGATTGATTATATATTAATTAACAGCAAATGGTCTAGTTCTGTTAGGAATACCAGGTCGTATCGGGGAGCTGAAATTGGATCTAACCATTACCTTGTTAAAAGTGTCTTGCAACTTAAACTTAAAAAGTGTGCTAAGGTTAAAAAATTTACCTTTAATTCTGAAGCTCTGAAAGACCCAGTTATAACTAAATCTTATCATGATAGGTTACTTAGTCATTATGACAGTCATGTTTGCTTATTACAGAAGTTGAGGAAAAATGGGACCATTTTAAACACATTTTTTGGAAATTAGCAATACTCTTTTGGGAAAAAAAGGAGCAGAGAAGGCAGAATTATTTGAATGATAAGGCACTTGAGCTTATTTCAGAAAGAAAGAACTGCAGGACTGTCCTTAATCCATACCCTACTAGTCCAAATGAAAAAAATTAAATACCCCTCTCAAGCAGCTGCTTGCCACAGAGGTCTGACAGGAGCCTGTCAGTTTATATGCCACAGTAGGTCTGTGAGGATGGCAGGACCTCAGCAGAAAAACAACAGAAACGTCCATGCCTTATCCGGGGGTTGAACCCAGGTTCCTTAGATCAGTAGCCAATCGCACTAACCACTCGGCCACGAGACATTACAGAAAGCTTAATAAACGTGTAAAGGATCAGTTAGCTGCTGATAAGAATCTTTGGCTTGATGGCTTGGCTGACCAAGCTGAGGAAGCAGTTAGACAACAACAGTAGAGAGCTGTACCAGATATGTTAATTTTTTGTGTGGTAGAAAATGGACAGGTATACAGAGGTTGAAGGATAAACTAGGTATGGTTATAGAAGGGGAGGATTCTGTCATTGGCTAGGTGGGCTGAGCGTTTCAGTGATGTTCTAAACAATGTGGTTAGTTCTACTCCCGTTGTTTGTAATGATGATAGATGCATTGCTGCCTTTAAAGTTGGCCCTATAACACAGCCTAAAGTTATTTTTGCTATTTCTAAACTTAAATTACACAAATCCCCAGGGGTAGTTGAAATTACTACAGAAATGCTTAAGAGCTGGGAATGTTTCAGTTACACGTGGATGGCTGAAATTTTGAATATCTTTTACAATAAAGGCATTCTTCCTAAGGATTTTACCAGATATCCCTATTTTTAAAAATGGTGATCACAGTTCTTGTGATAATTATAGGGATATCAGCCTACTTTCTGTTCCAGGTAAAGTGCTTTGCATGATTGTGCTTAATGGAATTAAGTATCTGGTTGATGGGGCAATTGCATGATATGCAATGTGGATTCAGAAGTGGTAGGTGATGTGTAGATCAGATAGTTTCACTCAGGCAGATTCTTGAGAAATGTTTAGAGCTTCAGAAACCTTTGGTTACTATCTTTGTTGATTTCAAAAAGGTTTTCGATTCTGTTGATCGCCATAATTTGTCGTTGATTATGAGATCGTATGGCATACCAGACAAGTTAGTTAGCATATTGAAGGCTCTGTATAATAACACTAAGTCATGTGAGAGTTGGTAAGGTTTGTAGCGATTGGTTCAGCATTGCTTCTGGTGTTTAACAAGGGTGTATTTTGTCTTCTTTTCTCTTTAGTTTGGTTATTGATTATGTAATACGAAATTCACTGCAAGGGAAAGATTTTGACCTTAAATGGTCTGGAGATACAAAAATATCTGATTTAGATTATGCTGATGATTTAGTCCTTTTGACAAATGATGTTGATGAGATGGACTCTTTCATTCGAGCTTATTATATGATATGATATGAGACTGGTAGTAGAGCAGGTTTGGTTATAAACAGAGAGAAAACTAAGGTGATGAAAATTGGCCAGGCAGGTGTGGTTCAGTTAATCCGAATGGCTGCAGTCTTGAGAAGGTGTCTCAGTTTAATTATCTTGGGAGCTATGTAACAGATACTGGTGATGTGCAGCATGAGATTAACAGATGAATAGGGATTGCTGTCAGGACTTTTAAGAATCTATAGAGAGTGTGGAGAAATAGGCTATACACCTAAAGACTAAAATTAGACTGTATAATAGTCTGGTTCTCTTTAGAGTTAATTATGGTAGTGAAACTTGGAAGCTTTGTAAACAAGATAACAGGAAATTAATGCTTTTGATTCTAGATGCTTATGCAATATCTTGGGCATTAGATGGTTCAACTTTGTAAGTAATGATGATATTAGGCAAAGGAGTCGGCAACCTCCTTTAAGCAGCATATTGTGCAGAGAGAGACTGTTGGTTTCTCCATATTGCCCTTATGGATAATTATAGATTAGTGAATAGGGTTATGAATAGTGTGCCTAAAGACCTCAGAAAGATGATAAACCTTGGAATGCAGTGGGCAGACAATGTCAAACAGGACCTTGTTGGAATTGGTGTGCATTGGCCAGATACAGCAGATATAGCTCAGGACAGATATGCTTGGAGA
The DNA here is from genome assembly GCA_038380435.1 of Ryuthela nishihirai. Taxonomy (NCBI): domain Eukaryota; kingdom Metazoa; phylum Arthropoda; class Arachnida; order Araneae; family Heptathelidae; genus Ryuthela; species Ryuthela nishihirai. The sequence goes on from JAWZYU010000003.1 coordinate 26,502,452, forward strand.
ACTAAATTGCACAGTCTGGTTGGACTTCCATAGCCCATGGCTGCTTGAAGATGATCATGATAACTATTAACATTAGTCTTCAGGAATTATCATTTCTATAATTAATTATTGCTATGTGCCATTTATTGTATGATTATTTCTGAAATACTAAAGATCTAAGAAAATAAAAATGTCTTTTACATTTACAAAATCTTAAAAATAATTTGGTTTTTAGCTTTATGGTGACATTCATGAAGGGGTAGGGCTGGTAATCTACAGTTCTCAGAATGAAGTCCTATCTGGGCCAGTGTTAAGATTTATCTTTGTAAAAACTCCCCACCTTGCCGATGGTCAGTAGGAGACATCAATGGGCCTGAAAAGGTGACCATCTGTCAGATAAGATGTTAATCTGTGGCCCCATGTATGGGAGAGCCATATCTTGTGCACGTTAAAGAACACATAAGATGTTAATCTGTGGCCCCATGTATGGGAGAGCCATATCTTGTGCACGTTAAAGAACACACTGAATAGCCTTGACAGGAGGCTACCATCTGTCTCCTAACAGCTGTCTAGTGGATCCCCCTCCCCAGTCTTCTCCGAATCCTTTTGACCTGGCCATTTAGCCCGTTGCATGCAAAAAAAAAATGCCATTCAGAGGTAAAACAACCTAACACCCATGAAATTCCTTAAGTGTTATAAGCTATATATAGTGATTTCTTTTGTATCTCTTACATTTAAATTTTGAAAGCATTTATGTTTAGATATTTTTGCAATGATTAAATCTTAAATGAATGACAGTCTCTTAAAAAAAAGCATGCAATTATACTACTATACACTCTTTTTAAATTTTTAGGGACCAAGCTATTATATCTGCAGTATCTACCAGCATTGACAAAAAGGCTTCAGAAATTGTTAGAACAATACTGCGCCTATCTGAAACAAGAACTGATCCTTGGGCACCAACCACAAATGCTGTAGCAGTACATGAAATTGTTGATTTGTTATCCAAAGAAACAAATATAGAAAAGGAAGTAAGTATTGTTTTTAATACAGCATTTAAAATTTAAAAAATAAAAAATAAATACCCCCTAAAGCAGCTGCTTGCAACAGAGGTCTGACAGGAGCCTGTCTGTTTATATGCCATAGTAGAAGGTCTGAGAGGATGGCAGGACCTCAGCAGAAAAATGACACACACATCCATGCCTTACCCAGGACTCAAACCCAGGTCCCTTAGATTGACCACAGTTTTAATTCATTTCCATTTTGGGAAAGTTTGTAATATTTAAAAACATCATTTTAATTGCAAAAATTTGGTATACAGTAATACATAGATTAAGTTCACTTTGTAAGCTATCATTGCCTATTTATTTTTTCCATTCTCCAGAGTTTATTTTCGATATGTATAATTTTGTTTTTCATGGTGGTGTGTAGTTGGTGTGTAGCTTGACAGGCTTGTAACCTGAACATTAGCTGAGTTTCCAGATTCAAATCCTACATGTGCCAACATTGAGATTGTATTCTGTGTTTTTCTTCTCCATCCCTAAGTGAGAAGGAAGGCACTGATAGGATTAAAAAGGCTGTCGTTCTTCAGATAGTACACTAATTTATTAATAAACTTCACTGCCATTTTCTTTACATTTATTCTTGCCCTAGGCTCTGTGTGCTGAAAAAGGAGATTGCAATAGGATTATTATTCGTAGCGCTAGATTGTTTGTTTTCATTCCTGAGCAGAACTTTTTAATTTTATGATGCTCTAATTTGTCAGGTCAATTACTACTTCTCAAAAGGTGGATTTTTATATTAAAGAAATCACTGTTCTAGTCCATCATAGGTTAAATTTCCAGTCACAGGGATTGCTAAGCTTAAGCAAGAATCAGCTGAAGAATTATTGGATAACTGTGATGGACACTTAAGAGATTCTCATCATCATTATTGTATTTTTTTAAAAACTTTTGATGTTCAAAGGGCTGATAGAGGAGCTAATATTTAGGAGGAAAGGATAACATTGTATGTGCAAGTCATTTAAAATCTTGGCCAGTATGGTCATTAAGACGAATGTGCTTGGAACAGGGCTTGAAAAATTGCCCATCCATGTTGACTACATTTTACTGGAGGACTACTGAAAGTTAAAGATTGGTGTCCACATAGATTGGTAGGTAAATTTTTTTCACTTCAAACTTTCTTCATTTTCCCCTTTTTCTTAAGAATTTGCCCTTTTTTAAGCAAAAATAATAAGACCGCAAACACAACAGGAGATGAAACCAATTAGCTGTAAATTTTCTAGCACCCACCTCAAACATATGCAAAAAGCAGTCCTCATCTTGGGAAACAAGTAAGTTCACCCCTTAAATTGGAGACTACTTGTTTTTTCCACTGAACTTTGTGTTTAATTTTTTGTCCTCACTATAGTCTGTATTTGCATGGCAGAAGAAGCACTGAACATAATTAGGAAAATAAATTAAAATGTATTTCCCATGTCCTACCATTAGTTAAGTCACCCAATTCTAGCTGTGAATCACTGGCTTGATGCTAGAGTAGAAACTTGTCATATTGATTGATATGATTTATACTTATGTGATGTTAAGGAGAATAATAATTTTAAGTCAAATAATGGAAAGATGTATATAATATATGTATTCTTTTTAGATCTTTTTATATAAAATTTAATTTCTATTGTCATTTAAATGATTGAATAGTAACAAATTTTGAGTAGATTTGTTTGCAGTTGATTTATAAATAGATATATTAAAAATTAGGCATCATATAGGCAAATGTATTGGTTTTATATACAGAATGGGAGTTTTTGGAGGATGGTTTAAATTTTTTGCTGTTTATTCTTGAAGACGTTTTTTTTTTTTTTTCAAAATTTTCAAGTTATGACTACCTCTTCGTCTCGTGGACCATCTTATGAAAAGAACTCAAGTCTGTACAGACAACAATGCATTTGCAGACTCCTATCTATCCAATGAGATATTAAAGAAGTTAATACTGTCAAATCAGTGCTAGCTCTAAGTATCATTTGTGTACAAGAAATTGATACCATATGCACATTAAAAAACAGTGGATGGTCATGCCAAGAGGCTTCCATCTTCTAACAGCTGTCTGATGTTACCCCCCCCCCCCAACCTCTCTAATCCTCATGAATCAATGAGCCTTGTAACCCTTGTGAGTTTTAGCTTAATGTGCATAAAAAAGGCCCACCAAAAAGTAAAACAACTGTCATAAATATTATGTTCTTTTAAATAAAATATTTTTATCTTATGAATATTTAAATATAAAGAGTGAACATTTAGTTCTTTAAATCAAACTAATTTAAACTTTGTAAACATCTGCATTAATCTATCTGAAAGGATATATAGACAATAAAATATCAATGTAGCATGAAATGTTAACTGCAAATGCAACATTATAATTTAAATCTTAAAATCATCATTTCTCTAATTCAGAAACTGGTTACTTTGCAAAATTTTTTGTCTAAAGTATTCAATAAATACTTGTGAAAAAATTTTTGCCAATGTGTGGGATCATTAACATCTAAATCATTAGCAACAACTGGAAAATAAGGAAGTTGCCTCTCCTGATTATAGATGGTGCAAGGTCTGTCACATTCAGTGAAAGATTTATAGGTCACATCGTGGAAGCAAATTATCATCCAATGGTTGATTTATACAGTAGAATGTTCTGGCATGTATCTGGAGAATTGCAAATTCGATTTTTGCACCATTGGCAATAATTTTTTCACATGAGTGAATATTAAATTCTATATCTACAGGTAATCTGTGTATTTACTATGGATTGATTCTGTTTAAAGATCAGAGAGTCCTGGAAATCTTTTTGTTCTGTGAACTGTGAAATACATACAATGCTACAGAAGCTGGTGTTCAAAATTGATACTAGTAAATGATACAAATAGATGTACAGATCATTAAAATAATTTATTTATAAATAGATGTATGAAGGTAAAATCTATTTAAATGAATTTTAAAACCTTGTATTGAATAAATTTATTGGATATTGAATAATTTTTGTTAATAATTATGTTTTAGCACAGCACATATTTGCATTAAAATGTGCAGGATTTGCATCAGCATGTTTTAAGCTTTTCTTCCATTTTTAGACCAAAACAAATGATTCTTTTAGATATGTAGAAATAAACTGTAGTTCTTTTTACAGGAGATACCACCATATTTAACAGCACTAACTGAGGATTCAAATAATTTCATCTCTAAAGCTGAAGAGAGAAGTGGAGGTATGTATGTTGTAAACACAAGAAAGGTCCTTCAAAAGCTGGCAGAAGCCACTGCTGTTTCTGTGGTTCAAGATAGGTTTGGATCAAAATGTTGTAGAATATTCAGGTAAATAATTTTATGAACTATTTAATATCTTGTGAATGAATCTAACTATTTGGAAAAAAAAAAAAATTAACTGTTTGTGGTTCTTACACATGTTACATTAATATTTATTTTTCGGGTCTGATGCAGCCCCAAGCAGTTGTAATAGCCAGATTGCTGACTTTAGTAATTTCATAGACTCCAGACAAATAAGTGACCAGTACTAAAAATTAAATATCTCACGATAATGCTGTTTTACACTAATGCTCTAAATCTTTAAGATATTAAAGGCTCAAGCAGAGAGGAGTGCTTAACATTAAGAATGAATTACAGAAACTTCCCCTATTGGCCTAGCAATTCTGAGATTTCGTTTAATTTATCAATACCTCCATTAATATTCTATATAATGGAGGATTCTAATATATGGGTGAAACATCCTTTGGTATCAAAGGAAAATCAGAGTGAAAAAAAATTTAAAAGGTATTTACCAGTGTCCATGATGGCTGGTACAGCTGCAGTGGTTGGCACAAGTTGACTTTTGGTGTTGATGTTATATCCATTGCTACCAGTCCATAAATTAAGCACAAACGTTGCTGACTCCAAATTCGGTAGTCAGATGTATAGTTGGGTCCTGTCTTCCTTTATTGATGCACTGCAGTTCTTTTACAAGTTTCTGGTATTTCTCAATGTCCAACAATTGTTGAAGTTGCAGATACCTCTTTCAGTTGACATTTGCAACTTTTTATGATGACATTTCTCCATATATTAGTGGCTTAATTGCATTACTATGGATGTATTTCTGCTTTAGCTGTTCCATTACTTAAAGAACTAGCTAATCAGATAATAAATATTTTAAAGATTTAGAGCATTAGTGTAAAACAGCATTATCGTGAGATATTAAATTTTTACCAAACTAGTTGTGTTTAGTATTATTTAACTGACCAGTACTGTTACAAGAATACCAGTTAAAGGACATACAAGGGCTAAAAGTACAAATGGAGATAGGTATCTTCATCAGCTCAAAAACACAGTCAATAAATTGATTTAACAGAGAAAAGGGATATATAATAATCGAATACAAAATCAACAGTAACTATTCATAATATGTCAGTTATGGTGCATAAGTGTGTGTGTGTGGGAGGGGGATTATGAATTTAGATGAAATAATACATAGGGTGCACCAAAAGTAAAGCCTTTAGGTAATATCTTTATAATAATGAATAAAAAGTTCCAGTTAAACATACAGGAGTTTATCAAAATATGCAAACACCAATGGCGACTGGAGTACATGCAGTGCACTGTATGCATATCACAGGATGACGTCACCTACAATGTGAGGTATATAAAGGGGAGAAGTACAATATTCACTATTACTTAGCAGTGCCACAGGCATGGGTGAAGCAGCTGTTGTGTAATTGCTGACAATGTCAGATCTCAGCAACCTCCAAAAAGGCATGATCATTAGTGTGTGTCTTGCAGGAGCTTCAGTAACCAGAACAGTGGAAATAGGTGTAACATAAGGAAATGTATTGAAGATTATGACCCTATCAAAAAGGACAGGGCATTGCCTCTAAATGTGCAAATTGTGGATGCAATATGAAGTTGTCAAATAGGGATAGGCAAATGTTGGAACTGATTGTACAATGAAAGACCATGGCACTGCAAATAGCAGCAGAGTTGAACACCAATTGGAATGATTCTGTTTCCATCATAACAATTTGTGAGGAACTTCATTTTGCCAGTATTTATGGCCATGGTGCAATCCACAAACCTCTGATTACCAACATCAATGCACCAAAACATGTAAAGTGGTGCAAAACACATAAAAACTGGGATGCTAAAGATTGGCAACGTGTCATCTGGTTTGATATATTGTGATACACATTATTTCCCACCACTGGTACATCTGGTGAAAACCTGCAGAAGCATACCACCCCAACTGTTTGATTCTGACTGTGAAGCATGGAGGTGGATCCCTGATGCTATGGGGTGCCATATCATGGCATTCCTTAGGGCCATTAGTTATTCTGCAGGGTCATGTCACATCCGCAACGTATGAATCCATTCTCGGGGGACCACTTGCACCCAGTATTGCGAGCATTATTCCCTAATAACCGTTCCTGATTTCAACGGATAATGCACCTGTGCATTGTGCAAAATGTGTCAAGTTGTGGTTTGCAGAGGATGAGGTACAGTATCTACCCTGACTACCTCAATCTCCAGACCTCAATATTATTGAACATTTTTAGGAATATATGGAGCGCAAGGTCATATCACACTTTCCACCTCCAGCATCACTGGCAGTGTTGGGCCATATTTTACAGGAAGAATGGTCCCACGTTTCATTAACTGACTGTAATGAAATGTGGGACCATTCTTCCTGTAAAATATTCGACATGGAATAGACTTATACGAGTCTAGACTTGATAATGTGCATGACTTGCATAAATCAATTGCTTATACAAGTCATGGCATGACTTGTATAAGTCTATTCCATGTTGAATCGCATCTATTCTGAGTGCCCAAGATGGGCCTACAGCTTATTAATAAAATGTGCTCCATAAGCAGTACGTGTTTCCATTATTTTGATAAACCCCTGTATGTACATTCATTGATGCACTACAAAAAGCCACCCTTCAAAGTAATCTCTAGCACACATGATGCATTTGCTCCACTGCTGAAAACAATTCCTACAATCCTATTTGGAAAAATTGTGGTGAGCAGTATCTGATTCATTGCTTCAAGGTGACTTTGTTGTCCTCCACATCATCATGTCTTTTTCCCCGGATAATGTTTTTCATCAGGCTGGATAGATAACAAAATCTGGGCTGTAAAGGACTAGTCCATCTTTGCAATTGCCTCAAATGTGGCAAATTGATGTGTGAGGCCAGGCATTGTGATGGTGTAGTGGATGAACAAAATATACATATCTTACCAATAATAATACGTAAAAAAATAGTTAATATTTATATTAGAAGCACATTGGTATTTTAGATCAAAAGCAAGAATTGTGAAGTTTCTTCATAACTTGCACAGGATGTTATTCTCCTTCACATGAGGACATGGTTTTTGATATCCTGTTCTATGCACAATTGAAAGTAGATATTTTTTTATTTTCTCAACATGGGCTCTCATTGCTGTCATTGTTGCTCCCATTGTGCCAACAATTGAAATTTATCTTCAGTAAACCTCCACCTTGTCTGTTCAGAAAGGGGACATCGATGGGCTTAAAAGGCTGTCGTTTATCATACGACATATAAAGCCATGGCTCCTTCTGCAGGAGAGCCGGAGGCTTCCATCTGTCTCCTAACAGCTGCCCAAGTGAATCCCCAACCTTCTCTGACTCTTTGAGTTCCTCGTAACCTAGTCGTTTAATCCATTATGTGCAAAAATGCTACTCAGAGGTAAAACAAACCAATAAATATGGGCATAGACAAAGTTGTGAAAATCTCAGTAGTATTTAAGAATCAAATCTTAGATTACAATTTGAACTACCGACTAGGCAATATAGAATATTTATGTTTACATAGTTTGGATTTAGACTATATTAACTTATCCAATGTTAACAGGTTATTATTGGTGAAGAAATACTTAGAACAGAAGCAAATAGAAGATTCTGCAATGATTCCTGCCAAGGATACAAAAGAATATACATACAAAATGCTAGTAGAAAACTTCATTTTAGCTCATGTATGTATAAATTCCAGCATTAATTAATTTAAAAATTATCATTTGATACTGTTTTTAAAATTTTCTCCTCATTTAATAATATTAGTTGAAAAATGTTCATTTTTTTTATGTGTTAAGAACATCAGTAACTACAGATTTAACAACATATTTCTCATAGTTTTATTTATAATTGGGGGTGTATTTAATGGTTCCTTCATGCAATATCTCTTGCTCATTTTGTACTATGAAACCCTTTTTAGCGTTCACTAGTTTGAATGTTCTTGTACTCTGTTTAATTATTACTGATAATTACTGATATTTACCATTTGGACAGTGGTGGAAGTGAACTATAACACAAACTCTGGGAGTAATTTTTTCATTACAGTCTGCCCAAGAATTATATATGCATACTTTTTTGGTAACATATCTAATTCTCTACTTTTTAATTTTGGTTGAAATCTTTGCCTGGCAAATCTGATTAATTCTCTTTCTCCTCCATGCTGGAAGTTTTCATGTGCCAGGTAATGTAAAAACAATTAAAGTTTAGGTCAAGCTTAACTGAAGAGCATTTTTCAATAATTATTTGGGAATTTCAGGCTTTTCATTCAAGGTCTTACATAAATAATTTCCATTTCCATCATTGTGGGCATACCAAGTAAATTGTAAAAAAGTGAAGTGCTGTTAAAAATCCGTATAGAATCCTGTGCTTAATTTAGTTCTTGTACTCAGGATGAATGAAGGTAGGGTGGTGCCACTCCATGAGAGCATTTCTTGATGGTCATTGGCTTAGAGTTTTGGCATCACAGTGGGGAGACAGTGTGTGAAACAATGGTGAACAAACCTTATAAGAAACATACTGTAAAACAGATTTTTGTTGACAGAAAAATGTAAAATTACAATTTCCATTTTGTTTAACTGTTTGAGGTCCATCTAGCAATCAGAGAAATATTTATTCTAATAAATATATCCTCAGTGGCCACTTTATTGGGTATAATTACGTGTTAGGTCAATAGTAACTCAGATGCAGAACTCGATAAATCTAAATAGACATTTTTTTGAAAAAGTGTGACTGAAGATAGGTGAAAGATCTAAATTAAATCTATTTCAATTTCACTTTTTAACAGTATTCATTCACTATTTAAAGTTAAGGAAATTGGACTATTTAGCAGCAATAATTCCAGGTTAAGTAATTGCTCTCAAAAGTGAATAAAAACAAGTTAAAACTAAAGCAAAAACTGTTATGCTACTTTACTAATAACCTCTAAGGGTGTTTTCAGCAATTCACATGACAATAAACTAATTTTGGCTAGAATTGAATTAAATATTTTCAGAATAAGTGAACTTGCTCAATGTTTCAGCTTCCATAACTCTTGAAATACTAAATGCATATTGTTGGAAATTGAGATTTAAATAGATTTGATTGAGTTCTGTATCTGCATTACTATTGACATATTTGGAACTGTACCTAATGAATTGGCCTTTTGAGTGTGTGTGATATTATGGATTTCATTATTTGTACTTCATATCAAATACTACAGAATTTGTATTAGATGATTCTGAGAAATTATTCTGATCTTCATCTTAAAATTAAATTTGATCAAATTAAACACCAGATCTTAATTAAAATTTTTTAAGTAATCCCCTCAGCTTTACTTAGTTTTTTAATAGCAATTGAAACTACTTCTCTGATTTTTTTTTAATGCATAGACACTAACTCACTGATATAAGTTTTTATTTTCAAGAATCAATGCAGTATAAGTTCAAGTTAATGTAAGATGTGGTGAAATTAGGCTCCAATGAGGGGCTCCCAACACCAGAATAAACCAAATAATTAAATTACCAATTTCCTGAGATTATACTACATTTTTATTGGGCACAGTGTTATAGTTTTCAGAGCGATCAGTTTATTTTTCCTGTAATCTTTTTGTGTTTACCTAAGATGTAAATGTAGCTAGGTAGTCACTGGAAGGAGAACTATGCACCAATCCCCTGTGATGATGCATAGAACTGGCCAGGCATAGCACCTAATGTCTGACCCTGCCTTATTGTGGTGCAGGCCATTAGTACCTTTCAAAAGAGATACTCTCTTGTGGAAGTAAACAGAAGGGGAGAGCTGCCAGATTAGTGTGGCCTACTCATGGACAACTATGACTACTTTTTTTTTTCTACCCTGCTGAGGAGGGGTCAACCATACGGGTCCTAGTGCTGACCATATAAACCTACAGGATTAAACTGAAATAAGGCTCTGAGCTTGATTATGGATCCTGAATTTGCTGTACTGCAGCTTCTGTGGAGGGAAATTCTTCCACCGTGTTTTCTGTTTGTGGGTTGACAACCCCAAGTGAATAGATTCACAGGATATGTCTATCAGCTGGCGGATAATCCTGAGCAGAGGTCATCGCAGGCACCTGAATTCTTTGCTTCTACTGACATCATCAAATTCTACATTGGAGGAAGTCTTCCAGTGTAAATGGATTCAGCCTCTAGTGGTGGGGGAACAGGTCTTTGCCCCATGTTTGTGATTAGGGGGCTGTTTGATATTGTCGACATTCTCTCTCTCAATAAACAGTTTCTTTAAACATCCCACTAACCATTTTCTCTCCATAGGTAGTTGGAATGTGAAGACTCTGCACAAAGCTTATTCTCTTGATGTCCTCATATAAGAATTCCACCATTATAATTTAGATATTCTTGGCTTGCAGAGACCAGGTGGACAGATAAAGGTCAGATTCTTAAAAATAATCTTAAATTTCCCTTTTTAGGGAGGGAAGATAATAAACATTACCAAGGCGTAGGTCTGCTTCTCAGCAGACATGCTAGTAATGCTCTTCTAGGATATGAATGCATTAAAGAAAGATTTCTTACAGCAAAATTTCAGACAAGCATTAAAGACGAATGTTATCTGCTGTTATGCCCCCACTGAGGATGCCAATAAGGATGAGAAGGATAGGTTTTACAGAAAACTTCAGGATATTTTGAATTCTGTCAAGAAAGGAGATATTACCCTTGTTCTAGGTGACTTCAATGCCAAAGTTGATACTGACTCTGACCTTTGGGGAGGAGTAATAGGCCCTTATGTTATTGTTAGCTCCAATGGCAATGGGCAACGTCTCCTACAGGTAAGCAAACTCAATGGATTAAGAATAACTAACACTTATTGCAAACACCATGACATACATAAGTACACATGGGTTTAACCAGGTGGGCTGCTTAAGAATATGATTGATTATATATTAATTAACAGCAAATGGGATAGTTCTGTTAGGAATACCAGGTCATATAGGGGAGCTGAAATTGGATCTGACCATTATCTTGTTAAAAGTGTCTTGCAACTTAAACTTAAGAAGTGTTGTGCTAAGGTTAAAAAATTTACCTTTGATACTGAAAGCTCTGAAAGACCCAGTTATAGCTAAAGCTTACCATGATAGGTTACTTAGTCATTATGACAGTCATGGTTTGCTTACTACTGAAGTTGAGGAAGAATGGGACCATTTTAAACAGGCTTTTTTGGAAACTAGCAATACTCTTTTAGGAAAAAAAGGAGCAGAGGAAGCAGAATTATTTGAGTGATAAGACACTTGAGCTTATTTCAGAAAGAAAGAACTGCAGGAATGTCCTTAATCAATACCCTACTAGTCCTAACAGAAAGCATTACAGAGAGCTTAATAAATGTATAAAGGATCAGTTAGCTGCTGCTAAGAATCTTTGGCTTGATGGTTTGACTGACAAAGCTGAGGAAGCAGTTAGGCAGCACAACAGCACAGAGCTGTACCAGATAGTTAATGTTTTGTGTGGTAGAAAACAGACAAGTATTCAGGGATTGAAGGAGAAGCAAGGTAAGGTTATAGAAGGTGAGGATTCTGTCATGACTAGATGGGTTGAGCATTTCAATGATGTACTAAACAATGTGGTTAGTTCTATTCCCATTGTTTATAATGATCATAGATGCATTACTGGCTTTAATGTTGGCCCTATAACACATCTGAAGTTTTTTTGGCTGTTTCTAAATTTAAACTACATAAATCCCCAGTGGTAGATGAAATTACTATGGAAATGCTTAGAGCTGGGAATGTTTCTGTTACCACTTGGATGACTGAAATTTTGAATATCTTTTATGATAAAGGCATGGTTCCTAAAGGATTTTACCAGAGCTTTATTATCCCTATTTTCAAAAAAGGTGATTACAGTTCTTGTGATAACTATAGGAGTATCAGCCTACTCTCTGTTCCAGGTAAAGTGCTTTGCATGATTGTGCTTAATAGAATTGAGAATCTGGTTGACAGGCAATTGCCTAATGAGCAGTGTGGATTCAGAAGTGGTAGGGGATGTGTAGATCAGATATTTTCACTTAGGCAGATTTCTCAGAAATGTTTAGAGTTTCAGAAACCTTTAGTTGCTAGCTTTGTTGATTTCAGAAATGCTTTCGACTCTGTTGATCATCATAATTTGTGGTTGATTGTGAGATCGTATGGCATACCAGACAAGTGTTAGCATAATGAAGGCTCTGTATAATACTGAATCATGTGAGAGTTGGTAAGATTTGTAGCGATTGGTTTAGCATTGCTTGTGATGTTCAACAAGGGTGTATTTTGTCTCCTTTTCTCTTTAGTTTGGTTATTGATTATGTTGTACGAAATTCACTGCAAGGGAAAGATTTTGGTCTTAAGTGGTCTGGAGATACAAAAATATCTGATTTAGATTTATCTTGCATATGCTGATGATTTAGCCCTTTTGGCAAATGATGTTGATGAGATGAACTCTTTCATTCGAGCTGTTGATGAGACCGGTAATAGAGTTGGTTTGGTTATAAACAGAGAGATTGGTCAAATTGGTCAGGCAGGCTGTGGTTCAGTTAATCTGAATGGCTGCAGTCTTCAAAAGGTGTCTCAGTTTAATTATCTTGGGAGCTATGTAACAGATACTGGTGATGTGCAGCATGAGATTAACAGACGAATAGGACTGCTGCAGGGACTTTTAAAAAACTGTGGACAGTGTGGAGAAATAGGCGTATACATGTAAGGACTAAAATTAGACTTTATAATAGTTTCTTTCTTTCTAGGGTTATGATAGTGAAACTTGGATGCTTTGTAAACAAGATAATAGATTAGATGCTTACGCATTATCTTGGGCATTAAGTGGTCAACTTTTTAACTAATGATGAGGTTAGGCAAAGGAGTCGGCAACCTCCTTTAAGCAGCATATTGTGCAGAGAGAGAAACTGTTGGTTTGGCCATGTTGCCCTATGGATAATTATAGATTAACGAATAGGGTTATTAGTGTGCATAAAGGCCTCAGAAAGAGGGGGAGGCCTAGGATGCGGTGGACAGGACCTTGTTAGTATTGGTGTGCAGTGGTCTGATGCAGCAGATATAACTCAGGACAGGTATTCTTGGAGAACTAAATTGCACAGTCTGGTAGGACCTCCATAGCCCATGGATGCTTGAGTATGATGACGATGAAGATAATAATCGTTTGGTCAGAGTAGAATTGGTCATCAAGAACAAGCTTGAATTTTAATATGCAAGTTTGCTTTTTTTTTTATCTCGAATGGCATTATCATTTAGTTTAACAGTTAATCTTAAGAGTTTGTTTCATGCATCACAATCATAACAGGTATCTGAAAAATGTTTACTACATATTGTAGCATGCTATGCATCGAATTTAACTTCATGCTGACATGGCAGCACAGTTCATACTAAATTTTGCTTCTGATAGAAATGTACATGAAACATTGCTTTTCTTATTCTTAGAAGAATTATTCATGTATTTTGCTACTGCACAGTTTAGCTTGATAAAAAATACCTGAAAAATTCACAGAGAGAAAAAATCACCAAGCAAAGAACAAAGAAAAACACAAAAAATACACAATTGGGTAAATCCTCTAGCTTAGCTATCCCTGTTGTGACATCATGGTGCACTCCCTCTCAGTGGCACTGTAATAACCTTGGTAAAATAGAGCCTTTTGGTGCCACCCTATTTATATGTTCACCCTGCTTGTACTCTGAAATTGATTATTTTGAGTTGTTCGCTTTTAATAACAAAGGAAAAATTCATAAATATATTAAAATATAACATTTAAGAGTGGTTAGTGTTGCAGACATTCTTGATATCACCTGTAATTCACTTTGTTGCAAAACACCCATGCTGACAATATTCTTTGCAAACATAAAAAATTTTTAAGTGCACATAAATGTGTTCAGGGTAGTAAAGCTTATCATGATAAAAAAAAAATACCCCCTCAAGCAGCTGCTTGCCACAGAGGTCTGACAGGAGCCTGTCAGTTTATATGCCATAGTAGAAGGTCAGAGTAGAATTGGTCATCAAGAACTGACAGGTCATCAAGAACTGAGAGGAACTGAACTTGGTCATCAAGAACTGAGAGGATGGCAGGACCTCAGCAGAAAAACAACACAAACAGCCATGCCTTACCCCGGGCTCGAACCCAGGTCCCTTAGATCCGCAGCCAAGCGCGCTAACCACTCGACCATGGGACGGCTTAATAATTCTGACAAGTATAATATGCTAATTACTGAGAATAAAGAATAAGGGGACCTACTTGGGGCTGCCATTTTGTTAGTTTGTTTCTTGAAACCTTGTCCTGTTAAATATCTTTGAAATATTATAGGAGACATATAGTTGCCAGAAATTATAGCAGTGTCGTTACTTGAATCTTGAGAATTTATAGGAAATTTTTCTTGTTGATACACATGAATTAGCAAAGAGTATAAAATTGATTTTTTTTACCCAGGTAGGATGCAAATTTGTAGTTTGTTTGTTTACATGACCATATTAAAAAAAAAAATTCTGTTGACAGAGAGTTTGTTACTCAAGTAGCTCATAGAAGGCTTGTGTGCCTGCATCTTTAACAACTGGAATATAATGACATAACTAATTTTTTTTGCTTGAGGCCTCCCTATTCAGCATTCTATTTACATGACAGTTTTAAATGATGTGTATTTTATTTGGCAAAGCATGTCATGGGTCTGAAGTGATCCTATTTCTTTGATCAGAGGCAGACCTGGATCTAGAGAAAATAGGGGGAGGTGAGGGGCAAGTGATGAAATTGAGCCAGAAGAAAAGGTTAGTGGGGGGTGGGGGGGGGGGGGGGGTCAAGAGACTGGATTTCCATTGCAGTATTACATTTTTCCCTCTGTTTTAGAGGTCTTCAACCCTATCTGTATCCAGCTTGAAAACAGATTTCTATCCAGAGATCTATTTTATCCCTATGCTCAGCCGAAAAAAAACTTTTGAACTTTTTTTGCCAGATAACTAATGAACGGAATTATGGCATGTTGTATACCAAATTAATCAGCATTTAATTCTGGATTTTCTGAAAATCAAATATTAAACAAAAAAGACGATATGTTTTACTTTAATAGGACTTTTTTAGAGTCATGTAGTAAAAAATGCATCTGGCAACACAAATAAAAATTTATTAAAAAAAACTAATTGAAATGATTACAATGTACGTGAATAGAATGACTATGTATATTTCTGAATAACAAAAAAAAATTTTTTTTGGTTTAAGAAAATATTTTTCTTGTTACCATACTTTGAGAAAATTCCAGGCTTTTAGCCAATTGTGCTGAATCACATAAACATGTCAACTTTAGAATTAAAGAAAAAAAAATCAATGGAAATAGGTCATGTTACATACCAAATTAAACAAAATTTAATTATGAATTTTATGAAACTAAATAATATAAACAAATTTGCAACCATATTGATTTTAATAAGCCTTTTTCATTGTGATATGGTGAAAAAAAAGATCGCACTATACAATTAAGGTTTCATTTTGGAAAATCTGCTAAATAAAAATAGTTAAATTATATATTTATCGAAAGGAAATTTCCTCTCGAATAATATAATGTTCAACCTGAAATATGATTCTTTTCAGTATTATATATTTTAAACATGGTAAGTGTTATACAACATGACTTGTACTTCTCACATTCACGGGATTTTCTGAACTGGTTACGAAATAGAAAAAAATTTCCTTGGCTGCTTTTTTTTTTTGCTAAATGTTATGAATTTTTTTTCTCGGGGTGTTGAAGTTTGGCAATCTTGGCTAGGTGCAGAAAGGTTTGTGCACCAAAGCAAAAAAAAAAAACAGTGTTATATTGTCTGTGTAGCACAGCCAAGGTATTGAGGGGTGGTGGGGTGCCTTTAAAATCATTCAGTATAAACATAAAAACTGGTAATTTAAAAAAAAAAAATTTTTTTTCTAGAGGGGGTGGGTGGAACTTTCTATGTAAGTTTAGCGAAGGGGATGCTTTCCTGAAATTGCTCTCCCATTTGATGGCTGATTTCCGTAGCAAGGAAGTCTGTTTTGCTTCCATATCCAAGACATTCATTTTCAGAAAACAGTACAAGCTCAAAGTTTTTTTACTGAAAAAACAAGAAATAATAAAAGAAAAATTACATATAACCTATTGGGATGTTAAATAAAATATCCGCAACAACTTTTAAGCTGGCCATCGATCTAACATAACTTGGAAAGATTGATAAATCAGTCAATCAAAAGATCGCTAACTAACGGAAGCAAATTTGCAGAAATTAATTTGCTTCCATATCAAAGACCAATGGTTTTCAGAAAATGATACTGGACCAAAGTTTTACTGGAAAAGTAATAAATAATAAAATAAAAATTAACACATAGCCTAAAGCGATGTTAAAATATCTACAGCAACAAGTTGTAGGCCGGCCATACAATGTAGCATAACTATGAAAAAATCAATACTTATAAATCAGCCAAAATATCACTAATTTCTGAAAATAAACTACTGAAGTGAAAACTAAGGTTTAAATATAAAAAAAAAAAGTAAATAGTAACTTTACAAAGTAAATACTAACTTTTCCAATATGCTGGACCAAAACTGTAGACAACATTTATAGCACATGCAAAGGAGATTGCATGTGTCAGCCATCTGGGTCTTGTTTGCCTCAGTGAAGCATAACTAATTAAATGCAGCTGCAACCAAAATTTCTAAGAAGGATGTGTTTACTTCCAGTTTCGATTTGAAGGTGGAAAGATGCATAGAATGTTGGGAAAAAAATGATAAAAATAACTTGGAAATACTGAAATAGGTTTATGACAGAAAAGAGTATGAAACAGAAAAAAAAAATGGTGGTATGTATTTTGTAATTACTTTCAAAATCTATCATTTTTAAAAATAGCAGTTTTTTTTGTTAATTTTTATGAGATTTTCGAAAATTTAAGGAAAAGTTTGTTGATAATAGTTCAAATCAAACTTGTGAGTTTAAATCAGAAGGTTGCTTCAGCAAATAGGAACATTAACAAGCAAATCGGCAATACCATTTAGTGCTTCTAAGAAATGACAATCAGATGGCTTTATAAAATTATTTACATTGTAGTTTAATAAAATATGCATCAAATTAAAAAACAAAATATTATTTTTGAAGCCTGAATTATATAATTTTATAAGTTATATACATATATATAAAAATTACAATGGCAATTTTTATTTTTAGAAATCGATATTTTTTTTGTACTAAGAATACAATAAAAATACATAAGTCCTTGGCCTCTCACTTCAGATTCTCTGAATGTGTACAGACGACGTGGACACTGGAAGGATTAAAATATTTCTTGATTATGAGTGAAATGTGTACAGATTTTATAAATGTTGCCTCCATTACTCTTACTAGCATTCTCAAGGGGGGCAGCCCCCCCCCACCCACCCACCCACCCAGATCTGACCCTGATCAGAGGGTTAATAAGCAACTCAATAACCATGAGAAACTTCTTGGAAAAATTAATAATCATAAAAGAGTGCATGAAAAAGCACTTTTAATCCTTTTATTTACAATTTTCCCCCTTGACATATGGGAAGAAATCTTGAACAAACCTTAAACTGAAATAAGAAGAAAAGATGTCTCTGCTATTGGAATAAAAGGACTTATGGATTAATTTAAGGATGCTTGAAGTTATTTTTATTGTCCGAATTATGTAATAGTGTTAGGTGCTAACCAACAATTTATTGCAAATAAAGTTTGTCGCACTTTTTATATATTTTTATTATTTATTTATTTTCAATAGGAAATTCCTAGAACACCAGACCATGCTGCATCTCGCACATTTTTCCTTTTTCATGTTGATATGAATCAGGTAATACAAAAATTTATAAATTCTTATCTATGTTACTCCATCCAGATTTTCAAATCACAGATCTGAGACATAAATTTCTAATTATGAGTTTTAGTTAGGTTTTAGTTATTTTAATTAAAAAAATAGAATACTCATCATTTTCAGATCACTAAACTGGGATACCTTTTTTTTAACTGTAAAATGAGTTTTATATAATTTCATATTTTATTAATTTTTAATTAAATTCTTAGATAAAAAGCTCATAATAAATATTGTGAATTTTTCCTTAATATCAAGAAGTTACTAGGAACATGAAAATTATAAAAAAAAAGCGTAACCCATGGGCTAAAATAACTTCATAAGAATGACTTATGTAAGTCAAAATTGAGTAAAACAACAGCATGTAGTTGGTGCAATGCACAAATTTATAAGTTAAAAAATTACAGTCAACTTATAGAAATTAGACGTGATTGAATTCTGAAGTACAATAGTACAGGGCATAATGACACATCATGCCTGGAGTTATCAGTTAGTTTATTAGGAAAGCCAGACATATGTCTTCAGCTTGTATATTTAACTTTAGGCTTTTGGTAGTTATCAAGTACGTAAGTAATGTAGATTTTATGGAAGAATGTTGAAAAGAGCCATCCCGTGGCCAAATGGTTAGCCTGCTTGGCTACTGATTAAGGAACCAGGGTTCAAGCCCCAGGTAATGCATGGATGTTTGTGTTGTTTTTCTGCTGAAGTCCTGCCATCCTCTCAGACCTACTTTGGCATATTAAAATGACAGGCTCCTGTCAGACATTTGTGGCAAGCAGCTGCTTGGGGGGTATTTTTTTTTAATTAAAAATTATTAAATTTTCTCTATATCACTATAATTAGTGGAAAAGTTGAGACAATTAGATGGAATTATTATCTAGATATCTACCTTGGTTATTTTCTTTGCATTGATGTCCCATGGGTAGATGAGTCTATTGTCCTGTGGTGGATGGGTAGTATAGTCCAGATAATAAATATTGAGATAAACTCAGATAAACTCAACGGTTCAACATCCAGTAATAAATAGTCCATCTATTGGCAAAAATAGAAAGCCGCTAGGGCTAAAAATTGCCTAAAATAACACCTATATGTGACATAAAGGGAATGTTCATAGCGTTAATTAGAGGAGATCTTGATCGACAGCCGGTAGGTCAGTGGTCCAGAGCACCTGACATGTTATCAGGAAGTCGTGGGTTCATATCCCACCTGGCTCAGACAATTTTTCCTCTAAAATTGAAATCGACATCAAAGTGCCTATTTATTACTGTATAGTCCAGATATGCATACACATATTCTTTATTTATTTCGTGTTCTCTGAGGAAATACTGGTGCCAGGTTGACATCAATTTAGTGCAGACATCAACCAATGTATTTTTAGATTCACAACATATGTCTCAACTTTTCTGGGAGTGCAAATATTCTAATGCATACTTGCTACACATTTCACATTGTTGCTCCAATGCATCATCAGGTGAAATAGGGAAATCATCAGAAAAATCATCAGGAAAATTTTCATCATTTAGGTATAAAACCCTAAATGATGAAAAGTCAAAACCTGCAATTTTGTGCATAAAACATTATGACCATAATATATATACATATATACCCCCTCAAGCAGCTGCTTGCTACAGAGGTCTGGCAGAAGCCTGTCAGTTTATATGCCATAATAGAAAGTCTGTGAAGATGTCGGGACCTCAGTAGAAAACTGACACAAACATCCATGCCTACCCAGGGCTTAAACCTAAATCCCTTTGATCAGTAGCCAAGTGTGCTAACTACTTGGCCATGGGACACTTATTTAAAATTCATTAATGATCAAGATGACCATGCGGTCTTTCTAGTGTTAAAATAAGTATCTTGAAACTATGTATTATTGTTTAATTGGGAAAAGCAACATTATATATGTAACTATCCATAAGTATAATGACTATTGAAAGTACACATTATTGTTAATTAAAGAAATGAAGCTCGTGAAAGGATTTAAAAAACTTAAGTAAATTAAATATATCTATTTATTGTTCTTACATTAGACATGATTCATTAATGACTCAGAAATTTTGTAATTTTTCCTGTATTTTCTAATGCTAATATAAATATCTTTGAATTGGAAACCTCCATTAAATTGAAATTTTGTTTGTCCCAGGGGTTTCCATTGTAGAGGGGATTTTAGCACCAAAAATTGTAAAAATATTGTGCCAAAAATATGAAATTTAAAATATTAAATTCTGTTTGCAGGTATGCAGAATGCTCATAGAGAGATGTTATAAAGCAATTTTTAATGCCATAAGTTGTCGTGAATGGCAGACCAAAGAGCACAAGCGATTATTGGAAAAAAAGCAAAGAGTTGATGCAATTGTCACAACTTTGCAGCAAAGTGGAGCAGAATCTTCTCAAGTGCAGGAGGTAATAACAATAATGATTTTTATTTTAAAGCATTCAATCTTTTTCATAGGTTAGCTGTGTGCCAGAACTTCAATACATTACACTATTACACATTACATTCAGTGGTATGAAAATGTTAGAAACAGCAAATTACACACATAATCATTACTACAATATCTAACCATCATTTTGCATAGAATGACTCAAATTTTTGGCTAATATATCATCTCAAACATTTGTAGACATTGTATAAATTATATAAACCTTGTTTAAAAAATATGTAAAAGTGTTCAAAAAGCCTGTCTTTACTCACCTAGCATAACTAACAGCACAGCCAAAGCAATAATGAACCAGCAAAATCAATATAACTGAACAGCCTGCAGCTAGATAAGTTGCAAGAATTAGTGATCTTGAATGAACTTCTGGTATGTGTGGCTAATATCTCTATGTTCAGTTATCTGACAGGATAGAGTAAAG
The DNA here is from genome assembly GCA_038380435.1 of Ryuthela nishihirai. Classification (NCBI taxonomy): domain Eukaryota; kingdom Metazoa; phylum Arthropoda; class Arachnida; order Araneae; family Heptathelidae; genus Ryuthela; species Ryuthela nishihirai. The sequence goes on from JAWZYU010000003.1 coordinate 26,523,437, forward strand.
GGGGCTGTTATTCATGATTATAAGGCAGTAGTGAATTTTGCAGTCTCATCATTAATCAAGAAACCTTATAAGTGGGCTTTAATATTGATTTATGAAATAAAATTTTTGAATAATTGCTTCCAAAAAGTCTAACTTTATGAAAACCTGTAGCACAGTTTTCTTGAAGCATTATATAATGCTTCAAGAAATTGTCCAATGCAGTCTACATTCTTGCCATGCAGTTAACATTGCAACTGTTTCATTTGGATTGATATCAGCCTGAAAAGAGAGTTTATCTCACAAGATTTAATACTGTAATCATTGATAGAAAGTATGTTTCTAGAAGATTACTTGAAAATAGAAATTTGTGTCACCTCTTGTCTGTAACATGTTCTTTCAATGTACCAATGGTTTTCACAAGGACTTGTGTAACAGTTGATAAACATTCTGCAAGATCTGTTAGTGAGAGCAAGTGAAAATGAAACACATTATTAAACATTGTATTTGATAAGTTGATTTCAAATTTTTACTACTCGACTTTAATAAATATTATATATCATAAAATTTGGTTTTCATGCAAAAGAAAATTGAATCTTGATGAAAAAGGTGATAACCCATAAAAAAGCTTTCAAATTAAACTTTTACTTTGTCGAATAATTATATGTATTTCAGATTTGATAAAAAATTTAATCAACAAATAATGGAGTAGCTTAATAAGAAAATTTAATGTAAAAACAATTATTCCATTTTACAGTTTATTCTAGAAACAAATGGGGACGAGATGCTATTAACATTTGGGATTGAAATCATAGTTCTGTAGTAACCATTGTAATTTTCTGTTATTTAAAGTGATAGTTCTCTGCTTGAACACTACCTTCACTGTTAATTTAGCAGTATTTGCTACTAGACCCTGTTTGGGTGATAAACAGAAAGAAAAAATTTTAGACTACACCTTCTGCAGCCAAGTCAATGACTGTCATGATGTTCACATTTGGTCTATCACCTTATGCTGGTTTGAGAATGATATATTTCCATGATAATCTTTTGCTGGCACATTTAGCAACTCTGGAATACACTTATATGCTAAAAGTTTAGTAAAATCACAATAAAAGCTGTACAATAAATTGTATAAAATTACCTATCCTCAAACACAAGAAGTGCTTATAAAATATCCTTGTAATACATATATTACAACTATATTTGATCCAAAATTTTGTCAATCAATCTAAGTAATTCCTTATATTTACATAAAGTAAACTAGGTTAGTTGACAAATATTGATATTTACCAGTGATAGTGGCTGGTGAATCTACTTGCAGAGGCACATTAAATGTCTAACATGACATAAAATTGCTGTATCAGACTTTGTGAACAGTCTTTGATGATAAAGAAAGCAATTAAGATGCCGTTAACAAGAAACCAGTCCTCAAGGGCTTGATGTTATAGATATCATCTCATAATACTGTATACAGTTGTATTGCAGCTAAGTTATTACTCCGTATGCATAGTCCTTCAGATGTGCCGGTATTTTCCCAATGAAACCATAAGTCATCTATATTACTTGCGACAATAGAGTACTTAAAGCTGTAGTTGTACCAATAATTAGTTATTCTGATGGAAATTTCTTATTTGATTTGCAGCACTTGCTTCTATATCACTGGTGTATATCACAGGTGAATCCACAAAATGCACTGTCATTACTGTTTGACACATAGATGCGTACTTTTAAACATTTTAAAAAACGATAACACAAGTATAAAAACGGGATAAAACTACTTTCATACCCCTGCCTCGATGTTAAGACAGCGAACATTTTATCGGCGCTCCAACAGTTCATTTGAGCTACACGCGTTTCTCCTTAGTTACATATTACGGTGTCGTCAGGCTCTGGTGGTGTCATGAGTAGCATGTTACTTATACGTATCCCAGTTCCTACATTGTCGATCATGTGATATTACGTGATGTTTGATGATTGAGTGTTTAGGAGAAGGTTCCAAGCGGATGGAATGGGTGCTATGTCAGTATTGCATAAATTATGACGTGTGTGGATTAGCATCTTTTCAGCGTAATTCAACTGGAATTTAGTCCTAGGAGCAATTAAGGGTTTATATTGTACTTTATTTATTTGAATTTTATTTTCTATTATAGTTTGCGCATAAGCTGTGTTTGGAAGTTGTTTAATTAAATCAGATTGATGCTCTTTCATGCGATCAGCGTATTGTCTATGGGTTTTACCTATGTATTTATTCTTTCCGTCTAGTAAATTTAAGGGGTCGGGTATTTTAAGTTGATAAACTCCGCCAGTAGGTAATTTTGTGTCTCGATCGTTAATTAATAAGTTTTTAATTGTATTATTAACTGTTGTAGGTAACACAATATTATATTTTTTTAACGTAGTGTATAATCTTTTCGAAATGCCTGTCATGTAAGGGAAGTTGTATGCATAGATTTGTTGTTTTACTTCCTGATTTGGGATTAATTGGGAGTTTTTTAAGACAATGAATTTAGCATTATGTTGCCATCTTTTTAATTGTTGTTTAGTATATACTGCTTCTTGGCAGTTTTATTAATACATTCTATTTCAGTGGCAAAAGTTAAGCCTCGGAGCAGTATCTGTATGCCCAGATATACAATGGTAAAATGCTAGATTTTTTGTACCTTAATGAATGTGCGGAATCGCCGTAATATGTAACTACGGAGAAACACGCGTAGCTCAAATGAACTGTTGGAGCGCCGATAAAATGTTCGCTGTCTTAACATCGAGGCAGGGGTATGAAAGTAGTTTTATCCCGTTTTTATACTTGTGTTATCGTTTTTTAAAATGTTTAAAAGTACGCATCTATGTGTCAAACAGTAATGACAGTGCATTTTGTGGATTCACCTGTGATATACACCAGTGATATAGAAGCAAGTGCTGCAAATCAAATAAGAAATTTCCATCAGAATAACTAATTATTGGTACAACTACAGCTTTAAGTACTCTATTGTCGCAAGTAATATAGATGACTTATGGTTTCATTGGGAAAATACCGGCACATCTGAAGGACTATGCATACGGAGTAATAACTTAGCTGCAATACAACTGTATACAGTATTATGAGATGATATCTATAACATCAAGCCCTTGAGGACTGGTTTCTTGTTAACGGCATCTTAATTGCTTTCTTTATCATCAAAGACTGTTCACAAAGTCTGATACAGCAATTTTATGTCATGTTAGACATTTAATGTGCCTCTGCAAGTAGATTCACCAGCCACTATCACTGGTAAATATCAATATTTGTCAACTAACCTAGTTTACTTTATGTAAATATAAGGAATTACTTAGATTGATTGACAAAATTTTGGATCAAATATATTTGTAATATATGTATTACAAGGATATTTTATAAACACTTCTTGTGTTTGAGGATAGGTAATTTTATACAATTTATTGTGCAGTTTTTATTGTGATTTTACTAAACTTTTATTTTATTGGCTGTGTTTAGCATTATTTAGATTATTTAGACACTTATATGCACCATCATTGACCCAGGTCAATACACAATAATAGCACCAGTTGATACTTCCACTGAGTGCATTTAATAAAAATATATAAAAGTTACATTAAAATACTTTAAAATTTACAAAAAGTGCATATGTCATTTTTAAGTTCTGTAAATTTTAATTTAGGTTTTATAATTTTTTTATTAAATATTCAGTATTAACTAATTCAATAATAGTAAGTGTAGACCAGAACTGCTGGGAAATGTACCAGCAGAAGCTTATCAAGGAAATATATAATTCCTAGAACAGCACAAGGAATGGCCAAATGTGAACAACATGACAACAATTAAACCTGGCTGCAATAAAGTAAGTCTAAATCCCCCCCACCCCACACACACACACTTTTTTTTCTCCTTATTTTTTGTACTGCCTGAACTTATGCCTAGTAGCAAAAAATTATAATTTATCAGCTTGACATATACTAATATAAAGTCATAGACTATCTAAAATTTTAATTATCATTCCACATTTTAGCAAAGATTTTTTCCTGCTAGTGCTCCTGAAACTGTTTTATTTTCTCATTAGGTCATTATAGATAAATAAATAAATACCTCCTCAAGCAGATACTTGCCACAGAGGTCTGACAGGTCTAGGTCATTTTAGTATGAAATTAAAATTATGTTTTTATTAAAACAATATATGCCCATAATTTTTAAATACTTTTCAGACTGGTATATCAGCAATTGCTTTTCCAAAATTGCATAATAATTGGATTTATTATGTTTTAGTTATTCATATTAGAGAGATTCTTATAAAAATTTTCTTTTTGAATATTATTTGCACTTAAATTTCAAGTGATTAATATTTGGAAAATATCCAGTATATTCCTAACATTTTTTAAGTACATTATAGAGTAATACATCAGTAATTTTTCAAATAACACGATAATCAAATTTTTTCCACTTCAGTTATTTCATTTGAATTCCCTTCAAATGTTTTCCATTAACTAAATTTAGCCATCATCATTTATATGCTAATTGTTTTACAAATATTCTGTGTATTACCAACATTTTGCAATGCATTATGAACTTGTACAATAGTAATCAGTGTTTCAGATTTCAGTAGAAATTTATACAAATGGTTAATTTTGTACCATTTCCCCCAACTTTACAGTGCTGTTACAGAAACATTTGCCAACATCCAAGTGTCCAGCACAATCCATGGTGCAAAAATCAATGTCAAGTTTTTAAGTTGTGGTATGGAGCGAGATCTGAATATTTCTTTGCACCATTTGAAAACTCCTTAGGATTGGCTGTAATCTGCATAGAATTTTTGTTTTTGTGAACATTGTGTTCAATTCAGAAGGGTTAGTGTCAACTAAGTACAGCTGATTAGAAACAGGTGTGCAGTAAATAATAGCCTAATAAACATCATTTTGCTTCAGTGGGCAGAAGCTTCTGGTTTCTAAAGGTGTTAAATAAACAGGCCTTTGTTCAGCTATACTAGTTTCCATAAATTAAGGAAAATCCCCATGTTAAGTCAGTGGGAAGCTAACGTCAAAGCTCTATAACTTCTAAAATAAAGTTTTTGTTTTGAAAAATGTGATTACAGGTAAAGATCTCAATCAAATAAATCAATATCTCGATTTTCAACAATATTCGTTCAGTATTTAATGAGTTATGGAAGTTTGAATATTTAGCGATAACAATGCCAGCCACAAAAATTGACTTCAGAAGTTAATTAAAACTTATAATAAGTATTGTATCAAAGTGTTTAATAAAATAAATTTGTATTTTAGAACTTCGTATAAAGAATTCTTTCATTATTCTTCAGTTTTGTAGCTGATGTTATTATTCAAACATCCATAGCTCATTAAATACTGAACGAATATTGTTGAAAATCAAGATATTTTATATGGGATTTCTGAAGGACCGTATGTATACCATAACAATCCATATACCATTCAAAAGTTATGTATGGAAAATAGAATTTTTATCAATACTATTGGTGTAGACATATTGCTGAAACCTTGCAGTTTGTTGTTAAAGAGCTGTGAAAGCATAAAGGGTTCCATATTAAATATGTGTTTTATATTTAAAAAATCCAAAAAATTGTGATTCTATTGATATATCACAGAGATCTGTGTGCTTTTAATGCATCGCCAAATAAATTCGAATTGTTGCATTACTTTGTAAAGAGTCTGTGCTCCATAATTATTAAAAATGTTCTTTGATATTTGTAATGTTTTTAACATCATATTTAATTGCAGGTTGAAGAAATGATAACTCCTCCAGAGCATGCACAACTCGACAAAGTGAAACATGTTACAGACAAGCTTGAAGCTAGTGAAATGCAGCTAGCAGAAATGTTATTCATTCTGAAAACATGGCTTACTTCCTTGACTAGTTAATAAATTTATTTTTGCCTGCAGTTCATTTACCTAATGGCTTCCCTACAGTACTCTAAAATGTTATTGGTGTTTTGTTATTGATACAAACATAAGTATTTAAAAAAAGTACAAACAGAAGTACATTTAGTTCCAGACATGGCCTGATCTAGAGGGGATTGTCTCCCCCCCCCCTTTTTTTTTTTGAGAACGGTAATACTGGTAAAAAAATTTTAACTTCTGCATATTTTAAGAAAATTTATAAAAGACCTTTAAAATGGAAGGGGAAATGCTGTACTGCAATTGGAAAAATTGAATTCTTTCAACCCATCCACCCTTTTTTTTTTCTTTTAGATATTCAGGGGCCTGGTTCCAATCCACTGTTTATAACACTGAATATTACTTGCCTATTTCAGTATATGAACTGCTTTGGATCATTCAGGCTTGTCAAATTACAAAGCAAATGTAAGGCTTTAGTACCCATCATATGTATTGTATCTGTTTCTTGGCAAGTATTCGAATTCAACAGTACACACAAGAAAAAATAAATATCAAGCCTTTTAAATAAATGTCCAGATCTCTGCATGTTCATTAAAATTATTGAACTGTAATCTGATTATATATGCATTATTTCCTAGACAACTATCAAATTATAAAGCTTAGCAATAGAGTTAGTTGCTGTAATTCAGTTCTGTCATGATGGATATTACTTTCAAATAGTATGTAAACTACATCATTGGTATAATTTCAAGTTGTTGCAATTGCAATTTGCAATTGTTGGCTAGCTTCCATAGACACACTATATTTCCTTTACAGTTAACATAAATACATATTGTATGAATTTTGCAAGCCAGCATACGAAGAAATAACTTGCATGTAATATATTACAGAAGACTGCTTGAATAAGCATAATATTTTACCATATTCCATATCAGGAGTGGGGGTGGATCGTAATCCTTCTTTGATATCCAAAGGTGAAGTTAATATATCATGGTAAAATAGCCCCCAATGTGGAGTTAAGTAGAAGTATGAGATACATATCTACTATTTTACTAGGACCTTTAAAGAAAAATGTATATCAATCTTGAAAGCAGACACCCAATAGATTGCAAAAGATACCAAGGTTTTCAAAGTATTCAATGAGAAGATGCATTTACTATAGAATCCTGTTCTGGTGGGTACCAAAGAGGGAAGTGATGGAGTAATGAGGTTATAAATACATTACGATTATAAATTAATTTACTCGTAAATTATCATTTGAACAGTTATTTTGCTTACATTAATTATGCAATGAATTAAGAAAGGCGCAAATTTTAATTTAAAAATGAAACAAAAGAATATTCGAAAATAGGGAACTTCTTTCACTTCCAAAACTGCTGAGATTTTAAATGGATTCTCTTAACCAACGCTATTCCTTCCTCTCAGTGCCGGATATATAATATGGCGCACTAGGTGCTAGCTAGGGGTCCCACAGGACATCATTTTCTTATTCATAAAGTTAATACTTTTCTATTTTGGCATTTAATTATTTAAACTAAATTTGAAATTACTGATATAAATAAAAACTGCTACTATTAAAACATAGTGTACTATTCTTTTGCCGCTGTTATAACCTGAATCAGCCTCAAGCATTAACCATTCTACTCCACCTCACTGTTTCGTTCCCGAAATATTTCACTGGAAGCAACTCCAAGCCACCCTTCTCGTCAGGGGCAGATTAGGCCACTGGCAACCTCAGTGGGTTGAAAATGAGGGAACAGAGCCGTCAATGTTCCGGATTTAAAATACCAGATGTTTTACTATTACTCCTCGGGATTTATTTAAATATGCGGAGAAGGTTTGGATACATGGAGAATGTATTTATTAGATTGTTCCCCCAGAGTAACTCGGAGTTGGCAAAATTCGAAGCGACTTCGTAAAATCCAGGTGAGTTGTGATCCTTTTTTTTTTTGTAGAATTAAGGGAAGTTGTCAAAATCGAGGCAACTTGGCAAATCTAGGGCAGTTTGTAAAATGGAGACGGCAAAATCTAGAGCAGTTGGCAAATTTCGGTGTGACTAGGTAAAATCTTGGGAAGTTGACAAATTTCGGAATGACTTGCAAAATCGTGGTGAGTTGGCAAACTTGGATTTTTTTTCTGTAAAATAATGTCGTGTTGGGAAAATCGAGGTAACTTCGCAATATCTAGGAGAGTTGGCAAAAATCAGGTGAGATGTAAAAATTGGGATTTTTTTCTGTAAAATTGTGGCGAGTTGGCAAAATTCGAATCCTCTTGGTAAAATACGGGAGAGTTGTGAAAATTGGGATTGTTTTTGTGAAATTAAGGAGAGTTGACAAAAATCGAGAAAACTTGGCAAATATTTGGAAATTTTCGAGTGACTTGGCAAATTCAGGAGAGACGTAAAAATTGGGATTGTTTTGCGAAATTAAGGAGTGGTGGTAAAATCGAGGCGACGGCGAAATCTAGGAAAGTTGACAAAACTGGAAAAAACTTGGTAAAGTACAGATGAATTGTAAAAATAGGGGTTTGGTGAAATTAAGGAGAACTGGCAAATTCGAAGCCACTTGGTAAATACAGAGGAGTTGTGCTTTGTGTAATTAAGGAGAGTTGATAAAATTCGAAATGACTCGGCAAATTCAGGGAAGATGTAAAAAAAAATGCGATTCTTTAGGTAAAATTACGGCGAGCTGGCAAAATTCGAATCCACTTCGTAAAATATAGGCGAGTTGTGAAAATTGGGATTGGTTTTGTTAAATTAAGGTGTGTTGGACAAATCGAAACAAAATGTAGGGCAGTTGGCAAAATTCGAATCCACATGGAAAATACGGGCGAGTTGTGATAATTGGGTTTGTGAAATTAAGGGGAGCTGACAAAATCGAGAAAACTTGGCAAAATCTTGGGGAATCTGAAAATTTTGAAGTGACTGCAAATTTAGAAGAGATGTAAATATTGGGATTGGTTTTGTGAAATTGAGAGTTGGCCAAATCAATGGAAGTTGGGAAAATTCACACTGGCTTGCTACAATTCAGACGAGATGTAAATATTGGGACTATTTCTGTGAAATTATGGCTAGTTGGTAAAATTGGAAGTCAAAATGCAGAAGAGGTGAAAATTGCTTCAAATCCCCCCCCCCCAACCACAGTCCTTCGCTACGCGCCTGGCTACAAAGTATCATAAAAGGTAAATACTCTGACTTTTTCCAGTTTCTCTCAATAGATTTTTTTGTGTGCTTTTTTGGCTTTGCAAAAACAAGAATTTTTTTACAAAACTATGATCCTAGTTTATGCAAATATAATGAAATATTTTTCACCCTATATTTGTGGTTCTCACTGTCGTTTCTTATAACAATATAAAAAACCACTGCTATCGAAGACTTTTTTTTTTTAATATTAAGGCATTTACTGAATTTTCATATTTGATAAATGCCAAACCATTTTATACTGTCGTGATTTTTTACTCTGGCAATCTTATCCAGCAATTATTATTAACCTAAAATACTATATTTATCTAAGATAATGCAGGTTATTTTAATTTAACTCATTTTATGGAAATTACTGTCTAAAATAATTTTTTTTTACATTTCTCATCGATATATGTTTCACATATTTTTTTTTATTTTTAAAATTTGAAAACAATTCAGGAGCCATTTCCTTTCATTAGTAGTGAAGAGCGCTAGTCATTCGACCATTGGGAAGAAAAGCATCGTTTGCTCCAAGGGTAAGGTTTAGCAGTCAAATTTGAATGCATCTTTTTATATAAAGAACCTTTCTTGCACTACATAGGCAGAAAATCCAGAATAGCGAAAAATGTCCATTGGCATAAATTTTAAAATACACTAGATGAAAACTCCACTTTTCGAGTTCGTTTTAATTGGTCTTTTTTGGAGGATAGGAATAATTATTTTTCCTATCCTCCAAAAGAGGATTTTTTGGAGGATAGGACCTTCAAAATTGTAGGATGGCTAAAAACTAAATTTAAGATATAATGAATTTTGGTGTGTAATGATTGATTTGCATCATGTTTGTTATTCTGTTATATGTACTTTTAAGCGTATTATAATTAAGCAAAAAAATTGTGCCTGTATTTTTCATTTCTGTCGCCATATATTTTATCCTCTCTTCCCCTAAAACTTTTCTTGTTGCATACCTGATCTGATTTTTACCCTTTCATGTACCAGGTAGGAACAAACCTTAAGCACCAGCTTTTAAATTTTTTTTCGAAGTATATTTTTAGACTGATCTTTATGCGTTTTTATCCTGTTTGTATAGTAAATTTTCAAATGTAGAAAAAAAACCTAAGTATTCGCGTATAAATCAAAATTCCCTGAAAAAAATTCTCTTGATTTTTTTTCACTTAAGCAAGCTTCCGTCGTTCCACTCTGTGATATGTTTGGTTCACTCGAAAATATAGTTTCAGATGCATTAAAACAGAATGCAAAATCAAAGTTGAAAATTGCAAACTTTTAAACGGATATAATGCTAGAAATTTTCGCAGAATATGAAAGGCAAGTAGTTTTGCATTTGCAACAATAAGTTACACCTTTCATTTAGGGGTGTGGGAAATGCAATTGTTTTATTTTAAGAAATATTGGGAAAATGTTTTTTGTTGGATTTGTGCTGATATATTATTCCCAGTTTTCAATTCATTATGTAGTTTTAATTTCCATTGTTAGAAGAACTAGACATGAAAAAGGCAAAATTTTTAACGAATGTTGAAAGTGATTTGTTTATGGTATAAATTTGAAATTTCGGTGGTAGTGTCTAGAGATAATTCAAGATTAAGAGAGATTCCGCGGACACCAACAGTCTGCCCTTTTGTCAGAAGAGTATGAGAAAGGCAGCTTTTTAAATTTACGAAATGAAAGAATACAACTATTTGCCAGTAATACATAAGCTGCAATTAAAACTTTTAAAGAATGAAATTTTTCTTTTACCTACTTTTACATTCTCTTTGGAAATCCGATTACCACGCTCTCTTGCAGTTTAAATTTTATATTTTGCAACTCTAAAACGTCAAACCTACTGTCAAACACTACCTCTTACCTGCAGTTTGGGCCAGTATGTTAGTGAAAAGGTTTTAAAAAGTTCTTGACGTGTCTAGATTTGCACTCTTTCCTCCGAAGTTAACGTGCGATGACTTGTTTGTGTTAACTTTTCATTGTGTGTTAAAAGCAAAGGCTGGTATCATTTCGCTCTTCACTGGTGGTACATAAAGTTCAGTCTGCGAAATCTGTGAGTTTTTGCTAGAGACGTAAGATTCTACATTTTCACAAGGATGCAGCTTGGAGATGACGTAAAAAATTTCATTCTAATTTATCACAAGTCTGTGGAGATTATGCCTGTTTTTGTGGCACAGTTATGGGATGTACGCGCAAATTCAGAGGACAGCAGAGCTCGGAAGACGAAAGGGGACATTCGTTTTTCCAAACGAGAGAGCCATCGCTGCTGCTGTTCGTGAACTCATTAAGAAAAACACATTACAATTCAGGTAATAAAATTAGATGTGAGTGTATAGATTGACAGTGTGAAAAATATTATTCATCAACATTTAAAGTTAAGAAAGATCTGTGCCAAATGGGTACCCCAAAAACTGTCAGAACAGCGAAAAAGTGCTAGAGTCGACTCGTCCAAGGAGTTCAAAATGGTTAAGACACATTTTCACAGGTGATGAGAAGTGGTTTTATTACTATGTAACCCAGAAAAATCGACAATTGTGTTTGATTGTGCAACATGAACCGTGTCCCCAAATCCTCTGAGACTTTAGCTCAAGGAAGAGGATGTTCAAAATATTTTCAATTCTCAAGGAGTGGTAGCCATGGACATCTTACCTGAAAACTACTATAAATGACTTAATACTACACCAACATTGTTTGAACAAAAAGCGTGTCAAGGGGTCTTCATGTCAATGCCAGTATCACAAAACTCCCATCCATAGTCAGTAGTGTTGTCAACAAAGAGACACAAAAATAAAGTGTTGCCACAAGGACAAATTGAATCTGGAATATACTACACTACCATCTCTGCATCATAATTAGAATTAGCATGGTGCCTGTCACTAATTACGGGCTGAGTTGAGACGTTTTAGCTCCTGAGGCATGATAAAGAACGGCGCCCCTTCCATAGGTTTCTCCCCATAATTCAAAGTACTTAGGTTCGCGTTACATATAAAGAATCAAGACATTTTTAAATCACATGACTTTGATACATTATAAATCGTCAGGTATATATACTCTAAATGGGGAATAGAAAAATATATATAAAAAAGTTTGGTTTCATATATCATATTGAAAAATAAATCGAATAGAAAAGTTACTAGGTTGAAAACAAAATGTAAAATATTCATTAAGGCATAATAATTCCCCTTTTCAAAGAGATATTCGACGAGCTTTTAACTGGGCGAATGTATCGATAGCATCAGAAAAGTTTAAGGTAGTGGTTCTCAACCTTTTATTCTTCACGTACCCCCTGGAAATGTGTAAGTAACTGACATACCCCTTGTATAGATAGATAAAACTCCGGTTATAGTATAACAATGATTATTTTTATTTTGTTACTATATCTAGTGACGAGCTCTCAAAGCGTACCCCAAAATATTTTACCGTGTGCCCCACGCTGTCTATTCTAAGGCTTTCCAATATCGCTTTCAGTTGTCATGTCAACAAAACCGGTTCGAATTTAAAACCATATTTTTTTTTCAGACTTGTTTAGGATGGGAGAACGTTATTCAATGTGAAATTTTCTACTGATACTAGGCTAGTGAACTTCTGCACAAGGGGTTGGGAGGGGGGGGGGAGAAAACTTGGACTGCTCTACCTGTGCAGGTATTTGGTGCTCCTACAATCAGTTTTTTCGTCGAAATCATTTTTATTATCCTAAAAATCAACACCTTTTAAATATAATGCTCAAATTAAAAAAAAATCAAACGTAAACATTTCTGCTTGGTATTTAAATTGTTGTAAGCGTATGGATATGATCCTTACAGAATTCTATAGTATAGTTTTGTAAATTTTGGTTTGCTGTTTGTAATGATTTAAAGAGTATTTACTCGTTGCTATAGTTTATTCCCGAAAATCGTTAATAAGCAGATTGACTCAATGATTTTAGGTGCTGAACCGAGCTTCTTTGTAACATTATATCAGTAGAATCCAGAGAAAACGTCGAAATGATCCAAATTCATGAACAATACACTGGCTATAAGGCATCGCAGACTGTCGCCTGTCCATTCTGCTGAAATAGGCTTATGGTGGTGTTCTTCATATCACGTGATGTATCGTCTTCGTTGTTGCTGGGTGATTCAGCTTGCTATGATAAACGAGTGGGAGGCCTCTTTAGGCATGGGAAAAATGCTGTACTCAGCGCATCTGGAAGATAACCTATCAGTCTCGTATGTGTCCAATGTATGTGTCTGGTGTTTGTACAGGGTACACTGAGTAGCAATACGTATGTCAGCGATATCGTACAGCCAGTTGTCCTGCCAGATTTGAGTGTAATCTCAAATACGATATTCCAGCAGGATAACACCCGCCTACACTCCACCCGGGCAACTCAACATGCTCTTCAGGTAGTGCACCAACTCTCTAGGCTAGCACACTCTCCGGACTTGTCTCCAGTCGAGCATGTCTGGGACTGGATTGGACAAAGACTCTTCCGCGTACCACGGCAGGCAACGACCATCATTGAATTATGCGTTCAAGTTGAAAGTGCATGGAATGTTATCCCCCAGCGTGATATCCAGCATTTGTACGACCGATTGCAAGCTTGTATTGCTGCTCGAGGAGCCTCAACACCTTTTTCAAATGAACCTTATGTAAAATGTAATACTCATTAGAAGGTAAAAAAAAACGAATCACTTCACACGTGTGATCACTGTCACAAGTTGTTTCTACTAAATAAATCTCATAGATTAATCTTTAATTGTTTAAAGTGTTCTTTTTTAAATTTCCGCCAGTGTAAGATTGCACCTTCACACAGAAAGAGACAAAGTTTGATGCTGAATTTTATGACTGACCATAAAAATATTTACCGAGCTATTGTATTGCTTTTGAAAATATTGGTAATAATTGGACTGAAATTTTAAAGGTGCTTATCCTCAATTTTTGCGGCTCTGAGACATTCACCTCGTGGCCTCACCTATCGGCTGGTCCTGCGCTCAATCAATCAACCAATCACTCAGAATCATCTATATATAATATATACATATATTGCTGATTAGTTGCATGTGAGTGAGGATAATTAATTTTATACATATAATGTTCTTGCATAAATGTATGACGATGAAACGAAAGTATGCGACATCCTGGTGTAGACATTTTCCTATTATTGTTGGCTTAGGGTTGGATCGTAGGGCAAAATTTGGAAAGAAATATGTATTGTAATGGTAACTGTAGAAAAATTTCTACTTTTGTTCAAAGCCATCGCAGAAGGATTGGAAATGAATCTCCAGTTTGGCAAATTCCTTCAGATATCAGATTTTTCATTCCATTTCAAATCGCGAACATAGTTTCTGCAGAGCAAATGGTTGGTTGTATTTATTCAGTCCGTCGGACTGATTTTTTATTTTATTTTTTATTTTATTTCAGTATAATTGATTGGCATTTTACAGGTCAAACGCTGGAATTCAGAAACGAAACTTGCTGTGCTCTGAAGTTTTGGAAGAAAGAGCAATTTCTGAAACTAGAGAAGTAAACAATATGCTATCTAAGTGTTGATAGAGATGTATACTGACGTTATTGACGATACTTTTGGATTATAATTTTTTAATATTTTATCAGCAAAATGGCTGGATGCATAGAAATTCCCTTGAGGGATACCGAGGAGGTGCGTATATTAAAATTTTGACTTATGTTTGTTGTTTTTATTCAATTTACTAATGTTAAAATTAAGAGTCACCAACTACTGAAATGTTTGTTTTGGGAGATGCTTGGGATTGATATATGTAACTGGAAACACTGTTGCTGTGTATGCAAAAGACGTTAAATGTTGATACTCCAAAACTAAAGACATGCACCGTAAAAAAAGGGTGGTGGTGGTACAGGTTACTGAGTGAATCTTAACCCGGAAGGGATTACACTTTTCGAGTAGCATAGCAGCCATTTCACTTTGGAGTATATATGTGTATGTTATGATGTACCCCTTAACCAAAGAGGGTATGGTTATTTTGCAGTTTGGGTTACATTGGAAACTAGGTTTCAGTTCAGGCTATGTCCTTTCCCAGTTAACGGGCTTCGCTGAAATACCTCTGCACTGTAGCTGAATAGCTGTCCATATTATATAAAAAAATCATCGTAAGGAAGTAGAGTGTATTATTTTGGGATTTTTTTTTTATACATAATGCCGTATCTCAGAAATGCAAAAATCGGTAGGAATATAAAAAGGATCCTTAGCAGAACTGCAGTATAGGGTACTCAGCCACTATCTTGTTTTATTTCGCTGCGGTGAAAAAAAAAAGTCTGAATGGTAAAAGTAGTCTGTTCCGCAACTACCTTGAGATGCATATTAAGGATATATATATATATAAAAGAAATATGCACTGCTACATAGAAGAAAATCATGTTTCTGCACTTAAAAAAAATTATTGAGAATAATCTGATCAAGATTTTATTAACAACGCCTGTCACTACAAAATTAATCCTCATTTCGCACTTAACCCCCCTTCCCAAAAAAGAAAAGAAAATTAATGTTCTCATCAAAACTAGATTTCATTAACAGCTCTTATCGTTAAAGAATGACTCCTTGTTCCTTACCAAAAAAAGAGTCCCTAAAATAAATATCAAAAGTAAATTTCTTTAATAACACTCATCGCTACAGAATCAACTTAAGAAAAGCACAAAAAACAAATAATCTCATTAGAGAGAACTATTCTAAACAGCATATATGAGTCATAAACATTGGAACATGCGGATGGATATTATATCGCAACTCAGTGTTACAGATTTTCCTGGGGAAAAGTACAACATGACAGCTGAGGAGCCTATACTGCAGCGTAGCCGAATCCTTTAGATGCTACCTGCTGATGGTGGCCAATTTACATGTTTTTGTGACCGTTTCAAGGCCCTCATTGATTTCAAGAATTATCCAACTGCCACATTATAAAAAAAAAGTCCAGAAGATAAATAATTTTTTTTTTTCATAATTTGGCAAGCTATTTACTTGGAAATCTGAATCGGTATTGTCCTAGCAGAGTTATGCAACACTCAAGTTCTTCGTTACGTAATGTTTTCATATGTAATTCATTAATTACATGAATTGAACGATTCCATTTATTTTAAAATCTGGTATCTTTGAGAGCCGTCCCGTGGCCGAGTGGTTAGCGCGCTTGGCTACTGATCTATGGGACCTGGGTTCGAGCCCCGGGTAAGGCATGGATGTATGTGTCGTTTTTCTGCTGAGGTCCTGCCATCCTCTCAGACCTTCTACTTTGGCATATAAACTGACAGGCTCCTGTCAGACCTCTGTGGCAAGCAGCTGCTTGAGGGGGTATTTATTTATTTATTTATTTATCTTTGAGAATTTATTATACACTGTAAGAGACATACTTTAAAATGTAAAAGTAAAGTCACTACTGTCATGCCATTTTCAATTTACTTTTTAATATACTGAGAAAATGTTTAATTTCTTACGAATAAAAGTATTGTTTAGCAATTTCAGAAATGACTATTATAGTATTGTTACAAATGTTCTTCAGTCACTATAACTCTGTACATTGCGTTTCAAACTTTTCTGGATGATGGAACACTTTGTAATGTGATAAAAGTTAGTGGAATGCACAATTAAATGTATTTATCTTTACACATGAACTTTATTTTCTTAATACAAACAGTCCTTATAAACATTGCCATACAAATGTAACAATGGTCTGTGTTTAGGCTTTGAAGCACATTTCATGAAGTTTATTATAGTGAAAGATAATTTTGTCTTGAGATATTTAAAAACTGTGATGTATAAACATATTAGACTTACAGCATATTACGGTCCTTAGCTACCATTTTTTATTAATGCAACATAACAAAATGGTAATTTTTGGTGTGTGTCCCCCCCATGACCCTAACCCAAACAGGGATTTCTAGAAAAAGATTGTTTTTTTTTTCTTTACCATGATAATGATAACCTGAATTTACATGAACTGCAAGTACCGTTACCATGACAACAGTACTTTGTGCCATAAACAAATGCAGCATAACAGAAAATAAATGCAATTCCACTAAAAAACATCCCTCACAACCATGAACTAAAAAAATAAAATCATAAAAAAAAGAAACCCATAAACAAAGAAACCAAGACAACACACTTGCTTTCCCACATAATACAAATTTCTGCAATCTCCCCACCACCCCCCATACACACCTTTTCCCAATACTTAAAAACACCATAAAAATATTTTCATAAACTAAACAAATAAATTAAGTCACACATACTAAAATTAACATAAATAAATCACCTGAATTAATAAAATCAAACACACAAATATTAAAAACAAGAAAATTATGAACAATGCACCGCCAATCTGAATTATAAGAAAAAAAACGAAACTAAATCACATTGGAGACAACAAAAAAAAAATGCCCCTCATCTTATAGCTCAAAGAACCCTCCCCTAAATTACTCATAAATCTTCCTGATTCATTCAAAAACTGCCATTTTTCCACACCAACAATTCTACAATACCCCAAATTTCTATTTAAAAAAAAACCTGCCAAACACTTCCAGATATTAATAATAAACCATATTAGTAGCTTTAAAAGACTCCTAAATATCAAGCAAAATAAATATATCACTATAATACACTAAGCCGTCCCGTGGCCGAGTAGTTAGCGCGCTTGGCTGCCTGATCTAAGGGACCTGGGTTCGAGCCCCGGGTAAGGCATGGATGTAAGTGTCGTTTTTCTGCTGAGGTCCTGCCATCCTCTCAGATCTTCTACTGTGGCATATAAACTGACAGGCTCCTGTCAGACCTCTGTGGCAAGCAGCTGCTTGAGGGGTATTTATTTATTATTTTATTTTTATTATAATACACTAATAATTACTATACTATGCAAAATTACTAATAATCACTCATTTCATCTCAAACTACTATAACAAAATACACGTGTTCATTACTATATACATTATATATTGTATATTACATATTGTGTGGCATTTTCAGTCCCACACACAAAAACTTCCAATATACCCCCCTCCCCCTTTCTACATCACAATCTAAAACTCTACACACATTTCACCACAAACTATTCTCTTAAAACCCTAACTCCCCATTAAACATTCTCATTTTTACCACTTAATTTCTCCACATTCTAAATTTTTGCCATTTTATTCCTCACTCACAACAAAACACATACTACATCATACTGAACACACAAAAATTTTTCAAATAATTCTAAACTGGCTCTAACCACTCCTTCCCCTTCAAATGCCCCTCACCCCAAAGAACTTAGGAAAAACATTCCCCCACAGAGTCACAAAAAGCTACCAAACTCCCATTTCCAAATGACTTGACCATAACATTACAAAACAGTTGACCATCACTTTCAACAACTCTCCTAACATTAAATAATTTCAATTCCAAAATATCTTAAGTAACTTATAATTTACCATATTTTAACCAAATTTAAAAAAAACAATGGAAACGTAATAATTACCACTCTTCTGCCTATCATTCAAAATGCCTCATTAAATATATTGTACCTATCACTTACTTCTAACCCAGCGCTGTCCAACTAGTGGCCCGGACAAGAATTTTTGTGGCCCGCGAACAAAATCAAATTTCTACTTGAAATTTTAAATAAATATATGTAATCCACCTTATACTTTTTTGTCAACTTACATTACTTTACTTGATATCCAATCTTCAACTTACTCATTCTATAAAGTTTACAAAACATTCTTAAGCCGATCGGGAAACTTCTGAAACCTTTTAAGAGCAGTGTGGCATCATCAGACAAATGTTTTTATGAAGCTGCAGTAATAAGAAGTATCTAATGACAGCACAAGTCGCTCTCACTGTGCATGCATTGTTGAATGTTGCACTGTATTGTGCACCAGGAGACATTATGTGGCATTTCACTGAGACTGAATGACATAATAGGAAAGGTTATCAAAATTACCAATTTAATTCATGGCGGAAATCATTCTCTTAAACACAGAAAATTTAAAGCTTTTTTGGACGAACTGCATGCTGAGTATGGCAATCTGTCTTTACATAGCAATATTCATTGGTTAAATGCCGGAAAATGCCTCAAGAGATTATTTATAGTTCAAAAAGAAATTCATCTTTTTCTCAAAGAAGTGGGCACCGATGAAGATTTAATAGCAAGTTTTGTTGATGAAAATTTTCTATTTTCACTTGCTTTCCTAACAGACATTACAGATTATTTAAATGTCTTGAATAAACCTTACAAGAAAAAGATCAAAACATGTGCTGTCTTTATAATCATGTTACTGGGTTTAGAAACAAATTACAATTGCTGAAGTCAAATTTGCAGGAAAACAATTTAATTCATTTTGAAACTTGTAAAGAGTTCTAAGAAGAAATGTAGCAACTTAGTAAAACAGTTAATTTTGAAAAATTTGTTCCTAAATTAGATATCCTAATTGAAGATTTTCTCAATTTGGTGATCTTAAGCAAAGTTTAAATTTATTCAGTAATCCATTAAATATTGATATTAGCACCATAGATCCTAAATATCAAATGGAATTATGTGACCTTCAGGCTTACCCAATTATTGCATTTAATAGAGAAACAAATAGAATGTTCAAATTTTTGCCTAAAGAAAAATATCGAAAAAGGAAAGATTTTGCACTCCAAATAATTTCTATGTTCGGAAGTACATATATCCGCGAGAGTGCATTTTCTGATATGAAATATATAAAATCAAGATACAGAAACTGCTTGAAAGACTACACTTGAACATATACTTCGGCTCATAACAACAAATATCGATATGGACGTAAAACAAATTATTGCCCAACTACAGCCACAATGCTCCCATTAAATTTATTAAATATTTGATAAGGTTTAGAAAATTTATATTGGTTTATTATTAGGTACTTATTATTTTTCGTGTAAATAAAATAGTTTTTTGAGGTTTTTGAGGTTTATTATTATGTACTTATTATTTTTCGTATAAAGAAAATAATTTTTTAAGGTTTTTGAGATTTATTATTACTTATTATTTTTTGTATAAATCAGTGCTGTCCAACTTCTCTAAGACAGTGGGCCATTTTTTCTTTCGCCAATATTTTGCGGGCCATTTCTTCTTTCGCCAATATTTCGCGGGCCATTTTTTCTTTTGCCGATATTTCGCGGGCCAAAAAAAAGAATAGGACAGGATAGGTAATTGAAAAGTTAGTTCATGTCACATCAAAAAATAATTTTATTTATGCGAAAAATAATAAATAATAATAAACGAATATAAATTTTCTAACCTTATCAAATATTTAATAAATTTAATGGGAGCATTGTGGCCCATTAAATTGTTAGGCAATAAAATTGTTTAGGCAATTAAATTGTTAGGCAATAAGAATAGAATGAGTAAGTTGAAATAATGCAATAATAATTGCAAATAGAATGAGTAAGTTGAAGATGCATATCAAGTAAAGTAATATAAGTTGACAAAAAATTATAAGGTGGATTATAGATATTTATTTAAAATTTCAAGAAAAAACTTGATTTTGTTCGCAAGCCACAAAAAACCTTGTGCGGGCCGCTAGTTGGACAGCGCTGGTATAAATAAAATAATTTTTTGAGGTGACATGAACTGACTTTCAATTACCTATCCTATACTCTTCTTTTTTTTGGCCCACGAAATATTGGCAAAGGAAAAACTGGCCCGCAGTCTTAGAGAAGTTGGACAGCACTGTTCTAACCACTTAAGCGACATGTTATCCCAAGCAGTGCTAAACCAAAAATGGCGAAAAAAAGCAAACAAATGTCACATTCGCATCAAATCACACATATGACGTGACTTTATGTTACTTACCCAAAATAAACAAATCATAGAACCATAGGCCACCAACAACCAACAGTTACATTTCTATGTCATACTTTACACTCCGACATCATACACTTCTTGAGCAGTGCCATCTGTTGCCTGAGGACCATGTAAACTATGCTGACCCTAAAAATTGTTCCAACTATGATAACTATCACTCCCACCTCTTTTCCCATTATTTAAAACACTATAAATACATTCCTAAAAGCTAAATCCCATATACAAGTCACACATACAAAAATTACCTGAAATAAAACACCACCTATAATCTAATTGGAGATAACAAATCTTAAAAACAAGGAAATTGTGAATTCCAACCTGCAATATTTATCACAATACTATTTGCATTTCTACACCCATTAATATATTACCCAACATTTTCAGCAATTAAAAAACCATATTAAACTTCTAAATCATAAATAGCAATAAACAACAAAATTAAAAACAAATATTCAATTCCATAACTAAATATATTAATAACTATCATTATTAAGATTGTAACCAAAAATATTAATAAACATCCACATAAGAACTCTGAAATTAAGCTATCAAAAATATTACAGACCACCTTCCATCCATTAAAAAACACTTAATTATTTCTTCAAAAACACCTCTCCTGAATAACTTAAATTTTCCTGCCTCCATTATGTACTGCCATTTTTCCACACCAATAATTCTACAACATTCAAAATTTCTATATACAAAAGGCCGACAAATGCTTTCAAATATTCCCAATAAATCATATTAATAAAATTTAAAAAGTAACCAATCTCTATAATACACTAATAATTATACATAACTAATAAAATCCACTCAATTCGTCATCTCAAACTACTGTAACGAGATGCACATGCTCATTACAACTGCCATGCTCACTCTCGAAGGCAAAAAATTAAAACATTCTTTCTCCATACATTTATCTACCTCTTACCACATTAGAATCCTCTGAAAACCTACCGCATACATGTTGCTTCAAAAACTATTCTCCTGAAACCCATAAGAACTTCCTAATTTTTACCACTTCATCATTCAATCTCTTCAATTTCTCCACATTCAGATCTTTTGCCATTTTCTGACCATACTTTCAATGAAACACCTACTACCTCCTACTACATACAACTACACAAGTAAAAACATTTTTCACAACTCCCCCTTCATACCCTCACTCCAAAGAACTTAATGTAAAACATTACCCCACACACATAGCCACAATAACCTTCCTAACTCCCACTTTCAAATCACCTGGCCATAACGTTTACAACACATTTCACTAACAGCACTAGTAAATTAAATAATTTCAATACCTAAATGCATTAACTAATTAATTACCATATTTTGGGCAACAACATGGGGGGTAAGGTTAGTGGAGAGTAAGGTTGGCTTAATGGCACTGAGCTCCTGTTATTGGCTGGAGGAAACTACACCATCTGGAGCAATTCTGACAGCCTGTCATGCTGAGAACAGTTAGTGTCATGTACATGGTCATGCCAATAAAACAAAATAAATAAATACCCCCTCAAGCAGCTGCTTGCCACAGAGGTCTGACAGGAGCCTGTCAGTTTATATGCCAAAGTACTTTTTGTAATTTAAACTTATTTCTTCTTTTATCAATTACTCTTAGAAGTTATTTTTTTACTATCAATTTATATTGCAATATTCATCCAATCACCCTTTTTAAACCATGTCAGTGACAATGGATTGAATTGACAATTATTTCATTATGTAAACTAGAGGATCTCAAACCTTTTGGCACTGCAACCCCATAAAATTCTAATAAATATATGCAACCTTCTTGAATTGCAAATAGAATTAAGTGGCTTTCTCCCCCTTCCCTACAATGTAGGAAAATTTTTCACTAAAAATATTAACAAATGCAAAACCATCAGAGCCTAGTGACTTCTTTCCAAGCTGGTCATGACCCAGCTTGAAAACCACTGGCCCTAAAACTTGATTCATTTTTAATATAAGATATTTTCAATATCATCTAAATAGTTAAGGTAAGTATAATTAAATATTTTGCTAGAAACAACTATATAAATTTCTTGTTTTTTCCCCTTATTTTAATGAACTCTTTACTTATGTTAATCCAATATCAAATGCCATACCAAAATATTTGAGAATTTCATATCAATGGAATTCTGATTTCAAAGCTCTATAACTTTTAAAATATGCATTTAATGGAAAAATGTGACAGGTGATAAATTGAAGATCATAATCTACTCTATTATTTCAGTTACAACAATATTTATTCTGTACTTGAGAGTTATGGTAGGTTGAATATTTCACAATAGTAATGCGTAATGATTTTACCTAAGATTTTAATTAAAACTTTTCAAACTAGACAAATGAACTGTGGTGGAGAGCTATTGGCCGGCTCGAAGCAGGCCAAAGTCAATCATACATGGCATGATGTCTGAATGTGAGTCCTGTGATCCATAGATTATGGAATCAATTTCTTAGCATGGATTTCTTAGCAGGAGATTTAGCCAAGGAAGGGCTAGAGTTACGACCACTGTACAAGACCAAAATCTGCAATTAACAGTACAAAGGAGCAAGACGTCTACTCCTTCTCTTTTGAGAATTTTTAAACTCTTCTGAGACATTGGGACAAGCAATTTGAAATTGGTATATGTTCACCTTATGTATTAGATTCGTATTTGCAGTATACATTGGTACTCAAAAGTTAAGCAACAAACACAAAAACATGAATTATGAACAAGTCCTTTGTTGGATTTCAATGAAACATACAGATGAAGTCCATGATCATATCCACTAATACCTGAGAAGCAAATGAATTCCCATGAATATTTAATGAGATATTCAAATCAGAAAATTGTTATCCCAAAATAGATGTAAAAGTTCAATGATAACATACATGTAATATGGTGTATGATCACCCTGGATAGCTGATACAGGCTACACAATGACTCACCATGCTGCAAATTAGGGTGTCAGTGAGGGTTTGAGGGAGTAATTGCCATTCATTCACGAGTGTAGATTGTAGCTGTAGGATCCTGGGAGGTGGATTGTCACTGGCAATGTATTGTCCTAGAGTGTCCCAAGTTTGTTCTATTGGATTTAGGTCAGGTGATCATGAAGGCCAAGTCCATAAAGCTTATGGTTTCACTGTCAAGCAAGCTCTGTGAGGGTGAGCATTATCATCCATTAACATGGAATCAGGACCTATTGCTGTGAGAAATGGACAAACATAAGGTTCAAGGATCTCATTGCAATACCTTACAGTTGTTACAGCCTCTCCTGGAAAGACATGAAAGTCTGTGCAGCCATTGAGAGTGATGCCTGCACACACCACAGCTCCAAAACTGTCTCTTTCCCAGATGTTAATTCCCAATAGTCATCAACTATCTGGTTTCAGGCTGTCTCCAGACCAATAGTCATCACAAATCGGTTTTGCAGACTAAAACGGGATTCATTGGTGAATAGAACATTGCCCCTTTGACATTGAGTCCAGTTGTGATGTTGTCAAGACTAATTCAGTCAGGTCAGTCTGTGCTGGTCAGACATCAAAGGGACACACACAAACTGGTCATCTTGCACAAACCTTCTGGACACAGTTTGCCATCCCATGGATGCAGCAAGGTTGAAAGCAAGCTGGTGTGCTGTATGTGTTCCATGGTCTTTGTATTTAGGAGCGGGTAACAATCGTCCCTAGTTGATGTGGCCCTCAGATATCCAGGAACAAGTCTTCTAGTGATGGTTTGGCTTGTTTGAAATCAATTACAAAGGTGGCTTACAATACTACAATTCACATTTAGCCATTTGGCTACCTCAGAGTGACGTTATCTGGTCTCAAGCTTCCTGATTGCTCACAACCTCATTTCTTCACTCAAAAGATTTCTTCCACTCATTATCTAATGGTTGGCTCAGATGTCATATGTCAAGACTAACATGAACTGACACACATGTACAAATGAGATGCTTTTTATACTGACCTATTTCGCATGCATGACTGTGTTTAATTTCAATTTTGTGTGCAGATTTGAACTCGGTGTCATTTTTATGTAAGAAATCTGACTTTTGTTAACATTTGTCATTTATTTCACAAGATATGCTGATTTTACGTTTGTTGCTTTACTTTTGACTACCAGTATATATTGATGTGAACAAAAGGATTGGTTTTATAACATGGTCTGTAAAATTTAGTCATAATCTGTACAGTAGCATAACTATAATGGTGCAACCAACCCAGATCCAAGCAAGATAGTGGCCCATGTCTTTTATCCACTTTTATCAATCTCCACAGCATGTTGGACAATTTTATGCCTTTGAAAGTTTTCTGTATAACTAACTCATAATTCTATCAGCAAATTCCCTTTTCATTGTTGTAGTTGCAGTAGAATTTTTATTAATGATAAGATTCCTGAATTCTCTATCATATTTATCTTAAATTGCTAAACATATTTATAAATTAATTTAATCAGTACAAAATCAGTGTTCCAAATGCCTGAAACATTATTAGCATCTTTCATTACTAAGAAGATAATTTAGATGGCTTGTTTTGATCATAATCCAATCCAGTGTCTTAAAAAATTTAATTGTATACCTTAAACTAGGACTGTAATTATCTTACAGCATAGAGCTGCTGGCACAGACCCTGAGCATCAAAGAGTCAAATGTACCTCTATAATATTATCATTATATTTAAATATGGCTTTGATTATTACTTATTACGTTTACAATTATGTGTGTGGTGATATATATCATTTGTTCTTCACTAGAGTCGTTGTTTTAATCTTGAACAAATTTATATTAGCTTTCATGTTTTTAAGTCTGAGCTCCTTACACTTAGATATCTTTTATGTGAGGAATTATTTTTACCACGTTTTTGTCTTTTTAAGGTATACTGTTATTTTAAGTGTATTTAATATTTTACCTTTGTATTTTGAATTTTATACTTATTGGTTTTTATTTTATACGTAGACCCTATGCACCCATTGCTGCTTTCGATTCCAGATGCTTACGCAGTATCTTGGGCATTAGGTGGTTCAACTTTGTAGCTAATGATGAGGTTAGGCAAAGGAGTTTGCAACCTCCTTTAAGCAGCATATTGTGCAGAGAGAGACTCCGTTGGTTTGGCCATGTTGCCCGTATGGATAATTATAGATTGGCGAATAGGGTTATGAACAGTGTGCCTAAAGGCCTCAGAAAGAAGGGGAGACCTAAGATGCGGTGGGCTGACAATATCAAACAGGACCTTGTTAGAATTGGTGTGCAGTGGCCAGATGCAGTAGATGTAGCCCAGGATGGACTTGCTTGGAGAACTAAATTGCACGGTCTGGTTGGACCTCCGTAGCCCATGGCTTCTTGAGGATGATGATGATGATGATTATTGTTGTCCTTGTCTTTTATAGTCTATATTTCTTTATATTTCACCAATTTCTGTTTTCTTAATACATGATTTTACATTGTTCTCTTTGTTTTTCCTTTCAGTGTCTAATTTTTAACTTTGCTTGTATGTTCTATGACTTTTATTTTTTATAACCTCATTTGACACAAATATAGTCTTAGTTGCTAAACCCTAATCAACCAATCTGTAATTTAATAAGCATTTGATAATGCTTTTAAGGTATTGTGATGAAATTCTGATGAGAAAATTCAGAAAATATGATTCTCATATAAAAAATTTAATATAAAATTTAAATACATTCTTTAATTGTTGTTTGGGAGAAAATTACTAAAATCATAATAATATAATAGTATTTGTAAAAGGCATTTACAAAGAAATATGCTAATAATTCTATTTATAGATTTATAATCAGTAAAGTTTGTACTGATTCATGTAATCTTTCTGTTCTGTATAGGTAATTGAGTTGGATTTGGATCAGCTTCCTGATGGTGATGAAGTACTGGGAATTTTGCGTCAGGAGCAAGCTTCTCTTAATATTTGGGTTACCCTTTCAGTTAGTGTTTTTTTCCTTATTATTTATTAATATTGTTATGGAGTATTATGGTGTATATTTTATATTTTAGTTATGGTGTATTATTAAAAATAAAAGTTTATTTGGTGAAATATATGCTGTTTAATAAATAAATTAATCTAAAAACCAGCAAAACTGTTGAAGAAAATATTAACCACTTATATGATTTGTATTGCATAAAGTAGTTATATTTTGAATTTTGGTGAGGATATTTAGCTATAATTGCAATTGCTGGACAACACTAATTTTTCATTATTAATTCATGGGCAGTGTGTCTTGTAGAGGAGCAATAAATTTTCAAGCATCTATTTATATTGAAAAATTGATGTTTTAATGCTTATGGGACCAAAACCCATGATTATTCTACATCACACTTTGTCTATGAATTAGTAATATATTCTCACTGATAATATTGTAATTGCCTAAATGGCTATGATTAACATCTTCCAAAGTGATATTTGATATGTTCTCCATGGTTGTTGCTTGAAAATATTTGTCGTGTTTATTCTTATTTGCAGTCAGCGGTGAGCTGTCAAAATATTTGCAAGCAGTTCTCTGGAAAATAAACTTTTATGTCTGAAAAATGTTTTTTTTTTTAGAAGTAAAAATTATATTTCAATTGACATTTAATTATTTTATAACTAACTAGAATTAATTAACTAATTTCTAATTTTTTTCTTCTTATTTCTGTATTTAATTCAGAAACTAGATATCTATCTACAGCTGATCAATGATTTCTCACCCATGATATAACATATGGTATTCAATTCCATTGACTTAGTAGTTTGCTGGGGAAACTGATTAACTATCAGTTATACTGATAAACCTGAAATATGCCTAATTACCTCTAGCTACCAATTTAATCAGGAACCAGTACAAACTACCTCCAGCTTACCACTGTTTATAGAATATGTTAAATTAGGTAATTAATTTTATCCAGTATCTCTGAGTGGTAAAACAACTAACACGACACTGGCAGTTGTTGGTTGAATCCAATCTAGAACAAATCTAAATTTTCTTGCATTAATTTGTTTTTTAACAGTGACTGTATGTATTTTTTTTCTGTGATTATTGCAAATTTAGAAGCAGAGTTGAGTTTTCTTTTACTGGGTAATTGCAATATTATTTTTAAAAATTCACAGAAAAAAAAAAGACTAATACAAAAACAATGAGAAATTTTCCATGCTTACAGTAACAGTTCATGCCTACTACTTCAACAAATTCCCTTCTAACTTACTCTTTCACTTTTTCCCTCTCCTCTATGGGGGGGGGGGGGGGGGGGGGGGGGGGGGGGGGGCATAGAGAGGAGGGAAAAAGTTAAATAAATATGGTCAAATTGGATATTTTTACAAACTCATACTTATATAAGGGTGGATAATTTAATTTGTTGACTGCCATTGGTAACAATTAGCAGCTTTTTGTAGAAATTAATACATGATATGTGGCAATACAGTGACTTTTTAAGGACATTGAGCAGAGCATGCAAGTTGAAGCATTATATGGTCGCAAGTAACAGCAGAACAGTACAGTCTCCATCATTTTCTTGCTTTGTAATGGTGTTTGTTTCGTATGTGTCATTTTTTTTTGCAGGCTATGGCTGTTCAGGAGACTGTGCAGCTGTATGTGATACATTACTGTGTTCAGTGAAACTTAAGTGGTGCACAGACAGTTGTGGAAATGATTCTAGTGTATGGAGAACAGTGCTTGGTTGCCCAAATCTTGTATCATCCTCCAAGGAATCACACACATTGCTGAAGTATTTGTGCCACTTGAAAATTGCGCTGTAGTTCAAGCACTGTTATTCATATACTTGAGTCATTTCTGCGACTATCTGTGCACCATTTAAGCCTTGCTGAACATAGTAACAGATAATATATTGCTGTTCAGTTTCCAGATCAGGCATAGCCTGCAAAAAACACACACATAAAACGAACATCTTTCTAAAACAAAAAAATGACAGAATCTGACTGTGTACTGTTTTGCTGTTACTTGCCACCATATCGCAACATATTTCAATTTGCATACAATGCTCTATGCCCTTGAAGAATTGTTGTGTTGCCACAGTATCATATATTAATTTATACATTAAGCTGCTAATTATTGGCAATGGCAGTCCGTGAATTAAATGATCCACCCACATATTTTTTACTTTTGCACATATAATATTAATGCATTTGTTTGTGGATGTACCTATGATAGGCAAGTTTTACTATGAGAAAGGAATATGCTACAGTTCAGAGAGTGATTCTCCAAAATCTGCAATTTGTTCAATTTATGACATAAATTTTGGTCACTTTATATAATTAATTATATTGTCCTACAATTTTTTTATGTGTAGAATCAATGTTAAACATGGATTTATGTGTTTTAATCATTTATTTCACTAAATTTGAACCTAAGATATGATATTTTAAGTTTATCTCTCTTATAAATTTTACATTTATTTTCATCTTTAATATATGCAGCAAAACATTTTTGAATGAATTTTGGTATTGGTTACTTAAAAACTCATATTTTCTACATAATTTTTTTACTCAGGATATTGTTTTTATTATCACAGATCTAAATAATAAAAGTAGCACAGTATCAATTTTTTTTATAATACTGAATAAATGACATTTATTTCTAAGTAACAATCCTATATACATGACAAGATGTGTAAATAATATTTTTATATGGTTTTTAGAATATTCGGCAGAAAGTAATTAAAATATTCATCTTTTACTATGTATAATAAATTGATTGCCATTCCTTTGGTAGGTTCTTAATATAAGATATTCATTTCTTTTTATAATATTTATAAAGGTGAAAGGACATTAAATATTCATCTAATTATTCCTAAGTCCCATATTTACAGTATATTTCCTATGTTTCTCTACCACTGAATATGCATCTTTGGTTTACTTTTTAGTTGGAATATTATCGACAAGGCAAAACTCAAGATTTTGTGAAGATTTTGGATGCATCGAGGTCAGAAGCAAACTTAAACTTCAGAGACTTTGAACGAGACCAGATGAAAGCATTTGATACTTTAGCTGCATACTATGTTCAACAAGCAAACAAAGAAAAAAACAGGGAGAAAAAAAGAGAGTTGTTTACCAAAGCAACACTTTTGTATACAACAGCTGATAAAATAATAATGTATGATCAGGTAGGAAATAGTTTCTTTTAATTGAAACTAAATTTAGATCATGTTAATTACCTCGTGATGTAATCACTGATATCTAAATTCAATGTGATCAATAAATTAGCACACAACAGTTCCCAGTTTTAAATTTCTGTATTTGTATTTAGGCTGTTTACATAATAGACAGACAACTGTATTTTTTTAGTTCATGCAGATTTCTCATACACACAACAGTGTTCAAGGTTTTTAATGGTTTTGGAATACAAACCTAGATTTCATAGATCACTGTTTATTCTAGATGGATTGTAATTTTTATAATGATAATTTTTAAACAAATTAAGAAATAAAGGATTATAAATGTAATTTTTACAATGATTATTAAATTTTATTAATACACAATATATGGCAACACAGCAACTTTTCAAGGGCATAGAACAGTGCATGCAAGTTGAAACTTGATATAGTCACAATTTTTCTCTACTTCAGCAAATGATGCATTGTAATTTTAAATTTTTTACTGTTTTAAGCATAAATCTGTTTTAGGTGTTTTGAGATTTTTTTATGTACTGCTGGAACTTGAACAAAAAGCACCTATTCTCAGTATGTTAATATTATTCTGAATATTGCCAACATCAATATCTAGATGCACCATATATATTCCTTATGATGTCCTATAATAATGGGAAGGTGAATCTACCATAACTATTGCATATTACTACAATAATTTCTGCATTACTATAATATGATCAGCAGTGTTTTTGTTTAATTGGAATTTTAAACATTAATTTTAATTTGTTCTTGATTTTTTAACAATATATATTTGGTATTTGAAAAGTTATGGAAACGTTAATATTTAGCAACACCAATGCCAGTCTTAAAAATTTACCTCAGAAGTTAATTAAAATTTCAATAATAATTGTGATTTCACATGTAATAAAATAAGTGTTATTTTAGAACAAGGATCTCAAACTCAAATCATATAAACCAAATCATTCGATTTTCAATATATAGTAGGCCACATTTTATTTTAAGCATTTAAAACATAAGCCTTAATTTAAATTTTAGTGACTTCATTTGGCTGAACTTAACCATGCATATTCTCCATACTCGGATGAGATCATCTCAGCCAAGCTGGTAAGCCACAGTTCGTGACCACAATTCCAATAGAAAGTATTGCTTGTGGACTGCATAAAATAAATTTGAGGGCTGCAAGTTTGAGACCACTATTGTGCAAGTTTATATAAATAATTCAGAATTTCGGAATTCAAATCAGAATTCAGATTCAGAATCAAATTTCAGAATTCAGAAATTCAATTTCAGTATTCAGAATTTTTTGGCAGTGGGCAAACTTTAACACTAGCAAAGTAGTATGTATGACCTGGGACCGCTGGTACCACTGGATGGGTCCCTGAACACCAATGACTACCTGTCCATCCTCGCTGACCACATGCATTCCTTCATGTTGGACGTTTACCCTGGTGGTGATGGTGTCTACCAACAGGACATTGTGCCCTGCCATGTCACTAAGGTGGTGCGTAACTGGTTCCAGGAACATGACAGCGATGTTTCCATTTTCTCTTGGCTGGCGAAAACACCCGACCCCAATCCCATAGAGCACTTGTGGGACCATTTGGATCGACAGGTTTGGCATGCAGACCCACAACCACATCATCTCCAGAACATCCGTGCTCTGCTGGAGTCCGAATGGCCACTTGTGCCTCTGGCAACCTTCCAGGGCCTCATTGCGTCCATGTCTCACCGCTGTTATCCGGGCCAAGGGTGGTTATTCCCATTATTACGTAGGTGGTCATATTATTCTGATATGACTGTGTATTCCCTGCCTCCAATAAAGACATTGTATTGGTTTCAAAATCCTTTTGTTGCATATGGAAAAATGTCTTAATTGCCATTAAAAGGAGTGACTTTTTGGTACACAAGTATTTTTTTTAGCATATGGAGAGAATTATTAATTATGCAAAGAGTATAAATATTGTTTTATTACTATTTGGCTTAATATCTTGATTAATATTCCAGGAAAAACAATGTTAAGATTCCAGGAGAGAGGGGGATTAAATGTAAGGTTTTCAGGGGGGGGGGGGGTTAAATGCAGGAGTTCTGAAGAGGATGTGCTTAATAAAAGGGTTCCACAGCTTTAGAAATTTTTAAAACTTCTACTTTAGAGACTGAATGGGCTGACATAAGTAACAGGCATTCCCCATATGCATATTTTACTTATAATACAGGTGAGAGATGCACCAAGATCAGATAATATATAATGCACAACATATATACATTTTATTATAGAGTAGCATATTATTTAATATTATTTTCAAAATGTAAACATTTTTGAATTTAAAACTTATTATAGTTCATAATTTTTTTTGGTTGAGACCAAAAAAAATCTTGATGGAGAGCCAAAAACATCCCCCAGACATGCACACTGCCATCACCAGCCTGTACTGTACTTGACCGACAAGTGTGTCTGACACGTATCCACCACTGCCATAACTTCTGTGGAGTAGAAACCTCGAATCATCAGGGAAGACAACCTTTTTCCACTCTTCCACTGTCCAATGATGGTAGTCCTGTGCGAACTGCAGGCGTAGTTACCGATGAATCTTGGTTAACAGGGGTGCCTTTACGCAGCGTCGACTCCAGAGACCCATGCATAACAGGGTTCGCTCTACTGTTATCAGGGACACATACCTGGGTGCCCCAGCATTCATTTGAGTGGTCAATTGCTGCACTTTTGCATGTCAATTGCTCTTTACCAGTTGATGTTCTCCTCTGGGATTGATGGCCTTTGGGGCTCCACAGTTATGACGTCTGGAGGTACTCTGTGTGCCAGCGGTCCATTCTTGGTACACCCTTACTACAGCACCTTGCGAACAGCCCACAAAGTCTGCTGTTTTCGAGATGCTTCCACCCTTGGCGTGGTAGCCGATGATCATTCCTTTTTGAACATCCATCAAATCAATACCTCTGCCAATTGTGCTCACATTACACACTATGGCTCATCTGTTCTGTCTGGCCGCTTATATCTCTATGTGGTCAACCTTGTCATGTGCACTCTGTGACACACCTGGGTGGGTACACTGTGATTCCGTGGGTAGTCATATTATTCTGATACGACTGTGTATATATGTGTATATGATAAATTATGAAAATTAGCATTAGCCAAGAATAATATAAGCCACTTGATGTAAAAACTGATTGTTGTACTGTAGCATTTGTAGTATAGTTTTCATTAGCATTAACTCTAAGATTTTAATGAAAAACAAAGGACTGGATGAACATCATAGGTAGTAAGAATTAGAATGAGCAGATACTATTACAAATAAAATTCTGCTGCCATACCAACAGGTATTGCAGCCATAATTCTATTTATAATATTATCAAGTGCGAAGAGGAAGACTGCAAAAAAAGATAATGCCAAAAGTCTTAGATAACTGAACACATAACAAAAATATTTGTAAAATGTTTTATGGCAGCAAAGAATCTTCAGTAGACCTTAAAAAAATCCTGAAATTTAAGACACAACATAGAGCTAACTCATACTGGGATTTCCATTGTAAGGACATTTTTCCACTATTTTAGAGGCCTTTGAAAGATATCTTGAAATATGCAGAAGTTTAATCATTTTTTTGCCTCTCTTATCCTTATTAGACTGTTATTAGAAGAGAGAGAGGCATGGCTCAGAATTCTTAATACATCCCTGCCAGTAGTTATGAAATTAAGGGCTCTAGTTAAGCAGAAACAATGAAACAGTGGATGTTAAATCAACAGCCAACTTGTTAAAAAATGAATGACAAAATATATATTCATTTTTGTAATGAACTAAAAGAATTTATATTTGAAATATTCAGCAATTGTGTGTGTAAATTATATTGCACTTGTAGAGAAATAGTTAAATTATGCAACTTTTGTTTTCTCACTATAGTACATGGCATATGAACAGGAAAAGAGCTGTAAATACTATAATTATGGGAGTTAACTCATTTAGCAGCTGCCAGGCTCATAATTTTAATCCTTCCTAACTGTGCTTACATTGAGATTTATCTCTGCTAACCTCCATTCTGCCCTTATTGAAAAAGGGGACACCAAAGGCTTGGAAAATTCATCGTCCATTGGATGGGATGTTAAGCCTTGGCCCTTTAAATGCTGTGCATGTTAAAGAACATCCTGGATGGCCTTGACAGGAGGCTACTTTTTCCTCCTAACAACTGTCTAGTGGATCCACTTCCCTCAACATATTCAGAGCCCTTGTGGCCTGGCTATTTAGCTCAATGTGTGAAAAAAATATGCCACTCATAGGTAAAACAACCCAACTCTAATTATGATAGAGTTGGCAACACTTACAGACCTTGTAGAGAATAATAATTTTTTGGAAACTAACTTTACAGTTGTGGCCCCATTATATAAATGGTGCTCAAGACTTTTTGATTGTATATGTTAATTGATGCACAACTGTAAAGCAGTAGATTCTAAGATTAGAAGCTAATAGCTAAAGCATTTTTAAAGATTCAAATTTTTGCAGAAATTTGAACCAGAAAGGTAAATTTTGTTTTGTGTTTTGATGAGTGTGCACATACTAGTTTTAGAGTCGGAATGTCCCACATTTTGAGCATCACTGATGTGGAAGTATAAAGTTTGCTATATATTTAATAAATCATAATTTATTATTATAGTACTCAATTTGTTTAACATTACTGCATAAATCTGTTTCAGATTATTATTTTTAATTCTTATATTAATTTAATGCTCCTATAATTATGAATTATGTTATTATAATTATGTTATTTTAAATTATTATTAGATATTTGTATTTTCAATATGCAGTATTATAAGTGTATGAAATCTTGTTTTCCTATTTTTCTTAGAACCATTTATTGGGCCGTGCATATTTTTGCCTTTTGGAAGGAGACAAGATGGATCAGGCTGATGCCCAATTCAACTTTGTGTTAAATCAGGTTAGTACATTTTTTCTGTTGTATTAAAATATAGGTATCTTGAAAGTGTTGCAAAATAAAAGGATTTGAAAGTCAAACCAAGTGGTATAGAAGGAGCTATTAAGAATATAATATTTTAAGAATAACCTTCAATTAAGAAGTCAGTGGAAAAAATAAGTTTTACCAAGAGTGGGATCTGAAACTAGGATCTCCTGAAAATGTGTCAGGTGCTCTTATAAGCTATTTCGAGCTTTATTCAGTTCCAGCTAACAGGTGACTATAAGTGTTGAATCTACAATTGGCATTGTGACCAGGATGACTCAGTTGGTAGCACACCAGGCTTGTAATCTGTAGTCCCCAGTTTTGAGCCCCACCCGGGCCAGCATTGAGATTTATTTCCACAAAACTCCCTGTGTTGCCCTCTGTCAGTAGGAACACTGATGAGCTTGGAAAGGCTGCCATCCATCAGATGGAACATTACACTATAGCCCTGTCTGTGGGAGAGCCATATCCTGTGCACATTAAAGAACATGCTGGATGGCCTTGACTGGAGTTTACCATCTGTTTCCCAACAGCTGTCCAGTGGGCTCCCTTCCCCAACCTTCTCTTAGTCCTTGAAGTCCTTGTGACCTGGCCATTTAGCCCATTGTGTGTAAAAAAAAGTGCTGTTCAGAGATAAAACAACCCAACAACAACAACACACTTGAAAGACATGGTGGAATGATTCTCTTGACTAAAACACTGACAAATGATGAGCAAAAGCAATAGGGAAATTGGTGAAAATTATGTTATAGTTTTAAAATTAAACCTCCATATTTTATCAAAAAGAAGTTTTTAAAAATTGCAAATTTCTGTTTGTTAAAAAATTTGCAATGTTATACTATGGAACAGAGATATTATTTTCAAGAAATAGAATTCCAAAGTGAAAAATGGGAAATTGACTCCTGATATTCAAAGTATTAATCAAAATTCCAAGTTATTAATTTTAAAATAGTCTCCTCCCCAACCCTTTCTGAGATTTTTGGGGTCTTTGTGACCTGACTATTTAGCCCATTATGTTCAAAAAAGTGCCACTCAGAGGTAAAACAACCCAACCTACAATTGGTAGGTATTCATGTGGCACCTTATGTTGCCCAGGAACAGTACAGCATTAGTTGTCCATAGAAATATTCTTGCATTGATTATATTGTTTCTGCTTTTTTGACTATACAATTATAACATCATTAGCAGATAGCTAGATTGACTCGTTCCTGGTCAACAGATGGTGCTATTGGGCACCAAGTAGTCATAATCAAAGCTTAAACTTGCCTGTTAGCTAGAATTGAACTAGCCTACTATAGCTCAGAAGAAGAACATCTAACCTGTTTTCAGGAGGTTATGGGTTCAGTTCGCACTCCCGCTTCAGTTATGTTGTTGGCCACAGGACATTTTCTGTGCATTACTATTATTGGATTTCCTCATTTATTTTCGTTAGACAATATTATTGTAGTTCAAAGTTTAATAATTATTTTAAGCAATTTGTGCAGTAATTTTGCTATTTCAAATGTTTTATGGTGCTCTCTGCATCTAATATATAAAGAATATTTGTTTGTTTGTCTATCCTGCTTATGCACTGGGCCAGGAAATCTACAGATGCCACTTTGTATGAACATTCCCTTCACCTAGAGGAAGAGTATATGCTATGTGCAAATACACTGGGGTTGGCAGATTTGAATTTCTCAAAATCTCCACAGACTTAACATTAACAGTTAAAAACAGGTGTCTCCCAAAGACTTTGTTTGCATTACCAGTTATAAAAAATCACACAGAGAGTGCCATCTACTATAACTTACAACTTTAGAGAGTTTGAGACTTCCCCTAAAGAGGAGCAGAAAAATTATATTGGGGGCGGGGGGGACAAATTGATTGTAATGAGTTTTAGATCAAATGAAAGCTTGTGATGTGGGGAATGGCATCTACTATATACCATAGAGAGTTTCAGACCTCCCCTAAAAGGGGAATAATTTTTATTGAGGGGGTTAGGATGAAATGATCATAATGACTTTTATGCCAAATGAAAGCTTTTGGCATGCAGAGTGCCATCTATTATATACTTTACAGACGTCCCCTAAAAGTAGTAGAATAAAATTTTTATCACTGGGATAGGTGGGGAGAGAGATTGAGGATGTACTCAAATAATAGACCACAAAGTGTGTGTAGGATCATAACAGAGCAGAAGGATGCAGCAGGGAAATGATAATATCATAAGGCCTATTTCTAACTAAAATGCTAAAGTTAGTAGAAATAAGCATATATTTAAATGAGCATAAATAAAATAAAAGGAAAATATATCGTAATATGTAGCCAAATGCCTTCTTAAGCTCCAATGACTAGTTTCTGGTCTAGTTCTGCAAAAGTTGATAGGGCATGTTTGGAATTGGGTAAGGTAAGGTAAATAGACCTTGTTAAGGTGTGGTCAGGTAACATAGACCACCACACTAAAATAGTTCTGTGTACATGGACTTTATAACATTTAGGCTATTGACCTTTTAGGTAGTGCTATATAACTTGTGCTTTGAGAATAATCATTGGACTGTAAAAAACAGCAAAATGAACAACTCACCTTGCATGGCAATTATTTTGACCTGCAAATCCCAAATTTTGTTATGATCTGTCTTGAGGAATTCAGTTCTTTACAGATATAGATATTGTTATTCTACATTAAAGGGATACCATCTGCATCTGAAATATACACAAATATGACTTGTATGCCATCTTGACATCCATTTTGTAAATTCTTGTTAGCAAATATCCTGATATGCCATTGTTGTTGGGTACTTCTGCTATGTTCTGCTTTTATACAGTGTTATAGAGTTTTATTAAATTTATATGTACACTGATTGTATTATATTGTACAGGTAAATCTGATGGTATGCTCTATTACTAGAAATTTTGTAATTTACCATGCATTCTTCCTCTTACTTAATCACCAATTATCACTATGCATGTTATTGAACATTTATATACTGTCGCAAAAAAGCTACAGAATGATTATTGTTTCAAATCATTGATGAAATTACTCCTTTCAAATAAAGATTATTTTTTTTTATAATACTAAGCATTTTTAACAGAAATTTTAACCATGCATTAATTTAGATTGCTTGCTTTCTTTAAAAACAGTTGTTGCATATGCATTTCTTCTGAATAAGAGTGTAGTGTATACTTTGGTTAATGATTCAGTTTTAATACAAATATTAACCAAATTTGAAAATGTAAATCTGTTCAAGTAGAGATCACAAAGTTAACATGTAAGCATTCCATTTTGTGCCCTAATGCCTAAGAATGAAGATAACAAGAAACCACCTAATGCCAAAGATACTGCAAAAGCATCTAGAATCGAAGACATCAAGTTTCTTGTTTCCTGCTTACAAAAGGTCCATGTTTTGCTACATTAACTAACCTTAGAAAAAACCAAACTATTATACAGCCTAATTTTAGTCTTTAGATGTTCACGCCTATTTTTCCACACTCTCCATAGATTCTTAAAAGTCCCAAAACAATCCCTATTCTATTTATCTCATGCCATACATCACTAGGATCTATTATATAGCTCCCAAAATAAATAAACTGATATACTTGCTCAAGAGTGCAGCCATTCAAAGCAACTGAAGCACCATCTGCCTCACAAATTTTCATCAATTTAGTTTTTTCTCTGTTTATCACCAAACCTACTCTATTGTCAGTCTCATCAACAGCCTTAATGAAAGAATTAATCTCATCAACATCATTAGACAACAGGGCTATCATCTGCGTAATCTACAAAGAAAGTTTGAAAAATCTAGGCCATTTAAAGGCCAAAATCTTTCCCTTGCAAAGATTTTTTGTAACATAATCAATAACCAAACTAAAGAGAAAAGGAGACAATACACCCTTGTCTAACTCCATTAGCAATGTAAACCAATCATTGCAAGCCTTACCAACTCTCAGAAACGACTGTGTTATTATAGAGAGCTTTCATTATGCTAACTAATTTATCAAGTATTCCATATGATCTAACAATCGACTACAAATTATGTCAATCAACAGAGTCAAAAGCCTTTTTGAAATCTAAAAAAACTAGCAAACCATAGGTTTCTGAAACTCTAAACTTTTCTCAAGAAACTGCCTAAGTGAAAATGTTTGATTAATACATCCCCTACCAGTTCTGAATCCACACTGTTCATCATGCAGTTGTCCATCAACCAAATTCTTAATTCTATTAAGTATAATCATGCAAAGAACTTTACCTGTAACACAAAATAAACCTAATTCCCTTATAATTATTACAAGAACTATGATCACTTTTTTTAAAAATAGGGATAATAATAGCTCTAGTAAATCCTTAGGAACAACACCTTTTATCAAAAAAAATATTCAAAATTTCAGTCAGCCATATGTCAACACAAATGTTCCCAGCTCTAAGTATTTCAGTGGTTATTTCAACCACTCCAGAAAATTTATGCAGTTTTAATATAGAGATAGCCAAGAAAATTCAGAATATGATATAGAGCCATCATTAAAGTCAGTAATGCATCTATCCTCATTACAAACACTGGGAGTAGAAATAATCACATTATTTAGAACATCTCTGAAATACTCAACCCACCTAGTCATCACAGAATCCTCACATTCAACCACCTTACCATGTTTATCCCTCAATCCCTATGTACCTGTCTGTTTCTTCCCACACAAAAGATTAACTATCTGGTACAATACCCTGCTGCTGTGCTCTCTAACTGCTTCCTCTACTTTATTAACCAAGCTATCAAGCCAAAGATTCTTATCAACTGTTAATGATCCTTTACACATTTATTAAGTTCATAATTTAGGACTAGAAGGATGTCAATTCATATTAATCCTGCACTTCTTTCTTTCAGAAATAAGTTCTGTAGCCTTATCACTCAAATAATTTTGTTTCATCTGTTCCCTTTTACCCAAAAGAGTACTGTTGGTTTCAAGAAAAGCCTGCTTAAACTGATCCCATTCTTTCTCAACCTCATCAGTAAGCAAGTCACGATTATTATAATGTAAGTAAGTAGCCTATCGTGGTTTGCTTTGGTTATATCTGGATCTTCAGACCTTCAGTGTTAAAGGTAATTTTCTTAACATTAGCACAACATATCTTAAGCTTCAGTTGCAAGACACTTTTGATCAGGTAATGGACCCCTATATGATCTGGTATTCCTAACTGAACTAACCCATTTGCTTTTTATTAAAATATAATCTATCATATTCCTGTGTAACCTATCAGGCGAAACCCATGTATATCTATAAATGTCCTGTGTTTGTAGTATGTGTTAGTTATTCACAAACTATTTACTTAATGTAGAAGATATTCCCCATTACCATTGGAGCTACCAATGCCAAAGGTATCTAATACTCCTGCCCAAAGATTAGAATCAGTACCAACTTTAGCATTGAAGGTCACCTAGCACAAGAGAAATGTCTTCACAGAATTCAAAATATCCTGAAGCTGAATGTAAAATGTATTCTTTTCATTCTCATAAGAGTCCTCTGTGGGGCATAACAACTGATTACATTCAACTTTTTAATTTTTATTTTAAATTTTGCTGTATGAAATCTTTCAGTAATGCAGTCATATCCTACAAGAGCATCACTATTGTGTCTACTGAGAAGCTAATACATATTAGAGATGCTTTCCATCCTCCCTCCCTGACAGAGAAATTTAAAGTTATTTTTAAGTATCTCATATTTATCTGTCCATCTGGTCTCTTGCAAGCCTAGAAAATCTAGGTTATAATGCTGGAATTCCAGCATGAGGACATCAAGAGAATAATGTGTATGTAACATTCTCACATTCCACATACATGCAGAGAGAAAATGATTAGTAGGATTTTTAAAGAAACTAGGTTTATTGAGATATTTAGGGTGAACCATGTCAAACAGCCCCCTGATTACAGGCATCGGGCAAAGACCTGTTCCAGCACCACAGAAGGCTGAATTTACCCATTCTGATAGGAACTTCAGGCACCATCTTTTCAAGTTGACTTTTTCAAGAGCCATATGACCTGCCTGAGACACATTACTGTAGTTTAGGATTGGCAATGTCCACTAGCTAAGTGAGGGTTGAGGTACTTGCAATGGCCTCTTATCAGGGTTATCCACCAGCAGTTATAAGGTATCCCGTACCTCTGTTCACTTAGGGCTGGCAACCCACAAGCAAACAGAAAGCACAATGGCAGATTCTCCCTCAAAAAGGCCTCCAGTGCAGCAAGTAACCTGTGATGTTAACCACTCCTCCACAGGGCAGAAAAAAAAATGGCCATAGATGACCAGATCAGTAGGCCACACTGATTTGGCAGCCCTCCCCTTCCATTCCCTTCCAAAAGAGAATATCTCTTTTGAAAGGTACTAATGGCCTGCACAATGAGAAGGTGGGGTTAGACATTAAGTTATAAAAATTGCCCCCATGCTTTCCCCCCAAAATGGGAAAATATGTGAAGAATTGTTATAATGTATCTTTCAAATGCATGGGCCAAACATAGCAAGTTGTATGTCAGACGAAAGCTTGTGATGTGGAGAGGATTGTGGGCAATAAAAATATACCCCCTTGCTTTCTTTCCCCCTAGAATAGGGTAAATACACTAGTCATTCTTCTACTATGTCTTCTGAACACAAGGGCCTTCAGTTACAATGAAAGCACATACGAGACCATCACAGACCTATTTCGAATTATGTCACCCCACCATTCTCTCCTCCTCCCTCCAAAAAAAGGGGGTGGAAATTTTGTGGGGTCAACCTTAATGAGTTATGTCTCAAATTAAAGCTAATGGTTTCCCAAACATCAGACTACTTCAACCCCCCCCCCTCCTCCCAAAAAAAAAGGGGGGGGGAGAAATATGTTTGAAAATACAGATGGTAGCTAGGGAGTCATTGGAAGGAGACCTATGCACCAGTCCCCTGTGATTATGCATAGAACTGGCCTGGCCTAACACCTAATGTCC
Organism: Ryuthela nishihirai; assembly: GCA_038380435.1. Lineage (NCBI taxonomy): Eukaryota > Metazoa > Arthropoda > Arachnida > Araneae > Heptathelidae > Ryuthela > Ryuthela nishihirai. Next base: position 26,565,270 of record JAWZYU010000003.1, read on the forward strand.
GACCCCACTTTCTCATGGTGCAGACCATTAGTACCTTTTGAAAGAGATACTCTCTTGTGGAAGGGAAAGGAAGGAAAGGGCTGCCAGATCAGTGTGGCCTATTGATCTGGACAACTCTGGCTATGTTTTTTTTTCTAACCTACTGAGGAGTGGTCAACCATACAGGGTCCTGGTGCTGACTATATAAACTTACTGGACTGGATTAAGGCTCTGAGCTTGAATATGGATCCTGAATTTGCTGCAGTGGTGAGTTTCTGTGTAGGGAGAATCTTCTGCTGTGTTTTCTGTTTGTTGGTGGATTGACAGCCCCAAGTGAATAGATTCACAAGATATTTTTTATCAGCTGGTGGATAACCTGAGCAGATGTCATTGCAGGCACCTGAACTCTAGCTTCTATGGGCATCATCAAATTCTACTTTGGAGGAAGTCTTCCAGTGTAGATGGCTTCAGCCTTTAGTAGTGGGGGAACAGGTCTTTGCCCCATGCTTTCCCCCCAAAATGGAAAAATATGTGAAGAATTGTTATATTCCTTTTTGTTTATATTCCTCCTTTGGGAAGGTATGAAATGCGATTAGGGGGCTGTTTGATATTGTCGGCATTCCCTCTCTCAATAAACGTAGTTTCTTTAAACATCCCATTAACCATTTTCTCTTCATAGGTAGTTGGAATGTGGGGACTCTGCACATAGATTATTCCCTTGATGTCCTCACACAAGAATTCCATTGTTATAACCTTGATATTCTCGACTTGCAAGAGACCAGATAGACTGATAAAGCTCATATTATTTAAAAAAATCTTAAATTTTTCAGGGAGGGAAGTGCATCAGTGTTTTGCAGGGAGGAAAGCATCTTCAAGGCGTAGGTCTGCTTCTCAGCAGACATGCTAGTGATGCTCTTCTAGGATATGAGTGCATTAATGAAAGGTTTCTAACAGCAAAATTCCAGACAAGCATTAAAGACTTAAATGTTATCTGCTGTTATGCCTCCACTGAGGATGCCAATGAGGATGAGAAGGATAGGTTTTATGGATAACTTCAAGATATTATGATTTCTGTCAAGAAAGGAGATATTTCCCTTGTTATAGGTGACTTCAATGCTGAAGATGGTACTGACTCTGACCTTTGGGGAGGGGTGATAGGCCCTTTTGGTATTGGTAGCTTCAATGGCAATGTGCAACGTCTCCTACAGGAAAGTAAACTCAATGGTTTCAGAATAACTAACACTTATTACAAACACTGGGACATACATAAGTACACATGGGTTACCCCTGATGGGCTACATAAGCATATGATTGATTATATATTAATTAACAGTAAATGGGCTAGTTTTGTTAGGAATACCAGGTCATGTAGGGGAGCTGAAATTGGATTTGACCATTACCTTGTTAAAGCTGTCTTGCAACTTAAACTTAAGAAGTATTGTGCTAAGGTTAAAAATTTACCTTTAATTCTGAAGCTCTGAAAGACCCAGTTATAGCTAAAGCTTACCATGATAGGTTATTTAGTCATTGTGACAGTCATGGTTTGCTTACTACTGAAGTTGAGGAAGAATAGTACCTTTATAAAAGGCTTTTTTTTGCAAGGAGGCAAAATTCTTTGAGTGATAAGGTACAAACCTATTTCAGAAAGAAAGAACTGTAGGAATGTCCTTAATCAATACCCTACTAATCCTAATAGAAAGCATTACATAGAGCTTAATAAACATGTAAAGAATCAGTTAGCTGCTGACAGCACAACAGCAGAGAGCTGTACCAAATAGTTAATGTTTTGTGTGGTAGAAAACGGACAGGTATACAGGGATTGAAGGATAAAGATTATAAGGTCGTTGGAGGTGAGGATTCTCTCGCAGCTAGGTGGGTTGAGCATTTCAGTGCTGTTCAAAACAATGAAGTTAGTTCTACTCCCATTGTTTGTAATGATGATAGATGCATTACTGGCTTTAATGTTGGCCCTATAACACAGTCTGAAGTTATTTTGGCTATTCCTAAACTTAAATTATATAAATCCTAGGGGTAGGTGAAATTACTATGGAAATGCTTATAGCTGGGAATGTTTCGGTTACCACACAGGATGACTGAAATTTTGAACATCTTTTATGATAAAGGCATTCTTAATGTCTGCACAATAAGTTGCTTACAGGAGGTTGCTAACTCCTTTGCCTATCTTAAGGATTTTTACCACATTATACTTAAGAATTTTACCACAGCTTTTATTATCCCTATTTTTAAAAACGTTGATCACCATTCTTGTGATAACTATAGGGGCATCGGTGTACTTTCTGTTCCAGGAAAAGTTTTTTGCATGATTGTGTTTAATAGAATTAAGACTCTGATTGGCAGGTAATTGCGTGATGAACAATGTTGATTCAGAAGTGGTAGGGAATGTGTGGATCAGATATTTTTACTCAGGCAGATTCTTGAGAAATGTTTAGAGCTTCAGAAACCTGTGGTTACTATCTTTGTTGATTTCAAAAAGGTTTTTGATTCTGTTGATCGCCATAATTTGTCGTTGATTGTGAGATCATATGGCATACCAGACAAGTTAGTTAGTTATATTGAAGGCTATGTATAATAACACTAAGTCGTGTGAGAGTTGGTAAGGTTTGTAGCGAATGGTTTAGCATTGCTTCTGGTATTTAACAAGGGTGTATTTTGTCTCCTTTTCTCTTTAGTTTGGTTATTGATTATGTAATGCAAAATTCACTGCAAAGGAAAGATTTTGACCTTAAATGGTCTGGAGATACAGAAATTTCTGATTTAGATTATGCAGATGATTTGACCTTGTTGGCTAATAATGTTGATGAAATGAATTCTTTCATTAGGGCTGTTGATGAGACTGGTAATAGAGTTGGTTTGCTGATAAACAGAGAGAAAACTAAAGTGATGAAAATTGGTCAGGCTGGCTGTGGTTCAATTAATCTGAATGGCTGCAGTCTTCAGAAGGTGTCTCAGTTTAATTTTCTTGGTAGGTATGTAACAGATACTGGTGATGTGCTCCATGAGATTAACTGACAAAGTGGGATTGCTGCAGGGACTTTTAAGAATTTATGGAGAGTGTGGAGAAATAGGCTATACACCTAAAGACTAAAATTAGACTGTATAATAGTCTGGTTCTCTCTAGAGTTAATTATGGTAGTGAAACTTGGATGCTTTGTAAACAAGATAACAGGAAATTAATGTTTTTGATTCTAGATGCTTACACAGTATCTTGGACATTAGGTGGTTCAACTTTGTAAGTAATGATGAGGTTAGGCAAAGGAGTTGGCAGCCTCCTGTAAGCAGCATATTGTGTAGAGAGAGACTGTTGGTTTGGCCATGTTGCCCTATGGATAATTGTAAATTAGTGAATAGGGTTATGAATAGTGTGCATAAAGGCCTCAGAAAGAGGGGGAGACCTAGAATGCAGTGAACAGACAATGTCAAACAGGTCCTTGTTATAATTGTTGTACAGTGGCCAGATGCAGAGATATAGCTCAGGACAGATATGCTTGGAGAACTAAATTGTGCAGTCTGGTTGGGCCTCCTTAGCCTATGGCTGCTTGAGGATGATGATATCAAATAAAATTTCTGAAGATAGGTATATTTGGTGACAAGGAAAGAAACGTAAATTAATAAGTTTTAAAAATGCATATCTTTCTAAATACACCCTAAAAAGCAGGAAATAAAGCTAAAGCATATCAGTGCTTTAGCTTTATTTATAGCTTGAAATAAGTATTATGTACTCAACAAGATTGCCAGCACCCTATCTTCCTTTGAAATGAATATGAATTCATTGACTAATTGCATCATCAGTATGCTTTAGGTTTGTTTTCTGCATTTTAGGGCACACATAAGGAGATGGGCATTTTCTAATTTTTTTAGTTATGTTTTCTACATCTCCCACCAGTCAGTCTTGCACATTAAGCAGAAAATTTGTGAAATATGAATTCTTTGAATTAAATTAACACTATAAATAATCAACAAACTTTTAGCTTCACTAATTATTTATCCTGCATAAAAATCTGGGATTTTTACCTGATCCACTTAGCATAGATACAAATGCAAAAACTATAATTTCATGTTTTATTAACCCTTCCAGTGTCCAGCCTGAAAAACTGGTATACATCCAGAGGCCAAATTTAACTTTAGTACTTTTTTGCCAAATAATTAGTGAAAGGAATTATGGTGTGTTATATGCCAAATTAATGAACATTTAATTCTGGATTTTCTGAAAATAAAATATTTAACAAAAAAGATGATGTTTTATTTTAATAGGACTGTTTTAGAGTCATGTAGTAAAAAAATGCATCTGGCAACACAAATAAAAATTTATAAAAAAAAAAGCTAATAGACAAAAATGATTATAATGCACATGAATAGAAAGTCTATTTATTTCTAAATAACAAAAAAAAATTCTTGTTAAAGTAAACATTTCTTCCGTTTCGAAATTTTTTTGGAGAAAAAGTCCAGGCTTGTTGCAGTCCAATAAACAAGTCACATTTAGAATATTTTTAGTAAATAACTAATCAACAGAAATAGCTCATGTTATATACCAAATTAAAAAGAATTTAATTCTGAATTTTAAAGTAAAAAATTTGAACACTGTAGTAACATATTAATTTTAATGACAATTTTTACAGTGATATGCCAAAAAAAGGTACACATTTCATAATTACTTCCAAAATCTTCCATTTTTAAAAAGTAGCAGTTCTTTGTTAATTATCAGGAGATTTTAAAAACTTTAAGGAAAAATTTGTTGATAATAGTTCAGATCAAACTTCTGAGCTTAAATTAGGGGATTGCTTCAGCACAGAGTAATGTCAACAAACAAATTGGCAATACCTTATATAACTTCTAAGAAATGGCAAACAGATGGCTTTAACAAGTTATTTATGTCATAATTTAATAAAATATGCATCAAATAAAAAAGAAGAAAATATTATTTATCAAGCTTAAATTACATAGCTTTATAAGATATTTATTAAAAAATTTTAAAATGGCAATTTTTATTTTTTTTAAAAATCTTTTTTTTTTACTGTACTGAAAACGGATATATACATTCTGGACACTGGAAGGGTTAATGTTAATTTTGAAAGTATGTGAAAAAATTGCATAATTCGTGCATGTTTGTAGTATTTTAAATGCATTTATATATAATGCTCATGATAAAACAGAAATGTAATTCTAAAAACTTCACTTATAACATAGAAATATTACTGAATCTTGTCAACAATTTAGTTCACACTAAAGTCTAAGTAAGCAACCAGCAAAGTTTGATAGAGATTCTTGTCTGCATTCAGAAGGTTTGCATTTCACAGAAAAAATATTTGGTTACAATCATCAGACATAAAAACAATGGTCAGTCCACATGAAAACATATCGTGCCACACTGCTTGCAAGTGAATTGATTTACCATGGAACCATTTTATGCAAGGCGATTGAGACAGTGACCTTCCTTGCCCCCACCAGCAAACAAGAAATTTAAATCACCCTTCACAACTTGTGGAAGGAAGTTTTAAACAGCCCTAGCATCACCACCTAGTTGCCACTTCACTCAAAACAGAGCACTGTCCTTGTTCCAAAAGTGTTTAAACCTGATAAATTGGTAATGTGAAAATTGTTTGAAGGATAAACTTTTTAATTTTATTGCCCAATGACAAAGAACTTATAGTTATTTTTATGTAAAAAAAATTACTTTTTAAACAGCTGCCTGCTGCAGAGGGATTTAGTTGTTTTACCTGTGAGTGGCACTTTTTTGCATTCAATAGACTTAATGACCAGGTCGCAAGGACCTCAAAGACTCAGAGAAGATTGAGGAAGCAAATCCATTGGATAATTGTTGTGAGATAGATGGAAGCCTCTCCCAAGGCCATCTAGTGTGTTTTTTAATGTGCATAGGATATGACTCCTTCACATGGGGCCACAGCTTAATATCCCATTCACTGAATAGTGAACTATTCAAGATCATCGGTGTCCCCGTTCTCACTGAGGGCAGGATGGAAGTTGGTGGAAATAAATATCAATGCAAGCACATTAGGACTTGAACTTAGGAACTACAAATTACAAGCCTATCACACTACTGACATCCACCTTTGCCACAGAGGTCTGAGAAGTCTTTTGGTATAATACACCATGGAGAAGGTCTGTGAGAAAGGTGAAATCTCATCAGAAAAAAAACAAAACTAAAAAAAAAGCCCATTCCTTATCTGTGGATCAAACTAAGGTCTCTCAAAGAACTTTTTAAAGAATCATATTAATGAGATGAAATTACACATGCAGCTTATATTTACACATCTTTCTTTCAACAGAACTAATTTCCAAATCACCTGTCATACGTTTTCAATTTGGCCTTTCAAAAAGTTGGCTGAAAGAACTTGCATCAATGAGACAGTGGTATCATGTTGATATGATTGCACTACAGTTGCCAAGATCTGGGTTCAAGTTTTGGGTTTGCGTGATCATTTGTGTTTGTCATAACCTGCAGATATGTTGCCCTATTTGTCTATCTAAGCCCTAATATGAAAAAAATATTGTTCCACTGGAAACGTTTGCAGCTGGAGCAAACAAAGGAAGCATTACATTTGAGACATCTAAAGTTTTCTGTATGAAGGTGAAATAAAACTTAGGTAGGGAAGTCAGGATGGAACAAAACTTATTTTGAGATTTCTATGAGATGGATGGGTAAAATGCATTTTTATGATTTGGTAACAATTTGATTGGTTCAGGGAAGGTGGAAAAGTGCTACTTTGCCTATTTCCAGATGGATAAACATATGAATATGTACATTTTTAGTGTTATTGAAAGCATTATGCTTAAATTCTTAACTAGTTAAAACAGATTTGATTATAGTTACTTCAGCTTGATAAACCACAAAACTTCTCTATTTTGAAACTGAAAAACAGAGAACATGGTGGTGTATAGCTAATGAATTACTTGGTGCAAAATGGTGAATTCACAGAGTAGGCAAATAATCATAACATTGGTTTATATAAAAAAATGAAAAATAAATTATTCCTGAAGCAGCAGTTTGCCACAGGAGTCTGTTAGTATAATATACCATTGGGAAAGTGTATGAAAAGACCTCAGCAGGAAGACAGCACTAAAAAGGAAACAAATTTTAATCCAGGGCTTGAACCCAAATCCCTTTGATCCACAGCCAAGCTTGCTAACTACTCAGCCATTGTTATGGTATAGTACATTTAGAGATTTTTTTATTAAATTTTAATAGTCCTATAATGCAATTTAGACTTTTAATTGTCTGCACTCTTCGAACAAAGTTCCTATTTGCTTATTCTATTTCATTTAAAAATATAAATTCAAACTTTGTGCAGTTTTACCTTCAAATTTTTATTTATTGTTTAAAATTATTTTTACCTGATAGTTTATGATTTTTAACAGCTAAATTATCTATGTTTGCTCTTGTTATTTTAAATAGCTTCTTTGTTTATTTTTACAGTCACCAAATAATATTCCTTCCCTTCTTGGAAAAGCATGTATAGCCTTCAACAAGAAGGATTATAGAGGTGCTTTAGCATTTTACAAAAAGGCACTCAGAACTAATCCCAAATGCCCAGCTGCAGTAAGATTAGGAATGGGACATTGCTTTTACAAACTAGGAAAGCATGACAAGTCAAGGTCTGAATACATTTACTTTTTATTACAATATCAAAGTTTTATTTTTGATGTGTTTTTTTAGTACATGCTAAATGTCAGTTTCATTTAAGGAATGTTTTATTATTATGGTACTTGTGTGTTCAATAAATAAATACATTTAGAAACTTTAAAAACTCATGTTGAGAGTGAAGCCAGTTATATGACTGTCTAATATCTGCTTCATCTCATTCCAGTTGCGTACACACGCCCGCACGCACACACACACACACACGCATGCATGCACAAACAAACAAAATCCTCATGCAGCCATTGGCTACGGAGGTTCAACCAGACTGTGTAATTTTCCTCTCCAGATGTGTCTGTTCTGAGCTACAGCTGCTGCATTTAGTCACTATAGGCCAATTCTAGCAAGGTCCTGTTTGACATTGTCTGCCCATCGCATTTTAGGTCTCCCCTTTTTTCTGAAACCCTTAGGCACACTGTTAATAATCCTGTTTGCCAATCTGCAGCTGTACATACAGGCAACATGGCCAAACCAATGCAGTCTCTTTCTCTCTGCACAATATGCTGCTCAAAGGAGGTTGATAACTTTCTTCTAACTTCATCATTACTTACAAAGTTGAACCACCTAATGCCCAAGATACTGCATAAGCATCTAGAATCAAAGGCATCAAATTTCTTGTTATCCTGCTTACAAAGGGTCCATATTTTGCTACCATAACTAACCTTAGAAAGAACTAAACTATTATACAGCATAATTCTACTTTTTAGGTGTACATGCCTATTTTTCCACACTCTCTATAGATTCTTAAAAGTCCCAGCAGCAATCCCTATTCTTCTATGTATCTCATGCCACACATCACCAATATCTGTAACATAGCTCCCAATATAATTAAACTGAGACACTTGCTCAAGAGTGCAGTCATTCAAAGCAACTGAAGCACTATCTGCCTGAACAGTTTTCATCAGTTTAGTTTTTTCTCTGTTTATCACCAGATCTGCTCCATTACCATTCTCATGAACAGCCCTAATGAAAGAATTCATCTCATCAACATCATTAGCCAACAGGGCCAAATCATCTGCATAATCTAAATCAGAAAATTAAATAACAAAAAATTAAATAGAAAATTATATAAATAAAGAAAATTAATACTAAAGTGATGAAAATTGATCAGACAGGCTGTGATTTAGTTAATCTGAATGGTTGCAGTCTTTAGCAGGTGTCACAGTTTAATTATCTTGGGAGCTATGTAACAGATAATGGTGATGTGCGGCATGAGATTAACAGACGAATAGGGATTGCTGCCGGGACTTTTAAGAATCTATGGAGAGTGTGGAGAAATAGGCGTATATACCTAAAGACTAAAATTAGACTGTATAATAATTTGGTTCTCTCTAGGGTTAGTTATGGTAGTGAAACTTGGACACTTTGTAAACAAGATAACAGGAAATTAATGCTTTTGATTCTAGATGCTTACGCAATATCTTGGGTATTAGATGATTCAACTTTGTAAGTAATTATGAGATTAGGCAAAGGAGTCGGCAACCTCCTTTCAGCAACATATTGTGCAGAGAGAGATCGTTGGTTTGGCCATGTTGCCCTTATGGATAATTATAGATTAGTGAATAGGGTTATGAATAGTGTGCCTAAAGGCCTCAGAAAAAGGGGGAGACCTAGGTTGTGGTGGCAGACAATGTCAAACAGGACCTTGTTAGAATTGGTGTGCAGTGGCCAGATGCAGCAGATATTGCTCAGTATAGATATGCTTGGAGAACTAAATTGCACAGTCTGGTTGGACCTCCATAGCCCATGGCTCCTTGAGGAGGAGGAGGAGGAGGATGATGATGCAAACATCTCTAGAGAATATCTATATGATGTGAACACCATGTTCTGGCCAACAATATTCTTGGATTTGTCATTGATCAAGCATCTCTGCAACACTATCTGCATGCTCATATGCAACCAACACAAAGTATTGTCACTGTAATGGATCATTTGCACGAAGTATAATGGCCTATGCTGCAGTATATCTGTCACCTATGTGCCATGATGTGCAACTGTATATATCCCCACAATGGAGGTTACACTATGTATTAATGATGCACACTATTCAGTCCCCTTCAATACACAATAAGTATTCTGTTATGTAAAAAACTTTGTGTCATTTTCTCATCACTATTTGTACCATGATGAATTTCAGAGGTATCATTCCATTGCTTTTGACTGGGCAATTTAAAATTCCCAGAGAAAGATATATAAAAAACAAACATTCCTCTGAATCATGCTTAAAAGAGTTTTCAGTCTTGTTACCAGCTAGCCGAAACTATCTAATGTTTAGTACTATCAAAGGTATCATTGTGTTTATACCAGTAATTATTCTGAAAAAAAAAAGGGAATTATAATCAGTTTGTCTTACATTGGACAAAAATCTGATACATTTAGCTTGTGCATGATGATCAATAATGCAAAAGATTATTATTTAAGCTGAATGAAGTTTTGTTCTTTAAGCCAGTATTTGCACATGAACAGTAGTGTGTTGTCTAGAATCTTAGCTTTTAGCTTTATAAAAATAAAAATTTATACAAGAAGTATAATTAACATTATCTATAAAGAAATTCTGAAATAAAAATAACTTGGTTCAGAAGTATTTTTTTTGCCACATCTGGGATGTTCTGCATTCAACACATTGAATCAGTACAGAGTAACACATGTGACAGCAATTAATATAAACGTCTCTGAGTAATATTTATTGCTAATAGAGAATAATGTTAATATTCATTTATATACCTTTTATTGTAGATGTCTTAATGCTTAAAGTGTTAGGAAACGATTTTTCGTTTTTCAAAAATCACTACAAATAATCCTGAAACATCTTTTATGCTTACCTTCCAATTTTATCCTTTATTTATTGAACAATTTAGGGGTAAACTTCCTTTGGACATAACCACAGATATCTGTAACTCAGTTGAGTACTTTCCCCATTATGGGGAATAAAGAGTCAAGCCAACCAAGGCTGACCTTGACTTCAGAGGGTCAGTAGATCTCCATGCAGACAAGAAGCAGGCTGTTGTGGATATATATATATATGTTAATATACAGTTTGTTCAGAATTAAATGCTTTTTCTTTTTTTGTTATGTAATATGAACTCTTGCGTTCCTTAGTTATTTCAAAATATTGTTCAGAAGTTGAATTACATTTTTAATGAAGAAACTTGTCTCTTTAAAGGTAAATAAAATCGTTTATATTCTAGTCTTATTTCAAATTGTCTTTTCACAGATTTAACCTGTTTTATTCAGATGGTAATATGTTAACTGATAATTTTATTTTCAGATTATCGTTTGAAAGAGCTCTTCAGCTTGATCCTCAGTGTGTTGGAGCACTTGTAGGCTTGGCAGTTCTGGAACTCAATCAGAAGATCCCTGATGCCATTCGAAATGGTGTCCAAATGCTTTCTAAGGCTTATACTATAGACTCAACAAATCCCATGGTTCTTAATCACTTGGCTAACCATTTCTTTTTTAAAAAGGTAGTCTAATTCATTAATATATATTTTTCTTTCTTTCTTACTTAGAAAACATCTTGACCTTCAGTGTGATTAAACCTTGAAGTGTAATTTTTAATTTTTGTCGTACATTTTGTAATATAAAACCACACTATTTACCTTAATCTCTTTCAGAATTCTTATTAGTAGTCAGGGAAAATTGGAAGAGAGTAACAACAGAAAAATAATAAATCACATGCTTTTTTAGGGCAAAAATTAAATTTAATATTGTATGCATGGTGTTCTTAGGTAATAGTGACTGGCTCTAATAACTTGATCCTACTAACTTGATATATACAGTCTATTAGCTAGAATACTTTTTAAAGAACATTCCTCTATGAACACATCATTCATCTTATTGTAAAGTCTTTAAGTTTTTTCATGTTTTCAGTGACTTAGATGACAATAGGTATTGATTTTTCATTCATCTTCATATAGAAAAGCCATTTTTCACTCAGTATATGTTGCACACCATCCATTTCAGCTCTACTGTTTTACATTATCTACAAAAATGTTCGAGAATTTCCATGTTATGTAATAGGAATCTGACTTCAAAGTTCTGTGGGATTAAATCTATTAAAAATCAATATCAAATCTATTTAAATCTCGATTTTTCAAAAATATTCATTCTGCATTTATAGAGTTATGCAAATTGGAATATTTCGCAACATAATGCATCATAAGAATTTACCTCAGAAATTAATTAAAACAAAGAAAATAAGTACTGTTTCAAATCATTTAAAAAATAAATATACATTTTAGAATGTTTCATAATGATTATTTCAATTAAAATATTTAATTCACAATTTACATTTTATTCAAGACAAAGGTCCTTCCTTGTAGTTACTTTTAAGACTATTTTGCTGATACATACTCATTACATATCCCGTAAAGTTACAGCTAGATACTCAGCTATTTACCAACTTCAGGAAACCTTTTACACTGCAGAAAAGTTCCTAAGTACTTAAAGATGTTGAATATATGTCTTGAAAAAAGTGCATATTACCCTTGTTTCTGATGAGTAAACTTGGCTGAGCCATTTCACTTGGTCGTTGGCTGTTGCTCTATCTAGTATGCCGATATTCTCCATTGAGGAGGTTGCTGTTGATGATTATTGTATACCAGTCCTTTTCTCAGTAGTTTTACTATCACTCATCAGTGATTACTCTATTGCTCATATGAAGCAAATAATGCACCACTGATATCAGTCATACACATTGGCAATCAAGCACTAGTTTGATGGTAACTTTCAACTTGCTTTAGTATGCTGCAGTAACTTTGTCTTTTCTTTTCATCACTTGGTAAAAAGCCTAAACCTATCTTTGACACTTTCACAACTCAAATGTTAAAATATATAACATTTTACCTTAGAACATAAAAAAAAGATCTTAAACAATTAAGATCTTAAATGATCTTGAAAGGTGGTTGCTATATGTTTCACTCATTTCATTTCATAGCTTCATCTGGCACTTATCTATTAGATCGTGAGGCTTATATGAGAGGATCCTGTGGCAGAATGTTGCTATTTTGGTTTCTCGTGCAGCAGGAGATTCCATGCTGATGGGAGGGGTGGTATCTCTGTATTGCATATGCTATCTTTGGGCAGATTTATTAACATGTTCTCTGCATAGTGTAACTGAAATTTGGTGGGGGTGATGGAGGGGGGGGGGTACAGTTACAGGTTTACAGGATAGTTTATCTATATTTCTTTTTCAATTATTGTTTGAGTTAGTGCTGTATTATGAGGTTTTTTGCTCTTTATGTCATGTTGATGTTTGGCAAATAAGTTTTTATCTCAGTTTTTATCTCATTTTCAAAGAAAACGAGATAATACACTCACTGGCCATTGAATTAAAAACCTTTATGCAGATGTACATAAATGTTACTTGCGCAGCATATATGCAAAATATGTGGTCACATGCATCATCACGAGATGTTGGCAACTATTCAAGACTGCTGCTCATAAGTAATCATCAATAATATTGATCACAATGGGAAAAACAGAAGATCTTTTGGTATTTGATAAACGACTTATTGTTGGTGCCTGTCTGGCTGGAGTGACGATTTTAAAAACAACAGAGCTGATTGGTTGCTCAAAAGATGAGATATCTCGGGTGTTTAATTAGTGAAAAAATAATATAATATTGCTTTCTAAGAGGCATAAGTGTGGTGCGATGACAATCTATCAGGAATGAGATTGCCATCGTCTAAGAAGGCTTGTACAGAGAAACAGGACTTCTGTGTGCAGCAATTGACTGAAGCATTCAATGAAGACTGTTTCCGACACATCTCAGCGAACTATGGCAGGGAATTGAAGAGGATCGGTATTAGCAGTCGCATGCCTATACAAAAACCACTGATTTCTATGAAGAACTGGAAAGTTCATGTACAGTAATGTCAGGAACACCCTGACTGGACACTAGAAGACTGGAAAAAAGTCACGTCTGACAAGTTGTGGTACACCTTGTTCAGTACCGACAGTAGGCAGAGTTTGGCGGGAGCCCCATGAAGCAATGGACCCAGCTTGCCTTGTAAACAGAACTCAAGTTTCTGTGCTCGGTGTCATGGTGTGTGGCACGTTCTGTTGGTACAGAACAGGTCCCCTGATATTGCTGGAAGGTTGGGTGTCCTCCAAGGATTATCTGAACATTGTTGCTGATCAAGTCCATCCTGCAGTGTTGACTTTTTATCCAGCAGGTGATGGCTGTTTCATGGACGACAATGCTACTATCCACCGCACAAGATGTGTTCAGCAGTGATTCAGTAAGCATGACAGCGACTTCCACCATCTTCCCTGGTTACCTCAAAGCCTGGATCTGAACCCCATTAAGAATGTATGGGACATGTTAGAAAAACAGATCTGGGAGCAAAGTCCTCTTCCATCAAATCTGAGCCAGTTAAAGCACTGTCTGGTGAATGCCTGGTATACTGGAGATGTAAAGGCACTCCAACTCCTTTTGGAATCTATGCCAAACTGATGCATGCTGTAATTTGGACTAAGTAGGTCCAACTTGGTGTTAAATAAAGGTTTCTAATTCAGTGGCCATTGTGTGTTCACTTTGTGGTCTGTCTATGTATCTGTCCATCTGTAGACATCGAACTTTTTTTATTTATAGAGATAAATTAAAAAAAATTTTGTATTAGATAGGTATTGATGAAATATTACAATATGCACTCTCCGAATCGCTCTAAAGCTACAATTACGTCCTCTAGCGGTGGAAAAAGTTGAAAATTCAAAAATTTCAAATGAATATTGCAAACAATGTATTTATGCTAGAAATTTGAAATTTTGGGGGTGGAATGTGAAGGTCACGAAGTTCCCATTGCCAACAATGACCCAGAGGGGGTGGAAAACCTCACCTTTTTAGTTTTAGCAGATAATTGTTTTTTTTAATAAATGAAAAATTCTTTTTGTGTTAGATAGGAATTGATAAAATATGATTCATGATTTTTAAATCTTCCAAAAGCTGTAATTGCACCCTCTAATGGTGGAATAATTTGCAAATTCCAAAATTTCGAACAATGTATTTATAGAAATTTTAAATTTTGGTGGTGGAATATGAACGTTTATTGGCAACAATGGATTGACCTCTTAGACCCAGGGGATGATAAGAAAAAACAATTTTTTGTTTTAGCAGATAATTGTTTGTATTTAGAGATAAATGAAAAATTCATTTTAGGGTTAGATTGGAATTGATAAAATATTGTGATTTGCACTTTCGGAATCTTTCAAACACTGTAATTGTGTTTTCTAATGGTGAAAAAGATTGAAAATTCCAAAATTTCAAATGAATATTGCAACGATGTATTAATGATAAAAATGTGAAATTTTGGTGGTGGAATGTGAATGTCATGAAGTTTCCATTGGAAGCAATGAAAATGATAATTAAAAAACTTTTTTAATTTCATTGATACTAATGAAATATTATAATTTACTTTTTAGAATACTAAGTAGTTTTAATATATATATTTACAGATCACTGAAATGATGAAATGGCAGAGCTGTTATTGCATTTTACAAATAATATGTATAGAACAGAAGTTTGAAAAACTAGTGGTAGTTTTTAAGACATATTCCACTGATAGCAATAATCCACCCACTTTTCTGAGAGAGATGTGGGAAATGCAACTTTTTAGATTTAAGAATTAAAAGAGAATACTTTTATGTTGTATAACTACTAATGAAATACTATTTGTATTTTTCCCATCATCCACTAGCTCAAATTAAAACTTTTAAGGAATGAAATAGTAGATAAAAGAAAAACTTCTTTCTCTTTGAAAACGAGATTCTCATATGTGCCAGAGGCAATATGCATCCTTCTAGTTTCATGTTAATTTATTATCAGGGTTGGGATTTATAGTTTTATACCTTTGTCTTGAAATACAGCAGAAATTGTGGGTTGGGTTGTTTTACCTCTGAGCGGCACTTTTTTGCACACCATGGGCTAAATGGCCAGGTCGCACGGACCCCGAAGGTTCAGAGAAGGTTGGGGATCTATGCCAAACCTTTGACCCACTGGAACAGCTGTTGGGAGACAGATGGTAGCCCATCAAGGCTATCCAGCGTGTTCTTTAACGTGCACAGGGTATGTCTCTCCCGCACACAGGGCCATGGCTTATAGAAATTGTGGAATTAAATATTTAATCAAATTGTTATAGTTGTATTTAATTTTTGATTATTTCAATATTGGAAAATTACTATTGTTTTTGCAAAACAATAATTTATTGTTAATATATTTACAATAAATTAAAAACTGAAACTTTAATACTGAACAAATTTTGCTGAAAATCGTGATTTAAATAGTTTTGATTATGATTAATTTATTTTCTGTCACTCTCCATTAAATGCATATTTTAGAAATTATAGAGCTTTGAAGATAGATTTCCAATGACATGATAAGAAATTCTGTAATATTTTGGTAAGACAGTGTTACTGAGCAAACAGTTTACTAGTACTCTGTGTGTTCTTCATCTTTTTGCACATATTGATGAACTTTGTATTGTTCTTGTCTACGATAGCTGCATTTGTCACCATACAATTGATCACTTTATCTTACTTTTAGAGCTTACTACTACTTTTGTAGACTTTATGATTACATAACAAATTAATAATTGTCTTGCATATTATGTGATATATATAATTCTGTTAACCAGATAAAAATATATCAGTTTGCATTTTCCTCATTGTATCTTGGCTTCCCATACCCAGATAAATTTTTTTTTATCTGGTATGGTAAAGGAAATGGGTATCTGGTATGGTAAATAAAATTTTTTATCTGGTATGGTAAAGGAAACTTTTTTTAACTGTGTTCATTAAAGTGACTTTAGAAACTTATATTGAGGTTACTAATAAACATAGGTATATGTCATGTGATATACCAAATTATAAAGCAATTTATTTTGCACAATAAAGTGATAGGAATCCAAAATAAAGAAAGATAAATGAAAATGCTTACAGGTGACATTTGTCTGGAAAGAGTTAAACATGCTGAATTAACAGTATTAATATGTGTACTTTGGTATTACAATTGTGTCATATATATTTTCTTCAAAAATTGAAAAAAAATTATGAGTTCAAAACTATTGAAAGGTATTATTGTGTATTTGTCAAAATTGTGTAAAATTAAATATATTTAATTCTCTATACTTTTCATTTTAAAAGCACTTCCGCAAAATATCTAAGCAACGTAGTATCAACAGTATTGAATGACTGATATTTTTACATACTGGTGAATGACTAGTTAGGAGATCTTGAGAGATGAAAGTTGGTACTTTAGAGTGGTCAGTGATGATGAATATAGCAACACAGAACACTTGAAGTGGAGAAGATGGTGAGAGATGCTGATAAAGTTAGAGCTCGTTGCTTAAAAGAAGTTTTATTTTCTGCTCAGGATATTGCCTGAGCAGAAAGCCTTATCCCTCAATCTCTAACTCCTAAATCAAATTGCACTTTCCAGTGTACAACCATGAACCTGCACATGCACTGAAAACTACATTGATACTGGCTATCCCATCCGGCTCAAGACAATTTTTCCTCTAAAATTGATCGACGTTAAGTTCAGAGTGATATCTTCCTTAGCACGTGGTTATAATTTCAGAAGCTCCATACAAAGGCAACTACTTTGAGAATGAAATCCTGGGTGAAAATGTTCAAAGGCAACATGTATTGCCACAAACTGAATGAAAGGTGAGAAGACAGCACAGAGCTTCAAGATAGTAAGATAAACTTTTATCTACTTAATAATGACACAGATGTAACTTGACTGAGCTTGTTTGGAACAATGCTGATATGTTACACAATGGCAAGGAAGTAGGAAGCAGGAAAACTTACCATTTCATATATGGCCTTTATCCATCACTGTGCTCCTTCAAGTTTTATAGCATTTTGTCTATTGTTAGGTATTTCACAAATATTTAAAATTTTTATGTTTGTATTTTCAGGATTACAGTAAAGTACAGCATTTAGCCCTCCATGCTTTTCACAATACAGAAAATGAAGCAATGAGAGCAGAGAGCTGTTATCAGTTAGCAAGGGCATTCCACATCCAAGGAGATTATGATCAAGCTTTTCAGTATTACTATCAAGCCACACAGTTTGCTTCCCCTTCTTTTGTTTTACCACATTATGGTTTAGGACAAATGTACATTTGTCGTGGAGATACAGAAAATGTAAGTTTTTATTTCAAACATTCAACAGATCTGAAAAGATTTTAATGCTGTAAAAGTTTTCAGCTTCTAATACATTAAAATTTTCAAGTGATGTACAGGAAAATTGAATGTTTGCATTACAGATGGTATGTAAGGCAAAGTGAATGGGTAAAAATAAATTAAAAATATTAACTTTTATTCAGTAATAAAGTATCACAGGAAAATGTCCTGTAAACAAGAAACACTTTCTTGTCTACAGGACATTTTCCTGTGTTACTTTATTACTGAATTATTTATAGTATATTTATATATAATAAATTAAAAATATTAACTTTTATTCAGTAATAAAGTATCACAGGAAAATGTCCTGTAAACAAGAAACACTTTCTTGTCTACAGGACATTTTCCTGTGTTACTTTATTACTGAATTATTTATATAATGCTGTGAGCATGAGTGACAAATATTACTTTCATCATATGAAGCAGCTTGGCTACCTGATTTCCAACGTAGATGACACCAGTGGCAAATCAACACAAAAAAAAATATGCAGGAATGCTAATATGTCACATTGTTGAAGAAAATGATTTGTCTGATGGTGTAGTGGTTATCATACCTGGCATGTTTCGGGAGACTGTTTGAATCCTAATCTGGGCAACCAAGTTTTTTTCAACTAATTATTAACTTTTATACTTTTTGTGTAAAAAAGAGGATAAGTGTGAATATGTCTAAATGCTTTAAATAGTTTTTTTATTTAATATTATAATTTAACCAATAATACCTATGTGCATCATTTTGATGATATAATGACTGGTAATGCAAAGATAATCTAGATATCAAAATAGGTAAAAGTTTGTAAAACCTCTTCATAAATGTACCATAAAAATTAAAGATCATAGTTACAAAAAAGTTTACAATTTAAAAAAATGAAATAGGTGGTGAGGCAGTTGCTCTCAATGGTTTGCATATTACTTATATAACAGACAGCAAGCTGTTATGGTATATGCATTGGTTCCCTTTGTGTTATATTTGATGTAAATGTAAGTTGTCAAAGGTTAAGTAACTACCTTAAGATTTGCTATGTTCTAAGTAATTTTACTTGTACTTAGTTATCCTGGTGGCCAAGTGGTTAGCATGCTTAGCTGCAAATCAAAGGGTTATGAACCTTGACTGAGGCATGGATGTTTCTTTTGTTATCCTTCTGCTGAGGTCTTGCCTCCCTTACAGATCTTCTCTATGACATATTATACTATTAGAACCTTGTCAAATATTTGAAGCAACCAGCTGCTTGAAAGCAATTTTTTTTATTTATATTTTATTTATGTTGCAGTAAGCATGCTCTTTGTCACATTAGCATTGGTCTTTCAATGAATACTAATTAAAAGGTAAGTTCCTTAAAATATTTTGCCCTAAATTCATTTTTATTAATTCTACACTATGTGTAATATGTACATAATTTCTTGAAAGAATTCACAAAAGTAATTTGAAAATAATAATTTTGATTAGCCTTAAGTAATAGTGAAATTTTGGGCAATGACTTCACACAAAGAACTTTGCTGAAAATCATCAATTTCTGCCCCATCACTGATGCTATGAATAGTCATTTTATTAATTGTGGAACATTTATTGAAGATAATGTTATGCATTCAGACAATCAGATAATGCTCTTACTACTATTACTATCTATAACCCAAATTCTATGTTCTTTATTGAAACTATAGCTGAGGAGGTGTACAGTGTTATAAGGACTTTAAATGGTAGAAAGGCAGTGAAATTGATAGGATAACTTTAAAAATGATACAAATTATTAGTAAATGTCATTTAAATTTCATAGTTCATATAATTAATAATTTTCAAATGGAATATTTATTGACGATTTAAAAAGGGCTATTTTATTGTCTATTTATAAGTCTGAAGATAAAAATTTGTTTTTCAATTATAGACCAATATCTATTTTATCAGTTTTTACTAAACTAATAGAAGCATTAATGAAGAGAAGACTTATATATATTTTATTTGGATTAAAAATTTAATCTTTGAATTTAATGGTTAAACTCTACATTGCATCTTGTGCACCAAGCAATGATGAATGAATGCTCTTCTGAATTAATTCAACAGGTACAATACAAATATATGGGTGTTTTTATAGATTCTAAATTGAATTGGACAACTAATGTTAACTATCTACAGGGTGATTCAAAACTTATCATTCAAATTTCATGGGGAGGTAGGGAAAACGTCAGGAAACCAATTTCACATAGGAAAGTATGTCCGCAAACGTCATCTACATGAACAAAATGGACAAGTAAAGTGAACACAAGGAAACAGTACAGATAAGTGGTAACGAATGTGACTTTTATTCCAACAAGGTAAAGTACAGGTTCACAGGAGGTGCTCAAAATTGCGACCATTTACACGGACACAGGATTCACAGCGCCGTTGCATTGACCGCCGAACATTTTCAAAAATGCCTGGCATATCACGGACAATGCCTGCGGCGGCCACTATTCGTGCAACAGGTCCATTTCACTGTCGACGGGGGTCTCGTACACATGGTATTTCATGGCCCCCCACAAAAAGAAATCCATGGGCGATAAATCAGGTGACCTGGGTGGCCAAGCGATCGGTCCACCTCTACCGATCCATCGAGCTCCGAATGTTTGGTTCAGGTAATCATGCGCAACAATTGTGCTATGGGCTGGAGCCCCATCATGTTGATACCACATATCTCGGCGGATATGCACAGGAACAGCACCCAGAAAAGTCGGTAACACTGTCTCGAGAAATATTAGGTATTTCCGGCCATCCAATCGGGGCGGTAGCAAGTAAGGTCCCAACAAACAGTCACCAATGATTCCAGCCCACACATTTACGGCAAAACGATGTTGCGCAGCGTGACTTCTCGTACCATGCGGGTTGTCGTAAGCCCACACATGTGAATTGTGTGTATTGAACACACATTCACGACTGAATGAAGCTTCATCTGTAAAATGGACAGATGCTAGAAAACTGGGGTCCACGGCACCTTTCTGCATGAACCATTGTGCAAATTCCACACGCTTCGGATAATCGTCAGGATGCAGTAACTGCACCCTTTGCAGATGGTAAGGATGCACACGTTCCTCGTGCAGTATCCGCCACACTGCTGACTGAGAGACCCCAAGCTGCTGAGCAATAGCTCGTGTGCTGATATTCGGATGATCTTCGATGGACTGTAGGACTTGTTCTGCGACGTTGACAGTCCGCATCAGTCGTCTTCTCCCCGTATCCTGCATGATGCTGCACAGTGAACCACGTTCGCGCAGATTGCGATGCACACGTGCAAACATTTGATGCTGCGGTATTCTTCTGTTGGGTATCAGTCTTCGTAAATTTGCCTGGCTCGCCGACCGCTTTCGCCAGCTGCCCCATATGCGAGATGCATATCCGCTAGCTCTTGATGCGTAAAACGATTCATCTTATCACTAGTAAGTCAGCTCGTACACTGATGACAGCGGGAGTGGTCGGGCGCGCTGTACACTGGTTGGGTACACACAGCGCCCTCTACATACGCATGCGTACATTTGCAGATATACTTTCCTATGTGAAATCGGTTTCCTGACATATTCCCTACCTCCCCACGAAATTTGAACGATAAGTTTTGAATCACCCTGTATACAATAAATTAAGATATATTTTGTACAGATTATGAAATAATAATAAATAAAATAAATATTTCCCCCCCCCCTCAAGCAACTGCTTGCCACAAAAGTCTGGCAGGAGGCTGCCAATTTAATATGCCATAGTATAAGGTCTGTGAGAATGGCTTGACTTCAGCACAAAGACAACACAAACATCCATAGAGTAAGGTTCATGACTTGTTGGGGTGGGTGGGTGCATGTTTAGTACCTACTACTGAAGAAGTGATTAGATTTCCAAGGTTGTCAGTGCAATCATGTTGGTTACATGTGCCAATGAGAACATTCTGGAAATGGTGTGACTGGACCCCTTCCCAAAGGCATTTAAAGGGGCATTAGCCATGTTCAGCTGATCAGTTCTTGTGCAAGTGTTGTTAAGAATCACAATAGACTGGCGAGCTCCATTCTCCAGGTTAGTGAGTTTGACGGAAAGCATATTATTAACATGAGAGAAAGCAGTCTTTCATATTGAGAAATTATGACGTGTGGGACGTAGTGTATCTGTTGTGCATCGAATATGCAGGGAATGGTTCAAAGATGGACAACAAATACTCAGGATGGTTTTGATCATCGTCCACAGACAGCCCCATGGGAAGATCACCATCTTCAGAAGCTGGCTATAACAGGATCACTCTGTCACATCTATGGTCTTGGCCCAACACTGGAGGGCAGTAACACAAATGTAGATGAACTTTGGGCATGGGTGCATACTGCCTGGATGGCTATTCCACAATCCAGCATTGAACATTTGTTTGACTCCATGCATCACTGTGTGCAGCAGGTCATACATTAGTCATTATTAAACAACTGGGTATGTAACTCATCTGATCTCTTTATTGCTTCAATAAATCTACATTAAACCCTCAAATATGAGCATGTTCTAATTTGGTCCTTCTTGGTATTCTGATTTTTGTGAGCACCATTGTATATTACATATATTTCCCCAAATACTGGAATTTAATAGTTTGCATAAGTGCTCTTAATTGCTCTATTTTTTATTCTCCCAAATTATAATTTCCGTGGTTTGAGGTTGGCAGCTTTGTGAAGGGCTACTGTGGAAATAATTTACTATGCAGAGGAGTGTTGTGAAAATTGTAAACCTGAGTAAGAGTGCCACAAGCAGAAAGAAGTAGGAACTATTGTACATATTTCTACTTAGAGCCATAACCTAAAGCATTTTTATGAAGTAAATATTGGTTACTCAATACAATTAATTTTTATTATCAAAGTTGTTGGAATTGCACTTGTAATTCCTAGCAGTTATTTTGTGTCACGAGTTGCATATATCAGGAATTGTATCTAATTCAGTTTTCCTATATGGTTGAATGATAAATTAATGTATATGTGCTCAGTTGTTGTAATTTCCATCGTTTGAACACTATATTTTTTTTGTTTTTGCCAAGTTAACCTTTGACATGTAGTGGCAGTTATAACTGTGCTTTCTGATTGATTTAGTAATAGCACATTTGCTATAATGATTAAGTGAAAAAGAAATACTCTCAAACTTTGAATTAGATTCATATTTTAAATTTATTTCAAATTTCAGTTAGCTTATCATTAAAATAGTATAGTTGAAGCTGGAATTAAATTACATGGTATAATTGAATACTTTGCAGCTTTAAAAGAAAATTTCATGTAATGTCCCATTGCTTTCTAATCAATTTTAATTTAGATACATATCTTTGTTTTTGTAATAAATGAGAAGTAAGCTTTTCCTACTTTTTCTTCTTAAGGCTGCTCAATGTTTTGAAAAAGTTCTAAAAGCTCAGCCTGGAAATTATGAAACTATGAAAATTTTGGGATCACTTTATGCACATTCTTCAAGTCAGTCTAAAAGAGACCAGGCAAGGGTAAGTTTCAGATTTAATGTAGCTTTTTATCTCGTTTTCAGAGAAAATGAGATAGTTTCGCTTTGTTTGTCTGTCTGTAGACATTGAACTTTTTTGTTTTCAGAGATAAAAATTCTTTTTGTGTTGGATAGGTATTGATGAAATATTATGAATATAATCGCTCTAAAGCTACAATTACATCCTCTAGTGGTGGAAAAGGTTGAAATTTTCAAACAAATATTTCAAACAATATTTATGCTAGAAATTTGAAATTTTGGGGGTGGAATGTGAAGGTCACAAAGTTTCCATTGCCATCAATGAGTTGACCCTTAGACCCGTAGGCGGTGGGAAAACACCTTTTTGGTTTTAGCAGATAATTGTTTGTTTTTAGAGATAAATGAAAAATTCTTTTTGTGTTAGATAGGAATTGATAAAATATTATGATTCACACTTTTTAAATCTCCTAAAAACTATAGTTTCACCCTCCAATGGTGGAATAATTTGCAAATTCCAAAATTTCAAACTAATATTGCAAACGATGTATTTAAGCTATAAATTTAAAATTTTGGTGGTGGAATATGAATGCCATGAGGTTTTTATTGGCAGCAAATGGATTGACCTCTTAGACCCAGGGGGTGATGAAAAAAACAATTTTTTGTTTTAGCAGATAATTGTTTGTATTTAGAGATAAATGAAAAATTCTTTTTAGGGTTAGATAGGAATTGATAAAATATTGTGATTTGCACTTTCGGAATCTTTCAAACACTGTAATTGTGTTTTCTAATGGTGAAAAAGATTGAAAATTCCAAAATTTCAAATGAATATTGCAACGATGTATTAATGATAAAAATGTGAAATTTTGGTGGTGGAATGTGAATGTCATGAAGTTTCCATGAAAATGATAATTAAAAAACTTTTTTAATTTCATTGATACTAATGAAATGTTATAATTTACTTTTTAGAATACTAAGTAGTTTTAATATATATATTTACAGATCACTGAAATGATGAAATGGCAGAGCTGTTATTGCATTTTACAAATAATATGTATAGAACAGAAGTTTGAAAAACTAGTGGTAGTTTTTAAGACATATTCCACTGATAGCAATAATCCACCCACTTTTCTGAGAGAGATGTGGGAAATGCAACTTTTTAGATTTAAGAATTAAAAGAGAATACTTTTATGTTGTATAATTACTAATGAAATACTATTTGTATTTTTCCCATCATCCACTAGCTCAAATTAAAACTTTTAAGGAATGAAGCAGTAGGTAAAGGAAAAACTTCTTTCTCTTTGAAAACGAGATTCTCATGTGCACCAGAGGCAATATGCATCCTTCTAGTTAATGTGTACTACATTTTTGTGTACCATTTTATTTTTCCCTTTATTGCAGAAAAATATATGGGGAAAAAAACTGCTTTTTATTCAATTTTAAAGTAAGAAGGTATGAGATACTATTGCTTATTTTTTATTAATTACAGTCATTTGGGATATCATTATTTTAAATTAATTAGCATTTTCAATCTGGGGTTTAATTTGACATCTGAAAAACCTGAATTATCCAATAAGTCTAGATATACAATATAATGCAATTTTCTAGAAGCTCATCCTAAAAATATTGTAACTGGATCTGAAAATAAAGTTTATAATAAAAATAATGCAAAAATATACAGGTTAAAATATTACTGCCAGTGCTTTTATTGCTCAATGTAAATTCACACAAGTAAGTGGAATATTAAGAACCTTTCTTGGTTTTCTGTTACCTGACAAGAATAAAAGTAATGATATTTCATTACTAAGAGATATATTTATTACTACTTAGGATAATTATATGTATGCTGACCTAATTGTTCTTAACATATAATATAAATCTCTAACAACAAAGAACCACAATGCAAGCAATATTGATTTGATATATTTTACAACAGGGATCAGCAACTTGTGTCACAGTAAACTGTTTTGAATGACATATAAAATACATAAATCTTTTGGATTGTCAACCCTATTCATAATCCAGTAAAATAAAAATGGTAATGACATGCTGCTACATGCAAAAAGGCAAACAAAATTAGTCTGTCATGTGCCATATAGAAGGTTGCTGACTTCTGTTCTACAAAGTTTATTTTTGTTTAATTTCTATAAGCAATTTACCAAAATACTATCATAGCAACAATATATATTAATATCGAAACATAACCTTTTCCATTACATTGGTGCTGTTATTATTATGAATTATCATTCTATTATCCAACTTTCTGTCAATTTGTTTTTCCCAAAAATTAGAGATTTACTATGTTAACTTTAGTATGCTGCTGGTGCTCAAATTCCAAGCAATCTTATTATATATATTAATATCTAATTTTGGGGTAAAATGTAAATTAATGTAAAGTTTGATAATATGATGATAATTAGTTGGGTTGTGTTGTTTTACCTCTGAGCGGCACTTTTTTGCACACCATGGGCTAAATGGCCAGGTCACATGGACCCCGAAGGCTCAGAGAAGGTTAGGGGAGGGGACCCACTGGAACAGCTGTTGGGAGACAGATGGTAGCCTCCCGTCAAGGCCATCCAGCGTGTTCTTTAACGTGCACAGGGTATGGCTCTCCCGCACACGGGGCCACGGCTTAACATCCCATCCAACGGACGGCGGCCTTTCCAAGCCCATTGGTGTCCCCTACTGACCGTGGGCAGGGCGGGGAATAATGATAATTAGTAATATCAAAACAATGCAGATAGTGAATATAACTGAAAAAAAGATTATGATTAGATATTAAGTTTATTTTTATTATAAGTATTGTAAAGAATGTGCTACAAAGAAGGGTGCCTGCTATTCAGCAATTAAACTTTTTCCCAGTTTTGCAGTTGCTATATTGTTTATCAGTTTCCTCAATATTAAG
Organism: Ryuthela nishihirai; assembly: GCA_038380435.1. Lineage (NCBI taxonomy): Eukaryota > Metazoa > Arthropoda > Arachnida > Araneae > Heptathelidae > Ryuthela > Ryuthela nishihirai. The sequence goes on from JAWZYU010000003.1 coordinate 26,591,453, forward strand.
TAGGCTTTTAAGTAATTCATCGGGTTTGTTCTCTTACACTGCACAGTTGCCAATCTAAAGAAATCAAAGACTTCCAAAAACATGCTAATCTTGTTACAAATGCCCTGCATGGTTATATATTCTCCAGTTAGTCTCTTGACCTCTCATGGAATTTAATGTCAGTGATCTATTAGGTCAGGTAGTATTGAGTGTGTGAAAGATAGTATGATATTCCAGCCATATAATCTTCAATATAAAAACACAGTATTCATGCAAATATTCATCTCAAAATCTGAGCTTTGATGCAATAATTATGATATAATATCTGTTGCCTTAAAAAAAAAAATTCCCTGGTAGAGCTTTTGAATGATATAAATTGCTTTTTTTTTTACCTCTGACATGATATGGTGATATATAATGATTTTATGTTGAAACGGAAACAACTCGCAATTTTTGCCCTGGTCTTGCTTTTTTCGCAGCTGTACTTATTAAAGATTCAACTCTTTTATTCACTCCAACTATTCATTAGGCAGAAAGGATAGCATGCTTGACTGCAGAGTAAAAGGACTAGGTTTAGTTCCAGAATAAGGTATGGATGCTCTTTCTAATATATGCTTTCTTTCTGACGAAAAACTTACTCACTGCTCTTTGATATATTATTATACTGATATGATCCTGTCAGACTTACTTGGTAAGTGGGCTCCTTGAGGAGTAATTTTTTTTTATTTGTCTGTTTTTCACCATACTGCCCTCCTCCACTTGTTCATACCTGGCCCACAGATTAAGTAGCTAGCATAGATAGATGACTTCCACATATGTGCACTGTAGCACAAAAGTGATACTAGCACTCCTACCAAGCAGCAACTTAACTAATTTTGTTCCAAATTTCAACCTATTATTATAGTTTTAAATTTATACAGGTAGGTTTCTTAAAAACAAACACTTAATTTTAGATTATTCTATAATATTTTTATATAATCAAGAACTAAATTTTCTTATTTCATATATTTTGTAAAAATGAAAAAAGCAAATAATAGATAATAAATGTTCACACACTTTGAAAGATAGTGGGAAAATGAGAGTTATGACTGGCTGCTAAAGGTGGCACTGCAAGCAGCAGTATTGAATTGTCCATTTGTGCCAACTAGTTATTCTGTGGCCTGTCCAACCCAATGGTTCATAAACAAATAATCAATATATGGAATCTGGCTAATTTCTTAAAAAAATTTTGACCAAACATGTTTAGATGCATAACTAAAGATTCTGCCAATTCACATTACTCTTTTAAAATATATATTTTTATTTTTTTTAATAAAAATATTTCTTAATTCTTCAAAAATATAGCTTTTTTTTTTCCATTCATTACTCATTAGATGTGTATTTTTTCTTGTGGCTCTTTTCTAAGTTTGGGTTGGCCAGCCCACATCTAGATTAATGGTGTTCAAGCTTAATCTAGATAAGACCCCGTCACGTAACCCTTTTCTCCAGGAAAAAACAATTTCATGTTCCATTGCACCAATTTCCTTGCATTACTAAATCTTTTGTCTTTTTTTTTTTCATTCATATTATCCAATTGCTATTATCACGTTTATTGTGGTTTCAATCGGTTCCCAGTTTCGAACCCTACCTGGGCCAGTGTTGAGATTTCTCTCAACAAAATATTTCATATTTGTAAGATTCACGAAACTTTTAAGTTTACTGTCAGTAGGTTAAGATCATTGCTGTTTTTGGTTTCAGTGATAAAAATTCTTGTTTTTAAAGAGGAGTCCTTACTATATTTTTCAAATTCTGTAGCTTCTAGGGGCGGGGGTGGCTCAGTCGGTAGTGCGCCAGACTCGTAATCTGTAGTTCCCAGGTTCGAGTCCCACCTGGGTCAGCATTGAGATTTATCTCCGCAAAATTCCCCGCCCTGCCCACGGTCAGTAGGGGACACCGATGGGCTTGGAAAGGCCGCCGTCCGTTGGATGGGACGTTAAGCCGTAGCCCCGTGTGCGGGAGAGCCATACCCTGTGCACGTTAAAGAACACGCTGGATGGCCTTGATGGGAGGCTACCGTCTGTCTCCCAACAGCTGTTCCAATGGGTCCCCTCCCCCAACCTTCTCTGAGCCTTCGGGGTCCATGTGACCTGGCCATTTAGCCCATGGTGTGCAAAAAAGTGCCGCTCAGAGGTAAAACAACCCAACCCTGTAGCTTCTAAAAATAGTTTTTGTTTTTCTTCAGAAATTTAAACCAAAAATAGTAGTGGTTTTTTTTGTGTGTGTGTCTCTTTATGGTTGTACATTTGCCATTTTTAGAGTCATGATATGCAATGCGTTGAGCATCACTACTCTAGGTCATTTAAATACATCATGGGGGATTTAATCCCTATACAGAGGGTATTCAGGAAGTTCTTGACATGTATCTGTAGATATTTGCACTCATTCTTCCAAAGTTAACAAGCTTTGACTTGTTTGAAAGCTTGCCTAAACTTGTCATTGCATGTTAAAAACAAAGGTTGTATCATCATTTCTTTCTTTGCTGGTGGTGCATGAAGTTCAGTCTGTGAGATTTGTGCATTGTTGCTATGAAACCTATTAAAGACTGGGGAAGATTTTACATTTTTGCAAGGATGCAGCTTGAGAACAAACTCAAAAAAATTCATGCTGATTTATCGCTAGTATATGGGGATCATGCCTGTTCATATGGCTCTATTATGGGATGGGTACACAAATTCAAAGAAAGACTGCAGAGCTTCGAAGACCTCCCTTGTGCAGGATTACCAAAAGGGGACACGAGAGAAAGAACCATTGTTGCTGAACCCACACATCACCATTCAGGTAATTAATCAAGTTTAGATTTCAGTGTATAGATTGACAGTGTGGAAACAATTATTCATCAACATTTAAAGTTCAAAAGATCTGCTCCAACTGGATATCCCACAAACTGCCAGAACAGCAAAAAAGGGGCTAGGGTCGGCTCATGCAAGGCGATGCTGGCAATGTTTGAACCTAGTGGCCCCAAATGGTTAATAGACATTGTAACAGGTGATCAGACATGGTTTCATTACTATACAACTCCTAGAAAGATTGACAACTATGTTTGGGTTGCAGAAGATGAAACATTCCCATATTCTCCGACAAGACTTTTGCTCAAGGAAGAGAATGTTCACAAATTTTTCAATTCCCAAGGAGTGGTAGCCATGGACACCTTACCTGAAAAAATGACTGTAAATGGCCAATATTACACTAACATTGTTTTGTCCAAAATGGTTAAGGAGATAAGGAGCAGCATCCAACAACAGTTGTGTTAAGGGTTCTCCTTCTTCCTGATAATGCCAGTGCTCGCAAAACCTGGCAATTCATGGTCTATTTGGAGCAGGAAAAAAATCACTATCATCAAAAAAAAATATACTCCATCCTGCATATTCGTCTGAACTTGCATCAGGCAATTTTTGGTTGTTTCCAAAAATTTAAGAGGTACTTGCTGAGAAGCCTTTTTTAATGGTGCTGCAAGACCTTATAAAATGCATTTATTGAAAGTTGCAAAGTATTCCCCAACAGGAGTACCACCATGCATTCCAGAATTGGCATAGACAACTTGGATAGATGCTGGAAGGGAATACTTTGAAAGACAGTAAAAGTTTTGTTAAGTGCAATAGTTTTTGTTCTGCAAATGCATGTCAAGAATTTTTTGAACACCCTGATATATTTGGTCAATTATATCATTATAGATTAAAATTTCAAGGAAAAAAGTACATGGTGGTCATAATTAAAGTTCTTTACTCAGAAGCCTCCAGAGAGTTCTCCAAGTTCCCAAAGTGACCACCTGGGGAGACAAAGAATGACTGTTTTTCAATTTAAAGATAACATTTTTAATGTGATGCCCCTTCATTACCACAATTTATTGGTATCGAAGGATAATGTACCCAACAGATACATTATGCTCTGAAAAATCCTTGAAAAAATTTCTTTGAACAGTTTCATTTTGCAGTAATTTTCAATAATTGAAATGTTCTCTTTGTTTCAATTGTTATTTCAGACCCACCTGAAAAAAGTAACAGAACAATTTCCCGATGATGTTGAAGCTTGGATAGAATTAGCACAAATTCTTGAACAGTCTGACATTCAAGGAGCACTTTCAGCGTATGGCACAGCGACAGAAATTTTAAAAGAGAAAGTGGAAGCTGATGTTCCACCTGAAATTCTTAATAATGTTGGAGCTCTTCACTTTCGCCTTGGCAATTTACAAGATGCAAAGGTAACTCTGAATTTCTATGTGTGTAAGACTATATTGAAAAAGATTAATTCTATTGAAAGATAATTTCTATTGAAAAGACATTAGCTTATGTTTAGTGCAAAAGAAAGGCAGTAAATTGTGCTAATTTTATTATTTTTATTACTCTTTATTTTTAAAAAAAGTTATACTTCTTCTTACTTTTGTTATCAATTTGTAATCCTAATGCAAGAAACATTATAAATGTATATATTCACGATTAAAAAGCTTTAAAAAAAATAAACTACAGGACAGAAGAAATATGATGGAATTTATGAATGCAATAATATATATCTCACCTTTCATTATACTGAGATAATATTTCATTTTTTGAGCTCATTATGGTTTTAGTAACCTGCCATTTGGTGCTTTCTTAAAGATCTTTCAACCCATTTTATGGTCCATTATCAGCAAGTCAAAATTTCTTAATTTCTATCTCAGATATCAACCATCTATTATTAATTGAAGTATCTAAAATCTGTTCCAATTAATAATTACATGGGATAAAACATTATATTTACTTTTGTAATGTTGCATTTTGCAGCTTGTGTACTATTAAGACAGGTTAGTAAAACTAATCAACTTCAAAGTCAGATATTTGTCTAATGTATTCAAAAGCTTAGATTTATAGTGTTATATGTTTAAGATGAACTTTAAAAAATAATTACTGCTTAAAATTGTATTAAAGTAAAATCTCAACCAGTAAATATCATAATATTCTTGATTATATTTTTTAAAAATCCTGAGATGTATAAATAAAAATTGATATGCCATTAAAAGTCAAACAAAGCATAAAAGAAAACACAATGTCATCTTTTACCCTGTGTATTGATTGTAATTCTTTAATACAACTTTAGTTGGCTTCAGATCAAAGAAAGTAATGAAAACTCACATTTGCTGATGATAACCCAATAAACGCAGTAAAAGATCTTCAAAAAAAAAAAGGCTAACAGAATAGGAGGAAAGCTGTAATCAACTTAAAAACCATTTATAAGTATAGTGACCAAAAAGTTACCGTGGCTGCACTTGTAGCATATATTTCTTTTTTAGAATACCTAGTTTAAATCATATTTCTTCCACTGAATATTACAACTGGAACAATTTTTAAATTCAAATAGAATTTCAAAGATTTTATTGCTTTAAATCTTATAACTTATTGTTTATTTTATCATATGCCCTGTTTATAACTGTTTGGGCAAGGAATGGAAATGACTTTCATTGTTGAAGACACTGCATTGCTATTCATCATTCTAGGTAGCTCTAACCTGAGGTGTGATTGGACCAGACAGTGGGTGGCTCATGATCAAAATCAGTCTAGGAAATGAATGCTATACCTGCATCTGCCAGTCTTCTGCCAATTGTCCTAGTCATGATGGAAACTTCCGTGGCAGCAGTTACAGTTCATCAAATGGTGGTTGGGTCTGCTACCAGCCAATGGATCATGCAATTTGCCCATTTTGTTGTATGTCTGACAGTGCCTGATGTGCAACGATTCTAAGTACCTTCTTCAGATGATTGCTGCCAACAGCATCCAACCATCCTTACATTGTAGTCCACATGTGCACTGATACAGTAGGTACACTGGTTTCCATAAATTAAGAAAAAAATTAGAAAAAATCGCAATAATTCGCCAAAAAATTGAGATCCTCACCAAACTTTTTCATGTAACCAGTAAAGTAATGCCGAGTGAGCATGTCATATGCAAATTAGTCTAGGTTGTGTCAATTTGCATAATTGGATAGTAGCATGAAAATGGTTGTTTTGGAGTGGATCCTTATTTTGTGTTGTAAATGTGAGTAAAGAAATTCGAAATAGTGATTTTATAAGAATGACCTCAAGACATCATTTGCCAAATGAACTGTGGTGGAGAGCTGTTGGCCAGCTCGAAGCAGGCCAAAGTCAGTCAGATGTGGCACAATGGCTGAATGTGAGTCCTTCTGTAGTCCATAGACTAGAATCAATTTCTTAGCACGGATTCTGCATCTTGGAGGTTTAGCCGAGGAAGGGCTAGAGTTACGACCACTGTACAAGACCGATATCGGCAATTGACATCACAAAGGAGCAGGACGTCTACTCCCTCTCAGCTACAATCCTCTGTTGCAGCAGCCATTGGAAGGGTCATATCAGTTTCTGCTGTGCATAGAAGGCTTCATGAGGGAGGTCTGTATGCTAGAAGGCCAGTAATTTGTATACCCCTCACCCCATATCACAGGAGAGAGTGGTTGAATTGGGCATGCACGCATATTAACAGGACAGAAGAGCAACGGAGGCCCGTACTCTTTACAGATGAGTCCAGATCAATATCTGGACTCATCCATTATTGCATAATGCAGATTGCATCATTATTGCATAATGCAGATTGCATCATTATTGCATAAATCTGATTTGCAGAGTGATTTCGGACATTGTTTGATATGGAGAGAATGAGGTACCCACTATCATCCCAGTAACATCCGTCAAAGAGACAGTTACAGTGGAGGTAGTATGTGTGTTTGGGGTGACATTTCCTTAGGTGGACACACAGACCTCTATTTGTTGACGAGTTGGAACCTGAATGCTCAAAGGTATAGAGATGACATCCTGGACCCTTATGTACATCCTTATGCTGGTGCAATAGGATCTTACAAGACGATAGAGGCCCTGGTGGGCCTCTATTGAGGGAGAAACTGCCGCTGTGCTTTCTGTTTGCTTGTGGGTTGCCAGCCCTAATTGAACAGAGGCATGGGATACCCTATATCAGCTGGTGAATAATCCTGATCAGAGGCCATTGCAGGTACCTGAACCCTCACTTAGTTATTTGGACATCATCAATCCTAAACTGGAGTAATGTGTCTCAGACAGGCCATATGGCTCTTGAAAGGGTTCACTTGAAAAGGTGGTGCTTGAAATTCCTACTAGTATCAGTGATTTAAGCCTTTAGCAGAGGAGGGACAAGTCTTTGTCCCATGCCTGCAATCAGGGGGCTGTTTGATATTGTTGGCCCTATCTCTCTCAATAAATCTAGTTTCTTTAAAAATCCTACTAATCATTTTCTCTATGCAGGTACGTGGAACGTGAGGATGTTATATAGAGATTATTCTCTTGATGTTATCACACAGAAATTCCAGCATATAACTTAGATATTCTAGACAGCAAGAGACAAGATAAACAGGTAAAGCTGAGATACTTAAAAATAACTTTAAATTTCACTTTTCAGGGAGGGAGGATGGAAAGCATCTCCAAGGTGTAGGTTTGCTTCTCAGCAGACATGCAAGTGATGTTCTTCTAGGATATGACTGCATTAATGAAAGTTTTTTTATAGCAAAATTTAAAAATAAAATTAAAGACTTGAATAGTCATCTGTTGTTATTCCCCCACAGAAGACTCTGATGAGAACGAGAAGGATACGTTTTACAGCCAGCTTCAGGATATTTTGAATTCTGTGAAGAAAAGAGATATTTCTCTTGTACTAGGTGACTTCAACGCTAAAGTTGGTACTTGACTCTAATCTTTGGGCAGGAGTTTTAGATCCCTTTGGCATTTGTTGTTCCAATGGCAATGGGGGAACGTCTCCTGCTGGTAAGTAAATTTAATGGTTTGTAAATAACTAACACATACTACAAATACTGAGATATTTATAAATATACATGGGTTTCACCTGATGGGTTGCACAGGAATATGATAGATTATATTTTAATTAACAGCAAATGGATTAGCAAATTCAGTTAGGAATACCAGATAATGCAGGGGAGACAAAATTGAGTCTGACCATTACCTGATCAGAAGTGTTTTGCAACTGAAGCTTAAGAAATGTGCTAATGAAAAAATTAGCTATAACACTGAATGCCTGAAAGATCCAGATGTAGCCAAACACCATGATAGGCTACTTAGGACTGACGGATAGATTTTGTTGAGTAAATTATCGTATGAAATAGATAGAAAATTAGGAAAAAGAAAAAATGCTGGTTGAAGATAAATGATTCATTTTATAGAACTGTTAATTTATTTTAGAATAAATCATCAAAGATAGACTTGATGTTCATTCAGTGTTGCAAACAGTCGTGGCTTAGCCTTCTATACTAATAGTCTAAGACTTCATATTTGTACCATAAATTGAACTTAATGCTACCACACTGGAGCTCAGAATTAACACTAAGTAACTAACAGTTTAATAGTAGTGACTGAATGGTCTTGACAGAAGGAACTCATCTGCACATAATAGCTATTCACTGTGTCTCTTTAAAGTCCTGAGATAAATTTAATGGGTTTGCAAACACCTTCATTTCCTATCAAAAGTGCTATTATGTTAAGCTCATATTAATAAAAATATTGGTGGATGGCTTTGATGGTAGTCTCTAATCTGCCATTAACAGTTATCTACTCACATCTATCCAGTAGGTCTACACTTATTCTGATTTGGGTCTTGATATCCCTTTGTCCTCACCACATAGAACATTCTGCTGCCTAAGAGAGGCACTCAGTGCTAAAATAACCCAAAAGTGAAAAGTTCTAATTACTTGTCTTCAGATTGATATATATTGGAGAATAAATTTGTATCTGATATTGTTTTGTTCTAGCTAATAAATTGCTTTTAACAGTTAAACCATAACTTTATTAAAAGGAAGTTACGTACATTCAAAAAATATGAAAACAATATGATATAACAAACAGTATGAGCAAATATGAAAAACTCGATCAGCATGTACAACTGATAGAAAACGGAAACTGTGTATTATCGAAAGATCCCATTATTCAATTCCAAGAAATGTCTGTTTGCATTTTTTGTACTTTCTCATTTCCTCCTAACTGATCATCAAGTCACTTTAACTGATCCTTTGATTCTAAGACTACATAGTGTACTAATATTTAATGTTTTGAAAAAGTAAAATAATTTGTGTTCTAATGTTTAATTTGTTTCATTTTAGAAATATTATGAGGCATCACTTGAACGTTCTCGCTCTGAATCAGAGCATGATGAACACTATTATGGAGCTATATCAGTAACAACAACTTATAATCTAGCTAGACTTTATGAATCACTGAGTTTGTTTGATAAAGCTGAGCGCCTGTATAAGAACATACTTAGAGAGCATCCAAACTATGTTGACTGTAAGTACTTTATTGGGACCTTTTCTCACTCTTGACCCTAAGTTATATCTAATTTATGGGTGAAATCCTAATTTACAAAAATCTTAAATTTTTTTAAGAATTGTGACATCTTTAATAAATCATTTTGCTAAATTATTTCTCTGCATTTTGTAGCTATAGAAATATAAAGAAAAAAAGATTTTTCATTATCATTGTGTCTACAAACTTATTTTCTACAATAGAAACTATTGAACACCAGAAAATACACCCTCCACATAAGTGATGCTTAGTGTATTTGCATGTCTGTTGAAAATATTATGACATACAGATTTATTTTAGCAATTTACAGAAATGCAGCACAGATCAAATGATCACATTCCCTTGCCTGTGTTCATATTAACTGTCAGTAGTTTATAAAATTACACAAGCCTGAAGACAAACTGAAGCATTCTGTGGCATTTTTCAAACACTGTTATTGAGGCAATTTTGGAGTAAGTGCCCCACTCATTTATTGGAGCAAAAAGCCAGAGAATAGTTCAAGAAGGAAATTTATGGCTTGCATTGCTCTGTGGAAAATGCTTCAGTCACACTGCACTGGATTCACATCTGTGGGTAAGATGATCACTGTATGTGATTAATTAACCCTTCCAGTGTCCAATCTGAAAAAACTAGTTTACATCCAGAGGCCAAGCTATTTTCTCTCTCTACTCAGCCAAAAAAATTTTAACTTTAGAACTTTTTTTGTTAAATAACTAATGAAAGGAATTATGGCATATATATATATGCTAAATTAATCAGCATTTAATTCTGAATTTTCTGAAAATAAAATATGTAACAAAAAGAAAAGTAGTTTTATTTTAATTGGACTCTTTTAAAGTCATCTAGTAAAAAAAATAATTTGGCAATGCAAATAAAAATTTATTTCAAATATACTGATAAACAGAAATAATTATAATGCATTTGAATAGAAAGGTTATTTATTTCTGAATAAAAAATACTTCAAACAAAAAAATTATTCTCTTTTTTATAATTTTTTTTTCTCAGTGCCATACTTTGAGAAAAGTCAGGCTTTTCACCAATTGTGCCGAGTCAGGTAAACAAGTCAACTTTAGAATTTTTAAGAAAAATAACCAATCAACAGAAATAGATCAGGTTATATGCCAAATTAAACAGAATTTAGCTTCAAATTTTATTAAAATAAAAAATTGAAACTAGTTTGCAATCATATTAATTTTAATAAGATTTTTTCACAGTGATACAGGAAAAAAGATAGATTGGACTATGCAATTAAAGCTTAATGTTGGAAAATGTGATGAATAAAAATAATTAAATTATATATTAACAGAAAATAAATTTTTTCCCGAATAATGTAATATTTACCTGAAATATGATTTTTATTTCTTTTAATGATTTCAGTGTACTATATTTTAAAACACGGGCCAGTGTTATACAAGGTGATTTGGATTGCTCACATTAATGGAATTTTCTGTCCTGTTTATGAAATGGAGGAACACTTTCTTGGTGGCTTTTTTTTTACTAAACATTATGAATTTTTTTCTCTGGGTGTTGAATTATTGGGGATCATGGCTAAGTAATGAAAGATTAGTGCACCAAAGCAAAAGAAAGTCTATATTGTCAGAGTGGCACAGCCAAGATACTAATGAGGGGGTGGGGGTAAATGCTATTAAAAGCATTCAATATAAACTTAAAAACTCATAATTTTTTTAAATCAAATTTTGCTGGGAGGAAAGTAAAATGTATTCAGTGAGTGTTAGGGGTGGGGGAGGTAAAAAAAACCTTGCCATAATTACCCTCCCAGAGGAGAACTGATTTCCATACCAAAGAAATCCTTTTTGATTCCATATTTAAGACTTCATTCATTTTCAGGAAACAATACAAGATCAAAGTTTTTTTGCTGGAAAATGATTAAATAATAAAAGAAAAATTAATACGATGTTAAATAAAATAACAGCAACAATTTGTAAGCTGGCCATCCAATGTATCATAGCTCCAAAAGATCGATAATAATCTATTGATAGATCAGCTGGCCAAAAGTTTGATAATAATCTATCAACAGATCAGCTGACCAAAAGATCTATAATTTATGGAAATAAAATAAATTTACAAAAATAAAAATGAAAGTGTAAATATAAAGTATAAACATTAACTGAATGCATCATGATGTTATCCAATATGTGAGTTCAATATTAAATCTTGTTGTACTATGTAGCCACTTGACTGCATGTATGAGCAATTAAATTAGGTCACAGCACCTGCTCCTCTGCTGTGATGCTGCAGGCAGTTTGCACAATAGCAAAGTTATGTCGTTGTCCAGCTAAAGGCTCTTATTACTTATTGTTTTAGTTATAGTTTCAATTTGAAGAGTGGGAACAACGCATAGAATTCTGGGATAAATGATAAAAATAATTCTAGGAATATTAAAATTCTAAGAATATAAAAAAAGGCAGAAAATCTTGTGTTTTTAAGAATAGCAGGTTTTTTTTATCAATTTTCAGGAGATTTTTAAAATTTTAAGGAAAAATTTGTTGATAATAGTTCAATTCACTTGTGAGGTTATTTCATCATAGAGTAATGTTAACAAATAAATCGACAATATTGTATATCAGGTCTAACAAATGGTAATCAGATGACTTTAACAAATTCTCTATATCCTAGTTTTGATAAAATATGTATCAAATGAATAAAGAAAGTATTATTTTCCAAGCCTAAATTATGCAATCATCTAACTGAACTAAAAATAAAAAATAAATACCCCCTCAAGCAGCTGCTTTGCCACAGAGGTCTGACAGGAGCCTGTCAGTTTATATGCCAAAGTAGTAGGTCTGTGAGGATGGCAGGACCTCAGCAGAAAAACAACACATACAACCATGCCTTACCCAGGGCTCGAACCCAGGTCCCTTAGATCAGTAGCCAAGCGTGCTAACCACTCGGCCATGGGAAGGCAACTAACTGAACTAAAAGGGTACATTATACTGCCCTAAAACATTACTGGCCAGTACTTTATTGCTTGTGATTTATAGCATTCTGCTCTCTGTTTTAGTCATGTGGTTCCTTCTTGACATGTCTACTCTACCAAGTGAAAATGTATCGTAATTTCATATGTGAGAAGATAAAGGTTTCATTCTGAATTCTCAAGAACTTGGCCTGTTGTGCAGTAGCTGAATGCAGCCTGCCTGCTTGTGGATTGTCAGAAACATCCTCAGCTATTTTGAATGTGTTTCAGGTCTATAATACATCACTAATAGCAGACAGATAATTGCAGCTACAGGGTAACTAGACAATCTCTACTGATACAGCATTATGATTCTTGTTTGATTGAACTCCAGTATAGGTATACAAAGCATTTTTTGATGGGTGTATAGTATACTGCTTACTTTTATGTACTCAATATACTTTTAATAGTGATGTGCAGTTGTGTCCACCATATTTTATGTATTAAAATAAAAATGAGTATCCCGAATATGAAAGAAAAGGAAATGGATAATATGCTTATATAACAAAACACCAACTAGGCTTGCACAATGTATGACTCACAAGCTGAATCTGGCAATGAGAGAAATATTCATGGCAGTGGAAGAATTTTCATTTTTAGCATAAAATGACCCTAACAATTATTCCTGAATTTTAAATTTAAATTAAAAAATGATTTCTAGGAATAGAAAATTCTGATTAGCTTTCTATGAAGGCTTACTATTTTATTAAAGCAATGCTTTTTGTTAACAGTCTTGTACTAATAGTTTCTTTAGTAGGAAAATGTGGGAGGGAAAAACAAACAATCATACAGTAGAACTAAAAATATTAAACATAGTTCACACAATATAAACATTTCTTATACTTGATTCTTTAGAATATTTTAATTAAGGTCTAGTTTAATCCTAGGTAAATAACAGCCATTACTTACAATAAGAGTATGTACATTTAGATTGAGTTATCTGATCCATATCCATATTTCAGTTGTGTTCAGTTGTGCATCCCTGATATATATTTGTCCATAGTATTTACGGATCAATGTTTTTATAACATGAACAATTGTAGCTGCCTTTAACTACCTTTCAGGTGCTGATTTCTGATCTTACCTTAAAAAACAGCTAGCATGTCACATTTTTATATTATTGGCCATTTTGATTCCTATTAAGATCCTCCTATACTAACATCTCCAGGCAACTGGGAAGATCCTAGATATTTTACTTTTTGTGGCTGGCAACACTACCAAGTGGGAGAAAACATGTAACAGTAACCTAACTGACTGCCATTTTTGTTGTTTTCATTGTAGGTGGAACACATGCTGTAAGTTGAAGAGATTTTGGCATTTAAATGGCATAAAGGCAACGTCACGGATGTGTTAATGTGCCAGATAAGTTTTGTTATATGTGTGGTAATTATATTTTATAATCCCAGGGTCTGGTTAATGACTTATTTAATGACCAGGTAATGACCAGATTAATGTTTTTAGTTCTATTGTATGATTGTTTGTTTTTCCCTCCAACATATATAGACCTGATATACAATATTGTCGATTCACAAAGATTGTAAAGAAAGACTATAACTTGTATTTTGGAGATCAGGACAATAGGCTCCACGTGTGTGTTGCATTTTGTGCTTTGTTGGCCTGAGTGAATGGTTGAAAGGTAAGATAAAATCGATTCCCTTTGCAGTTCCAATGGTTTGGCATGAACCAACTAGTCACTTGCATGATTGCTATTTTTGTTTAACTATTAGTGTCGGGCTTTTCAAAAAAGAATAAAAGCAAAATACAATATCCAAATGTGCCTTCAGCTGTAAGGCAGTTCCTCATCTTCCTATACTAACACCTCCAACCAACTGGGAGGAGATGGACTCGTAGATTAAGGAAATACCACTCTTCATCAATCCAATTTTTTTTTTAGGAAAACTTGTCTTGAGCCGGGTGGGATATGAACTGATGACCTCCTGATAGCATGTCAGGTGCTCTGGACCACTGAGCTACCGGCTGCTGATCAAGATCTCCTCTAATTGATGATATGAACATTTCTACCTACAGTATACATTCCACTATGTCACATGTAGGCACTGTTCAAATTTAATCAATTGTATACTCGTAAATATACTTTTTATCTTCATAGCATGCTTGTTGTCTGGCGCTTAAGACTTGATTGCCAGAACAGTGCCTACATGTGACATAGTGGAATATATACTGTAGGTAGAAATGTTCATATCATCAATTAGAGCAGATCTTGATTGCCGGCCAATAGCTCAGTGATTCAGAGCACCTGCCATGTTATCAAGAGGTCGTGGGTTCGTATCCCACCCGGCTCAAGACAATTTTGCCATTAAAAAGTTGGATTGATGCAAGAGTGCTATTTTCTTAATCTGTGAACCAGATTAGTCGAGTTTATTCAAATTTGATGGATTCATATTCATCAAAGAAAGACTTTGAGGCACATATAGATCTTGATTCTACATACACCCCTAGAAAGTTAGATGAGCCTAATCTGATTCAGCAAAATGAACTAATGATCTTATTCGAGACACTAGGTTTCCAAATAACAAGCTGAAGTTTTAGGTTCAAGACTTCAAGAGTGGAATCTTCTGGCCAAGGATACCAGAGTTTCTTTGTTCAGAGACATAAATTTGTCTTTATCTACTTATTATGAGATGCAAAACGGTTTGTGTTTCTGCACAGATATTTTAGGGCTGGTGGAAGAAATTAGAACAATTCACGACCCTAAAGAATGGCACCTATTTATAGATTCATCAAAATTCAACTTAAAAGCTGTCCTTTTGCATAAAAGAAACCAAAAAAACCTTCCATTCCAGTGACACACACTGTGAAAATGAAGGAAACTTATGAAAGCATGGAAAAAATACTCATTGCTATATAATATGACCGGTTTACGTGGACAATATGCGGTGACTTAAAAGTTGTATCTCTCTTGCTCGGGCTTCAAGGAGGCTTCACAAAATTTTGCTGTTTTCTCTGTTTCACAGGACAGTAGGGCAAGAAAGGAACACTACAAAACAAAAGACTAGCCCAAAAGAGATGTTTTTATTCCTAGAAAGAGTAATGTGAGGTATAAGCCTCTAGTTGACCCCTCTGATATTCTGTTCCCACCACTACACATCAAACTGGGGCTTATGAAAAACTTTGTAAAGGTCATGGACAAAACTGTAAAGGATTTTTGCACTTGAAGGAAAAATTTCCAAAATTAAGTGATTCCAAACTCAAAGAAGGGATCTTTGTTTGTCTTCAGATCAGGAAGCTACTGAATGATACTGTCTTCGAAGAAAAACTGAATATGAAGGAGCATGCTGCATGAAAATCCTTCACGTCTGTGATCCAGGGTTTTCTGGGGAATCACAGAGGAAAACTACCATCAAGCTCATTCAAGATCTTCACAAAAACTATAAAAATCTTGGCTGCCTAATGTCTTTGAAGATCCATTTCTTGCACTCACATCTCAATTTGTTTCCCAAGAACTTAGGAGCTGTCAGTGATGAGCAAGGGGAAAGATTTTACCAGGATATCCAAACCATGGACGAGAGATACCAAGGCAGGTGGGACCCAGCAATGATGGGTGACTACTGCTGGTTATTGCAGAAGGATGATACCTCAGCACATAAAAGACAAAAATGACCTTTTAAGTATAAAAGATCCTTACCCATGTTTTCTTATTTTGTGTTTCAATATTATTGCATTTGTTACTTTATATTCAGTGGTCTATAACTATGATGTTTCTAATTTTTTTCACTGTAATCATGTAATTAATTAGAGTTTTAAGTTGCAATTTCATAAAATAGTCACATTTATTTTCATTTCCCAGGTATATATATTGATTGAAATTTGAAATACATCAATCCGTAATTTAAAAGAAACTGCACATGCTGCAGATTTTTCACAGCCATATTTGAATTCAGCACCCCAAAATTAGTTAAAAAAACATCCTATTTGACTAAAGTTATAAAAAAAAAAGTTTCAATTTGTTGTCTAGTGTGATCATTGCAGAAATTAATTGCAATGGAAATTGATGCTGATATGAAATAAATGCATAATTATTGTAATGTTTTATGTTGAACTTGTATCTTTGTATAAAAACAGCACTGTTTCTCTTAGTGCCAGACATACAGTTTTAGCCAGACAAATCATGTCTGGTGGCAGGATTGAAAACTATATGCATATGAAATGAGATGCAAAGGATCTTTAGCTTATAATCTGATGTAATATTATATAGAAAAAAATCAAATAAAAAGCATTCTTAAATTATACCAAACACAGGTTTGTTAAGTGAATAAATTTATCAAATAGTAATAAAATCAATATAGGACAAAGTTGACCTTTTCAATGGACCTTGAGTGGTTAATACTTAGCAAGTTGAGGTAATGCCAAAATGCAGAAGTTTTGTTTGTGATGTTTACTATCAATTTCTGATTCAGTCGTAAATTTCAACTGATATTGCTCTGAGAAAATGTTTTAAATGCATTCTTACATAACTTCTGATAAGGCTGATGATTCTCTTTGTAGCTAGATAATTCAGATGCACTTTTTTCTAGTGGATGGTGAATCATCAATGACCTTGAATTTTCACACTGGCCAGAGTGAAAGTTTTGTGTTTTTATATGTAATATCCTACAGAAGTCCTACCACTTATACTATTTCCTGATTTTTTTTTTTTACCACTTTTTTATAGGTTATTTGAGACTTGGCTGCATGGCTAGAGACCGAGGCCAAATTTATGAAGCTTCTGACTGGTTTAAAGAAGCATTACAAGTAAATCAGGTAGAAATATATTTTATGTTATGAAATCAAAAATTGTAGTATATTTTTACATTATATTATTTTGTAATTATATATAGTTTCAAGTTCTTTTGGGCAATGGGTGGCTTTATACCCTGGTTTTCAAACTTAAAGAATGAAAATTGCAATCCATAATAAAATGTGAAAGAATAGAACAAAATACACAAAATTTAGCCAGAAGATATTGCTGTGAAGTTTGGCACCAATAAAGTCCTACCTGGTCTAGTGGTTAGCATACCTGACTACTAAGTCAGTGGGCATGTCATTGTGTATGTGTTTCTATATTATATGAGAAACCAGAACAAGCTTGCTTGAACTTCCTGGTTATCTTCTTCCTTTGTGTAGGAGAGTACATTCTTCTCTTATTGAGAAAAATATGCAAAATAATGGTGACATTTACAGAAACGTGTACATGGAGAGTCTATGCAAATATGCTGAAGAGTGAGTGTGTTATTGTGTGAGTGGATAGGTAAAGGTCAATTTGAGATAGAGGGCCATTGGATGCTTCAAGGGTGGGAGCACTTAGGCGTAGGTGATAGTACAGCTGAATGTGAGCCATAGGAGAATCAGTAGACAGAACAGTGCAGAAAGATCTTGGCATGCTTCATCTCAGGTCATAAACACACCCATAATTAAATGATCTGCCATAGTAAAGTCTTGATGATAACAGACCTCTTTAACATCTCACCTATATCAGGGCTTTGTTTACAGCCACTGGATATCACATTTTGATCTGGAGTTAGATTGTTACCTTCTCGAAACATCATGGTGGGAGACAGCTAAGGCAGTGGTTGTATCTATTAGTATAGGCTGGAATTCTGAATTTTCTCCAATTGCCAGACTTAGGGATGAGATCAGTGGTGATCTACAAAGTGCTCAAGTGGTGTCCCCAAACTTTTTCTTAAGCTTTGGTGTTATTTCACCATAGCTATAGATGCTGTCACAAGTTTGTGGAGTTTTAACATGCTTCAATGTTCTTGACAAAGAGAAGCAAACTTCACTGCACTCAATAGAGGAAAACACTGACATCTATTTCTATTTACAACTATATACAGATTATGGAAATATGTGTGTTTCTGTGGACATGGCTGTGCCTGATACTCTATGCAACTGGATGGCTGTTATTCTTGAGACTTTATGGCAAGATTGAATATTGTTTTTCTTTTTCTTCATGCAATATCTAATATCACCTAACTTTGATCAATAATCACTGTGAAGACAAAAGGGGTTTGAGGGGGTGTGCTCGTTTCTTTATTTGTTTACATTTTGGTGTGCGATTCTTATATACAGACTGTTGAAGCAGGAGTAAAGGTTGGTTCATTCAGTCTGTAGTTTGGAGTGGAATTGGAATTTCTGTAGACAGAGGATGCAGTCATATGCAAAAAATATATAAATATAAAGGAAATATCTTAAGCTGACATTTTCATCTTTAATTATTTGAATATCTTTTTTACAATAGTTTTTTTAAACCTTTTTAAATGTAATTTATTGTTTTCTAACTTTTTAATTTAAAAGTTTGACTTTACATGAACTCTTGTTATTTGACTTTTATTATGCATATCTTAATTTAATCCTAATTGTATATCATATTTTATAATGCTTATGTATCAGATTGATTGTTGCAAATATTCAGATGTTTTACTTTTGATATTGTCACTGGCAAAAATAACTGAAAGTATTATTAGTGTAAGATTGGACTCAGTCAGCAGGGATCAGGCTCATAATTTGATATTCCAGGTTCGAGTGCTAACTGTTCCTGCACTGAAAATTCTTCTAATTTCCATTATGACTTTGATGTAGAAACATGCACAGATTATGGCTCTCCTGCATTCAGGTACAGTGCAGAAGATCCATGTGCATTCAGTCCATATGCAGAAGAGTCCTAACGAAGAGTGTAATGTCTACAGACGTCCCTATGCATTTTAAAGAACATGCTGGATGGCCTTTATGGGAAACTTCCATCTGTTTCATATTAGCTGTCCAGTAGATTCCCCACCTGATTCGAACTTTTGGGAGTTTTTGTGAAGTGCCATTTAGAAATAAAATAACTATTTGAAAATTATTGAAAAACTTTTCATAATGTGTCAGTATATTTGCAAGATATTATATCCAAGACTTCTCAATATATATCAGAACTAATTAATAATTTTGTCTGTCTGTGTAAAACTATGTTTCCATGTCTTACTTATATATGATCTGCTTTATTGAGGTAGTTTTAGTACCAAATGTTTATTTCTTTAACCTTAATCAGAAATTTTTTTTTAAATTAATTTCTTTTATAGGATCATCCAGATGCTTGGTCTTTAATAGGAAATCTACATCTAGCAAAGCAAGAGTGGGGACCAGGGCAAAAGAAGTTTGAGCGCATTCTTAAACAAGGTGCCACAGCTACTGATACATATTCTCAAGTTGCTTTGGGTAATGTTTGGCTTCAAACATTGTATCAACCAACAAGAGATAAAGATAAAGAGAAGCGTCACCAGGATAGAGCCTTGGCAATGTACAAACAAGTGCTACGCTTTGACCCAAGAAACATTTGGGCAGCAAATGGAATTGGTACTGAACATTTATATTTATAATTTTTTCCCCCTTTCCAAATCACTTGTTTTCAGAGCTCGGTGAAGTATTATGCATGCATGCATGCATATATATATATACAGGGGTTTATCAAAATAATTGAAACACATGCTGTTTGTGGAGAACATTTTATTAATAAGCTGTAGGCCTACCTCAGGCATTCAGAATAGACGCAATTCGATGTGGAATAGACTTATACAAGTCATGCACATACAGTGATGGAATGTGGGACTATTCTTCCTGTAAAATATGGCCCAACTGTTCCAGTGATGCTGGAGGTGGAAAGTGTGATCTGACCTTGCACTCCAGATATTCCCACAAATGTTCAATAATATTGAGGTGGCCAGGGTAGCTGCTCTATCTCATCCTCATGCTCTACAAACACATTTCACACAATGCACAGGTGCATTATCCGCTTGAAACCAGGGATGGTCATTAGGGAACAATGCCCACAACATTGGGTGCAGGTGGTCCCCAAGAATGGATTCATATGTTGTGGATGTGATACAACCCTGCAGAATAACTAATGGCCCCAAGGAATGCCATGATATGGCACTGCACAGCATCAGGGATCCACCTCCATGCTTAACATTTGGAGGTGATTCACTTCTGCAGGTTTTCGCCAGATGTACACTCTATCAGTAGTGGAAAACAATATGCACAGACCAGATGAAACATTGCCAGTCTTTAGCATCCCAGTTTTTATATGATTTGCACCACCTTACACGTTTTGTTGCATTGATGTTGGTAATCAGAGGTTTGTGGATTGCAACATGGCCATAAAAACCAGCATGATGAAGTTCCCAACAAACTGTTATGACAGAAGTGGAATCATTCCAACTGGTGTTCAACTCTGCTGCTATTTGCGGTCTTGTGCTTCTGTTGTACAATCTGTGCCAATGTCCGCTTGTCCTTATCTGACAACTTCGTATGGCGTCTGCAATTTGCACATTTGGAGGCAATGCCCTGTCCTTTTTGATAGGTAGTCATAATCTTTAATACAGTTCCTTATGTTACACCTACTATTTCCACCCCAACCCCCTGATAGGGGACCACCTTGTCGTGGGGGGGGGGGGGGGGCTTCAGGCCCATCAAACGGTCGAAGACTTTGCTGACCAGATTGGGTCCCCGATTGGACAGAGCCAAGACCAACCGAGGTTGAAGACATCGCTGACCGGTTTAGTGGCCCGGTTGGTGGTGTCAAGACCTCAACATCAGGTGTTCCGTGGAGCAGTTCAAGGGCATGGCTGAACGGGTTTGTTCACCTAGTAGGCACGAATCCTTTTCAAAGTCTGGGCCCCACTAAGGGTTCACCCTGGGTGCCGAGCGAACTTGGATCTACATATCCTTGTTCATGGCTAACTGGGGAACAGATTAAATTTCATGTTTCTACCGGTGGTTAGCTTTCCTTCTATAGGACTGCTGCCATGTGAGGTTGGGGATGAGATGCATCTATATGGTGTATTCTTGCCCCCGACTCTAGATAGTCACGGCTTTCCGTTAACTTGGTAATGTCGTGAGACGGAACCGGGTATTGCCGTGGTTGCTGAACATCTGGCAACAAATAGTACTATTTCCACCTTTCTGGTTACTGAAGCTACTGCAAGATGCACGTCAATGATTATGCCTTTTTGGAGGTCACTGAGATCTCATATTGTCAACAATTACACCACAACATCTGTTTCACCTGTGCCTGTAGCACTGCTACATGATTGCCGACATCGTACTTCTCCCCTTTATATACCTCACATCGTAGGTGACATTGTCCCTGTGATATGCATATGGCGCATTGCATGTACTCCAGTCACTGTTGGTGTTTCCATTATTTTGATAAACCCTGTATGTATGTATATTTATATATATAACTTATATATATGCATGCAAGTATGTATGTATGTGTATATGTCTTTCCCACCCACCCACCCACTATGGAGGTCCTACCAGACTGCATAATTTTCCTCTCCAGACATGTCTGTTCTGAGCTACAGCTGGTGCATTTGGCCACTGAGGCCAATTCTAGCAAGGTCCTGTTTGACATTGTCTGCCCATCACATCTTAGGTCTCCCCCTTTTCCTGAAACCTTCAGGCACATTGTTCATAATCCTGTTTGCTGATCTGCAGCTATGCACACAGGCAACTTGGCCAAACCAATGCAGTTTCTCTCTGCACAATATGCTGCTCAAAGGAACTTGATGATTTCTTCTAACCTCACCATTACTTGCAAAGTCAAACCACCTAATGCCCAAGATACTGCGTAAGCATTTAGAATCAAAAGCATCAAGTTTCTTGTTATCCTGCATATAAAGGGTCCATGTTTTGCTACCATAACTAACCTTAGAAAGAAACAAACTATTATACAGCCTAATTTTAGTCTTTAGGTGTACATGCCTATTTTTCCACACTTTCCATAGATTCTTAAATGTCCCAGCAGCAATCCCTATTCTTCTATGTATCTCATGCCACACATCACCAATATCTGTAACATAGCTCCCAGTATAATTAAACTGAGACACTTGCTCAAGAGTGCAGCCATTCAAAGCAACCAAAAAAAAAACAAAATTTTTTTTTCTGTTTATCACGAAACATATTCTATTACCAGTCTCATGAACAACCCTAATGAAAGAATTCATCTCATCATTAGTCAACAAGGCCAAATCATCTGCATAATCTAAATCAGAAATTTCTAGAGAGTTTAAGGCTAAAATCTTTCAAAGAATTTCACCTAACAAAATCAATATCCAAACTAAAGAGAAAAGGAGACAATACACCCTTGTCTAGCTCCATTAGCAATATAAACCAATCATTGCAAGCCTTACCAACTCTCAGACACAACCGTGTTATTATAGAGAGCTTTCATTATGCTAACTAATTTATCAAGTATTCCGTATGATCTAACAATCAACTACAAATTATGTCAATCAACAGAGTCAAAAGCCTTTTTGAAATCTAAAAAAAACTAGTAAACCATAGGTTTCTGAAACTCTAAACTTTTCTCAAGAAACTGCCTAAGTGAAAATGTTTGATCAATACATCCCTACCAGTTCTGAACCCACACTGTTCATCATGCAGTTGTCCATCAACCAAATTCTTAATTCTATTAAGTATAATCATGCAAAGAACTTTACCTGGAACACAAAATAAACCTAATTCCCTTATAATTATTACAAGAACTATGATCACCTTTTTTAAAAATAGGGATAATAATAGCTCTAGTAAATCCTTAGGAACAACACCTTTTATCAAAAAAAAATATTCAAAATTTCAGTCAGCCATATGTTAACACAAATGTTCCCAGCTCTAAGTATTTCAGTGGTTATTTCATCCACTCCAGGAAATTTATGCAGTTTTAATATAGAGATAGCCAAGAAAATTCAGAATATGATATAGAGCCATCATTAAAGTCAGTAATGCATCTATCCTCATTACAAACAATGGGAGTAGAAATAATCACATTATTTAGAACATCTCTGAAATGCTCAACCCACCTAGTCATCACAGAATCCTCACATTCAACCACCTTACCATGTTTATCCCTCAATCCCTATGTACCTGTCTGTTTCTTCCCACACAAAAGATTAACTATCTGTTACAATACCCTGCTGCTGTGCTCTCTAACTGCTTCCTCTGCTTTATTAGCCAAGCTATCAAGCCAAAGATTCTTATCAACTGTTAAATGATCCTTTACACATTTATTAAGCTCGTAATTTAGGACTAGAAGGATGTCAATTCATATTAATCCTGCACTTCCTTCTTTCAGAAATAAGTTCCATAGCCTTATCACTCAAATAATTTTGTTTCCTCTGTTCCCTTTTATCCAAAAGAGTACTGTTGGTTTCAAGAAAAGCCTGCTAAAACAACATTCATTTTTTTAACCTTACCACAACATTTCTAAGCTTCAGCTGCAAAGCACTTTTAACCAGGTAATGGGCAGACCCAATTTCATCTCTCCTGTAAGATCTGGTATTCCTAACTGAACTAGCTCATTTGCTGTTAATTAAAATATAATCTATCATATTCCTGTGCAACCCATCAGGTGAAATCCATGTGTATTTATAAATGTCCCAGTGTTTGTAGTATGTGTTAGTTATTTGCAAACCATTAAGTTTACTTACCTGTAGGAGACGTTCCCCATTGCCGTTGGAACAACCAATTCCAAAGGGACCTAAAACTCCTGCCCAAAGATTAGAGTCAGTACCAACTTTAGCATTGAAGTCACCTAGAACAAGAGAAATATATCCTGTAGTAAAGCACTAATTATTATACCAAATGCTTGGCAAAAACAAGACTTTAAATTCACTAAATTGTTAATTACTGTTTACTAACCCCTGAGCAATATATTTTCAATAATAAAGTGAAATAATAAGAAATCATAAGTATGCATCTGTTGGTGATAAAGACCTCAAGAGCAGAATGCAGTAAGGAGAGACTTTTCCAGCCCACCAGTGTGTTTATTCTGTAACTTTCACCTAGTATTACTTGCACATGCAATCATTACTTAGTACTTGTTGTTTTTGTTATATTTAAGATCTATGTGTTTGATATTTATCTTTTGTTTAAGAATAATGTGAAGACCACTGTGCTACTCTATAAGGTTTAGGTATATCTGTATAAAGCAAGGTACACTCCAGTAGAGTGAAATTTTCAAGGGAAGAAGCAGTTACTAAAAGTAATGCTGAAAATGGATTATTCTTTGTTCCATTTTTTTTAGATTTTTAAGCATTTCACCCAACTATTCTTTAAACAACTGTTTTTTTTTAAATATAATATCCATATTTTGGAAGAGTAATAAATGAAATCAAACTATTTGTGCAAGACTAATTTAAAAACTGAGTGATAACTCATATTGTATGAATGAAGATTTTTTTTTGACAAAACATGGGGATTTGTTCCATAATAATAAATAATGCAGATCTATTATATATATATAATTTTCAGACCATTTTCTGAGATACAATTGCATTTATTATCACTGAGCAAGTTGTGGATTCAAGCAGCAAGAACTAAAGCCCATTATCTGCATAAAATGGATTAACTAATATCCTTCAACCTAATTAGAATAATATTTCAAAATAATTGGATGATGTACATAAACTCATTTAAAATCACTTAAATAGTATAGTAAATATACTAAATATTGTGACAATTTTATTTTTTTTTAATTCTAAGAAATTGTTTAAAAATTAAAATGAAACAGACCTAAAACTCAGAATTCATTCAACAGTGCCTGTCATCAAGTAATGCATCATTTAATAAAGTGTGGACACAACCTGATACCAGGTCTTGAAAAAAAAATGATGGTCCTTAGAAAATATGTAATAAATGACTTGTTATGAGATTAAATAAAGAGTGACACAGACAAGAGGGGCAGAGGTATGCACATTTATATTTTTATTTTTTGGGCCCTCAAAACAGTTGGTTGGTTGGTTGTTTAATGGTGCATTAGCATCTAAGGCTATAATGTGCCAAACAAATGTCCAAAATGTAAAAAGATAAAAGTCATGAAATCTTCAACCAATTTTTAAAAATAAACTAGAAATTTAACAAGACAAAGGTAGAATAATAAAATGACAAGCAGTGAATAACAATAAACAAATGTAGAAATATTTTGTAAAAATAAAAGTAACCAGGTGTAAACAACCTGGTTTAATCATATATAATAAATAATAGAGTAAAACTATAGACGAGTAAAATAACCTGTAAATTGTAAAAATTGAAAGACAGCGTTAAAACAACAATGATCTGATAACAAATGTCTGAGTGTAAGGGGCTCAGACGTAAAATCATGAAATGTAAAATACAAACGTCATTCTAGATTAAAACATGGGCAATGAATTAAAATATGTTTGATAGTTAAAATGGTGTCACAAAACGCGCACTTTGGTACGTAGTCCGCCTGTAGAAGAAACAAATGAGTAATAAACGAGTGACCTAAGTGGAGCCGAGCAAGTACAACTTCCTCCTTGCGATAACAAGACTGCCATGGTTTGATGATAGGTTTGATCTCAAAGAGCTTGTTCATAAGCTGTTCTGACCAAGATCTCTGCCACTGTGCCCGGAGCTCGATGATAAAACGTTGCCGGAAATCCAGGTATGGAACCGGCAACGGAGAGTCAGACAGGGGTGTGACTGACCTGGCTGCAGAATCTGCCAAATCATTGCCCCTGATTCCAACATGACCAGGCACCCAACAGAAATGGATGGTGGTTGTGGCTGCCAGACGATGTAGCTGCTGGCGGATCTTAGTAAGAATAGGGTGAGGCTGATGCCTCACCGAGATCAAAGCCTGTAGCGAGTCGGTGTAAAGCACACACCGACGATGATGTTTAGTCGCCACGTGGTCCAAAGCAAGGCTGATAGTGTGCAACTCTGAGTGAAGATGGAACACTGCAGTGGGATCTGGTCTGCAATGATTACATCACAGCAGACCATGGCCGATCCCACTGATGTGCCGGACTTCAAGCCATCTGTGAAGACAGGCAAGAAGTCCGGGTACTCAGCACGATGGCTGGCAAAGAGTTGCCGGTACACACAGTTGGGTGTAAAAGCCTTACCCGTCCTGCATAGGGAAAAATCGCAGGAAGGGGAAATAGCAAGACACGGTGGAATTCGCTCAGCTGTCGACTGTGCGACGCTATCGAGACTGGTGTTGATGTCTCTTAAGTAACTTCGGACTCGCAAACCAAATGGACGAATGGCAGTCAGCTGGTTAGTATAAAGTGTTTCCCACTTTGGACTGAAAACACAGTCCCAAGTGGCCAGGCAGGGATTGCAATTCAGATGCGTATTGTAGGGACAACTGCTGACGGCGAAGAGATAAACATGGTTCGTCAGTCTCGACGTAGAGACTCTGGACCAGTGAGGTGCGGAAGGCTACCGTGCAACACTGAGGACCTGGTGATGGAGGGGGTCCAGCACCTTCACCAAATCCCAGGCCGAGTTGTACACCTGGGATCCGTAGTCCAGTTTCGATTGGACAAGTGCACGGTAGAGGCGGAGCAAAGAACATCGGTCTGCCCCCCAAGAAAGGGAGGAGAGGACCTTGATGATGTTCAATGCCCACGTGCACTTGTACCTGAGATGACATATGTGAGGTAAAAAGGTCAATTTCCGATCGAATATGAGACCGAGAAACTTGGTCTCCGCCACAACTGAAAAGATGTTATCCCCGAACCACAGCTCGGGATCCAGGTGAAGTGATCCACACTTGATGCAAGTGATCCACAGTGATCCACACTGATGATCCACAGTGATCCACAAGATCCAAGTGATCCACACTTGTGGCAAAAGTGCACACAAGCGGTCTTCTGTGGAGAGAACCGAAACCCGTTTGCTGTCGCCCAAACCGAAAGATTGTTCAGGGCAATTTGCAGTTGTCTTTCAATGAGCCTCATGCTGGACGAAGAGCAAAAAATGCTAAAGTCATCAACATAGAGGGCATTGCCTACTGATGGAGGAAGTTGTATAGTAATAGAATTAATCTTCACAGCAAAAAGCGTAACACTCAGAACGCAGCCTTGTGGCACCTCCTGTTCTTGGGGGTATGGCCACGACAGTGTCGACATGGACACAAAAAGAATGTGTCGATAAGAAGTTGGAGATGAAGATTGGCATGTGACCTCTCAAGGCGAAGCTGTGGAGGTTACGAAGAATGCCGAATCTCCAAGACGTGTCGTACGCTTTCTCGATGTCGAAGAAAATTGACACCAGGTGCTCTCTATGTAAAAATGAGTTTCTGATAGCCAATTCGAGGCGTATCAGATGGTCAATAGTTGACCGTTGCCTGCAAAAGCCACACTGTGTGTTGGAAAGAAGGTTGTGGTGTTCTAAATACCAGATGAGTCTGGCATTTACCATTCTTTCCAACACCTTGCACACGCAGCTCGTCAACGCAATGGGACAATAATTGGAAGGAATCTTGGAATCCTTTTCTGGCTTTGGGAAGGCCAAGATGATAGCCTCCCACCAGGAGTCCAGAAACTTGCTCCTCGAGAAAAATGCAATTGAAAAGATGGAGCAGCCGATCCTTACTCAATGGTGAGAGGTGTTGGAGCATGGCATAATGAACATTGTCTGGCCTGACAACAGATGCACGAGAGGAATGCAGAGCAAGGCAAAGCTCCTCTGCTGTGAATGGCCTGTTGTAAGATTCCAGGCCATTCGAGTGGAAGGACAGCGGAGAGCATTCCACCCTGCCCTTCTGGGGCAGAAACTCAGGGGAGTAAGAGGAAGATGAAGAGATGGAGGAGAAAGACTCCCCCAGAGTGTCAGCAATCACTTGAGGATCAGCAATTGCCTGTCCATTGTGCTCCAGGATCGACAACGAGTGGGACATATAGTTCCCACCCATCTTCCAGACTTTATCCCACATGACCTTGGAACTGGTCGTGCGGGTGATAGAAGACGTATACTTGATCCAAGATTCCTTCTGGCTCTGGCAATGTGCTAGGGCGAAACAAGCTTTCGCCCTAGTACATTTGAACTTTTCGAGGTTGGGGGTCGTTGGATATCTCCAAAACACCCCCCAAGCCTTGTTCTGAGCCTTACGAGCTGCGATGCAATCTGGATTCCACCACAGTTTCAGAAAGCGAGGAAACCGTGTTGAAGTTTGGGGAATTGTTTATGCAGCTGCATCTAAGATACAGTCCGTTATCACCACCACTACAACATTGATGGGCTCCTGGCTGTCAGAGTGGTCATCGAGCTCAGCGAGCAGCTCGAAACCACCCCAGTCAGCCCGATCTAGCCTCCACCGTGAGGCACGTGAAGGGCTGCACCCCCCCCCCCCCCACGGGAGATGGTGCACACCACGGGGAGGTGATCACTTCCATAAGGGTTGTCCTCGACCTCCCATGTAAAGAGTGGAAGGATCAAGGAGGAGCAGATGGTAAGGTCAATGGCAGTGAAAGTGCGGGTTGGGGAGTGAAAGTAAGTACTGATACCAGTGTTCAACAGGGGGAGAGAAGGATCCAGGAGCCACTGCTCCAGGACCCCACCCCTCCTTTTGGTGTCAGCACTGCCCCAAAGTGGACTGTGTCCGTTGAAGTTCCCCATTAGGAGGAAGGGGGATGGCAGCTGCGAGACGAGATCATCTAGGTCTTCCTGGAAGATGATGCTCCCAGGTGGAAGATATACAGAGCAGACAGTCAGCGAGAACCCCACGAAGAGGCAGATGGTAATCACCTCTAAGTTGGTGGTAAGGGGTACGACCTGGAATGGAGAATGGTTGCTCACGAGGATGGCGACACCCCCACGAGCTCGACCATCTCCATCCCGGTCTTGGCGAACTATGTAAAAGTGCTGGATCGTGGGATCTGTGACTGTCTGCAAGTAAGTCTCCTGCAGGCACACACAGATGGGCTGGTGTGCCTGAAGGAGTGCCTTGATGTCGTCAATATTCCTCTGGAATCCACGACAATTCCATTGTAGGAGTGTGGCCATCTCAGGACTTAGAAGAGTGGGCGGACAACGAATTTCTATTCAACTTAACCACCGCAGAGGACGGTTTAGTGAATAGGGGGCGGTCGGTATCCATTTCCTTGGAATCATCTGAGGGGCATGGATCGGTGACCACCCTTTGCGGAGGAGTGATGATTTTCTTTTTTGGCCCCGGTGGAGGCCCCTTAGGTTTGGAAGGTCTTGCTGTCTGAGGACGGGGAGGAGGAGGCCTTCTGGTGGAGGTGGAAGGCTGAGTTGCAGGAATGGAAACCGGGGTTGATGTCAAAGTCGACACCACCCTCGGTTTCACCTGCGTCAGGAGGTACTTGGCTGCGAGCGAGAAAGACTCAGTAGGTGGTACATTGATGTCAGTCTGCACCACCACCGAAGTCATTGGACCGATAGGCTTTCCAATGACTGCACCAGCATAGAAAACCTTTCCAGGTGGGGCGGGCAGTGCAGCGAGCTTTCTTGCTTCAGCGTAAGAGATGTTGTTCATTACCTTGAGGCGTTGTACCTCCTTTTCTTCCTTCCACTTCGGACAGTCGCGGGAGTACGCCGGATGTTCGCCACTGCAGTTCACACAGCATGCCTTTTCTGCTGTGCAGTCAAGCTGATCCTTACTGCCACAGCGAGCACAGGTGGGCTTGCTCCAGCATGCTGTGCGGGCATAACCGTATATCTGACACTGAAAACAGCGCAGAGGGTTTGTTATATACGACCGAACCTCACAATGCAAGTAACCTGCCTTGATGGAAGAAGGCAGGCATGGCGTATTAAATGTCACAATCAGTACCCAGGAGGCTACCAATTTCCCATCACGGCGTGTTGAAACCCGGTGGACCACTGTTACTCCTTGAGGTGTGAGCTCTGAGAGGATTTTCCCCTCAGTGACTTTGAGGAGGCCCCACTCAGTGATCACACCCCAAGAGGAATTCAGATTTTTGTGCGGAGCGACCTTGACAGCCACCCCACTAATCTCTGTAACCTTAAGGAGTAGTTGTGAATGTTTAGAACAAGTGGTCTCAACTTGGAAGTCGCCAGATCTTAAGCGCTTTACGGATTTTGGCTCTCCTGCAAGACCTTGCAAACCTTTATTCACGAAAAATGGGGACATGTCCCCAAGTACCTGATCACCAGTGGAGTGGACTATCAGGAATCTCATGAACAAAGACACAGACACAGAAGACGATGGCGGAGATAACGGAGACAAAGAAGATGGGGGCTCATGTCGAGCCCTCTTGTTGGCACCGATCGCATTAATTTCATCATTCTCTCTCATTTTTTGTTTTGTGTGGTTCAGGGCCCACTGTCTCCACCCTCCATGGAGCCCAAGGGGACGCCTAGTCGGGCACCAGGGCTACGCAGCACTATACCCACACAGACAGTGAGCCAAGCCCTCACAAATAAATAAAAGGAAAATAAAAAGAAATGTGCAAAATAAAAACATTTTACACAAAAAAAAGCGTTAAATAACAAAATTGTGAATGGCCAAACTGGCCTTACAAAGAATGGATAACGACAAAAGGAAAATAATCTGTGAGGAAACTTGCAAACCTGTACCCGGACGGGGCGGGGGTGGCGCAGTCGGTAGCGTGCCAGGCTTGTAATCTGTAATTTCCAGGTTCGAGTCCCAGCTGGGTCAGCATTGAGATTTATCTCCACAAAATTCTCCGCCCTGCCAACGGTCAGTAGGGGACACCGATGGGCTTGGAAAGGCCGCCGTCCGTCGGATGGGATGTTAAGCCGTGGCCCCGTGTGCCGGAGAGCCATACCCTGTGCACGTTAAAGAACACGCTGGATGGCCTTGACGGGAGGCTACCATCTGTCTCCCAACAGCTGTTCCAGTGGGTCCCCTCCCCCAACCTTCTCTGAGCCTTCAGGGTTCTTGTGACCCTGGCCATTTAGCCCATGGTGTGCAAAAAAGTGCCGCTCAGAGGTAAAACAACCCAACCCAACTGTACCCGGACTGTGGGCAAGGTTACTCACCGCTCTGCACGGCTGATCCTAGCAAGACCTGCCCACCAGCCGATTGCTCCTGGGGGGGACACCCCAGGAGCTCCCTTTTACCGGAAGCAGAGGCCAAAGCAATATGTAGCAGAAGCCCCAGAATCCGCTGCCCAGCCCCGTGACAGACAGGCTCTCCAATGGCAAAGCGGCCAAAGGGGACCCCACCAGTCATGAGCTGAGGAGAGAAGACGGGGACCCCCGAGCAACTACCAGGATCCTCCTTTCCCGGGACATGGGTCTCCGCGCACGGCAAACACGCGGGCGAGCATTTAGGACCCTGTGAAGGTAACCGAGTCAGCGGAACCTTCACAGGGTGATCCCCCTCACCATGTACAGGCACTTGCACCTAAGGGGCCCTCAAAACAGAGTTCTGAAACAACAAACTGTCCCCAGCTATATAAAATTGAGGCAATACCTCTATCACAGAGGTTGTTGCCTATATTGGGAGAGCCTGAACATTAATTCATCAGAGCATAATGCCTTAATTTTTATGGCTACTTAATGTTTAGTTATGAGCCATGAGTAAATTTGCTTGTATCTGGAAAATGATTTAATTCAAAAGCTTTTTCAGTTTCTCCATTAAAGTAAATTGTTTTAAATTGAATGTCAATCAGTTTTCTGACTATGATAGGATAGATTTCTGACTGTGATAAAATGTTAATACTCATCTACATTCATTTGGCAGACCAGATTGAGGGCTGCAAGTTGCGCATCCTTGGGACAGTGGGTTGGAACTTATAGGATATCATGATGCCTACACATTATCATAGTGAGGATTAATCCGTGTAGTATGCTCGTTATAAAAGTGAGCAATTGTATGTGAATATGTGTAAATTAAAATCATTATGGCTTTTTTCTCATTATAGCTGTGATCTCGTTATTTCCATGCTTGTTACAACCAAGTTCGACTATATGTGCAAAATTTCTTACTGAGATTAATATTCTGTCACCACAAAATGTGATAAAAGTTGTAAAGGCATGGTGAAAAGCAAAGTCAAGTGTGACATGGATAAAAAGACTGGTCTGGCTGACTACAAAAGGGGACTCATCTTTAGAGTGCGATGGGCAGGAGCATCCATGATGGAGGTGATGAAACTCGGTGGAAAATCACTGGGTACAATATCCCAAGTGTATGGAAAATGGACTCTAAAAATGCCTGCCAATTGTGGCAAATGTGTGGGAGGGAGGTTCTGACAGACAGAAGCAGGTGTTTGTTGGTACATACTGTATGGCAAAACAAAGCTACTACAGTTTATCAGCTGAGAGAGATGACTGCCATTAGTACTTCAAAAACCATTTCAATGGTAACTATGTGCAGATAATTGAAAACTTTGAAATTTAGAAACTGTACCATGATACAAAAGCCTTTCATTTCCAAAAAGAACAGGATTAGAAGAACTCCAGTGGTGTCTAGAGTGGTTAACCTTGTCAGTTGAGGATGGAAAATGTATCATATGGATGGAATCACATTATACACTGTTTTCAACAACTGTTGTCAACTACATTGGGCATCTGCCCAATGTAGAGTGTGGCAACAACCCCATGAAGCAATGGACCTATCATCTGTAGCTTTTACTGTTCAAGGTTCTGGAGGCAGTGTAATGATGTGGGCAGAATTTTCCTGCCATGGATAAGTCCTTTGGTTTGTATCAGGTTCACATCATGTCCCAGACATATAAAAGCATCTTGGACAATCAGGTACCGTTGATGATGCCATCACTTTAACCCCAGTGGAGATAACAAATTCCAGGATGATAAAGCACTGATTCATTACTCTTGAATCTTATAGGAGTGGTTTGAGGAACATAAAACAAACTTTTATCACCTTTCCTGACCTGCACAATCACCTGATCCTAATCCATTTGAAAACATATGGGACAATTTGGAACTCACTATTGGAATGCACAGTCCTCTTCACTTTGAGATATTCGAATCATTTTGCAGGAAGAATGGACCAAAATATCTCCTGCTTTATTTTGAAAGTATGTGGAAAGCATGCCATATTAAGTCTGGGCTATCATTTATGCTCGCAGAGGCTTGACAAAGTATTAGATAGATGTTCATAATAATGTGATCAGGCATTATACATGCTTATGTAATCAGTTTGATCACACCATGTAAACTTAATTCTGTGTTTCAATCATATTGAAAGATTTCACCATTGCATGCTGTGAAGAGTAGGATGATATACCATTATATAATGCTTTCAATGTAAACTTTAAGAAAAATATCTAATTTAAAATTTTTACTTTCTATCATTTCAAAGCAAAATCAAATTTGCAATTCTTATTGTGTTTTGCCAAGTTTTCTGTGTGTTTTGCATTTTTAAATCATATTTTATAAAACACTAGTTATTTCACTAGGAGAAACAGTTGTAATTGTTAAACCTTATTTATTTCAGGTTCTGTTTTAGCTCACAAAGGTTATATAACTGAAGCAAGAGATGTGTTTGCCCAAGTAAGAGAAGCTACAGCTGACTTTTGTGATGTATGGTTAAATATTGCTCATATTTATGTGGAACAGAAACAATATGTTGCTGCTGTACAGATGGTAAGATGCTTCAGTTATTAGAAGGATAAAAAAATGTTAAAATTGATATATTGTATGGTGTTTTTGTTGTTAATAATGTTAATGTTAGTTTTGTAATTTCCTTAAGCTGCTGATATTGATTCATTGAAAACCAAAGAAAGTTATCTATCTAATTATGTAAAAATATTATAAAAAAAAATTCTGTTGTGGTAGCATTTTTTTTTGCAAATGTTTAAATTTTAAACATTAGTAAATCAATTATCACAGTTGGTTCACATTTTGCTGTTAATATATGAAATACATATAGCAATAATAAATATATATATCTGTATATACAAACATCTGTAATACAAACTACTGTACTATCTGTAATACAAACAGAATGATAATTGTAGTTTACTTTTACTCTAAGTTTTATAAATTTTAGTATCTAGAGTGGAATGTCCTATATTTATACACTGGCAGAAATTGAAAAAAGAACACCATTAACTATTGAAGTGTAATCTATGAGATTTATTTAGTAAAAATATCTTGTTGAGAAAGGACAGTGATCACATGTGTGAGGTGATTCAATGTTTATTGTACCCTTTAATGAGTATTACATTTTACAGAATTTCACATTTTAATAAGGTGTTGAACCTCCTCAAGCAACAATACAAGCTTCTAATCTGGCATGCAATCAGTCATACAAATGCTGGATATCATGCTGGGGGATACCATTCCATGCACTTTAACTTGGACACGCAATTCAGTGATGGTTGTTGCCTGCCATGGTCTGTGGAAGAGTTTTAGTCTGATTCTGTCCCAGACATTCTCAATTGGAGAAAGTCCAGAGAGCGTGCTGGGCAAGGGAGTTGGTGCACTGCCTGAAGAACATGTTAAGTTGCCTGGGCGGAGTGTGGGTGGGCGTATCCTGTTGGAATATCACATTTGGGATTACATTCAAATATGGAAGGATGACTGGCTGTACGATGTCACTGACATACGTATTGCTATTCAGTGTACCCTGGTACAAACACCAGACTCATACGAGAGTGATAGCTAATCACTCCCCACACCATGATACCCAGCATGGGCCCTGTGTGTTGCTGGGGGATGCACAATGGAAGAAGCCACTCACCTTGTCTCCTTCAGACGCTTAAACGACCATCAGACACTCCTAACAGAATCGGCTTTCATCACTGAAGACTACAGACTGCCATTCTTCTCTCCAATGAACTCGTTCTTGACACCACTGCAAACATGCTCGGCAGTGATGAGGTGACAGTGGTAACCATGCCAGCGGCACGCATGCCCATAGTCCTGTTTTCCAAAAGACGATTGTGTATCATTCTTGTAGACACCCTTGGTATGACAGAGGATTGAATTTGTGACACCATAGCTATTTGCACTGCCACCCTCCTGACACACCAATCCTTTTATGTATCCGTAACTCTGTGTTGCCCGGAACCATGTCTGCAAATATGCGCCACCATCATATCACTGCTGATGCCTCTCATCCAACGCGGTGTGCAATTTGACAAAAAGACCAACCTGCTTCCCAAAGTACGACCTTGCTCAAACTCTGCTAACTGAATAATGTTGCGTGCCTACATCGTCCAGGCATGGTAGCTTCTTCAAAGAGCACTGAACAACAGGACATGATGAATAAGTTTTTTCTTCATGCCCTAGTCCTTAAATACATATGGCGTACATTTGCATGTTGTTGTCCTCAGTGATGTCATTATTTCATCCAATGACTTTCAATCTCGGATCATGGTTTCTGCTGCCCTTAAACTATTAACGTATTATAATATGATGTTCCTAAAATAATTCCTTCTGAGTGTTCTTTTTTCATTTTCTGACAGTGTACATAGGTTCAAGAAATGAGATAAAAACAGGGCATCTGTAAGACCAGTTAATATCCCATTGGAGTCATGGAAAGTACTAAGACATCAAGCATTATGTAAAGAATTATTACCATATATATTATTCAAATTTATGCAAAGAACTATACCTGGAACATAAAGTTGGCAGACATCCTATAGTTATCACAAAAACCATGATCACTTTTTTTTTAAAATAAAGGAAACAATTACTCTGGTAAAATCCTTTGGAACAGTGCCTTTATGGTAAAAGATATTCAAAATATCATTTAGTATGTGACATACAGAATCCTCAAGCAACCATGGGCTACAGAAGTCAACCAGACTGTGCTATTTAGTTCTCCAAACATTACATTTTGTCCTGAGCTACAGCTGCTACATTTGGCCATTATGGGCCAATTCTAACAAGGTCCTGTTTGACATTGTGTGCCCACCACATCCTAAGTCTCCCCCTTTTTCTGAGGCCTTTAGGCACACTGTTGAAACCCTATTCACTAATCTGTAATTATGCATATGGGCAACATGGCCAAACCAACAGTCTCTCTCTCTGCACAATATGCAAAATATGGATCATTTGTAAACAAGATTAACAGTAAACTTGATGCCTTTGATTCTAGATGTTTATACATTATTTTGGGCATTAGGTGGTTAGATTTTGTAAGTAATGATGAGGTTAGGCAAAAGAATTGGCAACCTCCTTTAAGCAAAATACTTCATAAACATTAGAATCAAAGGCATCAAGTTTCCTGTTAATCTTGTTTACAAATGATCCATATTTTGTTACTATAACTAACTTCAACCAACTATTGTATAGCTTAATTTTAGTCTTTAGGTGTATATGTATACCTATTTTTCCACTCTCTCGACAGTTTCTTAAAAGTCCCAGCAACAATCTATTCTTTTGTTTATCTTGTGCTGCACATCACCAGTATCTGTTACGTAGATGCCAAGATAATTAAACTGAAACACTTGGTCAAGGGTGCAATCATTTAGATTAACTAAACCACAACCTGCTTAGCCGATTTTTATCACTTTAGTTTTCTCTCTGTTTATCATCAAACTTAACTCTACTACCACTCTCATCAACAACTCTATTGAAAGAGAACAGCTCGCACATATCTCAGTGTTATTATAGAGAGCTTTCATTTTGCTAAACTTGCTTACATTGTAGGCCTCATGATCAACCATAAATTGTGATGATCAGCAGAGTCAAAAGCCTTTTTGAAATCTAAGAAGCTGGTAATCACAGGTTTTTGAAACTTGAAACATTTTTCAAGAATCTGCTTAAATGGGAAATATTTTATATCTACATCCTCTCCCACTTCTGAATCTACCCTGCTCATCATGCCATTGTCCATCAACCACATTCTTAATTCTACTAAACACAGTTATGCAAAGAACTTGACCTGTAACAGAAGGTTGGCAGACACCCTATAATTATCACAAGAACCATGATCACCTTTTAAAAAAGAGATAATAATAGCTCTGATAAAATCCTTAGGAACAATACCTTTACAGTAAAAGATATTCAAAATACTATTCAGCCATGTGACAACAATAACATTCCCAGCTCTAAGCATTTCTGTAGTAATTATATCTGCTCCTGAGGATTTATATAGTTTAAATTTAGAGATCACTAAAATAACTTCAGACTGTGATATAGGGCCAACATCACCATCAATCTATCATCCTTGCAAACAATGGGAATAGATCTAACCACATTGTTTAGAATATCACTGAAATTCTTGGCTCATATAGCCATGACAGAACACCTTCAATAACTTTACCATGTTTTTCCCTCAATCCATGTATACCTGCCTGTTATCACACAAAATATTAATTGTTTGGTACAGCTCTCGGCTTTTACACTGTGTAGCTGCTGCTTCCTCTGCTTTGTCAGCTAAGCTATCAAGCCAAAAATTCTTACCAGCCTTCAGCTGATCATTTGCACATTTATTAAACTTTCTGCTGTCTGTTAGGACTGCTAGAGTTGATTAAGGTTATTCCTGCAATTACTTCTTTCAAAAATAAGCTCCAGTGTCTTATCACTCAAATAGCTTTGTCTTCTTTGCTTTTATTTATCTAAAAGGGAACTACTAGTTTCAAGAAAAGCCTGTTTAAAATGGCCCCATTCTTCTTCAGCTGTAGTCGTAAGTAAATCACAATTCTCATAATGACTATATAATCTAACATGGTACACTTTGGCTATAATTGGGTCTTTCAGAGCTTCAATGTTAAAGGTAACTTTTTTTAACCTTAGCACAACACTTCTTATGTTTAAGTTGCATGTCACTTTTAATAAGGTAATGGCAAGATCCAATTTCAGCTCCCTTATATCATATGTTGTTCTTAACAGAATTAGTCAATTTTCTATTAATGTATAATCAATCACATTCTTATGCAGTCCATCTGGTGAAACCCATGTGTATTTATATATGTCACAGTGTTTTATTAAATGTTAGTTATTCTCAAACCATTAAGTTTCACTTACCTGTTGGAAACATTCCCCATTTCCATTGCAACTACCATTACCAAAAAGACCTATCACCCCTCCCCAAAGGGCTGTGTTAGTACCAACTTTAGCATTGAACTCATCTAGACCAAGGGCAATATCTCCTTTCTTAACAAAATTTAAAATATCACGAAGTTTGTAAAACATATCTTTCTCATCCTCATCGAATGATCATCAGCTATCATACCAAGGGTGGAAGCATCTCAGAAACAGCAGACTTCATGGTCTGTTCGCGAGGTGCTGTAGTAAGGGTGTACCAAGAATGGACTGCTGGCACACTGAGTACCTCCAGATGTCATAACTGTGGAGCCCCATACGCCATCAACCCCAGAGGAGAATGTCTCCTCCGTCGACTGGTAAAAGGCAATTGACGCCAACAGTGCAGCGATTGACCACTCAAATGAACACTGGGGCACCCAGGTACATGTCCCCGATAACAGTAGAGCTAACACTGTTACACATGGGTCTCCGGAGTTGGCACTGCAGAAAGATACCCATGTTAACCGAGGTCCATCAGCAACGATGCCTGCAGTTCGCACAGGACTACCATCATTGGACAGTGGAAGAGTAAAAAAAGGTTGCCTTCTCCAATGAATCGAGGTTTCTACTCCACAGAAGTGAAGAGCGACAAGCGTGTCCAGTTGTTGACCAGACATGCTTGTCAAATTATACATACTCTGGTGGTGGATACGACATCAGACATATGAGAAACAACATCCGGACATGCTTGTCGGTCAAGTACAGGCCGGCGGTAGCAGTGTGCATGTCTGGGGGATGTTTTCCTGGTATGACCTGGGACCACTGGTACCACTGGATGGGTCCGTGAATGCCAATGGCTACCTGTCCATCCTTGCTGACCACATGCATCCCTTCATGTTGGACATTTACCCTGGTGGTGATGATGTTTACTAACAGGACAACGTGCCCTGCCATGTCGCTAAGGTGGTGCGTGACCGGTTCCAGTAGCACAACAGTGATGTCTCCGTTCTCCCTTGGCCAGCAAAATCATGCGACCTCAATCCCACAGAACACTTGTGGGACCATTAGGATTGACAGGTTCGGCGTGCGGACCCACAACCATATCATTTCCGGAATCTCCAGCTCTGCTGGAGTCTGGCAACCTTCCAGATCCTCATTGCTTCCATGCCATGCCGTCTCACCTCTGTCATCCAGGCCATGGGTGGTATTCCCATTATTAGGTAGCTGGTCATATTATTCTGATACAACTGTGTGTCTTCTAAGAAGCAAACCTATGCCTTGATGGTTTCCTCTCTCCCTCCCTTAAAAGAGAATTTTAAAATTATTTAAAATTATCAAGGAAGATATCACTCTGAAGTTAACATTCATTAATTTTAGAGGAAAAATTGTCTTGAGCCAGGTGGGATACAAACCCATGACCTCCTGATAACATGTCAGGTGCTCTAGACTACTGAGCTACCGGCTGTCAATCAGGATCTCCTCTAATTGATGCTATTCTGTGTCTCATGCAAGTATTTGTCCCAGCTGCTCTCAGCCTCAAGGAACAATGACAATAATGTCATGAAGAAGGTAAGTACATTCTGAGTGTACAATTGTTTAAATTGAAGAATTGAAGGTCGCAGGTTCATATCCCACCCAACTCATTACAATTTTTCCTCTAAAATTGATCGATGTTAACTTCAGAGTGATATCTTCCTTAACATTCATTAAATACGTCGAAAAAATACCTCTTCAATTTAAACAATTGTACATTCAGAATGTACTTA
Source organism: Ryuthela nishihirai (assembly GCA_038380435.1). Lineage (NCBI taxonomy): Eukaryota > Metazoa > Arthropoda > Arachnida > Araneae > Heptathelidae > Ryuthela > Ryuthela nishihirai. The sequence continues at coordinate 26,631,216 of JAWZYU010000003.1, forward strand.
CCTTCTTCATGACATTATTGTCATTGTTTCTTGAGGCTGAGAGCAGCTGGGACAAATACTTGCATGAGACATGGAGATTGTGTACTGCTGGTAGAAAGTTCATAGCATCAATTAGAGGAGATCTTGATCAGCAGCCATTAGCTCAGTGGTCCAGAGCACCTGACATGTTATCAGGAGGTCATGGGTTCATATCCCACCCAGCTCAAGACAATTTTTCCTCTAAAATTGATCGACATTAACTTCAGAGTGATATCTTTCTTAACATTCATTAAATACGTCGAAAAAATACCTCTTCTATTTAAAATTATTTTTAAGTATCTGAGTATTGAGTGTTTATTAGCAAAAAGAAACAGAGTATTTAGGATGTAAATTTGAAAAGAAAATATTGCTGGAAAGTTGCAAAATACTAGCTTGAAGTTGGAATGAAAGCATTTAGTTAGATTAGAAAATTTTAATATCTAGGCTCAGTTATACATCAAGCTGGAGCATTTCTTTGGATATTACACACTTCATCCAACCATCATTGGTTGGCTGAAGTGAACATGTGAGTGGCATTTATGTATTCTAAGCTGAATTCTAATTCTAAGTGAATTCTGCTGAAGGGAAATTCTGGAAGTTGGTATTAAGACCAGTCCTACTATATAGTTCAAAATGTTGGTAAGGAAAAGAAAATATGAACAAACACACTTAATATAATTGAAAAGAAAATGTCAAAAAATCACACAAGGAATAATTTTGTTAGTGGAAATATAAAAATGGCCACAATAACAAAATTTTAAGGAAAAGAACTATTTCACAAATAAAATAGATGAGATAAAAGTGAGACAAGAAAAAATAAATGTGAAGGAAAAAAATTAATGAGCTTGTATGGGAGAGCTTTGCAAAGAAATATCATAGGTCAGTGGAAACTGAAATCATTGGGCTCAAAAGCTTGTATGAATCAAAATTGTTTCCTTTCTAGCTTTTTCCCCTGCTAGGTAGGAAAGCTAAGAAGGAAGAAGTAAAATGTACAGCTTTTAAAAATTTAAATTGATTGTTTTTTTGGTTTATAATGCAAAAAACATTTGGTTTTAATTATGCACTTATAAAAATTTTGTTGGAAAACTGTTGTAATTCAACATAACAGCATTTTAATGTAATATTTTTAAATTTTGAATTAAAATTTAGATTTTTTTAAATTTTAAAGTTGCTGTCAATTTCTTTATACAATCTAGTATGAAAACTGCTTAAAGAAGTTTTTCCGATACCATAATGTGGAAATTCTTATGTACCTGGCCAGGGCCAACTTCAAATGTGGAAAGTTAGCAGAGTGCAAACAGATCCTATTAAAGGTACTTTTTCTCATTTATACAATATAAAATTGACTTGTTTTTAATATTCATACTTTCAAATTTACATTATTTATAATTATATTTTAATTATTATTCCCCAGGCTCGTCGTGTTGCCCCACATGACACAGTACTTCTCTATAATATTGCTCTAGTTTTGCAACGATTAGCCACACAAACATTGAAAGATGAAAAAAGCAACTTAAAAACTGTATTGTCAGCAGTACATGAATTAGGATTGGCCCAACGGTAAGAAATGTTTTCCTTATGTGTATGATATATATATAAAAATCACTTCTTTGTAATATTTACAAGGAATAAAATATTTTCATGATTACACAGCAGCTTATTTCAAGTTATTCTTTTGTCAGTGTTTGAACCATTTAAAGAAGGAAATGACTTTTGATTATCATTAAATATATTAGTATTTTTCAAAGGAGGTATTCTTTCTGAATGGTTTCTAAAACAAATCAAGTCAGCTGTGGTTAATACCTTCAAAAAGTGGTCTGAGGAGGGGAAAAACCATGAACCACTGGCAAGGTTGGCCTTCAATGGGTCAACCACAGTTCATCGATGCCAGAGGTGAGCGAAAGCTATCTCATATGATAACAGCCAACCGAAGGGATACTGTGGCACAACTTACCTGTAATTTGAATGCTGGTGACAGAAGTAATATATCACAACACGCAGTACGTCAAACCCTGCTGAAAAGGGGCTGCATGCCGTTCCGAATGCCCATGCTAAACTCGGTTCACCATTGAAAGCGCCTACAATGGGCATGCAAGCATCAAAACTTGACCTTGAATGATTGGAAGAAGGTAGTCAGGTCCAGTGAATCTCATTTCCTGTTGCACCATGTGGATGGGCGTGTACATGTATGTCGTTTACCTTGGGAAGTATTGGCACCAGGATGCAACAGGGGATGAAAACAAGCTGGTGGAGAAAGTGCAATGCTTTGGACAATGTTCTGCTGGGAAACTCTGGGTTCAGTCATTCACGTGCAGGAAACTATGATGTCTACCATCTACCTAAACTATCATTGCAGACCAGGTACATTCTTTCATGGTAATGGTATTTCCTTCTAGTAATGTATTCTTTCAGCAGGATAATGTGCCATGACACACTGCCCAGATTGTGCTTATTAAAAGATTTATCGAGAATGGTTCACAGAACACGAGGAAGACTTCCAGGTATCGCCCTAGCTTCCAAATTCCCCAGACATCAATCGAGCATCTGTGGTTTGTGTTGGAACAGCATATTCGATCTGCAGTGGCTCAACCACATAACTTACAAGAGTTAAAGGATCTGCTGGTAATGTGTTAGTACCAGATACCACAAGACACCTTTAGAAATCTTGTAGCATCCATGCCTCGCAAAGTAAAAGCTGTTTTGGCAGCACATGGAGGACCAATATCATATTAGGCAGGTGGTCATAATGTTTTGACTCTTCGGTGTAATAATACTGTGAGTGTGAGTGACAAATATTATTCCCATCATATGAAGCAGCTTGGTTACTCGATCCCAGACATAGATGGTGCCAGTGGCAAATCAACAAAATATATGTGTATGCCTATATACCACATTGCTGAAGAAAATAGTCTCTGATGGTGTAGTGGTTATCATGCCTGACATGTTTCTGGGGATGTGGGTTCAAATCCCACTCATAGCAAAACCAAATTTTTTTATGCTAATTATTTCAAATATTTCTTGTCTATACAGGACATTTTCCTGTCATACTTTATTATTGAACATATACACTTAGCAGCAGTACAACAAAGTATGCACCTCATTTCATCATGCATAATGCCCAGGTCTGGGTTATGTTGTAAGTCATATTGATTTGATTCCATGATTTCAATATCAATTAGTTCATCAAAAAATAACTCAAAAAGCTGTACAAGATTCAGTTTCATTACTATTAACTCTTCATTTCAGCATCACTTGCAGTCTAGTCATTAAATCCTAGTTTCAAGTCTTCTATTTTCTACTTTCTCTTGGCTACTGATTGATGTATCCTTTCAGGTGGTGTTGCAGTCTTCTGCTGCTCATCACCTGAGTGTAAATCAGTCTGTGATTACTAGTGTATGCAACTTACTGCCAAGGAGAATGTTTATGGTGCGCCTACTGTAATATCTCCAGAATAATCATTAGTAATGGACCTGGTTGCATTTTCTGGTGGCTGAATGTACATATCCACTTGGCTAGGGCTTGCACCATCTTGATCATCATAATCATTTATCTCTATTCTACTGAGAACATTATTTGGTTGTCTGTGCAAGGGTCTGACTGATTCTATAAAAAATCTTATAGTACTTGACCTGTATCCACTGTAAGAAAGAAAATTCTAAAATAAGCATAAATATGGGATGAAAAGGATTCAGTTTTCAATGACAAATAACCAATTTCTATTACAGTGTTAGGCATTTTCCTAGAGTTCTATATATAGAGCACCATAAATGGATTACATGTCCTAAGCATTTAGTGTGCATAATGTTTTTAAATTTATTGTCAATATATAATGCAAGTCTTTACTTACTATAACAATCCAGATGAAAAATTTTCAAAATCATTGCATCCTATTTAACAAAACAGACTGAATTTGCAGTGATAGAGCACTCTTAGTGGGCATTGCCATCATGTACTTAGTTCATAAATTAAAAATGTTAAATATTTGTAAAAACTTATGTTTTATACCTTATCTTTTTATATTTAGCATTTATAATCTAATCTTGTATATTATTGTTATTGCCTTACCTAAATTACACTCACCTTACAAATTGCAAAAATTATGAAGCCAGGTTCCAATAATCCACTACCTACCTCATCATCCACTATATAGTACTTTGTTCCTCATCTGTAGTTTGGGTTGAGAACCACTCTAATACTGCAAAGAAGATTTACCACCAACTATAATAATGTACAAGCCAGAGGTTAGCACACTTTCAAAATTGAAGAGCCTTTTTTTTTTGTCACCAACCAAAATATTTTGAGAACTATAATACATACACTACCTTTCAACATGTAATAGTACATTTGCATGCTATATGAATGGAAAACTTTGAAAATAAGCTCTTTACAGAAAAATTATCACTAAATATAGGTTGAAAATGTCAATGAAATCTCTCTAAAACTATTTTCAACAATACTTGTTTAATATTTAAAGAGTTATAAATGGGGGGATATTAAAAACTCTCAGCATAGTGGCAGAGAAAGGTGTTAGTAGTTAAAATGCTCTTGACAAAATTGCCCTCTCAAACATAAAAATTGGTTTCCATGCCAAGAAAATCCTTTTTGCTTCCATATCCAAGGCATTATTCATTCTTGGGAAATGATAAAAGATAAAAGTTTTTGCTTATAAAACCAATAAATAATAATAATAAAATTAACAAATAACCTAAATTGATGTTAAAAAATTACCCATAGCAACAAGTTGTAAGATTTCCTCATCATAAAACACTAGTGATGTAGCATAACTCCAAATGACCAATAATAATATGCAAATAAAATCGAAATATGTAGAAATAAAAATGAAGGTAAAATTGTAAAAGTATAAATAAAATATTAACTGAACAAATGGAAATTATATCCATTGTGTAAGAAAATCTGTCTGACAATGTAAACAAGTCCCCATGCAAAATGCATGTGTAATCAGTTAATGACATCTGCATTGTACACTCTGCCATGGCCTAATTTGCCTAGTACAACTGGTTTTGATTTCAAGCACAGGAAATTATGCACTGAATGTTGGGATTGATAATAAAAATAATTCCAGAAATATTGAAATAGGTTTAAAGCAGAAAATAGAGTAAAACAGGGGGGGGGGGGGGAGCCTTACATACTCAATAATTGCTTCCAAAATCCCCTGATTTAAGAAAAGCTGTTTTTAGTTAATTTTCAGGAGAATTTTGAAACTATAAGCAAAATTGAGTTCACAATAGTTCAGAACTCATAAAACTTTCATTAATCATTCTTAGTTAGTTTTTATTAGTTAGTTAGGGAGCTTTCCAAAAGCATTAGCTTTTCATTCATGTAACACAGAAGTGCCCAAACACATTTTGGAGGGTAGCGTGTGTAAGAATATAACCAAACACATATACATAAGATTCAATTGTAGTAAGTACAGTAACTGTCTTCTTTTTAGTATTAGTAAGGACAGTAATAATAAATTATGCTGAATTAACAGTATATTCACTTCTAATGTTATTCTCTACAAAAAGTTTAAACAAAAATTTGAGGTGTCATGTATTTTTAATGGGAATTCTGTTGTTTCTCTTCTTTAAAAAGTGCTTCACTTTAATATTAAGGCAGGACTTGGTATCAAATCTTTCATAAGATTAACATGTCTATGAGCACTCCCAACACAAGTAATCTGAGTATCCAAGATTACTTCTGTTGGAAAACAACTTCTCATAGACATGATAATCCAAAGATCAAGAGAAACCAAAGTTGCATTTCTCTGGTTGACTATTATAACTGCCCAATGGAGACATCCAAATATTGAATATAAGTTGTGTTGTCTCAAAGATATTCTTTGTGACAATATTTTTAACCTGAATACTTCTGTAAGTTTTATATAATTTTATTATAATTATTATGATAATAAATGTGTTAATATAGCAGTAGTAAAGTGCCTCATTATCCACTCAGTGACCTGTGGATTACCAATTACAATCTAAGCTTTCAGCTTATTGATTTGTGACTTTGCTTCTTGTGACAACAGGCAAATTTTATTGCATCTTTTAGTTTTAAGGGCATCGCTCCAAACACCACAAATTTACTGTAAACTTCTCCAGAAAAATTAAGAATTTACATTTTTTACTGTTAATCACTAATCTATTATGGCAAATCCATATGTAGGTTGATTGTTTTGATATCTGTTCTTGTCCACTCTAAGTTACATCATTCTTTCAACATTATTTAACCAGAGATTTTAATGGTCTAGTAAAGCCTTTATTTTTTTACAAAAATCACATAAAAACGCAAGCAATTATTTAAAATACTAAAAAAAAATTACCCCATCAAGCAGCTGCTTGTCACAGAGGTCTGTGAGGATGGCAGGACCTCAGCAGAAAAACAGCATGAGCAGCCATGCCTTACCCAGGGTTCGAACCCAGGTCTTCTAGATCAACAGCCAAGTGCACTAACTACTTGACCACAGGACAGCCTAGTGGTTAGCACTCTTAGCTGTAGTAATACTACTAACTTAGAAAAAGAAATCTCAACAAACCAATCTAAAAACCCATATCATATTCACTATCACCAGCATGTTTCTTGTGTGATGTAACATATGATAAAATTCTTAAACTGAGTGATATTATTTCTAGTAAATACTATTGATTTTTTTTTAGTTACTTCCAGTATCTCAGTGTTAATGGGGACAGAATGAAATATGACTTAGCCCAAGCTGCAGTAGAAGGAAGGTAGGTACAAATTATATAGAATTTCATATGAAAAGCCAGATTAGCTTTTTTAGGTTAAATTTGTAGATAGAAATTAATATATATATGTTTAAATTTTAGAATTCATTATGAAAAACAAATTTCATAGTATATATATATATGCATTTGAATGTTTGTAAATATGTAATTATATATTGAATGGGCAAATTATTATGTACACCCTGATAACAATATGCAAAGCAGAAGTATCGCATCCATTCACATGGGATACTGAGACTTGCAATGCTTATAAATAGAGCAGGTCTCTATGCATTGGAAAGTCAAAAAAGTAATCATGGGTAAAGGAAGTGACATAAGTGAGTTTGTGGCCAGATAGTAGGTACAAGGAAGGCCAGTTGTTTAGTCACTGCAACTGCTGAACTGTTGAGATTTCCACGTCAGACTGTCACACATGTATACCAAGACTATTGAAATACAGCGAAACTTCAAATCAGCAGGAGAAATGTGGACATAAGCATGCAATTGACTCCCAAGGTAAGCGCAGACTGCCCCACATTGTTACAAAGAATCACATGACTATTGTGGAGCAGATAATGTCGAAATTGAATGAGGGAGCATCCACAAGCCATTTAAGACTCTCCATCATACCATGGAAAAATAGGCTATGGCAGTTGACATCCACACCATGTCCTCTTATTGACTGCAAGGCACTGAAAAATTAGGCTGCAGTTTGCAAAAGCCTATTGCAACTAGAATGCAGAGGACTGGAAACATGTCATCTGGTCTGACGAATCACGGTTTTAATTCTATCATGAAGCAATGGACCCAGCGTACCACGTGAGGCATTGTAACAATTTAGGGTGCATTTATATGGGCTTCCTTGGAGCCCCTTGTACCCGATGAGACCTCTGTCACTGGCAGAAGGTATGTGAACATCCTCATTGACCATCTATACTCATTTGTAATGATTCTCTTTTTGCACCATGGTGTCATCTTTCAACAGGACAATGCCACACCTCATACTTCCCAAGGAATCATGTAATGATACCCACATTAACATTTTTATCAAAAGTATCTTCTTTTTTCATCTATTGATTTATTTATTTTCATCAAAAATCCATCATTATTCATTAGAAGCAGTTGAACTGTTTAATTTCAAACTATTCATATTATTAGCAATTTGCATATAGTTATTGAACAAGAGGCTTCATTCAAATCTGTAGAATCTTTTAAGCTTAAGTATTTTGGGGTCAAGAAGAAAATGTGAGGGTTATGACCTAGTTTTGTTGATATTCCAGTAGCACCTTCCTCTGGAGTTGGCATAGTGATAGCAGTATATGTTTCTTCTAAATTTTCTAAATAATTCAAAATAATAGTAAAAACAGTCAATGTAAAATAGTAACAACAACAAACTGTCAATGCTAAATTCATTCTTTTTTTTTTCTTGAATACAAGTTTTTGTATTAGGCTTGCATTCAATAACATCAAATAAACTGAATGTATCAATTTGGTTCCACATGGTAGTTCAACAGCATATAACAGCAAGTTGCAATGTAAAAAATTAGTATTAACTAGGGTTCACCAACATAAATAGGTATAAAAACTAATTAATAACTGTAATTTGTGGCAAAAAATTGAATTAAAATGAAACAGACATATGCAAGTAGAAATTTAAAAGAATGATGCAACATTAAAAATCTTTTGATTACTCAAAAACTAATCAGATTTTGACTTCTAGCAATGATTTCAACTGCCAGAACCCCCATTAAGACTCATGTTGATACATATTTACAAGGATGTTCATAGTACTTACCAGTTACCATCAAAAACAAGCTTCAGACAAAATGTTCAAAAATTCAGATCTACCTGATGCATGCATTTGTTGCAATACAGAGAAACACAAAGCATCACCTGCTTTGTCATGAGTTATGTCCTCATTCATTCGACATGCATCTTGGTGCCTGTTTAACTTTATTCTTTCTTAGAATTTTTTTAGAATGCACAAAATTCACTCAGGTTTTTCTCCTTTTGTAAAAAAGCATTTTAAATCTAAAAATAAGTAAATTTTAAATTCTTTAATGAATTAATAAAATGCTTTGAAATGAGCCTTTTAAAATATGTATTGTGTGTTATTTTGACATGTATTTTCCCCATACTAAATTTTCAAATATGTAAAAAATATGGCTATGGCAGTATATTCAGATAAATTATAGGGTAGATAATTCACAGGTAGGTAGTATTTCAAAGGTAGTATTCAGGGTAATTGCAAAATTTATTTGTAATTATCCTGAATATTTGATTAGATTTTGTATAATAATTTTTACATCCATGATATATGAAAGGAAAAAAGGGTAAAAATTCGAAGCATTCACTCAAGCATGCTTTAAGATAAAAAAAAGTGCATGTTTTCAAGTTTTTATGGTATGCACTGTGCAAGATAGTTCTTATTTGTATAATAAATTTATATTCTGTTATCATGTAAAATTTGTTTGCATTCTGTAATATTATGTTAAACTAAAAAAAAAATTTACAGGCAATGCCAAGATCTCCTAAGTCAAGCACAGTATCATGTTGCTCGAGCACGTAGATTGGATGTAGAGGAGCGAGAATTCAGACGCAAACAAGAGGAAGAAAGAGAAGCTCTAAAACAGAAAATTATAGAACAGCAGGTAACAAAAAATGTTCAGAATTTTATTATTAGTTCTCTATTAATATAGATAGTTCAAATATTATTTTTATGGGAAACTAGAAGAATACATATCACTTGTGGCAAATATGGGAATCTCATTTTCAGAGAGAGTGAAGTTTACCATTTACTGACTTTTGCACTCTTTAGAAGTTTGAATTAAAGGATGATTGAGAAAATGCAAATAGTAGTATTTTATTAGTATTTATATAATGTAAATAGTATTTCACTTTTAAAATGAAAAGTTTCTTTCCTCACATCCCACTGAGAAAAGGGGGCAGATTGTTCCTGTCAATGGAATAAGAATGTCAAGTGATCTATAGATCACTTACAATATTCGTTGAAAGTTTCACCTTTTTTCATATTTAGTGCCCTCTGACAATGTAAATTAAAACTACCTAAGGATTTGAAAAATATGAATTATATTTTCTTTAGTACCTACCAACTAAATAAGAATTTTCCAGTTATCTCAAAACAAAACAGTTGCTTTTTCCCACCACCCTGGGGTTAAGGGGGCAAGTCATTGGCACCAATGGAGCCATCATGACCTTCACATTCTACCACCAAAGTTTCAAATTTCTAGCATAAATACATCATTTTCAATATTCATTTTAAAAGCTTGCAAATGTTCACTTTTTTTCCACTTTTATAGAGTGCAATTTAAACTGTTGTGAGATTCTGAAAGTGAAACATAATATTGCATCAATGCCTATCCAATCCAAAAAGAATTTTTTTATTTTTCTAAAAACAAAATAGTTTGATGTCTACAGACAGACAGACAACAAAGTGAAAACATCTTTTTTTTTTTGAAAACGAGATAAAAATTAGAAAGAAGGATCACATTTACATGGGAAAATAAATCTTGGTATTTGATTATTTAATGCGTTTAGGATGAAAGCAACTAAAACGATCTCTTTTTTTTAAAACAGTTAAAAGTATTAACATTTTTATGCTACTAAATTATAAGTAAATAAATAAATAAATACCCCCTCAAGCAGCTGCTTGCCACAGAGGTCTGGCAGGAGCCTGTCAGTTTATATGCCATAGTAGATCTGAGAAGATGTCAAGACCTCAGCAGAAAAATGACACATATATCCATGCCTTACCTGGGGCTCGAATCCAGGTCCCATAGATCAATAACAAGCACGCTAACCACTCAGCCATGGGATGGCCAGTTTATGCTACTACCTTATGAAGATTTTGGAATTTAACTGGGGATATTAACTTTTTTTTTAATATGTATATATATAATAAATTACTGATATACCCATCCCTTGATTTATGTGGTAGATAGGTTCCCGAAAATTGCTTTGTAAATTGACACCAACAATTTACAGAAACTAGAAAAATAATGTATCACTGCTGATGAATGTGGTATTCTCATTTCCAAAGAAAATTAATTTTCATTTTCCGATTTCGCAACCTTTAACGGTAGTTAATTTGCATTAATGGGTGATAGGACAATGTAAATAGTAATATATTATTAGCCCTTATACAATGCAAAAAGAGGAATGGGGGGTGGCTCAATTGGTAGCCCCCCATGCTCATAATCTGCAGTTCCCATGTTCAAGTCCCAGCTGGATCAGCATTGAGATTTTTCTTCACAAAACTCCCCGCCCTGCCCACGGTCAGTAGAGGACACCAATGGGCTTGGAAAGGTTGCCATTTGTCGTATGGGATGTTAAGCGTGGTCTCATGTGCAAGAGTCATACCCTGTGCACATTAAAGAACATGCTGGATGGCCTTGACGGGAGGCTACCATCTGTGTCTCAACAGCTGTTCCAGTGGGTGCCCTCCCCCAACCTTCTCTGAACCTTTGGGGTCCTTGTGATCTGGTTATTTAGCCCATTGTGTGTAAAAAAAGTGCTGCTCAGAGGTAAAACAACCAACCAAAACCAATGCAAAAAAAAATTTTCATTTATCCCTAAAATGAAAAAGTTTTTTTTTTCTCATCACTTAGGGTTAAGGGGGAAAATCAAAACTTTTGGGTAATTGCAAATATTTTCAGAAATGTAATGGGTTTATAGAAAGCATATTTTTTATATCAGGGGTCTACAGACACAGCAGACATGCCTTTGGTGCCTTGCAAAATTATTGTTACATGTATTATATTTATATAAAGGAACATCAGGAGGATGAACAGTAGAGTCACTGCCCCAGTGCCCAGATGCCAGAGGAATGTTTTATATTACATAAACATGGATGTTCATGATATAGTTCTATAAGCTTATTTTTCATTTATTTGTTTTTTTTATTATTATCTATAACTCATTATTTTTATCTTCTAGTATATTATTGAATTATTCATAATTAAAATAAGGACTTGAAAAATGTTTGCCTGGTCCCCAAGTTGGCTCTTCTTGTCCTTGGTTGTACAAAAATTGGCCTACAGTATATAATGCAACAAAAATAAAAAAAAATGGAAAGTGGCATGCTTCAACTTAAAAAAAGGAAAACATTTGACACATGTCATGAATGTGGTTGCCTACCCATGCTCAATATATAAAATATTTTACTATAAGGCTGTCCATTTTCTGTAAATTTTTAACACCAGTCCTCCAAGTTATGGTATTCAACTTGTTAGTTCAGTCCTCTGATCTTTGGCTATAACATTAGAATCTACTTTATTTTTAAAGAATTTAAGGTAATGATAACTAGAATTTAATTACTTTTAAAATCTCCATTAAAATATTTACAATGTTGCATGTTAAAAATTTTGCAATTTACTTAACTCCATTTTTCCCTTTGTAAATGCTTTTGTGGACAGACATTTAACAACTATCAAAACTGAACAAATTATTATATAGCAATAACATTTACTATAAACATCTTACTGTCCAATCAAGGATTAAGTTTTCCACAGATTAATGAAAACCACTGGTCTAATTAATTCCAAACTATACATCAAGAGACCACTTTTCATATTCATGCTTCATTAGCATTTTGTTTTGCTTTGAAGTGCTACAGTGTGTGTGTTTTTAACTTTTAAAATGTAAGATTTCTCACAATGCATGTGATTGTAGCCAAGATAATTTTAAATTTTTTTCAGCAGAAAAACAGTTGAAATTTGGAACAAGATCCTGCAGTAAACACCTAATATATTGGTCTTATGACATATCAAATGAAACTACTTAACACTTAATTTTAAAAACTTAACTGGCTTTGGACATTATAAGAGTTAATAACCATTTTTATTGACCATCAACAGAGGCCCACCAATGCGGCAAGTTCAGGATCCATAATCAGGCTCAAAACCATTATCTTGTAAGTAAAAATGGTCAGCATCATGACCTGTGTGGTTAACCACTCTTCAGCAGGGTAGAAAAATTAAAAAGTAACCACAGAAGTCCTGATCAGTAAGCCACATTGATTTGGCAGCCCTCCCTTTCCATTCTCTTTTATAAAAGAATATCTCTTTTGAAAGGTACTAATGGTCTGCACCGCCTAATAGAAGGCAAGATTGGACTTTAAGGTACCTGGTTGATTATGTGCATCATCATAGGAGGATTAATACACAGCTCTCCTTCGAATGTGCACCTACCATTTATGGTCCATGATTTTTTCTATGGGGTTTTTTATTTAATAAGATTATCAAAATTAGTTCTCTACAGCATTTAATAACCATAAAATACTACAGCATTTAAAGCCCATTTAGTACTCAAATTAATGCACATATTTCCTTTTCCATAGTTAAAAGAACAAGAGGAGCGTATTCAACAGGAAAAACAGTTAATCATAAAAAGACAAGAGTTTGTTGAAAAGAGTAAAAATAAACTTTTGTTTTCTGAACTGCCTGATGAGAAGTCATCTAAGAAAGGAAAGGTCAGTTTTGTTTTTGTAAAATTACCATTTATAATTAGTCATAACTTTTGTTTAGTTGTGTAGAATATGAAATATTTAAAGAAATGAAAGCTACAAAAAATGCAATTTAAAATATTTAACACTAAAATAAAACATTTTCAGTAGAAACAATTGAAATTCTGCTTTTCATTCTATTAGTGGCAATATTGAATTGAATAAATTTTAGTATTAAGAAAACTGCAAAGATATTTGAATGGATGAAATAATGTATTTAATATTTTGATCTAGAATTTTTTAAACATTGTCAAAATATGTTTACACAAATATGTATGCTGGTTTGTGTCAGATGCCTAAGATTGTCACAAAGATGAAAATTTTTGCCCCTAAGCATGTTACAATTAAAAGTATGTTTGTGATTTCTTTTTAATACATCAAATTAAATACTTGTTTGGAATTAAACTACATTGATTCTGAAAGACTGTGTATGCAATTTGAATGTTAATGCCAAATTCATTTCATATAATTGTTACACTCTTAATGTTATTAGGGTAGGAGAGTACAAGATGATTTTATAAGTGACAGCAGTGGTTCAGAGACAGGTGAACCTAAGAAGAAAAGAAAAAAGAAGGGTAGTCATTCAGAAGGAGAAGATGACAAAACAGAAAGGAAAAAGAAGAAGAAAAAGTAGTGTATTTTATATTTTTGTAGTATATCTAGCTAGTACAAATGAATCTCGATTTACAAGTATTCAAATTGCAAACAGTTCATACTTATAAACATCTTACATGTAAAGAATTGAAATGCTCTATTTATTTAATGAAAATCTGAATTTGTTCTTAAGAGCATCTTACACTGACTTACAAATGTCTGAACATATTTCATCATGCAATACTACATATTTTCCATTTCTGCCTGTGACTCACAACTAATGTTGTTGATCTTAGAGAAATTTTTAGCACACTTAATATATTTTATCTCATTTTAAAAAAATAAGCTATTTTTTCTCTTTGTTGTCTATTCATCTTGTAGACATTGTTGTTAGAGAGAAATAAAAAATAATTTTTTGTATTGGATAGATGTGAATAAACTATACCATTCACATTTTCTGAATTGTCTAAAAGTTTAATTTTCAACACTAAGGGACACTAAACTGGGAAGCAAGATGTGAAAGTAATATTGTAAGTAGTCAATTCATGCTAGAAATTTTAAATTTTGTTGGTATAGTGTGGTGATCAAGGGTAATATTTTTTCTCTTGTGGTGGTCAAAGATATATATATATGCTCTCCAATACAAAAAATAGACCTTGAATTAATACAAAAAATAGACCAAATTAAATAGAATTTTATTGAAGCAAAAAATATGAACACTGTAGTAACATATTAATTTTAATAACACTTTTTACAGTAGTATACTGAAAAAATAGTTACATATTTCATAATTACTTCCAGAATCTTCCGTTTTTAAAAATAGCAGTTTTTTGTTAATTTTTAGATTTTTGAAAATTTAAGGAAAAATGTGATGATAGTTCAAATCAAACTTGTGAGCTTAAATCAGGTGATTGCTTCAATACAAAGTAAGGTTAACAAACAAATCAGCAATACCATATAGCGCTTCTAAAATATGCATCAAATAAAAAAGAAAATATTATTTTTCAAGTTTGATTTATGTATTTTTAAAAGATATATGTAAGAAAATTTTCAAGCGACAATTTTTTTTAAAAGTCGAAGTTTCATATGTTTTACAAAAAATGTCTATAGACACGTGACCCGGGAAGGGTTAAACACTAGTGTCAATATTTTCTCTCTCGTATCTACACTTTCACATCCCCTATTCAAAAAATCACACTTCACCACCACTGGTTGTGATTGGATTATTTTGATATGATGTTGTTACACAAGGCAGCTCCATTCCATACTTTAAAGTTTACTGTAGCTAAATAATTAAATCACTAAACCTTATTAATGATTTTTCTGGGATAAACTGTGGCAACAAATAAATTCTTTTTAAATCAATACAGACAAACAACATAAATAAGCCGACTACAATTAGTAATATTTACTAATTCATCAACTCTCATTATGCAATCCTGTATGAATCATATCCATGCACCTACACTAACTCAATTCCAAGTTTTTTTTGTTTTATTTCTTTAAATTTCAACATTATAACAGATTTATTTAAATAATAATAAAAATGGATTTGACAGAAAACTAGAGGAGAGCACCAAATATTTACACAGGAGAGCCAGTCCACATTTACTGGCCCTACCTGTTTAGAAACTTATGATCTGTCACTGCAAGAACTCTTTCTTTGCCGAAAGCACATTGGTGTCAGTTTTTGTTGAACTGAAAAAATTTAGAGCGCAGCTTGAAAATTCAGCATTCTTTGTGACCTCCATGCCTTTGGTTTGAGAGGTCATGTGCCATTCTTCATCTCCAATTTTGATTTTTGCATTCTCATACTTTTCTTGTCCATGATGGTAACTCTCACTCATAATCTTTCACCTAAAAATGGATTTCCTCAAAGCTGTCTTGAGCATAATCAAGTTTGCTAAACTTTATATCAGCTAGTGCTAAAAATTAAAGAATCATTTATATCAAATTTAAATCACTCTGTATTTCTCACCAATGCTAATTACCAAATTTATTTCAATCCCTTTCATTAATAATGTCATTCAAGAATCTGACTCTTGTATTTTATTTGTGAGAAATGCTAAAGAACATTGACTAGTTTAATTGAATACCTATATCTTTTGCTAAAAAAGATCTTTTGCTGAAAAAAAAAGTTTTGCCTTTCAAAATAGGAAAAACTGAAAAACACAAAGTAATTTTCAACAAACTGAATCCTGTAGAAAAGTCCAACTGCAGTTCATTCAACACTCCCACAGAATACATATCAATATACATATATATATAATGTACCCACATAACAACAGGCTCACATAACAAACAGCTTCTCGTAATCCCCCATTTGTTCACATAACGACTGCTAATTTCAGCTGCAGAGCATTCAAAGGTTATTTCAGCCAATCAGTGACACTCATTTGTGAGTTTTAGAACTTTGTTTTCATTGATTGTTGTGTTTTGATGGTGTTCAGGGCTCTGTGCCAGTTTGTGTTATTATCATTTCTTGAATACTTTCAGACTGATTTGTTTTACAATATCCCCTAAAAGTGAACAGAAAAGCAGAAAAGGAATTTAATTGAAAGCTAAATTGGAAATTATAAAAAAATATGGCAAGGGTAATAAAATAAAAGAACTTGCAAAGGAGTATGACCTGATCCATTTCACTGTGTTTGCCTATTACATTAAGGCCAAGCTCAAAGACATGTGAGTGTCAGCTGCTTCCAAACAAAAATACTTTATTATCTCTTATAAATTAATTATCTCTTTACCATGTTTCTATTTCCTGCTTATGCTTTGTTATATTTACAATAGGTTTATCTCTAAAAAATCTTAGGTTTAATTGTTATAAAGTTTTTTTTTTTTTGGTATAAAAAGTCACATTCTGGGACTCTAGGAATAGATGAAAGCATTAATGTGTAATTCCTATGCTTGCATAGTGACTAATTTGCATAATGATTGTTATTATAGAACATGTCATGGTTGTTATGTAAGTGTCTACTATATATATATATTTCAATTGTAAATTACTTTATTTTTGCATTTTTTTTTACTAACTGAAATTTTACATCATTAGTCTAAAAGTAAGACTGAGGAGACTTCAGTACAGTTGTAGGTTGTTTGTTTTTTTCACCATTAATAAGTAAATTCAGTAATCAAGTATGATATTACCCTTATAAATTGTATATTATACAGTATTTGATAAGCAAATGAAATAACAGTATCCTTCATTTGTTTCTATGATACTTTTTCAGCTGTCAAAGGCTCTTTCACCATTTAACCAGTTCACAAAATCATCCACAGTTGGTGTTATAAGTTATAAATTTCTCTTTTTAAACAAATAACCACATACCTGTATTGCCATATTTTAAAATTTAGTTTATTCTTCAGAGAAATAAAATGCCATTCTTAAATGTGTCACAAATTTAACTTCCATTAATATAGTAGATGTCCATTCACAAACACAACAGTATATGAATTCACACAGAGAGTTTTTTTTATTCCTTTGTGGGAAACAGACATAAAGCACCAATATTACAGGTGCTGGGGAAAAACTACAAACAAGAAGCCAGTTCACTATCTTAAAAACTTAATATTGCAAGTTTATATTCATAGTGATATCAAATATGAAGCTCAGTTGTGTTTTCCCTTCTTTTGGAATAAATAGATTTGTATTTTATTTAAACATATTGATTTTCAATAATATGACCCATTTCCAAGAATCTTGGTGTGTTAAGTTTTATTGTGTATATATGGTAAACTAAAAGCTTTGATATCCTAGATAATTATAAAGCAATTTCAGGCGCCACCATAAACCTGATCAAGAAGGAAATTCTGATGATGAAGGGGAGGAACCTGAGAGGCGACATCGTAAATCCAAAGGAAGGAGAGAGAAAGAACCTAAGAGGCTCAAAAAGAAAATTTTGGATGATGGGCTTACAGCAAAACAGAGAAGTCGTGTTGTGTCCAAAGCTACTATATCATCGAGTGATGATTCTGATAGTGACAAAGGAAAATCGAAAGCAGCAAGGTACTTTTATAAATATATGTCTTTGTAATTTTTAAATTTGAAAATTATTTTTGGAAACAGCAATCATTTTTTACAAAGGAAAGGAAAATATCTTGTCCTACTTTTTCCGTATGACACATTTACACAAAGACACTATTGCAGAGTATTCCACTTTGCTAACTGCTACATCAGTTTGCCAAGGAAATGATAAAAGATCAAGGTGTTTTGATTGGAAAACAAAGAAATAATAATAACCTAAAGTAATGTTTTAAAAAAATCTGCAGCAACAAATAAACATTCTTGTATATATGGTAACTTTTGACATAGCATAACTCCAAAATATTGATAATGATGTAAAAAGTTATGGAAATAAAATTTAGATATAGCTGTAGAAATAAAAGCAAATGTTTAATTATGAAAGTCTAAATAAAATACTAACTGAATGAATAGAGATGATATCCATTGTGTAAAAGAATCAGGCTGACACTGTAAACAATCCACCACATGCACTATTCTAGTAACCATTTAGTGACCTCTGTGCATTGCTGTGGCTGTTAAGTAATTTATGCAGTATAATTCTAAAAACAAGTGGTTTTGGTTTCAATCATTGGAAAGTAAGCACTGAATGCAGGGGTGAATGATAAAAATAATTCTAGAAGTACTGAAATTGGTTGTCTGCAGTGTCTTGACTGGAATAGAAGACTAATCTTTTAAATAATTTAATGGGAAAGGGAAGAAACAAAGGGAAAATGTAACAGCAGAAATTACAAAATAATTCAGCCTTTTGGCTCTATGACAGTTAGTGGTAATTTCATTTACTTACAGTTTAAAATAGCTATGCTACAGATCTTAAACTACATTGGTGTCCAGAAGTTAAGCATAGTATACAAATTCAGAAGTTCTAAAAAAATGCAACATTGAAATGCTATGAGATTTGGAGTGACAATGAATTGTTAAAAAAAATAAAAAAAATAAATACCCCCTCAAGCAGCTGCTTGCCACAGAGGTCTGACAGGAGCCTGTCAGTATGATACAAAAACAGTAAAGCATAGAACAAACCACTAACATAATTTCCATAGGTTGTGCAAATGAATGCAGTAGTGACCATTGCTGAAGGACAAGTTTCAGTAGAACAGAGATGTTAATACAGATTATGTTGACTAAACTTATGATGAAAGCTAAACAGACATCACAATGACTTCTCACACTGTTTATCATGCTGGTCATGAGGTCTGGTGGCAGTACAACCTGCTCTTTCTTGAAAACGGATTGGAGCTCATGGAGGGTTCTTGAAGGAAGTTGATAACCTCCAACATGTCTTCCCCAGTGTTCTTTATGGTTCAGGTCTGGAGAACAGGCTGGCCACTCCTATATGGCCAGCCTGTGACCTATTTGCCCAATCCTCATTTTCAAGGAATTCATCAGCTGTCTGAGCTCTAGGATGATGAGCATTATTGTCCATGAAAATAAACGGGGGGCCAACAATGCAACTGAAAAGCCTCACATAAGGGCTGATTGCTATAATCTCTATACCTCTGATTAGTTAGAGTGCCTCCAGCAAAGATGTGGAGGGTGTAACCACTTGACATAATGCCATCCCAGACCATCATAGTAGTATTGTTCTCTGGTGTTAGAGGATTGGTAGCAAATTCCTTGCTTTCTCCAGGTCAAAACACATGTAGAATCAGTCTGAAGATTGAATGACACTTCTTTAGTGAAGAGCACATGCACTAATTGGTCTGGGATCCAGTCACAATTTGTCTGCACCATGTTAGTCAGGACTTTCCTGTGGAAGGGATTGAGGGGGATACAAACTGTCAGCCAACTGGCATAGAACCCTCTCTGGTGAAGTGTTCAGTAAAATGTTTTCCACTCCTTCCAGTGACTGAGAAAACTGCAGAGAGAGTTGAGTGTCATACTTTGCCCCCTTATATTGGGCTGTTGGTGCAAGATAGCCATCATCGTGCTCTGGATGGACTCTTGGATGACCTTGCACTTGTCTATGGCTAAGGTCTCCTATCTGTTGGAACCATTTTCAAAGTCTTTAAAGCACTGGTAATGGGTCATTTACAGTCCTAATCACATCAATCTGGGATTGGTAGGACCGTAGCATATCAATTGCTCTACCATCATGGAGACAATGCTTGTTCAACTGGAAATGAGTGGTGCATAATCAGAACCACCTCATATTAGCACCATGGAATTGTTTTTGGAGTCATGTATATAAATTTTGTCCAGTCTGTGAGTTTTGGAAGGCTTATGATGTTGTGTATATTCTATTTCATTGACACACAAATAATTTCAATCATTTGTGGATACTGTGATACTGGATACTGAATAAATTTTTCTTTTGCTATTTTAAAGATGAAAAACACATGAAACAAAGAACTGAACTTTCTCCCAAATATGTACTACTTGTTAGTGTAATGAAACTGAATGTTTTAAATTATTTTTAACTTGAATAGAGTAGAAGTAACACAGTAAGCATATATAGTTTAGTTACAAAAAAAAGAGAGAAAGAAATTCTACAAAATGCTTTCTTGGGTATTCATTCTTCCTTTAAACCATATTTTTTACTATGTTGTAGGTTTTTAAAAATCCATCAAATGTGTGAACTAGATTTTGAGATGCTCCTTTTAATAATACACTTTTTTAAAGTTGGTCTTGAAAAAGTATAATTTTAATGAAATTCAGGAAATGACATTTCAGGAGGTTAAACCTAAGGTATCACAATTTCATTGATTATTAATCTCTAACAGCCATTTTAAAGCCAAAATGTAAATTTTGTACTAAAAGGTAAAAAACCATATATGTTTATTGCTTTTTAATAGTTAACTTTTGGATGAGACTAGCAAACATTTAATCTGTTTAAAAAACTGTTTAAAATATGTGAATATCACATGCTATCTATTTATTTCCCCTTAGTGCGAGTGAAGATGAAGAAAGTACCACTAAAAGAAGACGAATTGCTTCAGATAGTGGTAGTGAATCTGGTGGAAGCGAAATCATTACAAAGAAAAAACGAGTCTTGGAATCTGATTCTGATGCTGAGCAGTCTGTAAAATCTCCAAATAGTCCTGCTAAATCAGCACACTCTGATGAAGAAGACTCGGTGAAAGAACGTTCTCATTCTCCATCACCAGTAAATTCACCCTCTCACTCTCTTGCAAATTCTCCTTCTCACTCCCCTGAAAATTCTCCATCACACTCTCCTGAAAATTCTCCATCTCACTCTCCTGAAAATTCTCCATCTCACTCTCCTGAAAATTCTCCATCTCACTCTCCTGAAAATTCTCCTTCTCACTCTCCTGCAAATTCACCTTCTCACTCTCCTGTAAATTCACCTTCTCACTCTCCTGTAAATTCACCTTCTCACTCTCCTGCAAATTCACCTTCTCACTCTCCTACAAATTCTCGGTCTCCTTCACCGGCTCCTTCTCGTTCTGGTTCAGATTCTGAAGTCCAGTTATCAAGGAAGTCTGTTAGTGAATCTGATGGAGAAGAAAATCGTAATTATCATTCAGATTCAGACGGTGAAAAATCAGAGAGATCAGGTAATTTCTTTTCATTTCTTAGAAAGTATAAAAATGATATTTAGGGATCAATTGTAAAACCACCTTGATAATGCAATAGTATCACATTAGCTTGCAATGACACTGCAGCTGCTGGGGTCTGGGTTCAAGTTCCAGGATCACATGGTTGCATGTTAGTGTATATGTATGTTGCATGAGAAACCAGGACAAACCTGATAAAGCTTCTAGGTTATCTCCATCCTTAGTGTTTTTTAAAAAAGGTATGTAAGTAAACATTAGTTTTATTAATGGATGAGTTTCCAGTGGGGTATAAATATGCCTTTTTGTGACATAGGCAATTAGCATCCTCTAAAAAAATTTCTTCAGAAAGAGATGATGCCTGATCGCATTAACATATTAGTTTTTAATAGTATTTATGGATATCGTAAAATGATAGAATTTGTCTTATATAATTTAAACCAACTATGTTCAGGCTCAATTACTATCCCTAAGTGATTAACTGTGTCGATCCTCAAAGATAGTTAATAATAGAGACCCTCATGAATTCTGTTGCTATCAGAAGAATCACTTTAAACTTAATGTTTCTGAGCAAGTCAATGTTTTTATTTTCTGAATATGGTTATTATTTTGTTAGTTTAAGAAGCTCCTGTTATCACAATTCCTTTTTCTAAAAAATATACATGCATTGACTTGTTTCAAACCTGCTTCAGATATGGGTTGTTAATGTTTGCTTAGCTAACATTTTCAAAGACATTTTCTGACAATAAAGAACTAAAGTTTTTGATATGTATATGTACTTTACTGCAGTAAAACAAAATTGTTGATCTTGGTAACTGTAATGCCAAAACTAACTTGTAAGTACTGAACTTAAATAGTTTTCTAGTAGCCAGTTACAATTATGAAAATTTATTATTGCTACTAAATAATTAATTTATTTTTGATGCATTTATTATATGGGTATATACGAAAAGCTCTAATATGATTAGTTTGTAGTCAGTAATAGTAAATGACTTTCTGTTAGAAGTAAAGTATCCATATGCTTGCTACAATAAAATTTCTATAAATTTAACTTTTGCAACTCAAAGTTTTCTGTAAGTTGAACTGAAAACTGACTCCCTTTGAAATGGCTGTTACATTTAATATAAGTTTGACTTCCTTAAGTTGAATTTCGGTAGTGATTTTTTTTTTTCCATAAGTTGAATTTCGGTAGTGATTTTTTTTTTCCATAAGTCAAATTGAAAATTTATCACTTGGCACATAAAATATCTTAATTTATTCTCTGAAAGTCAATCCCAGTAACTGTCATTACTTTTCATTATTATTTTGCTATCCATTTATTTTTGTTTGTAATATTATTTGCTAATAAAATAGCAATTACATTTATCACTAACCTTATCATATGACCATGGCCAAACAATTTCAGATCATTGATTCTGTATTATGCAAAGACGTTTCCAATAATTTCTTGATGACATCACTATGTATGACATTTGTCAATGCAGTAGTTTTAGTTCCTCTCACTATATTACAACAAGCTGTTCAATAATTTGTTTTGGCTCTTTGTATTCTTCATTTTAAGGAACTTACTGTCTAGAATTATTTTGCTGTTGCGTTGACTCACAGGAACAGATGCAGTGTTTCAGACTCTCAAAAATCATAAAAACTTGGATGATCAAAGAAGTTATTCAATCAAAATTAACTGATTTTTTGCAAAAATAAGTTCGTGAAAAGACCAAGTACTGGTAAAAAATGTAAAGGGGAAAAAATACGAAATTTTCACATCATATTGTTTTGTTCCAAGTAAACTGTAAACATCACATACAAGTATTTTATCCAGTGTTAGTTATGAATCATAGCACCAGAGTCGATAGGGGGCATTTTGTCTCCTTTTCTCTTTAGTTTGGTTATTGATTATGTTATGCGAAATACACTGCAAGGGAAAGATTTTGGCCTTAAATGGACTGGAGATGTGAAAATTTCTGATTTAGATTATGCTGATAATTTAGCCTTTTTGACAAATGATGTTGATGAGATGAACTCTTTCATTCGAGCTGTTGATGAAAATGGTAGTTGAGTAGGTTTGGTTATAAACAGAGAGAAAACTAAAGTGATGAAAATTGATCAGACAGGCTGTGATTTAGTTAATCTGAATGGTTGCAGTCTTTAGCAGGTGTCACGGTTTAATTATCTTTGGAGCTGTGTAACAGATACTGGTGATGTGCGGCATGAGATTAACAGATGAATAGGGATTGCTGCTGGGACTTTTAAGAAGCTATGGAGAGTGTGGAGAAATAGGCATATACACCTAAAGACTAAAATTAGACTGTATAATAGTTTGATTCTTTCTAGGGTTAGTTATGGTAGTGAAACTTGGACAAGATAACAAGAAACTAGATGCTTACGCAGTATCTTAGGCATTAGGTGGCTCAACTTTGCAACTAATGATGAGGTTAGGCAAAGGAGTCTGCAACCTCCTTTAAGCAGCACATTGTGCAGAGAGAGACTCCGTTGGTTTGGCCATGTTGCCCGTTTGAATAATTATAGATTGGTGAATAAGGTTATGAACAGTGTGCCTAAAGGCCTCAGAAAGAGGGGAAGACATAGGATACGATGGGCAGACAATGTCAAACAGGACCTTGTTAGAATTGGTGTGCAATGGCAGATGCAACAGATGTAGCTCAGGACAGATATGCTTGGAGAACTGGATTGCATGGTTAGGTTGGGCCTCCGTAGCCCATGGCTGCCTGAGGATGATGATGATGAATTAATAAATTAAAAAAATAATCTTAATTTTTGTCCTTAAAATGGTCTGAAACTGCAGAAATGACTTCTTCATCACTTGTAAATTTGGGGCGGGGGTGGCTCAGTCGGTAGCATGCCAGGCTCGTAATCTGCAGTTCCAGGTTCGATTCCCAACTGGGTCAGCGTTGAGACTTATCTCCGCAAAACTCTCCGCCCTGCCCATGGTCAGTAGGGGACACTGATGGGCTTGGAAAGGCCGCTGTCCATTGGATAGGACGTAAAGCCGTGGCCCAGTTGCAGGAGAGCCATACCCTGTGCACGTTAAAGATCACGCTGGATGGCCTTGACGGGAGGCTACCATCTGTCTCTCAACAGCTGTTGCAGTGGGTCCCCTCCCCCAACCTTCTCTGAGCCTTCAAGGTCCTTGTGACCTGGCCATTTAGCCCATGGTGTGCAAAAAAGTGCCACTCAGAGGTAAAATAACCCAAACAACCCAACTTGTAAATTTTTTCTCACGCAGATCCGACTTCAATTTTGAAAACAAAAAATAGTCGTTAGGGACTAGGTCGGTGCTGTACAGTTGGTGATTTAATTCCTGGGAACCACAATGCTGAATAGCAGCCTTCTCAACAACTGAAGTGTGCACTGGCGCATTGTCATGCAATAACCTCACTCCCTGGGACAGTTTCCTCAGCGTTTTTCTTTGATGGTTTCCTTCGATTTGTACATTAATGACGCATAATATTCACCAGTAACTGTAGTATTTCGTTCCTTAAAGTCGACTAGCAGAATCCCCTGTTATAAAATTATTTTTTTTTTAATTTAACCTTTTTTTAAATAATAAAAATTAATAATTTTTTTAAATTATTTTAATTTAAAAGATCTCTGTTGACATAGTTGAAAACAGATTGTCATACACAAAATGATTCATTAGAGGCATTTCATGTCTTTCTATGTTAAAATAAAAAAATACAGTTGTACAGACCTGGTTGTTAATAAATTTGCATCAAAGCACTACTTGTAGTTTGTCTTCAAATATTTTAACACTTATTTACATAACTTTTGAGTTCTAAATTTCTGTTCATATGCTTCTATTACACTTTCAAAACGTTACATTGCATCTAATTACATGTATTTGAATGTAATGCGATACAGTGGATACAGCGATAATACATTAAACTTAGCGAACGTTGTTGTTAAACATTAGTTTTAAACTTGATATTTGCGAAATGTGTCACAAGTTATATTTTTCATACTATACTGAATATAGCCTTGATGAATTGTAGTATTAATAAGTTACTCTCTTTTACTACCTAGTGTCTATTTTGTCCACAAAACTTGTTTTAATATTTTGTATGTTTTCCATTATACCTATAATTATAATAAAAATACCTCTAGTTATTTTGATGATGATGAGAACAGTAAAACATAAAGTTATAAATCTCTTCAGCAAGTGTGCATCGAGGTAATTAGGCTTAGATGGTACCAGAATGAAAAAGGCATGATTCCTTTCACCATTAGAGCATCACTAATTAAGAAACTTTTTTATAATTTGGAATGAGTGAGAGCCAGATATAGGGCAGTTAATGATAAAGGAGGATTACTCTTCATTCATTCATGAAGGAGGATTACTTATCATTTTTCTAAAAAAAATAGTAAAAAATTATTACACTTACATTTGATAATTCGAGCTACTCCTTGAGTCTTGAACTTTACTGCTGATAATGACAGCAAGCAATCACAGAACGAACACTCTAGCAGACTCAAGGCAGTTAGTAAGAAAGGTATGAAAGTAATGAAACATGACACAATGCTACAAAATGACAAGATAAGTTCAATCCATGAGAAAAATTTCTGCTGGTTGAATTTGGAAAATGGGACTTCCATTGTGCAATCTGATAAGCAATGCATTAGTCATGAAGTGAGGTTCTTCACATACTCCTAGCACAACTAGCCTGGCCAACTGGTGCATCTATTTATTATACAGTGTCATATAACATGGAAATTTGAAGAATATTATATAAATGTAAAATTTGTGTTAAAACCTTATATATTAAATTTATAATTTTTTTTCCTTATGAGAATTTTAAGGGAAGCATTGATTCTCTTTGCTTCCATAAATGCTTTGCCATTGAAAAAGAAAATTTTAAATATAGTTTAGTCATATAAAAATAATAGTCAAAAGACTCTACAGCTTCATAAAGATTGAGAACCATTAAGCTATTGGAGTTTTGAATGTTCTGCTTCATATGCAATAGTAAAAAATTCCAGTAAACTGCAATGTATCAATTAAAAAAAGAAAACTTACCACTGTATTGCTAAGTAAAATTTGCATTTAAAAATATTAATAAAAAAATAAGCAAATATTCCCTAAAGCAGCTGCTTGCCATAGAGGTATAATAAGTCTGCCAGTTTAATATGCCATAGTAGAAGGTCTGTGAGGATGGCAGGACCTCAGCAGAAAAACGTCACAAACATCCATGCCTTACCCAGATCTTGAACCCAGGTCCCTTTAATCAATAGCCAAGCACTCTAACCACTCAACCATGTGACGATTACTTAAAAATATTACATGTTCTTAATTGTGGATAAGCAATTAAAAGTCTGCTCTTGGAAAAAAAAAAGCACATAAAAATTGCTTTTGACTGATGTGAAATTGCTGAGACCAACCAAATAATTGTTTAGTAAATTTTACTGCTGCATTTTATTATTGGGTTATTATTGGAACATGTTTCTGAAAGTACATGTATGTTATAAGAGGTAAGTGAGAATTTGTTTTCTTGCTTGCTTGTTTATTTGTTTGCACTCCAAACTTTTTTGCTGTTTAACATTTTTTTTATATAAAATCATTCAGAGCAAAAACATGATGAAACTTCAGATAATGAAAGAGCAAGTAGAGCATCTGGATCAGCTTCAGAGAAAGAAGATGGAACTCAGTCAGGTAATATATTTAAGCTCATTTTACATTGTTTGTTTTTTTTAGGAAAATGTTGAAAGGAATTTATTATTAAATTTTCTCTATATCACTGTAATTAGCAGAAAAACAGACAATTACACAGCTGGCCATTAAAAGTGCAACACCAGAAAGACAAGAGATATCAAAGCCACATTTAGTGAATACATAGCTTATGTAACAAGGATCAAATTATTACAAACACAACTCAGTTAGACTTGTGGAATACAAAGAAATCAGTATCTTGTGTAGCCACCATAAGCGGCAATAACCCTTGCTACACATTCCGGCATTGAGAGGATGAGACATTGGATATGTATTTGGGGAATGTCAGTCCATGCAGTTTCAATACGTAGCCAAAGTTGTAATCTCCTCTTATACTACCAGGGGGCATTACTGTCACATGTGATGTGCATATGTGCTACGCTCTGAATCATTTACATGTTCTCCCATGGGCTTCCCATCTTACATATTTCAGAACAATCTGATGAGTTCTTCCTGGTGTTGCACTCATCAGATTGTCCCATAATATGCAAGATGGGTAGCCTATGGGAGAACTTGTAAATGATTCAAAGCGCAGTGCATACACACATCATGTGGGACAGTAATGTCCCCTGGAAGTGGTATAAGAGGAGAATACAAAAGCTGGTGTAAAGTACTGGAATTGTGTTTGCTCGCAGTTCTTGCACACTAAAGGATCAAGTATGCCCCTTTGAAGAACACGGAATATATACGACCAGGTTTCCGACATTGATCGAGGGAGAATTGTGGGATTACTGGAAGGTGGATTATTGTACCGAGACATTGGTGCTTGTGTTGGACGGAATGCTCCAACAGTGATGAGAATATGGCACCAGTGGGTAGAGGAGGAATGAACTCACTGACATGAGGGATCTCAAAGGCCCTGTCACAAAAATGAACGAGAGGACAGACATCTCATGCGCATGGCTATGAGTGATGATACAGCCACTTCAAACACTTTAGCTCAACAGTTAGGGTGTATTGCACATCAACCAATGTCTGCAAATATGGTTCGACATCGTCTGCAGCATCGGGACATCTTTGCTAGGTGGCCATTGCTTCAGCTACCACTGGCTTTACAACACAGTAGTATGCGACTTCAATGGTGCCAAGAACGTCGTGCATGGATGTATGAATGGCATCTTGTATTTTCAGATGAATCCCACTTGAATATGCAGCACCATGATGGATGAATCCGTAACTGGCAGTACTGCGGTGACAGGCTCAGTGAGACATGCATGATGCAGTGCCATTATTCATCCAGCCCATGGTGTTATGGTATGGGGTGCCATTGGACTCCACTCACGCAGCACTTCGTATGCATTACAGGTACTTTGAACAGCCAGTGTTTGCAGCAGTGTTGGAGCCTGTGGTCATGCCTTATCTTCAGGGGCTCTCTGGTGCCATTTACCAACAGGACAATGCCCAATCACATGTGGCATGCATTGTCCAACAATTGCTGGAAAGTCACCATGTGACTTCTGCCTTGGCCTGCACATTCACCGATCTGTCCCCAATTGAACATGTCTGGTCTATGACCTCACGACGACTAGTACACCAGACACCAGCAGCTGCTACAACAGATGAACTTTGGCTACGTATCGAAACTGCATCGACTGCATCGACCAAACACACATCCGACGTCTCATCCTCTCATTGTCAGACCATGTAGCAGCAGTTTTTGCCGCTCATGGTGGCTACACAAGATACTGATTTCTTTATATTCTACAAATCTAACTGAGTTGTATTTGTAATCATTTGATCCTTGTAACATAAGCTATGTATTCACTAAATATGGCTTTCATATCTCTTGTCTTTCCTGGTATTGCACTTTTAAAGTCCAGCAGTGTAGTTAGCTAAAAAAATCCCACTCACAGCGAAACTAAATTTTTTCAGCTAAATATAGGGTTGATGTAACAGTAATGGAAAAACCTGAGATGCAAAAATAATCCTTCCCATGATTAATCAATGTGTTATTTAATCAGGGACATAATTACTATTAGTAGATATGATATATTCCAACAATCTACAAGTTTGTAGATGTTATTCCTGTAGAAACTCTTGTCCTTTGTGACAACAAAGTCAGCAATGCACTCTTTCATCTTGTTGTCATTTCAAAACTTTCTACCAGAAATGAAATTATTCACGGATCAGAACAGGTGGAAATCTGAAGGAGCCAGGTCTGGCAAATGTGGGGAATATATCTTATTTCCCAGCCCAATTGCTGCAGCTTCTGCAGTGTCCATAATGCAACCTGGGCCTTGTGTTATTTTGGTGGAGCATGACACCTTTTTTGTTTACCAATGCCTGGTATTTGGCCTTTAGTGCTGTACCTAAGCAGTCCAACTGCTCATAGTAGACATCCGAGTTGATGGTTTAGGACTAGCTTAAAAGCCCAAAGTGTATGATAACCCTGCAATCCTATCAACCTTATGAGAATGCAGTTCTGGTTTTGCCGTATCCTGGAATGATTCTCCTGCTTGAAACAATGATCTTTTACAGACAACATTATCATAAACAATCCACTTTTCATCGTCTGTAATCATTCTCTCAAGAAAAACATTGGCCTTTTGCTGAATAAGCAATATAGCAGTATAGTGAGTACCATGTTCTACTGTGACAACCAACGTGGGATCCAGGTGTCCAGTTTTGACATAATCCAGCTTTTGTAGATGTCAAATGACAGAGGACTGATTAGTGTTAAGTATCTGGGCCAATTCCCTGAATGTCTGATGTGGATTTTTATTCAGCAGTGCCTTTAAACAGTCATCGTTCAGCTGCACTGGCCAGCTACTTCGAGGTTTGTTTGAGCTGAAAGTCACCTGACTGGAACTTGCCATACCACTGGTAACAGGTGATTTTAGAGATAACTTTGTCCCCATAAGCTCTTCAAGAGTTTACACAAACATTCTTGGATACTGACACTATTTTTGAATGCATGATGGAACAAATACAGACATCTAGTGTTGCCATTGTGAAATGCCTGTTGCCACTGTATGGACTAATTGTAGGTACAGAATGTTATTAGTTACTGGAGCTATGCATGCACTGTATTTTACGCTGTTTACAAGACTGCTGAACATTTCTTGACCATGACAAAAGCATGGTGTTTATTTATGTTTCTTTTGCATCAGCCAAATATTTCATGAGTTCCATGTCTACAGGGCATCTCCTATGATATTTTACTATGCGGGGCATTCAAAAAGTTCTTGACATGCATCTGCAAAAAGAAAATATTACAAAATATTGCAAAAAGAAAATTTACGTCAACGAAACTTTTACTGTTCTTCAAAGAACTCCCCTCCAACATCTATGCAAAATTGCAGATATCTACACTAATTCTGAAATGCTTGGTGGTACTCCTGTTGTGGAATATTCCATAACTCTGAATGAATGTATTTTTCATGGTCTTGTACCCTTGAAAAATGCTTCCCAGCAAGTTCCTTGTTCCTTTTTAATTTTTGGAAACAACCAAAAATTGCATGGTGCAAAATTGGGCATATGC
The DNA here is from genome assembly GCA_038380435.1 of Ryuthela nishihirai. NCBI lineage: Eukaryota > Metazoa > Arthropoda > Arachnida > Araneae > Heptathelidae > Ryuthela > Ryuthela nishihirai. The sequence goes on from JAWZYU010000003.1 coordinate 26,661,818, forward strand.
AGGATGCAGTAGCTGTTTCATTTTTTCCTGCTCCAGATAGGCCATAATTTGCCAGGTTTTGTGAGCACTGGCATTGTCATAAAGAAGGAATTAACCATTTTGGTTAATTCCTTCTTTAACCATTCCTTCCTTAACCATTTTGGGCAAAACAATGTTGGTGTAGTATTGTCCATTTACAGTTATTTTTTTCAGGTAAGGTGTTCTATTGCTACCACTCCAGGGATTATTATTTTATATTATTATTATTACTACCACTCCTTGAGAATTATAAAAAAAAATTGTTCTTCTTTGAGCAAAAGTCTTGTTGGAGGATTTAGGGATATGGTTCAGCTTCCACAACCCAAACACAGTTGTCAAACTTTCTGCGAGTTGTATAGTAATAAAACCATGCCTCATGACCATTCACCCATGATAATGGGGCCAAGTTGTCTTAGTCGGTAGCACGCCAGACTCATAATCGGCAGTTCCCAGGTTTTAGTCCCAGCTGGGCAAGCTTTGAGATTTATCTCCACAAAGCTCCCTGCTCACAGTCAGTAGGGGACACTAATGTGCTTGGAAAGGCCACTGTCCTTCAGATGGGACATTAAACCATGGCCCTGTGTGTGGGAGAGCCATACTCTGTTCACATTAAAGAACATGTTGAATGGCTTTGACGGGAGACTACCATCTGTCTCCAAACATCTATCCAGTGGTTCCTCTTCCCCAACCTTCTCTGATCATCCTTGGTCCTTTTGACCTGGTCATTTAGCCCATTGTGTGCAAAAAAAGTGCTGCTTAGAAGTAAAACAACCCATCCTGTGACAATGTCTGTTAACCGTTCGGGGCCACTAGGTTCAAACACTGCCGGCATCTCCTTGCATGAGTCGACTCTAGCTATTTTTATTGCTGTTCTGTTGGTTTGCAAGGTACCTATTTAGCACAGATCTTTCAGAACTTTAAATGTTGATGAATGATTGTTTCCACGCTGCCAATCAATACATTGACATCTAAATTTATTACCTGAATGGTGGTGTGTGAGTTTTCCATAATGAGCTCACAAATAGTTGTGATGATTCTCTTGTTCACACCCTCACCGTTTGGTCTTCCTGCGTGAGGGAGGTCTTTAAAGCACTGCTGTTCTTAGAATTTGTGCATCCATCCCATAATAGTGCCATTGAACAGGTATGATCCCCATATACTTGTGCTAAATGGGCATGAATTTTTTTTCTCTTCATCTCCAAGCTGCATCCTTGTGAAAATGTAAAATCTTTCCTTGGCTTTGTAAGCTCCATAGCAACAACGCACATATTTCACAGACTGAACTTTACATACTGCCAACAAAGAGAGAAATAATGATATGGGCTATGTTTTTAACAGGTAATGATAAATTTACACAAGCTTTCAACCAAATCGTAGTTCATTAACTTCACAGGAGTGAGTGCAAAGCTACAGACACATGTCAAGAGCTTTTTCTACAACCTGTATACTGTAGTATACTCCATTCCTTCCCACATTTTCTTTCCTTTCCTTTTGCTGCATATTTAACAGTCCTATGTTTTATTGTTTTCACTAAAAGTTCTCCAAACAGTTGCCAGAAGGTTTTGGTTTGTTTTACCTCTGACTGGCACTTTTTGTAATCAGAGGACACTCATGCTTAGTAAATGCTTGGGACTTACCTTACCACATTTTTTCATCTGTATAAAAATGAAATTTAATTATTTTTCTTTTATTTAAGAGTTTGTTAGTTATAAAGTTTTAATATACAGTTGGTGATTTTTTTTTACTCCAATTTTCGACTGGACTACAATTCTACAGTGTCAACACCAAAAGCAAAGAGCAAATGTGAGATATTAACCCTCTGAAGGCATGACCCAGGTTTGAAATTTGTTATAAGACTTGTCTGAAGGGAATTTTCTTAACTTTTTTTCTGATATTAATTTGCATTTTTATTCTAACATTTCAGCAAATGAAATTATATTGAAATATGCATTTAATATTTTTTCAATCACTTGGGCCTTTTTTTTTTAGTTCTTGGACTCCTTGTGACCTGGCCATTTAGCTTATTGTGTGCAAAAAAAGTACCACTCAGAGGTAAAAAAATCCAAACTTCAACCTTGAACATAATAATTGAGTACATAATAATTGAGTACAAGTCTCTTAGTAGATCACTGAGTTTATGAAGTTTAGTGTAGAGTTTTGTCTCAGCCACCGAAATCGAGATCTATTTTTTTTTTTCTGAGTGAGGTGTTATGGTTCTGAATCAGAGTTCTGAGATTTCTGCACCTGAGGAATCAGAATGAGGCCAGGTTGCATTGCAGACTTGGATATTTGTACATCATATTCTTGATAAAACTTTTCCCCTGTGATGTTCTATGCGTGTTTTGCACACATTATGAAGAGCCCAAGTTTTGTCTTGAACTCCTAATATATAACCAAAATAAGCATTGTATAATTTCTTAACCATTTAAGTGGCATTCTGCATCAGATCTCTCACGGTGAAAGTTCCATATATATATAACAAAACATGTAGGGTTGTTTTTGCAACTCCTGAACATTTTGATACACTTTCAACACATTAGCATGAAAATATCTCTAATTTTGAATTCATTATCATAAGAACAACTCTCCTTCTCCCAGATATAGGAAACATGGCAGCTGTTAGCAGAATGTCTAATGCTGGAAATGACATTTTCACATATATTGATGTCATCACTAAGAGATTGGTACCATGACAGAAGCCACTGCTGCTGCCACCTCTTGCTAGAAATTCATTTATGAGAGGTGAGGATATGAAATGAGAAAAAAGCTTTCTTTACATCATATTGCAGCACTGACAGGTTACCTAACTTCACCACAGCAGGGAGAGATTCTGTGAAACTATATATATGCACTAAATTAAATTTGATACAAATTATTTCACCCAACTGAATCAATAAATCAGTATGGACATATCATGGTGAAAACCTTAAAGACAGATACAAACAGACATGCATAATCAATTTTTAGATTATATAGAAGCAAAGAATGCATTTTTAGTTACACAGAAAAAAACTAGTACAAGGGCAATTGAAACTTCCTACTTTTCATTTGTTAGCTCTTGTTATTGTTGTATTGTGATGTTGCAGAGGTAAGTATTGCAAGAAAATCCCCTTTATACATAAAATAAAAGGTGGTGATTTGAAGCCCATCGGTGACCCCTACTGGCCATGGGCAGGGCGGGGAGTCTTGCGGAGATAAGTCTCAACGCTGACCCAGCTGAGACTCAAACCTGGGACTGCAGATTACAAGTCTGGCACCACCAGTTACTTCCTTTTCCTCCAAATGAAGAATTAAAATTCGAGGACAAGTGAATGAGAGTAAAATTATCCAAGAGTAGTACTGCTCCATAATTTGATTTCAGTATTATAATAAATTATGCAATAAATATTTAATTTGAAAAAATTCTAACCTAAAAGCAATTTTAATCAACATTTGTTTCATTTAAGCTTATCCATATAGAGTATTCATGTATTATTGTATGCATAAATTTGAATATTAGGTGGCTTCCAAAATCAGACTTTTCCTATGACCCTGAAGCAGAAAGTTGGTTGTGGTAAGCATAAAATGCTGATGTGTTATTAATTGTACATTCAAATACCCCTGAAATAAGAACAGCCTAATGTTATTTGAATCGAAAATTAATTTTGAAGCAGCACTAAAAAACGACTAAAGATCGGTTTCAGATCTGAATCAAAGCAATGATTCTTTCAGTTTTTGTCAATTTTGAATAATGTTTATGACAAGTGATGCCTTTGTGGCTTCATAAATCTCTTTAAAACCTGAACAAATATTGTTGGAAATCAAGGTTTCGATTTAGATCTTTAAAGTGCAGTATGATTTTTTCCTAAAATTCATTTTAAGAGTTGCTGAACTTTGAAGTTAGATTTCCATCTGTGTAAAAGTTCACACATCAGAGACCTTGAGTATATACATGTATGAGATAGAGAAAAAGTGGTGCACTTATTCAAAAATGCTTATTTTTTTACAGGTCAAGAATCAGAAATGGAACATTCAGATTGAAAAAAATACATAAATGACAACAGTTTATGATAATGAATGAATAAAAACCTTGTTATTTATAGATGTTATAATATCTTTCATTCACAGAATTTGAATTTTTACTCATTTTTTTATCAGTGTAATCAGTGCATATTAATTACAACTGGAAAAAATAATCTGTAATATAAGTGGGAAATACGTTTCCAATTATCTGAAGTTAATGGAAAAGTATTTCCCATTTATATTTGCATTAAATAATGTCAGTATTAAGGATTATAGTAATTGAAAACATGAAAAGCATCATAAAGGTTATTCTAAAAGGGATATTAGAAAGTAAACTTTGTTTGGGTTATTAATAGCTATGGAATTAAATGTTTCTGTAATGGATTCATTCAGCAGTATACTACTGGTGCTTCTTTAATGTTAAATTTGTGAATGTACATATTGTTTCAACACAGTGAGGCAAAGAGATATGATGGAGAAAGAGTGTTACATCATGTTCAGATATTATTTTTAATTCGTTAGGTTTTTTTTTCCTGAACATAGTTTGGTGGAGATGGTAGTTTGTTTTGATTGGAGAAAAAGATATTCTTTTTGGAGTAAAAAAAAATGGTGATCACTAGGCATCGTACGGACCGATAGGAGCCAGACATTGTCTGAAATCAGCTCTCATCTGAATGCAGGTTCCAGCCAGGAAGTCAGTGCAAGGATCGTGCAACGCTCACTTCATCATCTCGGCTTTGGGAGCCGCCGACCTACGATAGTCCCACTTTTAATGGTATGACACCGGGCTCAATGCCTTGCCTGGGCTAAAGAATATTGACACTGGACCATCAGAAATTGGCAATGGATAGCCTGGGGTGATGAATCCTGATTTAAACTTCATCACACCAATGGGAGAATGAGGGTATGGTGCCAACCCCATGAAGCCATGGATCCTGCATGTCAGGTTGGAACAGTACAAGCTGGTAATGGCCTGGGGTGTCATCAGTTGGTTGTCTGTGGGACCTTTGGTACATGTACTGATGACTCTCAATGCATCCAGGTACATAGAACTCATGGCTGACCATATATATATGGCTATCATGCATCCCAATAGAGATGGCATCTACCAGTTAGACAACTGTTCCTCTCACAGGTCCAGGTTGGCTACTGCATGGTTGCAGGAGCATTCTGCTGACTTTGAAATAATGAATTGGCCACCTAGAAGCCCAGATTTAAATCCCATCGGAAATCTTTGGGATACAGTCAAGCACAGTGTTTGGGCTCGTGTCTCATCAGCAATGATCTTGAGAGAATTGTGGACAGCTCTGGAGGATGCATGGATCGCCATACCTATGGAACATTTATGCAAGCTTGTGGAGTCCTTGTCTCGTCGTGGGGCTAACACATTACTAGGTTGCTATCCCTAATTCAATGGCACTTCAGTGTATAGAGCAGATAAAAATGTTAGAATGATAATCTAAAGCAATAGTTTTAAGTATTTTAAATTTCGAGTTTGAAAAATACAAGGTTGTGGAGTGGAAATTGCTTTAGATGTAAGCTCATATTGATTTTTAAATTTCCAAATAATTTGTTGAATGTACAGCCATTAATGTTAACTCTAAATTAAAATGACTGAAAGTTCTTTGAGCAATTTTCATTTACTTTATCCTTCAAAGAATTCACATATCACATTTCCAGCTGTTTAATGTGATTTTTTTTAAGAATTTTTGAAAATCTTTAAAAAAAATAAAATGCTCAACACAGAACTTTTAATTAATTAGCTTCTGAGCAAGAAGGTCTTTTATTTTGTATTAGCTCTAAATTTATTCGAAGTTTGGTTGCCAGAGATTCTTTTGATCACTATGTCTTTCATTTACCAAATATATTTTTTTTTCCTGCCTCTTTTGTTGTAATGCAATTTTTCAAATTCTAGGAGTGTTCTTAGAGGTTGGTCAAGACACCACATTAAATATCCTTTTTATGTATACAAGATTATCATTATCATCCCCAAACAGCCATGGGCTCCAGAGGTCCAACCAGATAGTGCAATTTAGTTCTCCAAACATATCTATCCTGAGCTACATCTGTCCACTGTACACCAGTTCTAACAAGGTCTGCCCACATTGTCTATCCACTGCATCCTAGGTCTCCCTCTCTTTCTGAGGCCTTTAGGCACACTGTTTATAACCATATTCGCTAATCTATAATCATGCATATGGGCAACATGGCGAAACCAATGGAGTCTCTGTATAATATGCTGCTCAAAGGAGATTGCTGACTCCTTTGTCTAATCTCATCATTAGTTACAAAGTTGAACTACCTAATGCCCAAGATACTGTGTAAACATCTAGAATCAAAGCATCAAGTTTCCTGTTATCTATACAAGATTATACCAATATAGAAATAAATAATGTTTATAAATAATTCATAGAATACAGCCTCCGAAAAAAATTTAAGTGTTTAGTTTATCAGTTGGTAGTTACACATGCAGCGTGTTATACAGTTCTACTCTGGAAATCTATTATGGTTAAACATATTTAGAGGACAATGATTTAATATATGTTTGTTTGTTTTTTTATAAAAATATAGGACACTAGTACATGAAGAAGCTAATTTGAATGTTGGGAGGCCAAGATAAATTTTTTGTGGACACTGCATTCTAACAGCAATCTTATTTACAGTCAGGCATATGCTGGCAAGGGGCAGCAAGTCATTATTGTGTTTCAGACACCTTGTAAGAGAAAGATTTTGCTCTATATAATCAATCCATAGTAAATACACCGATTGCCTATAGACATAGAGTTCAATAATTACTTATGAAGAAAAAATTATTCCATAGTACCTAGAAACTATTAACATAATAAGTACTAAAATATATAGAAAAAGCATTTCTTTTTATCACACACTGGGCTCTCCTGCTCTAACACTTGTACCTCTGGGGGAAAAATAACCATCAATCCCTGTTTACAGTAGGAATAAATCGATTAAATTTAAAATTGGAAAGATGTAGAAATATGTATTTTTAATGCTTTAAAGGGTAGCAGATCTAAAGGCGAGTGCCCATTATGCCTACTTTGGTATGTGTTCATGACTTGTGTGATTATAAATCTGAATTGTATGCAAAACATTTTAAGTTATCCCAAGTGGTTAATGCGCTTGGCTACTGATCTAAGGGACCTGGGTTTAAGCCCCAGGTACTCATTGATGTTTGTGTTGCTTTTCTGCTGAGGTCCTGCCATCCTCACATACCTTCTACTATGGTTTATAAACTGACAGGCTCCTGTCAGACTTCTGTGACAAGCAGCTGCTTGAGGGGATGTTTATTTTTTTTTTATTTCTACTCCCACCTTTGCTTCTGTAGCACACAGCTGAAATAGATGCATATGCACTTCCCATCAATTTCAATATATTTACATTGCAAAAATCAATTTTAATGTTATTAAGCTATCATATAGTCAAGTGGTTAGCATGCTTGGCTACTAATCCAAGTTCGAGTCCCAAGAAAGGCATGAATGTCTTTGCTGTCTTGCGTTCTGCAGATCCTTCTCTATGGCATATAAATTGACAGGCTCCTGTCAGACCTATGGGGCAAGCAGCTGCTTGAGAGGTTAATTTTGTAATATACTGGTTAAAGTTTAATCTTTACAATAACTCTTGGCATATGAAATACACTTGATAAATATTCCATATTCAACTGAAAAAATGGTGCACTATTCTAATGCAGTGTAATAATAACCACAATGTACTGAATGTAATATGATACGCTACGTTTCTAAAAACTTTTATTATAAACTTCATTCTCTTTTGTCATTTCAGTGGCTACTTATTTTACTTTTGCCAATGACAAGGTTATTCACCTGTCAGGTGTTTACTCACTTTATGGTATATCAGCTTCATTACTGCCATTATAGTATTGTCCTATTTTTCTTGACTATGCACCAGATACAGCAATATTTTTCTTTACTGTTCAGTTACCAAGCAGCAAATTTCGCTAAAATATTGTTTTTAATGAAAAGTCTTCCCCCCTCCCCCCAAAAAAAACAACAACTTCAGAACAGAACATTAAGTGTGATTTTCAAAATTATGTTTATATTTCAATAGCTCCTTTTTATTTTTGAATGTCTGCCATTGCATTTAACAAAATGCAAACTGTTTGAAATGAATAATTATATTTTGGACAAATTTGTCCAAAATATAATTATTCATTTCAAACAGTTTGCAAACAATGTTTCTTGTGAACATGAAACAACACTGAAAGTAGGAAAGCAAAATTAAAAGCATTTAATTTATACTTTATGCAGTGGTTCTCAACCTTTTATGCTTCACATAACCCCTGGAAATGTGTATGTAACTGGCGTACCCTTTATATAGATAGATAAAACTATAGTTATAGTATAATAATGCAACTTAGTGACTTTTGAGCTCTCATGGCGTACCCCAAAAAATTTTACTGCATACCCCACATTGAGTACCGCTGCTTTAATGTATTATAAAATTGCATTAATAAATGTAACGTGGATGGCTCTGACAATAAATTTACAACAGAATTCACTGAATCATGTTTGGTTATGGCACAGCAACATCATCATCATCATCATCCTCTAGCAGCCATGCGCTACGGAGATCCAATCAGACCACAATTTAGTTCTCCAAGCAAGTCTGTCTTAAGCTACATCTGCTGCATCTGGCCACTACACACCAATTCTAACAAGGTCCTGTTTGACATTGTCTGCCCACCGCATCCTAGGTCTCCCCCTCTTTCTGGGGTCTTTAGGCATACTATTCATAACCATATTCACCAATCTATAATTATCCATACGAGCAACATGGCCAAACCAATGGAGTCTCTGCACAGTATGCTGCTTCAAGGAGGTTGACAACTCCTTTGCTTAACCTCATCATTACTTACAAAGTTGAACCACCTAATGTCCAAGGTACTGCATAAGTATCTAGAATCAAAAGCATTAATTTCCTGTTATCTTGTTTACAAAGCATCCAAGTTTCACTACCATAACTAACCCTAGAGAGAACCAAGTTACTATACAGTCTAATTTTAGTCATTAGGTGTATAGCCTATTTCTCCACACTCTCCATGAATTCTTAAAAGTCTTTGCAGCAATCCCTATTCGTCTGTTAATCTCATGCAGCACATCACCATTATCTGTTGCATAGCTCCCAAGATAATTAAACTGTGACACCTGACACTATGAATGATCAAGACCACAGCCATTCAGATTAACTGAATCACAGCCTGCCTGACCAATCTTCATCACTTTAGTTTTCTCTCTGTTTATAACCAAACCTGCTCTACTACCAGTTTCATCAACAGCTCGAATGAAAGAGTTCATCTCATCAACATCATTTGTCAAAAGGGCTAAATCATCAGCATAATCTAAATCAGAAATTTTCAAATCTCCAGTCCATTTAAGGCCAAAATCTTTTCCTTGAAGTGAATTTCACATAACATAATCAATAACCAAGCTAAAGAGAAAAGGAGACAAAATGCACCCTTGTCGAACACCAGAAGTAATGCTAAACCAATTGCTACAAGCCTTATCAACTCTCACACACGACTCAGTGTTATTATGGAGAGCTTCCATTATGCTAACTAACTTGTCAGGTATACCATATGATCTCACAATCAACCACAAATTATGATGATCAACAGAGTCGAAAGCCTTTTTGAAATCAACAAAGCTAGCAACCAAAGGTTTCTGAAACTCTTAAATATTTCTCAAGAATCTGCCTAAGTGAAAATATCTGATGCACACATCCCCTACCACTTCTGAATCCACATTGCTCATCACGCAAATGCCTTTCAACCAGATTCTTAATTATATTAAGCACAATCATGGAAAGAACTTTACCTGGAACAGAGAGTAGGCTGATACCCCTATAGTTATCACAAGAACTGCGATCACCTTTTTGAAAATAGGGATAACAATGGCTCTGGTAAAATCCTTAGGAACCATTCCTTTTTCATAAAAGATATTCAGAATTTCAGTCATCCAAGTGGTAACCGAAACCTTCCCAGCTCTAAGCATTTCCGTAGTAATTTCATCTACCCCTGGGGATTTATGTAGTTTAAGTTTAGAAACAGCCAAAATAACTTCAGATTGTGTTATATGGCCAACATTAAAGCCACCAATGCATGTATCATCATTGCAAACATTGGGAATAGAACTAACCACATAGTTTAGAATATCACTGAAATGCTCAGCCCACCTAGCCATAACAGAATCCTCAGTTCCAACAAAATAATCAGCATGGTTTTCTCTGATTTCTGCTGCTCTTTTTGAATAATTATTAGCTTCTTGAGAAGTTAAAACTTTCAGGTCCAATTTCTGTGCGCCATGAACCTTCTATTTTGGATCCACTGTTGAAATCCTCTATCAACAGAGTTCCAAGGAATATACGTGGAAGCAGAGGTTATGCTCATCCAATTATGTAGTACACAAGTTGCCATTACAATTTTATGTACCTTTGGTGAGGCCATAATAATGGTTTCCCAAATATTCTAAATCTTGACACTAAAATCCCAAAGGCATTCTCTACTATGTGCCTTGCTCTTGAGAGAAAATAAAACTTTTTCCTTTGTGTTCAGTGCTCTATGGCGTGCAAATGGTTTCATTAAATATGGTTTTAAAGGAAACGCATCATCACCTGCCAACACAGTGTCATTTGTTATGTCCACACTTGTGCGCTTTCATTTTCAACTTCACTTTCAATTCCGCTTTTCAACACCGAGTAGTCTAGTGCATGCCTTGGAATGCGTTGGACGCATGCCTTCTATTGTCTACACCTGTGCGTCAAATAGTTATCAATTTTTCACCAATGCAGACGTGAAGTTGCAATGGATGTAACTGATGCTGCTATGATAGCGGGTATAAGAATGAATGAACATGAATTGCTTTATGTAGGCTGAAGGTTTCATATCACATCAAAACAAATACTTGTAGAATTATATAACATAGGTAGAATATATAGTGAAACATTTAGTGAAAATATTAAAAATGGAGTTTTTATTAATTTTTCGTAATAATATTTTATTAATTTTATAACAAATAATTTATTTTGTTCTATAACGATTATGTTTATTAATAATAATTTATAATGGCCAATGTTTGTTCCGACGATATGGTGAATAAAAAATAAGCTCAATAATTACAAAAACAGAACGAAACCTTCCAGACAAACTACGAAGTTGCATGGAATGTTGAACTAAAATCCACTGCTGGTGGAAGCATGTGCGCTACTGCATGCGTCACTGAAAATGGTGCCGTTCAACAGATTTGAGGCATGCCTTTGCGCATGCGTCTAGCGCACGTAAAACGCACAAGTGGGCATAGCCATTGAGCATGTTTAGCTGCTTAGCTTCGATTGCTTCCTTCAATGTGGAATAAAAAAAATATTCTATCATCAGATGTCCTATTACTACCAACACCATTGTACCGGAAATAGGAGTCTCCATCCACTAATGCTAATAGGATAACACTGAATGTTCCTTTATAATTGTGGAACTCTGAGCTTGAACGAGGATGACATCTACAGTACTGTGCAAATTAGTTGGGACAATAGGAAAATGCAGTAACAAAAGACACAACTAAAATATTTATTTGTTTAATAGTGTTCATAGTGAATGTGACCCCCCTTAACTTTAATTACTTCTTTCACCCTCTCAACCATTGATGCCACTAGCTTTCCACACATGTCCTTCACTTCAGGGTCGTGGTACCACACTTTCATGACACTTTCTATCATTTTGGGTTTCGTCATGCAATGCAAGCTTAGAATTGTGGCATGGGGCCAGATCCTGTTGAAATACCCCATCGCCGTTAGGAAACAGCTTCTGCAGTGTTGGGACCATTTTCGCCTTCAGAACTCCTATGTACTTTTTGCTGTCCAACATTCCTTCATTGGGGTGAAGCGTATGTGGCCCGGAAGCTGTGAAACATCCCCAAAACATGACCTTGGGTGGGTGTGGCCAGATCGAAGAGGTTCTCCAGGCGAGCAGCGGACGAAATTTGACCTGTAGCCATGCAACTCAAAATGGGTTTCGTCGGAAAATATCGATTTTTCCCAATTCTCCACAGTCCAGTCTCGATGTTTCTTTGCCAGGATAGCCTGTTTTGCTTCATAGCGGGTGTCAAAAGTTGCATTTTGGAGGGGCGTCGAGCACGGCGGCCACACTCCAGAAGGCGACGACGTATGGTGGAAGCATCTATATTAATCCCATGAGATGCAATTTCCCTTTTAATGTCTCCACTGGTCTTCTTGGGGTCTATGATACTAATTCTTCGAATTAGACTATCATCTCTAGGGGTGGTTTTTCTTCCACAATGTCCTTTACGGGACGTGACCACGCACCCTGTCTCCTTATGCAGCTTCATGATCCGTGAAACGCTGGATTTCCCGATGCCAACTGCTTTTGCTATCTGCCTAGAAGTAAGTGAAGTGTTTTCGCCTAAAGCAATTATTTTAGCTCGTTTACGAGGCGTGATGTCCATGATGTTTTTAATAAAAAAAAAATTCCAATGAAAATTGTGAACTACTTACATAATCACGTTCTCAGCCTATGAAATATCAATTCCGACTAAAGTGGAAGTGTAAATAATAGCAGAGTAACACAACAGACAATTCTAGACTTGCAGATATCGCTCTACTACACACGCAAGTTTAGACTTGCTGCAGAAGGTTACGAACAAGTTTAGACTGCAGCGGAAGGGACTTGGCGTTCCTTCGCTTGTCCCAACTAATTCGCACATTAATACGTGTATATGTTTCCCATCCAAAGCACCGATATATCCAGGAAAATTCCATCTTATTCTGAAACCTTCCATAACTTTTCTCCACTCTGATTCTGTGGAAGGGACCTGAAACAAATTTTAATCATATAGCATGTTGCATCACACTGAAAATAAAAAATATGCAATATATTTCACCATCATAAAGTTTATTTCCTTTAAATATTTTACCTTAGAAATGTTGACTAAGTTTGCTTGTTTTACCTCTGAGTGGCAGTTTTGAAACACAATGGGCTAAATGACCAGGTCACAAGGGTTCAGAGGTTGGGATGAGGGGATCCACTGGACAACTGTTATAAGACAGATGGTAGCTTCCATCAAGTCATACAGTGTGTTCTTTACTGAGCATAGGGTATGTCTTCCTCACATGGGACCATGGCTTAATGTTCCCACCGATGGACAATGGCCTTTCCAAGCCCATCAGTATCCCCTACTGACCCAGAGCAGGATGTGAAGTGGGATATTATTATTTTTGTGTGGGTCGCAAGGATTTTCTGATGAGTTTCGAAGAGATTTTTCCCCAAAAAACAACTCACTTTGGTAGTTAATCTGGAGATGTTGCCATTATTTTGGTCATGCAGGGAATGGGAATTCAATTTTGTGTTGTGATGTGAACAGCTATTTTTATTTTAGGTTGCAATTGAAACGGTTTCAGAACCATTGTATTGTACAAATGGATTCCTGCAAGAGGAAATTACTTTCCCAGATTTATAGAAGCAAATTTATTTTAAGGGCTATACTTGACTAGAGAGAGAAAAAAAAATTCTCTTAGTAGTTAATTCTTTATTTTTAAGGTTATGTAAATATTTCATGACCGAGTGGTTAGCGCGCTTGGCTACTGATCTAAGGGACCTGGGTTCGAGCCCCAGGTAAGACATTGGATGTTCGTGTTGTTTTCTGCTGAGGTCCTACCATCCTCTCAGATCTACTGTGGCATATAAACTGACAGACTCCTGTCAGACCTCTGTGGCAAGCAGCTATTTGAGAGGGTATAAAAAAAATTTCATATTTCATGCAAAAAAATTACAACTTACACAGACTAAAATATTTTTAAGTACACTTATATCTCACAGCAGCTCTTCCATTGGCAGCCTCATACGCCAGATGCATGCCAGCCATCTCAGCAGTTGTGAAACACTCCATGTTACATGTAATGTGTCTGATTTACAAATGCTGACAGCAAACACAAGTCGGTTCTCCATTCCCACTTCTCCCCTCTAGCCAATTGCAGCGCAACCAAACAGCGCCCTCTAGCACCGAAGGGTTACGTCAGCGGACATACATTCATAGACGAAAAAAATTTGTCTTGGTATTCCCTATCTCCTATTGAAATTTGTACAGAGTTTTGAAACACCCTGTATAATTAATTTATATTCTTCGTACATTAATTAAATCCTGCAGCACTTCAAAAATCGCATCACACAACTTCACTGGAACGAATTTTGAAATAGTGCACTTGGATACACGTATATTGTACTTCCCCACAAAATTAGAAATTGTATTTCCCTCAAAATTCTTATATTTTTACATATATTGTAGGGAAGTAAATGAATCCCCTGTAGCTAGAAACCTCAAGGTAACATCTAAGTTTTGCAAGTAAAGCATTTCCTAGAACGATATCTTCCTTCCGAATAAGTGGTGTTACCAGTTGAAGCAGATCATCAAACATAGATTTTGTCATCCGCAAATGATTTTTATAGCTGCTTTCGTCTTTAATCGCCAGTTCCTTTAGCAAATTATCCGATACTCCTAAACGCCTTCGCCTAGCAATCCACTCTCTTAGTAACATTTACCATAAATGGTCATTGAATTCTGACTACTTCAGTTCATGCCATATGAATAGGAAAGAAATTTTGAATTGTTTTAACTTCTAAAATACACTTTTTGTGCAAAAATGTGATTGAAGATAATTTAAAAATCTCTATCAAATCTATTGAAATCTCGATTTTCAACAACATGCGTTCAGTATTAAAGAGTTATGGAAGCAGAAACATTTGGCAAGTTACTCTATTTGCAAAAAAATTAACCTAATAAATTTAGTATAGCGGTTATTGTCCTCGTTTTTACTTGTTTTTAATAATTTATCAGATCAATTAAATTGATATTGTTGCTGTTAAACATTGAAATTCTGTAACTCTACAAATACTTAATTTGTTGAAAAGCGAGATTTAAATACATAGATTTGTGGATCTGTAAATTATTTTGTGTCACATTTTTTCATAAATATTTTAGAACCAATAGCTATTCGAAATTTCTCTCCCATTCACATAATATGCAATAGAATGTCGTAATTTAAGGACTTGGGGAGTGTCATAGTCTATAAGCAAATTACTCCCTACACTTCCCCCCCCCCGTAAAATAGGGGTTATGCGTCAAATGAAAGCTTGTGACATGAAGAGCATCGCAGGTTATAAATTCCCCACCCCCCGCCTCCACAAAAAAAAAGAAAATATGCGAAGGATTGTTCTACTCAGGCCGGATCTAGGGGGAGCAAAGGGATATGGCCTTCCCCCTTTCAGAATGCTAGTAAGGGTAAAAGAGGCAAAAAAAAGTTATTCAACTTATTTATATGTCATGCATTTTTGAAGTAATTTTTAAAGACCTGTAAAATGGAGGGCAAATTTGTTTCTTGCCCACCGCCAAACCCTCAATATTTTTTTTTTTTTTCGTTTCTAGATCCGAGCCTGGTGTCTAACATTAACTTCCTCCTTGACTGGACCACTTTGTAAAAGGGGCCTTGGCCCCCTATCATCTGGTCCACCCTGGCCTGATGAATGTTGTTGGGCATAAAACTATACCGCCTTCCTGCTTTCTTCCTCCGTGAAATAAAGTGGATATTTGATGGTAATTACTGTATCTTTCGAACGCAAAGGCCCGCATTTACGAGTTAGATGTGAAATGAAAGTTCGTATGAGGACTTATTATGCCTCCTACTATTCTTTCCACCAAAAGGGAATGGAAATTTCGCGGCTGTCGACCTTAAAGAGTTATATCTCAAATTAAAGCTTTTGACGTCTTCAATGTCGTGGGCTCCTTCAAAGGTGACACCAAAAAAAAGGGGAAGAAAAATGTGGTCCTTATATATGAGTATTACGTTTATGATATGCTTGCTCCGCAAGATTTATCGAAGGAGGAACAATTGCATTTCACATGTGAATAAAGCAATTTAGATCGTTATGTCAATTATTTATGACTGTACATATATGACTGAAAAATCCCTACATCAAATGATCGTTTTTGGAGATAGGTGTTTTTAGCAAGAGAGAAAAAATACAAATAAAAAAAAGTATCTTCTCATATGCACCCGAAAAAGAAGACATGTCCATGGCGTCCGTTGCCAGTCCTATCTCTAGTAATATTACTTCGATGATATTTTCTTTTAGATATATTTTTAGATTTTCCATTTCTTGAAACATTTTGCTACAAAAGCTTAATTCAAAGTTTTAGTATAGTGCCTATAAGTATAGTGTGCCTTTCGCCTATTAAAAACTGGCATAAAAAATGTCCCATACCAGTAGATGGCGCTGGGAACGATATTTTTGCCTTGTTAACATTAGAGGTCCTGTATAGTTAGAGGCTGGCCTTCTTCTTCTTATATATCCTTCTTTCTAAGCTGTACCTATTTATAAAGGGGGCCTCGGCCCCCTTATCATCAGGTCCATAGGCATAAAGGGCAGTGGGTGCGGATGAAAACGGCAAAGACTGGCCAGCACAGTGAAGGCTGGCAATTGTACATATTGGCAATTGGGCTTTAGGCCGCAGGCCGCCTAGTGGTGGAGAGGCTGATGTTGAAGGGTGAAGGAGAATAAATACCAGTTGCATGTTATGTGAAGGGGGGAAGGGTGGTGGAGAGAGATGGAGGAAGTAGTGTATATATATATTTTTAAATAATTTTCCGCGTGGCGAATGCTATGTGTTATTTTTTGAAGTTGTGGCCATGGTTGGTTGCCAGTATGGTAGATTTGAGTCAATCAAAATTGACCCCTACTCATGGGGGGAAATAAATGGGGGGTAGGCGAGGGTGGTCATGTCCATGGAATAGATGAGAATTGGGGTGCTAGGGAGAAATCCCTTTGGGGGGGGGGGGGCGAAGAGAGAATACTTTTTTTTTCTTCTTTAAAGTCATTCCAAGATAGGTTGCAGAGCATGGACGGGGATGAAATTTTTGGTGGGGGGAGCTGAGACGGTGGGATAGGTAATACTCCTGTGTCAGGAAGATGGAGGAGGAAATATTTATGGTTGCTTATCTAACTCCAGAGGTTAGCATTGGATTGCCCTGCCATACAGTGAAATGTTGCGCAGGGGTGGATCTGGGAAAAGTCTTAGCTCAGTGAGAGCCTTATATATGGGAAGGAGTATGATAAAGATAATTTTTTTTTTTGGAGGAGAAGGGAGGAAAATGATATAGCTACGTTATATGAGTTGGAAATCAAATTTATGTGTTCAGTGTGTGATGGTCCATCAAAGGGAAGTGGGAGATGTGGTGAGATTCCATATGTAAATTAGGTATGATAATGTGTATAGAGATGTTATGCTCTGGGAGAGATTCCATATAAGTTATTAGGTTAAAGAGAAATATAAAAATTTCCATTATAGAAATAAAGTTTTCCTTTATGTGACTTTATTTTTGATAATTAGATTAATTTTTTTGATGATTTTATACTATATATATATATATTTATTTTTATTTTGAGTTAGTTTCTATCGAATAAGTTGTCCAAAATGCGTCTTTTGATGTCTTTTAGTGTCCCAAGGATCTTTTAAAAGTGAGGTAGAGGCCTTTGGAGAGGCTTTAAGGGAATCTCCCAGTGCTGTTGATATATAGGGCCAAGGCCCTATAGTGACTTTTTATATTATTATGAGTAGGACCAAGAACTGTTTGGGCTGAGAAATAAGTGGTTCCCAGTGTGGTGAATGTCTGGAAGAGGGTAATTCTATGTATTGTGTATTTGGTGCAGTGTAGAAGGTAGTGTGGAATGTCTTCTATCACTTGGCATGTAGTGCAAAGAGCAGATGGTACCTTTCGTATCATGAAATGGTCCTTGTTGAGATTTGTTCTGCCAGTGCATAGTTGATGAATTGCTGTTTGGGCTCTTCTTGATAGGTAGTTGAGATGTAGTGTGTGTGGGATGGCAGCAATGGTGGCTCTGAATGTATTTTTAATTGTGGCCTGTTGGATCCAGTTTTGTGTCCATGTTTAGTGGAAGAATTTGTTGATTTCTATTAGGTGATGATTATATGTCTCAGGGGTGTGATAATTAGGTGTAGGGATATTGTGTCCTTGTTTAGCAAGATGGTCAGCAGTGTCATTATGGGTTATGTTACAAAGAGAGGGTATCCAGTGGAATGTTAGTGTTTTGTGAGTGGCAATTATATTGTGTGAAATTCTGTGAATATGGAAAAGAGAGTAATTTTGTGATAGGTTGTATGTATGTTTGTTGATGCTGTGTAAGGCAGATTTTGAGTCAGTGATAATATGTATGCTGTGTGTATTTTGTGTGGAGGACCATTCCAAAGCCATATGTATTGCAGCTAGCTCTGTAGCAGTACCGTTTTCTGCATGGTTCATTTTGATTATATGTGAGTGAATTGGTTGAGTAGAGTGGAAGGCAGCAGAGCAGAGTTGTGTGTGGGATGTGGGCGCCATCTGTAAATATAATGAGGTCTATGGTAGGAATGTTTGTGACGAGTTGTTCCACTGCAAATTTTAGTTCTTGTGGGAGGTGTTTATATTTTTGGGTGATGTGTGGTAGTGTGAGATTTATGGAGGGTTTTTTAATAGTCCAATAGGGGATTGTGTATCTAGGGTTGAAAGGTTTAATTTTTCTCCATGTTGAATATAGTGGGTGCTGCTTTATGATTTGTGCAGTGGGGATGTGTTGGTAGGAGACTCAATTCTATTTATAGTGGGGTGGTTGGGGTTTAGATGTTTTAATTTGACGTAGTGTTTACAGGTGAGTTTGTGTCTGATGTTGTCGAGGGGAGGCATGTTGGCTTCTGCACATGTGGCCAAGTTTGGGCAGCCAGTTTTAAGACCCAGTGCAAGTCTGATGGTTCTGGTTTGTATGGTTTCAAGTTTGTTAAAAAATGTGGGTGAGGTAGTGTTTAGAGCTAGCAGGCCATACTCCAGTCTGCTGTTGATAAATGTTTTAATAAGGGTGATCATAGATCTGTCACTTGCACCCCAGCTAGCTCTTGTGATTGATTTGAGAATGTTGAGAGCTCCATTACATGTGGATTGTGTATTTGTGATGTGTTGTTACCAGTTAAGCTGTCAGTCTATAGTTAGCCCTAAGTATTTGTAGTGGTTAACTACGGGGATGGCGTGATTGTTTATAGTTATGCTGAGTGAGTTGGCGGGTGGTTATGTGTTATGGGTAAGACCACAGATTTTGGTGCAGAGATGGCTAGTCCCCATTTGTTTGTAAAGTCAAGGACCTGGTTGACTGCTGTTTGTAGGGCTGTTTGTATAATGAGGGTATCATTTCCTTTGGTCCAGAGCACTGTATCATCAGCAAAGATGGAGCAATTAATGTCCTTGTTAAATACTGTTGGTAGATCATGTAAAAGAATGTTGAAAAGTGTGGGTGATACCACACTGCCCTGTGGCAATCCCCTAGTTAAATTGGGGGGGGGGGGGGGGGGGTTAGAGAGAGTAGTCCCCAGTTTGACTTTAACCTTTCTCTGTGTGAGGAAATTTTTGATAAAATGCAAGATGTTTCCTGTGATTCCTAGTTGGTGTAATTTGAAGAGTATACTGGTGTGTGAGGCAGTATCAAAAGCAGAGGTTAGGTCTAGAAAGACACAGCAAAAGATTTCTTTGTTTTGAAGAGCAATTTCTGCTGAAGTGACAAGGTCAAAGAAATTGTCTGTGGTGGACATGTGCTCTCTGAAGCCAGTTTGGCATAAGGGGAGTGTTTTTTTGGTTGCTAAATAGTATTTGAGTCTGGAGAGCACTATTCTTTCTAGAACTTTGAGGACACATGATGTGAGTGCTATGGGTCTGTATGAGCTGATTTGAGATGCTGGCTTGTTTGGTTTGAGGATGGGAATGATGTGAATTTCTTCCCATTGTGTGGGGAATGTGTGTTTTTCCCAGCATTCATTGAATATGTGAAGTAGAGTATGTAAAGCCTGTGTGCCTAGATTTTTAAGTGTACTATATGTGATAGAATCAGACCCAGGTGTGCTTTTTTTATTTGCCTGATGAATGGCAATGTTTAACTCATGTTGTGTGAATGGTAAGTTGATGGCGGGTAGTTTGCAAGGTGTATCGTGTTAGTATCTGGTTCATGTGGTGGCAATGTTGTTGGTATATGTGGGAATTTGCCAGATGGTTGGTAGTGATGAGGTGTGATGCTATGTGGTTAGCCCCTTGCTTTGCTGAGAGGTTATTGGTCTACAGTATGGTGTGCCAAGGGGCTAAGGGCTGAGCCTGGGTCCTAAATGTTCTTATTGTTGACCAAATGAGGGTGGAGTCAGTTCTTGTATTGATGCTGTTACAAAAGTTTCTCCATTCTTTTCTTTTGGTGTTTAATCTAATTCTTCTAAGGATGGCATTTTCTTTGTTAAAAGTAGTGATGACAAGTACAGTGGGGTGTCTTCTGGCTGTGTCCTCTGTTGTTCTCCTTATTTGTAGTTGTTTGGTTTTTTCAGGGTGGTTTTTGGTGAAACCAGTCATGTGTTTGGTGGTAAATTTATTGTTCTGGATGCTGTGATTAACACGTGTAGAATGAGGTTATATTGTCTGGTGTTTGTGTGGTGATACTGGTTTCACAGTTTGCGGAGAAGTTGTGCCAGTTAATGTGCGTTTTTGTTGAGTATGCTGTGGGTTTAATTCCTTGAAAAAAAAAAATACCCCCTCAAGCAGCTGCTTGCCACAGAGGTCTGACAGGAGCCTGTCAGTTTATATACCACAGTAGAAGGTCTGAGAGGATGGCAGGACCTCAGCAGAAAAACGACACAAACATCCATGCCTTATCCGGGGCTCGAACCCAGGTCCCTTAGATCAGTAGCCATGACCAAAATTGGATAATGGTCACTAGCCCATGTGGAATGGTGTACTTGCCAATTTATGATGGGGGAAATGTCTGATGATGAAAGGGTGAGGTCAAGAACTGACTCATATGGGGGCTTGGTGAAGGTGTGTGAACCATCATTGTGTATGGCCAATTTGTAGTGTAGAATGAAAGTTTCACTTGTGCTTCCTCTATTGTTTGTGTAGTTGCTTCCCCATAAGGTATTGTGTGCATTGAAGTCTCCTACAATGATGTTGGGGCCAGGAGATAGAGAGAATATGTGATCAAAGTCTTTTATTAATGTTTTGATGTTGATGTGTATATTAGGGTAGAAGTATACATTGTATAGGTTTAAAATTGTGTTATGTAATTTAATGATCATTCCTACAATGTCCATGTAGGTGTAGGTGATTGGGTTAGGAATTAGGCAGTGGGGGTATTTTTTGAGTATCAAGGTGGTTGAGTTAGAGTGATTTTTTTTAGTATTGGCTCTGTGTATAATGTATGGTTTATAGTTTAAATTTTCTGGTATTCTATTCTCATTTAAAGCCAATATGGGTATTATGTGTAGATTTGTGATTGTTTTTAATTCGAGGATTTTGTTGGGGAGGGATCTGCAATTCCATTGGATGCAAGTGCATGGGGTGGGGGTGTCAGGAGGGAAGAGGGGGAACTGCCGCAAGAGTGGGAAGGAGGGGGGAGAGTTAATGTAGTTGCTGGAGAAGTGCCACTATCGACTGTATGGCTAAGTTGAGTTGGGGGGTTCTGTTTTGTGGTGGCAGAAGGGTATCAATGAGAGGGACAATTAATTGCAATAGTTGGTGGGTGAGATTGTGTTGGGTAGTTGGTGGTGGTTGAGATTTAGCAGCTGAGGTCCTTTTAGTCTTGGTTCTTCTCAGATAGTTAATTTTTTCCCTTCTGGTGGAGAATTTGGGTGAGGGTGGGGGTGTTTGCTGCTGGGTAAGTTGAACTGGTGCTTCTTCATCTGATGTGGGGATGATTGTTGGTTTCCTTGTGGGCAAGGTAGGGAATGTGGTGGGAGAGGTGAGGTCAAATGTATGGTCATGGTTTTGCGTGGTGGTAGAAAGAGAAGGGTGTGGTTTTGCTTTCTGTTGTGGTAGGACTGTGGGAGCGGGAAGTGGAAGTAGAGGTTTAGGTGTACTGTGAAGGAGGTGTGGTAGTAATAGTGGTGATTGGAGTTTTATCAGTCATTGTGTTGGCGATGCTTGTGGTGGCTGCTGTTTTTATTTTAATTGCCCTTAGTCGGACAGGACACTTGCCAAAGGTGGCTACATGGGGCAATCCACAGTTGCAGCATAGTAGTGGTTGGGTCCTTTTGCATTCATATGACGTGGGTTGGGCACAGTATTTGCATCTTGCTGTGCTTCTACAGATTTTTATAATGTGGTCATGTCTTTGGCATTTAATGCATTGTGGAGGGGGATTGGTGTAGGGGGTGACTGTGTGTGTGGAGAGTCCAAGTTCCACAGTAGGTGGTAGGGGAGAGGAATTTAAGTATAAAATGACCTTGTCTGTATTTCTTCGTATGGTGCTGCCATCCATGATGTGGTGGGCGTAAGTGATTCGTTTGATTTTTGTGGACGTCATATTCAGCTAAGCGGGTTCGAATCCCGTATGTCAGCGAGATTTTTTTCCACAAAAATATTAATATTTACATTTTTCGAATACCTATCAGTGGAATTTCCAGTGTTAGAAAGTGCTAAAGGCGATATATAAAAACTCGAAAGGCGCCTCTAGCGGCGGAATAAAACTGGAAAATACCAAATCTTTAAATAAATATTGCAAACGATCTATTTTTGCTAGAAACTTAAATTTTTCGTCATAGAGTGTAATGGTCAAGTGGTTTACCCTAATAGTCATGATTTGTCCTGTTGGTAAAATGCAACTTTTCTGCTTTAAGAGATAAATGAAAAGCTTTTTTTGCACATTACAGGTACTAATAAAATATTAATAGTTTATTTACTCAATTATACAGTAGTTCGAATTTCCACTGTCAGAGGGTACTGAAAGTGTAAAATAACTAGAAGAACGCATATCGCCTCCGGCACATATGGGAATCTCATTTTCGAAGAGAATGAAGTTCCATCTTTGCCTTCTTTTTCCCTCCTTAAAACTTTTAATTATGGATGTTTGTTTTGTTTTTCTGCTTAGGTCCCGGCATCCTCATGGACCTTCTACTATGGCATATAAACTGACAGTCTCCTGTCAGACATCTGTACAAGCAGCTGCTTGAGGGGTTATTTATTTTTTAATGTATGATGGGGGAAATTTACATAGTAATATTTTATTAGTAATTATAAAACATAAAAAGTATTTGTCTTTTAGTTCTCAAAATAAAAAAGTTGCTTTCCTCTCGCTCCTCTGAAAATAGTGGGCAGATCATTGCTGTCAGTGGAATTTCTACCATAACAGAACTCTACACGTCGAAATTTTTACCACAAACAGATCACTTGATTAGTTAAAAGTTTTGCAGTTTCGATATTTAGTGATCTCTAATGATATAAATTAAAACTACCTTTGAAAATGCGAACTACATTTCATTAGAAACCAACCAAAAAAGAGATTTCCAATTATCTCTTAAAACAAAACCATTCTGTTTTTACATACCTTGGGCGTAGGGGTCAACTCATTGTTGTGAATCATTGTTGTCTCAACTCATTGTTGTGAATGGAATTTTCAATACTGTCACATTTATGACCAAAATTTCAAATTTCTAGCAAAACTACATCGCTTACAACATTCGTTTCAAATTTTGGGATTTTTCGATTTTTTTCCACCGTTAGAGGACGCAATTATAGCTTTTGGGAAATTCGAAAAATGCAAATTGTAATATTTCATCAATACGTGTCCAACTCATAAAGAATTTTAACTTATCTCTAAAAACATACAATTTTCTGTTAAAACAAAAAAAGTTGCATTCACCTCCTCCTCTGGGTCTAAAGGGTCAAATGATTGCTACCAATGGCAACTTCGTAACCTTCACATTTCAACAAAAAAATTTTAAACTTCTAACGTAACTACATCGTTTGGAATATTAGTTTGATAGTTTGAAATTTCAAACTTTTTCCCCCGTTAGAGGGCGCAGTTATAACTTTTGGGAGATTTGAAAAGTGAAAATGGTACTATATCATTGTTACCTATCTACCACAAAAGAATTTTTTTGCTGATCTGTATAAACGAAAAAGTTCGATGTCTACAGATGGACAGACAAACAAAGCAAAATTATATCTTTTTAAAAAAAAGCCTTAAAATTTACTTTTCCTTTTTTAGCCGTTTTCTACAGTGCTTCCAATATATGAACACTGAAATCTGTCTCAAATATTACCCTACCTTTTTCCGGAATCCATAAGTACCGTGCAATCCATTCAGCTATGCACGTCAAACAATCCGAGCGATGACAAAACATGGCGTCCAATTTTGAAATGTCCAACCTCTACCTATGTAGGGCCTCTAGTTAACATTAGCCTCTATTGACGTTTCGCTTTTCAATGACTTTTAAACATAGAAGCATTTATATAATGATTTTACCATTCAAATGCACATTATTCCTAAGTATTTTAGCTGAACTAGTAAAACTTAGAGAACGCTTGAGCAAGTATATTTTTTAAAAACGAAGAAAATTAATGGCCGTTCGATCAAAACAAACCGCATTCCTCTTTGTGTATCAGAGTGCTGTAGTGATCGTTTTGATTGGCTCTTTGGTAAACTCTTCGAATGACACGTGATGTAACATATGTTCTAATCGCCAATTGTAATAGAAGTCTCTTGGCGTAGATATCCTTGTAAATTACAAAAGCAATTTAAAACGTTAAACAAGAATGCAAGTTCTTATGTTAACGTTAAAAAGAATGCAATTATTCTTTCTTATTTAGCCAATTAAAACGTTTTAAATTGTTTTTGCAATTTATAAGAAAATCTACGCCATGATTTCTATTAAAATTGGCGAGTCCAAACGTCACATATTAGTACGTATGTTATTTGTCACATCTTCAAATTATAAAATATACTTCAAGTAATAAAAATTTGAATTAACCGATAAGTTAGATCATTTTAATACTGCAAATTATTTGGCTTGTTGGGTTGTTTTACCTCTGAGCTGCACTTTTTTGCACACCATGGGCTCAATGGCCAGGTCACATGGACCCCGAAAGCTCAGAGAAGGTTGAGGAAGGGGATCCACTGGAACAGCTGATGGGAGACAGATGGTAGCCCCCCCCCCCATCAAGGCCATCCAGCGTGTTCTTTAACGTGCACAGGGTATGGCTCTCCTGCACACGGGGCCACGGCTTAACGTCCCATCCGACGGACGGTGGCCTTTCCAAGCCCATTGGTGTCCCCTACTGACCGTAGGCAGGGCAGGGAATTTTGCGGAGATAAATCTCAACGCTGACCCAGCTGGGACTCGAACCCGGGAACTACAGATTACGAGCCTGGCGCGCTACCGACTGAGCCACCCCCGCCCCTGCAAATTATTAGTATCATGATTATTCTGTATTAAAATGCTCTAACCTATTGATTAATTCAAATTTTTATTACCCCCTGTCAACCTACAACCCCCACTTCACCACTCTGAATACACCAATTGGTCATAAACAGACTCCCCATAACCCCCTTACCCCTCGCTATAAGGTAAAAAATTTATAGTATCAAATATCCTTTAATTCACAAGGAAAACAGTTTGCACTGGACCCCTTCGAGTCTACTTCCCTGCATTCCACTTCATTATTATTATTGCTAATCTAACTGGCTAACAACAATCTCCTTACCCCCATATACCTCAATTCACATCCCCATTAAATTAATGGCACATTTTGAAATTTTTAAAGGCAGTTAATTAAAGACCCCTCTCCCCCTCGCCCCTAAAAATTCCATTTCTACAGTTAACTCCTTCCAATGCAAGAGGATTTAAAGAATATAAAAGTTCTATCTTAGCCCCCCCCCCAGGGCACAAATTTCCACCCCTATTCAAGACCCTTCCTCCCCCACACCATTAAAAATTTATAACTATCTCAATCCCATACCATTAACTACAGTCCATCCCATTTCCTAGGTAGTTATGCTACGTTGTGTAACGAAAGCAAGCGCTAAAATCTACCTTATTGTCAACTCACAGCATGTCCCACAAAAAGCATTATACATTTCACCCTCCATCATGGAAGATATTTTAACTACTCCCCACCACTCTCTAACACTTTTTACGACGTAGCAGCTTTCCTTTGCTTCTTTTTTTTTCATTTTTCAGAGAATCTAGGCTGCCTGCGAGCCATTAAGCCTAATCGCCGAAATGTATGATAACCAGCACTTTACGGTCCTGGTCCCGAGAGTCGTTGCTTACAGCGCACAAAATTGAATTTTGCGATTGGCCCAGACATTTAGATAATAAAGGGGCTGAGGTCCCTTTTACAAAGTGGTTCAAGAAAGGATGAAGGATTGTTAAACGCTGTTACCATCCTGTGCTGAATGCCACAGCATTTTATTACCGTTAAGTACTGGAACATAGGTCATGGAGTTGACAAGAACCAATAACAGCTTTACCGTACCCACAATGCATATTAGACTTGAATGTTCTTAAACGTAAAAGCAAAACCTCAGTAATTTATTTATATTTGAGTAGAATCTAAAATTCTAAATATTACTCTTAAAAATTCTCGTCTTAACTGCACTGTGTGTTTTCTCAATGACGGAGAAATTGCACTCTCAACCCCACCCCTACTTCGCTACTAGACTGTACATATACTGCTAACATTCGATTTAAAAAGTATAAAATTACTTTCACTCAATGATTCAGTGGAGTGAGATGGCTCAGTCGGTAATGTGCCAAGGCTCGTAATCTGCAGTTCCCAGTTTCGAGTCCCAGCTAGGTCAGAGTTGTGATTTATCTTCTCAAAAATTCTTCCTCCTGCCCATGCTCAGTAGGGGACACCGATGCCTTGGAAATGCCGCCATCCGTCGGATGAGACGTTACGTCATGGTCTGTGTACTGGAGAGCCATAACCTGTACAGGAACATGATGGATAACCTTAACAGCCCAACAACTGTTGCATTGGGTTCCCTCCCTCACATTTCTCTGAGCTCTCAGGGTCCTTGTGACCTGGCCATTCAGCCCATTATGTGCAAAAAAGTGTAATTCGGAGATAAAACAACCCAACGATTCGGAAACATCAAGTACCAGAACGCCGTTCCGGTTCAATGATTCGAAATTATCTAGTAGCAGAACGGTGTTCCATTTCAGTGATTCGGAAGCATCAAGTACCAGAACGCTATTCCAGTTCAATGATTCGAAATTATCTAGTAGCAGAACGGTGTTCCATTTCAGTGATTCGGAAACATCGCATAGTAGAACTGCGTTCCAGTTCAAATATTCGGAAGCAGAGTAGCGGAACTGTGTTAGATTTAGTTGCAGTAGTGCTTTTGTTAATCACTTCCCCTACTCAAAGTGTTAGCTTCACCACTGCCTTCCTGCATCTTCTTCAAATTGATGTCATATATAGCAACTCTACGCTTCACACTCGGTAGAGCGTACAGTCCTAACTGTACCACATGCAGCACCTAAGACTGTATCTCACGTACAGCTCCTGCAACTATGCTGAAAGTGAAGTTTTGTTCCGAGAGCTTCATGCTATCGGAACCACCGACTATTACATCACCTCCCTTCTTGATAACTACCAGAATATGAAGCTGCAGCGAACGGTCACTGATTTCTTTCAGATATTGGCCTCTTCTGCAAGGTCTATTGTCTTTTATTACTTTTACGAGATTAGTATAGTTAACAGTTTCAAGAGATAGCTAGAGGTAGTTTCTTGTGCCTCTGCTATCTCGACCTCATGTTGTGACTGGACACAGGTGACTGGAGTAGGGAGTCCCTCATTGTAGCTAATTTTACCATGTTCTTACAACTCCTTGAACCTTGAATCCTACTGTAAACACGGTAGTGTGTTTTAGACTCGACATCTGGAAAACTGATTAATAATTCTTCCTGCCGATTATGAAGGTAGTTTACTGCTCTTCGATAAGATTGTCGACCTTAATCCTTGATCAGTAATAACATTCATAGTGAAGGCTGGATCGGCTCAGACTCGTTTTTTAATCATTAAAGAGAGGTCTCATTTAATCATTCTCTTGATCTTCACTCTCAAAATACGGCGTAGATTATGAATAGCGTTAGAAGTCAGCAATACGATGTATTCATCAATATACTATTAACACGATATTTCGATAACGTGGAATTTTACACCGGTCTCATAACTTTCGTGTTAACCGCTTTGCTTTGATCCATTTTTTTTGTTGCCAATGTCATGTAAGCTAACGTGGCAAACAGTGCACGTAGTGTAAACGGATCTTTGGTCTTTTTCTTTGAGACAAGGCTATCTAGCAAAAGTGATCGTTCAGTTTTCATCAATTTCTGGTAAGTAAACAATAAATAATATTTTTGTTAACATCAGGCAACACAGTTGTTAAATATGAAAAAATAAATTCACATGTTGAAACAATTTCAGTTTCATAATGCATACAGATATAAATTATTAAATTATAGTGTTTGCGAAAATATATGAAAACATTTGTAAATCTGCGTTTTTGTGTTACCCTCATACCGAGATAATGCATTTATCACTTGTAAATTGTTTCGATTACGTGTGACGTTCTCTGCGTTGAAGGTATGCACTTGACGTGTAACTTGCTTGTGTAGTTGAACCCGCAGTTGGATTCAAATATAGTAGTTTTTTTACTTTAATTTGGCTGTGATATACAATTACATTTTTTTTTAACTGAACTAAATATCCTGTCATGTATATATTTTTGTCTTTTTTTTTTATATATGACGAGAACATTTAGCACTGCCTGTGTGGTGAACTAACTGTCATATAAAATAAAAAAATAAATACCCCCTCAAGCAGCTGCTTGCCACAGAGGTCTGACAGGAGTCTGTCAGTTTATATGCCATAGTAGAAGGTCTGTGAGGATGGCAGGTCCTCAGCAGGAAAACGACACATCCATGCCTTACCCAGGGCTCGAACCCAGGTCCCATAGATCAGTAGCCAAGCGCGCTAACCACTCGGCCACGGGACGGCTGAACTAACTGTCTTAGAGAGATACAAATGTAGTATTTGTTTTTTTTTTCTCTTTATTTTGGCTATAATACACAATTATGTAGGGTTGCCAGATGTTGAAAATATGAAAAGGGAACTTTTTCCAAAAATTTCTTTAAAAAGAATAACAAAAAGAGAACAGACAGAATTTAAATATAATTGACAATAGGTACATAAAAATATGATTTTTATATTTATAAAATCAGCATAGGGCCACTGAAGTATTTGCAGAGAATGTGGATACAAAAAAGCATTATAATAACATTAAAATAACTACTACATTACTAGAGCATCCCACACAGAATACCTGCTCACGCTAGACATTGCAATGTTTAATGCCCCCCTCCTGGGGACCAACAACCTCTGGAAGGAAGGAAAGTTGCATCCAGGTTACCTTGAATGTTACAAAAGTAAAGAAAGAAAGAAAGCTTTGTTTATATTATAATTCACATTTTAATAACATGATGTTCATAGTTGGAAGGGTTGAAATAAATAAGATAAATTATATACCTTTTAATATTTGATCTGTTGTGAAGTTATGTGTGATGTCTGGCTGTCTCTTGTCCTGTGGTGTTGTCGTTCCTTAACATTGTTGCTGGGGTTTCCAGCATATTGAGTGAGTTGCCATACATGTCGTATTTCATAAATATTTTTGATTGAAAAAAGGGAACAAAAGGGGACATTTCGATACTAAAAAAAGGAGGATGAAATGGCATACTGCACTGGAAATAAAGTCTCTTGGCTGCCTCCCCCCCCCTACATTTTTTGGCTTAATTGTGTTTCTTGCCCCTCTCCCCCCAAAAATTTTCTAGATCCAGGCCTGACTGTTTTACACTTAAAATGTTACAAGACTTTAGTATTAATAGAAATTTAGTGGGCAGTGCCTTGTTTTTTCTTCAAATTTCTGTATGTTATTCAGCAGTGGTGTTGGGTAACCAAAAATTTCTCCAGGGCTAGCACATTTGAAAATGCTATTGGGTGTTCTTCCAATAACTGCTTACTGAATTTATGTTTCAGTAGTAGTGGAACTAACTGAAATAATGTTCTATCCACAAAAATAAATATTGTTTCAATTTAAACACTCAAAGGTTTGTTATTTTAAATTTTTCTGGAAAAAGAATGCTTTCTTTCTTTTACTAACCATTAGCCTGGGTTTTTCATTGATACCAATCCAAATTAAAAGATCTAGCCTGAGTTTTTGATACTTTTGAATTATAAAAATATTTAGGTCACCTAAATATTTTTATAATTCAAAGGTATCAAAACTCAGGCTAGATCTTTTATGCTCACCTAAATATTTCCTAAAGTTTTCATTCAGAGTTTTTCCTGATCACTTATTAAATGGATGTTCCAAAGTATAAAGTAAAAAAATTATGAAATACCAATTTTTCTTGTGCATAAAAAGTAAAAATTAAAACTAAAGCATATAGATGGTGCAATTAGTCACTAAATTTGTTTTCACTTCGAAGGAAGATAGAGTGCCGATTTAGCTACTCAATAAGAATTGCCAGCACCCTGTCTTCCTTTCAAGTAAATGCAAATTTAGTGACTAACTGCACCTACATTTTAGAGCACACAGAGGAAAATAAGAATTTTATCACTTTTTTTAAAAATATATTTCCTTTTTCGCTAAAAATATCTTAGAACCAATAGGGTCGGACCACCCCACCACCACCAACAACAACATCACCACCTCCAAATTTCTGTCCCTTTTTGTAGAGAGAAGAAGGGTCATTATATGGCAAGCTTTCATTTGATACCTTACTAACAACTGTGGGCCCTTGCATTTGACAGATATAGTAGAATAAGGATTTTTATGTTTTCTCTATTTTAGGGGGGGAGGGGGGAAGAAAGCATGGTGTATAAAACTTCCCATCACAAGCTATCATTTGACATACATACTAATGAATATGCATTAAGTTATTAATTATTAAGATTGCCTTCCCTCTAAAGTCTTATATGAAATTCTGATCTTTTCTACTTTGAAATTCAAAATAGGTACCTTTGTATAATTTTACTTTTTATTTTAGCCCCATGTTATATGCCCAACTCTAAAAGGGGGCGGGGGTGGCTCAGTCGGTAGCGCGCCAGGCTCGTAATCTGTAGTTCCCAGGTTCGAGTCCCAGCTGGGTCAGCGTTGAGATTTATCTCCGCAAAATTCCCCGCCCTGTCCACGGTCAGTAGGGGACACCGATGGGCTTGGAAAGGCCGCCGTCCGTCGGATGGGACGTTAAGCCGTGGCCCCGTGTGCGGGAGAGCCATACCCTGTGCACGTTAAAGAACACGCTGGATGGCCTTGACGGGAGGCTACCATCTGTCTCCCAACAGCTGTTCCAGTGGGTCCCCTCCCCCAACCTTCTCTGAGCCTTCGGGGTCCATGTGACCTGGCCATTTAGCCCATGGTGTGCAAAAAAAGTGCCGCTCAGAGGTAAAACAACCCAACCCAACTCTAAAAGTGGATTTGAAAAAATAAATGACTGTAAAATTTTATACCATATAGAATATCACTGTAAACTTTCCTGTCCAGTGAAGTATTTTAGTAATTTGGAAACCCTACTCAAGTCTGATTATTCTCTGACTGCCCCCCCCCCCTCTCAAAACTAAATCCTGGGTATGTACCTGCCCTGTGGTAGAAGCTTTCATTTGAATATAGCTTGTTCTTCTAAACTCCCATGTTGAGCTGATGTTATTGAATTGTTTATACATGACTCATTTTGGAGGAAAGAAGATGGAGGTTAAATTTTTATAGTCTGCTTCACTACCCTGTCTTATGCTTTAATTTCATCTATAGCTCATTACAATCACTTATTGCTGCAAAATTCCCTGCCTACTATTAATAGGCGGCACCGATGAGCTTGGAAAGGCCACTATCTATCAGATAGGATATTAAGTTGTGGCCTTGTGTGAGGGAGAACCATACCCTGTGCACGTTAAAGAACGGCTGGATGGCCTGGATGGGATGTTACCATCTGTCTCCCAACAACTGTTGCAGTTGATCCCCTCTCCTAACCTTCTCTGAGCTTTTTGGAGTCCTTGTGACCTGGAATTTAGCCCATTGTGTGAAAAAAAAGTGCCACTCAGAGGTAAAACAACCCAATCGCTTATTGTGTTTGGAAGATGTGGTGAAATTACTGTTTTGACAAATAAACTGACCAATAAATGACAAGCAAAAAATAGTAAGAAGATAAGCAAAAACCTAGTCAACCATGTATTCAACATATATCAGCAGGTACATATATTCAACAACTCACCCTTCCCTTGCCAAGGAGAAGGTAATAAAGTTACCTCCAAGCAGTTTTTATTTTTTTACCTTTTATTTATTTTTTTTTAATATATTAAAGTACATCATGGGAATTAATGTTATTGATTGTGTTTTCAAAGAATATTTAAAATAACGCTTACGCATTACCTTCAATTATGGCCCAGGCAAAGTGATTTTAAAAACTTGATAACTTATTGAAAAAATTCTTAATTTTACAGGCATTTGTATCAAAGTGTTTAAGATAAATTTTTATGTTTGTTAGCTGCAGATTTTCTAATTTTATAAATTATTCTTTTTCAGGTAAATATGGCTAGGTTCTCTATGCAGTATGCTGTACTGATTGTTCTTCTGTTTTTGTGTCTATGCTTTGCAGTCCCAAAACCAGATAATGGTAGAAAAGAAAGGGGTTTTGACAGAGTAAGAATATATATTGTTTTTTTCTGCAAGATGTAAGCATGATCTTTGATATACGTAAATTAATAGTGAATTGGATAATATTGTGTGTAAATCTTGAATACGGGAACACATTCTTGCAAGTTTTGCCACATTTTTTACTCTGTTAACTTCCAGAAAATATGATTTTTTTTCAAAATAGATATTTAGTAATTAATTTTAGTGTTTAGACAAACCCTAAACCTAAAAATGCTATTTTACATAGATATAAGTAGGATGTCAACCCAATTTATTAACATCTGGTTCTCTTCAAGTATAATGTTTCTTTTTCCCCTTGATTCTAATGTCCGGAGTCAGTCTCATCATCATCATCATCAAGCAGCCATGGGCTACAGAGGTCCAACCAGATTATGCAATTTAGTTCTCTAAACACATCTCTCCTGAGCTACATCTGCTGCACCTGACTAGTACTGTAGAACAATTCTAACATGGTCCTGTTTGGTATTGTCTGTCCACTGCATCTGAGGTCTCCCCCTCTTTCTGAGGCTTTTAGGCATACTGTTCATAACCCTATTTGCTGATTTATAGTTATGCATATGGGCAACATGGCCGAACCAACAGTCTCTCTCTTTGCACAATATGTTACTCAAAGGAGCTCGTATGCACTTGTGATCGTATGAATAAATAAATTAATAATGATAAATAACAATTAATTTTAATAATGACCGCAAGTCAGCCTTGGAAGTTTTCCAGAAGATCATGGAGACATGCTCAACGGTCATTTCTGCCAGAATCATGGTTCATTTACAGTAAATCTTCCTCCCATGTAGGGATACCTGGCAATGAATTTTCTGATTGCACCACAAAAAGGGCATTGAGAATCAGAGATATGTATCTAATTACCCTCTCTCTCTCAGCTACTGCTTGACATTTGTCTCACAACTGATGAGCTAGTATTGTCTTGCCCAGTGGCAGAGGGACTCCAGTTGTTCTTCATTCAGGTGCCTGGTTGCCTCTCCAATATCATATCAAAATAGTTTCTGACCCTCTCACTGCTCCTAACCTCAGAGACTTTCACAGATCTGAGGAGACCCTCTTTCATCGTCTCCAAGTTGGTGTCATCTACAGCAACTCTATGCTTCACACTCAGCAGAGTACAGTCCTAACTGTGCCACATGCAGCACACCTGAGATTGTATCTCACGTACTGTTCCCACTACAATGCTGAAAGAGAAGTTTAGTTCCGGAATTCACACTATTGGAACCACCGACTACTCCATCAGCTCCCTACTTGGTAACCACCATAACAAGAAGCTGCAGTGAACACACTTCCAACTAGTTACTAATTTCTCTCAGAACATTGACCTTTTCTTCAAGGTCTAATCTCATTTATTTTAACAAGATTAGTATAGTTAATAGTTTCAAGCGATAGCTGAGAGGTAATTTCTTTTGCCTCTGCTATCTTGTTCTCCTGTAGTGACTGGTGTAGGGAGTCCCTCATTGGAGACTAATTTCACCATGATCTTATACTTGGGACAGCATTGAGATTTACTCCACAAAACTTCCACCCTATCCTTGGTTAATAGGAGCCAATAATGGGCTTGGAAAGGTCATCATCCATCAAATGGAACATAAAACTGTGGCCTCGTATGCAGGAGAGCCATACCCTGTGCACATTAAAGAAAATGCTGGATGTCCTTAATGGGGGCTACAATCTATCTCTTAACAGCTGTCCAATGGGTCCCTTCTTTGAGCCTCAGAAATAAAACAACCCAACCCTATGGCTCATATTGTTAGTTATTGAGTTTTATAATTAGACAATACTGCTCTAACCAATGAAAAATGTACTAACCATAAAATAATTTGCAACTGGTTAAAGCTAGAATGATTTTGCTGTTATATTTTATGTCATCATCATCATCATTCTCAAAGAGCCATGGGCTATGGAGATCCAACCAGACCGCAATTTAGTTCTCCAAGCAAGTCTATCCTGAGCTACATCTACTGCATCTGGCCACTGCACACCAATTCTAACAAGGTCCTGTTTGACATTGTCTGCCCACCACATCCTAGGTCTCCCCTTCTTTCTGAGGCCTTTAGGCACACTGTTCATAACCCTATTCGCCAATCTATAATTATTCATGCGGACAACATGGCCAAACCAACAGAGTCTCTCTCTACACAACATGCTGCTTAAATGAGGTTGCAAACTCCTTTGCCTAACCTCATCATTAGTTACAAAGTTGAACCACCTAATGCCCAAGATACTGTGTAAGCATCTGGAATCAAAAGCATTTCCTGTTATCTTGTTTATAAAGTGTCCAAGTTTCATTAGCATAACTAACCCTAGAAAGAACCAAACTATTATACAGTCTAATTTTAGTCTTTAGGTGTATACGCCTATTTCTCCATACTCTCCATAGATTCTTAAAAGTTCCGGCAGCAATCCCTATTTATCTGTTGCATATCTCCCAAGATAATTAAACTGTGACACCTGCTCAAGACTGCAACCATTCAGATTAACTGAATCACAGCCTACCTGACCAATTTTCATCACTTTAGTTTTCTCTCTGTTTATAACCAAACCTGCTCTACTACCAGTTTCATCAACAGCTCGAATGAAAGAGTTCATCTCATCAACAACATTTGTCAAAAGGGCTAAATCAGAAATTTTCATATCTCCAGTCCATTTAAGGCCAAAATCTTTTCCTTGAGGTGAATTTCACATAACATAATCAATAACCAAGCTAAAGAGAAAAGGAGACGAAATGCACCCTTGTCGAACACCAGAAGTAATGCTAAACCAATTGCTACAAGCCTTATCAACTCTCACATACGACTCAGTGTTATTATAGAGAGCTTTCATTATGTTAACTAACTTGTCTGGTATACCATATGATTTCACAATCAACCACAAATTATGACGATCAACAGTCGAAAGCCTTTTTGAAATCAACAAAGCTAGCAACCAAAGGTTTCTGAAACTCTAAACATTTCTCAAGAATCTGCCTAAGTGAAAATATCTGATCTACACATCCCCTACCACTTCTGAATCCACATTGCTCATCACGCAATTGCCTGTCAACCAGATTCTTAATTCTATTAAGCACAATCATGGAAAGAACTTTACCTGGAACAGAGAGTAGGCTGATACCCCTATAGTTATCACAAGAACTGCGATCACCTTTTTTGAAAATAGGGATAACAATAGCTCTGGTAAAATCCTTAGGAACCATGCCTTTTTCATAAAAGATATTCAGAATTTCAGTCATCCAAGTGGTAACAGAAACGTTCCCAGCTCTAAGCATTTCCGTAGTAATTTCATCTACCTCTGGGGATTTATGTAGTTTAAGTTTAGAAACAGCCAAAATAACTTCAGATTGTGTTATATGGCCAATATTAAAGCCACCAATGTATCTATCATCATTGCAAACATTGGGAATAGAACTAACCACATTGTTTAGAATATAACTGAAATGCTCAGCCCACCTAGCCATGACAGAATCCTCACCTTCTATAACCTTACCTTGTTTATCCTTCAATTCTTGTATACCTGTCGGTTTTCTACCACACGAAACATTAACTATCTGGTACAGCTCTCTGCTGTTGTGCTATCCATCAAGCTATGCTGTTAGCCAAACCATCAAGCCAAAGATTCTTATCAGCAGCTAACTGATCTTTTACGTGTTTATTAAGTTATCTGTAATGCTTTCTATTAGGACTAGTAGGATATTGATTAAGGAACAAGACAAGGGTAATTTCTAGAACCTCTAGAACAAGGGTAATATCTCCTTTCTTGACAGAATTCAAAATATCCTGAAGTTGTCCATAAAACCTATCCTTCTCATCCTCATCGGCATCCTCAGTGGGGGCATAACAGCAGATAACATTCAAGTCTTTAATGCTTGTCTGAAATTTTGCTGTAAGAAACCTTTCATTAATGCACTCATATCCTAGAAGAGCATCACCTAAATGTCTGCTGAGAAGCAGACCCGCACTTTGGTGATGCTTATTGCCGTCCCTCCCTGAAAAGAGAAATTTAAGATTATTTTTAAGAATCTGACCTTTATCTGTCCATCTGGTCTCTTGCAGGCCGAGAATATCTAAACTATAATGGTGGAATTCTTGTGTGAGGACATCAAGAGAAAAAGCTCTGTGCAGAGTCCTTACATTCCAACTACCTATGGAGAGAAAATGATTAGTGGGATGTTTAAAGAAACTATGTTTATTGAGAGAGGGAATGCCGACAATATCAAACAGCCCCTAATCGCAGACATGGGGCAAAGACCCGTTCCCCCACCACTAAAGGCTGAAGCCATCTACACTGGAAGACTTCCTCCAATGTAGAATTTGACAATGCCAATAAAAGCAAAGAGTTCAGGTGCCTGCGATGACCTCTGCTCAGGATTATCCACCAGCTGATAAACATATCCTGTGAATCTATTCACTTGGGGCTTCAACCCACAAACAGAAAACACAGCGGAAGATTTTCCCTCCACAGATGCCCACCAGTGCAGCAAAATCAGGATCCATAATCAAGCTCAGAGCCATATATCTGTCCAGTGGGTTTATAAGGTCAGCACCAGGACCTTGTGTAGTTGACCACTCCTCAGCAGGGTAGAAAAAAAAAAGTAGCCATAGTTGTCCAGATCAGTAGGCCACACTAATCTGGCAGCCCTTCCATTCACTTCCACAAGAGAGTATCTCTTTTGAAAGGTACTAACGGTCTGCACCACGAGAAGGCGGGGTCAGACATTACGTGCTAGGCCTGGCGGGTTCTATGCATCATCACAGGGGATTGGTGCATAGCTCTCCTTCCAGTGAGTACCAAGCTACCATTTACAGACCATATTTTATGTAACAAATATTTATTAAAAATATATTTCATCATGAAGTGGTTTTTGAACATATGAATGATAAGTTACAGGTCACTTTAGCAATAAAGCGATTTTCCATCCTTTCTACTATAAATGACAAATTTTAGTTCACATTTTAATGTTTTACTGTTTCATCAGCATTGTTGCAATTAATAAAACTAATGAATAATATACTGTGAGGTGGGCTGATAGAATTTGTATTATAGAACATAAGATTTGCTTTTTAGTTGTTTTTTTTTTTAATTTTCTCATAATTTCTGTTTTTATATCATATGATGTAGGTAAAAATAGTGAAAGTACCTTTCTGTATGTCACATCACAAAAGTATGCATGCAAGATATATTAATAAAATTGTCAATAAAAACTATATGAATTCAATTATACAGCCTCTCAGTGGTGAAAAGCATTACAGTGAAAATGAACAACACAATGCAGAGTTTGATCATGAAGCATTCTTGGGTCAAGACGAAGCTAAAAATTTTGATCAGCTAACTCCAGAAGAAAGCAAAAATAGACTAAGTAAGATTGTGGACAAAATAGATAAAGATAAGGTAAGTCTATCTATATATATCATATCAAAATAATTTTTTGAATGCAGAATTACTTTTTTTTAACATTTTACTACATATGTGTTATTTTATATGCAAAAGATTATACTTAACCTTTTCACTACCATAACTGCCCAAAACAGCAAAATTTTAAATGAACTCACCCACTTAGTCCTACTCCTCACTTTTCACTACCTCCCACCTACAGTTTAGGCTTGTGTGGTAGTAAAAGGGTTAAATCTCAAAACTCAGTTTTTTATATGCAATAAAAGTTTATTACAATAAGTGCTGATTATTACAAGAATCACTTTTAAGAATATTTTTTAAAATGAGTTCCATAGATACTACAACTTTCATAATGCTGCAGACTGGGAGCATAGGCACTGATCAGCATTAGAAATGAGTTTGAGCTTGAGCCATTTCGACTATGGTTGAGCCCAATTTTAGGTGAAAAAAATTCTCTGATGCATCATAAGACATGTAGAAAAATGCATGTCGCTAATAATTATTTTATTATATTATTCATTATAATCGTAATCATTTTATGTCAAAATTTAAATGTTAATGTTATTTGGAACAAAATTTTTTAGAAATACTAGTAGAAATCAAAAGTCCCTCATTTGTTAAAGATAGATAATACGTAAACAGTAATCAGAAGTCACATCATACTTATTTTTAATTGCTAAAGATTGATTAAAAGATTGAAATTGTAATTTTTAAAAATATTTTTTGCGTATTTTTTTCATAGTTGCAACAAATATTTGAAATTAAATTATTTTGAGCCTGAGCCCAAAGTTGTATGTGCTATTTTGAGCCTGAGTTTGAATTTGTCTGTAGTCAACATCAGTAGAATAGCAAGAGAAATTTCAATTAAAAAAAAATTAAAAAACCTGTTTGAAATTAGTTTTTCATATATCTTGTAAAAATAATTCTCTGTGAGGTTACCATTTCAGTTTGGTTCATATTTTGTCAAACTGTAAAATAAAATAATTCTTCACATGATCTGATCATTATTTCTTAGTAGCACTTTGCATCACCATCAGATGAGTTCACACTACCCCATGTTAAAGCAGTCCTCTGATATCAGCTCACAAGTTTGATCTAAACTCTTAAAGTTTCAAAATTCTCTCAAAAATTAATATATTTTTTCAGTTGGCAATTTTTGGAGGCAATTATCAAGTAAGTTGTAAAAGAAATTTTAGCCTCCCCCCTCTGCTGATATGCTGAGGATTTTTAATTTCTCCTGTTGACAACGCCTTTAAAGAAATTACTAATGAGTTTGCATTAAATAGTTAAAAAATGCTTAAAATTCCCTTAAAAAATCTTGACTTGTACTGAGGATATTGATAATTTTTTAGCCTTAATAAGGTATGGACTTTGTGTTGTTTTTCTGCTGAGGTCCTGCCATCCTCTCAGACCTTCTACTATGGCATATAAACTGACAGGCTCCTATCAGACCTCTGTGTCAAGCAGCTGCTTGAGGGGGTATTTTTTTTTTTAGTGCACTAACTTGTAGGCACTTTGTTGAGGTCCTCCAACTGAAAATGTGTGGTATTCATTGCAAAAAACACCAGTCAAGGATTGAAAGTGTCCTATGAGGGAACAGTGTAAATTCACCTTGTGCAATTCTGTCCCATGTTTTAGTGTATCGTAGTGAAAAAAAAAGAATAACAGTCTTGTTTTTTTTTTTAATTATTATTGAGAAAGGAATTTTCCTTCCATATATATATAACAATTATTTTTATTCATCAGGTTTACCAGAATTAAGCCTTAAATCCTTGCCAGATCTATTTGTATTGCAATATCACTCTGAAAAAGCAATTTAAATTAATGTGTTTTCTAATTTGGTTAGAAATTTTATTTCCATAAAATTCAAAATTAAATGTTTAATTTGGTGTGTAACGTGACCTATTTCTATTCATTAGTTATTTGACAAGAAAGTTATCAAGTTGTTTTTTTTTTTGGTTAAACACAATGAAAAATTGCTTCAGTCTGTGGATTCATTCCAGTTTTTCAGGCTGAGCATAGGAAGGATTACAACAGATTATTTTTATGCCTAATGAATAGCAAAGCTACAACAGACAATTTTGTACATCAGCTGTCAAGGTTCATATCTTGTAAATGTACTTGATTATTCTATTTGATTGGTAGTTTTTCATAGTCATACTGAACTAGTTTCAGTACTAATAAACTTTCTCAAAGGCTCAAGTACAGAATGATAATGGTATAGTTTATACCAAAAGTAATAAATTTGGAAGGTAACTTCATGGTTGTCCACTCTTGGTTTAGTACAGCTCATGTAACAATTACTGATAATTGAATTTTAGTAAACCTATTATGGCACAAAAGAAATTATTTTATAATGTACTTTTGGGAATCGAATACAATAGGAAAAGGATCAAGATTTTATTGTGAAAGTTGCAGTGTTAAACTGTATGCAATACCATGCCTCAAAACATACTATATGAGGTAGATGAGTCAGTATATACACTTTAATATTTATGGTTTGTTGTTGTTGTTGTTTTTTTTATTATGTATATATATATATTAATTTTTATTGCAGTGTTCAATTTGTAAGTATGGATATTTTCTAATAATACTTTATCATTGAAATATTGGAATTCCTTGATATAATCAATTTTAATGATAGAGTTAAAAAATTTCAATATTTAGGGATGGAATGTGATGATCAAGGTGTTTACATTGGCAGCAACAATTTGTCCCTTCATTCCCCAGGGTGGGTGGGAAAACACAACTTTTTGTTTTGAGAGATTAATGAAAAATTCTTTTTAAGTTGAATAGGTACTAACGAAATATGAGTCATAGTTTTCAAATCCTCCAAATGGCCTTAATTTACCATTTAGGGGACGCTTAGTAGAAAATGTAAATCTTGAGTAATATTGGAAATGATATATTTATGTAAGAAATTAGAAATTCTGGTGATAGAATGTTGATGGAGAACAGAATAATTGATAATCATATATTTTAGTTAAGTTACAACTAGTTAAAATCTGACTAACTGCTCCTTAGTTTTAAAATTTTCATTAATATTTCAATATAGTAGTAAACAAATTATTTTATATAAAATGGATGTTTTGTCCCTTAACCATAGGATGTAAGAAAATCCAACTTTTTCATTTTAAAGGATAAATGAGATAGCCTTTTGCATTTTATAGGGCTAATAATATATTGTAGAAATAATAGAATTTCTCAGATACACCTGGTAGTGATTTGTTAGATAAATATTGAGGACAATATTCAATTACAGCCAACTATATTTCCAATGACTATCCTATGGTATAATGCTTAAAGCCACTAATAGAGGTTAATTATTCAGCACTGGTAGCTCAGTGATCAGAGCACCTGACATGTTATCAGGAGGTCGTGGGTTCAGATCCCACCTAGCTAATGACAATTTTTTCTCTATATTTTTCTAATATATTATAATTTACATTTTCCAATCACCCATTGGTATGAATTACTACTGTTAAAGAATGAAAAATTTGGAAAATGAAAAACTTCATTTTCTTTGAAAACTAGCATCCCATATTCACCAGAGTTGATATGTTATCCTTCTAGTTTAGGAAACATACACATGACCTTGCATTATTGCGTACATTGTTCCAACTAAAAACAATGTTATATACCAATACATGCATCACTTGCCATGATAATCAATAAAACCAAACCCTTAAGAAAGTAGGAATGTATTTGCCATCCCTGATATTCTTATGTGATCAATTATATGTGGCATTTTCTAGTCTAAATCTTTCAAATATTAAAAAATTGATCAAGGACAGAAACAATGACTTTTTTGGAAAAAAACTTGATACCTTAAAACAATGTTTATAAAGATGTTCTAAATTAAGCAATGTAATATCATATATATTCAATAAAGTTCATTTGAAGTATAATAAAATAACTTCCTACTGTGCCAATCACCACCAAAATAAAAGCATACCCATGGCCAAGTGGTTAGCGCACTTGGTTACTG
This sequence comes from Ryuthela nishihirai, assembly GCA_038380435.1. Lineage (NCBI taxonomy): Eukaryota > Metazoa > Arthropoda > Arachnida > Araneae > Heptathelidae > Ryuthela > Ryuthela nishihirai. Next base: position 26,703,823 of record JAWZYU010000003.1, read on the forward strand.
ATCTAAGGGACCTGGGTTTGAGCCCTGGGTAAGCATGAATGTATGTGCCGTTTTTCTGCTGAGGTCTTGCCATCCTCTCAGACCTTCTACTATGGCATATAAACTGACAGGTTCCTGTCAGACCTCTGTGGCAAGCAGCTGCTTGAGGGTTCTTTTATTTTATTTTTATCAAATCACCATACATAACACTGAAAATGTTCGCAATATGAAGAAACATGTACAAAAAAAAATAATCAATCTCTATTGTTATTTTAATTGAATTTTATATGATTTTTTTTTTAGATGTAGAACACGTGCTATAGAGGTACATTTTTGATTTTTGTGATATTGCTTATAATAAAGATAGCCTATTGCTCAGTGTCACCATAAAAAATTTATTTTTTTCTTCGTGTGAGTTTTTTTGCACAGCTTCAGCTAGTTTACATAATGTTGGAATTTCCTATTGTATGCTCCCTGTATAATAGCTACTGCTGTATTTTGTAAAAAATGTATATATGTATATACATTTCTATTTTAGTAACTTTGTGAAGAGGCAGGGGTGACTCAGTCAGTAGCACACCAGACTCGTAATCCGCAGTTTCCAGGTTTGAGTCTCACCAGGGCCAGTGCTGATATTGATCACTGCAAAACCTTGCCCTCAGTCAGTAGGGGACTCTGATGAGCTTGGAAAGGCCACCATCCACCAGATGGGACTTTTAGTCATGGCCCCATATGTGGGAGAATCATTCTGCACATTAAAGAATATGCTGGGTGGCCTTGATGGGTAACTACCATCTGTCTCTTAACAGCTCTCCAGTGGATCCCCTTCCCCCAACCTTCTCTGAGCCCTCTGGGTTCTTGTGACCTGGCCATTTAGCCCATTATATGCAAAAAAGTGCCACTCAGAGGTAAAACAACCTAATAAACTTTGTGATGGTTCCTACTACTTTTTTGTTGACATTTTGTAGCTTTCTGTCATAATTTGAAAAATAAGAGCATTGACTTGCCTCTTTCTGGTTTTCAATATCAAATCTTTATTTTACCACTAATTCAACATGTTCCCAAGACATTTTCCTATATATAGTCTTTTATGTATATTTGATGCCATAGAAAAGAAATTGTTCTATGTGAATGAAAACGTATTTAGTTTATTATTTGAAATTGTCTTTTACAAGTGTTGCTCTTCTAAATATATGCATTTTTTAAATTTTTTATCAAGGATGGTTCTATAACACATGAAGAATTAAAAGACTGGATACAGTATACACAGAAAAAGTACATATTAGATGATGTTGAAAGGCAATGGAAAGCACATAATCCTGATAGCAAAGAACTGCTCTCATGGGACAATTATAAAAAAATCACCTATAGCTTTATTGAAGGTAAGTGATTAAAAAGAATTTAGTTTAAATACTAATTGAGAACATACACTCTCAAACTTGCAACTGATATTCAACTACATTTCTAGGGCACTCATTATTATTACCTTTTTTTTTTCTGTTATCAACTGACTGCTTTTAGACAACTATGTATTAAAATACATATTAAACTTCAACTTTTTAAAGTAGGCAAAAGTATTCATCCTATTTATGTTTTACTGTATGCAACCACAAGATGAAAACAAAAGAATTGCACTGACAGAAGTGTTTAGTTAATATTTAAAAATAAATTATAAAAGCTGTTAAAAATTCTTAATGCATTTGAAGTCAGTATATCATGAACATCATCTAAAGGGATGGATGTGTGAGCATTTTACGTTGGTTTTGAAGAGAGCATGTGATTTGCATTTTGTTTTTTTTTAATAGATGGTGTAATTAAATATAAAAATAAATATCTCCTCAAGCAGCTGCTGCCTCATAGACCTTCTACTAAGCACATTAAATTGACGCAATAGTAGAAGGTCTATGAGGAAGGCAAGACTTCGGCAGAAAGACAACACAAACAACCATGCTTTTACCTGGGACTCAAGGGGCAGGGGTGGCTCAATCGGTAGTGCGTCAGGCTCATAATCTGTAGTTCCCAGGTTCAAGTCCCAGCTGGATCAGCATTGAGATTTATCTCTGCAAAATTCCCCGCCCTGCCCACAGTCAGTAGGGAACACCGATGGGCTTGGAAAGGCCGCCGTCCATCGGATGGGACGTTAAGCAGTGGCCCCATGTGTGGGAGAGCCATACCCTATGCACATTAAAGAACACGCTGGATGGCCTTGACAGAAGGCTACCATCTATCTCCCAACAGTTGTTCCAGTGGGTCCCCTTCTCCGAGCCTTTGGGGTCCTTGTGATCTGGCCATTTAGCCCATGGTGTGCAAAAAAGTGCCACTCAGAGGTAAAACAACCCAACCTAGGGCTCGAACTCAGGTCCTTTCTACCAGTAGTTAGGCATGCTAACCACTTGGCCATGGGATGGCTAATTAAATATAAATGCTATTTATAAATTGTTTTATCTAAAATTATTAAAAAAATATATATTACCAGATTTTTAAAATATTTTTGTTACAGTATGGAAAGCTACTTCAGTAATTACTTAACTCTTTTTGTGGTTACTTTTAATAAATTACGGACTATACCCTATTCCCAACTAATAAAAGAGGTATGTCTTTGACAAATTTATGTAAGGTGAAATCAGGTTAGTTGGGCACAAATTCCCCATAATAAATAGGAGGGGTGAGGGTGGGGGGTATTCCATAATCATAACCAGATTGATATATATAATTTTATTCTTCTGTTAGGACTGTGTGCTTTGGGTAATGCTTTGTGTTTTTTATTTATGTATTCATTTTTACAGAAAAAAAATGATAAAGGTAGGATTTTTACAGAAAAAAAATGATAAAGGTAGGAACAAAAAAAAGTTAAATGTAATTTTAATACATGATAAGTATATATGATTGTCAAGTAATGAAGATCAAAATGAGAAATTAGTTATAAAAATATTTTGTTGAGTAATGAAGATTGAAAATGAGAATTTATCATTGTAAAATTTTTGCGAGTAATGAAGATGATTAATTGTATGTTTATAACTGTTTCTATTCTATCTGTGACTTATAATCTAATGAATCAGGATGAATTTGTATGTGTATGCATTATCATCAGTCAGTGATGATTAAAATGAACTTTATTATTTTCAAATATATATTATAGCTGTTTAAACACACTGATTTGTATAGGCAAATGTGAAAAATCTTTTTGGAAGTGCTGAAAATATGAATAAGGATATGTCAGATAGATGAGACAAGGAAAACATCCAAAGTTTCTGCTTATGTGGTAAAGACAATGATATAAATGATCATAGAAAAGTGTGTTAAGTCGATCTATCATTCATGTTATTCAAAAACTAGAACTATTTTAAAAACCATGTTTAACCAAAATTGCATTAGTAGAATTTGTGTAAGTCGGGGTCTGGGTGTAATTACAATATACACTCCTCATAAAATAAAATAGCCCCACCCAGATGGAATGTTGTGTGTATGATACAAAGTGATGTGCTAAAAGGTAGTTAGTATAAGTAACAAATGATCACATTTGCAGCCTCTTTAGTGAGGCAGATACATGGATATTAGAGTAGTATCAGTACGAGGTGTGGCAATGCAAGTGCTAATATAGTTATGAAGTGAGTCAAAAAGGCTCCTAGTAATCTGATTTATGATTCTCCAGATTTACTGCATGTACACCTGAAGATCCATCACTATATGCCATTGAGTCAGTTGTATTCTTAGACATTTCATAATATCTCAAATGTGTTCAATCGGCAATAGATCCAGCAATCAGGGGCGGGGGTGGCTCAGTCGGTAGCGCGCCAGGCTCGTAATCTGTAGTTCCCAGGTTCGAGTCCCAGCTGGGTCAGCGTTGAGATTTATCTCCGCAAAAATTCCCCCGCCCTGCCCACGGTCAGTAGGGGACACCGATGGGCTTGGAAAGGCCGCCGTCCGTCGGATGGGACGTTAAGCCGTGGCCCCGTGTGCGGGAGAGCCATACCCTGTGCACGTTAAAGAACACGCTGGATGGCCTTGATGGGAGGCTACCATCTGTCTCCCAACAGCTGTTCCAGTGGGTCCCCTCCCCCAACCTTCTCTGAGCCTTCGGGGTCCATGTGACCTGGCCATTTAGCCCATAGTGTGCAAAAAAGTGCCGCTCAGAGGTAAAACAACCCAAAATCCAGCAATCAGCCTGGCAATGGTAGCATGAGAACTTCAAGACATTGTTGAACAATACATGCAGTATGTGTTGTTGCATTATCGTGCAGGAATGTAGCATTTGGCATACTCTGCAGGAGTGGTAAGTCTATGAGGTGGAGAATGGTATTCACATACTTCTGGACAGTTAAATTACTCTCAATGACTACGAGAGTGACTGTTGTTAGAGATGGTACTCCACACCCGGATCTCTGCAGTGGGTGCTGTATGATTCTCAACAATAAGTGGCATTGAATCTCTTTCACCAGTATATCACCTCATGCAAGTGCAATCATCATTCTATCCTAGATGGATGCAGTCCTCATCACTTAAGATGATATATTGCCATTCATCATGCCACTCAATTTGTTCCTTGGATCACTGCAACCTGGATGCCTTTGGCTTCAAGTGAGCAGTATACAGAGAACAGGGCACCTCCCTCACATACCATCTTCATGTGAGACTTTTTTCTTCCTTAGTATTTTATTAGTTAATATAATTCCATTTGCTTTTTCACCAATCATTTGGGAGTTGTATCCCTGAAGATTGGGTTGATATACCTCTGAGTGGAACTTTTTTTACTTACAATGGCTAAATGGCCAGATCACAAGTGCCCAGAGAAGGTTAAGGCAAGGAGACCTACTGGACTGTTATTAGGAGACAGTAGCCTCCTGTCAAGGCAATCCAGTGTGTTCTTAACCTGCACAAGGTATGGCTATCCTGCACACGGGGGCCATGGTTTAATATCCCATCTGACCAACAGTGTCTTTTCCAAGTCCATTGGTGTCCACTTTCACCAAGGAGAGTGTGGAGGATAGTGGAGGTAACTCTCAACTCTGGTACAGTTAGAACTTGGGAACTGCAAATTACCAGCATGGCATTACTAACTGAACCACCCCCTATCCCTGAAGGATCAAGTGCCATACTTTTTATAACAGTGTTATGTTTTTATTAAATAAATAAATAAAAATAAATACCCCCTCAAGCAGCTGCTTGCCACAGAGGTCTGACAGGAGCCTGTCAGTTTATATGCCACAGTAGGAGATCTGAGAGGATGGCAGGACCTCAGCAGAAAAACGATACACACATCCATGCCTAATTCCGGGGCTCGAACCCAGGTCCCTTAGATTAGTAGCCAAGCGTGCTAACCACTCGGCCACGGGACGGCTATGTTTTTATTATATAATTTAAATTTATGACCAAGTTTTCCATAATATTTAATTTAAATTTGGTGGGAGTGGGGGTATTAATTTGAACTTTGCAAAACTCTTTTGGTAGATTGTTTTTGTTAATTATTAATGATAAATGGTTTTTTGCAGATTGTTTAATTGTAGTCATATCAAATGGTCTAATTTGTATATTTTTCATATCAATAGTCCTCTTTGTTTTGGTTTTTTTTTTGGGGGGGGGGGAGGGGGGAGATTTGTCCTGGTGGATCCTTTATGTAGATAAACTTAATTTCCCTTGATTGTATTATTTGATTGTGGTCATTTTTAACCTCCTTGGGAATAATTGAACTACAGTATATGTTTTTGACATATTGTGATGAAAGTGTTTTAGAATATGCAATAAATGCCATCCAGAATAAAATAGATTTTTGGTATTTTATTTAAATATCATATTATTTTCACCATTTTAAGTATTAATAAGACTTTTAAATTAGTATGTTACATACAGCCTTCTGATATCAAAATTAGCATTGTATTAAAACTCTGTAAACTGTGCAATCAGCAAAATAGTGAAGATCACTTTATGCAACACGTAAAGATAAAAATTGCAGATTCTTTTATGCAGTATGATTATGATTAAAGTTTTTAATTTTCTATAATTTATTTGTAAATAACTCTTTGTAGTGATGTCATTTTAATAATATAATCGACATACAAGTGTTGCTTTAAGTGGAAAATTAAATGTTTCTTCCTTACTGAAATTCTAAGAAAATAGGGCAGAAATTTTTATTCCATTACCATTATTTAGATATACACCTATCCCTCGATTTACACGGTACTCAGTTCACACAATTTTGGCTTTGCACGGTCAAAAAATGCAACCAGTTTCGATTTACACGGTACTGACTGAGATTCCCTTTCTATGTACGTCTCAGTCAGTACCGTGTAAATCGAAACTGGTTGCATTTTTTGACCGTGCAAAGCCAAAATTGTGTGAACTGAGTACTGTGTAAATCGAGGGATAGGTGTACAGTCGAATTTGGTTATAATGAGCACCAGGGGGCCAACAAAATTTCCTCATTTTAACCATTACTCACTATATCAGTGATGAGTTAAATCTACCTCCTATTTTTTTAAATTCTTGATATCTTGATAAAAAGATATTCAAAAAACAAAAGAAATGGAAAAAAAATAATATAATTACATACCTACATATTTATACAAGCATATTAATACAAATAATTACAATACATTTAATATTAAATGCAATTTATTTGTCCATAATTTTAAAACCATACATTTAATAATACTAAACACAATTTATTTCTCTGTAATTAAAAACAATACTAATTGATAATAAACACAATTTCAATTAGTCATTTTATTTATGAATCTTAAAATTGATATTTGTTTTAAAGATTTCACTTTGATATTTTTCAAATTTCTCCTTAAAATATAGCGCATTAAGTAAAAGTCTCGTTATTTGACTCAGTTCCTTCGAAAAAAAAATTGACTAATGTGCATTGTTTCATTGGCCTTTGTAAGCTCGCACTTCCTAAATTTTTTTATTTGAGTTATGTTGTTTTCCGTGCTGATATGTAAACATCTTTATTCTTCTACAATGTGGGTAATGTTGAAGAGGACAAAAAAACTTTTTACATTTACACTTCAACATTTTTCACACCATGTTCTAACATGAATAATTTCGACTTTTTCATGAAACGAGAGATACTTTCTTTCGTTAATAGACTTGTTTCTGATGGAAGGGTTCCTTTCTAACTGATTTTAAAGTTGTGGCAGTGTTTGGATAAAGTGGGGGAGCAGGGCTAGAGCTAGATGCTGGAGAGGAAGGTAGAGTTGGGACAGTCCCCAAGAACAAGGTTAGGTCACAAACTGCCCCATAATTCGATGCGGGTGGTCATAAAAAAAAAGCTGTCACCCATTTCATTTTTGTCTATTCCAAGAATTAGGTACTATTTCCGACTACCCGAGCAATTAAGAATGTTTGCATATTTCCATAGTTACCAAAATTTCTACGGTATATCTGTGTAGTACGCTCTTTATAAAAGTGAGCAATTGTATGGAAATATGCGTAAATTAAAATCATTATGACTTTTTGCTCATTGCAGCCATGATCTTGTTATTTCTGTGCTCATTGCAGCCATGATCTTGTTATTTCTGTGCTCATTACATCCAAGTTCGACTGTATATATAAATAGTACCATACAGTAAAATTCAACATTCTTTATCTTGGTGGGTATGATATTTGGTTGCAAAGTGAAAATAAAGTGGAATGTTTTGCTTAGTGATAATAGACATAAATAAATATACATTAACTTTTTTAAATAAAAATATTAATGTACAGAAACAGGAAATGAAGAAGAAGATGATGATATTAAAACTTACAAAGAGATGATGCAACGCGACAAGCGTCGTTGGATTACAGCAGACAAGAATGGTGATAACAGTTTATCCAAGGAAGAATTTACTGATTTTCTTCATCCAGAAGAAGCTTCCCATATGCAAGATATTGTTATCACAGAAACTCTTGAAGATATTGACAAAAATAATGATGGGAAGATATCTTTGGAGGAATATATAGGTAATATTCTTAAGAATCAATTAAAAGTATTTAATTTACGATTATGCTGTAATATTAAAAGCTCTGGAGCAACATTATTCTACAATAAGCTTAGTACTATTCACATAGTCAAGCCATGAGTATTTTTTGCCATGGTGAAAAATTAATCATTAAGCCTTATTAATGATTTTCATGAATAAACTGTTTTAAAAAAATTCATATTCTTGCCATTACAGATAACGAACAGAAATTTACAGAATACCAATAGCAACATTATAACTCAAACAACTATATCAGTGTGCAATTCTGATAATATCCATGTGCCTACATCAGCTCCCAAAACACGTTTTCCTAAATCCATAACTAATGAAAACCCACACAAGTGCTTATTTATCACTTTTTACCTTCTCTGAAATACACCTATTTGTGACAATTCGAACTAACTACAAACTACAACTTCCTTGAAAACATCAATAAGCTATTCTAAACAATTATCAAATTGTCTTTAATTATAATATTTCAATTAAGTGAGTTTCAATAATATAATAGAAACTGAAATGTAACTTAAATATTGATTTATATTGCATTTTGTCTCTGCTGCAATTACTGAGAAAGTATAATGGCATTTAGCATGTTGAATCCTTGTGCCTGAATGAGAAGAAAAAATACTTTCTATAAGAAAATGAAGATGATGTATTCAACATATGCTTCTATATATATATATCATTGCATTACAATACATATATATATAGCAAAATATATGAAGAAATTTGACTCAATAACATTTTTTCGATTACAAAAATTCATATTATAAATAATGAAATGTATACATACATTGCACAATTGATGCTGGATCTATCTTATATCATATAATGTTGCACACTTCCTTTTTGGGGTTGATGCAACAAATGCCAACTTGGTGCCAAAATGGGGGGAGGGGCATAGTGCTTCCCTATTTTAGCAGAACCACTTGTATGGACGTCTTATTGGAGTTGCAGATGGAGAGCGGGGGTAACTCCTTTCCCACCGACGTTATGTACTAGCGACTCTCCAGCCCTTGTTCATTAAATAATTCTTACAGACTAAAATACTTCCAAATATGCAATTATAGACCAACTCCCTTCCTTGAGAAAGTTTCCAAAAATCCTTGGATGCTGTTTACAAAATAACTAGTGCTCTGCAGTGAAATGATGAGTGAGATCAGCGCTAACTGATTAGACACCAATCTTGACACAGCATTCGGCAGAACAACTCCAATATTAAATTTACTTAGTTAACAGCAAAATTATGGTTCTTTATCCAATCTTTATGGAGTAATATAAAAGATGTCATTTTTTTTTTGAGTATTACACTTTTGTTTACCAGAGTTCACAGAAGTGGCCTAAAGCCTGACTCTTATTTCTCTAAGCCCAGCTTACAACATACAGCATAGGATAGCAGCTGAATGAAAGACAATTTCAAAAACAATATGCAGTAGAACAGATAGCAATTTAAAACTACAATAACTGAAATTACACCAATAAGTAAATACTTAAAATGTTGATTAAAGAGGCCTAGCTCATGTTAGGGGGCGGGGGATCTTCAGGATCACTGTGCAGATTTTAGGATCATTTCTGGCCAAATTTTAGATGCCTCGAACAATTCTTTTAAGAGTTCAAAACTGACTGACTCAATCAACCAAGCCATGGAATTATATCTGTCCTTTAATAATGCAGTCAACAAACCTACTGTTGGTGTTCAATTAACTTGTGGATGCAGTTTTACTCCTTTTCAAAGGGGTAATGTCGCTGCTTCCCTTTCACCCAAGGGATGGTGGAAATCATACCTTGCCTCAAGACATCGTAAACTGTCGCCCTACCATTTCATTTGTCAAAAATGTCTTTCCTTCATTAGGTTTTCTGGAGAAAGAACCAAATTCAGATGCAGAAAGTTCTATTGGATGCATTCCTGAGGTTTTGTGGTTTCGATATGTACTCTGTTCATGTTTGGAGTTTCCTCCTGGGTGACTGTAAACAACTAACTAGTTGAATTTTTTTCCTTTGTTGGTACTATTGCTAGGGCTATAAACTGACCACATTGCTGCTGAAAATAGGCTGATGGCAGTGTTCTGCATATAATGTGATATGTTGTCTTCATTGTTGCTGAGTGATTCAGCTTGCTCTGATAGACTGTGTGTGTGTGTGTTTTTTTTGGAGGGGGGCTAAAATTATTTGGGTTCTAAGACATGGGAAAGATCCTGTGTTCTGCAAATCTGGGTACAATAACATGTATAGTATTATATGCCTAGCTTCTACTCATCTATTTCTTAGCTCAGTATTCATTGTTTATTTCTTAACTGGCAAATTCAATAATTTTAAATTTCTATATGACTCATAGAAATTCTGATTAGATAGCTATGTACACTGTATTGAATTCCCGTCAATAGCCAGTATGATTGCTATTCAATGACCATTTTTTTTCACAGTAACATATTAATAAGCAGCCAGCCATATGGTTTTATTAGTAGCTGTTACCATAAATGTTAATGCATAATTTTCTAAACACTAAAATCTTTATATTTGATTAAACTATACACTATACATATAATAATTTTTTTAAATTAAGCTTTGTTAATATAATACTTATTGCTTTAGACTTATTGGAAACCATATTTGTGGTGACTGCCTTCACACTGTATGTTGCTATTAAAATAACTTCAAATTTCTAATTATATAGTGATACTCAGATTTCAAACTATCACAAGAAATGTGTACTTCTAACAACTGCAGCAGGTGCATGATGTATTACTGCAGAAGGATATTCTCATGAATAGGAAAAGCGTTGCCTTTCTGCATGATCATGATAATGCAAAATTGCACATAGTAAAAGAAACCCAGAATAAAATTAATGACCTTGGATGGGGAAGCTATATATCACCCACTTTATTCTCCATATCTTCCCTCATCAGACTATTACCTGTTTCTGTCATTAGATAATCATTTGCACAATATACAGTTTAGAAATCAAGAGGAGATAAAAACAGATCTGTTTTTTTTTTTTGTTACAAAGACCATGAATTTTACAGGATCAGGATCTGTAAGCTTGTTGGGAGAAAGTCTTAGATTGTGGCGGTGGTTAAATCATTGAATAAACATGTCATGTTTAAAAGTTATAAGCATTTTAATTTTGTAATAAAGAATCACAGAATATGTCCTGTAGACATGGAACTCATGAAATAAGCTGAAAAAAATTGGTTTTGCCATGAGTGGGATTCGAACCCACATCTCCAGAAAACATGGCTGTTATGCTACCACTACACCACCAATGACTAACCTTTTCTCAGCTTCTGTGATCTTATAAACTTTCCAGATTTTATTTGATTTGCACAGTAGTGCCATCTATCTGGGAAGTGGACAACTCTGTTCACCTTATTATTGCATTTTAATTTATTATACCAAAACCATGCAAACTTATTTGTACACCAAATAATTTGTTTTTACCATATTTCAAAATTTTTAATTACTTTTAGGGGACATGTATTCTGGTGGAGAAAGTGAAGAACCTGATTGGGTGAAAAATGAAAGGGATCAGTTTACAGCATACAGAGATAAAAATAAGGATGGTTTTATGGATAAAGATGAAGTCCGAGAATGGATTCTTCCAACTGATTATGATCATAGTGAATCAGAAGCTAGACATCTCATTCACGAATCTGATGTTGATAAGGTAATGTTCAGTTTGGTAAACATGCTAAAGAAATATGCTTAATAAGTGCTGGAAGCCAGAAGAACTGCTTTTATAAAATTACATCTGTAAAGCTTATTTTCTTTGAATTTCTGTTGTTTTTCAGTGATTTTTTTCATTTGGCATATAAAATTATTCACTTATGTTTGCTAGCTATTTTAGAATAAGGTTCTAAAGTTTACTTGTTTTTCCTATTAAAAAAGGAATTTAAAATCAACTCAACTACTAGGCATTATTTAATTTTTTTTTATTTCATGGGTGAATGATGTAATTTAGGAGTTGTGGAGGCAGATTTTATGGAAGTACTAATATATTACCATAAAAGGTGACTATATTCTTTTCACTTCAGGGTTTGTAAAAAATTATAGATTAATGTAACTTCAAAGATAATTTTACTGTTACCAAGCAGTTAGAGACAATAAAATGTAGTATGGCGATATGCTCACTTTTACAGGTGTTCATAATGAGATCAAACTCTGCTATTTAGATGAACAATTTGTCTCAAAACAGCATCATAGTAATATTTCTTAGCAGTAACATCTATTATATACCATGTTTATAAAAAGATTAAAAGCTAATAAGTAATGGATGTTGGTAACTCCTAGGATATATCATGTTTATAAAAAGGTTAAAAGCTAATAAATAATGGAATGTTGGTAAGTCCTAGGATACATCAAGTTGAATTGGTATTGTTGGCTTCCAGTATCTTTTTGCTGCCTTTTGTAATTTTTATAAACTGGTCTGATTATGAAGATTGTTACAATGATTACTAATACTATGGGAAATGCCCTTAGAATCAGTTTTGTTAAAGGTCCTGCCAATTATATATGCTTACACGTTATTCCTATATAACAAAATGACCATTAAAGCAGACTTTTTTTCATTGCACCCTTCAATCTTGTAACAAACTTTTACTGTATTTAAAGGCAGTAAACCAGTAATATAAGTTCTGTCATATTGGAGAAGCGATTTAAAAAAAAAAAATAAATTCAAGGGCTGCTCATTATTAGGGGCACAAATGCCAAACCCCAGCAACATTTCTGTAATATACTCATTTAAAAAGATAATTTAAACTCTGAATTAGAATGAAAAATAATTACGATTTAGATTTTTTTTAAACATCCTTCCCATTTTATTTTCATTCAATACTGATTTAGTGAAGTAATATGCTTGAAACTGCTGTACATTGCTTTCAGATATATGAACAGATTAGTTCAAAGTAAGCTCAGAAATTGCCATCATTCACTATGATGTTGTTAACCATTTTACATGCTGCTTACAAGCTAAGATGTGGTTTGGGCCAGTTCTGAAATTGCCCTTAACAATCAGTAACCAATAATACAATACATATATCACAGATTACAATGCCACCCCTAGGTGATTAGTGGAAACTTAGCAGCCATTTACTCATTTCTGAAACAATGGTTTGATCATGTGAAAGCTGAAATCAATTGAGCTCTAGTTGACACCATAAAATTTCAACTCTAAGCTGAAACTGTAAATACTGTAGACAGTGCTACAGAGGCTCTATTTACCTCTAAGTATATGGGCTGAAGCCTAGAGTGGCAATTTTTCAGGAAAGGAAATCGGTAATGATAAATATCAACTGGAAAAAATTATATACTGTCTGTGACAATAGCGAATAAATTTCTGTGAACAAGAGACCTGCAATCACAATTAAAGTATGCCTCCTTTTATGTGGCATTTTTACCAGAAGGCAAGATGCCATCATGACAATTAATGAATGCTGATTGCAATTACTTGATGAACTTTTAATGAAAAAATTGCACTTAAACCTTTACTCACCCTATGAGATTTCAAAGCAGTGAAAAGTGAAAATGCTTAAATTTCAAAAATTCAACAAACCCACTTAAAATGGAAATGATGACACCCTCGTGAAGATCCAAATCCATACTAGATGCATATCCAAAAAGGTGACCAGTAAAATAGTGTAAAAGGATCCCAAAAAAAAGCAAAATTCCAAAATCTATCAGTTGGTGAGGTCATAGAAACACCAGTGAGTAGTTGGAACACAGGTCAGAAAAACCTTTTCTAATATTCTCTTTCTGCCCTGTCTCCTCCCTTCTTACCTCATTTGCATCAGAGTGCATGAGTCCCTTTAAATTGAATACTGCCTGCTTCTCTGTTTTTGAAAACTAATGGTGCCATTTTCAGGCTTTATTCAGGCCATTGAGTGGTCATGCCTGTAAATAGTAAGTGTGGTCCTGAGGAGACCAATAAAGAATTTGTGTCAAATATAAAAACCATATCTGTGCATGAACTCCAATATTTTGTTTAATGTTTAATTGTGCTCAAAACTGATCCTAGGCAGAGCAGATGAGTGAAGATTGACTCAGGGAAATCCCAAGTCGAATAAATCATCTAATGTGTGTGTGTGTGTATGCATTTTATTACTAGGGTGATTCATAAGTTTGTGTTTCATCACATACTTGAGAAATGTTTGTTACAATATAAGTAACGAATCTTACTCAGCAAAATATAAATCATAATTTTCAATAGTTCATAGGTATTTAGCAGTAAGTTGTTCAATACCATGCTTGGTCCTTTAAGGTGAAAAGCTCCTGATAGCTGTTTTCGACTTCCTGAAAAGTTTGAAATCGCCTACCTCATAGACAGGCAACCATGGAGCAAAAGAGGTGTAGTTGGAAGGAACTAGGGCTGGACTATATGCTGGGTGAGGAAGGAGCTCAAATGCCAGTTCTCGAAGATTTTCTTTGGTCTGAAGTACAATATGAGTTTTCCTGTTGGAAGAGTACCTGATATCTGTTTACCAATCATGGGTTGCATTGAAGCATCATTGTGGATGCACTCTAGTTGTGCAAAATATAGAGGTCTGTATTGATGGCAAGTCCATATCAGGAACCAGTTCAAAGTGCGCTACACCCTCCAGATTCCACCAAACATACATGTTTTGAATCATCCCCTCTTTGCGACTGGTCTGGGCCAAGCCACTGCTATTTTGTGTTCAGATTGTTGAAAAAGATCCATTTTTCATTGCACGTAACAATTTACCTGATGAAACGATGTTCATATTAAGATGTCATTATAGATTAGCAAGGAGTTTCCTGCAGACTTTGGTACAATGATTTGCTTGTTCAGTCATTTCATGTGGAACACTTGGGCAACTCCTGGCTACCCTATTGATGCATTGCAGATGCTGCACTATAGTTGCTTGTGAGCAACTGAGTTCAGGTGAAACCTGCAATGGTTGTTTGTGGGTCAGCTTTAACATCGCACAGAATATTGTGCGAACCTTTCTGTAACTCTATAGTAAGTGAATATTGTTGAAAATTGAGATTAAAATAGATTTGATTGAGTTCTTTAAATTATCTTCAGTCCCATTTTTGCCCATGAAAAGCTTGTTTAAGAAGTTAGCTGTATCTCACTTACTCTTGATATAACATAGAACTATATTTAATAAAGTGTTTTCTGAGTGTATATCCATAACAATAAATACTTTCTTCATAGTTATATAGACCTCAAACAGTTAAACAAAATTGAAATTATAATACTTCACTTTTCTGTCAACAGAAAACTATGTTATGCACGCTTGTTATGAGATTTGTTTACTATCGGGGTCAAAACGCCTGCCTTAGGGGTTCTTAATGTGGGGTACGTGGTAAAATTTTTTGGGTTACACTGTGAGAACTCAAAAGTCACTAGATCTAGTAAAAAAGTACTAAGTTTATTTTATTCACATTGTTATACTATAACTATAGTTTATCTATAGAAGGGGTACGCCAGTTACACATTTCCAGGAGGTACGTGAAGCATAAATGGTTGAGAACCACTGCCCTAGCTAGTGAGCATCAGGAAATGCTCCATTGCATAGTTGCACCACCCCACTTTCATTCACCCTGCCATCACTGTCCCCTTTCTCACCAAGAGCAAAATGACAGGGAAGGAAATCTCAATGCAGGCATAAGTACTTTCATAGTTTTGGAATTGCAAGATTGGAATGTTACCAATTGAGCTATCCTGTCTGTAAGTGTCAAGTTCACCATATATATATATACTGACCCCACCTGTTTAGAATCTCACAAGCTCCCACTGACTGAAGATTGAGAAGTTACGTAATTACTCCTTTTTTTTTTTGCAGGACCAGAAATTGACAAAGCAGGAAATTTTGGACAATTATGACCTTTTTGTTGGAAGCCAGGCAACCGATTTTGGTGAAGCTCTTGTGAGACATGATGAATTTTAACTGCATATTAAAATATTTTGTACATGGTGGCACAATTCGAAATGAAAGTATTTTTTTGTATTGTGGAAAGTCAACTCATTTTTGAAAAAAGGTGCTCTTATCCTTTGTGAATCAAACTTTAAAAAGATTCTTTAAATGTATTTTTTCTAAATTGTTTACGATTTGAGACTTGTTCCCAAAGTTTTTTACGCATTTAGGGCAACTAGCCTACCCATTGCTATGTATTGCATATGTCTAATATGTACTATTTAATTTTGCATTTGTTGTTATTTTACTAAATTACAAATACAAAAAACTTTTCTAGTTTTTCATAAATATATTAGGTATGTGTGCTTAATTTTATTTATCATATGTGTGTAGTTTTCATACAAAATAATATAGTAATTTGATTTAAATATGTATTACAGTGTTTATATTTGTGTACAGTTTTGAATCAACAGAAAGGGCATAGAAGGCTAGATTCACTCTGATTATTTTTATTTTAATGAGATTGTTGTCATTAATTGATATTATTAATTTTCCCAATATAATTAAAATAATTTAGAATTCTCTCATTGAGCAATAAAATTTTTTAAGTTCATCCTTTAAACCATTTGCATATTAAGCAGTTTTCAGCAACAAAGTCGGAAACTTTTCAGAGCAAAAACAGCACTATGTCTTCAGTGAAGCAACACTATGTGGTTAAATTTTCATCATCACTCATTCTTGTTTCTTTTTTTTTTCATAAAGATATTACCCTATTGGTGTAATGTAGCTTACTTATTAAACTGTCATGTGAAGTAAAATGATGAGTGACTAATATATTGTAAATACTCATCCTTGAAGAAATGGATTTTATCATTTGTATTTTCATTGCAAATCTCACCTTTTGGCAGACACAATAGAAACAAATGTCATTAATAGTGACATTAATAAAACAGTCAACTGTGGAGTAAGAAATGAACTTTGTGACAGTTATTTTTATTGGCATATTTGTTTCTTTAATTGTTTATGATGAAAAATATAAAGAACATTGCAAACTTTAACTGGAAGATAATGGTATCTGAAGTGAACAAAATTCTTTTAGTGCATGCTAGCCAAATTTTTTCTGATCATACATACATACATACATATATACTCCTGTTTTTGCCATTTTAGTGGGCGTGTTTGGAATATATCTCTGCATTGAAAATTGATTAAAACATACTTTGAATGTTGATCCAAAAAGTTAATTTCAAAATATAACATAAAGTCAAAATATGATGTAAATATGACTAATTTCAGTCAATGCAATCTAAAGGACTGTGCCTGCTTTTCCCGCATTGCCACAGTTAATGTATTGCCTAAATGGCAAAATCTTTTGGTGGAATCATTCAAAGTCAGATAGATGAGTAGATACATACAGATCCTGAATTCATTTGTAGCAGTTCTAAAAATTAATGTAGACTGGTTGTAACATCAAGGCATGACACATGTGAGGATAATGTAAGGTAACTTAAGAAACTTTAATTTTGGCAGGAAATAAATGCATAAGAAATATCATTTTTGGAATACAAATCTTTAGAATTATGGAAGTAGTGCCTTGAACTATTCTAGAAACAGCAGTGAAGAATTTGCAGAGGTAAAATTCTCTGAAGTTTTTTAGTGATATAATACAAGTTATTTTCAAGTGACAAATGTGTTCAGTGAACTGTTTTCATTGGGGTGGGTGTGTCTCAGTCGATAGTGCACCAGGCTTGTAATCTGTAGTTCTCAGGTTCGAGTCCCAGCTGGGTCAGCATTGAGATTTATCTCTGCAAAATTCCCCGCCTGCCCACGGTCAGTAGGGGACACTGATGGACTTGGAAAGGCCGCCTTCCGTCGGATGGGACGTTAAGCCATGGCCCCGTGTGTGGGAGAGCCATACCCTGTGCACATTAAAGAACATGCTGGATGGCCTTGACAGAAGGCTACCATCTATCTCCCAACAGTTCAACAGTTGTTCCAGTGGGTCCCCTTCTCCGAGCCTTCGGAGTCCTTGTGACCTGGCCATTTAGCCCATGGTGTGCAAAAAAGCGCCGCTCAGAGGTAAAACAACCCAACTGTTTTCATTTTCGCTGTTGCCTATAAATTATGACTAATACTTAAGCTGATTTATTAGCATTATTCATTAAGGTTGAAATGTTATAGAAATAAGATAAAATCACTATTCATTGAAACATGAGAGACTGTGCCATGATATTTTGATGTTCAAAGTTACCTCTTTCTTTTGCATGCACACTTATCAACTTGCATTTACCTCTACACACACACACATCTTTGGTACCTTTGAAAAGGGAACACTGATGAGCTTGAAAAGGCCACCATCCATATGATAGCATTTGAAGCCATAGCCCCATGTGCAGTAGTTGTACTCTGTACAAGTTAAAGAACACACAGGATGATATAGATAGGTAACTTCTATCAGTTATCTAATAGCTGACCAGAAGATACTATACCACAATCTTTTCTGAGCCCTTTGGGTTCTTGTGACCTGTCATTATCAATTTGTTTTCACAAAACTACCTCTTGGAGGTAATCCATCATGTATAAAATGTTTAATGTACATTGGTAGAGAAACTTCTGTAGTTCTACTTCATTTCCATACAAAAAATACAAGGGTTGTCTCGGTCATTAGCACACCAGGCTCATAATATGCAGTTCCCAGGTTCAAGTCCTACCTGTGATAGTATTGAGATTTATATTGACTAAACCCTCACCCTGCCCTTGGTCAGTAGGGGACACTGATAGGTTTGGGAAAGCCACTGTCAGTTGGATGGGAAATAAAGCTGTGGCTCCATGTGCAGGAGAGTTATATCCTTTGCACATTAAAATACTTGCTGTATGGCCTTGATGGGAGGCTGTCCATTGGGACCCCTTTCCCCAACCTTCTCTGAATTCTCAGGGTGGTTGTAACCTGGCCATTGTGTGTAAAAAAAAAAGTTCCACTCGGAAGTAAAATAACCCAACATCCTAAAAAATACAACTATACAAAAGTTAAATTTCAAATTTGTCCACTTTTTTTTGTAATTGGGTTGATGGGATGGCTAGCCAATTGTGCTTTTCCCCAAAGTAAGAATATGCAATTTTTGACATAAAAATAATTTAGCAAATGTAAAGTGAGGAACAGTCACAATACACATGAGAGAACAAATGACCATGCCATCCTGGAATTATAACATGGCAGTTGGAGCATCACCATGTGCCAATGCAATACACTGAACCACCAAAGCAGCAAACTTTATCATGAAATAATTGCATTCACTATAGACAGATTATGATTATATGAAATCACTCTCGACTTCGTAATTATTAAAACATACTTTAAATCACCAGTGAATGTTAGAAATGCTTAATAAAGTGTATTTATTAGGTATGTAAATTCGCATATTATCTTCTTTCTTTGTACATATATTCGTACATTACCAAAAGTGTTCAGTCACTTCCATGTTATGTGAATGGAAATCTAAGACGTTTTATGAGAAAACGTCACTGAAGTTTTTTTAACCAGTACCGACCTATACCGACCAGATCGACCAGTACTGATCACCTGAAATTGTTTTTTGTATTAATTTGGAAGAGTGATTAATCTGTATAGTCTACATAAAAATATATATATGCTTATAATGGTTTAACAAAATTATACTGAAATATTATACAAAATTATACTGATACATAATACTGAAACCTAAAAGAAATGCTATAATTATTCTTCAAAATCTGCATTGAATGAATTGACAGTAATTTTCATTGTTGAATATGTAGAATTTTATATTAGCAATTATTCACAATACATAAATCTTAAACTATTTTTGAATGTATTCTTAATGAAAGCGTAATTTGGGAAATGTGAATAGTTTGTAAGTTATGATGTACAGCCAAACAATATGGGTACTTCCATTACGCAAGAAGCTGGTTTGTATGTTTTGCATTCCAACTGTTGTGTAGGTAAAATACACCTTATGTCAGGTCTCGAAACAGATAAAATTGCATAGAGTACTAAAACAGAAAGTTTTAAATATATTCATAAAATTACTTAACGCGATAATATGTGTGATATATCTTATTTAAATGTTTTTTTAATTTGAAATTTTATAGTCAGTGTATTGTTTGATTGTTTTCAATATACACCTTAAATGAAAAATTCATAATTTAAATATTTCTGTAGTTATTTAGAAAGTATCTATATGCAATAGATAGTGAAGTAAATATGATTCAGAAATTACTTCATTTAATATAGTTATTTAGCATTTATTAACATGAATAGGCGATTTATGCCATATGTTTTGAAAATTTTTACCATAAGCTATATTTAGCATTAAACACAATGGGAGAAACTTTTATAGCTATAGCTGAATAATGCAATTGGTACTTGGACAACAGCAAAATGTTTGTCTGTGGGCAATTACCTCTGATCTATTGTGGCCCAGTCACAGAATTCACCAGGAGCATTTAGACACGAATCTCATCGAGTTACTAAGGGCTAGATATACTTCACGTAGAATTCCTTTGGCTACTGGACAAACTAATCACACACAGCTTACTTCGTTTTGGTGTCTGACTGAAATCGGCATCCCTTGAGTGCCTAATTTAGAGACCTAAATATAGCAAAATCATGTGAAGAAGAGATAAAGAATGTGTGGGACATGTTCCAACTTTCTCATCACATTCCATTTAACATGCTAATGTTAAATGCAATGTAAATGTTAAATCCTACATATTTTATAACCTGAATTATACAAAATATGTATTGTGCAAAAAAAAAAGGTGAATTGTTGTTAACTAATTTTTCACTTAAGCTTTCATCCAAAACCATTACACCAAGTAAATTTTCCACAAATGTTTTTGCTCACAGGTCGCTTTTAGTAAATGCTTTACTTTTTGTAATATAGAGAACACGTCATCGTATTTATATTGTAAATTATGAATTAATTATTTTGAGTGTATTATTGAAAGCGACAGATTGTGTAATGTAACTGATAAGTGTTAAATCTAATACTAGATTTATGGAGAAAACATTTAAATCAAATAGAAGCAATTTATTAATACGTTGTGCAGCATACATAGAATTACTATTAGATACGGATTACCCCTAGCCAATTTTCGTAATTCTACATGTTCATGGATGTCGGGAATTGAAGAGGGCTTACGTAGATAAGTTTATATCCCTGGAAAAGCTTATTTCGCTGTTCTCCAAGACCCAGAAATTACTATCGGCCAACTTTGATTCAACATAGCCATTGTCGAGATCTGAAAATGTTTCATGTTTAGATTATAAAATGTGACGTAACTGCCCTAATTTGACACATTTTTTTAAATATAGCATATGACTTTCATTGTGTGTGCAATTTACAGGCAGTATGATAAAACACATTCTTCCAGAGAATTTACAAAATAGTTGCAAATTTATGTTGTCTTTTCACAGGCTTTTAATCTAACTTTTTGATGAATCCTGTAAAATAGTTCAACTAATATGTTAGTGGGCAAGCATTTTTCAGTATTTTAATATTGTAACTGCATAAATGTTGGCTTATGGATATGAGAGAGAATGTTTATTTTATTCAACGTTATTCATATTATAAATACACAATATTACCTGAAGTATTTGCACAATATTACCTAAAGTATTTGTACACTTCCATGTTATTGGAAAAGAAAGCTACATTCAAAGTACCCCTAATTTTGAAAATAAGATTTTCATAAGAAAATGTCACCAGAGGTTAATTGGAGATCGTACCCAAATCTCCAAATTTCGATTTTCATCATTTAATGTATAGAGAGTTAAAGTCAGAACATTAAACATCGTCATTAACAGCAAAATTAATGAAAACTACTATATTTGAAGTAACTTATTATTTGTGTCTAAATAACTTTCGAAGCGAATTTTATGATCGTTAATGATGCTGTTAAATGTTTCCGCCTCCATAAATCCAAATGAATGTTGAAAAATCGAGATTTTCGTTAAGATTTCGAATTTATCTCCTGTAACCAGGCGCTAACCGGTAAGGGGTGTAGCATACTGGGCCCTTAGTGTCGCGGACCGCTGGACGTCATAGGAACCGGGCTGTTTAAAAATACAGAAATTCCACAGAATTGGAGAAAACCTATTTTAAGCTTCACGTACGAATAAAGTATTAACTCATTTGCCAATAAAGTATTAAAATCTAAACACCCGCTATGGCTGCGCCCCTGAAAAAAAAAAGTTCTTGTCTGTAACATAGTTTACTTCAAAACTCATTTTCAAAATTGTGAGCTTTGAAGTGGTTTTCAATGCAAATAACGTGAAAACGTTTGAAAACTTTTGGTAATATAACGTATAGACAGCTGATATACTGTAACTTTAAGAAATATTTTATATACAAAGAAAACATGTCTGTAAACATCGATTTTTCATGGAAAGGTTTTACAATGAAATCACCTTAAGCGAAAAGTGATTATGAAGAAGAACGCTTTTGTAACTATATCACAGAGCAAAAGAGATGTCTGTGTTAGTATGAATAAATGTATGCAGTGTAATTACAGTGTTATCTGAATATACTTATTACCAGATGCTCTTTTGTGTCTGTAGTAATAATAAAAATTCTTAAACTTTGTTGTCTATTGATTTCAGACAATTTAATGTGAGCATTTCACATACTCTTTATTCCAGAGCCGGCGCTTATTTTTATGGGCCTGTGCAGCTTGCCATCGCGGGCCCCCACTGTCATGTGATGAAGCTTAAAATATTTAGATATTAAATAGCATGACAGATATTTTAAAAATGAAACTAATTTTCGAAAATTGCTAAAGATAATATCGGACACGATATTAAGGCTAATTTACACTAGCATGGATTATTGATGCCAATAAGTGACCGACTCAATGCAAATGTCGAAATAATCTATTCATGCATGAAAAATCATCAAAGTTGGAAAATCCCAATTTATTGATGCCCGTAATCCATGCCATTGTAAACTAGCCATAAATCTATTTCACGTAAAACTCTCGCCTCAAATATCCCTTTTTATTTCTTGAGCTGGATTTTCCTAATATCGCTTTTTTTTTGCGGGGGGGGGGGGGGAAGCTACATTTTTCAGGCTCGATTTTGCCCACTCAATTTTCTTCATCCGGGCCTATGTAAAAGTTGAATGTTGAAGTTATAAAGAAAAGCTACTTTTTATTACATTTTCAAAAAACGAGCAACTGTTTTCATTTTGACCGTATGTATGCAGATGGCTAAAAAATATTTTAAGTAAATTCTCTTGGGATTAGATAAGTAATATGACTTTTCAGTAATTAAATTTCAACTGTCAGAGGGAATTAAAATTGTAAAAAGGGCTAAAATTTAAACGATCTTGTTCCTGTAAAAGTTTGGGAGATATAGGAATGGTGGTGAAAGGATTTCTTCCGACACGAGCAATCAAATTCAGTAGTGGGCGAGAAATGCCAAATTTTTTTTAAGGAGAAAAATTCTTTTTGGTGTTTGATACATACTAATGAAATAATACTATTTAGTAGTAAAGAGTCGCAGGATGTGTTCTGTAAACATGGAACTCGTGAAATAATTGGTTTTTACCGAGAGTGGGATTCGGACCCGTCTCCTGGAAACATGCTAGTTATGATAATCACTACACCGTTCCATATCTACAGGACATCTTGTGATTACTACTGAATTATCGATTTAACCCCCATGAGCGTGACTGACAAAATATTAAATTCCATCTCTATGTAGCAACACAGTTGCCCACTTTCCCGGATGGCGAATTAAAACAAATCCCAAAAATTTGTCACCAGCTGCAAAAACGGTTAACCGCTGCTGATGTAGTGATTAGCATAACGACATGTTTCCAGGAGACGTGGATCCGAATCCCACTTGCTGCAAAAAAAAAAAATCCATTCATAATTCAAGTCTGGAAAGCGCCAAATATCAGTTCATTCTGTAAATCAAATCGTGACGTTATTGAATTGTGGTGCTGTCTACAATTTTCAAAAAATATTCAGTTTAAAAATTTTCCTCAGCGTCTTCAATGTTATATTAAATTCAAAATACACTCACTTTTCAGAGACATCATTCCACTTTTAGTTTTTAAATGCGTTTCCTGCAAGACCAGTGCTTCTTGGGGCGAGGGGGGCTTGTAATCTGTAGTTCCCATGTTCGAATCCCAACTGGGTTAGCGTTGAGATTTATCTCCACAAAATTCCCTGCCACAGTCAGTAGGGGACACCGATGGGCTTGGAAAGGCCGCCGTCCGTCAGATGGGACGTTAACCCGTGGCTCCGTGTGCGGGAGAGCCATACTCTGCACTTTAAAGAACACGCTTGACGGTAGGCTACCATGTCTCCCAACAGTGGGTCCTCTCCCCATTCTTCTCTGAGCCTTCAGGGCCCATGTGACCTGGCCATTTTAGCCCATGGTGTGCAAAAAAAGTGCCGCTCAGAGGTAAAACAATCCAACTCGGTGCTTCTTAAAATTGTCATTATTTTCCATTGTGTGCAAAAAAGGTGCTGCTCAGATATAAAACAGCCCAATTAATAATTTACTGCTTTTATGTCCATAAACCGACATGCCCACATCGTTTCTGAGAATGGTAGCAAAGAAACTTAATTGTCCTCCTTAATGTAAATGCACCAAATAATTGTACAGTATTTGTAATGTTCGAAAGATGTAATAGCTTTTATTCATGCAATTCTCGTAACACAAATTTAGATATTGTCAGTTACATGATCTATACACTGGCGGAAGTTGAAAAAGAACACCTAGAAGGAATTCCTTTAGGAACGTCATATTATACGTTAATAGTTAAGAGCAGCAGAAACCGTGATCCAAGATTGAAAGTCATTGGATGAAATAATGTCACTGAGGACAACAACATGCAAATGTATGCAGTGCATATTTAAGGACACGGGTGTGAAGAAAGAAGTTATTCATCTTGTGTCATGTTGTTCAGTGAATTTTGAAGAAGCTAACATGCCTGGATAACGCTGGCATGCAACATTTGTTCAGTTAGCAGAGTTTGAGCGAGGTCGCATGGTGGGTCTTTTCATCAAATTGCACACCACGTTGGACGAAAGGTATCGGCAGTTCTACGATGGTGGCGTCGATGCATTCACACACTTGCAGACATGGTTCCGGGTAACATGGAGTTACGAGCAGACGGCTATGGTGTCACAAATTCGATCCTCTCTTTACAAGAATGATACGCAATCGTCTTTTGGGAGCAGGACTAGAGGCATGTGTGCCGCTGGCACAGTAGCACTGTCACTCTCGAGCACGTGTGTAGTGGTGTCAAGAACGAGTTCATTGAGGAAAGAATGGAGTCTGTTGTCCTCAGTGATGAAAGCTGATTCTGCTTAGGAGTGTCTGATGGTCGTTTACATGTTCGAAGGTGAGCATTCCATTGTGCATCCACCAGTGATAAACAGGGCACACGCCAGGCATCATGGCGTAGGAAGCGATTAGTTATCTCTGGTACGTGTCTGTACAGGGTACACTGAATAGCAATACGTACGTCAGCGATATCGTACAGCCGATCATCCTGTTATATTTGAGTGTATTCCCAAATTTGATATTCTAGCAGGATAATGCCCAACCACACTCCACCAGAGCAACTCAACATGCTCTTCAAGCAGTGCACCAACTCCCTTGGCCAGTACACTCTCCAGACTTGTCTCCAATTGAGTGTCTGGGACTGGATCAGACAAAGCCTCTTCCGCGGACCACGGCAGGTAACGACCATCGCTGAATTATGTTTAAGTTGAAAGTGCATAGAATGCTATCCCCCAGCATTTGTACGACCGATTGTGTGGCAGGTTGGAAGCTTGTATTGCTGCTCGAGGAGGTTCAACACCTTATTAGAATGTGCCTTCTGTAAAATGTAATACTCATTAAAAGATACAAAAACATTGATTCACTTCACACGTGTGATCACCCCTTTCTCAACAAATTTCTACTATATAAATCTCGTAGATTACGCTTCGATTCTTAATGTTCTCTTTTCAATTTCCTCCAGTGTGGTATGTCTTTGGATATTCATTAATATGCTTGCTTTTGCCGCTTTATGTTAACTCTATTCAGTTGCTGCCTGAATGGCTAAAATTAGAGACTAATCATCTGAGGCAACGCATCACAGATACATGTGCACGGATTGATACTGCATTAATGCACCGCGTTCATTGCAATTTTGCACACAATAAACCATTATGTATATTTCCAGACTTTATGGCCACCCGTATTTTTCAAGAACTTTGTTAAACACAGCGAAAACGGAGTGAAATTGTTCATACAGGAACAGATTCTGGTTCCTTTGGATCATTTTGCTTCCCTAGCTAGTCATTTTTTCCTAGCTTAGGACCTGGTTGTAAACCTCTTAGGATGATCAGATTTTCTAAACGGGAAAAAAATGCATTTTCAGTTTGTCCTCATAAAAAAATTAATAGGACGTTGCAGCAGTTAAGGTTTCAGAAATAAAAACGTTTTTTTTCCACAATTTATATATATATCCTGACACTTTGCGTAAAAAATGGGAAGTTTAATCACTTAGAAGACTTTTAAATAGCATATTAAGGTAACTTTTTCTCGACTTTTCCACTGATTTTTTCTAACACGCTTTTAAAATTTTTCATAATATAGTGTCCTTAGCCATGAGCTATAGAAAGCCAACCAAACTGTGAAATTTAGTCTTCTAAACTGAGCTTACCTCTTCATTACTTAAAATCAATAAATACCTAAAATGCTGCAAAAGCAACTGCAATAATCTCCAGGGTCTTCAAATCTGTTTATCCCATGTAGACAGTCACCAGTATCCAGTGGCGGTCATAAGGAGACATGGCCCCTTCCAGTAGTTTTTTTTTCAGCCATTTTTCATTCCTGAAGGAATTAGGGATGTAAGGTTTGGTCATAAGTTTCTTTTCTAGCAAGGAAAACCCCTAACACCCTCACTATCTCAGATACTAAATGACAAGTTGTTACACAGAATATCGATTGCTAAATAATCCATTATTACAATTAAGAGTGTCATTTCTGGACTACAAAATCTTCCATATGTCCCTAAATGGCCCCCTCCAGGCTTGAGACTTATGACCACCCTTCCACTATCAGTTATGTAATTCATGATAATGAAACTGAAGGCAGGTATTGAAATGAACAAAAGCACCACATTTCTGATCGATTTTCCTCATTTCAAAAAAAAAGATTCAGGTAAAGTCTAGAAACGTAGGCAAATATACATATGATTTATTGATATTACAATATGTGATACACCGAAGAGCCGAAACATTATGACCAGCGTGTCTTTATGCAAATCGAAGCAATTGCAGGTAAATGACGGCGCATGTGGTCAAGTAACGGTATAAATAACACTTGATACTGACCTCCATTAATCAGTGTTATTCTTGTTCTTCAGATGGTAAAGGAGGCAGACTTAAATAAGTTTGACAAAGGCCAAATTGTATTAGCCAGACGACTGGGTCAGAGCATTTCCAAGACGGCAAGGCTTATGGGGTGCTCACAGTCAGCTGTGGTTAGTACCTCCAAAAAGTGGTCCGAGGGAAAAATTATGAACTGCTGGCAAGGTGTGGGCTGATCAAGGCTCATCGATGCTAGAGGCGAGTGAAGGCTATTCCATATGGTACAAGCCAACAGAAGGAATACTGTGGTGCAACTCACTCGTAATTTAAATGCTGGCGACAGAAGTAATGTGTCACAACACACAGTAATCGAACCCTGCTGAAAATGGGGTTGCATAGCCACAGGCCCCTCCGAGTGCCCATACTAACTTCAGTTCACCGTTGAAAGTGCTTACAGTGGACATGCATCAAAACTGGACCTTGAATGATTGGAAGGTCATATGGTCCGATGAATCTCGTTTCCTATTGCACCATGTGGATGACCGAGTATGTGAGCATCGTTTACCTGGGGAAATGTTGGCACCAGGATGCACTGTGGAATGAAAACAAGCCAGTGAAGGAAATGTAATGCCTTGGGCAATGTTCTGGTGGGGAAACCCTGAGTTCATTCCCCACCCTGCCCACGGTCAGTAGGGGACACCGATGGGCTTGGAAAGGCCGCCGTCCGTCGGATGGGACGTTAATCCGTGGTCCCGTGTGCGGGAGAGCCATACCCTGTGCACGTTAAAGAACACACTGGATGGCGTTGACGGGAGGCTACCATCTGTCTCCCAACAGCTGTTCCAGTGGGTCCCCTCCCCCAACCTTCTCCGAGCCTTCGGGGTCCATGTGACCTGGCCATTTAGCCCATGGTGTGCAAAAAATTGCCGCTCAGAGGTAAAACAACCCAACCCTGAATTTAGTCATTCATGTGCAAGAAACTATGACATCTACCACCTACCTAAACATCATTGCAGGCCAGGTACATCTTTTCATGACAATGGTATTCTCTTCTAGTAGTGCCTTTTTTCAGCAGGATAATGCACCATGTCACATTGCCTGGATTGTTCGAGAATGGTCAACAGAACACGAAGACTTTCAGATATTGCCTTGGCCTCCAAATTCCCCAGACATAATCCAATCGAGCATCTGTGTTGGAACAGTATATCTTATCTGTGGCAGCTCAACGTCAGAGCTTACAAGAATTAAAAGGATCTGCTGCTAATGTGTAGGTACAGATACCACAAGATACCTTTAGAAATCTTGTAGCGTCCATGCCTTGCTGGGTAAGAGATGTTGTGGCAGCACGTGCAGGTGGTCACAAGATTTTGGCTCTTCGGTGTATGATCAATGCATTGTTCCTGATTAGCACTGCCCTCGATCAGTAGGGGACACCGATGGGCTTGAAAGGTCGCCGTCCGTCTGATGGGACCGTCTGTAGCCCCATGTGGGGAGAGCCATAATCTCCACACGTTAAACATGCTTGATGGGTGACTGCCATCTGTCTCCAAATAGTTGTTTCAGTGGGTCCCCTCCTCTAACCTCAGAGTCCTTGTGATCTGACCATTTAGCCCAGTGTGTGCTAAAAAGTGCCACTCAAGGTCAACCCAACCCTGATTAACAATGCATAGTTCAATGCGCTGTGAATAATTGCAATGAATGCGGTGCATTAATGCAGCATTTCCATCAATCCCTGTATCAACTATTATCAATTAAAATTGTACAATATCAACATTTGTGATGTGTTGCCTCAGATGTTTTTTGCCATTAAGGCTACTGAATGGAGTTAACATGAAGCGTCAAAAGCAAGGAGTACAAGCACGTATATTACGTGAATATCCAAAGAACATGCATCTGTGATGCGTTGCCTCAGATGATTTGCGAGTCCGATTTTGATTGAATAAACTTGCGCCTTTAGCATACCCCAGAAGTAATCAAAGGGGTTCATATCTGGCGAGCCTGCAGCCCTTTCTACACTGTCACATCGTCAAATCCAGTTTTGGAAATTATCGCCCAACCAGTCCCTCACTACTCTGGAAAAATTCGAGGTGACTTGGTAAAATTTAGACGAGTTGGGATTGGTTCTGTAAAATTAAGGATAGTTGGCAAAATCAAGACAACTTGTCAAAATTCGAAGTGACTGATAAAATTCAGGTAAGATGTAAAAATTGGGATTTTTTCTGTAAAATTATGACAAATTTGCAAAATCTAGAGAAGTTGGCAAAATTCGAACTGACTTGGCAAATTCAGAGGTGTAAAAATTGGGATTTTTTTCTGTAAAATTATGGCGAGTTGGCAAAATCAAGGAGCAGAATAGTGGGAAAAAAAACAAAATATGGAATTTTAGCACGTGCTATTGTCTTTTTCACCACTGTACAATGCAATGTGCTGTTCAAAGAGAAAAATCCGTTTTGTCAATGCAGTGAGAACATTCAAGACTGTCTGAAGAATTTTTGGAAATCTAAAAATGCACATATTCAAGAGATGTAGTCAGTGGCGTAGCGAAGGACTATGGTTGGGGGGGGGGGGGAGAAATTGAAAATTTGCAAACTTGAAATTAAAATTTTGCCAACTGAGAATATAATAATGTCTCTGTAGGGTTCATACTTGATTTTCGCTCCATGGGAGGAGGGTGGGTAGACAACAATTTTCACTTTTTTTCGCACACAATGGGCTAAGTGACAAGATCACAAAGAAGGCTGTTGGAAGGGGACTCACTGAACAGCTGTTAGGAGATAGATGGTAGCCTTCCGTCAAGGCCATACAGTGTGTTCTTTACTGGTGCATAGGGTATGACTATCCTGCACAGAGGGCAACATCTTAATGTCCCATCTGACAGAGGCAGTCATTCCAAGACCATCTGTGTACCCTCTTTGACCAAAGAAAAGGGGCGAGTTTAGCAGAGATAATGCAGGCACATTTGGGATTCGAATCTGGGAACATCAGAATATGACCTGATGGGCCATCCCCACCCCAAACAAATGTGTCATACTCAGGTTAATTTCAATAACGCAAATCTAATAATTGCAAACCCAAGAACAAAAACTGCAAATGTTTTCTGTATATTACTTGGAAACACAAAACATAAAATTATCTCAGAAGTAGATAAAGTAATCTGAAAATAATTTTGGAAAACGCTTTTAATGTAGCATGGTAAAGAAAATAGTTATACACACTATAAACAAGCATCTATGAAATACTAGAGCACAAAGACATTTCCACTAATTTGTATTAACAGTTATACAGATAAATGTTAAGGCACCAGAAACTTGATACCAAAATAACATCATGAACATTTTACAGAGAGAAGTCTATGCATATTAAAAACTTCATCACTATCCAGCTGTTTAATTGTTTTAGTAAATCAAAATAACGTTTCGATCGGTGAATACAGGATGGTAGGGATGTTAGTCACTTCTTGTAGTAATACGTGAATAAGTCCTTTCCTGTTGCATGGATCACACAATATTTACACCACTATAATTTGTTGTTTCAACTATTAATGTCTTCATGAGTTAGGTAAACAGTTCTACTTTGGATTATATTCATGTGTTCTTGTTGTCAGGGACGTAGCGAAGGGCTATGGTTGGGGGGGGGGGGGGGGGGGCAAACTTCAAATTTTGCCAAGTTGTCTCGATTTCAATAACTTTTTAATTTCACAAAATTAATCCCAATTTTCACGACTTATCTGTATTTTACCAAGTGGATTCGAATTTTGCCAACTCGCCGTAATTAAAAAAAAAATCGCAATTTTTACATCTTCCTTGAATTTGCCAAGTCACTTCGAATTTTATCAACTCTCCTTAATTGCACAAGGCACAATTTTCACAACTCTACTGTATCAAGTGGCTTCGAATTATGCCAACTCCCCTAGATTTTGCCAAGAGTTCTCGATTTTTTCAACTCTCCTTAATTTCACAAAACCAATCCCAATTTTCAAAACTCACCTGAACCAACTCTCCTAGATTTTCCCAAGTTACCTCGATTTTACCACCTCTCCTTAATTTCGCAAAAACAATCCCAATTTTTACATCTCTCCTGAATTTGCCAAGTCACTTCAAAATTTTTAAACTCCCCAAATTTTTGCCAAGTTTTCTCGATTTTGTCAACTCTCCCTAATTTCACAAAAACAATCCCATTTTTCACAACTCGTCAGTATTTCACCAAGTGGGTTTGAATTTTGCCAAGTTTCTTCGATTTCGCCAAATCGCCACAATTTTACAGAAAAAATTCCCAATTCTTACATCTCACCTGATTTTTGCAGTCACTATGAATTTTGCCAACTCCCCAAGATTTGCACACTTGCCTAGATTTTGCAAACATGCTATAATTTTACAGAAAAAAATTCCAAATTTTACATCTCACCTGAATTTTGCCAATTCTCCACGATTTTGCCAAGTTGTCCCAATTCTGCCAATTCACTTGTATTTAACTAAGTGGCTTCCAAATTTTGCCAACTTTTCTAAATTTTGCAGTCTTCATTTTCCCAACTGCCCTAAATTTGCCAAGTTGCCTCGATTTTGACAACTCCCCAGGATTTTGCTCCCATTAATTTTACAAAAAAAAAAGATTACAATATTTCAAAATCACCTAGATTTTACAAAGTCACTTGGAATTTTGCCAACTCCGAATTACTTTGGGGACCCCCCCCCAAAAAAAACAAAACTACGCCCCTGGTTGTTGTGCAGCTATGCTGTATGGTTTGCAGTGGGTGGCACTGTTGTGGTTTCGTGGTCCTGCCCATGTGCCTCGGGTAGGGGTGTGGATGCTTTAGCAATGCTGTGCTGATCAAGGAGCAGTTTCCATGAGTGGGGTCAGTTGGGATATTAATTAAATATCAATTAATATATCCCAACTGACACCAATGCAGCAATCCCCCCCAAAAATAAGTTCACCACAAGGATTCTAAACATCCCATGGCTGGCAAATTCATTGAAAAATGCAATGCAACCTTACAATTACATAGTGCCAATTAAAACCAGCAACACTATAATTAAATTAAAACTGATTGGGACCAGAACGAAAAAACAGGAGGTATATAAAATACTGTTACATGAAAACAATAACAATAAACCTTAATATGGCAAAATGAAAAGAACCTGTCAAACTCAGATAAAAGAACATGAAAGGGATGTACATTTAAAAAACAAACCACTTCATTGTTGAGTGTGTCTAATACCAGAATGAGCCCACAATTTGACCTGACCAAAATTATTTGTGTCTCCCCAGCTGACTAAATTTCAATTGGATCTCGTTTAACAACTGGTGATATACCAAAATAGAGAAGCGTGGTGAAACTAAGAAATTTACCACCCATCGAAACTGCTCCTTGATCAGTGCAGCGCTGCTAAAGCATCTACTCCCCTCCCCAAGAGGCACATGGGCAGGACCACAAAACTGCAACAGCACCAACCATGGCAAACTATACGGCACAGCCACACAACACACACAAATATTCAAACTGTTTATACAACTTCTGAAGACGTTAATAGTCCAAACATGTCAAGTTACAGTGGTCTAAATATTGTGTGATCTGTGCAGCAGGAAAGGACTTATTCACGTATTACTGTAAGAAGTGACTAACATCCCTACTATCTTGTGTTCACTGATCGAAATGCTATTTTGATTTACTAAAACAATTATAAAACAGCTCAGATAGTGATGAAGTTTTTAATTTAACTCAGCTATGTTATGTCTATGCATATATTTATTGTATATCAGAAGTCACAGAATACGGAAAGAAATCACAACATATAATGTTAAAAACGTTATATGTATCTTTGCATAAATCTTTGACTTTCAGTGTTCACATTTACTGGATAAGTTAATCAGCTGCAAGCATTACCTTACTCTTGAATTACACTAAACGTTATAAAAATTATAAATGTCAACTAATTTGAATTTTCATACTGACTGTAAAATTTCAGTGTAAATATCAATAACTCTTTGAACATAATCATAAATATTAGACTTGCAATTCTATATACTAAAATTTTTTTAGCACAGAGCCTAATTAATGACATTGTTCCAAAACTATAATATGACATACAAGAATAAGTCAACACTAATGTTTTAATTCTAAATGGGAAAATAATTTTGGTATAAGAACATGAAAAATGCATGTAATGCTGAAATATTAAACATCAAAATAAAAAAAACTAGCTACAGTATTATATAAAAAAGCAATTTAAAGCTTCCTAACTTTACATTAAACCAGAGTCAAATTTCCTTTGGTACCCATAGCAAAAATCACTGCTTTTCTGGCTTTTGATAAAATCTTTTGCAGCCAAACGCCACGAGGAATTCTGAAAAATGCATGTCCATTCCTAGGATGCTGACAATTCCAGAGTTCAGGTTATAACTAACAGCTATCACAATTATCAATATTATTTGAGCATATCTTTAATTTCTTGTTTATCTGCTGCATCAATATAACTTGTTCCATCTGGAGCAACACCATCCTTCAAAGCACCCTAATAAAAAGAAAAAAAAAAATATTTCAATATATGACAAAATTCACTTTCAGTATACCTTCACTATTAATATGACATAATATCTAATTTTAATTGGCCTTTCATTTGCAATATGCGATGTTATTTTAAACATAGCAGAGAGTATTTCAACAGTAAATATGTGAATAACAATGTCAATAATCAAACAATAAATATGTGAATAACAATAACATTTATGTGCTTTAGTTTTGGCCCAAGTGAATGGCAGAAAACTTGTCTAAATGTTCCATTTATCTACTTAAAAATTGATTAGTCTAAATAACAATACAAATTTAGTTACCAGTGTTCCTAACATCAAATTATATTATATGGTATATAGAATAGGCTTTACATATGTGCAAAACACAGGTGCAAATGTTAAGGAATGAGCAAAAGGAGTATGAAAGCATTTTTGAATGCTACACACAATGTAGAGAAACCATGAAGCAATTTCTTGCTTCTTATAAGAAACAACGTCTACTATGTCAGTGGTCATCCACATAGTGGATGACCACTGACATAGAAGTCAGGTTTTCTGACAACATAACAAGTAGAATTGACACACAACACAAAATGGCTGCCTATATCAACAGTAGTTGTCTTTTTATCACTATACCAGTTAGGATTTTCAAGAAATTTTTTAATAAGAATGAATGTTGTTGTGTAGAGTTGATATATTATTGAAAATCCTTTCAATGAATATTAACTCATAGAGATATAGTATCAATCCTGAAAAAAATTATTAGAAAAATCACATTAGCAATGGGTGTGTAATTTAGAGACAAGTGCAGGCCAGTGTTCAGTACAAATGCATGGGACAGACCTAGATGGGAACAGAAATAAAACTTATTAAAATAAATAACACTCTCTAACTCGTCTCAAATTTCATTTCAAATTTATTTACCTATGCTAATAAAATTAAATTGCGTAGTACAAAATCAAACTCAGTTATGCTGTATTACAAGTTTTTTATTTTTTGGTTCCCTTTAGTTGTAACGTTAATATTACCATTTGTTAAGAGCATTTCAATTTGACAAAAGCTTATGCAAAAAATTTTCTGTGGCACCAAAAGAAAAACAACAACTGTGCATAATAGTTTCCTTTGGTGGACCATTTAATGGTGACAGAGTTGTCTGATAATCACACGAGTTATTCTAATTAAATGTCTGATAATCACACGAGTTATCTAATTAAACATGGAAGGAAATGTTATTCTCTGAGGTAACAGCTCTGCCCTCCACTCCCTTGATAAGGAAGGGATTGGCCAAGGTTTGGGAGATGAGAGATTTTCAATTACTCTCTTTCTAGTTATGGTTTCAGCTCTGGAAAAACATAAAAAGAGTATTCTGGCTTTTACTTCATTATTGGTGATTGAATTTCAAAGAATAGACAGTCTATGGCATATAACTGATAATGCCAAACAAATGTGGTATATTAAAAATGCAGGGAAATGTTGAGGAGGTGATCAAGTTAAAATAAAAATTAATATGTGTTCAGTGCATCAACTGTTAAGAGATTTTAAAGCATATGTATTCTACTAGATCCAACAGGTATGCTCAATATGTCAATAGTTGTTAAAAGCAACTAACTTCAACATCTATAGAGAAAAAAATGAACTTGACCAAAGAAGGGTTAAGTGATATTAGGAGCAATTTAGCGAACTGAAACTTTTCCATGAATGGGGTAATTATAGATGATTCCTACAGTTTGTAGCCAGCTGTTTGAAAGCAGTTTGCATCTCACCTTTTATATGTTGTTTCTATGGTACCACTTACTCTGAGAGCATTGCAGTTTTTTTTATTTATTTTTTTTTTTGATAAATTGAAATATGGCAGTAGGACTGAAGGCAAAAATGGTTGATACACTAGAAATTAGCAATTTGCAGAAAATTACAATATTTTTCATTGTACAGTCTGGTTAGACTACTGTAGTGTACGGCTGCTTTAGGACAGTGTGTGTATATGTTTGCTTTTATATGCTTAGTGTTTACATTTTATAAAAATAATAAAAAAATAAATACCCCCTCAAGCAGCTGCTTGCCACAGATGTCTGACAGGAGCCTGTCAGTTTGTATGCCAAAGTAGAAGCTCTGAGAGAATGGCAGGACATCAGCAGAAAAACGACACATATCCATGCCTTACTCCGGGACCCAAGTCAAGTAAGCCAAGTGTGTTAACCACTCAGCCAATCAGTAGCCAAGTGTGCTAACCACTCGCCCAATCAGTAGCCAAGCGTGCTAACCACTCGGCCAATCAGTAGCCAAGCGTGCTAACCACTCGGCTAACAATATAATAATCTCACAGTGTACATAACATAAACTTAAAAAAAAAAACTATAACATTGTGTATGATATATAAATAGCAGTATAATCCAATGCTAATGGTAACAATGATGTATCAGGATATATGGTAACAAGAATTTACAAGATGGATGCCAAAATGGCATATGTATTTGTCTATATTTCAGGTACAGAGGTATCTCCTTGATATGTGATGAAATTCTTAAAGGGAGATGATAAAAAAAATTGGGATTTGTAGGTCAAGGTAAATGCCATACAAAGCAAGTTGTTACATTTTGATGTTTTTACAATTCAATATAATTTCAAGTAAACAAGTAGTGCTAACCAAAAAGGTCAGTAGTTTTGATATTATAAAATTTGAATGCACAGAACTGTTCTAAGTTGGTGGCTTACATAAGATAATGTAGACCACTAACTTAGAATAGTTCTGTGCACTCAGACTTTATAATACCAAAGCTACTGACCTTTTTGGTTGGTGCTATTTGTACACTTGAAATTAATCATTAAACTGTAAAAACTTGCCTTGCATAGCATTTACTTTGACTTAAAAGTCCCAAATTTTGTTATCTCCCAAAACCCTTTCCGAGTCACCATCGAACACACACGTCGACAGAATCTGAAATGAGAGGTCAAGGACATCAATAGACGTCTTTTGCATAACACACAAAACAATTTTTTTTTAAATTAAAGGTTAAAAATTTTCTTAGATATATCTTTTAAAAATACGCAATTCAAGTTTGAAAAAATAATAGTTTCTTTTTGCATTTGATGCATATTTTATTAAACTATAAAAAAATAAAAATAAATACCCCCTCAAGCAGCTGCTTGCCACAGAGGTCTGACAGGAGCCTGTCGGTTTATATGCCATAGTAGAAGGTCTGTGAGGATGGCAGGACCTCAGCAGAAAAACAACACACACAACCATGCCTTAACTGGGGCTCGAACCCAGGTCCCTTAGCTCAGTAGCCAAGCGTGCTAACCACTCGGCCATGGGACGGCTTATTAAACTATAATATAAATAATTTGTTAAAGCCATTTGATTGCCATTTCTTAGCAGTGCTAAATGGTATTGCTAATATGCTTGTTACCCTTCCTCTTTGCTGAGGCAACCTTCTGATTTAAGCTCACAAGTTTGATTTGAAATATTATGAACAAATTTTTTCTTAAATATTCGAAAATCTAAAAATAAACAAAAACTGCTATTGCAAAGTACATACCGCCATTTCCCCCCCCCCCCCCGTTTTACACTCTTTTTCTGCCATAAACCTATTTCAGTATTATCAGAATTATTTACATCATTTATCCCAACATTCTATGCATCTTTCCCACTCTTAAAATCAAAACTGTAAGTAACATGAGCCATCTTACAAATGAAGCCAGTAAACCAGTTGGAGTAAATAATAAAATAAATATAAATACCCCCTCAAGCAGCTGCTTGCCACAGAGGTCTGACAGGAGCCTGTCAGTTTATATGCCACAGTAGAAGATCTGAGAGGATGGCAGGACCTCAGCAGAAAACAACACGAACATCCATGCCTTACCTGGGGCTCGAACCCAGGTCCTGTAGATAGTAGCCAAGTGCGCTAACCACTCGGCCACGGGATGGCTAAAGCTGGAGTAGTTGTTGCAAAGTACGTCAGACGGCAGGTGCAGTTGAGCATAGCGACCTGGTTATTACTCACACGTGTAGTATAGCGGCTCTATAGTGAATATTTGTAGGAAGAGTTCTTCTGGGATATAGATAATGGCACCATGTTTCTAAGCCAGTATTAACCTTCATTTTCATTTCTGTAGATTTATTTCCGTAAATTATCGATTTTTCCCATTGGTTGAGCTATTGATCATTTAGAGTTATGCTACATCGAATGGCCAGCTTTAGAAGTTGTTGGGGATATTATTTAATATGGCATTACAACACACATTTTACAACTAATGAGAAATCCTTACTCAGGCTCTCTCAAAAATATTTTAAGAGGAACAAGAAAAAACAAAAATTCAGTAAGAGTTAAAAAGTGGGTTAAGCAGAAGTTTTTCTCTTTTTTTTTATTTATTATTATTTTTTTAATATATATTTATTTTTTTAATTTGCCTTTTTTAAAATTTGTTCCACAGAGGAGTTGAGATAATGTAGTCAAAGAGGAGGGAATAAACTTTGTAGTTTTCTGAGTCCTTTTTAAAGGGACCAAATAAAATTGTTGAAGTGGTAAAATCTGAAATTCCATATTCTTTAAGTGAGGAGAATAATTTTTCCCTTTGAAACTTACATTTTGGACAATTCAAAAGAACATGATGGGTTGTTTCTGGTACATTGCAAGTTAGACAGTTAGGAGAATTTACTATTTTCGATTTGTATCTATTTTGGTTTATCATTGTGGAGTTTGTCCTTAGTTGATATAGAATGCTTATCTGTTTTCTAGTGAATGGTACTTTTTTTATTGATAAAATAATTTTGTTAATTGTGAATCTAAATATGGCATTAGGTTGTATGTATCATTTCCTGAAAATGAATGAGGTATTGGATGAGTGAAGCAAAAAAGAAATTCCTTGACATGGTAGTTGTTTACATGGATGATTTAAGTGAAATACTTCCTCCCAACAAATTAGATTATAAACTCTCTGCATAAAGTTAGTATTTTATTTCCTTTTCTTAAATTAAACTTTAGTTTTCATTTCTGTAGATTTACTTTATTTCCGTAAATCATCAATCTTTCCACCTACCGATAACTATTAATTTTTCAGAGTTATGCTACATCAGATTGCTGGCTTACAACTAGTTGCTGTGGACAGCTTATTTAGCATCACATTAGGTTAGGTATTATTTTTTATAATTTCTTCATTTTTCAGTAAATAAAAACTTTGATCTGGTATCGTTTCCTGAAATTCCTGAAAATGATCGAGGTCTTGAATATAGAAGCAAAAAGTACATCCTTGGCACAGATATCAATCCTCATGTGAGAGAGCAATTTCAGAAAGGGTTTTTACTTCCCCCAAATAAACTCACTGAGACATTTCACTTCCCCCTCTCTTTAGCAATATTTCATTTCTTTCTTTAAATTACAAGTTTTTATGTTTACATTGAATGATTTTCAAACCCCCCCCCCAGTATCTTGGCTGTGGCTCTCTGACGATACAGAGAAATCCTTTTTGCTTTGATGGACTGACTTTTTGGCACTCAGTAAAGATCAAAATTTAGCAACCGAAGAAAAAAATTTGTAATGTTTGGTAAAAAAAAAAAGCAGTCAAGAAATCATTAAAAGAAATAAAAATCATGCTTCATGTAAATGTTATATTATTTAGAAAGAAATTTACTTTCGATGAATAAATAATTTAATTATTTTTATTTGTCAGGTTTTCCAAAATTAAGCCTTATTGAATAGTCTGATTTTTTTTTACTTTAATGCTGTAAAAAAATCATTAAAATTTACTAAAATCTTTTATTTTCATAAAAATTGTAATTAAATTCTGCTTAATTTGTCATTTAACATGATATATTTCAGTTGATCAGTTATTTTTTTTTTTAAATTCCAAATTCGACTTGCTGATATGACTCAGTACAGTTGGCAAAAAGCCTGGACTTTTCTCAAAGTATGGTACCAAGTAAAAAAATTACAAAACAGAAATAATTTTCTTGTTTCAAGTAAATATTTATTTTTTTGCTATTCAGAAAAAAAAAGCTTTTCTATTCGTGTGCATTATAATCATTTGTCTATTAGTTTCTTTTTTTAAATAAATTTTTAT
Organism: Ryuthela nishihirai; assembly: GCA_038380435.1. Taxonomy (NCBI): domain Eukaryota; kingdom Metazoa; phylum Arthropoda; class Arachnida; order Araneae; family Heptathelidae; genus Ryuthela; species Ryuthela nishihirai. The sequence continues at coordinate 26,743,559 of JAWZYU010000003.1, forward strand.
ATGCATTGCCAGATGCATTTTTTTTTACTACACACCTCTAAAAAAGCCCTATTAAATAAAAGTAATAGTCTTTTTTGCTAAATATTATATTTTTAGAAAATCCAGAATAAATGCTGATTAATTTGGCATGTAACAGGCCATAATTCCTTTCATTAGTTATTTGGCAAAAAAGTTCTAAAGTTGATTTTTTTTGGGGCTGATCATAGTTAAAATATAGCTGGACCTCTGGATGTAAATCAGATTTTCAGGCTGGGACCTGGAAAGGTTAAAGAATTTCATTCTATAGAGATATAAAAATTATCATTCTATATCAAGGAGATACCTCTGTACCTGAAATAAAGACAAATATGTATGCCATTTTGGCATTCACCTTGTAAATTCTTGTTACCATATATACTGATATGCCATTGTTACCATTACTATTGGATTATACTGCCTGTACTTCTGCTATGTTTTATTTATATGTCATATACAATGTTATAGAATTTTATTAAATTTATTATATTTTATATATTCAATTAAAAGGACCTTCTTGCTCAGAAATTTATTAACAATAACTTAAAATTCTCTGTCATTGAGCAATAAAATTTTAAAGTTTAACCTTCAAACTATTTGCACGTTAAAATTTTCTCCTAAAAACTTTTAACATGCAAATAGTTTGAAGGATAAACTTTAAAATTTTATTGCTCAATGGCAGAGAATTTTAAGTTATTGTTAGTTTTATATATTAAGCTATACATAGATTGGTATATTATTTTATTTATACATTTTATATATTAGGGCATAAGTTATTACAAAATGATCAGATTTTGTGAATATTTTAACAGTATCATAACTTCTAAAGAATTGCAATTTAAGCAAGGAAAAATCGGAAAAAGTTTCAAAAGCGATAATATCTTACCCATAATTAAAAAAGTTGTTTAATTTTATAAATGGAAACTTTTCAGTACTAAAATGCATATTTCAGGTCTAATTTAGGGGTTTTTACTTTCCATACAATTAAGTTCAATAATTAGGTGTGTTACCTACCTTTTCAAGTAACAGTTTTACACAACTTGTATGCCCTTCCCAAATGGCAGCTAATAAAGCACTAATACCATGCTTGTCTTTAGCCTGTCGAGGAAAAAACAAACAAAAACTATATCAATTTATACCCATAATGTGATAACATATTATTGACAAAATCACAAAGAAAAAATAGTTACTTTATAAGAAAGCATTTTAGTCAAACACCTTTTAGTAAATAGCACAATGATTTTATATTAGTCCCAGAATATTACAAGGGACTGTCATAAAATACTTTAGCTTTTATATTAACTAACTACACTCACTGACTTCATCATTGATGTATTAACAAGCAATATTTTCAAATAAGGAACTGAATATTGTAAGCATACTGGTTTTCAACCATTTTTAACAAAAAGAAATATATATATATATATACAAACCTTAGAAACTTATACTGAAGTAACTAACAAACTGTAAATCTTATTACATACCAAAAATAATAGCACTTACCTTTAATTTGAATGAAATAAAAGATAGAAAAAGACATAAATTTAACCTAAGACAAAATTAAAATTTTACTTTTTTAACTTCAGTAAAAAAATGTTTAACTCAGGAGTAATCTTGTCCCTTTTGGCTCCATTACAGTTGCAGTTGGTCTTTTGGCTGCTCCTGACACTGTTCTGATTAAATGCTCAGTATCTAAAATGTTTTGCATTATTGTTTTATTGGTACTTTTGTTTCATTGTCCATAGTTGTATATATTATTTGGAAAAAAATATAAATATACTTTATATTTAGGTGAAAGTATAAAGAAATGTGTTATGATATTAGCATTTTCAATTTCCTATTTTTTAAAATTCGAAGTGCAGTGTTTGATTTTTACACCCATAATTTATCAAAACATATGGTCATCTGAAAAAAAAAATTAAATAGAATAAAGTATACAAAAATAAAGTGAAAATTTACCAACATTATTAACCCTTTGGCTTACATTAAAGTCTCTCAGACGTGCGAGAAAATTCAGCCCATTCATACATAAACATCTCTGAGACATTTGAGAAGCTGTGCTCATCTCTTCAAATATCCTCCTTTCTGTCAATAGATGGCATGAAGTGTCAAATACTAAATACTACAAGAAATCATTCATCATTTCAACACATTGCAAGAATTGAACAGTTTTTTTAATGTTTTTTTATTCAACAGCTCACATCTGATTAAATAAAATTAGGTGAAGTGCATATTATAAATATTTGGTAGCAATAAATTTTTTTTATTAAATATTTGGTAGTATAAAAATCAGATGAAATTTCAAATTATACATATTAGGCAAATTTCACTTTATAAAATAGTAATTTTGAGCATGTTTAGTGTAAAAATATTCAAAAGTCAATGGGTTGTGTCACTATCCTTTGGACCAACTGACTTTTCCACACTACTAGAGCAAAATCCATTGTTCAGATAGCAAAATCTTTTTAAAATTATGCAGCAAGAAGTTGCTGGCCAATTAGTTGAGCAGACAAGTGCAGAAGCTGAAGAATTAATTTGCAGCCATTAAAAATACACTTAAGGCAGCCAACAGACTGATGTGCAATAATCCTCGGTTAAAAAAAGGCTACTTTTTTTCTAAATTATTTCCATATAAATATTTTATAATTCTTTAACCCTTAATACACAATTATTTTTCCCAAGAAAGGAACTCAACTTCAGAATATTATCTTAAAGTAACTACAGTGGGCATTCAAAATGTTCTTGACATGTGTCTGTAGATTTGCACTTGTTCCTCTGAAGTTAACATGCTGTGACTTGTTTGAAAGCTTATCTAAACCTGTCATTACATATTAAAAACAAGGCCATATCATCATTTCTCTCTTCATCTGTTGGTGTGCAGAGTTCAGTCTGGAAATCTGTGCATTTTGTCTATGGAGCCTACTAAAGATGGGGAAATTTTTACATTTTCACAAGGATTCAGCTTGGGGACAACACAAAAAAAAAATTCTAGCTGATTTATCACAAGTATATGGAGATCATGTCTGTTCTTAAGACACTGTTACAAGATGGATGCGAAAATTCAGAGAAGGACAGCAGAGCTTCAAAGCCCTCCCTCGTGCAGGAAGACTGAAGGAAGGCCGTGAATAAGAGAACCATCACTGCTGTTTGTGAACTCATTAAAAAAAATCACACATCACCATTCAGGTAATAACTTTTGATGTCCATGTATAGATTGGCAATATGGAAACAATTATTCATCAACATTTAAAGTTCAAAAAGATCTGTGCCAAATGGGTACTCCACAAACTGACAGAACAAAAAAGGGCTAGAGATGCCTGGTGCAAGAAGATTAATAAGACATTATCACAGGTGGTAAGTTGTAGTTTTATTACCATACAACTCCTAGAAAGATTGGTGATTATGTTTGGGTTGCAGAAGATAAACTGAATCCCCAAATACTCCAACAAAACTTTTGCTCAAGGAAGAGGATATTTATAATTTTTTTCAATTCCTAAGGAGTGATAACTGTGGACACTTTACCCGAAAAAACAACTATAAATAGCAATTCTACTCCAGTATTGTTTTTCCCAAAATGGCTAAGGAGATGAAAGAGCAGCATTCATAGAGAAGATAAATTTAAAGCTGGCACAGGTGGGACTGGAACCTGGGAATTGCAGATTATGAGCCTAGCATGCTACCTACTGAGCCAACTTGTCCCCAATACATAAGATGTAAAATGTTTGAAGGCAAAGGATTACTTTTCAAGAAAGGTAAAATGAACTGGAATCCAAAAGCTGAGAAGCAAGTTGCATTGAATCTTCCCACAACATTAACACAAATAGAATTTTAAAATGTCTGACATACAGCACATCGGCACTAGTCAATATTTTTAGTCCAATAAAAAACAACTTTTAAGAATAGAAATTTCTGGTTTAAAATATTTTATGCCTCTATAACAGCGCTGTCCAACTAGTGGCCCACGGGCCACATACAGCCTGCACAAGGATTTTTGTGGCCCGCGAACAAAATCAAGTTTTTACTTGAAATTTTAAATAAATATCTATAATTCACCTTATAATTTTTTTCAACTTATATTACTTTACTTGATATGCAATCTTTAACTTACACATTCTATTTGCAATTATTATTTCATTATTTTAACTTATTCATTCTATTCTTATTGCCCAACTATGGCCACAATGCTCCCATTGAATTTATTAAATATTTGATAAGGTTTAGAAAATTTATATTGGTTTATTATTACTTATTTTTTGTATAAATAATTTTTTGAGGTGACATGAACTGACTTTTCAATTACCTATCCTGTCCTATTCTTTTTTTTTGGCCCGCGAAATATTGGCGAAAGAAAAAAATGGCCTGTGGTTTTAGAGAAGTTGGACAGCATTGCTCTATAAAATAAAAATCTTGACTTTATATGTCTGTATTATATACTGCTCTACTACAATATTAGAGAATTTTCATTTTATGTCAATAGGAATCTAACTTCAAAGCTGTATAACTTCTAAAACATGAATTTTAATGGAAAAATGTGACTAAAAATAAAAATCATAATCAAATATATTTAAATCTCAATTTTCAACAATATTTGTTCAGTATTTAAAGAGTTGTGGATGCAAGAATGTTTCACAACAGTAATGCATCATAAGAATTTATTTATCTCAGAAATTATTTATTTATTTTTATTAACTTATATAATAATGTATTGCTTATTAACTTATAAGTATTGTTCAAAACCGTTTAATAAAATAAATATATATTTTAGAAGTTTGCATAATGATTATTTCAACATTAGGCAATACTGATTGACTTTTATATAACAATAAAATTTATTATTCAATATTCCAGCTTCCATTATGCTTTAACTACTGAATGAATATTGTTGAAAATAGAGATTTCAATAGATTTGATTAAGATCTTTATCTTCAGTCACATTTTCACACTAAATGCATATTTTAGAGCTTATAGAGTTTTGAAGTTAGATTCCCAATGATATAGCATGGAAATTCTCCAGTACTTTGTTGAGAAGTGTATATGTACTATTTAAATAAATATAAATAAATAATAAATACCCCCTCAAGCAGCTGCTTGCCACAGAGGTCTGACAGGAGCCTGTCAGTTTATATGCCAAAGTAGAAGATCTGAGAGGATGGCAGGACCTCAGCAGAAAAACAACACATACAACCATGCCTTATCCGGGGCTCGAACCCAGGTCCCTTAGATCAGTAGCCAAGCGCGCTAACCACTCGGCCATGGGATGGCATGTACTATTTACAACCCACAAAAGAGTTTCCAACATTTAGTTACATCACTCCCTGCAGGTTTCTCTGTTTATGTAACTGACAATAAACTCATCACAGAAATAAAATCTATAGAGCTCCAAAAGCTCAGAAACACTGGCAAACTGGTGCCCAGATCCTCTACAGCCACAAAGCAATTTGTGGTTGTAAGGTAAACCACGTACAACTACAGGTATGGGCTTGATTTTTTTTTTTTGTGCAGCATGTGGTGGTGCAAGATATCCTATGTACCAGATTTGGCACCTGTCAGGCAAGAACCTGGGAAACCTGAGTGTGCAGAAATTTGTTAAAACAGAGAAAAAAACTCTTTTAAAACAATAAGTGTGCATGTTGGAGAAGAACGATGTCAGCATGCTGCAGAACAGAGTTGTCCAATGACATCGCCATTTGTCATGTGGTGAATCAGCCACTGATATATGGCAAATTCAATACAATGAGATCACCTAGTAGATCAATATCTTCAACATGAAGGTATTGAATAGATAGAGTGGCCTACAAGATCCCCCCCCCCCCTCACCAATATCAATCATACTGAGTATATCTGAGATGCCTTGAGGAGAGGGATTGCCAGGTTTATCTCTCTTCATAATGATAATGCAACTTGCCTAATATAAATTTTTCTAAAAATTCATATAGAGCTCTTTGAGGAATTTCATTTGCCTTAACTTTTGCACACAAGTGTATCTTGAAAGATACTTACTACAAAGAGCATTACCTCAGAAAGATCTAGTGAGGTTGAGCAGTGAAGTATATGAAAAATGGTAGCAATCATCACCAACATGTGTATATTTGAATGTAAGTGTCAAGGTCACTGCTGCTGAAATTGATTGATCTGCCCCTGGTAAATGCTATTAGGGCTGGATCAAACCACTATTAGATGCATTCTCAAAATTTTTTATAGGGCTCTACATATTACTACAAATAGTGTGTTTGCTGAAAGGCAAAAAAGATTTCATATAGGCTTGAAATTAAATAACATTTTATTGCTTAGCCAATTATTTGTTGTTTGTAAAAAGTAGACTGTAATTTTGCAATATCTATAGAATATTTTAATTTAATTCTCTATTCTTGAAAGAACTATGAAGATTACAAACTGTTAATTCCAACAAATTAGAATTTCATTGTATTTTCTTGCTTTCTCCTGTGAATAGAGATGTGAACTTACAGCACCTGTTGTACTATTTTAAAATATTGGAACAAGACTTACATTTACATTAGCTCCTTTTTCAATTAGATATTTTACAACATCAGTCTGCCCATAATCAGCTGCATAGTGAATGGGTCTTCTGCCATCAATCGTTGAATTGATATCAACTCCCTTAAATAATAATGCACATTGGTATAAAATTTTGCACTCAAATTCATAAATAATGATAATAAATACCTAATAAATATTAGTGTATATCTCAAATTCATATACAATAAAATTCACTAAAGTTAAAAAAAAAAACTTATATTCTACAAATAATAATTAAAAAGCCTTTTTCCAAATAGTAAAATAAACGAATGTTACATAAAGCTATGAAACAGTTGTACAAATCTGACTTTTCATTGCAATTACATATACGAAAAGGGTTTTATCACATGGCAAGCTACTCTTTTATATGAAGGCAATTGTAAGCAAAAACCTCCAAAAAGCATTAATACCATATTTAAGAAATATGTCAATGAATGAAAAACCGTAAGAAATATCAGTGTTCCAACTAAAGTAACTTTTCCCTGAACTATCATTGCAATTCGTTTCAACTGTTGCTGATATCAAATATAATAGGAATATTGAGCAGATTACCTGTAAATAATATCTTGCAGAAATGTTAGAAATCTAGAGTTTTTTTGTGTTTTAAATATAAATTACAGATTCTAAGCAAATTCCATAAGGGCATTACTAGAGTCTAAACATACATATCAAATTATTGAGAACTGATATATTTGTTAAAGATTAAGTTTGATATGACCAACTTAAAATGCAACATCATTCCAATTTGTAATTTAGAACAATGTGCTTTCAGAAGTCACTTTTAAATTGAGAAAAAAAAAAACTGTTTGCAGCAAAACACAGGGGTGGGGTGAATTAAGAGCATTACATCTATTATAAATTAAAATTTGCTAATGAATGTCAGTTGATAACATAAAATAATATATATATTGTATGTGAAATATTTTTGATCCAAGAAATGTAGCATACTTGGGAATAAAAATCTTTTTCCTCAGAATCTTGGATTATACAATATCTCATATGGAGTGGTAAAAAATAATTGTGCTTTGGGTGCAAAAAGTGTTTTGAAAAATGATGAATAATCATTAGAATTCAGTGATGGTTTTTTAGCTATCTAAAGGTTTTCAGGTTCTGCTCTGATAATGCATAAATACAAAACATGCTAAGAAAAGCTAGAAGAGTGAATAAAAAAGTTAGCCAATAAACTGAGTTTTGGTGGAAGGAGGGCCTAAACCCACAGTGTCCTAATAAACTGGCATGTTATCAGGTGATCATGGGTTCAGATACAACTCCTGACAAAGCCAAATTTTTTCAGCTAACTCTTCACTTGTTCCAAGTAAACAAAATAATTGTTTGAGTTACTATTGTAGAAAAAACGAAGAAGTTTAGGATATTAGGAACTGTTAAATATCCTTATTAATACAAGCTAGATGATTTTCAAATTATGCAACCAATTTTTCCAAAAGACTTTCACATTGTTTTCATTGATGATTAGCTGGTGTGTTGGGTTGTTTTACCTTTGAGAGCACTTTTTTGCACACAACTGACAGGTTACAAGGATCCTAACAGATCAGAGAAGTTAGGAGAAGGGGACCCACTGGACAGCTGTAAGGAGACAGATGGGAGCTTTCCATTAAGGCCATCCAGCATGTTCTTTAATGTGCACAGGGTATGGCTCTCCTGCAGAAAGGGGCCACAGATTTCCCATCCAATGGATGGGGATTTTTCCAAGTTCACTGGTTTCCCATTTCAGACCAAGAGAAGTTCCTCATTGCTGGCACAGATGAGACTCAAACCTGGAAACTACAAACTACAAGCCTGGCATGCTACTGACTAAGTCAGCCCCTGCCCCTGATTAGCTGGCTGATTACCAACTATATCAATGGTTTTCAACAACAATGCAATGAATTCTTAAAAATGTAACAAAACTAACAAATTCTTATAGGATTTAAAGGCTTTTGAATATATCAAAAAAAAAACAAACTGAGAACCATTGCCTATGATGAGTGAACCACAAAAGAAAGTGGAAGAGAAGCCACAAAATTGCCATGATATAATAATGTTCTGTAAGAATAATAGAGATATTCTGCAGGCATTCAGAAAAAAGACCATAAAATTCTAATCATTGTTAATCTTGATAACCGTAACATTGGAAATTTCCCAGGAGTTCAATACTGGTGGCATTTGATCACAATGGTAAGACTTTACAAAACTTTCTCCTAGACTAGATTAACTATGCTTGAGCATACAGGTCAAACACCCATTAAATTTCAGTAATATGAATTTAATTTTTGAGTTATATTCAAAAACATTACGTACCCTTTTTTTCTTAAAGAAATAAATGCCATATTAGAATAAAATAGTATTTAATTCAGTTTCCTGCATCATTTTAGCAGGAATGTGCAAATACACAGATGATATATATATATACATACCAATCCTTTTCAAGAATATTTCCAGCAGATGTTCTGCATAAAGCAATTAATACTTTAGGTGATCTGCATAGAGCAATAATACCTTAGGTGATCAGCATAAAGCAATAATACCTTAGGTGTTCTGCATAAAGTAATTAATACTTTTAGGTGTTCCCCAGCCAGCTAAAGGTTGAGAAATACCTTTTAAAAGTGTTATACTTTTATAGAAAACAAAATTATGCATTTTACCCAAGCTCAAAGCAACACCATAAGAGACTCATGTTTAATCAAAATTTAATGCCTGTTTTAATATTTATTTTGTACATTAGAAGTGCTATGAAAATTGTAGATTGTGTGTAGGCCAATGAAACTGAACACAAAGGATGATATAGAAACTGCTTATTATGATTCATTGAACCTCAAGAAATAAAAAAAAGGTTGGTAGCAAGAAGGTAACACTATCATAAATTACTAGATGTCATTAAAAACCAAAAAAAAATTGTGATTTCTTTGCATAACTTCTTTTGTCGGGACATATTACAATGATTGCATACAGAGGAAGTAGAAACAGTTAAACAGAGGAAACAATATGGCAATTATAAATAGTAGTTAAAAGAAATCAGAAAGAAAAAAAAAACTTCCTAGTTAGCTTGCTGATTAATGACTGCTAGGATAAAATTAAAATCTTGAGTGAAAACTGACCATTCTTCATTATTGTCTGTAACAAATTGATTTAACAGATTAGTAGAAGTCTATACTTGTTCAGTCATTCAATAAAAATATTATGAACTTTATAGTTATTATGCAAGCTATGAACACAAGATTCACCTCGTATATAAATAATTGTACAATCAATAACAATTTAATATTTTCCTGTACCTTTTTGTAAGGGAATTGATAAAACAAATCTTAACTTGCATAGTGATTAGAGAGTTAACATTATTCTAGACCTCATAATTTGTACATTTTATGTCAGTTCTAACTGAAGCAGTGGTCAGCAAACCTGAATTCACTCTTAGTAGTGCATGTCCTTGTATGATTAGCTAATAAAAGTTAAAATGACACCCATCATTTCAGAATTCTATCGAATTTGATAGAAAAGAATGGTTATGCAAGGAAAAAAAAGGTACCAAATCTTAGCTTTGCGGGATTGTTTATTTCCTTGTTTATTTCCAGTATATATGAATAGTGAGTGTTTCTGCATATGATGAATGTTGGTTAGCTCTTACTTTTAACAGCTTTTGTACATATGTTAGCTCTCTTAAACTAAACTAATGAGTTACATTTAACTTTTCACTTATGAACTATTGAAATAAGTTATTTTTTTTCCCTTTACAAAATGGAAATTTTACATATTATTTAAAATTATTAGAACAACATATCTGCAGAATTTCAAGTTTCATTTGACAGTTAGTTTCAAGTTACAAAATATTAAATGTTGTAAAAAAAAATGCTGTGGGTGAGGGAATTTCTTTTTCCTTAACACAAAAAGCAGTTCAGGAATCACTTTTTTTTTTCTTCTTGGAATATGAGGTCATATATACACAAGTTGACAGAATCTGAAATGAGAGACTGAAGTTAACTATATTGGTTTTTAATACAACATATGAAACTATGATTTAAAAAATATTGTGTTTGAAAATTTTCTTACATGTATTTTATAAAAATACTTTATTAATGCTTGAAAATAAATACTCATTTGTCATTTGATTCATATTTTATTAAACCATGATATTATAATTTGTTAAAGCCATCTAATTGCCTTTAAAAATAACAAAATTCTCTGTTGTTGAGAAATAAAATTTTTAAAGTTTATCCTTCAAACTATTTGCATGTTAAAAGTTTTTAGGAGAAAACTCAGAAGCTTTTTGAAGCAAGGACAGTGCTCTGTCTTCAATGAAGTAACAGTATATGGTGACGTTAGGCCTGTTTAAAGCTTCTTTCCACATCATGAAGGGCGATTCCAGTGTCTCGGTTAAAGGTGGAGATGGGCGAGGTCATTATTCCAATAGCCTTGCAGACTATGGTTCCACAGAAAGTGGGTTGGGTTGTTTTACCTCTGAGCGGCACTTTTTTGCACACCATGGCTAAATGGCCAGGTCACATGGACCCCAAAGGCTCAGAGAAGGTTGGGGAAGGGGACCCACTGGAAGAGCTGTTGGGAGACAGATGGTAGCCTCCTGTCAAGGCCATCCAGCGTGTTCTTTAACGTGCACAGGGTATGACTCACCCGTACACGGGACCATGGCTTAACGTCCCATCTGACAGACGGCAGCCTTTCCAAGCCCATCGGTGTCCCCTACTGACCGCGGGCAGGGCGGGGAATTTTGCGGAGATAAATCTCAACGCTGACCCAGCTGGGACTCGAACCTGGGAACTACAGATTACGAGTCTGGCGCGCTACCGACAAGAACAAGGGTAATATCTCCTTTCTTGACAGAATTCAAAATATCCTGAAGTTGTCCGTAAAACCTATCCTTCTCATCCTCATTGGCATCCTCAGTGGGGGATAACAGCAGATAACATTCAAGTCTTTAATGCTTGTCTGAAATTTTGCTGTAAGAAACCTTTCATAAATGCACTCATATCCTAGAAGAGCATCACTAGCATGTCTGCTGAGAAGCAGACCCACGCCTTGGTGATGTTTATCATCGTTCCTCCCTGAAAAGAGAAATTTAAGATTATTTTTAAGTATCTCACTTTACCTGTCCATCTGGTCTCTTGTAAGCCTAGAATATCTAGGCTATAACGCTGAAATTCCTGCATGAGGACATCAAGAGAATAATCTTTATGTAATGTCCTCACGTTCCACATTCCTGCAGAAAGAAAATGATTATAGGTTTTATAAAGAAACTAGGTTTATTGAGATAGGTAGGGCCAACAATATCAAACAGCCCCCTGATCGTAGGCATGGGGCAAAGACCTGTTCCTCCTCTGCTAAAGGCTGAAGTCACCGATGCTGGTAGGAACTTCAGGCACCACCTTTTCAAGTGGACTTTTTCAAGAGCCATATGACCTGCCTGAGACACATTACTCCAGTTTAGGTTTGATTATGCCCAACTAGCTAAGTAAGGTTCAGGTACCTGTGATGGCCTCTGATTAGGATCATCCACCAGCTAATATAAGGTATCCCATGCTTTTGTTCACTTAGGGCTGGTAACCAGAAGCAAACAGAAAACACAGCAGCAGATTCTCCCTTAACAGAGGCCAACCAGTGCAGCAAGTCCAGGATCCATAATCAAGCTCAAATCCATAAACAAGTCCAGTCTAGTAGGTGTAAATGGTCAGCACCAGGACCCTGTGAAGTTGACCACTCCTCAGCAGGGTTGAAAAAAAAAGAAAAAAGTGGCCATAGATGACCAGATCAGTAGGCCATACTAAACTGGCAGCCCTCCCCTTCCATTCTCTTCCAAAAGAGAATATCTCTTTTGAAAGGTACTAACGGCCTGCATCACGAGAAGGCGGGGTCGGACATTAGGTGTTAGACCTGGCTGGTTCTGTGCATCATCACTGGGGATTGATACACAGCTCTCCTTACAGTTTATGCCTAGCTGGCCATTAAAAGTGCAACAGTACAAAAGACAAGAGATATCAAAGCAATATTTAATGAATACTTAGCTTATATCATAAGGATCAAATGATTACAAATACAACTCAGACTTGTGGAATACAAAGAAATCAGTATCTTGTGTAGCCACCATGAGCAGCAATAACCGCTGCTACATGGTCCAGCATTGAGAGGACGAGACATCGGATGTGTGTTTGGGGAATGTCAGTCCATGCAGTTTCAATACGAAGCCAAAGTTCATCTGTTGTAGCAGCTGCTGGTGTCTGGTGTGCTAGTCGTCGTGAGATCATGGACCAGACATGCTCAATTGGGGACAGATCTGGTGAACGTACAGGTCAAGAATGAAGCATCACATGATGGCTATCACCGTAGTGATTTATGACTAACAATTACCCATTAGTGTTAAAAAGTCACTTGTTTGTCATGTTACCATGTGCCTAGTTCAGCACCTACAATGTTTATAGAGTTAACTTAATCTATGTTTAGGTTGCTTTTATTTAAATTACCTTTTCATTTTCCACTGAAAAAACTGATCATTATCATTTTCTGAAAATGAAAAATTGTCTTGGATACAGAAGCAAAAAGTCTTGGCAAATCAGTCCTAAGTTTGGAAGGGCAAAGGGTGTTATAACTTTCACCCCCCCCCCCCCCCCCACTATTTTTCATGGCTTATATCACAAGGATCAAATGATTACAAATACAACTTGGTTAGACTTGTGGAATACAAAGAAATCAGTATCTTATGTAGCCACAAATAAGTTGCTCTTCCAAAAGAGGTACCTCTCTGTCAAATTTTGAGAAATTTTGAGGTGGGTGATGCATTTTTTGGTAAAAAATTGGTTGAACTGAGACAGAATTGACCACTAGACCCTACTTTGTTTAGTAGTTAGCATACCTGACTACTAGATGAGTGGGGCATGTTCTTGTGTATGATAATGAGTATTATTAAGATTTGGGTTGGGTTGTTTTACCTCTGAGCGGCACTTTTTTGCACACCATGGGCTAAATGGCCAGGTCACATGGACCCCGAAGGCTCAGAGAAGGTTGGGGGAGGGGACCCACTGGAACAGCTGTTGGGAGACAGATGGTAGCCTCCCGTCAAGGCCATCCAGCGTGTTCTTTAATGTGCACAGGGTATGGCTCTCCCGCACACGGGGCCATGGCTTAACGTCCCATCCGACGGACGGCGGCCTTTCCAAGCCCATCGGTGCCCCCTATTGACTGCGGGCGGGGAATTTTGCGGAGATAAATCTCAATGCTGACCCAGCTGGGACTCGAACCTGGGAACTACAGATTACGAGCCTGGCGCGCTACCGACTGAGCCACCCCCCCCCACCCCATTATATTATTAAGAATATGAGAAACCACGACAAGACTAACATAGCTTCTAGGTTATCTCCATCCTTTGTGTAGGGAAGTACCTTCTTCCTTTAAAAAATATATATATACACTACCTATTAGAGTTCACATAGCACCATGAATGTCCTTTAAATTACTGTACTATACTACTTCTATAGAAACAGGTTTAATGATATCTCCTAATACTTTTTTCAGTGAATTTCAATTTTACATTACTACATGAATTAAAGTAATCCATACTGGGAGAACAGGTACTGCCGCAAGAAATCAAATTTTACTACATATTTAATTGAAAGTTTTAAAATTGGAGAAGAATCTTTTTTTTTAGCAAACTTTACTTTTAGCATTCAGTCCTACAGACATTTTAAAAAGCCTACCAAAATGACCTACTTCCTTAACTTTTTCCAATTTAACATGCATAGTACTGGAAATAAACATGAAACTATGGCAGAGAAAAAAAATCATTTCTTAAAAAAAAAAGCAAAATTATTATTTTTTTTGTATTTGAAAATTACCCCCCCCCCCCAAAAAAAAAAAAGCTAAATGAGAACTGGTCCATCTAACAGACTAAAAATGTTTATTTTATTGCATTAATATAAATCTGCTGCAGCTAAAGCTGTTATCATAAACACTGCTAATAGCACAAAATCACACTGAGTATTCTGCAAGGATGATTCCTTGCAGTATGCTACAAGTGATTTCATTATATGATAATGTTTGACTACAATATCTCAATAGTGTTAACTCTTGATTATCTGATATGCATGGGGTTTGGGGTGTGCCATTAGCTGAAATATGCTATTAGATAAAGAGCTACCTTCGGGAAAGCAATTTTGGCACACAATATAAAGGAAATCATCAGTATGATATACAAAATATAATGGTAAATAATAAACACCACGCATATAATAGCTGTCCCATGGCAGAGTGGTTAGTGTGCTTGGCTACTGATCTAAGGGACCTGGGTTCGAGCCCCAGAAAAGGCATGGATGTATATGTCGTTTTTCTGCCGAGGTCCTGCCATCCTCTCAGACCTTCTGCTATGGCATATAAACTGACAGGCTCCTGTCAGACCTCTGTGGCAAGCAGCTGCTTGAGGGAGTATTTATTTTTATTTATTTATATAAGTATTCATGAAATGAAGCATCTGACAATCATTACAGTACTCTATGTTGAGGTATATATTTAGCAAATGGTACTGATATTATTGAGCGGTTTGGGTGTTTGAAATTGGAGTAAATTGGTGTGTTTTAGATATCTAAACTGAGAGCAGAAAAAGGCTTTTTGAAATTATAAAATTAGGTATGGAATAAGAAGCATTTTTGTAAGGGACTCTTATCACTGGATACTTCTGTTGTCAGGTTTGAATCCCAGCTAGGTCAGCGTTGAGACATCTCTGCAAAACTCCCCACCCTGCCCATGGTCAGTAGAGAATGCCGATGGGCTTGGAAAGGCTGCCGTCAGTTGGATGGGACATTAAGCTGTGGTCCTGTGCATGGGAGAGCCATAACCATGCATGTTAAAGAACATGCTGGATGGCCTTGATGGTTGGCTACGATCTATCTCCCAACAGCTGTTCCAGTGGGTCTCCTCCCCTAACCTTTTCTAAGCCTTTGGGGGGTCCTTGTGACCTAGCCATTTAGCCCAGTGTGCAAAAAGTGCCGCCCAGAGGAAAAGTTGTTGTAATGTTAGGTCTATGGAGTGAGTACAGCGAGTCTATATAGGCATAGGAATACAATGGAACATTGTATTTTTGTCATATGAATAGAATTAGGTGGTAGATATGAGTGAGTAGATGTATTAATATTGTGAATAAGTGCAGTTCTGATATGTGATGAATTTTAATTCATACAAAGAGTATTGGGAGAAATTTGATACAATAATGTTTTTTTTTTAATAGTTTTTCCAAGTGTGGCAATTGTTGCTGTGCTACTGGAGAACATAAATTTGGTTGTTTTACCTCTGAGTAGCCCTTTTTTTGTACAGAATGGGCTAAATGGTCAGGTCACAAGGGCTTAGAGAAGGTTGGGGGTGAAGGGGTCACACTGGACAACTGTTGGGAGACAGATGGTAGCCTCCCATCAAGGTCATCCAGCATGTTCTTTAACATGCCCAGAGTATGACTCTCCTGCACATGGGGCAATGGTTTAATGTCCCATCCAACAAAATTGCCTTTCCAAGCCTATCGGTATCCCCCCTACTAAATAACTTTTTTCATATAAACAGTGATGGAAATAATATTTTGAACTGCAAGTTATGGAGAAAATTGGACTACTTTAACAGACTTCTATTCAGCACTCCTTTCTAAATAATTATCTTTGTCCATACTTATTTTAAAATTGTACTATTTACTGTACATATTTACACAACACTCGAAGCAATTAAGTTTATGGTGTTTATTGTCCCTCAGCTGTTCTAGGAACTGACACACTATCTACTTCTTTCCAAGACGTTTTTTTAAGGGAGTGCAGAACTTAATTTTTTTTTCATAGCCCAGAAAAAAATATTGGCACTCAACATACAGTAGCATGATCAAGACATTTGTGTTGGTGGTGTTGTAGGTGAGGTTTGCCTCTTTTTTGCACATATATAGGAATTCAAATCTATTATATATAGGAATTCTAAATTTATATAAAAGAAACTATTTCACTTCTTTTAACACGGGGTGATTTGCCTTTTTGGAAACAAAATATTTACTAGTGAGTCAGAAAAGCAAAATTTCCCAAATCGACCAATAATATAATCACTTACTGATTAGTCTCCTATTTCATGTTGCTTCTTTCTTGGTTGTAGATTAAAAATAAGGCATAGGCCTTGCTCATTTCCTATATCCTTAAAAACTACAACTTTTTTATTATCTTTTTTACTCACGATCAGCTAACATAGAATATAAATAACGAAATAAACTCGACATATTCCATATCAACTAATAAATCAGCACTTTAGCGTCAATTTAAATTTTAGAGGAAAAATTGTCTTGAGCCGGGTGGGATACGAACCCACGACCTCCTGATAACATGTCAGGTGCTCTGGACCACTGAGCTACCGGCCACTGATCAAGATCTCCTCTAATTAGAGCTATGAACATTCCTTTTATGTTACATAAAAGCGCTATTCAGGCAATTTTAGCCCAAGCGGCTTTCTATTTGCCATATAGATGGAAGCATTTGATTACAAGTATGCAGATAATAAATAATGAAATAAACTCTACGTATTATATATCAACTAATAAATCAGCAGTTTAGCGTAGATTTAAATTTTACAGGAAAAATTATCTTGAGCCGGGTGGGATATGAACCCATGACCTCCTGATAACATATCAGGTGCTCTGGACCACTGAGAGCCTATATGTAACATAAAAGTAATGTTCATAGCGCTAATTAGAGGAGATCTTGATCGGCGGCCAGTAGCTCAGTGGTCCAGAGCACCTGACAAGTTATCAGGAGATCGTGGGTTTGTATCCCACCCGGCTCAAGACAATTTTTCCTCTAAAATTTAAATCAATGCTAAAGTGCTAATTTATTAGTTAACATATCATTTTCCCCAAATCCATGAACTGTACCAGTAAATAGTTTTATCATATTAAGCCTTTAGCTCCCACTCCCCATTACATGCTTGACTTCTTCCTTTGGTAGATCAGCAATATCAGACTAGAAGTTGATAATGAAAATACTTTAGATAACAAATACTTGTGAGAATTACAGTTTATTCATTCCAATGCAAAAACAGAGGCTTAAAATTTTAATATGTATTATAGAAATGTTGGTGGGTTTTATGTAATACATATTAAAATATTAGGCCTTTGTGGCCCCTAATTACAAGCTGCCCCTGTTTTAGAAACTACACTGTTCTCACTGATTGACCAGACAACTTCCAGAGTTGTGACATACAAAGACAGATGATTTGCATGTAAAGACAATCAGATTAGTAGAGTGCCCAATAAAGTGCCTGGTAGTGTAGTGAATTATAAATCTGAAGGTTATATGTCAGTGAGAGAACAAAATAGGGTCAGTTTGTTGTTCATGGTCCTCAGCCAACAGATGGCACTGGTCAAGAAGCATATGACGTTGAGGTGTAAAGTATGATGTAGAAACATAACTGTTGGTTGCTGGTGGCCTATGGTTCTGTTTCTTTTGGGCGAGTAACATGAAGTCATGTGTCATGTATGTGATTTGACGGGAATGTGAAGTTATGTTTGATTTTTTTTGCTGTTTTTGCTTGATAACTCCTTGGGATAACATGCCTCAGCTACAGGTAAATGCATGTGTATAATACATTTAATGAAGTATTTTTAATGATAGCCAGAATAGGAATAATTAACATTTCCTGTTGTTTTTTCAAAATTTCATTAAGATATGATAAATAATAAGTTATTTAAGATATTTTGGAATTGAAATTATTTAACATTAAGAAGGTTGTTGGTGAAAGTGTTAGTGAACTGCTTTGCAATGTTATGGTCACGTCATTTGGAAGTGGAAGTTCGGTAGCTTTTTATGGCTGTGTGTAGAGGGGAATATTTTTGTAAGTTGTTTGGAGTGAGGGGCATTTGAAGGGGAAGAGAGGAGTGGTTAATCAGATAGAATTATTTTAAATCCTTTTTTGTATTTAGTATAGTGTAGTAGTATGTGTTTTGTTGTGAGTGGAAGAAAATGGCAGAAGTTTATAACATGGGGATAATTAAGTGTAAGAAATGAGTTTTTATAGGGTGTTAGGGTTTTAGGAGATAGTTTTTGGCGAAGTGTATAAAGTGAGTTTTCTGAGGATTCTAATATAGTGGGGGGGGGGAGTATGCTTGGGGGAAATAATAAAGTTTTTTCATATGGGAATGAATGTGGCAGTATTGCTGTTCAGGATGATCATACTTCTTATTGATGCACTGCATTTTCCTAGGTAGACATTGAAGATTTGATACACAAACTTAATGATTTCTTGTCTACAATGCTGTATCTCAACTTGCTTTCAGCTCAAAGCTAGCACTATTTATAGGTAATCTCAAAGATGAGCAGTGTTAACTTATATGATCATAAACAGCAACAGTATGCAACTTCTACCGATAATTAGATGTCTGCAGGGTTTTGGGTGTCTGGGAAAAAAATGTCACATTATTAAATACCAACAGAACTGAACTATAATGAATTAATAGTTTGAAAGTATTACAGCATAAAGTATTTAAACTTTGCAAAAACCTCAATTGATGATCAACTTACTATTTTTATATTATGGAGATGGCAGATTCATTGCTAACAACGATCACTGTGAGACCAGAAAATGGCCAAAAATGTTTGTACATATCCCTAAACTGCAGTTTTCCTCGCATAATTTACTGGCTACTTATATTTGATAATTCCTCCGTTCCCCCTCAAGCAGCTGCTTGCTACAGAGATCTGACAGGAGCCTGCCAGTTTATACGCCGTAGATCTGTGAGGAACTAACATTATTTAGAAGAAAAAAAATACCCCCTCAAGCAGCTGCTAGCCACAGAGGTCTGACAGGAGCCTGTCAGTTTATATGCCACAGTAGGAGATCTGAGAGGATGGCAGGACCTCAGCAGAAACAAGATGTAAATTTTATAACACAATTTTTACACCACTTGACCTATTCTCACCTTTTCTTCCACATATTCTTTCACTTGATCTAATTCACCGTTCTTCAAACTCCACAAAAAATCACTCATCGCTTTCAAAAACAGTCGGTGTTACAACAACAAAATATGTCAAAAATCCACTTTCGTTTTCGGGCAAAAATTTATTAAATCTTGCTCGATCTTACCAGAACACAACAGGTTACGGATTAGCAACCTCAAATGTCGGTAAATAATAATAAAGCACTGGTTCCCGGGTTCAGCCAACAAACCCATAAGGAAAAAAAGAATGATCCACACAGAGATTTTAGAGATGTAATCTTTTTGAGAAGTAAGAAAAAAATAAAGAGATAAAAGTTAAGGAATATAAGTAATGGCGAAGCAAACAATCTAGAGGACATAGATGGCATCCATTGAGGATGGCATCCAATAAAGCAAGCAGATCCATAGGCAGTGAAACTACTAGATCTAACGACCAAGCAAGCAGTCAATAACTTTTCATTTTACTATTTTATTTCTTTAAGTCGCAAATGCTTGAGGATAAAATGAAAACAAATTAGATTCGTTGGTATATACCACTTTTCTTCAAGAATACAAGCACTTTTTTTCTGTAAATTGAGTTAAATTTTTTTATTCTCATGAGACAAAATATTTCTAAGTTAGAATTTTGCATGTTCTCTTTCTTAATGTCATCAAAGAATATTTTTCTTTCATGTTCATTTCTCATATAGTTCAGTAAAATGTGGGAAACGTCTCCTTTTTACCAAGCATAGACTGCAGTTAGGGGAATTTATAATCTGATACAGATGCAGTTTATCATTAAGGAGAGTCATCATCATCATCATCATCATCATCATCATCATCATCATCATCATCATCATCATCATCATCACCACCACCACCACCACCACCACCACCACCACCACCACCACCACCACCATCGTCATCGTCATCAAGCAGCCATGGGCTACGGAGGTCCAACCAGACCGTGCAATTTAGTTCTCCAAGCAAGTCTATCCTGAGCTACATCTACTGCATCTGGCCACTGCACACCAATTCTAACAAGGTCCTGTTTGACATTGTCTGCCCACCGCATCCTAGGTCTCCCCTTCCTTCTGAGGCCTTTAGGCACATTGTTCATAACCCGACCCTATTCGCCAATCTATAATTATTCATATGGGCAACATCGCCAAACCAACGGAATCTCTCTCTGCACAATATGCTGCTTAAAGGAGGTTGCCGACTCCTTTGCCTAACCTCATCATTAGTTACAAAGTTTAACCACCTAATGCCCAAGATACTGCGTAAGCATCTGGAATCAAAAGCATCTAATTTCCTGTTATCTTGTTTACAAAAGGTCCAGGTTTCACTACCATAACTAACCCTAGAAAGAACCAAACTATTATACAGTCTAATTTTAGTCTTTAGGTGTATACGCCTATTTCTCCATACTCTCCATAGATTCTTAAAAGTCCCGGCAGCAATCCCTATTCGTCTGTTAATCTCATGCCGCACATCACCATTATATGTTACATAGCTCCCAAGAAAATTAAACTGTGACACCTGCTCAAAACTGCAACCATTTAGATTAACTAAATCACAGCCTGCCTGACCAATTTTCATCACTTTAGTTTTCTCTCTGTTTATAACCAAACCTACTCTACTATCAGTTTCATCAACAGCTGGAATGAAAGAGTTCATCTCATCAACATCATTTGCCAAAAGGGCCAAATCATCAGCATAATCTAAATCAGAAATTTTCGTATCTCCAGTCCATTTAAGGCCAAAATCTTTCCCTTGAAGTGAATTTCGCATAACATAATCAATAACCAAGCTAAAGAGAAAAGGAGACAAAATGCACCCTTGTCGAACACCAGAAGTAATGCTAAACCAATTGCTGCAAGTCTTACCAACTCTCACACACGACTCGGTGTTATTATAGAGAGCTTTCATTATGTTAACTAACTTGTCAGCTATACCATAAGATATCACAATCAACCATAAATTATGACGATCAACAGAGTCGAAAACCTTTTTGAAATCAACAAAGCTAGCAACCAAAGGTTTCTGAAACTCTAAACATTTCTCAAGAATCTGCCTAAATGAAAATATCTGATCCTCACATCCCCTACCATTTCTGAATCCACATTGCTCATCACGCAATTGCCTTTCAACCAGATTCTTAATTCTATTAAGCACAATCATGGAAAGAACTTTACCTGGAACAGAGAGTAGGCTGATACCCCTATAGTTATCACAAGAACTGCGATCACCTTTTTGAAAATAGGGATAACAATAGCTCTGGTAAAATCCTTACGAACCATGCCTTTTTCATAAAAGATATTCAGAATTTCAGTCATCCAAGTGGTAACCGAAACCTTCCCAGCTCTAAGCATTTCCGTAGTAATTTCATCTACCTCTGGGGATTTATGTAGTTTAAGTTTAGAAACAGCCAAAATAACTTCAGATTGTGTTATATGGCCAACATTAAAGCCATCAATGTATCTATCATCATTGCAAACAATGGGAATAGAACTAACCACATTGTTTAGAACATCACTGAAATGCTCAGCCCACCTAGCCATCACCGAATCCTCACCTTCTATAACCTTACCTTGTTTATCCTTTAATCCTTGCATGCCTGTCCGTTTTCTACCACATAAAACATTAACTATCTGGTACAGCTCTCTGCTGTTGTGCTGTCTAACTGCTTCCTCGGCTTTGTCAGCCATGCCATCAAGCCAAAGATTCTTATCAGCAGCTAACTGATCCTTTACACATTTATTAAGCTCTCTGTAATTCTTTCTATTAGGACTAGTAGGGTACTGATTAAGGACATTCCTGCAGTTCTTCCTTTCTGAAATAAGCTCAAGTGCCTTATCACTCAAATAATTCCGTCTCTTCCGCTCCTCTTTTCCTAAAAGAATACTGTTAGTTTCCAAAAAAGCCTGTTTAAAATGGACCCATTCTTCCTCAACTTCGGTAGTAAGCAAACCATGACTGTCATAATGACTAAGTAACCTATCATGGTAAGCTTTAGCTGTAACTGGGTCTTTCAGAGCTTCATTATTAAAGGTAAATTTTTTAACCTTAGCACAACAATTTTTAAGTTTAAGTTGCAAGACACTTTTCACAAGGTAATGGTCAGATCCAATTTCAGCTCCCCTATATGCCCTGGTATTCCTAACAGAACTAGCCCATTTGCTGTTAATTAATATATAATCAATCGTATTCTTATGCAGCATATCAGGTGAAACCCATGTGTGCTTATGTATGGCCTGGTGTTTGTAATAAGTATGTTATTCTGAAACCTTTGAGTTTACTTACCTGTAGGAAACGTTGCCCATTGTCATTGCAACTACCAATACCAAAAGGGCCTGTCAACCCTCCCCAAAGGTCAGTCAGCACCAACTTTGGCATTGAAGTCACCTAGAACAAGGGTAATATCTCCTTTCTTGACAGAATTCAAAATATCCTGAAGTTGTCCATAAAACTTATCCTTCTCATCCTCAGTGGGGGCAAAACAGCAGATAACATTCAAGTCTTTAACGCTTGTCTGAAGTTTTGCTTTAAGAAACCTTTCATTAATGCACTCATATCCTAGAAGAGCATCACTAGCGTGTCTGCTAAGAAGCAGACCCACGCCTTGGTATTGATTATCATCGTCCCTCCCTGAAAAGAGAAATTTATGATTATTTTTAAGAATACGACCTTTATTTGTCCATCTGGTCTCTTGCAAGCCAAAAATAAAAATTTTAAAAAGGCTTTAAAAAGGCTTTTAAAAAGGCAGAAACAAAATGAAAAGTCAAGCAAAAGTGTTGTAATGAGATTGATAATTTCAAAAGTAAATTAATTACCAAAACTGGGTAGGTTGAATTTTTCTTCTAGTTAGTGATATATTTATAAACAGCATAGTGTCCAATTGGTTAGCGAACGCAAAAACTAGACTATGGTGAAAGGCACCTAGGTTCTGGTGAAATCTAGGCTACTGGTGAAAGGGACCTAGGTTGGAGCCCTGGGTAAGACATGGATGTTTATGTTATATTTCTTCTGAGGTCCCACCATCCTCACTGATCTCCTAATATGGCATATTAATCTGACAGTGTCCTGTCAGACTTCTGGGACAAGCAGCTGCTTAAGAGGTATTTATTTATATTATTATAGTGTAATAAAGGGAAAAAAATTATTTAGAATATTCTATTTTCTTATATATTATATATAGCATAATTTTGACATATTTCAGAATATGTAAAAAAAAATTTATAAAGCTTGCTTATGCTACAAATGTTCAACTATTATTTTTGAATAGAATTTAAATATTAATTTCGTAAAAGCATAAATCAGAGCCAAAATTAAAAAATATTGCCATATCTTTTCAGGAATGTTAAGCATTTTTACTTTTTAAGTAAAAATTTTATATCTGGGACTGAATGTATGAAAGTTATTGCTTTAATTTTTATTATCATAAGTAATTCTTATTAACTTAACAATCAATAAATATTAGTATAAAATACTGAGAACAGAAAGCATTTCCATGATTTTTAAGTAACAAAATCTTATTACATAATTGCTCCTCATGTGTGCCTTGACGAAGCTAGATAATCCGTCAGCTAACCTAACTGACGCACTTTCAGAGCACAGACATGGCGCCCATGAACTCCGTTTGCCAACCTCTCCCTACATAGGACCACTAGTTTTGACAGTGTTTGCTTAATAAGAGCGGACGCTCGCCACAGCGACAAGACGTGTTTATGCTTCGCTCCTGGATTATAGGTAGTAAACCTATATAGCTAAACCTTTAACTAAATTTCCTATTAGCCTTAGGCGAGATTGAGTGAGAATCAAAGTGTAGCCTTTGCTAGGAAGGATAGATAGTCTTAGCTTAACTTTTTACTTTAAACTTTAGTTTCTTAGTTAGGAATTTTCAGGTTTTACTTCCATTATGATCTACTAATAAAGTCTACACTTCTCAACTTTAAAACTAATATTAGTACAAGTCAAAAGCTGGACTCAGTTAGCCGCTACCAGTATCGGAATAGTACGCACCATTTGCTGACTTTAAGTTAGCAGTCAATGGCGTAGGAAGAGTACATACTGGTAGGCAATTCTGAGCTTGACGAAATTTGGCTTGGAAATATATTTTTTCTACTGTACAGGTAAACAAAACTGCGTTGAAACCTCCGTTGCGGTCCATTAGTTTGTTTAAGTAGCTAATTTGTTGAAATTTCCTAGTTTATCTAATTCCTTAGTCTTAACTGCGTTTCCAATCGCTACTGTTAGACTAGATTTTTACTATTCACCGTTCGTTCCTTACTAAATTTATATTTGTACATTTTTCATTTGGTATTTCTATACTTAGTTTCAAAAATTAAAATTTTTTAGTGTGTTTGAATAGATTTCTGGTATATTACGGACTTCCGTCCTTTTCAAATTCCTGTTTGTACCAGTTTCTTGCTGTTGTAACTGTGAGTTTTTGCGTTCGAAATATTCGAATATTTTACATATATTTATGTAAATTTGTTCTATTTCTTTAAAATGACTTCTATTTTAGTCTTCTTTTATATTTATTTCACTTTTGTTTACTTTTTATTTGAAAATTTCAAATTTTAAATTTTTCAAAATGTCAAATTTTGAAATTAACGATTTTTTCAGCACGGCCCACACACAGAGCTGCTCTGAATCTGACATCACTGAGGACCACACAGAGACCTCTGGAGCTCAAGTCTCTATGGATAGCTCTCAACTGAGTTATAGTGCGCACATTTTTCTCGGAGAAAAATAAGCTTTTGTATAAATTAAACTCCACATTAGCGAATTTACCTTCCATGAAGGAAATTCACTCCATTTTACCAGGTGATCGTCAAATTTAATGATGCAATTTTGGAAAGATTTTATATTGAGAAAGATATCAATGAGCATGTATGTACTGAATATTGTCCTTCTCAAATCATCGTTTTGGAAGCCATTCAGGATTTAACCTCTGTCCAAAACCATGGATTAGATTTAATTGAAAATATTTCTGATACTGTCAAAAAACCCAAAGGGAAGAATAATGGCAAAAAATCTAAAAGAGGACACAAGAGAGCCTTGTCTCCTACTAACGATTCTACCTGTGCCCCTAAGACTCGTGTTTCGGTTTGGAGGAAAAACATTTAGACTTCAGTTTCAAATATGGAAGCCTCTGACTCTACTGCCATTCCAAAGGATAATGGCAATAAAAATGGGAAAATACCTCCCATCATTTTACGATCTCCTAAAAATTGGTTAAACACCCATAAGGAGTTGACAAAAATTGCTGTGGAAGTTTTTACAGCTAAGATCTCCGGAGAAACGGTCCGTATACAGACCAGATGCTCCGATGATTACAGGTGTTTTGTTCGATTTTTTGAAACTTCAAAACAACAGTTTCATACCTACAAGTGAAAGAAAAGAAAAACCTCAGAGTAGTTATAAAAAATCTACCTGCAGACATAACTACTGATGTATCCGTGTCGCCCTAGTAGATCTGGGTTTCACAATCATTAAACTCTCACAAATGATACGAGGTAAAGATAAATCCCCGATTCCCATGTTCTTGGCATACTTGCCGAAGGACACTGCAAACAAAAAGATTTATAATATCGCAAATCTTTTCCATATTAAAATACATGTTGAGAGTTACAAAACGAAGAAAACTCCAACACAGTGTCACCAGTGCCAAAGATACGGCCATACGCAGAGTGGTTGCTTTAACCTTCCACTCTGCGTTAAATGAGCCGGAAATCATCTAACAAGGACTGTCTTCAAAAGAAAGAAGATAGCCCACCAAAATGCGCAAATTGTGGCCTTGGCCATACAGCAAATTATAAAGGTTGTTCCTATTTTCCTTCACGATAGGTGGTGACTATACCTAAGGAAAAGCCAAATAATATTCCAACAAAAAAGGTTGTTAGCATTCCTCTTACACCTCAGTTGTCCTATGCAAGTGCTCTTGCAAAAGACGCACCAGCTGATAACTCAACTGGTAGAGGTAAACCTTTACCTAAAAGAACACCTCATTCTGCTTTACATCCAAAGCCAACTACCTATACAAGTGAGGAATTCGATGCCACTATCTTAAATGATCTTAAGGAAGTCTTTTTAATCTTTAAGAATCTTAATGTTTCTAAAATCTTATTAATGGCTAAATCATTAATAAATGAATATCAGAATGTCAACGGCCTTGTGGGTAAACTCACCATTGGGCTAAAAGCTATCGACTATCTACTCTCTTCGCGCTGTTCAAATGGAGCACAATTGTAAGAAGAATCATCTACAGATTTTTTCTTGGAATGCGAATGGCATTCTTACTGACTTATGGGAGTTCAGAAATTTTTTATCTGACGCCAAGCAGATATTGTCCTTTTGGGAGAAACCCACCTCAAAGTCTCAGATAATCTGAAATTTCCAAACTTTGAGGTTTACAGAAAGGATCGACAGCATTACAAGTGGTGGAGGTACTGCTGTGATCATCAGACGATCCATAAAACATCATCTTTTACCAACTGTAAACTTCAATTCATTGGAAGTTACTGCTATTGCAGTTAACGATAATACTTTTGTTATCTTGAACGTCTATGCTGTTTACAAACCGCCCAATTCTGAACTTTTTCAAAATGACTTTAAACTCATATTTGACAGCAAAACTCCTATAATTTTGGCAGGAGATTTAAATTCTAAAAATGTTGCTTGGAATTCTAGATCCTGCAACAAGAATGGAAACATACTTTTAGATTATGCCACATCTAATGGCATCATCGTGGATGCTCCTAACGAGGGGGTGGGAGTGGCTTAGTCGGTAACGTGCCAGGCTCGTAATCTGCAGTTCCCAGGTTCGAGTCCCAGCTCGGTCAGCATTGAGATTTATCTCTGCAAAATTCTCCGCCCTGCCCATGGTAAGTAGGGGACACCGATGGGCTTGGAAAGGCCGCCGTCCGTCGGATGGGACGTTAAGCCGCGGCCCCAAGTGCGGAAGAGCCATACCCTGTGCACGTTAAAGAATACACTGGATGGCATTGACGGGAGGCTACCATCTGTCTCCCAACAGCTGTTCCAGTGAGTCCCCTCCCCCAACCTTCTCTGAGCCTTCGGCGTCCTTGTGACCTGGCCATGTCATCCATGGTGTGCAAAAAAGTGCTGCTCAGAGGTAAAATAACCCATAACGCTCCTAACGAGCCTACATTTTACCCATATAATTCCATGCATAGACCGATGTTTTAGATCTAGTCATGTTTGGGAATTTTTTACCTACATATGAAGTTAGCGTTCATAACGATCTGAATTCCGATCATTTACCAGTTTGCATAACTCTGTTTTTGTCTCTTACTACTGTTCCAGACACTTTTAGTGTTGTCAACTGGGAACTTTATAAAACAACTGTTAACGGAAAAGTCTCCGGATCATGTAAATCTCTTTCTCTCAAAAAGATAAATATTTCAATCCTTACATTCACTGCTTTGTTGACTGAGTTAAGAATTGAAGCCAGCACTTTACAAAAACCTCGTAAAGATGTTTACATTCTTTCGAGGGCTCTCTATGATCACATAATTTTCAAGAACAAAGCTAGACACAAATGGCAAAGACCTAGAGATGTCCAAGACAAGAATTTTTATTACTCCCTCAAAACTGCGGTTAGACAAAAGCTCCAGGACCATCGTAGTTTTACCTGGAATAAAAAACTTAGCTCACTTTCTACAAGTAATAACTCCATCTGGGAGATGGTGAAATCTTTAAAGAATCCTCGAATAAACTATCCTCCCATCCGTGGGACGGTTGGATTATGTTACAATGAAGATGATAAATCTGAAGCATTTGCAGATGCCCTCGTATTACAGTTTCAGGAAAATTCTGATCTTTCTGATAATGACACCTGTGATGAGGTGGAAGAAACTTTTTTCGTTTCAGTCAGGAAGAAAGATCAAGGTTATCTTTTAAATCTCCTTTTGAACTGATTCAGGTCATCCATAAATTAAAGCCCAACAAGGCTTCAGGTCCTGACAACATCTCCAAGAGGATGTTGAAGCACCTTCTGAAAAAAACCATAACTCGCCTGTGTGAATTTTTAATTTCCTCCTCCGACACCATGTCTTTCCGGAGGTTTGGAAAAATGCCTATGTCAAGCTGATTCATAAACCGGGTAAGGACCCTTCGTTCCCTGTCAGCTATCGTCCTATCAGTTTGCTTTCCTGTTTAAGAAAACTGTTTGAGCGAATTATACTCAACAGATTGGAAGAATTCCTTTCCATTCATCCTGTTTTACCTGTATCTCAATTTGGATTCAGGCGTAAAAGATCGACAGAACAACAGTTCCTCAGGGTAGTCGAAACTATTGCTGAGGCACTAAATAAGGGAGAAACAGTTGCCGCCATCTTTCTGGACGTGGCCAAGGCATTTGACCGCGTCTGGACGGACGGCCCGATTTACAAACTCGTCAAATTGGGATACCTACGGGCTTTACCTGTATTCTCCAATCGTACCTTTTCAATCGAACTTTCCAGGTTCATATCAAATCCTCCATCTCTACTAAGAGAGTAATGGCCGCTTGAGTTCCACAAGGCTCTCTCCTAGGACCTACTCTCTTCTCACTGTATGTTTTTGATATTCCATCATTTGATCGCATTGTTATAGCTCAATATGCAGATGATATTGCTCTCATCTCCCCTTCTCTGGGAGTTGAGTTTGCAATTAGAAGACTCCAGAATTGCCTGGATGAAATGGAATCGTGGTACGATAAATGGAAAGTGAAAATTAACACTGAAAAAAGTAATGCCATCCTTTTCAGTGGTAAGAGGATTAAAAACCCTCAAAGTTTATTATTTTTAGATGAACATATCACATGGCAAGAAACTGTCAAGTATTTGGTAGTTACCTTGCAGAAAAAGCTCAAGTGGGATCCCCATATACGTGGGATCAGCAATAAGGTTAATGCTGTCAGATGCCAGCTGGGACCTGTTCTCAGAAGAAACTCAGTCCTATCTATTGATCATAAGCTATTGCTTTATGACAATGTCATCCGTCCGACCTATTATTTCATGTGCTTCCTCAATTTGGGCGAACACAACTCCCACTAACATCCGCAAGATCCAGATCTTGCAGAATAAGATCTTGCGATGTGCGGTCGATGCCCCGTGGTTCGTAACTAATAGACGGCTACACAAAGATCTGGGCATCGATCATATCTATTCATATATTAAGTCTATCTCGCGTGGTTTCCTCGAGTCAGTTCGATGCAACCCGCATGAGATCATATCTTGCCTATTTGATTACGATCATGAAGTCTTGAACAGATACAAGAGGTCTAAGATGATGGCTTTCAGCAAAGAAAGTTTCCCATTTTAGGTCTCTTGTGCATCCTTACTACTTTCTTGTATTTTGATTTTTAGCCCTTAGGGGCCCACCACTGGGTGGTTTACTTTAATTACTTGTTTTGATATCAATTACGCATATGTTCAGATGGAGGAGGTTATAGGTACCATTGTGCCTCATACTCCATATGTGAATAATCAATCTACGATCTACAGTGTTTGCTGGTCCTCTTGTGGATTTGTTTTGCATCGGAGTGCTACGAGAAAACTCGCATTGAGCAGGTTTGTATTCTGTTATTGGTGGCCAAGCAGAGAAGGAACCGTAACCCTACTTCTGCGAGGGAAATTTAAGCAGAAAAGGTTTGGGTTGAAAAGTTACTTTTTACTATTTTTTTATAAGTTAAAATTTATTTTTTACTGACATGGAGCTTTTTGCTGAGGTTTTGCCTTTCTCGCAGATCTCTTTGGTGTATTACACTGATAGTAAGCCTGTCCTTAGCCAGGGGTGAGAGGGACTCGGGCTTTGCAATACACTGAAAAATAAATGGGGGGGGGGGAAGAGAAAAAGACAGAAAAACAGTGTGACAAGAAAAAGAGCATACTTAAGGGCCCACCCTGAGATTTCTAGTTCAAAGGAGAAATAAGGGGAACCTAAAAATATTTCTTATCCTGGGCTCCATGAATGCTAAGGGTGACACTGACAGTCTACTGTCAGACTTCTGTAGCAAGCAGCTGCTTGAGAAGTAATTAAAAGGTTATAATTGGTGTTATTTAGATTTATTTTGAAATCATTCTAACATGAGTTATAGCCTAATGTGAATCCTATATTGAACTGATGAGGTGGGGGGGCTCAGTTGGTAGCGCACCAGGTTCATAATCTGTAGTTCCCAGGTTCGAGTCCCAGCTGGGTCAGCACTGAGATTTATCTCTGCAAAATTCCCCGCCCTACCCACAGTCAGTAGGGGACACCAATTCGCTTGGAAAGGCCACCATCCGTCGGATGGGACGTTAAGCCGTGCCCCGTGTACGGGAGAGCCATACCCTGTGCATGTTAAAGAACACGCTGGATGGCCTTGACGGGAGGATGAGACATTAAGCTGTGGCCCCGTGTATGGGAGAGCCATACCCTGTGCACGTTAAAGAACACGCTGGATGGCCTTGATGGGAGGCTACCATCTGTCTCCCAACAGCTGTTCCAGTGGGTCCCCTCCCCCAACCTTCTCTGAGCCTTCGGGGTCCATGTGACCTGGCCATTTAGCCCATGGTGTGCAAAAAAGTGCCGCTCAGAGGTAAAACAACCCAACTGATGATGGATTTTAATATAATCAAGATCACAATAATTGTCTATTATTTAAATAATGTGTTGTTTTTATTACATCTTTATTTGCTGAGAAGTATTTCTTTTTCATAATTCCAACACCCTGGGGAAAAAATTTCATTTGTCTACTGTTCGAAAGGGCATTGTAGTGCCTTTTTTTTTTATCTTGTTTTAAAAAACAAGCAAATATGCTTACTTGGACATCTGTTTACCTTTTTGTAGACATTCAAATTTCTTTGTTTTTAAGGATAAATGAAAAACTTTGTGTTGAATAGGTATTGACAAAATATTCTGAACCAATTTTCCAAATCTCCTAGTGACTTTAGAAATGTTCTCTAGCAGTGGGGAGAGGTGGAAAATGCTAAAACTTGAAATGAATATTACAAATGATCTATTTATGCTAGAAATTTTAATTTATGGTGATAGATTATGATAGTGAAAATTATAATAAGTAGTAATGATTTACCCAGCTGTCACCAAGGGGGTGGTAAAATATAACTTTTGTTTTAAGATATAAATAAAAATTCTTGTTGTATTAAAAATTTAGCTCTCAAGCAGCTGCTTGCCACAGTGGTCTGACAAGAGCCTGTCATAGAATATTGTTGAATATGCCATAGAGGTAATCTGTGAGGAAGGTGAAACCCCAGCAGAAAGACAACACAGAAACATACACACCTTACCTGGGGATTGAACCCAGATCCCTTTGATCAGTAGCCAAGCATGCTAACCACTTGGCTACTAGGATGGTATAGGTACTAATAAAATATTAATATTTTTATTTTCCCAATTTATTCATTTGTTTGGATTTCTACTGTTAGAGGGTGTTAAATGTGGCAAATGAAATCTTCATTCTCTTTGAAAATGAGCATCCCATATTCACCAGAGGCAATATATTATTCTTCTAGCTCTACTGTTTATACATATGTGAAGACTTGTATTTCATTCTTATGCAAACTTATACACAATGCCACTATTGTTTTCATCAATGTTTAAAATATATACTACTTTTTTCAGCAATCAATGAATTATATCAAAAGTTATCTCTGAGGAAATTTAACTATGGTGAATTTATTTCAAATTATAAGTTTAATGTTTTTATTCTGTATTGTTTTAATAAGAAAATTCTTATAATCTCTTAGATAAACATATGTATTGCTTGGAATCAAATATTGCAACTTTTTAATTTTACAGTCATGCAGAATCAGGCTAGTAAGCCAATAATTGCAGTTGTGCAAAACATCCAGGCGTGTGATGCTATAAATAATGAAAAAGACTTTATAATAGAGTGTTTTAGCAGAAATGGCACGAATGAGAGCAGTCCAAAAGAAAATTGTGTGAGTAAAGAACAGTAAGTCATCCATTTTATATTTTGATAAAAAAAATTAAATAACTTTAAATAAAAATGTTTATCTTCTGTAATTGTCATTCTACCTTGGAGATTGGGGAGTTCCAGTATCATTTCTAACCTAGCTTTCCATGCCCTTTTTATTGTGTGAGGATATTTTATACATGATTTAGATTTAAAAACAGGAGCAATAAAATATAAATTTAATAATTTCATAATCATTCTCTAAAAAAGTTAAAATAAAACTTACTTATTGCCAGTGTTGAAAGTACTTGTGCAGTATTAACTTGAAAGAAAGATGAATGCCAGCAATTTTTTCCAGTCATTAAAGGAAACCTATTTTGCTCCTACTGTCCAAGTTTTAGCAAGTGATTTCATAATGTACAGTTATTTTTTTTTACTTTTTAGGGCTCATATTGGAAGATATGTATTTTTAATATACTTTATTTATTTTAATACTTTTATTTATATTTTTATTTTTGCTACAAATTAAAAAAAAACCATGTTTTCTTGTTAAAAAAAATTAAAGATTTTCCTTATGGGGTTTGCAGATACTGAATCTATGCATGATATGCTAAGGTAAATCATGTCCATATTCTGAAGCTGTGAATTATTTTTCATTTGAATTATAATATTTGAAGATTCAGATAGTTCAAAATTTTTCAAATATGTATATGTACATGTTAATATGTTTAAATTTCTATGTGTATTTCTATGTTATCTTTTTATAATGTATTATGTAATGTAACAACCTGGAAAAGCTTAGCTTGTAAGTTGTTAATAGGAAAAACAAATGTATATTTATTTTTAAAATAAAATTAAAGTTGAATTCTGAAGGAGCTTTTCCTAAAAATACTTGTTTTCCCCCAGCTTCGGAGGGTAAATTATTATTTTCCCTTTATTACTCTGCATGCCCTAAGATTTCATTTAACATATAATTTACTGCTGCCACTGTGTGTTGAGTAGACAGATACATAACTGGGAAATGAGATTGGAGATTTAACAATTTGGTTAATTTTTCTTCTCTTTATTGAATCTTTCATCAACTTATATTGAAAAAATATTAGGAAAATTTCCACACACACCCCATCTCACTCCAAAAATCCTGGTTATGTTACTGTGAGGTTTGAAGAAGAAAGATTCTTACAGCATATTGTAACTGAAGACAAATCTTGTTCTATGATCTGGAAACAAAATGCCCTGTCCATTGTCAGCAAGTGGAAGTACTCAAGTTCATCATGGCCCATAAAATTTTGAGCTGTGAGATTGGCTGGGGAACAAATGGCTCTGGTGTTTTTGATAGCAAAGATTTTCATGTAACCCATTTAATGCCATAGGGGTCAACAATGAATAAGGAATCTTATACAGAAGTTCTTCAAAGGAAACTTTGTCATGATGCTCATGAAAAGTAACCAGAATTCCAAAAGAGAAAATGATTTCTGCACCACATCAAGTGAGGCCCCATACTATATATTTGGTTCAAGCTGTTGTTACCAACATTGGTGTTAAGATGCAAGAGCATCACCTTTACTACTCTGATCTTGCACCTTGCGATTTTCACCTATTTCCAAACTGAAAACAGAAGCTGTCACTGTAAATATGATGAGGAGACTTGAGTGACACACAATGACTGCTCCAAACACTTTCACAAAATGACTTGCAAGAATCATTTGATGCTTGGGTTAGGCAATGGCTTAAGTACATAGCTTTTAAAATGGGGAACACTTTGAGAAGAAAAAAACTCAAACTCTGACAATGAAGATTAAAGGTAATTTGCCAATGTAGGAATTAAACGATCCACTCTCATATTAACAGAAGGCCACGTATTTCTCTACCAAAGGCTGTTCTGTCAGCCAAAATGATTGATCTTCCACTTTATCTGCTAAAAATTTTCCTGGCCCTTAGCCCATGAATTTTAGTATGTACAAAGCCCTGGACAAGGTATGTCCAGGGCATTGTACATACTGAAATTTTCAATCAGCAACTTCTTCCAAGTTTATGGAACAACCTTTCTCCAGGAAGAGGGTGTTCCTATCGAATTCCTTCTCTCTAGAATAATGACTAGCATCATTCTTCAACGTATTTAGTCTTGTATCCTGGATGATCCTGAACTAAAACCATTGTTTTATTTATGGTATATTGATGTTATCATACTCATATGGCAGCATTTGCATGAAGATTTACTTAAGTTACTTGATGAATTTAACAGTGTTATGTTATCTAGTTTACTCATGAAGCAGAGACTGATACCACTTATTTTAGCATTTATATTTTAGCCTTTAATCTTTTGTCAGAGTTTAAAAGTTTTCTATATCTTCTGATTGCACGATACTAAATTCTTTGCATCCAGTTGCTGCTTATCAGCAGCAACGGGACT
Organism: Ryuthela nishihirai; assembly: GCA_038380435.1. Classification (NCBI taxonomy): domain Eukaryota; kingdom Metazoa; phylum Arthropoda; class Arachnida; order Araneae; family Heptathelidae; genus Ryuthela; species Ryuthela nishihirai. The sequence continues at coordinate 26,778,374 of JAWZYU010000003.1, forward strand.
GCTGACACGCAACTTGCTTGTCAGCAGGTGTCTCCCAGAACTTCCTCACTTGAAGAAATGCCCATCCAGTAGAGAGTGAAACACTGCATCACAAAGTTTCTTTTATTAATTGATACATTTCAATTTGCCACCCTTGTAGTTATCTGTTAGATATAGTAATTGGAAATGCAGATGAATTCATAGTTCAGTTCTTTTAACCCTTCCAGTGTCCCACCTGAAAAACTAGTTTACCTTCAGAAACTCAGCTATTTTTTTTCACTATGATCAGCGATAACAAAAAAAAATAACTTTAGAACTATTAATGGTATGTTATATCCAAATTAATCAGCATTTAATTCTGGATTTTCTGAAAATAAAATATTTCACAAAAAAGACTACTAGTTTTATTTTAATAGAGCATTTTTTAGAGTTGTAGTAAAAAAAATGTATCTGGCAATGCAAATAAAAATTTATTTAAAAAAAAACTAATAGACAGAAATTATAATGCCCATAAATAGGGGGGCAGGGGTGGCTCAGTCGGTATCATACCAGGCTCGTAATCTGTAATTCCCAGGTTCAAGTCACAGCTGAGTCAGTGTTTAGATTTATCTTCGCAAAACTCCCCACCCAGGTGTGGGAACACTGATGGGCTTGGAAGGCTACTGCCCTTCCAAGCCCATCAGTGTTCCCTACTGACCATATAAGATGATGGGATGATTCTTACAGCATATTGTAACTGAAGACAAATCTTGTTCTATGATCTGGAAACAAAATGCCCTGTCCATTGTCAGCAAGTGGAAGTACTCAAGTTCATCATGGCCCATAAAATTTTGAGCTGTGCTATCTGAAGCCATATAAGATGATGGGATGTTAAGCCGAGGTCCATAACCGGGAGAGTTATACCCTGCACCTGTTAAAGAACATGCTTGGATGGCCTTGATGGGAGACTACCATCTGTCTCAGTGGTAACAACTGTTCCACTGGTGAAAATTAAAGTAACAGCTGTTCCAGTGGGTCCTCTCCTCCAACCTTCTCTGAGCCCTCTCCCATTATTAGATTAGTTAAATTGGGCAAAAATTGCATTTGAATTTACAGTTTGTCTTACAGTCAAGTTGTATTTTTGTTTCTGAAAAATATAGCATATAATTATCACTAAAAGGATTATGAGAAAATTGTACAGCTAATTACTGTTTGTTTCAGGCATGATGAATATCAGTATCTAAACCAAATTCGCCTTATATTGGAACATGGACACATGAAGAAAGATAGAACTGGAACAGGCACTATTTCTTACTTTGGTACACAAGCTAGATATAACCTTCGAGATGGTAAGTTACTAAGCTTATTACTATGTGAGTAAAATCTGCATGCTTGTGATGCTTAAAGAAGGTAAATTGAACCAGTTTTAAAATACTAAGATGAATATATATATATATCAGACAAAAAAGGAATGCGTTCACCATTTTTCTCAAAAAGGGAAGAAAAAATAATACTTTTTCCATTTTTAACGTAAATTCTATTATTAAAATAAAAAAGATAATTTATTTGTTTAAAAGTAATGTCATTTAAATATCAACTAATAAATCAGCACTTTAGCATCGATTTAAATTTTAGAGGAAAAATTGTCTTGAGCCAGGTGGGATACGAACTCACGACCTCCTGATAACATGTCAGGTGCTCTGGACCACTGAGCTACCGGCCGCCGATCAAGATCTCTAATTAGCACTATGAACATTCCTTTTATGTTTCATATAGGTGTTATTCAGGCAATTTAGCCACAAGTGGCATCTATATTTGCCAATAGATGGAAATATGTATTGCAAGTATGCAGATAATAAATAATGAAATAAGCTCGACGTATTCCATTAAATGACATTAAATAATGAAATAAGCTCGACAGAATACGTGAGCTTATTTCATTATTTAATGTCATTTAAAATTCATAATTTAGTCATTTTTATTAGACAACTCATTATTTATTGGAATTTTTTATCGAAAATCCTTGTACTATTCTTCACAATTATAAGTCAGACATTGCTCTGATTACAAGTGGATATTTTAATTTGTTTCACTGTGCTTCTATTATGAAAATATTCTTTAAGTGCTTGCCTTCTGCATGAGGATAGCAAAAATATCATATTTTTAATAATTCAGAATGGAATATAGCACTTGGAATTTTTAAAATATTTTGCTCATTTGATGTAAGGTATTCAGTTGACTTTCATAAAAGTTTGTGGCAGGGGTTGGCTCAGTCGATAGTATGTCAGGTTCATAATCAGCAGTTTTCAGGTTTGAGTCCCACCTGTGCATGTTAAAGAACACTGATGGCTTGGTGGGAAGCTCCATCCGTCTCCTAAACAGCTGTGGAGTTGGCCCCCCTTCCCCAACCTACTCTGAGCCTTCATGGTCCTTGTGACCTGCACATTGTGGGCAAAAAAAATTTGGGTCATTTAGCACATTGTGGGCAAAAAAGTGCTACTCAGAAGTAAAACAACCCCACACAGCGATGGGCGAATTATAACCCATGGACCCAAATATGGTCTTTAATAGCATTTAATCTTGCTTGCAAAATATTTTGTGAATCAAGTAAAAAACTAAAATAAAAATTTTAGCATTTATATTTTCATTAATGCATACTGTGGTTAGCGTGCTTGGCTACTCATCTAAGGGACCTGGATTTGAGCCCCGGGTAAGGCATGGATGTATGTGTCGTTTTTCTGCTGAGGTCCTGCCATCCTCTCAGATCTTCTACTTTGGCATATAAACTAACAGGCTCCTCAGACCTCTGGCAAGCAGCTGCTTGGGGGGGGGGGGGGAGGGTATTTATTTATTTTTTATTTATTAGTCTGTATTAAATAGACCAGTATATCCATAATGTGACTTTAATAATAGAAAACAACAAAAACATTTTTATTAGTCTTCTATGGTATGATATTTAAAAATTTTGCCTGTCTAATAATATTGTACATTGCTACTGGCCCAGAAATAAAAGTCTTTGCCCCCAACTACAACAATGATTAGCAGCATTTTTTGATTGCAGGCCAATATATAGTTTTTGTAGAATGTAATTGATCAATGTCAGTCCTGTAATTTTAATGCATATATTTATATCATAACATTTTAATTTTTAAAGTGGAAATCATTTTGAATATTGCTGATTTTTAATGGCTTCATTACTGCCGAGCTTAATTGATAAGATTTGATAAATTTGGTCAATATTTTCTTTTTTTTTAGTTAAACTCAGTAACTTGAATTTCCTTCTGAGAGAGCCTATTTTGTAATGGATTCAGTATAAATTTCATTTACAAAAGTATTATTATTATTTTTTATTGCATTAATAGTTTGAGCCAAATCTAGATTTGTTGATAAAATGGAATTGCATTCGTAATGCAATAAAGTTTTGGTGTAAGTGATGCCCAACAGGCAGAAATTATACTGAGGTAGTTAGTTTTATTTTTCTTGAGGTCCTGGAGCAATTGTTTTCTATTGCTTATTCTCTGACATCTCAGTGGTAAGTTGGAAAACATATATTTAAGCTTATAATATGCCCATAATTGTAAAAAACAAACAAACTATTATTGAAAAGGTATTTTAGGTTAATATATTTCATTAATAGTCAGCAAAAAACATGGCAGTAGGTAATAGGTTGCCGACCAGTTATCTACAATATGATCGATTGAATAGGTTCTTAATAATCTGAAAGGATAAAAGAAAATATGTAACTATTTGGTATTTCAGTAACTTGGAAGAAGCTTACTTGATTTATGTAATTTTCCAATTAAACTCAATGTTTTTTTAAACTGCTTGATCATATACCACATAAGAAATTTAATGTCATTTGAATTTTACAGTTTGGGTCCCATTCAGTCCACAGTTTCTGTTCAATGATTAAGACTTCATTTAGTAATTTTTATTGTTTTAATTTCTTTAATATTAACATATTTTTGTATAATAAAATGTTTTAAAATAAAAATTTCTATTAGTAGTTAAAGAAAGAAAATATTTCTTAAAAAAAAAAGAGTAAAATCAGATTCAGAAACAAAAAGTGAACATGCTCACTTTAAAAGAGATCTGGCCACATTTCAAATATTTAAACTTCTGTTTTCACTAGTTATTAGCACCATATAGAGTAGAGTGAAAAATATGACTATCAGTTACAAAATCATAATTATAAGAATACTTTGAGAAAGTAACCTACAAATGTAAAAAAAAAATGCTCATTAGCAAACTAAACCATGTCCAAATGAAAGCACTAATTTATATACATTGCAAGACCAAAGAATAGAGTATAGCAAATATATATATATATTAGGTAATGAGATAACACAAAGGTAGCTTGTTATATAAAACCGCTAGTGGGGGAATCATTGTCACTCTTGACATATTTCAAGGTAATAAGTGGAGTCGCATCATATGCGCATTTAACTTATATGAATTCAACTATACGCACTCAAGAAAATGAAAAAAAGAGAAATATATCTTAAATTTATATATTTCTCTTATCATTTTAAGTAGTGCAAACAATTCGGCTCACTATTCCACTCAATCAGCAGCCTCAGAGTAAACATGAGATGAGAGATGTGAATCTGCTTTTTCCTCAGTCAAGTCTCAGTTCCCATGTGCTTAAAAACACAGTGAAGAAACACAGTGTTTAAAGGGGGGGGGGGGGGCTCAATTGGCCAGGCTCATAATCTTCAATTTCCAGGTTTGAGTCCCACAAGAGCCAGCATTGAGATTTATCTTCCCAAAATTTCCCATCTTGCACTTAGTAGGGGGTACTGATGGGCTTGGAAAGGTTGTTGTCCATTGAATGTGAAAGCCATTGCTTTGTGTGCAGGAGAGCCATACCCTATGCACTTTGAAGAACATGCTGGATGGCCTTGATGGGAGGTTACCATCTGTCTCCTAACAGTTGTCCAGTGGTTTCCCTCCCCCAACCTCTGAGCCTTCAACACTGAGGGAAGGAGGGCAATGCCTGTGTTGCAGAGTTCAGTTAATTTTATGTTAATAAGGATGTTTTCTGTGATGGCTAGTTGGAATTTGGTAGGTGGGTATATTATAATTTTAGTTGAGTGAAAAATCAGTGGGTAGATTGTTTTTGGTGATTATTTGAGATAGTGCATTTTTTTTTATATAGCGTATTTAAGATGTATTTATGTTCCTTAAGTCGGGTGTTAAATGGATGTGCATGTGTGCAATGCTACACAGTGGTAAATGGATTATATTTTAACTCTATAATTTTTTCAAGCTTATTAACGGGTAAAAAAAGATAGATTTAAATGCCATTTTTTACATTTTATTTTTTTAAATTAAAAAAATTAAATTAAAAAAAATTAAATTTTAATTTCTATTCAGAAAAAAAAATCCTCATAATGATTTATCATTTTAAAGTCACTAGAATTCCAAAAACCAGAAAAGGTTAATAAGGCCCTGACACATGAAAGCATTTATAATTGATTAATCTAAGTATTTCATAATTTAATACTATAATACAGAAAGATTAGCAAGAAATACCTATCTCCCAGAATTTATTGCAAAAGTGCTTTGACTGCCAATTGCAACTCTCCATATGCAGCACAGGAAATGGTAGCTTGATAGAACCACTGGTGAAATCTGCATCTTTTGTACTTTTCCATATTATCACTAATAATTAGTAACCAAAATCAATATGTATTCATTATTTATTGATTAATAATCAATATACTACAAAAATTGTGGCAATTACTGCAATTTATTAGTTCATATAAGCGTTCATAATTGCTCCAAATTTTCATTGTGTCAGATTGGTTGCTCTGAATGTGAATGTCTTATTCCTTTGTACTTATGCAATGAAAAAATAATACTATATCAAAGTAAAAATACTCTAAAATGTGCAAAAAGTGAAAATACAATTATATATCAAAGTTGTACTTAAAGGACTGACGTAAAAAAAACATGCATGGTTCACAAATGAGCAATACTGGGAAATTGTGCTACCTATAGTGAATGCCACAGAAAGGTGGAATGTTTATCTGAAGCTAGATGTCCAACTCTTGAAATCATTTTGTGTCTCCAAGCAATGGATCAAGTTATGGACGTGTGTTCAGATTGACCCCATGTTGGATGAACTATAATGCCTTTGGAGGATATAGTTGTATATGCACTTGTACATCCATATTTTAGTATGTGATAGGGCAAATTGTGGTTTGATTCATTTAAGAGTCTGGTAAACATTAACCAACTTTACTAAAAAAAATGGGCTGACCCTAAATAGGTAAATAAAAGCTTGCAAAAAAATCTCATTTTTACATAGCAAGGATTACATATATGTGCATTAGTGTGTTGTTTCACACAATTTATGCTATGCTAAATCGCAACTATCAGTAACTTACAGTTTGTTAGATGGTATCAGATGTAAATTGATTGACACATTTAAATGACCATTCAAATATTTGTTGCTATGTTTTGTGTATTTGTAGGTTTTTCACTGTTTCAGTTTCCTTCACTTTTCCCAATTACCATGTTTCAGCTGTGCTACTCTGCTTCCAATTTCCATAACTTTTGAAATTCTCAGAAAAAACAATGAAATTTAATATTTTGGGAAATTTTATGAGAACTTTATTTTACTTCCCTTTGCAGTTTTCCATAAACACTTTCACAGTTGCAGTCTCAAATATAGCTCTTAATTGACATAGCATTGATGGTGTCATTTATTTTGTTTGCCCGGTATACAGTGTAAAAAGTAAAAAAAAAAAATTAATCACCTGAAAAAGTAATTTAACTCTATAGTTAAATTATGTTACTATATATATTAACATAATTAATATTATTATATATAAATAATATGCACAGTTAAATTGATACAGTTACATTAGTACACTATCAACTGTAGTTTGTTGACACACTTCTCATAATGTGTAATGCTAGCATTTAGTAGTATGATAATAGTAATGATAAAATCATATAGTATGATAATAGTAATGATAAAATAGTAATGATCAATCATGATCAACCCAATTTTCTGACCTGTTTGCATCCTGGAACTCTTGCATAAGATTACATTTTTAAACAGTCAACTCCTTTAAATTCCTATATAACATGCACATAATGTTGTCTGTGCAGTCATCAAGGTGATGTATTATTCTTTATCAAACTAGTTGCTTTATACTGTAGTATACTCTTTGGCCAACAAAGGTTTTTAAACATTACGTTTTCACTGAAGTATTTTTTTTTAGAGTGCCAAAGACAAAGTTTTAACCACTTGCACTAATTTCTTAAAAAAGCTGCTAATTTCTTAATTCTCTTGTGTGAAATATTTACTGTTTGGATGCATTTTTTACTTTAATATTTTGATACTTTGCAAATTTGGCATAAGGATTTCTCCATATCTGTCACAGTTAAAAAAATAGCAGACAGATGACTCTATATGAAAAATATAAAGGTCATGCAATAAATAACATTGACTTGCCCCATAGTTGTTCCCTAAAGCTGGCCACTTTTATTTTTCCTTTTATGCAATGTACTCTCATATTTGCTCCATTCCAGACTTTGCCTCACCCTGTATATATAGGTGAGCTTTGTTTATCTGAGGTAAATGGGTTGAGTCTGAAGCAGATATATGAAATGTACATTAATATAGAACTGATTGAGAAATTCATTATGTCATCACTATAAATTGCAGGTGTTTAATTTTATACATATTATACATCTATATAAAGCTAATGAAGCAGTTTTCTTTTTGAAAAATTATGTACAGGATCTAAAGTCCATTATAATAAACTACCTACAGGAAATGAAACTGAGTTTTAAAAGAAGTCTATTTTCTTTGCTTTATGAATTTAATATAAGTTTTCCTTGTTTATTTTATTTTTTTTGTCAGTTATCTCATTTTCCTTGCAATGTTCTTGAAAGTTGCTTTTGATACACTATTAAAAACTAGGGAACAGAACAATGTTTTACCTGCTTGATTAAAATGGAATGCCAGATAAGGTCAGATTATCAATAATTTGCTGTTTATAGTTTTATTTTAAAAAAGTTAGTCAATTTTAAATAGTGACTTAGATATTTTAAGTATTTTTGCTTAGTTTACACTCATAAAGTAACATTCATATGTCAGGTGCATCCTAATTATGTTAATATTTTTCAGGTTTAATGTAGTTTTTACATGTTATAGATTCTAAATGTGATATTGTTTTGAAATAAAACTTAAAAATGCACAACACTGTGAGCTATTTAAAGTTTTTCAATTTTACTGTAAGTGTAATTTTTCCTAAAATGTTAGAGTAAATAACTGCAGAATTAATTAGATGGTTGTGTGTACTCTAGTTTATTATTTTTAATCCTTGCCGCATATGTATAGGGTAATATACTGCTTCCAAATATTTGGTAAATATGAAAATACTGAGTTATTCTGAAATTCTATATATAATTATAACATTCATTGCCATAGCTGTTTAGTGTTATAAGTCATGTTTTTATTCAGGTATATTTCCTCTGCTAACAACAAAGAGAGTTTTCTGGCGTGGTGTTTGTGAAGAACTTCTGTGGTTCATACGTGGTAGTACTAATGCTAATGATCTGACAAAGAAAAATATCCACATCTGGGATGCCAATGGAAAAAGAGAGTATTTGGACAGCTTAGGCTTATCAAATCGAGAAGAAGGTAAATTATATTAAGCTTAACTGATTTAGAAAATGCATAGTAAAAATAGCTAGTTGAAATTATTATAATATTGTTGAATTTTATTTGTGATTTTAAGTTGTTCCAATAAATATCTCTGCTACATGGCTACTCATCTGGTGAAAAAAGAACTTGCAAGGAGCAAAATGCCTCAAATCACCGTTGATTTCAAATCACCATTGAAAGTGCCTACAATGGACACTTGAACATCAAAACTGGACCTTGAATGATTGGATAAAGGTCATCTGCTCTGATGAATCTTGTTGCACCATGTGAATGGCTGGGTACACGTGCATTATTTACCTGGGGATACCCATATGTTGGACCAGGATGCAATGTGGGATGAAAACAAGCCTGTGGAGGAAGTGTAATGCTTTGGGCAATCTTCTGCTGGGAAACCCTGGGTCCAGTCAATTCATATGCAGGAAACTATGACTTCTACCACCTACCTAAACATCATTGCAGACCAGGTACATCCTTTCATGGCAATGGTATTTCCCTCTAGTAGTGCCTTCTTTCAGCAGGATAATGTGCCATGCCATACTGCCTGGATTGTACTTATTAAAAGTTTTATTGAGAATGGTTCACAGAACATGAGGAAGATTTTCTGGTATTGCCCTGGCCTCCAAATTCCCCAGACGTCAATCATATCGAGCATCTGTGGTTTGTGTTGGAACAGCATATCCGATCTGCAGCAGCTCAACCACACAGCTTAGAAGAGTTAAAGGATCTGCTAGTAACATATTGGTACCAGATACCACAAGCATCTTTAGAAATTTTGTAGCATCCATGCCTCGCTGGGTAAGAGCTGTTTTGGCGTCATATGGAGGACCAACATCATATTATGCAAGTGGTCATAATGTTTTGGCTCTTTGGTGTATATGGAATAAGATTTAATGGGTGTTTTTTTTTAATCTATTTTTAGTGTTGGACATAAAATATGGGGCTAAAATAAAATGCAAAGACAACTGTTTTGGATTTCAAAGCAGGTAGACAAGTTTGAGATTTAATATAAGATAGGATTTTTATTTGGTTAATTTTTTTGTATTCTGGCTGTGTCCCTGATTCAGTGTAAACAAGTTATTTAGGTTCAATAAAATCACTTGGGATTCTGTATGTGTTGTGAGGAGAATTCAAATTTAAAGTCTGTGGTTCTAGGGATATTTGCTGTAGAAGTTCTCTTAAATGAATATATGCAATATGCAATTTCTGTAACCTTGTAGCTTTTAACTTGAAACATTGATTTGATTTTACCTTCCACGATTTTAGGTACCTCCGAACCTCCACTTGGACCACTTTTATCTGATGAATTGTTTTTAACCCCAGTTTTTGAATTTTTATGCTTTATTGGTTATTTTACTTGAATTTAATGTTTTTACCTATTTGATCTTTTGACTAATATACCCATTGTTGTTTTTGTATTTTACATTTGTTCTTAATTTTAAATGGGCCTTATTGACCCTTTATTTTTCTGTTGTTTTACACTTTGTATCTTTGTTGTTTTGTCTTCTGCTTTTAACTTTGGTTGTATGTTTTCATGACTTTTTGTTTTACACCTCGACCCTAATCCACCTAGCAATTTCACTCTAAAGAAAACAAAATGCAATAAATACAAGAAGTAAAACCTACAGGATTGGAGATGACCTGCTGTATTTATTGTTAAAATCATTGTTGAAAATTATCCAAAATTAAAATGAAATAAAAAAAAAAGGTAGAACTGATATTTTCAACACGACTCATCTGATTCAACACGATGTCATTTGATTTCAACACGATGTCATCTGATGTGTAATTATTTCTCTGTTACTGTTTTTTGTTTATTGCTGTTGGCATCTATGGTAGCTGTTATTTTGCATTGCTTTCTTGCTATCTGCATACCAGCTAACTCTCCTGGTTTTCAACTTGGTACTGTTCCTCCTTTTTGCGTCTTTTTTTTTTTCAGAAAAGCTATGATTTTTTCTTAGATTATCCCTATGGAAAGTAAGTAAAATGAAGTATGTAAAGTTATCTGTATTCTTATTTTATGGATAATGCTAATTAAATGTAGACTCTTGTAAATTTCAAAAATACTTTTTATATGCATTCATGTCAACAGTTGATGGGAAGACAGTCTCAGATCTCAGTGACTGAAGACCAAACTCCACATGAGGAGGCATGAATATATGTTTCTTTGCATTTTCTCTATTTTGTTTTTTAGAACTTTTATTGCTTGCAAAATTTCAAATCTTTTAATATCTATACCACCAGCTTTGTATAACTGATTAGCTGCATATTGGAAAATATTAATAAAAGTATTGATTCTAAATTTAGGTATCCACATATCCATTGTTAGTAACCTGATACACAATAAAAATTATTATATGCAACACTCATTAAGCATTGACTGCAATGGTGATAAATATACTTGGATTTTTTTTAATACAGAGGACAGTATAACCTATAAGCTTTAGACTTGTATTGCTTCTCATGCAATGTACAAACACCTGGACATGCCCATTGATTTAATACTGTTTGACCTATGAGCTGCAGGTTTTTGCACATGGTGGGCTAAATGGCCAGTTCACAAGGATCCTGAGGGCTCATAAAAGGTAAGGTGGATGGGACCCATAGACAACTAGAAGACAGATGGTAGCCTCTTGTTATGGCCATCCAGTGTGTTCTTTAACCTGCACAAGGTATGGCTGTCCTGCACATGGGGCCAAGCTTAATGTCCCATCCAATAGATGTAGCTTTTCCAAGCCCATCAGTGTCCCCTACTAACCGAGGGCAGTGAGTTTTGTGGAGATAAATCTCAATGCTGGCCCAGATGGGACTGGGAACTGCAGATTATGAGCCTAGTGCTCCCCACCCCTATTGATTCAATAGCCATGTTTGCTAACTTCTATGATATTTAGGGAACTAATTCATAGCAAAACAAGTGACTTTGTATTGGAACTAAGGTTCTCTTATAGATATGGACTTGAATTTTTAGATCAATATATGGTAGCTTGTATTGGAAATGGGAAGTCAAGTGTTTGGGAAGTTTGGCTATTGGTCATTCAATATTGTTAAATTAAAAATGGATCAGAAAAATATAAGAATGAAATAATAAAAATGGTTTTAAGTTCAGAATCAGTTTTTATTATAAGTTGGGACTTGGGTTTTTAAATGTTATACAGAATTGCGTTGGAGGATACCCAAATGTAAAATTTGTGACCTGATCGTCAAGTATTTGAAAAGTCATTGATTGTCCAAAGCTGTTAGATTAAATAAAGGATAAGAAATGTAAGAATAAAAAAATTAAATTGGTTTTCAGTTTGAATTCTTTTCTAAAAAAATTATTTTAGGAAGTTTTTGAAAATATGTTTTATATATAATCTAATTAGAATTATAAAGTCATACAATATATAAATACAATACTTGGGAATGAAATTACAAAGCATTGAAAGCATGATTGAATCCATAACAAACTTATTGTATACTCTGGTGCTCATAAGGACAAGTTATTACAGATTCAAACCAACAGAAATATACACATCAGTACAAGGTATGACACCATTGATTGCAGTTACAAGGTTAGGTCGAATTGAAAGGTATGCATCATTGCCATTTTAGTGGCAGAATTGTTAGCGTACTTAGATACAGATTGAAAGGACCTGGATTCAAGCCTCAGATAAAGCATGGATTTTATTTTCTTGTATTATCTTTCTCCTGAGGATATCTTCCTCACAGTTCTTACTGATGTATTATATTAACTGGCTCCTATAAGACCCTGTGGGAAGCCAATGCTTGAGGGGTATAAAAAAAATGCACATTGAAAATATTATAAATGTTGTACTTGATCTCACTCACTACGTTTCTTTAAAAGATCAGATGGTCTTTACATGTGGACAATCCAGAGCTTTGGATGATAGGTTACATATAATTCTTGTATTTTTTGTTCGTCATATTGTATTTATTTATACACTGTATTTGCTGCACTGGTGGGCTTCTGTGTAGGGAAAATCTTCCACTGTGTTTTGTTTGTTTGTGGGTTGACAGCCCCAAGTAAATAGATTCACAGGATATGTTTATCAGGTGGTGGATAATCCTGAGCAGAGGTCATCGCAGGCACCTGAAATCTTTGCTTCTACTGGCATTGTTAAATTCTATATTGTAGGGGATCTTCCAGTGTAGATAGCTTCAGCCTTTAGTGGTGGGGGAACGGTTCTTTTCCCCATGCCTGTGATTAGGGAGCTGTTTGATATTGTCAGCATTCCCTCTCTCAATAAACATAGTTTCTTTGAACATCCCACTAACCATTTTCTCTCCATAGGTAGTTGGAATGTGAGGACTTTGCACAGATCCTATTCTCTAGATGTCCTCACACAAGAATTCCACTGTTCGAAATTGGATATTCTCGGCTTGAAGGAGACCAGATGGGCATATAAAGGTCAGATTCATAAAAATAATCTTAAATTTCTCTTTTGAGGGAGGAACAATGGTAAGCATCACCAAGGCATGGGTCTGCTTCTCAGCAGACATGCTAATGATGCTCTTCTAGGATATGAGTGCATTAATGAAAGGTTTCTTACAGCAAAATTTCAGACAAACATTAAAGACTTGAATATTATCTGCTGTTATGCCCCCACTGAGTATGCCGATGATGATGAGAAGGATAGGTTTTATGGACAACTTCAGGATATTTTGAGTTCTGTCAAGAAGGGAGATATTACCCTTGTTTTAAGTGACTTCAATGCCAAAGTTAGTACTAACTCTGACCTTTGAGGAGGAGTGTTAGGCCCTTTTGGTATTGGTAGCTGCAATGGCAAAGGGCAATGTCTCCTAAAGGTAAGGAAACTCAATGGATTCAGAATAACTAACACTTATTAAAAATGCCGCAACATACATAAGTGCATGTGGGTTTCACCTGATGGGCTGCTTAAGAATATGATTGATTATATATTAATTAACAGCAAATGGGATGGTTCTGTTAGGAATACCAGGGCATATAGGGGAGGTAAAATTAGATCTGACCATTACCTTATTAAAAATGTCTTGCAACTTAAACTTAAATAGTGTTGTGCTAAGGTTAAAAAATTTACCTTTAATACTGAAGTTCTGAAAGACCAGGTTATGGCTAAGGCTTGCCATGATAGGTTACTTAGTCATTATGACAGTCATGGCTTGCTTACTACTGAAGTTGAGGAAGAATGAGGCCATTTTAAACAGGCTTTTTTGGAAACTAACTACTCTTTTAGGAAAAAAGGAGCAGAGAAGGCAGAATTATTTTAGTGATAAGGCACTTTAGCTTATTTCAGAAAGAAAGTACTGCAAGAATGTCCTTAATCAATACCTTACTATTCCTAATAGAAAACATTACAGAGAGCTTAATAAACATGTAAAGGATCAGTTAGATGTTGATAAGAATCTTTGGCTTGATGACTTGGCTGACAAAGCCGAGGAAGAAGTTGGACAGCACAACAGCAGAGAGCTATACTAGATAGTTAATGTTTTGTGTGGTAGAAAACGGACAAGTATACAGGGATTGAAGGATAAACAAGGTAAGGTTGTAGAAGGTGAGGATTCTGTCATGGCTAGGTGGGCTGAACATTTCAGTGATGTTCTAAACAATGTGGTTAGTTCTACAAGGTTATCGCAGTTCTTGTGATAACTAGAAGGGTATCAGTCTACTCTCTGTTCCAGGTAAAGTTCTTTGCATGATTGTGCTTAATAGAATTAAGAACTGGTTGACAGGTAATTGCGTGATGAGCAATGTGGATTCAGAAGTGGTAGGGGATGTGTGGATCAGATATTTTCACTTAGGCAGATTCTTGAGAAATGTTTAGAGTTTCAGAAACCTGTAGTTGCTAGCTTTGTTGATTTCAAAAAGGCTTTTTTTTGTTGGTTGATTTGTGGTATACCAGACAAGTTAGTTAACGTAATGAAAGCTCTGTATAATAACACCGAGATGTGTGTGGGGGTGGCTCAGTCGGTAGCGTCTCAGGCTCATAATCTGTAGTTCCTAGGTTCAAGTCCCAGCTGGGTCAGTGTTGAGATTTATCTCCGCAAAATTCTCCGCCCTGCCCGTGTTCAGTAGGGGATACCGATGGGCTTGGAAAGGCAGCTGTCCATCAGATGGGACATTAAGCCGTGGCCTTGTGTGTAGGAGAGCTATATCCTGTGCACATTAAAGAACATGCTGGATGGCCTTGACGGGAGGCTACCATCTATCTCCCAACAGCTGTTCCAGTGGGACCCCTCCCCCAACCTTCTCTGAGCCTTCGAGGTCCTTGTGACCTGTCCATTTAGCCCATGGTGTGCAAAAAAGTGCCACTCAGAAGTAAAACAACCCTACTCAACTGAGTTGTGTTTGAGAGTTGGTAAGGCTTGTAGCAATTGGTTTAGCATTACTTCTGGTGTTCAACAAGGGTGCATTTTGTCTCCTTTTCTCATTAGTTTGGTTATTGATTATGTTATGCAAAATTCACTGCAAGGGAAATATTTTGGCCTTAATGGTATGGAGATACGAAAATTTCTGTTTTAGATTATGCTGATGACTTAGCCCTTTTGGCAAATGATGTTGATGAAATGAACTGTTTCATTCGAGCTGTTGATGAGACTGGTAGTAGAGTAGGTTTGGTTATAAACAAAGAGAAAACTAAAGTGATGAAAATTTTTCAGGTAGGCTGTGATTCAGTTAATCTGAATGGTTGCAGTCTTGAGCAGGTGTCACAGTTTAATTATCTTGGGAGCTATGTAACAGATACTGGTGATGTGCGACATGAGATTAACAGATGAATAGGGATTGCTGCCGGAACTTTTAAGAATCTGTTGAGAGTGTGGAGAAATAGGCATATACACCTAAAGACTAAAATTAGACTGTATAATAGTTTGGTTCTTTCTAGGGTTAGTTATGGTAGTGAAACGTGGACGCTGTGTAAACAAGATAACAGGAAACTAGGTGCTTTTGATTCTAGATGCTTACGTAGTATCTTGGGTATTAGGTGGTTTAACTTTGTAACTAATGATGAGGTCAGGCAAAGGAGTCTGCAACCTCCTTTAAGCAGCATATTGTGCAGAGAGAGTTTCCGCTGGTTTGGCCATGTTGCCCGTATGGATAATTATAGATTGGGGAATAGGGTTATGATCGGTGTGCCTAGAGGTCCCAGAAGGAGGGGGAGACCTAGGATGTGGTGGGCAGACGATGTCAAACAGGTTACTTGTTAGAATTGTTTTTCAAAGCAAACTTTTTAGAATTTTTTTGCAATGGCCAGATGCAGCAGATGTGCTTGGAGAACTAAATTGCATGGTCTGGTTGTACCTCCGTAGCCCCATGGCTGCTTGAGGATGATGATGATAATGGCTAAAAAATTGAAAACCTTACTTCATAGTTGTATAGGATCCCACATGCTTTCAGAACAGCTTGAATTTAATATGGCATAGATACATTGAGCATTTGGAAGGTGTGTGATGTGAAGTCATTCCTGTTGTAAAACAGCATGTAGTTCCTTCAAGGTTGAAGACAGTGGAATGCATACCCATATGCCACATTTCACTGTATCCTAAAAATTTCAATGGGGTACAGACCAGAAAACTAGCTTTGTCTGGGAAAGTGACTGAATTTTCCATCATGTTCCTCAAATCACTTACAGACAAATTTCCCACAATGGACTGTTGCATTATCATTCTACTCTGTCATCTCCATCAGGAAAACAATTAAGTGTAACAGGAATATGATGGGATATATTATTTAACCCTTTGTAGTCCAGCCTATTGATGTATTTATTCTAACACTGGATAGTATATTCTTACATTCAAACAATTTTCTAATGCAAAAAGTTAACCCCATTTAACTTGTCATGATGAGTGTAGAATAAATTCTAAATAGTAGAAATGTTGACTTCAACTGCAAATAGATAAGAAACGAAATTTCAAATCCAGCTTGATATTGGACTGCAAGGGGTTAAATATGCTGTGGTATTTTGCTTCCCCTTCTGACTTATTAATGGACCCAATTCATAACCATATGAACCTTCCCCACATTGTGAGTCTCCCTCCAGCCACTTTTACATTGGATATGAGACATATTGGTGCATTGTCTTGTTGACACCACAATCCAACTCTGCCAGCTATACAAAAAAAAGTGTATATTGCAATTCATCTGGCCATATAAGCTTTTTCTAATTCTCTCCAGTCCACTGATGCCTCTTCCAAAACCAATGAAGACTTTCTAATTTTTGGAAAACACTGCAGTTTTCTGAATAAGGTACTGACTGCTGAACCACAAATATCGAAGTTTGATGTGCATTATTCAAATTGATATGGATTAATCTCTGCCTATTGTGAATGTAGTGGTAATTTGGTGCACAGGTGAATTCCAATTTAACCTCACATATCTTTGTAACACTATCTTTGTAAAATTGATATGGATTAATCTCTGCCTATTGTGAATGTAGTGGTAATTTGGTGTACAGGTGAATTCCAATTTAACCTCACATATCTTTGTAACACTCTATATCAGGGGTGTCAAACTCAATTTTGTAAAGTGCCAATTTTTCTTTCAAAGTATATCAGCGGGCCGGGATTCAATTAAACATCAATTTTATATAAAAAATCTTTTATATAAATTTAAAGTATATATCAAAATTAAAATGGCATTAAGTCATAACGGTTTAAAAAAAAGCGCATTATTTCGAACTGGACATCTTTTTAGCTTCATTATATCATCGATGTTTGGATAAGTGCGTGTTCAATAGGTATCTGTAATCTGTATCTATGTGTTTAATGTATAGAAAAACTATTCATGAAATTTGAGTATTATTAATTGATGTCGTGGGCCACATCTAAATGCTCATGGCCCGCGGGCCATATCTTTCACATGTCATCTCTCCTGTAGTATCAGACATCTGTAACAATTACTCTTTCCAGACATTGTGATTCTGTGAAACATCTTGTATATACTTCAGAGATGGTATCCTTGGACACTTTTGTAATTTCCTTAGTTTTGGCTATGGTTGCACTAGCCCATCAAGCATCAACAATAATGCCTTTTTGGAAGTTCATTATATTAGTGGGACAGGGGTTGTATGCCAGTCAGTCAAGTGCCAGGCTCGTAATCTGTTCCCAGGTCGAGTCCCACCTGTGCCAGTGTTGAGATTTATCTCTGCTAAACCCTCACCCCTACCCTCTGCAGAAATAGTACACTAATGGGCTTGAAAAGGCTACTATCTGATAGATGGGACATAAAACCATGACCCATATGTGAGAGCCCTACCCTGTGCACGTTAAGGAACACACTGGAA
This sequence comes from Ryuthela nishihirai, assembly GCA_038380435.1. Classification (NCBI taxonomy): domain Eukaryota; kingdom Metazoa; phylum Arthropoda; class Arachnida; order Araneae; family Heptathelidae; genus Ryuthela; species Ryuthela nishihirai. The sequence continues at coordinate 26,796,275 of JAWZYU010000003.1, forward strand.
GGCTTTGACAGGAGGCTACCATTTGTCTTCTCACAACTGTCCAGTGGATTCGTTTCCCCCAACCTTCTCTGAATCCTTGTGCTTTGGCCATTTAGCTCATTGTGTGAAAAAATAGTGATCTTCAGAGGTAAAACAATTATATCACTCATATTTCCCATCTTGTAGTTGAGGGTTGGCCAGTGTTTGTGCTTATATATAAAACAGCTCAGGGATCACACGACCATGACAGGTGACCTCTGCATCTGTGCTTTGCATTGCAGTTATGGTTATAAATTTTTCACAGGGAAAAAAGATGAAATTCATACCATAATTGTGCTGAAAAATGCCAAATTTCAGGGGCAAATTGCAAAATTCATGCATCATTTAGATTTACAAATCTTAAAAATTGCACTTCAGTGGCACGCACATAACAAGAGAATGATAGTTGGACAACTGCTTAACCTTTCCAGTGTCCAGCCTGAAAAACTGGTTTACATCAAGAGGCCAAGCTATTTTTCTACCTATGCTTAGCCAAAAAAAAAAAAATTAATTTTCAAACTGTTTTTTACCAAATAACTATTGAAAGGAATTGTGCCTTATTATATGCCAAATTAACCAGCATTTAATTCTCGATTTTCTGAAAATAAAATATTTAACAAAAAACATGACTAGTTTTTATTTTAATAAGACTTTTTTTAAGTGATGTAGTAAAAAAATGCATATGGCAATGCAAATGAAAATTTATTTTAAAAAACCTACTAGACAGAAATGATTATAATGCACATGAATAAAAAGGCTATTTATTTCTGAATAACCAAAAAAAATAATATTTACTTGAAGCAAGAAAATTACTCCCGTTTCATAATTTTTATCTCAGTACCATACTTTGAAAAGAGTCGAGGCTTGTAGCCAATTGTGCTGTGTCAGATAAACATGTCAATTTTAGAATTTGAAAAAAAAATAACCAATCAACAGAAATAGGTCATGTTATATACCAAATTAAACAGAATTTAACTCCAAATCTTTTGAAAATAAAAATTTTGAACGAATTTACAAGCACATTAATTTTAATAAAACATTTTCACAGTGATGTAGCGAAAAAAATAGATTGGACTATAAGTTTAAGACTTAATGTTGGAAAACATGATGATTAAAAACAGTTAAATTATATATTCATCAAAAGTAAATTTCTTCTCGAATAATATATTTATCTGAAATATGATTATTTCTTTTAACGATTTAACTCCAAATCTTATGAAAATAAAAATTTTGAACGATTTACAAGCACATTAATTTTAATAATGATGTAGTGAAAAAAATAGATTGGACTATAAGTTTAAGACTTAATGTTGGAAAACACGATGATTAAAAACAGTTAAATTATATATTCATCAAAAGTAAATTTCTTCTCGAATAATATATTTATCTGAAATATGATTATTTCTTTTAACGATTCTTTTCAGTGTTATATGGTATGTTTTAAAGCACAGGCCAGCATTATATAAGGTGACCTGGATTGCTCACATTAATGGGATTTTTTTTGTGCTGTTATGAAATGGAGGAACACTTTCTAGACTACTTTTTTTTCTAGCCCCCTGCATCCTCAGCTCACTCCAGTGCTTTATGCAGTGAGCTGTGACCTAGATGCAGCTGCAGCGTCTTAAAGCCTCATATCAATGGGATTTTTCTGTCCTGTTTATGAAATGGAGGAACACTTTCTAGGCTACTTCCCCCCCCCCCCCCCCCCCCCAAATATTGATTTTTTTCCCCTTTTGGTGTTGAATTTTTGAGATCACGGCTAAGAGTGAAAAGTTAATATAGATTAAGGGGGGGAAAAACCCCATCAAAAATTGTAAAAAGAAATCAAAATTCACAGAGCCCTTTTAAAAACACTAATTTGCATAATTTGTCACAGTAATTCACACTGTGAAAAACTTACAGCCCTAGTTATGATACATAGTGCATGGATTCTAATTTTTTGGTCAGGCAGTATAATTAATTAAATATGAATATCAAGTTGTGAAGCTTTGCAAGTTAAAATTTCTTATCTCTAGTGTTGTTTTAACTAGGTGATTTGGGTCCTGTGTATGGTTTCCAGTGGCGACATTTTGGAGCAGAGTATATAGATATGAATGCAGATTACAGTGGACAGGGCATTGATCAACTTACAAACCTTATTGAAACAATTAAAAGAAATCCTTCAGATAGACGACTCATATTGTGCTCATGGAATCCTGTAGGTGAGTTTTTCTTCTCTTTAAAATGCCTAAAAAATTTATACCTTTGTACAAACATAATTTTGGCAAACTTTAAAACTCTATACTTACAGTTCCAAATACTTCCAAAAACTTCCCAATGGTTATGGTGTTCATATAGTACTAATTTCAAAAGACGATAGAATGCCTAAACATATTTCTTTTACCTATCCAAAGAAAGCTGTTCCTTTCTTCCCGTGAAATTAATATGATAAGTAATATAACTATTAGAATTTTGAATTTTACATTTTGTCAAATGGACTATTTTTTGACACATCACTTAGCAATCATAGAAGGGACTGCACTATCCCAGTTTTTGCAATGATTCAGTTTTGAAGCTAAGAACTCTAGAATTAAATAGTTCTCTGGTGGCATAAATGATGTGTACAGTTGGAAACTGTTGTTGAAGTAATCGTTTTCGCTAAGGTTGCTTTACTATTCATTTTTAACCCTTCAGAGTCATGCCTGATTTAAGTCATGATATCTTTGGTTGACTGTGCAGTCACACTGAATTGCAAGTTCTGTTGCACTTTTCTACACCTGATATCACAGCATTGAGAATGTAATGTACAAGCAAAAAGAAAAGCAATATTTATTATTTAATGCATTTATTAGTTAGCATATTTTATTATATATTTAACAATTTAATTCCACGATAATGATGTGATACAGTAGAAAACCTCTGATGTTAGGTACTTTCCAAGTATAGAGGAGTGCTTTACAATAAGCAAGGATCTTAACAGACCCTTTCCCCCTAAGGCATACTTAAATACCCATATACCATAAAATTTACATTATAGTATACAAATTAACTCTAAAACTAATCTTTACAAGTAAAGATAACTAGAGTCACTAATAATTGAAGTGAACATATTTACCTTTATCTCATAGGCTGGCACAATTGCATTTACAGCTGTTGTTGGTACTTTTAATGCTACAACAGCTGTAAATGCAATTGTGCCAGCCTATGAGATAAACGGTAAATATGTTCACTTCAGTTATTAGTAACTCTAGTTATCTTTACTTGTGAAGATTAGTTTTAGAGTTAATTTGTACACTATAATGTAAATTTTATGGTATATGGGTATTTAAGTAAGCCTTAAGGGCAAAGGGTCTGTTAAGGTCCTTTGTTATTGTAAAGCACTCCTCTATACTTGGAAAGTACCTAACATCAGAGGTTTTCTACTGTTATCACAGCATTATCGTGGAATTAAACTGTTATACTAGTAGCTGTGTTTAAAATTATTTTTAAAGTATTATATATTTGTTTGTTAATTTCAAGAACATTTTAATATATACAAAATAAATACATGTTTTTTAAATTATGTTAATTTTATTAACATTCAACATGAATTTTTAAAAATGCATTCTATAACTGTTTAATATTAAAATTGATTGTAGTTAAAAGTCCTTAAAAGCTCCATAGGTTCATACCATTTCGTAAGATGGCAGGTCTTGTTGAAAAGTTGCATTTTGTGGATACATTAACTTTGCCCTTTCCATCCAAAGGCAATACTAGCACATTAAAACTGTTCTATAGAGATGATCTAAAACTTTATAAAAACCTTTAAAACCAAATAAAACTTGATGTTACTTCTTTCTACATGTAAATTATGCAATGCAAAGGAAGAAAATGCATACACATTTAACCAGCATGACTGCAAGCCTGCAAATTAGGGTTGCTGTGAAAATTTGCATTGCTATGTTGGCCACTCATTTTTGTTCCAGCCAGTCCATCAGTAACTTGGATAGAAATTTGATTTCACCATCTTATAAAGACAACATATAGATAATTGTGTATATTAGACAGCAATAGCTAGGATGGAAACTGGTTAATTCCAGATTGAGGTAAACTGGGCTTTAACTTTGCCATAAAATACCCTCTCAAAATTTGCGAGACATTTGGAGCATTTCCATTATGAAGCAACAGGAGAGATCAGGCTGTCACCAGGACAGAGCCACAACTGTTCATGATGATTGCTGTCTTTAATAGAAAGACACAGGGAGAGGACAGCTAGGCAGTGGTTCTCAGGAGCTGTTAGTGGTCACAGTGCCAACAGTTTCAAGACATATTGTAAAGAAGAAGCTATATGAACAAGGTCTGTATGCATGAAGACCAATGATATATGTCCTCACCCCTTCAACAGAAGAGCTCATTTACTATTGAGTAAGCATCATTTTTGGAGCCCAGTGGACATGTGTTCTTCACAGATGAGTCCAGATTAAATTTGAACATGAATTCTTGGCATATGTTAAGGTGAAGGGAACAAGGAACTTGCCACAACCACAGAATGTCAGAGAAAGAGATCGTTTTGGTGGCAGTAGTATGATGGTTTGAGTTGATGATGGACTACACAGAACTTCACATCTTTCAGGGAGCCACTCTGCTCATTGACACAATGATGAGATTATTGTATCCTTTGTGAGGCTTTTCAGTGTACTCTCACCCCTGATTTCATCTTTTTGGATAATCTGGCTGCTGTAGGACTCACATGGTTGACAATTTCCATGAAAGTGAAGATATTCATAGGATGGAGTTGCCTACCTGATCCATGGACCAAAATTCAATTGAGCATACAATGTGGGATACAATGGGGAGGTGAATTTCAGGATGCTAGTTACCTCTCAGAACCCTCCATGAGCTCAGGTCTGCTCTTTTGGAGGAGTAGATTTTATCACAAGAAAACCTCATCAACAGACCATCCCCAGTTTGAAAATGCGTTTTGTTAATTGTACATTTGTTCATGGTTTTCTGGCATTAAATACCATTATTTTGTTCTGAAACTTGAATTATTTCATTTCCGCAATTTTTTCCTTAATTATGTTCTATATCAGATGCATTCATTCCTTTGGATGCAGTAATTTTTCTCTGACAGAGTGTACATAAAAGCTATATACAACTTTTGTAATGTAATGGAAAGCTTATATAGATACATACCTCCCCAGTTGCATAAGGGGATGGGATTGGGGAATTATTTTTTTGAGAAAACAATTCACAATTCATCAGTTTCTTCCCTAGATAACAGTGTATAATTTAGATAGATTTAATCCAAACATTATATATGATTTTTCAGATATTAAGCAAATTCCTAATATAAAATTTAGTATTATTGTGCTTATCTTTTTTCAATGTTTCAGAAAAATGTTTTCCAAAGTTAATTTACTGGCAATAATTCCCAAATACTTATACTTTTTAATATCTTCTAAGATTTAACATGTATAAATTTTTTCTTATGCATTTGGGGAATGAAGTGTATGATATATTAATATTACATTACTTTCTATAAAAACTAACCTATACTGGCAGAAATTGGAAAAAGAACACCCAGAAGGAATTCCTTTAGTAAAATCATATATATCTATGAGCCTTCAGGGTCCATGTGACCTGGCCATTTAACCCATGGTGTGCAAACAAGTGCCACTCATAGGTAAAACAATCCAACTCACTGCTTCTTAAAATTGTCATTATTTTCCATTGTATGCAAAAAAGTGCTGCTCAGATATAAAACAGCCCAATTAATAATTTACTGCTTTTATGTTCATAAACCAACATGCCCATTGTTTCTGAGAATGATAGCAAAGAAACTTTTAATTGTCCTCCTTAATGTAGATGCACCAAATAATTGTACAGTATTTGTAATGTTTTAAAGATGTAATAGCTTTTATTCATGCAATATCTCGTAACACAAATTTAGATATTGTCAGTTATAAGATCTATACACTGGCAGAAATTGAAAAAAGAATACCTAGAAGGAATTCCTTTAGGAATGTCATATTATAAGATGTTAATAGTTAAGAGCAGCGTAAACTGTGATCCGAGATTGAAAGCCATTGGATGAAATAATGACGTCACTGAGGACAACAACATGCAAATGTGTGCAGTGCATATTTAAGGACACGGGTGTGAAGAAAGAAGTTATTCATCTTGTGTCGTGTTGTTCAGTGCTTTTTGAAGAAGCTACCATGCCTGGACAACGCTGGCATGCAGATTTGTTCATTTAGCAGAGTTTGAGCGAGGTCGTATAGTGGGTCTTCTGAAGGAGGTTGGTCTTTTCATCAAATTGCACACCATGTTGGACGAGAGGTATTGGCAGTGGTACGATGGTGGCGTCGATGATCAGAAGAGCATTCACACACTTGCAGACATGGTTCTGGGCAACATGGAGTTTCGGACACATGAGTGGATCAGCGTATTAGAAGGTGGCAGTGGCACAGAAGATGGCTACGGTGTCACAAATTCGATCCTCTGTCGTAAGGGTTTCTACAAGAACGATACACAATCGTCTTTTGGAAGCAGGACTACGGGCAAGGTTACCACTGTCTAGCACGTTTGCAGTGGTGTCAAAAATAAATTCATTGGAGGAAAGAATGGCAGTCTGTGGTCTTCAGTGATGAAAGCCGATTCTGCTTAGGAGCATCTGATGGTCATTTACATGTCCGAAAGCAAGAAGGTGAGCAGCTTCTTCCATCGTGCATCCGCCAGCGACACACAGGGCCCATGTCAGGCATCATGGTGTGGGGAGTGATTAGCTATCACTCCTGTATGTGTCTGGTGTTTGTACTGGGTACACTGAATAGCAATATGTCAGTGATATCATACAGCTGGTCATCCTGCCATATTTGAGAGTAATCACAAATATGATATTCCAGCACTTTATTAAAATGTGCAATTCTGTAAAATGTAATACTCATTAAAAGGTAAAATAAACATTGAATCGCATCACACATGTGAACACTGTCCTTTCTCAACAAGTTGTTTCTACTAAATAAATCTCATAGGTTACGCTTCAATTGTTAATGGTGTCCTTTTTTCAATTTCCGCCAGTGTATTTTCATGTCCTACTGAATACCATTATTTATGCTCCATGTCAGATGCATCCATCCATTCCTTCTGTATGGAGTAATTTATTTCAACAGAGTTTATATTAATAACTGAAATATTTGAGGAATGAAATATTATGATACATTAATTATTATATTATTTTTGATAAAATCTTGTATATTTTGATTACTTTTTTTCTAATGCCGAGTTGTTGAATTGGCTTTATATATTTCTTTCAAAACCAAGATTGTATTTTTGAACTGGTATATTTCACATACTTTAGTAGATGAATTTAATCTCTGAATATTCACATGGTTTAACTTAAAAACATTAATTTAAGTTATTAATTTCCCTAATTTGTATCTGATATGTTTTCTAAGTCAGGGGTAGGTAGAATTTTCAGTTGTGTCAAGGGTAGGTAGAATTGCCAACTATGTCAAGGGATTTATCAAGAGAAATATAAACAGACTACTCTATATGAGTGATTCTCAAACATTTTTGCTTATGGCACACTATTTTTCATTGTGAATACTTGTGGCACAGTAAAAATTTAAATTGGCAACACTATGGGAGGCTTGGATATGTGCAATTTGGGGGAGTCATTTGTAAACACAGAGCTGTTCTGTTCAAGTTCTGACGTGTATTAAGGTTAGTGTGGTCACTTTACGTGTTATGGCAAGTTTGATGTTAATTTTGGTTTTAACTTTAAGTTTTAATATGGATAAAATTTTGATTAAATGGAAGAAATCAAATGAAGAATCAGTGGTAGAAAGTAGCAATAAAATGGTTTATGAATTCTGTTTATCTGCAATAATCATCTGAAATTTTGTGCACATATACAATCTCACAGCACACTCTTCGAGAACCACTGCTCTCTCTCTCTATATATATACCTCTGCCTTAGATTTATGGGATAGAAAGCTCAACCAAACTTCCTGGAAAAAAAATTTGTTAATTAAAATATTAAAAAAAAGGAGTAGTGACATGTGCTCTTCCACATATCACTACTACTCAAGTCATACCTCAGCTGTGTATGACTTAAGTACATTCACAGACAGGGTGATAAGTAATAGTATCACTACTTGACATCTGATTTCTTCGAATTTGAATTTTTTTTGTCTTTAAAGCCTTCAGGAAGACAAATGCATTGTCTGATATTTTCACTCTGACATAATTTGAAAGCTAGCATAACATATTACAAATATCTCACCTGAATATATTACAAATTTAAATTATAAATATATTACAAATATCTCACCTGAAATGTGTTCCACTATCCAAAAACATTTCTTTGTTTTCAGTAGTTTGTGGATTACAACCCTGTATGCAGGGCTGATATTCACCCAGTATGCACTGATATGGCTGTACTGGTTGTTGAAATATTGAATACCTCCGTACCAATTTTTAAAATATTGAAATACGTCCATATCGGTTGTTAAACAGTATAATAATAACTACGCCATAGGATGTTGCGATGACCATTGATAAATAGGCCTCCTGTCGTAGCATCATCTGAGAAACATTCAACTGCATGTTCAGCCCATGTCACTTTTTGTTTACTTACAGTTGGTAGCGTGGCTGCTTTGCGCATTCTTTAGGAAGTACTCGGAGTTTAGAGAAATCATCAGGTTATTATTAATCTCAAATTACATAGTGGTTATTGATTCTAAATAGTTTAGTTTTTACTTTGTTTACCTTACCGTTTGACTTTGATACTCCATACCTGTTGTTAAATATTTTTAATATTACCTGACTATATGGAACAGTTTTCTTGAACCCTGGGAAAGAACTACCACTACTGCCTTTGATAACATTTGGAAACAAAATTTCTGTTGTGTAATCATTTCCCTCATACTCTACATCCATTAGTGACAATCAATCTATACTTCATGAAGAAATTGTTGCTCACAATGTGTTTTGTTATTGCTTATTGATGACTTCTTATCTAAATCCATTCTGTTGTTGAATTTTCAGGTGTAAATTAGCATGAATCTCAAATTTTATTCAGTATGTCATTTTTTTAATTTGATAATTTAATTCAAATGATGGCTAACTGTTTTGTCTTGTGTCACTTTTATGGAGCCTTATGTTTGTGTTCATTGTGTAACAGTGTATCTGTTATCTTTTAACTGAAGAACAAAGTCTAAGCAAGCACAAGAATTTGTAGGAAATTATTGTCTTTATACGTTTTTTACATCTTTCCCACGCATAGATTTTTTTACAAGGCTGTTACTTCCTCTCCAATAGGAACAGAGTCTAATTTTTCAATCTACATATGTCAAACAAATGTTGCTTACCATTATGCTTTAAGTTACCAAGGTTGCCCACCTTATTAAATGATTGGCCATTCCTGTTTTACATAGTATATGCATCAAATGTTAGGTTCTCTGCAGAGACTTTAGTATATGAAAACTATTTTTATAGATATCCAATATTTGTATTATAAGTTAGGAACATTTTTTTAAAATTAAAAGTTATTTAAGAAAAAGGTGTTTAATTGCAATTTAACCTGTTTCAGATTTATCAAAAATGGCTTTACCTCCTTGTCATTGCTTATCACAGTTTTATGTCTGCAATGGAGAACTTTCTTGTCAATTATATCAAAGATCAGCTGATATGGTATGTACTACTACTTTCTGGTGTGATAAGAGATGTTAAAAATGTAACTGATATTTTCCGTTTCCTTCACTTTCAGAGGAGATATTTTATCCTTTGAAAAGTCAATTTAATGTCTAGATCATTTTCTTTTTTACTCAGTTTAAAAAATATATATTTAATGCACTTTCTTTTATATTATTTATATAGGGTCTTGGTGTACCTTTTAACATTGCCAGCTATTCTCTTCTGACATACCTTATAGCTCATGTTACTGGGCTTAAACCAGGAGATTTTGTTCATACCCAAGGAGATGCACACGTGTATTTAAATCATATCGATGCATTAAAGGAACAGGTGTGTATTTCTTATCCTTTAGAAATATTTTTTCTGAGTTGCTGGGAACAACAAATTATTTTTTCTGTAGTATGGTTATTCTATTTACAGTGGAAGATTTCAGCTATAGATAATGGTTAAAGACATTTTTGTTGAAATTTGCTCATCGCATGTAGAATATGTGCAAGACTTAAATGACAGAAAGAATTTTATATTTCAAACAAAGGATGTACGAGGAGCAGTCCAAAAGTTCTCGGACTGTACTGATAAAAAAATATAGACACCTTAGGCTTTAATCACTGTTATTTCCATTGGTAGCAAATACAGCAAGGCCAGCACTTTTTCCACTGCTAAAAAAACACTTCTGAAACTCCTGTTTTGAGATGTTTAGCACCTCCTTCTATTCTACCTGAATCACTTCAACACAGTCAAATCATCGACTCTTAAGGTGGAACTACATCTTGGGGAATAGGAAGCGAGGTCTGGTGAATAGTAAGTTAGGTGAGATCTGGTGAATAGGAATTGAGGGAACAACCTCCATGTCTTCTAAGAGTGGTGTTACCTCCCCTTCTGCTACTGACATTGCCTCAGGTGCTGCTTCTGCTACCCCCGGCAATGCCTCTCCCTATGCCTCAGCTGTATCTGACAAGGCCCCAGTGGCTGGTGCTGCTGCAGCACCTTTAGTTGCTCCTGATAGCGCTGCAGCCCCATCTCCTACTGCTGGAACTCCCCCAGCAGATACGCCCGAGGACGAGCAGCTGCTGATCGACCTATCCAACGTCATGGATGTCCATCTAAAGGTGCCCGAGATCCCTGACAATAGATTTGTCGTCGTGTCTCAAGAAGTATAGAGCTGACCCTATCCCTCTTATGTCTTCGGCCAACTCCCAGCCCTTAGTATCCTACAATCTGAACCCCATCTCCACTGAGATAGTTAAGATTCTCGGTGAGCAGATTGTAGAGTCCTCCTACATGGAAACGGGAAGCCTATTGGTCAAGGTCAGCTGTCCTAACCTTGCTGATAGGCTTCTGGCCACTATCTCCATTCTAGGTATCCCCATAACTATGGATTATGCAGTCTCATACTGTCAGCAGCAGGGTCTCATTTAAGATATTGACACCTCCCTCACAGCCCCCCCCCCCTCCCGATAGGAGCCACCTTGTTGAGGTGTAGGGCTTGAGTGCTCTGCTGACTAGAGTTGCTCATGTCAGACAGACCAAGATGGAAGGGCCAGACTAAGAGCTCCCATCACGGGAGCCGAGGCAACTTGGATCTTTATATCCTTGTTTGTGGTGATCCGAGACATAGATTAAAATTAGATTTTGACTGAGGGATGAACTTTACTTCTATAGTATTGTTCGCTCTAGGTAGTTGGGGCTGAACTTTACCTAAATGGTACTGACTTCTCCCCGATGTAGATAGTGGTAATATGGCATATTCGTTATAGATGGCATGCAGTCTCTGAATTGCGAAACACCTGGGTATGTCATTAATATTACCTCCCTCACTGACAATGCAATCCTTGGTGCCTTCTCGGATCAGAGTGTTACAGCGGTACACCGAATGTACCGCTATCTACCCTCTGATTCTGGAGTCAAGATTCTCCTTAAGTAGGTAGCCCTTACCTTCAGTGAATTCCCCTTACCCAGAAACGTAGCCCTAAGCTTCTATAGGATCCCTGTGGAACCTTACACTGAGGCCCCTCCTCAGTACCTGAAGTGCCAACACTTCAGGCACATTGCTAAGAACTGCAGAAGAACCATGCGGTGTAAGCACTGCAGTGGGCTTCACTCCCACTGGCAGTGCAAGCACTCTGGGCCCTCTATCTCTATTAACTGTGGTGAACCTCATGCTGCCACCTCTGGGTGCTGTGCCAGGAAGCTCGCTTGTGAGAAGAGGGAAGCCCTTGGTCTTGTCTGCTCTATGATCAGCACCAAATTTGGGAAGATCCCCCTTCAGAGTTCTGTCAAAAATGGCTTTACCTCCAAAATGTTCAAAATTTTTGAATAGGCATATGGGTGGAGGTGGTGACACCTCCTCCACCCTCTATGCCTAAGAAGGCCATGTGCTGCTGCCACGGAAGTAGTGCCAGCAGAGATGCCTGTGCTTGAAGCACAGGAACCTACTGCTGTCCCTGCTCCTCTGGTCCCTGTCACCCTTCTTGAGGTGATGCCCGTTGCTCCTGTTCCTGAGGCCCCCTGTACTGCAGGTACCTCCATGGTGCTGGATTCTGCCGCAACCTCCACAGCAGAACCTTGCCCCATTCAGGCCAAACAGTTGGTCAGGAAAGTAAAGAGAGCAGGGCTGCTTGTCAGCCTGAGCCAAAGAAGCCCTCCTCGTACTTGATGCAATAGAACTTCAGGAAGGACCACAGGGACACAGCTCTCCTGCCCACCATTCTCTCTCTACATGTGAATGTCATTAAGGTCGTTACTCCCGCTCTTCCTGAGGAATCTCGACCTCGAACTTTGATGATGTTCACCCAGCTGGCTTCCCTCATATCACACTTTGTGGCCTGCTGGCCACTCTGTGTTGACCCGCCTCTCCTTGGTTTCTACTTTCCACCCCAACTATGAACATGGCCACCAGAGTGTCTAGCATCCTTACAATCATACAGTGGAACTGCCGGGGCTTCAGAATCAAGGCTGCTGATGTCAGGAACTTCATCAACATCATGCCAGTTCCCATCCTTTCTCTCTATGAGGCCAACATCCCTGATTACTATGTCTTCAAGCCTTGTATTATGCACATGAGCAAGAATCATCCGCTCTCCCTCCATGCAGCAATTCTTGTGCACAAGAATGCCACGCATCATACTATTGTTCTATCTGAGCACCTGCCATATTTGCTCCATCGTCGTTGGCTTCTCCTCTAATATTCTTTAAATGTAATCCATCTTCCAACAGTTTATCTCATCTTTACCTTGCTAGATTTTCCCCATGTTTATTTTTTCAACAAATAAAATCGATAAACCGTTCTTCAATAGACACGTTTTCACCACTGATTTTCACATATCTTGTAATTGGATACTTTGCTCTCTATGGGATATATCAGTAATTCCGTCAAAATTAATGCAAAAATATTTTGATTTTTATTTATTTCGTTCAACATTTTAGTTCTATCCTTGGAAGCCAAAAGTTGAATGAATTCATTTTGTATATTATATATACAAAATACATATATATACATAAATGACTTGCCTTTTCTTTAGTTCTGTTTGTTAAATATTGTTTTCTAATTGTTTCATAATTACTTTCTAATTCAATTAAATTGAGAAATATTCTGCGATTTAAATTTCCCATCAATTTTATTTTCTAATGATGCTTTCCAAACTAAGTTATTATGTACACAATTATCTGGCGATTACCTTTAAGGTTAATGCCATTGATCACTTTCACAAAGAATAATTTTCCTCGGTATGCAAATTTTATCTTTAGACAGATTTCATTTTACTATTAATAATATGATTATTGTAATGTATGCGACTGTTTCGGAGTATGTATACCCGGAATTTACTTACTATGTTCTTTTTTTTAATAGTTGTCTACATTTTTTTTGCAGTGATTGAACAAAGAACTGCACCTAACAAAACAATTTCGCAGTGATGATGGGAGGGAAATTTGGCTCTATCACCCAGAATGTGAATGCTGAGTGGCTCGTTCAATGGAACTTTTATATACATGTATATAGCAATATAATACATATCATACTTATTTTTCAAGAAAAGTTTTGCAAACCAATGAACCCCCTCCACCTCCAACTAGATCATTTAGCCACCACCTGTTTTTTTACATATATGTCGAAAAACGTTTCTCCTCATCCCGATCTAAGGAGCCAAAGTATTGTCAGTGAAACCTATCTACTACACCACCAACATTTCAAATTTCCAGCATAAACAGATCGTTTATAATCATTTACATTTGGTTATTTTGAAAAGCGAATGGTAATATTTCATCAATAACTATCGACAGAAAAAATACCTTTAATTTGTTTCTAACGATAAAAAAAAAATCTTGCACAATATATAGACAGGTCGTTGTTTTTCGAAAAATTGACTTTTGAAGAATTGGTTTTAAAGAACTAATTTTCGAACAGTTTGATTTTCGAAAAAACGCCGCACATTAAGGGGTGTTCTGACCCCCCTGGTTATGTTCCTGGAGACGACACACACAAAAACTTCCTTTATATATTAGATATACGTAACAGAAAATACGAAATTATCAAGTAACTGAATTTCTGTAGTTTCCATGGCTAGAATTATTGTTAAATATTTGTTTTATGTAGTTAATAGTTTTTTGCAATCACAACAAGAAACTTTAAATATTCTTTATTCAAAAAAAAAATACTCGTTATATTTGTATTTATTATGCAAAAAACGTATGTTTATTTTACGATATATTATTTGTATTTCATGTATTTTTTTTCTACATTTCAGCTGAAAAGAGAACCACGGCAGTTTCCACAGCTGAAAATTAAACGTCAGGTGGAAAACATAGAAGATTTTGAGTTCAACGACTTTGAACTCATTGGTTATGACCCGCATCCCACAATAAAAATGACAATGTCTGTCTAATGCTAAAATATAACTGCAAAAATTTGCTGCTTGGCCTATTATATAAAGATACCGATAAAATTTTCTGTTGTATTTTGCAAGTGCTTGGACTAAAAAAAATTAAAAATTCTAGGAGGGCAAATTTAATTTTAAATGCTGGCGTAAATTAATTTTGCAATTTTTTTAATGTACTGGATATATAATTTATTGTAATTCTATAATCAATTGGAGAGCTCTCTTCTATGTAATGATTTTATTTATATTCAGTACTTTGTTTTTCCTGTTAGATTTTTCTAATTGAGGTCTTTCCACCCATGATTTTTTTTTTCTGAACTTTATCATGCAATTTCTCCCATGTTTTGGAATAAATTGTCAAGATGTGTCGGCACTGAGAAAAAGGATGGTGGATTTAACTCTAGGCACTGACGCTCCGGTCAGACCTACGTGGTCAAGCAGTTGCTTGAGAGAATATTTATTTATTATTATGTAGACAGGAAAAAAGAGATTGAGAAGACAGAGCCGAACTTACGCAGAAGCTACCGCTTAGGGCCTCACGATTATGAGGAAGCTGATAATATTAAGTTTGAAGTTTACTGTCACGAAATTTTTTTAAATATTGAAATTAATCTATTTGTCAAATAGAGTTCATCAGAATAATAAATATATAACTTATTTCTACTTTCAAAATTTTGGGACCTCTTAAATTTATTGTAGCTCATGACCTCAAACTTGTTATAGTTTAGGGCCTCAGAAGGTCAAAGTCCGGCCATGGGAGGAGACAGGTCATAATGATGTTTTTTATTTGATGGCAATACCCGCAACATAACTTTTTTTTTTTGGCACAACTATGTATGGAAGTTGTAAAAATCCTCACCTCAAAAGCTCGTTTGATGGAGTATCGTTACGATCGATTCCTACGTTAGGAAGCTGATAAAAACTGCTTTGACAAATTCCGTGACAAACAGCATGCGAAAGCATTAGGAATATTCCTTCTTTTAAGAAAAGGCTTTCAACTGTTAAACATATTTCTGCATTAAAAAGTACCTAAATAGTAATTACCTTGATACTTCCGCGTTTTATTCACGAAAAATATATTCATATAATTGCCTTCATACTATATACGGGGTGTTTTAAAACTCTGTACAAATTTCAATGGGCGATAGGGAACATCAAGACAAGCCTTTTTCGTCTATAAATGTATGTTCGGTGCTAGACGACACTGACAGAAATATCAGTGGAGCTGGTACATAACGTGTTTATTTGAAGGTGCTCAAAGTTGCGACCGACAACAGAATTGCAAGCACGACAGTGTCGAAGCATTGATTGCTGTACATGTTGAAAGATTTTCGTAATTTCGCGAACAGTGGCAGCGGTGACAGCAATTCTTGCGACTAGATCATCTGAGTCAATGGGAGTCTCGTTCACGAGGTTCATGTGTTCTCAGAGGAAGAAATCGATACATGTTAAATCAGGTATCTTGGTGGCCAGGCGATGGGTCCACCCAGGCTTATCCATCGGCCCACAAAAGTGTCGTTCAGATAATCTCGCATATCATTGCTGAAGTGTGTTGGCACACCGTAGTGTTGAAACCACTTTCATCTGTGAATAGCCATGGGAACATCTTCCAGCAGTCGGCAACGTTTCTTCAAGAAATACCCGGAATAAACCTGCCCGAACATTGACGGTGAACTATTGTTGATGTCCATGCGCCATTGTGGCATGTGCATTTTGTGAATTGTGCACATTAAACACACCCTCACGTGTGAAAGAGACCTCATCTGAGAAGAGCACATGAGCCAGATCAGATTGCACCGCGGTTTGCTGCAAAAAACCAGCGCCCGAAGAGGGTAATCCTGAGGTTGCAACGTCTGGATTCTGATGATAAAATGTAAGTGCTTCTCGTGCAACACTCTACGTGAGGGCGTGGTTAACACCGAGGTTAGCTGCAACAGCTTGTGCCTGGATTGTCCTCAGTCTGCCGTAGGATCTCTTCAAGTCGTCTAAACACTTATCCGAACGTGTGATTAATTTGCTCATTCCCTGAGCATAGAAATCTACTCTAATGTCCACCCACCAGATCAAAACTGCTTCTTTAACGTCTTCATCTGGTGAAAACCTCTGTCCTTCCAGATGATCTTTCAATTTACCGGCCAAATGGTACAGGGGATAAGTCAGTAGCTGTTGAGCATCTGTGGTATATGTATGACCGTTTTGAAACTGTTGCCACCACTTAATAATAGCCTTTATTAATTTTTTTTTACTCAGAACACGAGCTGTGCCGTGGACTTCTAATTTGGAGTAACAATCTAGTTAATGCACCATCATTCAGGAACGACAGAAATTCATTATGCACGTTGCATATTGCAACTGCCCTAGTCTAGGCCCCACTAGCACTGATGAATTGCACCATTGCTAGTGGGGCCTAGTCTAGGGGATTCCTCCTAATCGGATTGTTGCACCACATACCTCCAAACAAATGTTTCCTAACTATGATGACAGGTAGCACTTCGTCTAACTTAATTTTGATATGCCTGCCTATATACACAACTGCCATTGAATTAGGGATAGGAAACATTATCCAAATTCAGTACAGCAAGTCCGGCATTTGAACGCATGTATCCTCTCAGATCTCCTACTGTGGCATATAAACTGATAGATTATATGCCACAGTAGGAGATCTGATAGTACTGTAGGAGACTACTACTGATACCACAGTAGGAGATCTGATTAAACTGATAGTATTAAGATAGGCTCCTGTCAGACCTCTGTGGCAAGCAGTTGCTTGAGGGGGTATTTATTTTTTTTTTTTGACAAACTGGCTATATATAACTATAAGCTTTGGCTTCCCTAAGCATTCGTCATGAGAAACATAATGGGAAAAGAGCGGGATTTAGATGCATTTGACAGATGGCAGATCGTAGGTACCCGATGGATGGGGCACGCGATCTCCGAAATTCTCAACGAACTTTGATTTTCCCGTACAATAGTTTCAAGAGTATTCTGGGAATATGAAAATTCTAGCAAAAAAAGCACCTGGACAAACTATAAAGAACAACCGACCTCGAATGATCGTGGGCTTTGTTGTCTGACCCGTCCACAAAACTGCTCACGGTCAGTAGGGGACGCTGATGGGCTTGGAAAAGCCGCCTTCCAACGGATGGGATGTTAGGTGGCGACTCGTGTGCGGGAGAGCAATACCCTGTGCACGTTAAAGAACATGCTGGTTAGCCTTGACAGGAGGCTACCATCTGTCTCCCAACGGCTGATCCAGTGGGTCCCCCAATCTTCTCTGATCCTTTGGGGTTCATGTGGCCTGTCCATTTAGCCCATGGTATGCTAAAAGGTGCCACTCAGGTAAAACAACCCGACTCGTCTTACCTGCATTGTATGAACTGATAGGGACCAGACTTTATCTGAAATCTCCCTATCTGAACCTGGGTTCCAGCCGGGAAGTCTGTGCATCTCACTTCACCATCTTGTCTTTGGGAGCCGCCAACCTACGATAGTCCCACTTCTAGCAGCACGACACGGCTCAAAGTCTTGCCTGGGCTAAAGAATATGGAAAATTGGCAACAGATAGCGTGGAGTGATGAATTCTGATTTATTAAACTTCACGTCGATGGGAGACTGAAGATATGACGCCAACCCATGAAGCCAAAGATCCTGCATCTAAGGTCTGAACAGTACAAGCTGGTGATAGCCTGGGGTATCTTCAGTTCGATGTCTGTGGGACTTTTGTTACGTGTGGATAATCCAAGAGGGAAAAATCTCAGTATATATATTGAATGGTGTAACTTTTAAGATACTTTTACATAGAAAAAAAAGTCTCTTAAAATGTTAAGAATCCAAAAGCAGTATGCTAAAGGCTGGTGAACTCGTGAGTTTTTGTGAGCATTTTAAAGGTATTTTAAGAACAATTTTTTGTTACTTATGTTAAAGTTTTTTTTTATATAAAATTATGTTAGTCTTTGTGACAAGAAGTGTCACAAGATTGAAAATTTTCTTCAAGTGACAAATTTATATTTTAAAATTACTTATCATTTTAAGTTCATTATGTTTATAAGGAAAAAAATAATGCAAAATATATGCAATTATCCATCTAATGCCCAAGAAAGTGTGTAAGCATATAGAATCAAAAGCATCAAGTTCCTATTTACAAAGCGTCCAACTTTCACTTCCATAACCAACCCGAAAAAGAACCTATAGTTATTACAAAAACTGCAATTACCTTTTATAAAAAAATAGGGAAAATAATAGCTTTGGTAAAATCCTTACGAAAAATGCCTTTATCATTCAAGATATTCAAAATTTCAGTCATCCATGTGGTAACCGAAACATTCCCAGCTCATTTCATTACCAATTTCATCTATCCCTGGAGATTTATGAAGTTTAAGTTTAGAAATAGCCAAAAAACTTCATATTACATGAAGTAATACATATAAAGTTCTACATAATGGGCCAACATTAAAGCTACCAATGTGTCTTATCATCATTACAAATAATAGGAGTAAACTAGCGACGTTGTTTTAGAACATTACTGCAATGCTCAGTCCACCTAGCTATGACAGAATCGTCACCTTCTATAACTTTGTTTATCCTTCAATACCTGTTAGTTTTCTACCACACAAAACGTTAACTATCTGGTATAGCTCTCTGCTGTTGTGTTGTCAGCTTTGAGTAAGCCATTTTTGGTAAGCAATCAAGCCAAAGAATCTTATCAGCAGCTAACTGATCTTTTACATGTTTATTACGTTCTCTGTGATGCCTTCTATTAGGACTAGTAGGGTATTAAGGACATTCCTGCAGTTCTTTCTGAAATAAGCTCATGCCTTATACTCAAATAATTCTGCCTCCTCTACTCCTTTTTTCCTAAAAGAGTACTGTTAGTTTCCAAAAAAGCCTGTTCAAAACGGTCACATTGATCCTCAACTTCAGTAATAAGAAACCATGACTGTCATAATGACTAAGTAGCCTATCATGGTAATCTTCAGCTATAACTGGACCTTTCAGAGCTTCAGAATTACAGATAAATTTTTAACCCTAGCACACTTCTTAAGTTGCAAGACAATTTTAACAAGGTTATAGCAGATCCAATTTTAGCTCCCCTATGCAAACTGGTATTCCTCACAGAACTAGCCCTTTTGATGTATATCAGTATAGTATAATCGAATCATATTTTTATGCAGACCATCTGGTGAAACTCATTTGTACTTAGGTATGTCGTGGTGTTTGTAATAAATGTTATTCTCAAACCATTAAGTTCACTTACCTGTAGATGTTGCTCATTGCAGCTACCAATACCAACGACGTGAGTGACTTTTGTATGACATTATAGAGGGAAATGGCATTACTAAAAAGTAAAAGTAGTGTCTACCATATGCCCAGTTCCACATGGGGAAAACCTGCCCATGCGGAGCCACTAGAACATTACGATGTGGACTCGGAGGTGGAAGAAATAGGATCTGTATATCGTGACTTCATATCCAAAACATCGGATCCACCACACAAGATCGCACAGAACGAGTTAAATTATCTTGTTAGAGATCTGGAGTTTTTAAAGAGCAAGGAGGAACTCCTTAGGATCTAGACTGCAGCAGCGGAATCTTCTTGATAGAAATGTGAAAGTAAGTGTGTATCGTTGCCACCATAAAGATCTGGTATTGTTCTTTACAAGTTTGGTTATTTACAGATTTCTCGCACTTAGTAGCCGTTCTTCTACACAATGGGAATGTGTTGCCTTCTGTTCCAGTAGGCCATGCTGTTTAATATGAAGGAAACATGACAATATGAAACAATTACTTCGATACATAAATTATGAGAAATACAAGTGGCATATTTGTTTGGACTTAAAAGTCATTGCTCTTTTGCTTGGACTACAGCTCGGATATACAAAATTCAGTTGCTTCCTTTGTGAACAGAATAACAGATAAAGCATCTCATTACGTGAAGAGGATTTCGCCTTCTCAGCAATCAAACCAGGAAAGAATATACAGCACCATCCGCTAGTACAATCCATGGTTTTGTTGACATCCTTATGCATAAATTTAGGCCTAATGAATTTTGCCAAGGCTATGGCTCAGAAACGCCGTCCCGTGGCCGAGTGGTTAGCACGCTTGGCTACTGATCTAAGGGACCTGGATTCGAGCCCCGGATAAGGCATGGATGTGTGTGTGTTTTTCTGCTGAGGTCCTGCCATCCTCACAGATCTTCTACTATGACATATAAACTGACAGGCTCCAGTCAGACCTCTGTGGCAAGCAGCTGCTTGAGGGGGTATTTATTATTTTTTTTTTTATGGCTCAGATGCAAACTGTCTTGTACTTTCGACAGAAATTTCCAAGACAATGATTCAAAGGTATGAAAACGGTGTTTTTACAGGTACAGATCTTCGCTCTCACTGCTACGTGATGAGGTATTTGATTGCATAATCACTGGTGTTGAATGGAGACCATGCATGCCTTCCAACAGGTAGCGACGGGCTTCTTAGGGGGACAAAACAAAGGACCTTGTGAAAGAATTGCTGTCACATCACAAACTGGGATTAATATCTTTGAAGATACCTAAGTTTGCATTTTGGATTTCGTTTCAGAAAACGCACTGTGAGTGATAAGCACAGGGAACGTTTTCATCAGGAAATCCTTAAAATGGAAAAGAAATCGAGGAAGATGGAACCCATCACAATGTTAGCAGATTACTGCTGGAATGTGATGCGAGATTGTCAAGATTTGAAACATAGGCGGCAGTTGCTGTAGACTGATATGCAACTTTCAGTGAATGGTGCAATACAGGTAAATGATTGTATCTCGGAAACTGTAGCCAAACAAACATTTTGTTATCATTTCATGTTCAGCACCTCGATTTACATAACAGCTATTTTCACTTCCAAAACACTAAAGGTCAAAATAGGTTCAGTTTAATTTAAAGTTATATATTTACAATGAATTGATTCAAGTAGGATATTCCTACCCCAGTTGAGCAACATAAATGCTATGAATTTACCTTTACAGCTATAGGGAAAAAGGTTCGAGAAAAAAATTGCTAAATTTAAATAGTATTAATATCAATAAACTCAAATTCCGATTTGCTTAATTTTAGTCTGTTTGTGGAGAACATTTACAAATACGACTTTAGGTTTTCCACTCACAAACGCGGTTGCATTCCTTCTTCTAATTGCCGCTTCTGTAACTCCACAGAAAATTTTCTTATATCCTCCTGAACTGCCTTGGCAATCATATGGCTTGATTTCTAGCATGTTAATTTTATTTAACTAAGAGTATTTGTTGGTCAAATCCTTGTTTGTATGTTGTATGAGAAACCAGGACAAGTCTATCATAGCTTCTAGTTTATCTTCATCCTTTGTGTAGGGAAGTGCCTTCCTTTTAAAAAAATATTTCCGTAATGCACTGACATATGTGTATAATAAGTTTATGTTAAATCAATAATATTTATTTTGTTATGGAAAGTATTTTTTTTCCGTTCATGCACAAAGATTCAAACAGGTCCAATGCTATATTTCCCCAGTAATTGCAGAGAGACAAAATGCAGTAAAATAATTTAAATAACTTTTTAACTAATAAAACTCACATTTAAAATTTTGTAACGAAAGACAAATTGTAATATGCTTAGAATACCTTGATAATTTCAAGGGGGCAAAAATCCCATTGACTTCGAAATGTAGTATCTAGGTGTATTTCAGACAGGTAAACGTAAATAAAAAAGTGCTTTTATGGGTTATCATTATTTACGGAATTAAGAAAATATTTGCAACGATTCCTTTAGCTTTAGAATACCATTTATTTAATACTTAGTTTACGGATCTGTTTGGGAGTTGATGTAGGCAGTTGGATCTGATCAAATGCATATAGTTGCCTGAATTGTAATGTTTCTAATGGAATTCTGTATACATGCATGCATACAGGGTTTATCAAAATACTGGAAACACGTACTGTTTGTGGAGAACATTTTACTAATAAGCTGTAGGCATGCTCGGTCGTTCAGAACAGATGCAGTTCAACGTGGAATTTATACAAGTCATGCCATATGGTAATGGAATGTACGACCATTCTTACTGTAAAATATGGCCCAACTGTGCTAGTGATGCAGGAGGTGGAAAGTGTGATCTGACCTTGTGCTCCAGATATTCCCACATATGTTCAATAATATTGAGGTGGCCAGGGTAGCTGTTGTACCTCATCCTCTGCATACCACAACTTGATATGTTTCGCACAATGAACGGGTGCATTATCCGCTTGACACCAGGGATGGACATTAGGGAATAATGCCTGCAAAACTAGGTGCAGGTGGTCCCTGAGAATGGATTCGTACTTTGCAGATGTGATATGAGCCTGCAGAATAACTAATGTTCTTAAGGAATGCCGTGATATGGCACCCCACAGCAGCAGGGATCCACCTCCATGCTTGATCCACCAATGATCATGCCTTTTTGGAAGTCACTGAGATCCGATTTCTCAACAATTACACCATGGCCGTTTCATTTACATCTGTGGCACTGTTACGTGACAGCCAACATCGTACTTCTCCCCTTTATATACCTCACATTGTGAATGACATAGTCCCTGTGATATGCATATGGCGCACTGAGTATATATATATAGTTTATCAAATAAAAACGTCAACTGGAGTACACACAATGTGCCGTATGCATATTACAGGGGCGATGTTAGCTATCGTGTAGGAGTGCCATAGGCGAAACAGCTGTTGTGGTATAATTGTCGACAATGTCAGATCTCAGTGACCTACAAAAAGGCTTGATCATTGGTGCGCGTCTTGCTATAACCAGAACGACGGAAAGTTTGTACAACGGAAGCACAAGACCCGGCACTGGAAATAGCAGCAGAGTTGAATACCAGTTGGAATGATCCCGTTTCTATCATAAGAGTTCAGCAGGAACTTCATCGTGCCAGTATTTATGGCCTCGTTGCAATCCACAAACCTCTGGTTACCAAAATCAATGCAACAAAACGTGTAAGGTGGTGCAGCACATAAAAACTGGGATGCTAAAGGTTGGCAACGTGTCATCTGGTCTGATGAACTGTGCTACACATCACTGGTAGTGTATGTCTGGCGAAAACCTGCAGAAGTGCACCACCCCATTTGGTTCCGACTGTGAAGCATGTAGGTGTATCCCTGATGCTGTGGGGTGCTATATCATTGCATTCCTTAGGATCATTAGTTATTCTGCATGGTCGTGTCACGTCTACAACGTACGAATCCACTCTCGGGGCCCACTTACACCCAACGTTGCGGGCATTGTTCCACAATGACCGTCCCTGGTTTCAAGAGGATAATGCGCCCATGCAAAATGTGGCAAGTTGTGGTTGGCAGAGCATGAGGTACAGCAGCTATCTTGGCGACCTTAATATTTTTGAACGTTTGTGGGAATACCTGAAATGCAAAGTCAGATCACACTTTCCACCTCCAGCATCACTGGCACAGCTGGGCCATATTTTACGGGTTTGGGTTGTTTTACCTCTGAGCGGCACTGTTTTGCATACCATGGGCTAAATGGCCAGGTCACATGGACCTCGAAGGCTCAGAGGTTGGGGGGAGGGGACCCACTCGAACAGCTGTTGTTGGGAGACAGATGGTAGCCCCCGTCAAGGCCATCCAGTGTATTCTTTAACGTGCACAGGGTGTGACACTCCCACAAACGGGCCAACGGCTTAACGTCCCATCCGATGGATGGCGGCCTTTCCAAGCCCATCGGTGCCCCCTTCTGACTGTGAGCAGGGTGGGGAGTTTTGTGGAGATGTCTCAACACTGACCCAGCTGGGACTCGACCCTGGGAACTGCAGATTACGAGCCTGGCGTGCTGACTGAGCCACTCCCACCCCTGGAGGAGGGGACCCACTGTAACAGCTATTGGGAGACAGATGGTAGCCTCTCATCAAGGCCATCCAGTGTTTTTTAACACGCACAGGGTATGGCTCTCTTGCATGGCTTAACATCCCATCCAACAGATGGCGGTATTTCCAAGCCCATAGGTCTCCTGCTGACCGTGGGCAGGTCAGGGAGTTTTGCGGAGATAAATCTCAACGCTGACCCAGCTGGGATTCGAACCTGGGAACTGCAGATTACGAGCCTGGCACACTACAGACTGAGCCATCCCCACCCATTTTACAGGAAGAATGGCCTCGCATTCCATTACCGTATGTGCATGACTTGTATAAGTCTATTCCATTTCGAATTGCATCTGTTCTGAACGTCCGAGGTGGACCTACTGCTTATTAGTAAAATGTTCTCCACAAACAGTATGTTTCCATTATTTTGAAAAACCCTTGTAGATAAGTGAACCGTTTCAAATATAAATACTAATTTATTTTAAATACTTTTTTTAATTTAATAACTAAATTATCTTATTTCATCCCTTTTTGAAACTATTTAAATTTTTTAAAATTTAGACAAATACTTCAAATTTTTGCATATTACAAAATTTTCGCTTTTTATTCGGAAGTTCTCCAGATCCAGTCTTATCTTGATTGATGTTTAATCTTTGTGTAAGCATTATAGATATTCAAACACAACTTTAAAACATTTATCCGAAATGGTTTCATTTAATCGTTGTTAAAAAATTTATTGAGAAAATCTAGTAAGCTATAGAACATGTGAATAGAAGAAAAATTATTCAAATCCTAAAAATATGAAGAGCCCTTTTTGACTGCTTTAATGGAATAAATGACTGAAATAGAATTACAATCAAAGGAACTATTAAAATTGCATTTACGTCAACCTTCCCTTGCATTTTACTTCTATTTATTATTAATAAGGAACACCTGCGCAAGATTCATTCGCTGAGTCAGGTCGAAAGATTCTCAAAGGTTTTGTTTGAGTCAGTACTACCGATTGTTCTGATTTTTTCGGCTTCTTCGGAACTTTGTATCGGAAAAAAGGTGATTTTTAATTGCAATAATTTTAGCTTCTGTAATGTTTTAGTTTGAAAAATTAAAAAATAATCTATAATGAGTTAAACTGATTCCTTCAATCGATTTTTTTCACAGAGTCATTAATGAATGACTCATCACTAGTTATCACCTTACTACGCACTGATATACGCCATATACTGATTTAATTTCAACACAATAAATTCAATTTGAACTCTTTTTTCACATCCAACACAATTGCTCCCAGGTGCGTAGCCAAGGGACTATTAGGGGGGGGGGAGGGGACGAAAATTTTCCAACTCGGAAATCAAATTTGTCAACCGAGAAAATAAGTTCTCAGGATTTAGTTCTTGGGGGATATGCCTCGATTTTTCCCAACTTCTCTATATTTTGCCAACTCCCCAAAAATTTTGCCAAGTTGTTTCGATTTTCCCCCCAACTCTCTTTAATTTCACACCAATCCCAATTTTAACAATCACCTGCATTTTGCCAAGTGGCATAGAATTCTCTTTTTTCAAGATTATAAAATTTCACAAACTACCCTAAATTTTGCCAACTCGCCATAATTTTACAGAAAAAAATCGCAATTTTTACACCTCACCTAAATGTTGCTAACTCCCAATTTGCCTCGTTTTTTTTCAATTCTCCTTAACTTTACAAAAAAAAAATCAAAATTTTCACAATTCATATGTAATTTACCAAGTCACTTCGAATTTTGCAAATTCCGATTTTTTTGGGGAGGGGGAAGGAGGGGAGCCTCCCCCATAACTACGCCCCTACATGCACTCCCAGACCAGTTCAGTTCATCACATTTATAAAATTTATTATAACCTTGTTATATAAATAACTTTTAATCCAGATTTCAGATAATACAATTGCTATGGGAGACACTTCCATCATCGATGACAAAACTAGAAAGTAATCAAAAATATTTTCATAAGAAATCTAATTTGCATATGTATTATCAAAAATTCTTTTGCCTACGACATATTCGGGCTTATCAAGAAAAGGATCAGACTCTCAGTATAAATAATACTCATATTTTCAACTTAACTAAATCACTAAGAAATTTTATAACCTTGAGAATTCTCATCTGTTATTAAATATATCTTCCCGTCTGAATAAATATAATTTTCTTTTTATTTTTTTTTTGCTTCGTACATGATTGCCTTCAGTTCCAGTAATAAATGCTCTTCAATATTATTTGTTATATCTACGAATATTTCTTTTTAAATTATTTCAATTTTTAAAGTAATAAAATGATAGAAAAATAAGTATAAAGTTTTAAGTATATTGTTTTTCAAAGAAATAAGCTTAAAAATATTTTATTATTTAATCCTCAAGTGGCTTTTCATTTTGTAATCCATAAATTCCAATCTTCATAGGCTATTAACTGGCATATAGTTTCTATTTATTCTTGTTGGAATAAAATTAGTCTTGAATTTAATATCTACGAATATTTCTTTTTAAATTATTTCAATTTTTAAAGTATTAAAATAAAATAATAGAAAAATAAGTATAAAGTTTTAAGTACAGTGGACCCCCGATATAACGCACATGTCGGGCGGGAAACAATACCATGGAGGTAGGAAGAGGAGGAGCCCTAAGCACTTGAAAATAATGCTACGGCAGCCATGTTGTTCTGTTCAAAACATTGATCAGTAGTTACTCACCTATACTAATTTTTTTATCGACATTTGTATTTTGGCAGCCTGTTCAGCTTACGGCTGCACTAATCGCACAGTAAAACTGAGTGTAAGTAAGCTTGATTGCAGCGGCAGACGGTTTGTTTTGAATGCAACAACATGGCTACCGCAATGCTGCGTAAGCATCATTTTCCTTCCACAGGGAAAGCACGTTAGGTGGTGTTATAAGGTGAACCGCGTTATACCGAGCGGCGCGGTGGCGACACAATAAATTTACTCAGAACGATTTGAGCTATACACTGAAACATCCCATCAACTATATATATTATGTATTTTAATAAAAAAAACAATTTATTTATTAAGTGTTTTATTAAAATTCACATAACATAGTTATACATCTTAATAAGTACATATATTTATTATTTTATTTACGTACATAAGGCACGCTTGAAAATATGTAAAAGCAAACACTATAACAATCGCGAACATCGCCCGCGTTATAACCGAGTGCGCGGTATAGCGAGCAGCGCTATAACGAAGGTCCACTGTATATTGTTTTTCAAAGAAATAAGCTTAATTACCTTCACCGACTTTCTGAAAAAATTCTGGTATATTTTAATTGGGAGTTTGAAAAAATTTATTAATTTTGATGTTTTCTGATCTACTATACTGTTTAAGTCACTCACCTGCATTTTTAGAATGAATTCTTTACTAAATTGTTTACTAACTAATTACTAATCCAGTATTTTATTGCTTTGACTTATCGGCTATAATCTTAATAAATTCATCAATTGGGGAATATTAAATTTTCAGGTAGTAATTCAATTATATAGTGTAAAAAAACTGGAAATTTCTTTGTTTAACCACCACCTCTATCTAGAATATCAGTTGTGGTTTAAACCACCAATCGGTGGTATAGTGGTAGCATGCTGGTCTCATAATCTGATGTTCCAAGGTTCAAGTCCCAACTGATCCTGCATTGAGAATTTTCTCTGCTAATCCCTGTTCAGCTCTTAGTGAGAAATTGGGACATCATTGGGTTTTGACAGGTCCATTGGATGGGATGTTAAGCCACTGCTCTGTGCACAAGCAAGCCATACCTTGTGCAAGTTACAGAACACACTGGATGGCATTGATGGGAGACGCTTATCTGTCTAACAGTTGTCCAATGGATTTCCTTCCCTAACCTTCTTTGAAACCTTGAGTCTTTCTGACTGGCCATTTAGTAAATTTGTTCAAAAAAGGGCTGCTCAGAGAAAAAACAGCCCAGATGAAACCTTCATTAGAATTATGGAGATTCACAGTTAAAAAAAAAGTACTCTGTGATCCCTAATTTTACTAAAAGAGGATGAATTTAAATCCTAGAACATCTGTAACAGATATTCCATGATTACTATCTCGTTTTAAAAGAAATAGTTTAGCACCTTCATGTACTTCTAACCTCTTTAGTCCAGCCCTCTGGGAGGCAGATTTGGCTCAGTTGTTAGCATACCAATCATATAAACATTGTCCTCAGTTCAGGCCTCCATCTGGGCGCTGAATTGAGATTTTCTCCACTAATTCCCACCTGCACTTGGCGAGAAGGCAATGTTGATGAAATTCGAAAGATCACAGATTATCACAAAGTGGTCTGTATATAGAGAGCTGCTAGAAGTTGAATCATGCCAAAGCAGGAGAGGATGGGGCAGTCACCCGCCTACCAATGGCAGAAGGATGCTGTGACAGGCTTAATAAAATAATAAGAAATAAATAACTTACCCCTCAAATAGCTGCTTGCCATAGAGGCATGAGAGTTTAATATGTCATAGAGATAACACAAACATCTGTGCCTTACCAGGGCTTGAACATGGGTCCCTTTGATCAGTAGCCAAGTACATTAAACACTTGGCCACGGGATGGATAATTTAATAATAAACACTAACTTTTTCATTTACTAGACTTCGATATAATAATTCAAATTTTATAGTACTCATCCTCGAAACTATCACTACATCTGTAACTTATCCTTTTTTCAGTTTAGATGATTATATATTGTCTTCTACATATTTATGACTGTATTGTTTTTGTTAACATATTTTAAGAATATTTATCTTGTAAACAATGAATATGATTTTATTATAATGAATTAAATTTAAATTTGTATATGCGAATTTTTTTCCCCATTCATGAAATTTTAAGAGACAAGGGAGTGCAAAATAATTTTCTTGCCCAGTGTGCCAAAAGAGCTAGAAATGACACTGGGTAGAAGAAATATTATTTGGAGTGTCATTTGAGGGGCTGCATTGCTTGTTTGCTGAAAAGTAAAAACATCAATCGAAATTACAGCATTTTTCAGTTCCAGTTTGAGCATTTGCTATGAAAAAACATATAAAGAATATTTGATGTATGTAAAATATTTTTATTCTCCTCAATAATTTCAACATCATTACCATGTACCACCAGAGTTTTATCAACTTTGATGCCACTACTAGTAAGCTGAAAATTTTTAAATTTATTATAATTTTCAAACTTTGCATAAATTTAAAAGCATAATAAATTCAGTTAAAATTAATGTCATCTTAACAACTAAAGGTCCCTCTCTTTCTTTGAACCTGAGGACAGTGCTCCTTTCCCACATCTCCAAACCTAGCAGTGAGATTAAGAGAATTTCAGTCTCAGAACTGTTGAAACATCAACTACGCTGTTACTGCTGACACTATGTCACTGCTAACAAGCATTATCAATAATTAGATAAAATTATTTATGCAAAACAATAGCAAAATAAAAAGGTTCATACAAAAATTATATTGTTTTACAAAATATTATGCAACAAAATTGCATATTTATAAAAAGTATGAATTAAAAAAATTTAATTGCACATAAATTTTGCACTAGGTCATACAATTATTTACAGAATAATATGCAACAGAGTTGCATAATATTTATAAAAAGTCTGAATGGAAAAACAACTGAGTTGTAAAAAACTTCATAAGGTAGACTTTGCACCAGGTCTTGCGATTTTACATGCCAATCCTGCATATATATATTTAGTGTTTCCAATCATCTGGATATAACTTCAACCAGAAGCACTTTCTCCACTTTTTATACCTTCAGCTTTCACAAAATGATAATTTTTTTGTCTGAAAGAGCTAGCAGGAAGCGGTAGTATATATCTAGTCTGGTGAGATGCACAGAAAATAGAATACAGATTTTTCACATGATTTTTTGATTATCACTTTTAAGAAAGAGTGCATACAAAAATCCATAGCCACAAGAAATATTCATTGAAGTGTAGGCCACAGTCCATTAGATGGGATATTAAGCCACTGCTCTGTGTGCAGGAGAGCCATACCCTGTGCATTTTAAAGAACTCACTGGTAGGCCTTGACAGGAGGCTGCAATCTGTCCAGTGGGTACCTTTCTCCAATCTTTTCTGAGCCCCTGTTGCCCTTGTGACTTGGCCATTTAGCCCATTGTGAAAAAAGTGTTGCTCAGAGGTAAAACAACCCAACAATGTTTGAAACTTAATCAAGTAATGCAATTAGCATAAGAGATATTTAATGAATAGTAATTACATAAAGTTACCCGTTTAACATAGAAGTCAATAAATAGTTTACTACTGCATCTATCAGCATAACTGGGACAAAACTACCATGGTAGATAAAGTGGTTTGGTGAATGCAGATCATGTGAATACCTGTGAAGACTGGCTAAAAACCACTAAAGGTGAAAATAAGTTCAAGATTTAACAAATTTCCTTTCAATATTCCAGAGTCCAAAAAAGAGGGCTCTGACTCATTCAGGAACATGAAGGAATCATATAAGTTCAAGAAACA
The DNA here is from genome assembly GCA_038380435.1 of Ryuthela nishihirai. Taxonomy (NCBI): domain Eukaryota; kingdom Metazoa; phylum Arthropoda; class Arachnida; order Araneae; family Heptathelidae; genus Ryuthela; species Ryuthela nishihirai. Next base: position 26,827,176 of record JAWZYU010000003.1, read on the forward strand.
TGTTTGAAACAATTTTTAAATTTTTTGGAAATATATTATCATTTAGTTTTTTATTAAAGTTTAGTTTTTCAATCTTCCTCCAACATTTACAAGACAGCCGAGTCTGAGCTGGATGGCCACATGCACACATCTAAGTAGGTCACACTGAGCAATGATTGCAGCTGGATCTTCTCTGCCTGATTGCACAAAGTATATGATAGTGGTTTTAGTTTAATGAGAAATCATACACTGAATGCTGGGATGATTGATAAAAATTATTCTAGATACAGTGAAATGGTTAGAGCAGGAAAAAAAAGTGTAAAATGAAAAAAAAATAGACATGCATTTAATAATTGCTTACAAAATCCTCCAATTTTAAAAAGAAACATATTTAGTTCATTTTCAAGAGAATTTCAAAACTTTAAGAAAAAATGTATTGACAATAGTTCAAATTAAATTTGTGAACTTTAAATCGGAGGATATCAAATTGGAGGAATGAAAAGAAATGAAACAGCAACAGCATATATTGCATCTATGAAAGAGTGATCAGAGATCTGAAATTATTTATATCTTAATTAATTATGAATGAATATGTATGATTTTTCAAATTTGAGTTACCTACTTTTATGAGATACATGTAAAAAAAAAATTTAAATAGGAATTTGTATTTTTTTTACATGAAAGTTTCATTTGTTGTGCTAGCAGCACCTATATCCCTGATCTGTGGAAATTTGGCAACACCAATGGCTCTGGAAGATTTAATAAATAAAAAGAATAACTCTAGAAACAGTGAAAGCAGTTTTAAAACCTAGAGTAATAAAACAGAAATCAGTAACTGAAGTATTTGTTGAATGATGCAATTTTTACCTATAAAAAAAATCTAGAAAAACTTTTAAAAACTTTATAAAAAACTGAATAGCAACAGCTAAAATTATACTTGTAACCATAAAATATACTAGGAGAAAGTTTAAAAATGGACATGGTGATATCGCATGCTAGCTACAATCCACCAAAAACTTTGGTATGAAATGAATTTTGCCTCCATTCTTCCTTTATAATTGATAATCAAGGTGATGATAATCAATTGATAATCAAGGCCACCTACTATCCCAGATTCAGAAAGGCATTCAAGGACATAATTCCTGTCCCACGAAAGCTTATTGACCAGCTTTTAACCCAACAGGGAAATAACCCATATACAAAATTTGGGACAGTTTGGTCAAGTATATGGGGAATTACATGGGGCCAAAATCTGTTGAAAAACAAATAACACTGTTCTAAAAGTTTTAGTATTTAAGCTAGTGCATAAACTGACATCAGCATGTCACAGAAGAAACATACATTCTCTATCAGAGTTTGCTCACCTGATCATTTTTGGATACAGCTATTATTCAGTTGATAATGATTGCACCTTGAAAAACACAGCTCAAATGAAGGTTTTTTTTGTGTTATTGCCAATGGAAATTCATTATAAATTCAAAAGTTCAAAATATTAACATTTATATATACATTTCCTTAGTAAAAATATGAACAAATTTTAAATGATATATTTTTAAAATTCAAGTTTCACGATTTTCTAAAATTGTCTATCTATTTATGGACTACCTAATAATTTGTCAATATCTGCAGATAATGGGAACTCTGAAAGGTTATTTTTATATGACGAAGTAATATTTTTTTTCATCATATAAAAATGTAGTATGTCATATAAAATAATAGTAAATATGCATAAAATTTCTATGCATATTTACCTAAATTTACTTGCAACTCAGACTAATCATACCTTAATATTTAACAGCTGGAAAAAAAATAAAATTTTCACATTTATAGCACTAGTGCTAATATTAATATCACTACACATTATCACATGAAGGAGTTTACTGTGTTTAATCCTCAAGATGTTTTAAAATTTTATTAGATCAACTTCACAACACTGATAAAGAAATTGATTACTGATGTTGCATTCAGATGCAAAAAGTATATTATACTTTATATATATATTTAGTGGTGCAACCACAAGTATTCACATACATTTTCCCTTCATTAAACAGTAGAAAACAATATTCATTTATATATCCATCCAGCCAACATATTGATTAAAGTTAACACTCTTTAAACACAGCACAAACAGAAAAAATATTTTGCAAAGTAGAGTCAAAACCAGTAAAATATTCACTCAGCAGTTCTGTAAATCATGTAATCCATTATACACAAATCTTTATCACTATTGAATTCAAATAATGGTAGATAAAAGCATACAAGATTGATTACAATTTAGCATAAATGAAAAACTTCCCAGGAATTACCAAAATTCTTTGAATTATATACACACCAAATCTCTTGAGAGCAATTTTTATCTTCAGGTTATATTATAGATGCAGTTTCTTTTTTGTGAAATATGTTAGTTCTTCAATGCCATCACAATTATCGGCAAAATCAATAACAAGTGTTCGATTTTTATACTGTGTATTATCTAGATTTAATAATGCAGTTTCAGCAATATCTTTGTTTTTCATAATTACAAAAGCTTCTGTGAATCCATTAGGGGTAGGGATATTACAAATCATTGTTACTTCAACAGGCTGATAATCTTTGAACAAATAAAAAATATCATCTGCAGTAGTGCCATATGGAAAATTAGTCACCCATAAAGTTGTTAGAGCTGGTTTGCATCTTGGAGTTTGCCCTTCTGATTGGATATGTGGCCGTTGAAGTGTTTTGTCAGTAGAAGTACTTGCAGAACATTGGGGGCCATCACAAATATTTTTTTTTGATGGCAAGGTAATTGGCTCTAAGGGAGGAGGTTCATCAGAGGTATCCCAGGTTTCAATGTCACCTGTTGATTTAGTTACAGCATCATATTTACTATTATGGTGTACATCATGTTCCAACTGACTTTGTAAAGTTTCGTCTTGTGCACGAACAACTAGATTACGTCCATTAACTATAGTATTGTTCATTTTTCGTACAATTTTGATAACCTCATTTTTATCTTGGCACGCTAAGAAACAAAACAACTTCTGATCTTTCCTACATAAACGTCTTAGTTTCACTTTGAAGTCCCTAAATACTGCAACAACATTTTCTTCGTTATACGATATTGGTAAATTTCCTACATACACTTCTCTACTTTTATTAAAGTCAGTTCTACGGAAATTATCCTCGAAATCATTCTTTACAATTGATGTCTTATGCATTTTTTAAAGTTACCAGAGGGTTTATATTACAACTTAAAGGTACATCTCTTGGTTACTTTATATAGTAAATTTCTAGGTGCACCCATTGCGATGTAAACTGATAGCGGATACGGTTTACCCTTTACGATTAGTGTGAGACATTGCCGCCATGTGGCCGAGTGGTTAGCTCGCTTGGCTACTGATCTATATGTCTTATTACTATATTATTTATTATATTATATGTATTATATATGTCTTATTACTATATTATTATTATATTAGGATCTACGGGACCTGAGTTCGAGCACCGGGTAAGGCATGGATGTTTGTACTGTTTCTCTGCTGAGGTCCCCACCATCCTCTCAGACCTTCTACTGTGACATTAAACTGACAGGCTCCTGTCAGACCTCTGTGGCGAGCAGCTGCTTGAGGAGGTATTTATTATTTTTATTATGAGATATGAGGGGTTCCCCTCACCCTTCTCTATGAGTCACATCCTCTGTCCTCTGTAGATATTTCTTTATACATAAATATATTTAACAGTTGAAAAACTTTTTTGAAAACATGTTCCTAATGCTTTCACATGCCATTTGTAAAAGCAGATGTTTTCGATAAGCTTCCTACCCTAGAAATGAATCGTAAAGGATTCTGTATCAAATGAAAGTTTATGAGGTGAAAAGCCATAAAAATTTTCAGTTTCTCTCAACTATTTCAACAAAAAAAAATTGATAATTTTTTATTGTTTTTACGTTTTCCATAATGACTGCCTATCATAAACAGTTTTTGTGTCAAATGAAGGTAATAAGACATAATAAAAAATAATATAGTAATGAGACATAATAAAATAAATAATATAGTAATAAGACATATATAATACATATAATATAATAAATAATATAGTAATAAGACATATATAATACATATAATATAATAAATAATATAGTAATAAGACATATATAATACATATAATATAATAAATAATATAGTAATAAGACATATATAATATAATAATATAGTAAGGGACATAGGTTGTAAGACATCATTATCCTCTGTTTTCTCCCCCACCCCTTCCTTTTCTCAGAAAGAGGGAGGAAAAGACAGAGGTGCATAGAGTTAAACAGACCACTAAAGAACAGGGATGGGGGATAGACAAAGAAGGAGAGGAGGGAAAAGACAAAGGAGCATTGCATAGAGGTAAATCTACCACTCAGATATTAGCATACAGGTAAATCCACCATTGTTTTCATCAGTACCTTCACATCTTGACAGTTTATTCCAAGAGAAATAAAAGACACAGTACACTAAGGTTCAGAAAAAAATGCGTGAGTGGAAAGGCCTCCATTAGAAAAAAAAACTAAGAGGAAATGTACTGAATAAAACAATATCACTATAGTCGCTACTTAATAAATTGCCCTATCAGGGAATTGAAACATCATGTCAATGTGAATTCTGTTTCTTATTTATTTCAATGCTATATCAATTTAATCAATTTAGAACTTCTAAAATACACTTTGTATCGAGTAAATTATAAGATAAGTTAAAGAGCTCAATAAAATTTATCTAAATTTCATTTTTTTAACAATATTCGCTCAAAATTTAAAGAGCTTCTAAATTAGTTTTACCTTTGACATAACATTGAAATTCCTTTGTATGATATCAACTGAATATTGTAAAGTAACACTATATTTTGCATTTTCAAGAAAGCATATTCATTGACTTTTGACAATTTCTATTAATCATCGTATACATTAAAGTTCTTAATAAATCTCAACTAATGTAGCAGTCTAGCTTGAAATGGGTGCTGGAAAGCTTCAGGTAACATACGTATTTATTGTAGATTAACCCTACATGCTCCTGCATGGGTGTTTCCTGTGAGGTATTTTGCTGAGGGGTCGTCTTTCTTACAGCTCTTCTCTGTGATATATTACACTAACACACACTTGAAGAATTTGTTCTTTCAGAAAAGGGAAGTAAACAATTTTTGTTATTTCTAGAAATTTCTGCTTAGTGTAATATTGGTGCCGCTAATAAGCAAGACAAGTAAGAGTTGTGCTTGAAGAAAACTGTGTATAGTATCTGCCGACTGGAAGCTTAGTAAGTTTTTTTTAGCATGTATGTTAATATTAGTAAATATTTTATAATTCTTAAAAATTTATTGTATATTAGTATGTAATCATCCTATTTGTAAATATGCTGAGAGTTTAGCTATTTCGATTGTTCTCGAAAGTTTTTCTGAAGCATTGTGTGCATATTGTGATCATAATGCTGCTACTATATGTTTATAAATATTTTTTAATTAAAGAGAAACGATCTTAATATCACACTAATCAGGTTTTGTCATAACTAAAGTTTAATTATTTCATCTGTCATTTTGGAAACGTTACGTCCACAAAACTCGGTTTCAAGTATTCATATAAATTAAGGTAATTTCTACTATCCAGACTAATATTATTGGCGATTAAAGATAAATTACTCCTCAGAAAGCTGTTTGCACCAGAGCTGGGCTGAACCATTCATAAGAAATCCTGGGTTCAGCAAGCCCATTGATCTAATTTTGGATTCAGACATTTTTGTTGTGGAGAGAAATTTGAGTTACCATACATAAAACTTACGGGAGCAAAAAAAAAGATTGATCTAAATATCACAAGAATCTGTTTTGGCAGTAGTGCACAACATGGGGCCCATGTACTGATTACGGTCCTCAGCCACCATTTTTTTTTGGTGCAACATAACAAAACCGTCTTTTTCGATTATTCCCACAACCCTCCAGACCCTAACCTCAATAGGGGTTCTAGAAAAAAGTTTTTTTTTTCATTACCATGTAATGATAATTTGCATTGTAAACAAACACAACATAAAAAAAACATAAAGAAATTAAGACAACACATACACCTTCCCATACACTACAAATTCCTGCAATTCTCCCCTCCTTTTCCAATAGTTAAAACACTGCACCGATATATTTTTAGAAAATAAACTAATAAATCAAGTCACATATGCAAAAATTAACATAAATAAAATCACCAAAATTAATCAAATCGAGCACAATTCTCAAAAACCGAGAATGTCATGAACAATGCACCACTGACCAGCATTATATAAAAGCCCCCAAAGCTAAATAATGTTGTTGGAGGCAATTCAAACCAAAAAGCATGACAATCAGAAACAATGTGCTGCTGATTTGAATTATAAAAAAGCCCCTGAAATCAAATAATCTCATCAGAGACAACAATATACCCCTACATCATATAGCTCAATGAAACCTCCCCTAAATTACCCATTAATCTTCCTGGCTCCATCAAAAACTGGCATTTTTCCTCACCAACAATTCTACAATACCCAAAATTTCTATATAAAATTCGCCAAATGCTTCCAGATATTAACAATAAAACATTTGTAACTTTAAGAGACTCCTAAATATCTAACAAAATTAATATATCACTATAATACATTAATAATTACTATACGTAACTACTAATAATCACTCAATTCATCTCAAACTGTATAGCAAAATACACATGTTGGTTACTGTATCATTTATGCATTTGCACTAATTACTTTAATAAGTTTTATCTTTAGATTATTTATAAGGAAGAATAAACTGTATTTCTTCGATTCTAAGATGCTATCGATTGTAAGACGCACCTTAATTTCAGTGCCACTAACAGAGAAAAAGCTTTGGTTCTAAGAAAAAATAAATAAAATGCTAAAATATATCTAACAAATATTTTATTATAATATAATTCAATTTACTAACAACAATATTACCTATTTATCAGTAGGTGCGTTATTCGTCATTTCCTTCTGAATCAATATCAGAGTCTGATTCTTCTGAGCCGTCTTTATCTTCGTTATCCCATAATATATCGTCTTCTGAGCCATCGAGAGCGGTGATGCAACATTTAACTGAGTGCTGCACTATTCTTTCTGGGATTAGCTTCCAAGCTGTTTATCCATTCCGCCAATTTTGATGCCGGCACTTTCTTAATTCAGTCAACAGACAGTCAGCAGACAGGTTCAAATGTCAGTGAACAGACAGGTTCCAAACTCACTATAATTCACTCACAGAGCTCCACTATAATGAAATAATGGTGGCTTCACATTTGGAAAGCACGGGAAAATACCCACATTTGTAGAATGCGATAACAGTCAAACTTGGAGGCGGGGTTTCTGCGTAAAAACAAAACGTATGGTACTATGTGCAAAACGCGGGAAAATTTGAAAAAAAAAATTGCGATTCTAAGATGCATCCCGTTTTTAGAGACATTTATATGGGGGAAAAGGTGCTTCTTGCAATTGAAGAAATACTGTACTTTATTCGTTAAACCATTTTAGTTATGGTTTCACTGTTGCCACATAACAAATACCAAATTTTGGTTAAATCGATACACCTTTTCTTTAGAAAAAAACTGAAAAAGAATATAATGATTACACACTTAGAGTTTTATTTATAAGTTCAATCTGTCAGGTGGTTTTCCTTATTCTTGTTGACCTCCTTAAGGGAATATTAGTGTTCTGAGGCAAAAGTTTGTTTTGAGTTTGTCACAAATTACCCTCCTCAATTGGATTTTCTACTAGTTCTTTGTTCATCTTTCCTCTAATGGTTGGGGTGGGGTATGTGGCTCAGTCTACAGGTGTGAGGCTCATAATCTGCAGTTCCCAGGTTCGAGTCCCAGCTGGGTCAGCGTTGAGATTTATCTCCACAAAATTCCCCGCCCTGCCTACGGTCAGTAGGGGACACCTATGGGCTTGGAAAGGCCGCCATCTATCAGATGGAACGTTAAGCTGTGGCCCCATGTGCAGGAAAGCCATACCCTGTGCACATTAAAGAACATGCTGGACGGCCTTGACAGGAGGCTACCATCTGTCTCCCAACAGCTCTTCCAGTGGATCCCCTCCCCCAACCTTCTCTGAGCCTTCGCGGTCCATGTGACCTGGCCATTTAGCCCATGGTGTGCAAAAAAGTGCCGCTCAGAGGTGAAACAACCAACCTCTAATGGTTTCATAATTCTGATGATCATCTGCAGAAAATGGTTCACTCGTTTTCAGGAGATGCATTCAATTACTTCACAATGTGGAACCACACTCAGTAGCAACTTTGAAAGTTCTTGGTGTTGTTTTATGCATTACTCTAGCTATAATTGGCCAGTGATTGTCCATTTCTATCCTTACTGTATCACTGGATGCAGATCTTTCAGTTCTCTACCTTTCCATCAATTTTGTTTATGTTTGTGTATGTTGACCATTTCTCTCCTTTTTAAGAGAGGGAAGTTTTGCTCTGACTTCACATCCCATCAGATGTTCAGCTGGTGATTTCCCATCATCTAGTGGTGTGCTACAATAATTTAATAGTTTAAGTTCCCAATAAATTCTAGAATCTGTAGCTTTCTTTAATAAACGTTTTACTATTTGTACACCTTTTTCCGCTAGTCCATTTGATCTTGGATAATGAGGACTTCAGGTAACATGCTCAAATTCGTATTCTTCAGCAAAATTTTGAAACTCTTGCTTCGTATTGTGGACCATTATCAGATATGACAGCTTCCAGTATACCATGTCTTGCAAATATTTTTCTTAATGCTGCAATCACACTTTTGGATGAAGTATCATATAAGACTTCAACTTCTGAGTAATTAGAGTATGAATCTATAATGACTAAATTCTTCCCTGCATATTGGAAAAAATATGTACCTACATCAGATTAAGGTGCATTGCAGATCTCTGAATCAATGGTTTATTTGGCTGTTTATAATGGAACTTTTGACATGGAACACACTTTCACTCTGTTTGCAATGTCAGAGTTCATATTTGGCCAATATAATAATTGTCTAGATCTTTATTTACACTTTTCGATACCCAAATGTCCCTCATGTATTCTACTCAACATTTCCTGTTTAAATGTTTGTGATATATGATTCTGGTACCTTTCAGTATAAGACCGTTTATAAATGTCAGTTCTTCTTTATGGGATCTGTATTGTCCTGCTATGAAATCATTTGTCCACCCTTGAAATATCTCTTCTTTAACACTTTGTAGTAGTTCATCCTTACTTTTTTTATTTTTTTGTAACATTATATCATTAACTGGCATGGCATTTATAATAGAATTTATGTGGATTTGCACTAATTCTTCTGTTGAACTACTCTACCTGGAATTCTGCTCTTGAAAGTGCATCAGGTATGACAAGTTTTTTTTCCTGGAACATACTGGAGGTTAAATTGATATTTTAGTAGTCTTAATGGTATTTCTGATATTTCTTTTTTATTTATTGTTATTAAAAGCTTAGGGTCAGTTTCTAAGGAAACATTTCTACCATATACATAATCATGAAATCTTTCACAGCCAAAAACCAAGCTTAGAGCTTCCTTTTCTATTTGGGCATATTTTGTTTCAGTTTCTGTTAGAGTTTTCTCCTAAACCATTTCTGGATGTATCAGTAGATAATTTAATACCTTTTTTAATATCAAAATATTTTAAATTTTGATTTTTTATCACACTTTGAACTTTTACTTGAGCCCTTTAGTATGGTTTTGTTAGTATCACTCTTTACATAATTGCTTTTTACATATTTTTTTCTTTTTCCCCGAGAACATACTGCATGTACTTGTTTCGTTGCATCAGTATTATTTTCCCGTGTTCGCATTTGAATTTCTGTTTGTTCTGCAGCTTGACAAAAATCATCTCTTAATAAACATTCCCTGATTTTATTATCTTTTACTCTTACAACAAGCTAATCTTGTATTAATTATTCACAAAGATTTTCATAATTGCAAGACAGCTTTTAACTTTAAATTTATTATAAATTGTTCGATTGTTTCCCCTTCATGTTAAACCCTATTCCGAAATATATGCCTCATAAATTTCATTTACTTTCAGAGTGCAATACTTAATAAACATCTTTATGATTGTAACATAATCTCTTACTTCCATCTCTTAGAAAGCTGAAGGTGTATAATTCGATAGCTTCGGGTCCAGCTACATGTAGTAGAAGAGCCACTTCTTGTTTATCTGTTCTTTGCACCTGTGAGTTTGCTTCCACATAGAGTTCAAATCTTTGCTTGAACTTTTTCCACTCCTCATTAATGTTTCCAGTTAATTTGAATGTTTCGGGAGGCTTCAAGTACTCCATTACACTATATAATCACTTTAGGCAGATTCCTGACACCATGTATCATTTATGTATTTATATTGATTACTATATTTCTGCTGAGGTCCTGCCATCCTCTCAGACCTTCTACTATGGCATATAAACTGGCAGGCTCCTGTCAGACCTCTGTGGCAAGCAGCTGCTTGAGGGGGTATTTATTTTTATTTTATAATAAGTCTTACCTTTGGATTATTTATAAGGAAGAATTGATTACATTATCAAAAGAAGATGGAAAATTACCACTTTACCTACCCGGTAAAGTTGTATAATTAGTAGGATGTTGAACCACTCCACGCAACAATGCATTCATGAACACAGTGGGGAAAGTTATTGTACTGCTCTATAATGTCCTCCTGAGGGATAGAACACCAAATAGTGTGAATTTGCTATTCCATTTCAGCAACAGTGGTTGGCACACCTCTTAGGTCTTGTTTGGAGCTGTTGGCCCAGATGTGTTCAATAGATGAAAGGTCCAGCTGGTGTGCTGGCCTTGGCAGTAATACCTGAATGTTTTGCTCATGTTGATAATGCAGGCTGTGTGTGGATAGCATTATCTTGCTGGTAAAAGGTTCCGTGCTGCTGAACAAATGGGACAACCACTGGCTGCAAAATGTTGGTAGCATATCGTTGGGTAGTTAGAGATCCCCTTATGATTACCATTTCTGACCAAGATGCCCGACTAATGGCACTCCATACCAAGACACCAGGTGCTGGAGCTATGTGATGTCGCATGCACTGTGTTCCTTTCCCCTGCATGATGTTACAATTTGTCTACCATCATGCTGACCAAGACAAAAATGAGATGCGTCACTAAACACCGCAGTACTCCACTCTTGTTTGTTCCAGTTCTGTCTGAGGCGACACTACTGAAGACGTGCTTGTACATGGGCAGATGTGAGGGGCAAATGCAACTCTGGATGATAGGTTCACAATGAAACTGTAAAAGCATGTTGTTTACCATCCACTTGGTAGGTATTCGATGTGTTACCTGGTGCCAGTCCCTTTGCAGTTGCTTTGTAATCATAAAACTCATGCAATGCCATGCATCACAAATGGCGGTCCTGTCCCTCCGTGGTTATATGTTATCTTCCTGATCCTTGTCAGCATATGCTGGATCCTTCTAAAACCTACTGGTGCCATATGTGTACAATGGTGCTGGGATTGTGACCAACCTTGTTGGCTGCAATCCCAGCACCATCGAGATGAAAGAAAAGATAAGATCAGATAAAGAATGGAAATACAAATACAACAAACCAGTTTCTCTAAGACTGATGATTCTTCCACTCTCAAAGTCTCAAAAACTGTTGGAACAGCTGTTGAAGTCTGCATAAGGGTATCTTTAATGGTTTAGAACAATTTCCAAAAGGTTTTGTCAACCAGGCAGCTTTGGTTGCCTTTGGCTGTGTTTGACTGCTCTACACCCGTGACGTCAGCTCGTGCCTTTCCATTTGTTTTGATCATCCTGCAAACTTAATAATTTCCATACATTTCCATATACTACTGACTCCCTAAATTTTGTCACATTTGCATAACTTCTTTTTAGTGTTGCATTTTTTATTCCTGTAGTGTAATTCTAACTGGTTCTAACCACTCCTCCCTTCACCTTCAAATGCCTCTCACTCCAAAGAACTTATGAAAAATATCCCCCACCCACACATAGCCACAAAAAGCTACCAAACTCCCACTTCCAAAGGACATGGCCATAACATTACAAAACAGTTGACTAACATTTTCAGTAGTAACCCTCCTAATATTAAATAATTTTAATTCCTAAATATGTTATCATTATCACCTTCTTTAAGCAGCCATGGGCTACGGAGGTCCAACCAGACCGTGCAGTTTAATTCTCCAAGCATATCTGTCCTGAGCTGCATCTGGCCACTGCACACCAGTTCTAACAAGGTCCTGTTTGACATTGTCTGCCCACCGCCTTCGTCTCCCCCTCTTTCTGAGGCCTTTAGGCACACTGTTCATAACCCTATTCACCAATCTATAATTATCCATATGGGCAACATGGCCAAATTAACGGAGTCTCTCTGTGCACAATATGCTGCTTAAAGGAGGTTGCCGACTCCTTTGCCTAACCTCATCATTAGTTACAAAGTTGAAACACCTAATACCCAAGATGCTGCGTAAGCATCTAGAATAAAAAGCATCTAGTTTCCTGTTATCTTGTTTACAAAGTGTCCAAGTTTCACTATCATAACTAACCCTGGAAAGAACCAAACTATTATACAGTCTAATTTTAGTCTTTAGGTGTATACGCCTATTTCTCCACACTCTCCATAGATTCTTAAAAGTCCCGGCAGCAATCCCTATTCGTCTGTTAATCTCATGCCGCATATCACCAGAATCTTTTACATAGTTCCCAAGAAAATAAACTGTGACACCTGCTCAAGACTGCAACCATTCAGGTTAACAATCACAGCCTGCCTGACCAATATTCATCACTTTAGTTTTCTCTCTGTTTATAACCAAACCTACTCAACTACCACTTTCATCAACAGCTCGAATGAAAGAGTTCATCTCATCAACATCATTTGCCAAAAGGGCTAAATCATCAGCATAATCAAATCAGAAATTTTCATATCTCCAGACCATTTAAGACCAAAATCTTTCCCTTGAAGTGAATTTCGCATAACATAATCAATAACCAAGCTAAAGAGAAAAGGAGACAAAATGCACCCTTGTCGAACACCAGAAGTAATGCTAAACCAATTGCTGCAAGCCTTACCAACTCTCACACACAACTCAGTGTTATTATAGAGAGCTTTCATTATGTTAACTAACTTTTCAGGTATACCACATGATCTCACAATCAACTACAAATTATGATGATCAACAGAGTTGAAAGCCTTTTCGAAATCAACGAAGCTAGAACCAAAGGTTTCTGAAACTCTAAACATTTCTCAAGAATCTGCCTAAGTGAAAATATCTGATCCACACATCCCCTACCACTTCTGAATCCACATTGCTCATCATGCAATTGCCTGTCAACCACATTCTTAATTCTATTAAGCACAATCATGTAAAGCACTTTTACCTGGAATAGAGAGTAGGGTGATCACAAGAATTGCGATCACCTTTTTTGAAACTAGGGATAATAATAGCTGTGGTAAAATCCTTAGGGACCATGCCTTTATCATAAAAGATATTCAAAATTTCAGTCATCCAAGTGGTAACCTAAACATTCTCAGCTCTAAGTATTTCTGTAGTAATTTCATCTACCCCTGGGAATTTATGAAGTTTAAGTTTAATTCAGATTGTGTTATAGGGCCAACATTAAAGCCACCAATGCATCTATCATGATTACAAACAATGGGAGTAGAACTAACCACATTGTTCAGAACATCATTGAAATGCTTGGCTTACCTAGCCGTCACAGAATCCTCACCTTCAACCACCTTACCATGTTTATCTCTCAATCCCTGTGTACATGTCTGTTTGCAAAAATAGCTTTAAGAATTTATTTATATTGTAGTTTAATAAAATATGCATCAAATGAAAAAAGAAAATATTATTTTTCAAGCTTGAATTACACATTTTTATGAGATATATGTAAAAAAAAATTCAAATACAATTTCTATTTAAAAACAAAACAAAATCAACGTTCTTTGTTGTACTAAAAATGAACATAAATGTCTTGGGCCTTCCATTTTTGTCTATATTTGCCAGGGACCCTGGAAGATATTGTAATGCATCAGTTAGGCTCTTTATTGTAATCTACAGTTCCCAGGTTCAAGCTTCACCTGTGCCCAGTGTTGAGAGTTATCTCTGCTAAACCTCACCTTGTCCTCCATGAGAAAGGGAACACCGATGGGCTTGGAAAGGTGGCTGTTGGATGGGATGGGATGTTAAGCTGTTTCCCTGTGTGCAGGAGAGCCATACCCTGTGCACATTAAAGAACATCACACTGGATGGCTTTGATGGGAGGCTACAATCTGCCTCCTAACAGCTATCCAGTATGTCCCCTCCATCCAACCTTCTCAGGGTCCTTGTGGCCTGGCCATTTAGCCTGTTGTGTGCAAAAAAGTGCTGCTCAGAAGTTAAACAGCCCAACAACCCTCGTTACATTGCACAGTATTTTGAAGTGACTAAGAATTGAGTGTCTAATTTTGATGCATACCATGTCATTTCCTATGAATTAGAAGTGCTCTATACTTTTTAATTTACATTTTTTCTCTATCTCTTTTTGTTGTCAAGTTAGGTTTGTAAACTTCCTAAATTTACTGCTAGAGGCACTGTAGTCATTGTCATTTGATCAAGTATGGTCACTTCCTATAGCCTAACATTTCCAAATCTAAGATCCTTCGTTAATGTTATTTGGGTGTTTTAGGTTTTTCCATTGAACCACGAATAGCCTTTATACTTTATAATTCTTTGAATATATGTTATTTCTTTCCAGCTTTAAATGAAGTCAAAGATGACTGAAGATTCAGCCAGTGTTACTGAAAAGGAACAGGCAGGAAAAAATGAAACTGGGAGTGAATTGTACAGTCCAGGACCTAATGCACTTGATATTACACCAAACAAAGATGGAGGTGTATTAAAAGAAATAATCAAAGATGGTTCTGGTATGAGTTATCCAGCCACTGGTGACAAAGTTTCTGTACATTATACTGGAATGCTATTAGATGGAACAGTGTTTGATTCTAGCAAAGAACGAGGAGAAAAATTTGAATTTACTCTTGGAAAAGGTTTGTTAAATTTTACTTACCTGAATTGCACAGATGTATACTAAAATATATAAATAATAATTTTACTACTGATAGTATTGTAAGAAAAGTTGTTTTAACAGTTTTAATATTATGAGAATAACATCTTCAAATAAATGTAAACACAGCAGGAAATGCCATAATGTCCTTAGTAATAGTTGCATGATTGTTTAGTTGCACAGAGTTTATAATTTATATACTTTTCACACTGAATCCAAAATAAGGCACTGAGATTTGATATTGAGGTATGTACTAAAGCAAAAAAAACAACATAAACACCATATTTTTCAAGTAATGCATTAAAATAAATTTTTTATGGTTGAAATCCAAAGTGAATGCACAGTACTCCCTGTTAAGAAACAATAATTAATAGATTCTGAAAAAAATTCATCGCCGCCACGGCGGGAATCGAACCCGTGGCGGCGATGAATTTTTTTTCAGAATCTATTAATTATTGTTTCTTAACAGGGAGTACTGTGCATTCACTTTGGATTTCAATTATATATTTAACGCGGTAGCGTTAGCGACCTTCTCATTAACATCTGATAATCAAACGCAACGACTGTAAAACGTTGCATCTCCTTGAGTATAGATGGCGCTGTCTCAGTCACGTCTCAAGAAGAAAAAACTTAAAAGGTCATATTCTGAAAATATTCGTTGTCCGACGCGTGGTGCAATGGTAGCGCGCTCTGGCATGAATCTGGAGAGATGCGGGTTCGATTCCCGCAGTGGCGGCGATGAATTTTTTTTTCAGAATCTATTTTTATGGTTATTCATCATATGTATGTATAACATGTACTTACCAATTACTGCCATTTGCGTCTTGCTGGCTGGGCTGTGACCTAGTTTATGCAGCAGAATTTACATAAGCATGTGGTTTTGGTTTCAGTAAAACAGCCCAACAACCCTTGTTGTATTGCACAGTATTTTGTAGTATGCAACAAGTAGTAGTGGAAAGCATGCCTTGAATGTTGGGATGAATGATAAAAATTATTCTAAGAATACTGAAATGGGTTTAAAGCAGAAAAGGAGAGTAAAATGAAGAAAAAAAAAATAGGTGTACAGGGTGGTTATAAAATAAATTTCCCTATTTTACTGTCTGGAGCAGTGATGAATAGAGATGGTGCCGGAAAATTGGTAGAGAAGCTTAATGAGAACATGCAGAAGTGATTTAGCAAAGAAAAAAATTAGTTCCAACTGTTGCCATCAGGGGGAAAGGGCTCTTTGGGTATGCTAATTACATTTGTTTGCATAATAACATGTTTCTGATGCAAAAGACATAAAAGCGGGAATGCCCACCCGCAAGCAAATAGCCGTGTGGCTCTCATGAAGGAAGAACACACACTGTTAAATTATTCTACCAGAATTGTAGCAGTGCACATGCTGAACTGCAAGAGTATCACTCTGAAAAGTGTGGAGAACACCCCTGACTTCAGTGGCATTAAGGAAGATGGTGAAGAAGTTTGAAGCCACCAGGAAGAGAATGCCTACCCATTATAGAAGACATGGTGGATGAGGTGAAGTTTGCCATGACAACCTGTGCCAGAAGTGACATGTGGTCAGTCAGCAGCACAAGAGCTGTGTGGGAAATGGTCTGCAAAGTACTATGGTGTGTTGTGTGATGGTACCTATACAGGATCCATATGGTTCAGAAACTGCAATCCAGTGACTTACAACATTGCACTGAATTCGCTCTTCAAAATATGTCATGGATGGAGGTGATGGACATGCCCACAGTCAGTCTTGTAAACTGACAAGGCACACTTCACCCTCACTAGTGCCATCAACACACAGATCTATTTTGTATGGAGGGTGTCACCTCCGTTTGCTGTGCATGAATGCTCTCCAGCCCATGTACATGATAGTGTGGTTTTCTTCCTCGAATGGCAATCCTAGGCAGGGATTAATATATTAGGATATTAACTCACAAATAAATTAGTCTATTTGACTTCAGTTTCAACATATATTAATCTATCTATTCTAAGAAGCCATGAATATAATTATTACTCAGATCAGAGATCAGAAATGTAGCATCAGGCTTCTTGCAAGTCGTTATCTCCTCCATCTGAAGTGTACTTGTTGCATCAAATTTAAAATCTGAAAGAGGTATAAACCTTGCTTTTCAAAATCAACTAGCGAAAAATTGACTAAATTTGATCTGATATCAGGATGGAACTTCATTTCTTACTTTTGCTGGCAGGATACGGTTAGCGATGCTTGTAGAAGTAGAGTTTCAGGTACCTGCAATGGCTTCTGATCAGGATTATCCATCTGCTGATATAAGGTATTGTGTTCAGCTGGCGTTGACAAACCACCAGCAAACAGAAAACACTGCAATAGATTTCCCATAGATTAATTTTCCCAGTAGACAGCCATTAGCCAGTTCAGTGGGTTTAATTGATCATCCCAAGATTTGTAAAGTTGACAACTCCTAGTTTTAATTGATCATCCCAAGACTTATAAAGTTGACTATCTTCAGGAGAGCAGGGTGAAAATTTTCAAAAGAAACCAGATCAATAAATAGGCCACACTGATTTGGCAGCCCTCCCTTCTGTTTACTTCCATATCTCTTTTAACACTCCAGTGTCCAGCCTGAAAAACAGGTTTCCATCCAGAGGCCAAGCTATTTTCTCCCTATGCTCAGCCAAAAAAAACTTTAGTTATTTGGCAAAAAAGTTCTAAAATTAATGATTTTAATAGGACTTTTTTAGAGTCACGTAGTAAAAAAAATGCATCTGACAACACAAATAAAAATTTATAAAAAAAAAATAATGGACAGAAATGATTACAATGGACATGAATAGAATGACTATATATTTCTGAATAACAAAAAAATTATATTTTTGGTTTTAAGTAAATATTTTTCTCGGTACCATACTTTGAGAAAATTCCAGGCTTTTAGCCAATTGTGCTTAGTCACATAAACAAGTCAACTTTAGAATTTAAAAAAAAAATAACCAATCAATGGAAATAAGTCATGTTATATACCAGATTAAATAGAATTGAATTAAAAATTTTATGAAAATAATATAAACAAATTTGCAAGCATATTGATTTTAATTAGCCTTTTTCAATGTGATACGGTGAAAAAAAAGATCGCACTATACAATTAAGGCTTCGTTTTGGAAAACCTGCTGAATAAAATAGTTAAATTATATATTTATCAAAAGGAAATTTCCTCCCAAATAATATAATATTCAGCCTGAAATATGATTTTTATTTCTTTTAATGATTCTTTTAGTATCGTATATTTTAAACACTGTCAGTGTTATACAACGTGACTTGAACTTCTCACATTCACGGGATTTTCTGAACTGGTTATAACAGAAAAAAACTTCCTTGGCTTCTTTTTTTGCTAAATATGAATTTTTTCTTTGGGTGTTAAAGTTTGTCAATCTTGGCCAAGTGCAGAAAGGTTTGTGCACCAAAGCAAAAAAACACCAGCATTATATCGTCTGTGTGGCACAGCCAAGGTACTGAGTGGGGGGGGGGGGGGTGTAAAGCTCCAAACAAATGCAAAATACTTTAAGTTTTTTATGCTCCGGATAGCTTAGACGGGCGCCAGGCAATAATTAACAAATTGCCAAAAGTAGAATAAGTTGATAATAAGTTGATTTAGGGTTCAAATACCAGCGAGCGTTTATGAGTAAGAATCAAAATGATTGTCAAGTAATTTTAAATATAAAAAAAATCCTTAATTCGCGTTGCTCAAGAGAAAAAAACTGTACAGACTCAAAATGTTTTAAATATAACAAAACAGATTTATTTCCAAAATAATTCAACTCACCAAGACATCAATGAAGAAAACATAACTCCAACTCCTGTGCTACACGCACTGTGCTTGGTGCTACGCACCTTGCACTTGCTTATGCTTCTGCACTAACTCCCCGCTGTGACTCGCAGGTCACCGGTTTTTGACAATGAGCTGGCACATGCCGGGAAAGACATTTGCATACTATGTCGAACGCCGCAAGCTATGACGCAAGAGGGGGGCGTGTCCTTTGCACGCGCTTTAACGGTACAGTCGGAAGATCGGAGTTGCGCCCTAGAAACTTGGAAACGAGTGCTGCGATGCCAAAAAGGAAATAAAAAATCCCCAAAATGATAAATATAACGTAAATTAAACAAAACTGGTTAAGATAAAGCAAAAGTGAACGATGGGGTATCACAGGGGGGGGGGGGTGAAACTTTCTATGTAAGTTTAGCGGTGAGGATGCCTTCCTGAAATTGCCCTCCCACATGATGGCTGATTTCCGTAGCTAGGAAGTCTATTTTTCTTCCGTATCCAAGACATTCATTTTCAGAAAACTAGAATCTCAAAGATTTTTTACTAAAATATCAAGAAATAATAAAAGAAAAATTACATATAACCTAATGGGATGTTAAATAAAATATCCTTGACAACTTTTAAGCTGGCTTCCGATCTAGCATAACGCAAAAAGACCAATAAATTAGCCAATCGAAAGATCGTTAACTAACAGAATTAAATATACAGAAATAATTTGCTTCCATATCCAAGACCTCATTTATTTTCAGAAAATGATACTAGATCAAAGTTTTACTGGAAAAGTAATAAATAATAAAATAAAAATTAACACATAGCCTATGCAATGTTAAAATATCCATACCAATCAAACAACAATGAGATGTCATCTGAGGATGATGACAAAATATGGTAATGTGTGTACAGGCATATATCCAAAAAAAAATATAGGTGGGATGCTGAACCTAAATTTTTTTCAGTAGGCTTGAAAAATTTCTTGACTCACCACATACATTATAAGACATTTGTGTTAACTGGGGGCGGGGGGGGGGGGGAGCACGGGATATATACACTGAAGAGCCAAAACATGACTGGCGTGTGTGATGGTCATGAAACAGTATAAATAACACCTGAAACTGAAGTATGTTAATCAGTGTTATTCTTGTTCTTCACATGGGAAAAGCAGTGGACTTAAGTGAGTTTGATAAAGGCCAAATTGTAATTACCAGACAACTGGGTCAGAGCATTTCTGAGATGGCAATACTTTTGGAGTGCTCAATGTCAGCCGTGGTTAGTTCCTTCAACAAGTTTTCCAAGGAGGGAAAAATCACTAACTGCCAGCAAGGTGTGGGCCAACCACGGCTCATCGATGTTAGAGGTGAGCGAAGGCTATTCCATATGGTATGAGCCAACAGAAGGGATACTATGGTGCAACTCGCCAGTAATTTGAATTCTGTTTATGGGATATAATGTGTCACAACACACAGTATATCGAACCCGGCTGAAAATGGGGCTGCAGGTGGTTCCTAGTACCCATATTAACCTCGGTACACCATACTAAGTGGGTACATGAGCATCAAAATTGTACCTTGAATGAACGAGGTCTGGTTCGATGAATCCGTTTACATTTGCACCGTATGAACAGCTGGGTACTTGTGCATTGTTTACCTGAGGAAGTGTTGGCACCAGGATGCACAGTGGAGAGAAAGTAAGCCAGTGGAGGAAGTGTAATGCTTTGAGCAATGTTCTGCTGGGAAACCCTGTATCCAATCATTCATGTGCAGAAACTATGACACCTACTACCTACCTAAACATCATTGCAGACCAGGTACATCCTTTCATGGCAACATATTCCCCTCTAGTAATGCCTTCTTTCAGCAGGATAATGAGCCATTCCACACTGCCCGGATTGTTCAGTAATAGTTCACGGAACGTGGAAGACTTCCAGGTGTTGCTCTGGCCTCCAAATTTCTCAGACATCAATCCAATCGAGCATCTGTGGTTTGTGTTGGAACAGCATATCCAATCTGCGGCAGTCAATCATGTAACTTACAAGAGTTAAAGGATTTGCTGGTAGCGTGTTAGTACCAGATACCACAAGACACATTTAGAAAACTTGTAGCATCCATGCCTCACCGGGTAAGAGCTGTTTTGGCGGCATGTGGAGAACCAACATCATATTAGGCAGGTGGTCATAATGTTTTGGCTCTTCAGTGTATATATACACATTCAAAGCAATTTATATAGAAGAAACTTGTTCTTTAAGCATAAAAAGTGGTTTGCCTTGTTGAAAACAACACTGCTGTGGCACAGAGAACTAAAATTTCATAGATTGGCAGATAATTTCATCACTTGCTAATTTGGTGGTCTTTGTTTAGGACAACTTGGGTGTACCTCTAATATGACCATTTTTCTTTGACACAAAAGTGGGACACTTTCCAATCCATGACCTCTCCCAAAATTCAGGACATATGGTCATCTTAATTTTGACATGCTTTTCAGCGTCAGACCCATTACCACTGGAGAACAATGAATTGTATTTTTCACAGTACATTATTTATTAACTAACTAACCTGACACACTCCTAGATAATGTAGTAGGTTTATAAGTAAATCACTGTCTGGTTTTGATATACTAAGAAATTGATTTATTTTTTTTTTTGCTGCATGCAGCTGGGTGGATAATTCCCCCCCCCCTCCCCCTACTCATTTCCTTAACAATTTATTTGCATTCTTGTTTTTCTCCTTTTTTAATGAAAGGTAATAAGACTGCAAGCCTAATGCAAAATGAAACCACAAACCAAGAAACAAGAAAAGCTAAAAACTTTCTAACACCCACTTCAAACATGGGGAAAACAATCGTCTTCAAGGGGAACAAGTGGTGTGATGTATTTATAGATTCACTTCTCAAAAAGGGAGTTTTTTTTGCACTGAAATTGAGGCTTAGGTTATCTACTTGTATGGCACAAGAAACATTGAATGTAATCATGGAAATAAATTTGAATGGCATACCATTGGATATTTTGACCCAATTCTAGCTGTGAAACACTGACTTGATGCTGGAATAGGAACTCATCATATTGATGGAAATAATTAATAGATATTATGTGGTGTTAAAAAGATGAGGATTTCGAAAATTTTTCTTTTGGAATATTTATGGCCATTGTTGGCTTAAAAAATGTAATTAACCCCTTCCAGTGTCCAGCCTGAAAAACTGGTTTACATCGAGAGACCAAATTTAACTTCAGAACTTTTTTTGCCAAATAACTAATGAAAGGAGTTATGGCATGTTATATGCCTAATTAATCGCATTTAATTCAGGATTTTCTGAAAATAAAATATTTAAAAAGACTACTAGTTTTATTTTAATAGAACTTATTTAGAGTCATGTAGTAGAAAAATGCACCTGGCAACACATAAAAAATTATTTGAAAAACCCTTATATGCAGAAATGATTATAATGCACATGAATAGAAAGGCTGTTTATTTCTGAATAGCAAAATAAATAATTATCTTGTTTAAAGTAAAAAAAATTTCCGTTTTGTAATTTTTTTCTCCATACCCATACTTTGAGAAAAGTTGAGGCTTGTTGCAGAGTCCAATAAACAATTGAACTTTAGAATATTTTTAATAAACAACTAATCAACAGAAATAAGCCATGTTATATACCAAATTAAAGATGATTTAGTTTCCTAATTTTACTGAAATAAAAATTTTGAACATTGTTGAAACATTTTAATTTTAATACAACTTTTTACAGTGGCATGCTGGCAAAATAGGTACATATTTCATAATTGCTTCCAAAAATCTTCCAGTTTTAAAAATAACATTTTTTTTTAATTATCAGGAGATATTAGAAATCAAACTTCTAAGCTTAAATTAGGGATTGCCTCGGCCTAGAGTAATGTTAGCAAACAGATTGGCAATACCTTATATAGCTTCTAAGAAATGGCAATCAAATGGCTTTATCAAATTATTTATATCATAGTTTAATAAAATATACATCAAGCCAGAATTATATATTTTTATAAGATATCTATAGAAAAAATTTAAATAGCAATTTTTAGTTTTTTAAAAATCGATTATTTTTTGTTATACTAAAATCAGATATATATGTCCTGGACACTAGAAGGGTTAAAGGTATTATTTGTCTTGAGGAAGTAAATTAAAAATGTTTAATTAAATAGTGAAAAGATATATAACTTTATATACTTTTTTGTGTATAGATTATCTGTATAAAATTTAATTCAATTCTCATTTATATGATTGAATAGTAAAGAATTTGGAGTAGATTTGTTTACTATTGAATTAAAAACTGGATATCACTTAGGTAATATGTTGGTTTATGTCAGAACAGGAGCTTTCAGAGAATAAATTTTTTTGCTACCTATATTTGAGGGGGGGGGGGTAAGTTTAAAAAAAATATTTTTTAAGATTTGATGACATTATTTGCAATATGTTACTTTTTCCTTTGGTTTCATTCAAAATAACAAATCACTAATATTTTGTTTAATTAGGTCAGGTCATTAAAGGTTGGGATATTGGAGTAAGTACTATGAAGCAAGGTGAAATTTGCAAACTGATATGTCTTCCTCATTATGCATATGGAGAAGCTGGTAGTCCCCCAAAGATACTTCCTAATGCAACATTAGTATTTGAAATAGAGTTATTTGAATGGAAGCTGGAAGATCTTACATCTTGTAAAGATAATGGTGTACTGAAAAGAGTAATTTTAGAAGGAGAAGGATTTTCAACCCCCAATGATGATGCAGATGTATCTGGTAAGTTAACATTTTATGTGCATTTATTGAATATGTATGTATTTGTGAGCATAGGAAAAAATGTTACTAGTCATGTCATAGAAACTTTGACACTTTTCACTAAATGCAGAATAATAAGGAAGCAACAATGCAAACATCCTAGCCTCTTCAGGAGGAAGCTGTATGTATGCAAGCTGAGACCACAGGACTTACAATGCCAGCCAGTGACAAGTTCTCACTGACATGAACAATATCATTTGCACCTTTGCCTTAGCAGAGACCTTAATAAGTTACATTGTAACAGCCTCCATTGTGAATGCCAGTGGATTGTCTATAAAGCATTGACACTATATAAAATTGCCAGACTGGTACAAATGCTTTTAATATCATATATACAGCAAAATTGTAATAATTAAACAATTTAAAATGTTTTACAACAGTTCAGATCAAATTTGTGAGCTTAAATTGAAGGATAGCTTGAATAAGATATAAACAGAATTGATAGTGATCTTGCATATGCATATTAACCCTTTCAGGACCATAAGGTTTCTAAGAGTAAATATTAGTATGTAACTGTTTATTTTAGTTTGTTTAGACGTAAAATAAATAAAAATCATAAGAAAAATACATAACAATGTGTAGTTTTTTTGGAATTTTATGGGAAATATTTTTCCCAATGGATTATAAAGGTAACACAAATTATAGTTAGGCTTATTATGCAATGTTATTTATTGGTTTATTAGAACAAAATGTTAACTAAAATAATACAAAATTATGAAATAAAATTACTATACAAAATGATGTGCTAATTATGATATTCGGCGAAGCAATTTCTTTTGGTAGTGAGGCAAAGATGGACATTGCACATAGTACATATATTATGCATCCTGACAGTTCTTTTTTTTTCTAAACGTTCCCGTTTACGTAATTGCGTTCGGCATACGTTCTATTTTGACATTCTGTATAAAAAATGCAGATACGGTTATAATTAAATACGACAATCACCAATTTTAAAATGGGAAAAATGTTTCCCTTGGTCGTGAAAGGGTTAAGGAATGGTGAAACTGAACAGTGGCAGAGATTCTTTATTTTGTGATATATCAAAATTTGCACCATATTTAGGAATTAAAAACATTATCTATTGAGTTTAGATAGTTTTAAAAGTTTGAAATTCATAATAATTTTGACATGGTTTTTTAAACCAAAAAATCATTGATTTAATTTTTCAGCTCTCAATAGGGTTAGTGATTAACATTTGTTGGCCAAATGTACATTTTACTGTAATTTAAATTATATTAGTTGATGATTAGTTGATTATATATAGGATTTTGAAAATTACATGGCTTACCTGGCAAAGAGAAATATATTCACTTTCCCCTCCTATTCTAAAAAAAGCTATTAAAACAGTGCTTGAGTTGCTCAATCTGTTGATTCTATTTTGCATTGCTTAAAATTACTCTTGGATGGGACAAAATCTATTCATTGTGTTCTTCTTTATGGAATATTTGGATACTGACAGATTGTCAGTGCATGAAATAATTACAATGGACAAAGAAGCATGCACTGCACAAGTGGACTGTGTACAAATTTTTGACGTGTTTGCATAAGAAAAGTTATCATCTTCAGGTTTTGCATGAAGATTTTCTACAGCGAAGTTCAGTGTGTGCTGATCTTGTAGAGCTCATTTGGAATGATAATTTAATGGACAACATTACTTTTAGTGATGAAACAACTTCTCATACATGTGGAAAGGTTAATCACCATAACTATTGCATGTGGGCTAATGAAAGACTGACTAATTTCACTTTTCAGTGGGAAAGAGACACCTAAAATTAATATCTGTTTGGGTTTTACTAAATGTAAGATTTGTAGACCCTTTTTCTTTGCTGTAGCTACAGTTACAGGGCCTGTTTATCTGGACATGTTGCAGCAGTTCTTTGAACCTCAGTTAATCGTGGACAGTATTCTGAACACTATTATCTTTCAGCAGAATGGTGCATCTTGTCATTACGCAACAATTGTTTAGGGCTATCTGAATGAACAATTTCCAAATCATTGGATCAGACATGGAACCAACAGATACTGACTGGCTAGATCTCCAGATCTAACTCCCTTGAATTTCTTTGCTTTATTAAATCAGATGTTTATGAAACAAAGATTGAAAGTCTGCAAGACATGTGCATGCATTGCCATGGCTGTGAGCAAAATAACCTTCAAATGTTCCAGGATGTTATTTTATGAGATATCTCAATTGCTGTGGAAAGATTGAAGCTATGTAGAGATACTGATGATAGAGATACGGAATAACATGTAGAACCTTACTCTTAATCATTCAATAAATGCATACTGCCTATTATTTTATTATCAATTTCACACATATACACTGCATAATTGAGTGATCCATGTAACAGGAAAGGACTTACTTCGTTTACTATACAAGAAGTGACTAACATCTCTACCATCCTGTATTTACTGATCAAAAATGTTATTTGAATCACTAAAACAGTTCTAAACAGCTTGGATAGGGAATAACTTTTTAAACTTTTATGTGGTTTAAGAATTTGATCCCTACCTCAAGGCTTCTTGGTCAAGTGCTGTCCAAGGAAGGATTCTTTGGAAATATTCCCTAGTACCATGTTCCTGAAAATAAACATAGCACTAATGAGTGTGACCCAAGTTTGCACTAACTTGACAATTATCGTATGAGATGGCAGTCCCTGTGGAAAAGTGACCTTTACTATAACAAAAGGGCTAGAAAATTGCAGGAATGCATCAAAAGTAGAAAGGATATTTCTGGGAAGAGTATTTGGATGGATCAAATTCACAAATATAATAATTAAAGTAGAATCAAAATAGACAAAATTAATGCATTTCCTGATTTTATTTGATAAGACAATATAATGATGCTACACATTTTTAGCAATATTTTTATTTGACAACACCATGCATGAATTTGAAATAATCAAACAAATAGTAAATGAACTATTTAATAAATGAAACAAACAATTTAAGAAATGCAAATCTATATCTAAACTAATAGCCTCTATTAATATATTAAAGATATATCACATAATCATTGTAAATGCCTAATTCCATTAGCCCTGAACCTAAATAATTACTCTCGACCTAATTACTCATTTGGTCTGTAAATGGTAGCTAGGTAGTCACTGGAAGGAGACCTATGCGTCAATCCCCTGTGATGATGCATAGAACCGGCCAGGCCTAGCACCTAATGTCCGTCCCCGCCTTCTCGTGGTGCAGACCGTTAGTACCTTTCAAAAGAGACACTCTCTTGTGAAAGTGAACGGAAGGGGATGGTTGCCAGATTAGTTTGGCCTACTGTAAAAGTGTCTT
This sequence comes from Ryuthela nishihirai, assembly GCA_038380435.1. Taxonomy (NCBI): domain Eukaryota; kingdom Metazoa; phylum Arthropoda; class Arachnida; order Araneae; family Heptathelidae; genus Ryuthela; species Ryuthela nishihirai. Next base: position 26,854,069 of record JAWZYU010000003.1, read on the forward strand.
GCAGCTTAAACTTAAAAAGTGTTGTGCTAGGGTTAAAAAATTTACTTTTAATACTGAAGCTCTGAAAGATCCAGTTATAGCCAAAGCTTACCATGATAAGTTACTTAGTCATTATGACAGTCATGGTATGTTTGCTACTGAAGTTGAGGAAGAATGGGATCATTTTAAACAGGCTTTTTTGGACACTAACAGTACTCTTTTAGGAAAAAAGGAGCAGAGGAAGCAGAATTATCTGAGTGATAAGGCACTTGAGCTTATTTCGGAAAGGAAGAACTGCGGGAATATCCTTAATAATCATTCCCACTAGTCCTAATAGAAAGCATTACATAGAACTAAATAAACATGTAAAAGATCAGTTAGCTGCTGATAAGAATCTTTGGCTTGATGGCTTGGGTGACAAAGCTGAGGAAGCAGTTAGACAGCACAACAGCAGAGAGCTGTACCAGATAGTTAATGTTTTGTGTGGTAGAAAACGAACAAGTATACAGGGATTGAAGGATAAACAAGGTAAGGTTATAGAAGGTGAGGATTCTGTCATGGGTAGGTGGGCTGAGCATTTCAGTGATGTTCTAAACAATGTGGTTAATTCTACTCCCATTGTTTGCAATGATGATAGATGCATTGGTGGCTTTAATGTTGGCCCTATAACACAATCTGAAGTTATTTTGGCTATTTCTAAACTTAAACTTCATAAATCCCCAGAGGTAGAGGAAATTACTACGGAAATGCTTAGAGCTGGGAATTTTTCAGTTACCACTTGGGTGACTGAAATTTTGAATATCTTTTATGATAAAGGCATGGTTCCTAAGGATTTTCCCAGAGCTATTGTTATCCCTATTTTCAAAAAAGGTGATCGCAGTTCTTGTGATAACTATAGGGATATCAGCCTACTCTCTGTTCCAGGTAAAGTTCTTTCCATGATTGTGCTTAATAGAATTAAGAATCTGGTTGACAGGCAATTGCGTGATGAGCAATGTGGATTCAGAAGTGGTAGGGGATGTGTAGATCAGATATTTTCACTTAGGCAGATTCTTGAGAAATGTTTAGAGTTTCAGAAACCTTTGGTTGCTAGCTTCGTTGATTTCGAAAAGGCTTTTGACTCTGTTGATCGTCATAATTTGTAGTTGATTGTGAGATCATGTGATATACCAGACAAGTTAGTTAACATAATGAAATCTCTCTAATAACACTGAGTCATGTGTGAGAGTTGGTAAGTCTTGTAGCAATTGGTTTAGCATTACTTCTGGTGTTCAACAAGGGTGCATTTTGTCTCCTTTTCTCTTTAGTTTGGTTATTGATTATGTTATGCAAAATTCACTTCAAGGGAAAGATTTTGGCCTTAAATGGGCTGGAGACATGAAAATTTCTGATTTAGATTATGCTGATGATTTAGTCCTTCTGGCAAATGATGTTGATGAGATGAACCCTTTCATTCGAGATGTTGACGAAACTGGTAGTAGAGTGCGTTTGGTTATAAACAGAAAGAAAACTAGTGTGATGAAAATTGGTTAGGCAGGCTGTGATTCAGTTAATCTGAATGGTTGCAGTCTTGAGCAGGTATCACAGTTTAATTATCTTTATAAGCTATGTAACAGATACTGGTGATGTGCAGTATGAGATTAACAGATGAATAGGGATTGCTGCCGGGACTTTTAAGAATCTATGGAGAGTGTGGAGAAATAGGCGTATAGACCTAAAGACTAAAATTAGACTGTATAATAGTTTGGTTCTCTCTAAAGTTAGTTATGGTAGTGAAACTTGGACACTTTGTAAGCAAGATATCAGGAAACCAGATGCTTTTGATTCCAGATGCTTACGCAATATCTTGGGCATTAGGTGGTTCAACTTTGTAACTAATGATGAGGTTAGGCAAAGGAGTTTGCATCCTCCTTTAAGCAGCATATTGAGCAGAGAGAGACTCCGTTGGTTTGGCCGTGTTGCCTGTATGAATAATTATAGATTGGCAGAAAGAGGGTTATGAACAGTGTGCCTAAGGCCTCAGAAAGGGGAGAAGGGCAGACAATGTCAAACAGGACCTTGTTAGAATTGGTGTGCAGTGGCCAGGTGTAGTATATGTAGCTCAGGACAGACTTGCTTGGAGAACTAAATTGCATGGTCTGGTTGGACCTCTGTAGCCCATGGCTGCTTGAGGATGATGATGATGATGAATTACTCATTTACATGAGTGAGGTGATATCTTATTACCGTTTGGTTGCTTACATTTTACATTACAAAGTGAGAAGAGAGATATTTTACTTTACAAGAGGCTATCGGAGTCCTTGGGCAGATGTTTTATCTTTTCTATCTTCCAAGTCAATGTTTCATAACTTGGGGATTATTTTTGGCTGATACACTCTAAGATTGTTTATCAGACACACTTGATGGTTGTTGTCGATACTTTAATCTGAGACTGTCAGTCCATATTACATTGATGAAATGATGTTATTGTTCATCAGCGTTCCCTTTATATCTCCTCTTCTACCAAACAACCATCTGATTATTACTACTCACTCCTTTGACACACCCAAACACAAGAATATCAAAATTTGAAGACCGAGTGGTTAGCGTGCTTGGCTACTGATCTATGGGACCTGGGTTCGAGCCCCAGGTAAGGCATGGCTGTTTGTGTCGTTTTTCTGCTGAGGGTCTGCCATCCTCTCAGGCCTTCGACTATGGCATATAAACTGACAGGTTCCTGTCAGACCTCTGTGGCAAGCAGCTGCTTGAGGGGGTATTTATTTATTTATTTTAAAAACTTATTTACACTGCTGGCCATTAAAAGTACAACATCAGGAAGAACTCATCAGATTGTTCCAAAATATGCAAGATGGGTAGCCCATGGGAGAACATGTAAATGATTCAAAGCTCAGCACATACACACATCATGTGTGACAGTAACAGCCCCTGGAAGTGGTATAAGAGGATATTATAAAGAGCCAATGTAAAGCACTGGAATTGTGTTTGCTCGCAGTTCTTGCACACTAAAGGATCAAGTATGCCCCGTCGAAGAACACTGCATCTATATGACCAGGTTTCCAACTTTGATCGAGGGAGAATTGTGGGATTACAGGAAGTCGGATTATCATACTGAGATATCAGTGTTCATGTTGGATGGAATGCTGCCACAGTGATGAGAATATGGCCCCAGTGATTTGAGGCAGAACGAACTCACCGATGTGAGGGATCTCAACGGCCCTATCACACAAACGAACGAGAAGACAAACATCTTATGCTCATGACTTTGAATGATCTTACAGCCACATCAAACATCTCAGCTCAACAGTTACGGTGTGTTGCACATCAACCAATGTCTGCACGTACAGTTTGACATCATCTTCACCATTGGGGCATCTTTGCTAGGCAGCCATTGCTTTAGCTACCATTGACTCTACAACACAGGCATATGTGACTGCAGTGGTGCAAAGAACGTGCATGGATGTGCAAATGGCATTGCATCATCTTTTCAGATGAATCCCACTGCAGTATGCAGCACCATGATGGACGAATCCATATCTGGCAGTACCGCGGCAACCAGCTCAGTGAGACATGCATGATGCAGCGCCATACAGGTCTGGCCCCTGGTGTTATGGTATGGGGTGCCATTGAATTCCACTCATGCATGCGCCTCGTATGCATTACCGGTACTTTGAACAGCCAGCGTTACATCACTGAGGTGTTGGAGCCTATGGTCGTATCTTATCTTCAGAGGCACTCTTGTGCCAATTACCAACAGGACAATTCTCGACCATATGTGGCATGCATCGTCCAACAATTCCTGGATAGCCACCATGTGACACTTCTACCTTGGCCTGCACATTCACTGGATCTGTCCCCAATTGAACATGTCTGGTTCATGATCTCACAACAACTAGCACACCAGACACCAGCTACAACAGATGAACTTTGGCTACATATTGAAACTGCATGAACTGACATTCCTGAAACACACATCAGACGTCTCGTCCTCTCAATGCCAGACCATGTAGCAGCTGTTATTGCTTCTCGTGGTACCTACACAAGATACTGATTTCTTTGTATTCCACAAGTCTAACCAAGTTGTATTTGTAATTATTTGATCCTTGTGATATAAGCTATGTATTCACTAAATATGGCTTTGATATTTCTTGTCTTTCCTGGTGTTGCACTTTTAATGGCCAGCAGTGTACATATCTGTTTAAAATTACAATATCAATAACTTCAAGAACACAATAATAAAAACTCACTCATGTAAATGAGTAATTAGGTTGAGAGTAATTATATAGGTTAAATCCTAATGGAATTAGGCATATCTTTAATGTAATAATGTATCATTGTGCTCTTAATACAATTTTTAATGTATCAATATAGATTAATGAATGAATATAGCACTTGAAATGGAATCACAGTAGTTTCTACATATAAATTGTAATACCGATTCTTACCAATGATGCTTCTGCTTTAATATACAATACACTCACTAAGGACAGCAATTCTCATAAATGATCGAAGTCATTTGAATTCTTCACAACTAAAAACACTAACAACAATAATTCTAGTTGATGCATTCACGTTTTTACACAAGACCAATCCAATCAACTACTTTCTTCTGTTTTCTTCAAACTTTTTTTTCTCTTTTTCCATTCATAATGCATGACATACATTTTCACACTATATGCCATATCTCACATATCTCATAGTAAAAGAGTCGTGCTTCCATTGTTTTGTATGTGCACATTTTGTTTCGATAGCATTAAAATTGTATTAATGAAATGCATATGATTAAAATAGCATTGTAAACTAGGAGAAATTTATGGGCTGGGAATAAATTTTCCTACATATAAAAAACATATAAATTGATGTTTCACTATTACTGAATTATTGTTCTTTAGTGTTCACTATATTGCATCCTTGCTTCAAAAGTGACACAACTAAAAACATTTCCATTTTTTGGGAATGGAGGAAAACAATAATCTTTAATAAAATAAATTCTTCAAATGCAGTTTTTTGCATATTAATGAAAACTACTGAAAATTTGAATGATATCAGCTGATGTGTATACAGCTTAGGATGAAATGTATTAAGCATTGTTCATTTTTTTTTCACTTACTCAAAAATTGCAAGTTTTGAGTTGAAGCAAGGATGCAATATTATTATTAAGCATCTTTAAAGTTACAGCCTTAAATATATATATTAGTTTGTACAAGGCAATGAAAAAAATGTGTGGTGGGAGAGAGTACAAAGACAGGTTTTTCTAAAATGCAAGTGTTCACTGAAACAGATTTCACTGTAGTTGGAATATATTTTCTGATTCAAATTTCAATGGTTTGGATTTCACAGTATTATATGCTTATATAGCTCATTTAATTTGTTATATGTTGATTGTTCTTACAGTTCACTTAATTGGAAAGTATAAAGACAATGTGTTTGAAGACAGAGAGTTGAGGTTTCCACTTGGTGAAGGGTCTGATTATGGTATTGTTGAAGGTCTAGAAATTGCCCTGAAAAGCCTTAAAAAAGGAGAAAAGTGTGAAATATTTTTAAAATCGAAATATGCATTTGATAAAGATGGAAAACCAGAGTACAATATACCCCCTGATGCAGATATTCAGTATGAAGTCACTCTTAAGTCATTTGAAAAGGTAAGAAAAAAACATTCAATGCTATTATTTTCCCTATTGTTCATTGAAAGGGATTCTTGATCTTTTATAAGTTACTAGCAGATTTACTCTGAGTTCCTCGGGTCTGAAACTTTCTAAAATGTAGAGTAGATAGCTCTCCCCACTTCGCAAGCTTTCACTTAGCATAAATATCATTACACTCAATCACCTTCCCCTCCTGAGGCAGGGGTATCTCAGTCGGTAGCGTGCCAGACACATACTCTGTAGTTCCCATGTTTGAGTCCCAGCTGGGTCAGCAAAACTTGCCACCCTCAATATGTCAATGGGCTTGGATTGGTTGCTGTCCATCAAATGGGACATTAAGCCATGGCTGTGTGTTAGGGAGAGCCATATCCTGTGCATGTTAAAGAACACATTGGATGGCCTTGATGGTATACTACCATCTGTCTCCCAAAAAACTGTTCTAATAGGTCCACTCCACCAACCTCTGAGCCTTCGGGTTCCTTGTGGCCTAGCCATTTAGCCCATTGTGTACAAAAAAGTGCCGCACAGAAATGAAAGAACCCAGCCTCCCCCTCCAGTTCAAATTTTCTCTCTCTCTCTTTTAGGGTAGAAAAGAAATGGACGTAGTTCGAGGTATACCCATTATCCTCCCCACGTCAGAAGTTTCTAAACCAAAAATAAGAATTTTCTCACTCAGATAATCGAACTTTTCAAATCACTTTGTACCTAACAGAGTTCCTCGGATACAATTTACCAGGCATTTGTAACTTTATAGCAAAAGAAAGAAACTATTGTCTGAGGTACATAAAAAATGTAAAGGTGCAAAAAAATTATTATTAAACAAAATTATTTCTTACTTAACATAATATTAAAAACGTTTGTTAATTATATGTAAATACTTTTATTAGCTTTTGCATATTTTTCAAATTAAGTTCATGATTTTAACTTCCGATACAAATTTAGTTTTTGAATCTTGTGTTCTGCTCGTGCATAATTGGAATGATTTCAATATCCATGAACAATCGCACTCTTGACCCAGCGAATTGAACAATGAGTTTATCATGTGAAATCAGACCATTCATTATTTCAAATTTAATGGTGGCAACAGCTATTTTGACTAACTTTCTACCATTAATGTTGAGTCTATGAGGATTTTTAAGAAATTGAAGCCCGCCCACCCCAATATTGATTGATCCAAGTGAGTTTACACATAGCCTATATTTTTCCCCTGGGTGAATGGAATGTTGCAAAGGTTGGTGTCTCTAGCACTTCTAGAAGCTGAGTGCATAAGCAGACAAACAAATAAGCTTTCTTCTTTTTCTATTAGATGTAAATTTGAATCACATTCCAAAAGTAATCTTTTTCTCTAAGTAATTTACTAATATTATGTCCAATATAAAATTTTAAAACCTTGTTTTGTCAGCAGTTGCTTTTGAGCTAGATTTTTATCATTTATGTTTTAGTTTCGCTCTCAGAACAAGGAGAGATTTGGTGGTCTTTAACAGATAATTTTGCTTGTTCTATGAGTTAATATAATAGATTTGTTTGCTTGAGTCCCATTTTGCTGAATCGCTTTTTTCTTTTTTTCAAAAAGATTTAAAGGCATGGGTTTTGAGATATTAAGGTTAAATTTTAAGATATGTGACCTTAAATCATTGAAGTGCTAGAAATTCAAATTTGAATGTATTTTAAAGGCAAAAAAAACACAGTTAAATCTTTGTAGCGTAATTAGGATCAGAAATATCCCTTGATGTGAGCTTCTGCCTATGGTGAGGGGACCACCCTATGAAGGTTGCCCTGATTCGAATACCATCACAGGCCTGCACTTTGGGGGAATTGTTTTCCTTCATCCTCTTGGGGCGGGGGTGGCTCAGTCGGTAGCACGCCAGGCTCGTAATCTGTAGTTCCCAGGTTCGAGTCCCAGCTGGGTCAGCGTTGAGATTTATCTCCGCAAAATTCCTCGCCCTGCCCACGGTCAGTAGGGGACACCGATGGGCTTGGAAAGGCCGCCGTCCATCGGATGGGACATTAAGCCGTGGCCCCGTGTGCGGGAGAGCCATACCCTGTGCACGTTAAAGAACACGCTGGATGGCCTTGACGGGAGGCTACCATCTGTCTCCCAACAGCTGTTCCAGTGGGTCCCCTCCCCCAGCCTTCTCTGAGCCTTCGGGGTCCATGTGACCTGGCCATTTAGCCCATGGTGTGCAAAAAAGTGCCGCTCAGAGGTAAAACAACCCAACCCAATCCTTCATCCTCTTTCTATTCCCCTGAGTTCTGTCCCAGAAGAGTAAGGCTGAATGCTCTCTGCTATCGTTCCACTTGAATGACTTGGAGCCTTACAACAGGCTATTCAGTGTAGGAGCTTCACCTTGCTCTGCACTCTTCTCGTGCATCTGTTGTCGGGTCAATGTCCATTATGCCATGCTCCAACATCTCTCACAGTATGGATCAGCTGCTCCGACTTTTCAACTGCATATTTCTCAAGGAACAGTTTCTGAACTACTGGTGGGAGGCTATCGTCTTGGCTTTTCCCAAGCCAGGAAAGGATCCCAAGATTCCTTAAAATTATCCCATCGCATTGACGAGTTGTGTGTGCAAGGGTTAGAAAGAATGGTGAATACCAGACTTCTCTGGTATTAAGAACACCACAACCCACACCCAGTGTGGCTTTTGCAGGCAGTGATCAACTCTTACTATCTGATACGCATCAGATCAGCTATTAGAAATTCATTTTTAAGTATAGTTTTATAATGGCAGAGACCTTGGTCAGAACAACTTGCAAACAAGCTCTCTGAGATGAAACCTATTGTCAAACCATGGCAGTTGTGTTTTTGCAGGAATTGCAAGGAGGAAGTTGTACTTGCTTGGCTCTGCTTAGATCATTCATTTATCACACATTCTTTTTTTTATGGAGGAAAAGTGAACCTAAGTGTGAGTTTTGTGATACTGTTTTAACTATCAAATACATTTTGCTTTTAACTGTGAGCAATGTCTGTAATTTAACTTCCACAATTTTTACGCCCAAGCCTCTTACACTCGGACATCTTTTATTGAATCATTCATTTTTACTCTGTTTTTGCTTTTTTAAGATAGCAGTTTGTAATTTAACTGCTTTGTTGTTTATATTCTGTCTGACTTGGATCTTTTACCCCTAGGTTGGTTTCATCATATGTGTGTATTTATTGTTTTACACCTATTTGTTGTTATTTGTGCTATTTACATCTGTTGGTTTTGTCTTTTACCTTTCACTATGTTAGATTTTAATTTTGATTGTGGGTTACATGCCTTTTACTCTCTTTTTTTTATCATGTTTGGCACATTATAGCCATAGTTGCTAATGCACCATAAAACTCCAAACAGCCAACCAACTAGGATCAGAGATATTGTCAGATAGGAAGATTTCAGAAATTTTCTAATTTTTGAGCAATTATTTCTCACACTTCATTGGTCATAAATGAATAAAATTTTGTCTGAAATGTTTTTGCTAAACAGAACAAAACAAATTTCATTAAAATAAAAATAAAAATGGTCAGGTTGAAAATGACCTTTTTGTGTGTATTTAACATCGAATGACCCAAATGGATTCCACAGTTATTGAAGTTGTCAGTGATTGGACTTCTTTTGTATTTTATTTGTGGTATTAATTTCATTGTCCAGTCCTAGAATTATTTACAAGTGATCTGAAATGCAGCTGAGTTACACCAATATGAAAAATGAGTTACCAGAAAATAACCATGGGTTAGATTTTTAAGACACTCTAAAAGTCACATTCTCTGTTGTGGCAATGATGTTTTATTATTATTATTTTTTTTTCCTAAACTCTCTGTGATTATTGCATCAAAATATGACTATATAATTTTTATGAAGGAACTCTTATTTATAAAAATATTTCTGGCTCTTCCAGGCTAAAGAAAGCTGGGAAATGGGAAGTGAAGAAAAATTAGAACAGTCTGAAATAATAAAGACTAAAGGCACTGATTACTTCAAGGTAAGCAAATTTTTTATACTAAAGTATTCTACAGTTAAGTTTGCTTACATCTGCAAAAAGTTAACTTCGTTCTATGCTATCAAGTATCAAAAGTTATTAAGGAGAGATTTACATACTGTACTGCAGAGGATGGGTAGTAACACTAAAATTAGGCTGTATAATAGATTAGATATAAAAATAGGAGATAACAAAACTTGAACACTTCATAAGCAAGATAACAGGAAACATGATGCCTTTGATTCCAGATGCTTATGCAGTACTGGGGCATTAGGTGCTTTAACTATATAAGTAATAATGAGATTAGGCAAAAGAGTCAGCACCCCCACCCTGCCCTTGTTCAGAAAGGGGACACTGATTGTCTTGGAAAAGATGGGACATAAAGCCATGGCCCTGTGTGCATGAGAGCCATGTCCTGCACACATTAAAGAACACCTTGATGGGAGGCTAACAGCTGTCCATTGGGCTCCTTTCCCTCAAACTTCTTTGAGTCTTTACGCTGTTGCTCATATCCCTAACTACAAGTTAACTAATGGAATTAAGAACAGTGTCCTCTAACAATTAGTGTTAAAACTTAGTTAAGGCACAGCCGACATTAGTTTTTGTTATCTTAGAACACTATCCACCCTAGGGATCAAGGGACAAATTGTTGATGCCAATGTAAACCTGATGTGAATGATCATCACATTTTACCACTAAAATATTAAATTTCTAGCTCAAAATAGATCATTTGTAATAATATGCTTTTAAAAGTTTGAAATTAAAAAAAAAATTCCACCATCAGATTATGCAATTAAAAGCTTTTGGGAGATTCTAAAAGTATTAATCATAATAGTTTATCAATAAATATTATTTATTGATAAACTATTATTCTTGATAGGTATTGAACTTCAATACCTATTAACCGGAAAAATAATTTTAAATTTATCTGTAAAAATAAAGAATTCTTTTTAAACAGAAAAGTTGCATTTTCCATCACTCTTGTTGAGTCAGAGGTCAACTCGTTGCCAGTGGAAATTCATGACCTTCAATTTTTCTTTTCATTTTTTTCAACCAAAATTTCTAGCATAACTACATTGTTTGCAATAGTGATTTAAAATTTTCAACTTTTTCTACCATTAGAGGGTGCAAGTTATATAGCTATAAGAAGATTCTGAAAGTGCAAATCATAATATTTCTTCAATATCTATCCAACCCAAAAAGAATTTTTAATATATCTCTGAAAACGAAAAGCTCGATGTCTATAGAGGAACAAATAGACAGGCGACAAAATGAAACATTAGCTTTTTTTTTAAGAAATTACTATTGTAATATTGTTTCTTTTTTTAATACCATTGAGTTTTCACAAAAATTATTTGGCTTCATATCGAACCTTGTAGAAGAAACAGACAATAGCATTAGCAAGAAATGTGGTGCAATAACTCAATACCAGATTTTGAAAATGCAAAAATAATACACAACTTCTTACCCATATCAAATGGATTTCTACAATTGACAATTTTAGCACTAGATAAATAAAACTCACAGGTAGTTTAATACTTAAGAATCAATCCAAAGTGAATGCACAGTATTCCCTGTTAAGATAGACATCAAACATTAATTAATAGATTCTGAAAAAAATTCATCACCGCCACGGCGGGAATCGAACCCGCATCAGAATCTATTAATAGTTTAATACTATTTAATTATCACAATATTAGCTGTACATTAAAAAGTTAAAATATTAAAAGTTCAATTGCCTTATTGCCAACATGACAGCTATTCACTACTTTCTACACTAACTTCCTATTTTCTGTACCAGGTGATGGTACATATCCTATAGGCCATCCTTTTCCTTTGCAAAGGCGATCTAGTTAGAAAAGATGAGTAATATTTACCACTCCAGGAGGTTTCCATCTGCTGATTAATTATCCACCAATGGTTAATTATTTTGTTATGCTCAATCTTTCCCTTTCAGCTGTTTGATGAGCCTTGACATAGATGGTAACACAAATGTTATCACTCATATGGCTGCATATGGTCCTTGTTTAAGTGAGATTAGTTGTCGAAGATCTTGATGACCATTAGATGTTATAGTTCTCACTAATGACTTTATGTCATCTCTCAACTGGCTGGATTTCACTGATGGTCATAAGTGACATATTCTGGGCACATCTCCAAAACTTAATAATATTAATCATTGGCCACACCTGTACCAGCAGACGGACTGGCAATATGCTGTTGAATCTCTACATGAATTTTTTCAAGCACTCTTCTGAACTTTCAATATTTTAACTTTTTAATGTTCAGCTAATATCGTGAAAATTAAATAGTATTAAAATAGCTGTGAGTCTTATTTATCTAGCATAAGCACAAAAGTAGATAAGTGCAGGCCTACTATTGGCAACCAAATTTACTTATATGCGTGTCTCATTAAATCAGCTAATTCTAAATCTTAAATTTTTGGTTAAATGTAAGAAATTGGCAGTGATACCTAAATCAAAATATGATATAACTTTAAAATCTATATTACAAACAGTGGAAAGAAAAATGTTAAATAACATAATTTGAAGAATTAGAAATCAAATTAGGTAAAAAGAAATGTTAACATGTAAACAGTATTTAAAATTAAATATGGCAAACTTAATATAGGTTATGGGAAGGATAACTTACAAGATTCATAAGGAAACAACCAAAATTCAGGAAAGACAATAAAAAAATTAGATAATCTAATGAAATTACAGAATAGATGTAATAAACAGGTTAATAAACTAAAAGTGTACAACCGCGGTTAAAAAATATTTAAACTTTTCTAAGTATAAATGAATAGCGAACGGGATAGAATATTGCAACAAGGGGCAAAATTGGCATACACTAATGATAGAATTAATATTAATCAGATAATATTGCAGATTGAGCAATCATTGAACAAAATGCTCCATATACATAAAGATAAAGAAAGGTTCAGATTATATAGAAGCATTAAATATCAACAGAGTATTAAAACTCATGATAATAATACAGATGTTAAAATATTCGAGATTTAAAAAATAATCTGGATTTAAAAATAGTATTAGCTGGTAAAACAGAACAGATAGTGATAATATATGAAGATGAATATGATCAAAAGATTAGTAAAACAAAAGAGGAACTAAAATGTGTACCTGTAGAAAAAGACCTTATACCAAATGCTTTAAATAAGTTAGCAGAACTTAAAAATGACCCGTTCTTACCTGAACAAATAGCAAAGCATTGTATATTACCAATGTATACAGTACCCAGATATTCTACAGCTATTCGTTAAAATTAAATTCCTTAAAGATACTAAACCATTTAGACCACTAATATGCAAACGGAAATCACCAATGTATAATTTGGAACTAACATTGTTTGAATTTTTTAAGCCATTTTTTCCACTAACTAACTATATTATTACTTCATGTCATGAAGCAGTTTCAATTATCTGAAATGCACCAGTTTCGGAGAACACGACCATTCATTCCTTAGATGTCTTATCGCTGTTTCCCTACACACCATAATAATATACTATACAGATTGTCTGAAAAATAGTCGTGTGGTTTCAAGAAGTAATATGTAGGAAAATAATATACATATTGCAAGAAAGTAATATTTTAATTGAAAGTGTACCTCAAATAGTTTTTTGAACATAGTGCATTTTCACATGTGCACTATTTTTGACTGCATATGTCTTAACTGTTATTCCACTTCTTGCCATACATGCTACAGCACATCTCTTGTTACTTGCTCAGTTGTTTCTCGTATTATGGTTTTAAAATAATTCAGGTCTCTAATTTTGACCATGTAAATGAAATTCTTTACAAATGAACAGTAGTTGACTGATTTATGCTCTGCTAACAAAAATTGAGTCGTTAAGTGAACATTTATATATATAGTAAAAAATTTAAAATTAGATATTTATATATTACAAGCACACTTCTCTTTACATTCAAGTTTAAAATGACAATTTTAACTGTTAATCATGCATGTATTAAATACAAAGCTTCAATCAGTTTGTTTATGATTGTTTAGCAATGTACATCAGGACATATATATTAGGTTTTAAGAGAGCTCCACTGGATAGATTGTATAAATAATGAAAAAAAATAAATACCGCCTCAAGCAGCTGCTTGCCACAGAGGTCTGACAGGAGCCTGTCAGTTTATATGCCATAGTACAAGAACTGAGAGGATGGCAGGACCTCAGCAGAAAAACGACACATACATCCATGCCTTACCTGGGGCTCGAACCCAGGTCCCTAAGATCAGCAGCCAAGCGCACTAACCACTCGGCCATGGGGCAGCAGCTCATAACATTTGTCATTTCCTCAACATGGAATTATTTATAATTTGCATAGCAGCAGCATAAACAACAGTCAGAGATATATATTTTAACAATCTAGTGACTTTTACCTCCAACAAAACCTTTTTTGTCATCATTCAAATTTAAAATTATATGAAATAAATTTAATTATATAAGAAATGTACAAAAGCTGATAATTTATTTTCAATTCATTTTGGGAACAAAATCTTTTCTACTAACACGTCTTTACATTTTTTGCAGCTCCAAATTATTCAGGAAACTAAACACAGATATATGGTCCTGTTGAATAATTTCCATTACATCCAGTGCTTGAATGTCAATAGGAGAATATTAAAGATTGTATGCCACTTTTACTCACTAAACTTAAAAATTATATTCATCATCATCCTCAAGCAGCTGTGGGCTACGGAGATCCATCCAACCAGACCGCAATTTACTTCTCCAAGCAAGTCTATCCTGAGCTACATCTACTGCATCTGGCCACTGCACACCAATTCTAACAAGGTCCTGTTTGACATTGTCTGCCCACCGCATCCTAGGTCTCCCCTTCTTTCTGAGGCCTTTAGGTACACTGTTCATAACCCTATTCACCAATCTATAATTATTCATACGGGCAACATGGCCAAACCAACGGAGTCTCTCTCTGCACAATATGCTGCTTAAAGGAGGTTGCAACTCCTTTGCCTAACCTCATCATTAGCTACAAAGTTGAACCACCTAATGCCCAAGATACTGCGTAAGCATCTGGAATCAAAAGCATCTAGTTTCCTGTTATCTTGTTTACAAAGTGTCCAAGTTTCACAAGTGTTGGTTAAGCACTGAAAATTAGTTAGTTCTGTTGTAGTTATTTTTTATTTTATTAATTTTTTTCAGAGGGGAAAATATGATTTGGCTGCAAAGTTGTACCAGAAAATTGAAAAATACCTGCAGTATGAATCTGGGCTTGAAGGAGAAAAAGAACAGCAGAAGAAAGCCTTGCTACTTGCTGGATATCTGAATGTTGCTGCATGTTATCTGAAATTGGAAAATTATCAGGATGCTATTAAAAGTTGCGATAAAGCTTTAGAGTTAGATCCGCAAAATGCAAAAGGGCATTTTAGGAGAGGTCAGGTAAGCAGTATGTAATTATTATAATTTGAAAACTGCAGAGTGCAGTTTATGTTAACCCATAGATCAATTAGCTCACACTGCTTTCAGCACCACCTTTAGTTGCTAACTGTGATTCCCAATTTCCTGCCAGCTTTCAGATTGTGTTTACATCTTGCATAGGAATGTTTTTGCATCTGACTCATCATTTGTACATTTGTATTGCCTTCTTCCTACTTAAAATATCTTTTGTATGTATTCGCCATTGTGGTGCTGAATTTTGGAGAATACTTCATTTAGCATCACATATGGAAGGGAATTGCTTACTTTCAGTCACTGTTTTCTAATTCTTGAAAGCATAAATAGTCCAGAATACATATAAGGTGATGTTCCTTTTGCATATATTTCCGCAGCATACATATAAGGTGATGTTCCTTTTGTTCACATAATCTGTATAGAAATCAGCTTTATTGTTAAGACATGATTTGGATTGGAATATTTATTTGTTTCTTATATTAAACTTTAAACAATATATTGTCTTGCTGTTAGTTGACAAAAGAAATTTTATGAGAATATTTTGAAATTACCAGCCATCATGTGCATTAAAATATTTAGCTATATTTGTTTTTACACCAAACTGCAATATGCTACTGGTGTATAAAAATACAATAAATAGTGTGTTGTTTAAGCTAGGTAATCTGTGATTTGAATCTACCCATTCTTTATAAGTATCTGCAATTAATTTTTTCGAAATAAAGTTATGAATATTTACATTGTCTTGCTGCAAAAGTCTTGCCTTTTGCAATCCCTTTGCAAATCCCAGAACAAGAACCAGAAACACAACTTTTCATTGCAAAAGTCTCACAAGTCTTCTCTATAGTGATTTATACTGACAGACTCCTATTAAACCTCATTAGAAATGGTTGCTTCAGGATAATTTTTTCATTGTGAGTCTGCTCACTTTTTTATTGTATTCAATTACAACCTATTTAACTTCTATAACATTGCTGCTACAGCAATTTTATCAGTTTTTCTTTCCAAAGCAGATGTGGAATATATTTAAACCAATTAGGCAAACCATAACAAGTAAAACTACACTACATCTATATACATTGTTAAATGTTACTACAAACTGTATGTCGCAATGTTTTAATTGGAGTATACTTCTAATCAGTAGCTATTCATATGCAGAATTTTATGGCCTTTTGCAACAAATTTATAAGAATACTGATATTCAAAGCTGGGTATTAGGTAACTTATAGTCAACAGTTTACAAATTTAAAGACACAATATATTATGAAAAACACTTCATGGTACATTGAATAGCTTCAGTGAGCTCCATGTTACGTTACCAACTAAGTTATACAGCAGTAAAAACTTTAGGGTGTTCTACTCTAACCAGTGCTTCAAGTTTTAATCCTTTAAGTTCCAAGACTACACCAATTGCAATTTGTAGGTAGCTGTGTTTCCCACAGTATAGTGTACATAAATTTGTGAGCTCTTAAGTGTTAACTATTACCCTGGTTTGGTTAATATCCAAAATGATATTAAAACACGTAAAGCTGATTCACCAGTGGAAGACCGTAACTTTTATGGTTTGTTATACAATTTTTTTTAAGATATTAAAACTTTTGATTATATGAGGGGTGGCCCAAAAATAAGTTTACAAGTTGTATATTCTGGACTATTTATTTCTAGTTCTAAAAATAAAACGTGCAATTTCATGACTGCCACTTTTCAGCATAATCCCCACCATGATTGAGGCATTTATCATATCAATGGACTAGCTTTTCAATTCCCTGTTGATAGAAGTTCATGTCCTGAAATTTCAACCACTATATCACAGCTATCTTCACATCATCTTCACTGGGGTGGCTCAGTTGGTAGCGTGCCAGGCTTGTAATCTGCAATTCCCAGGTTCGAGTCCCAGCTGGGTCAGCATTGAGATTTATCTCCACAAAACTCTCTGCCCTGCCCATGGTCAGTGGCGGACACCGATGGACTTGAAAAACCGATGTCCATCAGATGGGATGTTAAGCTGTAGCCCCTTGTGCTGGAGAGCCATAGCCTGTGTACTTTAAGAACACACTGGATGGCCTTGACAGGAGGCTACCATCTCTCTCCCAACAGCTGTTCCAGTGAGTCCCTTTCTCCCCCAACCTTCTCTGAGCTTTCGGGGTCCTTGTGGCCTGACCATTTAGCCCATTGTGTGCAAAAAGTGCCACTCAGAGATAAAACAGCTCAAACAACATCATCATCACTTTGAAAATTGAAAACTGCAGTGCTTAGAACCCTTTGAAAATTGTAGCCATTAAGAATCCTTTAGAGCATGAATGAGATGATAGTCATTCAGTGGCAGATTAGGACTGTTGCTGTGATGTTCCAAGATTTCTTACCAGAAGCCTGCAGGAAGAGTTGAGTTGCATTGACACTGTGCAGCAAAGCATTGTAATGCAGAAACAAAACACCTTTCATAAATAACCCAGGATGTTTTCATTTAATGGCAACTCTTAACCCCAACCCTAAAAAAAAAACATTTTCTACGTCAAAATGTATACAAAATGATGCAGCCAGTTATGATGTTTTTAAAATCTCTACTTCAAGCCATTGTGGCGTAATTGTGAATTAGTTCCTGCAAAAAAAAAAACATATTTATTGCACGATTTTCCTTTTTTCCTTTGAAGAAGCCACTGAAATGCAACTTGATTCATCTCTTGGTGACTAGCTATTCTGAGGTCTTTGTAATAATTTAAAATGTTATATTTTTTAAGAGGATTTGATTTGTACCCTCTATTTCAGAATTATTTTAGAGTTAATGTCACTTCAGTTTATTTAGTGCCATTTTTAATGTCTTGTATTTATATATTAAACTCAAGGAAAAGTTTTTAAAACATTTTTTAACTGCATTCCATACAAACCACTTGGGAAAATTTGTTGATATGCAAGGTGACCACACTTACTCTCAAACACAAAATTCAAGGCTGACACTGTGGTGACTTTGAAGCGTATTTGAAACACTCAACAGGGAAAGTGGGAAGCAAACAGACTGTCATGTTCAACCTGCTTACAATACACTTCAAAACATTGATTCTGAAATTTTTACAACTGAAGTTAAAAATTAGATGTTTTAAATATTATTGTATAAAAATGCTGATTTTTTTCCTTGTTGAATTTATCCTTAAATTCACTCTTTGTGCAGAAACGAAATAAATGTAATCATGCAAAATTGGCAGTACCTTTAACCCACCTTTAACCCTTCCAGAATCCAAAATGAGATTCTGGAGACATCTATGTCTGTTTCTTAGTACAATACATATTTTATGTCTAGCTGGTGATAGTTCTTTGGTCTAGAATACCTGACACATAACTGGGAGATGTGGATTCGAGTACCACTCATCAACAGAACTCATTTTTCTCGTAAAAGCATTTACTAATGATGATTAACAGCTGTTAGCTTCATTTAGGAAACAGTCAATAAATAATTATTTCCATTTCCTTTTTATGTAAATTCTTTTTTAATATAATGATTTGACCATAACAAAAATAAATAGGTTTTTCATTCTTTCTCTTCATTTACTATTTTTATTTCATAAGAAATCAAAAATAATTTCAGACAAAAAAGGCATGAAGAAAAGCATAGAAGCGTGTTTTTAGGCAAAGGTAACCATCTTCTGTCTAAGTGGTTAGAGTGCTTAGATAACCTCAGTTTGAGTCATGGATAATGCCAACTTCCATTTATAACACTATGGGGGAGGAGGAAAGCGACTTATGAACCACTCTTCAGAATGCAACTATAGCATACACCAAATAGCCAAAACATTATGACCACCTGTCTTGTGGTATCTGGTACTAACACGTTATCAGCAGATCCTTTAACTCTTGTAAGTTAGTTTGTTTGTTGTTAGTTAGTTGGTTGAGCCGCTGTAGATTGGATATGCTGTTCCAACAACAAACGACAGATGCTTGATTGGATTGATGTCTGGAGGAATTTGGAGGCCAGGTCAATATCTGGAAGTCTTCATGTTCTGCAAACCATTCTCAAACAATCCAGGCAGTGTGGCATGGTGCATTATCCTGCTGAAAAAAGGCACTCCTAGAGAGGCATACCATTTCAATGAAAGGAAGGACCTGGTCTGCAATGATGTTTAGGTAGGTGGTAGATGTCATAGTTTTCTGTACAATGATTGGACACAGAGTTTCCCAGCATAGCATTGCCCAAAGCATTACACTTCCTCCACTGGCTTGTTTTCTTCCCACAGTGCATCCTAGTGTCAACACTTCCCCAGGTAAATGATGCACAAGTACCTGATTGTTCACATGGTACAACAGGAAATGAGATTCGTCGAACCAGACGACCTTCTTCGTCTGGTTCGGTGAATTCAAGGTCCAATTATCATGCTCATGTGCCCATTGTAGGCACTTTCGATGGTGAACCGTGGTTAGCATGGGCACTCACAGCGGCCTGCAGCTACGCAACCCCATTTTCAGCAGGGTTTGATGTACTGTGTGCTGTGACACATTACTCCTGTCACCAGCATTCAAATTACAAGCGAGTTGCACTACAGTATCCCTTCTGTTGGCTCATACCACAGGAAGCCTTCACTTACCTCTAACATTGATGAGCCATGGTCGGCCCACACCTAGCCAGTTGTTCGTGGTTTTTCCCTTGGACCACTTTTCGAAGGTACTAACCACAGCTGACTGTGAGTACCCCACAAGCCTTGCCATCTCGGAAATGCTCTGACCCAGTTGTCTGGCCATTACAATTTGGCCTTTGTCAAACTCACTTAAGTCTGCTTGCCCTTTCCCATCTGAAGAACAGGAATAACACTGATTAACAGAGCTCAGTATCAGATATTATTTTTACCGTTTCATGACCTTCACATGTGCCGTCATTCACCTGTAGTTGCTTCAATTTGCATACAGATGCACTAGTCGTAATGTTTTGACTTTTTGGTGTAAGTCAATGAATACTGTAATACCAAGTAAAATTTGAAATGACTATTTGACAGACTATTATATTATATTTTTTTTTATTTCATATTTTTTTAATATAAATGATGGAGTGTGCTTATATACTTTCTTATAAATAAAATTGTTGTTCAGACTCCAAAAAATTCATGTGCAAAATATTAATATAAATTGCTGATTAAATATGCTTATTGTGTTGCTTTTTTTATTTATTTCAGGCACTCTTGACTATCAAGGATTATGAAGGGGCCAAAGGTGATTTTCAGGATGTTTTAAAAATTGATCCAAACAATAAAGCAGCTCAGAATCAAGTAATTCTTTGCAGTTCAAAAATAAAACAGCAGCTGGAAAAAGAAAGAAAGACTTACCGGAATATGTTTGAGAAATTTGCTAAACAAGATGCTAAGGTGATAAGTTGTATTCATTATACTTTTTGATAGAAATTTCTTTAATTTTAAGCAGTTGGCTTAAATGTATTTAGGGTAATACTTTGATGATTCCGGTAAGAGTTACAATCATGACACTTTATTTTACAGCCAAAAATACTGGACATTGACCTCTTGTAACTACAGCTCTACCACAGACAGTGTGTTTTTGTAGTGTATGAAAATATAAGATTTTAATGACAATTTCACCCAACAGTGAAGTGGCAGTAAGGAAAATGGAAAATGCTGGACCTAGGTAAAATGGTGGTAAACTGTTATATGTCGGAAAAAATAGTTTAATCAACATTTATCTGTAACACTGTAAGATTTGCACTGTTTAGTATTTTGAAGATATAATTAGCCTCAGAAATCACCTATTGCATGGACTAATATTTTCAGAGCTGCCAATTACTCTGATTTTGTTGGGTTTTTGGTTTAAAATCCAATTTTTAAGGGGGGGTTCAGTTTTACACTTATGAAACTGCCTCCAAATTGTACAGTATTTTTGTCCTTTTCCTAATAAGAGAATGTTAATCAAACCTTCACATTTCAACACCAAAATTTCAAACTTCTAACATAACTACATCGTTTGAAATTTTGGATATTTCAACTTTTTCCACCGTTAGAGAGCGCAGTTATAACTTTTGGGAGATTTGAAAAATGCAGATCGTAATATATCATTAATACTTATCTGTATAAACAAAAAGGTTCGGTGTCTATAGACGGACAGACAACAAAGTGAAATTACATCTCTTTTTCTTTAATTAAAAACAGCCCTGAAATTTACTTTTCCTTTTTTAGCCGTTTTCTAAAGTGCTTCTAATCATGAACACTGAAATCTGTATCAAATATTATCCTTAAAAATCAATCCAAAGTGAATGCACAGTATTCCCTGTTAAGATAGACATCAAACATTAATTAATAGATTCTGAAAAAAATTCATCGCCGCCACGGCGGGAATTGAACCCGCATCTCTCCAGATTCATGCCAGAGCGCGCTACCATTGCACCACACGTCGGTCAGTGAACTCTTTCAGAATATGACCTTATAAATCTTACTGAGACGGTTCCATCAATACTCAAGGATATGTAACTTTTTGAGTCGTTGCATTTTATTATCAGATGTTAATGAGAAGGTCGCCAACGCTAAGACGTTAATATATAACTAAAAATCAATCCAAAGTGAATGGACAGTATACCCTGTTAAGATAGACATCAAACATAATAGATTCTGAAAAAATACTCATCGCCGAGTATAGATGGTGCTGTCTCAGTCACGTCTCGGAAGAAGATTTATAAGGTCGTATTCTGAAAGAGTTCGTTGTCCTATGCGTGGTGCAATGGTAGCGCGCTCTGGCATGAATCTGGAGAGATGCGGTTCATCGTATCGAACGATTTATTGGGATTGCCAGTATGTTTCGTGGGGCCTCTGGTTCTCGACTTTTTTTTATTTGCAGGTCTAACCTAAAATTAATAAAAGAAGTTTATTTTCAGAAAAAGGGCAAGTGATTCATATAATAGTATTTTTTAAATGCAATTTGCATTTAATTCTTATATACATAGTATAATGGTATAAATTTTGCCTCAAGTAAGTACTGATAGTTGCAGACGATTTATGATATTTAGTTAAATATTCCCTCTCATTGTGTTAAGGGGGAAATATGAAATTCCTTCATGCGATATGCCCGTTTAAAATGGTTGCCTCCAATGATCTTGTTCTGGGTTTTTATTTTTTTTTTAATAATGCGAATGGCTGTGCCTTTTTTATGATCGTGTTTTTTATGTTTATTTTCCCAGATGGGATTATTAAGTTCCGGAATTTTTTATACTGAGGATCGGCGGGGAGTTGTTTATGATGATTCATGATTTTTAAACTTGTGTCTCTGATTGGATTATTTAATTCAGGGGATGGTTTTTTACTGCGGATCGGCGGTGAATTGCTTACAGTTTTGTTTTTTAGGCTCTTAATAAGATTGGCTTGTTCTGGGGAATGATTAAAAAGAGCTGAGCGGTTGTTCATTGTTTAACAGTATATTCAGGTTAAAATGATTCTCTCCGATAATTTTGTTCTGGGGTTTTCTTAAAAACCAGATTACCAATTTTTGCGGTCTGTAGTTTAACTCGGATCTAGAGCATAAGTTGAGATCTGATTACATTTCCACAATTTTTTCCAATTTGAAGCAAAGCATTATATAATACAGAAATAGTTCGAGCAGTCTACCTGAATACAGTGTATAAATGCCATGTCTACCGACATGTCCTGTGATTTATACTGATATGTTATTTTATATTGCACGTAACACTTAAAAATTCTGTACAGACCACAAAAAAAAATTGTTTTGTGCATGCTATGAAATGCATAATCCACCACTCATATATAAAGAAAAAGATACGACTACGAGGTTCTGAACCTCAGTTTACTTGATGTTACACATTTTTTCTGTTCAGAAGGAACAAGTGTTGCCCTATCGACTAATGTTGCACTAAAAGTATGTAGGGCTATTAAGACAGTAACGTTGTTTGACCCATCATTAAAAATTGTTCTTGTATTTTAGAATATTATTTCAAAAGTATATTTCATTTTAATTCGCAGCATCAAGAAAGTGAACCAAACGACTCCAATACAAGCATGTGGAACACTGACGAAGCAGAGAGATCAAGTGGTGAGCCAATGGAAGCGGATATATCAAGTGAAAATTCCAAGAATGTAGATGCAGACTCGACATCCGTGTAGAACACCAATCCTGAATCTATCTCAGAAGTATAAAATCTATTTAATAGCTTGAGTAAAAACATTTCTTTTTCAGTCATCAGTGTATGTTATCGTTATTTGTATATTTGAAATAAACATTTCACCATATGCATTTAGCATCTTTTCTTGTGCCAAATATAGGAAACTTGTCGATTGTGGGGCAGGGGTTAGTTCATTACCGCTATATGTTAATAATCTGCAGTTCCTAGGTTTCCGTTAAGATTTATCTGAGCTAACTCTCACCCCGCCATTGGTGAGAAAGGGCCACCGATGGGCTTAGAAAGGCTGCCGTCCACATGATAGTCCACACTTAATTCTAAGTCCCATGTTCTTTTAACGTGCCCAGGGCTAATGTAAGACGGTCAGTGTGCCCTCATTTGGTTCGAGCAGTTGTGCAGAAAAGCTTGCTTTACAGGAGTGGTCAGACAAATGCAGAGTTGGCAAAGAAATGAAAAAAGCTTCGTTGCGTTTTTCGTTATAGCAAAATTAAAATTTCGCTATAACGTTATTATGAAATATTTTTAGTACAAATGCAAAATAATGTTATTTTATATACATCATACAGTAACGTCGTACAGTGGTTCGCATAAAGCTCCTGTAAGAGGCCGGCCATCTCTGTGATTAACTGTCATTGGTTTTATTATCTTAATGTCTATATCAGCTTCCATATTTTATCAATATCTCACTGCGTTGCATTTAGGTGTAAAAATTCCACTCGTAGAAATAAATGAAAACTTTTTCCAAGAAACTCCATTAGAAGGCAGCAATGGGCTGCAAAAGCAAAACGAGATAACTGAAAAATTTCTTTTTAGTTCCTTTTCAGAACGAGCTAACGTTTTCACTTTATCGTCTGTCTATGCCAAAGTTTGTTAACTGTTGTCTTTCCAGCCGTCTACACGCAATCAACTTTTAAAGATAAATGAAAAATTATTTTTGGTGTCGATGAAATATTACGGATTCGCAATTTTGAAATCGTTAATAGCGGTGGAAAGATGGAAAATACTTAAAATTTCAAACTAATATGATCAAAAGGTTTGACAACGCTTTTCCCTCACCCCCAAGGGGGGAGAAAATGGAACTTTTTTATTTTAAGAATTTTTTAAAAACTTTTAAAAAAACGAAAAATTCTTTTGTTTTACAGGTACTAACAAAATAATACACTTTTCGAATCCCCGTCAGTTGGAATTTCCACTGTTCGAGAGTACTAGAGGCGGCGGAATTATCTGGAAAATAGCAAGCCTTTAAACGAATATTTAAACGACTATTTGTCCCGTTATACCAAGTGGGTGTTGGTGAAATGCAACTTTTCTGCTTTAGAAGATAAATGAAAAACATTTTTTATGTTGTACTAATAAAATACTAATAGTTTAATTTCCCAATCATTCGGTAGTCCGAATTTCTTCTACTGTTGGAGGATACTGAATGTGTAAAATAACTGGTTTACCTTTTCTCCTTAAAAGTTTCAATTCGAAGGAATTGGGGGGGGAGGGGGACTGCCCATTCCTTCAACTAAGTGATGGTAAATTCTCGGTTGTCTAGCGGTTAAGACGCCTGGCATGCTTCTGGGAAACGGGTTAGAATCCCAGTCAGGACAAACAATTTATTTCAATTCAATTTTTCAAGTGTTCCATGCTTACAGGACTTTTTCTGTAATAATTTATTACCGATTAGATAAATTTTCTGTGGGCTATATTCCGGAATGTTTAGGACATGTTCTGGTAACACCAATTTAAAACACTGCTCTATAAAGTTAATTTATTTTATTGATATGTACATGATCGGATTTAGGGGGAAAGAGCTTCCCAAGAATGTTAATGTAAATGAAAAAAAAATATTAACATAATCGTTAAACACATTTCACAAGGAGATTAAATGTGAAAATTTTTTTGTAAAGAGGCAGCATTCTTCGTTCTTGCATTTACTGTAAACTCTCCATATAATGAAACTTACTATAAATAAAAATCATGCAGCTTCTGCCACAGAGTCTGAGAGGAGCTTGTCATTTTATATTTATAGGTTATTAACGACACCGTAAAAGAGTATTAAGATTTTTATTTTCCGACATATGTGGAATTAAATTTAAAACACTAAAGTATAATTGCATTTAAGACTTTCTTAGAATAGGTAGATTAATATCAATACCTGTTGAACTTAAGACAAAGAAGTTCACTTATTTGTGAATAAATATCTTAATATTCCGGATGACGACCCAGTTAGGGGACGAAATATTTAGGATATTTATTTACAAGTAAATCTTTTTGCCTTAAGTTCAACAGATATTGATTCTAATTAGTTCGAGATATGAATATCCTATCTATATCATTAACTTAATAAATTACATAAAAGAATCCGTCTCAGTGGAGTCTACCTACGCACAAATGCTTTCTTTTTTCTGGCAGAACCATACTAAAAATTTTTTTACATAGCAAAAATGCCTTTAGCTGGTATAGAACCATACGTTGCTATCGTTCTTGTATACTTTTGAAGTTTTCCTTAATGAGAAACAAAGATACGAAAGTTTTTTAAAATAAACTTGATTTTAAGTAAATTGAAACAGTCAGATAATTACATAAACGGAACGATTCCATCTATTTTACACTATATCCGCTAAACAGCTGAAAAACTTTTGTTCTTTACGATATTTTGGTGTACTTTTAAAGCCAGAATCTACTGTAACTTCAGCAAAATATCACTATTATAACACTTTTTTTATTTAGATCCCACAAAATTTTTCATAGTATTCATTGAGGGGAAATAGTAAAAATGTTTCTTCATCGACGACGCTAAAATGCAAGAAATATGCAAAAATTAAGGCAAACTGTTTGGCGTCTACGGACGTGCACGAATGCGCCTGAACGTCGGCTTTTTGTTATGATGTTAGCATACCTTGATAACTGATAATGTAGAAATAATTCTAATATAAGAAAACAACTTAGCTTCATATAAGTCTAAAAGAAACATAGAAACTAGAAGTTTATTTTTGAGTTCTATCACTTCTCTCACTCTTGAACCGTATATGGACTCCCCTACTTTAAGACCGTTGGGAGATTCAGTTTCCCTGAAAACCCACATCCCAGTAGGATGCCTAATATGGTTATCCTCTGAGCAACCCTTCGCTAGCGAACCAATAGAGAAACAACGTAAGATTTGAGAGCTGTTTTTGGATCAGGTAGAAAAGATATTACCCTGAACCACGCACAGTCTCGGTCTTCTTTTCCTTTAGTCAGAGAGAGAGCATCAGAAAATCTGAGCTAGATAGCGACCACCTCAGCTGAAAGCATAGCCTCTGGATTTCCCCATAGTGAGCTCTTGAGCTGCATCAGCTGAGATCATGTAAAAGTCTGCCCTCATCTTTACTTAATATTTATCTGAGTGCCAATACATCAGACGAGGATTTGGACCACCCAATTGACGGACGTTCCAGCCTAGATAACGAGGGATTTTAATTTTCCTCAGGTAAACTCCGTAGTTATCGATTCAAAAGAACCTTCAGATATCAGTAAACTGAGTATCATTAGTGAACTTGTTAAAATTAGAATAAATCTGCTTAAATATCGTAACTCACTTAGCGCAGCTTTTATATCAACTTTATCCTTTTGATTAAACTCTGTTATCCAACTGCCGAGTTGAGTGAATTAATTAGAACTGAACATTTTCATCGTTATTCAATCGAATAATTTAAATCTATACGATCTCGTGCCTTCGAGGGACCAAGTGCAGTTTCCCTCGTAACATTTTGCTGATTTGCTCTTTGAACCCTCAAGTGGAGTTAGCCGAAAGAGGGCGCCCTTTAAGGTTTTGCTCTCTGTTCCTTCTTGTCGTTAAATGTTGTTTGCACAGGGTATGGATCTCCTGCAAACGGGAGCCTCAGGAAACCCGCAGCTTAATGTACCATCCAATGGATGGTGACCTTTCCAACCTCTTCGATACCCCCCCCCCCCCCACACACACATTCATTCCAGTTACTAACATTTTTGAGGTTGGGTTGTTTTACCTCTGAGTGGCACTTTTTTTTCACACCATGGGCTAAATGGCCAGGTTACAAGGACCCCGAAAGCTCAAAGAAGGTTGGGGGAGGAGACCCACTGGAACAGCTGTCGGGAAACAGATAGCTCCAGTCAAGGCCATCCAGCGTGTTCTTTAACGTGCACAGGGTATGCTACCGACTGAGCCACTCCCGCCCCTTTTTCGAGGCAGGAATACTGCTTCTACCCCACTAGATATGGTTCTGCATAGTATCGTTAGCAGGGAGGGGGACTGGGGATTTAATCCCCCTCAGAAATTGGGATTTTAAGAAATTGTTCATCAACTACCGTTAAAAATATCAATTTTCTTTTCGAAACTCAACACCTAAGAATTTTAGAAAAGCTTGGCTTATGCTAATGTGTAAATATTGTGTATAAATCCCTGATTATTCTATTTCATTCTTTAGTTTTCATCTAAACATTATTGTGTACTTGAATGAAAGCACTCTTGGTACCTTCTTCATTTCATGGTTTTAAGAGAATATCCAAAGGAATAGCACGTAAATTGAAATGCCAGCATTAAATTACATATTTCGCATATGTTATAAGAACCAATACATATTTCGCACTTATAAGAACCGAATTCAAGAGAACAATCCCCCCCATTCAATGTTAAATTCTATTAAGAAACTTCTGTGGAAAATGCATAATTTTTACCATCCGATATTGGCACACGAAAAGAAACTCGTGGTCCATTGATAAACAATAGAACAAAGACTATTTTGATCACTAAACGGGATTGAACAAAAGTTAATTTCAATCTCATCAGCCTAAATTTAATACATCGAACTATTAGGGAAAATCGCGAAAAAAAAAAACATAATGAAAGTACGTTTTTTTTTACAACTTTCACCCATTTGCTTTTCGTAGTTTGTTTTCGAAAATACGCTTCTTTCGTTTTTGCACTTTTCAAAATTCTACACGGACAACAGAATATATTTTCGTCTTTGGGGAGTTTGATCTTGATGTCAGCTGTTTCAAAATTAACATGTACTCTCCGCAAGGTGATGATGGGAGGGAAAATTAATACAAATATATTTCACAAAATAGGTAATTTTTGATAAAAGAAAAAAAAGTTGCTGCGTTCATATAGTAAAATTCAAAGTTTTTTTTTTAAAACAAAATTAAGACGTATTTACACTATGGGGACGGAATGTGAATGAGGCATGAGGTACTTGTTCATGAATATCAACACATACATGCATTAAAATTAAATGTAACATTATTCAAATGTTTTTTGTATTTTCAGTATTAATAACATGGTTCGATATCTGATTCACTCCTTCATGAAAATCCTGCACAGGAATGGCTAGTTAAGACTGTTTCCTGTGCCAAAAAGGTTTAAACATTTTGCGTGAACACTGGATTAGGTTTTGGCTTAGTTAGTAGCTTCAGGCTCGTAATCTGCAATTTCCAGGTTCGAACCCCACCATTGAGGCTTATCTCTGCTACCCCCCCAGCCTGTTCTTAGTGAGAAAGTGGATAACAATGAAATTTGTAAAGTCCATCAGATGGGACGTAAAGCTGTACACAGCATCCTGTATGCAGGACCGCTGCATACAGGAGGACCATAAGTTGTGCACGTTAAACACTGGATGGCCTGATGTGTCTTCTGTGCCATTTATTCTTAAATATACGTGGGTGGATCAGAAAGTAAATTTACAAGGTTGATATACCATACCCAATATCTTTACACAACCAATACATTTTTTGATAATCACCACAAATATTCAAAAACTTGCTCTACATGTGACGAGCGAATCCATTTTGTCAGCATAAAAATCCTGTCTCTGGTGATTTAACCACTCAGATATCTGTTTCAATCTGATATGAAATGACGTTCTCCCAACGTTTGACGTGATCTTTCAAGTGTAGAAAGAGGGAAGTCGCAAAGCCCAATCTGGACTGTATGTGGGATAATCATGAACCTTCCACCAAACTGCAGCAAGTTCTCAGTGCGGATGTTGTGAATGAGAACGATGCCTTGGCTGTGATCAGGACGTTTCTCTTAATGGCCTGTAAGCCTTTCAGTGTATCATGGCAGGTTTTAGTTTCGGGTGGGGTCTGGGGATGACTTGAGTAGGGTTTCCCAATTATTAAAATATTCCAGGAAAGATTAAAATGATATTGTATATGGAATGGTACTTTATAATTTTTAAAAAATCTATATTTAATATTGTACATAAAATATGGGGCTAAAATAAAATTATACAAAGGCAACTGTTTTAGATTTCAATGCAAGTAGACAAGTTTGAGATTTAGTAAGAGAGATGATTTTGCCCCCCCCCCCCCCCCGCGTCACAGTACCATTCAGCGGCAATGGTGTCCATGTTCTATGAATTCCACCAACAGCACACCAAAGGACTAGCCAACACTTTTCCAGTGGAAGGTGTCACTTTGAACTTCTTTCAGGTTGGTGTTTTCACGCCATAGACGTGCATTCACTGCTTGGTAAGGAATGGTGGACCCACGTTCTGTCACCACTCGATGAAGAAAGTTGGATCACTCTCTATTGTATAACGTTGTGACAATATGAGACTAGCTGCCATTCGCTGTGCTTTGTCTTCTGTTAATGCAGACGGAACCCACCTTTCACACACCGTATGGTACTGTAACAATCACAGATTATTTAATTACAGATATTTACATTGAACACTGTATTTTCATGAATTTAATATCCTATTATCTCATATAAGAAAGTATATATGTGTTGTCATTGATTAATTAAATATCACATTTGTAAGAAAATATATATTATATAGGCTTTTGACAGAAAAATGGAAAGTTTCTTGTTATCTCAATGAAAATCACATATTGAGTGAATAACTACAATATGATTTTTAACAAAAATATGTCTAAAGATATAGATGCAGTGAAATCTTTCTATATATCAATTTTAATCAATATTTATTTAGTATTCAGGGAGATAAATGCTGAATATTTAAAAGACTGAAAAAAATTAACCTCAAAATTTATGTAATACATTGAAATAGGCTAAGACATCAACACAGGGTGTAATACATTGTACTGTAGTCAACTATGATAAATTAATCTGCTTTAATGCCACCGTCCATCAAATGGAACATTAAACCTTTGATCTGTCTGTGGGAGAGTCATACTATGTGCACATCAAAGAACATGCTTGATGCTGTCCAGTGAGTCTCCTTCACCCAGCTGTCTGGGGATCCATGTAACAAGGTCATTTAGTCTATTGTTTAGAGGTAAGACAACCCAACCCTGTTTTAATTAAGTTTTGAGGTTAATTTTTTATAGCTTGTTGAGATTCCTGTGTTAATTACTCTTTGAAAACTGAACAGATAGTGATTGAGATCTTTATCTTTAGGCATTTTTTCACTAAAAATCGTAGTAAAGAAGTTATTGAGCTCTGGGTTTCAACCCTGGGTAACGCATGGATATTTGTGATGTTTTTCTGCTGAGGTCCTGCTATACTCACAGACCTTCTGCTATGGCGTATTAAACTGATAGGCTCCTGTTAGACCTGTGTGTCAAGCAGCTGCTTGAGTGTGTATTTATTGCAACATGGATCTGCTTCCATCCTTTTGTCCAGTACCTGTATTTCTGTACATTGGATATTTTGTTTTTTGAGTAAGCAATAAGTTCTATTAATTGTGAATGTCATTTTAATTCCTATTTTATTTCTGAAAAATTTAAGTATTAAAAAATTCAAATGCACTTGCTTTAAATAAAACGATTTCAGAGTACTGAGATAAACTCAGTATTTCAGAGTACTCTAATAACTTCATAATACTTATTAAAACAGAATTATAATGTTTATAGGAAAATGCAAGCGTGGATCGGGGGGGGGGGGGCGACGAGTTGATATGAGCCTACGAAACAGTCGAGCTGATAAAAATGTAAGAGGGAGCAAAAAACTAGACTTACAATTCAATATAAATCCCCCCCCCCCCCACCAGCCCCATTTTACTGCACTTAAAATTTTGGAAAATAAGTGAAATATAAATGATATATTTTAGTAGTATTAATATAGTTTAATATATGCCTCTATTACCTTTAATAACATTTTTTGTCGGGGGGGGGGGTCATGCCCTTTGGTCCGACCACTGAGAAAATTAATTTTCGATTTATATTGAAATACTTTTATTTAAAAACTAAGGAAAATTGATCTTGCAATATGTTTTATAGCAAAAGGGTAAAGTCGGAAAATTTAGTGTTTTGCTAAAATACCATATATATATATGAATGAATACACAAATATGAAACTTAGGTTTGCAACAATTGGGTAATATACGCAAATATTAAAAAAAATTCTAAAAAAAAAATTTACACCAATGAAATTTCCTTTAGACCACTGATTAGCAATAACAAACTTATATCGTATAAACTTTGAAAAAATCAAGCATGAAATATATCCAACACTTAAAATAATATTTTAAAAAAGTATACACTAAAGACCAAATTAGTTCACACCCATTTGTACATATTAACTCAAAATAACCGCAAACATAGGAAGAGAAAGTGATTGTAACCGCATTATAGTTCGAAATCCACCGGTGATGGCGCTGCCATCGCCTCGTGGTTACCATGGGCCCTATGGGAATTGTGCATCTGTACCTTCCTTATTTCGTGTGTAACAATACGCTGGATGACACCAAGCTCAGCTGGGATGCAATGCGTTGCAAAGTGGCATGTTGATCCTGTTGAATGACCTCAATGCGTGCTGTATTCCCTTCCGTTGTAGAGCTGCTGGGACGGCCACTGTAGTTGTACACTATCGCCGACTGCCGAAAATATCCAATAATACCATTTGTTGACGTGATATCAATTTTTTCGTTGGTTTCAACCGGCTGTCGGTGATCATCTGCGACCATGTTGGTTGTTTGGGTTTTTTGGCGCAAGGGTGTGACCATAACCAATACTTGTTCCTCTAAATAAAGTGTTCAGATCAGGCTAGCCCCCAATCCGCAGTAACAAGCAAAAAGCTGTGGGTGGACAATGTAGTTATGGAAAAGATATTCTTCTACACAGGAGCCGAGCTTCATTGCAGTGTCTTTTTTGCTCGTCCATAAATAAAATGAAAGTCTGCCATTCAGTATTGGAGGACCGATTATTCATCGTCAAAGTCACAAATAATATTGGATTGACAATAACAAGACTACTGAATCACTTTACACGTAACTTTAAGAACTGATTAGCACCACAACTGCAAACTCACTTTATGGAGCATTTACATTACTCAGGAATAGAGATTTTGTCCAACATTTGCATACATTTACTATAGTCAGAAATGCAAATTTATCTAGCATTGTACCTTTTGGCAGGCTTCCTTATTTGAACTCTCAACATGTGCTATGCCTCAGAAGGGAAACATTTCTGATCTAATGCTCAAAGGAACCTTTTTCATCACTATGTACAGTAGTACACAGTCCCAAAGTTTGACTAGATCTTTCGAATATACCCTGCAAACTGGCCCGTTTGGCTTAGTGAAAGCAATGCCATGTTCAATGCTCATCAAATTTAAAAATAAGCCTTTTACGGGAAAACAGAAATAAAGTTTTCAATTCTCTCTAAATCTCGTTTCCACAATATTCGTTTAATTCTTCGTTTTATTTATATACACATGCCCAAGAGGAATTAAAACTGGGAGATTAATACCAGATACTGATTTTATGCTCACCCTAAACTTTTTTTTTTTCACAAACGAAAACTGAAAAAAAAAAAATCGCAATACAAATTTCTAAATTACATTTTGTTAAATGACTTATCAACAGCTCTAATTTATATATTAACTTTTGAGGTAAGTTCTTACAACCATCAATGTGTAGTTCAATGTTTCGATCTTCCATATTTTAAATAACACTGTTTGCAAATAGATTTTGATAAACTTCGTCAAGATAAATTATTTCCAATGACACTTTACCGTTAAAAGAGGGAACACAGGGAACTTTGAATGTGGTTCTCATGGCATATTTCTCAAGTAATTTACTTGTCTCCGACTTTCGAGGGCTATCTTAGAAAACATGCTATTCGTGCTCTCAATGGGATGGAGGTTATAATCCCCCCCCTCCACCCAATGCCGCAATACATCTAAATGTTTTTTTATACTAAAATAATAAACAAAGACTAAATAATTCAGAACTATAATTTAAAAGTATTACTTGAAATTTATTTCGAATCAGATATATTGCATTTCTTAAGCAAATTCTCAGCAGCTTTTCTCAGGAATGTTGTAATACTTTTGGTGATAGTAATCATGGTTGATAGCTGTTCAGCAGAAAGCTAAATAAAAACAACTTTTATTATTTGAAAATTGTTTTCGTATGATAAATTTTCACATAAAAATTGAAAGTTATATTTTTAAATATCAGTAGTTAACTACAGAAGTCACACAATAGAAATTTTCAATATAGTATAACCCAATACTGCAAAAAGTTATAACCTACCATTTTGTTTCCGTGGGCAATGCAATCATTAATAGTGGAATGTGTAAGGGTAAGCCATAAGTCGTGCCATCAAAGATGAATGAATCATGAAATATATCATGCAAAATGCTAAATTTTATTATGCATTTCAGGAAAGGAAAAATTATCAAGGATGAAAGTTACCTTGATGCTCAAATGCGGGTGTGGGTACCAGGGATAAATTTGGGCTCAGCTTATAATAGCAGAGATGATTTTGGGAAAGTGTTGCTGATAACCAATACTAGATCAAAAAATCTGCCCTCATTTCTTTGACAGCATCACAAGTGAAACACACCTGTGTATGCTATAGACTTTTAATGGATTTTTCTGGATGATGTTCCATTACAGCTATACAACATGTTCTCTCAACAAGATTGAGTGCTGCCACATTTTGCACTGATGTTTTAATAACACTTCACAACAAATAATTTGGATAAGATCGTGTGAAATAGATTGAGGTGAACAGAGCTCAGTGGCCATTCTACACACATATTCATGTCCTTATATACAGTATTTGTGCTATACTCAATATCTTCTTTTGGGGACATTTGGAGTCTGTTGTTTACTATAAGTGCCTAAGATCAATTTAAGAACTAAATGAAAAATATTACTTGGAGTGCATCAAACCCTGTTTATTCTTTTAATTGGTAATTATCTACTACAGCCAAAACAAAAATACTGGGTTTGAGGTCTGATAGACAGAGATTGTTTACAGATGAACAGGTCCAGCTTAACATTGAGATGATTCCAATAAGTAAATTTTTCCACTGAAATTCAACACAGAAAGTACATTTAAATAGTAATATGCACAGCAGTACTTAACACTGTTAACTGGTTGCACAAAAATGCAGCACTCCTAATTTTTTTTTATTTCCTCCATACGAGTTAATGCAAATATCTTTGATTTGTGACATTAAATTTCCAGGGCAATAAAGCAGCTAACAATACAGTAGAGTCACAAAGTATGCAAACTCACTCATATACAATTGACCCTTGAAGAGGAATTGTTAATGTTGCTGATCTCAGGCAGGTGACAGAGGATTCAACAATGGTGATGAAGATGAGAAACTAGAAGACCTACAAGAACATTGCCATCTTCTTGTCATCATGCAGTTTCCCACAGCATTGATACAGACATCCTTGTACATTCTGGTTTTGTCACTCACACAACAGAAGTTCAAGAAATCACAGCCAAGACGCTTGTCATAACTCAAGCTGAAGTCAATTCTGATGACCCTATATTGATGGGTCATAGAAAAAGGATCGGGATGTAATGATCCAAAAGTATGTTATAAAGTTGTGTATGTATGTTCTTCACTTCGGACCTTTTGACTGATCCAAATTATAGCAATTTTCCAAATAGGGTCAGGTGCCAGGCGATTAATCTTGCAATATATTTAAATAAGAGTTCGTTAAATATATAGGCATTACTTAGTTAATAAGAAAAGAATTAAAAAGATTGTCAAATTATTAAAGTTTAATTCTAATCAAAATCAATTATCCTGCTCAAGAGAAAAAATTAGAAAAAGTCAAAATATTTCATAAAATAACAAGTTTATTTTAAAAAAATCATGACTCACCAATGCTTTTCTATTACATCAAAAATCTAAGCAACTAAAAGCTCACATCGAAACATCTAAACTGACATCCTCCTTCCTTCCTCCAAACTCTTCTAGCTAAAAAAATTAACTCCATAACCTAATGTCACTACACGTGTGGTGAGCAACTGACACGTGTGTTGCACACTGGGAAACTACATTTGCATAAACTTATGATTACATATCCACGCTAGGTATGACGCAAGAGAGGGCATGTCCTTACGCATGCAATAGTGACAGTCAATGAAAAGTCAGAGTTGCACGGGCACAAATCCTTTAGTGGACTTGGGTGAGGAGAAATGATGATGGCAACTGAAAATTAAAAGCCGCAAAATAACAAATATAATGTAAATAAAGTAAAACTGGTTAAGGAAAAGTGAAAGTGAATGGGTGGACCATCACAAGAAATAAAAATATGCTCATATATACAGTACTATACATAATTTATATACCTTAAGATTTATCTAAGTTTAACACAAGTTTATAAAATACAGACATATTCAGGGGAGTGTTTTGGGTGCTACAGAATCCTCCTTAAATCTTTGACAGCTTGAAATTGAAAAATTATGCACGAGGGGTCTTTGAAGCTCTGCCGTCCTTCTCTGAATTTGTGCATCCATCCCATAACAGTGCCATATGAAAGCACAATCACCATATACTTGTGATAAATTGGCATGAATTTTTTTTTCACATCGTCCCCAAGGCATCCTTGTGAAAATGTCTTTCTCCGTCTTTAGTAGGCTCCAGAGCAACAATGCACAGATTTCACGGACCGAACTTTATGTGCAGCCAGCTTCCATTTCCATAAAATAATCTAATGTATAGTTGAGAGAGTTTGTCTGTCTGTTTGATCAAGAACTACTGAACAGTAATAGCTAGGACCAACAAATTTGGTATACACTTTCCTCTCATCGTAATTTAGTGCAAATATAAACATTTTAAGAGTTTAGGCCCCCAAAATCTAGCTTTACCCCCCCCCCCCCCCCCACTCAACACACACACACAGAAAAAAAAAATATAAATGTGTAATGATAAGCAAACTTAAGTATAGCTGTTATTTCCAAGTGTAAAAAACAATGTCCATTGATGTAACAATTAGGCCACATTCACGAGATTTTCCCATTAGTGATGAATCAACCGTTTGATTATTCAAAAGGCTGATGTCATTTAACAATTTTAGAGCTCTTTTCTACATTATTTTCCCACATCTTGACTGCCTAGTCCCAGATTTTATGTAAAGCTTACATGGGTTTAATTTACTATGTACAGGTATCTCCTAATTCAGACAAACTTCACATAAACACTGATATAAACAGCCGTAGATAGCAAGAATATCCCACAAAGTATTTCCTTGTGTTAATATTTTATAAAGACTAAGAAATAATTTGTCTAATGGGAGGAAAAAATCGTAAATGAAAACAGTGAATGGAATTAAAGTTCATTGAATCAGTTGCTGAGATCCAGTATGTTACAATGCTCTGGGTCAAGACCTTAGCAGATTTTCAGTATACTAACACAGTCCTATTTGATGAGAATTACTCTGACTGATAGATAAATTTCTAGGTAGCAAGGAAGCTGCAGATTGCCATGGACTCCTATAAGGAACTCTACAAAGATATGTCCTTATGCTAATT
This sequence comes from Ryuthela nishihirai, assembly GCA_038380435.1. Taxonomy (NCBI): domain Eukaryota; kingdom Metazoa; phylum Arthropoda; class Arachnida; order Araneae; family Heptathelidae; genus Ryuthela; species Ryuthela nishihirai. Next base: position 26,890,904 of record JAWZYU010000003.1, read on the forward strand.
ATTTATACATGCGACAAAATCATCAACTTCATTCAGAAAACACAGTCAATAAAAATTGTTTCAGTTTTCTTTCCATGTATTGCTTTTTTAATATAAACGATTTGCATCATAATAAAAAATAACAGGAAATGTGAAAGAGAAATAAATAAAGGGAAATAATTCGAAATAAGATAACTTCATACAAAAGTTATAAATTTAGGCAAATGTTCAAGAAAACAACCTCCATTTATAACATTATTGCTAACAGGAAAAATATTAGAATACGTGATCACACTCATAAGGCAACTATTGCATGTCAGGTGATACCTGTATTTTAAGAGTTTGTCTATTTGATCAAAAATTCCTCCTAATCAGTAAGAGCTGGGGCATCAAATTCGGTTTCCTCTCATCATAATTCAGTGCAATATATGAATTTAATCCCCACAAAAAAAGATAAAGACTGTTCCTAAATGGAAAGAGATAGACATACCAATTTCAGTATATGACTTCCTCTTATAACTTAGAGTAACTTAAACTTAGGTATTCTGATAATTGTTTGGAACTGCTGCCATAGCTTTGACATAACAGAATGGTGGACAGCAAAGAATATGATCACATCTGTGATTGTTTAACCAGTCTCCACAACATTCCAATGACACTCCATATTTTTTTTTTTGAGTCATATAAACATTTTTTTTCTTCTTTTTTTTTGAGGTATCATGGAGTTATTGTTATTCCAGACTGGCAATGTGGCACTTTTTTTTTAAAGGTATCATGGAGTTATTGTTATTCCAGACTGGCAATGTGGCACTGAATTTGAAATGATTGAGTGTCTACAAAAGTACTCCTTTTATAGGGTATCTGTTTTGCAATCTGACCATGCTGTACAGGTTGAATTCTCCAAACTACATGTTTACTTACCTAGGCACATTAAAATCTTTTATCTCCAATGGTTAGGATTTTTTATTCACATTTTGTTGACCTGTGCTTAGCTTTAATGCACAGTGTATACAAGAAATATTTCTTTTTAATTCTTAGGGTGGATAGCAAAGCAATGTTTTCCACAGCTAAGTTACACATTAATTTCAGGCTTCCAGGCTTTACCACTTCTATGCTCATATTTATTTTATCTGCTGTTTTCCTTAAAAGTCAGTTCCATAAACGATTACAAAAAAAGCTGCATCAACAAATCATCCTAGTTTCACATTTGTATAAAATTCACATAATAAATTCATACATATGAATAGTTTATTGATATACGAGACCAAGAAAGTCCAATGATTTCTTAATTCTATGACAAACCAACTGAAAACTGGAAGCCCATATCTATTTTTATACAAACCTTCTTAATGGCAGAGTGGCTTTATAAGATTTATACTCTATGAATTGTATTTGTTACCAAATAACTACTATGAACTTTCCATGAACTCCTTTCTGAATTGTCACAGTTCAGATTATATTACAGAAACATAAAATGTTTCCAAGTTGCTCACATTCTGCCTTGTTAAATCTGTTATTCACATAAACATTTTGAAGATAGGAGCTTTTTGTATCTGTATAGGAAACAAAGACACTTCGAGTGCCTTTGTTTTCTACATGATACTTTAATTCAATGGCATCATGAAATGTAAACCTTGATATTTAGGAATCATGGCAGTAGTAAGATGTTTACACAGACTTAGCAAGGCAGAATAAGTTGTTTTGTTTTACCTTGAGTGGTACACAATGTGCTAAATGGCCAGGTTACAAGGACTGCAAGGGCTCAGAGTAAGTTGGGGAAGGGGACCCACTGCACAGCTCTTAGGAGACAGATGGAAGCCTCCTTAAGGAGACAGATGATATACGAGACCATATAAGTTACACATTAATTTCAGGCTTCCAGGCTTTACCACTTCTATAGGAATACTTCACAACAAATAATTTGTCACACAAATCACTCCTTAAGACCTGTCAAAGCCATCCAAGGCACAGCTTCAATGTGCACAGGGTATGGCTCTCCTGCATACAGCTTATGTCCCATTCAACAGAGAGTAACCTTTCCATGTCCATTGGTGTCCACTTTCCAGTCAGAATAAGTAACTGTGAGCAAAGCAGAAAGATAAACACTATACCAAAAGGATGGTGTTTTTTTTTTAATTCTCCTTCTTCAATTGGGTCAAGTATTAATTTCATTTCAAGTAAAATACAATACACATTAAAAAAGATTGCTGTGAATTGTAATGAATAATATTAACTTTATTTATGAAATAAGGAAAATTTATATTACCTGAGAGCCAAAAGTAGAAATAACACAAATCAAAAGTTTAGAATATTTCAAATTGCTGTGGAAATTGGAAGACCACTTTAACATTTTTTCCACCAAAATATGGCAAAAACTCTCATCAAAGGAAACCTAAAATACACATTTTTTTTTAAAAACAAGTAGCACACAAGCCTTAGCATACTGGCTAATTAAATGAGCTACTATTAAAAAATATACTAAAATACTGCAATTTCATGTAGGTAGTGTTAATTATTACATTTCTTTCTAGGACTTGAATAAGAATAAAAGCATTTTCTTCAGACACCAAACCTTAGCAAAGTGGCTTATTAATTGAGATACTATTAGAAAACATAAAATACACTAAAACAGTGCAATTTCAAATGTTACATGTTGTAGTCTTAAAAATTACCTTTCTTTCCAGAAGTACTTGAATAAGAATAAATGCATTATCTTCAGAAGTTACAGAATATTCCACAGCTCTCCTGTGTTGCAAATATTTTGGAGATTAACACTTTATTGTATGCATATAAACTGAAATTCATTAATTTATTTAAACCAAAAACAATCCAAATTATGAAAAAATCACATTCCAGTTATTAATAAGTACCTAAATAAGAAAATTTTAATCTCTTAATATCAAAAATTAATACAAAGCAAATATAAAACTGATAATCCAAACATCAAAATTCATACCCAGAAGTAAATTAATATAAATTAAAACTAACTTCTACAGTCAAGCACATTGCTTTCAATTACAGTAAGAGAAAGCTGTATACTGAATCTGGTAGTCATACTCTTACTGCTCAAAAAAAGCTCCCCTTAATGTTTTTTTTTTTTGGGGGGGGGGGGGAAGGTCGCCTTGAAGGGGCCAAACACCTACATTGCCTTATGTTGTAGGAGGAAGCTGTATATTGAATTTGATGGTACCAGCTTATATTCTTTATGAGTTTTCCCTATTTTGGGGGGAGGGAAGAAAAACCAATCAAACATTAAAGCCTCTTTCATCTCAGAAACCATCATGCAAAATTTGGTTAAAATACCTTAAGAGTTCTTTAAATGCAGAGTTAATACAGACAAACAACTTTTCAAAATATATATGACACATCAAGTTGGCTTTGCAATATCAATATTCCTTGTGTAGGAATGACTTGTCTGTAGCACTGGTGATGGCTCAAGGTTGGGAATGGCCAACATACAATTGTACAGAGCACATGTAGCAAACAGTTTTCACATTACTTCTAGGAAGAATGGGTCAGCATCACAATCTTTCTACTTCAAACATGTATGATTGTGGGGGCACAATGTACAGGTGCAAGTATTTTGACAAACAGCCACCATGATGAACTGCTCCTGTTCTGTGGTGTCACGAGTATATCATGATTGGCTCAACAGCAATTGAACAACCACACAAAGATCACAAGTGGGACAGTTATGTGTGACCAACTATCTCGTAATGCATCAGCGATGCAGCACAGTGGCCAATAATCACCCAGTACAGCATTGGAATGGCAAGACCAATATTCAGAAGGACAATGTGCTGGACATTAGCTTGTATGGGCTATGGTAGTTAACAGTTGTCACAGGTATCCATGCTCACTGTGAGACACAAAATACTGTGTCTTGCATGAGCACAATCAGCATCAATAAAGGATGACCAACATGTGGAAATCCATCGTCTGGTCAGATAAATCATGTTTCCAACTCCATCATGCTGATAAACATATATGCATTCAGAAAACCAAAATAAGGTCATAGCACCAGGATGCACCATCAGTGTTCAGCCGGCTGGGGATGACGGTGTTATGGTCTGGGGAATATTTTCGTGGCATGCCAATAGGTCTACTGATTACAGTGAATCAGCAGCTTGATGGGACTGCCTACCTTTCTATCATCACCAGCGAAGTACACCCCTTTATGATGACAGTGTATCTACACAACTCTGGTGTAACATCCAAATATTAGCTTAATATATAGACTAAGTTGGCTTTGCATTAGTAACACCTGATTTAGAATGAATAGTAAAAATCGTAATTCATATATTACAATTATATTTATAGATACGAACAAGATAGCACACCATGTCACAAGGTCCAGCAGGTTCTAAACTGGTTTTAGGAACATGACAATGAATTCTCCATCCTACCGTAGATGCCTAACTCACCAGATCTCAACCCAATTGTGCATATTTGGGACATACTGGAAAAGGGGATTTGATGCTCCGACCTCCTTGGCAATGTGCAGTATTACAGGACACCCTGCAACACACTGTGGAGTCCATGCCCTGATGTGTATGGGCTGTATTACAAGTAAAATTTGGCCCCATGAGATATCAGGTAGATGTTACTAATGCAAAGCCAACTTAGTCTATATATCAAGCTAATTTTTGGATGTTACAAAAAACTAGCCTTGGGAAGAAAGTATTAACATTTGTGTATATCCTACCTATGTTGTCTTAAAAATGTATTGCAAAGACTTAACAGAGGAATGTGTCAGACACAAATCAATAGAAATTAATCTTGTTTAAAAAATGGTGAGTTATTGTTTCTTTGATGTCTCATATTAAGAAAAATTATTTTCACTTGACACCTTACTCTTTATATTTGAGTTTTACCTATATTTAAAAGGCATCTGTTTTATGTAGGTTTATAAAAGTTAAGAACTCTTTATAAAACTACATAAAATGCAATATTAAAATGGCCCACATATGCTAGCCTATGTAGCTCAAGCACAAGTGTACCTTAATGGTCAAGGATGTCAAGTTTGTACCAGTCACACAGTGGTGGCACAGTCAGTGATATTAGTGGTCTAAGTGTTCTAAGGTCATTGATTGTTTGCCCACAAATAAAGAGCCATTTCAGACTTCCCCCAAACTATGCACCAACCAGCAAGCTACTGCAAGAGAGAAGCACCAAGAGGAAATAACCTCGACACTACTTCTGCATGGTGAATGATAGAGTATTCTGGGAATATTCTCAGCTGGCCTGTTGAGATCCCTGAAGGTAATGTATGACAGTTTTGAGCACACTACTACACCGAATGGAAATAATAATATAATACGCAAAATACTTCAGAGTGAATATTAATGTGAATTATGATATTTACTATTCATTCTAATTCAGGGTTTAAATTAATATTTTAATGTAAATTACAGAAACATTGGTGATTACAGAAACTTAGCCCCTGTGGTCGCTAATGACAGGCTGACCCTGGGGTCAATACTTTACTGCTGTTTCACAGAACTAGATAAATACTAATTCAAATGTTCACTGTACAGAGGTGTCCGGTTTGGAGAGGTGTAGCCAGTTTGTCCAACTTGACTAAGTAAAGGGCATACAAATGAAATATCTACAACAAAGATACACTAGTGACAAAAGTTATGAACATAAAAGTTTATGTGGTAATATGAGGTACATGGGAATGGATGGCCATTAATAATGCTCATGCATCGTCCTTCAATGGAGGTAGAAGAAATGCATTGTTCATGTGATCAATAGGGAGTATGATCACCCCTGAGCACTATGCACGTTGTTGACATGATGATGGATGAGGTTGGATGGCAATAAACACCATTGTTCCTTTAGCACAGATCACAGCTCCAGGAGACTTCTGGGAGAGGGCTTAAGAGCACCAATTCATCTCCCCAGAGCATCCCAGACTCTGCTGGCAGACTCCACTCAATAGGATTAAGATTCTGAGACCTGGCTGGCTACTCCATCCTGTGGGTATCCTCTCTCTCAAGGTAACCATTGACCAGCCACAGCACTATGAACATTATCGTCTATAAAAATGAACTTAGGGCCAACAGCACCCCACATAAGGGTAAATGATCTCCTCTATGTACTTTTCAGCATGAACAAGTCCACCCCTGAAACACATGGAGTGGCATAAGGCCATCCAGCATTATACTTTACCATACCAGACCTCCTCCTCCATACTGATCTCATACCTGGATGTTGCTGAGATGGGTGTGCATTCCGTGTTCTCTCCAGATGAGCACACATCAAGATCCATAGTCAGACTGAAATGGGATCCATCTGTGAAGAGCACAAGCACCACTACACCCAAGTCCTTCAAACTCTTCTTTGAGAAGGGGGGGGGGGGGGGGGGGGAATTGGGTGTAAGCCAACTGGTTGGAAAAAAGGAAATGAGAAATAATTTGGATTGTTAAGACATTTTAAAATATTTGCTAGAAACAGAGCAAACAAATTCAACACTCCTTGGAAATCTCTTGAACACACACTTAACAAAACAAATTTGTTTAAATATCAACAGTTGATATTTTAAATCTGTTCTCTTTAATCTGATATTGAATACAGCAAACTTGACTGAAATAATTTTAAATTAAATGAATGAACTGTGGTATTTGGTTGTATTCTCTTCAATCCATTTTTCAATAAAGGGTTTGCATCTATCCTCTTTAATTCAACATTACACTACAGGGTTTTTTACAAAGTCTGTTCCACCTAAATGCAACAAGTGGAAAATAAAAGAAATGCATACTACAGGGTGTTTCAAAAAGGATGCAACCCTCTATTGTATTTTTCTATTTAAACTTGATAAAAGACACAAATTTCAAAAGATGCAAATTAGACATATACCTACCTTTATAACAGATGTTGAAAGTGATTTCCTGCAACCTGATTGTGGTTCGTACCCATTTCATGACATTTGCAGTCACCTTTTGTAATGTTTATTTTCTTATGTTTAAAATCTCTCAATGTTAGTCTTCAAATCTTCAAGTTATGAGGATTGTTTTAAAACACTACACATTTCAAATATCCCCAAAGGAAAAAATATGGAGGAGTAAGATCTGGGGATCTTGGGGGCCACAAATTTTTTAAACCAAATGATTACCAAAAAATTCCTGCAACAGGACCATTGTGTCATTTGCAGTATGGTGCCATCTTGTTGAAACCAACACTCTCGTTCATTTACATCCAATAGTGCAATAAACTGTTGGATGAGGTCACGATAAACTTCACCAGCTACAATTGAGTCGAAAAATAAAGGCCCTATCACACGACGACAGAAAATTGCACACCAAACACCAATTTTCCATGCTGTAATGGTCGTTTGTGAAAAGTGTGAGGATTTTCACTGCTCCATATTCGACTGTTCACATACCCATCCAAGTAAAACCATGTCTCGTCACTGAAATAAACATGGTCCAACATCTTAATTCCATTTTCACCAACAAAAGAATGAAACCAATGACAGTACTGTAAACGTTTTTCACGGTCTGGTTCTTTCAGTTCATGAACGACACTAATACGGTAGGCATGAAATTTTAACTTCTCTGTAGCCCTGAAAACAGTAGCTGATGACAGTCCAACCTGGGAAGATAACTTTCTAAGAGATTTTCTGGGTGAGTGAGTTAAACGCTGAGACACATCATCAAGAACTTTGACAGTTAACAGTGATAGCCGGCCTGGGCTCTTTCGATCCTGTACAGATTCAGTGTCACGAAATTTATCAATCAAACAAGATATTTTCGACTTGTTGGGAACTGCAGACTGAGGAAACTTCAACTCAAACTCCTCTCTCACACATTTGTAAGATTTTGTACACAAAATAAGTCTCAACAATAAATACACGTTCGTTTTTGGAAAATGATATAGCTGACACAACACAAAGGAATGAATACTTGAGTGAGACTAGTGTGTGACAAGTTTCATTTCAACTGCTAAAGGCTGTTAACCTTGAGTACAGTAATGCCAACTGACTAATATTATGTACATATGCATAAGTTCTACTCTCTTATATTTAGGGTTGCATCCTTTTTGAAACACCCTGTAGAAACCAAGCTATATAAGATATTTTGTTTCTTCAGTAACACAACCTTCAAGAAAACGAAATTTCCAAGTCATATTCTTCTAAACGAAACAATCAGAAATCAATCAAATGTATCACATGAAATTAAAATAGTCAAGTGACAATTACTCTCACTAATCCGATTTTCAATACAATGGCTTCTTATACTTCCATTCTGTTCATTCTAAGTGAAACAATCTCAAATAAAAGGAACAACTATGGGAAACAAAAATACATAAAACTATCAGTATTCTCAATAATCCAACACTAATGATACTTTTCTTCTAAAAGAAAAATTGAAAATCAATTGAATGTATCACTGGAAATCAAAACAGCTGATATTGATAATCGCTCTTGCTAATCCAACCTTCAATACAATAGATTCTGATATTTCTATTCCATTCATTCTATGCAAAATGATCTGAAATAAAAATAACAGACACAGAAAACTAAACTGTATAAGACTATCAGTATTCTCATTAAGCCTATATTAAATAACAATATATTTTGAAGGCTCTTTTCTTCAATCAGATATAGTCAGAAATCGAAAAACATGAAAGTGAACAATTCTGTTTCTTGTAAATGAACACTCTTTAGTCAAAGGAATGCAATCTGCATAAGAATGCTAATATTCTCACTAATCCTACATTTAATAAAATAGATCCTTTCCTTTCTAAACTAACCAATTGTAGTTTCAATATCAAAGGAACCCTTGGAGAACCTAAAACAGCCAGTATTTACATGTATTGTAGCTAATCTGTGATTAATGACGCATTACTATCTATTCTCTATAATACAACTTTGATTAAAATACATTAATTCATTATCGGTAATCGAAGGAACCCAGAAAAGAAAACTGCAGGACCAATATCTTTATTTATTCTTTCTGGTCTTATACTCATTAAGGCATTTACATCAGCTCTCGCTAATCTGTTATTTCAATATATCAAATTTTTTGGAAACTCCTTTGAATGAATTGGAAATGAAAGTTTACATACTACACATAACAATTATTTTTAGTCTCTCTGAACTGGATTTGATTGAAATGGATTTTATTTCCCACAGCAACAATCTTATCAAAAGATTGCTTAGAGAAAATCAGACTTGAACTAAGTATTCTCACTAGTATGACAATCAATAAAACGATTTTCTTTATTTTCTTCTTAATGAAACAGTTAGAAATGCATAGGAAAATGTAAACAGCTGAGATTACACATATTTTTTCGCTTATTTGATTTTTTAATAAAGCTTTGAATCCATCTTTCTAATCTTATACATCAGTACAATCGATATTTTTAAAGCATATTTTCTGAACAAGAACAATCAGAAATCGAATGAAAGCATTACATGAAACGGAGACATACAATGTTTGCACCTGTTGTCTCTAATAAAACTTTGGTTTAAACAATATTTTTATTTCCTATAGTTTCATTAGGAAGAAATAGACAACGAAAAAAATCCATTATACTGAGCTGTTGGAACAGATGCAAATGCTTTATTGAATGCCAAATTAGAGAGAATGGAAACAAAGTTTTCTGGTAGTTCCTTCCTTTAATTTCCTGTTTCACTTAGAAAGAACAGATTAAAAAACTAACATTGTATTGAAATGACGAATTGAGGAGACTGCATTTAAATGCTTTATTCATAATAGCCATAGAGAAAAAGAGCTATAACGAGGCTCTTTAGGTTTCTTGCAATGCATTCCTTTGATTTCCAATACTTTCATTCGAAATATTGGTTTTATTGAAAATCGGTTGAGAGAGAATACTGATAGTCCTAGGAACTTTGGTTTTCCCTACTGTTTTTTTACCAAGTACTTTCGAAATTTTTTCAGAAGCTTTCTTTGATTTCCATTTGCTTCATTTGGAAGGAAAAAGAAGAGAAATATAAAAATCCATTCCAAATAAATTGATATCAAGAATAGATGTATATATTGACTGTTTCAATTTCCTGTGCAAGTTCCTTTGCTCTCTGATTTTTTCCTTTTTTTTTTATAAAAAGAATGTTTGGTAATGTTTCAATAAAATATTCAATGAAGGAAAAGGATTCAATGGAAAGAAAAAAATCTTTCTATTGAATATCGGTTTGTGAGCATATTGTTAGTCTTTTGTGGTTTTCTGTACTGCATTCTTGGTTTCCTTTTACTTCATTTAGTAGATGCAGAAAAAAAATATAAGAATCCATTATAACTGAGGTTGGATAAGCGAGAATAGATTTAAAATATGTTCTATTGGAAGAAAGGGACTTTTAAAATATTCATTTTATTGAGTGTTGGATTATTGAGAATAATTCAATTTTATGTAATCCATTACTTTTATTTGAAATATTTTACTTAGAATGGAATAGATATATCAGAATCCATTGTGTCGAAAGTTGATATTGGTTATTTTGATTTCCGTAATATATTTGATGATTTCCGATTGTTTCTTTTAGAAGAAAACTATCTTTAAAATATTGGTTCTATTGTCGGATTACTAAGAATACCAGTAGTCTTATTAATTTTTATTTCCCATAGTTGTTCCTTCTAAGATTGTTTCACTTCGAATGAACAGAATGGAAATATAAGAATCCGCTGTATTGAAAGTCAGATTAGCGAGAATAATTGTCACTATTGGCTGTTTTGATTTCCTGTGATACATTCAATTGATTATCTGATTGTTTATTTTAGAAGAATACAACTTTTGAAAACTTCATTTTATTGAAGGTCACGTTACTGAAAAAGCAAAATATCCTACGTAGCTTGGTTTTCAGCAAGCATTTCTTTTATTTTCCACTTGCTATGTTCAGAAGGAAGAGACTTTGTTAAAAAATTGTCATAGTGTAATGTTGGATTAAAGAGGGTAGATGCAAGCCCTTTATTGAAAAATGGATTAAAGAGACACTGTTGTGTGTTCATTTAATTTAAAATTATTTCATTCAGGAGGAATAGATTTGCTAAAAAAATCCACTGTATTCAATGCTGGATTAAAGAGAATAGATGTAAATATTGACTATGTTGATATCTAAACAAATTAGTTTCATTAAGTTCATGGTTCAAGAGACTTCCAAGGAGTGTTGAATTTGTTTGCTCTACAGCAGATATTTTACCTCCTGTCTTCTAACCAATTGTCATATACTCCCAGTTGTCACATCCACCCAATTATTGTAGAATGGAAGGGGGGGGGGGAGTCATCAGTCTCTTAGCATACAGACCTCTTCTCAGGAAGTCATCTGGACACAGTTATTTACATCATCATGCTGGAATCACAGGCAAACTCAACAATGAGTTGTCTCGCTGTCTCTATGCCTTCTCACAGTTTATGTCAAACCATTTCACAATGTCCTTCTGGGATTATGCCCTTGGCCAGACCAGAACTGGTTGTCCCAGATTCCTGATATTGTTGCCATAGCCTGGAGATGACCATGAGAGACTTTACACACTTTGTCTACTCTAGCTTGGGTCTGTTCTTCCAACATCCTACCAATAGCAATCGACCTCTCCAAATCTTCTGAGCAGTGCCAGGTGTTTGTCTGCATGCTCTTCAACACTTCCTGCATGCTGATATGTTTTAGAGCGTGTGAAATATATGATGTATCTGTGCTCTCTTTTATAGTGTACCTTATGTGCATGGCGTTTTGCACATACCTGTGCAAGCACTGTTCAAATTGCATTCCTTTTTGCATATGTTCTTTATCATGATCTGATAAACTTATACTGAATTTCATTAAATTCTAGCCAGTCATTATATTGACATATCAACATTTATGTTTGTAACTTAGCTTTTGTCCACCAGTGTAGATTAATAAATTAAATGCAAATGAGAATATAAATTTTTGCTAAAAAATAATAAACTGCTGTGTTCAGAACATTTTGTTTTACAATTTTACTTTCATTGTGTAAAATTAAGTCACTTATTGATTTCAGTGCAAACTCATCATTTTTCCTTACAAAAAAAGTCCTTAAAACCGTTGGGCAATTTAATGCATCAACATGTTTTTTAAATTTGGATTCACATTGCCCTTCTGTCTCTTCTTCCTCATGTTTCCCATTGGTCAATCATAAATTTATTAGAAATGTCACATAGCTCATGTTTGTACCTTCTACCAATGCATTACAGTCTACAGAAACATATTTTCTACCACTTACTGTTGGATTTCCTGATGTTTGTAACAAGCCATTAAGTACAGATGCACCTTCAATATTGCATCATCACATTTTTCTAAGTTAGTTAAATACTGTTTCTTGGAAACAGTTTTTAACTGTAGAGAGCTCACTGCATTCTATGCTGTGCTAAAGTAGGTTAATGCCTCCAAGTACATCAATACTTTTGAAAAGTTTTGTCCTACTCTTTTTATCATCCATTTTTGAGATCACATGTTTAATGACCATTTGTTGATATTTTAATTTGAAATTCTGCATAATTCCTTCCTCGATCTAAAGGCTGACATTGTTTACAAAACTATTTATTTTTTGAATGAGATGCGGTATTATCAAGAAATAAAATAACTTTCCTGTTTTAGCAAATCCTCTTTTTCTGCTACTGGGTTAACAATTCTGTCTTTATGTCTTTAGTCATCTATGCCTTATTGTTTGATCTCAAAGTAACAATAAATTTGTTTAAGTCAATACCTTTAAAGTGCCTTGGTTTCATTAATTTTACAAATAACAGGCGTATTTCATGAGAATCCATCATTTTGTACCTAAAAGTACAGCGAGATGCACCTTTGCTTCTTTACTGCCAACAGATGTTAACCTCTCTAACACACATAATTTTTTTCCAGAATTTCATGGAAAACATACTCATTTATCTGTGCTCATATATTTCTGTTGAGTATGTTTTTCAGAAATGCATGGAAAATATATTCATTTTATCTATGCTCATATGTTTCCATAGAGAATGATTTAAGTATTGATGGCAGCCATTTTTACACATTCAGCAAAAGTTTATAAATTTACCTCATCCGACTCTTCATGAACAGTTTTTAAAAAACATATTGTTGACATTTATAGAACTTATTTTACCATCCATTTGAGGTTTAAAACCAGTTACACTCATTTCTACAGCCATTTTCAAAGCTTTTATTTGAATCATAAGCTCATATATAGTATTTTTTTTTATTACATATACTATAACACACACAAATGTCAATTTATCCATTATAATACTTTGCCATTAGAAATGTACATTATTGTTTTCCATTCCAATTTCTGCCACTGTTTTAAAGAGAATCTCTTGAATTTAAAATAATTCGAGCTGCTGAAATTTCACTTATTTTTAAGTGTTCAGCTAACTTGTGAACTCTGGATTTTTCTTTCCTGGCATGCTTTATCATTTCTACTTTTTCTTTTAAAGTTAGCAGCTTTCAAGACATATTGAGTCCTTAACTGGGTTTGCATATATAAAATTCTATAAACCATCAGTTTGCTACACATTTTAAATCAATGACACTGCAGTTACAGTTTGGAGGCTGTAAGAAGAAGACTATTTGTCATCTGTATCACATGCTCACAGCTGAAAGGAAGAATCAAGTTCAGTGCAGACTAGAGAAACTGGTGGGAAAAGAAAGGTCAGATAATTATTTTTCTTATGTTCTCTCTCTGCCCTTCTGTCTCCTCTACATTGCCTTGTTTGTGCTATAAAGCATGAACACGTTAATAAGAAAACTGCCAGCTTATTTATGCCATTTGAAAATTTATGGTGCCAGTTTCAGTCTTTGGTTGAGGCCCTGAGTGGCTGTACCTGTAAGAATAAATGTGGGCATGGAGCAAAATAAATGTTATACTGTATCAAAGAAAAATATGTTTACTAAATGAGTTGTTTAACCTTGTCTAAAATCAGGCTAGTTACAGAATGTTAAAACAAGGGATCACAGCCATTTATTAAGAATTGCAGAAAAACCACAAAGTTCCCCTTTGAAGTTATGCCCCCCTCTCAGCTAAGCATGGTGTGGGGTGTATGATATTACTTCTAACGAACACAACTGATCATTATGGATATCAGTGCCAGGTTAAATGAGACTTTAGTTATATGAATTATTATTATTCTTTCTACACATATTAACTATCAGTCTATTTAATGGATATGTCTGACTAACAGAGTAGGAATTGTAATTAAACCCAGCATTTTTACCTGGGAATGTCAAAGTATCTATTAGAGAGAGATTAAATACTGAGTGTCTGCATCTGCATTGAAGAGTTCCATTTTATAAAGGTTGCTTAATATGTAATTTCTAATGCTTTAACCCATTTCTTCCCAAGTGTTGCGTACACGCAACACTTCGTATTGTGTGTGCGCAACACTGGGAAGAAATGGGTTAATGCTTCTGGCAGAGACCCGATCCAAAGTGTCCTCAAAGGTGTCTGTTTTATGGAGGATCCATTAAAAAAGGTTTTACTGTATAAAAAACTATAATCAATTGCTATAAGCCAGGTATTCATTAACCCTTAAAATGCCAAAGCAGGGTTTACCGTTTTTTAAAATTGGGCTTAAGTAGCCTTCATTTCAATTTGAATTTATGTTGTTTTATTTTTAAGAATAAAATTCTCTTTCATTTGGTATGTAACATGACTTATATATATTTGTTAGTCACTGCAAGAAAATGTTATAAAGTTCAGCTGTTTTTCTGCTGAAAAAAATAAAAAATTATCTTGGCCACAAATGAGATTTTTGAGAAACCTGGCACTTTAAGGTGCTTACTGTATAAAAAGCACTATAATCAATTGCTTGTAAGCTTCAAAACATTCTTGCATTGTGTAACTATATCTAAACCTATCTACAGCCAAAATGATATGTGACAATCTGAAAAGGTAAAATTAAATCCAGATATTAAAACTAACATGTTGCAAAGTGAAAAGAATAGGATAAGTAAAGTTTAAAAGATCAGAAGATGGGATTTCATCCCAATGAGCTAAGAGCTGATAACCACTCAATAACATGTGTTCTGACCACTGAATAGCCAAATACTTGCTAATAGCAGCTATAAAGAAAGAAGCAAAATTAACTGAGAGTCTATTATTACTGTAACAATCTGAAAATGATAATATACTGTTACCCAAGAAAAAGGGTAATTAGTAGCCAAACACCAGTACTGAAAAAATAACACTTCAATATTATCTGATCAGACATTGGTAGCTTAGTGATCAGAGCACTGGACTTATTAACAAGAGATCATTAAATCATATTCCACTTAGGAGAAAAATGAAACATGAAATAATATGAGCTGAAAAAAATTGGCTTTGCCATGAGTGGGATTCGAATCCACGTCTCCTGTAAACATGCCAGTTATATTATCACTACACCATCAATGGCTAACATTTTCTTCAGCTAATGTGACATATAACCTTTAAGGATTTTTTTGATTCGCACAGTGGCACCATGTATCCAGGAAATGAACAATTCTGTTGTCTCATAGAGTTAGAATTTAATATTTGTCACTCACGCTCATGGGTTCGAATCCCACTCATGGCAAAACCAATTTTTTTCATGAGTTCCATAACTACAGGACATATCCTGTGATTCTTTACTAGTGAATTATTGATCTAATGCCATAAGCGTGAGTGAAAAATATTAAACTCCAGCCCTATGAGACAACAGAGTTGTCCATTTCCTGGATAGATGGCACCACCATGTGAACCAAAAAAAAAAAAAAAAAAAGAAAAAAATCTGGAAAGGTTATATTTCACACTAGCTGAAGAAAATATTAGCCATTAATGGTGTAGCGGCAGCATAACTGGCATTTTCCAGGAGACATGGATTCAAATCCCACTCATGGCAAAACCAATTTTTTCCAGCTTATTTCACAAGTTCCATAACTATAGGACATATCATGCGATTCTTTACTACTGAATGAAACATTCTGTTACCTTTCATAAACGAGTTTATATATTAATATATATTATTATATTTGTGTATTTTATTAATGTTGAAGTATACATAAAATTAATATATTATTCTATAATACAAATAAACAACACGAGAATAATTTTTATTATTATTATTATTATTATTATTGAAACCTGTTTCAGATTTTAAAAATTCATGTCGAAAATATAGAATACCTTGCACAATACAATATTTGGTCATCTGGTAAGCTGCACTTAATGATCTTTTGCAATATGTCAACCTGTGATGATTCTGAAAAAAATAAAAATAAAAGCCAAATTCAAACAAGATTGCCTATGATTAAAAGAGGTTGAGAGGAGTTTAAATCTGATACATTTCTTTCCTATTTCTTATTAAATTTAAAATAACATACATCCATTTTGTGTAAAGCCCCTTTTGTTCCCTTCTGGGAAGGTCAGTCTCTAAAGTTACATTCAAACAATGACTTATATATGTTTTAACTTTTGTGTGGTTGTAACTTGCAGGCCCAGATCTAGAACTTTTTGGGGGGGCAGCAATGGACTGGACTTCCATTATAGTGTAACATTTCACCCTTGATTTCATAGAGCTTTAAAAATTTCTTGAAAAATGCATGAAAAATTCATAAGTTCAATAATTTTTTGTTTCTATTACCTTTACCCAATCCAGCCCTGGTTGTAAGAAATACCTTGGTGATGAATACATTTTCTTATACGTATTTCACATACTACTTGTCAATATATCTTCAATATGAATGTGCCATGAGATGCATTGATTTTTTTCTGATGCCAATTGAAGCTTTTTCTGATGAGTCATCATCACCATCATTCTTAAGCAAGAGGTTCAACCAGACTGTACAATTTAGTTCTCCAGACATATCTGTCCTGAGCTACATCTACTGCAACCTTGGAGTTGCTTATTATCTCTCCTCCCCGAAAAGAGAAATTTAAGATTATTTTTGATAATCTGACCTTTTTCTGTCCATCTGGTCTCTTGCAAGCTGAGAATATCTAAATTATAACATTAGAATTCTTGTGTGAGGACATCAAGAGAAAAAGCCCTGTGCAGAGTCCTCACATTCCAACTACCTATGGAGAGAAAATGGTTAGTGGGATATTTAAAGAAATTATGTTTATTGAGAGAGGGAATGCTGACAATATCAAACAGCCCGCTAATCGCAGGCATGGGGCAAAAACCCATTACCCCACTAGTAAAGGCTGAAACCATCTACACCGGAAGACTTCCTCCAATGTAGAATTTGAAGATGCCCATAGAAGCAAGAGTTCAGGTACCTGAGATGACCTCTGCTAGGATTATCCACCAGTTGATAAAACGTATCCTGTGAATCAATTCACTTGTGGCTGTCAACCCACAAAACAGAAAAAACAGCGGAAGACTTTTCCTCCACAGAAGCCCACAAGTGCAGCAAATACAGGATCCATAATCAAACTCAGAGCCATAATTCCGTTCAGGTTGGTATATACGGTCAGCACTAGGACCCTGTGTGGTTGACCACTCCTCAGCAGGGTAGAAAAAAAAGTAGCCATAGTTGTCCAAGATCAATAGGCCACACTAATCTGGCAGACCTCCCCTTCTGTTCCTTTCCACAAGAAAGTATCTCTGATGAAAAGTACTAATGGCCTGCACCATGAGAAGGTGGGGTCGGTTTTTAGTGCTAGGCCTGGCCAGTTCTATGCATCATCACAGAGGATTGGTGCATAGCTCTACCTAGCTACCTTGAATAAAATAAAAATAGTTAAAGGCAGAATGTAGCATAGATGTGGTCAGATATCAGTTTCTTGAACAGTGTGAGGTTGAATTTTATTTTGTAAAGAAAGTACTATGCTAACTGTTAGTTATTGTACCCTCCCCCCCACCCCCATAGGGAACCACCTTGATGTGGTGGTGGCTGAATGGTGCCTCTGTGAAGTAGGGTCACGGCTCGTTGTTTCCTCATTTGTACGATGGGATGTGGCCTTTGGTGGCAGAACTTGTGAGGGTCTGCGTATTGGTTCTTGGGGGGAGGGGGGGGGCAGTCCAGTAGACTTATTGCTTGCTCAGGGAAGTTGAAGGTTCACAGCCCCGATGTAAGGGCTGTGGATGAGAATACTGCAGACTGGACTGGAAGGAACCCGGTCCAGTGGGCTCATCGGTGCAGCCTCAGTGAAGTTGGGGTACAGACTGCTTCTGGAGGGTGGCTGGTGTGTGGCACTATGGAGAGGATGAAGCTGAAGGCTTGCGACTGGGAGTGAGATCCCTAGTTGATGGGCTTATCAATGGAAAAGCCAGACTAAGAGTCTCCACCCCGGGAGCCAAGTCAATTTGGCTCTATATACCATCTTTGTGGCTAACCGGGGAACAGATTAAATTTAGATTTTGACCGATGGATGAGCCTTTCTTCTATAGGATTGCTCGCCATAGGTAGCCGTGGATGAGCTGTGTCCTTTTGGCACTGTCTTGCTTGCCCTTGTGGCCCTGTCTTGCTGTAGTGGTGTTACAGGCAAATTCCCCATAGTTGGTGTGCAGTCGATGTATTGCGGTACAACTGGGACTTGCCCTTATTTAATGTTAATGTTAGTTATTGTACCTTACACTGCAGCGATCATCACATGAATGGAGGCAAAACATAATAACATTAGATTGATTTTGGGAAAAATGCATTCCAAGTTTTAGACTTACATCACTAACTTATGTATTTCACTCGACCATATATTGCTATAGTGCAGAAACTTGTAATAATCGGTTGGATCTTTTGCCACTTTACAGTATTCATCTTTTAGTGCATCAGGCACTTATTATTTTTTTTCGACATTTAACTTGTATCATTATGGGTTTGAAACCACATATGTACAACTTTAAGCTTTACGTATTTTATCACTGCTATCGCACTGCTTTACGCATTTTATCACTGCTATCTTCAACAACAAGGAAATATATTACTGAGTGATCTCTTTGCCTTTTGTAATCATATGTAAAATGACAGCACACAGTAACTAGTGCAAACATCAGAAAAATGCAACACATGTACAGAACAAGCATTTAAACAAATATAACAGTTTGTGGAAGAATAAATAATTATGAAACTATATTAAAGAAAAAAATGATATTGGTAGATCTTGATTTCTAGTATAAACATTTAACCGTTCCAGATGTCCCATTGTCCACAGACACTGACAGGTTTTAAAATGAGAATGCAGAAAGAGATAGACATTTCTAGTAGAACATATGAAACTTCAAATTTTAAAAATAGCAAATATCTGGTTTAAACATGGTAAGCTACCTCAGTTGCAGAGTGGTATCACTATGGCACATGGTGATACTTCATCTGCCAGGGTCTGGGTTCAAATCTAGGGATGAAATGGTTGTGTGTCTGTGTATATGTTTTAATTTTGTATGAGAAACCAGGACAAACCTGAGACAGTTTATAAGTTATCTCTACCTCTTTTTTTTTATGGAAAAAAAAAGTACACATTTTTTAAATATATATTTACACTGTATATTTGATTTTTTTTTTTTTCATTTTATAAGTATAATATATTATATATTACTTTTCTTTTGCACTTACTTAGTTGGGTTGTTCTTCTGTGAGTGGCACTTTTTTGCACACAATGGGCTAAATGGTCAGGTCACAGGAACTCCAAGAACTCAGAGAAGAAGGGGAAGAGGATCCACTGGATAGCTGTTAGGAAACAGATGATAGCCTCCCATCAATGCTACATGACATGTTTAAGGTGTACAGCACATAGCTCTTCTGCACATGGGCCATGTCTAATGTCCCACTTGACAGCAGCTTTTCCAGGCCCATTGGTGTTTCTTTCTAAATGAAGGCATGATAAGGGTTAAGTAGAGATAAATCTCAACACTGACACAAGTGAGGCTTGAACATGAGAACTGCAGATTATGAGCCTAGTGAACTACCGATTGAGTCAACTTCCACTTGCTTAGTTATTAAAACTAAATATATATTGTGACTACTAGAAAAGTGAGTTCCTTCGCATATTGTCCCTTGCACCCTGAAAGTGTTAAGTCTATGTATATGGATATTACAAAATCATAAATCATGCACTGAAATATCGTTTCTTTGATATACTCTCTCTGTAATATCATCGAAATAATAAATATCAATCAAGTGTGGCTTGTATAACACCTATATCCTAAATTATATATATATATATGGACTCAATTCAACTTGTGGTAGATGAACACAAGAAGATCAAAAAGAAGTAATAATGATGAATAAGTTAGTGTAGCCGAAGGATTTTATTATGGTAGGTGGTTCAATCAGTAGTGCTTATAATCTGCAGTTCCAAGGTTTGAGTCCCAGCTGGGCCAGCATTGAGATTTATCTCTACAAAACACCCCACCCTGCCCTTAGTCAGTAGAGGACACCAACAGGCTTGGAAAGGCTGCCGTCCATTGGATGGGACATTAAGCCATGGCTCTGTGTGTAGTAGAGCATACCCTGTGCATGTTAAAGAACATACTGGATGGCCTTGACAGGAGGATACCATCTGTCTCTCAATAGTTGTTCTAGTGAGTCTCCTCCCCCAACCTTCTCTGAGCCTTCAGGGTCCTTGTGACCTACCCATTTAGCCCATTGTGTGCAACAAAGTACCACTCAGAGGTAAAACAATCCAATTATTGCTGTGGAAATATGCAGTTTTCATTACTAAAATTAGTAACATTGGTTAGTGTAGAAATCTGTTTCAGTTAACTTTACAACTTATTACACAAATCCTAATTAATGTTGGTTTGAATTACATAGTACATTAATTTACTTACCCATTATTTTCAGCTGCCTTACATCTAAAATATTCTTTTGGTGGTTGTTTCTAACTTTTACTACAATCTGGGCATATTGCCTCTTGTGCAATGTGCCCAGATCTTTTACATTCGAAAGGTGACCATGTACAAGAAAGTATGATATTACCATTTCTGTGACTTTGTTACAGCTGGCACAGACAATGGCTACTTATTGCTGATGTTCTTCTTACATTCTGGTACTTTTGTTCCTCTATTATGAAGCTGACATTGTTTGCGACATCACTGTAGCTACATTTGTCAGTCCGAGTTTCTTTTTGCCTTGCACACATTATCTGTTGTTCCCCAGTCTATAGACTGAAGAACAATGGATTTAAAGTTTTAAGATGAATTTAATGGCTTACAGATGAATAATCTAAAGTTAACTGTTCATCAAATGAAAGTTTAAATATAAAAGTATAAATACTAACTAGATGTATGGTGAATTTATCCAAAGTATGAGAACAGCACTTGCTGTAAACAATCCACTTTGTACACTGCCTTTGTGTGTGCCAGAAAATTAACTAGGTCATGGCACCTAGATCTCCCGTCTCCTGTGATGCTGCCTACAGTTTCACAAGGCTCTAATACAACAAGCTATTCTGGGTAAGGCATCTCTTTTACTTTTTAGTTTTAGTTACGATCTGAAGAGCAGGAAAGACGCATAGAATGCTGGGATAAATGATAAAAATTATTTTAATACTGAAATAAGTTTAAGGCAAAAAACTGTGTAAAATGGGGGAAGGGGGGAAAACAGAGGTATCGTACTTTGCAATTACTTCCAAAATCTTCCATTTTTAAGAATAATAGTTTTTTTTATTAATTTTCAGATTTTTGAAACTTAAGGAAAAACTTGTTGATATAGTTTCAAATCAAACTTATGAGCTTAAATTAGGTGGTTGCTTCAATACAGAGTACTGTTAACAAACAAATCCAATACCACTTAGCGCTTCTAAAATACAATATGCATCAAATGGGAAAAGAAAATATTATTTTTCACATTGAATTATGTATTTTTAAAAGATATACGTAGAAAATTTTTAAGCAGTTATTTCTATTTTTAACCCTTCCACAGTCATTGTCGAACAGATGTTGACGGAATCCGCAATGAGAGTCAAAGATGTCAACAGATATCTTATGTACAACACATGAAACTTTGATTTTTTAAAAATAAACTTTGAGGGTTGTTGGCTGTCAGCTCCCCAAGTTTTTGCAATTTGCCCTGATTTTGCCAACTCGCCATAATTTTACAAAAAAAAAAATCCGAATTTTTACATCTCACTTGAATTATATCGTCACTTCCAATTTTGCCATATTGTCTCGATTTTGCAATCCCAATTTCACAACTCATCTGTATTTTACCAAGTGGCTTCAAATTTTACCAAATGCCTAGATTTTGCCAACTCCCTACATTTTGCCAAGTTGCCTTGATTTTGGCAACTCACCATAATTTTACAAAAAAAAAAAAATCCTAATTTTTACATCTCACCTGAATTTTACCAAATCACTTCGAGTTTTGCCAACTCCCCAAGATTTTGCCACTGTCCTTAATTTTACAACTCGCCTGCATTTTACCAAGTGGCTTCGAATTTTGCCAACCCCCTAGATTTTGTCAAGTTGCTTCGATTTTGTCTACTCCCTTAATTTTACTAAAAAAAAATTTGCAATTTTCATAACTCGCCTGGATTTTGCCGTCGCTTTGAATTTTGCTAACTCCAATTAACTTTGGGGGAAGCCTCTCTCCCAGAGCTAACCCCTGCCACAGACTGATGTTTAGTTCATGAACTTGGGATCCCTAGATCTGTATGCATCAGAGTGCAAAATACAAATGAAAATAGGTAATTTCTTTATTTAGATGATAAACTGCCCATTCTAGTTTTCTATAATGATCATTCATTGTTTTGTTACACTGAAATTATATGTTTTTGACTCTAAATTAATCTGTAATAAAGTTCTTTATTTAGGACCTCCAGATATTGCAGAACATATTCTGTTACATAGAAACTGCTCCAACCTGAAGGAGTGAATTTTTCATAACTCTACACTTAATTTCTCAAAAAGTACAAAAACATATTATACACTTTATTTTGGTGAAAATTCTTCCTCTTCATTACCTCCTACCTGCAGTGTGGGCTGCTTTGGGCTGGTATGGTAGAGAAATGGTTAAAGGCTTACAGTGTGCCTAAAAGCATCAGAAGACCTAGGATGCAGTGGGAAGACAATGCCAAACGGGACCTTGTTAGAACTGGTCTACATTGGCTAGATGCAGCAGCTTAGGTTGGATTGTTTTATTTCTGAATAGTACATTTTTGAACACAATGGGAAGGTCACAAGGACTCTGAGAAGGTTGAGGGAAGGGGACCCACTGGACAACTGTTAGGAGACAATGGTAGCCTCCCATCAAGGCCATTCAGCATGGTTTTTAACATGTACAGGGTATGGCTCTCCTGTACATGGAGCCATGGATTTACATCCCATCTGACAGATGGCAGTCTTTCCAAGCCCATTGGTGTCCCCTACTGACTGGGGACAGGGTGGGGAGTTTTGCAGAGATAAATCTCAGTGATGGCCCAGGTGGATCTAACCTGGGAACTGCAAATTACAAGCCTGGAGCACTACCAGCTGAGCCATCCCCACCCTGAAGCAGACCAGGACAGCAAATGTGTTTGGAGAACTAAATTGCTATCTGTCTCTTCATCCACAAAAATATAGTAAGATGAATGGAAAATAGTAAAGAAAATATGGTGAAAAATGCATAAAGAATATCTTTTAGAATAATGATTTCCAAAGTGTGTGTGTGTGTTAATCCATTGGGGTGTATGAAGAAAATTTATTGATTCTAATTTATCATTTTTGAGGAAAATTTTAGTTTTCCAGAAAAAAATACGAAGGAAAATAAAAAAAAATTGCTAATATATTTAAATTTCACAGTTATTTTACGTACATGAAACTCTTTAGTTACCTAAAGTTGTCTGGGCTACACAATGTGGAGCACAGAGAGAGCGTAATTGTCCGGTTTAGCCTTTTAATGGGTTTATCATGTGGCAACCTTGATCACACTTATTTGTTCATTCTCTCTCAACTAGTAACAGTGGATTAGCACTAATAAAAACATTGTTTGCATCTCTGAATTTTTAGAGTCTTTTCAAAGTCTATACATATTGGGGGTGCATGCTATTTTTTTTACTGATGTAGGGGTGCAATATCAGAAACGTTCAGAGACCGCTGCTTTAGACTATCCATACAACCACAGTGAAATGCACTGTTCAGGTGGCAAAATCTTTTTATATCTTTGTAGCAGGAACATTCAAGGTCAGCTAGATGAGTAGACATATGCTGCAGATACCAAAGAGTGGAAACTCAAAAATACACTAGCAAGAAAGACCAAAATGCAACCACTCCTGGTTAAAATCTTGAAAAATATGTGCAATATATGATTAATATAATAAAACTACGGGATCTGCCCCTGTGACCTAGGCTGCTAAGCCAATAGCATACATGCATTAGTTCACAAATCTATAAATAAGTGCATACAATACACAACTGCTGTATCATTTGCATAATAATTATAAATCATTGTGAAAACTATAAATCTTAAAGTTTAAGTCTTTCTGGGGTATAAACGTTTGAAGAACTTCACAAGATTAGAACCTTTAGTACATAAGAACTGTTTACTGTGCAGTACAGTCAAGTTGCCATTCAATGAAAACTAATCTGATAATCTAGTAAAATACATTTGGCTTATAGTCAATCAATAATTTCCTTTAAAGATACACTAAAGAATAAATAAGTATACAGAATATTTAAAAAAACTTTTATTACTAAGTTTTTACTTAAATATAATTTTAAAGGTTAATATGTAGGGAAAGCTACAGACTGAACCTCACACAGGCATTACGCCAACTAATGTATCTCCTTTCCCCTCTGGAAACTGGACTCCATTACACACTGATAGAGAAAAAAAAATACCCCCTCAAGCAGCTGCTTGCCACTGAGGTCTGACAGGAGCCTATCAGTTCAATATGCCATAGTAGAAGGTCTGTGAGGATGGTAGGACCTCAGCAGAAGATAGCATATTATTATGTAGGATGGTATCTATATTTATTTTACATCAGGATTTGGCAATTTTATGCCCTCCCCCTGAATTTTTTGTTGGCTTTTATATAGTGGTATGTCATTCTTATTGTTTATTTTGGGACTTGCATACTGCACTGTATATGTAACTATTTTATAATCGCATATGTCAGTTGAAATAGCTCTGCATACAACAAGCTGTCATTCCTGATTATACACTTATGATCTACATTGGTTAATGTAACACCCATTAATCATTATCAAACTCTTTGTGATCACATTACTGATGCTTGTAGATAAAGCTTATCAAGAATTCAATAAATTTCAGAGTATTATATTCAAATGAAACAGACCCAGAGGAAAGCACAAAAATTAGTGGAATTATCATAGCAGAAATATCCCAACATACATCCAGAACTTTAAATGTTGTATTTTGATAATCTGTTGCACATGTAGTTACATTCTGATAGTTACACATTACACACTGCTAAATTATTTGTTCTTTGATGAATGATCTGAAGTTCAACATATTTAAAAAAATATGCAAGCAGAAATGAAAGCAATAACTAATACTTTGTACTATAAATAAATATATAAATACCCCTCAAGCAGCTGCTTGCCAGTGGTCTGACAGGAGCCTGTCAGTTTATATGCCATAGTAGGTCTGTGAGGATGGCAGGACCTCAGAAGAAAAATGACACATACATCCATGCCTTATCTGGTATGCTTAGATCAGTAGCCAAGTGCACTAACCACTCGGCCACGGGAGACGATGACAAAAAAAAAATGTTTTATCCATCAGAGATATTTCATTGGCAAAAAAAAATATATAAATATGGGTATATCAGGACACTACACTCTGAGATTACATAATAAGGCATAATTACTTAAGGGAGATATTGAAAAAAAAGCAAAATATAAATGTATAAAAAAAAGTAAATTTCTAATTTTTTTCTGCAACTCTTTATAAAATCTACAGTACCTATAAGGAAGAACATTACAAAAGGAAAAGTAATAAAGGAACTGAAAAAGGTAATGATGTCAATAAATTTGCATGAGGTCTCTTAACAGTAATTTCCTTAAACAAATGAGATTGCATTATCTTACCTAAAGTTTCACTTTCAAAACAAGGCACTAAAAGTTCATCAATGATGGCTCTTGGATATTTTTCAGCAAATTTTAATACAGCAGTTGTCAGAGCACGTGAAATATTTGTTTTTAATGAGATAATCTGAAAATTCCACTTCATTCAAAATACATTATAGATGATAATTTCACACATTACTTCAAATTCACCAAGTAATCTAAACATAAATTAATAAAAAATACAAATGTTCAAATGATGTCAATCTAGCCATTAATTGTGCCTTGAGGATATTCATCCATACATCCCAGGAGTACACATTCCACATAGTACAAGTTGAAAAAGAGAACACTTTCTCTTTTTTTTATAACAGGAATAGATAATTTGTTTTTCTTTTTGAAAATGCAAAAACATGTCAGGAAACTTTATTTTAAAAACTTACGTTACATATATTTGATCATTAGCAAAGATAATTTATTTTCCTAAAAGTAATATCTTTTAAAGATCATAATTAATTTAATATAAATCTTTGTTGGCAAATTTATATTTAATATCAAGCAAACACAGGTAAATCAAGAATCATTCTGAACATTCATGGTTATAAAAAAAACTGTCTTGAGCAGAGAAGTTGGGTTGTTTTACCTCTGAGTGGCATTTTTTTGCACACAAGCTAAACAGCCAGGGTCACAAGGGCTCAGAGAAACTTTGGAAGAGGGGACCCACCACAGTTGGGATACAGATAGTAGCCTCACGTCAAGACCATCCAGTGTGCAGAGAGCCATACATGCACAGAATATGGCTCTCCCACACATGGGGTCACGGCTTAACATCCCATCTGATAGATGGCAGTCTTTCTAAGCCTGTCGGTGTTTGGAAAATCACTGGCAAAGCTGGGATTCAAACCTGGGAATTGCAGATTACAAACCTGGCGCACTATCAACTAAGCCATCCCCACTCCCCTGAGCAGAGCAGAATATGAATCCGTGGTTTATTAATAATTAAAACATTTATCTGAATTTTGAATATGTGATTTTTTTTTCATTTTCTCTAAAAAACTCATATAGAATGATTCTGTGCAATTATTAGTCCCAGTTGGTGTTGCACTTAGAGTGGTTGTTTTTAATTTGTTCATTGTGCGACTATTGTTGGAAATATTCTTTCAAATTTGCATTCTGCAGAGAGTGAAAAAAAAAAGAGATGACACATTTGGAATAATTCAGAATGAAATTCAGCTCCTGTTGAATTTTTAAAAATATTTGCCCATTTAATACCGGATAATTAACCTCCAAAGACAAGATTATTCAGTTGAATTTATTAAAATCTAATAACATATATTCCCACCTATTTTAATACTGATGAACTGTTGAGACCGTATTGAAACGAAAAAAAGGAAAGAATAAATTGCTGAGACTGCTCCAACATTTGTTCCAATTAATTCCAATTGAAGCACAATATTCAGCTGAATTTATGTAGTCTGGAGTTCCTTGAAATAATGATTTTTAATAATTACAAAATGTAAATTTCATTACTTGGCTGTTTACAAACTTCATGTACCCAAATTCAATGTTAACAACTTGAGCAAACCTCAGTGTTTCAGAAAAGAACTGATTAGAATATGAATAAAATACTAAATATTATGAATCAGTGATATAGAATAATAAAAATTGGCACCTCAATTCAAACAATTTTGAAATTTTCTAACCAGTGATTGGCAAGCATTTTTGATAGATTAATATATGGTTATTTTCAAAATGCAACGGTCAATATCAGTTGTATATTTTTAATACACATATTTATATCAACAATTAAATTTTCAAAGTTCAAACCATTTTAAATATTGTACTAATTTGCAATGGCTTCATTTCTGCTGAACTTGATTTTTGAATTAATAAAATTCAAATTGAAAATTGAAATTGAAATTAATAAATACGGTAAATATTTTGTAGTTTTTCAGTTGAATTGGCTTTTTGATTAGCAGCGTATTTCATAATGTATTTAGGTAAATTTTATTTGTGAAAATATTTATCCCATGAATATGATGACAAATGCTGACAAAAGAACAAATATTATTTTCATAATACAAGAAATTTTTAGCTGAAGTGATGCTCAAAAAAGAAGAAATTACACTCCGATATTTAGATTAATTTTTTTTGTGGTTTTTGAGAAATTGTTTGCTAGTTATTAACTACTCCAATAGACATTTCAATGGTTAATTTTAAAACATTAAAATTTAAACAATAATATTATGAAAAATCATAATTAATATAATTAATAAATAATTACTTTCCTACTTAATTCCTGATATAATAGCAAAATCGTGACAGTGAGTTCACCAATTGATCTGTGAGTCATAGGATGTCAACAATTGATTTACATTATGACCAATTAAAATGTTTGTTGGGCTTCTAAAAGGATAAATATGCAATTATTTTGCATTTCCATGATTTATCAGAAACAAAAATTTTTTAAATTTTATAATGAAATTCAATATTTGAACTGGTTTTAACCTTTTAGACCATATACCAAATAAGGAAATAAATGCAATTTGAATTTGACAATTTGGATACCATTTAGTCTCAAGGATTATGTTCAATTATTAAGATTTGATCAGTAATTTTGATTTTTTCTAAACTTTTTTTAAATTTAACATATTTTATGTTGTTAAATTGCTTTTTCTTGCCATATTAAATTAAGAATACAGCAAATATTTAATAGTTACATGATATTGCTGTTTAGATGTTAAATGCTCTTGATCAGTCACTAGTCTACCATACAGGTTGTTTGCTTTTCTCACTATGGTATCAACTCTCTTAAAATGGTATTTTACTAAAGGAGGCTTTTAACTCTTAAAAGTTCCAAAGTAAGCTATGTAAGGTTATATTACCATGCTTTTGTTGTCTTCCTGAGCATCCTATGGTTGGTTCAGATGGTGGTGTTGTTACCGATGTTTCTTCTACTGCGTTTGGCAAGGCTCTCTCACTGTAGTCCAACAGTCATCCTCTAGTTGCAGCTGCCAATAGCATGGGGCACTGACACTGATGTTCTGTGTTGCTGTATACCAGTCCTTTTATTTGCTCAAAAGCAGACATTGCTCTTGGGGTTATGAATGACTAACCCATGAAAAACTTTGAAAATTTAAACTGGATATGGCTGATTGCATTGATATACCTCCTGTTTAACCATGTCATAGGCTGTTTTCCACTCAAGACACTTTAACTTTTAACCAAAATCAATCACATTAAACACATCAAAATCTCGAAATAAAAACTTTTAAAATTCAAGTCTTAAAACGTTTAAATTCAGCAACATGTTTTACCCCATATGTTTACAGGGGCTTCTTAGTGGTTACAAAACAACAAAAGAGAACATTTCTTTTGTAAAAAAAATTCCATTTAGAAGAAAACTGGCCACCCTATCCATATAGCATTGACTTGTACTTGCAGCTGCTGTAAGGTGCAATGCAGTGGACATTATCCTGTTGCAGCATACTGCCTGGAATGTTCCAAAGAAATAATAACAGTAAGGGTTGCATAATAAAATTAACACATTCTTGAGCAGTTTCAGTGCCCAGAATGTATACCAAAGGGTACATCTGCTATACATAATGCCATCCCACATCAGTATAATGGGGGCTGGCCTAAGAAATTGTTGGATGATGCACACTTCTGCAAGTCTCCCATGTGCATTCCTCCAGATGTATTGCCAGCTATTATTCCATCTGAGACTAAAATAGGACTTGTTGATGAAGAGCAAAAATTTCCATTCATGCCTCTGGGCTCTACCCCATTCCAGCCAATTGGTCCTGTGCTGTGATAAGTATGGTGGGTAGAGTGGTCTACATGTCTGAAGACTGGTGTCAGATTGTTTGGGTAGACACAGTTGCACCACTCCCACACCCTAGCAAAGTGGTCCCACAATGCTTTTCACTAGAACTGGTAATCTTTGCAAGCTGTGGTGGCAAGTAGTTTTACAACAAAAAATCTTCATGAATTCTCAAAGAACCTTGATTTTTCACAACTTTTTACACATTTCTATTTTGATTTGTTGAAAATGCCAAAATGTGAGATAGTAACTATATAAATAAAAACCACCAAAAGATAGTATTATTGTGTAATAACAGTACAGGATATTAAATTTAATTCATTCCACAAAAATTTTAATATGTGGGAAATTCGTTATGTAAATTTGGGAAATACATATTAAAGGCCAAATTTGTTCCAACACATTTACAAGTTAATATTTTTTACTTTGAAAACATAGTTTATAAAACTTAAATACCAATTTTTGACACAAACTTTATTTAAAAATAACTTAAAATTTAAAAAATAACTTAAAATTTTCTGTCATTGAGCAATAAAATTTTAAAGTTTATCCTTCAAACTATTTGCATGTTGAAAGTTTTTAGGAGAAAACTCAGAAGCTTTTCGGAGCAATGACAGTGCTCTGTCTTCAGTGAAGTGATACTATGTGGTGACCACACTTTAAGGTGAAGCAAAAGGCGATTCTACACTGATTCTCGCTCAGCAGATGGTGCTGAATATCATCCGATTCCTAGGGGTGGGTGGGGGGTTAGATTGACCGCAGGGAGGACATTAGGAGGCTTCTGTATTGTTTATGCTAAAGAGGGGTCAGGAACTGGTTTCTAAAAATAGCCTCAATAGGAGGGGAATGCCCCCAATAAAAAAAAATAAATACCCCCTCAAGCAGCTGCTTGTCACAGAGGTCTGACAGGAGCCTGTCAGCTTATATGCCACAGTAGAAGATCTGAGAGGATGGCAGGACCTCGGCAGAAAAACGACATACATCCATGCCTTACCCGGGGCTCAGAACCCAGGTCCCTTAGATCAGTAGCCAAGTGCGCTAACCACTCGGCCATGAGATGCTAAATATCCTAAGTTTGGCCAATAATGATTTGTTGGCCAAACTTAAGTTTCTGCTTTCTTGAGCTTCCAATTTTTTTTTTGTTTTTCACAGCTAAAACAGTTCTTACGATGATTTTATTCTTGAATGCTTTTAGTTTTATTGATAATTCTTTAGGCCAAACTTCTTTATGTATCCACTGTAAATACACAGATAACCTGTAGATATAGAATTCAACAATTATTCATCTGAAAAAAATTACTGCCTGTCACATCAGCAATAATTTTCTTCAGATGAATAATTCTTTACATATATTGGTAGTTTAATTTCATTTACGTTTTTATACATATATATTACAGTTTCAGTTATAAATCATTCTTCCATAAAAAATCAAAAGAAATTAGACCATAATGAAATATTCAATGTGGTCTATATTTAATAATTTAATATATATATGTATGAGTTTTGTACTGTGATAAAAGATTTAGTTCTGATGGCCAAGGGATTACATATATTGGTAGTTTAATTTCATTTACGTTTTTATACATATATATTACAGTTTCAGTTATAAATCATTCTTCCATAAAAAAGCAAAAGAAATTAGACCATAATGAAATATTCAATGTGGTCTATATTTAATAATTTAATATACATATGTATGAGTTTTGTACTGTGATAAAAGATTTAGTTCTGATGGCCAAGGGATTAGCTTACTTGACTACTAATGAAAAGGACCTGGGTTCAAGCCTCGGATAAGGAAATGATATTTTGTTTCTTGTGTTGACTCTCTGGTTCCACACAATGATACTGTGATATAGTTATACTCACAGGCTCTTGTCAGACCAATATGGCAAGCAGCTGCTTGAAGAATTTTTTTTATATATATATATAAAAGATTGGCAAAATCTTTTTAGTGATTTTTCTCAGAACGTTTATATTTTCAAAAATTTAGGTACATTTGAAATCATTAGCTGGAAAGAATTTGGCTGCCCTGAGTGGGATTGGAACCCGGTATCCCACAATCCATCCAGGACAACCCTTTATTTTTTCAGCTAATTATTTGAAGTTAATTATTCTTGTCTACAGAATATTTTCCTGTCATACTTTATTAGTGAATTAGAGCACATTTTTTTAAAAAAATATTGTACTACCTAAACTACCTTGCTTATGTGCATTTGCATACACTATTCCTAGTAATTGAAATGATACGTGAGGAATTATGTTCACTTATAATTAATTTTTAACAGAAAATTTATTTAATAGTTGCCAGTTCCAACTTAGGGTAGCTGCTTATAAAAACAATATCTCAGTTTTTAATGTGATTAATTTTTTTTATTTAAATAGTAAGCAAACTTCTTTAGCTATTGAAAAGCACATTTAGAAATCCATATCAAACGCTCATCTTCCCAATTTTCTTCCGCTGCAAAAAAATGTTATGTATTCCATGAGACATTTGCAGTCCAATTCCACTGGATAAATTTAGTTCTAACTCAGAGACATCTATGTTTTCCGAAATAAAATGACTACAACTATCATTATTAATGAGGCCCTCTTCTTCAGAATTTCTCAAAAATCGAAGTTTTTCTTTGTGTGTTAATTTATTTTACATTCAGTTATAATAAATTGTGAAACTCAAAGGAAAAAAAATAACATATTTTCCTCTTATTACACAGAAAAACTGAATTTGATCCAGGGCCAGACATACACATAAGCTAACTAAGCTACAGCTTAGCGCCTCACGATTATGAGGGTCTCAAATATTAAGTTTGAAATTTACTGTGTCACGAATGTTTTTAATTCAAATTAATTAATCTGTTATGCAAATGCTGTTCATCTTAGCTCTACACACTACTACTTATACTAGCATTGCTATATACTCTTAGTATATAGCAATGCTAGTATAATGTTTTTCATTTATTTTTTAATGTTCCCTTCAATCAGAATAATAAATACATTTCGACAAACTTGTGTTTCGCCGATGAATGGAACTTGAACCCATGCTCTTCAGTCACTTGCCAGGTTGAATTCTAGGTCAACAGGTAATTTGTATATTTACTATTGATTGATTCATATAATTCTACTTCGAAATTTCTGGGGTCTCTTATACTTGTTGTAGCTTAGGGCCTCAGAAGGTCGAACTCGGGTCCTGTGTCGAATGATCGTCTTCCCAATTTTTTTCCAATGCAACAAAATGTAATATACTGTATAAGACATTTGCAGTCAAATCCCATTGGATAAATTTAGTTCTAACTCAGAAATATCTATTTATTCCGAAATGAAATGTCTAAGCTTTCATTTATGAATGATGCTCACTTCCCCTGATTTTCTGAAAAGCAAAGTTTTTTTTCGTGTGTTTATTTTTTTACATTGAGTTATAATAATTGTGAAATTCAAAGGACAGATTGTTAGAATCTTGGAACTGAGGCCCCCACTCCAAGCGACCTTGTCAAGAGGCAATGGACACGCATCTCACTAGAGTGTCCAAGTTCGGTTGGGGGGGGGGGGGGGGGGAGAAGGAGGGTTGGCTCCGCGGTGACATATTTATTGCTTTGGTCGGGGGAACAGAAGCCGGAGGTGCCTGGTGTCCACTAAAACGATGGACTGCCAACTGAAACATAGCTATGCGACTTTTTGTCCACATATTCGTATATAAAGAAGCATATAATATCATCATCATCATCCTCAAGCAGCCATGGGCTATGGAAGTCCAACCAGACCGCTCAATTTAGTTCTCCAAGCAAGTCTGTCCTGAGCTACATCTACTGCATCTGGCCACTGCACACCAATTCTAACAAGGTCCTGTTTGATATTGTCTGCCAACCGCATCCTAGGTCTTACCCTCTTTCTGAGGCCTTTAGGCAGTGTGCCTGCTCATAACCCTATTCGCCAATCTATAATTATTCATACAAGCAACATGGCCAAACCAACGGAGTCTCCCTCTGCACAATATGCTGCTTAAAGGAGGTTGCAAACTCCTTTGCCTAACATCATCATTAGTTACAAAGTTGAACCACCTAATGCCCAAGATATTGCGTAAGCATCTGGTTTCCTGTTATCTTGCTTACAAAGTGTTCAAGTTTCACTACCATAACTAACTTTAGAGAGAACCAAACTATTATACAGTCTAATTTTAGTCTTTAGGTCAATACGCCTATTTCTCCACACTCTCCATAGATTCTTAAAAGTCCCGGCAGCAATCCCTATTCGTCTGTTAATCTCATACTGCACATCACCAGTATCTGTTACATAGCTTCCAAGATAATTAAACTGTGATACCTGCTCAAGACTGCAACCATTTCAGACCATTCAGATTAACTATTCAGATCAACCGTTCAGATTAACTGAATCACAGCCTGCCTGACCAATTTTCATCACACTAGTTTTCTTTCTGTTTATAACCAAACGCACTCTACTACCAGTTTCGCCAACATCTCGAATGAAAGGGTTCATCTCATCAACATCATTTGCCAAAAGGA
This sequence comes from Ryuthela nishihirai, assembly GCA_038380435.1. Taxonomy (NCBI): domain Eukaryota; kingdom Metazoa; phylum Arthropoda; class Arachnida; order Araneae; family Heptathelidae; genus Ryuthela; species Ryuthela nishihirai. Next base: position 26,925,092 of record JAWZYU010000003.1, read on the forward strand.
CTAAATCATCAGCATAATCTAAATCAGAAATTTTCATGTCTCCAGCCCATTTAAGGCCAAAATCTTTCCCTTGAAGTGAATTTCGCATAACATAATCAATAACCAAGCTAAAGAGAAAAGAAGACAAAATGCACCCTTGTCGAACACCAGAAGTAATGCTAAACCAATTGCTACAAGCCTTACCAACTCTCACACACGACTCAGTGTTATTATAGAGAGCTTTCATAATGTTAACTAACTTGTCTGGTATACCATATGATCTCACAATCAACCACAAATTATAACGATCAACAGAGTCGAAAGCCTTTCTGAAATCAACAAAGCTAGCAACCAAAGGTTTCTGAAACTCTAAACATTTCTCAAGAATCGGCCTAAGTGAAAATATCTGATCCACACATCCCCTACCACTTCTGAATCCACATTGCTCATCACGCAATTGACTGTCAACCAGATTCTTAATTCTATTAAGCACAATCATGGAAAGAACTTTACCTGGAACAGAGAGTAGGCTGATACCCCTATAGTTATTACAAGAACTGCGATCACCTTTTTTGGAAATAGGGATAACAATAGCTCTGGTAAAATCCTTAGGAACCATGCCTTTATCATAAAAGGTATTCAGAATTTCAGTCATCCAAGTGGTAACCGAAACATTCCCAGCTCTAAGCATTTCCGTAGTAATTTCATCTACCTCTGGGGATTAAAGCCCCCAATGCATCTATCATCATTGCAAACAATGGGTGTGGAAATAACCACATTGTTTAGAACATCACTGAAATGCTCAGCCCACCTAGCCATGACAGAATCCTCACCTTCTATAACCTTACCTTGTTTATCCTTCAGTCCTTGTATGCCTGTCCGTTTTCTACCACATAAAACATTAACTATCTGGTACAGCTCTCTGCTGTTGTGCTGTCTAACTGCTTCCTCAGCTTTATCAGCCAAACCCATCAAGCCAAAGATTCTTATCAGCAGCTAACTGATCTTTTACATGTTTATTTAGTTCTATGTAATGCTTTCTATTAGGACTAGTGGGAATGATTATTAAGGATATTCCCGCAGTTCTTCCTTTCCGAAATAAGCTCAAGTGCCTTATCACTCAGATAATTCTGCTTCCTCTGCTCCTTTTTTCCTAAAAGAGTACTGTTAGTGTCCAAAAAAGCCTGTTTAAAATGATCCCATTCTTCCTCAACTTCAGTAGTAAGCATACCATGACTGTCATAATGACTAAGTAACTTATCATGGTAAGCTTTGGCTATAACTGGGTCTTCCAGAGCTTCAGTATTAAAAATAAAATTTTTAACCCTAGCATAACACTTTTTAAGTTTAAGTTGCATGACACTTTTAACAAGGTAATGGTTAGATCCAATTTCAGCTCCCCTATATGCCCTGGTATTCCTAACAGAACTATCCCATTTGCTGTTAATTAATATATAACCAATCATATTCTTATGCAGCCCATTGGGTGAAACCCATGTGTACTTATGTATGTCGTGGTGTTTGTAATAAGTGTTAGTTATTCTGAACCCATTGAGTTTACTTACCTGTAGGAGACGTTGCCCATTGCTATTGCAGCTACCAATACCAAAAGGGCCTATTACTCCTCCCCAAAGGTACCAACTTCTACCAACTTTGGCATTGAAGTCACCTAGAACAAGGGTAATATCTCCTTTCTTGACAGAATTCAAAATATCCTGAAGTTGTCCGTAAAACCTATCCTTCTCATCCTTATCGGTATCCTCAGTGGGGGCATAACAGCAGATAACATTCAAGTCTTTAACGCTTGTCTGAAATTTTGCTGTAAGAAACCTTTCATTAATGCACTCATATCCTAGAAGAGCATCACTAGCGTGTCTGCTGAGAAGCAGACCCACGCCTTGGTGATGCTTATTGTCATCCCTCCCTGAAAAGAGAAATTTAAGATTATTTTTAAGAATCTGACCTTTATCTGTCCATCTGGTCTCTTGCAAGCTGAGAATATCTAAATTATAATGGAGGAATTCATGTGTGAGGACATCAAGAGAAAAAGCTCTGTGCAGAGTCCTTATATTCCAACTACCTATGGAGAGAAAATGGTTAGTGGGATATTTGAAGAAACTATGTTTATTGAGAGAGGGAATGGTGACAATATCAAACAGCCCCCTAATCGCAGACATGGGGCAAAGACCCGTTCCCCCACCATTAAGGGCTGAAGCCATCTACACTGAAAGACTTCCTCCAATATAGAATTTGACGATGCCAATAGAAGTAAAGAGTTCAGGTGCCTGCGATGAACTCTGCTCAGGATTATCCACCAACTGATAAACAAATCCTGTGAATCTATTCACTTGGGGCTGTCAACCCACAAACAGAAAACACAGCAGAAGATTTTCCCTCCACAGAAGCCCACCAGTGCAGCAAATTCAGGATCCATAATCAAGCTCAGAGCCATAATTCAGTCCAGTGGGTTTATATGGTCAGCACCAGGACCCTGTGTGGTTGACCACTCCTCAGCAGGGTAGAAAAAAAAAAAAAAGAAAAGGAGCCGGAGTTGTCCAGATCAGTAGGCCAAACTAATCTGGCAGCCCTCCCTTTCCGTTCACTTTAACAAGAGAGTGTCTCTTTTGAAAGGTACTAAAGTCTGCAACAAGAGAAGGCGGGGTCGGACATTAGGTGCTAGGCCTGGCCAGTTCTATGCATCATCACAGGGGATTGGTGCATAGCTCTCCTTCCAGTGACTACCTAGCTACCATTTACAGACCGCATATAATATAGAATCTAAGTATTTAGGTTTACAGAATGGAATGTAATATACATTATTGCTGTTAATTTATTTAGGAAACGTGATTAGAAAATAAACTATTTTCAAAAATTATTGCATCTTACAATAATGAAATGCTACAGGAGGAAGAGTAGCGCCATCTATTGTCTGTAAGGGGACATATTTCATGGTTAATTCTGCAAGTGAAAAAAATGTATATCTAAAAACATTTTCTCTGTTTTCTATTTTTGACTCAGCCATAATTTTATTTTTAAGTTTCTGTAAACCCCTACAATTTCTCTAACTCGAGCAATATTTCATTTCTGTGTAGTTGTGATCCAAAATATTTAGCACTGCAAGTATATGGCTTTTACTTCCCCTTAACTCGACACATTCACCACAGTGTTACTTCACTGAAGAGGGAGCGCCATCATTGCTCCGAAAAGCTTCCAAGTTTTCTCCTAAAAACTTTCAACATGCAAAAAATTTGAAGGATAAACTTTAAAATTTTATTGCTCAATGACAGAGAATTTTAAGTTATTTTTAATCAATTTCTGAGCAAGAAGGTCATTTTAATTGTGTACTTAAAAACTTTATAAAAACATGGTAAATTATTAAAATAGATACACAGTAAACAGAACCAATAAATAAACATAAAAGTATCCTATTCTTCGATTCTAAGACGCACTCCCCCCCCATATAAACATCTCTAAAAACGAAGTGCATCTTAGAATCGCAGTTATTTTTTAATTTTCCCACATTTTGCACATGGCACCACATGTTTTGTTTTTATGTGGAAACCCTGCCTCCAAGTTTGACCATTATCGCATTCTCCAATTTCATTGGAAAATAAAGTGGTGTGGGTGAAATTGCCAGAGAAAAAAGCTGGAGAAATTGCCAAATCCTTGGAATAGAGGATATAATTTTTAAAGACAGTCGTGGCTGGTGCGACAGACTCCTGTGTCATAGCAGGTTATCATTAAGGCCCGAACATCTATCTGTAAAAAAATTCCATCAGACTATCAACAGAAGCTGATTAACTTTCAGAAACATGTGATCAAATTAAGGAAAAAAAAAACTATGAGTTATTGGAATGCTGATGAAACCCTGGTCTTCTTCGATATGCCTCAAAATTACACCATCAATGCTAAAGGTACTAAAGAAATCAAGATTATAAATACGAGCTATGAAAAGCAGCGTATCACTGTGATGCTATGCATCACCACTGATGGTCGAAAATTGCCACCATATTTAATTTTAAATCGAAAAAACATACTAAAGAATGAAATTTTTCCCAGATGTTACTGTGCGTGCACAAAAAAATGGACGGGTGACAGCAGAGTTTATGGAAGACTGGCTAAATGTTGTGTGGAATAGACATCCTGGAAGTCTTTGTAACCCAACTTAGCATGCTAGTACTTGATGCATTTCGTGGACATTTGTCTGAACAGGTCAAAAATAAAATTGTGCAAAAACGTGGTAACTTGGTTGTGATTCCTGGTGGCATGACTAGCCAACTGCAGCTACTCGACATTTCAGTCAAGAAACCATTTAAGGATTACTTGAGAAAGGAATATGAAACCTGGCTGTTGATTAACAACCTTCCGCTGACACCTTCCGGAAAAATTAAGAAAGCGCTGGCATCAAAATTGGCGGAAAAGCTTGGAAGCTAATCCCAGAAAGAATAGTGCAGTACTCATTTAAAAAATGTTGCATTACCAATGCTCTCAATGGCTAAGAAGAATCAGACTCTGAATGTAGACTATGATATTGATTCAGATGCAGATATCGATGGCTCATAAGAAGCAGACTCTGATATTAATTCAGAAGGAAGTGTTGAATAGCATACCTAATGATAAATAGGTACTATTGTTGTTAGTAAATTGAATTCTGTTGTAATGAAAATATTTTTTAGATATATTTTAGCATTTTATTTTTTTTGTTTTTCTTAAAATCAAAGCTTTTTTTTTTCTGTTGATGGTACTAAAATTAAGTGCGTCTTACAATAGATGGCATCTTAGAATTGAAGAAATAGAGTATTAAAAGCATCACTCAATTTGGTAGCATTATTTTTGCCCTTATATAGCAGGATGGTGGCAATGGTTGATTGAGACAAGCTATACACTGTAGCAAGCACACTTGTTTAGATCTCTTTTCAGAATTCTCAATTATTTATTCCTTTTTTCTCAAGGGTTATTCCTTTCCTGCTCTTCTTATCCTTTTTTGAATTATTTATAGGTGTTGCAATTGGTTATTGAAAATTATTATCCAATGACTATTATGCAGGAATCCACTGTATATTGAAAAATCTATAATATTAATTTTGAAAAAAATTACCACATAAAAAGGAAAATTTTTAATGCTAAAAAAAATATATAAATCCTTATTAATATTTCACTACTTTCCTGGATAAAACTACATTATTGTGAATGCTACAATATTAATGAAAGAAAATTTTAAACAATTAACAAAAAACAATATTAATGAAAGAAAATTTTAAACAATTAACAAAAAACAATATTAATGAAAGAAATTTTTAAACAAAAAAGAAGAGTTCAGCCAAAATCAAACAAATTTGGAAAAAAAAATACTTCAAGATTTTTGTTTAAAATTTTCTTTCATTAATATTTTTATTCATTGTATAAAATTTTCTTTCATTAATATTTTTTGTTTATTGCTTAAAATTTTCTTTCATTAATATTTTTTGTTTATTGTTTAAAAATTTCTTTCATTAATATTTTTTGTTTATTGTTTAAAATTTTCTTTCATTAATACAGTTACAACATACAGTTAATGGACAAAAAAAATGGAAACAGCAACTATCGCCATGAGTCCTACAGCCTGCATACATTGTGTAGAGTCTACAAGTGTCTGAAAGTCAGCAGGAGGGATAGGCCACCATACATTCACAAGAAATGTGATCAATTCCTGCTTGTTCAATGAAGATGAAAAATGCTGCCTGAGATGTTCTAAAAGTTCCCATAGATTTCTCAGTGGGTTGATATCTGGTGACTGCAGTGGCTGTGGTATATGAAACCGTTCAGTCTCACGCTTCTCAACCCACTGGATGACCACATGTGCTCTAGATGGAAGCTTTGCCATTCTGAAAGACAGCTCTCTTAAGAAGAAACAAATGCTGTACCATTGGATGAAGATGATCATTCAGGACTGTCAAATAGTGATTGGTATTAATCTTGCCTCCTAACAGAATGAGTGCACCCAAACCATGCCATGAGAAAGAATGCCACATCATTACAGAACCGCTAGAACCCTTAACAGAAGGAAACAAGCAATCAGAGTTGTAAGCTTCCTTCGGCTGGTGCCACACATGCTCTAATCCTTTGTTGTAAACAAAGGATGGGATGATTCATCATACCATATCACATTCCTCCACTACTTGTGCCATTTGCACTAATCTACACAATGTATGCATCAACAGGTGTGATGTGGCTTGTGAAGTGCAAGTTGACTGAGATATCCAGCTCTATGGAGTTCTCAATGTACTGTTTTTGATGCAACTGTCCTCTCTTGTCCTACATTGAAATTTGTGTACAACTGATCAGCTATAGCTCACCTGTTTTGCTTTGTACATCACACACTCTTGAACATCCCAAATCTGGAAAATGCACTTTTGCTCACTGTTGCTTTTTGCAGATATCTTTCCTTTAGATTCCCATATAGAAATGACCTTGGCAACTGTTCTTTGTGGAATATTAGTGAGCTCAGCTGTCTTAGTGACTGAAGCTTCAGCTAAAAGTGCTCCAACCATCAAGCCACTTTCTCCTCCCAATGACATGGAAACAATAATTACACGCAGTTAGCCAAGTTTGTCTTTATAGACATGATGCTAAGCATGCTGTTTTCATGCCTTCATCAGCGGCATCATCATCATGCTGCTATTTAACATAAACAGGAAGCTTTCTGTAAACCTTGGCGTTTCCTTTTTTCTGTCCATTATCTGTAAATTTACTTAAATGTTTAGTGATTGTGCTTAATATTGCTCTACTTTTAAAATACTTTAAAAACAGATGAACTATAGAAATAAATCATGCTAACCTTTGGACATATAGCATGCCGAATTATAGCTGCTCCAATGCTTGAACTAATTGGAGGTTCTAAATACAAAATTGTATTCAACATTACTGCAGTAGCCATTTCGCTTAAACTATTTATCTCCAATAGTTGAAATATGAAAGATACCTAAACAAATTAAACACAATATTTATTAGTTTCTAAACAAACATTATACAATAACACAATACTTTAGAATTAAGATGTAGTTGAAACATAAATGAGCAAGTAAAACATGATTAAAAAAAAGTAATAGTCGAAATTTTAAGAGGGCTATTGGCTAGCAATCAGATTAATTGTGTTGTTGAAAAAAGTGAATATAAGAGAACAACATGTCATCAGATTACAAAAAGGGTCAACATTTGTTGGCTGGTAAAAACATTAAGAGAACCAAAGGACTGGCATTGTTAATTCAGCACTAATTATATGAGTCAACAGGTTACCATCAAACAACAACAGTTGAGTGCTGCTATATCCATGACTCAACATGCCATCCAGCTTTACAGCATTTTTTCAAATGTTAGTCAATGCAAATAAAGTCTAAGATTATGATGTCATCTTTACCTGTGAAAGATTGCTAAATGACAGCAAGTTTATTTTTAGTAGCATCCATTACATCATTTAATGGACTATATTACTGCATTAATTTTCAGACTGAAAAATTATCTTTTAAATGATCATTTAACAGTGTAATTGTTGCAATTTAGAGTAGGAATACTTTTGGTTGTTTCATGATTCCTTGAGGCCATTTCCTTCTTCCTCTGGTAAAAAAATAGGAAAAATGTGAAACAATTTCCCAATGATTTGATGTGTTTTGTCCTTTTTAACTGAGAACTCTGCCTTTTGGTAGCTTTGAGTATACTTTTTGGAACTTGTAACTCACTCTTTGAAGGTGAGCATATTGTTGGGAAGATGTCATTTAAATTCTTCTAAGTTACGTAATTTTTATTTCTTCTTCTAGAACATTTTATTGCCCTTATCCTTTCCTCAAAATCTGATTTTACATTTTTGTCTGCATTTTCTCTGCTGTTATGCTGTCATCACTTTCTCTAATATTGGAATGAGATTTTTTAGGAGAAATTTTACTTAAAAGTTAATTAACTCTTACCATAAAAAAACCCTATAAATGTTGGAAGTATTCTTACCATGCAAGAAAGAAATAGCATTGGTTATAATTAAATGTTTTTTGTATGTGTGAGTGTCTTACATGACCTATTTCTGCTGATTAATTCTTAAAAAAAATATGAAACATTTTGTTCAAATTGAATTGTCATATGAAATGGTTACATGAGCTAGAGCATAAGAGCTCCAGTTCTTTAGGAACAAAGATACAGCTTCTTTCATAGTTATATTAGCAAATCACATAGGTATTAAGAACAATAAGGCTGCCATATTCTCAACTTGAAAGATGAGAACATTTTCATGTTTATAAGATATAGGGCATATTCACAATACATATATATTTAACAAGTATTAAAATCTACATGTTTACATTGTTTTTCATATCATAGGAGACATAATCCTGAATGCTACATCTGTTCCCCAAGCAATCATCAGTCTTAACAACAATTTTACCAATTCACCAAAAATTATGGTTAGTTCTCGTGGTGGTGGCTCCGAGTAAGGCATGGATGTTTGTGTTAGTTTTATGCTGAGGTCCTGCCATCCTCACAGACTTTCTACTATGGCATATAAACTGACAGGTTCCTGTCAGACCTCTGTGGCAAACAGCTGCTTGAGGGGTGTTTATTTATTTATTTTTTTTTAGATCTACTAACTATACATAGAGTATTCAAAGGATGTAACTACCAGCACGTGAATGATCCTAACTACCAGCAGTGCGAAGGGGCTCTGATTAGGGGTGGAGAGAAAGAAAATTTTGCCAACTCAGAAAATAAGTACTTTACATAAATTTAATTATGTCTCTGTCAGGGACGTTACCCGGATTTTGTTCTCTCTCTCTGTGTGTGGCAACTTCCCAAAACTTTGCAATTTGCCTCGATTTTGTCAACTACCCTAGATCTTCCAAGTTGCCTCGATTTTGCCACAATTTTACAATAAAAAAACCTATTTTTACATCTCACCAGAATTTTACCAAGTCATTTTGAATTTTTCCAACTCTCCTTAATTTATGAAAACAATCCCAATTTTCACAACTCACCTGTATTTTACAAAGTCAGTTTGAATTTTTCCAACTCTCCTTAATTTTGCAAAAACAATCCCAATTTTCACAACTCACCTGTCTTTTACCAAGTGGCTTCAAATTTTGCCAACTGCCCTAGATTTTGCAAAGTTGCCTCGATTTTGCCAACTCACCCTAATTTTACAGAAAAAAATCCCAATTTTTACATCTTACTTGAATTTTACCACCTCACTTTGAATTTTGCCAATGCTCCTTAAATTCAGAAAAACAATCCCAATTTTCACAACTCACTTGTATTTTACCAAGTGGCTTTAAATTTTGCCAACTGCCATAAATTTTGTCAACTCACAATAATTTTACAGAAAAATATTCCAATTTTTACATTTCAGCTGAATTTTGCCAAGTTGTCCTAATTTTGCCAACTCTTCTTATTTATAAAAACTCATTAGTTCCATTGCCCAATGTAACCAATATGTCAAAAAATGGGAGTAGAAAGGATTAATCAATATATGTATGAATCTATGCTTATTCATAAACCTTAATAACAAAAATTCAAAATTATGCTCCCTGCTTTGACAAAGAGCAAAAACCTAACAACTTCATTGAAGAATTAAGATCACAACAGCAAACTATTTTCATCCATACAATCTTTGTGTGATGCCCCATCGTTCACTTTTGCTTTACCTTAACCAGTTTTGTTTAATTTACGTTATATTTATCATTTTGGGGATTTTTATTTCCTTTTCGGCATCACAGCACTCGTTTTCAAGTTTCTAGGAGTTGCGTACGCGCAACTCCGAACTTCCAATCGTAACCGTTAAAGCGCGTGCCAAGGACACGCCCCCTCTTGCGTCATAGCTTGCGTCCTTCGTCATTGTATGCAAATGTCTTTCCCGGCATGCGCCGGCCCATTGTCAAAACCGTGACCTGCGAGTTACTTAGAGCACTGGAGCACTTGAGAGAAGTAGTAAAGCACTGGAGCACTTGAGAGCAGAGTTGTAGAGAGAGCAGAGAGATGTAGTAAGGTGCGTAGCACCGTGCGTGTAGCACAGAATTTAGTTTCTTCATTGATGTCTTGGTGAGTTAATTATTTTGGAAATAAATCTATTTTGTTTTGTTACAAACTTTTGAGTCTGTAGTTTTTTATCTTGAGCAACGCTAATTAAGGATCTTTTTTATATTAACTCTTATTTTGTTAAGAATCATTTTTGACTCTTACTTATGAACGCTCGCTGGCATTTGAACCCTAAATCAACTTATTCTACATTTTGGCAATTTGTTAATTATTGCCTGGCGCCCGTCTAAGCTATCCGGAGCATAAAACTTTAAATATTTAGCATTTGTTTTGGAGCGTTACATTTGCCCTCACATTAAAATACATTTTTCTCTACCTAACAATGATCTGAAATTGTGATAGTGCTATCGATTTGGTTATGTGTATTTACAATATTATTTATATATACCTTATTTATAAAGTATATTTTAAATATTAGAACTATTTCCACTTGATACATTAGCATTAAAGAATTTATCAAGTATCAATGTACAAACTTAATGTAGTACCAATGAATTTAATCAACTGTATGTCATTAATATTTTTAGTAAGCAATTTTTGATGTGCAAAGAAACCATTGCAATACTTTGTTTCCTCCCAGTCATGTGAACTGAAGTTCAGTCTGCATTAAATCAAGATTCATACTTAACAATATATTTTAATTAGTGGAAAATATTTAGAACATATGATATTTATACAAATGCACTGCCAACATAATTTGCTTGTATCACATAACTGCTCAACAGCAACATATTAATATTAATATGTAAATATTAACTCATATTTTGTGGTCCATGGACACTCAACTTATTGGCAATTAATGGGCTTGTTGATAGACATTTATTGGTGCGATACGTTCAAGGTTAAATAGTTATATCTGTGTTGGCATAGTTGCTGTGTTCTTCCTGGTTAAAACACCTTCTTCCCTTGAGGGTCTGGACAATGCCAGCAAGACCTGGACAAGCAGAATACCTGTTTACCTAGTGGCTTCCACTCCCCCAACTTCAAACTTTTTGTCTGTTATGGTATGTTACTAATGGACTCAGCAGTTGAATGGCCAAAACAACTAATATGAAACTAGTATTTGTGAAGTTCAAGTCCCATGTGGGTCCCCTTTTCTTAAATATTTTAAAAACTTATGATCCTGACATTCCTAGTTCCTTAATTTACAAATTAGTTTTAATTTACATCTCTGATAAACTCCAACCCTGCCCTCAGTAAGAAAGGGAGCACTAGTAAGCTTGGAAAGGCTGCTGTCTGTCAGATGGAATATTAAACAGTGGACCCAAGTGTGGGAGAGCAATATCCTATAAAAGTTAAAGAACATGCTGGATAGCCTTGATGGGAAGTTATCATTTTCTTCCCAATAGCTGTCCAGTGGGTCCCCTTCCCCTCAACCTTCTCTCTGAGCCCTAGGGGTCCATGGCAACTAATCATTTAGCCCAGTGTGTACTAAAAATGTGCTGCTCAGAGATAAAACAACCCAACCCATGAAAAACATTTTCTAAAAATATGTACTCTACCTGAATTGGTGAAACTAGCTGGAATATTGCTGTTTCTGGTATGTAGTTCTCTACTGGATAACCATCTTTAATGCTCTGCAATGTTTCCTTTAGTTTAAGAGCATCATTCTAAAGCAAAAAATATATACTTGTTACTTATTTCAACAGAGAATTATTATTGCATATAATTATACATAAAAAATATATTACTCTTGAAACAGCTGCTAATTACAAAGGTTTGACAGCAGCCTGCCAGTTAATACACCACAGAAAGGGCTTGTAAAGTTGGATTTCAGCAGAATGACAAAATAAGAATGGCGAGATGTGAATTCGAGTCCTGCACAATGGTAAAAATATTTTCTGCATAAAAATTTACTGGTTTCTCTGTCAACAAATAATTTTGTGTATTACTATTGACTGATTATTTCATTAATAATGCTTTAGTGTGAGTGACTTTCTTATTTACTCTTATTCAGAGCAACATTGGAAAATGAAGTTGTCTTCATTAAACATAGATGGTGCCATGGGGACAAGTTCAGGAAGATATATATCACATTAGCTGATGAATGAAGACACTGTAGCTAGTTTAGTGGTTAGAACACTCTTCTTGCTACTCTTGAATCTCTTCACAGTCATACCCACCTTAACCCTTTCTCTACCAGAAGTTTTTTAAAGGGCCCCCAAACTGCAAGAAGGAGGTGGTGAAGAGGAAGGAACAGCATTGACTAAATGAATTCATTTAAAATCTTGGCTGTTTTGCACAATATGATAAAGAAAGGGTTAAATCATGTCTTTGTTTTACCATGCAATCACAGCAGACTACAGTCATGTCACATCTTTCTGCATCATTTAAACTGGGCAAACACATAATAAGAAACCCAACCGTGAACAGGTTAAATGAATCAAATTAATACAGCAAACGACTCATTTGGAAACTAAGCCAAGTATTTCTGAATTAACCATAGGTGTCATAAATACTTGTCAGTATATCTATGAAGAAAGCAAGACTTCAGCAGAAACACATGAAATGAAACCTCAAGGCCGACAAGGACCTCCTGATCACTTCCCTTTCTACTAATCATTTACACCCAAATCCTTCTAAATTTGCCTTACGATCTCCAGACCTCTGTGGCAAGCAGCTGCTTGAGGTTTTTTTGACAAAACTGATATCAGGCACGTATTACGGTTGGGATGTTTTACCTCTGAGCGGCACTTTTTTGCACACCATGGGCTAAATGGCCAGGTCACATGGGCCCCGAAGGCTCAGAGAAGGTTGTGGGAGGGGACCCACTGGACAGCTGTTGGGAGACAGATGGTAGCCTCCCGTCAAGGCCATCCAGCATGTTCTTTAACGTGCACAGGGTATGGCTCTCCCGCACACGGGGCCACAGCTTACTGTCCCATCCGACGGACGGCGGCCTTTCCAAGCCCATCGGTGTCCCCTACTGACCATGGGCAGGGCGGGAAATTTTGCAGAGATAAATCTCAATGCTGACCCAGCTGGGACTCGAACCTGGGAACTACAGATTACGAGCCTGGCGCGCTACCGACTAAAAAAAACTGCACTAAATGCTCCATATATAAAATATTCAACCATGGATAAAAAAAGCACCAGATATATAAGTAAAACCTCTAACCTGGCAACATTTTTGTAACAGTTCTGTTAATCTTCTGTAATATTTTGGGTTACCTAAGTACACATGGGTTTCACCTGATGGGCTGCATAAGAATATGATTGATTACATATTAATTAACAGCAAATGGGCTAGTTCTGTTAGGAATACCAGGGCATATAGGGGAGCTGAAATTGGATCTGACCATTACCTTGTTAAAAGTGTGTTGCAACTTAAACTTAAAAGTGTTGTGCTAGGGTTAAAAAATTTACTTTTAATACTGAAGCTCTGAAAGATCCAGTTATAGCCAAAGCTTACCATGATAGGTTACTTAGTCATTATGACAGTCATGGTTTGCTTACTACTGAAGTTGAGGAAGAATGGGATCATTTTAAACAGGCTTTTTTGGATACTAACAGTACTCTTTTAGGAAAAAAGGAGCAGAAGAGTAAGAATTATCTGAGTGATAAGGCACTTGAGCTTATTTCGGAAAGAAAGAACTGCAGGAATGCACTTAATCAATACCCTACTAGTCCTAATAGAAAGCATTACAGAGACCTTAATAAACTTGTAAAGGATCAGTTAGCTGCTGCTAAGAATCTTTGGCTTGATGGTTTGGCTGACAAAGCCGAGGAAGCAGTTAGACAGCACAACAGCAGAGAGCTGTACCAGATAGTTAATGTTTTGTGTGGTAGAAAACGGACAGGCATACAAGGACTGAAGGATAAACGAGGTAAGGTTATAGAAGGTGAGGATTCTGTCATGGCTAGGTGGGCTGAGCATTTCAGTGATGTTCTAAACAATGTAGTTAGTTCTACTCCCATTGTTTGCAATGATGATAGATGCATTAGTGGCTTTAATGTTGGCCCTAGAACACAATCTGAAGTTATTTTGGCTGTTTCTAAACTTAAACTTCATAAATCCCCAGGGGTAGATGAAATTACTACGGAAATGCTTAGAGCTGGGAATGTTTCTGTTACCACTTGGATGACTGAAATTTTGAATATCTTTTATGATAAAGGCATGGTTCCTAAGGATTTTACCAGAGCTATTGTTATCCCTATTTCCAAAAAAGGTGATCGCAGTTCTTGTGATAACTATAGGGGTATCAGCCTACTCTCTGTTCCAGGTAAAGTTCTTTCCATGATTGTGCTTAATAGAATTAAGAATCTGGTTGACAGTCAATTGCGTGATGAGCAATGTGGATTCAGAAATGGTAGGGGATGTGTGGATCAGATATTTTCACTTAGGCAGATTCTTGAGAAATGTTTAGAATTTCAGAAACCTTTGGTTGCTAGCTTTGTTGATTTCAGAAAGGCTTTCGACTCTGTTGATCGTTATAATTTGTGGTTGATTGTGAGATCATATGGTATACCAGACAAGTTAGTTAACATTATGAAAGCTCTCTATAATAACACTGAGTCGTGTGTGAGAATTGGTAAGGCTTGTAGCAATTGGTTTAGCATTACTTCTGGTGTTCGACAAGGGTGCATTTTGTCTCCTTTTCTCTTTAGCTTGGTTATTGATTATGTTATGCGAAATTCACTTCAAGGGAAAGATTTTGGCCTTAAATGGGCTGGAGACATGAAAATTTCTGATTTAGATTATGCTGATGATTTAGCCCTTTTGGCAAATGATGTTGATGAGATGAACTCTTTCATTCGAGCTGTTGATGAGACTGGTAGTAGAGTAGGTTTGGTTATAAACAGAGAGAAAACTAAAGTGATGAAAATTGGTCAGGCAGACCGTGATTAAGTTAATCTGAATGGTTGCAGTCTTGAGCAGGTGTCACAGTTTAATTATCTTGGGAGCTATGTAACAGATAATGGTAATGTGCGGCATGAGATTAACAGACGAATAGGGATTGCTGCCGGGACTTTTAAGAACCTATGGAGAGTGTGGAGAAATAGGCGTATACACCTAAAGACTAAAATTAGACTGTATAATAGTTTGGTTCTTTCTAGGGTTAGTTATAGTAGTGAAACTTGGACACTTTGTAAACAAGATAACAGGAAACTAGATGCTTTTGATTCCAGATGCTTACGCAGTATCTTGGGCATTAAGTGGTTCAACTTTGTAACTAATGATGAGATTAGGCAAAGGAGTTTGCAACCTCCTTTAAGCAGCATATTGTGCAGAGAGAGACTCCGTTGGTTTGGCCATGTTGCCTGTGAATAATTATAGATTGGCGAATAGGGTTATGAACAGTGTGCCTAAAGGCCTCAGAAGGAGGGGGAGACCTAGGATGCGGTGGGCAGACAATGTCAAACAGGACCTTGTTAGAATTGATGTGCAGTGGCCAGATGCAGTAGATGTAGCTCAGGATAGATTTGCTTGGAGAACTAAATTGCACGGTCTGGTTGGACCTCCGAAGCCCATGGCTGCTTGAGGATGAATTGTATGTTTGCAGTTAAAAATTAGAAGAAAGCATACTGTGTCTGGTGAACATGGAAATCTTGTTTTCAAAGAGAATGAAGTTTTTCTTTTACTTACTTTTGTACTCTTTAGAAACTTTAATTCAAACTAATGGATGATTTGAAAAATGCAAATTATAGTATTTTATTAGTACTTATACACCATAAAAATATTTGTCTTTTATACTTTAAAATTTAAAAAGTTGCTTTTCTCACACCTCTTTGAGAAAAGGGGGCAGATTGTTTCTGTCAATGAAATATCTCTTGACACTCTCTCACAGAAATTTCAAATTTCTTATATAAATAAATTGCTTGCAATAATCATTTGAAGATTCACCTTTTCTATATTCAGTGCCCTTGAACAACGTAAATTAAACCACCTAATATTTCATTAGTACTAATCCAGCTAGAAAGAATTTTCCAATATCTCTTACAACAAAACAGTTGTGTTTCCCATTCCCTTCGGTGATGCAAACCTTATGTTCTTCATTATTATTTCTATCATCAAAATTTCAAATTTCTAGCAAAAATACATTGTTTACAATATTCATTTAAATGTTTGCAATTTTCAAACTTTTCCAACATTAGAGGGTGCATTTTAAACTTTCTGATGATTTGGAAAGATAGTTGTAACATAATCATCAATACTTTTCCAACACAAAAAGAATTTCTATCTCTAAAAATAAAAAAATTATTTCTTTAAAAAAAAAAAGTTGCATTAAATATTGAATAAACTTGACTTGTTTAGTATACACTAAGGAATTTCTACTTTTTCAGTTAATTCAAATTTAAAAAAAAAAAAAATTGTCTTGAGCCAGGTGGGATACGAACCCACAACCTCCTGATAACATGTCAGGTGTTCTGGACCACTGAACTACCATCTGCTGATCAAGATCTCCTCTAATTGATGATATGAACATTTCTACCTACTCACATGTAGGCACTGTTCAAGCAATCTAACCACAAGCAGCAGACAAATGCCATATAGATGGAAAGTATATCTTACAAGTATACAAATGATTAAAAATCAGTTGTATTTATAATCAAATTTAATCAATTGTATACTTGTAAGATATACTTTCCATCTATATGGCTAGTATTCATTTTTGGGACTTTTCTTTAGTACAGAACAATGATTCATTCCTTAGCAATAAAAAATAATTACCCCCTCAAGCAGCTGCTTGCCACAAAGGTCTGATAGGAGCCTGTCAGTTTATACGCCACAGTAGGTCTGAGGATGGCGGGACCCCAGCAGAAAAACAACACAAACATTCATGCCTTACCTGGGCTTTAACCCGGATCCCTAAGTTCAATAGCCAAGCATGCTAACCACTTGGTCACGGGATGGCCAATCCTTAGAGATAAGTTGTTAATGAAATCAAATTTTGACGAGATTTTTATTTTTAGGAATTTTTTTTAAATATGGAACAAGGGTTCATTCCTTAGCAATGTGTTAATGGAATCTTGTTTTGATGAGACAACTTTCAATGATTTTTTTTTTAACTGCAGAAACAGGATTTCCTTCCATATAGCATTACAAATCTTTTTTTAATACATATCCTCTAAACATGTCTAAAGGTATATGTGGAATGGACTACTTTTACTATCTGAACTCCCCCACTACCACCCATACACACCAGCAGCAAAACAAAAACAAGATGGTGGCTGATGGTCCTACACTGCATTTCTGCCAATGTTTGGATTAGATTGAAACCAGTCCATACCATTAGCTTTTTAAATACACTTTTATTCTGCATTTAAAGAAAAATGTCACTAAAAGTGAATTGAGAAAACAAAAACACAGATGCCACCAGAAAATTAAAAGGTACAAAAGTACTAAATTGCAATTTTATGCATTTGTTTTCTGGCTGGATCATTTTCCTCTCCATAGTTTGCAGATTTTTTTTTTCAGTTCATGCTTTCATTTCTGCATTTACTTACTTTAGAGTGAACTAGTTGCATGGCATCAAATTGGTTTAATTAAAATATTTGATTCTTGAAATTTAGCCATTCAAATATTCTCATCAATTTAATAAGTGATAATTGTGGTTCTGCATATTACCTACTGCTATAGAGCAGGTGTTCTCAACGTGGAGTATGCGGTAAATTTTTTTTGATATGCCATGAGAACTCAAAAGTCGCTAGATCTAGTAACAAAGTCACTGAGTTGGCAACACTGCTGTGCAAAAATGTATATTTTTTATCGATATATGTAATTTATGAATACAAAATTTAATGTATATATACATGTGTGTTTTATTTTATTCCAATTGTTATAATATAACAATAGTTTTATCTATCTATACAAGGTGTACGTCAGTTACATACATATCTCCAGGGGGTACATGAAGCATAAAAGTTTGAGAACCACTGCTATAGAGGATGCTGCATTTGCCATATTCATTCTATATACTGTATTTTCTACATATCTAAATATTGAAATGTTTGCAAATTGCAGGATTCTCAAAATGTGGGTCACAACCATCAGATAAAATTATACTTGCTAATATTAGTCAAAATTAAATTTTGTGAGCCTGTTGTAAAATAAATAGTATTTTGGGGCAAATGTAGTGTGTTTGGATACTATAGGCTCCAGTTTTGACCACGTCCTTTGCTATGTAAGTTTCATTGCAATACTCCTCTGCACTGTAGCCACTCTCATTGGATTAAGCTTAGTAGATTTCTTCCGTTCTAATTTTAGTCCAGTATCGTAGATATACTTATATTAGTAGTGTAGCGGTAAAAATACAATGATACTTGTCTAAAGTTATCAAAACAATGCTTATACCTATCCAAAGCACGGTTACTTTTAGACTTGTTATTTTGCACTTTGTGAAATGGAAAAGGACGCAGACTAAACTGGAGCCTATAGTTTTCACAGTAACCAAACTGCAAAACCATGCAGGATTCCACACATTATGAAACAGAAAAGATAATTATTTTCCGTTTCATAATGGTAGAATTACTACACCTACCCAATCAATCACCTTAACAAAAAATGGAATAACTGCAATTACACTTTTTTAATTTTCTGTTTTACTATACCTTAATAGTTTCAGGATCTGTATCTTTATTTAAATTTAAAATCTTGCTGCTACGTTTTTCGTCGAAACTAATTTTTTTCTTTTCATTACGATGTGAATCTGTCAAAATCATCTCATCCGTTCTACTACATCCGAGGCAACGCTCAAAATTTTGTTTCTCCACGTATATTTCTGAAACATAACAGGCATCATTCTTATTTTTTGAGTTAATTATTGTGTTTTCGATACTGATATTTTCTGTCAAGAAAGGGATCCATGGGTTTTCGTAATTTTTGTCTTTCAGTTCCTTGCATAACGTTAAAAATTTATTTTCGTTTCTCTTGGACAACTCTGTCCAGTTTACATTATTAAACATTACACTAGTCGTATCTTACACTAAACTCGAAGATTCTTTTCCCCATATAATTATCCTTGTATTAGGAAAACGAACATTCTATGATTCAGCGCTAATTGTTTCTGGCTCAAAAGCACGCGGGAAAAATCTTTATTGCCATATTTAAAAAGTAGATACTTTTTCTTCAGAGTGATTCTAGCATAATAGCCGTTCTGTGACAGAGTGGTTAGGTGAATAGATGATTAACTCTATAAATATCAAATGAATATTGTTTAAAATCCAAATTTAAGTATATTTATTATGATTTTAAATTTATCTTCAGAGTCATTTAGCTGCATTTTACCATTGGGACAAATCATTACTATTAGGGTAAACCACTTGATCATTACACTATGTGACCAAAAATGTAAGTTTCTAGCAAAAACAGATCGTTTTCAACATTTATTTAAAGATTTAGTATTTTACAGCTTTTTTCCACCACTAGAGGTCGCCTTTCGAGTTTTTATTTACCGCCCTTAGCACTCTCGAACACTTGAAATTCCAATTGATGGGTATTCAAAAAATGTAAATGTTACTATTTTTATGGAAAATTTTTTTGCCGGCATACAGGATTCGAACCCGCATCTCTCCAGAAACATGCCAGAGTATTCTAACTTTTTGAACTAACGCCGGTTGTTTTCACAAAAAAAATTTATTGATTCATAGACGTTAAAACGTCTACAGGAAACGCCGAGATTATCAAATATTGCTTAAATCATTAATAACGCTAAATAGCGTGATGTGACTTCATTATTTATATCAATCTTACTCAGAGCACTAAAAAAGAAATAGATGCAACCCGAGATATAGATGTCATATGGAGGCGCCCAAAATTCACGGGAAGAGTGATAGTCATTATTAGTGGAAAAAGACAGATGGTATTAGTTCAACAAGTTAGAATACTCTGGCATGTTTCTGGAGAGATGCGGGTTCGAATCCCGTATATCGGGGAACTTTTTTCCACAAAAACATTTATTGATTTATAAACGTTTAAACGTCTACAGGTAACACTGATATTATGAAATATTGTTAAAAAAATTATTAATATTTTGTTAATTCCTGTGAAACAAATATATATATATATAGTTTCGTTCATCTCTCTAAGAAAAAGTTTCATTTTGGCACCTCCTTTTGGCTAAGACGTCATAGGCTTGTTGCCATTGTAATCCTTCTGACCATAACACTGTACTACCAAAATTTCAGATTTCCAGTGTAAATAGTTTGTGTGCAATATTCGTTTAAAATTTTAGCATTTTCCGTCTTTTCGCACCGCTAGAGGGCGCTTATTAAAGTTATTGAAAATTTTCAAAATTACGAATCGCAATATTTGTTCGACACCTATCCAACCCAAAGAATTTTTCATTTAGCTCTAAAAGTAAAAAAAATTGATAAAAGTGAACTTTGTGTGTAGGCGGACAGACAGGTGGAAAGACGAATGGACAGAAAACAGAGAGACGGACAGACAGACGAACAAATACTGGCATAAGCAGATGATAAAGTGAAAACATTATCTCGTTTTTCAAACGAACCTTAAAAGAAACAATTTGTTGCTTTTCAGTTACCTCATTTCACTTTTCCAGCCGTTTGCTGTCTTCTGATGGAGTTTCTCGGAATAAAAAATTCATTAAATTATTTCTTTGAGTGCATTTTTACACCCAATTGCAGCGCAGTGAGGCACTCATAAAATATGACGGCTTTTATAGACAAAAAAAAGTGGTAGAAGTATATAAAACTATAACAACTGAGAAGTTTCGACTTTTGACATACACTAACTCATAGGCTTTCGTCACACGGTACGACAAAACATGGCGCCCATAACCCACGTGACTCAATCAACCAATGGCAGTGATCAAGATGGCCAGCCTCTAACTATACAGGTCCTCTAGTAGTTGCTAGCGATAAAATTTACACAATATAAAAAGAGTCTCGGCACCTTGTGAGCCTCGATTGGTTACTGGTGAAAACAAATTTGCCTTCCCATTCAAATAATTTGAGTTTAGCGACGATCATTTTATGCTACCCACCTATCTCATACGATAGGAAATATAAGACAAAAAGCTTAAACCAGTTAGTTACATTTTTAGCATGCGTATTAAATGATTATGAATTAAATTTTAGTTATATTTTTAGTATGCATATTAACTGATTATGAATTAAATTTTAGTTACATTTTTAGCATGCATATTAACTGATCATGAATTAAATTTCTTCTTATACGAAATATGACAAAAAGCTTATATCAGTTTAGTTACATTTTTAGCATGCGGATTAACTGATTATGAACTAAATTTTATTTACATTTTTAGCATGCATATTAACTGATTATGAATTAAATTTCCTTTTATACGAAATATAAGACAAAAAGCTTATATCAGCCTGGTTACATTTTTAGGATGCGTTTTAACTGATTATGAATTAAATTTTAGTTACATTTTTAGTATGCGTATTAACTGATTATGAATTAAGTTTTCTCTTATGCAAAATATAAGACAAAAAGCTTAAATCAGTTTAGTTACATTTTTAGCATGCGTACTTTTTCATATTAACGAAATTTAACTTAATCGCTTATAATCAACAATATGAAGTAGGCATCATCCAATGATTATCAATAAAAATATTGAAAAACTTAACGTTTACAAGACAGAAAGAATAACAACAGTATTGCACCCATTTCTCCAATGGTCCTGGCTGAATTTGTAAGTAAAAACATGTTTTGAGCCAGACAAACCAACTGTCAAAAAAATAAACCATGGGGATCTTCCAGCTATGTAAAACTGAAACAAACATAAAAATTAGAGTTTCAGAAGCTATATATGAATTTTTATCATTAGCATTATTACCGTAATCTACACATCCACAATAGCATTTGCCATTGAACAGTATTTGTTTCCTAATTGACTTCTCCTCAAATAATAAAGTGAATATCATATGCTTCTGCTTACTATCAGTAAAATTTTCCATCCAGAAAACCTCAATAAATCCAGGAAGGCTATCTACAGATCTGCACCAAGTTAAAATTGTGGAGCTATTGGGAAAGATTTTCTCTTACAAATTCATAAGCCTTTTTAAAAATAAAAAAATGGAACCTCAATTTTTAATAAGCCTTTTGAGAATGAAAATATCATGGTAAACCTAGTTACCTCTTAGCTATAAAATATGCCATTGCTTCTTTCAGCATTTTTGCTGTGAATTTCTGAACAGGTTTAAAGTTATATCTAGAAACACAGGCTTTGGTGTCTCAATTCCATCTTGATGAGCTTTTGAGTGTTAAATCTAATATTTCTTTTAAAGAAGAAGAGTCTGATTGCTTGGATCTTAGCTGGCAATAATTTCACCGTAGCATTTTCTTTAACCTCTGGATTTCATTTTGCACTGACATCAACTTTCTCTTAAATTTTCTTTCTCGGACGTTAAGCCGTGGCCCCGTGTGCGGGAGAGCCATACCCTGTGTACGTTAAAGAACACGCTGGATGGCCTTGACGGGAGGCTACCATCTGTCTCCCAACAGCTGTTCCAGTGGGTCCCCTCCCCCAACCTTCTCTGAGCCTTCGGGGTCCTTGTGACCTGGGCATTTAGCCCACGGTGTGCAAAAAAGTGCCGCTCAGAGGTAAAACAACCCAACCCACCTCTTAAATTTTCTAGGACTCTTCGCTCTTTCACAGCATGCATGAGTCATCATTTTTATAGGCAATATCTGTTCTCATTGCAATTTCTATCTGATCATCTACAAGTGTCTCTCAACACAGGCATTTGTTACAAATGTGAATAAAAGTTGTCACAGCATCATTAATTAATCCTACTGTACAATACTTTGAAGCTTAATTTTTAAAACAGTATAGTGCTGGGAACAGATAGTACTAGCTACTGTTTAAAAAGAGACTGTGGGGCTTCAACCACAATTGACAAACCTTAGCATTTCAACTCATAAAATGTTTTACCAAACATGAAAAGCAATTTCTTAGGCTTCATTTATCATATACAAAATTATAAAATTCCTATTTCAGGCGTTTTGTTTGAGGGGAAATAAGTCTCATGAAATTAATGTTTAAGTTCAATATATCTTTTTAGAAACAAAATTCACGAAAATATTCTATAAATTCCATGCTGTTTCAATCTGTAAATCACCTTCTTTTCATATATAAATATTATTCGTTTCATTTATAAAAAAAATCGTGAACTACATTTGATATTATACTAGGATAGAATGGTATTTTAAAATGCTTTATTTATTTTTAGGCCTCCCTCCTTCTACAATTTAAATTTAAAAGAATTTCACAATATTCGTAAATTACTATCTCCACTAATATTACCTCGATAGCCTTCATATACCAGTTGCCATACGCATGCCTTTTGCTGACCGCAGTTCAACTCATCATCATCATCATCCTCATCCTCAAGCAGTCATGGGCTATGGAGGTCCAACCAGACGGTGCAATTTAGTTCTCCAAGCAAGTCTATCCTGAGCTACATCTACTGCATCTGGCCACTGCACACCAATTCTAACAAGGTCCTGTTTGACTTTGTCTGCCCACTGCATCCTAGGTCTCCCCTTCTTTCTGAGGCCTTTAGGCACACTGTTCATAACCCTATTCGCCAATCTATAATTATTCATACCGGCAACATGGCCAAACCAACAAAGTCTCTCTCTGCACAATAAGCTGTTTAAAGGAGGTTGCAAACTCCTTTGCCTAACCTCATCATTAGTTACAAAGTTGAACCATCTAATGCCCAAGATACAGCGTAAGCATATGGAATCAAAAGTATCTAGTTTCATGTTATATTGTTTACAAAGTGTCCACGTTTCATTACCATAACTCATCCTAGAAAGAACCAAACTATCATGCAGTCTATTTTTAGTCTTTAGGTGTTACGCCTATTTCTTCACATTCTTAGGACTGCCTTAGAAAAAAGAATGAAAATAATGCGCCATTTGTGGCCTTGGCCATACGGCCAATTACAAAGGCTGTTCTTACTATCCTACCAAGGAGGTTGTGACAACTCCAAAAGGAAAAATCTAACATTGCCCCACCTTCAAAGGCTGTTAGTACTCCTGTCACACCCGGATTATCTTACGCAAGTGTTGCTGCGAAAGGCGCACCTGCTCCCAAACCCATTGGTAAAGAGAAACCTTTACCTAAGAGAAAGCATCCAACTGCCGTACCTCCTGCGCCAGCTCCTTCTACAAGCGAGCACTTTTATGCAACTATCTTAAACGATCTGAAGGAAATCTTTTTGATCTTCAAAAATCTGAATGTCTCCAATATTTTATTATTGGCTAAGTCATTAATTTTTGAATATCAGAATGCCAACGGCCTTATGAGCAAACTCACAGTTGGGCTAAAAGCGCTTGACTATTTACTCTCTTCACTGTCCTCAAATGGAGCACAACGCTAAAAAGAACCATATCAAGATTTTTTATTGGAATGCGAATGGCATTCTCAACGATTTATAAGAGTTCAGTCATTTTTTGACTGACTCCTAAGCTGATATTGTCCTTTTGGGAGAAGCACACCTTAGGGCTTCTGACAAATTGAAGTTTCCTAATTTTGAGGTCTACAGATCGGATCGACAGCATAACAAAGGTGGAAGTACTGCTGTTATCGTCAAGAGATCCATCAAACACCATCTTTTACAAACTGTAAACTTCGATACATTGGAGATTTCTGCTATTGCAGTCGACAATATCCTTTTTAAAAATCTCAATATATATGCGGCATATAAACCGCCCAATTCTGATATTATTTTGAATGATTTCAAAATAATTTTTAATACCAGTACTCCTATAATTTTAGCAGGAGACTTAAACTAAAAAAATGTTACCTGGAACTCCAGATCTTGTAACAAAAATGAAAAAATTCTTTTAGACTATTCCACAACCAACGGCATTATTGTGGATGCTCCCAATTAGCGCACATTTTATCCTTACAACTCCATGCACCGACCAGATACAATTGATCTGGTCATGTTCGGTAATTTTTTACCATCTTATGACCTCTGTGTTCATGAAGTTTTGAACTCTGACCATTTACCAGTCTACCTGACTCTTTTCTCGTCTGTCACCCTTGTCCCAGTCGATTTTAGAGTCGTAAACTGGGAACTCTTTAAAACTACAGTCAACGGAAAAGTCTCCGGATCCTGTAATCCTCTATCTCTCAGGAGGATTGATGATACAATTATCACCTTTACAGATCTTTTGAATCAATCTAGAATTGATGCCAGCACCATTCATAAACCTCTAAGGATTTCTACATTCTTCCCAGATTTCTTTCTGATCTTGTCAAAGAGAAAAATAAAGCTAGGCATAAATGGCAAAGATCGAGAGAGGCTCGTGACAAGAATGCCTACTATGCACTTAAGATAGAAGTAAGACAAGAGCTCTCAGATTACCGAGGTCTTACTTGGAACAAGAAGATTACCTCAGTCTCTACAAGTGATGGCTCCATCTGGAAGATGGTTAAGACCTTAAAGAATCCTTATGTTAACTACACCCATCCATGGAAAGGATGGGTTATGTTACAATGAGGATGATAAATGCGAAGCTTTTGCGGATGCCCTTGAGATCCAGTTTCAAGAAAATTCTGATCTGTCCAACGATAACACCTGTGACAAAGTGGAGGAAACTCTTTTCCGTTTCTCTCAAGTGAACAGATCCAGAATTCATTTTACATCTCCACCTGAACTGACTCAGGCCATCCGCAAACTGAAACTCAATAAGGCTTCATATCCTGATGATATATCCAACAGGATGCTGAAGAACCTTCCGATAAAAGCTATCACGCATCTGTGCAATATTTACAATTTCCTTCTCCGGCATCACATCTTTCCGGAGGTCTGGAAGAATGCTTACGTTAGGCTCATCCACAAACTGGGTAAGGACCCATCCTTAGCTGACAGCTATCGACCTATAAGTCTTTTATCCTGTTTGGGGAAGTTGTTTGAGCGAATTTTTCTCAATCGACTGGATGAATTCCTTTTAAACCATCCTATCCTGCCTGAGTCACATTTGGATTCAGACCTAAAAGATCGACTCAGCATCAAGTCCTCAGAGTAGTGGAGACTATCGCTGAGGCTCTGAATAAAAAGGATATTGTTGCTGCCGGCTTTCTAGACGTGGCGAAGGCTTTTGACCGCGTCTGGATGGACGGCCTCATCTATAAACTGATCAAGATTGGAATTCCTTCGGGCCTGACTGGTATCCTTCAATCTTACCTTTCAGATAGAACCTTCCAGGTTCGCATCAAATCCTCTACTTCCATAAAGAGAGTGGTGGCCGCTGGAGTCCCACAAGGCTCTCTCCTAGGCCCCACTCTCTTCTCATTGTAGCTTTATGACATCCCTTCTTTTGACCGGATTGTCATTGCCCAGTATGACGATGATATTGCACTCCTCTCCCCTTCCCTGGGAGTTAAGTATGCAATTAGAAGACTCCAGAATTGTTTGGATGAGTTAGATTCATGGTATGATACTTGGAAAATGAAAATCAATGCTGACAAGAGTAACACCATACTTTTTAGTGGTAAGAGGATCAATAACCCTCAGACTTTACTTTTTATGGATGAAGACATCAGACGGCAAGACACTGTCAAATACCTTGGAGTCACCTTGCAGAAGAAACTGAAATGGGATCCCCACATTCACGGGATCATAACTAAGGTGAACACCTCCGATGTCAGCTGGGACCTCTTCTCAGAAGGAACTCCGTCCTTTCGATTGACCCCAAGCTTTTGCTCTACGACATGGTCATACGTCCCATCATTTCCTATGCTTCCCCAATTTGGGCGAACACCACTGCAACCAATACACACAAGATACAGGTCTTGCAGAACAAGATTTTGAGATGTGCGGTCGATGCCCCTTGATTTGTAAAGAACAGATAAATCCACAAAGATCTGAGCATCGACCGTATTTACACTTATATCAAGTTTTTATCACGTGGTTTCTTTGACAATGTTCAAAGTAATCCACATGGAATTATATCCTGCTTGTTCGACTGCAATCATGAAGTCATGAATGTTACTATTATGTAATCATGAAGTTACAAGAGGCCTAAAATGATGGCTTTCAGCAAAGATATAGTCATCCATTTTAGGTCTCTTGTGCATCCTTACTGTTTTTACTGTTGATCTTTATTGTCCTTCGGGACCCACCATTGGTGGTTTATTTTACTATATTGTGTTTACACTGATGCCAACTTGGCACATATTTAGATGGCAGAGGTTATGGGTACCCATGTACCTGGTACTCTGAAAATGAATAAGCGATCTACGATCTACGTTGTTATCTATGCCAAACATTACAAACGACAGAATTTTCGAGGTTTGTCAAAGCTGATGATTACACGATAAAGGTAACAGTAAAAGTAATGTATTTGCACCAGAATTTTGTACAACTGCTCTTTATTCGTTGATTTTGTTTGGATATCTTCACTGGGTAAGGGACAAATTTTGTGTTTAATAATTCTTTAAAACTTTTTTTAGTAAATGAGAATATATGATAATTTTGTCAATGATAGTTTATATATTGGTAAGTTTTCTATAAATGTTTAATGCAAACCATATCGTAAGAGAAAACTCGAAGGTTATTTTTTGCCTATAGTATCTACTGAAATTAATAAAAACATTAAATATATTACCTGTACGAAATAAAATGTACAAGGATTGCTAAATTTTTAATATACGGTATTTGCGAGATTAGAGCCCTCATAAGGCAAGAATAAATTTTAATAGCTTGCAAATTTTTATATTCTGGAATGTAATGATTTATAGGAAGTAATGCTAACAGTAAGAATCCTAAAAAAGCATGTTAATTGCAAAGAAAATACCTATTAACATATTTTCAGCATATTGGCCAACACAATAGTGTATCATGTACAATATATAGTTTCTTGATACCATAAAGCTGCCCAACCCTAACAATATCAATTTATTCTACCTCGTACGTATAACCAACAAAATATTAAATGATATAAAACACAAAATTTATGTGAGCAGCAGCCTATTCCTTTTTGGCTTTGAATCAAGTCATTAAAATATTAAAACAGATTAGAAACAACAAAAGCCAAAATATGGCATTTGCTTGATTCCTTCCATGTTTGTTTCCCTTATGTAGTGTTATCATATGTCCTCCTTTTTTATCTCGTGCCCTGAAATTTTGAAAAAACATGAAATGTCCTCCTTTTTATATAGACTCGTAACATGTTTCAAATTAAAATTAAGTAAATATTTTGTTACTCAAGTATTAAGTAAAAATTCATAAAGTATTTTGAAGTGTACTTTTTCGCATTTTCATTTTTTAAATTTCTTGAACCCATGATTAGAATATAATTTAGTGCTAACCATGAAATAGCCATCCCATGGCCGAGTGGTTAGCACACTTGGCTACTGATCGAAGGGACCTGGGTTCGAGCCTCAGGTAAGGCATGGATGTTTGTGTTGTTTTTCTGCTAAGGTCCTGCCATCCTCATAGACCTATTATGGCATATAAACTGACAAGCTCCTGTCAGATCTCTGTGGCAAGCAGCTGCTTGAGGGGGTATTTATTATTTTTATTTATTTTATTAACCATGAAATAATTTATTGTAAATGCAAATCGTGAATGCTAAATTAATTCTCGTTGAAAAAGTTACTATTTTCTGTAATATCAATATCTGCAATTTACATGCCAGTTTTGAAAAAATTTGGCATTAGAAATGCCAAATTGAAAAATGTACTTTAGAATGTTGCATAAGGTTTGGTAGCATCCACCTATAGTTGTAGATAAAGTTGAGAGCAGTTTTTCGTTTATTTGTAACATAAAAGGACAGCAAAGGAATTAAGAAATTACTAGTTTGCACAAAGCTCATAAAAGAACATGCATTAGCAAGACTGAAGTCACAGCTGACCACTACCTGAGTTATGGTTAATAGTTTGTGCAATAGCAGATAGTTACTAATCATTATGTCACTTAAGGCCAAATAACCCCTGATTGCTCTCACAAGTATGAATAAAAATCAGCATGTCATACATTTTGAAGTATACTGAATAATTAGAATTATGCCTTTTTCTGACTAAACTGTTAGTCAATACTTGTAATAAAACTTATTAAGAAAAATGTATTTTATTTCACAAATTGAAAGCATGCCCCCCTTTGTCCTCCATTTCTACCTTTTGTGTCATCCTTTTAGAACACTGTCATCTGGTAACCCTACCTTTATGGGACATTGAAATCACAAAATATCTCTGTTCTAATGAAATATTTCAAGTCCCAAACATTTGTAACACATTTCTATAACCATGCCAATGTAGTATATTAGTGAAAGTTTTCACTGTGATGAAGTTGCTGTATTCAAAATGACCATTGGCTTCCTGTGCACACCTGTCTAGAATAAAACAGAATCTTCAAGGACCTTTCAGACTTATGGCAAAATCACTAATAGAAAAATTTGAATAGTGCACTTAGTAATATACAGCAGAGGAGAGAGCTGTGGATTTGTCACAGTTTAAAAGTGTAATTTATTGTGTGGATAATGGCTGATATTTGTTAAAAACAAGCCAGCATATTGATATCTCTATAATGTGAAAGATTGTGCAATTTAGTTCCCCAAACACATCTGTTCTAAGCTACATCTGCTGTATCTGGCCACTGTAGACCAATTGTAACAAGGCCCTGTTTGACATCTTCAGCCCATTGCATCCAAGGTCTCCCCTCTTTTTGAGGCCTTTAGGCACACTGTTCAAAATCCTGTTTGTGGTGAAACCAATGGAGAGTCTCTGCACAATATGCTGCTCAAAGGAAGTTGCCTTCTTTGTCTAACCTCATCATTACCTACAGAGTCAGACCACCTAATGCCAAAAGATGCCTCATAACATCTAGAATCAAAGGTATCAAGTTCCCTGTTACTTGGTTTACAAAGGGTCCAAATTTCACTACCATAACTAACCCTAGAAAGAATCAAACTATTATACATCCTAATATTAGTCTTTAGGTGTATACACCTAATTCTCCACACTCTCCATTCCTATTCTTCTGTTTATCACATGCTACACATCTCCAGTATCTGTCATATAGCTCCTAAGATAATTAAACTGAGACACTTTCTCATAGGTAAAATTAGTTGAATGAGTTTTTATCTCATCAACATCATTTGTGAAAAGGGCCAAATCATCAGCATAATCTAAATCGGAAGTTTAACAAAAACTAACAACATCCCAATATAAGTGAGAGTTTTTGAAACTTTTGTGGTATGACAAAATAAAATGATCATGTACTAGATTCTGTATTATGCTGCTCCAGTAGATAAGGTGATTGATTGGTAAAAATTATTTCTTTAATTTTCATGAACCTATATTAAAAAAATTACCAAAGATTCCCAGAATTGTAAGAATTTTTAATTCAACAGAATATAAAATAATTTACAAAAATAGAAGATGAAAGCAGAAATTTTGAAGAATTGTATTCAAAATACAGCCTCATAACAGATCGAGTAAGAGTTAAGAATTTGAAAACCACATCCGTTTTCCCAGTTCTGCCTCAGGTGGTGATTAAAACCGAACCCAGATAGCTACGGCGGATTTGAATGTGCATTGTCCATGAACACTTTACAACTACCCGAGAGATGCCTCTGTATTGGACATATCTCCATTTGGTTGGAATCATCTTTGTCTAATTCTGATCTCTGCCCAGTATCCTTGCTAATCACTCAAAATGAGAAAGCACTACTTCAACTACTTATATATAACACTCAGCTTTGACACTCTCATTTGAAAGAAATGAAACCTAGTATGCGATTTTCAAACAGAGTATCTAAAAGGTTAAACTGTGGTAGCATAATTAAAAAACTAGGAATTTTTCTTAAAAGGAAGGATCTGCTTTTTTTTTTCATTAAATGCTCTGTTGGAAGAATCTTAAACTGTAAAAGAAATTGTTAATTGTGCCACTTGGAAAAATGTCTTGCCTGTAATGCACAGTACCAGCCTACTTTTACCACTGCCTCTTGGAGACATTGCAGCTACCAATACTAAAGGGACTTATCACCTCTCCCCAAAGGTCAGAATCATTTCCAACTTTAGCATTGAAGCTCACCTAGAACATGAGTAATATCTCCTTTCTTGACAGAATTCAAAATATCCAAAAGTTGTCTGTAAAGCCAGAGTATTTGATTGTAGTAAAATATTGGTTTGTTAAAAATGAAAGAAACTATCATGATGTATCACAGAATAAGCAATTAGTATAAAAGTCCAGTGTGTATACAGTTAATGTGTTATGGATGTATGTACAATCATACTCTGGCGACATTGCCCCCAATAATGTTGCTTCACTGTAATGTTGTTAACATAATATAATCAGATCTGGATTTAGAAAAAATTAAAGGGGGGTGGGTGACAAGAGATTGACTTTCCATTGCAGTATAATATTAAACAGATTAAAATAAACACAGATTACCTGTTGACATAGAATTCAAAAAATATTTTTGTGGGAAAAATGAGTTTTTCTGATGAACCATATTGATATTGAACCCATACTTCCCATTTACACGCCGGGTGTTCTAACTGCTAAATTATTACCAACTCCATCGTTTATCCATTAATTGTGACTTTAAATCTTCCTGACCTAGTGGCTAATGGCACCATCTGTTGATTAATATAGGGCAGGCTTGCAATTTATAGTGCTCAGCTGCCATTTTTTTTTAGCGTAATGGAATAATATATTGTGTCTTGATGGAATGCTTGACTTCTGGACTTCTAGTGGTGACTGATGGCAATGAAAAATGTTTTTTCTGAAGAATTATATTGAAACAGTTACTTAAAATATTTCCATAACAAAACCTACGCTAAGTGTGCGATTTAAACTAATGGAAAAC
The DNA here is from genome assembly GCA_038380435.1 of Ryuthela nishihirai. Lineage (NCBI taxonomy): Eukaryota > Metazoa > Arthropoda > Arachnida > Araneae > Heptathelidae > Ryuthela > Ryuthela nishihirai. The sequence goes on from JAWZYU010000003.1 coordinate 26,956,884, forward strand.
TCGTTTCAATATCACATTAGAAAGAATATTCAACTTTTTAAAAAGTTTTACAAATAATAACCTATACAATCGTATTACTAACAGTGAAGAGACTGTACAAGGAGAATATGGCCAGTAAAGAATATAATGATAAACACTTATTCCTGAGCATAAAATTTTGTTTCCACAAATAAAAAGAAAACCATCAGAAGTAATAGTATCTGCGTTCCAATTTTCCTAATTGTACATATTGTCATACAATGAATGTCAATCAGTACCATCCGAGGCTACTTATTTCAGCATCCTATGATCACTGACAAATCATGTTCATACCGTTAGTTAAAAAAAACTCATAAAATCAATAATCTCATTGCAGACAGCTATTCAAGCAGGTGCAAACCACTAAACAGCAAACTGCCATTTTGCAAAGCTTACTGCTAAACAATGAACCACCATTTCTTACTTTTACACCCCCCTCAGAACAAAGCAATCTCATAGGTGAGAACAAGCCTAAAAAACAAAATTGTAAACAATTTCCTGCTAATCTATGAGATAAAAAAGAAAAATAACACAAATTATCATAAACAATTAACCTGTGATGTATATTTATAAGCACATATATTGATGTGGGTTTATAGAATTTGGCAAAATATTTTGAAAAAGGCAACAATTTTAATGTAAAATCTATAGATAATATTATTTTCTAATTATTTATTAACAAAACGTATCCAATTTTCAAAATACAGTTATAATGAAAGACAGAAATTCAAAAAAGACAAGAAATATAGCTGCTATATAATGACCATTAACATTTTTAAAAATAAAGTTTTTCAATATCATTAAATTCAGTGATCCAGATTTTAAATTTCAATTTAATCAGCATTGATAATGTAATAGAAACTGATCTGGACAACTCTGGCTACTTTTCTTTTTTTTTTCTACCCTGCTGAGAAGTGGTCAATCACACAGGATCCTGGTGCTGACCATATAAACCTACTGGACTGATATATGACAGCTTGTTTATGGATCCTGAATTTGCTGCACTGGTGGGCTTCTGTGGAGGGGAAAACTTCCGCTGTGTTTTCTGTTTGTGGGTCGACAACCCCAAGTGAATAGATTCTCTGGATGTGTTTATCAACTGGAGGATAATCCTGAGCAGAGGTCATCGCAGGCACCTGAACTCTTTGCTTCTACTGGAATCGTCAAATTCTACATTGGAGGAAGTCTTCCAGTGTAGATGGCTTCAGCCTTTAGTAGTGGAGGAATGGGTCTTTGCCCCATGTCTGCGATTAGGGGGCTGTTTGATATTGTCGGCATTCCCTCTGTCAATAAACATAGTTTCTTCAAATATCCCACTAACCATTTTCTCTCCATAGGTAGTTGGAATGTGAGGATTCTGCACAGAGCTTTTTCTCTTGATGTCCTCACACAAGAATTCTACCATTATAATTTAGATATTCTTATCTTACAAGAGACCAGATGGTCAGATTCTTAAAAATAATCTTAAATTTCTCTTTTCAGGGAGGGACGACAATAAACATCACCAAGGCGTGGGTCTGCTTCTCAGCAGACACGCTAGTGATACTCTTCTAGGACATGAGTGCATTAATGAAAGGTTTCTTACAGCAAAATTTCAGACAAGCATTAAAGACTTTAAAGTTATCTGCTGTTATGCCCCCACTGAGGATGCCGATGAGGATGAGAAGGATAGGTTTTATGGACAACTTCAGGATATTTTGAATTCTGTCAAGAAAGGAGATATTGCCCTTGTTCTAGGTGACTTCAATCCAAAGTTGGTACTGCCTCTGACCTTTGGGGAGGAGTGATAGGTCCTTTTGGTATTGGTAGCTGCAATGTCAATGGGCAACGTCTCCTACAGGTAAGTAAACTCAATGGATTCAGAATAACTAACATTTGTTGCAATAACTGTGACATACATAAGTACACATGGGTTTCACCTGATGGGCTGCATAAGAATATGATTGATTATATATTAATTAACAGCAAATGGCCTAGTTCTGTTAGGAATATCAGGTCATATAGGGGAGCTGAAATTGGATCTGACCATCACCTTGTTAAAAGTGTCTTGCAACTTAAACTTAAAAAGTGTTGCGCTAGGGTTAAAAATTTTACCTTTAATACTGAAGCTCTGAAAGACCCAGTTATAGCTAAAGCTTACCATGATAGGTTACTTAGTCATTATGACAGTCATGATTTGTTTACTACTGAAGTTGAGGAAGAATGGGGCCATTGAGGAGGCAGAATTATTTGAGTGATAAGGCACTTGAGCTTATTTCAGGAAGAAAGAACTGCAGGAATGTCCTTAATCAATACCCTACTAGTCCTAATAGAAAGTGTCAGTATTGAGATTTATCTACACAAAAATTCTTCGCCCTGCCCACAGTCAGTAGGGGACACTGATGGGCTCGGAAAGGCCGTCCGTCTGTCGGATGGGACGTTAAGCCGTGGCCCCGTGTGCGGGAGAGCCATACCCTGTGCACGTTAAAGAACATGCTGGATGGCCTTGATGGGAGGCTACCATCTGTCTCCTACAGCTGTTACAGTGGGTCCCCTTCTCCAACCATCTCTGAGCCTTCGGGGTCCATGTGACCTGGCCATTTAGCCCATGGTGTGCAAAAAAGTGCCGCTCAAAGGTAAAATAACCCAACCTAATAGAAAGCGTTACAGAGAGCTTAATAAATGTGTAAAGGATCAGTTAGCTGCTAATAAGAATCTTTGTCTTGATGGCTTGGCTGACAAAGCCGAGGAAGCAGTTAAACAGCACAACAGCAGAGAGCTGTACCAGATAGTTAATGTTTTGTGTGGTAGAAAATGGACAGGTATACAGGGATTGAAGGATAAACAAGGTAAGGTTATTGAAGGTGAGGATTCTGTCATGGCTAGGTGGGCTGAGCATTTCAGTGATGTTCTAAACAATGTGGTTAGTTCTACTTCCATTGTTTACAATCATGACAGATGCATTGGTGGCTTTAATGTTGGCCCCATAACAGAATCTGAAGTTATTTTGGCTGTTTCTAAACTCTCATGAACCCTCAGGTGTAGATGAAATTACTACGGAAATGCTTAGAGCTGGGAATGTTTCTGTTACCACTTGGATGACTGAAATTTTGAATATCTTTTATGATAAAGGCATGGTTCCTAAGGATTTTACCAGAGCTATTATTATCCCTATTTTCAAAAAAGGTGATCGCAGTTCTTGTGATAACTATAGGGGTATCGGCCTACTCTCTGTTCCAGGTAAAGACCTTTGCAGGATTGTGCTTAATAGAATTAAGAATCTGGTTGACAGGCAATTGCGTGATGAGCAATGTGGATTCAGAAGTGGTAGGGGATGTGTAGATCAGATATTTTCACTTAGGCATTCTTGAGAAATGTTTAGAGTTTCAGAAACCTTTGGTTGCTAGCTTTGTTGATTTCAAAAAGGCTTTCGATTCTGTTGATCATCATAATTTGTGGTTGATTGTGAGATCATATGGTATACCTGAGAAGTTAGTTAATATAATGAAAGCTCTCTATAATAACACTGAGTCATGTGTGAGAGTTGGTAAGTCTTGTATTTGGTTTAGGATTACTTTTGGTGTTTGACAAGGGTGCATTTTTGTCTCCTTTTCTCTTTAGTTTGGTTATTGATTATGTTATGTGAAATTCACTTCAAGGGAAAGATTTTGGCCTTAAATGGGCTGGAGATACAAAAATTTCTGATTTAGATTATGCCGATGATTTAGCCTTTTTGGCAAACGATGTTGATGAGATGAACTCTTTCATTTGAGCTGTTGATGAAACTGGTACTAGAGTAGATTTGGTTATAAACAGAGAGAAAAACTAAAGTGATGAAAATTGATCAGGCAGACTGTGATTCAGTTAATCTGAATGGTTGCAAAATAATTAAACTGTGACACCTGTCACAGTTTAATTATCTTGGGAGCTATGTAAGAGATGCTGGTGATGTGCGGCATGAGATTAACAGATGGATAGGGATTACTGCCTTGACTTTTAAGAATCTATGGAGAGTGTGCAGAAATAGGCGTATACACCTAAAGACTAAAATTAGACTGTATAATAGTTTGGTCTGTTCTAGGTTAGTTATGGTAGTGAAACTTGGATACTTTGTAAACAAGATAACATGAAACTAGATGCTTTTGATTCTAGATGCTTACGCAGTATCTTGGGCATTAGGTGGTTCAACTTTGTAACTAATGATGAGATTAGGCAAAGGAGTTGGCAGCCTCCTTTAAGCAGCATATTGTGCAGAGAGAGACTCTGTTGGTTTGGCCATGTTGCCCATATGGATAATTATAGATTGACAAATAGGGTTATGAACAGTGTGCCTAAAGGGTACAGAAAGAGGGGGAGACCTAGGATGCGGTGGGCAGACAATGTCAAACAGGACCTTATTAGAATTGGTGTGCAGTGGCCAGATGCAGCAGATGTAGCTCAGGACAGACTTGCTTGGAGAACTAAATTGCACGGTCTGGTTGGACCTCCATAGCCCATGGCTGCTTGAGGATGATGATGATGCATCATAAAACTGATATTACTTAGATATCTTTATTAATATTGAAAAAAATGTTAAAAATTTTGTATTGGATACTATTAATGCGAAAAGTATAGTTTGTGTAGTTACTATTAATAAAAAAATTTGAGTATGGAGTGTATACCTTCAGAGCATTCGTATAGTGAAAGGGGAAAAAGGAATACTGGTTAATGCAGAAAGGAAATAAATTTTCTTTCACAAATTTAGAATTCTGGGTAGATGGTAATCTTATATTTTAATAAATTGGCATAATGTAAACAAACACTGACCGCAGCATGTTAACATCTGTCCCTGCCGCACAACAACTATTTCGGCTGATGATGCATTAGTGCAACGATGCAAAATGCATAGTGCATATGTGATAGTTTGTTTATGTTATTTGCATTTTGTTGATATGTTGTGACATACACTGGAGATTTACAAACACTTTGGTTAACATTCACAGCAATTCATATACTGTAATGTCATATATCATCCCTCTGTGTCACTCCGAAATGAATGTCAACCTTGCAACAGAATCCCCCATTAGAAACAACTCGGTTCCTTGCAAATTCAGGAACACAGTGAACTCGTAGTAATAAAGATGGTATGACATTCCATGGCTGAGTGGTTAGCACATTTGGCTACTGATCAAAGGGACCTGGGTTTGAGCCCCAGATAAGGCATTTCTGTTCGTATTGTTTTTCTGCTGAGGTCCTGCCATCCTCACAGACCTTCTACTATGGTGTATAAACTGACACTCTTGTCAGACCTCTGTGGCAAGCAGCTGCTTAAGGGGATATTTATTATTTTTATTATTAATACCTACCACAGGGCAATAGACTTGCTTATTTATTGGATATCAACGAAAGGTAATTTTGTAGATAAAAATGAACTGTCTTAGCTTTCATTACATTGATATAGAATAATTCTGTTAATTAATAAATATGATATATATAATTCTAGTAATATAAGGTTAGTTTATATTATAACAGCGAGTGTAATTGTGAATTACCAAGGCATAGGTCTGCTTCTCAGCAGACACTGGAAGGTCTGTAAATGGTAGCTAGGTAGTCACTGGAAGGAGAGGTATGCACCAATCCCCTGTGATGTTCCCCACCTTCTCATGGTGCAGGCTGTTAGTACCTTTCAAAAGAGATACTCTCTTGTGGAAGTGAATGGACGGGGTGGGCTGCAATATTAGTGTTGCCTACTGATCTGGACAGCTATGGTTACTTTTCTTTTTTTCTACTCTGCTGAGGAGGGGTCATCACCAGAACTGGTGCTAACCATATAAACTTACTGGACTGGATTAAGGCTCTGAGCTTGATTATGCATCCTGAATTTGCTGCACTGATGGGCTTTTGTGGAGGGGAAAATCTGCCACTGTTTTTCGTTTGTGAGTTAGCGCTAAGTGAATAGATTCACAGGATATGTTTTATCATCTGGTCAGCAGAGGTCATTGCAAGCACCTGAATCTCTTTCTTCTACAGGCACTGTCAAATTCTATATTGGAGCAAGTCTTTCAGTGTTGATGATTCTAGATGCTTACTCAGTATCTTGGGCATTAGGTGGTTCAACTTTGTAACTAATGATGAGGTTAGGCAAAGGAGTCTGCAACCTCCTTTAAGCAGCATATAGTGCAGAGAGAGACTCCGTTAGTTTCTCCATGTTGCCCATATGGATAATTATATATTAACAAATAGGGTTATGAACAGTTTGCCTAAAGGCCTTAGAAAGAGTGGGAGACCTAGGATGCGGTGGGAAGGCAGTGTGAACAGGACTTTGTAGAATTGATGTGCAGTGGCCAGATGCAGCAGTTATAGCTCAGGACAGATACTTGGAGAATAAATTTGCATGGTCTGGTTGGACCTCCGTAGTCCATGGCTGCTTGAGGATGATGATGCTGAATTGTTTGGATATTTACAGTAGCAAATTAAGCCACATTTTGAACAAAAAGTTATAAACATTTTTGATAATGTATTTTTGGTGTATTGAAGAAGAAAATACCTGCTGTTGTCTAGTATTGAACCTTTTGTGTGATCCAAAATGTTGCAATCTACATTATATTTCCTTTTTTTTTTTGTATTATTAACAATGATTTTCTTTTTTTATAGCCATGGATATGTTGCATCGCATCAAAAGTACTGTTCAAAATTTTAGTACTGTACTACCTGGAAATCCAGTAACCAGAGAATATGAAATAAGAGATCACATAGCTAGTGCTGGTCCAGCTTTGTTATGGAAAGTTTATGTTGGTTTGAAAAAGTCAACGAAAGAGGTTTGTTTGGTTTTATTTATTAGTATGCAAGTCTATACTGATCCTGGAATAAAATATTTTTAACAACTGTTTTCATTTTTGAAATTTATCAAATTTTTTATTTATTTATTATTGTTCTGTAGGAAGCAGCTGTGTTTGTTTTGGAAAAAAAACAGTTAGAGAAGTATCCTAAACATGATCGGGACTGCATACTTGAAACTGTAAAAAAAGGGATTGCCCAATTAACAAGGCTTAGGCATCCTAGTATTTTGACTGTACAACATCCATTGGAAGAATCCAGGTTTGTGAATGTATTTCCAAATGATCACTAATAGAGAAATTAAATCACAACCATAAATTGTAGATTTTTTTTGTCAAATGAGCATATTTTCTTTTCAAGTGTTGTTTTAGTATTGGATCATTCCATGTCAAATTGACAAATGATGTGCATGGCAGTATCTCGGAAAATCACCAAATTTTAATATGGCTTTCACTAATTCATTACAAATGGAAATCTGAGTTGTTTTTTTTTCTGTTAACTTTTGTTATGACTAAACAAACCTTAAGTGTCAGGTTTCTGAAATTGGTCTTATTCTGGGGTCCAAGTTAATTTTGAAGGGTGTTTTGAAAAAATAACACAGTTAGAACCTCATCCTGAAGTACCTAATGAAGGGCTATACATCGTATTATATACCAGAAGAGCAGTTAATTTTGATTAATAAAAGGCAAAAAATGCTGACTTGACAAACAAAACAGCTATTTTTTTCAGCACAAAACATGAAACTGTGATTTAAAAAAACAAACATAAATTGCTGTTTGAAAATTTTCTTACATATGTCATATGAAAATGCATAATCCAAGCATGAAAAATAATACCTACTTTTTCATTTGATGAATATAATTGATATTAATAAGCTATGATATAAATAATTTGTTAAAGTCACCTAATCGCATTTTTTAGACTGGATATATGGCAAAGCCAGTATGCTTGTCTTCGTTTCTCTACATTGAAGCAACCTCCTTTAATTCACAAGTTTGTTCTAAACTATTGCAAACTTATTTTTTTTTATAAAGTTTCAAAACTCTTCTGAAAATTAATCAAAACTGCTATTTAAATAATAAAGTTCTCTGTCATTGAGCAATAAAATTATTATCCTTCAAACTATAGTAATTGATTTAATTTATCATTCAACTATATACAAGCCAAAGTTTTGGGACTTTATTAATAACTCCAGTTGTGTGCTAGTCTAAATACTGGCACAACCATTTGCATGTAAAACAAGGTTTGGAAGCTAAAAAAAAAACGGTGGCTCCCAAGGACCTCATGAAGAGTGCAATGCCATCCAATTGTCAGGCACCGTGAATGTTCACACGTACAAAATGCACAAAGATAATCACCCCATTTGGCACATAGTATGCAAAAGATCATCCCAAACATTCTTTTTAGAAAAGAATTTGTACAAATTTTTATCAAGCTCGATTTGTGTGCATCCATTTTAAATTAAATTTATGGCAGAGTTTTTCAACAACTCAAGGATCTGTCCATTCTGCCCAACAGCAAATTAGTTATACTGTAATCTCTTTGTTCCCACCCACTCCAGTTTTTGATGACATTATGTTATTTTGGACAAAAATCATTGAAGCGCAAAAATTTTCCCTTCCTGAAATCAATGCCATTCATGAAGCACTAAAACTAGTAACTGAAAATAATTATTTCCAGTTCAGCAACAAAATCTGCAGGCAGGACTCAGGTAGTTCCCATGGGCTCACCCCTTTCCAGTATCCTGTCCAAGATTGTCCATCAAGACCTCGAAACAAAATTATTTAACTCCTCAGAAATTTTACCCATCTTCTATTTGCTATTATGTTGACTATTTGCCATTATGTTGACATTAAGTATATTTTTAATTTGGAATGTTAGCAATGAGCAATTAAACTGCCTCATTGATAAAACCAACAGTATCTTTCCTACAATACATTTCATGAAGGAATAGGAAAGCAGTAATACCATTCCCTATTTAGATATTTTTATCTGAAAGGATGACACAGGAGTCTTGACAACATCATTATACCCAAAGCCTACCTTGGCTCAGTTGATAGCATGCCAGCTTGTAATCTGCGTTTCCCAGGTTTGAGTCCCAGCTGGACCAGTGTTGAGATTTATTCCTGCCCTGCCTATGATTAGTAGGGGGACACCAAAGGGCTTCGAAAGGCCGCTGTTTTTAGATAGGACATAAAGCAGTGGCCCCTTGTGCAGGAGAGCCATACCTTGTGCATGTTAAAGAACATGCTGGATGTCTTTGAAGAGAGGCTACCATCTGTCTCCCAACAGCTGTTCCAGTGGATCCCATCCCCCAATCTTCTTTAAGCCTTTGGGGTCCTTGGGACCTGGCCATTTAGCTCATTATGTGCAAAAAAAGTGCTACTCAGAGGTTAAACAACCCAACTGAAATCCTATCTACCTACCCTCCATCATATTTGCAGACTCGTGCACTCATGGGGTACAGAATTGCAGCCTTATGTTTCCTCATCCATAGTGCCTTCATCATATCATCAAATGAGTATTTGCTTAAAAAAGAAATTCGAAACATTCAATCCATTGCTGTGTCTCATGGCTTTCACTCAAAAGCAATAGAAAAGCTAATCAAAAAGTTTAAGAAACAATGACAAAAGTGATTCTTCTCTCCTCTTCTCAATTACAGACTCTGAGCTAGCAACCTAATCAGCTCCAACTTGATCTATATCCTTTGTTTCTGTCCTGTGCAAATCAGTCTGCAAATTACTCAGAGTGCAAAAAATCAAGGTTGTTTTCAGCCCAGTTCCAAATCTGAAGTAAAATAATTAAAAGGGACAGAGATACTGTACAGAGGTAAAAAGGGACAGAGATATTATCATCATCATCATCATCATCATCCTCAAGCAGCCATGGGCTACGGAGGTCCAACCAGACCGTGCAATTTAGTTCTCCAAGCAAGTCTATCCCGAGCTACATCTACTGCATCTGGCCACTGCACACCAATTCTAACAAGGTCCTGTTTGACATTGTCTGCCCACCGCATCCTAGGTCTCCCCTTCTTTCTGAGGCCTTTAGGCACACTGTTCATAACCCTATTCGCCAATCTATAATTATTCATACGGGCAACATGGCCAAACCAACGGAGTCTCTCTCTGCACAATATGCTGCTTAAAGGAGGTTGCAAACTCCTTTGCCTAACCTCATCATTAGTTACAAAGTTGAACCATCTAATGCCCAAGATACTGCGTAAGCATCTGGAATCAAAAGCATCTAGTTTCCTGTTATCTTGCTTACAAAGTGTCCAAGTTTCACTACCATAACTAACCCTAGAAAGAACCAAACTATTATACAGTCTAATTTTAGTCTTTAGGTGTATACGCCTATTTCTCCACACTCTTCATAGATTCTTAAAAGTCCCGGCAGCAATCCCTATTCGTCTGTTAATCTCATGCCGCACATCACCATTATCTGTTACATAGCTCCCAAGATAATTAAACTGTGACACCTGCTCAAGACTGCAACCATTCAGATTAACTGAATCACAGCCTGCCTGACCAATTTTCATCACTTTAGTTTTCTCTCTGTTTATAACCAAACCTACTCTACTACCAGTCTCATCAACAGCTCGAATGAAAGAATTCATCTCATCAACATCATCCGCCAAAAGGGCCAAATCATCAGCATAATCTAAATCAGAAATTTTCCTATCTCCAGCCCATTTAAGGCCAAAATCCTTCCCTTGAAGTGAATTTCGCATAACGTAATCAATAACCAAACTAAAGAGAAATGGAGACAAAATGCACCCTTGTAGAACACCAGAAGTAATGCTAAACCAATTGCTACAAGCCTTACCAACTCTCACACATGACTCAGTGTTATTATAGAGAGCTTTCATTATGTTAACTAACTTGTCTGGTATACCATATGATTTCACAATCAACCACAAACTATGACGATCAACAGAGTCAAAAGCCTTTTTGAAATCAACAAAGCTAGCAACCAAAGGTTTCTGAAACTCTAAACATTTCTCAAGAATCTGCCTAAGTGAAAATATCTGATCCACACATCCCCTACCACTTCTGAATCCACATTGCTCATCACGCAATTGACTGTCAACCAGATTCTTAATTCTATTAAGCACAATCATGGAAAGAACTTTACCTGGAACAGAGAGTAGGCTGATACCCCTATAGTTATCACAAGAACTGCGATCACCTTTTTTGAAAATAGGGATAACAATAGCTCTGGTAAAATCCTTAGGAACCATGCCTTTATCATAAAAGATATTCAGAATTTCAGTCATCCAAGTGGTAACCGAAACATTTCCAGCTCTAAGCATTTCTGTAGTAATTTCATCTACCCCTGGGGATTTATGAAGTTTAAGTTTAGAAACAGCCAAAATAACTTCGGATTGTGTTATAGGGCCAACATTAAAGCCACTAATGCATCTATCATCATTGCAAACAATGGGAATAGAACTAACCGCATTGTTTAGTACATCACTGAAATGCTCAGCCCACCTAGCCATGACAGACTCCTCACCTTCTATAACCTTACCTTGTTTATCCTTCAATCCCTGTATACCTGTTCGTTTTCTACCACACAAAACATTAACTATCTGGTACAGCTCTCTGCTGTTGTGCTGCCTAACTGCTTCCTCGGCTTTGTCAGCCAAACCATGAAGCCAAAGATTCTTATCAGCAGCTAACTGATCTTTTACACGTTTATTAAGTTCTCTGTAATGCTTTCTATTAGGACTAGTAGGGTATTGATTAAGGACATTCCTGCAGTTCTTTCTTTCCGAAATAAGCTCAAGTGCCTTATCACTCAGATAATTCTGCCTCTTCTGCTCCTTTTTTCCTAAAAGAGTACTGTTAGTGTCCAAAAAAGCCTGTTTAAAATGATTCCATTCTTCCTCAACTTCAGTGGTAAGCATACCATGACTGTCATAATGACTAAGTAACCTATCATGGTAAGCTTTGGCTATAACTGGGTCTTTCAGAGCTTCAGTATTAAAAGCAAATTTTTTAACCCTAGCAGAACACTTTTTAAGTTTAAGTTGCAAGACACTTTTAACTAGGTAATGGTCAGATCCAATTTCAGCTCCCCTATATGCCCTGGTATTTCTAACAGAACTAGCCCATTTGCTGTTAATTAATATGTAATCAATCATATTCTTATGCAGCCCATCAGGTGAAACCCATGTGTACTTATGTATGTCGCGGTGTTTGTAATAAGTGTTAGTTATTCTGAATCCATTGAGTTTACTTACCTGTAGGAGACGTTGCCCATTGCCATTGCAGCTACCAATACCAAAAGGGCCAATCACCCCTCCCCAAAGGTCAGAGGCAGTACCAACTTTGGCATTGAAGTCACCAAGAACAAGGGTAATATCTCCTTTCTTGACAGAATTCAAAATATCCTGAAGTTGTTCATAAAACCTATCCTTCTCATCCTCATCGGCATCCTCAGTGGGGGCATAACAGCAGATAACATTCAGGTCTTTAACACTTGTCTGAAATTTTGCTGTAAGAAACCTTTCATTAATGCACTCATATCCTAGAAGAGCATCACTAGCGTGTCTGCTGAGAAGCAGACCCACACCTTGGTGATGCTTGTTGTCGTCCCTCCCTGAAAAGAGAAATTTAAGATTATTTTTAAGAATCTGACCTTTATCTGTCCATCTGGTCTCTTGCAAGCCGAGAATATCTAAATTATAATGGTGGAATTCTTGTGTGAGGACATCAAGAGAAAAAGCTCTGTGCAGAGTCCTCACATTCCAACTACCTATGGAGAGAAAATGGTTAGTAGGATGTTTAAAGAAACTATGTTTATTGAGAGAGGGAATGCCGACAATATCAAACAGCCCCCTAATCGCAGACATGGGGCAAAGACCCGTTCCCCCACCACTAAAGGCTGAAGCCATCTACACTGGAAGACTTCCTCCAATGTAGAATTTGACGATGCCAATAGAAGCAAAGAGTTCAGGTGCCTGCGATGACCTCTGCTCAGGATTATCCACCAGCTGATAAACATATCCTGTGAATCTATTCACTTGGGGCTGTCAACCCACAAACAAACAGAAAACACAGCGGAAGATTTTCCCTCCACAGAAGCCCACCAGTGCAGCAAAATCAGGATCCATAATCGAGCTCAGAGCCATATATCTGTCCAGTCCAGTGGGTTTATATGGTCAGCACCAGGACCCTGTGTGGTTGACCACTCCTCAGCAGGGTAGAAAAAAAAGAAAAGTAGCCATAGTTGTCCAGATCAGTAGGCCACACTAATCTGGCAGCCCTCCCCTTCCGTTCACTTCCACAAGAGAGTATCTCTTTTGAAAGGTACTAATGGTCTGCACCACGAGAAGGCGGGGTCGGACATTAGGTGCTAGGCCTGGCCGGTTCTATGCATCATCACAGGGGATTGGTGCATAGCTCTCCTTCCAGTGACTACCTAGCTACCATTTACAGACCTATATTATACAGAGATTAAAAAGGACAGAGATACTACTATACAGAGATAAAAAGGGACAGAGATACTACTATACAGAGATAAAAAGGGACAGAGATAATTATGAAAAGGTACAAATTCAGCTGCCTTCAAAAAACGGGGTTATACAGATTTCCCCTCCATTTGCTGAATAATTCCATTGTTCATTATATTTGAAAAACCATACATTCTCTACAGGAAAAGTTTACAGAGTCAACTCAGACAGATGTCAGCCGAAACAAGCTAATGACTTCTGTGGCTTGCTGCCGAGATGGCAATACAATATGCTGCTAGCACCTAATGTCCAACCCTGCCTTCTTGTGGTGCGAACTGTTAGTACTTTTCAAAAGAGATACTCTCTTGTGGAAGGGAATGGAAGGCGAGGGCTGCCAGATCATTGTGGCCTACTGATCTGGATTACTATGGCTACTTTTTTTTTCTACCCTGCTGATAAATGGTGAACCTTACAGGGTCCTGATTCTGACCACATAAACCAACCAGACTAGAATAATAGCTTTGAGCTTGATGATGGATCCTGGACTTGCTGCACTGGTGAGCTCTGATGAGGGAAAATATGCCATTGTGTTTTCTGTTTGCTTGTGGGTTGACAGTCCCAAGTGAATAGATTCACAGGATATATTTTATCAGCTGATGGATAATCCTGATCTGAGATCATCGCAGATACCTGAACTCTTGCTGCTATGGGCATCGCCAAACCTACATTGGAGGAAGTATTCTAGTGTAGATGGCTTCAGGCCTCTAGTAGTAGGGGAACGGCTCCATGCCTCTGATTAGGAGGCTGTTTGATATTGTCAGCATTCCCTCTCTCAATAAGCATAGTTTCTTTAAACATCCCACTAACCATTTTCCCTCCACAGGTAGTTGGAATGTGAGGACTCTGCAAGAGATTATTCTCTGGAATTTCAGCAATATAATTTAGATATTCTTGGCTTGCAAGAGACCACATGGATAGATAAAAGTGAGATTCTTAAAAATAATCTTAAATTTCTCTTTTCAGGGAGGGAAGATAAGAAAGATATCCAAGATGTAGGTTTGCTTCTCAGCAGACATGTTAGTGATGATCTTCTAGGATATGAGTGCATTAATGAAAGGTTTCTCACAGCTAAATTTAAGACTTGAATGTGCCCCCCCCCCCTTGCTGAGGATGCTGATGAGGATGAGGAGGATAGGTTTTAGACTTCAGGATATTTTGAATTCTGTCAAGAGATATTACCCTTGTTCTAGGTGACTTCAATGCCAAAGTTGGTACTCTCTGACCTTTGGGGAGGGGTGATAGGTCCTTTTGGTATTAGTTTCAATTGCAGTCTCCTACAGGTAATGCTACTACTTAATGGTTTGAGAATAACTAACACTTATTACAAACACTGCAACATACATAAGCACACATGGGTTTCACCCGATAGGCTGCATAAGAATATGATTGATTATATATTAATTAACCCTTACAGTGTTGGGAGACTCTGTTCATTTGGCCATGTTGTCCGTATGCATAGTTATAGATTAGTGAATAGAGTTGTGAACTGTGTGCCTAAAGGCCACAGAAAGAACAGGGGACCTAGAATGCGGTGGGCAGACAATGTCAAACAGGACCTTGTTAGAATTGGTGTATGTTGGCCAGATGCAGCAGATATAGTTCAGGATAGATATGTTTGAAGAACTAAACTACAATCTGCCTGGACCTTCATAGCCCATGGCTGCTTAAGGATGATGATGATCCTAGACTGGCAGCAACGCCTCACTGCTAGCACTTGCATAACTTACTACAGAACCGTTGTCCATGAGATTAGGGGCAAGTGGTGGCTCAGTCGGTTGCATGCCAGGCTCGTAATCTGCATTTCCCAGGTTCAAGTCCCATCTGGGTGAGCGTTGAGATTTATCTCCGCAAAATTCCCTGCCCTGCCCACGGGCAGTAGGGGACACCGGTGGTGGGCTTGGAAAGGCCGCCATCCGTCGGATGGGACGTTAAGCTGTGGCCCCGTGTGCGAGAGAGCCATACCCTGTGCATGTTAAAGAACACGTTGGATGGCCTTGATGGGAGGCTACCATCTGTCTCCCAACAGCTGTTCCAGTGCGTCCCCTTCCCCAACCTTCTCTGAGCCTTTGGGGTCCTTGTGACCTGGCCATTTAGCCCATGGTGTGCAAAAAAAGTGCCGTTGAGAGGTAAAACAACCCAACCCAATCCATGAGACTATTAAAATAATGATCTTTCTCATCCCCACCTGCAACTGAGACACTGGAATCACCCTTCACACATGTGGAAAGAAGCTCTTAACAGCCTTAAAAAAATAAAATAAATACCTCCTTAAGCAGCTGCTTGCCATAGAGGTCTGACAGGAGCCTGTCAGTTTAACATGCCATAGTAGAAGAATCTGTGAGGATGGCAGGTTGTCAGCAGATTTTTTTGCTAACTGCACACGGTGTTCCCAGATGGTCACCCTCCCAGGTACTGACTGCGCCCATTGCTGCTTAACTTCCAATTGTGTACGGCTTTTTGACATCTCATTAGGTTATTTGTTAATTTTTTTATTACTTTGTTTTCCAATCAAAATACTGATCTTTTATAATTTCCTAAAAATGAATGAAGCCTTGGATATGGCAGCAAAAAAAAGACTTCCTTGGCCTGGTAATTGTCAAGGGTGTTTTAACCCCTCTCACTTTGTGCCGTTATACTGAGAGTATTTTTACAATTCCTCCTATAACAGAAGGCCAGTGGACCAAGCTTTGACATCACCATAAGTAGTCCTATGGTCACTCTTCATTGCTCATTTTTTTTCTTAGTTCCATTATTAATGCTATTGCACTTTCCTATTCAGATTATGGAAGAATATGATATCAACATTTCTAACAAATAACTAAATCTGTTATTGAAGAAGTTACTAAAATAACTAGTAACTTCTGAAAATTATTAGAAACAAAATTCTGAAATAGACTTTTAATGGAAATTAAGAGTCACATTTTGTGCAACTATTAAAGCATGTGATAACCACAAATTTTATGATAATGTTAATAATATTTCATTCTAAACAGATATTTCTAAAAAAAATTATTAATATTCTTAGTCATACTTCCTTAAAATACAATATGTTAACAATGTGGAACAGATTTTTTCAGAAATGAATATGGAACACATATCTATCTTTTCACATTTTTATTGTATACTAATACATAAAACTACCATAATTTTGCTATAGATTATAAACGGCTAGAATGGGGGGGAGGGGGAATGCCCTGCCCTTTTAGAATGTGAGGAAGGGTATTAAGCTCATTTATATTTCTTGCATTTTTCAAGAAAACCCCATAAAACGTAGTTTTTTTGGGGGGGGGGAGAGGGGGTGTTCTTGGGGAAAAAAACCCATAATATGGAGGGTAAAATATTATACTGCATTGAAAATCAAATGTCTTGCCCCCCCCCCCCCCCACTTTTTTTTTGTCTTGACTGTGTTTCTTGCTCTCTCTCTCCCCCCCCCCCCCCTGATTTTTTTTCTAGATCTGAGCCTAGCTGCAGGCAATGTTAATAGAGCTACTGCTAATAAAACACAAACTTCAGTTTTGATAATCTGGTATTTAAATCTGTTAGAAAATAAAATTATGGCTAATAGAGATAACATATAATGGCAAAACTACCTGAACATATATAGTCTGTTATAAAGGAACTCTGTTATTATGAACACATTGCTTCCTTATCATCACAAAGAACCCTAAAACAAAATTTATAAATTATGCAGATTACTGCAGAATATATAATGTACTGTGAACATAAAAACAAACAGTAAAATATCTACTGATGAATTTCAAGATCAACTATGTAAGGAAATAGTGAGGTTTTTATATTCCAAAACATAATGTCAAATAAAACTTCAAACTCAATGATAACTTATTCTCAAAAGTCAACTGTATGTAATGATATGGACAGCAGGAACCTCAAAAAGTCATTGTAATATCACACAGAGATTTACTACTATGCTTTTGTAGATTATGATTTCAATATGTAATTTCATTTGTAATAATATATAATTGTGTATAATGTTTTATTATAATCATTCATGAAGAGAATCAAAGTAGCTACAATACTAATTAGTTACATACTGTTAGGAATGAAATGTGTTAAGTAGTATATTTCATTCGTAAAAAACAAAATGATCCCTCAAGCAGCTGCTTGCCACAAAAAGAAATTAACTTGACTGGCATTTTTTTACATTTTAGAGTATAAATTCCAGTTGTCAGTGAAAACATATTTATATATCAAAAAATTCTAAACATGAATGATTAACTGCTAATCATGCATGCCTCAAATGCAAAACTGCTATCAGTGTATGTATGACTGTTTAGGAATGTATATCAGCACATATATATTCAGTTTTAAGAATGCTTCAGTGGAAAAAGTTTGGAAAATAAAAAATAATAATTAACATTTGTACATTTTTTTAAAAAGCACTGACATAAACAACCACAGATATACACAGTCGTATCAGAATAATATGACCACCCACGAAATCACAGTGTACCCGACCAGGTGTGTCACAGTGTACCCGACCAGGTGTGTCAATTTGTGTCAAGGTTGACCACTCGGAGATATAAGTGGCTGGCCAGGACAAATGATCCGTAGTATGTAACATGAGCACAATAGGCAGAGGTATTGATTTGACGGACGTTCAAAAAGGAATGATCATTGGCTACTGCACCAAGAGTGGAAGCATCTAGGAAATAGCAGACTTCGTGGGCTGTTTGCGAGGTGCTGTAATAAGGATGTACCAAGAATGGACCACTGGCACACCGAGTACCTCCAGACGTCATAACTGTGGAGCCCCATAGGCCATCGACCCCAGAGGAGAACATTGCCTCCATCAACTGGTAAAGGGCAATCGATGTGCAACAGTGCAACAATTGACTACTCGAATGCTGGAGCACCCAGGTACGTGTCCCTGATAACACTAGAGTGAACCCTGTTACGCATGGGTCTCCGGAGTTGACATTGCGTAAGGGCCCATGTTAACCAAGTTCCATCAGCAATGACACCTCCAGTTCGCATGGGATTACCGTCACTGGACAGTGGAAGAGTGGAAAAATGTTGCCTTCTCTGATGAATCGAGGTTTCTACTCCACAGAAGTAACGTACGGTGGCGGATACAGCAACAGACACATAGAACCAACACTTGGACATGCTTGTTGGTTTAGCACAGGCCGGCAGTGTGCATGTCTGGCGGATGTTTTCCTGGTATGACCTGAGACCTGGTTCTGTTAGGAATACCAGGTCATATCAGGGAGCTGAAATTGGATCTAACCATTACCTTGTTAAAAATGTCTTGCAACTTAAACTTAAAAAGTGTGCTAAGGTTAAAAATTTTACCTTTAATTCTGAAGCTCTGAAAGACCCAGTTATAGCTAAAGCTTACCATGATAGGTTACTTAGTCATTATGATGGTCATGGTTTATTTACTATTGATGTTGAGGAAGAATGGGACCATTTTAAACAGGCTTTTTTTGGAAACTAACAGTACTCTTTTAGGAAAAAAGGAGCAGAAGAGGCAGAATTATTTGTGATAAGGCACTTGAGCTTATTTCATTAAGAAAGAACTGTATGAATGTCCTTAATCAGTACCTTACTAGATGTAATGGAAAGTATTTCAGAGAGCTTAATAAAAGTGTAAAGGATTAGTTAGCTGCTGCTAAGAATCTTTGGCTTAATGGCTTGGCTGACAAAGCCGAGGAAGCAGTTAGCACAACAGCAGAGAGCTGTACCAGATAGTTAATGTTTTGTGCAGTAGAAAATGGATAGGTATACACAGGGGCGTAGCCATGGGGGGGATGGGGGGAGGCTCCCCCCCCCAAAGTAACTCTGAGTTGGCAAAAATCGAAGCGACTTCGTAAATATAGATGAGTTGTAAAAATTTGTAATCTTTTATTTTTTGCAAAATTAAGGGGAGTTGTCAAAACTTGAGGCAACTTGGCAAATCTAGGGCAGTTTGAAAAATGAAAAGACGGAAAAATTTAGAACAGTTGGCAAAATTTGAAGCCACTTAGTAAGATGCAGATGAGTTGGCAAAATTGGGACAACTCGGCAAAATCTTGGGGAGTTGGCAAAATTCGGAGTGACTTGGCAAAATCATGGGGAGTTGACAAAATTCAGGTGAGATGTAAAAATTTGGATTTTTTTCTATAAAATTATGTCAAGTTTGCAAAATCTAGAGGAAGTTGGCAAAATTCAGAGTGACTTGGCAAAATCGTGGGGAGTTGGCAAAATTCAGGTGAGATGTAAAAATTTGGATTTCTTTCTATAAAATTATGGTGAGTTGGCAAAATTCGGAGTGACTTGGCAAAATCGTGGGGAGTTGGCAAAATTCAGGTGAGATGTAAAAATTTGGATTTCTTTCTATAAAATTATGGTGAGTTGGCAAAATTCGGAGTGACTTGGCAAAATCGTGGGGAGTTGGCAAAATTCAGGTGAGATGTAAAAATTTGGATTTCTTTTTTCCTGTAAAATTATGGCGAGTTGGCAAAATTTGGAGTGACTTGGCAAAATCGTGGAGAGTTGACAAAATTCAGGTTAGATGTAAAAATTGCAATCTTTTTTCTGTAAAATTATGGCGTGTTGGCAAAATTGACGCAACTTCGCAATATTTAGGAGAGTTGGCGAAATTCAGAGTGATTGTAAAAATTGCAATCTTTTTTCTGTAAAATTATGGCGTGTTGGCAAAATTGACTCAACTTCACAATATTTAGGAGAGTTCGCGAAATTCAGAGTGATTTTGCAAAAATCAGGTGAGATGCAAAAATTTGGATTTTTTTTCCTGTGAAATTGTGGCGAGATGGCAAAATCGAGGAAACTTGGCAAAATTTAGGGCAGTTGACAAAATTCGAATCCACTTGGTAAAATACGGTCAAGTTGTGAAAATTGGGATTGTTTTTTGTGAAATTAAGGAGAATTGACAAAATTGAGAAAACTTAGGAAAATTTGAATCCACTTGGTAAAATATAGACGATTTGTGAAAATTGGGATTAATTTTGAGAAATTAAGGAGTGTTGTACAAATTGAGGAAATTTAACAAAATGTAGGGCAGTTGGCAAAATTCGAAGCCACTTGGTAAAATACAGGGGAGTTGTGAAAATTGTCCCTTGTGCAATTAAGGAGAGTTGATAAAATTCGAAGTGACGACAAATTCAGGGAAGATGTAAAAATTGCGATATTTTTTGTAAAATTATGGCGAGTTTGCAAAATGTAGGTGAGTTGGCAAAATTCGAATCCACTTGGTGAAATATAGGCAAGGTGTGATAATTAGGATTGGGTTTGTGAAATTAATGAGAGTTTACAAAATCGAGATAGAACCTGGCCAAATATTGGAGAGTTTGATAATTTATAAGTGACTTGGCAAATTTAGGAGAGATGTAAAATTGCAATTGTTTTGTGAAATTAAGGAGAGTTGGCCAAATCAAGGGAAAATTAACACGGACTTGCTACAATTCAGACAAGATGTAAATATTGGGGTAATATCCGTGAAATTATGGCTAGTAGGCAAAATGCAAGAGAGTTGTGAAAAATTGCCTCAAATCCCACGGAGCAAAAAAAATCTAGACATTATTTGCTCAGTTGGGAAATTTTCGATTTCTCCTCCCCCCAACCATAGTCCTTCGCTACACCCCTGGGTATACAGAGATTGAAGGATAAACAAGGTAAAGTTATAGAAGGTGATGATTCTGTCATGGCTAGGTGGGCTGAGCATTTCAGTGATTTTCTAAACAATGTTTTTAATTCTACTCCCATTGTTTGTAATGATGATAGATGCATTACTGGCTTTAATGTTGGCCCTATAACACAGTCTGAAGTTATTTTGACTGTTTCTGAACTTAAACTACATCAATTCCTAGGGGTGGGTGAAATTACTATGGAAATACTTAGAGCTGGGAATGTTTCAGTTACCACATACATGACTAAAATTTTGAATATCTTTTATGATAAAGGCGTGGTTCCTAAGGATTTTACCAGAGCTATTATTATTCTTATTTTTAAAAATGGTGATCACAGTTCTTGTGATAACTATAGGGCCATCAGCCTACTTTCTGTTTCATATAAAGTTCTCTGCATGATTGTGCTTAATGGAATTAAGAATCTGATAGTCAATTGTGTGAAGAGCAATGTAGATTCAGAAGTGGTAGGGGATGTGTAGATCAGATATTTTCATTCAGGCAGATTCTTGAGAAATGTTTAGAGTTTCAAAAACCTTTGGTTATTAGCTTTGTTAATTATAATGCTTTTGACTCTGTTGATTGCCATAATTTGTGGTTGAGTGTGAGATCGTATGGCATACCAGACAAATTAGTTAACATAATGAAAGCTCTCTATCTCTCTAACATAATGAAGCACACTGAGTCATGTGTGAGAGTTGGTAAAGCTTGTAGCAATTGGTGTAGCAGTTCTGGTGTTCGACAAGAGTGCAGTTTGTCACCTTTTCTCTTTAGTTTGGTTAATGATTATGTTATGCAAAATTCATTGCAAGGGAAAGATTTTGTGCTTTAATGGTCTAGAGATTTGAAAATTTCTGATTTAGATTATGCTGATGATTTAGCCCTTTTAGTAAATGATGTTGATGAGATGAACTCATTCATTTGAGCTGTTGATGAGATTGGTGGTAGAGTAGGTTTGGTGATTAACAGAGAGAAAAGTAAAGTGATTAAAATTGGTAAGGCAGGCTTTGGTTCCATTAATCTTAATGATTGCACTTTTGAGCAGGTGTCTCAGTTTAATTATATTGGGAGCTTTGTAACAGATCTGGTGGATGTACTGCGTGAAATTAACAGATGAAGGGATTGCTGTGGGACTTTTAAGAATCTATGGAGAATGTGGAGAAAGTCAAGTACACCTAAAGACTAAAATTAGACTGCATGATAGTTTGGTTCTTTTTAGAGTGAGTTATTGTAGTGAAACATGGACCCTTTGTAAACGAGATAAGAAGAAACTTGATGCTTTTGATTCTAGGTGCTTAAGCAATATCTTGGGCATTAGATAGTTCAATTTTGTAAGTAATGATGAGAGGCAAAGGAGTTGGCAACCTCCTTTGAGCAGCATATTGTGCAGAGAGAGACTCCTTCATTTTGGCCACGTTGTCTATATGCATAATTATAGATTGGTGAATAGAGTTGTGAACTGTGTACGTAAAGGCCACAGAAAGAGAGGGAGACCTAGAATGTGGTGGCCAGACAATGTCGAATAGGACCTTGCAAAAATTGGTATTGCAGTGGCTAGATGCAGCAGATATAGCTCAGGACAGGTATGCTTGGAGAACTAAACTGTATAGTCTGGTTGGACTTGTACTTGTATTTGAAAGAAATGAAGACGATATAATTGATAATTGTATCTACTATAAAAAATTAGGTGAAATCAAATCAGTCAGAATAGCTTTACATACATACATTTATACATTTAAGATACTTTATCAGATTGAACAAGTTGCATTTTTTCTTATTGGTAGACATAGTACAGGCAGGATTCGAATCGTTTGATGAATAGATATGATCTGCAGTTCACAGTTTGCTAGTCTCTACCTTAGGTGCGATACTTCCCCAATTCTGTACAATATCACAAGGAAACAGTGCACAGTGCACTTTGAAGTGTATCCTAGTTATCATTTACAAGTTTGCTTGCACCTGACCTTAATACTCATGAATATGAGATCGGTAACAGAAGTTCTATCATCAGGGCTGGATCTAGGAAGGAAGGAAGGGTCAATACCTCCCCTCCTCCTCTTGAGAATGCCTGTAATTGCAACAGAGGTGAAAAAAATGTTAAATATATATTATATTACCTGTATAAAGTGTTTACCAAATGCCAATCTGGTTCACTCCAATTCAGTCTTGACCCCAATCCTCCTATTTGTTTCTAACTGTGTATTTGGATATATCACCATCTTAGATTTGGATGAAAACTACTCAGAAATAAAGGAAAATTTAAGTTCATATGTAATCATATTATAATTATTTAGTAACTCACTATTTATGTACACAATTATCAGTTGTCAAATATTATTTGTACAATTAACGTTAACTGCCTTTAGTTTTAATATTATAATGATTATGTTTTATTTATCAGTTGATTAACAGAAATTTCTTAAGTGGAAATAAAAATTGTATTTTGATATTTGTTTATCTTGCTTTTAGGGACAGTCTTGCATTTGCAACAGAACCTGTCTTTGCTAGTTTAGCAAACATCCTTGGTAACCACGAAAATATGCCAGTACCACCTCCAAAAGAACTTAAGAATTTTGAATTATATGATGTTGAAATAAAATATGGCATTTTGCAGGTATGGAGTTATCATTTTTCAAAAATACTGAGTTAAAATCAATGCTGCCAACTTAATGTGGAAAATAGACTAAATGAAACCTGAAAAAGATTAGATTAATAAAAAAGCATTTTAAAAAGCAAAAAAACTTTGTCAATATCAATCCATTATTATATGAATTTAATATAGGTAAAATATTGTGTTATGAAGATGTATATTTGCAAAAGCAATTTCTCATTATAAAATATTAACAGAAAGTGCCAAATATTAATTAAAATAAATACTATACTAATAAATTTGCAACTGCTATTAAATATGTTTATTAAATTTTAAAAAACTGAAAATATTAATGGAAAGCTTTTTGGTGTATATACAATAACAAAATAATAGAAGTCACCATAAAATAATATATACAATGTGAATTAATAATCTTGTTGGCATATAAAGCCAATCAAGATGAGAGAAGAAATTTTGGTGAATTTCCAATTTAATTTCGTAATATACAGGAGTGCACTTGCAGTTCTTATAAGAGTAATGATGAATAAACACTTGATAATATCATTGGAAATTGATCACATTGTATTCTACAAAGGAACTGCAGGTAAAGATGGTAGCACAAAATATATTCAAGTATAAAAGGATTTAGATTTCAAGTGTATTATACATTGTTCTTCAGCAATATGGTGGTAAGTTTAAAATCAGATTGAAAATAGAAGGTAAATTTGAAAGTTGTATGAGTATGATATATACTGAAGTGCTGTTGTGTACAGTTGATATGTCATCTAGATACACCCTCAGTGTACGGCCAGGGGAGTAAGAAGGGTAAGTTTCAAAATCTTGTTCAAAATCAATTTTTAAAAATAGCAGTTTTTTTTAATTTTCATGAGAATTTTAAAACTTTAAGAAAATTTTTTTTTGTATCTATTCAAATCAGACTTGTGAGCTTAAATCAGGAGGTTGCTTCAGTGTGAGTAACGTTAATGAACAAACCGACAGTCCATATATCGGTTCTAAGAAATGGCGATCAGATGTCTTCAACAAATATATGTCACAGCTTAATAAAATATAAATAAAAAAAAATACACCCTCAAGCAGCTGCTTGCCACAGAGGTCTGACAGGAGCTTGTCAGTTTATATGCTATAGTAGAAGGTCTGTGAGGATGGCAGGACCTCAGCAGAAAAAACAACATGAATATCCATTCCTTACCCAGGTCCCTTAAGATCACTAGCCAAGCGTGCTAACCACTCATCCATGGGATGGCTAATAAAATATGCATGAAATGAAAAAAGTATTAGTTTTCAAACCTGAATTATCTATTTTAATAAAATAAACATGTAAGAATATTTTTAAATGACAATTTCTGTTTTTTAAAAAATATAAACTTCATCTGTTGTAAATTGACAGACTCTCATTTTGGATTATGCTAACATGTATAATTGATGGGAACCTTGGAAGGGTTAATGTTGCTAATCCAAAAATGGCACTGTGGCAATTCCAAGTTCACACCTGTAAAAGGGATGAAAACAGCAAATAATTTTTGTATCGTTTAAGGTTTTATTTTTTTCAGAGGTGTATTTTCTTAAACCAGTACTTCTCAAACTGATAAGAAACAGTACATTAGTAAAAAAAATTGTTTCAGTTGATAGCAATTCTAACATTCAAATAATTTTAAAACTTCCAAAAGCAATAAAATGTAATTTTATGTCAGATGAAAGCAAAAACTGCTTATTTTTAATGCTAATGAAATTTAACGAGTCTTGTGTTATCAAAAAACTTTTGCACAAAATTTCGTTTTTTTTTACCAATGGTTTCCAGGCAATGGTCACTCAAAAAGCATAAAAGCTGGCAAATTTCTGCAATTCTTTTTTCATTTAAACAGTATATCTGATCATAATTAACCCTTCGGAACATGGCAATTTTCACAAAGCAACTTGATGCAAGTGAGATCCAGATATACCCCAATTTTTGAATTAACCAAATGCATCAAATCACTGGTGTAACAGTTGCAAAGGTTTATTTTGAACCCAATTAAAGAATACCATAAACTAAAATAGAATTGAATCCAATTAAAGAATACCATAAACTAAATTATATTCAGGACATTTTTTAAAATATATAGCCCCACAAAAGAAAATGATTGATTAAAGTAGGGTCACAGGTATTGAAACCAAAACTAAAAGGGCTGGCTGGTATTACCAAGCTAATACAGTTTTAATTGTTAATCACTTTTTACTTTAAGAACCATAATTTTTATATCCATAAAAATTGACTTGACCACTTGGGATCCAGGTGAAACCAGAAGAAATATTTGTTTGCTAATACTCGTTGGGTCTATACAGACCTTAATTATTGTTTATACATACTTTTTCTTTATAAATCCTCGAATTTTCTCAAGAATTGTAGACAGCAGGCAGTGCAGAAAATACAATTTTTTTTGTGTTAGAAAAAAAAAAGACCCACCAAATTTTTGTAAACTGACTCTTATTTGAAAAATTAATCTCTCATCCTAATTTAGCCACAGAGATGAAATTTAAATTTAAAATAATATGACTTGAAAAAACTAGTATTTGAGTTTTTCATGGTCATTAATCTTCAAATTTAACATCGAATATCTTAAAATATGTAGTAAGTTCCAAAAGTTTCCGGCCCGAACATGTTAGAACAAGAATTGATAGGTCTAACTCCATCAACCCTCCACCCTATGTTTTGTTGCACTGCGGTTAAAAATTTTCAGCTCTAGCATCAGTAGCACTCCAGCTAGCATCATTAGATAGAAGTGCTGTTGCCCAATATTTTAAAATGTTCAAACTTGAGTATCGCGCGGTCATTAAATTTTTGATGAAAGAAGGCAAAAGCCCGGCAGAAATTACATGTGTTTAGATTTCAAAATTTTTTTTAATTTTTATTTTTATTTAAAGATTTTTTTAATTTTAAAGCAGGGATTCTGCTAGTAGACTTTAAGGAACGAAATGCTACAGTTACTGGTGAATATCATGTGTCATTAACGTAAAAATTGAAGGATACCATCAAAGAGAAACGCTGAAGAAAGCTTTCCCGGGGAATGGGGTTATTGCACAACAATGTGCCAGTGCACACTTCAGTTGCTGCGAAGGCGGCTATTCAGCAGTGTGGTTTCCAGGAATTAAATCTCCTACCGTGCAGCTTGACCTAGCCCCTAGCGACTACTTTTTGTTTTCAAAATTGAAGTCTGATCTGCGCAGGGAAAATTTACAAGTGATGAAGTCATTTCTGCAGTTTTAGACCATTTTGAGGACAAAAATTCAGATTATTTTTTCAGTGGTATAGAAAAGCTAATTAGCTGTCCTAAAAAATGTATTGAAATAAAGGGTATATCATATTGAAAAACAAAAATTATTTTTTGATTCTATTATCTCTTTAATTACCCTTGGGCTGGAAACTTTTGGACCTTACCATGTATATCCACTTGATTTTTTTTTGGAAATGTGCTTAAACATAGTTAAATCAACTTCACATTTTTTTCTGTTCAATTATTGCAATCAGTTATATCAATTTTCTGTTGTGATCATATGCCAATCATTTTATAGGCAGTAAGTACATTATACTAATAAGTAATATGAATAAGTATAAGATGTTTTTTAAAAGTTTTAACGTTGTAAAAGCAATGGCTTTTGGTCAATATTAAATTAACGGTCATCAGAACATTAGCTTTCTTCCAGTAAGGAGCGTATCTAAAATCTTTTCAAGCAGGGAAAAGTGCTTTTCACAACAAGAGAACTGTTCATGTAATGCCCTATGAGAATTTACTATTACCTTGAGGTTACAATGTGCAACAACATGGCTAAAAGTGTCGCTGTATGTAACATCCTACGTAAAAGAAATAGAATTTATACCACCACGAACAACTGACAACTTAAACCATCTTGTTGTGCACCACAAATGAATGAAGTTTAAACTTGTGGATGAGGAAACTAAAGAAAATAGTGTCAGTTCATAACATCTATGCCAGCATTGTAACTGCTAGAAGAACATCTACTATCAGGACTGGTAGCATGTGTAATTACCAACTACAGCATGACAATGCTGCAAAATATGCAATTGTACCAGCATAAGTGGTAAATATGTTTTTGCTTTATATATGGTTCTAATTGGTCTCTTGAAGGAAGAGTTAATTTTGAATTAATGTATAAAGTTAAGGGTAATTCTAAGGTATTAGTTAAGTAGATCCCATATATGGTAATGGTATGTACAGCACTTTCCTAGTTTGAGAATTACTCCCTGGAAGTTTTATGTTTTAACTTTGTACCACAGCATTATCGTGATTAAATCCTTTATTTAGTAAGTACATTATTTCATAGTTTTGGTAAATAGAAATTTAAACCGTTGTCTAATACTTCAGTCATTTTTTAAATAATTCACTGTGTTCTAATTTTATAAATAACAAAATATTAACTTTATTTCAGATAACAGAAGGATTGGTTTTCTTGCATAATGATGTAAAAATGCTACATAGGAATATATGTCCAGAGTCCATAATGATAAACAAGAATGGTGCTTGGAAACTTGCAGGATTTGACTTCTGTATACAAGCTATTAATTCTCAAAATTCTCAAGTAAGATTACTTTTAGGAAGTTACTAGGTTTTCTTTTTACAAGGTATTAACTATTATTACCCTGCTGAAGTATCATGGTGACAGTTATCTTTAGCTGGGTGGGATCTGAATCCATAATCTCCTGATAACATGTCAGGTGTCCTGACCACTGAACTATTGGCTGCTGATCAATATCTCCTCTATTGTTGATATTAAATCCCACATCATGGGTCAGTTGAAAGGAGCTGTCTTGATTACAGCTAGGGATTCCATTTACCAGAACCCTCACGGATATGTGCACAAGACCATCCACACTCTGAATGCAGCTTAACTGGCATATTTTCTTACTAGATCTCAATTTACAGGCACTGAGGGCTCTGTTGGTATGTATTATTAGTTACCTTCATTCTTCAAAATACATTTGGATTCACAGTACTTTCTGATACAGTACAGGGTATTTAACCACTTTTATGCTATTGAAGTATCATGATGACAAGGGTATAGAGGAATAATTGTCTTTAGCCATGTGGGATCCAACCCCATGACCTCCTGATGACATTTAGGAGCTCTGACCACTGAACTACCAGCTGCTGATCAATATCTCTTCTATTGTTGATGTTAAGCCCCCCACCATCGGTCAGTTGCAAGGAGCTGTGCACTGTAAATTAAGATCCATGCAAAAAATAAATGCCAATCAAGTTGCACTCAGAGTTGTTTATTTTAAGATATAGATATACTGTCTTGTGCACATACCTGTGAGAGCTCTGGTGAGTGGAGTCTCTAGCTGTAGTTAAAACAGCTCCTTGCGACTGATTCGTGGGATTTAATATCAACCATAGAGGAGATGTTTATCAGTAGTTGGTAGCTGAGCAGCCCAAGAAAAACATTATACATAGCACATGTAAAATGCTGCTGTACTGTGTTTGGCAGACCAATATAATTGAACTTTTTGTGTTTGGCAAAAAAATTACTCTTATACATTTATATGTATAATTGAATCTGTGTTTGAGGAAGGTTTACTATATTCTATTTCAATCATAAATAATGTAATGTTTTTTTTAATATTATAGTGCAAAGTCAACTGAACTTTATCAATGGAAATTTTTTATAAATTAGTTAATTTTCAGTTTATTCATTTTATGTTTTTTTATGAAAAGATAATTAACTGTTTGTGTTGAAAAATTTGTATATTTAAAATTTTATGTTGAGAAATGCTTGTATTAAGCTGAACTAATTAATTAAACATTGAATGCATCAATTTGTTTTAATTGCTTTATTTTAAGATATATTTCGTATACTCTTTTCAAAGAAGGCAGAAATTTTCTATCTCATTTATACTGTAAGAAGAAAAGTCCAGACAATTAACACTATTCTTGTAACTGGTATATCAGAATACAGTTCTGAAGAGGTTGATATTTTGGATCTTCTGACCAAAAATCTTAAGATAATAATTTGATTTAGGTGGACCAAGAGCATCATTGTCCTATTTGGCAACTTCCATTGGTGTGGAATTGATTCCATGGTCTTCAAATAGTGGTATGATTTAGCTATGTTGGCTGTTGCGATTCTACTATTGATTTGGCCTACCTCTAAACTTCTCTAGTTCTAAGTCAAATGGGATTTCTCTGAAGCATACCCAAGAGTACTGCTATTTTGAAATCCTCATGTAGCCCTACAGTTTTAAACAGATCTTGATCTTAATTGTTGTGCATATTTTTAGAGCCTTATTTTCATCTTTAGGTATGTTATGCATGTATGATATTTTATTACATCAGCAATACATTTTCATTTTCATATTTTACCCTTTTATTTCCATATTCAATTCTTTAAGTTTGACTATTGGTAAAATTATATTCGCACTTGTAACTTATTTACTATCAGTATCTTTTCAATGTCATATACACAGTTATATCAGAATAATATGCCCACCTACCATACTATGTAATATACTATGGTAGGTGCTCATATTATTCCAATATGATTGTGTACATAGAGGTGGAGAGTAATAAAATGAATGAGCTAATTGCTGTTTCAGGAAAAGATAGACAGGACAAACCTAAACTTTTTTAATACAGGAGTAGTCATGCTTTGGTGTTTTAGCCTATCCATGTGCATTTTCAGATTGCCTGAAAAATTTCAGCATCTTCATCTGTTCACCCATTTAGTTGACTTCGACTGTTCCCACTATATAAACATAAAAAGATTTTGCCATTTTAATAAAGCACTTTATCTTGGAAGTGTGAAAAAATCATGGGTTCCAATGCACTATAAACCTAATGATGTTAGTCGTATTTTACTATATATTGGTTTACTTTTTTTTCAGTTGCATCCTGGTATTTTTGCAGATAAACACTGATGGTGGTCGAAATTTAGATTTTTTTTTTTTCGCTTTGATTTGGTTGAAAATGGTTTTATAATCTATAATAATAAAAGGAGGTGTGTTTGTGTAATTTGTGGTAACCATATGCCATGCTTCAGAAAAAAAAGTTAGGAACTTTAATTTTTGACAGAAGCTAATAATAAAAGTAGCATGGAATGTGTAGTGCAAAATATTAACTTTATAGATTCAGTAGGTGGCAAGAAAGCTGTATTTTCCATGAAATTCTATATCTTCAGGCTAGCCATATTTCCTGTAGACCAGATTCCTCCCAACAGTGCATGTTGATATAACACTTGTTGAGTATTGATTGAATCTGTGTTTGTAATTGAGCTGATTTTACATGCAACAGAACCTGTTAGTGACTGTTAGTCACCACTTGCCCATAATATAAAAAAAACTAATTAGTGACTGCGCCACTTACCCCTAATAATAAAAAAATATGAATTAGTGACTGCACTACTTACTCAAAATGAAAAAAAAAATACAGATTATCTATATCTATAAAAGGAAGGCTGTTCTGGTGGCTAAGTGGTTAGTGCACTTGGCTACTGATGAAAGGGACCTGGGTTCAAGCCCTGGATAAGGCATGCATTAATTAGTGTTGTCTTTCTGCTGAGGTCTTGCCTTCCTAACAGATCTTCTCTATGGCATATTAAATTGGCAGGCTCCTGCCAGACCTCTGCGGCAAGCAGCTGCTTCAGTGGGTATTTTTAATTTTTTTTATAAAAGGAAATTTGGCATGTTAACTTATAACTCAAAAAATTCAGAAGTGATTAAAACTAGACCTACATCAGTTGTTTAACATACCTGTGAGTAAGTTTTAGGCTAATGAAAGTTACAAAAAACACTGCCAGAACTTCTCATTTGAGCTCCAGAATGTTTTATTACACTTATTTCAACATTTGTTTAAATCCATTTCCTAGTGCAAAAACTTTCCAATAAGAAAAAGTAAAGGAATGTGGTTCCACAAGATTATACTGCATTACTTTAATAGATGTAAAGATAAAAAATAAGTTTTTATGTTTGTCTGCAAGAGATCTCATTTCTGATGGCATCAAAAACAAACATAACTCACGAGATGACATATTATTTAAATATTTTCAGTTCACAGTTTGATTTTATGCACAAAAGCTCTCCCAAGGAGCAATTATTAAATTAAAAATATTGTCCAGCACATGAAATTCTATGTGTCATTGATTTTAAAGGTGCACTTTTTTCCCAGGCAACATTAGGTGTTTTGGTTAGTTTTTTCATAATGTACATTTCATACAGAATTGAAAAAAAAAATTCTCAAAGTATTTTTTTTAGAAAATTCTTTGAAAACTGTTATCATAATCACATTGGAATTAGGTGACTACAGTTGCAATTTTTTTTTACACATATAACTGTTGTTGACACTTTAGGGGTGAGTGTGATCAGAAAGTGTTTTCTCTTCTAGGGCTTTTGTTATTTTTAAATTACATTTATATTTCTGTATTTTTTCAAAAAATAAATTGTAGAAATATGAAAAATTAAAATGATTCAAAAGTGACTGCTTAGAGCAAAATATTTTGAAGAGTATTAGCTTTCTGGCAGAGGAAAATGAAAGGTTAACTTCAATAAACTAGAGTAGATAGTGTGCGACCAATTTGAAAAGTTGAAGAGACTTGAACAGTGTTCCCCACACTTCACATGGCTGACATCTAAAGTAAAATGCAGTAAATGTAGGTAGGTAAAAGTTTTGTTTTCCTCAAACTTGCATTTAGCTTTCATTTCTAGATAAAATTCAATTAGTTGTCTTAGTCAGATCTTTAATATCCTACAAAAAACATTGCATTTAATGAAAACCATTTATCAATTAAAAGAATATAAAAGGTTGCTTGATGTCTAGATTATTTTGAAAATAATATTTTAGTTTAGCATTGCATTATTAAGTAAATTACCTTATTTCGTATGTCATTAATTGACAAATCTGAAATTATTGATTTTTGAAATTTTATTTCCTCTCCCAAACCTTTGAAATAACATCAATAGTGTAAAATAAAAATGCATATCTGTAACAAATAATAATGTAATTTGACAACCTGTAAGACTTTAAAGCTCATTGGTTGTTTTATATGGCTTCAATATTTAACAATTTTCAATAGTTTGCATTTATAATTTTCAGGGGATATAGCACCTCAATGTGAGGGGTCTGAGTTTCAGACAAGTCAGCTGCATTAACATTGTACTAAGTTATCACCAAATATGTACATTTCAGTTAACTTTGAATTACCATAGAAAACTGAAATATACACTGAGTTACCAGTTTATTAGGTACAGTTACTTAGTAGCATACTATACCTTCTTTGGCTTTCAGAATAGCAATAATTCATTGGGGCATGGAACTTACAAGATGCTGTATACATTGTTCAGGAATGTTGTACCGTGCAGAAATGATTGTTTTGTGCAGTTGCTGCATATTTCATGGTGGCAGTCTTGCTGCAAACAGCCCTTACCACCTCATCCCAAAGATGCTTGATAGGGTTTAGATCTGGGGACTGTACAGGCCAATGAAGCAAGAAATATTCGTCAGCATGTTCCTGGAACTATTCAGTGAAGTTACGTGCCTTGTGCGGAAGTGCATTATCATGCTGAACATGTCCATTGGATTGAGGATAAAACTCTAGCTGTGAAGGAGTGAACTTTGTCAGCAGTGATGTTCAAATATGGCGTGACATTCAGATGTTGTTTTGGGTTGTTTTACCTCTGAGGGATACTTTTTTCCACACAATGGGCTAAATGGCCAGGTCACTAGGGCCATGAAGGCTCAGAGAAGGTTGGGAGAAGGGGACCCACTGGAACATTTGTCGGGAGACAGATGGTAGCCTCCCATCGAGGCCATCCAGCGTGTTCTTTAATGCACACAGGGTATGACTCTCCCGCACATGGGACCACAACTTAATGTCCCATCTGAAGGATGGTGTCCTTTCCAAGCCCATCGGTGTCCCCTACTGACTGTGGGCAGGGTGGGGAGTTTTGCAGAGATAAATCTCAATGCTGACCCATCTGGGACTCGAACCAGGGAACCACAGATTATGAGTTTGGCATGTTACCGACTTGAGCCCCCCCGTGCTCAGATGTCCTTTGATGGGTATCAGGGAGGCTAATGTGTGCCAGGAAAACATTCCCCACACCATCATATTGCCACCACTGGCCTGTAATGTTGGCACCAGACAAGATGGCTCCATGGCCTCATGTTACTTGCATCAAATTGTGATCTTTCCATCAGCACATTGCAAAGGAACCTTGAATCATCCAACCAAGCTAGTTTTCCAGTCCTCAATGATTTTGTGTTGATGCTCCTGCACCCACTATAAACACACTTTCATGTTCTTCACTGACAACATTGGCAGTTGATGTGATTGGCAGCTGTTGTAGCCCATTTGTAACAAGTTCCAATACATGGTGCATTCAGAGATGACCTTCTGTACACCAATGTTTAATTCTGCTGTGATTTGCCTGGTTGTGGTTAGTCTGTTTCCTTGCACATTTCTTGCCAGTCTCCTTTGACACCTCTGATCCACAAGCTGTTTTTGTCCAAGGATCAGCAATCACTTGTAGTTTTTTGCTCTTCGTACCATTCTTGATAAACCCTTGAAATGGTTGTGTGAAAAGCCCAAGAGGACAGCCATTTGAGAGATACTAGACCCAGCGTGCCTTGGACCAACTATCATGCCATGTTCAAAGCCATTCAGGTTGTTCATTCTGCCCATTCTGAGACTCAATCCAACGCTAATGGATTTGCCTGATTTATATCACACACCAGAGTCTGTGACATATTACAAGTTAGAATGAATTATTTATGTGATGAGGGTTGGTATATCTAATAAAATGGCATCTCAGTGTAAATAAATATATTTTATCTCATTTATGTTTTATGTATTTTATATTTATTGTATTTTATTGTTATTTGTGTTATACTTATATGGTCAATAAACATTATTATTATTTAATAAAAATTGAAACTCTCTTGTTCATTAAGGCATATAAACACAATGCTAAGTGATAGGTGCTTACTGCATTATTATGTATGCTTGTGTCCATGTAAAGTGTGGGCATAAATGAGTTTACTTTGGGTTTTTGACTGGGAATGTAATTCAGCAGTTCTTCCCTTTATTATGTCTCATTCAGTGCACCCACTAATATTGGTTGAAATATGCATGCCTATTACAGAGTTAAAAAGGGAAATTTAGGTTTCAAAAATATTTTTTATCTCATTATATAATCCTTTTAATAGTCAATTGTAAAAGTTCCAATATGTAGGAAATTAGTTCGATATATATATTAAGGTATTTTCTGTTTGTTTATGAGTTGTGTAAAGCTTTTGAAATTCAGTTATAATATGATCATTTCAGTTGCAATTTCCATTCCATGAAGTAGAATTTGATCGACCCCCACCATGCCAACCACATATGGATTACATAGCACCAGAATGTGTTTTAGTTATGACTTGCAATACAGCCAGTGATATGTTTTCATTGGGAATTCTAATTTATGCTATTTTTAACAAAGGAAAACCTCTTCTTAATAACTGTGGTGGAATGGCATCCATAAAACAGAATTTTAATCAGGTATGGACTTAATCCAATTAATTAAATTATCTATCTTCCTATTGCTTTTTGCTCTTATTTGTAGACTTGTGAAGACAATTTTTCCATCATCTTTCAAACACAAGGGCCAAAAATGTTATGTGTCAAATTAAAGCTTGTATGGGGAGTATCATAGGCTATACAGGGTGATTCAGAATTCATCATCAATATTTGGTGGGGAGGTAGGTAATAAGAAACGAAGGAGATTTCACATAGGAAAGCATGGGCGCATATGCCATGTAGTAGGGCAAAATGACCCCAGTTCAATGATGGAAAGAACACATAAGAAGGAAGTGGTAAGGAAAAAACATTTATTATCTTACATGTAACATTTCTTTGCATTGGTTGTACAGACTTACAAGAGGTGCTCGAACTGCCGACCATGTGCTAGAATGCATGACTCACAACGGCGTTGCATGGACAGCCGGACCCTGTGGAAGATGCCTGGCATTTCCCGGATGTTTGAGGCAGCAACTGATATGCGTGCTACAAGATCCATAGTACTATCAACAGCGGTCTCGTACACCATGTTTTTCATAGCACCCCATACAAAGAAATCGATTGGAGATAAATCCGGTGAACGTGGTGGCCAAGAAACCGGTCCACCGCGGCCAATCCATTGACCACCAAACTGTCAGCGTAGGTAAGCACGCACAGCATTTGCGAAATGTGCAGGAGCGCCGTCATGCTGGAACCACATTCGCCGGAGACTACCATCAGGAACCTCATTCAGAAGATCCGGTAACACAGTCTGAAGAAATGTTAGGTACTTGGCACCGTCCAAACGGGATGGTAGTAAATACGGGCCCAACAAACAGTCACCGACAATCCCAGTCCACACATTGACAGCAAAACGTTGTTGCGCAGCTCCAGGTCTTGTACCGTGTGGGTTCTGATGAGCCCACACATGCCAATTGTGTGTGTTGAAGACACCCTCTCGAGTGAACAATGCCTCATCGGTGAAAAGAACATACGTTGGGAAATTGGGATCAACGGCTGTTCTCTGCATGAACCACTGACAAAAAATAACACGCTTGGGATGGTCGTCTGCTGCCAATAATTGCACTCTTTGCAGATGAAACGGATGTAACCCTTCATCGTGTAATATCCGCCACGCTGTTGCTTGCGAAATTCCAAACTGCCTAGCCATACCTCGTGTGCTAGCACCAGGTTGTTCCTCGATTTCCTGTAGGATAGCTTCCTCTACTGCTACTGTCCGTGCCGATCTGCGCCTCCCTCGATTAACATTACTAGCAGCAAACGATCCTGTTTCACGCAGTTGGCGATGAATACGTGAAAACATTTGATGCTGTGGCACACGGCGGTTTGGGAAGCGCGCTGCATACAATTGCCTGGCTCGAAGACATCTTTCTCCTGCCGCACCGTAAGTTACATGCATATCTGCACATTCATTCCACGTATACCGGTTCATGTTACTTCTGCAAATTCACCTTGTCGAATGACAACTGACTGCACGCGTCAAACAGCTGTGCTTCTGTATGAGAGGTGTGTACACACAGCGCCCTCTACACCACCATGTGTTCGTCTGCCCCCATACTTTCCTATGTGAAATCTCTTTCTTTTCTTATTCCCTTCCTCCCCACTAAATATTGATGATGAATTCTGAATCACCCTGTAGAAATTTACTTCCCATGCTTTCTTCTCCCCTAAAAAAAGAAAACGTGAAAACTATTGTTCCACCATATCTTCAGAATGTGAGAGCAAGAGTAATGAGCTGTGTGTCAAATGAAAGCTTGTGATTTAGGGTATTTGACAGGCATTGATAAAATGTAACCAGTTATAAAAGTACTTTCCAAGCTTCTTTCCCCCATCCCAAAAGGGTGGTAAATATGTGAAGGATTGTTCTATTATATCTTTTGAATGCAAGGTCAAAGATAACAAATTGTGTGTCAAATGGAAACTTCTGATGTGGGGGGGGGGGATTATAAACTATACAGGACTATTTAAGCTACTTCACCTTTTACTCCCCACCCACAAATTTTGCAGTTGCCCCCTCCCCCCCCCCCAAAAAAAAAAAAAAAAAACTATACCACACTTCAGAGTTTACGGCATCTGCAGTGTTGAGGGCTCTGGAGTGGGCTACTCTTTAAAATGCGCACTTATTTTCTCCCCCGTGGAAAAAATGGGATGAAGGGACAAAAAGGGGTTAATCTTTATGAGTCACATGTTAAATAAAAGTTTCTGAAGATGGGTATTTTTAGTGACAAAGTAAAAAATATAAATGAAAAAAAATTCAAAAATGCTACCTGCATGGGCCCTGAAAAGACCAATGCCAATGTGCAGTCTATCACTGAATTTGTATTCATTTCAAATGAAGAAAGTGTGCTGACTTACCTACCACACAAGAATTGCCAACATCTGTTTTCTTTGGAGTGATACACTTTTAAAATAAAACAACAAGAAACATTGTAATTGGGTAAATAGAATGTTGGGACCACCAAAATCCATATATGGGATTGAAAACTGATGCACACTGAAATACTCTAAACAGCTTTTAAATTTATTTGAATATTTGATAGGCATTAATAAAATGTACATTAATGTGAAAAGTATTCTACAATGAGATTTTATTGTATGTCTATCTTCAATTTTTGTGCAAATTAGCTTTAATTTTTTATTGAATCTGTATGTTCTACACCTAATACATATAATGGATTTTTAATTGTATATGTATACACTGAAATGCCATTGAATTAGGGATAGAAGACGTTATCCAAATTCAGTACCATAAGTCCCACCTTTGCATGCATGCATGGCTGAAACTCTGGCCATATATAGCTGTCAGCTTTGGCTTCCCCAAACATTCATCAT
The DNA here is from genome assembly GCA_038380435.1 of Ryuthela nishihirai. Classification (NCBI taxonomy): domain Eukaryota; kingdom Metazoa; phylum Arthropoda; class Arachnida; order Araneae; family Heptathelidae; genus Ryuthela; species Ryuthela nishihirai. The sequence goes on from JAWZYU010000003.1 coordinate 26,994,850, forward strand.
GAGAAGAGTAATGGGAAAGGTGCAGAATTTAGATGCATTTGACAGAGGGCAGATCGTATAGGTGCCTGACGGATGGGACACTCGATCTCTAAAATTGTCAATGAACTTGGATTTTCTCATATGACAGAATACAAAAATTCCGACAAAAAAATAAGCACCCGGACAAACTGCAAAGGATAACCAGCCTTGTGGTTCAGATAGCTTTGCTGTCTGAACCACATCATATGGACCTATAGGGGCCAGAACATGATCTAAAATTACCTCCCATCTGAACCTGGGTTCCAGCCGGGAAGTCAGTGCATGGACCGTGTAATGCTCACTTCATCATCTACGCTTTGGGAGCTGCCAACCTACGAGAGTCCCACTTCTAACAACATGACACTGGGCTCAATGTCTTGCCTGGGCTAACATATCTGGATTTCCGGCAGCATTTTACGATCGAGCTCTGGTCACAGTGGCAGAGATCTTGGTCAGAACAGCTTACGAACAAGCTTTTTGAGATCAAACCTATCATCAAACCATGGCAGTCTTGTTACCACAGGAATCGCAAGGAGGAAGTTGTACTTGCTCGGCTCCACTTAGGTCATTCGTTTATTACTCATTCATTTCTTCTACGGGCAGACGACGTACCTAAGTGTGAGTTTTGTGACACAATTTTAATAGTCAAATATATTTTAATTTCATGTCCTTGTTTTAACTTTGAATGGCGTATGTTTTTTAACTTTCACGATTTTACATCCGAGCCCCTTACACTCGGACATTTGTTATCTGATCATTGTTGTTTTAACGCTGTTTCAATTTTTACAATTTACTGGATATTTTACTCTGTTATAGTTTTACCCCATTGTTTATTATTCTGTATGTTTAATCCATGTCACTTACACCTGGGTTACTTTTATTTATATTTATCACATATATATGCTTTTGTTCCTTGTTGAATATGTTCGATTTTACCGTTTTACATTTGTAGTTTATTTTTAAATTTGGTTAAGGGTACCGCGACTTTTATCATTTTTTATAGACATTGGTTTGGCACGTTATAGCCATAAATGCTAATGCTCCATAAAAACCTAAATAACCAACAACTAACCAGCCTGGGCTAAAGAATATCGAAAATTGGCAATGGATATCCCGGAGTGATGAATCCCGATTTAAACTTCATCATGCCGATGGAGACTGAAGGTATGGCGCCAACCCAATGAAGCCATGGATTCTGCTTGTCAGGTCGGAACAGTACAAGCTGGTGGTAGCTCAGTGATGGCCTGGGGTATCTTCAGTTGGATGTCTGTGGGACCTTTGTTTCGTATACTGATGACTCTCAATGCATCCTGGTACGTAGAACTCATGGCTGAACATTTACACCCATTTATGGCCATCATGCATCCCATCTACCAGAAAGGCAACTGTTCATCTCACAGGTCCAGGTTGGCTACTGCATGGTTGCAGGAGCATTCTGCTGACTTTGAAATAATGAATTGGCCAATTAGAAGCCCAGATTTAAATCCCATCGAAAATCTTTGGGATACTGTTGAGCAGAGTGTTCAGGCCTGTGTCCCACCAGCAACGACCTAGAGAGAATTGTGGACAGCTCTGGAGGATGCATGGGTTGCCATACTTGTGGAAAATTTATGCCAATTTGTGGAGTCCTTGCCTCGTAATGTGGCAGCCATTATCAGGACCAGAGGGGTTCCAAACATGTTACTAGGTTGCTATCCCTAATTCAATGGCACTTCAGTGTATTATTTTTCATGTATATATTTCAACATATCTATGCATATCCACAGAATACTCTGTATTAAGCTTATTTTGTGATAAATTATATTTTTATTTAAAATAAAGGATCATATAAGTTCTTTCTTTTGACAATTTTCTGGCTTGAATAATTTTGTACTTGATTGTTTTCATAATAGCCTTATTAAATTAATGATTGAGAAGTATTGTCTTCATCTTAAGCCTAACAGATATATTTGTAATTTTGCAGTTGAAACATTTAACACAATCAACTTTTAACTGTCTACCACAAGAAGCAAAAGACCATATAAAAATGTTGCTAAACATATTACCAGAAGTCAGACCAGATGCATTTCAAGTGACAAAGGCAAGAACCATTTATGTTATTTATATTAGTGGCTTAATTTGTTTGTGATGCACTCAGTGGCTGTTGAACTATTACCACCCACCTAATAATGTGTGGGGCCTCCTTGGGCTTGATATTGTATGGATGCTATTAGGTTATGAGACACCTATAAAGATAAGTTCAACCAGGTGAGTGTAAAGACCCTTACAATAATCACTGGTGTGTTAGCCCATCGAATTGCCTGTTCCAAAACATCTTACAATTTTTGGAGTTTATCTGGGGAGTTTGCATATAAGGAATATGAAGTAATCCAAGTGTTCTGCAAACTATTCTTTACAATATAAGACTAATGTCATGGTATATTGTCTTTCTGAAGATACTGTCACCAATAAAAATAAATACCCCCTCAAGCAGCTACTTGCCAGAGAGGTCTGACAGGAGCCTGTTATACTTTACATTTTTCCAATCCTAAAGTTTGAAAAATTAAATTAATAAAAATTTAAAATTAATTTTAAAAATAATTTTAAATTAATAAAAATTTAAATTAAAAAATTTAAAATCCTAAAAGTGGAAAATAAAACGCTTAATTCTCTTTGAGAATGAGCATTCTATATTTGCTAGAGATGGCATGTTGTGCTAGTGATTATACTCGTAATGTTATATATGTATTTTGCTGTTCATCCTACATACCATGTTCGGCCAGACACCAGTTTTGCTAAACATTGCTGAGTTTGCTAAGGTTGGTTAGTGCGATTATAGCACTCTGGGGTTCTCAAAATTATAGCATTTGAGTGAAATTTGAGCACTGAAACTTTTTCGCTTCTACTGTATGACAAAGAATCATGAAAGGAGCTAAGAACATATCATTGCTATAGTGAACAAACAGTTAAAATTGCCTTGGATGGAGACAAAGTACAGTAGCCCAAGTCTACTAGTAGTTGTAAGAATCATCTGTATTATAGAATTGCTGTTGTAATAAGTATGTTTTCTGCTGATGCAAACACAACTAGGTCGTGGAGGATAAACCTTGCCTCTTATGTGACTTGCAATTTTGAAAGGTGTCTTTTTTTTTTGCAATGTTGCTGTGCAAAAACAGCATTGCTCTTTCTCCACCAGCTTGTTTTCGCCCCACAGTGCATCCTGGTGCCAGCACTTCCCCAGGTAAACAACACACACGTACCCGGCTGCCCACATGGTGCAAGAGGAAACGAGATTCATCGGACCAGATGATCTTGTACCAATCATTCAAGGTCCAGTTTTGGGGTACTCCGTGAGAGCTCAAAAGTCACTAGATCTAGTAACAAAGTCATTAAGTTGGGCGTTAAGTGGTTAATTCATGGCAAAGGTATTCCTCTCTAGTAGTGCCTTCTTTTAGCAGGATAATGCACATGCCACACTGCCCAGATTGTTCAAGAATGGTTTGCAGATCATGAGGAAGACTTCCAGGCCTCCAAATTCCGCAGACATCAATTGAGCATCTGTGGTCTGTGTTGGAACAACATATCTGACCTGTGGCAGCTCAACTATGCAACTTACAAGAGTTAAAGGATCTGCTGGTAACATGTTGGTACTAGATGCTAGAAGACACCTTTAGAAATCTTGTAGTGTCCATGCCTCGCTGAGTAAGAACTGTTTCAGCAGCACGCAGAGGACCAACATCGTATTCGGCAGGTGGTCATAATGTTTTGGCTCTTTGGTGTATATCAGATGCAATACATAATTTACAGTAGATTAAAAAGATAATTTTCTCAAGTTAAAAAATAATATTTTTCTCTTTTGTTTACATAAAAACAAAAGAGTATATAAAAACAATTTTTTTTATATATTTTTATTTATATTGTATTAAAATGTTTCTGTATTTTCTTTATAATGTTCTTTGTTGTTATATTTGGAAGATAGGCTATCAAATTTGTCTTTCACTGCACTGTTGATTGGATGTTAAATAGCAATCAACAGTGCAGTAATCTGCGACGTGTTTAGTGGATAAAATCAATGCTGATCCTTTTGATTTTAGTTGTAAAGATTGGAATTAGTATTTATTATTTTATTTACTTACTAGCTGAACATGCCTGGGTGTCACTTTTAATCTGTACATTTTTATTTTCACTGCACTAAAGGTAAATTTTGTAAGTACCCTCCCCCAACACTTTAGCACAGATTTTCAACAGGAAGAAATTTGCCCAGTTTTGGCTTAGATCGTTGTTGATGTCAGCGAGTTCTCTCATATCCCATGGCTTAATTTCTGCATAAGCTATCGAGATTTTTATTTCCATTACCACAGAATTTGCTGTCCTATGGCTCCCATGATATTTGTCCGCATGGTCCAAATTTCCTGCACAATGTCCCCCATGTTCCCCAGTTATTGGTTTAAAAATCAAGTTCCCATTTGGCTCGTGACTTCATTTTTATACAAATTGTGACAGCTCGCATTGCACTTTTAATCTGCATATTCTTTGTTTCCTGCACTAATGGTTAGTTTTGTGAGTATCCCCCCCCCCTGACATTTTACACAGTTTGAATATGAAGAATTTGCCAGTGTTGCAAAGATAACTGCTGACTCAGCGTGTGCTCTCGGAGCCTGTGGCAAATGATTGAGATATTTATTTTGTCAAATTTTGGCATTCTGTTGTTCCCAACATACTTTACTGAAAGGTCCCAAATTTCTTAGGCGGGTTCCCCCTTCCCAACCCCATGTTTGATTAGAAAATCAGGTCCCTAGCTGCAATGGATCACTTCAATAATGCTTTTGGAAATGTGGGGAATCTGGCAACGACATCATATTTAAATGCTATTTTAACTCCTTACTTTCACAGATAGGGAGCAGAAAATGGTAATAATAAATTTGACAGTGATTCTCATTTCCCATAGGAATAGCATGGTAAATATTTTTGCTTCTAGCAAGCCCCCCTTTACGACTTTCGACCTGAAATTTGGCACTGCAATCTGTACCACAACCAGAAACATTCTCCGAAAATTTGAAGCATGTACATTGATTTTCTGACGAGTTATGGCTGCGACAGACACACATACACAGACAGACATCTTCTTTTATTATATAGATTTTGATGTTATTTAATATGTTGTAATATATTTGTTCCTTATTTTATATGAATAATTTGATCTGATGGTAATTTTTGATTTGTTGCAGCTTCGATTTTTTGATGATGTAGGAGTAAAAACTTTGCAGTATTTAGACTCTTTGTATCAGTGGGATAATCTTCAAAAGTCCCATTTTTATAAAGGATTACCACAAATTTTAGCAAAAATGCCAAAGGTAATAAAAAAAATTATATATATATATTGTTTCTCCTTAACGTTAAATATACATAGGTTTTTGGGGACTTTTTGTTTACATTATATGTATCTGTGTTGTCTGAGCAGCATAAAGCTTGAATGCCATAATTTGTTTGTGCAATAGAAAAATGTTTTGGCATTTTAAAATTATTGAGCTAAATATGAGCATGAATTGTTTTTTTAAAATTTCTTTGAATATGAAAGTTCAACCATTTGAATGTTTAGAAAAGCATTGTTTGGAATTTTCAGTCATTTGTATATACTTATGAGTGAATGGATGTAGTGTATATATCAAAACCAGTGATGGTGTTTTTTCACATGCAGACCATTTTTTAATAATGGACACAACATTTATACCAGAAATTGATTCATAATGCTTATTAAGTGGTATAAAAAATTAGAATTAACAACACAACATTCTTTTTTAGAACAATTATGTTTAAAAAAATGAGCAAACACAACACATAATTGTACAAACGTACTAACTTACTCTTACTTAATTAAGATATATTTGATACAAATGCTCTTTTCAACTTTATCTTTATCAACAGTGTGTTTTTTCTTTATCACCAATGTGCTTAGTGAATTCAGAAGCTTTCCTTTTTGTGTTTTCTCTATAAAAATAAACACAAACTGCTTTAAATTGAATGCTATTTACCAACCACAGGAAAATATTAATACCCATCTACATTTGCTTATCAGGTTGGACAAATTGGTTTTGTGGGCCACAGGCTTTACATCTCTGAACTGAATTGTAAATAGTTATTACTATTAGCAACAAGTAAAATTATGTAAAATTAACTTTAGAAACTTCATAATGCTATTAATAATGTGTTCAACATAAATTAATGGTGATATATAGATAATGATATGACTGTGTATATTGTTCATCTATATATCAGAATATTACCATCCATGGAATCGCAGTGTACCTGCCCAGGCACATCACAGAGTGCAAATGACAAGGTCGACCACATGGAGATATAAACGGCCGGCCAGGACAGATGAGCCATAGTGCGTAATTTGAGCACAATGGGCAGAGGTATTGATTTGACAGACGTTCAGAAAGGAATAATCATCAGCTACTGCACCAAGGGTGGAAGCATCTTGGAAACAGTAGACATCGTGGGCTGTTTGCGAGGTGCTGTAATAAGGATGTACCGAGAATGGACTGCTGGCACACCGAGTATCTCCAGACGTCATAACTGTGGAGCCCCAAAGGCCATCGACCCCAGAGGAGAACATCGCCTCCATCAACTGGTAAAGGGCAATCGATGTGCAACAATTGACCACTCAAATGAATGCTGGGGCACCCAGGTATGTCTCCCTGATAACAGTAGAGCGAACCCTGTTACGCATGGGTCTCTGAAGTCGATGCTGCGTAAAAGTGCCCATGTTAACCAAGTTCATTTAGCAATGATGCCTGCAGTTCACATGGGACTACCATCACTGGACAGTGGAAGAGTGGAAAAAGGTTGCCTTTTCTGACGAATCAAGGTTTCTACTTTACAGAAGTGATGTACAGTGGCGGATACAACGTCAGACACATGAGAACCAACACCTGGACATGCTTGTTAGTCAAGTACAGGCCGGTGGTGGCAGTGTGCATGTCTGGGGGATGTTTTTCTGGTATGACCTGGGACCGCTTTTACCACTGGATGGGTCTCTGAATGCCAATGGCTACCTGTCCACATGCATCCCTTCATGTTGGACGTTTACCCTGGTAGTGATGGTGTCTACCAACAGGACAATGCACCCTGCCATGTCGCTAAGGTGGTGCATGACTGGTTCCAGGAACATGACAACGATGTCTCCGTTCTCTCTTGGCCAGTGAAATCACCCGACCTCAATCCCATAGAGCACTTGTGGAACCATTTGGATTGACAGGTTCAGCATGTGGACCCACAACCACATCATCTCCGGAACCTCCATGCTCTGTTGGAGTCCGAATAGGCACATGTGCCTCTGGCAACCTTCCACAGCCTCATTATGTCCATGCCACCTTTTCTCACCACTGTCATCTGGGCCAAGGGTGGTTTTTCCCAGTATTAGATAGGTGGTCATATTATTCATATATTACTGTATATTTGGGAGTTAATTATATATTGTATCAAATATATCTTAGCTGTCAACTTACAAATAAGCAAAATAGAGGGTAGATTCACTCTCAGCATTGCACAAGTCCAGTATTCATATCCACTAACCCCCCCCCCCCCCCCACACACACACACACCACCAGCTCTTGAACAGAAAGGGGACCCGATGGCTTGGAAAGGCTAAAACCCATCAAATGGGACATTAAGTCATGACCCTGTGTGAGAGCCAAATCCTATGCATTTAAAGAACACACTTGGATGACCCTGACGTGAAGCTATCATCTGTCTCCTAACATCTATCCAGTGGGTCTTCTTACCCCAACTTTCTCTGACCTTGCCATTTACCTTATTGTGTGCAAAAAAGTGTCTCTCTGAGGTTAAACAATCTCAACCCTAGTATTCATAAATCAGAATCTAAACCAATAGACTATCAGAATGATTTGAATGTTCAGTACTGAGATAAAAACCCATATCAATAGGGCAAACTGATCTGTAATCCTCCCCTTCCATTCTCCATCAGAGGAGAGATTTAATCACCCTTGGAAGGTACTAACAGTTTGTACAATTATATGTTGTGTTGAAATTTAGGTGTTCTGTGTGGTTGATTTGGTGTATCAGTACGAAAGAATAGTGCACAACTTTCTTTTCATTGCATGCTTTTTTCAGTCTAAAAGCAAAATTTTTAATAATACATATTTTTGGAAACTTTTTATATTAAACCATTGTATGCTGTAAGGTGAAAGAAAAATCAAAGAGCTTGAAAATAAGATCATAATGTTATCTTTAACTTAATGTAGGACTAAGTTAAAGCATTTAAATATTGATGATCAGATCAAGGTTTCTATATAAAGGTCAAAGGGAAAATATACCGAAGATGAGAGATAAATTTTTATGTTTGTGAACTACAGATACTGGACATAAAAATGGAAACATTCCCATGTTAAGTCAATGGAGAATATATACTAATCCAATAAATAATTCCATGTTAAGTCAATGGAGAATATAACTGGACAGTATGAAAATCTGAAATTTCTGCAATAAGCTTTTTATTGGAAAATAGGAGTAGATAAATTTAAATCTCATTCAAATCTATCCAGATCTCAATTTTCAACAATATTTGTTGGGTATTTAAAGAGCTATGGAAGCTCGAATATTTAACATCAGCAAAGTCAGTTCTAAGAAACTTGTGTAAAACTGACAATTATTGAAAGAACTATTTGCACAAAATTCTGAAAAAAATTAATACACTTATTGAAATAAATGGTTTGAAATAATACTTATTTTTTTTTTCAAGTTTTTATTCTGAGGTGAATTCTTATGATTGACATCTCTGTTATTCAATATTCAAACTTCAATAACTATTTAAGTACTGAATGGACATTGTTCAGAATTGAAATTTAGACAGTTTAATTGGCATCTTATATTTATCTTCACTCATATGTTTCCATAAAAATTTATTTAACCAGTTACAAAACCTTGAATTTAACTTTCCATTGATATAAGATAGGATATTTCCATTTTTCAGTCCATTGCCTATATATAGTACATTATGTATGTGTGGAAAATTTTATAAAACTTGGAGAGGGTATCAAAAAAATGCAGCATTTTTTGACATTTAATGTTTTTTTTTCCTTCATTATTTGTATTATGTTGAATTAGCATTAATTGTTTTCTGTTATATAATAAATAGTTTATAAACAACCAATAATTTAAGTGGGTTGAAAGTAAAAATTCAACATAAAGGTAAGAATGTTTTTGTGATGAGAATATTGGAATTTTATACTATGAGAATCTTAAATTTTCCCAGCGTGTAGCTTTATATCGTGTTCTACCTTGCTTGGTAAAGGAAAACTGTAATGCCGAAATGGTGCCTTTTGTCCTTCCAAGTATACTTCTAATTGCTGAGGAAGCTACAAAAGAAGAATTTCAATCTCATATACTTCAAAATATGATTCCTCTGTTTAAACTGCAGGAGCCTGTTCAAGTAAGTGTAAAAACAAAGCTTTATTTTTCATAAAAATAATAATAATACCCCCTCAAGCAGCTGCTTGCCACAGAGGTCTGACAGGAGCCTCTCAGTTTATATGCCATAATAGAGGGTCTGTGAGGATGGTAGGATCTCAGCAGAAGAACAACACAACATCCACGCCTTACCTGGGGCTCGAACTTAGATCAGTAGCCAAGCATGCTAACCACTCGGCCACTGCATAACAATAGTTTTTTAATATCAGCATATTATATATAAATGCAGTAGTGTCAATAACAGATGAATTTGACTGTCTTAGAACAGATATTTAAATTTCACTGTAGGACTTTTCTGTAAACTTTCCTGTAAAACCTTACTTCTCTAAAAAAAAAAAATCGTATACCATAAATGTCTTTTTTGAAAAACTCCAAAGGATTAGTAATAAATGTATTTTAAGAATAGCATTTGACCCTAAGCAACAAAATAAGAAAATTATACCCAATTATCAAACAAGAAAAAAAATATATAGAGAGAGAAAATGGGGTAATTTACAAAATAACCTGTGAATGCAAACAATTTTGTGGAGAAACAGGAAGAACCAGGGTTGAATTGGAACCTGGTCATTTATGGGTCAGTGTCCTCTTGAGGCAATACATTTGTGGACTTACAAAAAATTATTTTGAGTTTTTTATTTTGTGTGTCAAGTTCTTTATTTTCTTCATAACAGATACTGAGAAACATATTAACCCTGCTGTGACTTTGGCAAATGCACAATTTAACTTTTTGTTCAACAAGCAAATAGTGCTGCCCAAAAAATTTGTTTCCTAGAAGTATGAAAATGAGAAACAAATCCAAAGCACCATTGTTTATGGGGGCGGGGGTGGCTCAGTCGGTAGCGCGCCAGGCTCGTAATCTGTAGTTCCCCGGTTCGAGTCCCAGCTGGGTCAGCGTTGAGATTTATCTCCGCAAAATTCCCCACCCTGCCCACGGTCAGTAGGGGACACCGATGGGCTTGGAAAGGCCGCCGTCCGTCGGATGGGACGTTAAGCCGTGGCCCATGTGCGGGAGAGCCATACCTTGTGCACGTTAAAGAACACGCTGGATGGCCTTGACGGGAGGCTGCCATCTGTCTCCCAACAGCTGTTCCAGTGGGTCCCCTCCCCCAACCTTCTCTGAGCCTTCGGGGTCCATGTGACCTGGCCATTTAGCCCATGGTGTGCAAAAAAGTGCCGCTCAGAGGTAAAACAACCCAATCCATTGTTTATTTTTGCTAACTCTAATGCTTACACTGTTTTACCGATATTCATTTATTTCACAACTGATAGTGTTCATTCCATGAATTTTCATGAAATTTGGTCACAATATGATTTTATGTTCTGTTCATATTGTTTTTCTAGTAATAATTAAATGTACAAAAATATTTTTTTTATTTTTGGGGCCTCCAATGTGTGCTGGGATGACCAAACAACAAATTTTTAAGGATTTATGTCCTTAGTCCTAACTTTTTAATTGTAAAAAAAAAAATTGGGATTGAAATAAATCCTAATTGTAATTTTTTTTCCCTTGAAAAACTTCTTTTTGGTTGAAATCTCACTTCAAATTAAAAAATATAAAAAAAAAAAACTAGGAGTCTCCCATTTCAGTAAAAAGAATTAAATTTAAAAATGCAAAAATTTGTGTTCAACTTCCCTTTGTTGTACATTAACTGAGGTATTGTTTTCTACTTAGGATGTGTTTTAAAGTTAAAAAATTTTAAATTTTAAAGAATTCAAAGTAATCTAGATGTGTGCACTTTGACTCCAATTTGCTTAAAAGATTTTAAATTCCAAATTAATAACCTTTCCATGCTTAACCTTTCTTAGTTTTTGCCTACAATGAGTAACTGTTTATGGTTCTGCCCTGTTTCAGAGTTACAAAAATGTAAGCCTTGAAAAAAAAAAAGCTAGGGAAATTGGAAGAAAATGTATTTTAAGACCATAATTTCATTAAAAATGTGTTCTAAGTTTTTTTCCACAGTAAAATAAACCTAATTTTTTTAAAGATCCTACTTATCATGTTATCTCTGCAGGGATGTGAGGATGTTGCATAGAGATTATCATGACATCCGTACACTGGAATTCCAGCATTATAACCTGGATATTCTGGTCTTCAGGTGAAGATGGAAAGCATCTCCAAGGTATAGGTTTGGTTCTCAGCAGACACTCCAGTGTTGCTCTTTTAGGATAAAATAAAATAAATAAATACCCCCTCAAGCAGCTGCTTGCCACAGAGGTCTGACAGGAGCCTGTCAGTTTATATGCCACAGTAGAAGATCTGAGAGGATGGCAGGACCTCAGCAGAAATCAACACGAACATCCATGCCTTACCCGGGGCTCGAACCCGGTCCCGTAGATCAGTAGCCAAGCGTGCTAACCACTCGGCCACAGGATATGACTGCATTAATAAAAGATTTGTTACAGCTAAATTTAAAACAAAAATTAAAGACTTGAATGTTATATGTTGTTATGCCCCCACAGATGACTCTGATGAGGATGAGGAAGATAATTTTGCAAACAACTTCAAGATATTTTAAATTCTGTCAAGAAAGAAGATATTTTTCTTGTGCTAGATAACTTCATAGCTAAAGTTGGTACTGACTCTGACATTTGAGCAGGGGTGTTAGATCTCTTTGGCATTGGTAGTTCCAATGGCAATGTGGAATGTCTCCTATAAGTAAGTAAACTTAATGGTTTGAGAAAAAATAATACATACTACAAAGACGGACATTTATAAATACACATGGGTTTCACCTGATGGATTGCACAGGAATATGATAGATTATATTTTAATTAAAAGCAAATGGGTTAGTTTGGTTAGAAATATCAGATTATACAGGGAAGCCAAAATTAGGTCTGACCATTATCTAGTCAAAAGTGTCTTGCACTTTTGACTAGATAATGGTCAGACCTAAATTGAACACTGAAGCTTAAGAAATGTGTTAAGATTAACACTGCACTGAAGTGTTAATCACTGAAGCTTAAGAAATGTGTTAAGATTAACACTGCACTGAAGTGTTAATCACTGAAGCTTAAGAAATGTGTTAAGATTAACACTGCACTGAAGTGTTAATACTTCAGAAACTTAAGAAATGTGTTAAGATTAACACTGCACTAAGTGTAACACTACACTGAAGTGTACTGAAGCTTAAGAAATGTGTTAAGATTAAGAGAATTAATTACTTTTAACACTAATTATCTGAAAGATTCAGATATAGCCAAAGCATATCATGATATGCTACTTAGTAATTATGACAACCATTGTTTGCTTACTGCTGAAGTTGAGAAAGAATGGATCAGTGTAAACAGGCTTTTCTTAAAACCTACAGCACTCTTGTGGGTAAAAAGGAACAGAGGAAACAAAATTATTTGAATGATAAATAATTGGCTATCTCTAAATGAAAACTTCATAAATCCTCAGGGGTAGATGAAGTTACTACTGGAATGTTTCTGTTATCACATAGCTAACAGAAATTTTGAATATCTTTTATGATTATTATTAGGCATCGTTCCTAAGGATTTTACCAGATATTCCAATTTTAAAAAAATGCTGATCGCAGTTTTTGCGATAACTATAGGGGTATCGGCCTACTTTCTGTCCCAGGTAAAGTTCAATGCATTGTTATGCTTAATAGAATTAAGAATTTGGTTGATGGACAATTAAGTGATTAACAGTGTGGATTCAGAAATGGTAGGGAATGTATAGATCAAATATTTTCACGCAGGCAGTTTCTTGAGAAATGTTTAGAGTTTCAGAAAACTGGTTACTAGCCTTATAGATTTCAAAAAGACTTTTGATCTGTTCATCGACATAATTTGTGGTTGATTGTTAGATCATATGTAATACTTGATAAGTTAGTTTGCATAATGAAACTCTCTTTAATAACACTGAATTGTGTGAGAGTTGGTAAAGCTTATAGGTAATTGGTTTAGCATTGTTAGTGGAGTTCAATAAGGGTGCATTTTGTGTGCTTTTAGTTTGGTTATTGATATGTTGTATGGAATTCTTTTAAAGGGAAATATTTTGGCTTTAAATGGTCTAGAGAGTTCAAAATTTCTTATTTAGATTATGGCCTTTCAGATGATTGCCGATGCATGCAGATGATTTGGCCTTGTTGATTAATGATGTTGATGAGATGAATTCTTTCATTAGGACTGTTGATGAGGCTAGTAATAAAGTAGGTTTGGTGTTAAACAGAGAAAAAACTAAAGTGATGAAAATTGGTCAGGCAGATGGTGCTTCAGTTGCTTTGAACGGTTGTACTCTTGAGCAAGTGTCTCAATTTAATTTTCTTGGGAGCTGTTTAACAGATACTGATGTGCAGCAAGAGATAAATAGGAGAATAGGGATTGCTGCTGGGACATTTAAGAATCTATGGAGAGTGTGGGAAAATAGACATGTTCACCTAAAGACTAAAATTAAGACTATAATAGTTTGGTTCTTTCTAAGGTTAGTTATGGTAGTGAAACATGAACCCTTTTAAGCAGGATAACAAGAAACTTGATGTCTTTGATTCTAGATACTTATGCAGTATCTTGGGCATTAGGTAGTTCGACTTTGTAAGTAATAATGAGATTAGAAGAGCATTTTGAGCATCATATTGTCCAGAGAAAGACTGTGTTGGCCATGTTGCCCTTATGCATAACTTTAGATTGGGGAATAAGTTATGAACATCATGCCCAAAGGCCTCAGGAAAAGGGAGAGACCTAGAATACGATGAGGAGAAATTGTCAAACAGGACCTTGCTAGAATTGACCTGTAGTGGTCAAAAATGCAACAGCTGTAGCTCAGGACAGACATGTTTGAGAACAAAATTTCAGTCTGGTTGCACCTCTGTTCCATGGCTGCATGAGGATTTTGTGTGTGTGTGTGTGTAAAATGAAATGCAGAAATTTTTTTTGAAAGTTTTAAATTCTACAACTCTGAAATAAGTTAGAACATAAACATGATACAGCAAAGAATATTTAAACACAAAAGTTTTCAGGTTTTTAAATTTAATCTCTTAGTGAAATAAAGGTATGAAAATTGATATTTTTTTCTGTGTTGTTTTTGCCAGTTTTGATATTTGTTTTCAGATTCTTCGTTTTTGTCATTCTGAAATATGATTGAATCATAAACTGATACACATTGCAGATAATGCTGGACAAGTTAAGTAGAAATATTTTTATATTTTGTCTATAATAGACAAACAGGGAAAACAGCACTTTTTTTTTTAAATTTGGCTGTTTTTTTATTTCAATTTGGTAACAAAATTTACTGGAGAAGACACCAAGAAAATAATGCTTATTCCAGATAAATTGAGACAATGAGAGGTTTAGTAGATCTATTTTCATTTTTTTTTTCAAATTTATAAGCTTTTAAAATAAAGTTAATTTCTGAAGGGGCATTTTCGTAATTTTAACAACAGCAAAACACCTAAAAGTCCTTAATGTAATTAAAATGGGACAAAAAAAATGGTTAAATCAGGGCTAAAATAATTTTTGTATGGAACTATGGGCAGACAGAGTAAACAATTAGACAATTTAGGAATTAATTCTGAGACTTAAGGGGATAGCAGATTAGGAGCTTGCATACAAAGGTTTTGTCTATCAAAAATATAGTAAAGTAAAGCTGAACCCATATATCAGGCCATTCCGGGGAGCCATTCCTATGATGCTAGAGCCTTCGGTCTAGATTTAATTCTTATGGACAATAACACCCACCTACATCAAGCTCATTGTGGTCAACGATTTTCTTGGACAAGAAGGCATTCACCGAATGGTTTGGCCACCCAGATCTCATGACCTCAATCCCAATGAGCATATATGGGATGTTCAACGGAGATGCAGTAGAGCTCACCAGTCCCCTCTCAGAAACACTCCACAAACTCAGAACAGCACTTGTTTAGGAGTGGTTATCAGTACCCTCATAAACAATATGAGGAGTCATTGCTTGAGCTGCATGGCTGTCAGAGATGATCATACTCCATATTAGCATACCACATGCCATATATAACAGACTTTAAGTATTGTTCCATGGACTGCTCCTTCATGTCAATTGCATGATTATGATCTTAACACATGCACATTATAATGATATGAATTTCTTCTGCTTGATTTACATTTGTAATGTAATAATAAACCTTTTTACCAAATTTCATTGCATTCCATTAAAAATATGAGTTATGTACAAATTTATACATTATCGTTTAATTTTTAGCACCAGTGTATTTAGAATTATTTGTGTACATAAAATGACTTCAATACTCCATATAATTGAAATCAGGTATGATGTTTTGTTATAATTTATTATTTTAAAAAGCACACCAATAAAATTATATATATATTTGAAGTTGAATTTTTTGTTTTTTTTAAGATTATGTTAATCTTCATGCAAAAAATGGAACTTCTGTTACTGAAATGTCCTCCAGCAGCAATCAACAATCATGTCCTTCCTATGATTCACCGAGCATTAGAGGCAGATGCTCAGCAAATTCAGGTGAGAAATTCTTTCTATTGATAAAGTGCTGACATCATAAATCTTGAAAAATGATTTTGATTGCTTTTTACTAAGACAGAAACTATCCAATTCTCAAAGAAAGATGGCATAATATAAAAAGGTATTTCTTGTTTTCACTATACTGGCAGTCTGTCATTATAATGTTTTTGATTAACTTCTGGATTGATAAATATATAACTTTTTTTTTTTGGAAAAAATATGTTGATGTTTAACAAGTACTTGAAAAGAATTTTTCAAGTACTTGTAAAAGGAAAAGATAAAAAAAAAATCAGTTATTTTTATAACTGATTTTATAATTATAGTCATCACTTACAAAAATTTCCAGTCAAACATTTTTATTATATAATGAAATATTAGTTTTCTGTTAATGAAATTTTGTGTTTCTTTTATGAACATGTATGCTATGTTTTTTTAAGCAAAATTTTGGATTAATTCTGCCTAGAAACACAATGTAACCTAAAAAGGGGGAAAAAGTCTTGCTAATGAAGTTAGGAAAATGACTTCCAATAACCCAAATGAGAGTACAAGAAAACCACATATTCACACACAAAATTATTCCTATCAGTGGCAGTGACTAATATGCCATTCTGTCAACTCTTCTGGTTTTTTCAGTTAGAACATTTCTATTTTCATGTTGGTACTGAGCCGTCCCGTGGCCGAGTGGTTAGCACGCTTGGCTACTGATCTAAGGGACCTGGGTTCGAGCCCCGGAATTAGGCATGGATGTGTGTGTTGTTTTTTCTGCTGAGGTCCTGCCATCCTCTCAGATCTCCTACTGTGGCATATAAACTGACAGGCTCCTGTCAGACCTCTGTGGCAAGCAGCTGCTTGAGGAGGTATTTTTTTTATTTTTTTTTTACTGTCCCTTCCACCCTTTGTATATTAGGCCTGCATGATATTGATCAAAATGTATGCATCTGCAAATTTCAAAATAATACTGATTTTTCTGATACCATGGAAAAACTAATCTTGGCAATTTTGTGTGGCAAGGCATGATTAAGTGTTATTTTGATATTTTCTTGTCAGGTTTTTTAGCTTTTGTTTTTTAAGGCTTTTACTGAATGCTTTTCTTTTTGTACCAATCTTGCCAACTCAATGTAACTGGTCTGTTACATTCTAGAACTGCAAAAAGAAATACTGATGTTAAATTTAATTTTAATCTTCATTACTTGTCACTTGGATCTCCACAAAGATTGGGACACTTATATCATGGTATTAATTTCTTCTATTCCTTTTCAGTAGCATTCATATCCATTTTACTTGGCCATCATTTCATTTCCACATATTCACGACTTTGAAACTTGTGGCCTCCTAGATGTTTCTTCACTGCTGGAAAAGTTAGTAATCATTAGGTGTTAAAAATAAAATAAATAAATACCCCCTCAAGCAGCTGCTTGCCACAGAGGTCTGACAGGATCCTGTCAGTTTATATGCCACAGTAGAAGATCTGAGAGGATGGCAGGACCTCAGCAGAAAACAACACGAACATCCATGCCTTACCCGGGGCTCGAACCCAGGTCCCGTAGGTCAGTAGCGAAGCGCGCTAACCACTCGGTGTTAGATCAGGTTAAATGCAGGATGGTATTGTGCTTCTGCAGTACAATACATGAATACACTCTGCCATGGCAACCCAACAACTTTTGCCACATTTTCAATGGGGAGATATTGGACCTTTTCGTTGGGTTGAAATTTTGTTCAAGTTTTTCAGGTAATATATACAGTAATTCATTAGCAGCCATGGTTTTTTGAATACCTGTGGTTTCTAAATTGTATGCTATTTCACCAACCATGCTATCCAGCTTCATGCATTTTTAGTTTTCCATGAAACCATGGCTAATTTTAGCATATTTCAACATGATATGTGTAGCAATATGCAGGTAAGTTATATTACCTATTTCTTCTAATAGCTGGGAATGAGGGTTGACTCAGTCCGTAGCATGACAGGCTCATAATCTACAGTTCCCAGCTTCTAGTTTCAGCTGTGCCAGTGTTCAGATTTATCTCTACTATCCTCCACCTTGTCCTCAGTGAGAAAGGGGGACATCATTGGGCTTTCAAAGACCACTGTCTATCAGATGTGATGTTAAACCTTGGTCCCATGTACCATAGAGCCATACCCTTTGCATTAAAGAACACAATGTATTGTCTTGAGAGTCTTTGCTCTATCTCCTAACAGCTGTCAAGTGGACCCTTTTATCCAACCTTCTTTTAGCCCTTTAGTTCCTCATTGCCTAACAAAACCTCCTCATTCATCAAACATCAAAAAACCTCATTGCGTAACCTAACCTGCTCAGAGGTAAAACAACAGTGATCCTAACACCTGTTAGATGGTTCCCCTTCTCTGACTTTTCCTTATGATCTTGCAATTTAGTCCATTGGGTGCACAAAAATGCTGCTCAAGGGTAAAACAAAACTGTCAATATTTATTTTTAATATTGACAGTTTTGTAAAAGAAAGTTCAAACTGTCATTTTTACTTTATACTTATTATTCCTATAGTAAAAATATAATATACTTATTATACATATTATACATATGTTACTTTGTTCCAGAAGGTAAAGGGGTTTATAGTAGAATTGTGTTCATTCAGATTTCTATTTCATACAGATCGAAAAATTGATGTTTATTAATTCTAAAAGGATGTTGTAAATTGTTTCTGATTTTTTTTTTGCATGGAATTTCAATGAGCTTTCTATCTCTTTTGTTAAATTATATTTTAGGGAAAAGGCTCTTGCACAGAAATAGATTAAGGGCACATAAAACTTATTGAACTGCACATCCATCAGTTGACTGCTGATGTTCAATCAGTTGACTGCTGATGTTCAAATATAAAATATTTTACTTGCCACCCTTATTGTATAATGTTTTAAAAAGCATGTTTACTTTGTACTTTTATATAATATTTTTTAAAATATAACTTATGTATCATAGGCATTTTTTTAAGTATGGCATGTTTTTAACCTTTAAATGTTTATTATAGGCCAGTGGGAAGCGTGACTTTTTGAGTAGGGGAAGCAATTACCAAAAGTTGTCACCTGTCAATTACCAAAAGTTGTCACCTGTCAATTACCAAAAGCAGTGTTAGAACTCTTAATAATTAAATATAAATAAATATATAATTAACTAAAAATTGGAATTCCATTCTGGTAATTGGTGTTTTTGGATCATTGGACCAGAGCTGTTCCTGTACTTGATGTTTCTTAATCATTAAACCAAAATGCCATTCTGGTACTGTATGCTGTACTTGATGTTTACGAATCTCTGAGTGCAAGTAGTTATATATAGCGCCATACCAAGGCAGGGGTGAGTGGGGAATTTGCCCTGGGAGCTCACAAATGCAAAGTAAATTTGCGCACAATATATTTTGTACTACTTTTATTTTTTATGATCTGACTGCTCAATCTTATTCTTACATTGTGCATGATATAATCATTATGTTTTTTTTTTGGTAATTCCCAACAATGCTATCAAGTTTATCAAGGATGTGCTCTTCCCCATTCTACTATTCAGAACTCTATGCACATCTCTAAATGACATTAAATTGGACTTTTGCCAAATATTTTAATCTTCATTGACTTTATAATCGCACTTTTGCATGCATACAAGAAAAATTCATCTACATTGTATAAGAATTTATATTGGTGTTTAAAGGTGTTTTTAAATATTTGCATCTTTATTAAAGTTAAGAAAATACTTTTCACTTATTTGGTGAAAACTTTTATATTTAAAATTTTAAGGGAAGCATTGCTCCCCTTGCTCTATAACTATTATAGACTTTTAGTGTGTATATCAAGAATCACTTCCCCTAATCTCAAATTTTACTTAGGTCTTGTCTCTCATCTTCAACTGTGGCTAAATTAGAAATGTAATCCCTCTGGCTGGTGATGGACTATGTAATGCTCCAAAGATATTGAAAATACTTTTAAGTTTATTAAGTTCTGGACCCTTTATCTGATCCAATGATTATTTAAGCTCCGGATAGCTGAGTTGGGTGCCAGGCAATAATTAACAAATTGCCAAAAAAATAAAGTTTAATTAGGGTTTGAAAAACCAGCGAGCATTAATGAGTAAGAATTCGAAAATATTAAATGATTGTCAAAATTTAATGTTAATTCTAATCAAAACAATTAACGTTGCTCAAGAGAAAAAATTAGTAAAGATTCAAAAAGTTTCTGTATCAAACAAATTTATTTCCAAAAACACTCACCAAAACTTCAATGAAGTTTTGGTGAGTGTTTTTTCTACATCATTTACTACAAACTCTTCAACAAAACTACACTCTTTCTCAATTAACTCAAAATTGTGCTCTCTCTACTCTCTTGTGCTTGTGCTCTTTGTGACTAACATGTCACCAGGTTATAACAAGAGGCTACAAAGCCGGCACGTGTCATGTTGCACGCCGGGAAAGACATTTGCATATATTGACAATCGGCGCAAGCTGTGACGCAAGAGTGGGCGTGTCCTTGTACATGCGCTTTAGCGGGTGACAATCGAAAGTTCGGAGTTGTGCATGCGCAACTCCTATGCTCTTGGAAATGAGCACTGTGATGCCAAAAATGAAATAAAAATCCCCAAAATGATAAATATAATGTAAATTAAGCAAAACTGGTTAAGGTAAAGTAAAAGTGAATGAGGAGGCATCACATAATCCCTCTGGCTGGTGATGGACTACTGTATTTATGTTTTAATATATGAACTTATTTTAAATTCAACTTTTAGTTGAAAAAAATTATTATTGTACTAATTTAAATGTTTATTTGATCATCATGCAATTGCCTATGTGTTATTAATGATAAATCACTCTAATTTGCCATCCTAATCTACTTTTTCCAGAAAATAATTTTGAAAAATTTTTTGTATGCAGGAATTGTGTCTCAGCATTATTCCAAGCTTTGCAGGCCTAATAGAATATTCTGCTATGAAAAATTCTCTTATTCCTCGCATAAAAAAGCTTTGCATCAATACAAGTTATTTGTCAGTAAGTATTTTATAGTTTTTTTTTTTGTATCGTTTAGTTGCAGAAGTGAAATGTACTTTTTTTTTTACATTAACTCCTTAGCTAGGCAGAAAATGTTCAATAACATTCAGCTGGTTGGGAGCTAATCTGTTCTTTAAATTTCAATTAATTTCATTCGAAAGTAAAAACTATGTATGAGTTTTTACTTTTGAATGAAATTGAGTTTAATTTAGATATGAGTTTGCTTATTGTCAAGAATTAAAATTATAAACATTAAATAATTAAATAAAATATTAAATAATATATTAATAATTAAATATTACAGATAAGTATTATATTATAAATATTGTTTGTCATGGAATCTGGAGCAGAGTACCGCAGAAGAAACTCATGTTTACAGCTCTGCACAAGCTTGCATGGCTACAGTGGGCACGGTGCCACAAAGACTGGACTGTTGACTCTTGGAAGTGTGTGATCTGGTCGGATGAGTTATGTTTTTGCTTGTACTCGAATGATGCAAGTACTTCGTAAGCCGCATGAAGCCTTCCATGCGGACTGTGTGCAAGGTTCTGTTCAATCTGGAGGAGGCTCTGTGATGTTCTGGGGGTGTTTCACACACGAGGAAATGGGCCCTTTTGTTGTGGTGACATCACACTTGAATCAGAAGGATTATATTTAGCTACTGGAAGACCACATGTTATCTTTTGTGCAGCATCTCCACAGTGAACACCAGAAGGATACCCCAATCTTCCAAGATGACAATTGTCGTGTGCACAGGGATCAAAGTGTGTCGGATTGACATGACAAACATTTTGAAGCCTTTGAATGTCTTGACTGGCTCACCAAATCCCCTCATTTGATTACCATAGAAAACTTGTGGGACTGTTTGGGGCAACGAGTGAAGTGCCGTCCCAGCCATCCAGCCAATCTGGCCGAACTGCGGCATATGCTGCTGGAAGAGTGGATGAATATTGATGTGCACTACATCTGCACACTGGTGTCATCCATGCCAGACAGAATTTTGGCTGTTCTTCGGTCGCATGGAGGTGTTACATGCTATTAGGTGACATTCAGTCTGGGGTGACTAATTTTTTGTCCGTTGAGCTTATATCTTTATATATAAAAATTTTGTATCTGTTGAATACAGAGAATAAAGTATATATTTATTTATTTTGCTAAATCCATTTTGGTATACTTGCCATATACTAGAAACTAGAAACAAAATTGTTTAATATATTTATTTATTTTGCTAAATCCATTTTGGTATACTTGCCATATACTAGAAACTAGAAACAAAATTGTTTAATTCTTTAAAATTTTATAAAGATAAATAAGGTAAACTTTTAGTGTAGATCATGTGTTTGATTATGGTAGCATATTTCTTTTATATGGGATTTAATTTTTGATAGTACACTCTTAGCTCTTCTTCACTTGATAGCAACCTCTCTGTTTTAATTATTTCTTGTTTTGCAAAAAATGCAAATTTGCATATATATATATATGAAGTTGAAAATGGTAAATCAAAATTAGTAGATAGATCTAATTTTCTATGGGACTTTTTTTGGAACACTTAGGCTATGCTCTTAGAACACCTGTTGAAAAACAATGCTCTGTATTGTACTTTAAATGTTTCCATTTTTTTGTCTATTACCTCTCTGTTTATGGTGTATTTTTGTGGTGGTTGTATTAATGTGAAACATTAATATTCCAGAATTTTGCTTTAACTTCAGGCTGTTATATTTAAATTTGTAATTTTTTTTTTATTCTACAGGTAAGAGTAAATTGTTTAGTATGTTTGGGCAAACTACTTGAACATCTAGACAAGTGGCTTGTTTTGGATGAAATATTGCCACTTCTTCCACAGATTCCATCAAAAGAACCTGCTGTGCTCATGGGCATTTTGGGTAAGTATAAATTTTAATATAATGTTATTTTAGTAATATAAAGGTATTTTAGAATAAATTACTTTCTACATTGGTTATGCTAGGGATGGTAAAGCATTTCATGGCATTTGGTCATATTATCCAAGAACTGTTGATCAGCATTATTTCTAAATATAAAAGTGTATTATTTTAAATATTATTACTATTTCAAAAGTATGAAACAAAAATTACCATATATATTTTGATGTTATGTTTTTACTCAGTGCTTTCCTTTCTGTATATCATCTGTATACATCACTATGATAGATATAAACTGCCTATTCCTAAGTCATTTTAAAGTCTAAATTGCATTTGATAAAATATCAAATACATCACTATTGTTAACTAAATCTGTAGTAAGAAAGGGTGTAATCTGTAGTAAGGTAGGAAAATTTCATGATTAAAAAAAAATGCAACCCTTCAAGATACTTAAGAAGTTAAATTACCTATTTTAGCATTTGTGTAGGCATTATTTTAATCATTTTGTTGTGGTGAACCAATTATATATCTCAATTTGATTATAATTGCTGTTTCTACATATGAATATGAATGTGTGGATACATCTATATGTTATATAATTGTTTAACGTTCAAGAGAGACTTGCTTAAAGAAATACATAATCAATGATTTTTATTTTCATAAAGTGGTTTTAATTGTAACTATGTTTTTAAATATTTACAATAGATTCTGACACAAATTAGGCTTATGGGAATTTGAAATTAATATTAGCTGGTGTAAAAAAAATAGAGTTGGAAACCTGTAAAAAAATAATATAACCCTTGTCCTTATATTGTTTTTAGTAAGAACTTTTTTGCCAAATCGGTCTAATAGTTTCCTTTATTTTAGGTATATTCAAACTTACCATGACACACAAAAAACTTGGTATAACGAAAGAAATTATGGCAACCAAGGCTATTCCTTTTTTGATGCCATTGTCAATAGAAAATGGGCTTACCTTAAATCAGGTATGATATTTGAAATTTAACTGACATTTAGCACATATTTTTAATAATTATCTAATAATTTTAAAAATTTACATTTACAAATGATAAAATTGACTTTTGCAATTGATATACTCAGCAATTTTTGTTGGCATGATAAATACACTTCCCTATTAAAATATTTATGCCAATGGTAGTATAATTTCAAAGCTCTGTAGCTCCTAATCTCTAAGCTCTATAGCTCCTTAATGGAATAATGTGACTGAAAATTAATTAAAGATCATAATCAAATTTCTTTAAATCTCAATTTTAAACAATATTTGTTCAGTATGTAAAGGGTTCTGGAAGCTGAAATATTTAACATATCTTGTTTTTTAAAAATCATTAATAATTATCTAATATTGAAATTATTATTAAGCAAACTTCTAAAATGTATTTTTATTTTACTAAATGGTTTGAAACAATATTTATTTAAATTTTAATTAATGTTTGGGGTAAATTCTAATAACACATTGCTGTTGTGAAATATTCTAGCTTTCTTAACTCTTTAAATGCTGACTAGTATTATTGAGAATCAATATTTAAATAGATATATGATATTTATCTTCAGTTACATTTTTTCATTAAATGTATATTTTAGAAGTTATAGAGTTCTAAAGTTACGTTCCTATTGACAAAACATGGAAATTCTCTAATATTTTAGTAGGGCAATGTATAATAATAATAATAATAAAATAATTAAATGGTAATTTAATGTTGCAGAAATCCTTTTTAAGAAATTTTAAAAACAATATATTCATAGGCAAAAATTTAATTACTGTTGGACTTGTTATTCCTTTGAACTTGTTTGATTCTCAGACTATATTTTGTTAAAGACTGCTCTAGCATTGCCTCTGTGTGTTTTCAGTATTTCTGCTGGCAAATAGTGGTTGTTTGAAAAATATGCCAATTCATAACAAAATAAACTTTAAATTATAATTAAGTAATAAAAATATTAATTGTTAATTAAATATGCTATAATATTTTGGTTTGTAGTGGTGGCTAGGTAGTCACTGGAAGGAGAGCTATGCATCAACAAGGTAAGTTTATCGAATGTGAGGATTCTGTCATGGCTAGGTGGGCTGAGCATTTCAGAGATGTTGTAAACAATGTGGTTAGTTCTACTCCCGTTGTTTGTAATGATGATAGATACATTACTAGCTTTAATGTTGTCTCTATATCATAGTCTGAAGTTATTTTGGCTGTTTGTAAACTTAAACATCAGAGGTAGATGAAATACTACTGAAATGCTTAGAGCTGGGAATGTTTCTATTACCATCTGGCTGATTGATATTTTGATTATCTTTTTATGATAAAAGCATTGTCCCTTAAGATTTTACCAGAGCTATTATTATCTCTATTTTTAAAAAAGGTGATCACAGTTTTTGTGATAATTATAACGGTATCAGCCTACTTTCTGTTCCAGGTAAAGTTCTTTGCATGATTGTGCTCAATAAAATTTAGAATTTGGTTGATGGATAATTGTTTGACGAGCAGTGTGGATTCAAAAGTAGTAGGGGATGTGTATATCAGATTTTTTCAATTAGAAAGATTCTTGAGAAATGTTTAGAGTTTAGGAAACTTGTTATTAGCCTTGTAGATTTCAAAAAGGCTTTCGACTCTGTTGACCATCATAATTTGTTGTTGATTGGGAGATCTTATGGCATACTAGATAACATAATGGAAGCTCTCTATGATAACATCTCATGATAGTTGATAAATCTTGTAGCAATTGGTTATCATTGCTTTTGATGTTTGATAAGGGTGCATTTTGTGTCCTCTCCTCTTTGGTTTTTGATTATGCTGTGCAAAATTCACTGCAAGGGGATTTTGGACTTATGTGGTCTAGAAATCTGAAAATATTTGGTTTATATTATGCTGATGATTTGGCCCTTTTGGCAAATGATGTTGATGCGATGAATACTTTTATTAGAGTTGCTGATGAGACTGGTAGTAGAGTAGGTTTGGTGATAAACAGAGAGAAAACTAAAGTGATGAAACTTAGTCAGGCTTGCTGTGGTTCAGTTAATCTGAATGGTTGCATCCTTGATCAGGTGTCTCAGTTTATCTTGCAAGCTATGCAACAGATACTAGTGATGTGTGGCATTAGAAAAACAATGATATGGAATGGGGATTACTGCTGGAACTTTGTAGAATCTGTGGAGAAATATGCATATACACCTAAAGACTAAAATTAGACTATAATAGTTCGGTCATTTCTAGATTTAGTTATGGTAGTGAAACTTGGACCCTTTGGAAATAACAGTAAACTTGATGGTTTTGATTCTAGATGTTTGTGCAGTATCTTGGGCATTAGGTGGTTCAACTTGTTAGTAATGATGAGGTTGGCAAAGGAGTCTGCAACTTCCTTTGAGCAGCATATTGTGCAGGGAGAGACTCCATTGGTTTGGCCATGTTGCTCATATGCATAACTATAGATTAACAGATAGGGTTATGAACAGTGTGCCTAAAGGCCTCTGAAAGAGGAGGAGACCTAGGATGCAATGGACAGACAATATCAAACAGGACCTCTTTGGAATTGGTGTGCAGTGGCTAGATGCAGCAGATATAGCTCAGGACAGATATGCTTAGAGAATAAAAAAACTACTTATCTCAATAATTTAGCATAATTAGAGATAAGTAGGAATAATTTAATATTATTGGAATATTATTTAATGAAGAAATCTCTAAAGGGGTGGGTTTCTGAAACTGAACTAGCTTTTATGATTAATTTTGAAGTTTTTTCAGGTATAAACTTAAAACTTTATCTTGAAGTAACTAGCAGAGATAGGTAATAATATATGTATATCAACAAAGAGCATTTAATCATAAGTAATAAAAGGTCAAAAGTTAAAAGAAAATTAAAGTGAATTTTTTTAGGTATTTAATAAAAGCAAAATATTATTTTTTTTTGTCATTTTAATTTGTGTAAAAAAAAAATCTTTAATTTCTTTTTTTTATTAGATTTCTTAGTTATATAACAATTGATTCATAATAGATTTTTGGCAGTCAGCAATATGCAATACTAATGAAGTAGTGCTATAAAAATTATTTTGCTTTGAACAAGATAATTAAAAAAACTGATAATTATATCTGGGAAGAAAGGATTCTACAAAAATATTTCACAACATATAAAGCTTAATTGGAGCATGAAAATTAAGATTGAATTACTTCTGGATCAAGTTTGCATTATTGCTATTTAAAAATTTGAAATAGTGGGGGAAATTTGTGAACAATCACATTTTTAAAATTCAGTTATTAAATATGATTAAAAAGTAGTTAAAATATTGCTAAAATATGTTCTACATTTTAAAAATAGAACTTTATAAAATTCTGTTATCCAATGAATCAGCTGCCATGAAATTGCATCAGATCCATAACATATTGCCATCAGTTTCATTTTAGATAAATTTAACATTTCAAAAGATTTATCATTCTTCTTAAATGGATGAGTGGTTTGCTCAGTTGGTAGCATGCCAGGGTCATAATCTGCAGTTCCCAGATTTGAGTCCCAATTATGCCAGCATTAAGATTTATCTCTGCTGACCCCCACCCTGCCCTTTGGTGGGAAAGGAGACACTGATGGGCTTGGAAAGGCCACTGTTGATCGAATGGGAATGAGTTGCAGTTCTGTGTGCAGGAGAACCATACCCTATGGATTACCTTGATGGGAGACTTTCGTCTGTCTCATAACAGTTGTTTAAGGGATCCCCTTCTCCAATCTTCTCTGAATCCTTGGATTTCTTGTAACCTGACCATTTAACACATTTTATGCAAAAAAAGTGCCACTCAAAGGTAAACCAATGCAACTTATTTTTCTTAATCACAATGTAAAGCTGAGGAATGATAAAAAGTAATTGTAGAAAAATCATTTTAAAACCAAAAAGCTATCCCTTTGCAATCTATTTTCTCTCACCTATCAACCTTACAAATGGTGTTGAGCTCAGTCTGACATTTGGTTGTTTGCAAGTGAAAAAGAAGCCAGATGATCAGTACAATGAAGATTCACATTCAAAATTAGTAAAAAGGGGAAAACTCCTGAGTTTCTTATACAACCAGTACTGCTAATATTCCTAAACTACAGAAGACCCTAGACAACATCATGAAACATATAATAAAGTACCTGTAGAAAAGGAAACAACAGTCTTAAAAATGGTGAAGCAGGATAGGGGTAGAAAAGTGCCTGTGGGTAAGTGTACAAAATGCCACTTCATTGCAGAAATTCATGCAGAAATGCCACATATTGGAGAAACGATTAGAACAACTGCAATCTACATTAAAGAATGTAAAAGGAACTTGTGAATAAAAAGGAAAGGGCAGCATTAGCAAAGAATGTATCAGAGGGAAAATGTGTTCCAAAATTTGAAAAGTCAATAATAATAATACAAATGTTCCCTACAGTACATAAATTAGAATGGATCGAGAAAATCCAAATATAAAACTAAAAAAAGTATATAATCAGTGAAAAGATAGATTTTATTTGATAGAAAATAAAGAGTGAGAGATTAAGAATGGAATAGAAGAATCTGCTCCCACCACCTGCCCACCACCTACTTTGAGAGGGTATGAAGAACCTGACAACCAAGGTGCCATTAGAAGGTATACTGATCCTGAAGTTGGCAAATCAGAAGCATAAGTGAATACTGCTTAACTGGAGTTATACACCGATTTCCATAAATTAAAGAAAATCCCTATGTTAAGTCAATGGGAAGCTAATGTCAAAGCTTTATAACTTCTAAAATAAGTTATTTTGTTTTGAAAAATGTGATTGCAGATAAAGATCTCAATCAAATAAATCAATATCTTGATTTTCAACAATATTCGTTCAGTATTTAATGAGTTATGGAAGTTTGAATATTTAGCGATAACAATGCCAGCCTCAAAAATTGCTTCAGAAGTTAATTAAAACTTAGTAATAAGTATTGTATCAAAGTGTTTAATAAAATAAGCTTGTATTTTAGAACTTTGTGTAAAGAATTCTTTCACTATTCTTCAGTTTTGTATGTTCTTAAGACTGGCATTGCCGTATTTAAATATTCAAACTTCCATAACTCATTAAATACTGAGCTAATATTGTAAAAAATTGAGATATTGATTTATTTGATTGAGATCTTTATCTGCAATCACATTTTTCGAAACAAAAAAACTTATTTTAGAAGTTATAGAGCTTTGACATTAACTTCCCATTGACTTAACATAGGGATTTTCCTTAATTTATGGAAACCAGTATATGTGGATAATGAAACGCATTGGTCATGTTTATGTATTTTTAAGTGTAAATTTGTTTATGTGAGTTTTTAATGTAGTCATTGGGTGCTAGACACTTAGAAACTTGAGTATCAAGTTGAATTTATTACAATTTGCAAAAGTGCAAAAAAAAGTGCAATATCACCTAATGTGAGCTTGCTATCTAAGGTCCATGGCTAAATAAGTCACAAAAAAATTAAGTATGTTAAAGATAAAATAGCTATTTATTAATAGTTCAAATGTAAAAGCACTAATATACCTTTTAATTCTATTCTGTGATGGAAATAACTATAGCAAAAGACTGCTTAACAAGGGCAGTTCTACTGTTCTCATAGTAACTAATATTTCACGATAAAAATGTATCAACTGCAAGTGAGAGCCAACTGCTCAGTTCATATGGAAATAGAACTAATTCTAAATTTAGTGCCTAAGTTGTTGAAAATAGCTATGGGACATCACTATGATCATTTACATTATACTCCCACATTACCAAAACTAGTGACAAGTGATGAGCTATTACATCAATCATCAGCCACGCCAAAAGTAAGCTGGTGAGGCTCACAGTTATGTAAGAATAGCATACGGTTAAAAGAAACAAAATGGCAATGAAAGCCTGAATGAAAATAAAGAGCTAATCAGTTACTTAACTGAAACACAATAAGTGGTTCTTGTTGATTACTGCCAGTTATGAACTAGCCATGCAAGTGTGGGAATGTGAGGTTATAGTAATGGAAGCAGACAAGCAAGTAATATCACCAGAGATAGGATAATTAATATGTGTTTGTGCACATGGCTCTGAAGACAGTATATTGCACCTCTCAGGAAAGTTTGTTTGACTTGTATTTATTCATTTGTATGGGGGTAGTGAACATGAACTACAACTGTGGGGAAAGGTGTGCGAGTTTATTTAACGATGTGGAAATTGGTGTTAATAAAAATTGACTAAATATCTGTTTAGGAATAGTTAATTTTGAGCACAAATAATTAGTATAGCAATTAATGCTACCATAGGATAAAGGTATTATGCACTCAATTGATAGAGGCACTAATGCGTATTTTTCAGGTGAAGGGCTTTTAAACTTTCTTCCTTCTATAGAAAAAACTAGAACTCCTAATTGGGGTTCCACATCAATTCATCGTGGTCAGTTCATTGCAATGTCAATTCATCATGACGTCAATCCATCACAGCATCAATTCATCATGACGTCAATCCATTGCAGGTCAATTCTTTGCAATGTCAGCTCATCAGAGCATCAGTTCATCGCACTGTTAGAGATATGATTTTATTGACTTTCTACACCTGTGCTCAAATGAACTCTCTAAAGAAATAATTTTTATTTTGAGAGGTATTAAGCATATGCCAGAAGAATTTACCTCAAAAATTAATTAAAACTTAAATAGCAAGTATTATATCAACCATTCATTAACATATGCATTTTAAAAGTTAGTGTAATGAATATTTCAATATTAGGCAAACATTAATGATTTTGATGAAAGATAATTTATTGTTAAATATTACAGCTTCTGCAACTCTTTAAATACTCATTGAATATTGTTGAAAATTAAGATTTAAAAAGATTTAATTATGATCTTTACCATCAGTCATATTTTTTCATTAAATGCATATTTTAGAAGTTATAGAGCTTTGAAGTTAGATTCTCATTGACATAACATGGAAATTCTGAAAATTATATTGGTAGGGCAGTGTATGTGGACCTATTGTTACATGGATACCTAAAACTCTACATATTTTATGTCCCATCCATAGTAATGGAGGGCTATATTGCTTGAACTCTGAGCAATTCACTGGACAGCTGTTAGGAGTCAACCTGTAGCCTCCCATCAAGGCTATGCAGCATATTCTTTAATAAGCACTGGGTATGGCTTTCCTGCACACGGGGCCACAGCTTAACATCCCATCCAATGGCCTTTCCAAACCCTTTAGTGCCCTCTTTCTGACCGAAGCCAGGGTTGGAATTTAGTGGAAATAAATCTCAACACTGATCCAGGTGGGACTCGAATCTGGGAACTACGGATTAAATGCCTGGCCAAGAAGAGATATGTACTTAGTACATTAGATCAGGGGTTCCCTACTGAATACTGATGCTATTCTGAAAATCGATTTCTAATGAATGAAATGGGACCAGAATAATTCAATGAGAGGAGGGGGGGACCGAACTTTTTTTGCTGACTTTTTTTTTTTCCAGAATATTTTTCTAGAAATAGTGCAATATATGTTTTTCATTTCTGTTCCTACTTTAAAATTATTCTTAGAAAATATGTTATATGCTGAGGTCCTGCCATCCTCTCAGACCTTCTACTATGGCATATAAACTGACAGGCTCCTGTCAGACCTCTGTGGCAAGTAGCTGCTTGAGGGGGTATTTATTTATATATATGTACTGTTCATTTCAATCCTTTCCTACTATCAAAATTCCCCATGGAGGCATATCCCCATCCTCTTTAATATTAGTGATATAGTTTACCACAAGAAAAAACACTCATTTTTTGTACTCAGAAAGAAAAAGTATTCTAAACTAGATCTTGGCAGTGACTAGGAACAAGGGGGTTATAACCTTACCATTACTTTGAAAATGCTAGTAGCCAGAATAGAAGTGAGAAAATAAAAATTTCAAGAAACATTTTAAAGTCCACTAAAACAGAAGGAATTTTTTTTTTAATACTAGAACTGCTATCTCATTACTTGCCCTCTCCCTTACTATTTTCTTGATATGGGCTTGTTGAGGTGTGGGAGTCAACCTGGAAAGGAGGAATGTTCATGGGCCCGAACTTCCCCCCCTTCCTCCCACAACGTGCAAGATGAAAAAAAAAGTGTGAAAAATTAATGCTTAAGAAACTATTTATCTCTATATTTAGTAGTTTTTAAGCCATTATGTATAATTATATATTTTAGAAACAATAATTAAAAGATATTGCACAGTATAAATTCCTGCCTGAAATTATTTTTTGGGCAAGTGTCTAGTGGGCTGGAATTCAGTTTTGTTGTTAACAGATTAGGCTACAAGGAATGATTTGCTATGAAAAGCTATAGGTTGGGTAAGAATTTTTAGGAATGATAATAAGAGTAATAAATGTAAAAATCATTAAACTGGTTTAAATTTAATGCAATTTTCTAGAAATGTCATGAAGGGGAAAATGTTGTACTGCATTAGGAATCTAGTATCTTACCCCTCCCCCTACATTTTTCCAGATCGATTGCATCTCCCCCCCCCCAATTCTTTTCCAGATCCAGGCCTGTTTGCAGTATTTGTTTAAATGTGAAAATTTCAACTTTTTCACTGTGTCAGAGAGGAAAATAATTTTTTTTTTGGTATTTTAAAATGTGAATAATAGTAGTTTGCCAATACCTATCCAACCCAAAATGAATTTTTATTTTATTCTTAAAAGCAAACAATTATTTCTCAAAACAAATAAATCCCCCCTCCGCCCCAAGAGTAAAGGTAAAAAATCATCATTTGAGTTTGGAGTAATTTACTTCGAACAGGCCTGGGAGCCACTTATTTCTGTCAAGCAACTGATTGATGATTCTGCAAGCTACTGATGACAAATTTGTGACAGAGAAAAAGAATTTATAGAGGACACAAAATCCAACTTCAGCAAATTCTCATTGAAATATTTTTAATAAAATTAAACAATGTTTTTTTTTTGCATTGGTTATACATACATTATTTATTATGTATTTCTTTGGCGTCCCATCATTCCATTTCAGTTTTATATGTGAGTCTTCTACTAAAAAATGTTTGTCCAGGCATGATCTAGAACCTACGAAAACAGAGAATTCCAGTGTTATGTTAATGGGAATCTAACTTCTAAGCTCTATAACTTCTAAATATGCATTTAATGGAAAACTGTGACTGATGGTAAATTAAAGCTTTTTAAATCTTGATTTTCAACAATATTTATTCGGTATTTAAAGAGTTACAGAAGATGTAATATTTAATAATAAATTACCTTTCATCAAAATTATTAATGATTGCCTAATAATGAAATAATCATTATGCAAACTTTTAAAATGCATTTTTAATGAATGTTTTGAAACAATACTTGCTATTTATGTTTTAATTATTTCTGAGGTAAATTCTTCTGACATGTGTTTAACTTCTCAAAGTCAAAATTATTGTATCTAGAGAGTTCATTTGAGCGCAGATGTAGAAAGTCAATAAAACCATATCTCTACTCTAACACAGCAATGAATTGACTTTGGGATGAAATGATGCTGCTATGAACTGATGGGACCCCTAATTGGTAAGGATCAGATGTAGGAGGGAGGGAATACCCCCAAGAATGTTAGTAGCAAGAACAAAGGTGAAAAAAATTGTATATATTTTACCAGTATTTATCAAGAATTTTGTACAGACCATTAAAATGTAAAGAAAAAATTTATACTGAAATGGCACCCAGTTCATTCCAGTTCTATTTTGCCCAACTCCCACCCCCATCCCTATTTTTTTCTGGATTCAGGCCTGGTAAGGGCTAAGACCACCAAATTTCATATACACTTCCTCTTATCACAGCTAAAACCAATGTAAGGGGCTGCCCACAAAATTTGAAAAATTAATTCATAGAATTATAAATCTCTATAAAAAAATTATAGTTCTGTGTGAGTTGATAAAACTTGCAGTGATTCATTTAGCTTTACCACTGTAGTAGTAAAAATGCATTTTGTCACCTTTTCTCTTAAATCTTCATTTGGAGATGAATATGTTATGAGGAAAGCATGGAAAGTAAGAGATAGAGGAAAAAGAAACTAGCCTTAAATGTGCAAATAATTTTAAAAAATGCTCCCTCAAACAGCTGCTTGCCCAGAAGACTGTCAGAGACAGCAGCCTATCAGTTATACACCATGTAGTAGGTCAGTGAGGAGGGTGGGATCTCAGCAGAAAGACAACAAAAGCATCCATGCCTTATCTGAGGCTTCAAACCAGGTCCCTTTGATGATTAGTAGCCAAGTGCACTACTCATTTAGCCACTGGGACATGTAGAGATCTGAAAATATATAAGATCAGTTATACTGATAATTTGCTCTAATGACTAATGATAAGAAGAACTCTTTTATTAGAGCTGGTAATAAAATAATCTTGTTGATTAACACAAAAACTAGTTATGTAGATAGTGCATCAATTTTCTTTTTAACAGTTGGGCTTGAGAACAAGTTTCTTATTTAATTACCCTGGAGTTATTTGAGAGATACTGACAATGAGACATGAATTAAAAGAGCAGGAATTGAATGATGATAAAATGGGAATATACATCTAAAGATAGGCTATGTTAGCTATATAACAGTACTAGAACTCACCGTAAATAGTCTTACAGGAGACTTGATGTTTTTGACTCAATAATGAAGAGCGAGTCCCATCTGGGTCAGCATTGAGATTTATCTCTGCAAAATTCCCCACCCTGCCCACGGTCAGTAGGGGACACCGACGGGCTTGTAAAGGCCGCCGTCTGTCAGATGGGACTTTAAGCCATGGCCCCGTGTGTGGGAGAGCCATACCCTGCGCACTTTAAAGAACATGCTGGATGACCTTGATGGGAGGCTAACATCTGTCTCTCAACAGCTGTTCCAGTGGGTCCTCTCCCCCAACCTTCTTTGAGCCTTCGGGGTTCATGTGACCTGGCCATTTAGCCCATGGTGTGCAAAAAAGTGCCGCTCATAGGTAAAACAACCCAACCCAATAATGAAGAGGTTTGGCAAGAGATTCAAATAATAAAAAAAATAAATACCCCCTCAAGCAGCTGCTTGCCACAGAGGTCTGACAGGAGCCTGTCTGTTTATATGCCACAGTAGAAGATCTGATCAAACCCAACATTATTCCAACCCAATAATGAGGTTTGGCAAGAGATTCAAATAATTAAAAAAAATAAATACCCCCTCAAGCAGCTGCTTGCCACAGAGGTCTGACAGGAGCCTGTCTGTTTATATGCCACAGTAGAAGATCTGATCAAACCCAACATTATTCCAACCCAATAATGAAGAGGTTTGGTAAGAGAATTATCAAGCACTTTTATGCATCATCTTCTATAAGAGAATTCTATGTTGCAACACAAGCAGAACTTATGATTAATGAATAGTTATTAACAGTAGCCATGACCTTTAAAAGGGAGGAGGCAGTGAGGAAAAGAAGCAGAATAATAATGAGCTAGAAACAACATTAAAAGGCCTAATTAAGAGTTAGTCAGCAGTATCATTAAGTGATGTTAGATTTTTATTGAGTTCAATAGTTTTTGTTTTTTTTGTAAGTTGTAATGTCACAGTTGCATTATGAATAAAAATGTTAATTTCTTATTCTATTGGTACAGTAATGTATATATTTTTTGCAGTTTAATGCCATCATGTCTGTAGTTAAGGAAATGGTTAACAGGGTAGAAGCTGAACATAAAACAAAGTTAGAACAACTTAACTCTATACGTCAAGAACAGAGGTAAGTCGTATTAAAATTATTACCTGCACATTACTGTTGTAATTATTATACCTGCACATTACTGTTGTAATTATTATACCTGCACATTACTGTTGTAATTATTATACTTGCACATTACTGTTGTAATTATTATACTTGCACATTACTGTTGTAATTATTATACCTGCACATTACTGTTGTAATTATTATACCTGCACATTGTTGTGAAATATGTATAATAGAAATAGTTCCTTGTTTGTTACAAATGTTGAAAATAATAGTGTTTTCCCCCTATTTTATACCAAACATAATATTTAAAATATTTCTATGGAAATTTCTGTATACTGTTACAGAAAACTTTAATTTCAAAACAGTAACAAAGATTACATTTAAAAATCATTATTAGTGCTAATAATGAAATTACTCACAATTTAATTAAAAATAGAACTAAAGTCCTATTTTTTAAATCTCGTTTTCTGGTATATCGGTAATCTGATATTTTCTGAGGCAACTGCCATTTGAAGTCACATATACCTAATGGTTTGAATGGATCTTGTATTTGTCATATTTTATAATTATGTGCACAGGCATAGTCCAATTTAGAAATGAAAACTAATCTGTAAATGTAAAATGGTATCTACTGAGAAGCTGAATAAATTGTATTGTAAAAAGAGATTATCTACTATAATAATATGCTAACTGTGTAAATGCAGTCCCTTTGCCAGATGGTTAAAGGAAACTATAAGTTGAAATGCATTTTGCAAAATTATGAGATTACTTTTAATTGAATGGCAACTTCACTTCATCATCACAGTAAATAGTTTGTATGTTACCTTCTAATTGTTCTTTTTTGATATTTCATGCAACATTTGAAATTTTAAAGCATGGTACTGATGACTTTTGAACTTAAATTTGAATTAATAAAATCAATTGATTGAAAGAGTGAATTATAATTATATATACGAAAAATATGCTGTGAAATATTGGTTGGAATAGCTGCATCAACTGACTATAAGTCAAAATTTTAACTGAAAAATTATTTTACTAGATTATCAGAAAATTAGTTTTCATTAATGGCAACTTGACTGCAATGCCACATTAAACAGTTCTGCATTATGTTCTAATACTTCTAATCAAGTGAATTTTAATAGTGTATTGTGAAATATTTTCTGCGATAGTTGCATTTTTAAATAAATTGTTTTGCATTAAATTATAAACTGTTTCTTGTGATGGATAAAAGATTAACGTTTAATAGTGCACATTTGAAATTTTAAAGCATGGCTTTACCCACAGAATAATAACTAGCGAGCACAGAAAGATGATAGACCACCACTGCTTGTTTGCACCACTTACAGCAATCAGCTGTAATTCTCATTTTCCTGCCAGCTTTCAAACTGTGCAGACATATTGTGTTGTAGCCATTGCTTGCTGTGTAGTTATGTATCTGACTAATATTTGTTTTTTTTTTTTTGTATTACTTTGTTCTTACTTGAACTGCTTTGATCACATTTTGGAATATTCTTGGAGACCTTATTCATCACTGTGAAGCAGAATTTTGTGAGAATACTACACATAACTGCATGCTAATGTTAAGTTCCAACCTATCATGAAAGATTATCAGTTGCTTTCAATTATTAATATTTTTTTTTATTGTTATACACGAATGTTTGTTGACTTCTATTCATATCATCAAACTGGAAATTTGCTTTATCATTCAGGCATACTTTGTGTTAGAAGCCTTTATATTAGCTGTATGTGTGTTACATATTAAGCTAAGTGAAAGCTAAACTCCCTCAGATGCATAGCAGATTAAAAAAATGTGGAATTGTTCATAATGAGTTGGCACCAAAAAAAACTTATCACACAATGAATTCTTTTGCATTTGGCTATTGGATCAAAACAAATTTTTTATTTTGCATCTGGGAAAAAAACATTTTTTGTATGATGGAAAAAAAATTACATTAATGGTAATGAGTACACGAAATTGAACAGCTAGAAGGATGACTCCATTAAGGGTGTAACGAAAATTGGAACAGCACTGATTGGGCCAATGCTTGGTAGGAGCACTAACATCGATTCCGTACTACAGTGGGCATATATGGAAGTCGTCTATCTGTGCTAGCTACTTAAACTGTGGGCTTTACCTGTCCTGCTTGTAAGGAGCCTGATGAATCACTTATGTGGAAAGAATGAGTGAAGCAAGTGAACGATGGGGATCTGGGGTGGTGAAGTTGGCAGCCTAGGCCCCAGGTGCAGAGCCCATTGTTTATTCGTATAAAGTTAGTAATATGAAAAAATTTATTTTCCTGAATTTTGGATGTTTGTAAATTTAATCTTAGTAGATACATTTAGAAACATCTGTAATAATCACAAGAATTGAAAATCACTGAGATCTTTATTTTCTCAAGGACTACTTTAGAAATGACAAAGATTCAGCCTGAGGGCCATGGAGAACTTTTTCCAGATTTCAAAAATGAGCAAAATAGTGTAAGTAATATGTTGTTGTTGTTTTTTAATCAATGTATTTTAAACAGTTGCTTTTAAATAGTAAAGCTGATGATACAGACACTAGATTCTTTGTCAATACCTGCTTAAAAATATGATGGAAAAAGAAAATATGCAGTATTCCTAACAGAAAAATTGGATTGATAGAAGTATATATCAGAGATTTCCAACTTTTCAACTCCTGGAATGCTTGGAACCATGCTATGGACAATTTTATAAGAACAACATATTTTGTGATTTCTCTTTACTTTGCAATAGTGTCATATTTTGCAGCTGTATTTATTAAGATGTAATTTTATATACATAATGTAACTAAAATTATTCTGTGAGTCCATTCTGTTTATTAAAAATATATAAAATAAATAAAAAATAAATACCCCCTCAAGCAGCTGCTTGCCACAGAGGTCTGACAGGAGCCTGTCAGTTTATATGCCAAAGTAGAAGATCTGAGAGGATGGCAGGACCTCAGCAGAAAAACGACACATACATCCATGCCTTACCCAGGTCCCTTAGATCAGTAGCCAAGCATACTAACCACATTGCCATGAGATGCTAAATATCCTAAGCTTGGCCAATAATTTGTTGGCCAAGCCCTAAGTTTCTGCTTTCTTGAGCTTCCAATTTTGATTATGTAATGCAAAATTCACTGCAAGAGAAAGATTTTGGCCTTAAATGGTCTAGAGATACAATAATTTCTGATTTAGATTATACTAATGATTTGGCCCTTTTGGCAAATGATGTTGAT
The DNA here is from genome assembly GCA_038380435.1 of Ryuthela nishihirai. Taxonomy (NCBI): domain Eukaryota; kingdom Metazoa; phylum Arthropoda; class Arachnida; order Araneae; family Heptathelidae; genus Ryuthela; species Ryuthela nishihirai. Next base: position 27,033,594 of record JAWZYU010000003.1, read on the forward strand.
GAGATGAACTGTTTTGTTCGAGCTGTTGATGAGACTGGTAGGAGAGTAGGTCTGGCTATAAATAGAGGAAAAACTAAAGTAATGAAAATTGGTCAGGCAGGCTGTGATTCAGTTAATCTGAATGGTTGCAGTCTTGAGCAGGTGTCACAGTTTAATTATCTTGGGAGCTATGTAACAGTTAATGGTGATGTGTGGCATGAGATTAACAGACGAATAGGGATTGTTGCTGGGACTTTTAAGAATCTATGGAGAGTGTGAAGAAATAGGCTTATACACCTTAAGACTAAAATTAGACTGTATAATAGTTTGGTTCTTTCTAGGGTTAGTTATGGTAGTGAAACTTGGACGCTGTGTAAACAAGATAACAGGAAACTAGATGCTTTTGATTCCAGATGCTTAAGCAGTATCTTGGGCATTAGGTGGTTCAACTTTGTAACTAATGATGAGGTTAGGCAAAGGAGTTTGCAACCTCCTTTAAGCAGCATATTGTGCAGAGAGAGACTCCGTTGGTTTGGCCATGTTGCCCGTATGAATAATTATAGATTGGCGAATAAGGTTATGAACAATGTGCCTAAAGGCCTCAGAAAGAAGGGGAGACCTAGGATGGGGTGGGCAGACAATGTCAAACAGGACCTCGTTAGAATTGGTGTGCAGTGGCCAGATGCAGCTCAGGACAGATATGCTTGGAGAACTAAATTGCACAGTCTGGTTGAACCTCCATAGCTCATGGCTACGTGAGGATGATGATGATAAGCCATGGTCTCATATGTATGAGAGCCATAACCTGTGCATGTTAAAGAACACACTGCATGGCCTTGATGGGAAGCTGCCATCTGTCTCCCAACAGCTATTTCAGTGGATCCTCTCCACCAACTTTCTCTGAGCCTTCAGGATCCTTGTGACCTGGCTGTTTAGCCCATTGTGTGCAAAAAAAAGTACTGCTCAAAGGAAAAACAATTCAAACCTAGTTTTTTTTTAGTAAATTTTTATTTCAAATACCGGATGCATTTGTTTTACTACAGAATTGTGAAAAAAAAACTTATTAAAATTAAGCTAGGTTTTTTTAATTTTCATAAAATCTGGAATTAAATGCTGATTAATTTGGCATATAACATGCCATAATTCCTTTCATTAGTTATTTGAGGGGAAAAGGTACTAAAGTTTTTTTTTTCTGATAACAGTGAAAAAATTGCTTGCTCTGTGATTAGAAACCAATTTATGCTTGGCACAAAAAAGGTTAAATGAGCATAAGATACTATTTTTTTATTATGTGTGATTGCTGGCATTACAAAACATATGTATTTCAAGCATGCTGTTTATCTTACCCCAGGCAGAGTAAGTAGCATACTGGTTGAAAATAACTCAGTTTGTCAAGATCAGTTCTGAAACCTGTAATTTTCATGCTATGAATTTGACTTGCTGTTGATTGAGCTATCTGACTTTAATAGGTTAGTGATCATGTCTATACATAGACATGTATATGCACCTCAACTTTTGAGCCATTCAAGTTGTAAACAATTTATATTTAAAACATTGTATATGCTGAAGAATAATTAAATATTCCTTATTAATTTAATGAACACAGATTTCTGTATTTAAGAATATCTGAACTTGTTCAAATGTACAATACTGTGAATTTTCCCCTTCTGACAAGTGATGCAAGCTTAGCCACTCTGTATCTACATTTTTTGCTTTCTTTTGGCAACATTTAGCTATTATGAGTAGCCTTTCGAAGTTGAGTTATTAATTGATTGGTTACAGAACTTTCAATGACATGTTTCACAGTATCTATGCAGTGCAGCAAGAAAGTAGTGAAACTGAAATAAAATAAAAATTTGCAGTTAGTATCATTCCATGAGAGGCTGCTATGGATGTACTGAAGTATGACAGCAGTCCCACTAACCATAACCAATTGGGATTGCATTGTTTTATGTGGACATTCTCTATGCATCATCATGTGTTACAGCACTGTCAGAAACATGTCAATGTAATGTGTCAATGTCGAGGTTTGTGTGAAGCTAGAGAAAAGGTGCAATGAAATATATGAACAGCTTATGGGGATGAGGCTCTGTCCAGAGTAGTAACATTTTGATGGTTTAAATGTTTTCAAGAGGGCAGAGAGGATATGGAAGATGACCCTCCCAATAGACGACTGAAAACGACTTCCAACCAAGAATTAGTGTGAAATTTTCTTGCAAGAGACTGTTGATTGACACTCAGAATGATGGCAAGTGAACTAAATGTGAATAATGAATCAGTAAGATTTATGTTTACCATAGACTTGGGTAAGAGAAAGCTTCTGTGAAGTAGTTTGTGCTACATTCTTTGCCCCAAAACGAGGTTGGGGTACTCAATCACCACCTTATTCCCCCAACCTGTCTCCAGCAGACTTTTTTTTTCTGTTTCCTAAGTTGAAATTGAGATTGAAATATCACTGATTGATATGGTCAGTGACATTCAGAGGAACATGATAGCAGAATTTAAATATCGTCACAGCAGATGAGTTTTCCAAAATTTTCAAAAGTTTATATGAGCACTGTAATAAGTGTATTCAGCCCCTCTGAGACTAGTTTGAGGGAAATGGTTAATAAACTTGTTTCCCTATACATTGTTATTTTTATTTTATTTCAGTCTGATTATGTTTGTGCCACAATTTGTATGCAACTTGAAAGCTATGGAAAGATGCCATTAGTGCTATCAATTCACCCTCAACATAAGAGTATTTTAAACCTTATCTTCATGCTTAGAATTTGAAGTCAGAAATTTCCTAGAAATATCAAGTAAAAACATAACTTTAAATGCACTGTGTGTACTATAATACATGACTACTCTGTGTGGCAATTTATAATTTTTTATTAACTGTTTCAGTTGGAAATTTTTAATTTTGACTAATTCAAATCACAATATATTCAATGGAGATATACTCATTTTGGACATTTCATCATGACATCATACTCAACCTAATGATTAAAAAATATAAAAAGATATAGCAAATAAAAGTGAACTTACTTATTCCCTTTATATGAGGAACATGTTGTTTTTTTTTTGTAGTGATGAAGGAATGCATTAATGGATTTAATATTCTTTGTGGGAAAAATAAATTAAACCTGCAGACATTTAGCTTGCAAACATATTTCTGAGTATGCATTAAATTCATAAATTTAGGTTTTCCTTTATATGTATCATATAAGCTTTTTCTTTTTTTGCTTACAATTTTTAGATATCTATGGAAAATCCAGTTTTTTTTTTTAATATGAAAAAAATTGAGTTCTGCTTCACTTTAGTACATTATTTAAAAGCAGTTTTTTTATTATTATTTATTTTAGGTAGATGACATGTTGAAAGATCTTGGGCTTTCTAATTTTATAAGTGAAACTCAACCTAAAAGCAGTTCACCAGTTTCTAAAGTTCCAGATTTATTTTCTAGTTCACCACTGACAGCTGAAACTAGGCAAAAGGTAAATTATGTTCTTACTTTTTAATAAGGGTTTTTATGTAATAGCTGATAATATAATGTTTAAATTTATAAACAGTATCTCTTGACAGTAAATGCTGTATTGATTCACATAGCTTTAGTAAAATCCTTAGGAACAACATTATCATCATTAAAAAAATTCAAAATTTAGTCAACCATGTGACAACAGAAACATTTCCATATCTAAGCATTTCAGTAGTAATTCATCTACCCCTGGATATTTATGTAATTGTAATTTAGAGGTAGCCAAAGTAACTTCAGAATGGGATGTAGGGCCAACAAAAGAAAGTAATGCATCTATCTTCATTAAAAACAACGGGAGTAGAACTAACCACATTGTTTAGAATATCTCTGAAACACTCAGCACACCTAGCCATGTCAGAATCCTTACCTTCAATAATCTTACTGTGTTTATCTCTCAATCTCTGTATTGCCATTTTAAAGTATAAAAATAATAGTTGTACTGAAATTTCATGAAATTTCAAACTCTTTTAAAACTTTATTAAAGTGTAGTATATGTTTTATGAATATATTTAATACATCTTTTTTTTCCTAGTCTCTTTCACTGTCTTTGGAAGAAAAACAACAGTTGGCTTGGGAACAAGAACAGCAGAGTCGTTTCAAATCACAACAAAATGTGACTTTCGTTCCATCCAGTAATGCAGTGAAATTGGCATCTCCTGCAGTGCCACAAGATCTCACTTCAACACTTATAAGTTCCAATCTTTCTGGATTGAGTTCATCGAAGTCAATAAATGTGAATCCCACAGTTGGTGGTGCACAACCAGTGTTAGGGAGTGCTTTAGCATTTTCCACAAGTCAGTCTTTAATGGGGCCCACACAAAGTCAACAGTCTGTTAGTAGCTATTTTGTGAATCCTGTACAAAATCAGGTAGCATCTTTAAAATTTCAAAGTCTGCCATCACAGCCACAAACACAGAACATTGATATGAGATCCTTAGATAGTTTATTGCCAAACATAAGAAATAGACCTTCTCTTACTTTAAATCAAATAACTTCTAATGTTTCACAGTTTCAAGCATCTAATACTGGTGTTCAAATGTCTTGGCCGCAGACAGTTGCATCAACAAATCTAAACATGTCTTCCGGAATGCAAAATATTCAGCATCCACCTATAGCAATAATTTCTTCACCAACTAGCAGTGCAAAAAGTGAATTAGATGATTTTTTTGGCTAGCATTCAAAGACTAATCACTAGGTATAAGTACTATTAATATTTAGGAAATTATACGAAAATTCCTCTTTTATGGTAATGGTATGTGCAGGAATTTTTTCTGCTGTTTAAAAACATTGCACAACATTTTGTGAACAAATTATGAAAGAAGATCCATTTGAGAAAAAGGTAAAAATTAAGACAGTTCATCAAACATCAAGTAGTTTAAATGTATTTAAAAAAAATATTGAAAAAACTTGCAACTTAAGAAATATTTTTTGCTGAAAAAAAAATTGACTTTCACCATGAGTTTTACTGCCTAAAATCATGTTATGGATGCTAAAACAGTGTAATCAATATAGTCTTAGTGTTTTGGAAAAAATTTCCTTCCTCTTTGACCAAATTATAGTAGTAGTATAAGTAAAATTTATACATTCCAAATCATAACTTTCTGTTAAATTGCATTCCTGATATTGTAAACTGTGATATCAACAAATAGGCACAAAATGCTACAGTTTTAAAGTCAACATTACTTCAATTCATTTTAGAGTATGAGTCCCCTTCATACAGGGTTTAAATGCATTAGGAATCAATAATGCAATTATGTTGATTCATAACTCTCTTTTGAAACTTATGCAATTTGCAGATCTAAGTTCATAGATGCTAAGTTTGAAAATTTCATTTAAAAAGAAAACTTTGTATTTGTGTGTGTTTTTTAACATTAATAAAAATTAAGGTAGCTTCTGAAATATTTTTTAAATTGCATTTAAACTGAAAATATTTTATTTTTTAAATTGCATTTAAACTGAAAATATTTTATTTCTAAATTGCATAGCTAATAAATACAGTAAAATATTTTATAATTTTTGTAAATGAAAATTATATCACTGTTTAATTTGTGATGGAAATTATCTTGCATTTAATAGAAGTTGCTACTTTAAATACAACTTATTAAAGTTGTATAGAAAAATATTAACCATTTCCAAAGATTATATAAAGCTATAAATATTGTGATATTAATTGTAGAATAGGTAGCAGATGTATTGAAGTTTTAGCTTTAAAAAAAATTAGTATGAAACAAAATTGGAGAGATTTTGCTCTCTAAATAAAGTTATCAAAGTGATATTTCAGTACAGTAGAGTTTTGATAATTCGAATTCTGCTTAATCAGATTGTTTGGAGAGTTACTTTGACCTGTTCATGTCAATCAGCAATGTTCCCACTTGCTACCTTCAACAGTCTGTGATCCTTGTAGAATATGGAGGTGAAGTGACCTTTGCACCCTGTGATCACAATGGAGATTAGTTCACTCTGCTACTATAAGGGTGCAAGTCCTCAGGGCCAGTGAAATGATATTGCTTGTCTTGATTGAAATGGTGACGTTTTGAGTAACCTCTGATGATGAGTCAATCTTTAGTCAGTCATTCATGAGCCTTCACTCTGAAAGTGAATTTCATAGTGAAGAACTCCATTTCTTTGAATGGGAAAAATTGATGTTTTAAAAAGACCAGATACGGGTGAAACTAAAAAAAAAAGTCACTACTGAATGAGATGTTGGGGTGGGGGGGGAGATGCATGAATGAAACAATAAAAGATTGGAATTTTTTGACTTTTTAATATACAGTATGTATGTTTTATTATTATGTGATATTTTCCAGTGATGCTAGTTTTCTTTTTATAATTGTTTTTAATAATAAGCATTTTGCAATTTTTTTTTTCTACTTCCCTGTTATATTTTGTTTAATCTGAGTTTTAAGTAATCCAGTTGGTTCTGGTCCCCTTTAATTTGGATTATTGAAACTGCTGTATTGCCAAGTATTTCATGAAAGTAAAATTGCTTAAAAGTTAATTTTGGCAAAATAGCAATATAATTTGAACAAGAACTTATTTTTTCCTGTGAGTTGCATTATTATTAGTGCATTCCTTTGAATGAAAGTATATGTTTTGAATATCTCATCTGGTTCTAAATCTTCATTTAATACTCATATACAATTTTAATCCACTTTTTTATAACTTTAATTCACTTCTATCTTCTCAATAGTATTTCAACAACTATATCTATTTTGACATCAGTGTGCTACAAATCAAGCTGGAAGAAGGCCTCACTGTATAGTTATATGCAATGCTTTATGGTGGGGCTGTCATCCACTTTTTGGTGAATACTTTTATTACATTATTGATGGCATGGCATATAAACTGACAGGCTCCTGTCAGACCTCTGTGGCAAGCAGCTGCTTGAGGGGGTATTTATTATTTATTTATTTATTGATGATGAGGGTTTAGAAGTAAAATCAGGTGGACTTAAATAGGGAGAATTAGTTCACTAAGGCCTTTATGTTTTATCTTCAAAGAAACTTCAGATCTACACTTTAAGTCTGCCCATTTGTTTCCCTGACAAGGCATACTTAAGAGAAACGTCTTCAAGAGTAACAGTTACCCCATGGTATTGCATACAACAATACATCCATGCTGGAAGGATAATTTCCAACGTATGTTATCGTTTGGACCACTTTGACAGAGATACATCGAAGAGCCAAAACATTATGACCAGTGCATCTTTATGCGAATTGAAGCAACTGCAGGTAAACAATGGCACGTGTGAAGGTCATGAAACGATATAAATAACACCTAATACTGAGCTATTAATCAGTGTTATTCTTGTTTTTCAGATGGGAAAAGCAGCAGACTTAAATGAGTTTGACAAAGACCAAATTATAATGGCCAGGTGATTGGATCAGAGCATTTCTGAGATGGCAAGGCCTGTGGGGGTGTTCACAGTCAGCCGTGGTCAGTACCTTCAAAAAGTGGTCTGAGGAGGGGAAAACCACGAACAGAGGCAAGGTGTGGCCGACCATGGCTCATCGATGCTAGAGGTGAATGAAGGCTATCTCATATGGTACAAACCAACAGAAGGGATACTGTGGTGCAACTCGTCCCGTAATTTGAATTCTGGTGATGGGAGAAATGTGTCACAACACACAGTACATTGAATCCTGCTGAAAATGAGACTGCATAGCCTTGGGCCACTCTGAGTGCCCATGCTAACCTCGGTTCACTGTCGAAAACATCCGCAATGGGCAAGCGAGCATCAAAACTTGACCTTGAATGATTGGAAGAAGGTCGTCTGGTCCGACAAATCTCATTTCATGTTGCACCACGTGGATAGCTGGGTACATATGTGTTATTTACCTGAGGAAGTATTGGCACCAGGATGCACTGTGGGACAAAAACAAGCCATGGACGAAGTGTAATGCTTTGGGCAATGTTCTACTGGGAAACCCTGGGTGCAGTCATTCATGTGTAGGAAATTATGACGTCTACCACCTACCTAAACATCATTGCAGACATCCTTTCATGGCAATGGTATACTCCTCTAGTAGTGCCTTCTTTCAGCAGGATAATGCACCATGCCATACTGCCTGAATTGTTCAAGAATGATTTGCAGATCATGAGAAAGACTTCCAGATGCCCTGGCCTCCAAATTCCCCAGACTTGAGCAGGTGGTTTGTGTTGGAACAGCATATCTAATCTGCTGCAGCTCAATCACATAACTTATAAAAGTTACAGGATCTGCTGGTAACGTGTTGGTACCAGATCACAAGACACCTTTAGAAATCTTGTAACATCCATGCTTTTCTGGGTAAGAGCTGGTTTGGCAGCATGTGAAGGACCAACATTATATTAGGCAGGTGGTCATAATGTTTTGGCTCTTCAGTATATGTTGACATCAAAACTTATTGCGTCTGATAAATAACCAGGTTCTCATTGATCCTGTGTGTCTACTAAAGAGCTAAAAATCCTGTACAATGAGAAGTTCCTTGATATAGATAGAGGCTACAGTGAATAACCTTATCTAATTATATAATGACACCTTAATTAAACTAGTACAACTGATGCATTACTAAGAGTTCCTGCATTCCAATATGGAAAGCAGATGATTAAATTTTCTACTCTTGATGATATCCTAGATATCAGTTTTGATATGAGGTAATTTTTTGTTTATCAGTGATATTTTGGAATATTTGCTATATTTGTAGTTTTTTTTTTAATTGCTATGTCTTTGAGAGACGAATAAGAGGTCCATGTTTTTGTTCTGTGTAAGGGAAAAAAACATACTGAAAAACTATGAACTTAATTTGTATAAAATTTTACACAGACATATATAGTAAAAGAAATGTACTATTTGAGAAAATATTTTGATATTTTAAGTTGTATAGATCATATTTTTCTAGTCATTCATAAAGTGAGATAAGGTTTTAAAATTAACAAAATTGTAATGCATTTCTTATTAAAAATATTAAATTATTAGCAAAATGTTAACAGGATCATATCAGTAAAAACTGAAAATTGGCAGAGCAATTTTAGTGTTTAACAAGAAATAAAATTTATAATTTTGCAAAATAATTGCAATTTGAATCAAAATTGACAGGCTTTTTTCTTTAGACAAACTGAAGTATGAGAAGAAATATCTTCAGATATTATTTTTTACATATGCTGCAAGGAAATGTTTTAATTTACATCCATCTTCCATTCTAAAAAACTTAACTTTTAATTGTAACTAAGTAATATTTATCAAAGCCTTCTAAATTTCCAAAAAATTTTTAAAATTTTATTCCCAAATATGCACTGATCTACAGATCTTTTCTAGCAAGTGTGAAGGCTAGTAAAGAAATTTCAAACTTTGAAACTTTAAGAAAAGTTAGGTATTCTGTTTGGGGGAAAACTGTGGATATCATCTTTTGCTAACCTCACCTGTTTTGTAGAGTAAGCCTGCTTGGTTTACACAAGTAAAACAATTTGCCATCTTCATTGCTAGTTTCATTCACCTGCTTGAATTTGACTTGGCCAATAATAAGGGGTATGTAGAGCTTACACATTTAAAACTGGATGAGAGAAATCCATATTGTTGCACTTTAACAGTGCATCAGTGAACATTGCATTAACAGTACAGTTGGTTCTATGTTCATGTTACAGTACAGTTGGTTCTATGTTTCATATCCTTCAGTCAATGAAAAAAATTTTAGGACAAATATTTTTAAACAGTTAACCCTTTAATGCTGATCTGTATGTAGGGTACAGACCTTGACAATACCATTTAGTTTTCCTGTTAGGACTTTATAGAGAAACAGAATAAATTGTTTTATTACTATGAGAGTCTTTATCCTGCACAGAGATTGGCATTAAGAAAAATAAATTATAGCACACTTCCTGATTTATTTTATTTCGAAAAGGGTTAAATACCCCCCTCTATAACTTTTAAATGTGTGCCATTAGAGTAAAAGCTGTTCTGTTATTTTGTAACAAACTGATCAAAAATTCCATAAGCTACAAGATATTACTGATTGACATACCTGTCAGTAATTAGCAATTAGAGACTATATCTGAAATTTTTTACCATATATGTTTTCTGTTAATAACACAAAAGGGCTGTTCAGATAAATAAACTAAAGAGACAAATGCAAATTATGTGTGATAAACGTAGGCAATATCAAAATTTTAATTTTCAGTAAATAAATTACTGTGAAAAATGTTCCGTAACTAGCAATTTTATATTCATAAGGAGCAATTTAGTTTTCTTCAGTAAATCCTTGTACAATCTTATGCATATTCTGCATAAGTGTGTATGTGTGTGTGTGTGAAAGAAAGTATGTATATAAAAATATTTATACAAATATCTAAATGGTGTATTTTTCAGTGTTCATTGCCTACTAATGAATTGTAAACGTTATATGTATGGACAATGTTTCTTCAGTTACAGGCTGTGAAGTTATTACAGTTATGGTTAAATTTATAAGAATAGTTATAATAATATATATCAGCATCGTTTTAAATGATACTAGAAAAAGAGACCAGTGCAAATACAGCATTTTTCGTTAAGTATTTCATGTGCCTTTTGTATTTTACTCCTGTTTAATAAATGATCATTCCATGCTATTTTTATTTTGATTATTTTCTAATTTAGTATTTATAGACTAGTTAACATAGCATGGGAACAAAGAAGCATGACAGATAGAACCAAGGACATACCAGAGGGAAGGGGGTCGAAAACAAACTATGAAGCAAATGGGTGAAAATTGTAAAACATTAAATATTTGTAATTTTATTATTAATGTTGGGTTTTGCATTCAAGCAAAAATTCGTTTAGGTTTTTTTTATTATTGTTATACAAGTTTATTCAACATTAACGACAACACTGAGGTAGTAATACTAGAGACAGGACTCCAATTCCCGTAGCATTGACCGCCATGATCACAGACGGCTGTCTGCCGACTGCTTAGTGAGACAAGAATACCCATGATGCCTTGCGAATTGGCTGCGAACAACGATGAAGGCTATTTAAAAATGCTTAACAAATGATTTAAATGAGGCTGAACTTTGCTGTTTTTGTTTGTTATTTCAATGAGGTTATTCCAGTGTAGTAATTAAAGCAAAATAGATTTAGTAGTAATTAAAGCAAAATAGATTTAATTAATACACACTTATTAATTTATTTATAAGTAGCCGTCCCGTGGCCGAGTGGTTAGCGCGCTTGGCTACTGATCTACGGGACCTGGGTTCGAGCCCCGGGTAAGGCATGGATGTTCGTGTTGTTTTCTGCTGAGGTCCTGCCATCCTCTCAGATCTTCTACTTTGGCATATAAACTGACAGGCTCCTGTCAGACCTCTGTGGCAAGCAGCTGCTTGAGGGGGTATTTATTTATTATTTTTTATTAATTTATATCAGATGAAAAGCGAAGATGCTAGAAACTGCTTTTCTTTCAAATTGAGGTTTTGTACGAAAATTTAAAAAAATTCGATATTTTCTTAATATGTGATTAAAGCTGAACTAAATTGACTGTAAACTTAGCAGACTTTAATTTGAGCCCGTTTAAAACAGGAACACTGGTAAACATATTTTAAAATCTAATGATCAAACCTTTCAGCTTAAGCAAAAGCCCTTAAAATTTATAGATCTTAATAGTGCAAATCCGTGCCTCATTTAAAAAAACATGAAAAGTCACATTTATTTTTCTTCTTTCATTAAAAAATATTAATTTGTATTAAAAATTGAAAGAAATAATCAGAGTGTAAACTTTTTTTTTAATTCAGCTGAGGCAGGAAATCAAATCTCCTCGCAATAAATGACACAATTTAATTTCATGCTATAAAAAAAACCAAAATATTATAAGCTTGTTATTCAGCTGAAGCATAAATAAATTCAAGCCCCCCCTCCCACAAACACACAAATGGCATAATTGAAATTTGATGCTATGAAAAAACAAATATTGTAAACTTTTATATCAGCTAAGGCAGAAGGAAATCCAAGGACACACAAATGACATAATTGAAATTGCATGCAACACACACACACACAAATAACATAATTGAATTGCATACTATATATAAAGAGTAACAATTTACACTTTCTCTCATTTCAAAAGCCCCCCCACACACACACACAAATGACATGATTGAAATTTCATGCAACAAAAACCAAATATTCTAAACCTTTATATCAGCTGAGGCAGAAGGAAATCCAAGGTCACATACACACACAAATGACATAATTGAAATTGCATGCTATATATATAAAACAATAATTTAATCTTTCTCTGATTTCAACTAAGGCAGAAGCAAAGGCAAGCCCCCCCCCCCTCCCACAAACACACAAATGACATGATTGAAATTTCATGCAACAAAATATAAATATTGTAAACTTATATATCGTCTAAGGTAGAAGGAAAACCAAGGTCTCACACACAAAAATGTCATAATTGAAATTTCATGCTATAAAAAAACAAAAAAAAAATGCAAACTATTTTTATTTCAGCTGAGGCAGTAGGAAATTCATATCAGACACAAATAATATATGAAATGAAGTTACTGCAAAGTATATTTTTGCCACTGTGTTTTGTGCAAATTTAGATGTTTGCTCTAATATGATGCCTTTTAATTTTTCTGTCATTTGTGTCTCTAAATGGTGGTCTAATTTTAGCATATTCTTTTGTAACTTTTCTTTTTCATATTATAAGCATGATTGTCAACTTCCACATCCAGTTCCCTATTTGATATGACTATCCAGTGATATGAGCACAACATGAATTGAAGCCTATGTATGACTTTAACCTGAATTTTTTAATTAGGTATGAAATGGTTATTGTTGAAAATATAAAGTTTTCTCCTGGAAGACACTGTTCAGTAATTTTTGCAATCGCACACACATACTGTGAGAAGGGCAAGAAAACCTCAATTTTTAATATTAACCTTTAAAGTGACAGCAGCTGATTAATCAGTTTCCAAAAATCCCTACAAAAGAATCTGCAACATGCTTTTTTATGCTTCCCTACCATTTTTTTTTCCAGAATTAAATGCTTTTTCTTTTGATATGTAATATGGACTATTTCATTCATTAGTTTTTCATAATAAGGCTCAAAAGTTGTTTCTTAAAGAAAAAAAAAATTGTCTTTGTAAGGGTTAATAAGAGCAGACACAGAAGACTGCATTAGATCAGAGTCAATTAATGCTAATTTACATTCTATGGAAGAAATTTTTCATAATTGTTTTGCTATAAAAACAGTTTATATTAACATTTTTCAAGTTCAGAGAAAAGAGACACAATGACCTTAATTGCTTTACTGCGATTGCTTGATATTATCCACATGTGAGAAACACCTAAAATGTCACTGGACATTTCATTATTGCTGCCAATGATTTTAATTCGATTGAAATTTAAACAATTGCTATTTTTCATATTAATTATCGCCAGTTAATTATTAACTGCATATGTGCACTTTGGAACTAAAGATCGTTAGGTTATTATAGTTTCCCTCTTTTGCTCCTATAGCTTAAAAAAATTATATATGGTCCTAGCTGAATTTGTAAGTAAAAATATATTTTGAGCCAGACAAACCAACTGTTAAAAAAAAACCTATGGGGATTTTCAAGCAATATAAAACTGAAACAAATGTAAAAATTAGAGTTTCAGAAGCTATATCTGAATTTTTATCATTAGCATTATTACCATAATCTACATATCCACAATAGCATTTATCTAATATTTCTTTTAAAGAAGAAGAGTCTGATTGCTTGGATCTTAGGTGGCAATAATTTCACCGTAGCATTTTCTTTAAGCTCTGGATTTCATTTTGCACTGACATCAACTTTCTCTTAAATTTTCTAGGACTCTTCCCTCTTACACAGCATGAGTGATTATTTCTAGAGGCACTATCTGTTCTCATTGCAATTTCTATCATATCTTCTATAAGTGTCACTCAATACAGGCATTTGTTACAAATGTGAATAAAGTTGGCAGAGCATCATTAATTAATCCGACTGTGCCATTTTCTGAATTTTAAAACAGTAAAGTGCTGGGAACAGATAGTACTAGTTACTTTTTAAAGAGAGACAGTGGAGCTTCAACCACAATTGACAAGCCTTAACATTTCAATTCATAAAATTTTTTATCAAATATGAAGAGCAAATTTTTAAGCTTCATTTATCATATACAAAATTATAAAATTCCTATTTCAGGCGTTTCGTTTGAGGGGGAAAAAATTGTGTTATTTTGGAAAAAATAAAAATTCAAAGCAGAAGTCTCATGAAATTAATGTTTAAGTTCAATATTTCTTTTTAGAAACAAAATTCACGAAAATATTCTATAAATTCCATGCTGTTTCAATATGTAAAGCACCTTTTCATATATAAATATTATTAGTTTCATTTATGAAAAAAATCGTGAACTACATTTGATATTATACTAGGACAGAACTGTATTTTAAAATGCTTTATTGTTAGACCTCTCTGCTTTAACAATTTAAATTTAAAAGAATTTCACAATATTCGTAAATTACTAACCAATGAAATGTTGAATTGCTGCTTTTATAGTACTTTTTAGTAGTTAGTACACTATTCATGTAAATATAAGAGCGTGGTGAAATGTTTGTTTACGCTAATGTTTGTTTACGCTAATCAAGACGCCTCTCTGACTCACAGAGAAATAGGCTTATGATTTTGTAAATGTTCATGGCGTCCGTTGCCAGTCCTGTCTCTAGTAATATTACCTCAACGAACGACACAATGGTGCTTTTGTGCAGTAGCAGTAGTTCAATGTATTAATTTGCGATATTTAATTTAAGCTGAATTAAATGAGGATCAAATTAATTCTCTGTCAGTTTACTTAGTTTTGAAACTGTCACACTCGAAGCTATACAATGCAAACATACGCTTCTCACCAGACTCTTTTCATATTTTTAATGTTCAACAGGGATTAGAATAGGCTTTGCATTTCAGCATATTGGGGAGGGGGGTATTTTCTCTATAGTGTGCCAGACTAGTATTCTGATGTTCTCGGGCTCGAGTACCAATTGTGCCCCTCGGTGAGAAAGGACACCGTTGGGCTTCAAAGTATAGCGTTTCCACTGCATGAGGCATTAAGTCGTGACCCCGTGTCAGGAGAACTCTACATTGAAGGATACGCTGGATGAATTTGACAGATTTCCAGTGGATCCCCTTTCCCTACTTGACTCTAGGTCTTTATATGCACAAAATGTTGCCCAGAGGTAAAAGGATCTAAATTTGGCATAGCAATGACAATGTGAAAAAATTTCTATACTTCCATACTTATGTGTTTAAATAATTCAGCATTGGAAGTACATATCGTACCCTATTTGTAATAACAACAATACCTTTATTTAAGCGCACACACAATTATTCATTATAGGGGAAAAAAAAATTGCAATTCATGGAAGGATTAATGACGTTTTATTGTAACACAAACAGCTGACAGCTGTTAGCATACACTGAGCTGTGCGATTGATTACAATATCAAAGAAAAAAATATGGAAAATTACCACTTCACCTACCCGGTCAAGTGGTATAATTTGTATGATGTTGAACCGGCCCGCGCAATAATGCATTCATGAGCACAGTGGGGAAGGCTATCGTACAGCTCTGAAATGTTCTCCTGAGGGATAGAACGCCAAGTAGCGTGAAGTCGCTGTTCCATTTAGTGACAGTGGTTGGTGCACCTCTTGGATCTTGTTTCGAGCTGCCAGTCAATGTGCTAGACATGTTCAATAGGTGAAAGGACCGGTGAGCATGCTGGCCATGGCAGTACCTAAACGTTTTGCTCGTGTAGATACTGCACACTAATCTGGGGATGGGCGTTATCTTGCTGGTAAAATGTTCTGTGCTGCAAAGAGCCAAGCATCAGACTCTTCTTTAAAAGAAATATTTGTTTAAGACTCAAAAGCTCATCAAGATGGCATTGAGACACCAAAGCCTGTGTTTCTAGATATAACCACTGTCTGCAAAATGTTGGTAACATATCGGGCAGTTAGAGATCCCCTTATGACCAGGTCTGACTGATCGCTGAGATATCCGACTAATCAGGTGCTAGAGCTGTGTGACAATGTCTCACCCATTGGATGGCGTTCCTTTCCTCTGAATGATTGCGAACACGTCTACCACGTGCTGACAGAGACAAACGAGATTCGTCACTGAACACCATGGAACTCTTGTTCGTTCCAATTCTGTCTGAGGCAACACCACTGAAGACATGCTAGCAGTTGGCAGATGTGAGAGGCAAACGCAGTGCTGGACGATGGGCTCACAATGAAAACTAAAAGCCTGTTGTTTACCGTCTTCCTCTGTTCGATGAACACATACACATCGATTTATATCGAAACATATGTCATCTTCCTGATCCTTGTCGACGTGTGCTGGATCCTTGAACTCACTGGCACCATATGTGCTGGGATTGCAACCAACAAGGTTGGACACATCTCTGTACAACAAACGAGCTTCTCTAAGGCCAATGACTCTTCCACACTCAGTCTGTTAACTGTTGGAATGGCTCTTGACCTGTGCGTAATGGCATTTTTACCGGTTTAGAACAATTTCCACAACATTTTGTCAACCACAGAGCTTTGGTGCCTGTCCAATCGTTTCAATCGTCCTATAAGCCTAGACGTTTTCATGCATACACTACTCTCCCTAAATTTTGCAACATTTGCATAACTTCTTGCAAGTGTTGCATTTTTTATTTCTTGTAGTGTATCAAAAATATATGAATATTCATATACATTCAGCAGCGCAGCTAAGATAGGGCAAAATATTTGGAAGTATGGGATTCTTAAAAAAAATTGTTCACAATTTTTATTAATAGCAGTTAATGAACAAATTTTCCCTCAAACAGCTGCTTGCCCACAGAAATCTAACAGGAGCCTATCGATATAATTACGCCATAGAGAAGGTTTGTGAGAAAGACTACTGCAGAAATAGAACATTACTCCCTTTTATTCGGGTTTGAACTCGGGTTCCTAAGATTAGTAGCCAAACATGCTAACCACTGGAATGCTGATGAACAAATACATACATACAAAATCCTCATGCAATCATGGGCTACAGAGGTCCAACCAGTGTAATTTTCCTCTCCAGGTGTGTCTCTTGAGCTGCTGCATTTGGCCATTCTAGACCAATTCTTGCAAGGTCCTGTTTGACATTGTCTGATCATCGCATCCTAGGTCTCCCCCTTTTTCTGATACCCTTAGGCACAATGTTCATAATCCTCTTTGCCAATCTGCAGCTATGCATTTGGGCAACATGGCCAAACCAACACAGTCTCTCTGCACAATATGCTGCTCAAAAGAGGTTGATAACTCCTAACCTCATCATTGCTTACAGAGTCAAACCACCTAATGCCCAAGATACTGCGTAAGCATCTAGAATCAAAGGCATCAAGTTTCTTGATATCCTGCTTACAAAGGGTCCATGTTTTGTTACCATAACTAACCTTAGAACCAAACTATTATACAGCCTAATTTTAGTCTTTAGATGTATGTGCCTATTTTTCCATACTCTACATATATTCTTAAAAGTCCCAGCGGCAATCCTATTCTCTTTATCTCATTCTGCACATCACCAGTATTTGTGACATAGCTTCCAAGATAATTAAACTGAGACACTTTCTCAATAGTACAGCCATTCAAAACAATTGAAGCACCATCTGCCTGACCAATTTTCATCACTTTAATTTTTTCTCTATCACCAAACCTACTCTATTACCAGTCTCATTAACAGCCCTGATGAACGAATTCATCTCATCAGCATCAGTAGCCAACAAGGCCAAATCAACTGCATAATCTAAATCAGAAAATTTCGTATCTCCAGCTCATTTAAGGCCACAATATTTCCCTTGCCAAGAATTTTGCATAACATAATCAATACCCAAACAAAAGAGAAAAGGAGACAAAATGCACCATTGTCTAACTCCACTATCAATGCTAAACTAATCACTGCAAGACGTACCAACTCTCATACATGACTCAGTGTTATTATAGAGAGCTTTCATTACACTAACTTATCAGGTATTCCATATGATCTAACAATCAACCTCAAATTATATCGATCAACAGAGTCAAAAGCCTTTTTGAAATCTATAAAGCTAGTAACCATAGGTTTCTGAAACTTTAAACGTTTCGCAAGAATCTGCCTAAGTGAAAATATTTTATCAATTCGTCCCCTACCACCTCTGAATCCACTGCTCATCCCGCAGTTGTCCATCAATCAAATTCTTAATTCTATTATGTATAATACAAAGAACAATATAATTATCACAAGAACTGCTATCACCTCTTTTAAAAATCGGGACAATAATAGCTCTCGTAAACTGCATATGAACAGCACCTTAATCATAAAAAATATTTTAAATTTCAGTCAGCTATGTGACAGCACAAATATTCCTAACTCTAAGCATTTCAGTGGTGATTTCATCCACCCCATGAGATTAATGCAGTTTTAATTTAGAGATAGCCAAAGTGACTTTAGAATGCG
Source organism: Ryuthela nishihirai (assembly GCA_038380435.1). Taxonomy (NCBI): domain Eukaryota; kingdom Metazoa; phylum Arthropoda; class Arachnida; order Araneae; family Heptathelidae; genus Ryuthela; species Ryuthela nishihirai. The sequence goes on from JAWZYU010000003.1 coordinate 27,052,054, forward strand.
ACATTAAAGCCAGTAATGCATCTTTCCTTATTGCAAACAATGCTAGTAGAAATAATCACATTATTTAGAACATCTCTGAAATGCTCAGCCTATCTAGCCATCACCGAAACCTCATTTTCAAAAACCGTTCCATGTTTATCCCTCAATCCCTATGTACCTGTCTGTTTCTTCCCACACAAACACTCTCTGATACAACCCCCTGATATTGTGCTGTCTAACTGCTTCATCTGCTTTATCATCCAAACTATCAAGCCCAAGATTCTTATCAGCTATTGACTGATCATTTACACGTTTATTAAACTCATTGTAATGCCATCTGTTAGGATTAGTATGGTCTTCATTCATAATTTTCTTGCATTTCCTTCTTTCGGAAATACGTTTCATAGCTCTATCACTCAAATAATTTTGTTTCCTCTATTACTTTTTGAGAGTTGTTGGTCTCAAGAAAAGCCGTTTCAACTTATCCCATTCTTTCTCAACTTCAGAGTAAACAAACCATGATTGTCATAATGAGTAAGTAGCCTATCATGGTATGCTTTGGCTATATCTGGATCTTTCAGACCTGCAGTGTTGAAGGTAATTTTTTTAACCTTAGCATAACATTTCTCAAGCTTCAACTGCAAGACACTTTTAACCGGTTAATGATCGGACCCAATTTCGGCTCCCCTGTATGATCTGGTATTACTAACTTAACTGGCCCATTTGCTGTTAATTAAAATACATTGCTCACAAAAAATTACGGGATATATTATCGCTTCATATTCATTTTGAAATATCCCCTAATTTTTGTGAGCAGTATATAATCTATCATATTCCTGTCAACCCATCAGGAGAAACCCATGTGTATTTATGAATGTCCCGGTGTTTGTACTATGAATTAGTTATTCGTAAACCATCAAGTTGCCTTCCCCATTGCCATTGGAACTAATGCGAAAGGGACCTAAAACCCCTGCCCAAATGTCAGAGTCAGTACCAACTGTAGCATTGGTCACCCAGCACAAGAGGAATATCTCCTTCACAGAATTCAAAATATTCTGAAGCTGGCTGTAAAACGCATCCTCGTTCTCATCAGAATCATCTGTGGGGGTATAACAACAGATGACATTCGTCTTTAATTTTTGTTTTAAATTTTGCTCTAACAAATCTTTCATTAATGCAGTCATATCCTAGAAGAGCATCACTGGCGTGTCTGCTGAGAAGCCAACCTACACCTTGGAGATAGTTTCCATCCTCCCTCCCTGAAAAGAGAAATTTAAAGTTTTTTTAAGTATCTCACCTTTACCTGTCCATCTGGTCTCTTGCAAGCCTAGAATATCTAGGTTATAGCGCTAGAATTCCTGCGTGAGGACATCAAGCGAATAATCTCTATCTAATGTCCTCACGTTTCACGTTCCTGCAGAGAGAAAATGATTATTAGGTATTTTAAAGAAATTAGGTTTATTGAGATAGGTAGGGCCAACAATATCAAAGAGCCCCCTGATCGCAGGCATGGGGCAAATACCTGTTCCTCCTCCGCTAAAGGCTGAAGTCACCGATGCTGGTAGGAACTTCAGGCACCACCTTTTCAAGTGGACTTTTTCAAGAGCCATACGGCCTCCCTAAGACATTTTCAGTTTAGGATTGACGATGCCCAACTAGCTAAATGAAGTTCAGGTACCGACGATGGCCTCTGATCAGGATTATCCACCAGCTGATATAAGGTATCCCATGCCTCTGTTCACTTATGGCTGGCAACCAATGAGATGGAATACATAGAGTGAGTTACTACTGTGTTAGAGCGCCCCCAGTCTGAAGTTAAAGTAAGCTCATTAATGCCCACTCTTCACATGGCCGCCAGCATGTAAAGTATAGGCAATCATGTAACAGCGCTTTTTCTAAGTATTATGTTTACACGCCTTTAAAGAAAGGAGTTTCTATTTTCATTAAATTGTGGTATCAAACAAAATATTTACTTTAAAAAAAGTCTGGAAATAACGCGATCTTTTACCTGATATTTTTTCTTTTTTTATTAGATAGAATATTTTTTTAGGCTATTAAAGGTTCAACTAACATGACTGATTGGATTTTATCCTAAGATCGAAAACTTGACGTAATTTTCAAAAAAACAAAACGTTTAACTACTTAGGCTTAGTGCATTATTACCCATATTTTACATTACGGGGGCGGGGGAGCATTTAAAGGATGAGCAAAACGTCGTTCAAATTGCTTCAACATTTGGAACCGGTTGCGCATTATATCTTCTTTAACTCATTGCTGGCAACCCTGAAGCAAACATAAAACACAGCGGCAGATTCTCAGCAAGTCCAGAATCCATAAAGAAGTCCAGTCTAGTAGGTATAAATGGTCAGCACCAGGACTCTGTAAAGTTCACCATTCTTCAGCAGTGTTGAAAAAAAGAGAAAAGTGGCCATAGATGACCATATCAGTAGGCCATTCTAAACTGGCAGCCCTCCCCTCCGTTCCCTTCCAAAAGAGAATATCTCTTTTGAAAGGTACTAACGACCTACACCGCGAGAAGGCGGGGTCGGACATTAGGTACTAGACTTTGTCGATTCTGTGCATCATCACTGTAGATTGGTACACAGCTCTCCTAGTGCTTTAGTTAATTACTTCTACTCTTATTTTTTTTAATTGGAATGCCATCTCCCGTTTACTAATTTAGGTTGCTGGAGAAAATAATTGAAGAAGCATTAATGGCACTTCTTTCATTACATATCTGGTTTCCATTTAGAAATACTTCAGCTGAATATGATGCTACATACTTAGGGAGATCAAGTACAAAGATATAAAACATTGCTACAAATTGTTCACGGAAGGAAAAATATTTGCTGCATGTAAAACAAAAATTTGATGTCGATAAATAGTATAAAGAAGTGTTCTCCAACATAGCATTTTCTAGAGGTTTTTTTTTATAGAAATAGATTAAATAAAATATCGAATACTTCATAGATTAACGTAGTTTTCCATGAAGAGGAATATTAGAAAATAATGCTTATCCAGAATAATAATAATCAGGCCAGAAAGGTTGCAGAAAGTATTTCACGTGTAAGTAAATAGCTTTACATCTGTACAGAGACGTAATTGTTAAATAAATATAATAAATACCCCCTCAAGCAGCTACTTGGCACAGAGGTCTGACAGGAGCCTGTCAGTTTATATGCCACAGTAAGAGGTCTGAGAGGATGGCAAGACCTCAGTAGAAAAACGACACATACGTCCATGCTTTATCTGGGGCTCGAACCCAGGTCCCTTAGATTAGTAGCCAAGTGCGCTAACCAGTAGGCCACGGGATGGCACAAAAATAGCCTATGCTCTGAGACGTGTTGCCAGCAATCCATAGTAAATGCACATATCACCTGTTAATATAATTAGTGCTGGTGTATCTCGTGAGTAGTATCTCTAGATCTACTATTTCCAATGAATTATCTCAGGACTTAATGATAAACTCTCTTCTATAATATGAAGAAAATCGAAGGAATCTACACAATAACAAAAAAGAAACAACCCACAGATCTAGTAAGCTAAAGAAACCTCATATTGCACATAACAACCAAAAAATAATAAATCTCATTCAAATAATCCTTGACATGATAAAAAAAAAAATCTGTTAACACGGATCATCTTAGAAACGTTGTCATCTTAGAAATACAATCATCCCAAGATAAAAAATTATGAATAATCTCCTAACTCTGTAACAATTAATCATCCAATAGAACTGCAGAGCCATAAGGAATAAACAATATGATGTCCTACTTCTCATTAACCAATCTAACACAGTAGCTATAGACATACAAGAAACGAGTAAAAATAGATTTTTTTTCTTCAGTGGCTTCTTAATATATCATAGCAATAAAAGAAATAGACCAGGGGGAGGGACTGTCACAATATCATGGAGGTTATCACAGTCCAAGTAAAAATCAACAATATACTTGTAACTCTCATCATATATGTATATAACCTTGGTAACTACTCCACTACAGAACATTTTCTTAATATCTTAAACCAATGTCCACCTCATACTTGCTATGTGGGGATTTCAATGCGCACAGCAGGCTGTGGGGCCCATTAAAAATTATCAGTGTCTATCATTGAAGATCTCTTAATCATAACTTATATCTGCTTAATGATGGCTCTCCTGCTTACTACAACCAAGATCTCAAGACAGCTATAAATCAATCTCCTCAGAAAATATCCACAACTTGTTCCAATGGATTTCATACCCAGGTAAAATGGTGAGTGATCACTCCCCATTCTCATATTTATCAAAGCAGATAAAAAAAAATGATAAAAAATGTTTATAAAATGCAAATTGAACAAATTCAATGAAGTTCTTTTCAAGAGAGGCATTACCCACGAAGTAAATTCATATGAAGAATTCACAAATACAAGCAAAGCATAAAAAACAAAATATCAGCACACTTTAATAATTCTTTCAATAGCAAAGAAACATAAAAAACATTCCCTTATAGCCATCCACAGAAAATATAAGAGAAAAGCAAGAAGATTCAGAATCTTTAAGAACATCATAAGAAGCGAATAGAACCACTGCAATTATAAATAAAAAACTCAGAACCAACTATCCAAAAAAAAATGGGGAACCTTTACTTCCACCCGAACTTCAAAATCTGCCAGGTATTTCATAACAATAATGATTGTATGACACCGTGCTATATCAACTGAATGTAATTTAATTCAACAATTTCACTGCAAATTCCAGGGATTTAATGTGAATTTGTTTTTTAAAACCAATTTTCACCAATCTAAAGCTTTTGAGTGCTCGGATTTTACATGGGGGTGTAGGTTTATTATTCAATTGTTCGTGGTCTTGACCAAAGTTCGATTTTTAGTTAGTGTGTTAGTTAGTTGTGATAAGCAGCTTGTGGTTTTTATCTCGATTTCAAAGAAAAAAGTTCTCCAATTTCTTTGTTGCAGTATTAGAGGGAAGCTTGTGAATATATAGTTCTTTGCTGAGGATTAGTAGAGTTTAAAAGTTTTTGAAGAAACTTTAAACAGGTTTTATAAAAACGTATTTGTCACGACGCGTTTTGCCGTTTTTCGTTATGGCATCTTCAGATGACTAAAGGACATGCTTACTCCATGGGTTAAATAGCGCTGTCCCTCTATTGGTGGTCGCTGAAATTACATTTCGCAGTTGCGTAATAGTATTCTACAGGATGGGGATAAAGGTGTACTCTGTGTTACGAAGTATTTCTTGGTTGATATTAATTCTTCAAAATATTGATTTTTATTAAAATTGATCATATTGTTTAAATATAATAATTGCATAATTAAATCATAGAAGTGACTTTAGGAGGACACGGAGTAAATAGGAAGTAATTTTTGAAGTTATTAGTTAGTTTTGAAGCTAGTCAGAATGTGAATCTTGAGACGATGTTATAAGAGAGGTGTGGAGAGAAAGGATATTGAAAAGTTTGTCAGTTTTGAAAATGTTTGGAATGAGCTTTAGTTGCTCAGAATATTTTGTGTAGTTTATTTGGTGAATCTTGTTTTTTTGGAAATAAACGTTGTTTGGTTTATGAAATATTTTGACTTTTCTAATTTTTTTTCACTTCCGCAGAATAATTTATTTTGATTAGATTTTACTTTATTTGGTCTGGTTCCTGAAGCTATCTGGTAAATTTGTATAATTTGGATCAGTCATCTTATTTTCGTTTAGTGTTCGGGCATCGTTTTGTAAGTGCGCTCGTTAATGAAGAGCTCCATCAGAATATTTCTATCTCAAAACATTGATCTCCCCCCCCCCCCACCCCATACACACACCTCTGAAAAATTCCCCGCCCTGCCCACGGCCAGTAAGGGACACCAAACACCAATGGGCTTGGAAAGTCCGTCGGATGGGACGTTAAGTCGTGGTCCCATGTGCAGGAGAGCCATACCCTGTGAACGATAAAGAACATGTTGGATGGACTTGACCGGAGGTTCCTTCTCTGAGCCTTGGGGGTCCACGTGACCTGTCGATTTAGTCCATGGTATGCAAAAAAGTGCAGCTAAGAGGTACAACAACCCAACCCATGAATGAATAAATGGGCATTTAATGAAGAAATTTTTAACATTTAGGTATAGGAATATTTTAAAAGTAGCTGTAACATTTTGACGCCTTGGGCATATTGTGTATCATCGATTTCCCATAAATATTTTACAATTCATACAATTTCATCATATTTAGTAGCAAATATTAATTTACAATGGCTCTCATCCATCGTTGATAATATTTGCTCATCAAGAATGTATTTTGAAGCCTCAGGAAATCACACAAAGTAAGCCCTTGTTTTTCCTTGACAATAATTTTACAAACTGTTTTTCATCTTTTAGAGAAAAAAACTGTAAAAAAAGAAATGTAAAAATACTTAATTATATTTAAAAACATTGCAACAAGGAATTTTTTTATTGTACCAGTGTTATCAGGTGTGTGCTTCATTTTCCTAATAGTAAATTAAGAACTGAATGCATCAGATTTCAGGAATGAAAAAATCCTGTCCTGTTTTATGTTATATTGCCATCCAGATATAAAAACGCTTTAACAATACGACATATAATGAAGCTAAATCTTTCTAAATTTAATTAAATCTGCAGATTTGACTATTTACAGTCGAAAATATTTTCTACCTCTTTTTAAATGAAAAGAATTAATACGGCAAATAACTTGTTTGGAAACTAAGCCGTAGGTGTCATAAGAATCTGTCAGTTTAATACGTCATGGAAAAGGTCTATGAAGAAAGCAAGAACTCAGGAGAAAGAGAACATATGAAAAGAAACATCCATTACTTATTGGGGACTCGAATCCAAGTCCTTTTGATTCGCAACCAAGCACGCCACTCACTATGCTAGTGGTTAATTTTTTTAAACTATGAACAAAATTATGTAAATTAAAATCATCCACTAAAGAAGATTACTACTAGTACTTCAAGACCTACAAGGGTCTCCTAGTTATTTCTCTTTCACTTACTACTAATCTTTTACTCCTAAATCTTTCAAAATTCAGTTCGTGGTCCCAAAACATTTTCATTGTGTTTGTTTGCGGAAAGGTTAACTTCCGTTAAGCCCTGTTGTAGATACAGGAGGTCTGGGGTACGTTCAAATTGCCCCTAGTAAAAACTGGTTGTCGGTAATACTTACCAATTTACATATGATTTTTATTCTAATTTCACGAAATTTATAAAAAAAAATTACCACTTAGATAAGCAGAAATCGGATAGTTGCTTGTTAGTTTATATGCCAAAGTAAAGTTCTGTGAGTAATGTGAGACCTCAGCGAAAAGACCAACAGAAAAGAAATAAATATGCCTTATCCAATGCTCATCAATTAAAAATTACATCTTCTACTGTTGAATCTAATATCAAAAGGCAGTGGATCTGCTCAGTCATTAGTGAGCCAGGCTCGTAATCTGTAGTTCCCACGTTCGAGTCCTGGAGGAAAGAGGTAGAGTCTGTGAGGATGGCGGAATTTCTGCAGAAAAACAATACAAACATCATGCCTTAGACAGTGTTTGAATCCAGGTCACTTCGATTAGCAAAATGAAAGAAAAGCCAGATGCCCTCAGTCTTTTACACTCCCATTCTTGTAGAGATGCTCCACTGCAAAATCCAGTTGGTAGAGAAGACACTTACCTCAAGACCTACAAGAGTCACCTGGTCACTTCCTATTAGTGTTTTATCTGCAAATCGGCAAATTCACTACGTGGTCCTTAATAAAATATTTCACTGGCTTCGTTGGCAGAATCGATAACTATCAAATGGGCCCGGAACTAGTATAAAGGGAAAACAAAATTTTGTTCGTTTATCCTTTTGTCTATATCTGAGGAGACTTTAATCTCAGGCGGTTTCAGCTGTATATCCGATTCCTAAATACCACTGACGCAAAATGGTTTCCAATTAATTGATTTTGTAACAGTTTCGATCTAATTGAAGGCCAGTTGCAATTCGATACTGTTTTAGAGTCAGAATTGGTCCAGTTGTTTGCCAAAATTAGCATGATTTTACTTTACTGCAAGAACTGCACAAACAAAATGTCCCTTGGACAAAACAAAAAACATTGCTTTATATCTAAAACCCCTAATCTGGCAGTACTTTTGTAAAACAGTTCTATTATTTTTCTGTGACATTTCGGGTTACTTTTAAACAATTGCACTTAACTGCGTATTTTTTTTTACTTAACTACATAAAAAATTATATATATTTAGCAGATTATTGGAGGAGGGGGTGGGCGACGGGCCCCTACATGCCTGGGTCTGGTAGTATAGTTAATTGTTTCACTTATATCTTTGCAAGTTGAGCTGATTTTCCTTCCCTCTGTCTCAGAAAGGATTTCTTCTCTCTGTCCCATTATGATTTTTATTATATAAGTAATTCTAAAATACAAAGACAGTGAACTAGTTAAAGGAATTAGAGACTTTCTTCTGTTTCATCTTCCACAAAGAAATTATATGAATGCTCTCCCCCTTCCCTGACTTTCCTCATACCTGTCTATCGAATATATATTCCAGGGCTGCTGGGTAAGAATAATTTGAATGTGGAACATATAAGGCAGATTTCGAAAAAGCTACATTGACGAAAAATTTAGAACTTTTAGAAAGATTCATACAGATAGATCTTTAAATCCTGAAACCAACTTAGCTACTTCTGCTTTCATTGATCCTTTAACAGCCTATTCATATGCCGTGCCGTCAGTCTTCACAATGCAAGTGATGTTACAACTACTGAGATTTTTGATATTTTCTTAGCCTTTAAATGGATTGATTAAAAAGGTTTTTAAAAAGTTGCACTATTAGTTGACAGAAAATCAGCTCTTTATTTTCTGCAGTGAGATCCAAAGTTTTCATTTAACATTGATTTCTTATTTTGAATACTGCAACATTTTGCAGTCTTTCGAGAGTTTCGTCTTCACCCAAAAAATCCGGTGGTCTTGTAAGACATATCAAACTTGTTTAAATAAATAATAAAAATAATAAATACCCCCTCAAGCAGCTGCTTGCCACAGAGGTCTGACAGGAGCCTGTCAGTTTATATGCCATAGTAGAAGGTCTGTGAGGATGGCAGGACCTCACCTGCTTTGAAATCAAAAACACGGGTATCTTGGTATAATTTTATTTTAGCCCCATATTATATGATAGGTCTGTAAATGGTAGTTAGAATATCACTGGACTAAGATTAAAATTATACTTTATAATAGTTTGGTTATGGTAATGAAACTTGAACCCTTTTAATCAAGATAGCAGGAAACGATGCTTTAGATTCTATATGCTTACACAGTATCTTGGGAATTAGGTGTTTTAAGTTTGTAAGTAATAATGAGATTAGAAGAGAATGTCAGCAACCTCTTTTAAGCAGCATTTTGTGCAGAGAGAGACTTTGTTGGTTCGGCCACGTTGCCCATATGCATTTACATAACAGCCCATCATGCAAGACCCCATCAAAGGCCCCTTGCAGATCTAGGAAGACAGCTGCAGGGGTTGCAAGCTCCTTGCTTCGGTTTTTTTCTAAAACTTGTGGATCTCTCATCAGTGATACATGTTTCTTTTTTTTTTCGACAATCCATGAGAGCTTGTGCTTAACCATTTTCTTCCACAAACTTAAGCATACATGAAAAGAAAGATGTTGATCTATTGGAGCTGAGATGTTTAGTGTTTTTATAAGATATTTTAATTATGACTGTGTTTATTAATTTCGTTTCTTCAAGGTATCATTGGTTAATCCAGATATTATTGATGCATTTAAGTAGCTGTGTTTTGTTTTCTGTAGAGAACTTTTTTATCATTTTGTTGATTATCTGATCTGGTCCTGGTGAAGCAGGGCTATTTTTTGCCACTCCTGGATGTTTTTTAAAGGTTATGATAATTTTATGTTCAGCTGTGTTGCAAGAGGGGGCGTGTCCTTACCCGCCACATTAGCAGCTGTCAATCAAAGTCGGAATTGCGTATGCGAAACTCCTTTAGTGATCTTGGGTGAGGAAAAATATGATGACAACTGAAGAATAATCCTTAAAATAATAAATATAATGTAAATAAAGAAAAACTGGTTAAGGAAAAGTAAAAGAGAATGGTTGGACAATCACAATGATTAGCGTGTCTGACTATTAAACAAGCAGGCACATCCCTGTGTATATGTTTGTTGGTATGTTGTATGAGAAACCAGGACAAGCGCAATAGAGCTTTTAGCTTAACTCCGTCCTTTGTGTAGGGGAGTAACTTCTTCCCGTTTAAAGCAAAAAGGGTTATTAGTTGATGTCATCGCTAGGGCCATAATATTGCTCAGGTGGTTATTAATAAATGGTATCCAAGAAAAGTAGAACTTCTATTAATCTACCTGTATATGGTTCAGATGCGCCAAAATATCGAATATTTGAGGAGAAATGCGAATAATTGAGTAAGGCTGGGGAAAATGAAAATACAGCTCAGTTATCAACAATAAAGGAAATTGAAACAAAAAATCAAGTTAATAAGGCAAAATGATAAATATAAAATTATATTGAGAGATTAATCCACACAGTGAATAACTATCAAAGAGTCTTAACATCATGTTAATACTGTAAAGAAGCTGCTACAAGGAAGCGTAATATAATACGCCTTATTTTAATCAAAGGTTTTCCTTTTATAAAGTGGTGATTTCTGCTGTATATATTCTGAAAATTTTTTCCGTCCTAATAAAAACTTTTAAAAAACATTTTTGGGTACATTAATCAAGAAAAATGGAGGAGGGCACCATTACAAAAGTAAATACGTTGTTTAAAAGTTTACTGAAAAACTTAATCCTAAATTTGGAACATTATCTATTCTTGTTCCTGTAAGAAATTTTTAACACATTCTTGAAGGAGTGTGTGTGTGTGGTGGGAAGGGGAGTGCTAGAAAACGTATATCACCATCACTAAGTGATACCTGTACAAAATACGACGTTCAGCAGACTGACCGGTTAAAACGATGATCGGATTATCGAAGGTCGGTTAATCAACGTCACACTATCAACAACTTGTGCCCCTCCTGAGAAACCTTTCTGGCTATGCCCCTGACCAGACCCAATATCGTAACCTTTCAATTGTAGTTAACGAAAGTTTTAACATTTGTTGCATCAGGAAAGATCTGTATTTTAATTTCAATCGAATTAATATTTTATAAACACGTAGAAGTTTTTTTAATAAATAAGCCAAAGTGTTTTCAACTGTTAAGAATATTCAATTAGGATTTAATAGCGGAGACTAGATCTTTAAATTGGGAGATAAAAGAGTTTGGAATTCAAGATTACAAAAAAAATGATTTTCTTTTACTTCCTTGAAACTTCCTTTTACTCGTTTGAAAAAGCAGAAAAATAGTTTTCAATGGATAACTCCAGGCCCCAACTCTCAAAATATACATAAATATTTTCTAATGTTTTTTTTTTTAGATCTAATTTAAATTAAAGATTTGCAGAAGATTTGATTGCAATATCATCTGCTTAAGCAGAGAATATGCATTCTATCCTCTATATAGTTTAGAAGGTCCGGAAGAAAGTGATTGAAAAGAAGGAAGCTCCATGGATGGTAGGAAGATAAGAGGACGAGCCCTTAGCACTTGAAAATGATGCTTCGGCGACTGCGCGATAGCCATGTTGTTCTATTCAAAACATTGATCAGTAGTATAGGTGAGTAACGAAGTGTTGCGATATAAAAATTTTATGTTTTTCGACATTTGTAATATGGCAGCCTGTTCAGCTTACGGCTGCACGAATCGTCCTTCAAAAAAGATACCAGGAATTACCTTTCATCGGTAAGTTTGTCATTTTTATAAAAGTTTAAATAATTATATTATGATACAAGCAACTTCGTGTTGAAATTACGCCGCTATGAAATCGGTTTTATTTCGAGTTACAAACCTCGATTCTTCACCAGATTTTGTTTTATTTTCTTCGGATTGTACTCAGTAATGAATGTGAAGATGTACTTCTTATATTGATTGATTGATTGATTGATTTTACGTTACACTTATTTGAGAATTCCTTCTGCAGGCTTTCTCAGTTAAAAAATTTTGTTGGCTGTAATTGAATATTAGTGTGTTTTCTATTTAATGGATGATGAATTTACATACTTTTAAATAGAGTGATTAAAATATCAAGGAGTTTCTTTTTTGTTTTTTATTTTATTTTAGGTAGAAGTATTAGATATTATTTTGTTTAAATGTTTCAGTTTTTAAATTCTTCTCTCTTCATGATTTAATAAGTTCAGTGTAAGAAGGGAAAAAATAAATTACAATAAAGTATTTTCATAAGATGAGAAATATAATCTTTCTTTTTTTTTAAATTTGGATAGCATTGAAGGGTTTTGTTTAAATGCCCCCTTTTTTTCTTGGATTGGAGTCTTATATTTTTGAATTTCTTTTTAAATTAATTTAATGTGTAAATTGTCATGGTGAGTGACAGCGATCATTAGTTAAGGTGAAAATTTTTCAAATTGCTTAAATAATTTTAGTTAAAATAGGAGAGGAGAGTGTAATTCTTTTCTCCTTTTCGTTAATTCTTCTGATAGGGTTCTAATTGTCCCTTTTAAGGTGAATACTGAATTTATTTAATTCAGTATGGATTTCAAATAGAGCGAGTTTATTGCTTGTAGTTATTTTAATTTTACTTTGGTTGAGGGGTAGGTTAGGCGTACATGAAGGGAGGTATGAGAGACTGAGGAGTCAGGCACTGAGATGTTGGGTTCAAGCCACTGTCTGGAACGTTGCCTTTTTTTTTAACTGGATATTATATTCCCTTCACCCTGTAGATATATATATTTTTTAATTTTTTATTATTTTTGCTTAGTATAATTTTTAGTTGCTTTTTTTTATATAGTTTTTTCAGATATTATTTTGAAATTTTCCTTTATGGCTGAGGAAGGATGTATTTTAATCCTTATGGGATTTTTTTTTTTTGAGAGATTGTAATAATTGTGTATTTTGTATTGATTGTTAACTCTGGTTGAGGGAGGAGAATGAGCATGAGGTGGGGAGAGATGTGAAGCTGAGGGTACAAACATAGAGCTGGTGGGTTCGAGCCACCATCTGGGGCGTTTTTTTTTGTATAAATATATATATTTTTTTAGTTCTTTTTTTTTACTTCTTATACTATTGGCTTTATTTAGTTTTGTTAAGCAAATTTGTTTTTTTTTTGTGGAATGAGAATTTTTTTAACGTAAAACAGCTATTTTCTGAATCTTACAAATGTGATTTTTTTTGCAGTTTAAATGCTGATATTGCATATAATGTTTAGTGTTTTATCCATAAAATGTTTTCTGCTATTATCAGTGCAGTATAAATAATAAAAAAATAATAATAAATACCCCCTCAAGCAGCTGCTTGCCACAGAGGTCTGACAGGAGCCTGTCAGTTTATATGCCATAGTAGATCTGAGAGGATGGCAGGACCATCAGCAGTAAAACGACACACACATCCATGCCTAATTCCGGTGCTCGAACCCAGGTCCCTTAGATCAGTAGCCAAGCGTGCTAACCACTCGGCCACGGGACGGCTGCAGTATAAATAAACTTTCAAAATCTGGTAATTGTTTGTTATTGTCGTATTCAACGAAATGCATAAATAGTTCTGCTATACAGTAATTCTGTATAGAAATATTCATTGCATTAAAAAAAAAAGCAATATAAATTCCAAATAGCTTAAATGGGCTTTCTCTTAGTCTTAAAAAAATAATCTTCCCGTATATAACGCACAGTAAAACTGAGTATAGCACGTGAAAAGTAGGCTTGATTGCAGCGGCAGACGGTTTGTTTTGAATGCAACAACATGGCTACCGCCCTGCTGCCTAAGCATCATTTTCCTTGAACAGGGAAAGCGCGTTAGGGCGTCTCCTCTCATTCATACCTCCGTGGGAAGCTCAATGCTGCATCTAGTGGCTTTTAAAAGATAGTAATTATTGTAGTAGGACAACTCTGTTTTATAATCGTGATAAGAAATTATTTCATTCCGTATTTCCAATGTCTTTAATATTTGCCTGTGGCAGTTCGTCACAACCGACAAATATAGCAGCATGGCGGTATTATGAAATGACACATGTTTATTACATGTGTTTAAATGTATCATTTTTGTATACTTTTTAATAATATTACTTTCTGAATTGACGGGTTTCTTAAATTGTTTCTTATAGAATTATATAAATATGTTGAAAAAGAAAAGGATAAGAAATTTGTAGTTTCAAAGGCAAAATTTTTATCGCATTATTGTTAAATCTTTCAGTACCTTAACTGTTTCGAGGCATAGAGCGTAGAGTTTTGGTAAATATGAATTAAATATTTTCTTCTGAGAATAGCTGTAGAATAACTGAAAGTGGCGTTTCATATATAAACTGCTAATTGACAATAGAGCTGTTATTTACACTTATATTTTGTTTGTATTTTGTCAAGCTATAGAAATTTTTCTGTCATTCTAACAATATTTATATAAGAACATATAATACTGCCAAATAATGCTTAAGGGTAGTGCTGCTGTCAAAGAATATGTAAGGGTGGGTGTTAGTGCTGGTTCCAAGGAAACTTGCAGAAATTAAAGGACCTAATAGTTCAGATGATGATTCTAAATTCTTTGTTGGGAGTAAGGATAATTTTGGTAGAAATATTTGGGACACAGACTTGCAGAACTTAAAGGACTATAATGGAAGGATCCTAAATTCTCTGTTGGGAGTAAGGATAATATTGATAGTAATAGTTTTGACTGCTGTGCAGTATTAACCCTGTACCTTGAAAGATCACCCAATATCTTTCCTAACAGATCATTTCATTGTCATCTGCCCCAAAAATAAGATAAAACAAGAAAAGGAGAAAATCTTTGCTGACATAATCACTGAAGAACTACAAAATGAAGAAGCTCCATAACGAGAAGAAATGTAACAAAAGGTAACTAGCAAAAAATTGACTGTGCAAATATTTTGACCCAGAAATTCAGTTACAGACCCTGATAATATCAAAAACAAAGTTCAATAATCTTTAAAAAATTCTGAAGACAAGGGCACCTACAATTCAAACTAGAAGCTGAAGACTCCAGTGTAGTAACGAGTATGATTAATAATTTGGCAAACTCGTATGCACTGGTGGCAAATTCTAAAGTGTTGCCAACAGCTCCAATCAATGAATACATAAATGATCTATTTTTCTTGGGTGATACCTCTTACAAGATGAAATGTAACTGGACCAGCTATTCACAGTTTTTCAAACTTGACAAACTTTGGACAGAGGAAGCAATATTAAGCCACAATATAAAAAATTCTTCACTACAGAAAGAAAAATTCACAAACGTGGTACAAAGGTTCTTAAATTGCCTTTTACAGCTTTTCAGGGCTGGTTGAAAGTGTGTTTGTAAACAGAGACTGCTCTGCTGAGGTGACAATGTATCTGTTTCAATTGTCTTCAACTCCCTATTACTTTTTCCTTCAGGTTTTTACCCGTCTCATTGCCTCAAAAATAGGAAGAAACAAGAAAAGAGAAAAATTTAGCTAACCTATTCATTTAAGAACTACAAAATGAATAAAGACAAATGGAAGAAGCTCTTCTAAACAGCATATATCAGTCATAAACATTGGAACATGCAGATGGATATCATATTGCAACTCAACATTACAGGTTTTCCTGGGGAAAAGTACAACATGGCGGTCGAGTACCTATAATGCACCATAGCCAAAAATGGTTTTACCATTCATAGTACTCATTAAAAATGTATTTTTTTCAATCATTTTCTCGATTCCTTGAAAATCTAGGGTTTTTTTTTTTCCAATTCATTAGAAATATATTTTTTTTTAAGTAGAGGATTTTTCCTATGATTTTTAAAGAATATTGTTTTTTTCCTAGTGGTTCTTTGCTGTTTTTTTTGGATTGGCCTGTGCTAGAACAAACACTTCCATGGCATTTCTTTAGGAAAGAAGCTTTGTTGACCTCTCTTCCTAGGTATCTTTATTGTTAACTCATATGAGATGGTCTTTTTGTAATTTAGCAGTACTACATTCGTTTTTTAGCCTTTCCAGATACATTTTTGGATTGCTTCTAATTTTTTGCCAGTGGCACAAGGTACAATGGCCACCATTTTATTTTTTATGCAATGTACCCATAGCTGCTTGATGATGATGATGATGATGATGAATGATCAGTGGTATACCAGAAAATACTACAAATATGAGTTTTAAGTGCATAATAAAACTGTGGAGGCACAGTGCAACAAGAATAATGAAAAAAAAATTAAACACTTGTTTCTAAACATTAAATTTTTGCTTAGCATGTAAAAGGAATACCAGCCAGATTAATTATCTAGGACATTTATTCTTAACTATAAAATAAATAAATAACCCCTCAAGCAGCTGCTTGCCACAGAGATCTAACGGGAGCCTGTCAGTTTATATGCCATAGTAGGAGATCTGAGAGGATGGCAGGACCTCAGCAGAAAAACGACACACACATCCATACCTAATCCGGGGCTCGAACCCAGGTCCCTTAAATCAGTAGCCAAGCATGCTAACCACTCGGCCATATCACTAAACAATGAACATTTATTTAAAGCTGTCAAGGGCAATGATTTTAAAAGTTGGCAAAAATCCCAATGAAATACAGTCGTCAACACAGTAATGTGAAAATTGAGAAATTTCTTCCACATTCAACTGCAGAGTTGACACATTCAACTGCAGGTTTGAGTACCAGCTTTGCTGGTACTCATAGGAGTTTTAGCTTTGCTGGACAAATGTTGGAGGAATAGAGAACAAATTTATAACCAGAATAGTTGATTTTCTTGTGTGATAATTACCAAAATGAGCAATTTGATTAAGCGTGTATGTTTTGCTTTTTATATGTGTTTTTAGCTATCATATACATACAATTAAAAGGACCTTCTTGCTCAGAAATTAATTAAAAAAATTTAAAATTCTATGTCATTTAGCAATATAATTTTAAAGTTTATCCTTCAAACTATTTGCATGTTGAAAGTTTTTAGGAGAAAAGTCGGAAACTTTTTGGAGCAATGACAGTGCTCTGTCTTCAGTGAAGTGATACTATGTGGTGACATTAGGGCTGTTTAGACAAAAAGCTTCTTTTCACTTGTTTCCCATGTGGAAAGAAGCTCTTTGCAAATTTTAAACTAATGCAAATTGATTTTCTTGCAATTAAAACTAATGAAAATATAGAATATAGTAAATTTTTAAAATTACTCCAAATAGATTTCATCAGGGCCAAATCTAGGTGGGGGGAGACATCACCCCTGAGAATGTTATTCACCCTTGCAGTGTCCAGGATATCTGTATACATCTCAGAATTTGAATCAGTTTTGCATACATCAGTTTTTAGTACAACAAAAAAAATTGCCTTTTAAATTTTTTTTTATACATTGTTATAAAAATATATAATTCAGGCTTGATAAATAATGTTTTCTTTTTTTATTTGATGCATATTTTATTAAACTTGTTATAAATAATTTATTAAAGCCATCTAATTGCAATTTCTTACAAGCATTATAAGGTATTGTCAATTTCTTTGTTAACTTTACTCTGTATTGAAGCAATCACCTGATTTAAACTCACAAGTTTGATTTGAACTATTATCAACATATTTTTATTAAATTTTCGAAAATCTCCTAAAAATTAACAAAAAAAAGCTATGTTTAAAAATGGAAGATTTTGTAAGTAATTACAAAATATGTACCTCCATTTTTTTTCTGTTTCACACTCTTTTCTGTCCTAAACCTATTTCAGTATTCCCAAGTTATTTTTCCCAGTATTCTATGCATCTTTCCCACCTTCAAAAACAACACAAACATCTATGCCTTTCCCAGGGCTCGAACCCAGGTCCTCTAGATCAGTAGCCAAGGATGCTAACCACTCGTCCACAATACTGCCTGTGTATGCTGTTTTAGTTATATATCATATGCAGTGTTAGAGAGTTTTATTAAATTTATTACTGGGCATGTCTGATCTTTTCACCATTTTTGGCTGAAAGAATATTATAATATATAATTATTATATATTATAATTTAACATTTTTTCCATAATTCTTAATATGTTTTTGAAAGAATGCACATATATGTATGATTTATATTTTAGTGTAAGTATAAATAAAAATCACTAAGAAATTAATACTTTTGCATTTATATTTTTAATATTCATTTACAATACAGCTGTCCCATGGCTGAGTGGTTAGTGCACTTGGCTACTGATCTAAGGGACCTGGGTTCGAGCCCTGGGTAAGGCATGGATGTATGTGTCGTTTTTCTGCTGAGGTCCTGCCATCCTCTCAGACCTTCTACTATGGCATATAAACTGACAGGCTCCTGTCAGACCTCTGTGGCAAGCAGCTGCTTGAGGGAGTATTATTATTTACAATACCTATAATTGCTTGTGCATTCATTTGAAACATTTTCAATGTTACTACATAGTATAGCATTTATTTTCATTCATAATCCATACATATATATATTTATATGACAAATTTTCATACATGTAACAATGGTGAAACACAAATACACAAAACCAACAAAAATAGAGCAAGAAAAATAAAACCAAACACATAATTTTGGTTATTATATGCTGAAACCAAGGGGCTAAACTGCCTGTCTAGGTTCTGTTTTAATTATCAACATCATATTAAAACTCTAGGCGGCCAATAATGGGAATAACAATCGAGATTTTTCTCCGTAAAATTCCCCACCCTGCCCACAGTCAGTAGGGGACACTGATGGACTTGGAAAGGCCACTATCTGTTGGATGGGGTGTTAAGCCATGTCCTCATGCAGGAGAGCCATACCCTATGCACATTAAAGAATACGCTGGATGGCCTTGACAGGAGGCTACCATCTGTCTCCCAACAGCTGTTCCAGTGGGTCCCCTTCTCCAACCTTCTCTGAGCCTGCGGGGTTCATGTGACCTGGCCATTTAGCCCATGGTGTGCAAAAAGTGCCGCTCGGAGGTAAAACAACCCAACCCTTAATGTAACTTGATACATCAATAATAAAGGATATTCAATAATTATAAATAAAAAGATTTAAACGATTGACTCTAAAGTAGGATTCATAACAGTTAATAAGCTCACTGGACAAAAAATTAGTCACCTTTGGCTGAATGTCACCTAATAGCACACAGTGCTTCTGTGCGGCCAAAGAACAACTGAAATCTTGTCTGGCATGGATGCCACTAGTGTACGGATGTAGTGCACATCAATATTCATCCACTCTTCCAGCAGCAAATATCGCAGTTTGGCGAGATAGGCCGAATGGCTGGGATAGTGCTTCACTCGTTGCCCCAAATAGTCCCACAAGTTTTCTATGGTATTCAAATGCGGGGATTTGGCAGGCCAGTCAAGATGTTCGAAGGCTTCAGAATGCTTGTTTTCCCCATCCGACACACTGAACCCTATGCATGTGACAATTATCGTCTTGGAAGACTGGGGTATCCTTCTAGTGTTCACAGTCAGTAGGGGACACAGATGGGCTTGGAAAGGCCGCCATCTGTTGGATGGGACATTAAGCTGTGGATTCAGTGTGCGGGTGAGCCATACCCTGTGCAAGTTTAAAGAACATGCTGGATGGCCTTGATGGGAGACTATCATCTCTCCCAACAGCTGTTCCAGTGGGTCCCCTCCCCCAACCTTCTCTGAGCCTTCAGGGTCCATGTGACCTGGCCATTTAGCCCATGGTGTGCAAAAAAGTGCCACTCAGAGGTAAAACAACCCAAAACTTAATTTCATTTAGTTCAACACAATTAGGGTGAAAGAATCCTTTACAGCCATTTTCACAGCATAAACCTTCTCTTTCCTCTTATATAGAGTATGAACAAAAATTGCATATAAGTTCAAAAATTTTACAAATCAAGATATTCTTATCTATTCATATACATTAGACATATATATCTTGCATTTATTATTTCTAGTAATGTATTCTCTCGTTAAAGATGCATTTAAACGTAGAATGTAATATCACTTTACAGAGCAATCAAATCTTAATACTGGTCTCAGTAGGCTTTCCTTTACATTAATCCTAAGTCAACCTATCGTGACATTTAAACCATTCACTTCATTATTCTCTTAAAGAAACACCCACCTTCTTCTGTAATCTCTAAATCTTAGAAAATAATTTTAAAATATTCAAATTATTTGATGTATCAATCAGAGTGAAAAACACAGCTTCCTACCGACCCATCTTGTTGCCAGTTTTTTTGGTTTTTTTATGTTTATATATAAAAAATATACAGGATGCAATGGGAAGCATAATCCAAAATATGGTGTAAAATGACAAATTTCAATGTGTGTGATACGTCCTAAAATATCAAAATGACTTTACCATACCACCACAGTGAAATGTGTTCCCCAAATGATAAATTTGTTTATGTCTATGTAGTGGGAACATTTAAGATCAGCTATATGAGTTGACATGTAAGGATACCGAAATATTCATTTGTCGAAAACTGAAATACACATGGTACAAGCTAAAAGAAAAAAATATGAATCCTAAGTTTAACAATAAAAAAATTTTTTTTTCTGGTAAAAATCAAGATTTTAAATAAAAGTTTTTTCGAAAAGGGTATTAATGCTTATAGATATAATTAGCAACTTTATCAAGTTTTTGTGGCATGGATTTAAAAAAATGAATGAGCTTGGCTTTTAAGTCAAGCTCATTTTTAGTCAAGTTTGACATAGCTCATTACCACTTTTTTACCACAGTTTCGATCAATTAAGTGTTACCTAAAAAAAACCCGATCTCACACATCTCTAGTTTTTGTAACCTAATGAGATAATCCTTTCAGAATCATTTGTATGCAATTATTAATTTCATTTGCAGCATTAATTTTACATTGCCATCTACATTGTGTTTTAATAGGTATTAATAATGACACCCAAAGTTTTATATATGTGTATTAACTTTTTTCCCCCTTAAGTTTTTGATATTTAATGTCTTTTTTTTTAGGCATAAATTTACTAAAAGATAATTTCTCCACAAACAGGGAGTTGACTCTAAGTGAAGTACTATGATTAGTTCAAGAGCAGTTATACTAAAAATAAGTTGGACCCCTTTTATATCAAGTACTACCTTTATTCAGAAAATGCATGAAGTGCAGTTGAAAACAAGCAGTTTTCATCAAAATATACATACTTTTTGTCATGTTTTAAGCTGTCAAAAGTACTGCAAAGGAAAAAACTGTAAGTACTAAGAATATTTAAAGCAAAAATATGATACTAATGTATTTTTATTATTTTCAAGTACAAAGTATATAAGTAGTATAAGTATTATATATTTCACATTGATATGGTTCAATATATAATTATTAAATATAACTAATGTTTAACCAGCCTTTCATATTCTCTTCAGCTAGCGAAGTATAAAATAAAGATGGCACTTAGGTTATAAACTAGAATAACATATTCTGGGAAATATGGAGTGGTCCTTTTCAAAGAAGAATGAAGTTCATTAGTTTGCAATTTTAACACCCTCCAATGATGGAAATTTCAGTTAATGAATGGCTCAGAAAATGCAAATCACAATATTTATTAATAATTATCAAATGGAATTTATCTTTTAAAACTGAACAGTTGCATTTTCTATTCACTGGAGAATAAGGGAGCAAATCACTGCTATCAATATAAACTTCTTGACCACTACCACATTCTACCACTAAAAATTCAGATCTCTAGCATGAAAAGGTTACAATATTCATTTAAAACGTTAAATTTTTTACCTTTAGTGCCTTCCAATACTAAAAATTTAAGTTATTGGAAGATCCTAAAAATGTGAACATCTTATTATTACCTATCCAACAGAAGATAATTTTTTCCCATCTATTAAAGCAAAAATGTTGAATTTCTGCAGATAGACAAGCAATACTAATACGTTTTATTTGATCAGATGAATATGATAGTTCATAAATAAGATTAATAAATTTTGATTTCATTTTAAATTTAAAAGTAATAAGTAATATTCTTAATGCTCTAAACTAGGGGTTCTGAACGTGGGGTACGCAGTAAAATATTTTGGGTACGTCGTGAGAGCTCAAAAGTCACTAGATATATGTTTTATTTTATTCCCATTGTTATAATATAACTATAGTTTTATCTATCTATACAAGGGGTACGCCAGTTACATACACATTTCCAGGGGGTATGTCAACCATAAAAGGTTGAGAACCACTGCTCTAAACCAATGATTTAGAGTGTGGTCACCAGAAAATTTGAGATTTAATTCAAATAAAAATATTAATGATAATTTTTATTTATTGTAAAACTTTCAACAAGAACATTTCCAAACAAGTATCAGTATATATTCAAATTTTGCTTTACATTTACATTAATTTTACATACAGCATTAATTATTTTGCTATAAAAGCCTTTGAACCAAAGCCATATGAAGTGTAGTGGTTGTACACAGTCTGTGGATATTTGATAATGATTGATTAATTATGTGTTAAAGCTAAAAAAATTGAGTCTTTTACATTCTTAAAAAGAAACTTTTGGTACTTCCTTTTTATAGCGGCCTTGATGAGAAAGTGGAATTGGCGCGTTACCGATACACACAAGCAATTCATTCAATGAACCAAACTTTTGGTAATTGTTTCTAAAAACAAATGTTGTTTCTTTTAAATAAATTGCTTATGTATATATATATAAAAAAAATTCTGTAGTGTAGATATTGAATAAATTGCTTGTGTGTATTGATAACATACCAATTCCCCTTTCTCGCCAATGCCGCTATAAAAAGGAAGTACCAAACTTTTTCTGTTAAAGTTTACAAGTTTTGAACATAAATGCATAGCATTTCATTTTTTTTTAAATTTTCATAACATGGCCACAGCAAATTGGTTGTGGCTAGTAATACAATGATGAGAAAATATCTCCTGAAAACCATTACTCTAAACCTGTAGTTGTACCAGTACTATCCATCTCATTTTACTGAAATTCTATAGAATTGTATGAGTATAATTTCAAATGTAAACAATTAGAAATTCCTAACTGCTTTACCAACTTGAACATTTCAACTGCTCAAAACTTTTATCTGCTAATAGCACTTTGACTGGAAAGTGGTTAAATGTCCTGCAACTATGTGCCAGAGGTTTAATTATTTATTATATCTATGGTTGATAAAACTATAATATGTATATTTCTTTCTCCTTTTGCTTAACAGTCATTAGCAGTATTGCAGGTAAATTGATTGATGTAGTGTGATTGCAAGAAATTTTTTTGC
Organism: Ryuthela nishihirai; assembly: GCA_038380435.1. Lineage (NCBI taxonomy): Eukaryota > Metazoa > Arthropoda > Arachnida > Araneae > Heptathelidae > Ryuthela > Ryuthela nishihirai. The sequence goes on from JAWZYU010000003.1 coordinate 27,075,227, forward strand.
TTACCACCTTGCAGAATCTTCACACTGTGGTTTTTCACATCTGTTTCACCAAAGAGTTCAGGTACTTCAGTTAGAACTGAAATATCTGTTGTGAATCATTGGCTGGGAAACATGATGCTTGTTGATTATTCTAATATTAATTAAAATATATCGAGCAATAAAATTTGGAAGTTTTATTCTTCAAACTGTTTGCATATTAAAAAGTTTTTAGGAGGAAACTCAAAAGCTTTTCAGAGCAAGGACAGTGCTCAGTCTTGAGTGAAGTTAAACTATATGGTGACATTAGGGCTTAATTTAATTTCTTTCCCCATGTGGTGAAGGGTGATTCCAGTGTCTCAATTGCAGGTAGGGATGGATGAGGTCAGAACAGAGAACTTTATTTTAATGAATTTCGGAGCAAGGTCTTTTTAATTGTGTTTCTAATAAGTTTTAAAATGCCGAACCTCACTTTTTATTCTAGTCAAAGGATAATTGCTATCCTGTTCTGTTACTCATTAAAACTTGAAAATAAATATAAGGAAAATATGTCACTTTATCAGTTGTTTGAAATTTGCTTTTTCAGGTATGCAATGCTTTTATTTTTTTATGTTACAGTTTTATTCCATACACAAGCTTTAAGCTTTGCAAAAGTGCTGGAACCTGAAGAATTATCACCCATGATCACAGTGTCTACAATGAAGCGTTACCTTAAGAATTTGAGCTTACCATTTGAAGAAGGATACACATGCCTACACCTTTCTTGTCCATTTTGTGCACATGTACCAATGAATGTGAAAGATAAATGTGGAACCTTGTATATTAATAAAACTACAGGTAGGCTTTAAGAAGTTAAAGTTTATATATATATATACCCTTACAAGATTGGATTTCTGAAAAGAACTCACTGGTAGCCAAATTAATTTTAAAGCGTTTTTTTTTTTAAATAAACAATTTTAGAACCTTTGTCTGAATTCATTAACACAAATATCTCAGTAGTAAAGCATTGCAGGGGATGTCATGTAGACATGGGACTCGTGAAATAGCTGAAAAAAAATTGTTTTTTGCCATGAGTGTGATTCAAACCCATTCTCCTAGTAACATGCCAGGCATGATAGCCACTACACCATCATCTGCTAGAAGAAATATGTCATGTTATATATCAAAAGAAAGATGATTTGATTATAATCAAATAGCAAAAATTGTAAAGAAAGTAAAGTGAAATTTTTATTAACTTTTTTAAAAAAAGCAGTAAAAGGTTATATTTAGGTGTTATTTAGTCATTTATGCAAGTAAGAGATAATATATATGCTTATATTTGTGGTGATGAGCAAACTGTAAAATTAAGGAAGTAATGCCATAAAATTTATTTTGGTTTAAAAATAAGATAATATAAATAAAATTCAAAATATGTAACTAAAAAGAAATAATGTATTGTGAAAAAAACTATTTCAAAACATATAATTTTAACTTAGGAAATTTGAGATCAGATAATTTTCAGATCATCAAAGATTTGCATTACTGTAGAGAAAATTAATATTTAAAAATTAATTAATATTAATAAAAGGCAAAAATTTTATTTAAAAATTGCAGTATCTTAACATTGCTTAAAAATTCCTTTCAGTGTAATTAAAAATATCATTTAAGTTTTGCCTTTTAAAAATAAAGTTTTTCCAATGTAAGCTGATCTGTCTAAGCTCTCTTTACCAGGGGTCAATCTTTTTGAGGTCTGTCACCCCTTGCAGCTATATATGCAATCTCATATCCCCCATTTATAAGTATCCAGCCTTGGTTTATTTTAGAAAATAAAAATGAGGAAATCTGATATCGAAATTATCCTTTCATATTCGTAGACCCTCTTTACGCACACCCTGGGTAATCTGCAGTTCCCAGGTTCAAGTCCCAGCTGAGTCAGCATTGAGATTTATCTCTTCAAAACTCCCCGCCCTGCCCACGGTCAGTAGGGGACACCGATGGGCTTGGAAAGGCTGCTGTCCACCAGATGGGACATTAAGTCATGGCCCCATGTGTGGGAGAGCCATATCTTGTGCACGTTAAAAAACACACTGGATGGCCTTGACGGGAGACTACCATCTGTCTCCCAACAGCCATTCCAGTGGGCCCCCTCTCCCAACCTTCTCTGAGCCTTTGGGGTCCGTGTGACCTGACCATTTAGCCCCATTGTGTGCAAAAAGTGCCACTCAGAGGTAAACCAACCAACGCACACCCTGGGGGTGCTGATACCCCAAGAATCCCTGCTCTATACAATGTAATGTGTCTGATGTATACCTTAGAATAATTTTGTTAGTTTTTTTAAAATTATTATTGTTCTTTTTAATCATAGTATTTGCGGAGCAATGAAAATTATTCTAAAAGTAGCAAAGCAAAATAAACCCATTTTTAAAATTGGAACTGTATTAAAATATTGACTGAAAGCAATTTACATGGTTGCTGGAGTGCAGAATATCTACTAGTAATAAAAATCAGTATCTTCTGCTAAAAGTTTCAAAAGTATTTCAACTTTGTTGATAGAAAGTGATGTCAATAGCTATGAAACCAAACTAAACAATTATTCTTGTTTGGAATAGTACATGAAAATATAAGCATATACATTGGCAGTTTGTGCAACATATGATTTGGTAGTTATGCAACATTGGCAGTTATGCAACTCTCCAGATACATATCAGAGCACTCTACCAGCTACACCAACCATTAGATGATAATTTGCGTCTAGAAATAGAAATAAAAATTCTTTTTATCTTTTGCTGAATGTGACAGACCTTGCACAATATATATCAGTGAAGGCAACTTTATTTTCCAATTGTTGCTGAAGAATATTTCAAATTTGTTGATGGAAAATGATGTCAATAGCTATGAAACCAAGCTAAACAATTTTTCTTGTTTGGAATAGTACAGAAAAATATAAGCATATATATTGGTAGTTGATACAACTTATGTGGTGAGTCAAGCATGTGAGTGAAATTTATACTGGCAAAAATAATAATGAGGAATTTGCTCACTCTTAAGCATTATTAATGAAAAAAAAAAATCGATCCATAGTAAATACACAGATTACCTGTAGATATATAATTCAGTAAATAATTATTTGGAAAAAATTATTGCCAATGGTGCAGGATTCAAACCCATGACTCTCTAGATATATGCCAAAGTGATCTACCAACTAAACCAACCATCGGACAATAATTTGCTTCCAGAATGTGACCTTTATATCTTTTGCTGAATTTGGTGGATCTTGCACCATTTGTAATCAGTGAAGGCAACATTTATTGTTGCTATATCTTGAAACATTGATTTGTTTCTTTGCTCCTGCTGGAAATATTTTGCACAGTAATTTGTTAAATGACACATTACCAATAGCTGGTCATTTTGGCTGGCTTTAGACTGTTGTCTAGTTGTTGTTCTGCTAGACATCTTACACTTTGGAGGCTGGCTTCTCCTATGGTTGATGCCACTTGCTTGACAGTCACTAGCAGAATCACTTGATGTTTGCTGACATCTGTATACCAGTCCTTGTTAGCAGTTGTTGCTATAGGCTTAGTTGTTACCAATTCGTAATATTCATACTTTCAGATGCTTTGGCCTGTTCAGGCTCAAGTTGCTTTCTGTCCCAATCCAAGAAATGATTTGACTTGTTAAATATATTAACCAATTCCATTTTTACTAAAAGCACTAAAAAACTTATTGCCCATGTAAAAACAGAAGATTTTCTAAAAGTACTGAGACCATGTTCTTGAAAGAAACTGCTCTGAAGGTTTGGCAACATGTTACATTTCTGACTACCTTGTAACTTCATGTGGCACTGAGTTGCTTGCAAAGTTTGAGTAAGTTTCCCCTGGTAGTCTGCCAAGTTACTCATGCAAAAGGAGATTCCATGCAGATGGTAGGTGTGGAATCTCACTATTGCATATGTTTTCCCTATATAAATTTATAATTATATTTTCCATATATTGGAGTTGAAATTTAGTTGGAGGTACTGCTTAAGGTTTTTACATTAAATTTTCTGTATTTAAATTTTTTTCTGTTATAACCTGCACTAGTGCAGTGTTTGATTTTCTGTTTTTTATATCATGCTTGTGCTCTTTTATTCTTTGTTCCTAAACATTTTTCCTATATATCTATATGTTAAATACAGAAAATTTAACGTTCTGTTTAATTTGGTATGTGATACGATCTATTTCTTTTGATTGGTTGTTTGTTTTAAAAATTCTAAATTTGACTTGTTTGACTCAGCAGAATTGAGGCAAAGCCTTGACTTTTCTCAAAGTATAGTACAGAGGAAAAAAAATCAGAAAAAGACAGTAATTTTCTTATTTCAAGTAAAAATTTATTTTCCTATTATTCAGAAAGATATTTCCTTTCTATTCATATGCATTATAATTATTTGTCTATTAATTTTTTTGGAACAAATTTTTATTTGCATTGCCAGATACTTTTTTACTACACAACTCTTAAAAAGCCCCCTTAAAAAGTCCTCATTTTCGTTTATTTTTGTAAAATCCAGAATTAAATGCTGATTAATTTATCATATAACATGCCATAATTCCTTTCATTGGCTTTTGGCAAAACAATTCTAAAATTTTTTTGGCTGAGCATGGTGGGAAAATAGCTTGGCCCCTTGATGTAAAACAGTTTTTCAGAATGGACCCTGGAAGGATTAATCTTAAACATGGGATAAAGGTGTGATAAGTTTTATTTTTTCACTTGTTTACTTTCAAACATTTACAATACACATAAACTGATGTATTTGTAATGTTTGAAAGTAAAAAATCTATACCCAGAAGGGAAAGAACTACCAATCAATAAAAGTACTGTCTATTCTCATTTAAAATAGTTACTTGTTAAGTATTATTTGATGTCGTTTATTCAACAACAGCAAAATATATGATAATAACTTATTTGCTGTTTAGCATTTCAATTTTCATGTTCCAATTTTTTTAGGAATGCATATTTGCTACAGTTGTTGTCAGTTAGGGAGTTGGCAAGCATTTCAAGATTTCATTAACATAAAACAGATTGCCAAAAGCCCAAACAAGAGGTAAGGTTACTACTCAAAAACTTTTTTCTATTTGTTGCTTCCTTTACTATCTGGGGTCTTAACAGTGAAATATTTTGATTGTTCTGGCATGCAGAAAGTATTAAAATATTTTATAAATTAAATAACATGAAATTTATATGTTTTTGTTTATTGGAAATATATTTAATTTCTGTTTTATTTTATCAAAATTGAGTAGTTTCTAAGAACAACAAAAACTATATTAGCAACATTCAGTTTTGTAAATTCTCATATATAAGATTGACAATAAAGCTCAAAGATTTATGGCTACCTTGAAAATAATATGTCTAGGAGTTTATGCAAGCTTGCAACTGTTACTACCACAGGTTGAAGTTTGGAAGTAGTTTTTCTGAAAGGCCACTTAGTAGGGTTTTTTTCTGTCAATTGTCTCAGAGAGCACTGTGTATGGAAGCATTGTAATGAAGATTCCAATTATGTGATATAAGCTCTCATCTGTTGTTCAAAACAGTTTATCTTAGAGTTCCAATATTTTTTTTTTCTTTTCAGTAAAAAGCTTGATTCATTGTCTATCCAGAAGAAGAAACAACTCCTTGATGGAAATGCTTTTGATATCTGAAAAAAAAAAAAAACAAACTATATTTTGACTTTGCATGTAGGAGGTTTTTCCAGCTTTGGGAGTGAATTTTTTTTTATTGCCTTCTCTGGCATTTTATTTCTGAAGAGTACTTGAAGACTGTTGATTCATCTGGGATGATTTTATTCATCAAATTGCAACCACCTGACTGCTTCTGAAGTAGTATAAATGCAGTGTGTTTGTGGAACACAACCAGTTGATACAAAATGCACCACTAACAATTGCTGCCTTAGTGGTGCAGTTTTTTTTTTTTGATGGAACTTTTCTGGGATCTGGATTCAAGGTCTGGTTGATGACATGGTTATTTATGGCTGTTATAATCTGCAAATAAGCTGCTAATTTTACATGCCTAATTGTAAATTGGAAGGAAAAAAATCATGCAATCTTGACAGGACGGTCTTATCAACAGTTCTAGTGAAAGAGTTCATCTCATCAACACATTTGGCAAAATGGCAAATCTTCAGCATAATCTGAAGAAAAAAGTTTCAAATCTCTACCATTTAAGTCCTCAATCTCCTCGCAGTGAATTTTGCATTACATAATAATCAAACAAAAGAGAAAAGGTGATAAAATGCAACTCTCAGGTTGGGTTGTTTTACCTCTGAGCAGCCCTTTTTTGCACACCATGGGCTAAATGACCAGGTCACAAGGACCCGGAAGGCTCAGAGAAGGTTGGGGACCCATTAGAACAGTGGTCCCCACTGTTAGGAGACATGGTAGCCTCCCTTCAATGCCATCCAGTGTGTTCTTTAATGTGTGCAAGGTATGGTTGTCCTGCACACGGGCCATGGCTTAACATTCTATCCAATGGACAGCAGCCTTTTCAAGCCCCCTCAGTGTCCCCTACTGACTGCAGGCAGGACAGGGAGATTAGCAGAGATGAATCTCAATGCTGACCCAGCTGGACTCGAACCTGGGAACTGCAGATTATGAGTCTGCACACTACTGGCTGAGCCACTGTAACACTCCAAAGATTATTAACTTTTAAAGTTGGACCTTTTGTCTGATCAAATTTATTCAAATTCCCGATAGCTGTATCGGGCGCCAGGCAATAATAACTTGCCAAATAAAGTTGAAATAGGTTCGTTAATGTATAATATCAGGCATTACTTATTGAGTAAGAATTCAAAAAGTATTGTCATTTAATTAAAGTTTAAATATAATCAAAAATCAATCAACAATGCTCAAAAGAAAAATCAAAAATTCAAAATTTCTATAACAAAGTTTATTTCCAAAAAATTCAACTCGCCAAACTCAGTGGTAGAATAAAAGTTGGAGACAACTCCTTCTACCTGCACAACACATACTTCTGATTCCTACATCTCTATCTGTCGTTCTAACTCTGTGACCTCATGTCACTACTATAACCAGTGGTGTACAAAGCCGGCACGTGTCTGTTGCATGCTGGGAAAGACATGTGCATAATATGATGATCGTGCTAGCTATGATGTAAGAGAGGTCGTCCTACACGCGTTCTTTAGCAGTTGACAATCAAAAGGTCAGAGTTGCGCATGTGCAACTCCTACGCTTGGAAATAAGAATTGAGACAGTCCAAATGAAATAATCCCCAAAATGATAAATATAATGTAAATAAAGCAAAATTAGTTAAGGAAAAGTAAAAGTGAATGGGTGGACCATCACATCACCCCTACCCCATGCACTCTTGTCAAACTCCAGTAGTAGTGCTGAATTAATTGCTAAAAGCCTTAACAACTCTCACACACAACTCAATGTTGTTGTAGAGAGCCATTATTGTCACCTGATAAGTTAATAATGGCTATATGATCTCATGATCATCCATAAATTATGTCTGTGACATAGTCATGCCTTTTTGAAATATACAAAGCTAGTAATCACAGGTTTTTGAAACTAAACATTTCTCAAGAAATTGGCTGTAAAAATATTTGTGCTGCATTTTTGTTTATGTCTCCCCTACCATTTTTGAACCCATGTTATTTATCATGAAGTTGTCTGTTGACCAAGCTCTTAATTCTATTAAGCACAATAATGCACAGAACTTTACCTGGGACACTGTGTAGACTGATTGCAATATAATTATCACAAGAAATGTAATCACCTTTATTGAAAATAGGGATGATAATAGCTGTAGTAAAATTCCTACGAACAACACCTTTATCATAAAAAAAAATACAATATTTCAGTCAACATGCGACAACAGAAAGATTCCAGGCTCTATTCATATCAGTAGTAATTTCATTTACACCTGGAATTTGTGTAGTTTTAATTTTGTGTAGCCAAAGTAACTTCAGATCATGATACAGAGCCAACATTAAAACCTGTAATGTATCTATCCTCATTGCAAATAATGGAGTAGAACTCATCGCATTATTTAGAACATCTGAAATGCTCCAGCCCACATTGCCATGACAGAATCCTCATCTTTCATAACTTTACCATGTTTATCCCTCAATAATCTTGTTGGCCCTGTAACCCAACTAATTTTTTTCTTCTGCACAAAACATTTGCAATCTGGTACAACTCTCTATTGTTGTTAGATCTACCTGGAATGAGAAATGGAAATATCCTTCGTCTCTGAAGACAGTGCATTGGTATTCCTTATTCCAGGTGTCTCTAACCTAACCCAACCCAGGCCCAGTTGAGCCTGACAGTGGCACACAGTCAAGGTCAGTCTATGCAGTTGATGCCAAGCCCATAGTCCTGCATCTAGCAGTACTAGCAATTGTCCTAGTCATAATGTGAACTACCATGGCAGCAATTACAATTCATTGAATTGTTCATTGAAAGTTGTGGTTGAATCTACTACCCCCTATTGATGAATCATGTAATTCACCCATGCTGTTCTGCATCTGACAGTGGCTGACCCTGTGTGACAATCTGAGTACCTTCTTGAAATGATTGGCAACAACTATGTTCAAGCATCACAGCCAACATTTGTGGCAATATGGTGGGTAGATCAGCTGATTTCATATGGTCCTGTCGAAATGCATCCAGTTGCTGATGTGGTTGGTGAAAGGGTTGTCCTTCTACACTTTGCCTCAGTATCTGCTATCAACACTATTTCATAGTTTCTGCAGACAGTCACAGTGTCTGAAACATTTGGCTTAGCCACTCAGCCTTTTGTCCTGTGATCTCATGTTACCATATGTTTGTCATGGAAGCTTAATCATTTTTATATATCATTGCCATGCACCTACATGCTGATTTACATGCAAATCTATCCACTTCTTCTGGGTGGTGCAGTTTCACTGTCACAGAGTGTACATAAACTTTTATGTCATTGAATTTATATTTTACCTCATTACATATATATATATCCTTTTTTTTTTTTATTTTAAGGGAAATATTGCTTTTTTTACTTCCAGTGGCATTTTACCACTAGTATAGCACATTGTCATATTAATGGATTTTTTTTTTCTTTCCTTTAGAGTTCGATAATTACCTCAATAGAAAGATCTGGTTTGTGATTGTGTTCACTATTTTAGTGTTGGGGGTATGTAATCTGTTAGGTTTGTAATCCAATGTTCTCAGTTTCTAGTCCATGCTGTGCCTGCATTGAGATTTCTCTCTACTAATCTCCATCCTGCTCTTGATGAGAAAGGGGACACATAGATGGGCTTGAAAAGGCCATGGGATGTTAAGCTATGGCCCCATGTATAGGAGACTGATACTCAGGCCATTTAGCTGACTCTGCACAAAAATACCATACAGAAGTAAAAACCAATCCATTTAATATTTTTCCTTTTGGATCAGTGTTTCTCAAACTGGGGTATGTGCATTGAAAAACATCAAGTCATCACATAATGACTGTGAAATGTGTCTGAGACATATTATGAAAATGCTCTGTAATAGAATATATTTCAATTTTGTGTAATTTTCAAACTCCATTAATATTGAATTACTCTTGCTTCTTCCAAAAATCAATTTTGAAGTAATGAAAAACTAGGTAAATATTTACACATGATGTAAACAGAGTTATATTTGGATATGAATTGATTAGAGGGAGGAGCATGCATAACTTGTTTTACCTTAACTTGTTTTGTCAAAACATCCATATTGGAATATCAGATCGTGCAGACCAGGTATAATGACAAAGGCTTCCTGAGGGTCATTTTGCTATTATAATAATCCTTATTCTAATTAATGTTATACAAATTAGTTTTAACAAGTGACTTGTGAAGTATTTGATTACCTGCAGGAAAGAAGAATAACTCCATGTGAACAATACAGATAGTTTGTATTTGTTCCTTGGCCTTTTGTTGCACTATCACACTCCTGTTCCTATCATCATCCCCATAATGTTCCTCATATGGTGATACACTCAGCTTAGGCCACATCTTTTAAAATAATATGTGAGAGATATGTATCTTCAATAATTGTTATTTCACTAGTCGCTGAAGACTTGGCATTTCTATACTAGAACAGTCCACCAATAAACTGTTCAGCAATAGAATCAACTGAATAGATGTTATCACCCATTAAAATGCCTTTGGAATACTCTTAGGTTTCATTTCTTATCGTGATATAACTGTGAGCATACATAGAGCTGTGTCACATTTTCTTTCATAGTATTGCATAATGCCAGCTAATTCATCTGAGGTGTATTTGTATTAAAGTGACCAATGAGTATATATTATACTACATTAAACCACATTATTCCTAAAATGTTAATCAGATAACTAATGACAATATCATACTGGTTACTTTTCAAAGTGGATTTCATTTTAGCTGTGGGAAAAATGCCCATCTGTAAGATAAACTATCAACTGGGTTGCTAATTCCACCTGCAGCTGAACTTGCCTTTGTGAATATGAGAGGAATAATTATTTTAGTAGTATACTTTCGTTTTGTATTATTTTTCTTTTGTTATTTTTCACTATTAAACAATAATTAAAGGAATAATGATGGTTCTATAAATTTATGAAGAAACATTCACAAAAAAATATATATCTTTTTTGTTGTATTATTTAGTCAAATCAATTTGGCATATCCAACCAGTTTTGGCACAGAAATTAAAGGTCAGTATGATGAGGCCAAACATTTATTTGAAAAAGCTTTACCTTTTAAGGATCTTGACCGAACAGAATTAGAAAATATTATAGAAAAGTTCAAAATAATGGTAAGGAAATTCAATTTCATAATTAAAACTAAGTATTGTTTGAATGATAATTTTTACAGTTCTTAACATGTTTGCATTACTTTCATGCCCATACTTGGAAAACCACTGGAACAAGAAAATCCTTGTACGCAGATAACTGTAACTTTAATATGGGTATAACTGGGGCAAGGGGAAACATACATGCATGCATGCATCTTCTTGATTACGAAAAAGCCAACCAAAAGACAGCCCTAATCCAAACTGCCATCACCCACAAAATGCCAAAATTCAATGACTCAAGAATACTATTCTCTGCCCCCCCCCCTCACACACCCACCAAATTTCAACTAAATTATGTTGAAAATCTTGTAATATGACCTTCAACAGAAATGAAATATGTAATAATGACATAACCCCACCACCTTCAGCATGGAATGTACTCTTCAATAATTACCCAAACATTAAATTAAGCAGCACCCCCCCCCCCACACACACACACTTGTTTCCCATGCTTCCTACATACACACAAGAACACAACAGCACCACACAAAAGTTTCCATAATTATGTATAAATAAAGCCCCAACAAAAAATACTCTAAAATTATATACCCCCAACTTTAAAATTCTACTCCCCCCCAATCCCTCAATAGAGAGCACCACATGTACTACTACTACCCACCCCTCCATATAACATGCTTCAAGCCTAATGTAAACAAACACCGACTGCAGCATATTAACATCTGTGCCTACCGCAAAATAACTATTTCACCTGACATTGCATTGGAGCAACAATGCAAAACACGTATTGAGTATGCAGTAGAATATAATATTCACACTCCTGGAAAAGTTGAGATATAAGCTTTGAATCTAAAAATACATTGGTTAGTGTGTGCACCAAACTGATGTCACACTGGCACCAGCATTCTCTCAGAGAACAAAAAATAAAGAATATAAGTAAAAGCATATCTGGATTATACTTCCCACCACACAACAATAGACTCATCTATCTATCGGAAATCATCGCAAGCAAGAATCCAATGGTAAATATCTAGATGATAATTCCATCCAATTGTCTCAACTTTTCCACTAATTACAATGATGTAGTTAAAATTCAATAATTATTTACTTTTAATTCCAAAGCTTTGAAAAACCCAGTTATAGCTAAAGCTTGCCATGATAGATTACTTAGTCATTATGACAGTCATGGTTTGCTTACTACTGAAGTTGAAGAATAGGACAGTTTTAAACAAACCTTTTTGGAAACTAATAGTACACTTTTAGGAAAAAAGGAGCAAAAGAGACAGAATTATTTGTGATAAGACACTTGAGCTTATTTCAGAAAGAAAGAACTGCAGGAATGTCCTTAATCAATACTCTACTAGTCCTAATAGAAAGTATTACAGAGAGCGTAATAAACATGTAAAGGATCAGATAGCTGCTGATAAGAATCTTTGGCTTGATGGCTTGGCTGACAAAGCTGAGGAAACAGTTAGGCAGCACAACAGCAGAGAGCTGTACCAGATATTAATGTTTTGTGTCGTAGAAAATAGACAGATATACAGTGATTGAAGGATAAACAAGGTTATTGAAGTTGAGGATTCTGTCATGGCTAGGTGGGCTGAGCATTTCAGTGATGTTCTAAATAATGTGGTTAGTTCTACTCCAATTGTTTGTAATGATAGATGCATTACTGAATTTAATGTTGGCCTTATTACACAATCTGAAGTTATTTTGGCTATTTCTAAACTTAAACTTCATAAAAAGGGGTAGATTAAATTACTATGGAAATGCTGGATTAAATTACTATGGAAATGCAGATTAAATTACTATAGAGCTGGGAATGTTTCAGTTACCACTTGGATGACTGAAATTTTAAATACCTTTTATGATAAATGCATGGTTCCTAAGGATTTTACCAGAGCTGTTATTATCCCTATTTTCAAAAAAGGTGATCGCAGTTCTTGTGATAACTATAGGGGTATCAGCCTTCTGTCTGCTCCAGGTAAAGTTGTTTGCCTGAATGTGTGCAATGGAATTAAGAATCTGGTTGATGGACAATTGTGTGACGAGCAATGTGGATTCAGAAATGGTAGGGGATGTGTGGATCAGATACTTTCATTGAGGCAGATTCTTGAGAAATGTTTAGAGTTTCAGAAACCTTTGGTTGCTAGCTTTGTTGATTTCAAAAAGGCTTTCGACTCTGTTGATCGTCATAATTTGTGGTTGATTGTGAGATCATATGGTATACCTGACAAGTTAGTTAACATAATGAAAGCTCTCTATAATAACACTGAGTCGTGTGTTAGAGTTGGTAAGGCTTGTAGCAATTGGTTTAGCATTACTTCTGGTGTTCGACAAGGGTGCATTTTGTCTCCTTTTCTCTTTAGTTTGGTTATTGATTATGTTATGCAAAATTCACTTCAAGGGAAAGATTTTGGCCTTAAATGGGCTGGAGACATGAAAATTTCTGATTTAGATTATGCTGATGATTTAGTCCTTTTGGCAAATGATGTTGATGAGATGAACTCTTTCATTCGAGATGTTGATGAAACTGGTAGTAGAGTGCGTTTGGTTATAAACAGAGAGAAAACTAGAGTGATGAAAATTGGTCAGGCAAGCTGTGATTCAGTTAATCTGAATGGTTTCAGTCTCAGTTTAATTGTTTTGGGAGCTATGCAACAGATACTGGTGTGCAGCATGAGATTAACAGAAGAATAGGGATTGCTGCCAGAACTTTTAAGAATCTATGGAGAAAGAGGCATATACACCTGAAAACTAAAATTGGACTGTACAATAGTTTGATTCTTTCTGGAGTTGGTTATGTTAGTGAAACTTAGACTCTTTGTAAGCAAGATAACAGGAAACTTGATGCTTTTGATTCTAGATGCTTACACATTACCTTAATGAATAGGGTTATAAACAGTGTGCCTAAAGTTCTCAGAAAGAGAGGGAGACTAGGATACAGTAGGCAGACAACATCAAACAGGACCTTGCTGGAAGTGGTATGCATTGGCCAGTTGCAGCAGATGTAGCTCAAGACAGATATGCTTGTAGAACTAAATTGCACAATATGGTTGGGCCTCTGCAGCCCATGGCTGCTTGATGATGATGATGATAGTTTTGTCCTTTCTAAAGTTTGTTGCTGAAGTGAAACTTGGACCCTATTATGCAAGCTAACAGGTAACTTGATATTTTTGATTCTAGATGCTAATTGGACATTAGGTGGTATGACTCTGTAAGTTATTTATTTCATTGTTTTTCCTCTAAGTGGCACTTTTTGCACACATTGGGCTAAAAGGACAGGTCACAAGGGCACCACAGGCTCAGAGAAGGTTGTGGGAAGGATATCTACTGGATAGCTTGTTAGGAAACAGATGGTAGCCTGTTGTCAAGGCCATCCATCATGTTTTTTAATGTGCCCATGGTATGGCTCTCCTGCACATTGGTCATTGGCTTTATGTCCCATCTTGGACAGTAGCCTTTCCAAGCCCATTGGTTTCCCCTTTCTGACTGAGGGCTTGGTATGGGTTTAACAGAGATAAATCTCAGTGCTAGTTCAGGTGGGACTTGAACCTGGCAACTGTAGATAACGAGCCTGGCATGCTACCGACTGAGCCAATACCCACCCTGACACTGTAAGTAATGATGATGATAGGTGTAGAAGTCAGCAACCATTTTTGAGCATTATATTGTCCACAGAGAAAGATGTGTGTTGCCCATATGTGTAATTACATATTAACAAATAAGGTTAGGAACCTTATTTGTTAATATGTAATATGCAACAAATAAGTGTGCCTATAGGCCTCAGAAAAAGGGGGGAGCCCTAGAATGTGATTGACAAACAGTGTCAAATAGAATCATGTTGGAATTGGCCAACAGGGGCCACATACAGCAACTGTAGCTCAGGATAAGGCTTATTTGGAGGACTAAATTAAATATCTGGTTGGACCTCTAGCCCATGTCTGCTTAAGGATTGCATATTGTACGTAGTCTGGCATATGCATATACATGCATTGGTACGTGAAATTATGTGGTTTCATTGAACAGTTGCATTGTTGCATATAAAACAAATTCTTCAGTTTATATTTTTGTAAGTATTGGTGTTACTTTAAAAGATCAGTTAAAGTATTTAACTGAACTCTAATGTAATACAATAAAAATTAAAGATTTGTTTTGGCAAATGGTTTATAAGAAATTTTTTTAATCAGAATGCTTCCAATTTGCAAAACTCACTTGCAGTTTTACATTTTGTCATTATAAGTGCAGCATACAATATTAGCATTTGTAAAATAATCTGAGCAAAACAAAAACATTGTGATAAAATTTATCATAAACATATATAGTTTTAAGAATTAGTGAATTTATATTAAAAGTTAGTGAATTTATATTTAAGAAACAGTGAATTTATATTAATTTATATTAACAGTGAATCAGAAATTACTTAGACTTAAGTTTTAGTGAAGTGTAAAAAAAATTAAAATAATACAAAATTTTTAACAAATAAGTAAGAAAAAATGAGAAAATATTAGAGAAAACATTAACTACAACTGAAAATAAGATATCACTAATAATAATTAGACAAACTTGAGAAGAAATTAGGAAATTAGAAAGGAAACTTATTTAGTGTATTTAAAATTAACAACTTTAGTTACTCTTACGTCATTAAATCAACTATTGGGTAGTTTATATTACCAAATAGAAAAATAAACACAAAAAAATAACTAAAACACATAATACTAAATTAAATCATTTAATTAAGAAACAACATAAGATGTATAGAGAAGTTAAGGAAAAAAGTGTAATAAATCCGAATAATAAACCAAAATTTATTAATTTGTCTAAAATTCAGTTGGATAAAAAGCAAACTCAAATATTAGAGGGGCAAAATATGCATAATACCGAAATTAACTACTTTGATACCACAAATAGAACAATTATTCAAAAAATACTGACCATAGTAAAAGATAAAGAATGTTTTAAGATACATCATAGTATAAAACAACAAGAACAAAACCAGAAGGCCGATAAACAAAGGTATTAATTAATCTAAAAAATAACCCTGAAGTAAAAATTTTATTAGCAGATAAAACAGAACAAATAGTATTAATAGATAAGGTAGAATATGAGGAAAAAATAACTAAGTTATTGCAAGATTTAAAATGTCAACCTATAGTACAGAATCCAATATCTAAAACAACTAAAAAATTAGCGGAGTTGAAAAATGACCCATACCTACCTCAAATAAATAACTAAAGCATGTAAACCACCAGTATATCCTGATATTCCTCAAATGTTTGTGAAAATTAAATTATAAGGAAAAATCACCCATTTAGACCATTAATAAATAATTGTAAGGCCCCTATCTATAATCTAGACCAGGGCTTCTTAAACTTTTTCCACTCGCGACCCCTTTTTGCCCGAGAAATTTTTACGCAACCCGGGTATATAGGTATATAAAATAGGTTTTGGTTTGGTTTGTATTACATGTGAGCAGCACTTTTTTACACACCATGGGCTAAATAGCCAGGTTACAAGGACACTGAAGGCTCAGAGGAGGTTATGGGAGGGGACCCACTGGAACGAGCTGTTGGGAGACAAATGGTAGCCTTCCGTCAAGGCCATCCAGTGTGTTCTTTAACATGCACAGGGTATGGTTCTCCCGCACATGGAGCCACGGCTTAACGTCCCATCCGATGGCCGACAGCCTTTCCAAGTCCATCAGTTACACTACTGACTGTGGGCAGGGCGGGGAGTTTGGCAGAGATAAATCTCAATGCTGACCCAGCTGGGACTCGAACCTGGGAACTGCAGATTAAGAGCCGGCATGCTACCAACTGAGCCACCCGCCCCCCCCCTGTATAAAATAGGTATACAAATCAAACATTTACTGATAATAAATCATAAAGAAATTTATTTTAAAACAATTCTTTAGTATACATATAATTTTAAAATTTATTAAAGACTAAAGCAAATTGGCATACTAATGAGATGGATGTGATTGGTTATTTTGACATAAAGAATTAAATCCTGGCTGAATATTTGACACTGCAGAAAAAAGAGCATCTTCAGTGTTTTTCAGAATTAATCGATATTTTGATTTTATAATCATCAATGCTGAGAATGCCGCTTCGCATAAATACGTAGTACAAAGTGGAAAAAGTATGTTTTAGGGCCATTTCAGAAATTGTTGGAAATTCTGTCCTAATCCCAAGTCAAAATTTATTTAACGATTTTTTAGGAAACTCAAGTTTTAAACCTTGAGTGTCCTTGAAACCTGTGTCACTTGATAACTCGGCAAATTCTTCTTGAACTTTTGATGGCAGATAACTGACGTTTTTGATTTTAATTGAGTATGGTTTATGAACCCAACTTATTTTTTAGAATCCAAATTTGAAGGGAAGTATTTCTGAAACTGTGTCTCCAGGCACTTCAGATGATCACTTATAACTCTTAAAATTAAATCTTTGGGAAGGTTATTTTCAATTATAATATCATCTGTAGCTGTAAACATGTCTAAAGAATCATGTTCCACTCTATTCTTTCATATGTTAACTTTTTTAATAAAACTTTCATTTTCATCTTTTAGCATAAGTATGTTACAATTTTTTCCTTGAAGCGACATGTTTAAATCATTGAGTTTTTAGAAAATATCCGATAAATAACAGTTTTGAAAGCCATAAGTCATTATGAAAAAATTAACAAAATCGGATTTCTGCTCAATCAAAAATATAACAACTTCATCTTTCAATAATCTGTTTAAACTTCATCCTCTTGAGAGCCACCTTACCTCTGCATGTAGTAATAAGTTTTTGTAATCTGAGTCCATATCTTTGCAAAGTTTTGAAAACAAACGACTGTTAAGGGCACAGCTTTTATTGAAGTTAATGATTTTGATAGTATTGCGAAGCACATCCAATTTTGGTGATATTTTTTTGGCCATGAGTGCCTCTCGATTAATCATGCAGTGAGTAAAAGTGATATGTTCATTGCCACCAGCTTTAACTTTTGCTACAAATCCAACATTCTTGCCCATCATTGCTCGAGCACCATCTGTACAGACTGTAATGCAATTTTTCAGCTGTAAACCTTCATTTGTGAAAAATTAATCGACTTTAAGATATATATCTTCCCCTCTTGTGTGTCTTCCAAAGGGTAACAAAACAATAATTCCTCATGTATGCTTCCTTCATAAACATATCTTACATAAAGTAACAACTGTGCCATGTTAGAAATATCAATTGTTTCATCTAATTGAATTGCAAACTTTGGGCTGCCCTTAAGCCTGGTAATAAGCTGCTGGAATTGGTCTTGACTAATTTCAGAAATTCTTTTGGAAACAGTATTATTCAATAAGGGAATTTTACGAATTTCATCCCCATACTTTTTCCCATGAACTATTTCTGACATTTTAATAGCAGCAGGCAACATGAGATCTTCTCCTATCGTGTAGGGCTTTTTAGTTTTTGCAATTAAATAAGTTTCATACGATGCAAATAAATATTTTTCGTTGACAGTAAAAAATTTCTCAAAACGTTTTTCTTTATTTGAAGATTTTATAAGTCATTCAAAATATTCGTTTGGTTTATTGCAGTATGCTGCATGCTTGGTATTAAGATCTCGTTTTAGTTTGTCTGGTTTAATGCTCACCGCAGCCAAAACTTGATTACAAATCAAGCAAAGAAGTTTTTACACACCATCATGATTATTAGAAGTAAATCCATATTGCAAAAATGATTTGACATATTTTCTTTTTCTTGTCAATTTAGGTGTACTGCAACCTGGTAGTGAAAACTCTGCTGCATCGTCATCAGTATTTTTACCTCTTCTGTCTAAATTTAGCGACTTATCCCTAATCCAATACAATCCAAAGATATACTATTTTGATACATGCTGAGGAATGATGGTAGGAAAATATTAAAAGTCGTTATTTTCCGTAATTAAACTATTATGTTTTTATAAGAGCAGATACTTTACATGTACAGACAAAATAATGCTAATCATAAAATACAATAGTCTCGAATCTGAGCTGAGGTGTTTCTGGCAGCGACGTTGCGTGGCGTGACGGCATGCACAGTTCAAAGTGCACATGTGTGTTAAGAACAAGATTGCAGTGAAGTTGCACTGCCAGAAAAACCTCAAATTCATTACGCATTTCATTTCGAATTAATTTTTGGTTGTTGCGCATTCATATACCTTTTCATCATCATCATCCTCAAGCAGCCATTGCCTATGGAGGTCCAACCAACTTTAGGCACACTGTTCATAACCCTATTCGCCAATCTATAATTATTCATACGGGCAACACTGCCAAACCAACGGAGTCTCTCTCTGCACAATATGCTGCTTAAAGGAGGTTGCAGACTCCTTTGCCTAACCTCATCGTTAGTTACAAAGTTAAACTACCTAATACCCAAGATACTACGTAAGTATCTAGAATCAAAAGCATCTAGTTTCCTGTTATCTTGTTTACACAGCGTCCAAGTTTCACTGCCATAACTAACCCTAGAAAGAACCAAACTATCATACAGTTTAATTTTAGTCTTTAGGTGTATATACCTATTTCTCCACACTCTCCATAGATTCTTAAAAGTCCCAGCAGCAATCCCTATTCGTCTGTTAATCTCATGCCGCACATCACCATTAACTGTTACATAGCTCCCAAGATAATTAAACTATGACACCTGCTCAAGACTGCAACCATTCAGATTAACTGAATCACAGCCTGCCTGACCAATTTTCATCACTTTAGTTTTCTCTCTGTTTATAACCAAATGCATTCTACTACCAGTTTCATCAACATCTCGAATGAAAGAGTTCATCTCATCAACATCATTTGCCAAAAGGACTAAATCATCAGCATAATCTAAATCAGAAATTTTCATGTCTCCAGCCCATTCAAGGCCAAAATCTTTCCCTTGAAGTGAATTTCGCATAACATAATCAATAACCAAACTAAAGAGAAAAGGAGACAAAATGCACCCTTGTCGAACACCAGAAGTAATGCTAAACCAATTGCTACAAGCCTTACCAACTCTCACACATGACTCAGTGTTATTATAGAGAGCTTTCATTATGCTAACTAACTTGGCTGGTATACCATATGATCTCACAATCAACCACAAATTATGACGATCAACAGAGTCGAAAGCCTTTTTGAAATCAACAAAGCTAGCAACCAAAGGTTTCTGAAACTCTAAACATTTCTCAAGAATCTGCCTCAATGAAAGTATCTGATCCACACATCCCCTACCATTTCTGAATCCACATTGCTCGTCACACAATTGTCCTCAACCAGATTCTTAATTCCATTGCACACATTCGTGCAAACAACTTTACCTGGAGCAGAGACAACTACCTGGAGCAGAGATACCCCTATAGTTATCACAAGAACTGCGATCACCTTTTTTGAAAATAGGGATAATAATAGCTCTGGTAAAATCCTTAGGAACCATGCATTTATCATAAAAGGTATTTAAAATTTCAGTCATCCAAGTGGTAACTGAAACATTCCC
Organism: Ryuthela nishihirai; assembly: GCA_038380435.1. Taxonomy (NCBI): domain Eukaryota; kingdom Metazoa; phylum Arthropoda; class Arachnida; order Araneae; family Heptathelidae; genus Ryuthela; species Ryuthela nishihirai. Next base: position 27,095,461 of record JAWZYU010000003.1, read on the forward strand.
AGCTCTAAGCATTTCCATAGTAATTTAATCTACCCCTTTTTATGAAGTTTAAGTTTAGAAATAGCCAAAATAACTTCAGATTGTGTAATAAGGCCAACATTAAATCCAGTAATGCATCTGTCATTACAAACAATGGGATGAGAACTAACCACATTATTTAGAACATCACTGAAATGCTCAGCCCACTTAGCCATGACAGAATCCTCAACTTCAATAACCTTGTTTATCCTTCAATCCCTGTATATCTGTCTATTTTCTACCACACAAAATATTAATATCTGGTACAGCTCTCTGCTGTTGTGCTGCCTAACTGTTTCCTTTTCTTTGTCAGCCAAACCATCAAGCCAAAGATTCTTATCAGCAGTTAACTGATCTTTTACACATTTATTAAGTTCTCTGTAATGCTTTCTATTAGGACTAGTAGGGTATTGATTAAGGACATTCCTGCAGTTCTTTCTTTCCGAAATAAGCTCAAGTGTCTCATCACTCAGATAATTCTGTCTCTTCTGCTCCTTTTTCCCTAAAAGAGTACTGTTAGTTTCTAAAAAAGCTTGTTTAAAAAGGTCCCATTCTCCTCAACTTGAGTAATAAGCAAACCATGACTGTCATAATGACTAAGTAACCTATCATGGTAAGCTTTAGCTGTAACTGGGTCTTTCAAAGCTTCATTATTAAAAGTAAATTTTTTAACCCTAGCACAACACTTTTTAAGTTTAAGTTGCAAGACACTTTTAACAAGGTAATGGTCAGATCCAATTTCAGCTCCCCTACATGATCTGGTATTCCTAACAGAACTAGGCCTTTTGCCGTTAATTAATATATGATCAATCCTATTGTTATGCAGCCCATCAGGTGAAACCTATGTGTACTTATGTATGTTGTGATGTTTGTAATAAGTGAGTTATTCTGAAACCATTGAGTTTACTTACCTGTAGGAGACGTTGCCCATTGCCTTTGCAGCTACCAATATCAAAAAGGCCTATCACCCCTCCATCAAAGGTCAGAGTCAGTACCAACTTTGGCATTGAAGTCACCTAGAACAAGGACAATATCTCCTTGCTTAACAGAATTCAAAATATCCAGAAGTTGTCCGTAAAACCTATCCTTCTCATCGGCATCCTCAGTGGGGGCATAACTGCAGATAACATTCAAGTCTTTAACGTTTGTCTGAAATTTTGCTGTAAGAAACCTTTCATTAATGCACTCATATCCTAGAAGAGCATCACTAGCATATTTGCTGAGAAGCAGACCCACGCCTTGGTGATGTTTATTGTCGTCCCTCCCTGAAAAGAGAAATTTAAGATTATTTTTAAAAATCTGACTTTTATCTGTCCATCTGGTCTCTTGCAGACTGAGAATATCTAAATTATAATGGAATTCTTGTGTGAGGACATCAGGAGAAAAAGCTTTGTGCAGAGTCCTCACATTTCAACTACCTATGGAGAGAAAATGGTTAGTGGGATGTTTAAAGAAACTGTGTTTATTGAGAGAGAATGGCGACAATATCAAACAGCCCTCTAATCGCAGACATGGTGCAAAGACCCATTCCCCCACCAAAGGCTGAAGCCATCTACACTGGAACACTTCCTCAAATGTAGAATTTGATGATGCCAATAGAAGCAAAGAGTTCAGGTGCCTGCGATGACCTCTGCTCAGGATTATCCACCAGCTGATAAACATAACCTGTGAATCTATTCACTTTGGGCTGTCAACCCACAAGCAGAAAACACAGCGGAAGATTTTCCCTCCACAGAAGCCTGCCAGTGCAGCAAAATCAAGATCCATAATCAAGCTCAGAGCCATATATCTGTCCAGTGGGTTTATATGGTCAACAACAGTACCCTGTATGGTTGACCACTCCTCAGCAGGGTAGAAAAAAAGAAATGTAGCCATAGTTTTCCAGATCAGTAGGCCACACTCATCTGGCAGCCCTCCCCTTCCATTCACTTCCACAAGAAAGTATCTCCTTTGAAAGGTACTAACAGTCTGCACCACGAGAAGGCGGGGTCGAACATTAGGTGCTAGGCTTGGCTGGTTCTGCATCATCACAGGGGATTGGAGCATAGCTCTCCTTCCAGTGACTACCTAGCTACCATTTACAGATCATATATACTGTTGCCAAATTTTTTGCAAACCCCCGCATTCAGTTACGCAACCCATAGTTTAAGAAGCTATGATCTAGACCACCCCACAGCATCTAGACCACCCCCATACCAGACCCACAGCACAACAGTACAGTGTAGATGAGGCCCTGTATCTGGCTACTAAGTTTTAACCGGTTTATTATAGTTGGTTGCCCTTGGGTTCAGACAGAGGGAGTCCCATTGGGATCACCACTGAGTAAAATATAAGCCATTGCTATATTTACGTTATGTAGATGATACTTTAATTTTTTGGGACCACTCTGTACGTGAAATAGAAAAACTAATACAGTACTGTGCAAATTAGTTGGAACAATAGGAAAATGCAGTAACAAAGACACAACTAAAATATTTATTTGTTTAATAGTGTGGTTAATAGTGAATGTGACCCCCCTTAGCTTTAATTACTTCTTCCACCCTCTCAACCATTGATGCCACTAGCTTTCCGCACATCTCCTTCACTTCAAGGTCGTGGTACCACACTTTCATGACACTTTCTATCATTTTGGTTTTCGTCGTGCAATCCATCTTAGATATTGCGCGCTTTAATAATGGCCCACAAATTTTCAATGGGATTTAGATCGGGTGAATATCCTGGCCACTCCAATACCTTCAAACGTTGCTGGGTAAAGAAGCTTTTAGCAAGCTTAGAATTGTGGCATGGAGCCAGATCCTCTTGAAATACCCCATCGCTGTTAGGAAACAGCTTCTGCAGTGTTGGGACCATTTTCGCCTCCAGAACACCTATGTACTTTTTGTTGTCCATCATTCCTTCAATGGGGTGAAGCATCTGTGACCTGGAAGCTGTGAAACATCCCCAAAACTTGACCTTGGGTGGGTGTTTGGGGGATTGCTGGATGTGTCCGGATCGAAGAGGTTCTCCAGGCTTCGCTTGTCCCAACTAATTCGCACAGTATTGTAGATATATTTAATAGTATTATACCTACTATTAAATTTACACATGAATCAGAAATTAATAGAGAATTACCATACCTTGATATACTGATTAAACGTAAGCATTTGAGTTGTACTACAGCAGTGTATCATAAATTCACCCCTAATTTAATACCATATGATTCTACACACTCTATTAATTGCAAAAAATCGGCAATAGATACATATTTTATACTGGCCTACAGATATTCATCTAATACTGAAATGTTAAAAAAAAAGAAGTAAGAGTAATATATGATATAACCTGGTCAGCAGAATATACTGACAATTTTGTGAATAAAATTCAGAAAACAGTTAAATTTAAAATGCAACGAATGTCACAATTTAATCCAGCCCAATCAACAAGTATACACACAGTTTTCTTTATATTCCAGCATATATAAAACTATGAAAAATACCTTAAGTAAATATGAATTAAAAATGCCACATACAATAATTAATACAATTAAGAAATTAATTATTAATGATATAGGTAAATGTATTCGAACAGGAGGGGTTTATAATGTAGAGATAACAGATGCTGAAAATAAATTGGGGGGGGGAATCAATACATAGGAAAAACATAGAACATATGAGCAATGCCTATTAGAACATCAACAGTATATAAAAAATAAAAAATTTAACACAGCCTTGTCACAAACAATTCTTCAAAATCATCTACAAATGGAAAATTTATCATATAAAGTCATAAATACACCCCAAAACAGATATCAATTGCAATATGTGGAAAACATGATTAATTTGCGTAAAGATCACCTCTGTAACACTAATCCCACCCCTTCTGGTGGCATGGAACCTTCTGCTGTGCGAGCAGCATGGTGAAAACTAAAACTGCCGATAGGGGGAGACTTATTTATAGTCATAACATGGGAGGTATAGTGCCAGATGAAGTCCCGCTGGTGCAGGAACGAAACATGTTGCCGCGTGGAGAAGATGATTCCTTTTAGATTTTGATATTAATGTCTGTAACTTTTAACGTTCTGCAAGTTGAAATTTAAGTTTGTTGAGTCTTTTTAATATGTTTAATATAAGGGGGAGTCCTTTTGGACAACTGATTTTCTACACCTTGAATTTTAAGGAATGTACAACACAACCAGTAGCGGTTGGTGATAAATGACTTCCTGAATAGTGTATAGTGTAAAACATGAACTGGTATCCGGAACTTAATTATCAAGGGAAAAACATCAGTGCTAGATATCAACAATGGCTGCCAATAAGAGATCAGCGGCAACCAAGATAAAGTCCTTGATGCTGGGCTCTTGCAAGAACAATGTAATGGAAATAGCACGACCAATTGAGCCAGCAAGAAAGTTTTGAAGACACCTAAAAATGGTAATTTCCATCTCTTGGGAATTTTTTGTAATGATAAGTGTCCTTAAGCGACAGTATACCATGGTGAAAATTATTCATGGCTTGTCTATGTGAGTAGGACTAAGCTTAATGTAGAATAATGTTGCTCAAGAGCTTTTAATATTGCAGCATAATCGCGAATTAAATGTTTTTTAAACAGTGAATTTTCTACATTTCATGGATTACACTAGAATATTACATTTTCTTTTTCATGTAGAGATTAACTTTACAATTCCTCACCAAATATGATGTGAGAATAAGCAATGACCGAAATTCTCTGCTGCTTCCTTTGCAAAGATGGGATAAGAATATTACAGCTATTAAATTTCTAACCTACCAGCCAGGTGAAAATGGTGGAAAGCTGATAGAAAGCTTGCTTCCCAGGTAATAAAAATGCTTAAACTTAGCTTTTACTTGCTGTTATGCAAAACTGATAAATAAATAATTTTTCTTAGTTTTAATGAATAACATGAAATTATAACTTGACTTAGTTATTATATATAAAATCAGAATAATAGTATTTATCACTTTAACATTCATGTTGATGTTAGTGAACATTAAAGAAGTGCTTATTTAACAGCTCTTGTACGAGATCACTTTCTTAAAAATCAAAGTGTCCAATGTAAATGTAGCAACACAAAGAGTCAAAAGCACACTGTATTTTCATAGGCAATGCTGAAAACTGTCAGTTAAAATAGATTTCCCTTAAAGTGCAGAAGTGAAAACTACACATTAGGATTGCACCAAGCAATTGAGCACATGCTTCTTGTCATCTACAGATGCAATGAAAATCTACAACTGTTATGCAACTTCCTCTTATATTGTTTTTATCAGCTATATTTCTGCCATTGTTTTATACTACATGACTATTATTGTATAATATATTGATTGAGTATGTAACATTGTGCTTTTCTTTTAACACTTTATGCATGGATTACCTTTTGTGATACCATAGTAAAATCTCACACAATATTAAAGAATGGAAATTTAAAATTTAGGATTCTCAGCATAATGTTCACTGTACAAAGTTTTATCTCAAAGTTTTATCTAAAATGATCTACAAATACATCGAGAACTTTTTTAACACCCTCCATATACCATGTATTTTGTTACGTGCAGTTCAAAAGTTAATTTTTTAAAAATCTTGAATTTGTTCTTGATATATTTTGACATTAGCCTTTTTGATAGTAATTTTCAGTTGAAAAGAGATCAAATTAATTTTATGTTATAACTTGATGCAAAATGTTATTTACTGCTTTGGTTTTGGCAAAATAAGAATGAATGACATCTCAAGTAGCATGGTTAATGTTAATTCAATTTCTGTAATAGTTTATTACTGTTATTTATGTTATTACTTATTAGTTATTATGTGAAATTTCCTTAAATTTCACAGACCATTTTAAAGTTATGTCAAATGTATTGTTTAATTCAGAATGACCTAAACATTGATTTTTGACTAAAGGAAGTAAGAAAATCCCCTACACATGAATCAAACTAATCAGCAACTGCAAGTCAAAATTAAATGTTGGTTTGATTTATTATGGGATTGAATATTGTTTCACCTCCAACTAAATGAAATTATTTGGAATTTTAATGTTGCATTAAAATAGTGTGCACATAATTAACATGAACACTTTTTTTACCAATATATTAGAAAATTTCTATGTTTTATCAATGGAAACCTAACTTTGAAGCTATGTACTTCTAAAATGTGCATTTAATGGGAAAATATAACTAAAGAAATAAAAAATCATAATGAAATCTATACATACAAGAGCAATAACCAATTTATAGTTATATTTCCACTAACTGCACTGTTTAAAAGTATCTCAATATTCCTTTTTTATCCTACTATCCTGTAGATATAATAGTTTGAGATCCTTAAGATATCTAGTTAATATTATTATGCTGTTGGTATGCATTAAAAGGTACTCCAAACAGTCAATTTCCAATAATAGCACAACATACTGACCAGCAAAACATATATGCATATATAAAGCTTTATTCTCCTAGAGTTTCCTTCAACAACCACAATCAAAAGACAATATACTTACAGAACAATTCTTCACCACCAAACATCTACGAATCATAACACTTAAAAAAAAACCATGTAAGGGAAAAAATTTGTTATGACATTTCACGTAAGCTTTATGCTTTTACAAATGTGGTAAGTCTCACTTCGTCTTACTACTGTTCTTCTATTTTCAAGAAGATGATGTGCTTATGTCGGTATGACGATTCTTAAACTTGTGTGGTACTGTCGATCTAATAGCAGTTAATTGCTAGGAAAATTTATAATTAAATAATCTATTTAATTCTTAGTTTTCAACAATATTCATTCAGTATTTAAAGAGTAATGGAAGCTAGAATATACTGGTTTTCATAAATTAAGGAACAAACTGAAAACCCAGTTTTTCTCAAACTCATTGGATCTGTTACATGTGAATCAGAAGATTAGTGTATATAAACATTGTGCTTCAGAATAATAGTTTAAAGATGGAATAACACTTTTATTTCTTAAAATTATTTACAAATACAGACACATAGTAAAAAGTTGAAAGTTGATTGGAATAACCCAAGGGATTCAATATGGAATGTTGTCACCTCTTACCGCTATGTAGACCTCACAACAAAGTATCATGCTGTTGATAGGACTGGCCAATAATGCTGTGGGTAGTAATCACCATTGCTCCTCCAAAGCATGTTGCAGCTCTGGAAGAATGGCAGGAGCAGAATTCAGGAGAGCAACCCATCTCCAAAGAGTTGGGTTGGGTTGTTTTACCTCTGAGCAGCACTTTTTTGCACACAATGGGCTAAATGGCCAGGTCACATGGACCCCGAAGGCTAAGAGAAGGTTGGGGGAGGGGACCCACTGGAACAGCTGTTGGGAGACAGATGGTAGCCTCCCGTCAAGGCCATCCAGCATGTTCTTTAACGTGCACAGGGTATGGCCCTCCCACACACGGGGCCACGACTTAACGTCCCATCCGACGGACGGCGGCCTTTCCAGCCCATCGGTGTCCCCTACTGACTGTGGGCAGGGCGGGGAATTTTGCGGAGATAAATCTCAACGCTGACCCAGCTGGGACTCGAACCTGGGAACTATAGATTACGAGCCTGGCACGCTACCGACTGAGCCACCCCCGCCCTTCTCCAAAGAGCATTCCATACATGTTATATCAGATTTATGTCAGGAGACCAACTAGCCACTCCATATGGTTAATAGTACTAGTTTCCAGGTAGCAATCAACAAGGTGACAATGGTGTGGGAGGAAGGTATCACTTATTGCACTCACATATGGTCACTAAGAAGGGTTCCAAGATTTCATCTCTGTACCTGCAACCAATGTTGTAGCCTGTTGGAAGAACATACAGATTTGTGTGGCTGCCCAAAGATCCCTCGCAAAACGATGACACAACCACCTGTAAGGGTCCCAATCATGGATATTTGTGGCATGATGATGTGTTCCCAGTTCCTTCTGTATCTTCTGACACTGCAAATTGCTGTGGAGAACAAATCTCACTTCATCTGTGAAGAGCATGGACCACCATTGCTTCTATGTCTAGTTGGTATTATGTCTGCACCAGTTTAGACTGTCCTCCTATGGTGTCAGCGTCATGCACAACACTGGCCTCCTAGGATATATGTGGAGGGCATTTGAAAAGTTCTTGACACTTATCTGTAGATTTGCACTCATTTTTCCGAAGTTAATGAGCTGCGACTTGTTTGAAAGCTTGTCTAAACTTGTCATTACATGTTTAAAACAAAGGCTTTATTATCATTTCTCTCTTAGCTGGCAGTACATAAAGTTTGTCTGTGAAATCTGTGTGCTGTTGCCATGGAGCCTACTAAAGATGGGGGGGGGGGAAAGATTTTACATTTTCGCAAGGATGTAGCTTGGGGACTGCAAAAAAAAAAATCATGCCGATTTATTACAAATATATGGGGATTATACCAGTTTACATGGCACTGTTACAGGATGGATGTGCAAATTCAGAGAAGGATGGCAAAACTTCAAAGACCACCCTTATGCAGGAAGACCAAAAGTGGCAGTGAACGAGAGAACTATTGCTGCTGTTCATGAACTCATTAAGGAAAGCCCACATATCATCATTCAGGTAATAAGTTTAAATATCATTGTATTGACTGGCTGTTGGAAACAATTATTATTCAACATTTAAAGTTCTGAAATATATGTGTCAAATGGGTACCCTACAAATTGACAGAACAGCAAAAAAGGGCTAGAGTCGACTTGTGCAAGAAGATGCTGGCAATATTTAACTTGTAACCTCAAATGGTTAACAGACATTGTCACATGTGTTGAGATGTGGTTTTATTACTATACAACTTACAAAAAGATTGGCAACTATGTTTTGGGTTGGGGAAGATGAACCGTGTCCCAAAAGCCTCCAACAAGATGTTCACAATTTTTTTTAGTTCCCAAGGAGTGGTAGCCATGGGAACACCTTACCTGAAAAAATAACTGGCATGTCAAGGATTCTCTTTCATGACAATTCCAGTGGTCACAAAATCTGGCAAGTTACGGCCTATCTGGAGATTATAGATATTTTAGAACTGTCGAATTTAAACTTAAAAACTCAATCGAATTTTTTTAAATGAATCAGGGGGAGGGGGGGGGGTCTATGCCAAAATTGACCTCTCACAGGACTGATATCTGTGCCAAGGAAGTCTTTTTTGCTTCTGTATCCAAGACATTTCAGGAAACAATAGATCAAATTTTTTCTCTACTGAAAAACAAAGAAATAACAAAAGAAAAGATATATAACCTAATGCAATGCTAAATAAAATATCTATAGCAACAAGTTGTAAGCTGGCCATATGGTATTAGCATGACTGAAAAGTTGATCGATATTTTTTTTTATAATAATAATAATTTAATAAGACAAAATAATACAATGCGAAGACTTGCATATATATACAGAAAACAATATTACCACAAATCAAAAAAGAATAAATATAAACAAAATAAATAAATAAAGTTACATATTAGCAGACTTTTGAGCAATTTGCTCATTTAGGGTGCCAAAATGAATTATTACATTCAGAGAAATACATTTAGGACAAAAAAAAATATGTCATTATGTTAAAAACAAAATATTATTGTATAACTTTAAAGTAATAATCAATATTTGAAGAAGTCAAAATAACATTTTTCACTTTCAATTTAAAAACACTATATGAATGTTCATTTCTAATTTCTTTAGGTAAGGAATTAAATATTCTAGGAGCTAAAAATAAAAAGTGTTTATGAGCTATTTCTTTCTTTACTTTAGGGATTACAAATAAAAGACCAGATTGACGAGTAGCATAATCTTTATATTTAACTTGTAGAATTGTTGGATTTTTAAAAATAAAAACAGCTGCTGTATATATATATAGTGATCTCAAACTAAGAATTTTATAATCATTAATAACTTTAGTCATATAGATTTTATTATGAAATGTCATAACTTTTAAAAATTTATATTGTACTTTACTAACACATTAAATAATATTCGTATAAGTACCTCCCCAGCTAGTTAAAGCATATTTAGAGACTATCTATGCAAAATAAAGAGTAATTAAAAATATTCCAGAGATAATTTTTCTTAAATGATACAATCTGACTAAGTAAAATCGTATTTTATTTACAAGCATATTAACATGTGATTTCCATTTCAAATTGCTGTCTATTAGAACTCCCAAATATTTTGTAGTCGTAATCTGTTTAATATCAGGGCATTCACAAGAAATTCTGTTCACACAATGCATACTATGAAATTATAATTTATTAAAAAAAGTTGTCGGTGAGTGAAAAATGCAAAAAGCATGTTTTATCAGAGTTAATTTTTAATCCATTTTTGTTAAACCAAGTTGCAATAATATGTAAGTCATTAGAAATATCAAGAAATAATTCATGTTGATTTCCTTTTCTGTAAACAAGAACTGTATCATCAGCATATGAAATTGATTTTCCTTTTAAATTTTGATAAAAAAAATCGTTTATATAAATTAAAAATAAAATAGGTCCTAATATAGATCCTTGTGGAACTTATTTATTAATCAGTATTTTAGTACTTTTAATATTATCAATAGAAACTATTTGATAGCGGTCAGATAAATAAGATTTAAACTATCTCCATAAATTTCCTCTAATTCCTAAGAAATATAATTTCTGTAATAAAATATCATGTCTAACTGTATCGAAAGCTTTAGACATATCAAAAAATAGGGCTAATGTTTTTTCAGAATTATTTATTCCTCGATAAATAGTGGTAGTAAACTCTAAGATAGCATGTTCAGTACTTAAACCTTTTCTAAAACCAAATTGAAACTTGTAAAGAAAGGAAATTTTTTCTAAATAATTATTAAGTCTTATTTTCATGATGGTGTTTCAATGACTTTTGAAAAGGCTGGAAGAATGGAAATTGGTCTATAATTATTAAAAGAATTTTTTTTCCATTTTTGTAAATAGATTTTACAGTAGCAATTTTTAAGTCTGAGAAGAAAATACCTTTTTGAAAGCTGCTATTTATTAATTCAACTAAAATTTAGAATGATATTTTACTATTATTTTAAGTATTTTTAAATGTATACCATCATATACTGTTGCTTTATTAGTTTTAAGACTACAAATAATACGACTAATTTCTTCTTCTGTTGTCTCTATCATAAACATAGAATTTTGTTGAATTAAATCATTAGGATGTTCATAATCTGAGTTATTAGAACATAAATTTGAACTGTTTACATTTATGAAATGTTCATTAAATTTTCCCACCAGTTTTTCAAAATTACTATCATTGGGCAATATAAGTTTATTATTCATTTTATTTTTTTTAAATACCATCAATTTGCCACTGTTGTCTACTATTCCTATTACATTTATTAAATTTATTAATATAAAATTTATTTTTTGTTCTTTTTATAGTTGCAAGGGTCTAATTTCGTGATATTCTTTTTTATAATTTAATATTAATGGATATTTTCTATGTAATTTATATGCTTTTTATCTTTACTTAATTAATAACAAAATTTCCAAAGTCATCCATGGCTTATGTCTCTTTGAACTGGAATCCTTTATATAATATTTTTTCTTAATAGTGTTTTGTAGAATACATGACTTAATTTGATCTATGTAAATGTCATACATTGTATCTATTTGAATATTCTCATCATATATAAAAATCAAATTTTTAATTAAATCTTCTAATTTCTCTTGTAATTCATGTAAGAATACAAATTTCTTTGCTGATTTTTTGTTCTGAATTAACTGTATTCTTAAGAATTTTTAATAAAATGGGATAATGATCAGTAATATTAATCTGGTAAACAGCCAAACTGAAAATTAAACTATTATTAGTTGATCTAATAAATATGTGATCCAAACAACTGTAAGAAGCATTTGTCACTCTTGTATATGACTTTATGTATGAAATAAATCCAAATGAAGCAATCAAATTTAAATAAGCATTTACATCATTATTAATTAAGTTAATATCAATATTTATATCACCTACTAAAATAACCCAATTATATTTAAGTTTAAATATTAATTTTAATTCAGTCACAAACTCTTTTTATGGAATACTCATGAGCTCTATAAATTGCTAATATACATAAGTCACTTTTGTTATCATAGGCTAAAACACATTCTGCAGTTTCGGTTATTATAGTTTCTGTCAAAAAATTAATTGTATTAAGTTTATAATACATTATAATACCACCTGATCTATTTTTACTTCTACAATTATACATCATTTCATAGCCGTCTATATTATATAAACTTAATACATTTTCTTGTATCCAAATTTCACTTAAAATAATGATATCAAGATTATGTTTTATATATTCTATCATAATTAAAAATTCATCATAATGACAACGTAAACTACATATATTTAAATGTATCATAATAATAGCTGAACTATCATTAAAAAAATAGAAGAACTCATCAGAATTATTAATATAAGTGGAATGGTTACAGTCAAAAATAAAATTATCATCAGAATCAGCAATAGAATCCATGAAAGAAGACATTTTTTTTCTACGTTTTATCTAAGTCTTTCAGATTTCTAATTTTAAGTACCCTTGATGAGTCTTCTTTCCTGAGAAAAATCTTTCCATCTTTAGTCCATAAATATTTGTATCCATTCCTTAGTTTGAATTGTTTAGCTTCAAAAAAAGTTTTTTTTGTCTGTTGTGTGAGATGTTCATTGACAAAGATTTTAGTTGGCTGGAACTTTTTATTTATATTAGGAGCACAAAATTTATTTATTTTATCAGCCCTCAAAAATTTATTTCTTTGGTCCCAGTATGTAAATTATGCTATAATAGGTTTAATTTTATTTCCAATCGTTATAGGCACTCTGTGAATAGCAGATAGTTCGATTTTTTCTGTAATGTTTAATCGCTTGCTTATATTATTAACTATATCTGTTAAATCCTCTTCTTTATCTTCTGGAATGCCAACAAACTCAAGGTTCCAGTTTCTTGAATATCGTTCGATATTATTCATTTGAGTCTTAAGAAGTTTTATTTCTTGTAACAGATTGCTGTTATTATGCTTTATATATTGAATTTCTTTCCTAAGATGTTCAATTTCTTGTTTCATTATGTCAATAGTACTCATTAATTGTTGTAAATAATCTGAGTTGAAGTTAAGAGACTCTTTTATCTGGGGCAATTCATTAAACATTTCCTTATTAAAAAATTTTAATTCTTGTATACATTTCTTTATCATACATGGAAGAGAAGATTCAGTCACATTAGGAAAATTTTCTTCTGATTTTCCAGCATCTTTATTTCAATGTTAGATGATATGGTTTCAGAACTAAATAATGCGCTGCACTTATAACATCTCCAAATATTTTTCTTTTCTCGAGTAAATCTCTTATAACTCTTTTTTGATATGCCAGTACAATAATAATGGAATTTATTATCACATAAGCAGCAAGTAAGAAAATCTTTATCTTCTACAATTGATTCAGAACATCTATAGCACTTCATATTGAAAGCAAATTAATACTTTTGAAACTGGTCAATGAATAAACAGATAAACTGCAAAAATTTCAATCATTTATTTCTCAATATTTCAATAAACAGCATTCACATGGTATCACTCCAGAATACGTAATAATAATATAGAATTGATGCTCAAGTTTCAGATTCGAATGTCAGTTATAAATCTACAACACATTCAATGTCATAGTAATTTCTACTTCAAAAAAATTACTAAATACTGCAATTTACTAATACTGATTTCAATATGAAAATGATTAAGCATTGAAGACTAAAAGAAAAACTAATGAGAAAATGATAAGATGTCAAAAAAACAAAACAAACTTACAAGAGCAATAAAATACACAACATAGCTCGAGGCAAACAATGTTGCCAACCCTTATTTATTATTTACAGAAATAAAATAAATCTACTGAAATGAAAACTAAGGTTTAAATATAAAAAGTAAACTCTAACTTTACAAAGAGTATCTGACTGTAAACAATATATTATGGAGCCACTTATAACACATGGAACTGAGATTGCACATATGAAGCCAGCCACCTGCGTCCTCTGCAGACTTCAATGCTGTGTGCTGTGAACTAGATGGAGCTGCAGTGTTTTCATGCTTGTTTTTACTTAGTTTCTATTTTAAGAGTGGTAAAGATTCATAGAATGCTGGGATAAATGATAAAAATAATTCTGGAAATATTGAAATAGGTTTATAGCAGAAAAGAGTAAAACGAGACAAAAAAAAATTGCAATACGTACCTCCTAATTACTTCCAAAATCTTCTGTATTAAAAATAGTAGGTTTTTTTGTTAATTTTCAGGAGATTTTCAAAACATTAAGGAAAATTATTTTGATAATAGTTCAAATCAAACTTGTGAACTTAAACCAGAAGGTTTTTTCAGCAAAGTGTAATGTTAACAAATCGGCAATACCATATAGCACTTCTAAGAAATGCCAATCAGATGGCTTTAGCAAATCATTTATGTTGTAGTTTAATAAAATATGTATAAAATGAACGAAGAAAATATTTTTTTAAGCCTGAATTATGTATTTTTATAAGGTATATATATATATAAATTTAAAACAGCAATTTTTATTTAAAAATTTTTTTGTTTCATTGTATTAAAAACGTATACATATGCCCTCAGCCTATAATTGTGAATTCTGCGATACATACAGAAGCCAGCTAGCAGGAAACATCTTGATGACTTGCACCTGTGTTTTAATTTACATTATATTAGGAAAAAAGAATACTTTGTATTATATATAGCATTAGGTTTTTATTTTGTTCTACTATAAAATCTAATCATTAACTCATAATATGTGTAATTATAAAATTCAGATTTTTTTTAATGTTATATTAATTTTTTTTAATATATGCATATAGGCAAAGCAGAATTGCTTTGTTTGGATTTTCTCAAGTGGCAAGAAATCAACAAGAAATTGTATTAACATCAACACCTTTTGATGCAATTGCTGTAAATCAAGAAACAAATATACCAGCTGTAACTTTGCCTCATGGAATAACAACATTACCACAAGAGGTAGAGAATTTGTATTAAAATTTCTTATGGTAATCTTTTAGTTTCAGGGTGAAGGCTTTGACATTTATAGCTTTTTATTTTCATCTCTATTGTTTATCTGAATTTGGGAAATGTATAATACAAAGAGTTTCTGCTGAAACCATTTCCACTCATTAGCAATTTGGTTCGCACAATTTATAATTTGTAGTATTGGCATTAGTTATGGTTATCATTTTAACTGCACTGTTATTGTGCGTTGACAATTGGAAGATCAAGAGCTTGGAAGAAGTGGTTTTGGTTAAATAATAAGATTATCACTAGAAAAGTGTGTGTGTGTTTATTATTAAAATGGATGTTTAAAACAGACTAGTTTTGCTGTTAAATGTTTGCATTTTGGAATCCTGCTAATAGTTCCACACGATCTTGTGTAAATATAATGCACAACTAGATCTATGGTAAATTAATTCCCCATGCACAGAAAACTGGTTACACATTGATGTAATCCAGAGTTCTTCAGAGTTCCATAAAACCCTTTGAAATATTGTGAGTTCTCAGTCTTGGCACAATAACTTCAGCTCTTTGTGCATAAGTTAGTGTTCGATACATGTGACTTTGCTCAGTTAGTATGACTATATATATTTTTTTTGTATTAATCTTTTGTGTCTTTGGCTTATTGGTATTTACATATACATCTTTACTAAATATTTCTGCAGAGGAAGTATTACGACTTCTTGCTACTGAAAAATAATTTTTTAATTTGTTGCGGAGATTTGGACAACTGATTTTTTTAACAATTAAATACTAATTATTTATTACCAATTAAGGAAAGCCTTTTTTTATTATTTCCTGAATTAAATGAAGTTTTGGAAAAGATAATTTTATTGGCTTGGATGGAGAACCAAGAATAGTACCCTTCCTAAATAGTAATAATTATTTTTGATTTTGCAGGGGGTATTTATTTTATTATTTTTTATGTGCATATATGGGTGGGGAATTATCACTGAATTATCCAATTACTTTCCCCTCCCCCCAAAAATACAAACTTGCAGTTATTCAATAAGACTTGTAGTAGAAAGATTATGAAAGTCTTTTATTTGCAGTAACTCTACTTAATGGGAGAATTATTTTTGGTTATACACTTTAAAGTGTAAATATGCAAGTGGTTTATTGGTTCCATTTTTGATGAAAATAAATTTTCCTTACTATTTTGAGTGAAATGCTTTCTTTAGTGACTATTAATAAGATCTTGAGTGCTGTTAAAATGTCGGATGTTGTTTGCAAAGATGTACTCTTAATAGCTGATCTGATATAAAGTTTTCATTAACCATTCTAATTAAATCAGCAGTTGTCACTGATATGAGTTTGATAGAAGGCTAAAGTAAAATATTCACATTTTTCAGTGTCAGAGTTGACAGGTTTGCTTATTATTATTGGCAATACTATATAGCACTTCTAAGAAATGGCAATCAGATGGCTTTAACGAATTTCTTTTCTTTCACTATTCAGTCAAGTCTGCTGAATAAAATTTATGCTATGATACCTATTATGAACATAGGCTTATTTTTTTTGGCCAAGATAGTTAGGCAACTCTTTATCAACACACCTAACTTGCTCTTCTTTGGTTTTTCCAAGTTTAAATCTTAATGCCAACTTTGTGTCATTGAACTCTGCCTGGTGACCAAATTAATGTTTAGATGTATTAAGAAAAATGAACTCTTGTACCTCATCCTGAATTACCTGTATACAAAGCTAATCCACAAGTAATTTTGGACTAGAAAGTTCCAACCAGATTGTAATTTCACTCTCCACACACATCTATCCTAAGCTGCAGTTGTTGCATTTAACATCTTACTTGAGGAGCTTCAAGATGTCATGTTTTTAAATACTTCATTTATACACCAAGCAGCCAAAACATTAAAACCACCTACCTAATATGATGTAGGTCCTCTTGCCACTAAAAGAGCTCTCACCAGATGAGACAGATTCAATGAGATGTGGTAGGTGTCGCTTGATATTTAGTACCATGACTGCAACAGAAGATCCCACAGTTCCCATAAATTACGTGGTTGGGGTGATGCTGCTTGTACCTGTTTCTCCAACTCAAATCACAAATGCTTGATAGGATTCATGCCCAGCGAATTTGGGGGCCATGGCAATAAATGAAATTCTTCATCATGTTCTAGGAACTATTCCTGAACGTTCTCTGCAGTGTGACACGGGACATTGTCTTGTTGAAAGATGCCATCTCCACCAGGGAATACAGTTGCCATAAAAGGGCATATTTGGTCAGCCACGATGTTCAGGTAGGTGACAGCTGTCAGAGTTTGCTCTACAGGGATAATTGGTCCAAGTGTTCCCCAAGAAAATATTGCCCAGACCATCACACTCCCTCCAGCCACCTGGATCTGTTCCCACAGTGCATCCAGGTGAGAAGGCTTCTGTGAGTAAACGTCGCACATGAGCTCATCTGTCTACATGGGGTAACAGAAAACAGGATTCATCTGACCATGTGACCCTCTTCCAGTCTTCTATGTTCCAATGTTGTTGATTATGTGCCCACTGCAATCGTTGATGATGGTGAATGACTGTGAGCATAGGCACACAAATAGGCTGTGGAGACCCATATCCAAGAGCTTATGATGAACTGTATGTTCGGACACATTGGGCCCTTTACCACAATTGAAATTATGGGTAATGTCAGCCATAGTAGTGGGGCGGGGGTGGCTCAGTCGGTAGCGCGCCAGGCTCGTAATCTGTAGTTCCCAGGTTCGAGTCCCAGCTGGGTCAGCGTTGAGATTTATCTCCGCAAAATTTTCCGCCCTGCCCACGGTCAGTAGGGGACACCGATGGGCTTGGAAAGGCTGCCATCCGTCAGATGGGACGTTAAGCCGTGGCCCCGTATGTGGGAGAGCCATACCCTGTGCACGTTAAAGAACACGCTGGATGGCCTTAACGGGAGGCTGCCATCTGTCTCCCAACAGCTATTCCAGTGGGTCCCCTCCCCCAACCTTCTCTGAGCCTTCGGGGTCCATGTGACCTGGCCATTTAGCCCATGGTGTGCAAAAAAGTGCTTCTCAGAGGTAAAACAACCCAAACCAGCCATAGTAGCCCTCCTGTTGCTGCGGACAACACGAGATAGCCTGCACTGACCTCTGACATCAATGAGGCGTGGCCGGCCCCATGCCTTATCAATGACTTGAAGTGTCACCTGTTTCGGACCATCTTTGATAGACACTAATTACTGCATAGCATGAGCAGCCTACCAGTGTCACTGTTTCAGAGATGCCCTTACCAAGGTGTCTTGCCATAATGATCTGGCCTTTGTCAAAATTAGATAAAACCTTTGCTTTTTCCATGTTGAGATGAAACAAAATACTGCCTGTGAGAGTTCCGACACAGGTATTATATATATATATATCATTTGCGATCTTGACATGTGACACTGATTGACTGCATGCACGCTTCTTTGCATAACGCAGAGGTGGTTTTAATGTATTGGCTGATTGGTGTATATATATTGTATGTATTGAATATTTATCTTCATATGAATCTTAAGTAAATGGGAATAATATCAAGTTGAGCCACATTTTAAATTATGCTCACTATAGAAAATATTATTGCAAAATTAAATACATTTATGAAAAAAAAATTAACAGTGTAAATAAGAAAATATCTAAAGAACTTGAAAAATCAAATATGCATATTTCACAGCATATAATAATTTAAGAAATAAACTTGCTTACTGCAGAAACAGAATTAAAATTGAAACTACTTCTACTCAAGTTTGCATTACTGCTACATAATAGTGTAGCCATGACTTTTTGAGGGGTGAAGAGCTAAAAATTTGTTTCAATGTTTTTGTCAATATGAATTGATAAAATGCAGAACTAATGATTTCTTAAAAAATGCCATTTACCCAAGGGAGTTTACCTCCCTACCATGACAGTGTTACTCCTGCTAAATAAAATTCTTATTTTAAAAACATGATCTTGAAAGGCTACTTGCTACATGACTTTTTCACGAATGGCTTAATAAACTGGAAGGCTCCTGTCATACCTTCATGACATGTGGACTGCTTACATTTATTAAATTAGCTGATTTAAATAATAACTTTTTTTTTATGAAGTGTGATCTCTGTACCATAAGATATACTCTGTCTAATATCATTTGCAGAGCTGCCAACTACTCTGATTTTTTTTCAGATTTTCTCCACTTTTTGGTATATAATTCAAAAATCCTATTTTTAGGAGTGAGGGAGGATTTAGTTTTACCCTTACGAAAATCTGTTCCCAAATTTACAGTATTTTTACCCTTTTCCCAAATGGAGAATCCTAATGAAAGGGAAGAATTGTTTCTGATTTAGCTCTTTTACTGTACTAAAGGTGCAGCTGTGTCCCTATTCCCTAATCTATGCTTGCTTGTGGGACTCACCTGCACATCAGTTAGAGGAAATATATAAGACTCCAGTTAACCATTTCCAGACAGAACACACGGCAAAGTCCACACTAAATTCTTTAACAGAGTTGAAGTTCATAGATTGTTTCTAAATGGGTGTTTATTGAACTTATACCCAACACTCCTGGCTCTAATCAATTAAACACTAATTGAATTATTTAGAATTGGAAACTTTAGAGTGAAGGAGATAATAAAGTTTAGAGAACTTAACTGATTATGGGCCATGATTATATCAATCATGCAACTTGAATGGGTCTCATGCATGTCTTGATTGAACTAATATAGGGACTAATAAGGGATTAAAACTTCTCACTAGAGTTGATGCAAGTTGACAACTGGGCTACTGCTCTGACCTTTGTAACTACATCTACAGTTTACAGCCCTCAGTTCACTAGATGGTACCGTGAATGGTAACTGAACATTCTTAAGATGTGTAAAGTAACATAAGTGAATAATGTACAGTTTGATAGCTTTTCATCGTATCATTGCTGGTATGTTTCGTGGGGGTCTCTTGTTCTTGATTTTTTTCCCTTCAGGTGTAACTTTCTAAGGTGAGTAAAAGTTATGAATTTATTTTTGGAAAAGAGGTGGGCTACTTCATTAAAATGCATTTTTAAATGTAACTTGGATTTAATTCACATATATGTAGCATAAAGGTATAAATTTAACCACAGGGAGATACTGAAAATTGCAGACTATGATATTTAATTAATGCATGCATATTCCCTGTTATTGTGTTAAGGGAGTAATGGGACAATTTCTTCTTTAGCTATATACTCTGTTTAAAAGTCTTTAGCTATATCTTTAAAAGTCTTTAGTTATATCTGTCTTTAGCTATATGCTCTGTCTCAGATGAGATTATCTTGTTCTGATTTTTTTTAAATTCTGTGAATGATGGTACATTGTTCATGATAATTGTTGTTATCTCAATGGGATTGCTTAGTTCTGGGGGCTTTTTTATACTACAGATTGGCAGTGAGTTATTTAGGATAATTTGCGATTTTTAGACTTGTTTTCTCTGATGGGATTATTTAGTTCTGGGGGCTTTTTTAATACTGTGGATTGTGGTGGAATTTTTGTGTTTCAAGCTTGTGTCTTTGATGGGATTATTTAGTTCCAGGGTCTTTTTCATACTGCAGATCAGCAGTGAATTGTTTACAGTTTTGTTTTAAACAAGTTTTACAATACAATTTGTTTACAGTTTTGTCTTTTTATAAGATTGATTTGTTATGGAGAATGTGTGAAAAGGGCAGAATGGTTGTTCATTGTTTAGCAGTATATTCAAGTTAAACTGGCTGTCTTTGATAATTTTGTTCTAGGGGTTTTCTTATACTGTAGAATGGCAATTCATTGTTTAGTGGTAGTACTTGTTAGAATAGCCTTCTCCGATGAGATTTGATTTTTGTGAGTTTTTTACATTACCGAATGAATGTTTGTTAATGATAATAGGTTGTTGTAAATGTACTGACTGAAATTCATTGTATAACAATATGTACAGTTAGGAAAATATGCCTTAGATACTACAACTTATGGTGATTTTCTTTTATATGCAGAAGCAAATTTTATGCTTAGGAATAAATGTTTATCATTATGTTCTTTAAGCAGTGTATTCTCGTTCTATGGCCTGTTTACTGCTAGTAGTTCGATTGTTTAGGTTATTTATATAATTTCCCAAGAAGTTGAATATTCTTTTTAATGTGATATTGAAAAGCATTTTTACTTAGCTTAAATTGCATTTTTATTTTTTATTTTTTTTATGAAAGTAATTTCAAGAAACTTGGCATAATTCTGGAGAAATTAAATTTTTTTGTTGTCATCAGTCACCATTAGGAGTCCGTAAGGTGTGCATTTTGTCAAGATGAAAGGCATTCTGTTGTGTTTAAAAAAAGGATCTGAGGGCCATAAACTGTAGGTCTTATGTGCTCTGATTTTTCATTCTTTCAAATCATAATTTTTTGTCGTGCAAGGTTGGCAGCTTTGCATTTGTCTAGAAAACATATTTCATGCATTTTTAAAACTTTGATACATATGCGACACAAATGTAAAGAGAGTCATTGTCTACTGCCTTAAAATGTTGTATGATAATTGATTTCCACCTCAACTGCTTATCTGTAAAATTTCATGTATTATAAATATTTATGGTAAGTTTCATCTATTTATAGTTATTGCCACTGCTTGAAAGATTTAGAAAAATTACCTTATGGTTTGACAATAATATGCAAGAATGGGAAGTTGCTAAAATGTTTTCAAGGAAATTAGGAACAAAAAGATGCTATTTTGTAAGGTAATAATATGTTCTAACTTTTTTGTTCAAAATCACCAGTGAATTTTAGTTATGCTTGAGTAATTTTTCTTATATAGGAAGTTTATCATCTGCATGTAGCTCTATAAACATGGGTAATTTTATAAATTAAGACTATATGCACCATCAGTTTTTAAAGTGAGAATTGTGGAAGAGAAGCAGTTCAATTTAATACAAAGGATAGGATCCAGGCAAAATTCTAAGGCACCAGTATGAGCAGTAATTGAATTCCATGCTAATTATGCCTGACCAATTTTCATCACTTTATATTTCTCTTTGTTTATCACCTAAACCTCTATTCTATTGCCAGTCTCATCAACAGCCCTAATGAAAGAGTTTATCTCATCAAGATAAATTGTTAAAAGGGGTCAATCATCAGCATAACATAATGTAAATCAGAATTTTTTAAAATTTGCAACCGTTAAAGGCTGAAATCTTCCCCATTGCAGTGAATTTTTTATAATCAATAACCAAACTGTAGAGAAAAAGAGATAAAAATGCACCCTTGTCAAACTCTAGTAGCAATACTAAAACAATTGCTTAAAATTCCTGCATTTTGTTTAAAGTTTCTGAAGGCTTTGCTGGCTTCTATTGCTTGTATCTGCCTGTGCTACTATCTTTTGATTGCAGCAGGTTTGCATAGAATGTAGAAACAGTTTTAACATCTGAAAAAAAAAAAACTCAGCTGTTTTTGGTGAATGCAAAGCAGAAATTAAAAAAAATTAAACTTTTTAAACCTGCATTAATGGAAGTGAGTTAACTTTCTCAGGAAAGATACCTGGTGCCTGATTACTATCCAGTTTTCTACTTGAAATAGTAAATTCTTTCTTCTATGATTGGTTTCCAGCTACAAATATATTTTTTAAACCTATGAGCAGCAGCTGCTATTTACCATAAAAATTGGTGTTCACTGTGTTTGTTGCTTATAACTTAATACAACTGAAGTAAAGTAACTGGTAGATATCTAAATTTCATAAGATTATATTTTGAGAGATCTTGTTTAACATTATGTTGCAGATAGATTCCTCTTTGATAATTAGCAATGAGCAAGTTGTAAATGTGAAATGAAGATTTTAGGCAATATTTTTTAAAAACAATGTCAAAAATACAGATAAAATTTTTATTTACTACATTAAGACTGATGGGCTTGGAAAGGCTACCATCCATCAAATGGGACATTAAGCTATGTATAGGAGAGCCATATTCTATGCACATTGAAGAACATGTTGAATGGTCTTGATATGAGGTTTCCATCTTTTTCCTAACAGCTGTTCTGCAGGAATCACAAGGAGGCAGTTGTACTTGCTCGGCTTGCAGAAAGGAAATAGGTCTGATGATAGGTTTTAAAGGTCATTCATTTAACACTCATTAGGTCATTTGAAACGAATGTTCTTTGGACAGACGACAAACCAAGTGCAAGTTTTGTGATACCATTTTAATGATTAAACATATTTCAATGTATTAACATAATATTAATAACATAGTAGACTCAGGGTATTTATCCTGCCCCATTTTAACTTTGAATGATGTTTTTATTTTCACTTCCATGATTTTATGGCTGATCCCCTTACACTCAGCATCTTTTATCTGATGACTCTTTTTTACCTTCATTCTTTGCTTTTTATGCTATACAGGTTATTTTATCAGATTGTGATTTTATGGCTTTATCTTTTACACCTTGATCATCATGGGTGTTTTCACACGAGTTCATTTTACCTTTTTGTATTATATATGTGTATTGGTTTTGTCCTTTACATTTACAATTTTTGCTTTTAACTTTGGTTGTGGGTTTCCATGTTACTCTCTTTTATATCTCATTTGCTGCATTATGGCCTCTGTTGCCCATGCACCATAAAACTCCAAACAAACAACCAATCTAACAGCTGTCCAGTGAATTCCCCTTCTTCTAACTTACTCTGAGCCCTTGGGGTCCTTGTGACCTGCCATTTAGCCCATTGTATGCAAAAAAGCACCATTCAGAGATAAAACAACCCAACTACATTATGAAATGTATATCACTCTAAAGCGAATAAGTGATCTACAATCTAATTTTGAAATTTCTAGGTTTTAACTAAGCTTAATGTTTCTTTACAGTTGAATAAAAATATGTTTTATTGATAATTTCAAGTGAAATGTTTTATAGTAATTATATATTTTTATTAATACTTTAAAAAGATTTTTCTGACATTTTTCACATTTACAATTGCTTTGAAAATATTGATTTCAAAATCTTTTATGTAAAGACCTAAAGAAGAGCATCCTAGGCCATTGACTGGCTTGCAGAACAAATTAAACCTGCTTCGTATTTTGAAGGAATCTAAGCCTATAAGTCATCAAGCCATTACAACATTTGAATCTTTGAGACAAGATATTTTTGAGGAGCTCAAACATTCTGAACAAGTTGCTGGAATAAAAGTAAGTGCAAGTTTTGTGCTGTTATTTGAAAAAACTAAAAGCAATCAAGTACATACACAGTTGATGAGCAATAAAAATATGTTAATAACATAGTAGACTCTGGGTATTTATCATATGCATACATATTGAATTCGAAGTCACCATTTCTAAAATTTATAAATTCCACTTTAGCATAAATTTCTCAAGTTCTAAAGAAAACTGCAAAAGGAAAGAGGTCTGATGATGGGTTATAAGAAACTATATAGTAACAATGTCTTCTGATGTTTCATAAGGAATAATCTTAAAAGTATTTTTTTGTCAAAGCAAATGTGATTAAACACTGGCAAGGAACTTATTCTAATCTACCAAGATTGCTAATAACCAGGTTATCATACAAAATTAGATTACCAAATTAAATGTAGCTTTCACTGTTAGGCATGAGCAAATTTATGTCCACAAGAACTATCTCTAATGAGTGTATAATACAATATACATTTGTGAAGTGGTGTTGTGTAAGCTGTATGTTATTACTGTAAAGCAGGGGTGGCTAATCCAAACTTTTGAAGAGCCACTAGATAAAAAAAACTATATTTTTAAAGAAGCCTCAGAAAAAATTCTTTACTTAAATATGGAAACACATTTCTAACGAGTAATGAATTGTAAAAAAAACTATTTTTAAGAAATCAGCTTTTAAATCAAGAAAATATCTTGATTAAAAAACAAAACTGTGCATTTTAATAAATACTATGAATTGGCAAAATCATTTAGTTATGACCTAAAAATGTTTGGTAAGAAAAATTGGAAGAATGAGCCTTATTCAGTATGTTGATAATTCATTTTATTAACTGCAAGCTGGCTAGGCTTGCTTTAAAGCTTTTATTAGAATAAATCATGGATGCGCTATGTGCTATCCATGACAGCATTCTTTGCAGTCCATAAATTAATTGAAACCAGAAAAAGAAATTTAAACAAGTTTTGAAGGATAAATAGGAATCAAATGGCTTCAGTAGAAAATTGTTAGTATTACAGCAGAAGTTTCATGTTAATGAAGTGGAAGTTAATGTAATTTTGTAAAATTTAGTGTTGCTTCTTTAATCAATATCATACCTTCTAAGGATAACAAAAATTAGAATAGAGGTACACAGTGTGGTAATTAAAAGCTTTAACCTTCTAAGGATGTAGATACTTTGCGTAAAAGTATGTCTCAAGATGAATTAGATGTACCTACTGTAAAAAAAGGTAACAATAAACTTTTGAAACAATTTTCGTATTATATACTTTGCTCTTTTCTGCTTATTTCATTTGATAAGCAATTGTATTGAACAATTTGCCAAGTATGAAGCTCATGAATAGATTAAAATATCCATATCTCAGCTGAACATTTGGATGTTTTAATGGTATTGATCTGTTCTTATATGCAAATATCTTGTTTTAGTTTTACCAAGTACCAGTAGTAGATATGGTAAGGTCCTCAGAATTGGAGTATTTGCATAGATCAAACTGCACAAGTAATATTACAAGTAATATTGATTCACAACTCTCTGATTCAAAATCTTAGGCCTTCATCATGCAGTATCAGAAATAATTAAACAGTTTAAAAAAACAATTTTTATATTTTTATCATTAAAAAAATTTACCATGAATTATTATAAAGGCATACATTGCTTTAAAGAAAAATATTCAATGAATCCCTATGAAGAAATTGTAAGTTGCATTGGGTCAAAAGACAACATGCAAAATTCATAGCTAAATAAAATTACTGCTACTTGTAATTGTCAATAAGGTTACACAGATAAATTGATAAAAGGCTGTGTTATCTGAAGTGATCCATAAGGGTGTTGTGTGACCCAGAAACAGTTTTTCTTTCGACTGGAAAAAAATTTCTGACTTAGAAGCCTCTGAATCAGTTTCTAGCTGCCTATGGCTGTTGCTAAGCGTCTAATTAATTGTAGCAAGCAGAGAGTTTTATTTTTTCGAGTAATGCTTATGAAATTGACCAGAAGTAATGAGTAACCTGTACCTACTGCTGGTCTAGCTATAAGCAAGCCAAGCAGTAACCATGAGCTGCCAATTTAAAATCTATGTAATTTTGTACCACAGCAATGTACATTCTTTATCTCTATAGTTTTTTTTTACATTAAAAAAAATAATTAAATATCAATAGAGATTTCTTTTTACAGGGCCATCAAAGGTCTTGAACTGGTGTTTTTCCTAGTGTCAGAACCATTAAAACATTATAAAACCAGAAGAATTATGGACAAGCTTATACTGGATATTCTAGGACTGTGCATGAGGACAGAATTCTAACAAGATTGTCTGGGTAACACACCTTTGAATTACAATCACCTGTGCAGAGAACTTTATTGAATCTGTGGGCAAGGACATTAATAATCCATGATGTAAGTAGGCATCTTTTGAGCATGGGTTGGAGCAGTTTTACATTGAAGGGCTACTAATATCAAACATCAGGATTGCTCTATCTGGTGGCTGATAATCACATACATATTTCTGTATATTTAGATACATACAAATTTATATACAGAAGATACAGTACACAATATATAATACAAACAGCAAACTTTTCACTAGTGTTGAGTGTGGGCTCAGCATCCACATATAACAGACTGCACTAAATCTCAGTGGTCCCAACTTTACACACACACACAAAACAGCTAAACAAAAGCATGGGCAATCCAAGCTTGATGTCTAGAAAACCCTGCAACCAAATCACAAATGTATTTTCTCTCAGCTCAAAAGACTGTCAGACTCAAATCACATGATCAAACTTGTAGCAGTCTCTGCCAATTCAGTTCCACTGGTGCTTGTCTTGCTTCTCCTACCACAAACTTTCTAGAAAGTTTTGGAGGTGCAGTACTTTAATGAAACCCATATGTTTCCATTTCACCCACCCTCTGCCAATAATTTCTGGATTGTTTTTTCAGAAAGAGAAGGCCTGGGCAGAAAATGATGATTCTGAATACCTCTCAGCCCTAGCCTGGCAAGACCCTGTATATGATTAGTCTGTAGCTGTCAGATAATGAATTACATGGCTTTGAAGTTTAGCATGAGTCTGTGCTGCTGAGTGAGATGTAATACCAATAATTCTATATATAATTTAAACACAGCTAACAGTAGTTAAAATTTAATAAAACACAATTAAGCTGTTATATTTGGTAGCACAGTGTATCACAATCCTAGCATTCTAAGCGCATATTATTTCCCACAAAAGATGGGAACCTAATAACCAAGATATATTGTTATTTTAGTAACTTAAAAGTCATAATTGTAATCTTAAACCTATGCAAAGATACATTAGACCAGGCATGGCCAACATATGGCCTGTGGGCCAGATCCGGCCCGCGAACAATTTTTCAATATTAACATTTAACTTCTAGTAATTAATCGAATGAATTCTCGATACTTCTATATTTTTTAAAAAAGATTCTGTTATAAAGAATTAAAACTTTTATACTCATCTGCACTTGATGTTCAAGCGACGTTGCCAGCAGGCGAGTAAAATATTTTTGGATAGTGCAAAAATATTTTAAAAATCGATCATGTTACAAATGTAGTTGTGAAATTAGTGAATTTCCTACGATCAAAAGGATTAAATCACAGGCAAGTTATTGATCTCCTTGAAGAACTAAATACCAGTCATTTAGATGTACTATATCACAATAAAATCCGTTGGTTAAGTTTGGGAAAAGTTTTAAGACGTGTGTGGGACCTTCAAGAGGAAATAAAAATATTTTTAATGCTTAAAGAAAATGAGGATTTTCCTGAATTATTAGATCCAAATTGGATTTGTGATTTAGCATTTTCTTTGGATATTCTCACACATTTGAACGAATTTAACACATGTATACAAGGAAAAAATTTATTTGCTCATGATTTAATACAGAAATTAAGAG
This sequence comes from Ryuthela nishihirai, assembly GCA_038380435.1. NCBI lineage: Eukaryota > Metazoa > Arthropoda > Arachnida > Araneae > Heptathelidae > Ryuthela > Ryuthela nishihirai. Next base: position 27,123,504 of record JAWZYU010000003.1, read on the forward strand.
CTTTTAAAATGAAGCTTAGCCTTTTTTCTACAATTCTGGCTGAATGTAAATTTGATCATTTTCCAACGTTACAGACCATATCTTTAAATATTTTAAAAGAAAAGGTTGAAAATTTAATAAAAACATCCTTGCACTAATGACAGATTTCGATCAGAGATTCGATTGCTTCAAAAAAATTGATAAAATTTTATCTATTATCCGAAATCCATTTTCTGTACAAGTTGATGACGTTCCTGTTGATATACAATTAGAAATAATTAATTTACAATGTGATGAATTATTACATGAGGAATATCGAGAAGAGCAAGAAAATTTGTGTAATTTTTATAAGCAATTGAATAATGAAAAATATGGAAATTTAAAAAAACTTGCCAAGACGTATTTAGTAATCTTTAGCTCAACTTTGTGAACAAACCTTTTCTTTAATGAATCTAAATAAAAGTACAACAAGATCAAGATTGAATGATTTACATTTGGAGGCTGTGTTAAGAATAGCTACTACAAGTATAGAACCAGATATTAAAAAAATAATAAGCGATGCAAACCGCCTCAACACGTCGCATTAGTTATTATGTTAATTTGTTGTATTGATTTACTTACAATTATTCATAAACAAATTTCATAATAAAATTTTGTTTACTTAAAGAAATAAGTGTTTTGCTTAACATTTTTCAATTTTAATATTTCGTCCGGCCCGTGAAAATATTTTTTTTTTCCAATCCGGCCCGGGGGCAAAAACAGTTGGCCATGCCTGCATTAGACCTTAACATAAACAAAGGGTAGTTACCACTTTGTAGTAGCTGGTACAATTGCTTTAACGTAGGCATTCGCAGATGAGATGATGTAATTCTAACAGCCCCAATGTTTGTAAGCTACCAGTCCGAAGAAGATGAACTGACTGTATAATGCTGGTCACAGAAGAATAGTGTGCCACTGATGACTTCCAGCATGTTAATTATTACAGTCACCCTCTTGTCACTGCATTAGGATACAAGCTTTAAGTAGATGAACACATAAGTTGATGGTATTCTGCTACTATTCAGCTGATATTCCATATAGGTCATATACAAAACCTTGGCACCACCATTTTCTGAGTCCAGGCCATCTTTAGTCATGTGCGATTGGTGAATGCGATATCGACTTTAGAAGTTCCTATGCTTCGAATAATAACTATTGTTACAAACATTCATATGTCAACTTTAACACTAGTTGTAAAGACATCATCATATAACATCATCATAAAGACATCATCATATCAACAAAAGCAGACATAAGCACAGATCCAAATGTTGCCAAAGCCATTACACAGTTCCAGTTAACGATCTTAAGTGGATAATATCCAAGGCTATCGAAGTTTTGCATTTTACACACATTGGTTTAGCATCTTACACACACCATTGGGCATTGGCCCAAATGGTTTTAAATAATAATTTACAAATTAATTATAAACCCTTAGCAGCCCCTCAAACAAAATATCAATTACAATATGCAGAAAAACTACTTATTCATGCACATTGTGATTACTTATGCAACAAGGAGATCTCACCGCTACCAGCAGCATGGAGCCTCTTGTTGCATTGGTGCGTAAGTACATCATGCACACATAGTAGTGATGTTGAAGGCGAGACAAGCTTAAATAGCCAAATCTGAAGTATCACCACACTGAGCCTGAAGATGCCATAGATGTGTACATGGTGAAACGCATTGCTTAGGGTTGCCTTGATGCAGGCTGGACAATTTTTTTAATGTTTTTTAAACGTCAATCTGTTTTTTCTTTGACAATTGGGATAGCTCAGTTGTAATAAGTTACTAATGTGTGTAAGATGCAAAACTTCGATAGCCTTGGATATTATCCACTTAAAATCGTTAACTGGAACTGTATAATGGCTTTGACAATATTTGGATCTGTGCTTATGTCTGCTTCGCTGATATGATGATGTCTTTACAACTAGTGTTAAAGTTGACATATGAATGTTTGTAACAATAGTTATTATTTGAAGCATAGGAGCTTCTAAAGTCGATATCGCATTCAGCACATATAAGCTTTTATACGCACATGACTAAAGATGGCCTGGACTCAGAAAATGGTGGTGCCAAGGTTTTGTATATACCTATATGGAATATCAGCTGAATAGTAGCAGAATACCATCAACTCATGTGTCCATCTACTTAAAGCTTGTATCCTAATGCAGTGACAAGAGGGTGACTGTAATAATTAACATGCTGGAAGTCATCAGTAACACATTATTCTTCTGTGACCAGCATTATACAGCCGGTTCATCTTCTTAGGACTGGTAGCTTACAAACATCGGGGCTGTGAGAATTACATCATCTCATATGCGAATGCCTATGTTAAAGCAATTGTACCAGCTACTACAAAGTGGTAACTACCCTTTGTTTATGTTAAGGTCTAATGTATCTTCGCATAGGTTTAAGATTACAATTATGACTTTTAAGTTACTGAAATAACAATATATCTTGGTTATTAGGTTCCCAACTTTGTGGGAAATAATATGCACTTAGCATGCTAGGATTGTGATACAGTGTGCTACCAAATGTAACAGCTTAATCGTGTTTTATTAAATTTTAACCAATAATTCTTGAAGTGGTCCAAGAAACATCAAGAATTGGAGCACAGATGAGTAATTAAAGCACAGATGAGTAATTAAATCACAGATGAGTAATTAAAGATCATTGGGAATAATAAAAGTGTGTTTTGTGCTCCAACAAATTGTGACGTTTAGCTTTATCATATACTATTCATCATCTTTTTGTGCTGGAAGTACAGCTTCTGTTAAAGATGATGTTTACAGCTGCATTTAATTTTGAGTGGGGTCCCGTTCAATTTTTAATTAAATGAAGAATGCAACCTGGCTGGGCTTTACATGAGATTACTCATGTCAGCTGCCTTGCTTTATCCAGATGTGGAGATTTTATCTCTTGTGATGTAATGCACTGTGCGACATGCTATTATGCTTAATAACCAAAAGGGTTACCTTCTGGTTATTAAGATTCTTCATGAGCGAGTGCCTGGATCTTTTGATCATATAGTGTATATTATATATATTACTAATGTTTTGCAATATTTTATTTAAAAGACCACTGGAACAAGTGGAATAAACATATATTTTACTCTTTTGCAGGAATGATATCATAAATTAGAACAAAAAAAAATAAAAGAAATTGAAATAAAGGATTATGGAAACAACACATAGTAGAAATATACACAAACTGATAAAAGCAATATTGTTTCATGTTACCATGTCAATGAAGGTTACGGGCAGTTGGTAGCTTGATAGTCTCATAAGCTGGAGTTCCCAGATTCAAGTCAAAACTGTCTGCATTGAGATTTATCTCCACTAACCCCCATCCTGCCCATGATGATAAAAGAGATCATATCGGGCTTAGAATGGCTGTCGTTCATTGGGTGGAATGTCAAGCCATGTCTCCAGGCAACAGGAGAGCCAGATCCTGTGCATGTTAAAGAACATGCTGGATGACTTGACTGGAGGCTACCACCTGTCTTCTAACATCTATCCAGAATGGCCATTTAGCTCATTGTGTGCAAAAGTGCCACTACAGGCACGTTTTTTGCCTGCATCAAATTTTTTGCAGTGCATCAAATCCATAGTTAGCATCTTGAGTTTAATACAGGCTTGCATTCAAAAGATGCAAAATAGCAATTAAAAGGAATGGCTTGTTAAGTATTGTTCTGCAATTTTTTTTCAGTTTATATGTTGTGTTACTGAAGAGTACATGAACATAACTTCTAGACTAAAGCCTTTTTATTATTTTGTAATTTGACTTCTTTTGAATTCTTATATTCAGTATAATGTGTTAAGCTAATCATTGCATGTGTTTGTTTCTTTGGATTAATTACAAAACTTTCAAGTGCTATATCATTTTATGAACTCAATCATTATTTGTTTTTATGCTGAAAACCAAGATATTACTTTTTCTACAAGAGTTGCACTAATTTGACAATTACATGTCATAAGCTGATACGTTACTCTTTTTCCAAAATAGAGATTTTAGACACTCTTGACCTTGTCATTTGACTTTGACTTTGTTGCACTCTTGACCTTGTCTCTGTTCCAACAAACTTGGATTCTAATCAAGAATATAAGAACAGGCTTTGGTGAATAATATATCATTTCTTGTAAAACCTCCTTGTGATAAAAGTTAATTACAGAATTTTAAAAGTAATATTTGAAATTTAGCCTGTAGAATTAACACCATTAAGACTAGACATGTCACTCATATATTGTTTTGCAATATTCTTGTTATGCTACTGGTAATATGGCAAAGATGGTATAGAGGGAGCAGGGGAGGTTATTTTTTGTTCATGATATCTACTGACCGACCAACCAAGATACACACACAAAACCTTCAGCCACGGGCTACAGAGTACCAGACTGTAATTTTCCTCTCCAGACATGTCTGTCCTCAGCTGCTATATTTGGTCACTGTAGTCCAAATCTAGCAAGGTCCTGTTCGACATTGTCTGCCCATTGCATCCTAGGTATTCCCCTTGTTCTGAAGTCTTTAGGCACACTGTTCATAACCTGTTTGCCATTCTGCATCTGGATTCAAATATATAATATATGCAAATATATAAAATATGCATATGTGCAACATGGCCAAACCAATGCAGTCTCTCTCTGCACAAAATGTTGCTCAAAGGAGGTTGCTGACCCCTTCTAATCTCATCATTAATTACAAAGTCAAACCATTTAATGCCCAAGATGAGGCACAAGCATATAAAATCAAAGGCATCAAGTTTCTTGTTATTCTGCTTACAAAGGGTCCATGTTTTTCTACCATAACTAACTTTAGAAAGAACCAAAATATTATACAGCCTAATTTTAGTCTTTAGGTATATATGCCTATTTTTCCACACTCTCCATACATTCTTAACCCTTTCCATGTCAAAGGGGCGGGGGTGCTCAGTTGGCAGTGCGCTAGGCTCCAGGTTCGAGTCCCAGCTGGGTCAACATTGAGATTTATCTTTGCAAATTCCCCGCTCTGCCCGTGATCAGTAGGGACACCGATGGGCTTGGAAAGGCCACCGTCCGTCGGATGGGACATTAAGCCATGGCCCCATGTACGGGAGAGCCATACCTGTTCACATTAAAGAACACGCTGGATAGCCTTGATGGGAAGCTACCATCTGTCTCTCAATAGCTGTTCCAGTGGGTCCCCTCTCCCAACCTTCTCTGAGCCTTCGGGGTCCATGTGACATGGCCATTTAGCCCATGGTATGAAAAAAAGTGCTGCTCAGAGGTAAAACAACCCAACTTTCCATGCTGTAGCCCAAAGAAACACTTTCATCTTTCTAATTCTAGTGGTCGGAGACTGAAGTTTCGCTCCCATAGCACAAGGTGGTAAAAAAAAATTTCCGAATAGAAATCTGAATTTTTTTCAAACTGTTTCCAATCAGATATCAAAAATAACATTTAAATCTATGATATAAATTTTTTACCTGTTGATTTCGCTTGAAAAAATTATGATGAAGTTTTAAAATAAATCTGATTCAGACGTGCATGTTTGGTTACTATAAACAGCATCAAGTGGCATCTGTTCAGTTCATGTCTTTATTCTGCTGTACCATGCTTAGATTATTGATTGGTTGCATTTCCCACTATTTTGTGCTATTTATAGCTCTACAAGAGTTGTAATGCTTTCTAACCTTTTAGCGTAAGGATATTGATTTTTTTACTACCGGAAGTTGTGTCATCTGGAAACTATGCACCTTGGCTTTCAATCAATTCAGACCAATAGCAGACTTTCAATTTTAAAGATGTTTTTTATTTACTTTAATGCTTCTAAAATTATTTTTTATTGATTCTCAAATGGATACTCTGATTATAAACAATAATTGGAAATGATCAAAAGTGAAACTGCTAGCGATATATAATAGTGACAATCAGAACAAGCATTAGGATTACTCGGAGCACGATTTTTAAATGATAGCACTTTATTTATCAATATTTTTAATTGCATTTAAAGCATGTAAACAAATTAAGGTCAGGAAATTACAATTTTTAACCAACATTTCTGCCTGAATTTTAGAATTAAACTTATCTGTAGTAGTTATGCAGCTTCGTAATAAAGCAACTCATTCTCAATTTCAGTGCATAGATTAAATTTTAAATGCTTTGAAACATTTAAAAAAATTCATAGTTCTTTATCACTTTTCTGATATATTTTTCATTTTTTGCTTAGATTATCTAGTTTTAAAAGCAAAATTATTTTTATGACACTGCTTTACTTAGGCTTAGAGTTTTCTGATCATCAAAAGTCTAAGAATGTGCATTATGCATTATATGCATAAATGACTAAATAATTTAGAAAAAACAAAGTAAATGAAAGATTTAAGCAATAATCAAAATATTTTGAACTGTTTATATTAGAGTAATAAAATAATATAGAAAAATGGGAATATCTATATATATTTTGAAATTTTACTAAAGATAAAGCAAAAAGAAAATACAGTAAAATTTTGAAATGTTATAAAAAAAATTAACCTATCATTTTTTAAATTTTTGCCATTTTATTAAGCACAATTAAATACTCTTTCTTTTGATATATAACGTGACATATTTCCATTCATTAGTTACTTCAAGATGAGGTTCTAAAGTTGTTTATTTTATTTTCTGAAAGCACTTTAAAATAAATCTGGCCACAGCGAGCAGTTTCAGAAACTTGACACTGTAAAGGTTAAAAGTCTCAGCAGCAATCCCTATTCTTCTATTTATCTCATGCCGTACATCACCAGTATCTGTTACATAGCTTCCAATGCAGAGAGTCCAGGATCTGTAATCAAGCTTTAAAGCCATAAACAGTTCAGTGGGTACAAATGGTCTGCACCAGAACCCTGTGAAATTTGCCACTCCTCAGAGGGCAGAAAAGAAAGAAAAATGTGGCCATAGATGACCAGATCAGTAGTCCACACAAATCTGGCAGCCCTCCCTTTATGGTTCCTTCCAAAAGAGAATATCTCTTTTGAAAAGACTAATGGTCTGCACCATGAGAAGTCAGGGTCGGACATTAGGTGCTAGGCCTAGCCAGTCATGTGCATCATCACTGGGGATTGATACATATCTCACCTTCCAGTTTATTCCTTATTCCAAAAAAAAAAAAAAAAAAAAAAAACTAGTAAATATACCATTGAATATTTTACTCTATAGAGACTAATTTTACCTCTTCAGCTTGTAAGTTTAATTTGTTCATGGTGTGTAAAATAATTTGGCATGGGTGTGTGTCATATCAATCATTGTCCATAGTGTAACATGTTTAAGTGGACTCTTAATGAAACTATGGTTAAATTTTCTAGCAGAGAAATTCTGCTAGTAGATCATAGACTTCATGCAATTGGAGTTATTTCTGTAAATACCTTAATTTTGAAACCCCTGTAGTGCTGTTATTGCCAACTAGTTGCTTGCAGTACACGTTGAAATGGGTGCTGAGTGAAAGAAGTATCTGTTGGGTAGAGTAGCACAATTCTGAAAAAATATTCAAAGTTTTGTCTTAGAAACAAGAAATTTTTGACTCATTGATAAGTGGAGTTTTTCATAAGATATGCAAATATTATACATGTATGAAATAAGCAGAAAAGAACAATGTATGTGATACTTAGAACTATTTTCAAATATCTCTACCTAGAATTCAAAATTAAAATTTATAATGGTTTTTGTGTGCTTAATTAATTATTGCAACGATACTTTTTTTTCATTAGGCATTCTCTTTCTTCTTTGAATTGCAGACAAGTATCAGTGTGCCAAAAAACAAAATGATCAATGCAACTGATTGAGAGTTATTGCAGAAGAAGCATGACTTTGAAAGATGAGGTAGAATCAGAGATGATCCAATATTTTACTCAGTCAGTTAACAGGTCATGCCCTAAAGATAGTAAAAGAATTAAAAAAGAGATAAATCCAATATCAAGATAGTGTTTTTAGCTATTTATAAATTAATAATTATATTATAAATTTTCTCATACACTGAAAAATTAATGAGAAGAAATTGCAAAAAAATTACATAGCAAAAAGTTTTTGATATTAAAGCCATTGTTCCTAATGCTATAAAAATGATTTATCTTTGCCATTAGCATAATTCACATAAAAAAGAAAAGTTTGTCAAAGAGAATTATCTAGTTATACACTAATTGCAAGCTATTCAACACTACAGAATTCAGCTTTAAGAACCCATAGGAATAATAAAAATATATGAACTTCAAATAAAGAAAAATATTATGGAAGATGTGAAAGGCTTCAGAAGTGAGAAACAGTGCTTCAAGATCAAAATATGAGACATAAAATGAAATAGAAAGCAAAAAACCTGATCCAGCTGTGTAAATAATCTGTTGGTGTGGGAATACCATGAGTTTGAAATATTTTTAATTCAGATCATCTCTTGCATTTCCTTTTTAAATTCATTCACTAATGTAAGCCAATTTGATAATATACACATTACATATATCCAAAAATATTTTTAAGTTTTTATTTAAGGTAAAAATTGTAATTACTTCTCCTAATTAATTAGAAGAGAACTGTTTAAGTGCTATTTATGTTTGCTGTTTCAAAGGCATAAGAAGTTTAGCCCCCTTTCCCCCAATTTTTCAACAGAAACACTATTGTGAATCTTTTCTATTATAACCATTGAGCATGTTTGGTAGTATTTATGCTCAGTAACCATAAACAGATGTTTATTTCTTTGTGGAAATGTTTAACCTGGGTTTAGTAATATATTGGTCTTTTAGCCACCATACATGCATTTTTAATGGACACAAATTATTGTTTTTCAGAACCTACACATTTGCTCATCTAGCTGGCCTTGAATGTTCCTACTACATAGACCTAAAAAAAGTTTGAAAATTCCAAGCCAAGGAAATCTTCCTTGTCCATTTCTTTCTGATACCATATTCAATTGTAAAAAATATTAAAAGATTTGTTTTTTTTATTAAAAATTTAAGAAATAATAACAGTAAAATTAAGAATAACCTAAATCAAGTTGAAATGTCTCCAGAAACAATTTGTAAGACTTCCTCATTAGAAAAACATTTGTACTCTGAAAGATCAATAATAATCTAAAATTATTCAAAATATTTAAAAGATAAATAAATCTATAGAAATAAAAGGAAAGGTTTGATGAGAATATACACACACTTAGTCCTTGTAGTAGGTCCACAATAGGTGGTTCCTGGAAATGGCTGTGTAAATGAGAAATGCTTAAAAAAAGTAATTTAACACGTATTTCAATGCAAGGTGTAAAAACTTGAGGTGTTTTCTTAATTTTATGGTAATCAAAATATATTCAAAGCAAAATTTATTAAAAAGAATATTGTGTATAGTGCATTTGGCATTTAAGTATCTGAAAGGAAATACTTTTGGACTTAGGACTAGAATAATATTTTAAATTAAAGCATTTTTTTTCTGCAGTGAAATGGAAATCAAATGCAGTGCAATAAAGTAAAAGAGTATAATATTACAATTGGAATAATCATGGGATATTTAATAACGCAGTAACTGCGTTTGGAGAAGGAGTACTAGGTGTTGGATCTCTTTCTTTCTGGAGAACAATTAGATGATAATGAAGGAAGTTTGTTTTTGTCATCAGAGGACAGAGCGTTCACACTTTCTTCTGACAATAATTCTTAGACAAATAAGGAGGCAGAGAATTGTTGATAGAGTGCAGATGAAAAAGAAGTTGATGGGAAGGTTCCAAGATTTTCTTGCTTGGATCTTTCATCAACAAAGACATCATGTTTAAATGTTTGGCTGCTTTCCTGTTTTCATTAATAGGACTGCAAGGACTTGTTCATATCTCTTCTTATTTCCTATTCGAGTTATTAAATGTTTACTATTAAAACCATAATGAATAATTTATTTTATATAAAAAAAATAAAATGAATACTCCCTCAAGCAGCTGCTTACCACAGAGATCTGACAGGAGCCTGTCAGTTTAAGTGCCATAATAGAAGGTCTGTGAAGATGGCAGGACCTCAGCAGAAAAACAACAAAAACATCCATGCCTTATCCGGGGCTCGAATCCAGGTCCCTTAGATTAGTAGCCAAGTGTGCTAATCATTCTGCCACTAGTAATTTTTATTTACCATTTATAAACTATTCATCATTTTTGCAGTAACAGAGGTATTTTCCATTTGAAATTTACTTTTACAAATGAATAATATCCTATTTTATCACCTAGTTACCTTCATGATATCAGATCTTGTTATTAGTTCTCCAAATTTTCCTCTGAAAGGGCAATTTGTCTTTGAAACATACTAACATTACAATCAGGTTATAGGAAATTATACCGTTTTAAACTGCTTAATTAGCTTTAAGCTGCTTGCATGTTTTTTCCAGCTTTTATCATTTTCAATTTCCAGATTGCTATGTTTGATTATTTGTTGTTTTTTCAAAAGCCAAATTATTCTTAGTTCTGGTATGTTTCTCTCATTTATAGCATATAACATTTTAATCCTTTTGTTGTACTTTATTTTTCACAGCTTTGCTAAAAATATGTAAAGATAAAAATCTGAAAAATATCTTTATTTTGCATAATTTTTGATGGTTATCAGTATTATTGGATCTTTGTATAAAATACTCACCATTAATCTGTTGGCGATGCATTGTTGCAAATCAAGTTTTATTGAAATGTAAACACTTTATATAGACTGAAGTTTTGTCATATCTAATATAAAAATAATAATTTTTGAAGCAAATTTAAAGTAAGATAATTGAGTAATGTTCTCTTACCAAATCTGTATTGTATAATTACATTGGAGATGTCAAAAGTGCTTGCAGATTTTCTAACAATGATACACAATTTGCATAGAAGCAAATGCTGTCCTTTTTATTGCATTTTACAGTTTAGTTCCAAAAGTGACACATAAAACCTGAGTAAAAATCCCTTGAAGACTAAGATACTACATATATACATGAGGAAGACATGTTGTATACACCACATTCACGTAATGCTTTATACACTTTGTGTGGTATTTTTTGAAACACAATTACACACAAGTATAACACTATGCAGAAACACATAGATTCAAATGTGTGTAATGGTCAGGGAATAAAGTCAAATTATGATATAGCAATATATGTTAATAAGTATAAAATCGCCTGTTGTTGAATGTTGCACAATAGGGTTAAGTATTTATACAGAAATGTTCAATTGTTTAAGGTATTTTTCTGATTGGACTCACTATGTTTTTAATACTTTTATTTTGTAATTTATTCTGATAATTTAAAGTTTATCGGGGTATATCTTTCAATTAAATGTTGTGGTAACCAAATTTGCCATCTTTGGTCAGCAGAGAGCTATGCTCATGTTTTGAACTCATTAAAAATATGTTTGGATAAGGTACATAGTCCAAACAATTAATGAACAAAGCAAATAAAATTGTAAAAATTGCAAATCATTATGCAGTTTATTCTTTTTCTTAAATTTTTGAACACATCTGGACCTTGGACACAAGACATTAGTTAGAATCACTGATCTAGGTTGTAACTCTGGAATTCTTGTTTGAGGATATTGAATACATCAAGCATTCTTGTTTGAGGATATTGAAACAATAATCTTCATGCAGAGTCCTCACATGTGGTATGTTTATTAAAAGAAGTAGGGCTAACAATACCAAATAGGCACCTAATTGCATGGTGCAAAGACCCATTCCCCCAAGGTCAGCAGTATTCCTAGAAATAAAAGTTTAGGTATCTGTGATGGCCTCTGATCAGTATTATTCACCAGCTGATGTAAGATATTCTGTGCAGTTTCACTCAAGGACAACAGAAAGCAACAGATAAACAGAAAACAATGATGAATTTTCCTTTAGTAGAAGTCTACTAGTGCAGCAGATTCAGGATTAAATTGTGCCTAAAGCCATTAGATTGTTTAATGGTATAGTGGTCAGCACCAAGACCCTGTGAAGTTGACCACTCCTCAGTAGGGTAAAAAGTAAAAGTGGCTATAGAAGTCCAGATCAATAGGCCACATGATCTGGCAACCTTTCCTCTCTATTTCTTTCCAAAAAAGAATATATTGAAAGGTACTAATGGCCTGCATCACAAAAAAGTGGGGTTGATCTTTAAATGCTAATTCCTGTCTGACAGATTCTGTGCATCATCTAGGTCAGTGGTTCTCAACCTTTTATGCTTCACGTACTCCCTGGAAATGTGTATGTAACTGGCATACCCTTTTATAGATAGATAAAACTATAATTATAGTACAGGGTGTTTCAAAAAGGATGCAACCCTCTATGTATTGTATTTTTCTATTTAAACTTGACAAAAGACACAAATTTCAAAAGATGCAAATTAGACATATATCTACCTTTACCAAAAAAAAAATACCCCCTCAAGCTACTACTTGCTACAGAGGTCTGACAGGAGCCTGTCAGTTCATATGCAATAGTAGGTCTGTGAGGATGGCAGGACCTCAGCAGAAAAACAACACTACATCCATGCCTTACCCGGGGCTCGAACCCAGGTCCCTAAGATCAGTAGCCAAGCACACTAACCACTCGGCCACAGGACGACTACTACCTTTACAACAAATATTGAAAGTGATTTTCTGCAACCTGGATTCAGGTTTGTACCCGTTTCATGACATTTGCAGCCACCTTTCATAATGTTTGTTTTCTTATGTTTAAAATCTCTCAATGTTAGCCTTCAAGCCTTCAACTGTATGAGCATTGTTTTGAAACACTACACATTTGAGATATCCCCAAAGGAAAAAATCTGGAGGAGTAAGATCTGGGGATCTTGGGGACCACAAATTTTTTGAAATCAAATGATCACCAAAAAATTCTTGCAACATGACCATTGTGCCATTTGCAGTATGAGCGGTTGCGCCATCATGTTGAAACCAACACTTGCGTTCATTCACATCCAATAGTGCAATAAACTTGGATGAGGTCACAATAAACTTCATCAGTTAGAGTTGAGTCAAAAAATAAAGGCCCTATCACATGACAACGGGAAATTGCACACAAGAAGGTCAGATTGAACTTTAGGTGCTAGTTCCTGTCTAGCCTGTTCTGTGCGTCATCATAAGGCATTGGTACACAGCTCACCTTCCAGTACATATATGCCTAGCTACCATTTACAGGCCAAAGGAGTGTAAATAAAAATAGGCGAAAAGAAACTTAAAAGCTAATTGTTAATAAGTATGTAGGACAAGCACAATTTTGGCATGTTTTTTGGAGGGGTGGGGAGACAAACCAGCCTTTGAAAAAACTAATATTGGTGCCAATAATGTTTAAATTTTTAAAGAAGTAGATGCCAGTTCAAAGGGGGTAGGAGTTGGCTTAGTAGGCAGCATGCTGATTGTAAATCTGATATTCTTAGATTCAAGTACCAACTATGCCTCCATTATTTTCTCTGCCAACTTTCACTCTGCTCTCAGTGAGAAAAGAGGACACTCTTGGGTTTAAAAAAGGATAGCCCATCATATGGGAGCAGCAGAACTATATCCTAACTGTTTAATATGCCCTGTGCATATTAAAGAACATGCTGGATTGTCTTCATGGGAAGCTTTTATCTTTCTCCTAACAACTATCAAATGGATCTCTGCATATTAAATAATTTTGCTTTCCCATTAGACTTTAATAATAAAAAAGATATTTTTCATATTTTGATTAATAACATATTTTTATGTTCTAGTGGAAAAGATATACTGGATTAAACAAACTATTAAAAGGCCATCGAAGAGGTGAGCTGACTATTTTTACTGGCCCTACAGGATCTGGCAAAACCACATATATGAGTGAATACTCACTTGATTTATGTATGCAAGGGGTATGTTGAGTTTAATGTAAATTCTAATATTACTGACATAGCTTTTAAGGTGGTGAATTTATTAGTTGAAATCGACTTTTTATCACTGAAGGTTGGAATTTTATAAACACTACTACAAAATCTCTTTGTGTTTTCTAATCAGTTGAATAATTTTTGTACATAAGTTACAAGATTAAGTGCAATTACTGTGTATTAATAAGTCTTAATATATCTAATATCTCAATGTGTAACATTTTATTTATTTTATAGTTTGCCTTTCATTTTATAGCATGTTATGAAACTAAACAACCACCATTCATGTTTAAATGAAGATTTTTTTAAAGAAAATTATTTCTACTTGAACCATGTTTTCTCGTATATAAACCATGTTTATTGAAGAGGGAATGGCAACAATATCAAACAGCCCCCTAATCGCAGACATGGGGCAAAGACCCATTCCCCCACCACTAAAGGCTGAAGCCATCTACACTGGAAGACTTCCTCCAATGTAGAATTTGACGATGCCAGTAGAAGCAAAGAGTTCAGGTGCCTGCGATGATCTCTGCTCAGGATTATCCACCAGCTGATAAACATAACCTGTGAATCTATTCATTTGGGGCTTTCAACCCACAAACAAACAGAAAACACAGTAGAAGCTTTCCCTCCACAGAAGCCCACCAGTGCAGTAAAATCAGGATCCATAATTAAGCTCAGAGCCATAATTCTGTTCAGGTTGGTATATATGGTCAGCACCAGGACCCTGTGTGGTTGACCACTCCTCAGCAGGGTAGAAAAAAAGAAAAATAGCCATAGTTGTCCAGATCAGTAGGCCACACTAATGGCAGCCCTCCCCTTCTGTTCACTTCCACAAGAGAGTATCTCTTTTGAAAGGTACTAACAGTCTGCACCACAAGAAGGCAGGATTGGACATTAGGTGCTATGCCTGGCCGGTTCTATGTATCATCACAGGGGATTGGTGCATAGCTCTCCTTCCAGTGACTACCTATCTACCATTTACAGACCTCCAAGGACTGGTAAACCTAATGCCAGGACGTCAAACAGAATGTGAACCTCAGAAGAGGATCAACATCTGAAGGCATCAATAGTCTGTGCCAGCCATCTACTATACACAGAACTGATAATAACATTTTTTTGCATACTTCATCACCTTTGTTAGTAAAAGGTACATTTAGAGAAGAAGAAAGAGGCATAAAGTGTAAATCGGGGATATTGCACCAGAGGCAATATACCTCAGATAAGGAAGCAACAGTTGATATTAGCAACCACCATAGGAATATTGTAGTTTTTAAAGTGTAATAACAGCTAGAAACCACAATAATTAAACTTGATAAAGTGTAGCTGTGTTTGTAATTTATTTATCTACTCTTTGTAGGTAACCATTGAACCCTTGTCCAGCCACTTTTACCAAAAGCTTCTGCACCTTTAGCATCCTTAGATTACCTTTCAGCCATTTTTCTCCTTTTTTCTTCACTCTTCTTCCTAATTGCCAACTGCTTTTTAATGATTTTATTACCTGTTCCTCTCATATGTATTCTTTATGCTATGGTACCAACCTTTTGCACACATTCCAGCTCTGATATCATTCCTAAAGCCCTGCAAACCAAAGGGCATATAATCTGCTAGCCATCAGCATTCACCTAAATATAAATCTTGGCTCTTGGGAAATACCAAATTTTTCCCACTGAACAGAATTCATCCCCTATGCTTTCAGCTTTCATTCCCTTTAGTGGGCTCTCATGCACTGTGTGCTGATGTTGGTAGCACCAGTGTTTACAAAATGAGGGGCCAATCTGACAATCTCTTTGTGGGAAAACAACACAGAACAATTTCACACAATGACAAGAGGAGTACAAAACAGGTGAAAGATAAAGCAAGTGAAAAAAAAAGGTATATAGATAGGGAGGAGAATAAAACTGCAATTGTAAATGGTGTGGAAATATGTGTTTCTATGTGTAATGGATTGTAGGATCTGCATGGTTTGATGAGGCTTATTTTTCAATTTAATCATTGGCTGGTTTACATTGGAAACTATAGTAGTAATGCTTATTCTAGGGTACATAATGCAATATCATTAATTTATAAAGTTTTGGGGTCGCTGCAATATTGCTGTTGAATTATTGAAGATTTTATTTGCTTTCCCTTCATCAAAAGTTAAAGTAAGTGTGAAGATTTTGAAATACAAGATATGTAATTAGAACTTAATGGAGAGTAGAGTAAGAAGAGTGAACATAATCATTTAGATCATGTTCAATCTTCTTAATAATGATCATTTAGAATTTAAAATTTTTAATATAACTTTTAATTGTGGAAGATAGCAGAAATAATGCATTGTATACTAATTCTGTTTCTAATGTATACTAAGTAAAAATTTAATTTTAATTAAAAAGAAACATTAACAAGCCCTTACCTAGTCAAATGTTTAGTGTACCTGATTATTAAGGCAATGGGCATGTCCATGTGTAAATGTTTGTCTGCTGTTTGTGGAGCGGGGATGGCTCAGTCGGTAGCAGCCAGGCTCATAATCTGCAGTTCCCAGGTTCGAATCCCAGCTGGGTCAATGTTGAGATTTATCTCCGCAAAATTCCACGCCCTGCCCTCAGTCAGTAGGGGACACCGATGGGCTTGGAAAGGCCACTGTCCATCGGATGGGACATTGAGCCATGGCCCCGTGTGCGGGAGAGCCATACCCTGTGCACCTTAAAGAACGTGCTGGATGACCTTGATGGGAGGCTATCATCTTCTCCCAACAGCTGTTCCAGTGGGTTCCCTCCCCCCAACCTTCTCTGAACCTTCGGGGTCCATGTGACCTGACCGTTTAGCCTATGGTGTGCAAAAAAGTGCTGCTCAGAGGTAAAACAACCCAACAACTGTTGTTTGAGAAATTAGGAAAAACTAGATAAAGCTTCTAGGTTATCTCTATCTTTTGTGTATTTAAAAAATAATAATAAAAGACTTAAATAAACAAAGTGGTTGTTTCCTATAATGGCCCAATATGCAGAAAAAATCCTAGGAAATAACTATTCCAATATTAGGAAAACTGATTTAAAAATGTGCTGTTTTTTGAAATACACTACAGGAAAAAAAATGGCAATACCTGGAAGGATTAATGTCATTTTATTGAAATGCAGGCAGCTGTTAGCATACACTGAGATGTGCAATTGATTACATTATCAAAAAAAAGATAGAAAATTACCGCTTTACCTACCTGGTAAAATGTTATAATTAGTATGATGTTGAACCACCCCGTGCAGCAATGTATTCATGAACACAGTGGGGAAGGCTATTGCACAGCTCTATAATGTCCTCCTGAGTGATAGAATGTCAAATAGCGCAAAGTTGCTGTTCCATTCCAGCGACAGTGGTTGGTGCATCTCTTGGGTGTTGTTGGAGCTGTTGGCTCATCATGTCCCAGTCATGTTAATTAGTGAAAGGTCCAGCGAGCATGCTGGCCATGGTAGTACCTTAATATTTTGCTCATGTAGATACTGCAGACTAATGCGAGCTGTGTGGGGATGGCCATTATCTTGCTGGTAAAAGGTTCCATGCTGCTGACAAATGGGACAGCCACTGGCTCCAAAATGTTGGTATCATATTATTGGGCAGTTAAAGATCCTCTTATGATAACCAGCTCTGACCAAGATGTCCGACTAATGGCACCCCACATCAAGACAACAGGTGCTGGAGCTGTGTGATGATGTCGCACACACTGGGTGGCGTTCCCTTTCCCTGGATGATGGTGAACACGTCTACCATCAGCTGACCAAGACAAAAACAAAATAAATCACTAAACACCATGATACTCCACTCTTGTTCGTTCTAGTTCTGTCTGAGGGAACACCACTGAAGACATGCTTGCATGTGGGCAGATGTCAGGGGCAAGTGCAATGCTGGACACTAGGCTTACAATGAAAACTGTAAAAGCCTGTTGTTTACCATCAGAAATGGTGGTCCTGTTGCTTGATGGTCATACATTGTCTTCCTGATCCTTGTCGGCGTGTGCTGAATCCTTCTTGAACCCACTGTACCCATATGTGCATAATGGTGCTGGAATTGCAGCCAACAAGATTGGCCACATCTCTGTACAACAAACCAGCTTCTTTAGGGCCAATGATTCTTCCAGATCAAAGTCTGTTAACTGTAGGAATAGCTCAATATCTGCATAAGGGCATTTTTAGCAGTTTAGAACAATTTCCACAACATTTTGTCAACCAGGGAGCTTTGGTTGCCTTTATCTGTGTTTGACTGCTCCACACCTGTGATGTCCGTTTGTGCCTCTCTAATTGTTTCGATCATCCTGCAAACCAAATCATTTCCATGCACTTCCATACGCTACCACCTCCCTAAATTTCGTCACCTTTGCATAACTTCTTGCCTTTTTTATTTCCTGTAGTATATTTGCATTTGGCAAATTTGTGTGGAAATTTTAATTTAAAGAATTTACCATACATCATGAAGTAGTGGCTTCCATCCAAAATTTAGGGAGGTGGTAGCATATGGAAGTGCATTTTATACCAAAGGGAAGCATTAAAAATTAGACAATTATTTATTGCATTATATTAATGTTTAAACCAGTGATGTTTTTCAAATTATAACAATTTGTTTTGTTTTTCTAGGTGAGCACATTATGGGGAAGTTTTGAAATATCAAATGTTCGTTTAGGAAAAATGATGTTAATACAGTATTCTTTGTAAGCTTTTTATTTTACTTCAATTTTTAATTTAAATTTTATACCAAAAAGTAAAAATATTTACGGTGTAAAAACCTTGAATCCAGCATACACGGGATCTAAAAAGTGCCAGTTTGTTATCAATTAATATATTCTGCATTTTATACATAGTGAAGCAAACTAAACATGTAGGCTTTGGTCACTTTAATATTTAAATTATGTGTGTTTAATTTTTTTAATATTAGGAAACTTTAAAATTCAGTTTAAGTGCAAACATTAAATTTACATATATGTTTAAAATATATTGCTGAATACGCTATACAGCATTGAATTTTATTGTTTCTGTGTGGCATTAGTTTAGATACAGAAAGTAATAGAGATTCTGCCCTATGACAAGAATTCAATGTTTTCTTTAGCACATAGGATGGAGAAGAATTCTAGCAGCTACTCCTGGCTTTTACAGGCCTTCTCATATAACGACATGCCCTACTATGAATGAATTCACTATTTACCACTGTCTAAGAGCTAACACAGCCCACAAAGCAACTATTATGCCAGTTAAGGAAAAGTGATTAAGTAGACTTAACGAAATGCTAACTTAAGTATTATGGTAATTTCATCCACATCTGCACAAGGAATTTTTAAAATTTTCTAACTGTTAGCAACACAAAAAATTTGAATATTTTTGTAGTAAGATATGTACTCATATTTTAAAAATATATAGCACAACGTAGAAAAAAAAAATTGAAAATATAATGACATTACCAAAATAAATGCAAAACAATTAGGACATTGTTAAAAAAAATTGCCAACTCCTGCAAGATACAATATTTTTTTCAGAAAATAAAATTAACTTAGTTTTTGCAGAAGAACTTTGGAGTATATTACTAATAATGTAGTGGTATACATTTATACAGGTTTCACCTGCTATATGAAAGTAGAGTGTACCTACGAAAACGTTTTTGAAGAAACAAATTACTATTAATTTATATGGGAAAAATTTTTGAGCATTCCCAGAACAAAAAATAACCTACCACATAACCATAAAACCTAAAATAACACTAACATATACAGTACTGTGCGAATTAGTTGGGACAAGCGAAGCCTGGAGAACCTCTTCGATCCGGACACATCCAGCAATCCCCCAAACACCCACCCAAGGTCATGTTTTGGGGATGTTTCACAGCTTCCGGGCCACAGACGCTTCACCCCATTGAAGGAATGATGGACAGCAAAAAGTACATAGGCATTCTGAAGGCGAAAATGGTACCACACTGCAGAAGCTGTTTCCTAACAGCGATGGGGTATTTCAAGAAGATCTGGCTCCATGCCACAATTCTAAGCTTGCTAAAACCTTCTTTACCCAGCAACGTTTGAAGGTATTGGAGTGGCCAGGAAATTCACCCAATCTAAATCCCATTGAAAATTTGTGGGCCATTATTAAAGCGCACATATCTAAGATGGATTGCACAACGAAAACCAAAATGATAGAAAGTGTCATAAAAGTGTGGTACCACGACCTTGAAATGAAGGAGATGTGTGGAAAGCTAGTGGCATCAATGGTTGAGAGGGTGGAAGAAGTAATTAAAGCTAAGGGGGGTCACATTCACTATTAACTACACTATTACACAAATAAATAGTTTAGTTGTGTCTTTGTTACTGCATTTTCCTATTGTCCCAACTAATTTGCACAGTACTGTAGTAAAAGCAGGAATAATATGATAAAATATACAGCATATAGAAAGTAGAAATAATCTATGTACAGTGTAGTTTCACTTGCCAGAATCAGAAAGCTGCGAGCACATTGGAAGGCTGTCAGGTGGTGGTGATAATGATTTTTGTGTTAGGCTGAGTCATTGGGGTTTGGTGTGATGGGAGGTACAGGACGGGTGTAGGAGAGAGAGAGGAAGAGGGTCATCTATTAACATGTCATCGTCATCTGAATCCAGATGAAGGTATAGCAGTCACTAACTTCTATACCTTCATCTATGTCTGCCTGCCCCAATGTCGAAGGTCTAGGTTCATCGTATGTTGTGGCTGATGTGGAAGGCTTGAAATACGACAGTATGCTTGACTGCTTAGTCTCACATATTTTTCTATCATACAGTTCTTTATAGGCACTCAAAACATCCTGCAAACCTGCCCTAAACCTACATGCCCTTTTAAAATTAAAGTTATACTTTTCTGCAATCATTGCAGCACTGTCGGTCATAGCGAAAATCTCATGCAAGTGCTTCATGTTCAGTTCCTGAATGATTCACTTTCGGCCCATTCACTATTGCATTCGGTTTGATTTATATCCTTCCCTCTTGCAACTGCATCAGCTCTTCATCTGTTAGTTCTTAGTGATGGGATGCCAAAACCTCTTCAGCATTATATTCATCAATTTCCACAAACCCAGCCTCCTTAGCCAAAGTCACTATTGCCACATTTATTGTTGTTGGTTTGAAGCCTTTATAATGGCTCTTATAACTGCCTCTATAATGGCTTGCTGCAAAACAAATGCTGAACGCTATTTTTGCTTTTTGCCTTTTTTCGTAAAAATGAAAATCCTCTTCAAATTTCTTTTGGTTAGTGAAAACAGGTACTAATGTAGGTCTTTTGTAAAAGCAAAGTGGCGTAAAGCAAACTTTCAGAAAGCAGGGGATACCTGTATTATTAAAAGTATTGAGCAATTCCATGTGAGCAGGGAGCCACATTCACACTTCCTTCACTTTAAAAATATCTGTTGTGGGAATGTTAGAATGGAGATAAATTGGAGATCTCAGTGAATTTCGTTTGAATTTCTACTTTTAACAAATTTCTCCTATTATTTAAAGAATTAAAAAAAAATTAAACATTCATCAGCAATATTGTCATACTTTGTTTATCAAGAAATCAGCAACCAGTTCACCATTCTGTACCACAGAGCAGGTTCCTTTACTCTGATTGGTTCTTCCACTTGGCTTTTTGAATGTTATGTTAGTAGTTTTAAACCAATAGTAGCCCAACTTCATTTCCATGTATTACATATATTGTAGATTATTACAAATCTTCTGGTCTCATAAGTATTGAATTGCATTTAAATTGCTACAGTGAAATAGTGTATAAAATTCTGTGAAACATATGATTTATTTCTTTTTTTCAAAGACTTCAGTTTATATGTATTAAACTATGTTTTAATGATGGCTTTTATTAACATTAGTCTGCAGCAATGTTTTTAAAGTGGCAACACAAAAAAGTCTATCCCACACCTTCTTTAAAAAATTTAGTTCTTCCTTAAAATGAGTTATAGTTCCATGAAATTATTTTGGAAAATATTTTTCATCTTCAATGTACTGGGCACTAAGTTTAAATAAATCACCTAAATTAGGTCATTAGGAGTGGTAAGCCTAATTATTTACATAATTAATGTAATTTTCATTGCATGTAAGAAAAAATGTTTTTTTTTTCTGCTGGACTACATCCACTATGTATGATGTTAATTTAAACTGTTTTAATTTATGTGAAACAAGAAAATATTAATATTCTTATCTAATTAAATATCAGAACCAGTGACTTATCTTTCTAAATCTGAAATATGTGTACTTTTCCAAGTTTGCCATCAACATATTTTAAAATAACCTCAATAAATGTAATTTCATATTTAATGAAATTAAAGTTTCATTAAAATTGATAAATAATTTTCGTATATTATCCACAGAGAAAGCATGCAATGAACTGGAAGCTAAATTCCAGTAAAATGCCCAGCATCAGATTTTAAAAGTTGCTACATACTCGTTAATTTCTAATGAGTGTAGAGGGCAACTTTAAATCTCAAAATTTTCAAATCTAATGCAACAGGTAATTAATTTTAACCTACCTTTCTCTGGATGGCATTTTAAATATGATAATAAAAGCATGTTTGTAATAATTTTTCGATTTTCAATTATTGCATTTCACATTTCCAGTTTATGTTAAACATAATGGATATTCTTAACATTTGCATATTATTGCTTAAATATATGATTATAAGTGATCCCAAGAAGAATTTATTTTACAAACTATTATGTTGCTTATAGAGTAATTAGGTATACAATAATAACTAACCAACTGTTGGCTTACATTACTGATGTCATTGCTGCTGTTTCTTGATAAATGGAGTATAGTCATAAGAATTTACCTCAGAAGTTAATTAAAACAGCAGAACTTTCAAATATGTTTATTTCCTGAATACAAAATAATACATTGATATACACTCTTGTGATTCCATAATGGGCACAAATACTCAATTCGGAATTTTTTTTTAAACCCACAGAAGTTCAGAAACATTTGTAGATAATTAGTCAGTAGTAAATATATTGATTACCTTGACATAGAATTCAAGAAATAATTTTGCTGAAAAAAATTTATATCTAATTCTGATTGATATTGAAAGGTTCCCATTCTTCCTGATCTTGTTCAAGCAACAAGATCAGGAAGATTGTCTTTTTAGATAACTGTTCAAAACGATTTATGCAATTACTATTATATCCAGTGCTATAACTAGATATTTTGCTCCAACTAATTCTTATGCAAGTAAGTCAAAATTCAAACATACATATTTATCTAACAGTAAAACATCTATTTCTCTGTATGGATGTTTGACACTATCCTATTTCTTTAAATGCATTTTATAACTTAATTTTACCACCTCGTATAGCAAATTCAAAGATCTGCAAATTATCTAATATAATTTTGGTATTATAGCATCTATCTTTCTAACCACATAATTATATGTTCTTTGCAATTTTATTTATAACCTGTGGAAACATGGAATCTCTTATTAGCCCATGTTTTTTTAAACTAATGTTTTCACTTTGTTATCTGGTTGTCTCTAAAAATTTAACAGTTTTATTTTTGGAGATAAATTAAAAATTCTTATTTGGATTGGAATTGATGAAATATGAGATTTGCATTTTCTGAATCTCCCAAAAGTTGTAATTTCACCCTCTGATGGTGAAAAAGTTTGAAAATTGCAAAACTTTTAATGAATATAGCAAATGATGTGTTTATACTAGAAATCTGAAATTTTGAGAGTGAAATGAGGATCAAAAAACTTGCATTGGCAGTAATGATTTGCCCTCTTACCCACAGGGGTAAGGGACAACCATGTGCCCATAAAAGAACACACTGGGTGACACCTTGATGGGCGGCTTCCATCTGTCTCCTAACAGCTGTTCAGTGGATCCCTTCCCCCAATCTTCTCTGAGATCTTGGGGGTCCTTGTGACCTGGCCATTTAGCCTATTGTGTGCAAAAAAGTGCAGCTCAGAGGTAAAACAACCCAATCCACATCTTTCAAACATGATGGATAAATTTAATGATTTATGTGTCGAATGAAAGCTTGTGATGCAAGGAGTGTCGTAGGGTATAAAAAATTTATCTCCCATGCTTTCTCTTCCCTACAAAAATAGGGAAATATGTTAAAGATTGTTCTTTATCTTTTGAATGTGAGGACCAAACATAACAAGTTATATGTCAAAGCTTATTTGTTGGGTATATTTGTCGAATGAAAGCTTGTGAAGTGGGGAGTTTTGTGGATAATAAAAATATACCACCCCTTGCGATCTCCCCCCTCCCCTCCCAAAGGAAAGGGAAGATGTGTTAGTGTTTCAGTTCTAACTGTTACAGTGCCAAGGCATTTTTCTCCTAAAAATGAAACTCAACTCCTAAGCCTTATTATGAAACAGCTAATGAATGAAATATTTCACATTGCTTAGTAAGAGAAAAAGCATTTAATTCTGAACAAAAAGTATAAAATATTAAAAGGGAAAAATTGTTTAGGTCAGCAGAAAAAGCACATTGCAAGTTTATTTTTAGCGATTTTTGAAAACCAATTAATCAGGTTCCAGCACTGAAAGAATTAATCAACAATGTCTTCAGTAGTATCATAGTTTCTTAACAGCTCTATTCATCACAGAATAAGGGAAAATTTAGTTCAGTGAACTTAACCATGACATGATGCACCCAACAGACAGACTGATGGTTGAAAGCTGATATTTTGCTTTCTCTGAACTTCAGATTGGTACAGAAAGAAAGATTTACTGAGGATAGAAACAAGACAAATACGGACTATGCATTGTTAAATGTATCATATCCATCAAATTAATAAGTGAGGTAATTTTTAATAAAATGGTTTTCTATAAATTCATTGATTATATACAAGATTGTAATGTTTATCATTTATTTTTCTGATATACTTAATTCATCTTTAAGTATTGGTTAAAATACATTTTATTTCAGTTAATTGATACAGTAATAAAGTATCACAGAAAATGTCTGTTGACAAGAAACACTTGAAATAATTTGCTTAAAAAAATTTAGTTTCATCCTGAGTGAGGTGCGAACCCATGTCTCCAAGAAGCATGCCAGGCATCATAACCACCAGACCATCAGAGACTAACCGTTTTCTTCAGCAAAGTGACATATAAGCATTCCCACATATTTCATGATCCCATTCAGGATGAAGCCAAGTTTTTTTCAGCAAATTATTTCAAGTATGTTATACATTTAGTTTTATCTCAATCTTTTATATAATCATTACACATAGTTTTGGTTTAACAAAAAAAATGCATAAAGAAATAGCATTTGTTTTGATAAAAGGATTTTATTGAAAGATTTGATAGAAGAATGTATTTTTTTTTTTGCATTTTAGATGTCCATTAACGAAGAACCTTGATAAATATGATTTCTGGGCTGACAAATTTCAGCAGTTGCCTATGTATTTTATGACTTTCCGTGGGCAAGAGGCAATTAAAAATGTTATTGATGTAAGTTTGTCACACTATTTTTAATATTTTACTAAGAGTTTTTTGCAGTCAAGTAATAAAATATAAAGTGTTTATTAATAAAAAATAAATAAATACCCCCTCAAGCAGCTGCTTGCCACAGAGGTCTGACAGGAGCCTGTCAGTTTATATGCTACAGTAGAAGATCTGTGAATATAAAATATTATTACAAATTAAATGGATGAAACTGAGCGTGAGTTCAATTAAATAGTATATCACAATGATAATTCTAAAAAAATTTAATTTATTACAAAAGTATGGATGAAATCATTTATACAAACCAAATTCAACCAATGCTTATCATGTATGTGAGCAAATCTATAATCTATTGGGAATCTTACAAACAACTAAATGTAATTATATGCCAAGTGATGAACTTTTCTGTAAGAAAAGTTAAGACCAGCTCTGTCTACTCGACTAACATGTTACCTGTTCATTTTGATTGCCATGTTTCTTGTATAACTTTCACTTCAGCTTAAACAATCTTGTCTTTTCTTACTAGTTTTGCTAACAAAATTCTACACTAACTCTTTTAACCTCCCGTGTACTCACCACTTAAAATACTTCTTCTTTAGATTATTTTGTCCTTTTGCACTCCAACTGTGCTTCATAACAACTTTATTCCTTATTCTTTTAATCAAGTTTGTTTGATGTAGTTGGTGACATAGTTTTCACACTGAAGCATACATGGGCGTTCATGATGCATTTATCATAAATTCGTTGTAGCATGTTCATCTGTCCCAACAATATGTTAAAGCTATCAAGTCTAGGTGCTTGAAAGTAAAACAGGAACATAACAAATATTATAAATAAAAATAATAAATACCCCCTCAAGCAGCTGCTTGCCACAGAGGTCTGACAGGAGCCTGTCAGTTTATATGCCACAGTAGAAGATCTGAGAGGATGGCAGGACCTCAGCAGAAAAACGACACACACATCCATGCCTAATCCGGGGCTCAAACCCAGGTCCCTTAGATCAGTAGCCAAGCGTGCTAACCACTCGGCCACGGGAATGGGCAGTTATTTTTCTAATGACTAACATACAATAGTGAAGAGCCAAATTTTTGTAACTGGTTCTGTAATAAACAAATGTTTTGTGCTCTTTGAAATTAAATGTTTTAGAAATAATTTTTTGCTGCAATACAAGTAAAATTTTATCTCAAATAATATTTATCTTATAAATTAAAATTATGTAGCTAATTTCAAGTTTCTCCTTTGATTTTTATTTTATATTTTAGTATTTGATCCACGAATTTCAACATAGCCAATCAATAATATAACACATGGTATTGGATTCTGTGAGATTAGTGGTTTGCCAAATGAAACTGATAATTATTAGATGTAAAATATGTTTAATTGTGGGCTCATCCTTTTAAAGCTGCAAAAGTGAAGGATCTGCTTATTCAGAAATAATTGCAATACCGTTGATATTTTTTACTCTTATAATCATTCAAAAATTGAGGCAGTTATTAAAACAATATTCTCTTTATTTTCATATTTTAACAGCAATTTTCAAATTTTTCAAAAAATAAATTGCATCACTTTTTTACCTATTAGTTCTTGCAAACCATTTTCAGCTCACCACTGACATCCAAATGCAATTGATTGAAAAATGCATATAATGGTACCAACTATAAATTAAAATGACCGATTTATATCTTGAAAAGTCTTGAAAGTGATTATTACCTTAAAAGATTAAACAATATTTTATTGAATAAAGCTTGCCAAATGCAGTTTTTTCTGTATTTATTATCTAACACTCTAAAATTGACATTATTTATTAGCAGACAAAATAATATAAAATTTTGCAGACTTTTCTACAACATAAGAAAATTTTTTCTTGTACTTTAAATAAATTATGCACTGTTGTCTCCATATTATAACACCTTGGTTTTCAAATGTGTCATATAATATTTGATGCACACTATACCTTCTATGTGTGCTTAGACAGACTGATGCTAGCATACCATTGCCAAGGTTTTCCAGGCTCTGATGGTTCTGCTGGTGTGCCATGTATTACTTTTATTTCTTTGCTTTTTAGGAAATAGTTAGGAATGCTATAAAATAGAACTTACTCAAATGATAGTCATAATTGATAGCTGATAGTTGACAAGAAGGTAAAGTGTGAAAAGACTCCAACAATCCATATCGTGGACTCGAACTTACGACATTCTGGGATGTGCCAGTTACTCTACCAGTTCAGCTATAGCTCTTTTCACGTGTGATTTCAGGTGGTGATGGTACAAAGGAAGCACTACCATGTAGTTCAAGGTTGAAAAGAAAAATAGTCAGATTATTAATGAACACTTAGCTAATGCTTTGTCGTATGTAACATGGTACATTTCCCAATTTTCGAAGTTCTTAATTCTCTTCACATAGTTATTGTTGAAATGGGTTTTGAAGTACTGTTAGCAGTCATCTCTCATGATTGATGAACTGTAGCAGCTCTATTTTCCCTACAGTTTGTGCCAAACTTGTCTCTGAGCCATACCGATGGGCTTGGAAAGGCCGCCGTCTGTCGGATGGGACATTAAGCCGTGGCCCCGTGTGCGGGAGAGCCATACCCTGTGCATGTTAAAGAACACGCTGGATGGCCTTGACGGGAGGCTATCATCTGTCTCCCAACAGCTGTTCCAGTGGGTCCCCTCCCCCAACCTTCTCTGAGCCTTCGGGGTCCTTGTGACCTGGCCATTTAGCCCATGGTGTGCAAAAAAGTGCCGCTCAGAGGTAAAACAACCCAACCCAAATGTCTCTGAGCCTTTTTCCCTCCTGTATTTGCCACAATTGGCTGTTCTTTTTTGAGACCATTGCCATTTTCCAAACACATGGGATATTGTTGCTCATGGTTTTCCAGAGTTCCATTACAGATGCTCCTGACCATTGCATTCCAATAATGAGTCTCTTTCAAAGACAGTCAGATCACCCTTTTTACCCATGTTGCACTTTGCTTTCCACCATGCCTTTATGGCTTTTATAGGACTTCATAGTATTTTATGCATGATGCAGTGTCTATAATAATTTGGCTAGGCAATGTCAGAAAATTTTGTTTTAAACTAAAATATGCTCTATGAAATTTAAAAAGAAAGAAGTAATGCAAAACCTTGGTATGGAAGTCTGTGGGAGTATTCTGAAAATCTGTCTCAGTGTGGGACATGGATTGGCTCATTCAGTAGTGTGCCAAGCTCATAACCTGCAATTCCCCAGGTTCTAGTCCCAACTGTGCTTGCATTGAGATTTATCTCTGCTAAACCCCCTTGCTGCCCTTAGTCAAAAATGGGCACTGATATCATTGGAAAGTCTGCTGTCCATTGGATAGTAGGTAAAGCTGTGACCCCATTAGCAGGAAAACCATACCCTGTGAATGTTAGAATATGTTGCATGGCCTTGTTAGGAGAACAGAGACTACCATTTATCTCTTAACAGCCAACCAGTGGGTCCGTTTTCTCCAACTTTCTCTGAGCCCTTGAGGTTGTTTTGACCTGGTCATTTACTCATAGTGTACAAAAAAGTGCTGCTCAGAGATGAAACAACCCAGCCAAAACTGATATTTCCACCAATGAACACAACCACATATTCCTATTTAGCAGTATACCATTCACTGTAGATGCAATGGCTTAGCAACGTGGGTCTTGGATTTTTTTGTGGTTGAAAATCTGCCTTTTTGTTTCTTAAAAAGGCCATCCAGATGGGCTTCATCTAATAACTATGTGGTGAGGATTGACTCAAACAGTAGCTCACCAGGCTCATAATCTGCAGTTCCCAGTTCGAGTCTCACAATGTGCCAGCATTGACATTTTCCTCTGCTATCCCCCACACTACCCTCTGTCAAAATGGGGGACACCAATGGACTTGAAAAGGCCACCTTCCATTGGATAGGACGCAAAGTCATGGCTCCATGTACAGGAGAGCCATATTAAAAATAAATACCCCCTCAAGCAGCTGCTTGCCACAGAGGTTTGACAGAGCGTGGCAGTTTATACGCCACAGTAGAAGATCTGAGAGGATGGTGGGACCTCAGCAGAAAAATGTCACATACATCCATGCTTTTCCTAGGGCTCGAACCCAGGTCCCTTAGGTCAGTAGCCAAGCATGCTGACCACTTGACTATGGGACGACTGCAGGAGAACCATACCCTGTACATATTAAAGAACATGCTGGATGGCCTTGATGGGAGAATTACTTCTGTCTCCTAACAGGTGCCCAGCAGATCCCCTTTCCAACCGTCTCTGAGCTCGTAGAGTCCTTGTGAGCAAAAATGTGCCTCTCAGAGATAAAACAACTCAAATATATTAACTATATGACATTCAAATCACTCAGATTTCTCTCAAGCAGTGCATTCATTCACAAAAGTAGCAACTAAGATGCCCTGCATGCTTCTGGGAGACCTGGGTTCGAATCTCTGTCAGGTCAACCAATTTTTTTCAACCCATTTTTCTCAAGTGTTCCTTGTCTACAGGACAATTGATAATTTATTACTGAATAGTATAATATCAGATTATTCCTTCTTTTGATATTGGCTGATATAGCTGAATTTTCTATGGGAATAGCAGTAATTCTTGGTGGCAGATTTTTCTTATAGTACTGTTTGTAAAACCTGTTTTGATAAACTTCAGATGCTCTTTCCTTTCTGTTATTGCTCAGATAATTTCATGAGTACAAAGAGATGCAGTACTTACCATTTACACCCTTATTACAAACATTTCCTGCATTATCAGCCCAGGTTTCTCAAACTGAAACAATGATAATAATTATAGACCAATTTCCTTACTCCCCAAATCTTTTCAAAAATAGTTAGAAATCTAATGAAACACAGATTAATTAAATTTTTACTGAAGTATAATTTCTTATCAAATAATTGAGCATAGGAAATCTTAGTCTTATTTATTGACATCAGTTTTCAACACAATAAATCATGAAGATTTAATGCAGAAATTAAGTATCATAAAAAAGGGGACATAATACATTAAAGCTGATGTAAAACATACAAAACAGGAAACAATATGTGGTTATAAACTAGAAAATAATATGCTTGGTTTAAATGGTGGTGTACTATAAGGTTCTTTTCTTGGACCACTATTGCTTTTAATGTATATTAATGATTTTTGCAATTTAAATTTATTCATTAGAATCTTAGCTTATTCAGATGACAATGCAATAGTGTACTTGACTGAAACTGATAATAATTTATTATTTAAAATGAACATTGACTTAAAAAGCATAAGAAAACTGGTTTAGTAGCAATAAACTAGAAATAAATGTGAATAAAACTAATTTTACCTATTTTGGCTTAATGAATACAAGAGATTGTCATAAATTACTATAATTCTGGTTGTAATTTGGTAAATGGATATGTATATAAATCTTTTCAATAGGTTGAGTATGTTAAATATCTAGGCATTGATTTATGTTGAACATAATCTAAAATGGAAAAAACATTTAGATACAGTCCATAAAAAATTAAGATTTATTTTGTACACATTATATATTATCTTAAATCATGTTCTCATAATATCTCTTAATAGGCTGTTAATTTTAGTTTATTTTGTTTGGGTTCATTCAGTTATAAGCTATGAATCACTTGTTTGGGGGTGATTATATATCAAACCTATTACCTCTGGTAAAATTGCAAAACAAAATTATGAAATTAATTGCAATATTGGTAATGTAAATTACCATTGCATAAGTAATGATAATTTATAAGTATTACTTATAAGTTAATAATTTATGAGTAGTAAATCTGAGAAAGTTGTATTTATATAAATAAATAAAAATAAATACCCCCTCAATGTCTTTTATTTCTATATAAAAACAACAGTTGGATTGAAAAGCGGTTCATCCCACATGATATCAGATATTCTGCAAACAGGTTTTGTGTTGTAAATTCAAGGAAAGAAATCAGTCATGAGCATTTTAATTCTATTGCTCCAAAAATATATAATTATTTACTTAATCATACAGAAGGAGAGAAAAATGATTGGAATTTTAAGAACAAAACCAAACTTTATTAAATATTGATGGTATTGAAGATACTTTTTATGTAATTTCTTAGTTACTTTCATTGCCTGATTTTTCATTTACAATAGCACTTTGCTTTTGAAATCTAAGAGTTGATTTATAACTCTTAGATTACACAAGAGATACTTGGCTATTGTGTAACATGTTTGTGTACTTGCTATTGTATATTTCTGTCTATTTTGTCTACTTCTTTTTTCTTCTTTTTGTAATTCCCATTCAGAGTTGAATGCAAATTCTGTGATGTAATGTTTCTATATATATGAGTAGGGAAATAAAAATATTATTATATAAGGGAAATTTCTGTTACTTCTTATATATAGTGGGCCACATTTTATTTTAAGCAGTAATAAGCAAAATGTAAAATACTTCATTGTTTTATTATTTAAATGTTGCATACTTTTAGTATCGAAATATAAGCCTAAATTTTATTTGTAGTGGCTTCATCTTCGACTGAACACAACCATATTCTCCATACTTGCTTGAGATTATTACAGTCAAGCCAAGCTACTACATTTTGCTACCATTATTATGATGGAATCTATTGCTTATGGGCTGTGTGTTTGAAACCCCTGGACTAGCCAGTAAATGATAATATGGATGGTGCAATAGAAACATTAAACTCAGTGCAATATTTTCTTTTCATAATAGCATTTGAATCTCCAGAAGAATATAGTGTTTTGACAAGAAATTCTTTCTGATATGTGCAAGCAATGTATTGAAAATTAACAATTTTTTTCAAGGTGGCTAAAAGGTTGAAGAATGAAATGTTGCTTAACTCAAAACTAATAATAATGGATTCATAATCTCAATATCCAAATTTCCATCAAAGATATGAAGTAAATTTTTTTCTGAACAGTAGCCTTTTTATGTTATCTGTTTTTAAGTTCAGATGCATGTAAGTTCAAATTATCCAAAAATGATGTTTTTTATATCTATATTGTTTATGAGACTTTGTTTTTATGCAGGCAATGTCACATGCTGTATATGTTCATGATATTCAGCATGTTGTTGTTGATAATCTGCAGTTTATGATGGGTAGTGATGAAGGAAATTCAAAAATGGATCGGTTTTGGAAACAGGATCTGATTGTAGCTGCTTTTCGTAAATTTTCCACTCAACATAATTGTCACGTCACCTTGGTCGTACATCCTCGAAAGGTGAGTTGTCAGGAAAGCAATAATTAGTAATAGTTTTGAATTGTTTTAATACTTAGAACCTTGTAATAAGCTGTAAAAAAGAAACAAATACTATCATTCTTTGAATATAGGAACAAGAAGAAGATGAATTGAGAACTAATTCAATATATGGTGGTGCTAAAGCAAGCCAAGAAGCTGATAATATATTAATTCTTCAAAATAAAATTGCCAAGTTGCAAAAGGGGAAACATATACAGGTAAAGAATTTGATCTTCAATATGAAACTGTAGGAACAACAAATATTTGTCATTTGAATAAAAAAAAAATTTATAACACTCAGTTAAATTTATTTGTTCTAATAAACTTGATGCCTTTTATTCCAAATGCTTATGCAGTATCTTCGGCATTAGGTGGTTTGACTTTGCAAGTAATGATGAGGTTAGAAGAAGGAGTCATCAACCTCTTTTGAGCAGCATATTGTGCAGAGAGAGATTGCATTGTTTTGGCCATGTTGCCTGTATGCATAGCTGCAGATTGGCAAACAGGATTATGAACAGTATGCCTAAAGTTTTAAGAAGAAGGGGGAGACCTAGGATGCGATGGGCAGACAATGTCAAACAGGACCTTGCTAGAATTGGCCTAGAGTGGTCAAATGCAGCAGCTGTAACTCAGAAGAGACACATCTGGAGAGGAAAATTACAGTCTGGTTGGACCTCCGTAGCCCATGGCTGCATGAGGATTTTTGTATGTATGCATGTATGTAATAAATCACTGCATAAAAATTGTATTTTTTCTTAAAGTTGATTCTAAAAATTATATATATAAACTATTCTAAAGTTGATTACTGAAAATGTACACTAGGATTATGTTTATTTTATTACAGTTGCTATAATTCAGTGGAACAGTTTGTCACTTATTTTTCAAAGACACACACCTTTATAATTAAACATCACTTTCATTTCTTTCTGAAAAAAATTCTTTCACTAGTTTTAAATATATCTCATATATTTTATATAATATATATTAAATATATCTCATATATCAAATGAGATTTTGCAATTACAATGGTTGAAAGATAAAAGATCTTATTGCTGTCATATTGTGAACTTCATGTTTTAAGTCATTAGTCCTTCAATTTTCAGAAGTAGGAATCTCATCCTTACATTTTGAATCCTGTGATCTTGGTTCCATAATATAAAATGATATATATATATATTTTTTTTTCCCAAACTGAAATCAGTTTACTAAGCCATTCAATTACTATTAGGCTGGGGGCAGCGGTTGCTCAGTTAGAGCACACCAGGTTCACAATCTGCAATTCGCAGGTTTGAGTCCCAGCTGGCCAGTATTGAGATTTATCTCTGAAAAAACTCTCCTCTGTGAGTAGGAGGACCCTGATGTGCTTGGAAAGGCCATTAGCTGTCAGATGGGATGTTAAGCCATGACCTTGTTTGCAGGGGGGCGGGGGTGGCTCAGTCGGTAGCGCGCCAGGCTCGTAATCTGTAGTTCCCAGGTTCGAGTCCCAGCTGGGTCAGCGTTGAGATTTATCTCCGCAAAATTCCCCGCCCTGCCCACGGTCAGTAGGGGACACCGATGGGCTTGGAAATGCCGCCGTCCGTCGGATGGGACGTTAAGCCGTGGCCCCGTGTGCGGGAGAGCCATACCCTGTGCACGTTAAAGAACACGCTGGATGGCCTTGACGGGAGGCTACCATCTGTCTCCCAACAGCTGTTCCAGTGGGTCCCCTCCCCCAACCTTCTCTGAGCCTTCGGGGTCCATGTGACCTGGCCATTTAGCCCATGGTGTGCAAAAAAGTGCCGCTCAGAGGTAAAACAACCCAACCCTTGTTTGCAGGAGAGCCATACCCTGTGCCCATTAAAGAACACACTTGATGTCCTTGATAGGAGGCTACCATCTGTCTCCTAATAGCTGTCCAATGGGTCCCCTCCCCCCAACCTTCTCTGAGTCCTTGCAACCTGGCCATTTTGCCCATTGTGTGTAAAAAAGTACTGCTTAGAGGTAAAACAACCCAACCTTGTTAAGAACAACAGATTATGTAAAATGAAAAATAAATACCCCTTCAAACAGCTGCTTGCCACAGAGGTCTGAGAGGAGCCTGTCAGTTTATACGCCATAGTGAAGGTATGTGAGGATGGCAGGACCTCAGCAGAAAAACAACACAAATGTCCATGCCTTGTCCGGGGCTTGAACCCAGGTCCTTTAGATCAGTAGCCAAGTGCACTAACCACTCAGCCACAGGATGGCACAGGTTATATAGTGGTGTTGAAATTAAGTCTGCCCATTTCCTTGTTAAATGTCTTGCAACTGTGAAGCTTAAGAAATGTTATTTTAAGGTCAAAAGAATTATCTTTAGCACTGTAGCTCTGAAAGATCCTCAGAAAGCCAAGACTTACCTAGCAGGTTACTCAGTCATTATGACTTTTTGGGTTTGTTTAGAACCGAGATTGATATTGAATGGAGTCATTTTAAACTGGCTATCTATGAAGCCAACACTGCTGTTCTCGGTAAAAGAGTACATAAGAGTCATTTGAGTGATAAGGCAATGCAGCTTGTTCCTGAAAGAAAGGAGTCCATTGCTAAATGAATCAACATCCTACTACATATTATCAAATGTAGAGGAAAATCATCTTGAGCCAGGTGGGATACAACTTCATGACCTCCTGATAATATGTCAGATGTTGTACTGTTGAATTACACAGCCAACATCTTCATTTAATGCTAAAACTTTATCAATAGCTGGTAGTTTAGTGGTTACAATACCTTACATTTCATCAGGAGATCCTATTACATACACTACTACATATCGAATTTGGAGGACATTCTACTACATATTATTAAATTTAGAGAAAAATCATCTTGATTTTATTAAGATCAATTAGAGATATTCTACAACATATCAAATTTAGAGGAAAATCATCTTGAGCCAGGTGGGATACAACCCTGTGACCTCCTGATGACATGTCAGATGTTGTACTGTTGAATTATACAGCCAACATCTTCATTTAATGCTAAGACTTTATCAACAGCTGGTAGTTCAGTGGTTATGTTACTGCTAAAGTGCAGAAATCAGTTATTCTACAGATCATCTAGGTATTGTGCAGATTAACTAGGGTCCGTTAACGTGCCGAAAATTGTTTCATTTCTGCAAATTACCTGGATAATCTGCACATTACCTACTAGGCACTCGTTAAAGTGAAAATAAGATCTTTGCTGGAACAACAGCAACATTTCTGTACGCTTAAATTAACATAATGTTATTTATTTATTTTTCGATATCTAAAGAATCAAGTTTATGCAATCAAACAATCAACAAATTAGTTGATAGAATCAATCATCAGTCAATTAAAAAACTATAATACAAAGAATCAAATGGTTTAAAATATTATTACAATTAAGGAAATGAATTTGCAAAACATATGATAAAATTATGTTTACTTATTAGTGCAATGTAAAGATTGGTGACACTTTGAATTACATAGCAATTGGTTTTTGCGACAAGCACACCTATTTGTGGTACATTTAGATTTACAGTCACATTTCTGAAACCCTGCCAGTACCAAGGGATTGTTTTATTGCTGTTTGACATAAAGATATTTCTACAGCAGGGACATCTTCTTTCATTAAAAATCTCTCTTTGCAAACACTGAATTCAGATTTTGCATACAATTGTTTTAAATACCCATTTTAGTACCAAGTTTATAAAAGCCATCCTCTGTTTTACTAAGAACCACAGCTAAAATCGAGCGGGCATCAGTTTTTGCTCTGTCTACTTCCGGTACTTTAATTCTCACAGTGACACCTTCATCAACATTTGGGTGCTTTGCATTAGAAACTGCTAACATTTTCTTTGCTTGCTTTTCTAAACCTTTCCTGGCTTCATCACGCTGTATTTTCTGATCCATATTCTTTTTACAGATGTTGCACAATACATTCTTACATACCCTTCCTCTTTAGGATCTATTTCACCACAAATTACGTGAACAAACATGTCACACAATTTACACTTGTGAGCACCTGATGCTGCTTTTGAGCAAACAGTACAGACCATTTCTTGTATAGTCCTCTTTACAGACTCTGTACGAAACTGTGATGGCGATTCTGCTGAAGTTGAGGGTAACTCAGTGATGACTTCTTCAACATGCAGAGGTGATTCCTTGGAGGTGCAGGGTAACTTAATATTCTTCATAACTGTATCCTCAATCAACGGTATAGAAGGCATCGATAAATTCTTGTATTTCTATAGGTGATTCTGTAGAAGCAGGGGATAACGGAATGTCCTCTTGAGTAAGATTTGACTGTAATCCCATAATCACAGTTTCTTGTGAATCTTCTAATTTTTCAAGGTCTTCTTCAGTATTTATCGAATGTAATACACTTTGTGGTATAATAGAAGAAGACAATCCCACTTTTGCAGGACAACCGAACATGGCTTCATATGGACTTCTTTTAATTGCAGAATGATAGACACGATTCTTCATGAATTGTACAAATCGTACGCCCTCACTCCATTTGTTAGTTTGGTTATCAACCATCCAAGTAGTGAGCATGTTTTCAATGTCTTGATTCGCTCGTTCTACACTTCCTTGACTTTGGCTGTGTCTAGGTTTGCCATTAACCATTTTGATTTCTGCCCACAACTGTGTTACACATTCTAAGATTTTATTACAAAATTCGCATCCATTATCAGAATGCAAAATACTTGGAGTGCCAAAAAGGAGAAAAATATCAAGCAAGTTATAGGCTACTTCATCCGCCCGTTTTGATGCGAGCGGCTTCAATACAACAAATTTTGTTAAGTGGTCTTGGTATACAAGAAGAAACAAACTTTCCATCTGGTTGAGATTGGTAATCAATGAGATCCACCTGGCATCTGCTATTGAAATGCGATGAAATAATCGGCTTTACAACAATCCCTTTTTTCGCACTTTTTTATTTTTGTTGACAAGGTTCGCATAAATCCAAAAACATTTTTATTTGGGCTTAGGTTATGTTTTTATAAAGTGTATTTAATTGCTTGATCATTCTGTCTCTTCCACCGTGGCCAATTGACAAATGAGTAGAATACAATATGTCAAACAATTCTTCGGCATGGACAAACTTTTTCACACTTTCTCGCGCATCTGACAACGGCTCAATGAGTTTTTCACAGCCTTGTACAATTAACACATCATACCTTTGAATTATTCGATAATCTCGAGATGATTCTTTCTTCTTGGAAACTTTTATTCGCTTTACATCTTCAATTATGGAATCATACTTTCGTTTTGTCATTAAAACACTATTATATTTTGAATCTTCGCTAAAGAGGTTTGCGAAGAATCTTTTCTTCATTTTACTCACCAATTCGGTGCTTGCTTGCATAATAGGAGCTAAATTTATCTGCTTTAAAAAAATCACGACACAAATTCACACGCTAACAGGCAGAAACGAATTTGAAAACAGAATTAGCTATGCTATGCACTAGCAGCCGATGCAAATTATGAGAAATAAAAACAACCGTCAATGACAAGACACTGGCGAAACAAAACTAAAAGTAGAGGGAGAGGGGGGGAAGGAGTAGGGAAAGGAAATGAGAGAAACAATCTTTTGAACTTTAACGATACGGAAGCCATTAATGTGCACATTACCTAGGTAAAATGTGGAAAACTCTTGATTCCGCACGTTAACGGAGCAAATCAGTTAATCTGCAGATTAGCTAGGTAATGTGCACATTAACAGATTTCGAGCTTTAGCGGTAACAGTTACAATACCTGACATTCCATCAGGAGATCAAGGATTCATATACCTCTCAGCTTAAGACAATTTTTCCTCTAATTTTGATGTTGATGTGTAAGAGTGACATGATTTTTTAGCTGAATCAACACAGAGAAATTTGCTAAGTAAACTAAACATTTGATTAGTCTTAATAGACACCAATACAGAGAGCTCAATAAATATTTAATTATCAGATGAAGGTGGTCAGAATCTTTGGATGAATGGACCTGGTTGACAAAACAGAGAAAGCACAACAACAGAATTTTACCATATAGTAAATAGGAGCAGTCAATGAAATGGATAAATTAGTATTGAAACAGTTTATTTCAAAAACACAAACATATACTATTTTTAATGCAATCATCTTCCATTTTGACACATTTATTCCAGCAACTGACAAGTACTTTAATTCTATCAGAGAAAGACGTTTTACTTAAAGAGTATAGACAATTATGCACCAAATATCTTAGGGTATAGTAGCTTGTCATACCCAGTCAGCTGGTTTCAAACAATATGATATATTTGTTCTCTTGAATAAGTTCATTAACATGAACTGTTTGGTGTTTCTACTTCAATTGATCTACCAGGTCATACTCATCCACTACTATTGTGTGACTGCTTCTGAACACATTATAATATTTTTTTAAATAAATAAGTTCACACCATTTATGTATTTCTTTATGATAAACTACTGTACTCATGTTGTGCACATATTCTATAATAAATGTCACTTGGTATAACTTCTTCTGATAGTCAATCAAATGGCATTTTGTTGTTAAACTACAGCACAGTTTCACTGTGGGCTGTTGTTTGAGAAACTGTCAGTAACAACATTGGCAAATACATATTGAAACTTTGAATACTATATTCTCAGACACGTAATAAGTACATAAGTTGATACATAAATCTAAAAAAAATTTAAATTCAACTTATTTACTGACTTATTATACTTATGTGAATAAAAAAAATGACATACAACATTCAAGCATAAAGATGTCAAGGTTGTTGAAGATGAGTATTGTGTGGCAAGGTAGGTTGAGCATTTCATGGATATTCTAAGCAATGTGATTCTACTCCTATTGTTTGAAGTGAAATAGATATATTATATATGGCCTTTAATGTTTCTCCTATATCATTATCTGAAAAAATAAGTGGCAAGCAAAAATATATATCAAATGTAAGAGTTGAAAGAATTTTGAGCAGTGAGTTGATACTTTTTTATTCTAATTTTTATTTCATGTTATTCTGAAGGATAAAACAGTGTACTTGTATATGTTTCAAATGTTTATTTTCCCTTTGCTTTTCAAAACAAGAAATTGACTGAGAGAAGCTGCTGACTGAAAGGAGATTTAGGAAATTCTTGTGATATGCATTGTAGTATAATTAATTTTAATTTGGTATGTTTTTGTTATAATTCACTGAAATACTTTTGCAGGTAGCAAAAAATCGTTTTGATGGAGATAAAGGTATTATCCCTTTAGTATTTGATAAAGAGACATTGAGTTTTGCCAAAAAGAAGATCAAAAAGACACCTACTGAAGAAAATTCAAAGTGCAGTTACCCAGCTGATGTAGCCCAAGATAATATATTAAAACCAAATTCTAGGTGACATACCACATTGTTAGAAAATTTGAGTGTAGATTAATGTTATTAGAAAATTATTTAAAACTAGAGTATAAATTATGATTTCTTTCATTTTCACATATGTACTATGATTTCTTTCATTTTCACATATGTACTATGATTTCATTTTAAAACATAGGAAAATGCAAATGAAATTATTTGAATTACATTGTATCTAAAAAGTAGTTTTATAATTAAAATTCCAAATCTCCACACCACCTCCCCAAGACAAAACTCTGATAGACTGATTTTATTGGAAATAGTAAAGTATTTGAAAAGTGTAATTTTTTAAATTCTGTTCACAAAATCAAAAATATTCAAAATGATGGGGCTGGGATTTACCCAGTTGGGAACATGCCAGGCTCATAATCTGCAGTTCCCAGGTTTGAGTCTAATCCTTGCCATGTTGAGATTTTTCTCCATTAAATCCCCTCCCCACTCTCATCAGAAAGGGAACGCTAGTGGGCTTTGAAAACCCACTCTCCATCAGATGGAATGTAAAGCCATATTAGAGAAGCACATTAAAGAACAGGTTGGATGGCGTTTACAGGGAACTTCTATATGTCTCCTAACAGCTTCTCAGTGGGTCTCTTCCCCCTAAACCTCATTTAAGATTTTGAATTCCTTGTAACTTGGCAATTTAGCCCATTGTGTGCAAAATGTCAGTCAGAGATAAAAACAACCCAAAGCTCATAATGGTAATTGATAATTGTAAATGACTATGAATTTGACATTAATTTTTGAGTAAATTATGCTTTAAATTGCTTTATGACTAAAGTAACAAGAATACACAAAAAAATTTCACCATCATTTCACTGATATTCAGCATGTGAATTGTAAAATCTTGCAAAATTCTGAAATCTCGGAAAGTAGTAAAAAGGAACATAAATGAAAAGAATTATAATTTATATGCACTTTGTCATGATAAACACATCAAATGAATGACTCCTGTGCAATTTTGCCAAAACAATTCATGTGATTTACTGTGAAATAATACTGGTCTACATTTTGCAAACATTGCAAGACTACAGGTACCTTTTTTTGTGTTTAAAAAAATAATCTAAAAAAGTAATGTACATTGTAATATTCTTCGTCTGAATGGGTTAATTATTTTTTTAATGAAAAATTTTTCTAACCATATATTTATTTTTGTACATATCAAAAATGTGTGAAATTAAGGTATCGTTGAAAAATAATGGTTAATTTGCATAAAAACTTACATGCCTACTATTAACAGTTTTAGCACACATTCTTGTTTTTACACCTATTAATAATTTATTAATTTCTAAAAAGTAGTATTATAAATGATTGCTAAAACTGTGATATAAAATCGCAAAATTTTACTAATTATAAATGCATACTGAATTTTTTTTAATAATAATTTTATTTTGATTAATGTTGAACATTGTAGGTCTACAGAGGCTGAAATTTTGTCATCTTAGCCCTAACACATTATTTGATATCTATTTTTCTTCACATACCTGACTTTTTAATTGTTTTTTTTTTCTTTTTATATATTTTTTTCAAATGAAATTTGTGATCAACACATGAATGCTTCATCTGTTTGAATATGGGTATAAATAAATCTCCAAAGTAAAATAAAGCTTGGAATTTACATTTTAATATACTATTTTATTCTTATTTGCTTAATTTTACATGTACAGTAACATTTAGATTTAATATATGGAATTCAAAACTTATTGCATTGATAATTCCTTCTACAGTAATTTGCTGTTCATTAGAACTAGAAATGTTGTTACAAAGGCTGTCAAGTTGTGGCAATGTGAAATTGGAGATTAATAAAAACTAGAATGAGTTCAGGATCAATTTTCAAGCCCAAAGTATTTTGATAATTACTAAGCTCAAGCTCGTTTAGAGAAAAAATTTGACAATCGTAAAATGTGTGACATTAAACCTTTTTATTTATTCTTCATGTTATAATCATTATGAATCTTAAAATTCATAATGATTATAATTATTAATTGCAATTATTTGAAGACATTAATAATAGTGCTATTTTAAATATAAAGCTGAATAGTGTTTATTAATTTTAATTGCTGAATGCTAATTGAAAGTTTGAAATAATAATCAGAAGAAAATAATTTACTTTTTTAATATTTTTATATATAGCATTTATATTATTTTCATAATTACTAATAAAATTAGAAATTTAAATAATGACTAAGCCTGAACTTGTCTCTAATGGAAACTCAGATATTTGTACAATTTAATGATCAAGACATGATCCCTTAATATTCAAAGCACATGATTTATTACTTTGATGTTGGAGATAGACAATTAGCAATATGTTTTAGTATAAAATATTGAGAAATGTGAGTAAGATGTTGAACTGTTTAAATGCTGCATGAGCCACTTCAGAATACAAACAGAAACTGAAAATTAGCTAATTTGAATTAGACTTAAATGTATTAACTATGAGTGAAATGCTTTTGCAGAAACTTCAAATCTATTGCTTCAGATGGATTGAATGAATCTAATGATCCCACAAAATTGTCATTTTTTTTAAAGTGCAGTTAAACCCAAAGAAGTCCAAAATTCCACAAGTAGCGGGCTAGAAGAGTTGCTTCAATCAGCCCAAACTATAACTGTTTTTTGGATCGCCAGATCCATGCAGCTCTCTGGTAAGGTATCAAAAATATTTCATACAATGCTAAGCGTAATCCATGAGCTCTGATGAAAATAAAATGGGATTATTCAGCAGATTACTGCATAGGAGGGTTTATAACATATATGCCAGTATTCAAATGTGACTCAACTGGACATTGTCAAGGAATGAAAAAAAAAAGGCTGAATTTTTTTAAACGTTGAATGCTCATTCCAAAATTATGTTCCAATATTATGAAAAGAATATTTATTGGATATATTCTTTATCAAAGTGATTTCTTTATGAAGTTGGTAAATAAATGTGTCTATAGTATACTTTTCCATTAACAGTATATTATATAAATTTCTTAATCGTTTTCCTCAGCGTTCCTTTTAATTTTGTTTTTTCTTAATGAAACCATATTACTACCATTACTTAATATTATAAATGCAAGGGCATACAGAATAACAACACTTTGAAAACCTACTTGGAATGCATCCAATGTATGCTTTATTTCATGAGTGCCCAAACTCCAGCCATTTGAAAACTCTAACCACATTCTGTCCCATCAAAAAATTGAGAAAATACTGCAAAAATATTCTTGTAAAATAAAAATCTTGTATGTAGCATAAATTCAACTCTTTCTGTCACAGTGAATGTGCTAATATAATTGTATTGATTTGACAGCAATGAGATTTGTTTCAAAAAAATTTTTTAACACTAAGTACACAAAAATTTTTTATTAGAACAAAATATGTAACTCTGCTAATTTGAATGGTTTAAATATTTGGCTCCTGATTGAAACATCTGTGCACCTGGTTTTACTATATTGCAAAGCTGGTTAACATATTCTTAGGATCAAATTACTAGTTACATAAAAATAAGAGTGAAATATCATGTAGAAATCTAATTTGCTAGAATTTCCAGTTTAAAATAAACTTGTGTGAATGCCAAATACATTGGTTTCCAAATCAAACATTGAAAAAAATAAGTTTGAGAACCCATTGAATAAGTGTCTGAAAATTGGCAAGGGAAAGTTATTTAATAACTGTTGTTCATCAGTATAGTATATAGAAAAGAAAATAAACATGAATACACCACACCCACAAGTCATTTATGATGAATG
The DNA here is from genome assembly GCA_038380435.1 of Ryuthela nishihirai. Classification (NCBI taxonomy): domain Eukaryota; kingdom Metazoa; phylum Arthropoda; class Arachnida; order Araneae; family Heptathelidae; genus Ryuthela; species Ryuthela nishihirai. The sequence continues at coordinate 27,167,042 of JAWZYU010000003.1, forward strand.
GGTCAAGAATGAAGTCTTGGATTGAAAGATGGCAGTCAGAGGAGGAGGAGCCATATCCTCTGAGGTATGGCACCCCTTCCTCTGACTGCAATACAAGACTTGCAGCAATGATGGATGTTATTTCTGTGGTTGTTAATGAGCTGTGGTGGCAACAATGCCTACTGGTTCATTCAAGTATTTTTTACCCACAGGAAAGTTTGTGGAGTTGAGGGTAGCAGTGCATCTCCTTAGAGTATCCCATGCTTGTTCTGTAAAATTGATATCACGCAGGTCATTCCATATGGGTGATGGGGCTCAGCTCTTAGCTCTACCTCCACTGAGCATTCTTTTAATAGTTTCTGACTGCTACAACATTATCCAGAGAATGATCAACATTGAGTCATCTGGTAGCATCTACCTTGAGACTGCCCTACCTCAGGCCTTCAGTGGTTCTTCATCTGAAACATTTAAGTAACTGATTCAGACATTTATACAATTTAATGTTTAAGACATAAGCCATTGGTTAACAAAAACAGTAAGTGCACCTACCTAGCTACTATCTTATAAGGGGTTCTAAGTTTTGTCAATTCTAATGTCGCATTCGAGTTCGGCTGTGTTAATTTGCATATGAGGTTATTTTGCAGTTTGGGTTACTGTGGAAACTATTGGTTTCAGTTTAGGCTATGTCCTTTCACAGTTAACGGACTTCACTGCAATACTCCTCTGCACTGTAGCCGCCATCATCGACTTAGCTTAGTAATTTCTTTCCCTTCTACTACTAGTCTGGTATCACATTTGCTTATACTAGTAGCATACCGGTAAAAATATAAATGGTCATACCTGTTCAAAGTTATAAAAACAATGCTTATACCTGTCCAATGCAGGACTGCACTTAGACTGGTTATTTTGCCCTTTGTTAACTGGGAAAGGACTTAGCCTAAACTGGAACCAGTAGTTTCCACCATAACCCAAACTACAAAATAACCATTTTTAAGTTTATAAGCAGCTTAAATAGCTATTGTGAATGAGAATAGTTTTAGAAAGAAAACATTGTACTCTGTAGATCGCGTTGTGTATGTATGGGATCAATATGAGCATCATATTGGATAGGAAAACATCGGATTTTTGGAAATATACAGTTTCATTTGTGCCAAGAACCATTGTTTATTATACACAGTCGTATCAGAATAATATGACCACCTACCATACATATACTATGGTAGGTGGTCATATTATTCAAATACGACTGTGTATGTCCCCTTAGGATGAATGTGCAATGATTCATTGTAACAATGTGCATCAATCAGAATTTACTCATAACTAAGGTACTTGGTGGATTAAAGAAACTAAAATAGGTAATCAAAAGGAAAACGATTTTGGTTAATTTTTCTTATTATATAAATTGTAATTAGTTTTAATGATATTATGTGTATGGCATCTTGCTAACCTGATTCTTTAAAACCAGGCAAACCAAAAATTAAAGTGACTGATATGTTTTAGATACATATTTACAATTTAATACCATATTCTAAACAGTTGTAATTTATACTTCATCACAATCATGTAAATACATTCATTAAGTTAAAATTTTCATTTTCTCCTGTCATGCTTTCGTCATAAGATACTCATGAAGTAAAGTAGATCTGAAAGTGATTACAATTGTATATTAAATTTAATGTTCTGTGTTGTTACTATTCAATGAAGGAAACATCAGGAATGGCCTAAAAGTGTAATGTGTTTTAGAAATATGCCAATCCTTCCATGGTTAAGAATATGCAACCTTTTTTGTTTTACACAATGATAGACTCGGTTTTACATGATACGGATTTAGATTTGTTTTCATGTATGTAGATGCATATTCTGAAGTAGCAGTGGTTTAGATCAAGATAAACCCCCGTAACAAGTTACAGGGGTTTATCAAAATAATGGACACACGTACTGTTTGTGGAGAACATTTTATTAATAAGCAGTAGGCGCACATCGGGCTTTCAGAACAGATGCAGTTTGACGTGGAATAGACTTATACAAGTCATGTACATACAGTAATGGAATGTGGGGCTATTCTTCCTGTAAAATATGGCCCAATTGTGCCCGTGATGCTGGAGGTGGAAAGTGTGATCTGACTTTGCACTCCATACATTCCCACAAATGTTCAATAATATTGAGGTGGCCAGGGTAGCTGCTGGTACCTCATCCTCTGCAAACCACAACTTGACACGTTTTGCGCAATGCACGGATGCATTATCTGCTTGAAACTAGGGACGGTCATTAGGGAACAATGCCCGCAACATTGGGTGCAGGTGGTCCCGGAGAAGGGATTTGTACGTTGCGAATATGACACGACCCTGCAGAACAACTAATGACCCTAAAGAATACCATGATATAGTACCCCATACCATCAGTAAGTCGGTCAGTCTCCATGCTTCACAGTTGGAACCAGTCTGGGTAGTATGCTTCTTTGAGTTTTCGCCAGACTACACTCTACCAGTGGTGGCAGGGGCGTAGCCATGGGGGGGGGGGGAGCTTCCCCCCAAAGTAACTCGGAGTTGGAAAAATTCGAAGCGACTTCGTAAAATCTAGATGAGTTGTGAAAATTTGTATTTTTTTTTTTGCAAAATTAAGGGGAGTTGTCAAAATCGAGACAACTTGGCAAATCTAGGGCAGTTTGGAAAATGGAGAGACGGCAAAATGTAGAGCAGTTGGCAAAATTCGAAGCCACTTAGTAAAATACAGGTGAGTTGGCAAAATTGGGACAACTTGACAAAATCTTAGGGAGTTGGCAAAATTCGGAGTGATTGCAAAATCGTGGGGAGTTCGCAAAATTCAGATGAGATGTAAAAATTTGGATTTTTTTCCTGTAAAATTTTGGCGAGTTGGCAAAATCTATGAGCAATTTGCAAAATCGCGGAGAGTTGACAAAATTCAGATGAGATGTAAAACTTGCAATCATTTTTCTGTAATGGCGTGTTAGCAAAATCAAGGCAACCGCAATATTTAGGAGAGTTGGCAAATCTTGGGGGAGCTGGCAAAATTCAGAGTGACTTTGCAAAAATCAGGTGAGATGTAAAAATTTTGATTTTTTTTTCTGTAAAATTGTGGCGAGATGACAAAATTTAGGGCAGTCGACAAAATTCGAATCCACTTGGTAAAATACGGGCAAGTTGTGAAATTTGGGATATTTTTCGTAAAAATTGAGGAGAATTGACATAATCGAGAAAACTTTGCAAATTTTAAATCCACTTGGTAAAATCTAGGCGATGTGTGATGATTGGGTTTGTGAAATTAAGGAGAGTTGACAAAATCGAGAAAACCTGGCAAAATATTGGTAAGTTTGATGATTTTTAAGTGACTTGGCATAGGAGAGATGTAAAGATTGCGATTGGTTTTGTAAAATTAAGGAGAGTTGGACAAATCAAGGGAAAATTAACACTGACTTGGTACAATTCACACAAGTTTTAAATATTGGGATAATATCCGTGAAATTATGGCTAGTAGGTAAAATTGTAAGTCAAAGGGCAAAATTCAAGAGAGTTGTGAAAAATCGTCTCAACCCTCCCTCCCCGACGGAACGAAAAAAATTTATACATTATTTTCTCAGTTGTAAAAATTTGATTTCCGAGTTGGAAAATTTTCGTTTTCTCCCCCCCACCCTCCCCAATCATAGTCCTTCGCTACGCCCCCGAGTGGTGGGAAACAATGTGTTGCATGATTCATCAGACCAAATGGCACGTTGCCAGTCTTTAACATCCCAGTTTTCATGTGCTTTGCATCACCTTACATGTTTTGTTGCATTGATGTTGGTAATCATAGGTTTGTGGATTGCAGCACAGCCATAAATACCGGCACGATGAAGTTCCCGAAAACTGTTATAACGGAAATGAGATCATTCTGACTGGTGTTCAACTCTGCTGCTATTTGTGGTGCTGTGGTCTTCTGCTTCCATTGTACAATCTGTGCCAGCGTTCACCTATCCCTCTCTGACAACTTCGTATGGCATCCACAATTTGTAAAGGGGCGGAGGTGGCTCAGTCGGTAGCGCGCCAGGCTCGTAATCTGTAGTTCCCAGGTTCGAGTCCCAGCTTGGTCAGCTATGAGAGTAATCTCCGCAATATTCCCCGCCCTGTCCACGGTCAGTAGGGGACACCGATGGGTTTGGAAAGACCGCCGTCTGTCGGATGGGACGTAAAGCCGTGGCCCCGTGTGCGGGAGAGTCATACCCTATGGACTTGACGGGAGGCTACCATCTGTCTCCCAACAGCTATTCCAGTGGGTCTCCTCCCCCAACCTCAGCCTTCGGGGTCCATGTGACCTGGCCATTTAGCCCATGGCGTGCAAAAAAAAAGTGCTGCTCAGAGGTAAAACAACCCAACCACAATTTGTACACTTTGAGGCAACACCCTGTCCTTTATGATAGTCATAATCTTCAATATAGTTCCTAGTGTTACACCTATGATTTCCACCATTCTGGTTACCGAAGCTCCGGCAAGATGCGTACCAATGATCATGCCATTTTGGAGGTCACAGATCTAACATTGTCGACAATTACACCACAACAGTTGTTTCACATGCACCCATCCACTGCTACGTGATACCCAACATCATACTTCTTCCCTTTATATACCTCATATCGGTGCTGACGTCTCTGTGATATGCATACGTCGTATTGCATGCACTCCAGTTGGTGTTTCCATTATTTAGATAAACCGCTGTATATTTATATTGCACAAAAATTGTGTTCATGCCATTGTACTGTAGTCCTTCGTCATCGGTCACACTCTGTTTCCTAGCACAGATGGTTGCACAGGTCTGACAGATCCATGATAAACCATATTTCTTATTATTAAACTGCTGTAGTCAGGGTTTTATTTTTAGTGAAACATTTACTAATTTGAAATATATTGTGATTGACCTACGGGAGTGGCTCGATCGGTAGCGTAAATTGTGGTCCCATGTGTGAAAGAGCCATACTCTATGCGATTTAAAGAACACACTGGAGGCTACCATCTGTCTCCCAACAGTTGTCTAATGATATCCCCCCCCCCCCAACCTTCTCGGGGTCGTTGTGAACTGGCCATTGTGTGCAAAAAAAAAAGTGCCGCTCAGAGGTAAAACACCCAAATCCATCGATATGCATAGTAATCTATTTTAGGCCATAAATAATCGTAATTGTTTGTTTCATAACCAATATTTCACAGTTTTATCAAGGGAATTCAAAAAAGTTATATGTGGCTGTACATTTGCACTCGTTCCTTCAAAGTTAATGGGCTATGACTTGTTTGAAAGCTTCCTTAAACTTTCATTACATTTTAAAACAAAGCTTGTATCATCATTTCTCTTTTTGCTGGCGGTGCGTAAAATTCGGTCTGCAAAAATCTGCACGTTGCTGCTATGTGCTAAAGACGGGGAAAGATTGCATTTTCACAAGGATGCGTCGGGACTATGCGAAAAAATTAATGCCGATTTATCAGAAGTATATGGGGATCATTCCTGTTCTTGACACAGAGTAGATGTGCAAATTCAGAAAACGATAGCAGAGCTTCGAAGACTTCCCTTGCGGGAAGACTAAGGAGGCTGTGAACGAGAACCATCGCTACTGTTTGTGAACTTCTTAAGGAAAACCCACCCAACACTGTTCAGGTAATAAGTGTAGAAACAATTATCAACATATAAAGTTCCGAAACAACTTTTGTTTGGGTTGCAGAGTATGAACCTCATCCCTAGATCTTCCAACAAGACTCGCTCAAATAGGATGTTCACAATTTTTTTCAATTCCCAAGGAATGGTAGCCGTGGACACCTTACCTGAAATATGAGTATGAAGGGCAAATACTACACCAACATTGTTTTGCCCAAAATGGTTAAGGAGATTGAACAAAGTCCAACAACGGGTGTTGTTGGGTTCTTTATGATAATGCCAGTGCTCAGAAATTATGGCAAGTTACAGTCTATCTGGAGCAGGAAAAAATCCAATAGCTACCCCATCTTGCATATTCATCTGATCTTGCACCATGTGACATTTGGTTTGCAATAATTGAAAAGGAACTTGCTGAGAAGCCTTTTTCAAGGGTGCAAGACCTTGCGAAATGTGTTCATTCGGAGTATTCCCCCTGCAGGAGTACCACCAAGTGGACACAATTGGCGTAGATGCCCACAACTTTGCATAGATGTTGCAGTGGAGTACTTTGAAGGACAAAGTTTCATTAAGGGTTTTGTTCTGCAGATGCATTTCAAAACTTTTTGAATGCCTCTCGTATACTTGTGAATGGCATCAATGCATTTCTAAATGCCAGACAAGAATGCCCTCCGTTGTCAGAACAACCCCTCCCCCCCATATTTTCACCCCTTGAAAATAATCTCCCCTAACCCTTTTAAAAAGTGTCAGAAACTGCTTCTAAATGGTGAGTACTAGAAATCCCAAACTTTGTACACTGCATCCTCTAATTGTAATTTAGACCAATGTAAAGTTTCATACCCACAAACGGTACTTCCACTCATACAGGTAAGGACTAGAAGTATCAAACTTGTATGCGGTTTCGTGTAATAGCAAATCAATGTTAGGGTCCCAATATTTTTCTTCCTCCAAAAAATACACACCCTTGAAAAAGTGGTATGAATGCTCCTAATGATAAGCGCCAAACTTGGTATGCAGTTTCGTCTAGTTGTAACTTAGCTCTCACACAATGAAGCATAGATTCAACGAGGTGTGGTAGGTATCACTTGATATTTGGTATCGTGACTAACAGAAGATCCGTGTTGTGGTGATGCTGCTCGTAGCCGTTTCTGCAACTCGAACCACAAATGCTCGATATGATTCATGTCCGGCGAATTTGGGGCCGTGACAAAAAATGGAATTCCTCATGTTCTAGGAAGCATTCTTGAACCTTCATCGCCAGGGAATAGATTTGCCATAAAGGGGTGTACTTGGTCAGTCACGATGTTCAGGTAGGTGAGAGCTGTCAGAGTTTGCACTACTAGCATAATTGGTCCCAAGTGTTCCCCAAGAAAATATTGCCAGACCATCACCCTCCCTCCAGCCAAATGTATTTGTCCCACAATGAATCCAGCTGAGGCTTCCATGGGTATACATCGCACATGAGCTCGTCTGTCGAAATGGTGTAACTGAAAACTGAATTGGTCTGACCATGCGACCCTCTTCCAGTTTTCTATGGTCCAATGTTGACGACGGTGAACAGCTATGAGCTTAGGCACATGAATGGGGCTGCGGAGACCCATATTCAAGAGCTTATGATGAACTGTATCTTCGGACACATTGGGTCCTTTACCACAATTGAAATTATGGGTAATGTCAGCCGTAGTAGCCCTCCAGTTGCTGCAGACAACACGAGATAGCCTGCACTGACCTCTGACATCAATGAGGTGTGGATGGCCCCATGCCTTATCAACGGCTTAAAGTGTCACCTGTTTCTTACCATCTTTGATAGGTACTAACTACTGCATAGCGTGAGCAGCCTACCAGCGTCACTGTTTCAGAGATGCTCTTACCAAGGCGTCTTGCCATAACGATCTACCTTTTATCGAAATCAGATAAATCCTTTGCTTTTCCCACGTTGAGACGAAACGAAATATTGCATGCGAGAACTCCGACCCAGGTTTATATATATATTCGCGATCTTGGTAGGTGTGCTTCTTTGTATAATGCAGAGGTGGTTTTAATGTATTGGCTGATTGGTGTATGATAAGAGCTTGGACCACCAAATTCAGTGTACAGTTTTCCAGAGCCGTATCCAGGTTTCACGACGCTTATGGCAAAAAAACAGAAATGTGCCTTTTGTATTGATTTCTAAAATTAAAAGTATATTTTTCTTATACAAAAAAATCTAGGTGTGGCATACAACAAAAAAATGCATATAGTTTTGCATAAATTCTCTCGGCTGCCCTGTCATTATCAAACCAAGGAAATGTCTCCTGGGATTCTCCCTCTTCAAACTGTGGGCAACATTTTGAGTTTGATGCATCCTTTGTTCGCTATTATGCGTTAACTCATAGAGAATGCAGTAGAGAATATTTTCAGTGGGGGTAACGCAGTGCATGCAATCGTTGCTGACCTGCAAGCATTACCCCACTGAAAATATTCTATGTCAATGTCTAAAAACTTGCAATACTAGAAGTGAAGGTATTGCAAAATGAGAACACGTCTAATAAAATATTTAATTGTAAACATTTATTTCTAAATGTTAAATTTTGATTCTGCACATAAAAACCAGCCAAAATAATAAGACCTAAGGCAATAATCATTTCGGTAATAGCTATTTAAAAAAGCCTATATTGCTAAACAACGAACTGCCTTCCCACAATCTTAAAAAAAAACGCTATCAAATAATTATCAGAATCAGTCGCATTAATCTGAACATGCCATTAAACAACGAAACGCTCTTATGCACTTTCCGATCATCCAAATTAAAAAAAAAAACATTAAGCAATATTTCACTGATCAGCAGTTATAGAAAACATAGATATTATGTAATCCCATCAGAGACAACAAAATACAGAAAATCGCAAAAATTTTAATTCAACCAGAGACAACAACCCTAAAAATCACGAATATGGTAAATAATTCACCACCCATTCTAATTATAAAGAAAGCTCCCAGAACTTGTAATCACATCATGGACAAGAAATATAAAAAAAACAAGAAAATCGTAAATAATGCACGGCCGATTCGAATTATAAAAAGAGCTCCCAAAACTAATTCCATCAGGGAGAACGAACAAAAAAAAAATAAACAGTTCACCGCCCATTCGCATTACAAAAAAGCCCCTAGAACTAAACAATCCCATGAGGTACAACAAACGTAAAAAGCACGAAAATCGTAAACAATTTGCCGCCTATTCGCATTATAAAAAAAAAAATCCAAAGAAGAGAATGCAAATCCCATCATCTCACATTTCCCGTTTAACATAAAAGTATTTACGTCAGGAGTTTTTTCAAGGTCCTCTACGATTCTTTCGTTTCGTTATGACACTCGTGGCGCCATCTAATGAGCTGAGAGATTTAAACTGCTGTTTTTATCGAATTGCAGAGAATTTCATTTTAAATAATATGGTGCTTACATTTACCTAAGAAGGAGAATATAATAATCTAGTAGTGTGTAAAAACTAATGAAGTTCAGGTTATAATAATTCACCATGAGCTAATATTTTTAAATTAAATATTTTTTCTCTGATTAATATACTCCGACAGACCACCATTTTGGTGGGTAACTGGAATCACAGTTATTTAAATTTGGGTCACACTAAGAACGTATTTTTTTTAAACGAGGCTTTTCAGCTATTAAATATATGTCTATATCAAAAAGTACGAACACAGTGGTTTTATTAACACCTTTGGTTTTTATTTTTCAAAACAATATTCATATAATGCTTTTGTAGCATGCATGGGAGCTAAGCATACACATACTTGAGCTACTCTGGTGTTTTGCCCAACTATTCGGTCATGACACTAGCTTCCTTCTGATACATAGTGCCCAATAACGCATCCATTTTTGTTTCTATATATATGCACTGGTTTCCATGAATTCAAGAAAATCCTGTGTTAAGTCAATGGAAAACTAATGTCAAAGCTCTATAACTTCTAAAATAAGTTTCTTTGTTTTGAAAAATTTGATTGCAGATAAAGATCTCGATCAGATAAATCAATATCTCGATTTTCAATAACATTCGTTTAGTATTTATGAGTTAGGGAAATTTCAATATTTGACCTTCTACTACGGCATATAAACTGACAGGCTCATGTCAGACCTCTGTGGCAAGTAGCTGCTTGAGGGGGTATTTATTTTTTTTATTTAACAACAGCAATGTCGGTCTTAAAAAACACAAAACTGAAGAATAGTGAAAGAATTCTTTACCCAAAATTCTAAAATACAAACTTATTTTATTAAACACTTTGATATAATACTTATTACTAAATTTTATTTAGCTTCTGAAGTCAATTTTTGTGGTTGGCCTTGTTATCGCTAAATATTCAAACTTCCATAACTCATTAAATACTCAAGGAATATTGTTGAAAATGGAGATATTCATTTATTTGATTGTGATCTTTATCTGGAATCACATTTTTCAAAACAAAAAAACTTATTTTTGAAGTTATAGAGTTTGACGTTAGCTTCCGGTTGACTTTACAAAAGGATTTTCCTTAATTTATGGAAAGCAGTGTAGAACTTTATGTGTAGCACCACTGATGTAATGTCACAGGTCTGCTCGACTGGTTTGCGTGGGTTCAGTTATGCAAACCCTAGGTAAAAACAAATGTATTTCTGAAACAATTGGAAAAAACTGACACATTTATTATGCTGTAAGTTATAGGTACCATTTTAAAACATTTGGAAGGGGGGTATACTTCCATTCAAAGGTAATGCCTAAATTTGAAGATATGTGTAAATATTATTAATACCTTGCTAAATAAAATTTTGAACACGAGAGAAAGATTTACTTAAATATTTTTTTTCTGAATTTTCCTCCTCACAATCTTCATCAAAACAAACTACTTTTGGGAAAATTTATTTTATTTTTTATTCAAAACACATTTACTTATTCAAACACTTAACACGATTACTTTTTTTTTTCCAAAACAAACTTATTTTTCGGGAAAAGCCAAATGAATATTCGGCTGTAACGAGTGATGAGATCGAACTGAAAAAAGTAAGGGGGGTGGTGGAAGCAAGAGTATTCCATTGCAGTATAACATTTTCCCCTCCGTTTCAGATGTATTTAAAATTCTTCTTGCAAAATGTGTGAAATATAGAAAAGTTTAATATTTTTATATCCTTTACACTGAGTAGAATTTTCAAGGGTGGATCGCCCCCTAGATTCTGTTCTGGATATAAATATTATGCCTCGTACTATAACCATTATGGAGTGCATGCCCTGATGTGCACCCAACGAGTCCTGGCTGTTTGAGACTATTACTACTGATTGAGCTACTGAGTGGGGTTCACGATAATTCTAACTATAATGCAGAAGTGGTATAGCTGTGGAAACTGGCACCTAGAGGTAATCTAGGGAATAGATTTTGTGAAAAATTCTAAAATTTGACCGACATGTCCTTCAAGATCAAATCTTGACCTTCGAGTGCTGGAAACGTGAAAAGTGGTATATAGGAATATTTTGGATGGTAGATCTCAGAAACATTGTAAAATTTTGGGTCATTTCCTTTGGGGTTATTAGTCAAATCCCAATATACTGGCACTAGAGAGCTAAAATTGCTCTCTAGCACCAATATAATGGGTGTATTTAGGGTCATCGGGGAGTGTATTTTGGCCATCGAAAAAGAGAAATTTTTTGTTGCAATAGACTGTTCGAGGTGAAAAGTCAAAACTTTGTTTAATAGTTCTAGAGAACTAAAATTGGTGCATAGTCCTGACTGGCATTCGAACTCAGGTCTCCCAGAAGTATGCCGTGCGTGTTAACCACTAGAGCACCAAGGAACTAATCATACCTTCAACTAAGCAACATATACATCTTCCTGTTGAGTCGCCATCTATTATCAGGAGTTGGGCACCAAAGCCCCCATATTTTTTATGGTAGTTATATTTGTTACTCACGCTCACAGCGTTGTATAGCAATATATTATCACAGAAAAAGTCCCGTAGACAAGGACTGGGTTCGAATCCCACTCAAGACAACCAATTTTTTCAACTCAATTTTTAAAGTGTTCCACGTTTACAGGACTTTTCCTGCGATAATATATTACTGAATAGATCTCATAAATGTTAGATTTCAGATATTCAAGCTCATTCAAGTTCAAATAAATGTTGGAGTGACAGTTTCGGCTAAGAGTGTGAAATTTGGTGTTTTGGGTGCGTCAGGTGTAGATATCAATCAAAAACGTTACGGAATTTGAAAGTGGGGGGGGGAGGCACCATCGACATTATTATTTATATTGGAAACCTGGGGTCATCGAACGCCACTCTTTTGCAGTCTTTCAATGGCCCGTGATGGTTCTCTTGTACCCATTAAGGCAGATCTGTCATTGACTGTCAGTCAACATGGGCACAAGAACAGGCTGCTGATTCTGTAGGCCTATCTACAAAATCATCTATTGGACTGTATGCTCAGATATGTTTCTCTGTGTTCCTCGTTATGTATTGCCGTTAATTGAGTGATCATGGCTATCTGTTGCTCCTGATACCATATGACAATCGGCATTCACCTTGATCGTCAATAAATGATGTTCTCCCTTTCCAGCACATTGGGTGGATGTGTGCCCCTCTTTGGGTCATTCCCGCCACACTTTCACTACAATAACCCTCAAACAGCCAACAATGCCTGCGATTGTTGAGATACCGATAATCTTCCCCATTCAAATCCTACAAGTCCTTCCCTTCTCCATTGTATAAGCTTTGACCTGATACACCTGCTTCTTTACTAACCGTACCAACGAGGAAAAGTAGTCATAGCCTGGCCCCTATTCCCGTATTGATACGTCCTTCCGATGCTGTCTTTATACTGTATGTTTTACACCGGTTGGTGATGTCATTCGTGCTGATGGATCTGTCCACCGATAGTCGGTGCGAGTGGTCGGTGCCTAGACAAATGGTCAAAAGGGAATTATCATTTAATATTTCCTTAATTTCGAATTTCAGACCGGTGAAAATAACCCTCATCCCATTGAAGAGGACAGAATATATGCAAGATTAGAATGCACTGTAATAAAGTTAAGTGTTACAGGATTCGTCTGACATAAATCTTTTAATGTAATATGCCCCACAGAACAGTTGCAAGGAAGGCGAAATATTACAAGTATGGCTATTGATCAAAGGGACCTGAGTTCGAACTCGGGTAAGGCATAGATATTTGTGTTGTATTTCTGCTGAGGTCCTGCCATTCGCACAAATCTTCTACTAACTAAGTACCCCCTCAAGCAGCTGCTTGCCACAGAGGTGTGACAGAAGCCTGTCAGTTTATTTGCCATAGTAGAAAATCTGTGAGGATGGCAGGACCTCAGCAGAAAACACAAACATCCATGATTTACTCGGGGCTCGGACCCAGGTCCCTTAGATCAGTAACTAAGCGTGCTAACCACTCGGCCACGGGATGGCGTATTAAACTGACGGTCTCCTGTCAGACCTGTGTGGTAAGCAGCTGCTTGAGGGGATATTTATTTAACAGTATTAACAATCTAAATATTCATACTTCTTCCGGGATTCGAACCGTGTATTTTTGCTCCGTTGCCAAACATCTTAATAATTAATCTTGCATAACTACGTTCAAATTACTAAATTGTGGTTAGTTTCTTTCGGAAGGTTTTTTAACGTATGCGAAGAACACTTTATGTTTGCATTAACTTAATTAATGGAGTTTTATACTCCATTAACGTATGCCAAAGAAATTCCATGTATTTCGGAGGCAAGTTTTTTAACGGTTACAGCATTGTTGGTTGTGCCAAAGCTATATTAAAAAATCGTATAAACATATATAGGGGTCACCTTGTTATTTACTCTGAGGCAAAGCGGGTTTGAGGTAATGCTGTTTCTTACTTAGGCGCATGTTTTAAGGGAGAGAATGGTGTCTCGAATGTCCAAGAGATTTTATCGGCTAGAAGGAGTTGAAGATATAGCATTAGATAGGGGTGCTACAGCAGAGGCTGAAAATAGATGGGTATTCGAAATTTCTTGGGAAGTCTGTAATAAAGTTAAGTATAGTTTGTTGAATTTTACTAATCGGTGTATTTGTACTCGATGAATGTGCTGGCTCTCAATAAGAGCAAGGTCACTGCACTTCACGAGTACGTTCACTATCAATGGTATCAGATAATTTTGTTAAGTGCTTGAAGTCGATTGAATGGATTGTAGAGTGTAAGAAATGTGTTAGTGGCTCCCAAAAATGTAATCTAGAGTTTCTTCAAAGAAATCGAGGGAAATTTGATTTATGGTAATGAGCCCGACGTAAATAATTTTACATAGTATTTTTATGCATTCATATTTTCTGTACCAATTTGATTTCCACTGTCGAACATATATAGAACAAAAATACGTAATGAGAGTGTTATAAAGTGATTGGAGTAGTAATTGTGGTGAGTGAAATTGAAAACTATGAATGTTTTGCATATAACAGCTGCAATCTTAAACACATACTCAGCTCACAAAAAACCATATAAAATGCAGTCGTAATGAAAGTAAAAAAAAAAATTTGGCTTCAAACAGCCCATTTGATAAGGTGATCTTGCAATAGCCTGCCAATAAAATAAGTTGAGGTGTCAAGAGAAAAATAACACATTGAAAAGAAAATTCATTCCCTGTTATTCTCACTGACCACCAGGACATTTAAATTTGTTTTTGAAAGTCAATTTTTAAGCAGCCCACTTGACACAGAGCTCTGATGGATTATCAGGGTACATCACAGAATTAAATCTGAGGCTTTAGCAGAAAGACATCAACGGAACATTCATTCTATATCTAGGATTTTAACCCAAATCTCTTGTTCCACATTCAAGGGTGCTAATAATGTGTCCATCTGCAACCCAATGCAAGAAATGTGACCAAAATTATATTACTTAAAAAAAAAAGTAATTTTCTGCATTTTCTGAGTACTTTTTGTAAATGCAATTCTCAAAGCATAGTGTGTGTGTGTGTTGCAAATTCTGTCCTGTACGTGAGTAGCATATTTGAAGTTAAACATGTTTTTATTGGCACAAATTTTAGATTTTGTTTTTATAGCACTTACCAATAGTGATCTCACATTGCTGTACCATTGATTTGCATTTAGGACTCTTTTGCATATTCAGTAGCATTTAATGTGCATTTTAATGCACTTTAATAATTAAGATACAGTATATTTAATGTAATATCATTCACTTGAAATATTGAGTTGTCAAGAAGAATGGCCAGGTGTTTTTTTTCCACATTTGCTAATTTTCTGTTTGGTCACTTGAAATGTCATATTTCAAACTTGTGGCTAGTTTTTCTCTAAAAAGTTTCTTAGAACAAAATGGCTCATTGCTTTAATTTTATTAACTGTTTATAATATCAGTAATGTACTAGTTGACCCCAGTTGCTGAAAATAAAATGAAATTTTAGATATGCTCTAAAAATTGCATGCCATTTTGTGACTTGATCAGGGAGATAATTTTTTTATGGTATTAGTAAATCTTCCCAATATGGGTTGACAGCAGAAATTTTATGGCTTTTTGTTACTGGACAATGAGCATCCAACTGCAACAAGTAGCAGCTGATCCATGTTCTGTGAGTCACACATTTGAGCAGTGATTTAGTGTAAACATTTGGAAGAAGCATAGGGGCAGACTGGCTATAAGGCTCACTGGACAAAGCCAGTGTCTGCTGTCTCTTATAGGCCAGTTGGCTGGCTAACACAAAATTCAAATGCAACATGATAGAATGAAAAATTTCTGGCAACTTCAATTTATGCATAACTACACACCTGTGCCGTCCCATGGCCGAGTGGTTAGCGTGCTTGGCTACTGATCTAAGGGACCTGGGTTCGAGCCCCGGATAAGGCATGGTTGAATGTGTTGTTTTTCTGCTGAGGTCCTGCCATCCTCTCAGATCTTCTACTTTGGCATATAAACTGACAGTCTCCTGTCAGACCTCTGTGGCAAGCAGCTGCTTGAGGGGGTATTTTATTATTACACACCTGTGCAAATTTTACACATGCATATAGTTTCACACTAAACTGAAGTGTGAACATTGTGTGCTGCTTACAGTGTACTTCTGCATTACTACTTTAATACAGTTTTACAAAGTAAAAAATGTATTTGCTACTTTGAGAGTAATTTTCATTGCAGTGCCTATCAGTTTGCCAATATTTATATATATTAGCACTTCACCCACCAAAATTTGCCAGGGTGGGAATTAATTTCGCTTCCAGCAGTTTTAAACTCAAAATTGAATTCTATTATAGCTACAGAATCAGATTTTTAATGCAACTCTGGGTAACACAAGGAAAAGTATTGTAAAATATAATGTTGTGTGTGTCACATCAACTTGTGCTGACATTTTCTTGAGAAATAGCATGTGAAAAATCATGTTTGAAGTTTAAAATTAAATAGATTAATAAATTTCATGAATCAATTTTTAGAAATGCTGCAAGTGCAGAGAAAGAATTATAAGAGCTATACCATATCAATGGAAGAAATTTTAAAAGAAATAAGAGTAAAGAAGAAAACAAGAATATTGTTATTCTAATTTTAAACAATTTATATAGTTAATCCAAAAAAATTATTTTATATATATAATATTTTATTATTAGGGTAATGTATCTCTTTTTATTATATTTGTTATAATTATATGTATGCATACCTCATAAAAATAAAAATAAATAAATACCCCCTCAAGCAGCTGCTTGCCACAGAGGTCTGACAGGAGCCTGTCAGTTTATATGCCATAGTAGGAGGTCTGAGAGGATGGCAGGACCTCAGCAGAAAAACGACACGCACATCCATGCCTATTCCGGGGCTCGAACCCAGGTCCCTTAGATCAGTAGCCAAGCGTACTTGTTTTTTTTTATATAATAAACCAAGAGTTCCTTTAAATTTCAGTGATTTAAAATGATTTTTCAACTTATTGTTCAAGACAGTAAAATTACTAACAATATATTTATATCAAACATTTTTCTAATAAAATACTGTTCTTAATGAATATGGTGAAAGATAGCTGAAGGGTGTGAAATAAGTAGGATAGAGGAGTGAGTAGGTGTTTGTATGGGGATAGGATATGCATGGTTGGTTGCATCAAGCCCTGGTAGAAAAAAATTCCCAGTCCATTACTTGGGATATATTGATGGGATCAACTTTTACTAGAAATACTTTTTAGAAAAAATTAACTTTGCCAATGAGTGAGTAATGAGTGGAACACATTGCATGCAACTGGGAGACTTAGGTTTGAGTTTATATAGAACCTACATCTGGTTGCATGCAAGGTGTTCTAGACCACAAGATTATCATTGGCTAGTTGAGTTCTCCATTAATTGTGACTTTAAATCTTTCAGATTTCCCCCGACTTTGTCGCTGGGTGTGCCATCTATGATCAGGAACAGCAACTTTCCAATATTGCTCATAATAGATGCTAATAGGGATGTCACACACACTAAAGCATTATGAATGCCAAGAATCAGTTAGTAGTAAATATACAGAATTATCTGTTTCAGAAATTCCTGATCACAGATAGTGCCATTAATGATAAGGTCAGGAAAATTGGGATGATATAAAATTGCAATTAGCAAAGAAATGAACTACATAGCGATGTGTAGTGGTCTAGAAAACTGTCATTGTAACTGGGAGATTTGGGTTTGAGTCCCACTGATTGGCAAAACTCATTTTTCTGCAAAATATTTCTTGCATTTTATATCAACAGGTAATTTTTTGTATTTGATACTGATTAAACTTTTGCTACCCCATGCCATACACCAGAATCTGAATGCTGCTTCATACTTAGTTTCTGGATCATATACTTTCAATGCTGCTAGAGAATATATCTCAAAATGTGATGCAGAGTATGTTGTTTGAGAATGGTGGTGATCCTCAACATTCTGAAGTATAGTCTTGAACATGTTGGATTATTCCTTCTTATCAGAATTGGATCAATTGTTTCTGGATCAATGTTTTGGCTAAAGTCTTCAGACTTCGTCATCCTCATCCTCAAGCAGCTATGGAGGTCCAACCAGACCATACAATTTAGTTCTCCAAGCATATCTGTCCCGAGTTACATCTGGCCACTGCACACCATTTCTAACAAGGTTCTGTTTGATATTGTCTGCCCACTGCATCCTAGGTCTCCCCCTCTTTCTCAGGCCTTTAGGCACACTGTTCATAACCCTATTTTATAATCTATAATTATCCATACGGGCAACATGGCCAAACCAATGGAGTCTCTGAGCACAATATGCTGCTTAAAGGAGGTTGCTGACCTTTTGCCTAACCTCATCTTTACTTAAAATGTTTAAACACCTTAATGCACAAGATGCTGCGTAAGCTTCTAGAATCAAAAGCATAAAGTTTCCTGTTACTTGTTTACAGAGCATCCAAGTTTCACTATCATAACTAACCCTAGAAAGAAGCAAATTATTATACATTCTAATTTTAGTCTTCAGGTGTATATGTCTATTTCTCCACACTCTCCATATATTCTTAAAAGTCCCAACAGCAATCCCTATTCGTCTGTTCTCATGCCACACATCACCAGTAACTATTACATAGCTCCCAAGATAATTAAGCTGAGACACCTGCTCAAGAGTGGAACTATTCAGATTAACTGAACCACAGCCTGCCTGATCAATTTTCACTTTAGTTTTCTCTGTTTATAACCAAACCTACTCTACTACCAGTCTTGTCAACATCATTTGTCAAAAGAATTAAATCATCAGCATAATATAAATCAGAAATTTTCAAATCTGCAGACCATTTAAGGCCAAAATCTTTCCCTTACAGTGAAGGTCCTATAACATAATCAATAACCAAACTAAAGAGAAAAGGAGATAAAATGCACCCTTATCGTATACTAGAAGCAATGCTAAACCAATTGCTATAAGCCTTACCAACTCTCTCACACGACTCAGTGTTATTATAGAGAGTCTTCATTATATTAATTAGCTTGTCTGGTATGCCATACGATATCACAATCAACCACAAATTATGGTGATCAACAGAATCAAAAGCCTTTTTAAAATCAACAAAGCTAATAACCAAAAGTTTCTGAAACTCTAAACATTTCTTAAGAATCTGCCTGAGTGAAAATATCTGATCTACACATCCCTTACCACTTCTAAATCCACATTGCCCGTCATGCAATTGCCCACCAACCAGTTTCTTAATTCCATTAAGCACAATCATGCAAAGAACTTTACCTGGAACAGAAAGTAGGCTGATACCCCTATAGTTATCACAAGAACTGCGATCACCTTTTTTAAAAATAGGGATAATAATAGCTCTAGTAAAATCCTTAGGAACCATGCCTTTACCATAAAAAATATTCAAAATTTCAGTCATTCATGTGGGAACCAAAACATTCGCAGCTCTAAGCATTTCTGTAGTAATTTCATCTTCCCCTGGGGATTTGTGTAGTTTAAGTTTAGAAATAGCCAAAATAACTTCAGATTGTGTTTATAATAGGCTAACATTAAGGCCAATAATGCATTTGTCATCATTACAAACAATGAGATAGAACTAACCACATTGTTTAGAACATCACTGAAATGATCAGTGCATCTAGCCATGACAGTATCCTCACCTTCTATAACCTTACTTTGTTTATTCTTCAATCCCTGCATACCTGTCCATTTTCTATCCCACAAAACATTAACTATCTGGTACAGCTATCTGCTGTTGTGCTAACTGCTTTCTCAGCTTTGTCAGCCAAGCCATCAAGCCAAAATTCTTATCAGCAGCTAACTGATCCTGTACACGTTTATTAAGCTCTGTCTAATGCTTTCTATTAGGACTAGTAGGTTATTGATTAAGGGCATTCCTGCAGTCCTTTCTGAAATAAGCTCAAGTGCCTTATCACTCAAATAATTTTGCCTTCTCTGCTCCTTTTTTCCTAAAAGAATACTGTTAGTTTCAAGAAAAGCCTGTCATGACTCTCATAATGACTAAGTAACCTACATAGTAAGCTTTAGCTGTAACTGGTTCTTTCAGAGCTTCAGAATTAAAGGTAAAGTTTTAACCCTAGCACAAACTTTTTAAGTTTAAGTTGCAAGACACTTTTAACAAGGCAATGGTCAGATCCAATTTCAACTCCCCTTTATTACCTAGTATTCCTAACAGAACTTGCCCATTTGCTGATAATTAATATATAATCAATCATATTCTTATGCAGCCCATAAGAGGAAACCCATGTGTACTTATCTATGTCGCGGTATTTTTAATAAGTGTTAGTTATTATCAAACAAACAATTATTATTAACCCCCTCCCCAAAGGTTAGAGTCTGTACCAACTTTGGCATTAAAGTCACTTCTCCTTTCTTGACAGAATTAAAAATATCCAGAAGTTGTCCATAAAACCATCCTTCTCATCCTCAGTGGGGTCATAACAGCAGATAACATTCAAGTCTCTAATGCTTGTCTGAAATTTTACTGCAAGAAACCTTTGATTAATGCACTCGTATCCTAGAAGAGCATCACTAGTGTGTCTGCTGAGAAACAGACCTATGTCTTGGAAGTGCTTGTTATCTTCCCTCCCTGAAAAGAGAAATTTAAGATTATTTTTAAGAATCTGACTTTATATGGCCATCTGGTCTTTTGAAAGCTGAGAATATCAAAGTTATAATGGTAGAATTTTTGTGTGAGGACATCAAGAGAATAATCTCCGTGCAGAGTACTCACATTCCAACTACCCTATGGAGATAAAATGGTTAGTGGGATGTTTAAAAAAATTGTTTATTGAGAGAGGGAATGCCGATAATATCAAACAGCCCCCTAATCGCTGGCATGGGGGTGAAGACCCATTTCCCCATAACTTTCACCATCTACACTAGAAGACTTCCTGCAATGTAGGATTTGACGATGCCTATAGAAGCAAGAGTTCAGGTGCCTGCGATGACCTCTGCTTAGGATTATCCACCAGCTGATAAAACATATCCTGTGAATCTATTCACTTGGGGCTGTCAACCTACAAACAGAAAACGCAGTTGCAGATTCTCCCTCCAGTGCAACAAATTCGTGATCCATAATCAAGCTCAGAGCCTTAATCCAGTCTGGGCCGGTAAGTTTATATGGTCAGCACCAGAACCCTGTGTGGTTGACCACTACTCAGCAGAGTAGAAAAAAAAGTAGCTATAGTTGTCCAGATCAGTAGGCCACACTGATCTGGCAGCCTCCCCTTCTATAAGATAGCATCTCTTTTGAAAGGTACTAATGGCCTGCACCAAGAGAAGGTGGGGTCGGACATTATGTGCTAGGCATGGCTGGTTCTGTGCATCATCAGAGGGGATTGGTGCATAGATCTCCTTCCAGTGACTTTCCAGCTACTATTTACAGACCACTTCAGCCAACCTAACTGTGGGATAACCTGAAAGCTGTACTCTACACAGCCAAAATTGTGGATGCAGATGACTTGCTAAATCACATACAGTATGCTGCTCAATGGATTTGCCATTATTCTGAATAAAGGCTTCATATTTAAAACTCCTTATAACATTGTGTGTTCATAAGAAAGATGATTGCTTTGAGCATTTATTGTAATTCAAGTGATTATTAAGCAATTACTGTAATATAGGAAATAATAAAGATTTGCTGCAATTTACAAGGACGAGATGTTTTACAGAATTATTTTTTACCCCCAATAAGTGGAAAGCAAATTGGACATATAGTTAGTTGACATAATTCCCCTACAACCTCATGAAATATTCTCCACAGGTGTGGAAGGAGGAGAGTACTCTCACAAAAGGAAGATCCTTTTTATATGCATGATAATAGGAAACATTATAATTTTAGTTTACATTTCTTTGTTATTAAATTTTTGCTGAAGAGATGAAACCTATTAGATGGTTTGGCTATGTATACAAATGGTGAGGTTTGACAAATGAGTCGTCAACCACTTTGGAGAAGCATCTTGTATAAAAAAAAGACTACATTGGTTTGGCTATGTTTGTCTGCATGCAAAAATACAGATTTGCAAACGGAATTGTCAAGAATATTCATAAAGTCATCAGAAATGGAGTGAGACATAGAATGCAGAGGCTCATCAATGTCAGAAATGATATTTTTGGAATTGATATGCAGTGGTCAAATACACAGCAGTAGCCCAGGATTGAAGTTAATGAAGAACTAAACTTCACAGTTTTGTTGGATTTCTGTAGACCATGGATTTCTTGAGGCTTGTAATGTATATAGGAAGGTAAATAATTAGGAGAAAAATTAGTTCTGCTTAAAAATTTTTCAAGGTCGAAACTATTTTATGCTGAAGAGATGAAACCTATTTAGTAAATGTACAATATATTTAAATTGATCTTTCAGAACTGAAGATAATTTTTAAGTTTTGGAAGTACTGATTTCACTACCCTTTTTTTGAAAATCTAATTTTGATATAATATTGTAATTTATCACCTTTGTTTAAAAGCATTGTTAAATTTTCCTAGACTGCCAATGTCCTTTCTATTTTAAAGATTGACATATAACCTAATTTTATTTTTTGATACTCTAGTCCAAATGTCTTAAATTATTTACTGAAAAGATTTCAGGTTTTAAAATATGCAGCAGCTTCTCTTACTTGAGAATTTTAACATTATTCCAAATGTGATGTTTTAATCAGTTTGAAATGGCCACAAGCTGAATACATGGAGCTATGTAGAGAAATTCTGCAGCCTATTCATATTAAAGAATATACTGTATAGATGACTTCATTGGAAACTCCATCTTCCTCAGTGCATCTTTGCAATGGAATTGCCTTATCCTACACTTTTCTGAACCTTTTAGCTTGACTATTTATCCAGGCTGAAAAGATGTACTCATTGATCAAACATAAATTTAAGGAATATGACTTGTGTTTCAATAGAGATATTGTAGCCTTTTAAGAACTGAGATTGATTAAAAAAAGTTATTAAAACATTTTAGGAGAGCTCAAACTAATGTAGAAAGTTAATAATATAATGCTTATTTTTATTTCTCCATTTTTTTTTTTGTAGTTGGTGGAATATATACAGTAATTCGTTCAAAAGCAGGTGTAAGTGTTGAAGAGCTTGGAGATCAGTATTGTCTCATAGGACCTTGTAATGAAGCTTTGGTAAGAACTGAAGTGGAAGTTTTAGAGCCTCCAGAAAACATTTTCAAGAATACTATACAAATATTTAAAAATTCAGGACTGAAGGTAATGTCTTATTTTGTACTATAATAGATATAAATGTTAATATTTAGGCTATAAATAACATTAAACTTGAAACGTACTTGCTAACATTAATAAGCAGTTATTAAAAAGAAATTACTTCTCAATCAGTTGATTTGCAACTGAAAATATCTGATGACAAGACCTCCAGAAAGGTAGCATAGATAGGAAAGAAAATATCTATGCATTATCTGGGTTGAAACCCAGGTCCCTGTACCTTACTGCCAGTGACACTAACCTTTAGATCTATTGTATGGTATAATTTCTATTAGCAAAGTACTTTGGTGTTGTTATGATGAGATCTAATGTAAGCTATAGTCTTTGATTATAAGCTTAATTTATTAAAATATATTTTTTTAATCCATGGGATAATGTTCATAAAATGGGTAAAAACTATTCATTCCACTTCTTATCAATCCTGGAATATAATGGATGTGCAATTGCCAGTACTCTAGAAGGGGAGTGGGCATATTCCTCCATCTTTTCTTCCTGTCTCCCAAGTTTCTGGCTCTGAAGAGCAAGACCAAATGATTTGCTATATTTCCATTAGATTGGCCTGGAGACCTACAACAGGCCATTCAGTGGAACATTAAATGTACAACATTACAACATCTCTCCATCTAATAAAGATTGGCTGCTGAACATTTTTAACTGCATTTACTTCTGGATGGAGGCTATCATCTTGGCCTTCCCTAATCCAGGTAAGGATCTCAAGATTACTTTGAATTACCATATTATTCAATGATGAGTTGTGTGGGCAAGGTGTTGGAAAGAATGGTAAATGCCAGACTCATCTCATATTTGTAGACTAATGACCTTTCCAACACAGTGTTGCATTTACAGACAATGGTGTATACTGGGCCATCTGCTACACATCAAAACAAGGATCAGGAATTCATTCTTCACTGATAGCACCTGATGTCCTTTCTTTGAAATGGGAGTCATTTACCGATCTTCATCACAAATTTATTTTTGTTTTCCTATCAGTAATATTGTGTCACAGCCTTTGACCTCACTTAATACTATGTCACAGCATTTGACCTCCCTTAAGACTGTGTTATGACTATTTTATGTGACTTTTTTTTTTTCATCACTTGTCCAAGTGCATGGGATTCAGATGTCATCTTATATTAAATAATTCCTTTTTATAATATGTTTTTGCATTTTTAAAATTTCCTGTCTGTTTTAAATGAATTTAATATCGTGGTTTGTGTTTTATAATCATTGATTTTTTTTCCCCTGTTACACAAGTCCTTTGCACTTTTTGTTTGTTTTTATTGTATTGTTTTTATATTTGTTTTATACTGTTTGTTTTTTATATTGTACTAGCAGAATTACCCTGCATTGCTTGTGTCTGAAATTCTCTAAAGTACATAGATGGTACTTGTCACATCACAATTGTTATCTTATTTCAACTCACTGTTATCTTGTTTTCTTGTTTCTTTTTTATACCTTTTTTTCATTTGCTTTTAACTGTGGTTGTTGATAGTTACTTAGTTGCTGATGAACCATAAGATTCCAAATTAAGCCAGTTTTCTCCATGCAGTGAGCCACAGCAAGAAAAGTTCAGGGGAGTGTAATGCTCCAAAAGAGTGTTAAACTTCTCTTTGGACCTTTTGACTGATCCAAATTAAATTAAACTTCCAAATAGTATCAGGTGCCAGGCAGTTAATCTTGCCAAATAAAGTTAAATGAGGATTCGCTAAGTATATGAACGTTACATATTGAGTAAGAAATCAAAGATTTTCAAATTATTAAAGTTAAATTTTAATAAAAAAAATTCAATTATCGTTGCTCAAGAGGAAAAATAACAGTCCAAGTATTTCATGTAACAAAGTTTATTTCCAAAAAAATTCAAGACTCACTAAATAAACTGATGAATACAAAAGTCTGAGCAACTAAAAAAGCTCCATCTCTAACATCATACTATCTCATTACATTCTATACTAACATACTATATTTTTTGACTCCGTGACCTAATGTCACTTAGTATACATGTGGCGTACAACTGATACTTGTGTTGCTCACAGGGAAAAACATTTGCATAAACTTATGATTGCATGGTAGCTATGATGCAAGAGGGGGCATGTCCTTATGTGTACATTAGCGGCTGTCAATTAAAAGTCGGAGTTGCACATGTGCAACTTCTTTAGTGGATTGGAAGAGGGAAAAATGACAATCCAACTGAAGAATAATCCCGAAAATAATAAATATAACATAAAGTGAAGCTGGTTAAGGAAAAGTAAAAGTTAATGGGTGGACCATCACAGGAGGGTAGTTAGCCTTTCATATCATTTGCTGTACCAGTGGACTGCATTATCACTACATACATTATCTTAATATTATATGTTGATCCATCATATTTGTACTTTTATAGTGATCCAGGCTCATAATTTGTAATTCCCAACTTCTGAGTCCCACTGTGCCAGCATTGAGATTTATCTCCACTAACCCTCACCCTGCCTGCTGTCAGTGGGGGACATTGATGAACTTGGAAAGACTACCATCCATCAGATGGAATGTTAAGCTGTGGCCCCATGTATAGGAGAGCCATACCCTGACAACATTAAAGAACACAAATAGCCTTAATGGGAGTACCTGGGTTCAAGTCCCAGGTAAGGCATGGATGTATGTGTTGTTTTTTCTGCTGAGGTCTTCACAGACCTTCTACTATGGCATATAAACTAACAGGCTTCTGCCAGACCTCTGGCAAGCAGCTGCTTGAGGGGGTATTTTTTTTTACTGTCTCTTAATAGCTGTCCAGTGGGTCCCCTGCCCCCAACAGTCTCTGAACCCTTGGGGTCCTTGTGACCTGGCCAATTAGCCCACTGTGTGCAAAAACATGCTGCTCAGAGGTAAGACAACCCAAATGTACTGTTTTGTCACAGCCCATCACCAAATTCACATGGGATGATACAATGTTACTTTCCTAAGGCTATTATGACACTAGACTACAATGGGTGTGGATTATTATGCAAACGTTGGACAGAAACTGATAATGCCTATAAATTGAGCAGGTCTCTACACATTGAAACTAGTCACAGAAAAGTAATCACGAGTAAAGGCAGCAACTTCATTGAGTTTGACCATGGCCAGATAGTAGGTATAAGGAAGGCTGATTGTTCAGTCATTGCAACTGCTAAACTGTTGGAATTTCTGCATCAGACTGTCGCATGTGTATACCAAGACTATGTGAAATACAACTCTCGAGGTGAGCACAGACTGCTCCTCATCATTACAAGGAATTGCATGGCTACCATGGAGTAGATAACATCAGAATTGAATGCCGGCATATCCACAGTCTTATGCACAAAGACTATCCATCGTACCATGGAAAAATTAGGCTATGGCAGTCAATGTTCATGTCGTATCCCCTTGTTGACCGCAAGGCAACGAAAGATTAGACCGCAGTTTGCAAAGGCCTATCACAACTGGAGTGCAAAGGACTGGAAACACATCATCTGGTTGATAAATCAGGGTTTCAACTCTATCACGCCAATGAAAGGGTGTGTGTGGTCTAAACCACATGAAGCAATGGACCCAGCTGGCAAAATTGGGGTTATACAAGCAGTTGAGGCAGTGTAACAGTTTGGGGTACATTTCGTGGGCTTCCTTTACATTCCTTCTCTCACCAAAAATAGTTTTTTCATTGCGTAGTGATTGTACACTGAATAATAAAAATTTCTTGTGAACGCTTAATATTCAAAAGTTTTCAGCTGAAAAGCATTGGACATTCAGGAATGATAATAAAATGATATTTAAAGTGAGATTATTATTAAGTTTACTGCCTCAATGTTAAAATTTTTTCGAGTCCTCGGGCCGCGTATTTTTTTTTGTTGTTTTGTTAAATCAACTAAAATTGGTCTTAAATTGCTATACAATATCAGTTTATATCATTTTTATTAATATTTTGCTTAAAAACAAACTTTGAAAGTGTAAATCACGTGTGCTTCACATGGCCTGAGCACACTTTTTTTATCTAGGCCGTGTGATACAAAGAAATAATAGAAAATATGCAGCTTCCAAAGCAACACAGACTCGCTGGAAATATGCCAATGCGACAAATATTATTGTGTTCCTTGTTTTACTATTGTACACGAATGCACTTTATAAATTTTATTATTAGAGTATTCTTGACATATGTGAAGTAAAATAACAATACTTGTTAAATTTCCATGTTTTTAGTTTTAGAATGTTTGCTTTTGTTTGAGATTGTATTTTCGGAATACACTGTTTTGTTTAGTAAATAAACAGTATTTTCTTATTTTATTTAGCATCGCAATTCAATAAAGTAAGTACAAAATGTCAGACTATTTCATTGACCTCTACAATATACTTTAGTTGAAATTTCACCGTGCTAAGACCATGGATTTGTTCCTCAGGCCACACTCTTGTATTACCCATAAGCAATGCATTCTAGTGTGAAGCACAACTGATTCATGAGCCCTGAACTACAAATTTGTATGTGAAGCACGGATGATTCATGCGACCTCAGGAGCAAATTAAGTGTGAATCATATATGATTTATATGGCAGTCAATGTGTTAATGAAATGCAATAATTTTAGGCTCAGTTTATCGATTTAATTTCAGTCATATTTTTAACCTTATAGTTAATATAAAATTATAAAGTGTTACACATACATAATGAAAAATGTATTGAAATTTAAATCATTCTTCCCTCTTCATATGTGTGTGTCTATTTTTTACTGTAAATCAAATTGATTTTTATTAATGAAACTAATTTTATTAGGTGGTTTATGGCAGATGGCTGATAGATGGATATCCAAGAGTTCTACTATTTGACATTGGCTCAGCTGCATGGAAACTAGATGAATGGAAACGAGATCTTTGGAATGTTTCCAACATAGGAGTTCCTTGGAATGACAGAGAATCAAATGATTCAATTATATTTGGTTATCTTGTTGCATGGTTCTTAGAAGAGGTAAATAAAAGTATTTTGCGTTGTAAATTTTAGCATACTAGGGGTATTATTTTGCATATTACACACAGTGAACAAATAGATGTTTTCACAGTTAAAAAAAATTAGTAGCAAAAGTGGTCAAACATTATCAAAACAATACTGACCACCCAAACAACAAGATAAGTTAAGAAAAATATATTTGCAATATATTTGAGTTGCCATAAAATAACTACTGAATTGATTATTCCTTATACAGTTGGCAAGTACTGTCATACCCTTGTATGCTAGCTCTAACTGATGCAGTGATCAGAGAACTTGATCTGTACCTTGATGATACCTGATATAGTCTTATGAGAATTTCAGCAATCTGATAGTAACTTCTTGGTTTCTCTAGCCTAGTAGTACAACAAAGAAAAATGTTGCATACACTTTTGCAGGCAAAGCAAATAGTTGTGTGAATTGCTAAACCAAATTGTCAGAGTTAAGATAACTAAATAGGGATAGTGTATTAAATGTTTAAGGCAAAAATTAGTTTACTTATTAAACTAAGCTTGCAAAAGAAATTGCCATTTTATGTAATATTATGACTATGCTTAGAATTACATATGTATATGAAACTACTCTTTTGATGTCCTCACCCAAAAATTCCAGAGATATAAACTGGGTATTTTGGATTTGCAAAAGACCAAATGATGAAATACAATTATGTAATGAAAGCTAAAGATAGAAAAATAATAATAAATAACCTCTCAAGCAGTTGCTTGAGATTTTTCTCTTCAGTTCACAGTGGCTAGCAAAAGCAAGACAGGATTATTTATATAGTAGGATGCAAGGATGCAGGTGATCTTTTTTTTTAGGATATAATTGCATTAGTGAAATATTACATCTAAATGCAATGGAATTAGCCTCTTAATCGCATGTATTTTGTCCCGTAGTTCAGTAATTTGGGAAATTTAATAGAAAGCAGTGCAATAAGATTAATAGTTGCATTCATACATATTTTATAAAATAATTGTTTTTATATTTATGAGATCAAAGATGCTATTTTTCTATACCTAACCAAACTGCAGTGGATGTAATGAAAATGTTTTTAGCAGGAAAATTGGGTAATATACACAAGTTCATGCACCCACTCATTCAGTAGGTAACGAGAACCTACCTATGAAGGTTGATGCTTATATATGGTTAGAGAAAATACTAAATTTCTTATGACAAATTATACTGCCTAAAGCTGCACAAAAGGATTAATACAACAGATGGAAACAAAGGTTGATGAATATAAGGAACTGACATCAATCAAGGGGTTAAGAACCTGAGTTTGATATTCTACATTCTATGCTACCACTGAAGATACTGATGAGAGTGAGAAGGACTGGTTTTGACTTCGGGATATTTTGAGTTCTCTTAGCATAGAAGATTTTGTTCTTGTTCTTAGAAATATCAGTGCCAAAGTTTGTGCTATTAGTCTGAAGTGGCAAGGTGAGGTCAGAAATCAATTAGGTTGATAAAACATCTCAGATGTTCTAAAGCAAGAATCTGCAGCCATTTTTGAGAAAAGAGCACCAGGGCTCCCAAAGACTGAGTAGCATCAAGCATTTTTCTTGACCTCTCCCCCCTCTATTCAAGAAAAGGTAGTATAATAATTTTTGCAATTTCATTGTTTATTCTGTGATTATTTAACTAAAATGTCATGATATTTTAATTAAATCTTTTCTATTCTAGATAATTTGAATATCATTATAGAAATATGAAATGTAAACTATATTGTTTTAATAAATAATGTAAAATATTGGTTGAATTTTCCTTGTTTTTCAAACTAATATAGCATTAAATACAATAACTTTTCAAGGTGATATTAAACTCAACAGGAATGACTCAAAGGAAAAAGTTGAGTTTATTTTATTATATTTAAGTTACTAAATTTTGATATTGAACAGTGCAAACAGTATGAAAGAGAAATTTATAAAATATGATTAACAATGGTACTTGCACACTATCAGTGTTTCTAGTGCTAAATAATGAACTTTTGGTAACAGCAAAGGAAGTTTTACATTATAATCATGTTATGAACATTAATATAATGGATGCATCAACAAGAACAACAGCTCTATTAAGCATCACAATGCTTTTGGAAGATGGGTTATGTATGCTTGCACTGAAGACACTGTCATGTACAATTTATCCACAGCAGTTCTACCTTTCTATAAATGTTAAATGTGCAGATACACACATTTATTGAGTAGATGGAAATTTTTATAAAGCTGAATTGCTTTACTAAGCTAACAATTCTATGATTGGTTTATTTTTTTTTGAGAAATGGAAAGTAAATTTAATTAAATTTAAGTTGCACTTAAAATTGTACAAAAAATTTAAGGTTGTACTTAAAAGATTGATTATACTTTATTATATGTGAATAGTACTTGAAGCAGCACTTAAATTATAAATTTCCATAAATAGGTAATGGAAGATTTATGTAGTTTGTAATAGCTCATGTATTTATTTGCAGTTCTACAAACAAGTTGATGAAGAAAGAGGAAGTCCTTTAATAGTTGGCCATTTCCATGAATGGCTAGCAGGCATCGGTCTAATTCTTTGTAGAACTCGACACTTGGATATTGCCACTGTTTTTACTACACATGCCACATTGCTTGGACGCTATCTTTGTGC
This sequence comes from Ryuthela nishihirai, assembly GCA_038380435.1. Taxonomy (NCBI): domain Eukaryota; kingdom Metazoa; phylum Arthropoda; class Arachnida; order Araneae; family Heptathelidae; genus Ryuthela; species Ryuthela nishihirai. Next base: position 27,197,398 of record JAWZYU010000003.1, read on the forward strand.
AGCTAATTTGGATTTTTACAACAATCTTGATAAGGTATGATTTCTTTATAAAGGCTATTTTTATTTTCTGACAAGTAACTAATGGGATTATTATAAGCATGGAATTTCACTTAATTTCTTATGTCCAGCCTGAAAAACATGAAATCTGGAATCCAAAATTTTTTTCAATGTGTTCAGACTTAAAAAACACTTCAGTTACTTGATAAAATAGTGAATTCTAATGAACTGAAGTAGATCATGTTATATATCAAATTAAACAGCGTTTAATTATGAATTTTTGTAAAAATGAAATTTCTAATCAAAATGAGAAACATTAATTGAAATAAGACTTTTACAGAGTGATATAGATATTGCTTCACAAAAATATAAGGCACAAAATATTGCAGTTAGGAAAAAAGTCTGTATACAATTTGGAATGTGATTAAAGATGTGAATAATGATTAAAGATGAATTTTGTAGAAAAATTCTTATTACAACTTGTAAATAAGAAACAAAAATATAGAGCATCTTTATAAAAATAAAATTATTTTATATAAACAAAATTATTATATTTATATAAACAAAAATATGGAGCATCTTTATAATAAATATAGAGTAAACTAATCAATATGCAAAATACTTACTGAAAAAGAGTATAATGACTTCTTGCAGTGCCTATGAATTACAGAAAATAAACCATGTGAATTTGAAATAAAAAAAATTTGGTGCCTGCATGAAAAAGGACTCTTGGGCAAACATTTAACGTAACTCTGACATAAACAAATTACATAATAGTTGATTGAAACATAGTAATATTTGTGTCCACTAGCTTTCAAGCTAAGTATTTATTAAAAGCTATATTTTGAAGTTCTATCTATAAAATTCAAAAAGTAATAGCAAATATTAAAAAGGGAAATTCAATTGTAACAAATGTTTTCCACATTACACCTATCTATCATAGATCTATCTGATCCCATAGTATTGCTAATATTATAGCACTCCCATACAACCACTGCTTATTGCTTCCTAAGGTGTTTATGAGACCAAAGGATAGTAGTGTAATGCCAGGAGGGTTAGATTATTAAAGGGATGAATGTGATGCAGAATATGGTTGTTGTGCAGCCAAGTAATGTTACATCACAATGATGGACAATGAATAGAATATCACTGTAGGTGTTAAAATGACTTGCACAGAATTTATATATATAAGAACACATTAATTGTTAATATGTCAAGAAAATTTTTATAAATTCTGATTTTAAATATTTACTTTTTTTTTATATCTGAATGAATGTGAACTTGGTAGAATTTGTCTGTCTGTATTTAAAAAAATAAATAAATAAATACCCCCCTCAAGCAGCTGCTAAACATACATAAAATTCTCAGTTTAATTCTGCCACATTTGCCTATTCAGTTTATTTTTGCCTTTAGCTGCTGCATATGATTTTACTTCACAGTATCAAAATTTCGATGCCTTTCAGTCCCATTTTTGAAAAGACTAATAATGGACTGCCCTTTATTTGTCGTTTTTTTTTTTAACTTCAGTAGAAACAAATATATGTTTCATTTAATCAGGAAGTGTTAATTTAAGTTATTGTTGTAAAAGGTAAGATTATCTGTGGAGTTTATATTCCAATTATCTGTGGAATAATAAAATCTCCCTTTAGTTTAATTTAGATAAAGAAGCTGGAGATAGAGGAATTTATCATCGATACTGTATGGAGAGGGCAGCAGCACACAGTTCTCATGTATTCACTACTGTTTCTGAGATAACATCTCTAGAAGCAGAGCATCTTTTACAGCGAAGACCTGGTAAATATATGTATTATTGCTAGTCATTTTTTTTTTTGTATTTCTTTGACATTTTAGGAAAACTTAATATAGTGATGTGTTTTTTGTAAAACTGGTTTCTCTTTAAATTTTATTTACTCTCAAAAGAGAAATGTTGAAGCACAAGGCACTGGATCAATATTGTTCCTTTCAGATGTTTATCAATGTATAATAAATGAACATGAAAATCATAAAAATTAATTTGTTTTTGTATACACAATAGAGGATTTAATGAAATGTGCATATGAGCATGTAAAACTGGAATTTCTATTTTCAGAATTATTCAGGGTGCCCTAATTTTCAGAATTTTACATATTTATACGGGATATCTCAAAATTATGCAATCCAAAATAGGATGGTGATAAATTTTTTATTTGAGTGTGCGATTGCCATAAAAAAATTGATATTCTTAGTCCTCCTTTCCAGATGTGATAACTGATGCTTTTATATTACCATTTGGGGTGGGTGGGTCAAAAAGTAATTTTAGCTACAAAAACTGGTTTAACAAAATTTGTGCTCTTTCAGCAAAAAAAAAAATCAAATATTAGGCAAGATGCATATGAACTGTATTATTGTGCATATTTTATTTCGTGCCTATGTCAGGGATGGTCAACTTCTATGTATTGAGGTTCAAAATTGAGTCATTGAAGTATTGAGGGCTGCAAATTAATGTGGGTTGGGTTGTTTTACCTCTGAGCAGCACTTTTTTGCACACAATGGGCTAAATGGCCAGGTCACATGGACCCCGAAGGCTCAGAGAAGGTTGGGGGAGGGGACCCACTGGAACAGCTGTTGGGAGACAGATGGTAGCCTCACGTCAAGGCCATCCAGCGTGTTCTTTAACGTGCACAGGGTATGGCTCTCCCGCACACGGGACCACGGCTTAACGTCCCATCCGATGGACGGCGGCCTTTCCAAGCCCATCGGTGTCCCCTACTGACCGTGGGCAGGGCGGGGAATTTTGCGGAGATAAATCTCAACGCTGACCCAGCTGGGACTCGAACCTGGGAACTACAGATTACGAGCCTGGCGCGTTACCGACCGAGCCCCCCCCCCCCCCCCCCCCCCCCCACAAATTAATGTGTATAAGCTAGCAAGTTAAGAAAGTAAATTGAAATATTAATTTAAATAAAGTAGGTTAATAAAATTAAATAATCTAATAATTTTAATTCGTATTAAGATGGTGAAAAAATCAGTTAAAGACCCAAACAAAATTAGTTTTATTAAAAATGTGAATGAATTAATCTGAGCATTATTGGTGGTCACGTGAATTTTAAAGTTCATTATTGTTGACATGTAGAATTTTTTTTCACATTTGCCTAATTACTGTTATCAAATCAGTTACCAGCCTGTAGTGCAGAGGTTATTTCCATCCAGACCTTTGACAGCATCTGAGTAACTGAAGATTTATTACTTGATATGTGGTTATAAAAGCTTTGGTTCTCCTGTGTATAAATAGCTCATGAGCACCTTGACAATTAGAATCGCATGGTAATCATAGTCATAGTTCAACCATTGTAACCTTTCTTAAGCAAGTGTGAATTACCCATGTCTTAGCCCAAATGTTAGAACAACTTGCGAGTAACCAGGAGATCCAGAGTTTGAGTCCAGGAGGCATATTTTTTTTCACACTTGCCTAATTGTTAGTATAAAAGCAGTTCTAGTATTTAAAAAATTTAATAATACACAATTGTTAGTCACAGTTCTAGTATTTAAAAAATTTAATAATACACAATTGTTGGCTGTGTGTACAATTAAAAAATTAGTCTTGAGATTGGTAGTATCACTCATTATTGTATATAGTTAAACTTTTGCTGAAAAATGTGCTGAAGGGTAGCAAAACATGTCACAGGAGGGATTTTAAAGTTGTTAAATTCTTTAATATCCAGTTCAGTTGAGATTAGTGCCATGATAATTTATCAGCACATGACAATACAAGTGCTTAGTTAAAAGATATGATTGCCAGTAGCAAATAAAGGCTGACATCTATGTGCAACTACAAAGTGACATCGATCTCAACGAATATCAAGAAAACCAGGACGGAACTACAGTGGAGGTCACGTAAGCATCTACTTCCAATCAACAACACATGCACTGTAAAGCAGAAACAAGGACTGATAAAACCCCACCTTACAGCTGTCACCTGTGCTAGCCAAGAACTCAAGGGACTGGTAAATCACTCTCTCATACTAAGCAACATTTTAATAAGAAAAAGGCCTTGTTTTGCAAATATTATCTGAGCAAAATATATCTATCATAAAAAAAATCACTGTAAAGCAATTTAATTATATACATTAATGAGCAATACTAGCCGATCTCAAGACTAATTTTTTAATAGTACACACAGCCAACAATCGTGTATTATTAAATTTTTTAATTGTTAGTAATGGTGTCTATAATAAAAATCAGAGTAAAATAATCTAGAATTTTTTTATTGTCAGTTTCACTGTTGTTTTGAATTCTCTATTTCTGCAAGAAAGCATTTTCTTCTTAGTTATCTGAAAACAAAATACAGAAATTTCACTTCTTCACTGATTTTAAAGATCTCTGTCTGAAAATTTTTAAATTCTACCGTGTCCACTAAATTGCAATTTCTGTACTGTCCTCATCGATCTTAAAACTATTTGGGGGTTTGAAAATAATTCGGGACTGAAACTCATTCAACAGACATTATTTTCACTATTGGTGTAAACTGTATAAACATATTTAAAGTTATAGGTTATTCAAGTGATAATTTAAAGGGCATCAGTTGTTTTCTGCAATAAGTGAATAAAACATTGAATGTGGTTTGTGAAGTCTGAAATAGAAAATGCGTCAAACTGACAAAGTCGAGCTTGAAACAATATTTGGTATACCACTGCATCTGCTGAAGAACTTCTACCAATAAAGATTAGAGTAAACTGCATATAATTGCATTATTTGAATTATTAGTAGCCACAGCATAGTACTTTTTCTTACTACAAACTGAATAAGTCTCAAATAATCGTAACATACTTGCCATCTTCATGACATATTGTCATCTGCTTCTTGAGGCTATTTGTGAGCAGCTGGGATAATGTCTTCATGAGACACAGAAAATTGTGTACTATAGGTAGAAAGTTCATAACCTCAATTAGAGGAGATCTTGATTGGTGGACAGTAGCTCAGTGGTCAGAGCACTTGACATGTTATCAGGAGTTCATTGGTTCATATCCCACCTGGCTCAAGACAAATTTTCCTCAAAAATTGATATTGACATTAAACTAACAGTGATACCATCCTTGATAATGAAATAAATAGCATTCAATTTATATGTAGGCTTAATTTTTTTTTGGAACATGAAAAATGATTAAAAACAAGAAAGAGCTTTGTTTGACATTCCAGTAAAATATGATTCACAAAAACAAAGGAGCAGTATTTTTGAAAAGTGAAAGCTATTGGATAATGAATGCTGAAATGCAACTTTGTACTAATCAATCAATAGTAAATGCACTGTTATCTATTTGCACAGAAGTCAATAAATGAATATAGTTTTGTGGAAAAAATTGTTATCCTGACCAGTGGAACTCGAACCCACATCTCTACAGATTCGTGCCAGAGTGTCCTAACCACTAAATTAGGATTAACTAACTAAATGGAACTGATTCTAGTTTAATGATTAGAACACTGGCTTGAATCTGGAGAGATGTGGGTTCAAGTCCATTGGATTGGCAAAACTCATATTTGCCACAAAACTATTTATGTAACTTTATCTTTTAGTAAAACTATGACTTAAAAATAACCTATAAGAATTGCAGCAGAAGTTTTTGATTCATTGTTTAAAAACGAAAATATGATTAATATGCCATTAATTAAAAATTTGTCAGGTTATGTCTGTATCAAGCATGAATAAATTAACTGATAAAAGAAGGATATATGCAACTTAAACAAATCATTAGCTGTTGCATGAAAAAGTAATGATATTAATAAAAAGTGATAAGTGAGTAATAATGAAAAAGGGATTCAGGAAGTGGTAACTGATAGATTATTAGAATAAATTTTTGTTTCAATAATACTGAGTTTGACAGTTATCCTCATTCAGCAATTTCTGTAAAAGCTGCAGTGTGTGTTTTATAAGGTGATGGGCACCACTAGGCATCTATTTTTAATTAGTCAGATGTTAATGGATGAAGGTTAGCACATGCCAAATTCTCAAGACCAACTGTTAAAGATGCTGTATAGAGAATGGTTATTAGCATTGTCAGAAAAGATATGACAAATCATGAAAAGTCCGCATTAGAAGAACACAAATCTCAAGTTACAAAAGAAATAGTGATCTTGGCAGTGAATGCGTAGGAATGTTACAGAAGAAATCACTGCCTTATAAGCAACATCCTCTCTAATTTTTGGAGAGGGTGTATGGAAAAATTTTCTCATGCATGCAGAAGAAAGTTCTCTTGTGCAGGACTGCTGTTTGCAAACTCGCATGCCTTATGAACAGTATATGTGCATTGAGAATAGCAGATTTGCGAAGGCACATCCAAGCATTGGCCACGTAGAGGGAACATTGTGTACTGTAGTAACTGAAGAATAGAGCAATTACCTTCAGATGACTAAAACAAAAATTATTGGTCAATATGGCAGCAGCTCATGCATTAATTCAGGCCAGAAATAACAAATCGTTAATTACTCATTTATATTTTGACATAAATATATTTTTTTGTTTTGGTCACCTTATAATTGCACATTCTTGTTAGCATTATGAAATATATTATGATTTATTAGCTATTATGGAGTAAAATAAAGGTTTGATTAAAAAATATGTAATGAATTTTTAATAATTCAAGCAGAGTTAAATCTGAATTCTCCAATTTCTTCTTGTGACTGGCCACATAGCACATGTTGTGAAAAAAAAGTGTCATTAAGAGGTAACACAACCTAGTTCCATATGTCATAGTGTATGGGGTTATAAAAGTCCACAATAAAGTTTTGTTGTCAACAAATTGCTAATCCTGGTTTTATTAAGAAAAAAAAAATCCAGCAGAATCTTATATTCATCATGTTCCATGCTAGTACTGTTGTAGTGTTATATGTTTCACATTGACCCCAAGTAATTAACTACACAGTAAGTGTACTATCAATAACACATAATAAGCTTCCTCTTCAAGTACCATAATGTATATAACATCTTTTGCCTTCAACAGTTTACCTTGTAATTAAATCACCTTATAAGGTTTGGTTGTGGTTAAGAATTTTTAAACAGAGTTAACCAGCTGGTAAATTTAGGAAATTTTTGTTCATTTGAGTATATATTTTTTAAATTTGCCCATTTTTAGATTATGTTCTAAATTTTATGACCAAAAGTTTTTTCTATTTTTTTTTTAATGAAAATATATTTAGTATACATTATCATATGTTTTGAAACCTTTTTGTCTAACAGATATTATAACACCTAATGGCCTAAATGTTAAAAAGTTCAGTGCTCTTCATGAATTTCAAAATTTACATGCACTTGCTAAAGAAAAGATACACGATTTTGTACGAGGCCATTTTTATGGGTAAGTTTTATCCACTTAATAATTTTCATGTTCAATTATGTTTATAAAAATGTTCTATAGTTATTTTACTCAAATTTGTTATTTTAAAGACTGAAAATACAATCTGTAGATTATATGGAAAGTGCAAATACCAATTGCTGTTGGAATATAATACAAAATGTTTTTTTAAAGGTGTAACTGTAGATATAAGACTACATTATATATGCATATAAGGGCCACTAAGTTTGTATATCTGCACTTCATATATTTGAAAAATAGACAAATACTTTGGTAAATTTTACCAAAGATTTTAGTATTTATGTATAGCTCTGGGTAGGTTACTTTTCAATGTCATAATTAATACTTAGATGATAAACTTCCTATTGCCACACATATATACTTTGTACAGTTAAGAATTCTCATTCTATTTCCAGAATAAAATGTACAGTGAAACCTGTAAATTTGGCCACCCCTGTAAGTTGATAATTTCTTTCTTTCACAGAGCTTTGAAAAGCCTTCATATGTTTTTGTGCATGTCTAACTTTCTGTAACTTTGGTTACAGCTTAACGATTTTTCTCAGATCAGTAAATGGCTGAAGGCATATGGTACTTCTGTCAGTCAGCTTCCTTCATAGCCCTTGTTAGTGTAGACCTTGATTGGTGACTGATAGTTCAGTGCTTTTAGGATGTTATAAGGACTTAATGGGTTCATACTGCTACCTGCTAGATATTTTTCCCATTAAAATAGTAGACTTTCCTTTTTCTGCATAAAACAGTTTTCCTGAAGTTACACAAAAGCTGTTTTATGAATATGAGGACCCTTTTTATATATCCTTAGTTTCATATCCTTAAATTTAGAAATATATCCAGTTACTTTTAAAATGGTTGTTACATGAAGGCTAAATTATTAAAAAATGTGCAAATAAGAAAAATGTTAATAATTGCAGACAACACAATAACAAAGTGGGCAAGGACTAAGTTATTTTTTAAATTATATATTTTTTAACACTTGTCTTCCTATATGCACCCTAAAAAAGTAGAAAATAAAACTAAATATTATCGATGGTACAGTCAATCACTGAATTCATATTCGCTTTGAAAGAAGAAAAGGTACCAGCAATCTTGTTCGGTAGGAAAATTGGTGCCCTATCTTCTTTTGAAGTAAATGCAAATTCAGTGACTGATTGCACCATTGATACAATTTAGTTTATTTTCTATTTTTGAGGATCATATATGAAGATAGTTTTTTTTTATGTTTTAATTTTAAAAAGTTATTTTAAAATTAAATAAAATTTTTGGGTTAATTAAATATTAGTAAAGTATTATAATTCACATTTTCTGAAGTTTCCAATTGTTTGCACTTTCACTGCTAGAGGGCCATAAATTTGGAAAATGGCTAAATTTTAAATGAATATTGCAAACAGTATATTCATCCTAGAGATTTGGTACATTGGTGGAAGTGTAGTGGTTGAAGGGGTTTGTATAGACAGCAGTTACTAGCTAGCATCTGTACTTCCAGTATGGTGGGAAAATTAAACTTTTTTAAGAGTTAAATGAAAAATTCTTACCGAGTTTGTAAGCAGTAATAAAATAATACTATTTGAGTTTCCAAATCTCCCTTTAAATAAATACTCCCAGAAGCATCTGCTTGCCACAGAGGTCTGACAGGAGCTTGTCAGTTTAATACGCCATAGTAGGTCTGTGAGGAATGCAAGACCTCAGTAGAAAAGTGACACAAACATCCTTACCTTATCCAGGGCTCAAAACCAGGTCAGAATCAGTAACATAGCACATAATCACTAAAGCCACTAGTTTCATTCATTCAGCCATTAGTTTGAATTTATATTGTTAGAGGATCCTAAATTTGGAAAGCTTTTGAAAATAAGCATTTCTTGTTCACCAGAGGAGATTAGACTTTCTAGTTTTTATTTCAGTTTTAGTACCAACATGACTGATTTTACTGATTTCATTAAAATTTATTGTTTAACCCTTACCATGTCAGGCCTGAAACACTTAATTTGTATCCTGTAGCCAAGCTTTTTATCAACTGTGTTCAGTCAAAAAAAGGAACTTATTTTGCTGAATAACTAGTGAAAGAAATTATGATATGTTGTATGCCAAATTAATCAGCATTTAATTCTGAATTTTCTGAAAATAAAATATTTAACAAAAAAGATTAGCAGTTTTGGTTTAATAGGGTTTTATAGAGGTATGTAGTAAAAAATGCATCTGGCAATGCAAATAAAAATTTATTTTAAAAATCTAATAGACAAAAATTGTTATAATGCATATCAATAGAAATGCTATTTGTTTATGAATAAGAGGAAAATACATTTTTTTCTTAAAAATTACTCTTCTGAAAAAATAAAAATTTATAGACTTTAAGAAAACTCTTGGCTTTTCACCAGCTGTCACAAGTTAAATAAACAAGTGAACTTTAGAATTAAAAAAAACAATGAACAGAAATAGGTAATGTTTTATACCAAAGTAAAGAACATTTAATTGGGGTTGAGCAAAAGATGAAAATTAAGAAAGACAAGTAAAATTTTATAAGCATTTTTTAGGAAAATTGCAAAGTTTTTGCATCTTAAATTCAGTATAAAAATTAAAAAAATTTAATTTTACATATTTTCTAAAGTATTTTACTGCCTTAATATGTATAATTCATAATATTTCTATCATTACTTAAATCTTTCATTTGTTTAATTTTTTTAAAATTATTTGGTCATTTATGCAAACAATGTACAATTCCAATTTTTTCTGATTGGCAAACTCTAAGACTAATGTAGTAGTGTTACAAAAATTTATTTTGCTTTAACCTTTTAACACCCATAACGGTCCAAAACAACCGACATTTTGAAATGGACTCATCCAAATAGTGCTCTTCCTTTGTCTTTAATATCCTCCAACCTTTTCTGAAATTTCCTGGGTGTTAAAGGATTAAAAACCAACTAATGTAAGTAAATGCTGAAAAATATATAACTAAAAAAGGATAAAAGCTGTTAAAAAAATAAGAATGTTTAAAAACAAAAAACTCTATCTGGTCTAGTGGTTAGCATACTTGACTACTAATACCAGTGGGCATGTCGTTGTGTAAGTGTTAGTATGTTGTATGAGAAACCAGGACAAGCCTAATATAGCTTCTGGCAGTAGTACAGATCACGGGCCTCAGCTGCCATTTTGTTTTTGACACAGCGTAACAAAACGGCCGTTTTAGTTGATTCCTACAACCCCCTAGACCCTAACCCAAAGAGGGATTTCTAGAAAAAAGATTTTTTTTTGTTACCATAGTAACGAAAAACCAGAGTTTACATCAAACGCTAAGTACCGTTAACCATGGTAACGGTAATTTGCATTGTACAGAAACAACGTAACAAAAAAATGCGATTTCACTAAAAACATCCCACACAACCACATTCTTAAAAAAAATGATGAAAAAAAAAACCATAAAGAAACCACTCAAGTTGCCTTCCCATATACTACAAATACCTGAATAATACCAAATACCTCTTTTCCCAATAATTAAAACACTCCACAAATATATTTCTACAAACTAAACTGATCAATCCAGTCACACATACAATAATTTGCCTAAATAAATCACCAGAATTAATGAAATCGAACACCAGTCTCAAAACCAAGATCATCATCGGCATTATAAAAAATGCCCCCAAAACAATCTCATCGTCATAACACATACCAAAAAGCAAAAAAACGAAAACGGTGCACCATCGACCGAATTACAAAAAACAGCCCTCAGAACTATATAATGTCCTTGCAGACAACAAAACACATAAAAATCGGCAACAGTGCACCGCCGACCGAATTATAAAAAAGCCCCAAAACTAAATGTCCTCCCAGGCAACACAAACCTAAAAACGTGAAAATCTGAAACAGTGCACCGCTGACCGAATTATAAAAAAGCCCAAAAACTAATGTCCTCCCAGGCAACACAAACCAAAAAACATGAAAATCGGAAACGGTGCACTGCCGACCAAATTATAAAAACGCCCCAAAACTTAATAATGTCCTCCCAGACAACACAAACTGAAAAACATGAAAATCTGAAACAGTGCACCGCCGACTGAATTATAAAAAAGCCCAAAAACTAAATAATGTCCTCCCAGGCAACACAAACCAAAAAACATGAAAATCGGAAACTGTGCACTGCCGACCGAATTATAAAAACGCCCCAAAACTAAATAATGTCCTCCCAGACAACGCAAACTAAAAAACATGAAAATCGGAAACGGTGCACTGGCGACTGAATTATAAAAACGCCCCAAAACTAAATAATGTCCTCCCAGACAACACAAACCGAAAAACATGAAAATCGGAAACAGTGCACCGCTGACTGAATTATTAAAAAGCCCCAAAACTAAATAATGTCCTCCCAGGCAACACAAACCAAAAAAAAAAAAATGAAAATCTGAACAGTGCACCGCTGACCGAATTATAAAAAAGCCCCAAAACTAAATATTGTCCTCCCAGGCAACACAAACCTAAAAACATGAATATCGGAAACAGTGCACCACCAACCGAATCATAAAAAAGCCCTAAAGCTAAATGTCCTCCCAGGCAACACAAACCGAAAAACACGAAAATTGGAAACAGTGCACCACCGACCAAATTATAAAAAAAAGCCCCAAAACTAAATGTCCTCCCAGGCAACACAAACCGAAAAACATGAAAATCGGAAACAGTGCACTGCTGAACGAATTATAAAAAAAGCCCTTGTAACCAAATAATCTCATCAGATACAACAAAAAAAAATTCTTATAACCCAAATAGCCCTCCCCTAAATTATTGATTACCTTCCTGACACCACCAAAAACTGTTTTTCCACACCGACAATTCTATAATACCCATAATTTCTGCTGCGGAGGTGGCTCAGTCGGTAGCACGCCAGACTCGTAATCTGCAGTTCCCAATTTCCAGTCCCAGTTGGGTCAGTGTTGAGATTTATCTCCACAGAACTCCCGCCCTGTCCACAGTTAGCAGGGGATACCTATGGGCTTGGTAAAGGCTGCTGTCCGTCGGACGGAACATTAAGCCATGGCTCTGTGTGCTGGAGAGCCATACCCTGTGCACATTAAAGGACATACTGAATGGCCTTCACAGAAGGCTACCATCTGTCTCCCAACAACTATTCCAGTGGGTCCCCTCCCCTGAGCTTATATGGTCCTTGTGACCTGCCCATTTCGCTAATGGTGGGCAAAAAACTGCCGCTCAGAGGTAAAACCCAACCCATAATTTCTACATATATACACCCATCAAACACTTCCACATATTCACAATAAATCATATAACTTTATAAGACTCCAAAATATAAAACAAAATTAATAAATCACCACAATACACTAATATTTACCATACTACACGTAACTACTAAAAAACACTCAATTCATTCCAAACTACAATAACGAAATACACGTGTTCGTTGTTACCGCCATGTTCTATTCCCATACGAGATCATATCCCACTGCTACTCCCCCCCCCCCCCCTCAAATGAATCTTGCACTGTATTCAATCATTTTTTCAACTAGGTAGTATTTGATTGGAGATGTAATACACTTCCTAGATTTTCACACATCATCATCATCCTCAAGCAGCCATGGGCTACAGTGGTCCAACTAGACTGTGCAGTTTAATTCTCCAAGCATATCTGTCCTGAGTTACATCTGCTGCATCTGGCCACTGCACACCAATTTTAACAAGGTCCTGTTTGACATTGTCTGCCCACCGCATCAGGTCTCCCCCTCTTTCTGAGGCCTTTAGGCACACTGTTCATAACCCTATTCGCCAATCTATAATTATTCATACAGGCAACATGGCCAAACCAACGGAGTCTCCCTCTGCACAATATGCTGCTTAAAGGAGGTTGCAAACTCCTTTGCCTAACCTCATCATTAGTTAAAAAGTTGAACCACCTAATGCAACAAGATACTGCGTAAGCATCTGGAATCAAAAGCATCTAGTTTCCTGTTATCTTGTTTACCAAGTGTCCAAGTTTCGCTACCATAACTAACCCTAGAAAGAACCAAACTATTATACAGTATAATTTTAGTCTTTAGGTGTATACGTCTATTTCTCCACACTCTCCATAGATTCTTAAAAGTACTGGCAGCAATCCCTATTCGTCTGTTAATCTCATGCCGCACATCACCAGTATCTGTTACATAGCTCCCAAGATAATTAAACTGTGACACCTGCTCAAGACTGCAACCATTCAGATTAACTGAATCACAGCCTGCCTGACCAATTTTCATCACTTTAGTTTTCTCTCTGTTTATAACCAAACTTACTCTACTATCAGTCTTATCAACAGCTCGAATGAAAGAGTTCATCTCATCAACATCATTTGCCAAATGGGCTAAGTTATCAGCATAATCTAAATCAGAAATTTTCGTTTCTCCAGCCCATTTAAGGCCAAAATCTTTCCCTTGCAGCGAATTTCGCATAACATAATCAATAACCAAACTAAAGACAAAAGGAGACAAAATGCACCCTTGTCGAACACCAGAAGTAATGCTAAACCAATTGCTACAAGCCTTACAAACTCTCACACACGACTCAGTGATATAGAGAGCTTTCATAATGTTAACTAACTTGTCTGGTATACCATATGATCTCACAATCAACCACAAATTATGACGATCAACAGAGTCGAAAGCCTTTTTGAAATCAACAATGCTAGCAACCAAAGGTTTCTGAAACTCTAAACATTTCTCAAGAATCTACCTAAGTGAAAATATCTGATCCACACATCCCCTACCACTTCTGAATCCACATTGCTCATCACGCAATTGACTGTCAACCAGATTCTTAATTCTATTAAAGCACAATCATGGAAAGAACTTTACCTGGAACAGAGAGTAGGCTGATACCCCTATAGTTATCACAAGAACTGCGATCACCTTTTTTGAAAATAGGGATAACAATAGCTCTGGTAAAATCCTTAGGAACCATGCCTTTATCATAAAAGATATTCAGAATTTCAGTCATCCAAGTGGTAACCGAAACATTCCCAGCTCTAAGCATTTCCGTAGTAATTTCATCTACCCCTGGGGATTTATGAAGTTTAAGTTTAGAAACACCCAAAATAACTTCAGATTGTGTTACAGGGCCAACGTTAAAGCCACCAATGCATCTATCACCATTGCAAACAATGGGAATAGAACTAACTACATTGTTTAGAACATCACTGAAAAAAAAGCCCACCTAGCCATGACAGAATCCTCCCCTTCTATAACCTTACCTTGTTTATCCTTCAATCCTTGTATGCCTGTCCGTTTTCTACCACACAAAACATTAACTATCTGGTACAGCTCTCTGCTGTTGTGCTGCCTAACTGTTTCCTCGGCTTTGTCAGCTAAGCCATCAAGCCAAAGATTCTTATCAGCAGCTCACTGATCCTTTACACGTTTATTAAGCTCTCTGTAATCCTTTCTATTAGGACTAGTAGAGTATTGATTAAGGACATTCCTGCAGTTCCTTCTTTCTGAAATGAGCTTAAGTGCCTTATCACTCAAATAATTCTGCCTCCTCTGCTCCTTTTTTCCTAAAAGAGTACTGTTAGTTTCCAAAAAAGCCTGTTTAAAATGGCCCCATTCTTCCTCAACTTCAGTAGTAAGCAAACCATGACTGTCATAATGACTAAGTAACCTATCATGGTAAGCTTTGGCTATAACTGGGTCTTTCAGAGCTTCAGTATTAAAGGTAAATTTTTTAACCTTAGCACAACACTTTTTCAGTTTAAGTTGCAAGACACTTAATATTCCCCTATAAGTCCTGGTATTCCTAATGGAACTAGCCCATTTGCTGTTAATTAATATATAATCAATCTTATTCTTATGCAGCCCATCAGGTGAAACCCATGTGTACTTATGTATGTCGTGGTGTTTGTAATAAGTGTTAGTGAAACCACTGAATTTACTTACCTGTAGGAGACATTGCCCATTGCAGCTACCAATACCAAAAAGGCCTATCACCCCTCCCCAAAGGTCAGAGCCAGTACCAACTTTGGCATTGAAGTCACCTAGAACATGGGTAATATCTCCTTTCTGGATAGAATTCAAAATATCCTGAAGTTGTCCGTAAAAACCTATCCTTCTCATCATCCTCAGTGGGGGCATAACAGCAGATAACATTCAAGTTTTTAATGCTTGTCTGAAATTTTGCTGTAAGAAACCTTTCATTAATGCACTCATATCCTAGAAGAGCATCACTAGCATGTCTGCTGAGAAGCAGACCCATGCTTTGGTGATGCTTTCCATCCTCCCTCCCTGTAAAGAGAAATTTAAAGTTATTTTTAAGTATCTCACCTTTACCTGTCCATCTGGTCTCTTGCAAGCCTAGAATATGTAGGTTATAGTGCTGGAATTCCTGCGTGAGGACATTAAAAGAATAATCTCTATGTAATGTCCTCGCGTTCCTGCAGAGGGAAAATGATTAGTAGGATTTTTAAAGGAACTAGGTTTATTGAGATATGTAGGGCCAACAATATCAAACAGCCCCCTGATCACAGGCATGGGGCAAAGACCTGTTCCTCCTTTGCTAAAGCCTGAAGTCACTGATGCTGGTAGGAACTTCAGGCATCACCTTTTCAAGTGGACTTTTTCAAGAGCCATGTGGTCTGCCTGAGACACATTACTCCAGTTTAGGATTGACTATGCCCAACTAGCTAAGTGAGGTTCAGGTACCTGCGATGGCCTCTGATTAGGATTATCCTCCAGCTGATATAAGGTATCCCATGCCTCTTTTCACTTGGGGCTGGCATCCCAGAAGCAAACAGAAAATACAGCAGCAGATTCTCCCTCAACAGAGGCCCACCAGTGCAGCAAGTCCAGGATCCATAATCAAGCTCAAATATATAAACAAGTCCAGTCTAGTAGGTATAGTAATTGACTAATTGACATCATAGTAATGATGACTGCATTTATGCATTTATCAAAGTTTGTTTTTTTTTTGCTTTTTAATGTAAGGCTCTTTATAGTAAATACTTATTAGCAACAGATGTAATTTATCACATTTCTAAAGTTTGTATCAATTACTGCTTCATATGCATTAAATTTTCTGTGGAAATTATTCATCTGCCTTTTCATTTCTTAATGCTTAAGTTGAATATTCAGCCAAGGAATTACAAACAGAACATATTCTTGTTAACTACAGAACAATCTAAAGAATCAGAACAAACCAAAAACACCACATAATAGAATATGGAAAATTGTATTCAACTAATAAAAAAAACCTGAAAATTATTCAATCCATGCTTTAATGCTTTTTTATTATATATATATAGCACTATTACCAATTTTTATGCACAAATTAAATATTAGTTGTTAAAACAGGTTGCCATTTTTTTTCTTCTACCCAACTTAGCTAATACACCAATAAGTGAGATTGGTAAATGGCTGTAATTTCTATCAGACAATTCTTTTTTTCTCATTTAACTGATTAAAGCAACTCTTACCATGCTAGCAACCAGGATTCACATATGTACTGAACATTTTAAAAGGAAGCAACACACTGCTAAATATTCTTATTTTGTTTTCAGACATTATGATTTTGAGCTGGATAAAACTCTCTATTTATTTATTGCTGGCCGTTATGAATTTTCCAACAAAGGGGCAGATTTGTTTATTGAATCATTAGCAAGACTGAATCATTTTTTGAAGGTAGGTAGAAATATGCATTGTTATTAAAATTAATATGCTTTTCATTTAATATTTTCATACTTCAATAATATAGCTCTGCAATAACTTTCTGCTCATAGAAAAGTTGAACAGATGTGTTTCTCAAACCATTGTGAATAAAATCCTGTTAAAATTTTATAAAACTAGTATTTGAAAGTATTATGTTAAAATTGATGGTGTTTGAATGTTTGAGGATTCTCCATATTACAAAAGTAATTTTGGGATATAATGGACTGCCAGTTGCTTCAATTTTTTTGTTTTATCCAAAATTTAGTTTCAACTCTTGAAATCCAAATTGGCCAATGAAAATCTGAATTGGCCATTTAAAAATTCGAATTAATCATTAAAAATCTTAATATTTGGGTTTTGCAGCAGTGTTTTTATTTTACAAGAGGAAAATGGTAATAAGAGAGACCTGTTAAAAGTGCACCTCTTTCCCCACTTTGTAATGTCTGCTTGACTGGATTCACATACACTAATGCCCTAAAGATAAGTTAGGGCTTCACTGACCATTTCCAGACAAAACACTGGGCAAAGGTTACACCTAAATTCTTTTACAGAGTTGAAGGCTGAAAAATTGTATCTAAAAACTAAAAATAAAAATGAAAAAAAATATCTTCCCATATGCATCCTGAAAAGAAGAAAATAGAAAACTAAAGCATATCAATGGTGTAAATCAGCACTCTATTTTCCTTTGAAGTGAATTCGAATTCAGTGACTGATTGCACCATCAATATACTTTAGTTTTACTTTCTCTTTTAGGGCAAATATGAAAAGATAGGTAGTTTTAACATTTTTTAATTTATATCTTTTTGTTGTCACTAAAAACATCTACCTTCAGAAAAGTTCATCTAATATGACTCATAAACATTGACCATATTTTTCCTCCCCCTGTTTTTGGAGTTGTATTTGAAGTAGCCCTTGACATTGGAGACATTCCAATCTTTAATTTGAGATATTACTTGTTAAGGTCACTCCCCTCCTCCATGAAACTCTGCCCCTTTTTCAGGGAGGAGAATGGTGGGGAGCCAAAATTCGAAATAGAATATGAAGGTTCTCATATGAACTTTCATTTGACACCTAACTCATAATTGTATGCCCTTGCATTTGGAAGAGATAGCAGAACAATGGTTTTTATATTACCTTTTTTTGTGGGGAAGAAAGCATCGGGGTTAATTTTTTTTATGGCTTATAACACTCCCTGCATTACAAGGGTTCATTTGACATATTTTTTTAGCAAGTATGATGAACTGATGCAACAAGTAGTAAATTATGAGAAAAAACAAAGATTTAACTGCAAAAGTTTATGAAGCCAAAAATTTAAACAAAGCATAACGTGGCATGGATGCAGTGAGGCCCTGGAAGGTTGTCGGAGGCATGTGTGCCCATTCAGACTCCAACAGGGCATGGAGGTTCCGGAGATGACATGGTTGTGGGTCTGCACACTGAACCTGTCGATCCCAATGGTCCCACAAGTGCTCTATGGGATTGAAGCCAAGGGAGAATGGAGACATCGCTGTCATGTTCCTGGAATCAGTCACTCACCACCTTAGTGATGTGGCAGAGCACATTGTCCTGTTGGTAGACACCATCACCACCAGGGAAAATGTCCAACGTGAAGGGATACATGTGGTCAGTGAGGATGGACAGGTAGCCATTGGTGCTCAGGGACCCATCCAACAGTCCCAGATCATACCAGGAAAACATCCCCCAGACATGCACACTGCCACTGTCGGCCTGTACTTGACCTACAATCATGTCAGGGTGTTGGTTCTCGTGTATCTAACGCTGTATCTGCCACTGCCTGTCTCTTCTATGGCATAGAAACCTTGATTCATTGGAAAAGGCAACCTTTTTCCACAGTCCAATGACAGTAGTCCCGTGCGAACTGCAGGCATTGTTGCCGATGGACCTTGATTAATGTGGGTGCCTTTACGCAGCATCGACTCTGGAGACCCATGCGTAACAGGGTTTACTCTACTGTTATCTGGAACACTTACTTGGGTGCCCCAGTGTTTGAGTGGTCATTTGTTGCACTGTTGCGCATCGATTTCCCTTTACCAGTCGACAGAGACGACGTTCTCCTCTGGGGTCGATGGCCTTTGGGGCTCCACAGTTATGATGTCTGGAGGTACTCGGTGTGCCATTGGTTCATTCTTGGTACACCCTTACTACAGCACCTCATGAACAGCCCATGAAGTCTGCTGTTTCTGAGAAGCTTCCACCCTTGGCACGGTATCCGATGATCATTCCTTTTTGAATGTCTGTCAAATCAATACCTCTGTCCATTGTGCTCACGTTATGCACTATGACTCATCTGTCCTGGCTGGCCGCTTATATCTCTCTGGTCAACCTTGTCATGTGCACTCTGTGACGCGCCTGTCTGGGTACACTGTGATTCCATGGGTGGTCATATTATTCTGATATGACTGTGTAGTTATACATAATTAATGAATTTTCATGTTGTGGGGAGGTGGTATTTATTTTTTATTTTTTTACCATTCTTGACCCTGCATATGTCCAATCGGTATTTCACTTCTTGCCATACACACTGCAGCCTATCTCTTGTTATTTGCTCAATTGCTTCTCTTAATCTGACCTTCAAATAATTGTCTTGAATTTTGTCCATGTAAACATAATTCTTTACAAAGTCCAGCAAGAAAAAAAATCGAGGGATATCAAGTCTGGCTCGTGGGTGGCCATAGAATTTGACCACCCCTGCCAATCATCTGTCAGGAAATGTGTATGGCAAGAATACAGACTCAACACATAATTACTGGCATACAGTAACACAAAATTAGAAGCAGAAACTTTTATATTAAAATTGTTGATAATAATGTAAACTGTTTCAAAAGTTAAAACTATAATTTGTAGTAAAGTGTTTTAAATAATTAAATACTAGTGAAGCAATATTTCGGCTAAAACTTAAAAGTATTTGTTATTCTATTAGAGTGCAAGAAGTGATGCGTCTGTTGTAGCCTTCTTGATCTTTCCTGCACGAACAAACAATTTCAATGTTGACTCTTTACGAGGCCAAGCAATTGCTAAACAACTGAGAGATGCAGTCAATGATATTCAGTCAAAAATTGGAAAAAGGATGTTTGAAATTTGCCTCAGGTAATCAAAACTTTAAGTTAGCATTAATGTGATAAATATCTTGTTACTAAGATCTTTTTCCCATCAACAGCAATGCTTGCATGACAGAGCAAACTTTGGTATTCAACAGACTGATGGTATGCAAGAAAAGTTCTGTTAAGTTCTATGTTCTCACCTCTCATACTTTATCAACCAGCTTGCCTGGAACATTGCTACTAACCAATGCACAAAAGAGAGAGAGAGAAAAAAAATACATTGTTAGTGATTAATCCATTGTTATTAACATTTTAGTTACCTTTAAGTAAGAATCCATTGAACTGTAATGATGATATTAATTATGTTTGGGAATATGGTATAAGGCAATAAACTTAAGAACTAAAAGAAATTGACAAGCACTGTTTATGCTGTTAGTTTGACACCAAGAATGAAAGCATTTTATTTGCAGCATTTCTGTCCTGCTAATAGTTACAACTACACTGCAAACCACCAGGTCACACATTGAAGAACCATTTAACCTTTTCCATGCTAGGTGTGAAAAGCTGAATTATACCGTGGCCAGGCTTCCCCCCTCCCCCAACTTTTTCAGTCATAATAAGTGAACTTTAGAACTTTTTTGCCAAATAACTACTGAAAGAAATTATGGTGTGTTGTCTACCAAATTAATCAGTATTTAATTCCAAATTTTCTCAAATTAAAATATTTAACAAAAAAAGATGAGTAGTTTCATTTAAATAGGGTTTTTATAGAGGCATGCAATTAAAAAAATAATTAAATACTAGTGAAAAAAAATAGACAAAAATGATTATAGTACATATCAATAGAAAGTATTTATGAATTAAAGGAAAATATATTTTTTTTTTAAATGAAGAAAAATTACTCATTTTTTTAAATTTTTTTTACAATACTATAATTTGAGGAAAGTCTAGGCATTTCACTAGCTGTTACCAGGTAAAATCAACAAGTCAACAGTATAATTTAAAAAAAATAACTAATCAACAGAAATAAATCATGTACTAAAAGAATATTTAACTTGGGTTAAAAAAATGAAAATTTCAAAAAAAAAAGACAGGTAAGTAAAATTTTATAAGCATTTTTTTAAAAAGAAAATTGCAAGGTTTTACTGTATTTTTATGCATTTCAAATTCAGTAAAAAATTTAAAATTTTATTGAAAACATTTAGCATTTTACCATATTTCCTGAAGTATTTCTCTACCTTAATATATATAATTCATAATATCCTCATATATATTCATTACAATGTGAGATCATATGCCATACAATCAACAAGTGTAGGAGGAAAACATCTAAAACCTCGCCAAGTGTCTGTACAGGAAACTGAAAGAAGCATACAAGAGCACAATCAGTCAAGGAGAAAAGGATTGATAAACACAGCTTTGGTAACAGCCAACAACTTCAGTGTGAAGAAGAAAAGTTGTGATGTGTCAGGAAATGTCAATAACTGTATCATGAAGCTGCAGTCTGAATCAGCCATTAACAAGCAGAGGAAGCAGTAATAGTTCAACTTTTTTTTAATACTTTGAAACTTTTGCTATAGAAGTGACTCTTAGTATATGAAAGCAGAGCAATAACACTTGGGACATTGCACTAGTGGCAATAAAACCTAATAGCAAAATTAGCATAATGGCAATCTCAAGAATGATTTAAAATGTAAATGCAGCATAACACATAGAATTGAATTTATTGTAAGATTGCTGTGGTTGTAAATTATTTTAATTTTTTCCTGTTCAACTTGATAATATCCTTTATGATTAATATCCTTATGTAATAAAATATTTGTTCATCATTATTTAATCCTTTAAAATTATATTTCATAAGCAAAGGAAAACAATAAAACACTTCAGTACTTTCTGAAATATCCAATTTGTATAGCCTAGCATGCGCACTAAGTTTTAAACCAAAATCCTATGACATTGCCAATCACGTGATCAAAGAACTATTGATTTTTCTCTTCGTATTCCATTCCCAAAAAATAGCTGATAATAGATAAAAAATAATTTAGAAATGCTAAAATAGTTTTTAATCACAAAATATACTAAAATGATAAAAAATATATTGCTGTATTTTTGTGCAATCACTAAAAACCTCTAATAAAAAAAGTTCCCTGGGCATCTGACTTCATTGTATTATCTGGTTTTCAAAGAAAACTAGATAATATACTGCTCACAAAAATTAGGGGATATTTAAAAATGAATATGAAGCGATAAAAATATGCCCTAATTTTTGTGAGTAGTATAGTTTCATTTTGTTGTCTGCCTGTAGACACTGAACTTTTTTATTTACAGAGATAAATATAAAATTTGTTTTGGATTGGTATTGATGAAATATTATGATATGCACTTTCCGAATCTCTCTAAAGCTATAATTACATCCTCTAGCAGTGGAAAAAGTTGAAAATTCCAAGATTTCAAACGATGTATTTATGCTAGAAATTGAGATTTTGGTGGTGGAATGTGAAGGTCATGGAATTTTCATTGCCAACAATTAGTTGATCCTTAGACCCGGAGGGGATGGAAAAACACATTTTTTTGTTTTTTGTTTTAGCAGATAATTGTATTTGGAGATAAATGAAAAATTGTGCGAATCAGATAAATCTGAAAAGTTTATATGTCACATTGGCTGAAAAAAACGTTAGCCAATGATGGCGTAGTGGTTAGCATAATTGGTATGTTTCCAGGAGACGTGAGTTCGAATTCCACTCGCAGCAAAACCAATTTTTTTCAGCTTATTATTTCATGAGAAAAATTCCTTTTTGGGTTAGATGGGAATTGACAAAATATTATGATTTGCACTTTCAGAATCTTTCAGACACTATAATTATGCCCTCTAATTGTGAAAAAAGTTGAAAATTTCAAAAGAATATTGCAACAATGTATTGATGATAAAAATATTTGAAATTTTGGTGGTGAAATGTGAACATCACAAAGTTCCCATTGGAAACAATGAAAATGATAATTAGAAAACTATTTTAGTTGGATTGGTACTAATGGAATATTATAATTAATAATTTTCAAATACTTAGGTAGTTTTAATACATTTATCTTAACAGCTCTTCCGCTTCCATATTTGGTGATCTGTAATCAAGTTTTCAAATAATATGTATAAAAAAAATACCCCCTCAAGCAGCTACTTTCCACAGAGGTCTGACAGGAGGTTGTCAGTTTATGTCATGGTAGAAGATCTGTGAGGATGGTAGGATCTCAGCAGAAAAACAACAGAAACTTGTAATTATTGGAATGACATTGACAGTATTTATTTGTATATATATATGAGCTGATCATGATGTCTTGGAATTTTTTTTTTTGGTACCCATTTGGAGCTGTCCTCAGCAGCATGGTCTGGTGACCGAGACAGTCACCAGCATAACTCCTTTGGGAGGGGGATGTAAAGCTCTATGAGGGGAGGTAACTCCCTCATATTGCAAGCGAGTTCAGCTCGCTCGCAATTATTGTGTCTAGGTGAAGAATTAGCAACATTCGCACTTGTTTGTAAAATTTGGAATTTCTTAGATTCGTGTGTTGGATGTAGTTAGGAGGATTTAATGGTGTTCTAATAACCATTTTTTTATGTGTGGTAGGAGAAGATTTAGCTTTCACATATTTGAAAACTGTGGTTAAGGGAATAAACAGAAGTTCTGTACCTTGCTTGATACATTTGTAATTATATTCTGTGAAAGAGCAGAATTTCATGTAAATTAAATTTTTTTCTTTAACCTTTTTAGAAGTTAAGCAGGATAAGAGTAAGATTAACCAGCTTTTTGTACAGGTTATTGTATGTAACTTTTGAAGTTTGTATCAGAATGTGATACTAGGTAGTCCAATAACGCTAGTATGCAGTTAACTGCCACAGCCATTGGTATACATATACAATAGGTAGGTGTACACTCTTGTTAGGTGGATTGGGAGGAGGTACCTTTGGTTGTGATGGAAAATTGTGTCAAAGTGAGAGTAGATAGTCTTATCAAAATTTACGTAAGCATACCTTTACTTTATTTTATGTTCAGCAATGTGTAAATGACATGAGAAGTGTCCTATTATTCTAAATTTGCTCATCAAAATTTGTTAGGTCAAATTTTGACTCCCTTTGGGAGGGGGAGTTGTGATGGTCTACTCATTCACTTTTACTTTTCCTTAACCAGTTTTACTTTATTTACGTTACATTTATCATTTTGGGAATTATTTCATTTTTTTGGACTGATTGCAATTCTCATTTCCGAGCATAGGAGTTGCGCATGTGCAACTCTGACCTTTTGATTTTCAACCGCTAAAGCTCGCGTGTAGTACACGACCCCTCTTGTTTCATAGCTAGCGCGATCGTCATATTATGCAAATGTCTTTCCCAGCATACAACAGACATGTATTGGATTTGTACACATGTTATAACTAAGTGACAATAGGCCACAGAGTCAGATTGAGAGTCAGTTATTGTGAATCGGTGTAGGAGTCAGAAGTATTGTGAGAAGTAGGAGATTTAGATACATGTGAGTTGTTGGTATACCAACTTTTGTATTCTACCATTGAGTTTGGCGAGTTTTTGAATTCTTTGAAAATAAACTTTGTTTTAGAAATTTTTGAATTTTTGCTATTTTTTTCTTGAACAATGTTAATTGCTTTTTGATTATATTTAAACTTTAATTAAACTTGAAATCCTTTTTGAATTCTTACTCGATAAGTAACACTATATACAAAACGAACCCTATTTGAACTTTATTTGGCAAGTTATTATTGCCTGGTGCCCGATACAGCTATCCAGAATTTGAATAAATTTGTATCGGACAAAGGTCCAACTTTAAAAGTTAATAATCTTTGGAGCGTTACAGAGTGTTGAAAGAAAATGGTGCCCGAACAGGGACTGAGTGTGTGTTTATAAATTGTATCTGTTATTTAATGTGATTGTCTAAGTTAACAATTTTTGAGCTCATTAGTTATGTGTACTAGATTTAACGGCAGCTTAAGCCAAAATTTTTTGTTGAGCAAGAAGCTTAACTTTTTTGTATTAGTCAAAGGTACTGAAGTTTCAGTGCAGTTATTGCTGATAGTTAAGATCTTTTTGTATGTACAGATTAGAAGTGTCCGGACACACACAATAAACTTTTTGATAAGCAAGTTTATTTGCAAGCTTAGTATAGTTTTAGTATTATATTGTTGTATAACAGTACCTTTGAGTGCTGCTCAAGAGAAAAAAAGTTTTGAATTTTTTTTTTTAAATATGGCCAATTCACCCATAATGACTCCCGACTTAGAAAAAGTAAAAAATGGGTTGCAGAATATGATGAAAGAAGCAGAAGTGTTAATGAATCTGCTTAATGAGCCTCGGGAGAAGAGGAGAACGACAACCCCTAAATTTGCTGGCAATGCTATGTCAGTTCAGGAACATACAAACTTTGAATGTAAGGTGAACTGGAAGTAAACACATCCTTCTTAGAAATTCTGGTTGCAGCTATATTTAATTAGTTATGTTTCACTGAAGCAAACAAGACGTGGATGGCTGACACATGCTATCTCTGTTCCATGTGCTGTAAGTGTTTTTTACAGTTTTGGTCCAGCATATTGGATACCCTTTGTAAAGTTAGTATTTACCAATTTATATTTAAACCTTTAATTTTCATTTCAGTAGATTTATTTTCAGAAATTAGCAATCTTTTGGCCGATTGATTATCGTTTCTTCATAGTTATGCTACATTGTATGGCCGGCCTACTACTTGTTGCTGTGGATATTTTAACATTGCATTAGGCTATATGTTTATTTTTATTTCATTATTTATTACTTTTCCAGTGAAACTTTGATCTGGTATCATTTTCGGCAAATAAATGAGATCTTGGATATAGAAGCAAATTCGTTAAAATATTCTGAAAAAAATTCATCGCTGACACGGCGGGAATTGAATCGCATCTCTCCAGATTCATGCCAGAGTGTGCTACCATTGCACCATGCCTTGGACAATGAAATTTTTCAGAATACGACCTTACAATTCTTCACTGAGATGTGGCAGACACAGCGCCATCTATACTCAAGGAGATGTAACTTTTTCCAATCATTGCTATTGAATTTCAGATGTTAATGAGAAGGTCGATAACACTCAAGCATATATATGATTAAAAAACGATCCATAGTAAATACACAGATTACCTGTAGAGATAGACTTATAGCCAAAAAAAGCAGCCAAGGAAGTTTTTTAATTTCATAACCAGTTCAGAAAATCCCATGAATGTAAGAAGTCCAAGTCACTTTGTATAACACTGGCCATGTTTGAAATATGCGATACTGAAAAGAATCATTAAAAGAAATAAAAATCATATTTCAGGTTGAATATTATATAATTCAGGAGGAAATTTCCTTTCGATAAATATATATAATTTAACTATTTTCATTCATTAGGTTTTCCAAAATGAAGCCTTAATTGTATAGTACATTTTTTTTCACCATATCACATTGAATAAAGGCTTATTATTAAAATCAGTATGTTTGCAAATTTGTTTGTTTATTTTCATAAAATTCATAATTAAATTTGTTTAATTTGATATATTACATAAGCTATTTCCATTGATTGGTTATTTTTTTAAAAAAATTCTAAAATTGACTTGTTTGTTTGACTCAGCACAAATGGCTAAAAGCCTGGAATTTTCCCCAAGTATGATACCGAAAAAAAAAATACAAAACGAGAAAAATGTTTACTTTAACAAAAAAATTTCTTTTTGGTTTTTTTCAGAAATTTATAGCCATTCTATTCATGTGCATTATCATTTCTGTCTATCAGTTTTTTTAAAATAAATTTTTATTTGCATTGCCAGATGCATTTTTTTACTATACGACTCTAAAAAAGTCCTATTAAAATAAAACATTTTTTTTTGTAAATACAGAAGTAAATGCTGAGTAATTTGGCATACAACATGCCATAATTCCTTTCATTAGTTATTTGGCAAAAAAGTTCTAAGGTTAGTTTTTTTTTTTTGGCTGAGCATTGGGAGAAAATAGCTTTGTCTCTGATGGAAACCTGTTTTTCAGGCTGGACACTGGAAGGGTTAATGCTGAAATTGTGTAGTTATATATATATATAACTGTAGTTATACAAGGTGAACTGGAAAGGTATGCCATAATTTAGGAAGTGGTATCGGAGCATGAAACTGAGTCAAAAAGGTCTAGTAAACAAGATACTTAATGTGTCGTTACAGAGTTACAGCTCTTTAAAATTATTCATCCTATGAGGAGGGCTTCCCATACTAGCACGCGATGACATGGAGCCCAATGCAAATACTGTAGATAGGGTGGCCCAACATGATATGTGCAAATGCAAACTATACAGCTTCTTCTGGTGCTTGTTGTTGAATCATTTCACACATTGTTCAGGATAGCATCTTCCATTTATGCCATATGATGACAGCCACAGTCAGAGGTGATTCGTCCAAAGCATCTGTGTTCCTGAAGCCAACAATCAACCTGAAGGATTGTTCATGATCAGGCATATGTCGACTTGGATAGCAGTCTATGTACTGTACGTGTAATCTGTGTATCAGAGATAACTAAACTTGTGATGGTGGATAACCCATGCTGATTTATCAGGCTGTTATGGTGGGTTGGTTGCAGTGTGCAAATTTTGTCATGTGCAGACCAACAGTGTGACTGACTGCTGATGTCCCTGGGTGCATTTCGTATGGCATATGCACACGACATTATGTTGGGCCTCCCTACCCACAGGATTTGCATTGTGCTCCATGTCATTGCACATGGCAGTGTAGGAAGCTCTCACAGGACAGGTAGTTCAGAAGGACTGTATCTTTGTAATGACACGTTTTAAGCATCGTGTATACTAGACCTTTTTGAGTCAGTTTCATTTCCTGATACTGCTCCCTAATTTATGACACGCCTTTCCAGGTCACCCTGTATAAGTACTGTAATTGTACAGCCCTGAATATTATATATATATACCTACACGAAACCTGGAAAGCTACTGCCTACCTGGAGCAGGAAAAAATCGAACAGTTGCCCCATCCTGCATATTCACCCAATCTTGCCATCATGCAATTTTTGGTTGTTTCCAAAAATTAAAAAGTAACTTGCTGGGAAGCCTTTTTCAAAGGTGCAAGACCTTGCAAAATGTGTTCATTCAGAGTTGCAGAGTATTCCCCAACAGAATGCCACATGTGTTCCAGAATTGGCATAGACTCTGTAACTTTGCCTAGATGCTGAAGGGCAGTAAAAGCTTTGTTGAGGTAAGTGCAATGGTTTATGTTCTGTAGATTCATGTCAAGAACGTTTTGAATGCCCTTCATAATAACTCACTTTTGAAGTATGCAGAAAAAATAAATTTTTATCCACCTTTCTGTCTGATGCGTTTTCATAACCAATTATACTAGGTGTGAAATTAGAGTTGCTTTTGTTTTGTGTACTATAAAGAACTTTTGTGTCTCTTTTAAGAAAAAAGATTAACTCTGATCTTGGTAGGAACAGCCATAAATGTGTGGAACTAATACTTCTCATTACTTCGTAACTGAAACTTCTGCAAATAAGGAGGCATGGGATGAAAAGTTCTCTAGTTGTGATTCATACAAAAACAAGGGAGTTGAAAAAAGTTGTGAATTTAGACTATTGGTAATAGTATTTTGAGAAAAGATGCGATATTCAAAAGTAAAAAAATAAAGCCTTACACAATCACATTTTATACAATCTGAAAAACCCAATGTAATTGTCAGTGTAAATTGCAAAAGAGAAGACTTATTTATTAGGGGAAGAGCAATCTTAGAAATTTTGGACAGTAGTTACCCTATCAATGATTTGAATAAAAATTCTTCGTTTACTGCAATCAAATATTACTGATGAGTCACTTCACTATAAGGAATTATGAAAGCTTTTCTATTAATTTTAGTTTCTTTTTGCATTCACTTTTTATAGTAGATGTACTAATTTATTATGATAAAGCAAATCTATTTTGATTTTATTCAGTGGTAAGATACCTAAAGGTGATGAGCTAATTCTAGCTGAAGATGTTGTGAAACTAAAACGATGCATATATGCCTCACAGGTTAGTGCAAAATTTTAAATTACACTTATGTTAATCAATCTTCTGTTTTAATGATCAATTTGAACATTGATATAGTATTAGAGTTTGCAAAATTAAGTATTTACTCCCAAACTTCTCAGGGTGCACACTATATCTTTCATAAGAAGTAATCTTTTTTAGGGGAAGGGGAAGCCTGTCAGATCATTATGGTGTATTGATCTGCCCATCTATACCACTTTTTTTTACCATGCTGAGGTTTGGTCAACTTCATATGATTTTTGAAGGGAACTTGTTCCATATTAGAAGCTAAAGCCACTATTCTGACAGGTTTTGATGGTAAAGAACCCATTTGGTTGTTTGATCTTTCTAAGTGATACCTTTCAAGCACCAGCTAAGTCTTTCTTTCTATGACATGCATATATCAGTCCAGTTCTATATTACAAATCCACCCATACTGATGTAAATTATTCATTTGCATCTTCAAATTTGAGATTTCTTCATCTTTAACTTTGCTCTTCTACTTTATCAAGCTTTTCAGTTGTTCTTTAATCATATAAATTAATTTTTTTAAACAAATCATCATACTCATAGAGAGAAGTTTTAATTGCCTTACTAATATCAGCGATTTTAGTTTGAGTTATTGGTAGCACACTTAATTTTCTGTTAATCTCAATGTTAAATTCAAATAAGTTAATACCAATGTTGTTTTCATGAGAATCTGCAGACTGCAGATTAAATGCTAACTGAGTATCATGTTCTGTTTCCATGCATGCTGACATTTTAACTTCATTTGGCAAAAAAATGTGTATATTGATTTGAAAATCAAAGAAATATCTATATTAGTGAGTTTTACAACTTACATTTATTGCTCTTTGAAGTTTTTGTTTTCCTCTTGGACATTCTTCAATGCAGCTTTGGGAACATTTACACAATTGTGATGAAAGTTGCCTTCACAGTTTCTATTGCAATGATTGTTGCCATTCTAGGGTAACCTATTCACAAGGCCAGAATTTGCTACTAAATAAAAATTAAATGAGTTTCAGATATTATATTGTATCCTTCACTTCAACTACTGAAAAATTCCACTAGCCTAAAGGACTGTCTGAAAAGATTAATAGTATAGCTGCAAATGTTGTATGCACCAAATTTGAATAATAGAATTAAAAAATTTACCCTGTCTGAAACAAATATACACAAAGCCTTATAAATTATGGGCATTTTCTATCTGTGAATGTAAAGTACCATGTGTAGGAGAAGCAGGAAGATGCTTACAAATCATCAATAAAAAAAAAAACAGAAATAGACAAACACCTAGCATTAACAAAATGTAAAACACAGAACAAACCCTGAAATCTTAAGAAAATTCTTCATGATCCAAGCAACTAAAATCTATAACAATGACCATACTGGATTAATTCTGAATAATGCTTGGAAACTAGTCTTTGTAAATTACAATAGTGCTTCTCCAATTAATATAGCATTGCTGAAAATGGCCACAGCAGGGGCCAAAAAAGTTTAGGAGAATTCAAGTAAGGAAATTTTATGTCTTTTGCAATTTAAGAAAATGATGTTACTGTATAATAAAGACAGCTTTGCAGTTGTTTAGTTTTTCAAGTTTAATTTTGTAACTTTTAGATTTGACTAAAATAATTTTTAACCTTTTTTATTTTTATAGTGCCTAATTAAAATAACCACATGTCAAAACTAATAAAGCATTTTATCTTAAATTTGATCCTGTGTAAATGTCATAGCAATTTAATGTACAGAAAATGTAGTATAATTTTTGCAAAAATTTTAATTTCTCATAAATGTACACATTTTTAACATGGGTACTATAGAAAACTGTATGAAGTCGAAAATTTCAACACTAGGCACTTAAGAGGGCTAAGAAAAACTATGTTGTAAAAATCAGTGTTATGATATATACTATGTACTTCTGGCATATCAAACTACTAAGATAAATATATTTGTATCAGGCATCTTAAATGTTAATAAGGATGGCAGTGGATCAGAAATTCTATGGGGACTGCTTTCCTAAAATGTCATTTAGCTATTGGCATCGGCGGCCGGTAGCTCAGTGGACAGAGCATGGGCATCAGTTATACATTTGGGGCGGGGGTGGCTCAGTCGGTAGGCCGCCAGGCTCGTAATCTGTAGTTCCCAGGTTCGAGTCCCAGCTGGGTCAGCGTTGAGATTTATCTCCGCAAAATTCCCCGCCCTGCCCGCGGTCAGTAGGGGACACCGATGGGCTTGGAAAGACCGCCGTCCGTCGGATGGGACGTTAAGCCGTGGCCCCGTGTGCGGGAGAGCCATACCCTGTGCACGTTAAAGAACAAGCTAGATGGCCTTGACGGGAGGCTACCATCTGTCTCCCAACAGCTGTTCCAGTGGGTCCCCTCCCCCAACCTTCTCTGAGCCTTCGGGGTCCATGTGACCTGGCCATTTAGCCCATGGTGTGCAAAAAAGTGCCGCTCAGAGGTAAAACAACCCAACTCAAGCTATTGGCATTATATCTGTCATTGGTGTCAAAAAGTGTCATTTTTAAGCTAATTGCATAACTATGAATAAAGAATTTTTTAATGCAGGTAACATAAATTTATTAAATCAGTTAACCCTTAAAGTGCCAGAAAACATTATATAGTCTAACTTTGCCCTAAGTTTGTTTTTTTTTTACAATGGAATTGCCCTTTTAAAAAGTTTTAAAATAAACATGATAATTAACAAATTAGTGTCATGTTTCTGTGTATTGTTTTAGATGAAGACTGTATAGTTCTTTTAGTTTTCATGTTGTAAACACTTCAAAATTAACTAGGCCCTTACAGGGTTAAAATTTGTGAGGTAGAACAGAGTGAGCAACCACTGTGTTACAGCACTCCCAGTCAGAAACGAAAGTAAACTCATTAATGCATACATTTTACATGGTTGTTGGCATTCAAAGTATGGGCATAACACAGTATTGCCTATTGCTTAACATTGTGTTTTTAAGCTTTAATAAACAAGTTTCAATTTATATTAAATGTAATGCCGAACAAAATATGGGCAGGAATAGTTCAGTCATTAGTGTGCCAGGCTCATAATCTGCAGTTCCCAGGTTTCACTCCCAGCTGGGCCTGCATTTAGATTTATCTTCGCAAAACTTCCTGCCCTTAGTCAGTAGGGGACACCAATGGGCTTCATCAGATGGGACATTAAACCATGGCCCCATATGCAGAAGAGAGCCATAATCTGTGCACATTAAAGAACATGCTGGATGGCCTTGATAGGAGGCCACCATCTGTCCAGTGGGTCCCCCTCCCCCCAGCCCTTGATGTTCTTGTGACATGGCCATATGTACAAAAAAAACACTGCTCAGAGATAACACAACCCAAACAAAATAATTACTTTCAAAATAATCTAGAAGTCAAGCGATTTTTTTTCTTTTTTTTTTTATTGATAAATATTTTTGATTGAATACGATACTTTTATAGGATATTAAAAGTTCGACTAACATGACTGATTGAATTTTATTCTAAAAATGAACACTTAATTTCTAGGAAAAAAAATTGATGCCTATTTAGCTTACTGTGTTATTGCCCATACATTACATGACAGTTGCCATGTACAAGGTGGACAACATGTTCAAGTTTCTTCAACTTTTGAAACTGATTTCTCATTATTTTAGTTTGTTGAAAATATTGTTTTTAGTTAAAATGACTCTTCCTCAATAATGAAATGATTTCTTTACAGAGAACTAGCTTACCTCCTGTGTGCACTCATAACATGATTGATGATGGTAATGATCCTGTTCTCTGTCACATACGTCGTTGTCATTTATTTAACAATCGTCATGACAGAGTAAAGGTAATATTTAATTGATTATATTTTTGCACTGTTTCATAATTCTAATAATTAATGCTTGCTAGTGGCAATTAGAATTATAGATTATGTATGTGGTTCTTATTCTGTATGGGGATGCAAATTTGTGTTCTTTTTTTCTAAAGAATAGGTTTAGCCAGTTGTACTGTAAATTATTTTCAGTTATTTAGACTTTTGTGATAATTTTTTTATTTTTTTTAAATTTAATTTTAAGTGTTTGTTGCAGTTTAATATTAGTGATTCATAAGTGTTTTATCTAATTGAGAAATAATTATTACAATATAAATAACAAGTCTTACTCAATGAAATATAAACCACCATATCAATAGATCGTAGCCATCTGTTGGCAAGTTTTTTAACATGGTATAAATTCCTCTTTGATACCATGCTTGAACCTCAGAGATGATAACTCCCTACATCAATTTTCGATTTCCTGACATATTTGAAACCACCTACCTCAAAGAAAATGAACCATGGAGCAAAGGGGTTGTAGTTGGAAAGATCTAAGTCTGAACTATATGCTGGGTGAGGGAGAAGCTGAAATGATAGTTCATGAAGTTTTTCGTTGGTCCAAAGTGTGGTGTGCAGTTTTGCATTGTCTTGTTGGAGGAGTACCTGATTTCTGTTTACCAATCTTGGGTAGTGTTAGGGCATTCAAGCCAGAGTCTTGGAGCTTGGCTCCATCTCCGTAACTCCGGCCAAAAAATGAAATTTTAACTAATCATTATGAAATTTAATATAGCTTCATAATTGGTGAGCATTTTCAGTTTTATTCGTAATAAAATCTGAATATAGTCCAAATTTCTAATTAAGTCCTTGTGACCTGGCATTTAATTGATTGGCATAATGATTAAATATGCATCTCGCTAGAAAATGGAAAACTTAGATGAAATTACCCTTGCTTTTCAACTGGTTGAAATTGCATCTATCATATCAATTATGTATTTTTTACTTTTGGTCATATTATAAAAAGTATGCATATCTGCACATTTTTCTCCATTCCCATTAAAAATTTGATATCTAAGATCAGTATGCTTCATCACATTTTTTTCTCTTTTATCATAATAACCATTTACTTTAGAGTTTTTTCCATTGGATTCATAACCTCTTCTTCTGTGTGTCCATACTTTGTACTTGTTGAAAACAGTTTTTAATATTTTGATAATCCTGTTTACTGCAAACAACTGCCCAGTAGGTCTCTTACCAGCATTGAAGTTCTTGTAATCTAGTCTTTTAACCCATTGTGTAGCAAAAAACATTTTGCCCAAGTGTAAAACAACAGTGTTATCAGTATTCTGGTAGTGGAATTAAAAAAGTTGACAATGTTGAGTAGCAGTAATTGTTTAAAAAAATTTTGCATTTTAATTGAAATTTGAATTTTAACTATTTTTGAAACACAATCCCATAATGGTATTATACTGGTTTATTTGACCAGATATTCTTTTTTCTGCAAAATATGCGAATCTTATTTTAAGGAAGAAAAAAATTCAATCTGTACAAATGCTATTGTCCTTGTATCTGAAAACTATTTAAATAATAAATAAAATTATTATTTGTTGATATTAAAATAATGTTCTTTTTATACTTAAACCAGCACTGGATGGTTCATTTACATTTACCTTATATATAATTATATATAGGATATAAATATATATGATATATATATATATGTAAGATATATATACTGCTGGCCATTAAAAGTGCAATACCAGGAAAGACGAGAGATATCAAACCCATATTTAGTGAATACATAGCTTATGTTACAAGGATCAAATGATTACAAATACAACTCAGTTAGACTTGTGGAATACAAAGAAATCGGTATCTTGTATAGTCACCATGAGTGGCAATAACCGCTGCTACAAGTTCTGGCATTGAGAGGATGAGACATCGGATGTGTGTTTGGGGAATGTCAGTCCATGCAGTTTTGATACATAGCCAAAGTTCATCTGTTGTAGTAGCTGCTGGTGTTTGGTGTACTAGTCGTCATGAGATCATGGACCAGACATGTTCAATTAGGGACAGATCCGGTGAATGCGCAGGCCAAGGCAGAAGTATCACATGGTGGCTATCCAGGAATTGTTGAATGATGCATGCCACATGTGGTTGGGCATTGTCCTGTTGGTAAATGGCACCAGAGAGCCCCTGAAGATAGGTACGACCAGAGGATCTAACACCTCAGTGATGTAACGCTGGCTATTCAAAGTATTGGTAGTGCGTGCGAAGCATGTGCGTGAGTGGAGTCCAATGGCATCCCATACCAAAACGCCAGGGGCCGGACCTGTATGGCACTGCATCATACATGTTTCACTGAGCCTGTCGCTGCGGTACCACCAGAAACAGATTCGTCCATCATGGTGGTGCATACTGAAGCGAGATTCATCTGAAAAGATGACACAATGCCATTCGCACATCCATGCGCAACATTCTTGGCACCAGTGCAGTTGCCTACGCCTGTGTTGTAGAGTCAATGGTCACCTAGCAAAGATTCCCTGATGCTGCAGACGACGTCGAACAGTATGTGCAGACACTGGTTGTTGTGCAACACATCCTAACTTTGAGCTAAGTTGTTTGATGTGACTGTATGATCATTCATAGCCATGTGCACGAGATGTGTCCTCTGGTTTGTTTGTGTGACAGGGCCATTGAGATCCCTCATGTTGGCGAGTTCATTCCTCCTCTACCCACTGACGCCATATTCTCATTACTATGGCAGCGTTCTGTCCAACGTGAGCACCGATATCTCAGTATGAAAATCCGCCTTCCCGTAATCCCACAATTCTCCCTTGATCAAAGTCAGAAGCCTGGTTGTATGGATGTCGTGTTCTTCGACAGGGCATACTTGATCCTTTAGTGCACAAGAACTGTGAACAAACACAATTTCAGTGCTTTACACAGACTCTTTGTAACCTCTTATGCCACTTCCAGGGGGCGTTACTGTCACACATGATGTGTGTATGTGCTATGCTTTTAATCATTTACATGTTCTCCCATGAGCTACCCATTTTGCATATTTTGGGACAATCTGATGAGTTTTTCCTGGTGTTGCACTTTTAATGGCCAGCAGTGTATTTACATACTCATTAAAATATTACAAAAAATTTTTTATTTATTTGGACCTAATGAAGAAATGTTTTTTATGCTCAAAATAAGGAACAATTCTGAATTTGTAATTTTATATTTTAGTGTCACTTTTTACCTCAACTATTTCTGGTGTTGCCTTCACATTTATTCTCTTTTTTTTTTCTAATTACTATTATTATTATAATGTATATTTTATTCTCTTGAAGTCAAAACTGAAGTAGTAATTTTTTTGAATACCTGGACAGGCAATGAAATTGCCCCTTGGTGTTGAATATAAAATTATATTTTCTTCTTTTTTTTTCTGTTTCGATTTGTTTTTTAGATAATTAAGGAAAATATTACACACTTTGTGAATATTTCATTTCTATAATTTGTGTATGTACTTTGAATATTGAGAATAAATCTATTATTATTATTATATGACTCCTCAGATATGGCAAGAAAATGTGCTGTGACAATACAATTTTATGCCATTACAATATTGCATTTTTGAATTATTGTTTAAGTGCAAAAATCGTGAATCTTTTAAAATTAAAACTATAATTTTGAATTGCTTATATTTATTCTGATTTTTTTCTAGAGTTTTTGTAACCCTGTATTTCTGTCAGTATTGTCATTAACATTTTTGTTCTTTCATTATGAAAAAAGCTATTTGCATCCTTCTTATTTGTTGTCTTTTCTTTCTCATTGTACTATAAGCTTATTCATGTTTCCCAGTATGTTCTTTTAGCTTAATTCCTTTATCTGAGTGTGGTCATGTTCTGTATATTTCATGTGTATCTTGTTTTCAGCTATTGCATTTATTTTATAATTTTTAGGATGTTTGCTATGTATCTATATTTGACGCTTTTATTACTGATTTACCCAAGTTATTGCCAAATGCAACTTGACCAGCTATTTGTGAACAGATATTTGCAGTATCACAACAGAGTAGGTTTGTTTTCCACAATTTGCTGTGTTTAAAATAAAGGATTTTTATTTGAGTAAGGCCTAAATTGATATTACCATTTCACTTTGATGGTGATAACTGGCTCAGACATTAAGTTATCAGAGCCAAAAGATCATTACCCAGAGCCAAGGATCTTTTCTCTTGTGCCGGTATTAAAGCTATTTTACAGGTTGGGAACAGTCCAATGTTATTGCTGCTTTGTATACCAGTCCTTATTGCAAAGCTTGCTTGTGAAGGTAGATTGCATTATGATCACTTTTGTTTCACACACACTATTTGCTAGAATTTTGAAGTTGCATGGGTAATCACTGCTTTTACTACTTAGAAAGATGTGATGTTAACAATATCAATGTGAATTGCTATTCAGGTGCAGTACTCAAGTTTACTCTTTGATTTTAACAACTTTTAAACATTTAAACTTAAAAATTTCTAAGTGAAATATTTACAAAGTTCAAAATGCTTCCTATGTTTTAACTAGTTTTGCCCCATACTATTTTGTGGCTCCTTCAGGTTACTGCTTCTGCCAATGTTAGGTTATTTATAGGAGTGTCCCTTATTGTTAGTGTCACTTGCGAGGTCAATGAGGTTGCACGTTAGTATGTGTTCGCTGACATCATTGTGCAACAGGAGATTCCACGTTGCAGGCAGGGGTCAAATCTCCGTGTCGCAGACATTCTCAATATTTAAATCAATTAGCAATTGTTCTGCATACTGTAATTGAAACTTAGTGGCTGGTGCAACCAGAGGTGTATGTTTCAGATGATTTATTTAAAGTTTATTTTCTGAAATGGTTTGTGTTAGGTTTGTTACCCAGCCTGTTGTAAAACAGTTTCAGTACCTGCACAGAAGAAAAGATGATTACCCAGAGCCGAGAATGAAATATCTGAGACAACTATCACCATCAAAGTGAATGGTAATATTAATTTAGGCATTACTCAAGTAAAATCCCTTTATTGTAAATACAGCAAAAATTGTGGAAAATAAAATGTATTCGATATTGCTGTGAATAGATGCATTTTAACTTTTAATCTCAACAGAGGCCCTGAAGACTTAGAAACTGAATATCAAGGTTTAAAACTTTCTTGTCATTATCAGTATTCTGTGCTATTTACATAGCTGGCTTTTACTATGGAAAGAGCAGTTTGTAATAGACTTGTCTGGGGGGGGGGGGGGGGGGAAGAACCATTTCCATTTTTGGGATCAGTTATCTGTAGATAAAACTAAAAAGCTTAAATAATTTAAAAGTATTTAGCTGTATGCAAATTTTGCATCTTTTCCTTTGCCATTACTAATCCTTTCAGAGAAAAGTTGATTAACAATGTAAGAAAAAGCAGAAAAAAAATAAGAAAAAAATTTAAAATAAGGTATTAATCTGAAGTGTAGTGGATTTAGCTCGAACTTTTCTGTTATCGACTGTAGTAAAAATAGAATATGTAATAGTGGCAGAATTAAGTATATTTTTAATGCATTTAAAAAGTAATGCTATTGCAGTATTGGGTAACCATGATTGTTTTAATTCTGAGTATCACTATTTTTTTTTTACATACACAGTAAATTACCAAACAACCAACTGCTATATAGTCTATGCTGTGAAGTTTTATTCTCTGATTACATTTGAATAGTAATAGCTACATTACAACAGTGAAGCTATTTAGCATGGTATTCAGTGTCACCTCATACTCAGTTGACCTCTCTACTTGAAGCCTTTATATATATTTCTGCTTGGTAATCTAACATCCTGCATGTGGGCAACATGATAAAACCAATAGAATATATTTATGTACAAGAACTGTTTCCTATGTTTTAATATAATGACAAGATATAAATATAGTTGTATCATATATTATATAATTTAATAGGAACTAATTGCTTTTCTAGGTTATTTTTCATCCAGAATTTCTGTCCTCTACAAACCCTTTATTTAGCATGGATTATGAAGAATTTGTGAGAGGGTGCCATATAGGAGTATTTCCTTCTTATTATGAACCTTGGGGTTATACACCTGGTAAGTTGTATAAGTAGAATTTATTTTTTCACCTTAATTCATCAACACCATATATACTGCTCACAAAAATTAGGGGATATATTACATCTTCATATGCATTTGGAAATATCCCCTAATTTTTGTGAGCAGTATATGTTATGCACTTTGGTAAATGTTAAACTAAATATCTTTTAGGATATGTATACTGATATCCAAGTAAGTTTTCATATTGAATGACTGTCAAGTATTTTAAGAATGCACTGTTTAATTGCAATTGATTGAAATAGTCAAAAATTATTTATATAAAGCAATTTAAAATTAGGTAAAACATATGTTCAATGACTAATGGTCAAATTGTGTACTGCTGTTAAGCTTCTGTAGGAATTGATATTGAAATGTTGCTCTTAATAATGCCCATTTCAGCAGAATTAAAGAAAAATGCTACAAAGGTTAAAATTTCAAAAATATTGTCTTGCATGTGTTTAAAAAAATAAATATAAATCAAAGATGTTGGTATTCCATTTACTCAAATCACATCAGTTGCAAAGGAAAATTGGGTGCCTTAATGAATTTGTTTTACTCATCAAAAAATATCTGGTATTCTTTCTTTGAAATTTGTGTGATTTAGTTGATTATGAGCATCAGCAGTTATATTTCTGTTTCTTAGAGCATGTATAGGAAGATAAGCTAATGATTCACACTTCTGTCCCCCTTGCATTAATTTGATCTCTCCATTTCGCATGTAAAGGTAACCTTTGTGAAATACACTTAAAGTAACATCACCCCAAGGATGGTTCAAACAATCACATCTGGTAAAAAAATAAAAATTTGGAAACAGATATCAATATTCATCAATAGGTATTAAGCCCCAGCTTCTCTGCAGGAGATAATCTTTTCATGCATAATGTCGACTTGGGTCTCTTTGCCCAGACAAAGAGACCTTAGTAAGTTACATCAGTTATACTGTAGTGTAGCCTCCATTAGCAATGTAGGTTGATCTATAATTTTCTAACATTTAACTCTTTAATGGATTTCTTTTTATTAATTATATGTCAGCCATAATTAAGTGGATGGATTATGGTATAATATAGTCATCTGTCTGTATAGCAAATTATTCCTGCCAATGTAAACCTCTTTACCATCACACATTGACAATAATGATTGGATAAACAGATGTCAAAGTAAAAGCATTAGCTCTTTTAAAAACTAATGTTTTTGTTTTGTTATTTGTCATCTATCTGTCAGTAGACATTTAAATTTTTTTACAGATCAAAAATCTATCTTTTATTTACATTGGGTTGCGACCAGCATTTTTTTTAATGAAATAGAATAGAAAAATATCAGAGTCTCAGTCATGATGTATAATGACTTTGGGATTGGTTAGGTATTGATGAAATAATACAATTTGCATTTTCTGAACCTCCTTCTAGTTTTAATAGTGCTTTCTAATGTAAAAAAAAGACTAAAAATGCTTGAACTTGAAACAAATATTGCTAACAATCTATACACAATTTCAATTCAAGATGTTTACATTGGCATTAATAATTTACCCTCTTACCCCCATCAGTCAGTAGCACACCAGCTTGTAACCTGCAGTTCCCAGTTTCAAGTTCCTCCATGGCCAGCATTGAGACTTATCTCCATAAAACTCTCCACCCCAGCCCTCAGTCAGTAGGGAACATCGATGGGCTTGGAAAGGCTTCTGTGTGTCAGATGGGACATAAAGCTGTGACCCTGTATGCAGGAAAGTCATACTCTGTGCACATTAAAGAACATGCTGGATGTCATTGAGGGGGAAGCTATCAACTGCCTCCCAATAGTTGTTCTAGTGGATTTCCTCCCCCAACCTTCTCTGAGCCTTTAGGGTCCATGTGACCTGGCCATTTAGCCCATTTTGTGCCAAAAAGTGCCACTCAGAGGTAAAACAACCCAACCTTACCCCCAGAATGTGATAGAAAAATGGGATTGTTTTGTGCTAGAAGATAAAAATTTTAAAGTTTTATATGTACTAAAAAATATTTGCATATTTTTCACTAATCCATTAGTTCTAATTTCTACTGTTAGAGGATGCTGAAAGAGGAAAAAAAAAACAATTTTCTTTAAAAATGAGCATTCTACATTTGCCAGAGGTGGTATGTTATTCTTCTTTTTTAATGTATTATAATTTTTAGTATCGTGTCACTTGGGTATTTAAACCTGTGAGCTTGGGTCAGATTTAGTTAAAATTTTTAGCCATTATCGAGCTTTAATATGTTACTCTTTGATTATCTATTAGTATTAGGAACTTTAATTGCAATCAGGAAAGTCTGCTGTTGAATTAATAGATTCTGAAAAAAATTCATCGCCGCCGTGACGGCAATGAATTTTTTTCAGAATCTATTAATTAATGTTTCTTAACAGGGAATACTGTGCATTCACTTTGGATTTTAATATGCTGTTGAAATTTCCTAGTTTGAATCAGAGCTAGACATGATTTTGTTTTTTGGTACCAAAGAGTTTTTCATCTGCAGGTGTTACCTATAATTATTTTCATTGAACAAACTACAGTATTTGAATATCCTTTTAGGCATGTTGATGCTTGAGAAAAGATTTCACTCTTTAATTATTATATTGAATTTCTAAAATTCTTGCATTAGTGTTGAAATAAGCTATTTAATTCTTTCAGCGGAATGTACTGTAATGGGTATTCCCAGCATCACCACAAATTTGTCTGGTTTTGGATGTTTTATTGCTGAGCATGTGGCTGATCCTATGTCTTATGGGATATACATTGTGGATAGAAGGTTTAAAAGTCCCGAAGAGTCTGTCCAACAATTAGCACAAGTAAGAAATAAATTTCTTTTTCTCGAGTTCTACATTTCTCACAATCAGGAAATTAACAATAAAACCATTATCCTTTCCATTCAAATCATGTACAATGATTATCTTAAATTGTTATTGAAATTTTAACTTGAATGTTATTGAATTTTTAGCTATTGAAGTATTTGGAATTATAAGCATTAATCTGTTTGGAATTTCCATTGTTATGTGTGATCATAATAATGAGAATTTTATATGATAATGGTCAGCAAGTATTGTTTCTTGACCATTACCAGATGCAATAAGTAAGTCATCACTTAACCACTATTGG
The DNA here is from genome assembly GCA_038380435.1 of Ryuthela nishihirai. Classification (NCBI taxonomy): domain Eukaryota; kingdom Metazoa; phylum Arthropoda; class Arachnida; order Araneae; family Heptathelidae; genus Ryuthela; species Ryuthela nishihirai. The sequence goes on from JAWZYU010000003.1 coordinate 27,239,511, forward strand.
GGCAGGGGTGGCTCAGTTGGTAGCACGCCAGGCTCGTAATCTGCAGTTCCCAGATTTGAGTCCAGCTGGGTCAGCGTTGAGATTTATCTGTGCAAAACTCTCCGCGCTGCCAATGGTCAATAGGAGACCCGATGGGCTTGGAAAGACTGCCATCCATCAGATGGGACATTAAGCCGTGGACCCGTGTGGGGGAGAGCCATACCCTGTGCATGTTAAAGAACACGCTAGATGGCCTTAACGGGAGGCTACCATCTGTCTCCTAACAGCTGTTCCAGTGGGTCCCCTCTCCCAACCTTCTCTGAACCTTCAGGGTCCATATGACCTGGCCATTTAGCCCATTGTGTGCAAAAAAGTGCCGCTCAGAGGTAAAATAACCCAACTTAATCACTATAGTTTCAAAGTCCCTATAAATTAATAGGAACAATATATAGTAATAGCTCTGTGGCAATTCACAATATGTAGATTTATTAATATGATTTTGAATATTTATCTAATTTATTTTTAATTAATAGGAAATTCAATTTAATAATTCTTTTACTGAATATACAGGGTTATTAATTAATAGATTCTGAAAAACATTCATCTCCGACATGGCGGGAATCGAACCCGCATCTCTCCAGATTCATGCCAGAGTGCGCTACCATTGCACCATGAGTTGGACAATTAAAATTTTCAGAATAAGACCTTATAAATCTTCTTTGTTGGTAGCGTGCTCTGGCATGAATCTGGAGAGATGCGGGTTCAATTCCCGCCGTGTTGGCGATAAATTTTTTTCAAAATCTATTAATTAATGTTTGATGTCTATCTTAACAGGGAATACTGTGCATTCACTATGGATTAATTTTTAATTATACAGGATTATTATAAATGAAATAACAATTTTAAAAATTCCTTATAAAAAGCATATCAATGCAAATTGAACAAATCATGAATGTTTTGAAAGAAGAAATGTGAAAGTTTGCTCTACAACATTTTTTCAAATTGTGGGTCAAATCAGTTTAGTGGGTTGTGACCAGTATTTTTTTAATGAAATAGAATAGAAAATATCAGAGTGTGGGTCATGATGTAAAATGTATTTCTTATTGTGGGTCTCAGTCAGAAAAAAAACTTATAATAGATGTCACCACTGATAGGAGACAGGACATCATGGCAATAGCTACCTAGATTTTTATTAGGTGAAAGATGGTGATTGGCCATTGAGCAATAACAGCAGTCCTGTCCAAAAGTCATGAGGTAATGAGGTTATGTGAAAGATGAACTTTTAGATACTACTATTACCATCAACTATAAATGAGATGAAGAAATACATACATTAATATAAGTAGCAACTTAAGACAAATAGATTCACTTGTGAGTAACTAACCTAATATTTCGACCCCTGTCTGGGGTCATCATCCAAAGAGAAAAAGTTCTAACAAAGCTGCAACCTCCTCCGATGACGACCTCAGATGAGTCGAAATATTAGGATATTTACTCGCAAGTAAGTGAATCTATTTGTCTTAAGTTGCTACATATATTAATCTACCTATTCTAAGACAGCCTTGAATACAATTATTCCTGAAATACATACATTGAATCATTGTGTCTGTTGACACACACACTACGGTAAATATGGGATAAATTGGAATATAGGATGGATATATGTAAAGTGACACACACTAATTGTATTTGCAATCTTTTTCTGGTATGTGAAGAATTTCATAATGTTATCCTATTCATCACACAACCGTGAGCTCTGTTGTAGTGAGTAAATGAATATAACTCTGTCACTGAGGTAGATGTTTTTGCTATTTATTTGTAATTCTCACTATCTTCTACTGTGCTTTTACATTAATTTTCATGTATTTGATATTCTTAAATATTATGTCCTCAAGTTTTTTTGTTTTCAATGAAGAGCCAAAACATTATGACCAGTGCATCTTTATTCAAATCGAAACAACTGCAGGTAAACAATGGTGTGTGGGCAGGTCATGAAATGGTAAAAATAACACCTGATACTGAACTCTGTTAATCAGTGTTATTCTTGTTCTTTCAGATGGGAAAAGGCAGCAGACTTTTACTTTCAGATGGGAAAGGCAGCAGACTTAAGTGAGTTTGACAAAGGCCAAATTGTAATAGCCAGATGACTGGGTCAGAGTATTTCCGAGACAGCAAGGCTTGTGGAGTGCTCATGGTCAGCCTTGTTAGTACCTTCAAAAGGGGGTCCGAGGAGGGGAAAACCATGTACCACCAGCAAGGTGTGGACCAACCATGGCCCATCGATTCTAGAGGTGAGCAAAGGCTATCCCATATGGTATGAGCCATCAGAAGTGATACTGTGGCACAACTCTCCTATAATTTGAATGTTGGTGATGAGAGTAATGTGTCACAACACACAGTACATTGAACCCTGCTTAAAATGGGGCTGCATAGCCACAGGCCTCTCCAAGTGCTCTGCTAATCTCGGTTCACCGTCGAAAGCACCTACAATAGGTATGCGAGCATCAAAACTGGACCTTGAATGATTGAAAGAAGGTCGTCTGGTCAGATGAATCTCATTTCATGTTGCACCATGCGGATGGCCAGGTATGTGTGTGTCATTTACCTGAGAAAGTATTGGACCAGGATGCACCATGGGACAAAAACAAGCTGTGAAGGATGTGTATTGCTTTGGGCAATGTTCTGCTGAAAAACCCTGGGTCTGGTCATTCATGTGCAGGAAATTATGACGTTTACCACCTACCTAAACATCATTGCAGACATCCTTTCATGGCAATGGTATACTGCTCTAGTAGTGCCTTCTTTCAGCAGGATAATACGCCATGCCACACTACCCAGATTGTTCAAGAATGGTTCGCAGAGCATGAAGAAAACTTCCAGGTATTACCCTAGCCTCCAAATTCCCCAAACATCAATCCAATCGAGCATCTGTGGTTTGTGTTGGAATAGTTATCCGATATGCAGTGGCTCAACCACATAACTTACAAGAGTTAAAAGATCTGCTGGTAATGTGTTGGTACCAGATACCACAAGACACCTTTGGAAATCTTGTAGCATCCATGCCTCACTGGGTAAGAGCTTTTTGGCAGCACGTGGAGGGCCAACATCATATTAGGCAGGTGGTCATAATGTTTTGACTCTTCAGTGTATATAGGATAGAAAAACAGAGAAATTACTATTCTCTCATTCTTTCTGACCCATTATATCAATAAGGACTAGGATTACACCCAAGTTCTAGGTGGGTATATGGAATTTACTTGAATAAAAATAAAGCTGTTTATATACTTATACCAGCAAGAAATTACTGCAGTAGGTAAAAGTTGGTTATATATAAAGCCAAGGCATGAAGTGATGTTTTAGTTTACCCTAAATCTCTCATCCATCTGAAACTATTTTTATGTTGCATGAGTGTATCTAATATCCTTTCATGTAATGCATGATTAATCAATCTCTTGTTTTCATTAATTTTTTTTGCTCGTACTTTGCATTGAACTTTATGGTATCATGCTTGAAAATCTAGTTCACAGAGCCTGCATATATGTCCATGAATGGTAACCTATGTCATTAGTGCCATAAAAAAAATGCATTTTTTTTAATATTAAATTTTGAGCTTTTATATTTATATATATAAATTTAAAATAGATATATAAGAGCTCCTAAATAATGCAAATTTTTTTCAATTTATTCTACAACTTGATGCATCAAAACCCAATGTTTCAAAAAGCTTCGCACTTCTTGAAACTGCCATTAGTATACTCCAGATTGCAACATCTCCATAGAGGTCTTTCAGTATTTAGAACATTCCCCTTCTAGCTACCTGACAACTCTGGCAAGTTAATTGACTTTTTTTGCAAAATTTGTCTGTGTTCTCAATAAAATGAAGTCTGATGTAAGGGAACTTTTTTTTTTTTTGAAGATTTGTGTTTTGCACTAAATACAGCAATTTAGTATTTTTGCTATTAAAACTATATTTTAATGTTTCAGAATTATTTTATCTATTGTTGGATAACTTTTATGAAAGGAATACCAAGAGGAAAATCAATAATTCTTTGATTATGTGATCAGCAAGCATCTGGTTTTGGTTTCAAACTTTTAGTGCACATGTTAGGCTGTAGAGATTGATGCTTTGTGAACACAGTGTAAATACTTGTCTTTTTATTTAATTTTTTTTATATATTCATTATATTGTTTAAGTTTTTTTAATTAAAACCCTAGTAAACTCCTTCTCATATGTATGAGATAAGTGTGTGTGTGTGTATATATATATATATCAAAATAAAATTCATGTACTCTATAGTAAATTCTGCAGTAAAATAGTAAAAATTAGAATATAATAAGGCCTTATTATACACTTTGCTTACCAATGGATACCTTAATAGCTTTTTAGATACAGATGCACATATTCTAACACAAACCTCTTGTAGTGGACTCATTTAGCTAAAACTTCTTGTTGTAGTAGATTCATTTAGTTGATAATCTCACTTTAGAGATAAGGCAACATAATTTGTCTAATACAGCTATCTTTTCAGCTAAATTCATAACCTTGCATGATTTCTTTATTTTCACACTGCTCGAAGAGTTTTTAGGCTAAGGAGCTATAGTTCAAATTAAATTGAAGTTTAATGCAAAAGTTAAAAATTTGAAGTAGAAATTTCATGTAATAATGTGCCTATAGTAAAAAACGTAAAAATATAATGGTTTTTTTTGTAAGTTAAATTATCTCACTGAAATGTTAAACTCACTGGACAAAAAATTTAGTCATCTCCCCCTCCCCGTAAGAGGCTTACATTCATTCAACAGCAACAGAGGACATACCAGCAATAAACGCATTCTACAAATAGCTGTGGCATGCGCTACCAGGGTTCATACAGTGAGAAGAAGTGTGTGTTAGTTGTTCCGTGAAACATGGGTCGCACCAAAGATGTGAATGAGTGGCAAAAAGGTGTTATTATATTTGGCCGAGCCAAAGGGCATAGCGTGCAAGAAGTTGCTGCCTTTGCAGGTGTGTCAAAACGTACTGTCCAAAGGATCTTCCAGCAGTGGTGTACATCGCAGTCCACCACTAATCGTTGTCAGAACTGTGACAGAAAAACTGCTCACCAATAGGGACCACTTCAGTGTGTTTTGCAATGAGGCAGGAATTTCTTCAATCAGTCAATGCAGGCCTACAACAAACTGTTTCTGAATGAACACTCCGAAGGGAACTGCATGCCATGGATATCTGGAGCAGAGTACTGCAGAAGAGACCCATGTTGACATGGCACGGGGCTACAAAGTTACTATGTAACAGAGTTATGTTACTGTTACCATGTAACAGTGGGCACGGTTCTACAAAGACTGGACTGTCGACTCTTGGAAGCATGTGATCTGGTCGGATGAGGCGCATTTTTGCTTGTACTCGAATGATGCGAGGCGAGGGGTACGTTGTAAGCCACATGAAGCCTTCCATGTAGACTGTGTGCAGGTTCTGTTCAAGCTGGAGAAGGCTCTGTGATGTTCTGGGGGTGTTTCACATATGAGGAAATGGGTCCTTTGGCTGCAGTGACATCACACTTGAACCAGAAAGGCTATATGGAGTTACTGGATGACCATATGTTGCCTTTTGTGCAGCATCTCCACAGTGAACACCAGAAGAACAAGATGCCCCAGTCTTCCAAGATGACAATTGTTGCATGCACAGGGCTCAAAGTGTGTTGGATTGGCACGATGAGCATTCTGAAGCCTTCAAACATCTCAACTGGCCCACCAAATCCCCGGATTTGAATCCCTTAGAAAACTTGTAGGACTATTTGGGGCAACGAGTTAAGTGCCATCTGGCCAATCTGGTTGAACTGTGGCATTTTCTGCTGGAAGAGTGGATGAATATTGACGTACACTACATCTGCACACTGGTGGCATCCATGTCAGACAGGATTTTGGCTGTTCTTCAGTCGCACGGAGGCGTTCGTGCTGTTAGGTGACATTCAGCTAGGGGTGACTAATTTTTTGTCAGTGATATTGGCCAGTGAGCTTATTAATGTGAATATAAATAATGAAATATGAATGGCCATACCCACTACTATCAAAGTGGCATGCCGTTTATATGAAAACTTGGCCAAGACAGTAGTTTCATATTTCATTACTTTCATAGGGAACAAAACAGCTAAGCTATTATTTCTGTACCATATCATCTTCCCAGATTTAACTGTCAAACTTCCATTATTTTGAATCATTCTTCCAGTTTCACTGTTGAAATTGTTTGTTTTTTTCTCAGTTTTCAAGGTAGCACTGTTACAACCACTCTTTTTTTTTGCAATTTTTTCAAAATATTAAATGCAGTGTCCCGCAAAGCCAAACCCTGCCCCCCCCTTTTTTTAAAAGAAATAAACCATTATTATTATTATTAAATATAATATATATCAATGTTTGAAATAATTCCTTTGCAAATTGGTTTCACATGAAAAAAAATACCAAATTTGAAAAAAATTTTATTCCTGCATCCATCAGTCAGTAGCATGTTATGTTCCACACTTGTTTGGAGGCATTCACTGTTTAGATTGATTACTTCTTTTAAATGTTCCATAATTGGATTATGAATCAGATTTGCTTTATAAAACTGTTGCCATGTATGTATTTTCATCAAAGTATAATAAATTCCCCTTAATTTGGTTTTCACTAATTTATTGGTATTAAAATGGCGTTCGTGCTGTTAGGTGACATTCAGCCAGGGGTGACTAATTTGGATTATGAATTGGATGGTTTTAATTTGTACTAAAATCTTTCTGAAAAAAAAAATGTTTTTTTTTGTTAAATTTATTAATCCCATTTTCAATAAGTTAATTTCTTTCTTTTACAGTACCTATTTGATTTCAGTAATTTGTCAAGACGACAACGAATCATTCAGCGTAACCGAACAGAACGTTTAAGTGATTTATTAGACTGGAAAAGTCTAGGAGTGGTATGGATTTTTACTTCTACTTATATTTATTTTCTGAATTTCTAAGAAATTCTTAATAGTATGGATTCTTTTGGATGATATTATTTGGCAGTAGCATCTCTCTTTATACATATATATTTATAAGTATTAATATGTACTGAAGTATATCTTTTTAAGTATCATAGTTCAAGATTGTATTTTTAAAAACTTTTATTTTATTAATATTTCTAGGTAGCACTGTTTCAATCACTTTTTTCCTATTTTTTTGAAAAATTAAATATAGCTACTGGCAAAGCCAACCCCTTCCCCCTTTTTGAAAAGAAATCAACCATTATTATTAAATCTTGATGGCATATGTATCATAATTTAAAATAAACCTTTTACAAATTAATTTACACATAAAAGGATATTAAATTTTTTAAAAAATTTGCATCCATTGCAACCGTAGCATCCTTAAAATATATTTGCAGCTATTGCTAATGTTCACATGTGTGCTATATGACAGTTATTTGAACAGCTTTAGTGATAATGAAAGTTACTTCCTCATTTAACCATTCTATAAATATATTGTTACAACAGATGAACACGCTACAGTGGCATGTGACAGGTGTATCATGAATGCTCCTCTGTATTTAGCATGACAATTAACGTTATAAACTGTTTAGAACGAGAATGCTTTGAAAATAATAAGTGTAAAAGAAAGCAGAGAGATAATAGAGTAGTAAAAGGAAGAAGGAGATAGTGTATTAAATTAGTGTTGTGTAATGCTATGTAAAGGGACTGCTCATATTTGATTTAAGATGAAACATGGTTCCACTGGAGAAGAGGAATCAATGGTAAAGTTTGTTATTGGCTCCTCTATCAGGGGAGATCAATGTTAAATGTTTCACATGTATAAGGTATAAAGTTTTATCAAGCTTATTTAATGTCTCAAATGAGATTCTATACAAAGTGGTTTGTCTTTATGCTAAGAGAAATAGAAGTGCTTATGTTTAGATAAAATTGATTAATTTGTAATAATATTGTGTCATTGTAATAAATTATATTATTCATCGCGCTTGGCTACTGATCTACGGGACCTGGGTTCGAGCCCCGGGTAAGGCATGGATGTTCGTATTGTTTTTCTGCTGAGGTCCTGCCATCCTCACAGATCTTCTACTATGGCATATAAACTGACAGGCTCCTGTCAGACCTCTGTGGCAAGCAGCTGCTTGAGCGGGTATTTATTTATTTATATACTTTAGTAGTATACATATGTGCTATTTATGAACTCACACTAAACTTTCATCTCTTTGAATTTATAACAATATTATCAATCATAGGGATTTTTCAGAACTTTGCTTCCCCCCCCCTCCCCCTTTTTTTTTTCTTTTTGCTAGTCCATTTTAAAAGGTTGGATTTGAAACCATTAAAATTGCAAAAGACACTAGCGCACCCAGAAAATTTTGCTGCAATTCAACAGATTAAAATTTAACTTTCTGAATCTCAAAAATTTTAACAGTGCCCTCTAGTGGTCAAAAACCATGGCCAAACTTTAAACAAATATTTGAAATGTTATATTTTTGCTAAAAAATTAAAATTTTGATGGTGAAGTGTTAGGATCAAGAGATTAAATCTTATGCTGCCACAGCCTTGAAAATCAGGTTCACAAAGCCTGCATATATGGCCATGAACCATAAATGCAGTCTTTAGCACCATAAAAATTTGAAGGTAGTATTAAAATTTGAAATAACTTCTTATTTATATATATGTAGAAATAGGCATTTAAGAGCTCCAAAAAAAATTTTTTTTTTTCATTTATGCAACTTGATGTGTCAGAAAATAGAAA